>OX637486.1:3107500-7907500 GCA_951800055.1 Cenopis cana | reverse complement strand
CGAAGTTGATCGTCATTGTTTTTAATGCAGGTTATGGCAAATATTTGTATGGCGATAGGGAATACTTATTTGTTCTCAAGCCGGGGATCATTTCAGTCCTAATTTAGTATTTTTTCTTGACCGCTTAAGTTAGGTAATTCAGACTAAAAAACAATAACCCATACAACAGTCGGATGCTTAGCCGTTGGAAACTAAAAAGTTTCTTAGGAGCATGTAGGTTAATTCTCGCAAGGAAATACAAGTGTTTATAACGCAACGGTTGTATCGGCGCGTCACCTCAGGCTGTGGCATGCGGGATGCGGGCCGCCTACAGACCGCAAGCCGGTGACGAATTTGTATCCGAAGTGGGCGATTGGATGTATTTTTTTATATTTTAACATAAAACTGCAATGAGATTCTTAAGATCTCTGTATAGTATGTAAAGAAATTTAGATAATGTAATTATTATTTTCGAAACTATAAACTACTATAAATTCAATCGTCGTGCCCTCACAGATTTAATGTTGGATATCTTCTATCTCTCTCTTTACTCTGCTCTTTGCAGATCATGAGTGCAATAAACGATCTGATCTAGATTTAAAATTTATTAAGAAAATACATAACTGTAAACTTTATTTCGAAACATACCTAACGGTAAACTTTCTTTTCAAATAAGTTGTTGACTGAACTGCGATTTATCAATAAGTATTAATGTTTCGAGTCAGTTTATCAGTCATTCATACAAGAAACAAGTGAACATTTTCACAAGTTTCACGCACTGCGCAACTTTAACTACAAAAATTCGCTATTTGACAGTTGTAAAGATAAAATAATTAATGTGTTGGATACTACTGTATCCATGAATCGCATGACAAAACCTACAATAGGTTTTGTGCTTTAAAATTAATTGAAAACATTTTATTTTTGAAAAATAAAATAAGAGTTTTTTTATCTGTGGATTACAAAACCCGAAACGCGTGTGTGCACATTTCAAAGTTAAGGTTTAATTCCGCAACAGACAGCAACTGCACTTACTGCACGTTATGTTTCTCAGCACTCCAAATTGAACCGTAACGGTATTCGTAAAAAGCTCTATTTAAAATGAGCGGAGATGTGTCGCAACAGCACAAGTTACTGTACAATTTGGAGTGCGGTGTAACGTGCAGTTGCCGTCTGCTGTAGGCTGCGGAAGTAAACCTTTAGTTGTTTATCAAGTGCTACATCACAGTACTCACAGTCACGTGATCGGCTGTTTTCGCGCAAAATTCAAATTACTTAAAGAAAAAATAGTTTTTTTGAAAGAAATTAAGCTCTTTAATGGAAAAAGATAATGTTACGGTATAAAAAAAAACCTATGTATAATTTAAAATACATTTCCGAAAACTGTCAACTCTGTCAAGTAGCCAATTGTCAAATTTCAGCCCCGATATTTCCGGTAAATTCTGAATTGAATACAACGAGAGGTTACCCATGCAGCAGTAATAATAGTTGGCCTAGGGACACGATGCAGGATTGCAATGCAGCATTATATGATGTAAAGCCTGAGGCTCAATCGGAGTAGTATTGATGACAATCCAGATCGAGGAGACCTTCTCTATAGTCGCCCATCTATTCTTAGAAATATAGGTAATGACTATATCTATGGTAATGACAGTGAAATTAGAGTCATCTTTAACAGGAATATCAATAATAAGGAATTCGAATGTAGAATATTCCTTGTAAAAGGCATTTGGGCTGCTAGCGGATGCTTATGAAAAGTGGCGATGCGGAAAAGTCAAATTTTGATATTCGAATGCATTGCATCCTGAAATATAAGGGCGAAAGAAACTCTTGTGATTAACTTTGTTAATACAAATAGGTACTTTATAATCGCCATTTCATAATCTGTTGTAATTTTTAAAATATTTGGAAAAACGCCACAATTTTATCAATTTTTAACACGAACAATGTTGTTGAATGTCGATACCAATCATGTGCTTATTTTAACGTAAAGCTAAAACAACTCTAATAATAAAAAGACGGGTCGGATACATCACTAAAAAGTACATTATCATCAAATGTTCAAATTATATGTCTTACCTATTGTATAAATGCGGCAATATTTATTAGTCCATAGTAAAACTAGGACAAATTTGATCATGTATATCTTAATGTTGAGATTTTCTCACGTAATAGTTTAGTCAATAAAATATCAAGTTTAATAGGCGAAGTTGAATACCGTGAAATAAATATGTATTAATTTAATACATTATCCAGTAGCTAGAATTGTTAGATCGTTGACAGATCGCATGGCTGTGACAGTTGGCCATAATGAATTCCACAATTACACGGAGTTGGTTAGGCACTTGCCAATTTAATTGGCACTACTCGTGAATCTTAAGACGTGAATGATAAGGTTGATTATTGATTAACAGCACTGTATGCCGTAGATGGCGAAACTACAATCCTTTGATACGATAAATCCGAGGATACGGACTATTAGCCGTACCAGTCGCATGCCTATTACATTATGAAATCGGAGAATTAGTCGGAAATGGCGGAAACCAAACTTTTACGTAGTTTGGAATTCGATATTTGAATATCCGTTTTAGGTTTTGCAATTCGCCTTTATAAAAATAACCGGCTAAGTGCTTGTCTCGTACTTCGCACATTTAGGGTTCCGTTAAGAATATTCGGGTACGGAACCCTAAAAAACTAGTTTTTTTCCCGCGACTTCGTCCGTGTAGAACTCATTCATCACGTTATAATGTAATTGCTATTATTTTATTTCAGCGCTCTAAAGTGTGAAGAGGTAACAGTCTAACAGACAGACAGACAGACATACATACATTCGTATTTATAATATGAATATGGATAATAGGTAGTATAATCTAGTATATAGAATGGAAGTATATATATATGGGTGGAAATTGTTAACGATGATAACATATAATTTTATTGATGATGTTATGTATAAGCTTAATTACTTTAGACAAACGAAATGTAACATCAGTTATCATAGTTTTATCTCACGAGCGCGGTTTGGTCATGGTTGTAGTTGTGAAACATACGAACACATAGACAACATTAACTCATAGCTGCATCTAGCCAGGGGGCAAAGATGAGGCCGACGGTGAAGCGATGTCACCCAGAAAATTCAAATTCACTCATGCCTTGAAGAGGTCCAAGTTATATGAACTCGGAAATACAGATGCCGGCAGGGAATTTCCAACCTTATACATCAACACACACATCTTAACATTATTATATCGTTACTAAACCCTAGTTAGAATTTGCTAGATCCAAAACCTATGTTATACAGGATGTATAGATTCGTGTATAGCTTTGTACCTGCAGTATGCAGTATTACAGGATTTCACACACCGCACTGCCCTGCACGTGACGTCGCGTCGGTGTCGGTTAGCCGCATCTGACGTGCGTCCGCCCGTGCGATTTCGGTTATTTACTATCTGTAGCCAGCTATAATGTGGTGTGATTCGAAATGTAATTTGTACAATGGATGCAGTGCGGTAAGAAGCTTCAATAGGGATGTCGACTCAAAAAAAATTATAACTTCAATAGAAAGAAGACATAAAACTATGCCAAATAGTGAAAATCCTATTCAAATATCACAAAAAATAACGAAGCTACAACGGTTAGAATGTTCGTAGTTAGAGAGAGAAAGTGCTACCTAACCGTGACGTCACTGTTAAGTAGCGCCATAGTAAATGACGATCGTTCAATACAAAGGTGCGTTTTGCGGAAAAGGGACAGAACATACCCACTCTTAAAACTTTTAAGACTTATAATTACGTAATTTTTTTTTTTTTAATTACTTTTTTCGCCATTTGATTGAGATTTTGAACCTTTATGTAGAACATTTGGATTTATTGATTTTCTTTTATAGTGTCGTCATCCCTACATTGCCATTAGGTCGAGAGTATGCTGAAACAAAATGTAATGAAACAATACAATATTGCACACCTTATAATATAAAAATGACACCGAAAATAATAATATTAACTTAAATACACACACATACATTACTTACTTACATTACTTAATTTGTATTGACATAATAATAAATCCATAATAATGTTCTCAATGGGAGTATAACTTTATTAGCATATAATTACAAGAATTTAAAGGTATATAAAATAACGAAACAAATATAAATAATAACATGAAATCACTTAAAACTACGAACATATCAAAACTAATAAAAACGAATTACAAAAAAAATACTCCCTCTAAAAGTTCTGCCTGCGGCATAGACCCCAAAACGCTGGCGGCGTTACCTCTCTGAACCGCGAGAGCGATCCGTTGGGAGAGGTACGCGCCAGCTTTGGGGTCTCCTGAGGCGTGGACCAGCCGCGACGACAAGGTCTTCATGAACGCTTTCATGTTCTCAATTATAATTATCATATCATATTATAAGAATGACATGTAATTTTTTATGTTTTACGAATAAATGAGTATGAGTAAAAGTGGAGGTCTACTACAGCAGGCGGTATTATCGTTAAAGAGCGTTCTCGTCCAGACCAACTTTGAGTAGGTAAAATAATTTTAACTTTTCTTAGCCTCAGTAAGTGCGCAAACGAATTATAAATTTTACTCAATGTAACTGAAATGTCTCGTAGAATTTTACCACCATCTCATTATAATTTCACAGCTCCATATGCATATTGTTTCAAAGTTTTCATTCAGTGATAGAACGGCGGAGGGAATTCTATCAGCACCGGGATCCCGTAGGAATAACTTTATCTACTGCCAAGACTATACCAACCATTCCGCGAAATTTTAGTTTGCACTGTTTTCTCGCGTTTCGTAACACACTGTAGTGAAAATGTTTGGGCGTATGAGATTAACTCAGTTTCATGGTTTCCATGGGTTTTTCTATTACGTACTTGATTTGTGCAATAAAGTGTTTACTACTACTAGGTACTACTACTAAATCATATTGCATCATTATCTATTTTAAGCACAAAGTTACTATTTTAAGCTGAACGGCGTTTCCAAAAAAAAACGCGAATAGAACCTACATATTTAATTTGTGAAAGGATCTATCTAAAAGATTGATAGATTCCACGGGGGGTGGTAGAGCTGGCAGTTCAACGCATTTAGCAGCAATGCATTGAGGAAACGCTGCTGGCAATTTCGGAGCCACGAGAGCCTAATTTTTGAAACGTATTTTATTTTAGTTTTTTTTTTTTTAATTTATATGTACTCGTATTATATCCTTGTTTTATGTTATCTCACTGCCGACCTTTTTTGATGATGAGGATTCCTTGTGGACAATCTTACACAAATATGGGTACTAAGCGACGATATACATACTTAAATAGATAAATATATACTTAAATACATATAATACAAGACACAGGAACAAATATTCTTGCTCATCACATACATAAATGTCCTGACTGGGATTCGAACCCGGGACCTCCAGCTTCGTAGGCAAGGTCACTACCATCCTCCTAGCGTTATCCCAGTACATTTGCATCCTGAAGGATGCCTGGGGTCCGCTACCTAATCCCAAGATTTGGCGTAGGCACTAGTTTTTACGAAAGCGACTACCATCTGACCTTCCAACCCTGAGGGGAAACTAGACCTTATTGGGATTAGGCTTTGTCAAGTGAGTGGGCAACTTGACTGTTAGAAGTTCTCAGGCCGCCCGAAGGCCTCCAACTTGGCTTAACGACTGCTGCCATAGACAGCAACCGGGATCAACGGCTTAACGTGCCTTCCAAAGCACGGGAGCGCTCAGTTAGTAACCACTCAAAGCGGTCACCCATCCAAGTCCTGACCGCTGCCCACGTTGCTTACCTTTGAATAACGCTTGCGGCACTCAGGCGCCGCTGGGCCACGAGCGCTAGGTCACTACCAACTAAGCTAAAGCGGTCGTTGTATTGACAACTACAGACAAATGCAGATTTTACTCTTAACACAGCGCATCTTTGAGAGTTCTGAGCTAGGATCTGAACTGTTAATCGCTCTAGAAGCATTTAATATCACCTATTCGCAACCGGGCTTTTCTTCCTGTTTCTATGTTATCTCATTGAAACAAAGTCTGCCTTTAATTATTGTAAAGCTAATGCCCTGATGTTAGATAGCTACTTACATGGGATGAAACTTGAGCGAAAATGTGCGCCATCGAAGTATGACCAGCAGTAATGTAAAGTAGAGACATAAAATACATGCTTTCAATTAAATCATATTTATTAACAATAGTTTTTGATAATTTATTTTTAACTTAAATACCATTGAACGGCTTTTTATGAAACTTTCCAGTAGCTAATGTAGCTTAGAGAATAGGGTTGCAGTTTGACCGAGACGAAACTGAGTATGAATTTTTTTTTAATAGCACGTCGGTGGCACACAAGCTTGCGGCCTAGTGGTACCTAAGCGGTCACCGCAGCCTATGGACGCTTGCAACCCCAGGGGCTTCACATGCGCGTTGCCGGCCCTTTTAAAAATGTATACACTCCTTTCTTGAAGACCCCCATATTGTAGTCCCTCGGAAAAACCTCGGCATGGAGCTCATTCCACAACCAGAGCGGCGGCCATATAGGTTGCACATACGCAAGTATGCACGAGAAAGGCTTTATAAGATAATATTTTGCTTGAATATTAACATTCACACTTTTATAAATCTATACAAAAGTCAGTTTTATTGTAAAATGATTTTGTTATGAATTCTCTGATTTTCAGTCTGATTTAAGGTAAACTTTCAGTATTTCACCCCCGTTAAATAGGGTAAGCACCACAAAGTAACAACATTACAAAAACATGAAAACGGACGGTCCTATCACTAAAAAGCGATCTCGATCCTTGGGTGCCGAACCCCAAAAATCATTAATTACGTGAGCTTCTTAGTCCAGGTGACATAATCAATTCCGCCGCAGCGTGGTCGCCGCATAAACCTTTGCATGTCAGTATGACGTTATTGGCTCCCGAATGATAACGTTAATGGAGGCCCAGTTTTAACGATCGTTTAGCTCTCGAACCGACTATAAACGAGATACGAACCTAATTTATGGCCATTGAGACGTTACGTTAGTCGGCGCGAGTTGATCCCACGCAAATCAGCCACTGATTATGGCCAGTTTATAAGACACAAGAGACTCAGCGTCATTTCTTTATTTTGATTTAGTGTTTTATATAATGGTCTTTTGTCTATTATTAAATCTGAAGTTTACTTTGCAAAATTGTCCTATATACTTTGCGATATTTGAACAACTGACAGTCACAGTTGGTGATATCGACACTTTTCTCAGCCTTTGCGATCCCTGTATCCATAAGATTTTATGAAACGAAGTCAATTTGTGTGTGTATAAAATATCGTTTTTAACCGGTTTTTGATTAAGTTATGTCTCGCTATGCAAGCAATTTCCTTGTCTGTATGGTACAATCAACCAAGAACTTGGTGTATCCCGGCGCAATTTATGCGTTCAAATGTCCCGCATGCAAAGCTCTAAAACAAAAGCGCATAAAACATACATTTTCATTGTTACCATTTTACTCATCCTCTGACTTAAGCTGCTTTAAGACACAGTAAAATAAATAACCGCAAAATTCAATTTAACAGACCGTTATAAAATAAGCTGGAGGCAACAAAGTCAAATCGCTTTACGCGGTTAACCGCACCTCCGTCAGGTAAACGTGGATTTGAAAGTTTATGCTAAGCCTTGTCCGTTTCAATCCACCAATTTCAAAACATCTGTATCATTTTCGAACCTATGTCTACAAGCACCAGTATTAATACCTGCCACAACAAAGCTTGCACAAATATTTGACGCGACTTTATTTCTAAGGCAGGTAAAATGTGTCAGATATATATTTTCCCGCTTTATTATAGTGACTATACCTAATTTTTGCCTTTACGTCCATTGCAGACAATTATTAAAGCATTGCTGTGTGGTAGTGTACGCCGAATTTGGTGACTATAAAGACTAATGCGGGAACGGCACGATTTTCCACAGATATATTGCAGTAAAGGTTGACGTCAAAAGCACTAGTTCCGATTTGTTGTCTGCGCAGCGGATAACCAGATATACTGTACGCTGGTATAACTTATAAGATTTTTTTGTCGGTATATTAGTGTTTGGTATTTTTATCCTTAAACTCGGAACAATAATATACTGAGCAACATTAGTGTAACAACGCTGGAATCGAGAAGGCTTTATGAACTATGTTATCAGTCACTAAGTATATTTTAGGAGTAGATTCAATAACCATAATAATGGCCATTGCGTATGATATCATAATCGTCGTACAATCGTCGCTCGTCGCTGTTAAAATATTTCGGGTACAAAATGAACTCGGTGTAACATACATTTATTTTTGAACAGGAGTTTAGCTTGAAGACAAAATCAATTATTTTCCTTATAAATACCAAGAAAATATAGCCGAATTAACTTCTTGTATGGCTCTCAATTATTTATTATTTATGGAGTAACTGTACTCAATCCTGTAAAAAATACTTGCATAATTATTTAACTCTTTCAACGCCGTCTGTAAGTCAACCGTGTGTCACACACACACAAGGTTAACTGACAGTGGCGTTGAAAGGGTTAACCCCTAAACATATAAAAAATGGTGCAAAAATTGGTGTAGATGGGGCTAAGGAGTTTATGCAGATGAAAGGCAAAAGCTAATATATTTTTAAAAGTGCAAACACAAGGTAGCTTGAAAAACTGTAGGTAGTCCGTTTTCTTAATTAAATTTATATTATGAATAATCTCGGTACTTACCTATTTAGACTTCCTCTTGCGTAGAACATAGTAAAGAGTACACATACTCGTAGCGTGACACCTGATAGAATATATTTATATGTATCTTAAGTCATCACCTTTTTACTCACTCAATAGGCTTCGTTTGTTCAGTTAACTGTGAAAATTTAGCATAACAATATTATGCTAAACCTAATTGCTTTATATTATAACATAGAAAACCTTGTTGTGCAAATGAGCAAGTATAAATCGTAGTGCATTTCACTTCTCGACGGACCGTAACTATGCTCGCTCAGGAGACGTCCGTAATCTAGTCTGGACACTTGATTTATGTGTATCATTCAGGACCTAAGGTGCTTTGCTAAGGGGGGAAATGTAGGACACTTAGTCATATTGTGATATGAAAAATATCCAAATATGCATGGGTAGTGAATCTACAAAAGTTAAGGATAAGGCTTGGAAATCTTCTCTGTGGCCTAAAAACACGATTTAGGCAAGATTTGGAATACTAGTTATGTAATGCTGCCACCAAACTTCGCCGTATGCGTGCAAACATTCGTGCTGCATCTCTTTCTTTAATATCGCAAAAGAAAGGGAGGAAAATACGCAACGCGACACGCATAGCGAAGTGTGGTGCCGGGGTAAAATGTATAAGGTGGTATAAAAGTTTAATTGATATTAGAAAAGATTCTTACTAAAATTACTTACAATGAAGCTTGATCTAAAAGAGTGAAATTTACGTACAACGTCAAATTGTTGATATAAATCCCTGACAGGTAATAAAATACGTGTCAAATCGTTGGCAGATATCTCCAATCGCCGCGCCGTAGGTAACAATCAAACAGCTTACGCTGCCTCGTTCCATTGTGCTTACTGTTTTCATTCAATCGTCTCAGAAGATCTTATCTGACTCAAACGGGCTGACGCCCTTTGACAAAAAAGTTACTTTAAATTATTGCCAAGCTATGCTGTGCGAGTCTTGAAAAAGTCCCCCGGCTGTCCCTAATACCCGACGAAACCAATTTGAATTCAATTTAGGTTTTTTTCCGAGCAAGCTTTTGTTGGCTCTCAGTTGTGTTTACCTTATTCGATTTCTGTAATTTCATTCATAACAAACTGGATTTGGGGTTCGAAAAGCCCATCGGGGTTAACAGGGGCGTTTGAAATAATATTCTCTTTGATAAGAGCCGGTTTGTGCGGTGTAAGTGGTGGGGTCCGCGTTATCGCGCCATGGACTCAAATGGGATTTGCCAATGTGAAGTGACAAAAACTAATTATGCTCCACATGGATTTGCTCGGGCAAGGGGTACGTCGATCGATTTCACTTCACCGGCTGTCGAAAGCAGATGCTGTTGAGAATACCCGCTTACGTCAATCGGGCCCTACATAAACTCTGCTGAATATAAACCACATAGCAGCTTACACAAATATCGTTACTACGCCAGTTCATTCAACTCACCGCAAAAACAATAATGATGCAAATGTATGCGTTTCTGTTAATCTCTTAACTTCGTACTGACTCGCCTCGTTTATTTGTTCTTTTATCGGCGAAATGTAAATTGTCACTTAAGCATTAATGTTTTTGCAATGTAAATTTGCTAACGTTTTTAAATCTCCATTTTTATTACGACACAAACGACGTTGTCTTCCATTGGATTTGGGCGATGCCGACGAGAATGCAAGATTTATATAGATAGGTTGTTTTACTGATACAAAATATTTTCCTTCTATTAAGAACGGTATCGAATCACCAGTCAATATTAATGAGATTTTTATATACATCGGGTAGATGCGTGTTTAATTTTGAAAAGGCGGAGGCCAACTTACGCCACGAATATCATGTTTAACATCAATCATTGTTAAAATGTATTAATAAATTCACTAACAAACAGCGCTTTAATAATTGTTTCACAATCGCCCAAGCTGTTACTCTTGCCACCATTTGCATTTTAAAAGCCACTAAATTTATAAAGAGCCGATTATAAATCTATATCTTTTTAAACGTGCATGATTATATTCATCAATTTGTCCGAAGTCTACAAGAACGCCGAGTCCCTGCTGCGAGGTGAGGCAGGACAAACAATAACACGGCTCCCCGCAGCTACTTATTGTCTCACGGCCTCATCGATTATAATCTCATCCGTGTTAATAGACCATTGACAAACCACTCTTTAGCCACAATCGGAAATGGATAGCATAAACAAGTTTCAACTAAACCTATTCATCAATTCTGTAACACCAATTCGGTTATTTAGCCAGACGCTGAATAAACAATTGAATCGAGGTCTCGGAATAAATGTACGTGGCACAAATTAGATTTTTCAAGTAAATAAAAAACGTGTAAGGTCCCATGAGCTTTCTTACAAAATCTATTCTGCTGTAGGATAAATGTAACGAACCTAGTCACCAATTACATTAGCGTTGAGATAAAAGTAACAATGGTTACTGGAACACACCTACGCAACGCACGCCTCATTAGCAGTAAATGAGACTGTGGTAACATATTGGTGATTAGTGAAAATAATAACGTCAAGTTAGGCATCCCCCAAGAAGAGCCGCAGGCGTTCGCTTGTTTGTCATTATATCGCACAATACATGAAATGTTTCTACCCACGGCGATGCCTTTTCTGTACCATTCGGATGTACTTCGCAAATTGGTTTTTTAATTATGCTGGAGGATTCGTTTTATTCTTTTCATTCGTCTAATTTAAGGCTAATCCGAGATCTGTTGGACCCCATTGCCTGGGGCGCCGTTTGCCCCTGCTCTCTATTACACGGTTTATTATTAAAATATACCCTGGGACGTAATTTGTCTGGCGTCTTAGACTTGAATTGTAAGGGTTTAGTACAAGGTTAATGCTTCTACTCTGTCACGACTATTAATGGACGCGTCTTTGTACCCGTCTGTGTGAATAAAAGCGGTGATTGCGAGAACTACTGGATTATTCAGGGCCTAATAGAATTTATAATTAAAGACTACTGTTTGATTAGCAATATTAAATTATTCACGTGCATAGGCGACTTCCTGATTTGTAGGTGCGGAGGCTGTACGATATGAGAAAACTGTCTAATGTCAGTGTCAACTGTCAGTCGACTCAGTACCGCTTTTTACTGCGCCCTACATTTAAATGAGTGCTTCCTGACTGGCGCGGGATGCGCGGTACGGTAGCGGGGAGATGCGAAGGCGGTACTGGTTTGCTTCTGCGCATGATATTAATGATGATATTACTACTGCGCAAATGTAATACTGACAGCATTCCATCAACTGATAATCTTTGTGACGTTAGTAAGTTTACGTCGAAGAAGAAAATGACACATATCGCTCCCGCCCCGCCAAGTCAGGACATCGCCTAAGTTTTCAAATCACACTGTAAAGGGTACCTACCTAAACAACATCCAAAAAGCGTTTGGTAATTGAAATCACGTTTGAAAAAGTTCACGCGTAAATTACACAGCGCATTCTATACAAACAAAATATTATCATATATTTCTCACTTATTAAAAGCAAACACTATAAATCAAATGAAAATAATCGAGCTTTGTTTCGCCTTGGGTCATTGTAATCAACTTAAGAGGTTTTTTGTCGAAGCTCAAATGTATTACGAAAGTTCTGCTCATTCTTTTAATAAAGTTGACTTTTCTTAATGTTCTTAAGTCGAGTTTCTCTTTTATTTTATAAAAGATCACGTATTGTGACCAAGTTCATTAGTTTTTGTAAGATTGAGGCTCACCGTTACGTTGTCTGAATTTTAAGTAGTTTTTTGTTCGACACTATCAAGAAATGTGACTCAATTGTGCTGTGGAGACAGTAGCTTTTATTATTGTGTTATAAAAATAAGGAGTTTACTTAATACATTGCTTTTAGTGTAATTATTTAAGTCGCGATTATTTTTCTATGGATGCTGTTTCGTAAATCATTATGTTAGAATTAATTATAATTATCATTATCATCTTATGATCTTCCCACTGCTGGAAACAGGATGAGAGGAAGCATCAGTTCCCGCGGTGGCTAAATTAGAGTTGTTTCTCTTTTTGTGTAATTATTATAATTCACGAGTTAGCAACAGATTTTGTGAATAATTTCCTCAAGGGCGAGAACTTTTACTGAAAATGCTCGTGACCTTATCAGCTCTGATGGAGCGTTTTGACCTCAAGCGATATCATTAAAAGAAAACTTTAAAATCAGTTAAAATAGTGGTTTATCTACGTGAGTGACTCAGAAAGCTGGGACAATGCGAAATAATAATAGGTTAAATATAGAGATTTGATTTTTTTTAATCCATTAATCGGTTACAAACAGCCGTAAAATATAACCACTACTCGTTGGAACTATTTCATAAGTATGTTAATTAATTCCAGTTTACCAGTTATCGGTTATCGGAGGATCTGTGTACGTCACGAGATCCGATATTAAGATTGTTAATGCTATTTAACAAGTATAACAGGCATGTATCCACGTGCATCAATCTTGCCTTCCGAGGTAACTGCCGCGCGGTATTAATATATATATATATATTTATCTTTAGAATGTCACAGGCTTTTATGAAGGTTTTTCACCAGCGAAGAAGGATACTGGAGCGGGAAATTTCATACTATGTGATGAAATAGCCATTAACTCTAACCTCGCTTGCGGAATTGCAGCTTGATACAATGTCTTACAAACACCGTGTAAACGTACCTAATAGCTAACTAGTAATCTACCTCTTTTAGCCCGAAGACGCTGAATAATGTGGGTATAAGGAATGAGTAGTATAAAATAAAACCGATGCTTAATATCATTCTTAATTATTATTTAAGTATGGTCATTACATGTCTTTACAACCACTTTATGTCCTGAAGCCTTTTAGCCGATACAATATTAATCGTTTTATTTAACTTATTATAGGCACATTCACGTATACTTATACATGTTTTGGAACTTATGTCTAGCAAGTTAAAGGTTAAATTTGCATACAAAGTTCACCATAACTCTCATACAAATATGTAAATGAATTTTGTGCATCTAATTATGATCGGTTGCGCTTTTGAAATGCCGACAGACAGGTGTTTGCGGGTTTGTCTTGCAAGCTGTTCTTATTGACAAAAATATATTTTGTATAACTTTATGTCAATCATAAATACAGGAGATCTTGTCATATAATAGACCGTAGTCCGTAGTGCTAGATCGCTGTTTTTAGAATGAGATATTTTCATGTTTCTTGATTTGAACAAGTAACAAAGTCACGTTACATCTAGAAAGTCATGTTACATAATTTCTTAACTATTATCATGCACAGTATATAAAATTAGTTCAAAATAATGAATTAATTAATTTATTTATTTTATTTGGAGATCCAACAGCTATGGTATTATATTAAACATTTAGGTAGATACCTACAGAGAGCCAATTACAGGAACTCACAGGTAGTAACGTTTTTTAATGCATACTGTAACATTTTTTATGTTCATCATTTTAATTAAAATTAAATTTCGAGACTTATATCTAATTCATAATTGCTATTACAAATTCTTTGGACGTTTAGTGAAGGTTTTATATAAAATTTTAACAAGAGTAATGGGGTAAACAAAACATAGCATTTATGGGTAAAATAATCTACCTAAAACTAAATTATAAACTAAAGCCAATAAAGCTTATAAAAAGTAAATAAGTTGTACGTAGATGCTTACTACCTAAGATTTTTGTGTTCATTAGTAACATGAAAAAAAAAAATTTTTTTCATGGATAGTTTGGCCTCGCTCAGTGTAGGAAGACTTACAAGTAGCCTAAGGAACAGTTTCCATCGTGAGGCCAAGCTTTGTCATGACTTGTAACTCCCAAGATCCATTTATATTATGAGGATTCACACCTACTATTTTGCCTATTACATGTATTATTCTTCTTCCTTTTTAACTTTCTAGTGAAGTATGCTAGCTCAAATTACATCTTAGTGATAGTGTATACTGTATTTATGGCTTGTGTTAATCTTATTTTACTTTAGCATTAAATTATAAATGCATGTTGTGTTTGCCTATAATTTTCACTCCATCTCATTATCTCCTTCTGTTTTCTTACGTTAGACTTGCATTTGTACTTGCCAAAATATCTCAAGATAACGTTGTTTTGACGCAATGTCATTTCGGAAAACTCTGAAGTTTATCTTGTGAGATAATATAAAAAGCTAAGCTGTAACATGGCATGTTCGTTTTCGGTAATAAAAGAAGTGAAATCTTAACTGGGATCCCAGTTATTTCTAAACTCGTTAGGTCACAGTTCTTGTCATGCATAACCTGTCGTCTACCATTGGGTGAATACTCAACCAATCTTACTATCCACTGTGTATTTATGTAACTCTAGTATTACACCTGTTGGCAAACCTTAATAAATAAAATAATATGAGTTTCGATGAGTTTTGGAGAAATTGATATATGAATTTGACCTTGTTTAATTTACTGTCAATATCGCGTTAATGTACCTACTACATAAATACTCACTGAGTAACTTAAGACTTTGAACTTAAAAAAAATTTTTTTTTTCTAGCTAATAGACTATTAGCTATTTTTATATAGATCTTTCCTGTAGACCATCAGTTAAATAAAAGCGTCAATTTTATTATCATTTAATAAAACCAATTACGAATGCTATCGTTATCTTATTTCGAAAAGCGTAATCTATACACTTAGTATTATATTAGTAATCTGTTCGTAATAACAAGTAAAAGCTTTCAGTACCTTTAAAATTTTAATGTCCTTAAATCCGTTACTTATTTTATGGACGTACAAACTACCTAAATGTTGCAAAGTGAAAAACAAACTTATGACCCAAATATATAATCCAATGGCAAAATGTGATTTTATTTCTACGTTTTAAACTTTATAAGTTAAATAATTTTGCCTAAAGTAGTTCATGTAGTTAGAGCGAGCTATCTTAGTGACACTTTATTTAACGTAACACTGGGGTAATTGGTCATAAATTAAGTTCTGACTTAAAGGCTCGCTGCCCACCTTGTTCGCTCACTTACTGGTACATTCGAGTTAGTTTAAAGGACATTTTGTGCTCTAATTACGTCCTTGTACCGGTTCTCATCTTTGTTTTGTTTTGTTTACGGACAGGGTCGAATGTTTCTTTGCTTTTTGGACTGTGAATTAGAATGCTGGATGGTTTGTGCGGTTTATATTAACTGAATTTCATGGAAGTCAATAATTATTTTATTTTTTCTGTCGTTCTTAAAATATTGTTGCGTTGTAGTTCTAAAACACTTTCAAATAATTTTAATTTAATATTTTAATAAATGGGCATTTCAAAACGATATTGGAGATAACTATATATTTTGTATAGTACAATAATCTATACCATAATAATATTGGTTATATTACCTGTATTACACATGTAAGTAGTAAGTAGGTAACGGGTGTAATCTAATGGACAACTCATTCGATTTCAATAATTATTTTATTCTTAATAGACAAGTAGAATTAGCTTTCTGAATAATTTCTGGCTATATTGTTATCTCTGTAATAAGCAAAGGGAGCTAGTTGAGTAGCCAGTTTCTAATTATATTTTCATTGAAATTATGCAGCTTTTAGGGATAAAGAGGTAGTTTTAAAAACCCTATTTAATTCCTATTCAAATTCGCTACTTAATAATGCATTTGCAACATCAACAAACGGAAGGCACCCACAAAAGAGCATTAAGTTCTACAACACAAACGACACTTCGCACGTGAAGTGTTACATTGTACAACGGTACATATATAACCAAGTGATTTACTGCTACAAATTGTCCCCCAAAGTCTGAAGTAACAAGCGACTAGCTAGATGCTAGATACAAATTCACAATTAACAGTAGCAGGGTTGAGCTCCGTGACACGGCAATGCGTCTTCTTCTCTGTTATCTGCTCGTCGCACCTGTCGCTAAGTCCGGACTTTGTTTGCGGCATCGCAACCCGCCTCTCTAATTAGCCTCTCTGATGACTTGCCAGAGTTCATTAATTATAACAGAAACCGCGGTTTGATGCGGACAAACAACGTAAAAAAACTTTGATAACCTCTCTGGAAGCTTTGAAGAACATCTGTCGCCAAGTAACGGGGAGATTTTGTACGTGCCGAAAATGGAGGCTACTACTTTTCTGTTTAGAACTCCTTTGAGACAGAACTCTCGACTGTCTAATTATTAAGTACGAAGTGGTTTTAGTTAGGACTGCCAGTCTGTCATGATACTGTTGTTTCTGGCTACATTCATAGCCTTATTGAAAACGAGAGAAAGACAGCTTAAAAAGACTGTGGTTAGATGAAATGAAAGCCAATCATCTCATAGTTTTGATCAATGGACATATTGGACATTTCAAAGTTGAATTATTCCGTAATTAAAACTGACGTATCAACACAAAACATACTTCATTAAATTGAAGCAAAGTTCTCGAGAGCCACCGATCTCATCGTGACTCAGCTGAAACATCCCGAACCGTTTTTTACCTAATAAAATTAAGTCGATCTTCCCGTCGGGATCATCGACAAAACAACTCCAGTCATCCACTTTATTAATTACGTTACAAACTTTATTAATCACAATTTGTCAAAAGTTAATTTTAACAAGATATTTTGTTTATTACGTCATTCCGTTAATAACATTGTTTAGAAAGATCGCAGTCAGTTTTGTCGTAAGTAATGATTGTATAATGTTTTACTTTAACGAAAAATGTAGGAAAAATTATTTCAATGTGTACGAATTCTTAACGCTTCGTGATTTACGCCTTAAACGGAATCTCTCCCATGAAATATGAGTTCTTTTACAGGGCGACAGCTGCTAACAATGCAGCTTTCTCTTTGTCTCATATTGTAGGCGTTATTATACTGAATAGTCCTTCATGGCAAAGTTAATTTTTCGAGTGGGAATAAATATGTACATTCAATCGATGGTAAGTTTGGTGAATATAAATGAATACTAATGTGAGACATCAATTAAGATCTGTGGGACAAATCAAAAAGGATCTGAAGCATGCGCCGTTATAAAACTACTTTAGTTCTAATGCGATATTAATCAGAATCACGTTTATATTACCTCTAAACGCGGACGTAATCTCGTCCGATCGGGCGCAGTGACACGTCGCGCTTGACGGCCGAAGCTCAAAACAATAATAAGCCGTAGTTCTTTATTTTTATTAATAAATTATTCATATCATAATCCAAGTGATGGGAGCGAAGGCTGCGTTCCGCCGACTCATCCGACAGGTCTAATTTAATGCTTGCATTTATTATTGGTAATGGAATTAACCGTGCCCGATTATCATATAATTTGATGGACTCACTATCTCCCGATCGCGGTGCCGCCACCGCACTTATAAAAAAACCAACCCGAGCCACAGAGGACGTGGTCATTACGCCTAATTATTGTTATCTTTATGGTAGCAATCGGTCTGCCATGTTCATTTAGAGCCGTCTCTCGATAAGACGCCGGCATAATGCGAAACCTTTGTCATTTTACGTCCCCTTAAAAATATTTTAATGTTTTTTATCTCCGATTCTCGTGAATTAATATTTTTTTGTAGGTAATAATATGAGATCTCCGGTTTACTTTACCTTCATTAAATGCAATGATATGGATGTTCCGTCTCTTTTTGATTAAAATTTCTCAACAAACTGCCGCATGAGTGCGTGATATTTTATTCTCATAATGGAATTTCGTCGCTCTTTGCTTTTATTTTCAATATAACCTCTACTTTTTACTGTACAACCGGGACGTAATTGCTAAGCTGTAAAATAAATAAAATTTGTGCTAAATGTATCCGAATGAGCCCATTTCACATTCAAGTCATACAAAGTAGTCCGTTTCTGCAAATCCATCGTTTAAATTAGAGGTTCAAGCGTGCTTAGTCACGTACCCTGCGTTCTAGACCATTTGCGTACGCAGTAAGGAAGAAGCGCGTAGCGGGGAAAATTCTAATAACAATTTACAGTGTAAACAGAGTAAAAGTCCTGCAAAACATTCCTAGGTTTCATCAAAGTTTAAACAAGTCACTTAAGCTAGTTGTTTGGTGGTTTTGGAACCAATTTAAAACCAGGAGGTAAGGATGTAACGGACCCTCAATTTGGGCGTAGCTAAAGTGAGTAGCAGCTGCTGTGAACGTGACCACGACGCCGCGCAGGTTGATGATGGGCCATTAAAAAAAGATTTGGCAGGAAGTGAGACCATATTCACGCTAACAATGATGTTCCACGTCGCTGTAGCATTCTACAAAAACACTTTATTCACCATAGTTCGTAGCTTGAGAAAGTTAAAAATACCATAGGCTTAATAAAAATGAAAAACTGGAAGAGTGAACAGCCTGACAAAACTTTCAGAAAGATCGCTCCCGCACGAAACTAAAGTCCTAAAGTTTCACGCCTAAGATATGAAGGGTCGTCTTTATCATTCCAAATTTAAATTTCGATAGAAAAATGGCATCAATAAATTCTTTTTTCGAAAACGTCTCTAAGTGTGAGGTGATTAATCGGTGTAGCGGCTGGGACACATGCGCGGGGTGTTATTTCGGAAAGAATGCTGAGAACGTGCTTCCAGGCTGACCCCCAGCGGGTAACAAATGCCCTGTGCGACGGGACGGATATCGGCCATTCGTTATGTACGATCGCTCATTTGAATTTGGATTTGTGTCTCAATTTCGTACGGTCTGACACAAAGCAAATGTATGGCTTAGCCTTATCAGGTTAGTCGTGCGCAAAATGTCGCGGGTTCGAAATCAGACTGAAATTGCTACGTCAATAAATGAAATTCATACCACATTTTGTCGAATCGAAGATACATTGGAAGATAGCTGTTCTACGAGGTAATATGTGGTCGCTGTATTGTAAATGCGGAATAAAAAAAAAAAACTGTCATGAAGTGACTGCATTGAGCCATCGACTGCTGAAAGATCATTAAATTTCATGCCGGGCGTCTCAAACTGCCTTTCCGCCATTACAATTTTCTGCACTCCTTCTTATGGCTTTAAAGTAAAAAATAATCACCCAACAATTATCGCGAGGCAGACGTGAATCGGCGAAAAACCAGAGCAGTCGTTATTGTTTTTAGGAAAAGGTGTATTTTGCAAGGTAGTATTTAAATTTTTCGTACTGAGCTAGCATTATGACGTAGGAGGAAGCCGGAAACCATTATGGCGCCACATGCTCCGGGTGTCACACGAGTTTCGGCGATACTCCGCAGTCAAAGGTCCTCTACATAAAGGCCACAGATAATATTTTACTGAGCGCGGAGATACATTTCTGCAACATTCATGGTGTGAATTTCTTTTAAACTAAAAAGCTAAACGACTTTCCTTTCTAACGATAATGATACTTTTAGTCACGCAAACTTGCAATCTTCTAAAATAAAATACTAGGGAAAAAATATTCAGTATCAAACTCCGATGTATGTGAGGCGGAATAATTATACTAAACTACATATATGTATATAGGTCCAAATCGATGATCGAAGTCATATTCGGTCCATCTTGTCTAACCATCCGTCACCCTGGCTGGAATATCTATCCTAGCGGCTGAATATGACTGTCAGTGTGTCAGTGCTATACTCCACTGGGCGCCTGAGCGGAACCGACGACGGCGGCGGCTTGTTGATAATACTAGCAAGAGTTACGATCCTCAGCAGTCAGGGAACGATCAAGAAGAAGAAGACACAATAATAACTGTACAAAAATAATCGCCATAAATCTTTTAAAATAATTATATAACGCGCTTCATTGGGGGGAATATCGCCCTATTTTTATTTATACCCTCATGCTTTCTCCATGAGTCTTGCCTCTAATGTTCATTAAAATGTTAACTTTTTTACGTTGGGAACAGAGTCGGTTTTGAACGTCATATTTTGTATCATTTGACATTGTAATCTCTTGGGTTTTCTTAAGTCTAATGAATTTGTCACATGCCAGCTCCAAATAAGTGCTGTCATCGAGTCACAGACGTTTAATAAAAATCAAGATTTTAACGACGTCGTCAGTCCATAAAATTTATTGTTTTGATGGTTTTATTTGACGTTATTTGTAAGAATTTTAGCACCTTTATATATTTAGAGCTTCAACTTGTTAATGTAAAGATAGAGATCTAAACTTTGAATTAATGATATCCGAATTTGTAGCATCACTTTACATACCAAGTGTACTCGTAGTTTACGTAATTTCTTAGGCAGTTGGAGGATATATGGAAATTATAATTGCTCCATTTCCATGTATCTTCAAACTGGTCCGAGATGAATGCTAATTCTTAGGTGTTTTGTTTTGGATATTGGAAAAGAAATATAAACTTTAAGACTAAATATGAAAATTAAGCACTGTCTACATCTTTTACCAACACTCGGTGTCTGTCCCTCTGTCAAACAGGTAGAGTCGCAAGCGTCAATAGGCATACTAAAGCTTAAGCGGCGGGGGGCGTGCTGGGATTTCGCGCAATTTTGCGCACCAGAATGGCCTGTCATGACCACGGTGCGATGCAGCACCAACAGCATCCTGAGTATGCTTGTGTTACCCGCCATGCCATCACCAAATGGGCCCTACGGAAGACCAGCGCCGGCTGCAATGCCGGCATTATGCTGAGTTAGGTCCATTTCGTGACACGGTTTTATCGTGTAATGTGTTTGTCCTTTTTATTTTTATCACGAATAAATATTTGAACTTTAAACGGGTGGACTGCCCGATGCGGCACTGGGATGAGGATGAGGCACACGCTCCGGTGTGTGCCCCTGCCGCCGATATTAAAACTTAAATAATTATTAGTTTTAAGCGTCATCATCTTCATCATCTTCAGCCCGTAATCGCCCACTGCTGAGCATAGGCCTCTCTTCTTGTACGCTACCCGTCCCGGTCCCTTGCCAATCTCATCCAGGAGTGACCCGCGATCTTTTTAATATCGTCAACCCATCGTGCCGGCGGACGACCGACGCTTCTTTTTCCGTGTTTCGGCACAATACGTCATGGTGGGCAGGACACACTGGTTATAAAGTCGAGTTTTCAGGCATTGTGGAACGTTAGCAGATTTTAGGATGTCGTCTAGTTTGCTGATGTATTAGTGTCGTCTACATGGACCTTAACCTTGTACTGTATGTCTACACCTTTATAATAATAGAGTACAAATGTCACTTTTGACAGCTCGCTCTCTTAGCCATCATCGCGCTTACCGATAAGATCTCACTCTGTGTAAACTAATTATATAATAACTAAAGTGATAAATAAACACTCAGAAGACCTCACCACATCTTTTATTTAATAAGGCCGCCCAACCCAGCTGGATTCTCCTGGAGATTTCCTTACTTTGGTGCTCCTTGCCAAAGGATAGAATATGCTCAAGATAAACGTATTGCTCGACCATCTCCAGCGACTCGTTTCCAATCGTTACAGTTGAATTCGTGTCGCCAGATAAGTTCGTCATAACCTTAGTCTTGGACATATTCATCCTGAGACCAACCTGCAAGGAAGCACGATACAGATCCCGAGTCATATTTTGGAGCTCATCCAGGGTCTCGGCAAACAAAACAATGTCGTCTGCGAATCTCAAGTGCGACAAGAAACACCATGGATATTAATACCGGTCCTGTCCTGTGACGTCTAGGTCACTTGAGGTAAGTCTTACGGACGGACGCAGGAGGTAAGTAATAGAAACACAATATAGCATTTGGACATCGCCAACGGGAGTGCGTCCGCCCGGGCCGAGTGACGGCTGCAGAGTGCCCTCGGCACCGGGCGGCCCACTACCGGTCGCCATGACAGTTTAATCGTCACATCTCTTCCTTTCCGACAAGTTTAATATTAATTAAATATGTCATTATTTGAAACACAAATCGATGCATATAACCTAGCTTATAAGTATACACCAACATTAGATTAATATACACCAAGATTAAGAGTAACATGTTATCAACTTTTAAATATGACACATAAGTATTATCCACACGAATTGTATAATTATAAATCACATTTCTTTACAGACAGAATATAAAGGCTCGACCATATTTTTAGAAACATTCTTTAAAATCTGTTAACTATCGTTCGTATCGTTATGCGCCGATTATCACAATCAACATCATGGTAATTTACAAAATTATCGAGTTTATTTGTATAGTTACATAATAATCAGGTTAATTCACTCTACAGCTTCAGTGGTTTCATTGAATATTGTAAATATTGCATGACTTAAATTAATTACTGTACAATACTTATTTACAGAGACTTCTTGGTTCAAAACACCGAACCTATTGACTGACTATAAGATAGCCAGCATCGTCATCAAGCATTATACCCCGGCAACGTCTTATTCTTGTTTCCAGTCCCTTTTTTTTATCTTTTTTTTTAATATTGAGCTAATTGATGGCTATTAATAACCAATTAAATACATTATTTGAGGTACCAGATTTCGAAAAGGGTCTATGACGGTCATTCATATTGATAAATGACTCGTGCTCTGAGACACTACAATTTTTAAGAAAGGGAATAAAAATTTATAATTTTAACTGCTCGGTCATTCTGATATTTAAATATATGAGTGAATTGGCAGTTTTTATTTTATTGTAACATAATTAGTTTAAGTTGATCGCGTTTAATACCAAAATACCTTTTGACTAGATGAATCTACCAGCGCTTCGGAAAATCAGGCATCTGAAAAGACGACACACCGCAAGAAGCTCTCCAAGTAGTTATTAAACTTAAAGTCTCAATATAAGTATTTACTTTTAGATTGTTCTCATTGAAAAGATTTTATCTGATACTCGCGCAATATAATTTATTTGCGCATTATTATACATAAATGTCGCGTTTTGTTTGTTATGATTTATTTTACTTGAAAATATAATTAAACTGATTTTTATTTTATTTACTTTTTAATATACCATTATAGTTTTATTAGAACTTTAGTTTTATTTGCATTTGAACATAATTCTAAAGTGTCTTTCAACATAACTTGTGTTATTTGGCAGGTATAATGGTTTATTGTTTTTCCAAATGAATGGAAAGCTTTATTTTTAAAAGATAGGTGTAGGGGTACACCACTTAATATTGAAAACAATTCCGGTTTTTATGAAAGTAATATTCCAAGACGCATTCTTCATTAATTTATCGTATGGCATTTATTTCGAACCGTGACATCTTCGAGAAGGCAATACAGCTGCCATTTGCTGTACTCACCCAGTACACGCATCCTGAGTGGTAATGACTAAACACCCATTTAAATGTGATGAGCCATAACTCATCGGGTACAGTTACCAGAAAACATGGCAAATAACTAACCTTTACCATATTTTGTAATTCTACATTGATTTTATCGTTCTGCATCCCAAGTTAAGAGTCCTGTGCGTAATTTTCCCAATTACTTTTCCTGCCTAAATTTAGTAGGTAGGTAGGATCGGAACCCAAGATTATCTAGGACATAATTATAATATTGTACTGTCTCCAGTACGTTGTAAACAATACAACCCTTCAAATTACCAATCCCGTTCAGGGGCTTTGTTTTAAGGATTTTGATCTTAATCTAGGCATCCATATCTCGGTATCGACAGCATTCCTTTCCGAGTTACAACGCCTTGAGTTGCATTTACTGTTCCAAAATAACCAACATAGGTATCGCTATTTGGTTCTCAACCAACCCTAAAGAGACACCTCATTAGAGCAGGAACATGATGAAATTTGCGAGTACCTACATAAAATGCTAATTTCCTGACATTCTTGGCATTTCGGCTGACCCGGCTGTCGCGCACATAAAATGTCATCCGGAATTTTTAGTGACTCTAGTAATAATTGTTAGTGACACTCATCGTGCCTACGATGATAAGTAACAGGCAAACGGCAACTTGACGACTCGTAAACAGCTGAGATATAACGCTCTAACGGCAGACTATGATTGCCGTGTTCTAGTTGTCAACATTGGTTTTGTTAGGCAGGAAACACCTTGCATTTACTAATTACTATACCAAACCCGCT
The DNA here is from genome assembly GCA_951800055.1 of Cenopis cana. Classification (NCBI taxonomy): domain Eukaryota; kingdom Metazoa; phylum Arthropoda; class Insecta; order Lepidoptera; family Tortricidae; genus Cenopis; species Cenopis cana. Next base: position 7,882,881 of record OX637486.1, on the reverse strand, counting down.
CTACATCTTGACTCTACATCTTGAGTCTACATCATGACTCTACATAATGACTCTACATAATGACTCTACATCATGACTCTACATCATGACTCTACATCATGACTCTACATCATGACTCTACATCATGACTCTACATCATGACTCTACATCATGACTCTACATCATGACTCTACATCATGACTCTTCAGGTACTACGATAACCAATTGTTCTGTAGTTATAGTTTTTAACATTTATTCCTGATTCGTGCATTTTTGTAAGCAATAATCCTTGTTACCACATTGCCTGACGCCAGATCTTGGAGTCAGGAACCAAATGATACGGACCCCAGGCTCAGGCTAAGAAACTCCAGGAAAATTACTATTATTACTGTATTAACTCACATGTTTTGTATTTCCAGTTCATTTTACGTGGTTTAATTTAAATTATTTGCATGTGCTTCAGTTTAGTTAGGCACATCCGTCTTATATTTCATATTAAATGTGCAATAAACTGAACAGGATTAAATTTGTTTTATTTTTATTGTTGCTAATATCCTCCTGGTATACTAGAGTTCGATATACTAAAGTATTCCAGTCCCTAGCCCATATAAATCATCAGTAACATAAATAATATGTACCTGCACTTTGGTGCTCAACCCTAGCTAGAACTTGACCAATCGTTCCGGTATGGAGCAGTCCACATCGAAAATATACTATTATACAAAACATGCGAGCATGACTTTTGAAAAGATTGTGAGAGTGTTCAAATACTTTTGTCAATTCGGGAACTTACATACATTTATGCCTTTAACTAACATATCCAGTTTCAGACACGACTTTGTTAATTTTCATCAAGTACCTTTTCTAAGATTTTTTTTAAATTAAAATTCCTTGAAAGGCAAGTTTTGAACTATTGGACTGAGCAGCCAATACAATTTTATTTTTAGTACCAACCAACGCTCGGCGCATAAGTTTACTAATATATATTTCTTTTGTTTGTAAGTACCAGTTGAACATACAACTTACTTCTTGTTTGTTAGTACCGACCGACCCTTAGGGTCTCAGTCTACTAATTTATTTTACCACTTTTCCCTATTTTGTATCGTAAGTAGGTACCTGGCACCTTATTAGGTACAAATTAATTTCATAGGTACGCTCTCCCTTTATTTACTTTGAGTTACAGGAAAAAGCAAATTCACTGGAAGTCTTATGTAATACCGCATCGTTCGGTACTTCCAGCAAAAATCTACGGGTAACTGACCTAACGAAAGCCTACCCGCTGAAAATCAGTCATATGTATTCCTTGTGTCGATGTATGGGAATATAATATAATTGACATTATTCATTTCATAACAATACAACATTGTATTGCACAACAACTACAGAATAAGTAATAGTACATCAATTACAGTGTAAAATATTTATTATTAAATGAAATATTTAGAATTAACATTTAATATTTAGATTTATCGTTTTTATTTTGGCAATTATTATTCGATATTGACAATTTATTTAGTTATTTCACATACTTAATTAGTGCAAGAAAGCACGACATACACAGACACACATAATAAGTGTAGTGTGTATAAGTGTAGTAATATCATAAATGCTATTGTAAATTCGTATTCAAATATTTCTATTATTTATAATATATAGTCGTCACATATAATATAGTGACATGAAGAAATCTAAAGCCAAATTAGAAAGTACCAAGTGCAGCATATTTATTTAATCTTTATTTCGGACACCGGTAGGTGTCACGCAGACTTCCTGGTGCCTAGGTATAGAGTAACCCGAAGACAACAATACGGTTACATTGCACTCTGATTTCCTTAACTTTCCTTTAACGTTCGGGCCGGTGTGGACATCAATTAACTTTAAAGATGAGAATCATTCATTCATTTATTTATTGATAAAACATAGTCATATCACTCAGGTGATGTAATCAACCCGGAAATTCTGTATTTCTCTCGACAGATCTGTGGCATAAGTAAACTACCTGTGATTCTCAGCAGGTCTGTTCTTTTCTTTGCCACTTATTAATACCGTTGTAATTTGTGTGGAAGCTATACCTTGTTTATTTTATAATTAGAAGTTAGGCAAATAACAGTAGTGATTGTAAACACACACTGAATTGGCACGGAGGATCTAGATCCAGACAAGTAGCAGTTGTTGAATATTAGAAATAACATTCTAAAAACAAACCGGTATCTCACAAACTATGCTTTTTTTTGGGTTTCTATTGTACAATGTACAACTTAGATGAATGATCCGAAACGGCGAAACAAAATTAATATTTTCGTTACCAATTAAAAATGTATTAAGTAAATATATAATACAACCCGTATTCTCTTATTTATGAATAACGAAAACTAATTAATTTTGGCATGAAATAAAACCGTTTTATAATAGTAAACCCGATGACTAGTACACTATTTCATCGCTAAACGTGCCTGATAAAAATATCGTGAATAGTTTTTGTGCCATTCTTCTTAATGCTAAAACAAAACAAGGTATATGGCATGTCAGCGTTTTGTCGCTTCTTGTTGGTACCAGTCTGTACAGACTTACCACTCATTGTTAGTAGGTACCGGTCTATATTAGACCTACTTCTCATTGTTAGTACCGGTCTATGGAGACAGACCTACTACTCATTGTTAGTACCGGTCTATGGAGACAGACCTACTACTCAAATTCACCATAAATATATATTCTATACCATACCATTTGGTGTATGCTGTTTCTTTATTTTAGTACCAGCCCAGTCGGACTTACTACCTACTCGATCCGTTAGGACTTAGGAGTGCTTACCAATATTATTTAATGCGTAGTTCGTGTCTACCCGCACAGTAAAAGAATACATCTTTGTCATGGAAATAATTTCGTCTCCATTTAATCAAACATTTTACTAACGGAATCAAAATAACAAAATAGAAATAGGCCACAATTGAACCAAATCGGTATTGTTATATTTTAATTAACACCGGCAAAGTAAAGACATATCACAATACATCGCTCCACAAAACTAGTTTTTCAGTTTGATTGTGGAGATCTTAATTGATTATGGTTTATTATTGTCATTTGTAGGTGATAGATCACGCATGGGAATTGAATTTATAATCCGACATGACAACGTTTGTACAATATATTAAAGGACCATTTTTTTTTTTACTTCTGATACATTTCATCCATTCCACTGATGAAATATCCAAAATATGAATGTAAATAATAAGTAAAATGCAAGAATATTTTTAACTGCACTGTGTTGGTAGCACGTAACACTCGGCATTTCCGTTATCATGGAACTGGTTCCCATTCTTTCACTCCTCCTTTTTCCAAATAGATTGACGACTTACCCATAAACTCGTCGCCACTTGTGACGTCTAGGTCACTTGAGGTAAGTCTTACGGACGGACGCAGGAGGTAAGTAATAGAAACACAATATAGCATTTGGACATCGCCAACGGGAGTGCGTCCGCCCGGGCCGAGTGACGGCTGCAGAGTGCCCTCGGCACCGGGCGGCCCACTACCGGTCGCCATGACAGTTTAATCGTCACATGTCCCATGCAAGCGTTTTTATGACATCCTCTAGGACAGCCCTAAAAAGCTTGGGTGAAATGGTGTCCCCTTGTCGCACGCCCCTTTGAATTGAAATTAACATACCTTTAAGTAAATTTTGTTCTCTCCAATTATGGATCCAAAAATCCGAAATAAATGTTTTTTGCTTTTATTAAGCAACGCTGTCTTCTTACCACCAGGTAGACTGAATGCTTGTTTGTCACTGACGTAGGTATTAAAAAGTAGCCACAATTGAATAATGCTATACTAGTAGGTGTGAATCCCCATATAAATGGATCTTGGGAGTTACAAGTCATGATAAAGTTTGGCCTCACGATGGAAACTGTTCCTTAGGCTACTTGTAACTTATACTGAGCGAGGCCAAAAAATCCACGCAAAAAATTCAAAATGGCGGCTATTTTAGTTTCCAATTTTTTTTATTTTTTTTAGAACTCAAAAATGCTTCGTGCTACACAAAAACTTTGTATGAGAATTATGTTTTGCATAAATTTATCTATAACTTTGGTTATTATCATTGTCTCGATATATCTAATAGTTCATGAGAAAAATGGTGTTCAATATTGCGTTTCTTGTTAAAACACTGTTAGTCAAAAGGCTTAGCAAAATCAAACTGCATCGTATGCAGAAATCAATCCATTTTCTCCAGTGATACTAGGAACCAATATAAAGGATTTCATCCGGCGAAATGAAAATTTCATCGACGGGAATTCAAAATGGCGGTCATTTACCAAAGGGGGAGCCGCATTTTTTAAAAAGTGTATAATTTCAAAACGGCATCTGCTATTTAAGTAATATGGATATCAATGGATTGGTATTGACACCATTAATTAAAATAAGAAAAATACCATATAAAAAATTAAAGATGGCGGCCACCTATAACAAAATTGTAAAATTTTCATTCTTCTTTTTTTCGTTATATTAAAAATAACAACTAAATGTCCAATGATATAGTCAATTTATATATTTACATAAATTCTCATAGTATTATCTACGCAACAAAACAAAAATTATGACAATCCGTCGATTAGTTTTTGAACTATACGAATTACAAACGAGCCTCGGCGAGTGTGTCATAGTAGTTATAGAAACAAACTGCACTTTTGTAATGAAAGCAAGTCGCTTTTGCACAATGGTATTAGTGAAGAGACCAAACTTGATTATTTTTTCGATAATATCTAAGTTTCACCCGTCAGTAACCGAGACTACGCCACTTCGAAATTATAAGTCTAAAACGTTCTACTAAGTTAAAAGGTGGCCAGATTTGGACAATAAATGTGGCAATCGATACAGGAAAATGTTGTTCAACATAAAAAATAACGCTGTGATTTTATTTAACATAACTTAAGAAAAAAAATCTTTTTTTGCAATAAACTTTTGATATTCATACCCTATAAGTACTTATATTCATAACTTATATATTTTTTGAACCTTAAAAGAATATTTTTTTCCAAAAACAATCACACTACAGAAAGTTTCCCCAATATAAAAAAAACAACTATGAGAGTTATAAGCCATGATAAAGTGTAAGTAATATAATATATTTGTATCACGGGTGGTAAGGGTTCCCGCAACCGACGAGATTGTATGAGGAGATGTATGGATGTGACTGCAGCAAGAGATGTATGTGTAGTGTATACGGCCTCTGGCCTGTTAACTATTTGGAACGCTACTACGAGCGTGTCAATGTTATGACTTTGTCAAATAAATGGATTCGTCCTGAATAGCCGTTTCCCTGGTCTCCTACTCTTCGGAACCCTAATATACAACAGTGGCGACGAGAAAATAAAATAAAGTATAAAGTAATCGTTATTTCAAAAGTACGCGTGTGATTTCGGCCTAAGTATGTCTATCGGAAAGTTGCAGGAGTTTGACGTAAAAAACGGGCAATGGGTTTCTTTCGTCGACCGGATGGAAATGTATTTCCTGGTAAATAAAGTAGCGGACGATATGAAGGTTCCCACCTTGATCGCTTCCATGGGAGACGAAGCATATCAACTGCTGGTGAACTTAGCGAGCCCGAAGAAACCGTCGACCCTGCAGTACACGGAGGTAGTCGAACTAATGCGCCAGCATCTCCAGCCGACCCCGTCAGCATTAGCAGAGAGGTATCGTTTCCGCCAAAGACGACAAGGAGCCGGCGAAGATACCGCTTCGTATGTAGCGGAATTAAAGAGATTATCTCGGGATTGCAAGTTCGGCGCAAACCTTAACGATAATTTGCGTGATCAGTTTGTATGCGGCCTACGAAGTGACGTCATCAAGCAACGTCTTTTTGCGGAGGATGACGCGATCACTTTCGCCAAAGCGGTGAAACTGGCGTGCTCGTTGGAAGCGGCACAGAGAGACGCGGCGGCTGTGGATGGATCGGTGACGGCAGCGGCGGCGAGCGCGGTGCACGCGCTGGAGCCGGCCGCGGGGCGCGGGCAGCAGGCGCGCGCGGGCGGGCGGGCCCGCGCCGGCGCTGCGGAGAGCGCGCGGGCGGGCAGCGCGCAGCGCGGAGCGGGAGCTCATTGCACTGCCTGCGGAGCGCGCAGCCACGACTCCAGCGGCTGTCGCTTTCGGAACTTCGTGTGTAGCAGGTGTCAGCGCACCGGGCACCTGCGGCGAGTATGTCCAGAGTTTGGCGCGACCGGGGGCGGCCCGAACTACAATCGGGAGCGCGGTCAGGGAAGGGGAGGTTTAAATTTCGGTGACGTCGAAGACGGAAGTAGCGCGGAAGAGGACGACATCGAGGAGCGTTTGAACCTGCTTAGCTTGAACAAGTATAAACCCGTAAGTTTACCTATATCGATTGAAAATAAGATGTTTAGGATGGAACTTGATACTGGCACGGCAATATCGTGCGTGAGCAAGGCTACCTATGACAAAGAGCTGTCACATCTTCCGATCGAGAACGACAGTACGGTCTTGCGGTTTTATGACGGTTCAAAATTGAAACCAATGGGAATCATTACGCCTACGGTGCGGTATTTAGATCGGGAGAAAAAGCTCGAACTCTTCGTCATCGAAGGTGGCACCACATCCTTGTTGGGTAGGCAGTGGCTAGCTGAGCTACAGATTAAAGTACCAGATTATAGTGCAGGTCTTAATTTGTATAATTCACAAGTTCAGATAGATAAGGAGATTGTTAATTTGCTTGACAGATACAGTGAGGTGTTTAGCGGCGGGCTGGGGCGGTACTTGGGTGGCAAGGCGACGCTGCGCGTGCGCGAGGATGCGACGCCGGTGTTCCGTCGCGCGCGGCCCATGCCCTACGCGATGCGGGAGCGAGTCGACGCGGAGCTCGACGCCATGCTGCGCGACAATATCATCGAGCCCGTCGACTGCTCCGACTGGGCGTCGCCGCTGGTGCCGGTCAACAAGGCTGACGGTACGCTTAGGATCTGCGCGGATTACAAGGCAACGCTAAACCCGGTTTTGTTGGTAGATCGCTATCCACTGCCTAGGATCGAGGATGTGCTTGTCGGGTTAAACGGGGCTCAATATTTCTCCAAAATAGACCTCTCTCAGGCATATAATCAAATTGAATTAGACGAGACTAAAAAGTACACTGTGATTAATACCCATAGAGGCCTTTTTAAATATAACCGTTTAGTTTTTGGCCTTTCATCGAGTGTAGGTATTTTCCAGCGAATCATGACAAACTTGTTTTGCGGCATCCCTAATGTACAGGTTTTCTTAGATGACATCATCATAGGCGGCAAAAGTAAGTCGGAACACTTGCTCGCTCTCAACGCGGTTTTCCAGCGTTTAGTAGAATACGGGCTGAAGCTTAGAAAAAGTAAATGCGTTTTCCTAGCCGACGAAGTTAAGTATTTAGGTTATATTGTATCCAAAAACGGGATTAAGGCAGATAATACTAAAATAGAGGCGATTATGAAGATTCAACGACCGGAAAACGTCAGCGACTTGCGATCGTTTTTAGGAATGGTCAACTTCTTTGCGAAGTTTGTTAAGAATTTCAGTTCTTTGTTAGTTCCGCTAAATAACTTATTACGTAAAGGAGTTGAATGGGCCTGGGACGCCGACTGCGAACAGGCATTTTCGAACGTGAAACGTGCACTGACCAGTACTGATGTTTTGGCTCATTATGACCCAAAAAAGCCTTTGATAGTGACATGCGACGCTAGCGGACGAGGTATCGGTGGCGTGCTGGCGCACGGCGGGCCGGCCGGGGAGCGCCCCGTGGCGTATGCGTCCCGCTCACTAACAGCGGCGGAGAAAAATTACTCGCAAATCCATAGAGAAGCTTTGGCAATCATATACTGCATGAAGAAATTTCACCAATATCTCTATGGTAGAAAGTTTGTGTTGCGCACAGATCACAAACCACTCGTGTCAATTTTCGGGCCTAATGCCGGCATACCGGCTATGACAGCGAGCAGGATGCAACGCTGGGCGGTGATCTTGTCCGCTTACAACTATGATATAGAATACATAAAAACCAATGAAAATTGTGCCGATGGCTTGTCCAGATTACCGCCGGGTACAGACGTCCGGGCAAATACGGCGGAGATGGTCCCTGAGCAGACATATTTACATTTTGCGCAGGATGCTCTATTACTGAACCACAGCGAGTTAAAGCGGCTGACTACAGAGGATAACATCTTACAGCAGGTCCTGGCCTTTATTCGTGACGGTTGGCCAGAAGCATCCGATATTCTAGCAATGAAACCTTATTTCAATCGGAAATCAGAGTTGTATGAAGAGTTAGAATGTGTTATGTGGGGTCATAGGATAGTCGTGCCAGAGGGTTGCCGGAAGCGGGTTTTAGAGCTGATCCACGAACCACACATGGGCGTGGTGAAGTCGAAAGCTCTAGCGCGGAGTTACGTGTGGTGGCCTGGCATCGACGAAGCGGTAGAGCGTGCTTGCCTTTCATGCGCGGTGTGCGCCGTACACGCAGACGCGCCGCCTCGCGCTGAGCCACGTCCTTGGGGGTGGCCCACCCAGGTTTGGTCCCGGCTCCACTTGGACTTCATGGGCCCTATAGCCGGGAAGACGTATCTGGTGGTAATAGACGCGACATCCAAGTGGCTGGAGGTATTCCCTGTCCCAAGCACGGCGGCGAGTTTCACAATCTATAGGATTAGCGAGCTATTCCGATTCCGAACGTACGCTTCCTATTTCCCTTGCCATTCACATGCCGAATAGATCACATGGCCAGTTGGTCCAACCAGTATCGCACCCAGAGCAGTCAGGGATCACGAGCGCGCCATCGGAAGTAGGGATTCCGGCACCGCCTGCACCAGCGGTGACCCAAGCCGCGACTCCCTGTTGTTCGCGAAGTGAGCCGAACGGTACACGTGACGTGTACGTCACACCATCGGCGGGCACGCCGCCAGCAGCGTCGACTCAGGCGAGCACGACACCAGCCGCTGCGTCAACGTCGACCCCAGTACCGCTCCAGCCTCGCCCTGTTCGGCAGTGTAGGCTCGGAAGAGTAATTAATTACAAGGAATAAAATGGAGGTATAGTTTCCATTTCATTATGTGGTTGTTCTGTTATGTAGCTAATTAAGGTGGAGGATTGTAGTGTATACGGCCTCTGGCCTGTTAACTATTTGGAACGCTACTACGAGCGTGTCAATGTTATGACTTTGTCAAATAAATGGATTCGTCCTGAATAGCCGTTTCCCTGGTCTCCTACTCTTCGGAACCCTAATATACAACAGTATGTAAGGACCGGTACTTGGCGTTCTTTGGTCTCTGCCTACCCCAATGGGATACGGTCGTGAGTATATGATGTGTGTAAGTATGTATGTATAGTAAGGGTTATTACAACTCAAGTCAATAAAAGTAATTCCATTACACTTTCGTTAGTAATAACCTCCTTACCTCCCTAAATGCACAATGTATTATATATTAAAATGTTCTTAAACGCAGAAAAAACAAAGTGTAGGATTTTACTGAGTATACATATTAAAAAAAATAAAAAAAAAAAAAAAAGTTTATTGCTAAACACAGTAAAAAAAATTTTCTTAAATTTTGTAACAAAAAGCGTATTTTTTTTAAGTTGAACAACATTTTTCTCTATCGATTGCCACATTTATTGTCCAAATCTGGCCACCTTTTAACTTAGTATGTAGAACGTTTTAGACTTATAATTTCGAAGTGGCGTAGTCTCGGTTACTGACGGGTGAAAATTAGATATTATCGTAAAAATAATCAAGTTTGGTCTCTTCACTAATTCCATTGTGCAAAAGCGACTTGCTTTCATTACAAAAGTGCAGTTTGTTTCTATAACTACTATGACACAGTCGCCGAGGCTCGTTTGTAATTCGTATAGTTCAAAAACTAATCGACGGATTGTCATAATTTTTGTTTTGTCGCGTAGATAATACTATGAGAATTTATGTAAATATATAAATTGACTATATCATTGGACATTTAGTTGTTATTTTTAATATAACGGAAAAAAGAAGAATGAAAATTTTACAATTTTGTTATAGGTGGCCGCCATCTTTAATTTTTTATATGGTATTTTTCTTATTTTAATTAATGGTGTCAATACCAATCGATTGATACCCATATTACTTAAATAGCAGATGCCGTTTTGAAATTATACACTTTTTAAAAAATGCGGCTCCCCCTTTGGTGAATGACCGCCATTTTGAATTCCCGTCGATGAAATTTTCATTTCGCCGGATGAAATCCTTTATATTGGTTCCTAGTATCACTGGAGAAAATGGATTGATTTCTGCATACGATGCAGTTTGATTTTGCTAAGCCTTTTGACTAACAGTGTTTTAACAAGAAACGCAATATTGAACACCATTTTTCTCATGAACTATTAGATATATCGAGAAAATGATAATAACCAAAGTTATAGATAAATTTATGCAAAACATAATTCTCATACAAAGTTTTTGTGTAACACGAAGCATTTTTGAGTTCTAAAAAAAATAAAAAAATTTGGAAACTAAAATAGCCGCCATTTTGAATTTTTTGCGTGGATTTTTTGGCCTCGCTCAGTATAAGTTACAAGTAGCCTAAGGAACAGTTTCCATCGTGAGGCCAAACTTTATCATGACTTGTAACTCCCACTTAAGGATTCATACCTACTATACGATATGTAGTAATTAATGTAGCAAAGGGTGTGTACAGCTGTATGAATAAATTCTTCTAGTGTCCACCATCCGATACCATCTAATAATAACGCATTGTGTCGCATAATGGTTGCTGATGGCATCTCGACATACCTTTTTACGTGTATTTAATAAACAAATAACAAACTTTAGGGTTCCATAGATAATACATCATCATGTTCATAATGCACGTTATGTTCCGTAGTACCACAGAATAAGTAATAGTACTACGTACAGAAGTCCCACTGTTAACAAATCCCCAATTTAAAACTCCAAATTATAATAACAAACTTTGACCATACCAAGCGAATGACGCGAATGACGCGACTACGCGACCGCCCGTTAGCAATGCGCGGCAGCCACTGAATTACGGATGTACTTGCAGCGGCGCGGCGAACTGACGGAGTGACACCCCCCTGGTAGTACAACTAATGGGATCGTGACAACACACCTACAAAAAAAATACGATAACCAATAAAATAAATTCACGAAAATACTCCGACCATAGAAAAATCATGGTATTTTAATTTTATGATGTGGAATTGTTCCGGAATAAATTAATTTCATTCATTCATTCATTTCATTCACAGCGTTTTTGGCGTTTCATAAAAAAATTCCGATTTGATTATCAATCAGTATCCCAAAAGATTTTGTTAGTTAATACGATACCCAATAATCAAATTTAATGCTGAATAAAATATAAAATTGTATTAAATTTGAAATTAAAGCCACCATAATTGTAAAACTTATGATTCGGGCAGTATTCAACCCTGCGCTTTCTGGCATACGAGGCCCAATTATTCAATTTTCATTTTTTTCCTTTAATTTTCAAGTTCTAGTTTGCGATTACAGCGTTACTGTTTAATACAAAATGAATGTAGGTCTTCTTCTTCTTCTTCCTTGACCATTTTCCCATTTACTTGGAGTCGGCCTTTCTTGTCCTTTTCCTCCATAGTACACGATTTTTGGCTATTTCAGTCCATATATTAGCAATTTTCAAGTCTTTTTCGACTTTCGTCAGCCAAATGGCAGGTTGTCTTCCACGTCCCCGTTTTTGCGTCGGCATGTTGAGGGCTAACTTGACCATATGATTTTCTGGGCGTCGTAAAATATGCCCGTACCACCGGAGACGCTTTCCTTTTAGTTTCTCAGATATTGGAGGAACTTTGAAACTACCTCTTATATAATCGTTTCCGATTTTAAAAAATGAATGTAGGTATTTTAAATAATTTAAAGTGTGTTCTACGGAACCATATGGAACACGTCATGGGCTATAACTGTTTTTTAGATTATCAGGGCATTTGTCAAACGGCCCCACCCTTTCTCACGTCAATCGACGGATATCGAGGCGTACTTCCGTACCACAATGGCGAACTATAATGACTCATTACCGTTACCGTTGTGAACGTTACGGTTTGTTTTCGTTAAGTCGGGTTAACAGTGCAATTAAAAAAACTTTTTTTTCTAAAATACGTTTTAATTTCTCTAAGGTAGGAAATCAGACGCCAGATTTAAAAAGGACAGGACAGTTTTGTAACATAATAATGACTTATAATAGAAAAAAAAGACTGTTATTATCATCCCCTTTTCCCCGTCCTTGAGGTGCCCGGGTCCGCTTTGGCATCTAATCCCAAGATTTGGCGTAGGCACTAGTTTTTCGAAAGCGACTGCCATTGGACCTTCCAGAGGAACCTTATTGTGATTAGGCCGGTTTCTTCACCATGTTTTTCTTCACCGAAAACCTGCTTTTAAATACAAAATTTTTTAATTCCATATTTTTTGTGATTTAGGTAAAAACACTAAAAATTAGGTGAGAGGATAAAATAAGGTAGTTAGTGGGTTGAGATGTAGTGTCTTAAGAATAGTTACAACTAAGTAGTGTAATTAATTTATCCACAATCATTTTAAACAAAACTATCGTCGATTTACATCATTTTGACCTACAGTCAACTATAACTCACGTTTCGAATACCTACGTTAAATCTTAACTTTAAATCTGGAAACATTATACAAGGTATTTCTCATGACTAAGCACTGGAAGGTAAAATTGATTAAAAATAAAATCACTAAATAAATCCAAGTCACACCCGCTGCGAGTGTGTGAAGGCACCCTATCCAACAGGTACAGTCAAGGACACCAATATGTATACACTTTTTCACCTTATTCCATTGAAATAAGGTCCAAAAATGTATACATATTTATGCCCTCGACTGTAACATGCTTTAACTAACATACTTCTAACAGCTTACAATAAAGCAACCACTTGATTTTGTGACATTAAATCTAATTGAAAAATGTAATAATATTACATGAGGGATTTGTAAAAGATATTTTTTAAATTAAGTTATTGATGAATATTAATCAATAACGATAGGTATTTATAGAGTCGTTAAGCCAAAGGCTATGCTTTTGCAAGTGCAAAAGGGGTTTCATAGTCGTAGTCGTTGTTATGACTGTAATTTAGATTACATTAGTTTTTCCTTATTGTTTTTTTTTATATTGATTTAAACTTACACGATTTACACATTAATATTGGGGAACGGGACTTAATCGCACTAATTTCCCCTTTTTTGAGGTTTTGCCCGACGTTTCGAATGTATCACAACATCCGTGGTCGCGAGCTGACTGGCGTGAGCGGGTATCAACATCTTCTAGCCGCACGGGTTTTCCGAACTACCCGCACTTGGTCTTGGTCTTGGTCTTGGTCTTGGGTCTTGGTCTTGGTCTTGGTCTTGGTTGGTCTTGGTCTTGGTTGGTATTAGTTATAATTAAGTGCGATTAAGTCCCGTTCCCCAATAATAATGTTTTTTTATACTACGACGGTGGCAAACAAGCGTACGGTCCACCTGATGGTAAGCGGACAACGCAGCCAATAGACGCTCGCAACTCCAAAAGAGTCACCGGCTCGTTGCTGAACCTTTATAAAATTTAAGGATTCACTGTGTTGGTTGACAGCAGAAGGGACAATACAGTGCAACCTCGGGATCTGTAGCAACCTTGCTCACCTCCAGGAACACAACACTACATACCTGTATAGATAATAATGTTCTTACGGCTCTTCTGCAAGGCAGAGGCAGGTACTTCCTCAGTTTGGCTGCTCCAAATTCTAGCAAGATGAATTTTGCAGTGCCCTACCTCTCTATTTTGTTGCACGAAAACTGATTCTATAACTTTACTAGAAATTATTACACTTAAGTCAGGTGTACTACATAGTACGCTCGAGAATTAGTAACCTACTCCTACAAAGCAGTCCCTAGCCGACGCGGCAGTTAGTTAAGTTCCCTAAATCAGTTTAGGTATGTAAATGAAGCAGCAGTTGTAAAATACATTAGAACGGGCGCCTGCTGCTACTCGTTTGACAACCCATCTGCAGATAACTTTGCAAGATATACGCGTATCTTGATATATTTATCAAAAAAATGTCAGGCAGATAAGAAAATGGCTTGCTAAATGTACCTATAACTTGTTAACATCCTATTTATGCGACGAAAAAAAAACGATCTCAATACCTACGTAAATTATCTATGTTTTCATGCAGTTTGGTATCGATATCAACATTGGATGTCTTCTGTGACATTGAGTTATAGCTTGTCTTACCTACCAGCTTAATAGCGTAATTATTGAACGCCCGAATAAATATCAACTCGTTGTATTTAACTTTAAAATGGTTATTACCTAATTATTCTAACGATGGTTTGAAAAATTACACATACATAGTTACATATTTGTATCGTATATATTTGGCGCTTTCGTTATTAAATCTTTATTAAGTAACTGACAAAAAAATGGAGGAGGTTTTCAATATTTTTTTCTTAATCGCTCAAGTTTTACTTACAACTTAAAATTCCCGCGTCCAACGTCACCCGAGTGAACTTTCTTCTCATCCCACCCTGTTTTCTTCAACAGACTTCCGTAGCCAATCGTGACGGATAAGGCTAATTTATCAAACAGTGCTTCAATTTTATAATAACTCGGTTGCGTGTGTGACAGAATATTCTATTACTCACACCTAGACGATTAATCTTCAGCCGAGTTATTAACGTCCAGCGAATTAATGGCTGTTTGTAAAGTTCTTTCAACCCCGCGCTAATACGGTAATGTTCTTAATTGCGGTTGTTTTAAAATGCTTTTCGCACAATCACTATTTGTCGTGATGAATATAACCTAAGAATATGAAATATAGCTTTTTACCTAAAGGTGAACAAACACGTGTGTGTCATGTTACGATACGAAGTTTTGACAATTTCAGTTTGTCAAAAAAGGAGTTCTGTCACTTAATAAAATTCAAAGTTACACCAATGATTTCAAAATTATATACACACTGTTAAGAAAGCCGCTGCCGTAGTCGAAAGGTGAGACACACAACTTTATCAAATTTTACTGTCAGGAATGCATTTTAAAATGTAATACCTAGGCTAAGAATGTATTTGGTAATACGAGTATCACGTAATATGAATCAACGAATTGTGAGTAGTTTCGAACAAAAGGTTTGATCTTAATCAGTCCGTAAATGTAGGACTAAAAAATCAGCAGTATCGCTTTCACAATCTTGAAAGCATAAATACTAAGTAGCTCGAATGGTCTAAATGCGTTAACAGTTAATTGTAAGGAACCTACCGTGTATTTAACGTTTACCGATATTTTATGTTTGATCCTTCTTATGTCGTGTATATGAATAATTTAATGTTAGTGGGGATTAAGCTGCATTCAATTCGAAAATGTTAGTTTGTAATAAAGTTTATGATTGCTAACGCCTAGATCCAAGATCCCATAACCTTTATGGTACCAGTAGGTATAAAGTCAGGGATAATTCCTAAGCTATCTAAGAAGAGAGCGTTTCTCTTATATTTATTGCACCAATAAATATTTATGTCATAATCCAAAGTAATGGCAGCGACGGATCATTGTATGCCTATTCCACTCATCTCAAAGTTGCTTCCCGTTTATATTACATTGATAATAGGACGTCACGACCACAGTCTAATTTCATTCCGTACAAAATGTATTGATAACTAACAGAATCGAAACGAGATGCACGTTCAAATGTTGGGAAGAATTTCAGTAAGCGTTTAATGTAAGTGTGAAGAGTGGTCGGATCGGTCTATAGGTAATGGAATTAACCGGGACCGATTATCATATAATTTGATGGACGCGCTATCTCCACATCTGAGCCGTGAGGCTGCAATTGGAGTAAAAAGCCTTCGGCTACCGACAGACCGCCTATTAGATCTAATTATAGTTATACTGTATAGTTTTATTTTGTCAGATAATTGTATAATGAAGGAGACATTTTTACCCAAATAATAAAAGAACGGTTATGCATTATGTACGATGCAATTTGTGATACGTTATGGCTCGGGCGGAAACCCTGGAGCTATAATTATGTATGAACATTGTGGTGACATTTTTGTAAGCTAAAGGATGACACACGGTTAATTTGATTATAGAGCTTTGGTGTAGTTTTATGCTTCGAGTAAGCACGGTTACTCAACCAATTAAATGTATGGATTCGGCAAAAAAATAACGAATGCTTGATTAAAATAACTCACTTTCAATGTGTGTGGTCTTATAATTATGACGTTTTTGAGGGTATTATAAGTATTCATTCATAGATTATTTCTCTCGGTCAAAATTCCCTGATTCTACGGACGAACAAAAATCAAAGTTTTCTTATTTGAAACGTTACTCAAGTCATAATTCAAAACTTGACAGGTTGATAGCATCTCGGAGAGCTAACAGCACAATCCGCTCTCTTAACGGTAGCTCGGTAAAAGAAACTAGACCGAGGAGAGCAATTCTTAGCCAGGATTTAAAGCTAGAAGTATGACCACTCGCGCAGGCCGGCAGACGGAGTAATAAGCGTTCTTGTCTGAGTTGCCTAAGGAGCAGTTAAATTGCTTTTGTGAGATTAAGGAAATATTATGCAATTTAAATACCAGCGATCTTATGCAAGATATACCTTACCCTCTCATCCTACATGTCATGAGAAGATGACGCGCATTTATCTTAGCTTTCAAACTGCATTAAACTTATTGGTAATGCTATTATTATAAGTACAAGAAGCTTCTATTCTATCCCATAATCAACGGATTTTCAAAGGGGAACTCGAACGGAACCGTGCTTTTGTGATTTCCATTTAACGAGTTCGTATTAACGTTTAAAAAAAATATTGGTGGCTAACGAGTACGATAATAAATCATATTCCAAATCGCGTCCTGTTGCCCGCTTGTTCTTGCAATACTTAAAAGTAAGATTTTATGACCATTTTACTGGTACTTAAGACTTTCTTTACTAACAAGCTGCTTAAAGGGGTCACGTTGTTTCGGCCACTTAAGGAGAATATTTACATTGGTTTTTGACCAGAATGAGTTTGTATTTATTTTAAAATGGAATACAAATAATATATTACCTACCTGAGATTAGGGTGATACATACCATGCGCGTTTTTAAATATTGCGTTTATTTTTTGTCCATTAAAAACCTTTATATCTATTACCTTGTGGTTTATATTTTTGCTTGCATCATGCCATATTTCATAAGTGTTGGTTTGGCAATGGTAGCAATCGTGAATTTAGTTTACTATCTAGTTATTTCACGAAGACGATAATATTATGAAGCACTTATGTAAAACCTACCCTTAACACTGGAAGCATACAAAAGCGACCAAAAAATGGTTAAATATAAATCGAACTTCTATTTTATGGTCCTAAAATATTGTGATTCCTTATTTACTCATTTAAATAATTAATGCAAAACATTAGTACGACGTTCAAGAAAACTTAACGGATCATATGAATATCTTTAAACTATTCCGATCTTATAGTGTATTATTTAGCTTGAATATAATTTGAATAGCGGCATTAAGTAATAGATTTTACATTTAAATACATATCTTTCTTTGATGTCTAGTACTAAACCACACAAATACAAACCTCAAACAAAAACAGACAACAAATACAAAAACAAAACACAACAACTTTGTACAAATGTCTACTACCCAGTTTTTTTTCCTTATATGTACAATTGATTTGTGCAATAAAGTGGTTACTACTTAACTACCACTACTACTAAATACCTACTCGGATAGCTTGAACTTACGGGACCCTTAAAAGAAAACTTTAATCTGATTTCTCGCCAGTTGGTCGTATCGTTGTAATTAAAAGCGACTATAATAATATTATCTCATGTATAAAATCAACATAAATATACATAATTAAGTGATATCTGACTTCTGACTAGTTTCCTATGATACCTACATTTATTGCTTGAAGTCATTTTGTCGCTGTAACAAATGTGCTTATTAAGCATATGACGTTCATAATTCTACGTTAGCTTTTTTATTTAAGAATTTATGTGTATTTAATGAGCTGCACCTGTTAATTGTTTCGAGTTTTTTCAACGTACAAGTAGAACACAAATAACACAATGGAAGTGACGTATGGAAAGCATCTAGTCCGGGAGCAAAGATGAGGCCGACGGTGAAGCCGCTCACCCCGAAGATGCCTATTCAGTCGTACCTTAAAGAGGATTAAAGAAACTCTAAGGCGACTTCCTGACTTGTCGGAGTGGAGGCGGCACGATATGAGAAAACTATCAAATGTCAGTGTCAACTGTCAGTCAACTCAGTACCGCTTTTTACTACGCCCCTACATTTAAATGTGTGCTTCCTGATTGGCGCGGGATGCGCGGTAGCGGGACGATACGAAGGTTGTACTGGTCCACTTCTGCGCGTGATATTACTACTGCGCAAATGTAATACTGACAGTATTCCGTCAAGTTGGAATCTTTGCGACGTCAGTAAGTTTACGTCAAAGAAAAAACTGTCACAAATCGATCCCGCCCCGCCAAATCAAGAAGTCGCCTAATAGTGTTAAAGTAGAATTTTCCAATGGAACAAGAACATAATGCCACTGTCATATCTGTCTGTCACTGTGTTATCATACAGTAACAAAATTGATTAAAGTGTTGCGTGATGCCGTTGTTGCATGCCTGTTGACAGAGCGGCATTGCTATGACATTGTTAGCATGGGTGCACACCGAATCTAAACAATAAAAGGTCATATCTAATGAGAAATTTCGTGCCAGAAGTCTGTTTTTGGCTTCCAAAACACAACAGGGGTAACTAACTTTTAGTGCTATGTGGCATGAGTTGTAGAATAGCGTCAAAGGGGACGTTTCAAAATTATACGTAGATAGCTGTTAATAACGTAGGCTTTCCACCAATTCATTTAAGTTTGGATTTGCTTTTATATTGTATATTTAAGAAATCGTACCAACATATATAGCGTAATATCTACTCATGTGTTTTTACTGAATAACTTGAAAAAGAAAGGGATATAAATCTGTAATATTCTACTTACATACCTACTAAAAGTCGTAGGTTTTTTTAATTTGCGCGTTTTTGTCTACATCGATTTTTCTAAATACAACAAACCAAACTGTTTCTAAACCAACCTTGAAACTACTTTTATAACGCGTTTATTTGCAGGCAAAGTCAAAGTTGAAGGCAAAGACAAATTTGTCGCACGAGTTACCGAAAGTTGACGGTTTCTACAATGTTCCAGGCGCGAAATACCTTTTGTCTGGCCCCATCATTTCCAAAACATTGCTCAAACTTTTAAATAATATAATTATTGATTGAATACATTATTCATAACAGTCATTGTTCTTTGTTTTATTGAAATGTAAGTTATAAATTTTATAATACTGGTACACAGTAGGTACATTATTATACTCGAGAACTTGGCTTAACGACTGCTGTCATGGTCAACTGCCGGGATCAAAAACTTAGCGTGCCTTCCAAAGCACGGGAGCGCTCAGCTAGTACCTAACCACTCAAACCGGTGACCCAACGGCCGACCATGTTGATTTTTTTAAATATACGGCGTTCATAAATCAACCTACCAACCTATAACTTTGATTTGTATGGTATAACTGATAATGTAAGTTGGTTGAATAAATAAATGTACTTAATATAAATAAATAAAGACCAAATACAAGCGCACATATTTAAGCCATTAACTATTGACAGATCCATTCCCTTGTATACATATACACCATATACAGTTTGTCTTCAATACGAACTTATATTTCAAGGGCTGAAATTATATAAGCCCTGAATACCATTTTTGTATTTATATTACAACATTTAACAAAATATAACATTTTTTTCATACAATATTATTCAGTAGGGTACGCAATGTACCGCTAATAAATTAAAAAAACATCTTGTTCATCTCTCATCTCTCAGAAGCATCAACATTTTACGTGTTTCTTACATTACACACTGAGCGAAAAAAATACTAATTATTAGTAAGTTTTAATGAATCCCAAGACAAGGAGATTATACTCGTATACTAACGGTTACAAAACAGTTTAGTTGTTACAAGGGCAATTTTTTTGGTATTAGTAAATAACTACTTTTATCAAAAACTGGTTTGTATACGTTAGTATATAATCTCCTTGTCCTGGGATTCACTAAAACTTACTAATAATTAGTATTTATCGCTCAGTGCAGGCTCGGGAAAACTTTAAAAAATAAAAACACAAGCGTCAAAGTTTTTTTTTAATAAAACTTCCGACATCACTAAATCACTATTTTAATCTTATTTTTCTGCGGCATCCTAAATGGTAAATAACCTTAAAGTCGTGCCTTTCGGTAGACTAAACCTTGTATTTTATCCCTTTACCTAAGAACTTCAACACATTCTTACAAGGACCCATCAAACCCATACGTCTGCAACTATCTGTTCTGAATAATGTTATTACAGAGGGTCATGTTTAATGGTATAGAAAATCCTTATGAATGACTCGCACGCCGGAGAATGGAGAGGAAATGGAAAACAAATATGTGGAAGACTGACCTTCGAGATGAGGCTTCGAGAAATGAGATATTAAGGTTCACTATCAGATGGCGGGGGTTACAGATTAGGGCACCCTACTAAGTTTGGGGTTTGTATTATTAATTATTGTAATGCGAGTAAGTAATTGGGAGTGCCGATTCGATAATAATGATTAAATACTTGGTTGTCCACTTGGATTTTGCTATCAAATTTCTGTAAAGGTCAAGTGCTTTCTAATTTAGATTGTTCTATGGCTTCAACCAATATTGAACTATTCTTATAGGTTTGAAAGCCGTGAAAATATTAACTGTAAGATATTTCTATTACAAAGTGTTCTTGTCTTGTTGTTTCTTATATTTACCTACTTAATGTCGGCATTATTCAATGCATCAGCTTCTAGCAACCACAATCAATATAAATACCATTTTTTTATTTATCATTGTGAAGTCAGAACAAAATCAATACAATAGATTCATACAATAGACTTATCGCTGAATAGCGATTTCTTCTAGACTACCTTACGTTATGGGAAAACAAACTAAACAGTTAAACAATTGAAGTCATCGTATAAAATTCAGTATATATTATGTTGCATCAGCTTCGAAATACTCGTCACAATTTTATCAAAGGGAAAATTACCGTGTCCGTTTGAAATCAGGCAGTCAGACATTTATATAACCTGTAATCATCTTAACATTTCAATAAAGTTGCATAATTTAAATTATACGAATGTAGATCACTTTTATTGGTGCTGTATATGTTTACAACGAACCAGTTTGCTCATTACGTTTGGACGCCAGCTGTCAGGGATTATAATCAAACGATTTTACATAATCCTTTATTCTCGAATAATGTAGAAAAAACAGGAAACATTTGAAATAAATTTGTGTGTCACTAATAAGCTAGGCACTAATCTTCTTAGACAACCAACAACCTACAAATATGATTATGAATTTTAGTAGTGTTCTAGCCAATATGAGATCTCGAATAAATAAAAAAATATTATATTGGTATTTTTTGTTCGATTTCTTTGATTTAAACAATATATAGGTGTACTATATATTTTACTATTTTTGTTTTCGAAAATTTAGTTCCCTATTTCATCCCTTCGGATAAAAATTATCCTATATGTTAATCCAGGCTATAAACTCATTGTAAACTAAGTTTTATCATAATTCGTTCAGCAGCTTTTGCGTGATTGAGTAAGAAACATTCAAACATTGACACATCCAAGCATCGAAACATCCAATCATCTAAATATTCAAACGTTTAAACTTTCGTAGTGGTAGTAGTAGTCTCAGTTTAAATTAACCTCTAACCACAAATAACTAAACTGAACCCTACCCTAATTATAACTGTGAAAGTGTCAAGCTACCCTAACAAACGTGATAGGACGTATTTCCATATTACAGTACAAACACTAATTAGAATAATAAATGAGTTAATCCGTTCGTGTTTAAAAATGTTAGAATTAGGTATAGCGGTGAATAAATTAGTAGAGTGATGAATCACTTGCTACGGAGTAGCTAAGTACCTAATTACGTTTTAAAAAGGACCCATTTACCAGTAATTATTGTCACATTACTGTGATGTCAATATTATCACAGGTTTCAAAATTGGCTGTTTCTCACTAGATTTTGCTTCAATATTACGTTATATCATCATCGTCCTATCCATAATTATCCCCATCATCACATCTTAAATTAAAGGCCCTAAATAATTTATTTAAATATTTATCGCACTCTTCCACATGACAGTCATTTCACTGCAGAGTAGCCTACGCAGCAAAGTGGATTATGCCCCGAATTAGGGTCAGTCGTGGGAAGGACACCATTAGGGTAAGCACGCCTATAATAAAATATCTCAAAATTTAGATATGTATATGTATCCTTGAAAAACACTTGTTGTAGCTTGTTGCCTGCAAGAGATCGTTAGTAAAGTAAGTACAATATTACATCAGTAAATTTCGAGATATGATTTGTAAGGTTCTTATTGCTCCGCTAAAGCACTTTGTCTAGTCTGCCTATACATTCGTAAAATGTATCTTCTTAGACATTGTCTAAATTATGATTCAGTAATCACGGTGGTCGCCGAAAAAATTGTATATACTTACGTAACTTCTGTCAGAAAAGAAGGCTTTTTCTGAGAAACATTGAAACCACAGTTCAATATAAAATCCGATAGACACAGAAGTAAATAACCTTTATTTTTGCAGCGCAGTACAAGAAAAAGAAACAACGCTTAAAACACCCGGTGCGGGTAACGAGCCAGTCTGTGTAGGAGCATTGCAAATGTAGGTGCCTACACTACTCGTCCGTTTGTTATTTTATTTGCTCTCTACTCTGTAAACTCTATTACCCAGTCGATGGTTTTGATTCGGAGAAGTCTATGTTTACATTGACTGCTTAGCTTATGTCGTTGCTGTCACAATATTTTACTTATGATCTACGCGGTGAGAAAGTTTACGGAGTGGCCATCATTGTTTATCTAAGCGCGTAGGCGTGTCATCGGTTGTATTATCTTTGTAATTAAGAACTGTTCATCCGAATAACTGAATATTTCCTGTGCGTTATCTCAAACGTTTTGTTTCGCTTTATCGACGCCGAGTTTCTGTTATCGAGGTTATAACTGCTCTGCCGCCGCTACCTACTGCCTACTTGGGTCAAAACAACTAATGGACTACGTTATTAGTGGCCACCTCAACGAAAAAGTGCATTAGTGTACCGTAAGTGGTATAAAACTATTTGAATATAGCTCAAGTAATGTGCGCGGTGAGTGCTTAAACCAGTTTCCATGCAGCGATTCGCCTCAATTACTGTAATCGCTATAGTTTTATTTGAACTATTCGGTAGCCGCCTTTGTAAATGTTCAACTCAGTGAATTAAATGACTGGATATTTACACGATAAAGTTGGATATTGCATTTTTAATGCAGCTTTTGCTAATTATTTATCTCGTAAATTTCTAAAAGGTACTTAGTATGTATTTTATTTTAGCGTTTTGTTACTTTATTATAATATTTGTATAACCAACCAATGTAATTGGAGCTTTGCAAGGTTCATGGATCCTTTCTTCTGTTTATTTCTTGGAATGATTTTGGGGATAGAACAGGTCTATGAAAATTGGTCAAGGATTTAGTTTGGGGAGGTTCACTACGTAACCCCTTGACTCTTATCACGGTTAGTTAGGTGCGCCTCGGGAGAGGCTCCGCTAGTTTGTAAAGAGAGTGCCCTTTCTTTGAATATTGCATTTGACATCTGAGAGACTGGGAGGGCTTATGATAACCGTGACGGGGAGGCGAATGTTCCATGTTTATAATACCTTATTACCCCGGAGGAACCAGCTGAATTAAACATATTCATAAGAACAGAACAGAACATTAATTATTCGCAAACAGCCTATTCATCCCACTGCAAAAACTTCGAACTTCAACGTGTAAGTCTCTGCTTACAAATTTAGTCATTAAAAACCTGCGGAGCTTACAAGAAAAGATTTCGCTTTTTGAAGTCAAACAAGCCCTTAGTTTGTATTTATGGGTCGTTTGTTGCGAATTACAATTTCACATTCGGTTTCACCCAACAGTTTAAGAGTCACTGGTTTCGCAGACAAAGCAATGGACATAATGAATTTTGAAGTCTGAATTTTCAAATAAATAATTCATTGTGAACAAGACGCGAGTTCCTAGTAATGTAAGAAAGCATATTTCAGCTCATATCGTAAACTGCAACGAATGACAACAGTCGTAAAGTTTTATGTCTGGTACGAAGTCGTCCGGCTCAATTACAATTACAAATTATTACAAATTTTCAAGTGTCGTATAGAGTATGTTCGCGTGAACCAACGCGAAACCTTTACAATGTAAGACGCTGATTTTATGGATTCATCTTACTCGTAATACGCGCTGAATAGGCGAGTTGCTAGGGTTGTATTGTCGTATAGCTCCGCTAGCCATTGAGACACATATTCACCAGGTTGATGCTGATTTTTAGGGTTCCGTATCCAAAGGGTAAAACGGGACTAAGACTCCGCTGTCCGTCCGTCTGTCCGTCTGTCCATCTGTCCGTCTGTCACCAGGCTGTATAGCATGAACCGTGATAGTTAAACAGTTGAAATTTTCACAGATGATTTCTGTTGCCGCTATAACAACAAATACTAAAAAACAGAATATAATAAATATTTAAGGGGGCTCCCATACAATAGACATGATTTTTTGCTGTTTTTATAGAAAATGGTACGGAACCCTTCGTGCGCAAGTCCGACATGCACTTTTTATACTACGACTGTGAGCCATAAGCATACGGTTTGCCTGAAAAGTGGTGAGTATATTAACGCTGGCGACTCTTGTAATTTGAGGATTCCTCGTATCAACAGGTAGAGATAAATGCAGGTATGTTTTGTTATAGTTTTTTTCCGTGAACCCAAAGTAAGTAAAAATTTTGTTTCAATCTAGGCCACATTTATAGGGCTAAGTAAGTCGCATTGGTTTCACCTCTTCGCTGTTTTCGTTTGTCCAACCACCTTACTAATGTTTTCAAGTATTGTCATCATTTGTGGTGGATTATTATACAAAATTATATTTAGGTAATTGCAAATGCGTCACCATGTTCGGCCCTATACTGTATAATTGTATTTCCCAGCCGTCAGTTCTTTTATAATCTTTTTAAAACGAAACGACACAGTAAGCACAGACACTTGACGACAGGATTTGTTTACGACAACGTAATGCTAAGATGCAAGAAGATTTTGCAACAGCTAAACATCTGTAGACGTCTACGTCAATCGTAAAATGTTAATTATTTTGTGTTATTTTACGACATATTTTACTATTTCTATGCTAAGAACTGCAGATAATGTAACATTAACTTCGACCACCTGCGGTTTTGCTCACGTTTGCTATTTCCATATACTTAAAATCCCGTGTCTTTTTTGCCTTGAGTTGCTTCTAAACGAGTAAGCAAATGTAATTGTATATCGCCATTTATAGCGTAATTTACTATTAATGAGATGTACATTGTTCAGTAAGGCAGTATTGGTTATAAAGATGTCACAAGTAAGTAAGCAATGCTCCCAATCACTTCAACAGATTCAATTGTGTCATTTCACTTTATACAAATATACACATTAACATTGCTGAATTGTAAGTATCTGTTTCACTACGACAAGTACTACGCAACTTAGGTATCTAGAGTGCTAGAGTGAATATAGACCATTATTAAACCAGTAAACTTTATTTTAGACCTTGAACTTACTGATGATGAGATGAGACGAAGACCAATCACAGGTCAGGCTTCTATAAAATATATTATAGAACGTACGCAGTAACTTATAACATAAAGGCCGATATTTACCCTGGGTTAAGTCCCTTAGCCGGAAAATGATGAAAATGTTGGAAAACTTAAAAAATCTCATACCTACTCTTTGCATGCTTATCTCATTTACGTAACATATACCATTTAGCTTATGATAGACTGTTACTACACCGTTACGTATACGCTAAACATGCACATTCTAACATAAACATCTTTGCAACCAAAATGAACATAAACTGAACAAAATTAATACATAAATACAAAATAATGATACGGCACGAGCGTAAAATGATTTAAACATCTATGTTCCAAGTTCAAAATATGTCTTAATGCTCTTGTTCAGTGAAGTTACTCCAGAAAGTCTCAGCTCAAACAGCCTCTGGGCTAGTCTAGGGCTCTCTGACCTACTATTAAGTACTGTCTCGGAGCACTCGCAACAGAATACGTTTGCAGCTAATTCATTGTGATTTTTAGACGCTCCACTTTATTTGGATGTCCTTATAAAAGTTAAACTTTGTTGAGTTTGTAGTCACCTAAGTATTATTTTTTGCATACCATGCCTTCAGAACTTATTAGCTAGGCAGATTAAATACATTAGTTGCAAACTATATAGTATCAGGTTCGGCTTTTGCAGTGCCAGCAACCTACTATGGTGCGGTACTGTATATGCCTGTCATTCAGCTCCTACGTATGAGTTCGTTCCAACCTATAAGTCAAAGACACACGAAAATGTATTGACATGACAGGCGCAACCGCATCGCGGCCATTGAAAAGCACTAATATATTTAGTTTTATCATGTCACTCGCATTGGCTTGCACCCATGATACGCGTTGTCTTTCTTCCCTGACACTGCTTTTATATCCCATAATTACCTCAAAGACCAATGATTAAATCTAGTACAATATAATATTAGTATTAAGTAGGTGATAATCCGCAACTGCAATAATGTTGTGCCCATTTCCACATAACAGTGTACTTAATCACTTATTCACATTTCGCCATGGCAATGACGTTCTGACGCTATCAATCTCGTTCTAACTGCGTTCATCCCCGATGAATTGCGAATAATTTGACAATAAATCAGACGGCAGGCCTGATGAAAAGCTATTCGTATACAACAGGGCCCACAGGCCTGCGAGCTAGTTAGCTGTCTGTTGCGAATAAAGTGGTAGATTGACTTGATACGCTTGGTTATCTTGGATTAACTACTGATTTTTTCAAATATTCATGGGCTTGAGTATTGCATGTCCGTAAATGTGAACAGTGTGCACTGGGTAACAAAAAGCTTGCCGCTCTGTTTATATTATTATTATTTATTTATTTTGAGTATCACATAGACTCATATCATAATATATGACAATACAATAGGTAGTTGTTAGTAATCAATTAATAAATAATATATTTTCTTGTAGCTAGTAGTAGTAGGTATATGATAATGTTTGGTATAGACATATAAATACAACAATTTACACTCTCGTAACATATTTATTATATAACAATTTCTTTGATCTTGTTACATTAACATTTTCCTTTATAGTATGTAAGAGATCTCTAGTTTAATATTCGTTGCACTTATGATAATTATGTTTAACCACCTACCAAAATAATTCATAACATTTTAGACATAATATTTTAGAACTTAACTTAATGATTAATTTTAATTTATACACATAATTTTAATTCACATAAATTTTTTGACCTGTAAAATGACATTTTATCGATAAAATTTCTGATTCTAATTCAAGATTTTACCAACTCGTGACAGGCAAAAATAATTACAGACCACAATTTTCAAATAATACATCGCTTTTTATGTAATAATATTTTACTATTGAATACATACACATTTCATTATTTACGTATACATACTTTTTTTCTTCTCCTTTTATAAGAGGTGCATGATAATCCAGCTCAAAATTAAATAGTGCCAAGATTAAACAAAAATCATAATCGAATACTTTTTAACGTTTTCTGTGTCGATATCCACTATCTGTATTCCATCTGGATCCTTTCCCATATGCGACGCGCGCACTGTAATTTGTGACAACGCACAGATTGCTCGTCTAAGATTTATTTACATAAAACAATAGAGCACAGTGCCAATGCACTGTTATTATCGATTTTCGACTTTGAGAACAGCTGGTAATTGTAACGAAATGAATTATGTATGGTACGGTGCGGGATGCATTGAGACGTTTATTGTAACAACCATAAAACAATAGATAGCCATAAAATAATAGATCTTCAGACGTAACATCGTTTGAAGATCTAATTATAGTATCTGCAAATTGAACTGACAGCTGAGCACTGAGCAGCATTCAAAATCCGACATTACTTCTTTTAAGTATCCGTGTAGATATGTGTCTATTTAGTTTGTCGCCTCGGGCAAATACATTCACTTATCTCATTTTCTCGAAGGTTAGCTGGAAGAGAAAAGATCACTAGTGGGATAGTTCACCCCTGTACTTCATACTTTGGGTTTTGTTATATGCAATAAAGCGCTATACATACATACATAAATAGGTACAGTACACAGTGTAATTATTACAACTTGGCCGCAAAATAAGTAAGTACCTATCTAGATAAATTCTAGGCATTACCTATGTATTTTACAAAATGATAAACTGCGCATAATTTTATGACTGGTAACTAGCCTATTATAATTTTTATTACTGTCTGTGCTAATGGGAGCCCAATTAAAATTAATAACATTTTACAACTAAAAGCTCTCGAGAGTCAATTAAAGCAAAAAGAGAATTCATACGTCGATACATGACGTGCTCATAATTGTTAGTTACAGGGCACGTAAGGGTCTATTATTGGTAGGGGTTATCGGATATTTTTTGTAACTCAGTACATTTTTGACAGTCATAAGGTCTTATGGATCTTATAAAACTAAGTCTTAATAGAGGTTATATAAGTAGACGCTCCTATATATGTGTACCTTACAACACTAGAGCTGAACTAAACAGTGCCTTCAGCTTTCCCGCACGGCACTGCAACCGCATAGAAACATAACAACAATGTAATGTAGGTACCCATGCTCAACACACACATAAAATTTATTTATTGTTGTGCAGGCTTGCCGCA
This sequence comes from Cenopis cana, assembly GCA_951800055.1. Classification (NCBI taxonomy): domain Eukaryota; kingdom Metazoa; phylum Arthropoda; class Insecta; order Lepidoptera; family Tortricidae; genus Cenopis; species Cenopis cana. The sequence continues at coordinate 7,853,994 of OX637486.1, read as the reverse complement.
CGCACGTCTATTTCGTGGTGGAATTTATCGTTTGCCGATTCAGCAGTATGCAGTACGGTCAGCAATCGCGATTGCGTTGTTTATGTAAATATATGCGTTTATTTTAGTTATACCTATACTTTGAAATACCATAATGACTGTTTAACCTAGTTGTACTCACAGTAAAATATTACATATACAAAATGCAAAGTTAATGATATAAAGCATTCTCTACCAGTCAACCTCCAGCCAAAACAAAGAATAGTTTAAGTTTACTGCGCGGTGTTATCTCAAAGACTGGGATGATCATTTCCCAAATTCATATCAATCTATGTCAATAAATATAAAATATCTATAGTTTGTTTCAGAATAAACCTTTTGAAAAGTACTTGAGTGTTGTTAAACACTTAAAGTATTGGACTTTCTCATGTTTAGGAGTATTTTAGTTCAACAAAGCTCCATAAATTAAATTTATCAGAGCAAACATAAAATCTCAAATTGCAATTATATACCTACATTCGACTTAAAAATACTGTAGAATGTAGCTTTAGGCGGGAGGTGAAGAAAGAACACTTTGATAACTTTCACATGTCGCAGAGAGTTGTTGCACTGTTGGCTGACGAGTGTATAATGAGGTAACTTGCTAAGGCGCGCGCTCTATTTATAGGCGCGCTTATCCGCCAATGAACGTGTAGCAACTCAAGGCGGCTATGCCGTTTATTTAACTAATCAGTAATTCGACAGATTTGTACATGATATAGTTATTCAAATAATATTATTGAGTTACAACAGTATTTCGAGGTATGGATGTGCCATTCCAACCTTTATGACGGTTATTGCCGTTTCCTGCCTAAGGTTTGTCTAAAACTGGTACTTGCATTTATATTGACTTTATTAATTATTCATTCGACTATCGAGTACTAATGCACCAGCTTCATAGAGGAACGTCACCTGTGTATGATACGGCGGAGGTAAGTAAACAAGGTAAGTATTTTACGATTTATTAGTTTACAATACGATTGACTTAGGTTAGATTAGGCTAGATTTACACATTTACGATATTTACAATAATTTTATTACAGAAAAAGATTCTTATACTAAACACATTATTCATCTTAACCTAGTGGAAATGTGAGCTAATCTCGACATTCCGCCCCACGTGTGCAAACACCATAAAAATAGGAGAGATTATATACATTGATTAACTTAAGACTATGAGACGGGAGGCTGGACGGCGTATGAGGCCCGCTGCTGTGCGGACTTCGGTGACTCTGACTTTGCCGTCTGGGCCTGGGTATACACGGGTTATCTCGCCTCGCGGCCATGTGCTGCGTGGCATCGTACCGTCCACTATGAGTACCACATCTCCTATCTTGACGTTTTGGTGCGTGGGATCGTGACTGTTACGGGGTCGCAGCGTCTGCCGATATTCGTTGGTCCATCTAGACCAGAATCTGTCGGCCAGTGCCTGCGCCGTTTTCCATGATTTTTTGTCTATTTTGTTATCGCTGAATGTTCCGAAGGGTGACATCGCGTTCGACCGCCCTAATAGAAAGTGGTTAGGGGTCAGGGCTTCCTGTCTGTCGTCCAGTCGCACGGGAATTAGCGGCCTGGAGTTAACCACATGCTCGGCCTCTAGTAGCAGTGTATGCAGGACTTCGTCCGGTGGATGTCTCTCCTTAAGTGTGACGCGTAAAGCGGATTTGACCGCCCCAACTAGCCTCTCCCAGGCGCCTCCGGCCGATGGGTTGCCTGGGGGGATCTTTTTCCACACTATAAGTTTCGCTGTGACGAATTCTTTTATCTCGTTATCGGCGGCCTCTACTGCTTCGGCTATTTCTCTTTCAGCCCCATAGAAACAAGTTGCGTTGTCCGTGTAGAGTACAGTCGGCTGGCCGCGGCGGGCCATCATCCGTCGGAGCGAGAGTATCATCGATGACGCGGATAACGAGGGCACGAGTTCTAGGTGTACAGCACGAGTGGTAAGACAGGTGTAGAGTGCTACCCATCTCTTTTCATGCCTTCTTCCAACAGTCACTTGTACTGGTCCCATATAGTCGCAGGCCGTAGCTGTGAAGGCGGGTTGATTAGCTAGCTGCCTTTCTCTAGGTAGGTCGCCCAGGGGGATCTTAGTGGGTACCCCCCTGTACACGCGGCACCATTGACATTTGTTACTAAGGTACCGTACGGCCCCGCGCAGTCCTATTATGTGATATCTTTGATTGATCTCGTTCATGACAATAGCGTGATTTGCATGATTAAACATCGCGTGGTAGTGTGCAATGATTAATCTTGTCAGTGCTTCTTTAGCGTGTAGGACTGGCGTGCACTGGTCTCTGTCTAGTCTTCCATCTAATTGCAGGATACCGTGTTTGCTGATCTTCACCGCTAGTTTGTTCAGTGACGATTTCTTCGGAGTACGCCGCCCAGCCTCAATTGTTACAATTTCATCCCTAAACGATTCCCTCTGACTTCGTTTAATTAACAAAAGTTCGGCGATTTTGAGCTTATCGTTTGCTACGAGTGGGTTTGACGCTTGACCGTGTGCGGCGGCCTTGAAAGCTTCCGCGGCGACTAGGACGCGGGCGGACGCGCGCAGCAGGCGAGAGTACTTCGAAAACCTACTCACATCTGGTAGGTATGGAAATTCGTCGCGTTTTACTACCACGTTCACTGGCTTAGCCGTGCGCTCCTCGCCCGTCGGCGCGAGGGGCGCATTGCTCTGTTTTTCTACTGGCCAGTGCTCGGGTTCCAATAGGATAAAATCGGGGCCGCGAAACCATCGGTGATCTGCGTTAAAATCCGCGGGAATATCGCGCGTCGCGTCGTCCGCGACGTTAGACGCACTAGGGACCCACCTCCAGTCGCTCGGGGATGTGGTGTCCTCAATTTCCGATAACCGATGCGCTACGAAACATTTAAAAGTTCGCGGGTCCGACCTTATCCACGCGAGTACCGTTTTAGAGTCCGTCCAATAAAACGATTTTTCTATCGTATAGCTCGACTCTAATTTTACCGATTGCGTGAGACGGCTCGCCATAGTAGCCGCCTGTAGTTCGAGCCGCGGGATACTGACATTCTTCAGCGGACACACGCGTGCCTTTGCCGCGACCAATGTGGAACACCGTTTGCCTGTATCGTCTGTTCCTACCATGTACACGGCGCAGGCATACGCGTTCTCGCTCGCATCCGAGAAGGTATGTGTTACGACTGCTCTACCCCGCGCGGGTACGTACCGTTGTACGTGTATATCATGCAAACTTCTCATACCGTTTACGAAAGTTAGCCATGCCGCGTGATCGTCGCGCGTGATCTGCGTGTCCCAGTCGATCCCGGTTCTCCATATCCTTTGAATTAATACTTTACCCGTCACGGTAATAGGAGATATTAGCCCGGTAGGATCGAAGAGACTCATCACGCCCGCGGTCACTTGGCGTTTCGTAAGCACTACGCTGCCGTCTAAAATATCGCTCGGCGTGTTTCTGAAATTCACGTTAAAGCCTAACGTATCCGCTCTATTATTCCACAGCAAGCCTAGCGTGCGCTCACATTCGTCGCGGCCTATCTCAGAAACATCGCTCTTCAGCACGTCTGTTACGCCGTGTAACACCTCCGGCGCGTTCGAGGCCCAGCCGCGCAGGGTAAATGAGGCTTTATCGAATACCTTCATCATATCGTTTACCAGCTGCGTCGTCTGTACCGGGTCGTCGAAACTAGCTATCAGATCGTCTACGTAAAAGTTTCGTAAGGTCGTATCGTATACTAGCGGATATTGCTCAGCGTAGCGCTCTGCGTTTTTATTTTTAACGTAAATCGCGGTCGTGGGTGAAGAGCTGGACCCGAAAATGAGACTTGTCATTCTGTATTCCTCTACGGGGCCCGACCGCCTCTCCCCCCTCCATAAAAAACGTAGGGCGTCGCGATCTTGTTCTATAATTTTAATCTGTAAAAACATCTCTTTTACGTCCGCTATTACGCCTATCTTTCCTTCTCTAAATCGAATCAGAACGCCGAATAGAGACTGTAGCAAATCCGGTCCCGACAGAAGCGCGTCGTTCAAGCTTTTGCCGGCGGTTCGGCATTTTCCGTCGAAAACTAATCTTACTTTTTGTTTAGCTTTGTGGATCGTGTGGAAATGGGGCAAATAGAAGCCTCTGGACGGATGTATGGGCGCGTCTATTTTTTCCGCGTATCCCTTGTCTAGCAGATTTTTTATTTGCTTCGAGTATTCTGCCTTTATGGATTCATCCTTATCTAATTTACGCTCGAGCGTGTGAAGCCGCTTGAGCGCCTGGTCTCTATTATTTGGCAGAGACTCGTTGTCCGATTTCCACAGTAATCCGGCCCTATACCTATCTTGTCCGGGTATAGGTTCACACGTACGCTCTAGGATTTCGAGCGCGCGTCTGTCGGGGTCGGCCTTAGGGGTTTTAGGTTCCACGCCTAGAGATTCGATGCTAAAGTGCTGTTTAATTAAGTCGTAAGCCTCTTGGTCGTTACGCAACGTTAAATGATTAATTAAACCGCTTGGCTTGCGTGGCCTATCTAGTTGCCCGTGTAAAACCCACCCCAATTTCGTTAGCGAGGCTACCGGCAAGCTGTTCCCATTGCTGATAAGCTGCCTCGTTACGATAAGGTGCCAGTTGTCTTGGCCGATTAAAACCGTAGGTACCGCGTTCTCGTAACACAACTCGTCCCGCACATCCTTCAGGTGCGGGCACTTATCTAGGACATCCCTAGATACGGTCTGCGGACTTAGGTTTAATCGGTCAATCGTATATGCTGACAACTTTCCTAAATCGCGGGATAGCTGTCCCCTTATCGATACGTCTACCCTACACGAATCATTATCGGACACCGTGTTTCCCCCTATCGCGCCTAGTGACAGCTGCTCGCTGTCCGTACGTGGCGAGATTTGGTCAGCTACGTGCCTCTCTATGAGGCTGAGGGATGAACCTTCGTCCATTAATGCATACGTACTTACTGTACCTAGCGTGCCGGTTAGTTCCACGGGAACCACCTTCAGGTAGGTTTTCGCGTCGTTAAGGTGATTAATCGATCCTACATTCCCGCGATTACTATCCTCGCGCTTAAATCCGTGCAGCAGGGTGTGATGCGCAGCCTCGCAATCCCCCTTGCCGCACGGGTTGTACGAACACTTGTACGTTTTAACATGACGCGTCCCTAGACATCGATAGCAAAGTTTAAATTCTTTGGCTTTGCTCCATCGCTCGTTCACGGAAAGCTTAACGAAGTCGGCGCAGCTCGCGATCGCGTGTTCACCATTACACATGTGACATCGTTTGCGCTCCAGGTCCCCCGGCACTGTCGCCGGGGGGCGTGGCCTATTTTGCGCCGTAGGTTTCCTCGGTGGCTTGCCTACGTATGCCGCCTTGGGTTTCGAGTGATGCGGTTTTTTCTCCCGATAGTTCTCCGTGTATGAATCCCTATCCCTACTAGGTGAACGCGATTGCGAGCGATACGCATTGTGTACGGTCGCATGCACGTTATGTCGAGGCCTCGCGGTTGGCCTCCGCGCCCCAGATGCGTACGTCAGTCCCGCGGCCTTACTACTATCCGACAGGAATTTGGAAATTGCTACTAATCCCGGTGTGCTCGCGTTAGCTACCCGATATTTATTCCATTCGTAGCGCATCATAGGATTTAATTTATCTACGAGTCGGCTTACTAGTTCCGGCGCTAGTAAGTACTGCTCCTGCTTCAACGATTTTATAGTAGCCACGACGTTTGCTACTTGACCCGCGAACATGGTGATGTTAGAATTGTCCTCAGCAAGTTTAGGCAATCTCCTCACTTCTTCTATCTCGGCTAGCACTATAGCCTCGGAGTTTCCAAAGTGCATTTCTAACATGTCCATGATCTCGAACGGGTCGGGTGAGGTGTATAACAACGCTTTTACTGCATATCTCGCGTCACCTCGTAATGCGCGCCTAATACGCCCGACGTTGGCTACGTCCGAAAATGAAGATTCCGTATCGTAGAATTCCGCTTTAAATGCTATCCATTCTGTAATCGATCCGTCGAAGCTAGGTAGCTCGGGGATATGCCTGTGAGGCGTGTACTCGGGCTTACTGCGCGTGATCGCAGTTTCTAAACGAGCCGATAGCAATTCTACGTCTTTATTTTCGAACTTAACCTCGTCCACGGGCACACGTTTTGCCGGCCGCGGTGCCGGCCGCTCTTTCGATTTAGTGCGCACTACTGTATGTTCGATGCGATTCTGTTCCTTGATCCAACCTTCGAGGCGCCCCTCTGTCGCGGCGGCGGGAGGGGGCGCGGGGTGAGCCGGCTCAGCTACTGCCGGTTCTTCCCTGGCTACAGAACCACATTCGGATTGGGCGGCCTCAGCCCTGGCTAGTTCAAGTCGGCAATGGGCGGCTGCGGCCTCCGCATTAGCCCGTGCTAATTCCGCGTTACGCAAAGCTACTTCCGCACGTAAGATACTAAGTCGCGTCGAAGCCCCCTGAACAACGGTGGGGGGTACACTAGGTACTGGCACGACCGTCTCGTTTAAGTTGTGCACGGAAGCCCTATCCTGCTCGCGCCCGTCCGCGTCGTTCGGTTTTTCCGTGTTATTTGACATGTCGCTGTTGTCCGTCCGCGTCACTTCACTACTTGTGTTCGTCGTTGTACCGTCAGTATTACTCGTCCCGGTCGCAACGTCAGTACCGGTCGAGGTGCTATTAGTGTGGCCTCCCGATGAGGATAACGGCGTCCATTTACCACTGCGTAACACACGGTAATCGCTATCGCTCATACTGCACACGTGGAGCCTATCTAATAACTATTGACGTACCTAACACAATAAAACAAATGAGTGATCAAACAGCGACAAAATATAAAACAAAATTAACACTTCAGCATAAAAGAAAAACACAAAAACGACAACGCGGTAATTTAAAACACATCAATCAACTAATACTTGAACTATTCATTCGCAATTAACACTGTAAACATCCCGTGATTCTAACACTCATTTGAACGAATACGTGGCACTTAATTAACACTTTCACGGCAATTTACACTTCACAAAAACACTGTAACGTTCCTCCGTCCCTATGCGCACGCGCTTGCCCCCTGTATAGGCCTGCACGACGCTGCCTACTGGTGCCCTAGGGCCTAGCCGGGTTGCTACCACGGGGAGCCGGCTAGGATTTAGGAGGTTTAGGGGGAGCTGCTCTGGCAGTGACACTACAGATGAGTGAGCGCCCACCGCTGGCTAGGAATTGCCAAACGGCTGCACCGGCCTGGTCTCTGTCCGTTAGACGGCATAGAGTCCCTCACCACCTGTAGCGTGTACCAGCACACACAGCCGAGCAAGACGAACCACCACCGTGGCGCGGTGTACACGCTCGAATGCACACGAAGACCCGGAGCCCAACGAGCCCGCGACACTACTTGGCACCGTTAGGGTAATGCCCGGGGAGGGTCGGAATGTCGCCCAGGATTCGCTATCACTAAGACTGCGTCACCCGCGTTACTTTTCCGTCTACGTGGATAGCCATAGGCCTTCCTACCGTAGAATAGCTAGCGGCGGCTAGCCCAACAAGATTTTCGCCCTTGCGGACTACTCTGTCTCGTTTACGATTGAACGTCTGTGACAGTTCTTCTTTCTTCTTTATTCTTTCTTCATAACTGCTGGCCCGCTGATATTCGGCTGCTGAAGGACCATTGTAGAATGTAGCTTTAGGCGGGAGGTGAAGAAAGAACACTTTGATAACTTTCACATGTCGCAGAGAGTTGTTGCACTGTTGGCTGACGAGTGTATAATGAGGTAACTTGCTAAGGCGCGCGCTCTATTTATAGGCGCGCTTATCCGCCAATGAACGTGTAGCAACTCAAGGCGGCTATGCCGTTTATTTAACTAATCAGTAATTCGACAGATTTGTACATGATATAGTTATTCAAATAATATTATTGAGTTACAACAGTATTTCGAGGTATGGATGTGCCATTCCAACCTTTATGACGGTTATTGCCGTTTCCTGCCTAAGGTTTGTCTAAAACTGGTACTTGCATTTATATTGACTTTATTAATTATTCATTCGACTATCGAGTACTAATGCACCAGCTTCATAGAGGAACGTCACCTGTGTATGATACGGCGGAGGTAAGTAAACAAGGTAAGTATTTTACGATTTATTAGTTTACAATACGATTGACTTAGGTTAGATTAGGCTAGATTTACACATTTACGATATTTACAATAATTTTATTACAGAAAAAGATTCTTATACTAAACACATTATTCATCTTAACCTAGTGGAAATGTGAGCTAATCTCGACAAATACTGCTTTTCAAAATAAACAGTTATTTAAAAGCAGTTTCCATTCTAGTAGTAGAATTGCAATGCAAGCAGTCTTTCCGCCCCGCGCAGTAATATTTCTTTAAAACAAAAATCAAAAGTTAGAATTTGTTTGTATAAAATTCAAATCCGTACGCCTTCTTCAGGAAATAAAGAGGGATGTGCATCGTAAACCTCAATGATACATGCCTCTGCCGAACAATGAAATAAAATCCGAACCGTTGTTTCTATCGGGAACTTTCTGATCCATTGCCTGTGCCCGTGTGTTACGCATTGTTTTATATTTTAGTTCAATTGTGCATAATATCTACGATTTACGCGGTTGTTACTCGTTACTCAAAAAGTAAAACAATTTAAACTTTGTACCTGGTGACCGAATTTTGCACGGCTTTTTATAGGTTTCCGGAGAAAACGACTATTCCGATTGTTCACCCTCACCCCCAAAATTCATTCATCTCCAACCGATAAAAATGTGATACTTCTACTTCGCCAAAACTCCCAAAACGTTATTTTTAACTACCCATGTGCAAACTTCCAAAAATACATAACATACCTAGTGTGCACGTTTCTCACCATAGTCAGAAAGCGTTTTAGCATATTTATTACTGTGGGCAGAACTGAAAAACAAAACAAAAGTGCAAACAAAAGTGTGGCAAAACTGTTGAGCGTACAATAAAGTCACCATTTATCTATAAAATTTGGTAATTTTGTTCAAACACTTCAAAGGTATCGTTTAATTGAAACTTTATTATTTTCCAAAATACTGAATATTAACAGGCAAACAAGTTATTACAAACGGAAGTTCATTAACGTCCCCTTAATTAAAAATATTAATCTTACAGGAAAGCCGGCGGAAGCTTATTTTAATCAATTCCTGTACAATAATTTTATTAGTCATAAACCGACTTTATCGTATTATTTTAAATTTTATGTAACTATAAAACAAACAATATTAACCTGCTATCTATAGCCAGCTGTGAGGCGAGGTTTGAGTTACAGCGATTAAAAAAGTTTTTACAGAATTATATAAACCAATTATATTAATACTTTTATCTTTGATCTTAAAATGTATAACATTCAAAATGAAGACTTGACTAATACAGGGATAAGTTCGCCTTTGCACATGTATAACACGTACTGTCTATATTTTTATCTTTGTCTTACAAACAATAGGGTAGGTATATAGATACACCGCCACATACATAAATACACTTGCCTATGATATAAATTAAAATAGCAACATTTATACTTAATATGCATAATAACCATAGGTACAACTCAACATGTTCTACAATAAAAAATAAACGAGTCACACGACTACAAATGTTTACTTACAAGTGAGGACATCTGATCGGAAAAAACGAAGTAACAAACCTCTTTATTCAACAAAGAAGACGGGAAAAGGTCACCCGCTAGCAATAAGCTACACCTTTTGCCTCTAAATTGAACTTTGTTATCAGCCTAAGCCATGAAACGTGCTAAGAAAATTAAGCGACGAACGAATAAAATGTTATTACGAGGAGGAAGCTTTATTCACACGAATTTTCTATCAACCTACTTTCTTGACAGTCCATTTGAGATTTGAAGAGAATATTTCCTTGTCTGTATTAATGCTTAAAATGGTATAGATATCTACTGTGCCCTAGGTACTACGGTTAGGCAACCTCCTGACTTGAAGAAGTGGGATCGGTGCATTTGTTCCTTGACGTGAGCTTACACACACAGATTTCCTCACTTAACAGGTTAACAGGGTACTGTCAGTATTGCATTCGCTCAGTAGTAATATCACACGCAAAAGCGGGGCAGAGTGCCGCGTTGGTATCGCCTCGCTTCTTCCGAGCATCCCGTATAAGCCCGAAAGCATATGTTTAAATGTAGTTGCGCAGTAAAGCTGATTTGTAGGTGCGAAGGCGGTATAATACCTACATCCAATATAAGAAAATTATCGGCTATCAGTGTCACTTCTCAAAGTATAATAAAAAAAATAAGTTCCTTTTGTTTTCAAATAATTCCCATTCTCGTTTCAGCTAGCGGTTATATAACTAAGAAGACAACAACAATGAAGTCCTTCACATTGCGTTTTAGTTTTTCCTTTGTTCGTAGCATAGACACAGGTACAGTCAGCGTCAAATACTATGTAGCAGCCAAAGTGGCCAAATAGTTCGGTACACCATATATTTTGTATGGTGTGCCGAAGTATTTGGACACTTTGGCTGCTGCTTACTATATGACGCTGACTGTACGTAGAAGTGGGATGTTTCTTTGTGAATTAAACAATATATAGTACAGTTATACTGTTTTCACTTCGTTACAAACCTTAATGGTGCAAAAATGTAAACATAGCTTTGATGACGACCGTACAATGCACACAACTAAAAGTAGTTTAATTGACACATATACATATAAGTAAGTATTATAAACCCTTGCAAAGTGTTTATCACATTTGCACTATGTATCACAAAGCCCTAAGTACGGCTAAAGGATCGTAGGTATTTCATATTCACAGTTCATATTCACTAAATGTACTGAAATTTGTGCTGTAGGTACTGGGCCATCTCATCCTAAGCGGTCAGCTGCGAAAGATAGCTAATTAAGTATCTAACCCCAGAGCCTGGTGGCCTAGGGCGATAAATGTGAACTAAGTGCAACTACGAGCTTGTCTTTCAAGGAATTAGGTAAGCTAAGCATTTACATATTCTAACTGGGAATAGAAAGCTTTTACATTTCAAGTAGCGTTGAATATTTTATGAACTGCAAATTTTAATTAAACTACAATATTGCGAGTATTTTACGTACATAAAAACATTAAGAACGTTATGTCGAATTTTCCGAAATTACTTGAAAGAACTTTAAAGGTGTGATATCGGACTAAAAATATTCCTTTTGAAGATCACTCTTCAGTTCCGACAGTACTAATAGCCTTTTTTTTAGGGTTCCGTACCAAAAAGGTAAAAAAGGAACCCTATTGGTTTCACTTTGTCTGTCTGTCTGTCTGTCTGTCACATCGCTAAATATCTCAGGAACTACTTATCCTATCGATTTGAAATTTGGAATAGTTATAAACAAGGGTAACCCAGATACATAGAAGATGGTTTTTTAAATTATTTTATTTTATTTTCTGTGAATAATGACAGATTAAAGGGGGTTCAAAATTTTAAAGTCTGGCAACTATGTCAAGTGGGGTATCATATGAAAGGGCTTGACTTGTACATTCTGAAACAATTTTTAGTTTTTTTTTTCGTTGGGGAAATTTCGATTTACGAGGGAAAATGTAAAAAAAAATACCATTCCCCCCCCCTTATTTCCGAAGTTTACGAAGAAAAAAATTTGAAATTATTACACAACATTAATATGCATGTATATTTTACAGGAAAAATATAGCCATAGCCCTATCTAGTTTTTCTTTTTTTTAATCATCAAAAAACTCTTCTATACGAAGTTTGTAATTTAATCACCTTTGTATATATTTTTGTTTTATATTTAAATTTACAAAATTACGTTGAAAATACCTTCTTTCAAATAAAAAAACAATTATTGAAATCGGTTGATGTGATAAAGAATTATCCTTGAAAAACCAACATACGTACTAAGATATTCAGTCGCGCAAATTAGTAACACAATGCGCCGATAGATGGTGATGTCATGTTTTTTTAAGATTGTTCCTGAATTAATGGGGTCGAGACGGGTACAGAACTACATATACAAGTACGGAACCCTCGGTGCGCGAGTCGGACTCGCACTTGACCGGTTTTCTTTTAACGTTTTATTAATTGATGAAGGTAGGAGTCCCAATTTTTAAACGGCCTAACAAACGAAAAACTAACCCTTTTTATTTGACCATTCCAATTTCGTAAATAAATACGTAACGACATATATCAAAATATGCTCACAAGTACACAACAAGTAAGTATTGAAAAGTATTGAAATTTCTGTACCGCCAGCCGCACCAGTCTTTTATTAAATAGACCGGATATTTTTTACAATAATACCAAATCCGGAGACATAATTGTGTTTTATATTTTGATTAGTATCGCACGGAATCAAAATATGTCACCGTTAAAAACATAATACCTGCAACTCACTAAGCCAGTCTCCTAAATACAGTTATCAAACCCACTTTGAACGACTCTAAAATCGAGAAGACGGCACATTTCGTATTCTGAGTATGTAGTCCTCATCAGCATGCAACTCCGCGGTATCCACCGGGACGATATTACGTACAAAAATGCGGTATTAGCTATAGCTAGGACTTCGTGACTTCACCGCAGTCTGGCGGTACTGATAAAATAAAACTCGGGAGATGTTCGGATGTCGGAACGCTGGTAATTTACTGGGCAATGACGAAACTAGGTACTACCTACAGATAAGACCTAAGTAACAGCTCAATATTATGTTTTGAACGTTGCAGAGAAATAGTACATTTTAATTCCATTGTAATGGAAGTATATTTGTGGTCAAAAGAATAAAGTGTTAACTAAAATATAATTTAATCATATTGCGACATTTCTTTGTAAGGAAATCTCTGTGGCAAGAGTCAAGTTTAGAACCCAGGACCTCGTAATTGAACATCGCGTACGAGTATCTTAAAATTGACGAAATATATAATAAGTTGCACCGATTCCTCGAAGTACGACTATGGCGTATTGGTGCAAATTATATAATTATACCACTCAGCCAAAGTAGTTTACTATAATACATTCTACAGTATATTATTGTTAACAGAAGGTATATCATTTAAAATGACATTAAGAATGACTTGGCACAAAAGCTTCATCATGTACTAAATGCTTTTCGGATATAATAACAAAAAATTAAGTAATCCTTTTCTCAATATCCGGAAAACAAAAAACCGTTAATGACTACATATAACATATTCCTGTTTTGGATAAAGCCACCATGCAGCATCAATCATATTTTTTCATTGCAAGGTGAAGGAAATGAATTAATGCCCTAAGTGTACTCAGTCTCGCGTGAAAAAATGTGTGAAAAATTGCTCCGATTACCTCTAATGACGGAGTGATGTTAGCTGTTTCGGTAGCTGCCTGTACATTAGACAAAGCGATATTACTTCGACCTTCATCTGTATTCTTCATTACCGTTTCTAATCTGTTAAGGTCCCGTGATGTAAACAAGTCGGGGTGGCCGATGGTGGGAATTTGTGTTATGGACATACGATTTTCTCATATCATTGAGCTCCAAAAACTTAATTGATTCGAGATTTGGCTTGGTTCGTACGGTCTCTTTTGCTTTAGCTCATAATCAAGTTAGTAATGATTGTAATCAATACAAGGCATCAGGTCTAAAGGCCAGTGGGTAGCGTGACGACAAGCGAACGCTTAGAATATTTAACCAAATTCAATCTATGAACGACCGCGGCCTTAAACTTGGCTTAGAATTTAAAAAAAGGTTAGTAAAATTTTTCGAATTTTGATAGCAGACGGACGATAATATTTTGCACCGTTAGTAGGAACACGCTTAAGTACATACTTAATATTTCTCTAATCAACCAGTACTGCAAAGCCTCAGGCAGAGTCTTGTCAGGAATTCTTATGCTTAATTATACCTAATTAGTTTGATTATTCCTAATTACTTGATTATTTAAATAATTAGAAATAGCCTCGAGCAATAACATTTATAAAGGATGGACACGACTGCAGCCACAGCTCAAAATACGCCGTCGCGCCGTAAACGCTGTGAGTGTGGTTACTGCGTCAGGTTTTTAACGCGTTTTATCCACACCGCTGCTCAAAAAACGCTGACATGCCGTAGATTATACACTGAGTCAAAATCGTCAAAATATTAAGCACATGGCGTTCTTATGGAACTTGATCATGCCGACTGAAGTTAAAAACGCAACTACGGTATGCGTATTGTTTGAGCGTATACGACGCCCTAGCGTATTTTGAGCTGTAGTGTGGTCGAATCTTAAATGTGTCGTTCAAACGTATTTAGCTATTTGTAAAGGCATGTGCTGTGCTTATTATGCTGAAAGGCTTAATTGCGGTAAGATATTTGAGAATAAATTGGTATTTTAGGCCTTGTAAGTAGGTTTTCTTTTTATACAACGACGGTGGCAAACAAAAGTAGGTACAGTCCACTTGGTGGTAGGTGGATACCGTAGCCTATAGACGCCCGCAACTCCAAACCAACCACGTGCGTGTGTGTCGACAGCAGAAGGGACAAATTAAGGTCCCTTGCTCTCAACACAATGCGTCCTCGAAAGTTCTGGCAACCTTGATAACCTGCAGGAACCCAACACTACACCCATTTGAGATATTCTTCCTAGATACAAAACATTATAAGATTTTAGTTCAGGTTAGCCAGCTGGAATACCTATTGGTCCTTATCCCTATAGGTCTATTGTTGCCTGAAGACATTAATGTATACATTTTCAATAATTTACAACGATAATTCAAAACCAAACAAAGCTACTGCACTAAACTAGCCTTGACTATGCTGGAAGCGGGCAATGGTCATAAACAAGGAGATGAAAGGCGGCCCATACGAGTACTTACGCGGATAAATATTGGATCGTACTAATTATCATAAAAGTAAGTCGGGTTAGTCGTGCGCCCCTTACCAAATAGCTGTCATTAAGCGGGGAGCGATAAGCACTGTCTGAGCAAACGCCACCCACAGCGATGCTCTCAGTCCGTAAACTGGTATTATATTACTCCTAGCATCCCAGGAACGCAGGCTATCTCATCAAAACTTGCGTCTGCTAAAATGCCAAAGAGCTCCCAGTTATCTTAAGCAGATCTGCGCTTGAACGATCCCTATAGAGTGCATACATTACCACGGATTACTGAGACCGAGATAAGGAAAGTAACGCGCAAAAGTTAGGGTATAAATCGCGTCAAACGTCTGCTTTCGTCTCGGCCGACGATCGAAACCCGCAGATAATCCCACTTCGACAGTTCCAGACTACTTTTTCCTGTGAACTTGGAATTTATGCAATAACTTTTGTTCTGTTATGGTCAAGTTGTATGATATTTTACGGTGTAGTGTTGTTAGAGAGCTACAGTTTTTGATATTTATCGATGTAAATTGTAAGTTTAGAATCTATAAGCGAAGTTTATTTTTTATCTAGTTTAGTAATAATGTCGTCACGATAAAAATCAATTGCGGTGGCTCACCTCGGGAGCTGATGGTAATAACAGTGATCGCGGGTGCCCCGAGGCTGCGCGGGCAACGGGTTGCGAGAGACACTATTCTGATCGAGACGTGTTTACAACTACAGTAGAATCCGGATACAGCGACCGTCAAGGGACCGGCGATATTACGTCGCACTAACAGGACGTCGTACAAAACGACTGATTTTCTTTGAAAATTTTTGGTATGAATCAACGTCGGTGATTTAACAGTCGTTAGAAGCGGTCAAATGTTATAACCGGAGTCGTTATAAGCGGATTCTACTGTACTCTGAAAACTTAGCAGTTTTACATTAATCCGCCGCCAATATAAGATTTGAAGTTTACATGGTCAATAACAGGATATTAATAGAACACGGAATAGTAGTGAGGGTGGCACTATACGAAAAAAGCGAACCAAGAAGAGGGTAGATCGCTATTGGTTTGCGGGTAGACTACAACTAAAACTCGCAGCACGTCAGTAAAGCGGGTTTTACACTGTCCTGAACTCAGGACACTTAGAAGGGTTCGGACCTAATACGTTAGAGCGACATGCTTCAACTCCCCTCCACTAGTCAGGATTCTGAATTCAGGACAGTGTAATACCCACTTTAATCCGTGATGATGACGCTTGCAGCAGTGCCGAAATATTGGAAACGGAAACACACTAACACACATGGTAAGTATACCGTTATTAATCGTAATTTTAATTCGCCGTCTTCTACTGGTGGCGTATATTTCCGGGGTAATTACAAAATAATGTTATTGTTTATTTTTTTCGCTGGGAAAGGATGAATTGTTAGTACTTATTAGTTCCTTTCCTTGGTAATTTTTTTGCGTTATCAATATAATTGATTAAATTTTTCGCAGCTCTAAACAATTTTGAATTATTTTGGTAAAAACTTATGACTGCATGCAATCGCAAATTGCATTTCAAGTTTTATAAAAAAGTAAATAATGTACATAATATTCTTGACATCAGTTCTTGCAAGAAAACATATCAAAAGATTTATAACTAAATTTATAGTCTAAAGGATTCCATTTTTTTTTACCTAAATAGAATTTGATAATGCTTAGGTATACAGTTTCGAAATGTTTTCTTGCAGAATTACACACTGTACATAACTGTTTTTTTTATCCTCATTTTATTCTTTGTTTTTGTGTTGCTTTATATAGATACTTAGATTTCTTGATCTTAAGTAGGTTAAGTATTATCATTGAAATAAGCATATTTTTGTGAGAAAATGGCTGACTGTCGAGTTTCTTTCGGCGTTTCTTCTCGGCAGTGGCCTCTGTGAAACGCTAGTAGGGTTTGACTTGTAAAAGTGCCATTGCGGCCTACTTACAGAATAAAGTTCATTTTATTTCATTTTAAAGGGAAATTATAACCGCTTTTAATGCGACTATAAATAAACCGTTGTAAATACGTATGTATGTAAATCTTATATCTTTAAACGAGCAATTCTTGTATATTTATTTATTTATTTATATGTACATGTTTACATTTCCATAATTATTTGACGATCATAATATAAAGTCGTATAAATTTACTTAGGATAATTTATATTTGATTTTTATATTATGAAATAAATAAATCTAATCTAATCTAATCTAATCTATATTTATTTCGGGGATCTCGGAAACGGCTCTAACTATTTTGATGAAATTTGGTATGTGGGGGTTTTCGGGGACGAGCAATCGATCTAGCTAGGTGTCATGCCCGAGAAAACGCCGCCCAGATATTACGTATTAAATATCAGAAAAATTATAGCAGAAGAAGTATAGAGAGAATAACGAATAATTTCCTGTTCAGAATAAGACTTTCTTGATTCAAGATAAAAATCATTTCATTATAGATCGAAAGTCATCAATTACTATTGGTATCATCGATAGAGCTATGATTTTATTAATATCATTGACTTTGAACGTAATATTTTTTTCGAAACTGCCAATTAACAATGATTACTTTTCTATTCACTTTATACCATTAAAAAATCCATGGTACCCACCTTTTCTAAAAGCATAACAAGCACCTGCACATACCCATGCACAATCTAAAAATAAGATTAAGATTGACAGGTAGAAGACGTTATAGGTATATACGTCCCAACTATGTCTAGATGAAAATATTCAGCCACAACAAAATGTCCACTTGCATCCAGGCAATCTGCGCACGGTAAAAAGTGTACCTTCACTCAGAATCTCCGTAGTCGTATTAAATTTATACCGAACGTAGATAACAACTTAATCGTGCAAAAAGTTTGATTCCCATCGACATCCATCGAAATGCATAAGCATAGGGGCGTGAGTGAATAATTTCCTCTGATTTATGTATGTTGCTTTTACCTTCGCGTCCCAGCTCATTACAGGTTGACGTTGAACGATGATCAGTGACGGAAAAATATAGTGAACTTTATTATTTAGTGAGTAAAAAAAGCTGTTTTCAACAAATCTTCATCGAAGGTTTATTATTGAATTGCTCAGGATATAAACATGGTACGAGTATAACGGTATGGTAAGTCCACTACGTGGGTATATTGTGTCATTTATAAATAGCGTAGCCTGAATGTTACTCCTTGTCGTTTCATCACCTGCGTGTTCTTTAAAGATGAATCCGAGTCGATTATATAGGCTTATATAGTCTACAATATAATTCATACAAATAAATTGTGATAATATGTAGCAAAGCAAACGTGATGTCATTATAAACCTTCAATGCGGAGATCAGTCAGCAAAAGTTGAGGTGTTCTTCATTATAAGTTTTGACTTCAAGCACCTTCCAAAATGCAAAGTGACTGCAGCTGTTCTTGACAATAATAGTCCCAGCTGCGACTTCATTTTATTATCAAAAGTTCTATTCGCATGGACCCAATATCTTGGAGTCGTAGTTTAGTGTATTATTTATTCATTTCATCTGTAATTAAATGAAATTATAACTGTCGTTCTTTTAATTCAATATGCCATTAATAAAGATGGCCGTATATATCCTACTTCCTACTAATACTATAAATGCGAACGTTTAGACGTTTGTTACTCAAGCACGCAAAGAACGGTTTAACGAATTATGATGAAACTTGGTATACAACGAGTTTAGAGCCTAGATTAACATTTAGTGTACTTTTCATACCGAAAATCATCCATGGAACGGATGAAATAGGGAGAGGAAGTTAACGCGGTGAAGTCGTGGGCAAAAGTTAGACATCAAAATTACTACAAAATAAAAGATAGGTTTTTCAATCCTCAGTTTAGAAAAACAATATCTCAACCTACTACCTCCTCCCTGCCTTTAAATTTTGAACAATATTTCTATCAACTG
Source organism: Cenopis cana (assembly GCA_951800055.1). Taxonomy (NCBI): domain Eukaryota; kingdom Metazoa; phylum Arthropoda; class Insecta; order Lepidoptera; family Tortricidae; genus Cenopis; species Cenopis cana. Next base: position 7,835,242 of record OX637486.1, on the reverse strand, counting down.
GACGAAATTTAAATGGAGAGAATTTCTTCTTTTTTTTTTGAGATTAAAATTTATTTATTAAAATAATAAATTATAAGTAGATGATTAAAATAAAAACACGATTAAATATAAAATAAACTAGACTAACTTAAAAATAAATTAAATTAAAATTAAACGTAATAAGTACAAACGATTTCAGTACTATAAGGAGAAAACGGCGTCCAGTTCTTCTCCTTGTGGCATGGACCCCAGGACGCTAGCGGCATTACCTCTTTGGATCGCGAGGGCGATCCGTTGGCAATGGTATCCGCCAGCCCTGGGATCCCCCGATGCCTGGATCAGCCGAGACGATAGAGCCTTGATGAAGTTTTTCATATCGGCTGACCATGGGCCCAATGTCTCTACCGCGAGCGCCGCAAATTCGTAATCTTTTATTAACGATGAATATTTGCGGCGCTTGAGGATTTGGGCCTGGTCAGCCGCAGCGCCGGCCTGCGAGCGGGTACCCTGAATGTGGGATTGAGAGAACGTGTCCACGCAAGTGGCGTCCCACACCAGAGCCCTGCCAAGCCGCCACGGCACCAATGTGACCCCGTCAGGACGCTTGCCATCATCTCTAGTCATACCGGTGCGTTCCAAGGTGGACGGCACAGAGGCGGTGGCAAGCGACCGACGTACCAGGTCATTTATTGTGCTGTGGCGGTAAATGCGGCCGGCGCTCCTGTAGCAAGACAGGCCATGCCTACCCAGCTGATCCACAGCTTTACCACAAACGCAGGTGTGGGGTATACATATTTTGGTCCCAAGTCTGAGGCAGATCGCTATTCTCAAACAGTTTGGCTCCAGAACAGTGCCCACATTCCGTGAAGGGAGCGCATTAAGCCAATAGCCGGATTCACAGGAGGAAACAGCGAGAAGTCGGGCGCGCTCCAAATCGTCTTGATTTTGGAGGAGAGCGGCATGGGCTATCTTAAGCCGGGGGGTATCCCACGCCCTCTGGTTGTGTTTGGCAGCCGGGGCGTCCGCTCCAGGGCAAGACTCACACCAAGCTCTCTCTGCCTCCGCCAGGCTGACTATCTCATTGAAGGACATCTGTGGGGATTCTAAAATGATACCGACAAGAGACAGCGAGCTGTAGGCAGAGGACAAGAAAGCCGGCAGCGCCACGCTCGACTAGGAGCGAACGCCCAGGCCACCGAACCTAACAAGGAGAACCGCTTGGACCCAGGAGTTTGAATCTAAATGAACATTTAGAATTTTGGTGAGTGTTGCGTGAAGTAAGTCGTCAATTAAAGAAAGGATGGTTGGAAATTTCCAAATTTCTTCTTGTTTTAAATTTTCTAAAAATAGATATACTTCTGATTTACAACAGCTTATCCCAGAAACAGTATACCTATGGGGGGATCAGCTATACTTACCTACCTACATCAAAAATGGTCCTAGACTGTTTAACGTTACCAATGATGACATGTGAACCTTGAGATGCGGAGTCACCACTTGAATTGTGCATTTGCAATGAGGACTAATGGTAAGGTGAGGAAGACCTGTGATGACATGATCTATCTTCCTTTATAAAATAGCTTATCCCTAATTCAAATTAAATGCTTTCTTCATTCGCCCAGATTGCCAGCACTACTTATTGGAACACAAATTGGCAATAGCTATAGCTTTACTCATAATTTCTCAAACAAGTATCGAGCAGAAAATCAAGTCTGGCCTTTGGGACGATTTCAGCACTCACACTCACGCGGTGATAGCTTAAGATATTTGGTATGCGAGTAATTTATATAATGACACGATCGCAAAATACTTGATTAAAATGATGACGTGCAATTTAAACTCGCTTCAAGTAATTCGGATGGACGACATTATAATATAATAATTGAGCCAACCAGAGACCGTAAGTGGAGCTGGAGCCAACCGTCTTTTTTTAATTGTAATTTTCCATGTTTTGTGAGAAAGTGGGCTCCTGAGTTAGAGGATATAAACTGACGAGCAAAAATAACGGGTATACTTTGTATTGAATTTCCACAGAAAGTGTACCCGTTATTTTTGCTCGTGAGTATATTATTATTTGTTTTGAAAACACTCAATAATTGAGAACATTAATACTGTTTTATATTTATTATAATATACGGTTTAACCAATAATCGTTAGGTGTCTGTTGTTTAGGGGCCACCAAATAAGTTATGAAATTAGTCATATAAGGTAAGGTACATACGTCAAGAGACATGTAGGTACATAAGTCGCACATGTATTTTATTCTAATACCTTTTTTCCATTATATTGCAGATTTAATTTATATTTTTACAATTGTATTATTTACGTACTAAATTTAATACCAGTAACAATAAAACTAAATTGCAAATAAATTAAACTTGTACATGTTGAATTAATTGTACATATCAAAATAAAATTGGATAAGTTTACCTAAAGTACTGCTAAAAAACCTATCGCTACACACTTCGTTTAACAGCGTACTCGTATTTTTGGGTGCTGAACAATAAAAGTGTGCCACGTTTGCACTGTCTGCCATTTTTCGGAAACGGATGTTAGTTGGCACTTCCGGTATCGCTTCGACGAGGCACCATGCCAACATTGCGATGTATCGATTCGAAACTGTAGGTAATTAATATTAAAGATAATGTTGACGTTTTAACTGTTGGCACAGTCATGTTCCTCTGTAACAAGATGCATAGAGCTCGATTTGCAATAAAATGCAGCAATTAATGGATCGATGTATTCAAACAAATTGTAGAAATTGACGTACAGACACGTCAACTGAGAGAAGAAATAAGATCGATATTCTACCTAGAGATATATGTGATTAGAACCATAGTACACATATTATAATGTACTAACAAAGTCAAAAATAATTAAACAGGACCTCTTGCTCGGTTATCTAGAGGTACTGGCGTGTAGCGATAGAATTGTAGGAAGACCTTTGCCATGAGTCAAAATACCATGAGCCATTGCATGGTCTGTAAAACAGCAGTAAAGGATACTATTCGAGGCAACTGTAAGATTGTAAAACACAATGAACTGAGAAAATCGATGATTGCAACTACGTGCCTGGTTTCTAAGTTAGTGAGAAAATGTCTACCATCCAGTAAAAGATTTTTTTAATAATAGATAGGAAAGGGTACAATACAATACAATAAAAATAATCTTTATTGTTCACCAAAAAGAAATAAATTTATAAGACAAGAAACTTAATCTGTATAACGGCGAACAATGGTTGTCTTATCGCTAATAAGAGTACCTTTTCGCGGTGTCAATCAGCAACAAAAGGAACCATTTGTTATCACACAAATTTGAAGTTCTGCCTGAGGCTAAGTAACCAAGTCACTTTATTAGCGATACATAATAGCGACTAAGTATGAAGGGACAGCAAATATCGCATAGCACAGTTTATGTTTTCTACGATAGGTTTTCTATCATGCTATCAAATATTGAATCACAAATAAACTTTTCACTTCTCATTCGAAAGAAAGTGTAGGAGCAACAAGCGGAGCGTAGAGAAAATACCTATTTATGTTTTACAATTTTTCTCCACCAATCAAAAAACACATTCACTGCTAATCGGAACGTTGGGATCTTTATTGGTATAAGTGCACTGTTCAACTCATTTTACTCTTAAGAACATTAGGCCTTTTTCCGCCCCTATTTCATACGTTTCTGTGTCAAAGCAGTTTAAAGAAAACATGCCGCCATATTCTCATTGTAATTTATTATTCATTGTGGGTGAATATTTTTTTAATTTTTATTGTCTTGTAAGCGAAGTGAATAGTAGAGTGTATAAATCTGGTCTAAAAGCCATATTACCACACGAACTATTTTCGCGAACGAATCTCGTGATATTATATGGGCATATATTAGCCCCTTGTAATAAAATCTACTATTTTGCACTACTGTAGCCCTTCTTTTAAAAACTATTTTCTCATTCTTATAAAAGTGTACAAAAGGTACATCTTACAGAACGATGGCTGCACCACGTGTTGCATACTTAACTGTTTCAGAGATAGAGTGCTACTTTTAGCACACTGTTAGATATGTAAATACGTGAAACGCCGCAAACTGTAGCAACACAATTACAAAATGGGTATCTTACGGGATACTTGTTCCATATTTTAAAGTAAATAAGATTTAAAATTAAGTTATATTTTTCTTTATTCTGCCTCAAATGCGTGAAAAAGGTAGAAGGTAGCATTGCTGCAATTGTATTAATTAATAATAAAATTACTCTTGTCAAATAGTGTCTAGTACTTTCTATTGTCGTTATTGCCGTCTATAATAAATTTAGGAGAAGTAGTAGTTTAGTCTGCTAGTTAAGTTTTAGGTGTTATATCCTAGAGTTCATCACCGAGATATTATCGCCCTTTCAAGTACATTTCAGAAAGAGACAGGAGCTTTATTAATGTTTAGTACTAACCCATTTACTGAAACATGTTGGAAACGTGGAAGGTAAACGAGCCCGTGGTATACGTTTCCGACGCAATGGACCAATCAAATTAAGGATAAAACCAGCAATTTCTACGATTCGGTGCGGATGACCACCATAGAAGCCGATAGAAGCAAGGCGTACTGTCCAAAAGTACACCAGATGATCACTACAGAGAGAGTAACCCATTAAGTTCAGCTCAGGCTGTAGAAAAAAAGAAACTACTTACATCGTACACTGATACATATATACAAGGTAAATGCCTAAAACCTTCCGCGCCAATGTATAAATGTATGTTAGGATAACAATATCCCGTATTCCCATTTATCGTGATACTCATATCGGGTAATATTTTCACAAAACAAGTCACGTATTAAATGAGAATATTCGGGCGAGGCTGCGACTTATTTATCATTCCTCTCGGAGCTACACCCCATGAATTTTATACAAGATTGAGCGATTTACTGAGCAAAATTGATGAAACGTCTATTGAGCGGTGTCAGCACTTGATTGGAAAATGTTGCCAAATTATGACGTGCACTAAGCTTAACGGACAATGAGGTTTTTATTAAATTAGCTTAACTTAACCGCTTAGTTTTGGTTCTACATATTATCACTCAAATACAACGAGCCTTCAAATCAATAAGGGGTAGATCGCAAACATCTATAGGCTACGGGGTTTGTTCACTATTAGGCAGGCAGGTGGTGTGCTTGCCATCGTTGCGGTACAAATAAAACCTACAGTCGCGACCGCGCAAGGCGGCATAACGCTGTCATAATTATGTCAATATGGAATGTAATTTCTGTGTAAAAGATTCAAATTCCTTTGATTCTAGTAAGACACGCTCCTACCCCGGCCGTCAGTTTAAAATGTTCGGACGGGCCTATCCTTACTTTTAAAATCACTGAATATGTTACATGTTTTCCTGAAAGATCCTACACGACGTTACGTTACGGCTAGCATATGTATTTTGCAGATACGTTTGCTCATGCTGGGAAATGTGCCAAGTGAATATGTAAAATAGTTGATTTAGTGCATTTAGGACAACAAAACATTTATATGTATAAATTAGAGTACAAATACGGCAGTTTTTGTCTTTATAAAAATGTTTGATGAATAGATCACTTTTAGATACCATAGGAATAATAAGTTTATGATCTCACACACTTTTGCTGACCTACCTTGTACTATAAGCTCTACTTAAAGGTGTTTTGTACACTATTTACATGACTAGTAATAGTAATCTAATACGGCGTACTCATATTTTTTAAAAGATTCCGTTACATTTAGATACATACAGGTCAAGCTAATAAAAGCGTGTTAAAATGGCGAACTTCTCAAGAGAATCATAAAAGGTCGTTTATGTATTGAATGTTGCTTAGTACCCATAGTACAAGCTTTGCTTAGTTTGGGACTATAGGTCGATTTGTAAGATTGTCCACACAAATATTTATATTTTATATTAATAAGAAATGTTTTTGTACAATGCTTCCTTAGTTACTTTTTGGATGTAAAAGTCTCGTATTAAAATAATATGATTATGTGTGTTAGCTTTAACGAAGAATACGTGACCTAATGCAAAACGCATTTGTATTCTTCGGTCGTTATATCCGCAGCGGTATAATACTTTTACCGACTCCAGTCAGGGCCGGTATTGGACTAACAAAATATGGCATGTCCTCGGTATGTTATAGACTATTATAGGGATATCTCCACTTTTATATCTGTTTTATAAGTTATATAACATAATAATAATAATAATAATAATATATACTTTATTGTGCACCACAAAGTGAAATTGTTACAAAATAAACTTAAGACTATAGCTAAGGCAACAACAGGCGGTCTTATCGCATTAACATTAGAATTACAGGGCCATAAAAACGATAGGTATCGTAGAGACGCCACCCTTATGCCAATATCGCGAATGAAAAACCAACTTTGATTTAATAAAAAAAAAAATTAAGTAAGGAAAGATATTTCATTAATTAATTTAAGTTTACAAGGTTATATACAAAACCTTTTTTCTCCGAAAATGGTTGATAAGATAGACAAGAATTATGAAGAAAAAACTTACTATTTATATTTCTTTTTCATTGCTTTTCAGTTTCTTGATGTACCTAGGTAAAGTAAACTACGTAAACTTTAATATTTTATCGATGTAATGTAAAAATACTTCGTTACTTCTTTTTAAGTAGGCATTTAATTTTATATTAAACGTAACTATATCTATTCAGATTCATTTATTCACAATATACGATTACATTATAAATTACATGTCAATTTACAAGAATCTCTATATGATCTCTATGATGATATTTACTTTTCTATATCAATATCACCCTTGAAACGAATAATGTAACATCGTATATAAGCTTTAAATGAGATTTCGCATTAAAATAATTCAAAACGTTTAACATACACACATTACATACATTTAGGTGGATAATTAAAATTGCATGCGAGCATTTAAATGAAAAACTGCAGTAAAATAAACATGAATGCAGTCCTGTTGCATGTGTAACCTGTCCACTTTACTCCCGTCCGCTACGCGTGTAGGTTATAATTATGTCATAAAATACAAAATGAAAATCTATGTTATGTTTCAGCAAAAGCCATAATTGCCTTTTTACCGATATAGCCAGGAAAATAATATTATGGCCAGTAATTTTACTGGAGACACTTCGAAACATTTAAGTAATAATTGTCATTTGGTATTTTAAATACTAGGCGTTCTCACAAATGTCAATAGATAAAATACAAGTGTTATGTACATATGTAGTTTCGAAAAACTGTAATGAGCATTATGTACAGCTATTTGAATTTTAGAGAGAGATAGGTATAATTATGTAAGTATGTAATCAATTTATTAGTGTACCTTTAGGATCTATACTATCGCCTCTTCACAGACAGACACACTTTCGCATTTAAAATATTAGTATGGATTAGATGACACAAGTCCTGCCTGCATATTAGTCACAGGCCTGCAACATCATTCAATTAATCCTAAAATAGGTACCAGACCAGAACAAATATTTCGATGGTAATTTCAATTTTCAATTTAAATTTACAACAGAAATGCATTTTTTTTATACAACGACGGTGGCAAACTATTGTACGGTCTACATAATGGTAAGCGGACACCGCTGCCTATCGACGCTCGCAACTCCATAGGAGTCATGTGCAACATTAAAAAGGTTAGGTACATAATTTAGATTAACAATTTGGTGAGAAAAAAAAATACATTCACCTTATAACTTAAGATGGGGTAAAAGGGAAATATAGAAGGATAAATTAGGAAGTAATAGATTAGAAACTATCCAGTAAGGCAATTACCTACCTAACGAGTTCCACGTGGAAGAACTCTGACAACATCTTGTAGTATTTAATATATCAAAATATAATATTTATGTTTTATTACTGTAAAAAGGTTTCTGTTTTTTTATGAAGCCTTGTTGATGAACGTTTTTTTGTTTTTGCATTTAATAAATGTGTATAGCAACTAAAAGAAAATAACAAAATAAAAATTAAACTAGTGCTGAGACCCGGGATATTTGAACCTTTTACTTTTCCGCCACTTCGGCCGCCGCACCACCGCGCTTGCCGGTCCCGTGGAGGTGAGATGAAGCCAGAGGTAATTTAACCCTTTCGGCCAACTGTTTAAATGTTATGAAACTATCGAGATATTTTTTTCCTAGATATCTTCATTCGTACGTAATCGGCTTAATTTAGTAGGTAACTGTAAATTATTATTTATGTAAGACCTTATCGGAGCCGCGATTGATGTTGTCGACTTATAAGGAGTGACGGCCTCCGTTCCTCACCTGTCAAGAGGTTTCGCATAAATGTAAAAGTGGATGATGTTCTCAGTGGGCCTGTCAAGGCTCTGGGGAGAGCAATTAATTATAAATATAATTGAAAACATCGAAGAGGCAGGAGTTTACACTAAATAGGGACAGTGACGGGTTACTTGATTGAATTCTGACTTTGTTGGGGTTTTAGGTCACCATAAGCGTAAACCATAAGTTTTTGTAACAAAATTACCTAAGTGTTATATTGCTGTATGTTACATGTTAAAACATTTTTATACAAGGACGGTGGCAAACTAGCCTACGGTCCACCTAATGGTAAGCGGACACCCCAGCCTGTAGATGATCGCAACTACAAAGAATACACGTGCGCGTTGCCGACCCTTTATAAAATTTGATGATTCACTGTGTTGACAGCTGAAGGGACAAATTTAGGTCCCTCGCTCTCAACACAGTCCATCCTCGGGAGCTCTGGCAACCTTGCTCACCTCTAGGCCCCTATTTCACCAACTCGATAATTGCCGCCTGACAATGACAATTCGATGTACATTGCTGGGTCGTATATAGAAGTCAAGCCCGCCAGTGCAGTCTTTACTAGACAACCCAGAAATGTACGTCGAATTGTCATTATCAGGTGACAATTGTCGAATTGGTGAAATAGGGGCCAGCAACGCAGCATACTTACATAGGTACACAACATACGTACAGCAAGTACTTGTATAGTAAGTTATGTTATTACGGCTATGATCTTCTGCAAGGCTATGGTCTTCTGGGGTACTTCCCCAGTTGGGCTGCTCCAAATTCGAGCAAGATGACATTTTGCTGTACTCTACCTTTCTTACAGAATTACAATACAATACAATACAAATACTCTTTATTGCACACCTCAAAAAGAACACAGTACAGGACATTACTTATGTATTGTTGTTTTCCTAGTGGTGGTGAGTTAGGTAGTCAGAGTTCCCAAGGGTGCGCTGTATCGAGACCGAGGGACGTGCTGTATACAACAAATCCTCAGAGCAAAAATAGGGCCAGCATCGCTTTTGTGATTTAACTGGACAACTGGAAAGTCGCAAGCGTCCATGGGCTAAGAGGTCTGCTTACCATCATACAGGTTATTATAATTGCGCAATGATTCAAGGGCCTGACACGCTTTGATCGAGAAAGATAGCCTTATTGCTATTCCTATAAGAGGAAATAGAATATAGTGCCATGCATTTTTTCATGGTCGGGTTATAGACATAGGCACACTTTCTGGACGATAAGTAGTACATTGGACATGCAAACCGGTTAATTTGCGTAGATTTTACCCAAGATTTTATTACCCCTGGTCGCTCGGTGGCGCATCTATAACTTGTAAATACTATAGTCATAGTCATAGTCATAGTCATAGTCATTTATTAATAATATTATAAATATTACATGTCATTATTGTTACTTATTAATGAGATTGTACAGTATTAATTCAAATTAGAGAAATCATTCATAATCATTTCAGGTAATGTAAGTTAGGTAGGTATTATTAATTATTAGATATATCTATGCAATGATTAAATTGCTACTGTCATTGTAATAAAAAAACTTACTTTGTACATTATGTATATCCTTTCCTCCTCACAACAGATGTCGCTACGGTATCCTCATATTTTAAAGTAACGATCCATCCCGGATCACATGCGGAATAGTTCTCGTATATAAATACATAAATACTGTAGTGACAATCAAAAACGGTTGCTATTTGTCAATCTTACTATTTTTATAGGAACTAACGTAATAGTCAGTCTTAGTTACACTATAATCACTTTGTTGTTGTTTCAACTTAATACACTATTAACTATGCGTAATTCTAAATGAATGCGATTTTAAGTCAAAATAAGCTGTATTCATTTTACTTGAAATTCTTAAACATTATAATTCTAAAACTGGGACGAAGCAAAGACGGGATGCCCCTTCAAACGTCTTCCTACATCGTACCTAAACTTTGTTGTGCTCAAAATTTAATTCAAATTTATACATAACTTCCGAAAAACTTCGAAAACGCAACCTGTGTCTACCTCGAGTCTTGTCTATCTACATACATTTACAAAAGAATTCTACGTGTACTTAGTAAATGTAAAATTAGTCTTAAAAACATAATAATTAAACGTGTTTCTTTAAGATTGTCACAAAGGTATCATTATTTTAAGTTCTGCAGTATATCCTCCCCCTCCTCCCCTCCTCCTGGTTTTTTAATCGATATCATCAGATGTTTTATAAACGGCTTTCGGAATTTTAGCGGCCGATAAAGAAGCATCATTATGTAAGTAAGTTTATTTTTAACAAGCTATTTTAAATCACCAACAAAGCTATATTATTATTATTTTCAGCACTATGATTAAAGGATAATTCATGCTAGACAGTTCCCTGTGCGGGCCGGTCCGTGAATCATCCTTAACACGTACAATCTGGCTCCTATGACAATCACATACAGACAGTAGCGTTCAGCATTTTATAACTTACTCTACTGTCGTTAAACTACGATGCCCTCTGGAATTTATTTATACTTTTGTCACTTGCATTCAGTCGTATAATGTTCTCCACGGCTCATTATTCAGCTGTTATCTTTATGGTGCTTCGGAAAGAACTTTAATTGGTCCCACATGTCCCAACGAATGTTCTGACGACGCTGACAACTGTGTTGCACGTTTGGACCGAATTGTTTGTCAACGTTGATATTAGTTTTTGGGACGAAATATGAATTCTTTAAATAAAAGTTCGGTGAATGACCATGCCTTATGTTGTTTACGACTTAACGTATTTAATTATAAAATGTTGATTAAACGATGTGTGTTAAAGTCAGAAGTTTTTGAGTTTATTAAATAAAGCAGAAATGTTAAATATATATTATATTTAAAGCCTAACCTAACCTAACCTAACCAAGGATAGATCGCCAATCATAACAATTTTTTTTAGAATATCATTTTCTAAAGTTGGTTCGTGAACCTCAGCTTTTCTTTATGACTCGCAAGCATAAAATAGTAGTTTATGCAACTGGTACATAATGCCTAATTATGTACAGTTGCATACATTACTTTATCTACACACATATTATAACTACTCTAAGATGGGTTCAGAAACCGTTGTAAATAAATACAATAATTGTGTTAATACAACCTTTTTTGCACGGTTGCGGAAATATCGAAATCAGAACTGGCAACCGATAACTGAATGTTATTTTAAAAAGTAAAGAGTCCCTATTCTGATGTGATCATGTCGTTCTAGCTCAAATTTCGTGCGATATATACTAAAAAAACATCGAGCTGACATTTCGCATCGACTGAATTTGAATTTTCAGTGATACTAGAATAGGGACATGTCAACTTTGACATTTAAATTTTGACAGTTTTGTTTGACGTTTTTATATTTTAACATCATGTATGAGATTTAAATTAAAAATTATATTACTGCTGTAGCCTTAGCTACAGATAAGAAAATTGCCAATAATTCATTGAATGTTGAAATGAGAGTCATTTTCTACGGTTTCCGAACGCATATTAGAGGATTTATGATATGTTTGTAGATAAACCATCATAAAAAGTCTTGACGACATTATTAAATGCATTACCTGTCAGGTATTGTTCCTGAAAGGGAAAGTAGGTAGGTACCTATGTTGTTAATTTTTTATCACCAAATTTATAGCTAAAGTAACGGAAGTTCGAAGTGTAAAGGAAATTGAAATAAATCTACCGCAGATGCTTCAAGTCATTCACAGCCCATAAAAAGAGTACTGTGAAAGGGTTATAAAATTTTAACTTCTTGTAACCGAAATAGATCCGATACCTAATAAAGCCACGGCTACTTAATCACGATGGCATTTCCTTTAACGCTCTTAATCATTCAAGAATAGTTAAGTCGTGTTAGGTATTTTTAGACGCATTGTTAAAGAGTCGTGTAGGTGTATACAACACTTGCTCATGCTCTTCAGTACACACATGTTCCGATTCCGTCAGAGGTATACATTTTTACGTCAGTTAGCATCTGTTTCGCATACCCATGTGTGACACGCTTGCTGCTTCGCTCACTGAGCTAATCAATATAAAATCAAAATCAAATATTTATCCTGTAAGTAGGCTACAGTGCTGGTTTATATGTCAGGGTTTATAATACAATTATTACAATTAACGATTATAACAGTTATTACAATTACAAATCATTAAGTGACACGAATACTTACAAATCTGAATGAATCCCGGAAACATAATGAACAGCAAATCGGATCAAATGTGAAAGCGATGAACCAAATAGAGGCCATGTTAGAAAAACAAATATGACATCAAAGCAGCGCCATAATTTCAAAGTCTAGACTGAATTTCGTATATAGTTCATTCGCGTCGTCGCGAGAATCCGAAGAAAGAGGTTCTCGGTAAAAATCAGCTTCATCTATCTATCTATACATATAATAAAGCAGAAGAGGGTCGAAAATCTGTACATTGAAGATATTAGTAAAAAAATCGATGGAGGGGTCTAAGAATCGATAACAGAACACGTTTCAACTGTTTTTAGAATTCGTGTCTGTTTGTCTGTTTGTCTGTCTGTTTATATGTCTAACTATCACGCGAAAACTAGCGAATGGATTTTAATACAGCCTTCACTAATATGTTTATTGGATCTTCGGCCAGGTTATAGGCTATCAAAATCATACAGGTTAGGGATGAAAGGGGGTGAAAAGAGGGGTTAAACTTTGTATGAGAAGTCTTTCAGTTCATGATTTACAGGCTTGAAAGTTGGTAAGTATATACATGGACGCAAAGTAAATAGAACCTCATTCAAACATTGTATAATAAACAGATAGTATTTGAAAAAATGGGGGGTGAAATAACAATACCTCTGCCTCTCAAGGCTATAGACAAAAATACAAAAGTCCCTCAAACCATATTAACTGTTTGAAATGAGAGATCTAATTATGTTTGTCAGTCAGTCGCTATCAATATTCACAAACCTTACTACGCAACCTCGGTTTTTTTTTTGTTTGCGATGGAGGGTACCTTACCTACGCAGAGCGGCGGGCTCTCGGTTGCATGGTAGCACTTGCGACATGTACTAACCTATATATTAAGTATGCGCATTTTTGTATAAAATATTGTTTTTTGCGGTGCTCATTACAAGAATGATACTTATCCATTTTATTATACTTATCCATTAAATCGAAGATGGCGGACATTTACTTATTTACTTTTCTTAATAATCGATATGGGTGTCATCTTTGAGGTTCTTCGAGGTGCCGATTAGTTGCGTTTTCCGTCAGCAAAATGTATAAAATACGTTCAGCGCGTAACAGACATAAATTTAGGGTATATTGGTATTCGTTATTAAAACATACATACCTACGTAACAATAAACATCAAGTATGACCAAATTCGAACAGGCGGATTGGAAAGCAAAAAAAACCGGCTAAGTGCCAGTCGGACTTCGCACATTTAGGGTTCCGAACCGACCGCAAAGTTAAGTTGGTTTTTATAGGAAAAATAAGGAAATTTCAAAGAAAAAAATCTAATTTATCAATATATTAGTATTTGTTGGTAAAAAATACGTAATAACAATCATTATTACCAAATTTTAAGTTTATAGGTGTTTGGAAAGTTAAAAAATTCATCGGAACAAAATTTCGTAAATTCTAATAATTTATGAACAAAAAAAATATCTATTCAACTACCTCTTTACAAAGCCACTTGATAGGTCAACAAATTTTTTTTGTTCAATATTTCGCGCTCGCTGCTCTCGCGTTTTCATCTACATTGCTTGATGCGTATGAAGTATTTTCCGTACCTGCATCATAATGTTCGAATCATTTCGCACTAGCTTTTTTATCTACATTACTTGACGCGTAGGAATTATTTTATTAAAATTTCGCGCTCGCTGCGCTCGCGTTTTCATGTGCATAACTTCATGAGAATGAAGTATTTCCCGCACCTGCATCATAATGTTCGAAAATTTTCGCGCGCCGTACGCTCGCGTTTTCATCTACATTATAGTTAATGCGAATGATGTCTTTTCCGCACCTGCATCAGAATGTTCGAATCATTTCGCGCTCGCTGCGCTCGCGTTTCATATACATTACTTAATGAGTGTGAAGTATTTTCCGCACCTACATCATAATGTTCGATAATTCTCGCGTGCCCTACGCTCGCGTTTTCATCTGCATTATAGTTGATGCTTATGAAGTCTTTTCCGCACCTGCATCATAATGTTCGTAAAAATTTCGCGTTCGCTATGCTTGCGTTTTCATCTGCATGACTTGATGCGTATGAATTATTTACCGCACCGGCATCACAATGTCCGAAATATTTCGCGCTCGCTGCGCTCGCGATTTCATACACATTGCTCGATGAGTGTGAAGTATTTTCCGCACCTGCATCATAATGTTCGAAAAATTTCGCGCTCGCTGCGTTCGCGTTTTCTTCTACATTACTTGATGAGTGTAAAGTATTTTCCGCACCTGAATCATAATTTTCCAAACTTTTCGCGCTCGCTGCGTTCGCGTTTTCTTCTACATTACTTGATGAGCATTTTCCGCACTTACATCATAATGTTCAAAAACTTTTCGCGCGCCGTACGCTCGCGTTTTCATCTACATTATAGTTGACGCGTATGAAGTCTTTTCCGCGCCTGCATCAGAATGTTCGAAAAATTTCGCGCTCGCTGCGCTCGCGTTTTCATCTACATTACTTGATGAGTATTTTCCGCACCTGCATCATAATGTTCGAAACATTTCGCACTCACTACGCTCGCGTTTTTATCTTCATTACTTGGTGCGTATGAAGTCTTTTCCAGACCTGCATCAATGTTCGAAACATTTCGCGCTCGCTGCGTTCGCGTTTTCATCTACACTATTTGATGCGTATGAAGTATTTTCCGCACCTACATCCTAATGTTTGAAAGAATTCGCGCTCGCTGCGCTCGCGTTTTCATCTTCATTACTTGATGCGTATGAAGTATTTTCCACACCCGTATCAGAATATCCGAAAAGTTTCGCGCTCGCTTCGCTCGCGAGCGTTTTCATCTACATCTATAATAAGTTAATAACATATATTTAGTCCTCTGTCATGTTTCATGTGGGCGCATTGAGCCGGCGTGCGCAATGTTTGGCGAGACAACCCGGCGAAATACGGTATAGAAGTAGATATGGATAATGGATATTCACGCGAATGAAGTCGCGGGCAAAAGCTTAGATAAATAAATTTAAAACTGGACTACCCGTGCGAAACTGGGGCGGGTTATAAATGCGAAAGTAACTCTGTCTGCCTGTTTCCTCTTAAAATGCTCAACCGATTTAGATGAAATTTGTTATGGATATAGTTTGAGTCCTAGGGAAGGACATAGGATACTTTTATCCCGGAAATCATCCCTTAATGGGGTTTAAGTTAGAATGGAAGAGAGATAACTAGGTAAGCGCATGAAATAGAAGAATGAAATAACATTCTAACGCGATGACGCGAGTTCTACGCAGACGAAGTCGCGGACCAAAAGCTAGTACATATAATAAAGCAGAAGAGGGTCGAAAATCTGTACATTGAAGATATTAGTAAAAAAATCGATGGAGGGGTCTAAGAATCGATAACAGAACACGTTTCAACTGTTTTTAGAATTCGTGTCTGTTTTTCTGTTTGTCTGTTTGTCTGTTTGTCTGTCTGTTTATATGTCTAACTATCACGCGAAAACTAGCGAATGGATTTTAATACAGCCTTCACTAATATGTTTATTGGATCTTCGGCCAGGTTATAGGCTATAAAAATCATACAGGTTAGGGATGAAAGGGGGTGAAAAGAGGGGTTAAACTTTGTATGAGAAGTCTTTCAGTTCATGATTTACAGGCTTGAAAATTGGTAAGTATATACATGGACGCAAATTAAATAGAACCCCATTCAAACATTTTATAATAAACAGATAGTATTTGAAAAAATGGGGGGTGAAATAACAATACCTCTGCCTCTCGGGGCTAAAGACAAAAATACAAAAGTCCCTCAAACCATATTAACTGTTTGAAATGAGAGATCTAATTATGTTGGTCAGTCAGTCTCTATCAATATTCACAAACCTTACTACGAAACCTCGGTTTTTTTTGTTTTCGATGGAGGGAACCTACGCAGAGCGGCGGGCTCTCGGTTGCATTGCATGGTAGCACTTGCGACATGTACCTATATATTAGGTATGCGCATTTTTGTATAAAATATTGTTTTTTGAGGTGCTCATTACAAGAATGATATCCATTTTCAAATCGAAGATGGCGGACATTTACTTATTTAGTTTTCTTAATAATCGATATGGGTGTCATTGAGGTTCTTCGAGGTGCCGATTAGTTGCGTTTTCCGTCAGCAAAATGTATAAAATACGTTCATCGCGTAACAGACATAAATTTAGGGTATATTGGTATTCGTTAGTAAAATATAGCTACGTAACAATAAACATCAAGTATGACCAAATTCGAAAGTTTTAGGCGGATAGGAAGCAAAAAAAACAATTCTCAGAAAATCACATAACTCTTAGAAGCAACCAGGGTGGGTGCGCTATCAACCAAGGCCTCTACTCCATCTTCGAAAGTGAAAGAACAGACCAAAGAAGGTATTCAGTTATACCTATGTTTTACAATAAAGCAATTTGAACTTTGAAAGGTATTCCACTAATTTATGAACAAAAAAATATCTATTCAACCACCTCTTTACAAAGCCATTTGATAGGTCAACAATTTCTTTTTGTTCAGTCATCTACATTGCTTGATGCGTATGAAGTATTTTCCGTACCTGCATCATAATGTTCGAATCATTTCGCACTCGCTTTTTTATCTACATTACTTGACGCGTAGGAATTATTTTCCGCACCTGCATCATAATGTTCAAAAACGTTAGCGCGCGCTACGCTCGCTTTTTCATCTACATTATAGTTGATGCGTATGAAATATTTTCCGCACCTGCATCATAATGTTCGAAATATTTCGCGCTCGCTACGCTCGCGTTTTCATACACATTACTTGATGCGTATGAAGTATTTTCCTCACCTGCATCAAATCAAAACATTTCGCGCTCACTACGCTCGCGATTTTCTTCATTTCTTGATGCGTATGAAGTATTTTCCGCACTTGCATATTAATGTTCAAAAATTTCGCGCTCGCTGCGCTCGCGTTTTCGACTACATTACTTGATGAGTATAAAGTATTCTCCGCCCTACGCTCGCGTTTTCATCTACATTAGTTGATGCGTGTGAAATCTTTTCCGTGCCTGCATCATAATGTTCGAAACATTTCGCACTCACTACGCTTGCGATTTTATCTTCATTACATTCTGTTTATTAATGGTCTGGTTGTTCACATTGTCATGAATTGTATAATTGTATTTTTGTTCTTTGTTTGGCAATAAATTCTTTCTTTCTTTCTTATCTTATCTTATCTTATCTTACTTGATGCGTATGAAGTATTTTCCGCATCTGCATCACAATGTTCTTTTTTTTTCATTTTGCGCTCGCTACGCTCGCGTTTTCATCTACATTACTTGGTGCATATGAAGTCTTTTGCACACCTGCATCGTAATGTTTGAAAGAATTCGCGCTCGCTGCGCTCGCGTTTTCATCTTCATTACTTAATGCGTATGAAGTATTTTCCACGCCCGTATCAAAATATCCGAAAAATTTCGCGCTCGCTCCGCTCGCGCGCGTTTTCATCTACTTCCTTCTTAATATATATTTTGTCCTCTGTCATGTGTTTCATGTGGGCGCATTGAGCCGGCGTGCGCAATGTTTGGCGACACAGCCGGTATAGAAGTTGATATGGATATTCACGCGAATGAAGTCGCGGGAAAAAGCTTAGATAAATAAATTTAAATCATAAAAAATCCTCTCCCTGTGATCCTGATCTGTGTCCTTTAATTGAGGTGTGCAATAAAGAGTAGGTATTTGTTGTTGTTTGTTGTTGTTTAAAACTGGACTACCCGTGCGAAACCGGGGCGGGTTATACATGCGAAAGTAACTCTGTCTGCCTGTTTCCCCTTAAAATGCTCAACCGATTTAGATGAAATTTGGTATGGATATAGTATGAGTCCTAGGGAAGGACATAGGATAATTTTATCCCGGAAATCATCCCTTAACGGGGTTTAAGTTAGAATGGAAGAGAGATAACTATATAGGTAAGCGCAAGAAATAGAAGATTTTTTTTTTTAATAATGGGATTGCTCTTGGCCAGCATCTAGCCAGGGAAATAACATTCTAACGTGATGACCGAGTTCTACGCAGACGAAGTCGCGGGCAAAAGCTAGTATATTAATATATATTAAACTAGCGACCCGCCCCGGCTTTGCACGGGTGCAAATTATACATATAAACCTTCCTCTAGAATCATTATACATTACAAAAAACCGCATCAAAATCCGTTGCGTAATTTTAAAGATCTAAGCCTACAACAATACAACGGGACATACAGAAGGAAGCGATGTTCAGAATTTGGAATTGTTTCAATTGTTTCTTCAACCGTTTTTGTGCTCACTAGTTGGCTCTACTGCGCTTTTGGTCCAGCTGTCAAAGTTTGTTATTGGTTATTATGGGCGTGAAAACAAAGTTTACGTTGGAATCGTATTTAATACATTATAAACCGTACCGTATAAATATTGAACATTATTGTTCGCCATTCATAAATTGCATAATCTCAGATATTGCAAAATAGTCACCAAAATATTATTATAATTTTGTAGATATGAACCTGCGTAGCGCACACCCAAACTATGAGATTTAACATATTGGCATCATACTACCACCGCTAGTGGCGAATTCTTACGCCCCTATTGACAATTATAAATACGCCATCTTATCATTACTGTTCACAAAGACAACACCTTGAACTGACTGCTAGTACCCTTTATATCATTGCTATAAGGTTCACAAATGGTGTGAAAACTAAACTGTTGATGGTCGTACCTCTGCCTTAAAAAAACTAGATACAGGTCATGTTGTCTAGCATATCTATCTTATTAAAGAAAATGGCTAAAGGTGGCTTGGAATCGGCATAGATAAGTATAAAATACTCAAATGATGTAGAACTTGCTCTGGCATTAACTGCAGATCCAGCATTTAATCGAGTTCTAAATTCGTCTGATATTTACTGCGTATCTGCGTTATAAAGCCCTGTGACATATAGTCCGGTTGTGTTGTAATTTCCATGTGTAATGGCGCGTCCAGAGCATTATGACTTACGGCAGGGTTCGAGACGAGAGCGACTCGGGAGATCGCTTTATTAACACTTGAGCCTTTTTGTTTGTTTTTGAGAATTAATTTAATTTAAGATGAGCGTGAATAGCGAGGTTGGGTTTCTTAGTGTCAAGCTTAATAAGCGATTATAAGACGTGGGTGATTATTAAATTTATTGTTTAGGAATCCTATCGAAACGATGGCTCGCATAACATAAGCAAACAAGGTACTTACTCGCGAATATCTGAACACACAGGTAGTATTTATGCAATGGTACAAGTGTTCGTATATGCAAGCAAATGTAACCGTATTGTTCTACTAAATTCTCTGTAAACCAATACTACCAATAACCAATACTTCAGATGCACAATTTCAGATGACAAAGTGGAACGTCCTTGGCAATCCACTTGTGTCTGTGTAGGTATTTCCAAATTCGAATAACAAAGATTATGAAACTAAGGTACATACTAAAGACATAATCTCAATAAAACAATTTGAAATTGCAGCTCAGGACTCAAGAAAGTGGGTTGCGTAATAGCACGGGGATGACACGGGAAGGAAAGTAAGCGATGTGGGTAAGTATGTGTGCGTGCGCTGTCGGTACACGCGTCAATTGTTTGCGCGAGTGCGTAGCGCGTGGCGCGCACGAATCGCGAGACGCGACGGTAACCCCATCGTAACCCGGCCTGTCATCCTGGGCCTGTCAGGGATGAGGTAACTGACCTCGGTGCGGGGGGTTCGTGTCCGTTCTGTATGTAATACTATTATACTATTCTGTGGTAGTAGAGTACTTACCAATTAGATATAAATAGAGTAAAACGGTATTGCGATTTGTGATAATGTACAAATCGCAATACCGTCCACACACACACCACAGTATATCGTAAGTGATTTTTTTTTTTCGATTCACAAGCTTTACAAATATTTAAATATGTACAAATTGTTAAGGCGTTATAGCGCCTGTTCAGATATTTTTGAACACCCTGGAGATCGTATCGCTATCTCATGAGCCATCATTGAAACTAGTTGAATTTCGCGTCTGCATACGTTTCTCTTCCCTTGGGAGTTTTAGTCGGATTTTTGGAGATTTATGCTGTGAATATTTAACGGTGTACCTATACAGAGGAAATATTGTTTTTCCACGTCAGCCTTTGTACGAATCTGGAGCAACGTTTTACTTTGTTATATTGCAGGAGCAGTGTCACTCGAGTTGCACGACGTTTGTAAATTTATCACGAATACAAAGCTGACGTCGTCCACGTAACAAGAAAATCTGAATATTTCAAGTAAATCCTAACATTGTACAAAGGAGTAAACAGCTTGTGAAAAACGTTTGCTAAATTTGTCATAAACGTTTCCGCTTATAATATATGACAAGAAATGTATTTCTTTGTACATTCAGTTGAACCTATGTATACAGTTTACTACATATTGCAAATTGCATCAAAATGGACACCCCTCAACAAATGCCAATATAATCAGCAGTGACTTAATCAGTCATGGCGCTGGTATCAAGATAAATAGGTTATTATTACACAATATCTGGGCGACCGAGCTTTGATCGGCGTTTTCCTGTGCATGAGACCTAGCTAGATCGATTGCTCGTCCCCGAAAACCCCCACACACCAAATTTCATCAAAATCGTTAGAGCCGTTTCCGAGATCCTCGAAATAAATAAACTAAGAATTGCTCGTTTAAGGGGAGATATCCTCAACGCAAATGTCCCGCTCTAGCACGCGTGAGTTTACAATTAACCATCCCGCTCTCTACGCAAGCTCTGCGCGTTGTTTCGTAAATATTTAGCTATTAAGCCAATCATTTCATCAAAGCAAATCCAGCGAATTTGTCTACAAGTGTTTAGGATCTTTAATTGAGTACAAAAATTAAATGTTAAATATCAGTAACAAATATAGCCGTATTGAAAATACATTCCAAAAAGGGGTAACTTCGCGACTTTTTTTCTATCGAGTGAAATTCATCAGGTCATGTAACCGACTGCGATTTTGACTAGACAAGATCCTTATGTAACACATATATTTTTTTTAGATTTTAAGACACTATATTCTCAGATGATATTTAAAAACTCATAAGTGGTAATACCCGGCCTTAAGATAAAAAGCTCGAGTTAATTGCTTATAAGATATAGTAAATTAAAGCGATGATTTGTAAGATTTAAAATTATGTGAAGGTTTTTCTAATATTAAAATATTTACCTGACTAACTCTAACTTGTGTTAAGGGATCTTCACTAGGTTTTATGTATATGTGAAAGCAATAATATAAACACTCCCTAGTCTTATCGTTATCTGCTGCATCCTAATACAAAAAGTACTTTTATTTCAAGTGCGGATATGTAAAATAAATGTCTATTAATATGAATAGGTACGACATTACTGAAAGAGATTTGTTGCGAGGTGACCTCAGCAAGCGTATTCAAACAGAAATGATTGAAGGGTGAAAATATTGTATTGTTAAGTGTATTGAAATAAAAATAATATATGTTACTTTTCCGACACTCAAAAATACAAACAAATTTTATGCTATTTTGCAAAAAATAGCATTCCACGTCACCGTTCCAAATATTTTCTTCTAAATCTTTAGCATTTCTAACTTTGCTTCCAATCAGTTTACTGTCGATAGAACTTCAAAATAATGCCATTATTCCTAAAAACGTCTGGGTAGCAATCATATTTTTCCTTAATATCTATCAAACAATTTCTATCCTCATCCGTTCACGCACAAAACCTCATTTATACGTCCCTTTGTGATGTAGTTCTTCTACGTATAAAATGTCATTATTAATGACAGTATATTTGTCACAATTCGTCTTGCGGATAGGTAGTGACGCCGCTCTATTACCAGAATATGCCAACTCATTGCCCGGTGGTTGGCCGCATCCATATTCTGGAAGCATCGTTCAAACGTCTGAACTGACAGGTCCGTTTTACGACTTACTTGGACGAAAAAAGAACTCATACGCTTTTGTTTGAATGTTATTACATAAATGAAATTCCAATGTAAGTAAAATAATAGTCATTGTTGCACATATAATGCCTCATGGCATTAAGTCATTTCGTTTGTGCAATAAAGTTTAAAATAATTAATAATAATGGACCACCCTACCCGCTGACGGCGACTTGGGTCAAATTTTTTATCTTTAATTTTTATTATATACCCCTAGTTTAAGTTTTTACTTGATTGTTTGTTTATCTATTTATAAGACGTTGTACGTATTGAATAAATAACGTTGAATAAAAAATATTCAACGGTATCGTACCAGGAGGAGTCCAAACATAATAATGGATATAATCGCTGAATATAAATCTCGCTTAAGTACCAAAAGTCGAAAATCCATACAATAATTAATGAAATTGGAATTTAACTAGAACCAACCAGTATTAAATCTAAAAATAATGCTATAAGTTTAGTGTCGAAATCATCTTCAGACAGTTAATCGCAGTTGTCGATTAATTGGCAGGTATCTAAATGCCATTACGCGCACGTGTAAATACGAATACGTTCCGAAACGCCAGAAAATTTACAATAGAATTATATCTTTGAAGAAGCAATATTAAAACTCCTTTCTTATAAGAAACAGTGAAACAAATTCTTCAAAAACCTCATTCATTTGTGTCGCCATATCAATGGCAACGACATCCGATTGTCAATGCTAATAAGTAAAATGGCCCCTTCGAATTCATTCAACTCGTGTCAAAAAATGTTGAAAGTAAATGTATGTCATATAAAGTAATAATAATATATTTAAAATTGGAACGCAACCACAATTTTAGTTTTGATCCGAGACCGATAGGAACTTTTTTCCCCCAAAAATCGTATTCTTTCATCAATAAATCCTAAACTTGATTTATTGACAAACGCGCACTATTCCGGACAGATTCGATATAATTTGTTAGCCAAATAATCCGGGATTTCGATGCGGACCCCACGATGTTATAAATAAAAGCGTTGGCAATAAAAGAACGGAGACAATTACAGAGGACTGTTAGTCGGAACGAGCTAAATTTCACCCACATTATGGCAAATAATGGCAAACAGTAGGCGATGCGCTCGTCGCCCGTCACCCTCGGCATTCCCTACGCCGCGCGCCGATGTGTTACGCCCAAATCCCCTTTATATCTAAATGCACAACAGGACACCCGATAGAGGCAAAAACTCCTAGCACAGGAGCCCAATAATACGAATATTTATGTCACGGGCACGTGCTGATTTCACATAATGGCGACAAGGAATTCACATATTGGTAATCACATTTACCGAATTAATATTAGCATTTATTACTTGTTTATAAGTCCAAACGGGCTTTATGCGCATAATATTGTTGAAAACCCATTAGAAAGAACATTTCGTGAAAATATTTAGGTAAATGAATGCAGAGCTATAACGTCAACCGTTATGCCCCTTTATGATTGTAGTTGTGCCGTTAGCATATTATTTATGAAGCCTAAAGTGTTCGAACGTTGCAACATTGTACTCCTACGGGAAACAACTGGATGCAGACATCGAAAGCTGAAACCTTTTAAAATCCAGTGAGCTTAACTTTTTAACCGAATACCTTCAAATGACGAGAGCGAAACTTCCACCAAAGCAGATAATGTAATTTTTGTAGTGCAGGATCAAGGGGATTCGTCGCCCTCAAGGGACACAGGGTATACTGAATAGTACGTTGCTAACTCTATAAGACGACTAGCTGCATTCACCCGGGCGGATTGCCCGGGGGCAAGACGATAGAAAAACATTTTATACTGGGAAACGCCACCTGCAATGATAAATTGAGTAATTCTGCTGGTCAATGCTACCCTTGTTTGCTTGTATCTTGCAATACAGATATCTACGGGGCAGAAACAATTAGTTCCATTTGCAATATTAAAAATAGAGCCCCATTCAAATGAGGGCAGCTGAAACAATAGCTGCAAGAAAACGGGGTTGCAGTTTTTCAATTTCAATCGGCCGGTCGGTGGTTCGCTTCGCTTAACAGCAGACGCAACGGAACGAAGAAACCGAATGAAAGTCTTGCTCATCATGATTTATAGTACAATACCTATAAAATGAAATTGCGGATTGTGAACTACGCTACAGTTTTATAGTCGGAGTTATCCAACAGATGTAGGGTCATTCGGCGCCTCGGGGGAGAAGGGGCGACGTAATAATGTTACCGAAGTTCAAGCAAGGCGGATGGCTATTACCGGGCCAAATTGTGACCGTAGGTCACCCGCCATTGTATCCACTATTTACTTGCGCAAAGACTCCCACTGAGGTAAATACTAGCTAGACAGAACTAAATTGCTATTGAATTAAGCAGAGTTATTTTTGCAACAACTAAAATAAAAGGTGGGAGAGTTATTAAACGTCATAACAGAAGTGTATGCGCCATTAAGAGTCAAAGTTATGGCGTCGCATAGTTTGGTGTATGTTAATCCACTTTATTATAGGAACGTTGTAAATCCGCTGCAGAACGGGACTAAATTGATTTCGACTGGCCGCAACAATAATTAGAGCGGTATGATGTATGATCCGCGGTAGCTCTGCTTCGTTGTCTGTTTTTAATTCCCTGTTTATAATTTATGAATATGAATTGTTTTGTTTTGCAAATAAACTCGACGTGGTATGTTGAATATTTAAATAAGTTTAGAACTACTTTGTGAGAGTACCTATCCACTCAGCATTTATTTTGTAGAGTAGTCATCAGACATTTAGTAATTACTATAGTTAGTATTAGCTCTGACAACAGCTGGGCAATGTCTGTAATATTATAACCCAATCAGTATTCAATCAGCGAGTCTAACTTGGCCTGACATCAATCAATAGAGTGAGTTGGTGAGCCAATCGATCTGGTTTATGTTGTCACAAAAAATGAGTGATCATTTATCATTCTGGATAGGTACCGCGCTACAAATAAGTTAATCTTACTTTTTTTTTGGTAAAATTTACTTCCTATTGGTAAATAGTCAAGCTATCTAAGTATTCTATGAAGTGCCGAAAACAACATTTTTGATAACAACATTTTAGTTCAATTATATGTGAGAAAAATCATTTATTAAACATAGATACCCTAAAATTCATAGTACATTACTTACCAAGGGCGATAAAACAAAGAATGTCTCAGATCGCAGGTATTTTACGCCCGAGCCGAAGGCAAGGGCGAAAAATATGCGATCTGAGGCTTTCTTTTTTTTTTTTTTTATTTATTTAAGGTCGCTGTTTAACAGCAAGGTCATTAGCGACCACAAGATAATTACAGTTTTTTATATATGTCGATTAATTTTATAAATCTAATTACATGTAAATAACCATCGTTCAAACAACCATTTAAATGATCAGGCAACTTACAAATTTCTTTTTCATTCTTATACGCTAAACACTTAATTAATATATGGCTCACAGTTAACTCCAAACCGCATTTATCACATTTATTTTTTTTCGCTCTTAGTGATAAGATGACAATGGGTTAGGTTTGTGTGTCCTATTCTTAACCTCGTAATAGCGATCTGGTCTCTTCTACATGTGAAAGGTATCGGTGGGATTTCAAATATTGATTTTCTAACACACGCTAAATGACTTAAGTTACCACTTTTCCAATAATTATTCCAAAACGATTTGACCGCTGATTGGATTACTTTTTTAATTTCAAGATAACTAGATTTTATTGAATTATCTATTAGTTGATTTTTAGTTGCGTTTTTTGTGAGGCTTTCTTTATTATCGCCCGTGGTAAGTACAAAATTTTATGTCACCCCCCTGGCCAGGAAGTGGGTTTTTTCGCGCGCGGAGCGTGCGATAATGTCCACTTTATGGCCAGGTGTGACATAAAATATATTATTATTGTTTGTTTAGGTACAGTGTTTTCGAGTTTTCCTAGTAGGTGAGTATTACACCTGTATCAGGAACCGCTCTTCCGAATTTAATAACATGGTGGTTATTATGGAACTAGAAATTTGTATGGGGTTAGTTAGCACAGTAAAATTAAATTCTCTCTTAGTCCACCTATCTACCCACTAGAACACGAGCGCTGGAAAGGGCCCGAAAGGCTGGGATTATTTTTATAATACATGATTTAATCATTCATAATGGCAACATTCATTACGTACATAATATGGTCCCGAGCAATTATTTATGGGTCATAAATAACCAGATTTAAGGTTGCGTCTTTCGAGTGGATATATTATGTAACTGATAAAAGACAAAGATGATTTTAATCTGTATCACTATTTTTTTCTCATTATTTATCATTTTTCTCATTGATCTCATTTTTACTTAGTCAGATTTCCGTTTTTTACTCTGGATTCTTGAAATCACTTAAATATTTTCAAGGATCTAGGTTTCTCGGCGGACCGTTGTAATAATGAATGAAAAAAAATTAGATATTTAATATAATGTAGAACAAATCCATAATGCAATTTTTTGTGGTCTGTTTGGTGCTACGGTTGACTGGTAGAAATTGGCAATAAATCCACCAATTTGTTTATTCTCTCATATTCTTTACAATAAAGTTTTATATCAAATAATACCTGTACAATATTGATGGCCTTTCTGGTACCTAATTTCTTCTTCCATTATATATAATATAGTGAACTGAAATCTTAACAGTTCTGCGTTTTCCTGCCAATTTTTCTTTGTTAATAAGAACTAAAGTTCACGTATCATGGTTCTCCGCCGATACATTTGACATGGCAAGAACAATGGCCTTTT
Organism: Cenopis cana; assembly: GCA_951800055.1. NCBI lineage: Eukaryota > Metazoa > Arthropoda > Insecta > Lepidoptera > Tortricidae > Cenopis > Cenopis cana. The sequence goes on along the minus strand of OX637486.1, from coordinate 7,808,101 downwards.
GTACAATCGAAGCGGTCCGCTGGCTTCGTGGTATTGTACTCTTTTCAACCCCCGATCATGTTCTATTTTCCATTTATATGGCAAAATTCTGATTATTTTTAGTTGCTGTTTCTATCCATGAGAAAGGCTTCCTTTAGAATACGATCAGTAGGTAAAAGCAATTTTACGCCTCCTATTTCAAATATTATCTTTGCAGTATGACCCATATTTATGATATTGCAAATTTTGGGTCACTAATCTACATAATTATGGTTTCGGTTATTAATTTCTGTTCTTTTAAGTTTGATTTGCATAACATTATTGCAATTATTAACTAACAATTTTCTACTTAAATGACATCTTCGTTATTTAATAATCCGTTAATATCATAAGACACCGTGTTTAAATTATCACAAGGTTTTTTATAGCTAATAAAATGTGAATCCAGATAATCGTGAAGGCAGCTCATTATAAATCAACCAATACCTCACATGACCTGCCGTCACTGCGCCGCAATACCCTAATTTAATGTCGAATTAGTAGCCAGAACACCGATCATTTATACAAAATGTGTGGCTGAAAATAAACGAACCAAATATGTTAAATTATGACCTATGTTCATCATTTATAGTATTAATTTTACTATCTCTCTATCTATTTTGTGGGGTAACATCTCTGTTTATCTAAGTGAGTAATCATTACTAATGTTTGAGCGAAAGAATCGCCATACTAAATCGTTTACGCTGTCGCTAGCGAGTACGGTAATGCAAACATTGCAAACTCAGGGAAAAGGTACAGGTAGGTGTGCCTACTTGTATAGTAAATTTGACACGTTGCTGAATCAACTGTGCTCTATTGCCGCTTTAAATGTGTTGTATCCGAGGTTTAGTTATACTGTTATTGCATTGAGGATGCTACAAATAAACAGGAATTGTTGTACCAAAGGAAGGGCACATTCAAACCGGATTCGTTAATAGAATTAGATCGAGTGTTGTAGTTGGGTACTAAATGTATCTGTGTTGTCGCTTTTTTCTCATTTGCGTCAACTGTACTTATTTCCATTTGCGAGGCAATCAGAAAACGTGAGTCCTTGTCAACTATTATGACAAACGTCGCAACGTTCATGATTTTTATGAATGCTGCGCTATTAACACGAAATACATAGAGATGTAATAGCAATTTTAATTGGCAGCGTATTGGTCAGTTAAAAAATAACTGTTATTTAAAAAAATGCTCGTGAATCTAGTTTTAAAACAGACTGAAACCGTAAAGTACTAAATGGCTGTTATGCTGTATTAAAAAAATGGTTTTTATCGTTGCAGTTGGACGCAATGCATCGTGTACGTAATGAGTACCTGTCAGACTCGCGTGTGGGCGATCCCAGCCCGCTCTAAGTCGAACGCAAACATTTACCCTTCGCTCAACAGTAATTGTTTAAAATTGAGCCTAACCGTACGCTTACAGTGCTGAGGGATACGAGTACTGCTTGACCACATTGAATTTAGTGTGATTTTTATAAACTATTAATGTTTTTTTCTGAGTGGGTGAGCTTTAGAAATGGTCCAAAATTAGGTGACACATTACCAAAACAACACAGACAGAAAGCCTATTTCTAAAATATACTTTCGGATTATGAACATTGATTTGTAATTAGAATATATAAATTACGTAGCAGTAGCCTATAAAAACCAACTCACCGCTCTGTAATCCCTACTCTCCCCATTCATGACAAAACTGCCCTCGCAATCCCTTCTAACCCCATTTTACGGTAATCGTTTTGATTGGGATACAATGAAAAAATAAAGCAATGTTTCTATAACGCTCTATAGCACTATCAAAATAATACGAACGACAAGACAAACCTGTCTCAACTGATCCGGAGGCAGTGTAAGCACAGCCTAACTGTGTGGGCTATGCCTGTTGCCCGTCCTGCTATCCACTCATTGCCTTCTTGCTTTATTCCTGTGATAAGCATGCTAAGCGAAGTCTGAGATTCAATTTTATTTTTGCTGAAAAATAATGTGGCTATCTTTTACCTCTTCCTTTTGGCTATAATAAGGCTCGGTTGACGGGTCTCGCTTGCGAAGAAGATAATTCTGAATTGCTTTATTAGAGACTTGCGACTTTATCCTTGTTTATAATATATGAAGGTTCAACTGGCTAAGGATTTCATGACTTCATCTACTTAATATCACAGTGAGAGGCTACCGCTCTACTCGTCATAAACTCCCTACTGGATATTTGACACACAATAATGCTACTGAAAACCACGCAATAGCTTTACATTTTTTTTTCGTTTATGATGTTGTGATGATGCATTTTCATAGTATTTTTATTGCACTTAAAATAACTGCTGTAATAAGATAATATTTTAGTTTTATCCATCCGGTCCTCGTACGTTTTTCCTGATACCGTGGAATACTTTGATTCGTGGGGTTACTTTGATAAAAACTTCACTTCATGTTTAACTTTAGTTATGTAACGCTTTCTGAACGCAGCCTGGTTAATTTTTTTACGATTGTCGATTGGCAACATTGAACAATCACTGTCGAGGTGAGTTTAGCAGTTATGGCGATAGGCTCGTTGATCGATGAAAAATAATAGAAAATATGTAAGTACTCATTTTACGTACTTTTAATAGCGTGTATAACTTCTTAGGTACACCATTCAGTATGGTAAATATATTAATTTTATGTAATTCACTGAAATAGGCATATATCGGCCTATAAAATCGATCCTTGTTGAAAATCACAACCTTGGCAGCCATTTGATTTTTTCGATATTTGTAGTATGGGGTGTGTGATTGATCATCACCAGACCCCATTATCAGTGGTGAAAATTCATTGAAATAGAATCATAGGGTTGTCACACAATATTCATTTAATTCGTGTACATTTGACATACTGGTATAAATGTCGCTAAAAACAATTTAAGATGAAACGCATTATTTTTGGTTTATTATTGCACTTTCACCGAATATGTATCTATGTCACGAAATGTAAAAATACACATATGTAATATAGGTACAGAAAATCGGTAAAAAATGAGTTTTTCAAGATTTATGATTCCCAGTTTTACATATTATCACAAAAAAATTATCAATAACTATTGGAGAAAAAATATCGTCTATTGCACAGTGTTACTAAAATTACAAACCATTTTTTCCGCGTCGTACTCGGTTTATTTCCAGTTTTGCCATTAGCTCCATTTTAAACAGAGAATTCATCACGATTATCGAGGAAGTTCATATTTTTACCGAACATAAAATTAAGTAAGTATAATATGACATCAGACATATTTTGACAAATAAATGTCAATTTAGTACCTAAGTATTATTATAGAGTTCAACAACCAAATGAAACCTTTTTTAAGGCAATTGGCTTCACATTATATATACCTATGAATGAAATAAGTAGGTATATTGTTTTCATCAAATATTAGGTATATCAAATTATACACGTGTGAATATTAATGTGTAGTGCCAGCCCTAGTATTTTCAATGTTTCTTCACCACTGATAACGGGGTCTGATCATCACCTACGAGGGTCTACTTTGATCAAGATCACTGACACACCCAGTGAAACATATATATTTTTAGGGTATTTAGATCATGTTTATAATTTTCTAATCGGTTTTTTGACTGTACTTGTTTTCATTGTTTTAGAGAATGCCTAGAACATAAATATTTAAAAAAAATTTGGAGTCCGCAGCAAAAGCGGAAAGAGCGGAGTTCCTCCTATCACTTCTAAATTTGCGCATTTTACGCAAAAAATCTATTGGATAAATAAAGCTCATATGACTGTTAATTACATACTGTTCGTATTATTTAATAGTTCATCATCTTCCTAGCGTTATCCCAGTACAGTTGCATCCTAAAGGATGCCTGGGGTCCGCTACCTAATCCCAAGATTTGGCGTAGGCACTAGTTTTTACGAAAGCGACTGCCATCTGACCTTTCAACCCCGAGGGGAAACTAGACCTTATTGGGATTAGGCTGTGTCAAGTGAGTGGGCAACTTGACCGTTAGAAGTTCTCAAGCCGCCCGAAGGCCTCCAACTTGGCTTAACGACTGCTGCCATAGACAGCAACCGGGATCAACGGCTTAACGTGCCTTCCAAAGCACGGGAGCGCTCAGTTAGTAACCACTCAAAGCGGTCACCCATCCAAGTCCTGACCGCTGCCCACGTTGCTTAACCTTAGCAAGCGCAAGCGGTACGCAGGCGCCGCTGGGCCACGAGCGCTCCATTATTTAATAGTTCATACCGATAAAAAATTACCGATAGAATACCCGTAATTCTATAAACCTTTTTAAATCTTAAACCTGCGAACGGATATTTTTTTGATGTTTAGGAGTTTTGTTCCTTATTGGGGTTACTATCGATTTCCGTTAGAAAAGAGGGGTGTCAAAGTAACCCCTAATAAAGTTGATCACCAATAAAAAAAAACCAGATGGATTAAGACTATTTTTTTTTTAATGATGAAATCGATAGGGGAACAAAAACCGATATTGAGATATTTTTCTTTATTTTTCTGAAGTCGTTCGGGGAGATAAGTAAATACTTTTTAATTTTGAAATTGACCAAAATAACCCCATTCCACGGTACTAAACTTACGGTTAGAGTTAGACGAAACGAAAATGATGATATAAGTATAGATACGTCGGTCATTGTCTTCTGAAATCGAGTAAAACCAATAAGTACTAAAACTACATTTATTTTCTGTTATATGGATTATGAAACAACGTTCATAAGTACATAAACTCAAATTGAGTTGTAAATTCTGAAATGTATGATAACGTCGTTGTGTGACTCACAGATTATTACAGCTATGATAATTTGTACACGCAAAGCACTGTAGATATAATCTGTCGACAACTTAACAGTGTAATAAAATATTTACCTACTTGACAAACATAAGGTACGGAATAATCTATGCGTTTTCGAGACAAATGTTCAAACACTTGTAGTTCTAGAAACGTTAAACCAAAATAGTACTTATTTTGAGGCCTTAGGGTATATTGATAACCGTAACGTCCAGTTTATGTTTCGCCTACGCTATGGTTTATTATCGTTTATAAATCTTCTTACGATCAACAGTGGTGCAATATTGTATTACCTATTTAAATGGGCATATAGAGGTTTCTACGTTTGCGTCCTACCACTATAACAATAGCCAATTTTAAAGGCTTTAGAACCCTAAATTTTAATTGCACTCATAATACTACGTAAAGCTAAAAACAAATTTAGGTCCATATGTAAGTAACGCAGTTAAATGAACTTATATTAGCACGACATATTTTGTATGTTCTGCAACTTTGTACAGTGTGAGCCTCATGGCCTCATAGGTTACATAAGTACACTAACTATAAGGAAAATATATTGGCACCTACCATATAAAAGTAAGACTTTGTAAAGACTGTGCTCATATGATTATAATTTCTCATAAAAAGAAACATATCAAAAGGGTAATAGTCAGTTTTGAGAAAAAGTCCTCCTAATCCTGTGAGCTGTTTCTAATTGTATAAGCTTTTTAGATTACGCATGTCAGAGAGATTCTTAGAAAATTCGATACGTGATTAAAAATGAGCGTCCGAGATTAAAATTCCTTAGCTCGAGACGCACAGTATACAAACCACGTACAGTGGTACAAACTATGAAAGCGGTTTTATTGTGTTAGCTCCTATAGTTTTCTAAATTTAATGGGGTTTTCCTATATTGTCCCCGTCTCTTTATTTTGTATTTAAAATGCAATTTTTATTTCAATAAATAAATTTGAAGGTAGGTAATTTATCAAATTTCGATTAAAATATTTCATTTATTCATTTAAATACATGTAAGTTTACAGCATAAAATAACATCAAAGCACTTACATGGTAAATTATAACATAGGTAGTAGTAACCAGAAAATAATAATACATGTCAAAAGAGAAATGGGTCATGGTCAAATTAATAACATTCGAAATTATGGAAAACACTATATAAAAAATAATAATTAATTAAAATTGATATTGTGGTTTTAGTCAAGCACGAAAGAAAACTTTTCTGGGACCATATTTTATTCATCATACAATTTGTTATCATATTTAAAATCCAATTGGTATAATAATATTACGTACAAAAATACCCTACTTGGAACCATGGCTTATGTTGAATACCGATCTGGCAAATTATCAAATAAGTTTTATTTTATTTATTTCATTCACCAATAAAATATGTAGCTCGTAAATTTATCATGATTGAAAAATAAAAAAACCTTCAATCAAATAACCTACATAATATCGCACATGTACCTATAGCTCAAGCCTTTTAACCAATGTAACCACTGTTCACGATTACTGCACTACGACATTAGCCCTAGACAAATAAAATAACACAAGGAGGGGCGATACTTCTGAAATTCGATCCGCATTTGTGATTTATTGAAATATCTCAAACATCTTCGTGTTAGTATAAATCGCACTAGGGGAGATAAAACCCCGTGCATCTTAAAACGTGATCCTTTTACAAACAATAAATCATTGTGTCATCCGTTGGAAACAGATTTTAGGTGTTAAGTTGCACGGATGATGAGATAAGGTATACTTAAGTTACGAGGGTGTTAAGACAACTGTTGCGTGGTTTTTTACGTTCAAAAATCATCATATAAGTCGGATGGATATCCGTCGACATCTTTCGATAGGCGTCCAAAAGGTTTTCAAACTTTTATACTTTAATGTCATTGTTCCAACAAGGTAGGTAAGTTTAGTTAGTTTAAATATCGATTGATTAGTTATCTTAAGTAGTTTTACATTATTTTTTGTAATATTCATTTATGGGTTATTACTTAAATGTTAAATGTTACTTTATTCTAATAAATTATCACCAAATTCACAACTGTTATGCATTCCTTGTCTGTTACATACAAGATAGCAAGACTAGCGGGGTAATCACATAACTTTTCGAACGTACGGTAGGCATATATTCATATTATTTTTAGAATGGCATTTGACATTTAGATCTAGGTACCTTACGAACGGATTTTGCCCGTCGCCGCGTTGGTGAACACACGTGCTCTTCACGACGACGGGCTGAATCCTCTACCGTACAAAACCAATTGCCTACTGTCATGGCGTCGTTACCGAACAACGTCTAATGTACACGTGGTTGGCGAAATCATCACAAATTTGATGGAAAGCCATTTAAAAAAAAAGTGAAGTGAAGTACCTTACGAACGATCGAAAACGTTCTGTAATTGCACCCGCGTTTTAAAGATACATAATCGACAATATGTAAATAATATTTATTCACGCACTAAACGCAGCAGATATTGCATAAAGTGTCGCCAATGCGTTAGTTCGACCGATAAGAACAGATTTTATTTCAAAACTTAGCCCTATGTTGAAGTAATTCGTTTCAGTTCAAGTTCTAGATTGCCGGCATCGATATCAAAAGCGTAATATTAAGTTAACATTAGCCAAACAACATAAATGGGAAGCCCGATGACCAACGACTGACTGTTTGCACGGCCTAAAGTCGGGAAGCCAGCGATCCTTGTTTTTAACAGTCAAACAGCGGCTGTTTGTGCTAACAAAGTATGCAAAGTAGGTGCGGGCGCGATACGGGTCCTCATTATGTACCGACACGGCTGCTGTGTCCACCCTCGTCCCACATTTCAAGTATTTCGAAGCTAATAAAAATGCAAAAAATGCTGCCGAATTATCAATTATAATTAGCTTGGTACGTTGGCGTTAATGAATTTAGGACTTTTACCGTGGCCGCGAAATGTCATTAAAAAGTTGTTGGGGAAACATTATGGTTGTGCGGCATAACCACATTTTTAAAGCGAATAAAATAAAAAGGTCCGTTTTGCACGGAGGAAACATTATTGCTCCTTTTATGAATGGCTCGGGTTCTATGCGACAGAACGTATTGAATTGAAAATGTTTTGGATTTCTACCACACTAACTTGCTTCCACGCGCGTCAGGCTTAAGTCAGATCGATCGAATGTGTGCGGCAAATCTACATCTGGTGCCAACACTGCCAACTGAATACATAAAGACAAACAGAGCCCTAGCTTTTAACTGCTCTGAATTTAAAATTCAGTAATAATGTACTGCTTATAGTTTGATTACTAATTAACGTTGGCCTATTTTTTTTTTTATTTTTTTTTAATTTTTTTTTTTTTTTTTTTTTTTTTTTTTTTTTAATTTATTGAGGAAGCAAACGGTTGTGTACAAAAATGTATGTATGTTATGAGATAAACTAACAAACCTGTAGTTCCATTAATTATAAATAACAACAGCAATAAAGATATCGAAACAGGGTGGGTAAGTATACATGCCTACTACTTATACGCCAATATAATGTGCTGATGAAAGTAACAATAAAACGGTACTGGGAGGATTTGATTAGTTTGATTAGCCTATTGCGCTGATGTTACTCAAACTTCATAACACATGAACATGACTAACCATGTGTGTGCAAAAATCAGGCAAAAACATATTTATATGTAAGAATCTTGACAAAACTCTTTTAAAAACCGGGCAAGTGCGTGTCGCGTCGCGCGCAATGTAGGTAGGGTTCCGTAGTAGTCCACCAGTGACGATATGCGGACTAAGTTCGCCAACTTATATTTACTTTGTTTTTGACCCAACTAATAACATTATCTAAGTAATCAATGGATTATATGAAAGCTTTTCTAAGTATAAGTATTTCTTAAGTTCGGTTTTTACTCGTAACTAACAATGTCTACTTAGCTTTTTAAGTGTTGCTTTTAAATTCATTATATATTCTATTACTATGTTTTTTTCTCACATGCCTAGTAGCCACCGTTTAGCTTACAGTGGGGGTTACACTTGACAATAACATAAATTTTCACTTTAAAGCTTAACATCACGCAAACGGATCTCTGAATCAAAACATGGTTGATAACCACACGATGGGGTTTGGAAGAAAAAAGTCACCCCCAATTCATGTGTACCCTAAAACCCCCTTTTTTCTAGATTTTATTTCACCGTTCTAATAAGGTTATTTTTTCGGTTGTAGCAAAACCTGAGCGTAGTAGAGCGTATAGAAGGTTCAGTAGTATTAGCAAGTGTATTCCTCCTAACAGCACTGGGTTAATATAATATCACGTCTTAAGTTTTGAAACACATACCCCTGAGATATCTTGTCAGCCTTAGATAGTTGGAAAGGACTACCCAACAGTAACCGGAACGTCTCGAGACTTCAACTATTACTTGGATATAGGTAGGTAGGGGCTTGTTTACAACCGTAGGACCGTCGGAAACTTTGACCCGACCCGACTTTGATTTAGGACCCTAATTATACAGCCGTGTTGTGTTAATACGTGTATCATCAACAAAAGCGGTTCCAAGGATTATCTACTTCTGTATTTTGTTATACATTACCTATTTATACTTTCTAAAACTATTCGAACCATGTACGAAATCAGCTATATTTGATTTCATCAATGGCAAGTGTTGGTTTCCAAAGCTCATTCAATACAACCTAGGAAAAGATACAGCACAAGCTACTGCCCGCGACTTCGTCCGCATAGAATCCTTAATTGTGATATTACCATGCACAATATTAGGTAATTATCGCTTTGCCATAGAAACTTCCAGCCTCGGTTTACGCCCTTTTAGGATATAAAGTATCCCATTGTCAGTAGTATTCCTGTATCTCAAACTATTTGATACCGAATTTCAACAAAATCAGTTCATCGGCGTGAAAAGAAAAGAAACACAGTTACTTTTGCATTAATTATGTGTCACGGATTACCATACATACACCATAATACGGCAACAACGGGAGTTGAATCGATTAAAACTGCGCTCTTTTTTCAACACGCAAACTTTTAACAAATGAGTAATTCGTGGAGTCAAGCTTAGCTTAACTTTGAGCATGATGGATAGCCCACATTACAGATTAAGGAGTCCAGTGAACCCTAAATAAGAATTTTGAAACACATTAGTTACGTGAACGCCCTTCGACCCGCGATACCAAGGAGTTTGGAAGAACAACGACATATTTACCGGTGGGAAAAACAGTCATTCGACATTATTGTCCTGGGGTGATGTATGTCTAAAAAGCCCCGTGATTTATCGAGTTCAGCATAAGTACTTACTTTTTCAAAGCGGGGGTAGATAACACGCTCGCAAAGGGGCATGTTGTACTGAAAGTTTGCAGCGGGGGAAAATGCATTTATTTCCAGGGTTCTGTTGGTTGCAATGTTTAATTCATTTTGTTTTACGGCTGATATTGTCAATCCTGACACTTGGCATTTGGTTAACTAGAATATCACTTTTTGGATTAACTATCTATTATTTTATTTATTTGTTTATACCTGAAGGTGCCGAAAGGTTCTCGAGTGGCGACCCCGGACCGGAAGGCGCAGCGTGGACTGATGACCTGGGTGGCGGGAGTCCGTTGGATGCGGGTGGCTCAGGACCGGTCATTGTGGCTCTTTTGGGAATGCCTATGTCCAGCAGTGGACGTCTTTCGGCTGATATGATGATGACCAAACAAAAGTGATTATGATGAAAGATATTTTCGTGATTAATTTAATTATTTTATATATTATATAGGTGTGTAATGTGTACCTAAGGTTGGCAAAGGAATTTATTATTATTATAAACAACAATAGTTATCGTAAATAACTTTTATAATAATTAAAACTAACTTAAATGTAAAACAGACCCTTGATGCATTGTATCAAAGATGCTGGCCGCATCATAATTATTTTAGAAATGACTTTCTTCAGTATCAATAAATAATACAGCGATTCAAGCATAGAGAGAGAAAGAGCGAGAGATATATATGTATATAGAGACATTCTACGCGCACGTAGTCGTGAGCAAAAACTAACAATCAACATAGAAAATATGTAATATTTATTTATATTATATTATATTATATTTACAATGAAAAATTTACAAATTAAACTAGTGGCTCTGTGAGCTGTAGACCTCGTGAGTGTTTTTTTATTTCCAAAACTATGTTAGATATCGAACCTGTAGAGCAGGGGTCGGCAACCTTTTAGCACCCACGGGCCACATAATAGCTAAAAAAATCTTCGCGGGCCGCAGATGATAATAATGATCACTGTCTGTTGATATCAACTCCAAACAAATTGGTACGCCGTACGCGACAGTAACGTAGTAAAAATTCGCACCCCTTTTTACGTAAAAACGAGAAAGACGAAAAAACCGACTTTTCACAGATAAACCAGCTAGTTTCCTTACCAAACCCAGATACTTAATTCGCATTTCAACCGCATCGTAATTTCGCGATTCATTCGATCAATGCAAGCATATAGAATAGCAGGTATAGAAACTTTAAGGGGGGGACGGGTCATAAAGTCATAACACACCTAGATGAAAACGCGAGCGCGAAATTTTTCGAACACTGATGCAAATGCGGCAAATACTTCATACGCATGAAGTCATAACATCTAGATGAAAATGCGAGCGTAGCGAGCGCGAAATTTTTCGAACCTTATGATGCAGGTGCGGAAAATACTTCATACGCATACGCATCAAGTTATGTAGATGTAAACGCGAGCGCGAAATTTTTCGAACACATTCAAATGCGGCAAATACTTCATACGCATCAAGTCATAACAAATCTCGTTGAAAACGCGAGCGTAGCGAGCGCGAAATTTTGCGAACATTATTATGCAGGTCTGGAAAATACTTCATACGCATCAAGTCATGTAGACGCAAACGCGAGCGCAGCGAGCGCGAAATTTTTTGAACATTAAGATGCAGGTCTGGAAAATACTTCATACTGTCTAACGCAAACGCGGCGAGCGCGAAATTTTTGAAATAAAATTTAGATAGATTTAACTGTAAAATATACTTACAAACACATATCTCGTCCTGACCAACTGTGAAAATATTCGTGGTTGGCGATACAGACGCTTTCACGATGTTAAGAATTTCAAATTTTACCTTTACAAACAATAAAGCCAGGGAGGCTCGCGGGCCGCACGGAAGGGGCTCGCGGGCCGCCTGTTGCCGACCGCTGCTGTAGAGGAGGACAAACCATAGAATTTTTTTTTAGATTACTCGACAAAAATATTCGATGTAATCAAAGAACGTGCTCACAATACTTCACGAGAATCTGTTGTGAAATGCGAGCCTTAGAGGTGAACAAATCGAAATTCGGCCGCAGAAACACAAAATAATTGATAAAAAGATTGTTTTTTTAAATTTTGAAAAAATGACTCGATAAAAAAATTCTATAGAATTACCGCACCTGCTCACAAAATTTCACGAAAATCGGTTGATAAATGCGACCTGTAGAGGAGAACAAACCAATGAATAAAAAAAAAAAAAATTAAATTTACAAAAATTTACTTGCCTAAAAAATTCTATGTAATCATAAAACCTGCTCACAAAACTTCACGAGAATCGGTTGAGAAATGCGACCTGTAGAGGAAAAAACGGCCGCAGAAAAATACGAAATCATTGATACAAAGTTTGTTTTTTTGAATTTCAAAAAAGTGACTCGACAAAAAAATTCTATATAGTTACCAAACCTGCTCGCAAAATTTCACGAAAATCGGTTGATAAATGCGACCTGTAGAGGAGATCAGCCAACGACGTAAAAGATTTTTTTTTATATTTACAAAAATTTACTCTACAAATAAATTATATGTAGCCATGGAACCTGCTCACAAAATTTCACGAGAATCGGTTGAGAAATGCGACCTGTAGAGGAAAAAACGGCCGCAGAAAAACACGAAATCATTGATACAATGTTTGTTTTTTTGAATTTCCAAAAAGTGACTCGACAAAAAAATTCTATATAGTTACCGAACCTGCTCACAAAATTTCACGAAAATCGGTTGATAAATGCGACCTGTAGAGGAGGACATACAAAAATCCGGCCGGACATACGAAAGCATTTTTGTCGAAGCTAAAACAGAGACCTCGTTTTACTCGGTCAATAAAAAAACTAAATTAAACTAAAATTACATGCCCAGCAGCCCCCGGTCATAAGAAAAATACCCCGTCCAGTAGTTCCGTCTGCGGCATGGTGCCCATAACGCTGGCGGCGTTACCTCTCTGAAAATATTGCGAATGTGTTGAAAATAATGATATGTACGCTCGTGTGCTCTTGTATATTAAAAAGAGCACAGGAGCGTACACACTACACACAATTGTTTTTGTCGCTTTTGTAATGTATAATGTATTGGTTCAACATCTATAATATTTTTACGGTACCCTGTTTAATATATCTATCCCGGATGTTTTCCTAGTTTATTGCTAAAGGAACTACAAAAAGTTACCATATCATACTTATCTTTGAACTTTGACATCGAAGTGCACTATAATGGGGGTACTTATTTTGAGCAAACGTTTGATGTATTGCATGTTTTTTGTCTAGAATGTTCTCATACTACGTATGATAGAACGTTATAGCCAGATCGTACATGCATGCATACGGAAACGTCATAAGTTTTTATTATGTTCCATTACATGTCTTATTTTATATTCATTTCAAATCGATGAACTGATTATGCACCTGTGAAAGCATGTTTTAACCTGGATACTATATTTATTTTCGAAAATGAAAATGATCGGTTTGATTGAAATTTGGCAATAATTCGCAATTTGCATATGAAACACGAACAAAATAATATACGGAATATATATTTTTGGAATCATATGGACAGAGTTATGTAGCCATTCTAAAAGCCAAGAACTAGTTTTATCTTATACTATTCCTAAGATAAGCTAACCCGTAAACACAAGGCGAAGATACCATAACCGTCATAAGATAAGATAACCGAGCATTTCAGAGCGAACTTTCTAGACAGGTGCCATTACGTTACAGATAACTGCACACATTGTTGGTGTGTAGTTGACACAACCCATTATCGGCGTTAAGTAATAGAGCTTTGAACTGCAAGGCCATCTTAGGCGATTCCTTTGCGACCTAGTGTTCAAAGTGTCAAGTTTAGTACCTGATTATTTCACAGTTTAAAGAAACTATGAATAGTAGCTCTTAGCCCTTTAAGGGTAGCTCATAGAAGTTCGACATAATCAGAGGAACATTGACATGTACAAGGCCCCAATGGGACGCAATGTCAAATCGTTTTAATTGACAGAAGAGGAGCATCCCTGAGTTTGAGAGTCAGGCTTAGTAAAGATATCCCTATGACATGCCAGGGATACGTCATATTTTATAAGTCAACATGACGACATGAAATAAAGATAACCCTATGACGCGCTGGGTATATCACATTTTGAAAGTGAAATAGCTCCAAATGTGTATAGCCCAGTCGTGCACTAACGAGTAAAAATATCGTGCATGTCACGCAATCGGTGCGCTGTAGCTGTATCTCATACAGTTGCATACATTACAGTTTGGTAAAACGTGCACGAGTGCATAGACATTGGCATTACATTGTACCTGGGCTTTGCTGGAAAATTGGTACAGTAATGTCATACTAGGGCTGCCTGTTTTGCTTAGATGAAGGCTAATTCCCGCAGGAATTAAAAAATAATCATGAGTAATTAGTAGGTAGCTCAAACAATATTAGTATGAAGAATAATATATAAATAACACGATACACACGAATGAAAAATGCTGCTGAAAAGGTTTCATTGGATCATCATAGACGTTTTTTTACAGTTCATACAAAACCATTTAGGGTCGGTTGCACCAAAACTTGTACTTGTAAGCAGTGTTCGTTAAAATCTGATTATATGGAAGGTTTGACAAGGTTCTATTGGATGACAGCTGCCGGCTAAACGTTGTTTGGTCTGTAATCGTAAGTTAGTGCAACCCTCTTTAGGCGACTTCCTGATTTGTCGGTGCGGAGGCGGTACGATATGAGAAAACTGTCAAATGTCAGTGTCAACTGTTAGTCAAGGCAGTACCACTTTTTATTGCGGCCTTACATTTAAATGAGTGCTTCCTGACTGGCGCGGGAATCGCGGTAGCGGGGCGATGCGAAGGCAATACGGCTTCGCTTCTGCGCATGATTACTACTGCGCAAATGTAATACTGACAGCATTCCGTCAAGTGAGAATCTTTGCGACGTCAGTATGTTTACGTCAAAGAAGAAAATGTCACATATCGAGCCCGCCCTGCCAAGTCAGTAAGTCGCCTTAATCTACATAGTATCTGATTGCATTATTTTCTTTATTGTTTATTGTTACATTTATACATTTTCTATAGTTAATTAACACAAATTTCGTTTGCCTTATAAAATAACAGCTGCTAATAATGAGACTTGCGGCTGCTTGGAAACTCCATCATGAATAAAAAAAGTTAATTAAGTACATAAAAAAACACTGCATTGCATACTAGTTAAACAACTCCGGTTTATTTTAAATTCCCCTGGCAATTTTGAACGTGGTTTACATAATGTTCCGTTTTGCGGTCGACCTATTAGCGTGTACAAAACAACAAACAATGCAAGTAAGCCACAGTAGGTGATTCGTTTTTATTAAAAACTTTTATATGGTACAAATGTTAATTATTTCTCAGAAAGTACTTAAGGGGAAATACGAATTTAGTTACAAATATAATTGGAATCCACCTCATTTTATATTTACGGCGTAAGTACTTAAATTTTTTCAAGGTTAATTCATCTATAACACGAAATTCTTATTGGCACCATATAATTATGTTGTATCAGTAATACCAACCTTAATCAATCTTCAGCGCCGATACTCCATCCACAAAGAAGGGAACATACCACCACATCTCCCGAAATCCTGAAAAGAAAGAAGTATTTATTATTATTATTTATTTATTATTGTTTATGAAAGAGAAGATACAGTCCAAGCACAAACCTATTTCGGATTTAAAAGAATATCCCTTCTCTCAAATATCTCGTGCACGCGGACACCGACGCTAAACAATATCTTCTTCCTACCCTCGATACCAATAAAAATCGCACCCCACTTTAAACTCATCTCACTTTTAATTTATTCCGCATCTCCACGAATCAGATATTAGAGCTATTGTTGCTACATAAAATTACTGTTCACATTATCAAGAGCACATTTCCCCGGGGTAAGGCCGCCCATTAACGCCAACTGTTCACATCGGTTCCTTACTATCGTAGGTAATTTATATTGCACACACGTTGTGTGGATACCCTGAGTTATGATTCGGCTTTCGCTTGTGGCTTCCGAAACGATGAGAGCTGCGTTAATTTGTTATGTTTGTTCGGTTACGTTTTTGGTAAATGAATTATTCCGTAAATTATCGAGAGATATTTTTGTTTTTTATTTTACTCGTTCATTAATAATTACCTGATAGCCTATTAGATAATCTGACCAATTATTAAAACATTACAAATATTCAAACTGGGAAACGAAATTAAATTATATTCACGAATTTTTTTGACAAATCATGGCTTCCTGGCAGTTTTTGTGACAACGGTGATGCGCAGGCAATTTTTTAAATTATGTCATTCTATGTGGCATATCAGATTCATTTTAGATTATATACCTACAGAAATAATCGTATAAATTGCACAACTTAGGATATCGGATAGTGTGTTCGGAAAAAATTGGGAACTTTAACATTGATAACCTTGTCATAACTTATCTGCAACATCGATTGGTTTAAATTGATCTGAGGGGTGATTATGGTAACGTTTTCAAGCACGCGTAAAGTAGATTTAATACAATACAAATACCCCATATTATACCTCAAAAAAAAAACACAGTAGATAGGGTTAAAAAAATGAGATTTTCGCTAGCGGACGCATCCGCTTAACAAACATTTTAAAGATAGGGTTAGATACACACAGAACATATTTAGATAGATCTAAATATACTAAAAGTCATACTCTATAATAAAATTGACAGTTAGATCTACTTCAATTAATATGACAGACAAAAAAGGGTCATATTATCACCGTTAAATCTTCCAAAGTATATATATCCCATCAAACGAGTCATTGTCAGTTCAAAAAACAAAAATTGTCCATTCGGCGGTCAATATTAAAGGGCATATGTGCATGTAAGTTATGCTTTTATTACAAAGATTTATAGTATCGGAATCACGGTTTATGCGGGTTACTAAACCAATCCAAAATTAAGCTTTGTAGACCTTTACATTTGATAAGTATGTCCACCGAAAAGACGCGCACCTAAATCTGACTGAGACTCAAACTCTTACTGTGCAGGTTATCTGTAATTTTTATTACAACCTAGAGTGTTAGTTGCATTCAGCAGTTCATTAGGAAAGTAAATGAAACATGGAAGCCTCATTAACGTCATGCAAATATTCACTTAAGGCCAGTCAAACGGTAAGAAAAATTGAACGGAATACTTTCCAAATTGAATTTAATATGAGAATAATTTACCCTTAATTGATTTATGATTTGAGTTTGGGAACAAAGGGATTTATCTCGGCTTTAAAAGTTTTCCGTTATAGTAGATACATAGTTTTAATACGTTTAGTTAAACAAATGTATAGGTAGGTAAACAATGTTTCATTTATATGATTACAGTCGTTGGTGAAGTGTTTAATAATGGTTACTTATAACACATGCTCAGGTAGGCTTAATACAGGCTATTAAGGAAATTTATATACATATATAGTCACGACGCTTTATTAATTGCCATAAAAAAAATACGTAACATAATTTAAAAATACCGAAAACTTTTTGACCTTGCATCATGATACTCGATTGTGCGCTTCAAGAGACGCTGTGCTATGTATATTTTGTTATAAAATGTACCATTAAGAGTTCGTTAAAATTTCACTTAAAGTAAAAGCAACAAGAACAATCATTATTTTTAATTATATTATACGAACCAAATTGTAGTGTATTTAGGTAATTAGCTCACAACCTACCACTGCAATTATTAAATTTTCTCGATCTTTGAACCTTAAATGACTATAAGAGGCTCTGACATTATCATGTTCTGTGCCTACTCTTTTCGGAGATAAATTCATGAGTGCATGTAAGTTTTTGCTTTGTGAAGCATCTCACAAAGTAAGAGTTGAAACACTCATAGCTGAACCAAGCGTAACTATTTATACTTAGGCGACTTCCTGATTGACTGGCGCGGGATGCGCGGAAGCGGGACGATGCGAAGGCAGTACTGGTCCGCTTCTGCGCATAATATTACTATTGCGCAAATGTAATACTGACAGTATTCTGTCAAGTGGGAATCTTTGCGACGTCAGTAAGTTTACATCAAAGAAGAAAATTACACATATCGATCCCACCCCGCCAAGTCAGTAAGTCGCCTTAGACAAACGCAAACTTAGGTATATCCCGCAAGGTAATAGTCTAGATTTAGGGCAAGATAGGGGCGTCATCACACGCCGCGAACTCTGCTGTTAGAGGCCCCATTTTCACACCGACTTCCTTTGAATAGATAGCCTTTTTCAATTTGACGCTTATGACTACTGAATAGCTCGGTAAATATTCGCTGGGAGCCTGAATCCCTGATACATTTGAAAAACTGGGACTTTTCGACGCTAGGGAAATAACAAGATTTTTGATATAGTTGTACCTAAAAGAAAATCGCCCAAAGTATTTAATTTTATTCGGATACGTAGCTTTACTGACCTTTATTCAAGCATTTTACAACACAAAATGAATAAAACCGGCCTAGTGCGAGTCAGACTTCGCACTTTTAGGGTTCCGAACCAAACGCAATATTAAGTTGGTTTGTTATCGCGCCCCTTTAGCTGTATAGGAGCCCCCTTAAAACATTTAAAAATAATTTTTGACTATTTTTATGGACGGATGGACGGGCCGACGGACGGACGGGCGGACGGACGGGCGGGCGGACGGAAGGACAGACGGATGGACGGACGCGTGAGTGACAGCAGTAGGGTTCCGTTTGGACGCTTCGTGTACGGAAGTCTAAAAAACCGAACGAACTGTCCTTGACCTATTGCGTAATATTTCTTATTACATCTCACAGGTACACTTATGAAGGCATGAATTATAGAATAAAAAATATCAGCCTGTTGCTCAGTAGCAAAATATTAGGAAGCAAAATATGACTGTTAATTAATCAAAAAAATAACCCCATTACAATAGAAACGAGAAACATCAATGAACGAGTGAAAGGTGTAGTGTTATTACTGAAAACACTCCAACACGTTTGTAAGGCTAAGATCCAGTTTTATTTGGAAATAAAGAGTGGGTAAAGCACAATCCAAAAATCAGGAGTAAGTGCCACAATAAAAATGACAACTAGTACATTGACTTCATTATGTCTCCCCCTTTCTCTTTCTGTTTCGATTACTCTGTACGTTTTGATTTCGTTATGATAATTAAAGTCACCTATCAACATACCTGCATCATATATAAATAAATAAATATATTTATTTTTTTATATTATCCTTCCTTATGTGCTCCTTGTTTAGATTCAATAGAAAGAAGAACTCAGTTCCTGTCAAACTGTCGCCAAAATATGTTAACGCAAGTATTGCACAAACCTGTCAACTACCGACCCTGGCGAACTCTGTCCACTTTTAACGCAGTATTTTTATCTGACAAGTTATGGTACTGGTAATATTTTTACTGTTCCCGAGTCTTCTTGAAGACCCCTGTCAATCCCGCTTTATCGCTTAACCTGCGCTCAATTTATTATGATTTGGGTTTTGTTACATTAAGTAGCTTGCGATGTTATTATCTGTGAAATTCCTCACAAACCGGCCGACTTACGCGGGGTGCGTAAGAATGAATTGACTGTTTGATGTTTGCTTGTACAAAAATAAACATGAATAGTATTGAAAGGAATAATAACTTCGAAAGATAATCATGCTTGGTTACATTTAGACGCAGTTTTGACGTGAATTGTGCATGTTTTGCAAAAATTGCGGGATAAAATTCTATTCCAGAAGGTCCTTTGTCTGCTAAGGTTTAAGTATTTCCTGTCGGCGTCTGTGTTTCCGAGTTCATTTTCATATAACCTAGACTTTTTAGGGCACGAATGTACCTATAGACATCTTGTGAGTGAGCTCGCGTCACCGTACGCCTCAACTTTGCCCCCTGGCTATACCCGGTTTTTTAAGATTAGAATTTTAACGATCATTTTCGCCTACAATTCCTCGTTTCTCAAAGACACCAGAGTATAATATTGTACCAAATTCACTTATTTCTGTAGCTTGTCACGACTTAAAGATAGCCGCATATTTTCCGTTTCATGACTGTTTTCCCTGAAATTGCATGAAAACAATCGCACGTTTTTTTTTCTATTCTAAAAAAAACGAAGTATAGATGCTTTTTTAGAAATTTCCTCATTTTTCCCACTACAACCACCTTAATTTTGCGGTCCTTTTACTGATTGCTCGCGTTGCCGTAAAAGTGCTTTTAGCTGTGCCAGAGTCAGACGTCCGTATTTTTCATTTGGATCCTTTTTATCGCGCTAAACAAACAAGTATATGTTTACGAAAATATAACTTACACGCTCCTGTCTAAACAAAATCTTTTGTATTTAAATGGCTTTGAAACATTAACCGACAGTGTCTCGACCTAAGATACAAAGTTTAATACTTATTATTATTTATAACGGTATTTTAAACGTACAATATTTTTTAAAGTTAAAATGTGCATCAATGGAGATGTGACATACTCTAGTGGCGCCATCTATGCAGAGCTTTGCGCCGCCTGCCCCATTGTGCCAACTTACTAAAAACTAAACGAACTAGTGAAACGAAACAACAAATGCTCGTATGATTACTATTTTTGCAAAACCGAATATGCAAGAGTGAAATCCAAATGTATGCCAACAATTTTGTTAAACTACATTAATTTCTACATTTATACTAGTTGACTATTGTATTATTTATTAGAGGTAAAGTTTAGAACTGTAGATACCTATTACGGAACCATTAATCAATATAAAAAATATAGCCGAGACCACTGACATAAAGAGCACAATGAATAACGAAATCAATATTTGATACCAACACATAGTTTCCCTGCAACCTTCCGTGTCGCCAAACTATTACTATTAAAATCAGCCATAAACGTGCCATAAACTTTGAAATATCGCTGCTGCAGTATCAATTCCAAAACTTTCAACAAAACGTAGCAAAGTAAATGTATAGCAAAAACAAGTAGGCTGCAACAGCTGGGTGTAACGATGTCACGCGAGAAAGCAATATATATCGGCACAGAAGACGCTATTTCCTAAGCCCGTTGCGGCCTGTAAATACTTGCTTGTCATAAGTATGGCATGGGGAATATTTCTACTGTGTTTATATCGATGGAAAATTTAAAATAGGAACGCTTGAGTTCCCACGCAGTCTTCGGTAAATCATTTAGGTACCTACTTACTTTAAAAATCGCTTCCTAAAAGTGAGTAGCCGCTTGTCTGTCTACCTACCTTTATTTGACTGCGATTTATTTGGTGAGCAATAAAGAATATTTGTATTGTTTTGTAGATATTTGTTTGTTGTGTTAGTTTATTGTATAATTACAATACAAATACTCTTTATTGCACATCCAATTAAAGGACGGAGCCTGTTGCGGATATCATCATTGATGTGTAAGTGACGAAGCATGTTGCTGATTTGTTGTTGTGCCCCCCTGACGAAGCATTGCTGATTATGATTAATGTGTGGTTTAGTTACGTTTTAATTAAATGAATAAAAAAAATTGGATTAAAGAACACGAAACATGCTAATACATTTATAATTACTTTTAGACCAAACTTCACTTTACTTAACATTTAGGCCAAATGGTCCCATAGCTTAAATTTAGTTGTGCGAAAACCTCAAAGACGTAAGTGACCGAGACGTAAGCTTTAAATAATGCTTTAAGTATTTACAGCGAAGTGCTCATAGAAATTTTAAGTCGACATACGAGTAATAATAGCACAATTTGCTTTAAGAGTCAAGCACAGATTCAGGTTCTCATCTTGCCCGTGTTTGGTTGGACGCAAATGTTTGGTTGAACTGGTAATCCGCATAAAAATAATCTGTTTCTGTATTTAATAAAAACATTACTTATATAAATGCCCGTAAGCCGTTAATTGACCACAGGAAATACTACTTAATTTTTTCAACCGCGTATTTATAATGGTGATATGACATGATTTGTGATATCACAAGCTATCAAACAAAATTGTCGAAACTTTTACCATAAATTATTGAGCCAACGAGAAACAAAGGAGTAAGTAAGTAATACCTACTTAATTATGATGTTCATTATACGATGAACATTTCATGTTGTCGAGACTGCTTATTAGATTCACAATAAAGTACTCTATTGACAAATTAGATTAGACTATAGATAGGTAGGTCCCTCTCATCTATGAGAGGAGGCCTGTGCCTAGCAGTGGGACGTATATAGGCTGATGATGATGATGATGATGATAGATAGGTACTTATTTCAGTGCTCGTTTAGACTAAGAGCCGAATGAGTATGAACACTATATTAGCTATGTAATTATTATATGTTAACCTCCCTGTCAGAACGGAACAATTACTATTTGTAAAGGAAAGCTTCACGGAATTGTAATTCACAGCAAAATGGCGTTTTGTGCCATAATCCAAGACCACCAGTACGATTGAGATTATATATTATTCTGTATTCTTAGAATAAATGTAACATGACTTCAATTATTTATTATTTTAGACACCGATGGTACGAATACCTAAGTTAACGATATATTAAAAACTTTATTCCTATGTGAGCAGACACATAAAGGTCGCCTAGATTTCATTTATACTCCTAAAACGCAAGAGTAAGGGATAAGATGCATTTTTATAAGGAACTAGCTCTGCCCATGTACTACAAAAACACAGGCAGAATTGTCAGCAAGGCTTACTCATCTCCAAAGCGATGTCAACTAGACAGTGTTATGAATAATGTGAAACAGTCATGCAGTATTTTACATTGGGAGGATAGTAAATAGGTAACGGAGCCCAGGCATCCTTCAGGATGCAACCTGTACTGGGATAGCGCTAGGGAGGATACTAAAGAGAACGAACGCCTAGTCCATACGAATGCGCTAGTGTGAAATCAGGTCTTCGAAATGTTTGTGTCTTAGTGGCTTGGTTATGCGGGTTTATTTCTAATTCGAATAATATGGTGACTATTTTGCGATACCCGAGTTCGATTATGTCAAATATGAGTTAAGGGTTAGGTAACGGATTACAGTTCTTTGAGACAATTGTATTGTTCGTCAACTAATGACATCTTATTTCCCCAACAAAACAGGAGTGCACTACAATACGGGATGTTCGATATTTTTACGTAAGTAAACTTCGTTTGGGTGCTCCGGTTGTAGAATTAGCTCACTGCCGAGGTTTTCCCGACGGACTACAGGTATCTTCAAAAAGGAGTGTATACGTTTTTAAAGGATCGACAACGCCCATTGTGACGCCCGTGGAGTTGCAAGCGTCTATAGGCTGCGGTGACCCCTTACCATCAGGGGGCCCATACGCTTGTATGCCACCGACGCGGTATAAAAAAAACAACGGGTTGCACTCCGGGAGTGCCGGCAGAAGTGAAAACTCAATAAAGATAGTAAATGGGTCATTGTCAGATTTAGGTGCGCGTCTTTTCGGTGGACAGGAGTACAGGACATGCCAAAAGTTAAGGGCTACAAAGCTTAATTTTCGATTGATCTGATAACCCGCATATTCTGTAATTCCGTGTCTATAAATCCATATAATAAAAACGTAAATTACATGCACACAAGCCGTTAACTATTGTCCACCGAATGGACAATTTTTGTTTTTCCGACTGACAATGACCCAAATAACAAAGATATTCATATCGGTATCGGTATCCGTATCGGTATCCGTATCTGTACTGTACTCATACTCATGTTCATATTCGCATAATCCATAATATGTCCCGAGTATCATTGTGTCTTACGCATCTAAGACCAGGAACCTGTACCACAATACTTTACAAGCGTACAATTCGACAAATTTGTGAACTTTTTCTATGGAAAATTGTGCAATTTTGTCAAATTGTAGACTTGTAAAGTTTTGTGGTATAGGGGCCAGCTGAGTTTAGCTGAGTTGACACCTCCTAACATCGCAATCACGATTACTAGGAGCGGTCAACTAGCTGGTCTTAGAATCTTAGAATCTGTCGCGAGTTCAACAAATTTCCCCCAGTACAAAAGTGCTCAGAGCCGCTAAAGAAGTTTTCACTTCAAAAATTGTAAGCAATACTACCTATTTCCCATTTTTAGGGTTCCGTAGTAAACAAGGAACCCTTATAGTTTCGCCATGTCCGTCCGTCCGTCCGTCCGTCCGTCCGTCCGTCCGTCCATCCGACCCCCGTTTTTCTCAGTAACCGTTAGTACTAGAAAGCTGTAATTTGGCATGAGTATACATATCAATGACGCCGACAAAACGGTAGAATAAAATCTTAAAAAAAAAAAATTTTTTAGGGTACCTCCCGTACATGTGAAGTGGTGGTGAAATTTTTTTTTCTGCCAAACCCCATCGTGTGGGGTATCGTTGGATAGCTCTTTTAAAAATATTATAAGGTTTCTAAAAGCGTTTTTTGATTAAAGAATTAGTTAGCGTGATATTAAGCTTCGAGATGATAATTTTTGTTATGGTCAAGTGTCCCCCCCCCCTGCCAGTTAAACGGTGGCTACTAGGCATGTGAAAAAAATCATGGTAGTAGCATATACGATGAATTTAAAAGGAAAACTATCACAGCTAAGTAGACATTACTAGTTAACGAGTAATAGTCGAACTTCAGAAATGTACTTTGCAAAAGCAAACTTTCGTACAATTTCCATTGATGCCTTAGATAATGTTGTTAATTCTGTCAAAAACATTGTAAATATAAGTTTGCGAACTTTTTAGTTCACATAATGTAACGGGTGGACGACTACGGAACCCTACCTTGCGCGTGGCCCGACACGCACTTGGCCGGTTTTTTTTATTTCTTTAGATTCGTTGAGTGTGCTCAGGAACTCCATGAGCTCATGCCTTCCCCCTTCTTCCATCAGATATCCAGACGACGTACGACTGGCTACTTTCATTACCTGGTCAAAATCATCTTTTTTAGGGTTCCGTAGTAAACAAGGAACCCTTATAGTTTCGCCATGTCCGTCCGTCCGTCCGTCCGTCCCTCCGTCCGTCCGTCCGTCCGTCCGTCCGACCCCCGTTTTTCTCAGTAACCGTTAGTACTAGAAAGCTGTAATTTGGCATGAGTATACATATCAATGACGCCGACAAAACGGTAGAATAAAATCTTTAAAAAAAAATTTTTTTAGGGTACCTCCCGTACATGTGAAGTGGTGGTGAAATTTTTTTTTCTGCCAAACCCCATCGTGTGGGGTATCGTTGGATAGCTCTTTTAAAAATATTATAAGGTTTCTAAAAGCGTTTTTTGATTAAAGAATTAGTTAGCGTGATATTAAGCTTCGAGGTGATAATTTTTGTTATGGTCAAGTGTCCCCCCCCCCCCCCCCCTGCCAGTTAAACGGTGGCTACTAGGCATGTGAAAAAAATCATGGTAGTAGCATAGATACGATGAATTTAAAAGGAAAACTATCACAGCTAAGTAGACATTACTAGTTAACGAGTAATAGTCGAACTTCAGAAATGTACTTTGCAAAAGCAAACTTTCGTACAATTTCCATTGATGCCTTAGATAATGTTGTTAATTCTGTCAAAAACATTGTAAATATAAGTTTGCGAACTTTTTAGTTCACATAATGTAACGGGTGGACGACTACGGAACCCTACCTTGCGCGTGGCCCGACACGCACTTGGCCTCCGTAGTAAACAAGGAACCCTTATAGTTTCGCCATGTCCGTCCGTCCGTCCGTCCGTCCCTCCGTCCGTCCGTCCGTCCGTCCGTCCGACCCCCGTTTTTCTCAGTAACCGTTAGTACTACAAAGCTGTAATTTGGCACGAGTATAGATATTGATGACGCCGACAAAACGGTAGAATAAAATCTTGAAAAAAATTTTTTTTTAGGGTACCTCCCCTACATGTAAAGTGGTGGTGCAATTTTTTTTTCTTCCAAACCCCATCGTGTAGGGTATCGTTGGATAGCTCTTTTAAAAATATTATAAGGTTTCTAAGAGTATTTTTTGATTCAAGAATCGGTTGTCGTGATATTAAGCTTTGAAGTGATAATTTTCGTTATGGTCAAGTGTCCCCCCCCCTGCCAACTAAACGGTGGCTCCTAGGCATGTGAAAAAAATCATGGCAGTAGTATATACGATGAATTTAAAAGGAAAACTATCACAGCTAAGTAGACATTATTAATTAACGAGTAATAGTCGAACTTCAGAAATGTATTTTGCAAAAGCAAACTTTCGAACAATTTCCATTGATATCTTAGATAATGTTGTTAATTCTGTCAAAAACATAGTAAATATAAGTTTGCGAACTTTTTAGTCCACATAATGTAACGGGTGGACGACTACGGAACCCTACCTTGCGCGTGGCCCGACACGCACTTGGCCGGTTTTTTATAATGTTTACTGGTTTGGTATTCGAATGGCGTACGTAGGTACTTCCGAGTTCAAATAACCTGGACCTTTTTAAGGTACGAGTGAATCTTCTGGGTGAGCTCGCATAAGCGTCGGCCTCATTTTCAATTTAAAAAAATATATATGACTGGTTAGAATTAGGCGTTTATTTAAGAAAATTTAATTTAGCTGTTTGCTCTAAGGAAGAACCCAAATTTGGTGTATTTTGAAAATTAATTTAATTTTTTAGGAAATATTATATTATTAATATCTATTCATTTAATGTGACTCGTTTACTTTCTTTGTCTATTCTAACAGAATCGTGCTCTATCAAGGTCATAGGGGCCCCATTACCCTAATGTGCCCAGGGCCTCAAATTGGTTAAAGACGGCCCGGCCCTGTGCGTTTCGGTTACTGTCACCCGGGTAGGTACCCTAAAAAAAATTTTTTTTAAAGATTTTATTCTACCGTTTTCTCCGCGTCATCGATATGTATACTCATGCCAAATTACAGCTTTCTAGTACTAACGGTTACTGAGAAAAACGGGGGTCGGACGGACGGAAGGACGGACATGGCGAAACTATAGGGGTTCCTTGTTTACTACGGAACCCTAAAAACTGAAAAAATCAAATTACTTGAATTTCCCGAAACGTGGGGTAATCTTCAGGGGATTTTTTTATTATTTGTTGGTATCCCGAAATCGAATTATAAACCGACTGAATGATGGGACATCAATTCTAAGCTGGTTTCTATGGTAGATTTATACTACGCGATTTGATCGGTTTATATGTGAAATGTTTGGAGGTTATTTTTGAATTAATTTACATATTTTTCCTATTTCATCAAGTGTCTCATGATATAACTTATGATTTAGCTCAGTAACTTGGTACCGGTGAGATTTTAGAAATAAACACGGGTCCAAAATGCAAAGAAAATGTACTTACGCAAATTACGCATGGAATGTAACATCCGCCTTTTTTCGGTCGAGTTTGCTTTTACAGCCCAACACTGAACACCCCACCATGTTTGCACTGAACACCCCACCATGTTTGCACTGAACACCCAAACACTACGGATCTGATAATTGGTAAATTATTATTCATTTAAACCAAACTTATCATTAATTCTCCATTTATAAAATGCACTACCAAATATTGCCAATTTGTTTTGCAATCTTCTTGACACAAAACTTTGACACAAATACAAAAATTTTCGATCGGTGATAAGGACAAAACATCGCACTATTTTCTACTTCCTCTCATAGGAATCGCAATAAGGCTATCTTTCTCTTACAAAGCGTGTCAGGCCCTTGGTATTTTATCCATCACTCTTGGCCACTAGGTATTTTGAAGGGAACTGTCACCGTATTTAGGGACAATAAGAACTACTTTCCATGAGAATTTATTTGAAATATGATCTTTACGGAAATCGGTCAGTCTGGCTATCCGATATTGGACTTTGGAAACGCTTTTTTAGGGACAATAAGAGCTACTTTCCATGAGAATTTATTTGAAATATGATCTTTATGGAAAATCTTAGGATTGTCTTAAAACAGTTAGAACCTTGGCTTTCTAAGAAGACCAGCTGGGGACCCCTCGTAACATAGCAATCACGATACTAGGAGGGGTCAACTAACCTGGTCTTGGAATTTATCGCGAGTTTATACATTTTTCCCCAGTACAAAAGTGCTCAGCGCCGCTAAAGAAGTTTTCACTTCAAAAATGTACTGTACCCTTTCCATGAGTTTGCAATGTTTACTCGCTAGCGACTGCGTAAACGATTTAGTATGGCGACTCTTAGTTCTATTGCGTAACCGCCAGCGCCTCTGGCGTTTACGCAATATAACTAAGAATCGCCATACTACCTAAGGTGACTTACTGACTTGGCGGGGCGGGCTCGATATGTGACATTTTCTTCTTTGACATAAACTTACTTACTGACGTCGCAAAGATTCTCACTTGAGGGAATACTGTCAGTATAACATTTGCGCAGTAGCAATATAATGCGCAAAAGCGGACCAGTACTGCCTTCGCATCGCCCTGCTACCGCATCCCCCGCCTTTAAATGTACGGGTTCAGTAAAAAGTGTTACTGCCTCTACTCACATTTGACAGTTTTCTTATATCGTACCGCGTCCGCACCGACAAATCAGGAAGTCGCATAAATAATTTACGCAGTCGCTAGCGAGTACGGTAATGCAAACATTGCAAACTCATGGTAAATATAGTTCTCTTCATCCGAAGAGTGCTCAGACGGAGACATGTCTTTAAGTACATTGCCGCGTAACTCCGCCCAATATTAGTGCGTGAAATCCATTTAAAGGAATATGCGTGCGCAATATATTCTAACGCGCAATTAGTGAAACCGACGCCATTACACTGAAGTACAAGTTAAATTAATGTCGGGTTACAGTCACTCGAAAGTTCCATTATCATTAGGAAACACGATAATGCTTAGGTGATACGCTGGCAGTCGACACGTACAAATGTGTACTCTACATTTAACGTGTTCTAGCTTATAGCTAAGGTACCTTCGAAGTATTGGGAAGTTTGTGTTACGTGTGATGTAGGAGTGTGGGTTAGGTACATCTGCTGCTAAATTATACAATAAATTCTCATTATTATAAATTATCATTGGTCGATTTATGGCTTTTCGTTGAAGGTAAATATCAGGAAATCGATTTAATTTCCCACTGAGTTGGAAGGGCAGTTGGCAGTCGCTTTCGTGAAACTAGTGCCTACGCCAAATTCTAGGATTACCAAAACGGACCTAGGACATAACTGGGAAAATGCTAGGAGGATGATAATGACCTTAGTCAATTTGTGACACGTTCTGTGACAGTGAAAGATACACCCCAGATTTTACGTATTAAATAAAATGATTTGTTTCCTATCGTGTCTTGTCGTTTATACTTATACTACTACTACTATACTATAGTTTCTGTTTGGCCCAGTGGTTGAGTGGTAGAGAATGTTTTAAGGCACCAAGTCCGCCAATTGTACTTTTATTTTTGTATCTGTGCAATTAAGTATAAAAAGATAAATAAAATTTCGGTCAAGAACCTCTCAGCCTACCTGCTACGCCGTAGCATTTAACTACTTTTTCCGCATGTAGTGGAAATTACTAGTAGAAACATGCCTCGTATGTGGGCCATAGCAGTAGGGGGGTCTCACTCCGTCAGTTCGCCGCGCCGCTGCAAGTACATCCGTAGTACCATTCAGTGGCTGCCGCGCATTGCTACCGGACGGTCACGTCGTCGCGTCATTCGCTTGGTGTGGTCAAAGTTTGTTATTTATCTTTTATAATTTGGGGTTGTAAATTGGGGATTTATTAACAGTGGGACTTCTGTACTTAGTACTATTACTTATTCTGTGGCTATAGGCCATGGGTTGGAAATTTGACTGAAAAAAAATCGAAAAGGATACCTAGCTAAGTATCTGCCCGTCAAGGTTTTTTATGAAAAAGCCCAAAGTAATGTTGAGTGACAACCAGCTAACTGATTCCAATTTCGCTACAAACTTCATACTAAAAAAGCATTTTTATAAAAAGTATTTAGCAATATCAGTCAACATCACTATTTTGAAATTATATTAAGTCCTTATGTATCTTTGTAACTATTTTAGTTCCGCACATTTACAACCTGACCAACTATGATCGAAGCAAGTAAATAAGTTCTGAGCAGATATTTACTATATTTTCGTTTTCTTACTCTCGTATGCCTGTATATTGTTTTGTTTATGTAGCCTGTGTATAACGAAGAATTTTTCACGTTGATCAAATTTTCTCGCTTTACTTTTTTCTCTTTGGAAAAACAATAAATATTCATCGATACGTTCTTCGGTTCACAGCGCTCCGGAATTTGAATAATTGGCTGATTTTTATGCAGTTGAATTAATGCAATTGGTATAACGATTTTATTTCGTACTGACACTCGACGTGACGTAAATTTGGTGCCACTGTTAATTATACAAAACTTACGGATCTGGGAATATTCATAATTTGAATGACACCTTCATTTTAATTTTGGCCTATAAAATAATAAAAACACAATACGATACAATTAACACCTATGTTCTAATGCGCACACAAACTGCTCTTCCATCTGCGATTAGCTTACTTGCAGTTCCATAAAAGTACCTATTACATTTAATAATTGATATTTTTTACTCAGCTTGATTGGCATACTATTTTGTGGTAATATTACCTAAGCTTACTTTTGACGGGGAAGTTATCATAGTTTTAGCTTACACTTTGTACCAAGCAATGTATTTATCTTACCTCTAAAATTAACCATGCTAGGCGTATAGGACATCCATACGCCTATTTGTCTAATATTTATGATCAAAATGTAATATACCTATATCTGATAAACAGGAGGGTGCATATCAAATCGGTCAGTCTGTGTCAGAACAGCTGCTGCGGATGCATCCACAGATTGCTGGATGCAAAATTAATTCCTCTCTGTTTGGCAGACAACGGCGATTAAAATCCTTTAGCGATTGTTGTATACATACATTTAGTAGTATCAATTAAGCCTTTAATTCATATTAATATCAATTTATGTATTGGTAACAATTAATTACAGGCCATAGACATGAATTATTCCCGCGTAGGTACATAATCGCCCTATCACAATAATAATGACGTTGCTTAAGAGTGATATTATAAGTAGGCCATTTTTTCACTTGTAGAGGCGTGAATCTTTCCATACTCGAGAATCAGTTCGTATCTATAAACAAAATAAATCGTTGTGCACAACCCCCGATTATTCCAGCTCAATAAATATGCCTAGCTAAAGTATTCAGAAAACCATTTACATAACAAGCTTTTAACTAAACGTTAGAATAATCAAATACACGGAAAGAGAACGCATTGTGTAGCATAAACATGTAAACATTTCCGCAAAACAACCTCGAATCTTGCACGTGTGACAAACTTATGGAGGTAATGCACAATTTAAAATAAAACCATTTCAACCCCACCAATGATAAGGTACCAGCTTGGCTTCAGTTATTCGATTTTAGCTCGCATTGTACATTGTACAGAAGCTACAGTAATTGAATTGCAGTCTAGCGGACGAGGGCGGAGGCACGTGCCACGGGCCCCTGAGACCCGATCGAACAATATTTTTGTTTTATCTATTTTTAATAGCCACTACAGGGTTAATCATCAGTGCGGATTTGAGTGCGGTTTATTTTTCCCGTTAGCAATAGGGTTTGTAATAGAATGGCGTTTCGTGGGTTTCGTAATTGTGTTTGCTTGTTTCATTGAACAGAAAATTAGGCGGTTGTTATTCTATAGAGATCGGGATGTTGTTTGATGTGTGGGTGGATATAACGTGATTGTTCCTGGTATCTGATACGAAAAGAAATAATAAGAACGGACAAAGTTACCTACAGCACATTGTGGGTATATTTATCTGGTTTTTATTTATCTAAAATTTAAAAATTAGCGTAAAAGGGCGAAGTTAATTCCATAAGACGTTATTTATTTATCAACCTTAAACAAAAAAGAGAATTAATAAAACAACGAAGTCCCAAACTAATACAATGCTTTGCCATAAAGCGAGTAAGTAACAGACATCCTACAGTAGGTCTATACTTTATTGTTTGCCAACAAAAAATAAAACATATAAAGAACTTAAGCTCAACAGCGGTACACAATAGGCTGATTTATCACTAATGAGCGTGTGCACAATGTGCATATGAAAACAAACATCTACACATATATGCTAAAATGTACACATTACATCTCGGACCCATATTCAAAAACCTGCATTAATTAACAAATATTAGTCCACAATGCGTTCCGATGTCAGGACCAATTGACAACATTTCAAAATTTATAATGATGCCTAAATAGAAAACCATTTCGGTAAATTTGCTACCTGAACGTAATAAGATAGTTTTTAGATTTTAAATTAAAAGCGGGAGAATATTTTTTTAATTATTTATTTGGAGAACCAACAGCTATGTTAATATATTAAAATATGAAAGTAGATATAGAGAGCCAATTATAGGAACTCACAGGTAGTGCCATGGCACCCACCTGTACCTATCTAGTACCTACTAGTTAAGTATCACGATACTTAACTAGTAGGTTTAGTTAGGTAGAGTTTTGTAAATTAATCTCATCTTATAAGAAAACAAATCACAAGTGTAACATTGGTATAACTTGCCGAGTTACGTTTAAAAGCAGACGACATTTCAAGTACGAAGGTAATTCAACCGAAAAATGTCGCCGGCTTTGCGGCTCAATATCGCACCTCTAGCCTCAAAGGCACCAAGTAAGAAGATAAGCTCAGGCACAGTTTTCATACAGGCCAGGCATATTGTAGACGCCATAAGCGTTCTTAACCCCAGCCCCAGCGCTTGGATATAGGTGGTGGAAAACATATTGACTACTTTATTAAATTTGGCAGAGTGCCTAAAAGTATTTTGTATTTTTTGCGCATCCTATTTATGAAAATACAGACGCCGTAAGTTACATTAGCGTGTAAAATATGTTGTTATTCTGCTTAGTGCTTCTACAAATATTTGAAACAGAGAAGCTTAGTAATTTATCCAAAATATGTTTATACGAAACATAAAAACTGTGTTGATGGCTCCCTTTATTGTTCCGCTTAAAGCAAATTAGTTTTGTTGCCACTGCATAGATGGCGCTGGTTGACAAAAAATGCTGTTAAATCTTCCATAGAGCTCTGTTCTTTTGAGGCGTTAATCGGCAATTAGTTGCCATTACGTGACCTATTCGTCGTTTTAGCTACAAATGGGAAGGTTATGATTACCAAAACACTAGCTGGTTGCCAGGCAACCGGGCTATAATTTAGGTGGTTTCGTGTATCATTTCAGCATCGAAAGCGATAAAATTTTACGATTATAGCGAACCATATGCTCCACGTACCCCAAGCGGACTATGAATATCAAGTCAATTTGCCCTATGTGACAGAACTTCTCGTTTCATTTCGTTACATAAGAAAGAAAAAATGCGATTTAAAATCTATAAACGCTTTTGGAAAAAATGGCGTACTAAATAATAAGGACTTCATTTCATTACTTACTGAGTGCCCGCACCGACCAATAACCAACCCCCACCGTGTAATCGTACTGCATTTTGTTTATGAAGAATATTCCCTCGACATTTTCACTTCTCCATATTTTTTTATTCAAATTTATCTTTGGTACACTACACCTTCTACTGAGAATTATATACAGAAACAATTGAATTCATTTGGCTTATCAACCTCATACCTAACTCTTACGTTCCACATTATATGCAATACCGAAGTAGGTACATTAGTTAGTTTAAGTACTAATTTATTTGTCTTGTTTTACATAATGTGGACTTGTACTCTCTCTCTCTTCAGTCGTTCCCTCATTGTCGAGGATCGTGACCACTTCTGGATTTCACCATCCTGATGACTTGTCTCCATCGGTCTCGATCCATCGTGGCCCACATCGTTTGGTGAAATTTGCTTGAGGATATGGACCTGTGTGACCTGGTCTGTCCATCTAGTTGGTGAGCGTCCTCTAGACCTCTTGCCTTCCCCTCCACCAAAGTATGAAAGCAGCCGCTGCCGGCAAACAGTGGATAACCTTGTCTTGATACCGAGCTGGGAAAGTATCGAAACATTGGTCGGTTTGGCAGTCCAGGGTATCCTGAACATTCGCCTCCAGCACCACATTTCACTCAACTCCAGCACTTGTACTTAGGAATCTTAGGATGTACTAATCTGAGAATATACCCTATACATATTGCCTTCGGGCGGCTTGAGAATGTAAAACAGTTAAGTTACCCACTCACTTGACAAGCTAATCCCAATAAGGTCTACTTTTCCCTTGGGTTGGAAGGTAAGACGACGGAAGTCGCATTCGCAAAAACTAGTGCCTACACATCCTTCAGGATAAAACTGTACCGGAATAACGCTAGTATGATGATACTGTACCTCTAATATAAGTTTTTTCGAAACAAAACTCCAACGAACGCGTTAGCGTTTAGTCTCATTTTGTAAAGCAGCGCGAGCAGCGCCTCTGGTGGCCTTATATGGTAACTATTTTTTGCCATATAAATTAAGACTGAACGCAAACGTGTTCGTTTGTGTTTTGTTTCGAAAATACTTTTACTAGAGGTAGGTACAGAGAATAGAACATCTGCGATGCTCAAATAGATACAAATTAATCCTGTCCGTAGCGAGCTCGAACCAATACGAGTATTTCCAGCCATTCTGCGCTCAGACTACAATAAACATAAACACAATCACTGCGAAAAGCTAGTTATGCATAATTTGATTAGGAAACGTAATTATGCCCTTCGGGTACCTAACATAAATACGTCTACATTATTCAAATTGGTCGCTGTGAAACATTGGCGGCAACTTCCATCCGCGAAGTTTCGTCGAACTATGCAAATTTTAGTTAACACGTTGGACAAACGGATGATTTGGCGCCTCGTTGGCGTTCCATGTTTTTGGTTTGCCATTTGTTTTGAATATTTCGACGAAACTATGTGAGGTGTTTGTATTGCAGGTTCAGTAACTTTCGTTTCTATTTCAAGGCGGAGCTATGTTTTGTAGAAAATAAATAAATTTGTAACATTGCCGACCAAAAATGGTGTATCCCGAATCACTAGGCACTTTTACATGTTACATATATAAACAAATACTTCAAATGTTCATGTAATCTCGACACGAAACTACTGTATTTTTAGTTAGAGCACATTTTATTTTATTTTATTTTATATTTCCTCATTAATTTGCCAGTCTATTACATTTGGGCTCAAACTTATTAATTAATTAACACAGGGTGCGGGCTCTGTCTTCTCGAAGAAACTAAGTTTGATTCAATATTTGTCTTGCTTTCCCATGTTGAAGTTGCATCCACGAATAGTTATTACCTAAGTCTGAATATAGTAGTGGCAGCGATATCGCTCTTGCTTTTTCATTATTATGCAGTACAACGTACCTAACAGATTCAGAAGACATACAGTTTTAAGAAAAAATACCTTTGCGGATAACTTAAATTTGAAAACAGCTTATGCATATATCCTTAACAAAATACAGACCAATAATAAAGATGAATGAATATACGAAGACGACATGCTATGGCCAAAATATCTAGTACCTAGGCACCGATCCACGCGCGGGTTGAGCCTAGAACAAATAGAGTAAGAGCTCACAGCATAGATCACAAGTGATTTTATAACAATTACAATTATTATAGTATTAGTATCGTTGTGTTAAGGCGTGTCTCGGGACTACAATTATGCCAGACTGGTTTAAAGTTGCTGAAACCAGTAGCAAATTCAAGTAATTTTATAAAAGGTGAAATAAACTAATTTTATTAGTTTTTTATTATTATTATTATCATTATTTTAGCAGGACCCAGTAAAATAACAAGCTTACAGTTTTAACATGCCTTCATACAGGGTAAATAAACTATTTAATTAGCTTATACAATCGGATTAACATTTATGAAAACGCCAGACCAAACAGAAGTTGTTAATTTGTTGCCAGACTGGTACCTATACTCTTTCTCTTTCAGATTAATAAAAACCTTAATATCACGGAAACAGATTCTTGAACCTAACAATATTTTTGAAAGAGCTATCCAACGACACCCAACACGATGGGTTTTGAAATAAATAAAAAGCAATGCATCAGCACTTTATGTGTAGGAGATCCACCCCTTCCAATCGCAACGGCTCTCAGTAGCCAGACTCGCATATTTATAGTCCAGAGACAAGCCTTAATACAATTATACTAATACCAAATATTATAAAATCACTTATTATCTATGCTGTCAGCACTTGGTCTAAAGTGCTTATCAACACATATATAAAGAGTTGTTGAACAACTTTTCAGTGAATCTTTTTTTCTTGTTTAGTAGACAATAAAAAGTCAAACATATTGATATTCAAGTATGGATCAAATTATTGTACAGGTACTTTGTGTATGAAGCTGACGTTTGCTATTATTTTATTGGATATTCTACTTTAGCACTATTGTAATAAAGTTTCTATTAAGTATATATAAACACTGCCTAAAATCGTATGTTTGTAATAGCAACTCTATTACGTCCGTCCAATAAAATGAGAGGGTATTATGTCACTGTCAAACTGAAAGTTATCGTGTTGCACTACACCACTGAATAGCAAGTAGGTATTTTCACGGAATGGCTACTTGGTACCTGCCTTAAGGAAGTACTTAGCGGTTGTTTTAATAGTATTGATTCAAGCATATCTTAATGAATAGTTTGTAGTTTATGGTCACAATTTGAAGAGATAGCGTGTTAAGTTAGAGCTAATTATGCCTTGTATGGTGCTTTGAAA
This sequence comes from Cenopis cana, assembly GCA_951800055.1. Classification (NCBI taxonomy): domain Eukaryota; kingdom Metazoa; phylum Arthropoda; class Insecta; order Lepidoptera; family Tortricidae; genus Cenopis; species Cenopis cana. The sequence goes on along the minus strand of OX637486.1, from coordinate 7,771,407 downwards.
TTTATACTGAAGTAACTACAAGCTTAACACTCTTAACAGGCATATCTTAGATCAGTGCCATATTGCACCTGAATATAAAGTCAATTTTCTCACTGGTATGTTTGTGATTAATGCGCAATTAGAGTACTGACAAATAGTTTTTAGTGCATCAAATTGTAGATCACAGAATACGAGTATACATAAAGCCTTAGTATGAAAAAGTTACACATTAACAACTGTTACCAACTTGTTCCGGCCTCGCGATGGGGAAGTTTTTTATTCGACCCGCCAATAATTCAAGATACGATGTCAAACTTCTTTATGGCACCAACTTTGCAGGGTACAAATATTAGTTTATTCGGCCATCGTGTCAACGTATGAATTATTGTGTTATTTTTGGTCACGATGATTACGTACAACATGTCAACAAAATGTTTGCCCGAATATTGATGGAACGAGTATTACACGGGATATTCGATTTTCACGTGAAAAATGAGATCACGGAAATCTTTATGGCTTCTACGCGGTATGCCGCCACGTTGTCATTAAAATGTACTGCGATGATCGCATCCAATAAAAAAGTAATTGAGAACAACCATCGACGTCATATTTTAATTCAATGAACTTACTATAAACTCTCTTGCTCAATGTTTATACAAAAACGATAATGGTGATCATTTTCTAAAATATTATACCTATATAGCGTTTACATCGTTGAACATTGTGGATAAATTATGTAAGTGTGAGACTTGTGATAGTTAGTGATTGATGCCAACTTTTAGCGGAAAACGACAAGATGCCGACCTCTGAGATAGGTCATAAAATTAGTCTGCTAGGTTTTGTAGCAAAAACCAAGAATATGTATGTAAAATGTATTTGCTATAAAACATTTTACTAAACATTGTTAGGTTGTAATGAGTTCCAGCGGTACTGCTTTCACATATGTTTTATTATTTGTTTATTAAACGAAAAATAATAAATAGGCAACAATTAATGAGATAATTTCGAATTTTGCACTTGGTGGAGACAGTGCCGAGATTTCACTTAGTTGGCGCCCAGCGAGCACGATAGGTTATGCGCTAACATTTTATGTGATGTTTTAATACATTTTAGCCATAGAACATGACGGTATAACCTGCTGTGCTAGCTAGGATAATGTTGTGAGATATCAATATTAAAACATTAATTCCTAACAGTTCTGGAGTTTTCGTTTCACTAATAGGTATGAGTAAGTATATTTGACCTACATCAAACTCAAATTCAATCAAAATCAAAGATTGCAAATAGGCCACTAACGCACTCTTCGAGACTGTTAATACTTTAAAAATCAGATTCAAAGCGTTTAATTTTCACATTACAGTTTGTGGGGTTAGTAGTACACTCTATATTATTAACGAGACAGAGTACTGATAAGTTAGGATTTAACAGCGGAAGTTATATTTATGACATTTTTGATTACCTATTAGGTTTACAATTGGTCAATAAAGATCGAGGCTTGATCTCGTTGGCAACAAACAAAGGTACCTACTCAGATCTAACAACGCTGAGTGGCGAAATTTGAAATTTTATAACGGTCATAAAAGTGGAGGTTACATTAGGAGTTGCTGGAGCCGTTTAAGGGATGTCTCACACGTAACATTTATGCAAGTTATCGATTTTAAAGTCGTTACATTGCATTATTTTGTACAAAAGATTGTTTAAGGTATATATTAAATGAATAATCCCTAAGACCGTGTCGGACTTTTGCACGCGTTTGTAATCGTAAAGCTGAAATTTCTACCTAATATTCCGCCTTATAAAAGTACTGTACAATTATAAATAAGTTATGACATTTTGATCGACATTATTCAATAACTAAATGTGGACGTACTATCGAACCAACTGAATTATGACCCACCGTGGAACCTTGTCACAGAAATTGTCATAGTGACATCGTACTGCCTGATGACAAGGAAAACCATTATGACACTTTCTGTGCCAAGGTTCCACGGTGGTTCACGATTCGGTTGGTTCGATAGTACCTCTAAAGGCCGCCCAATAAAAATCAACACACTGACATATTGTTGTTAAAAGTTATAACGTCCTAATTTTATTCAACAATAATCCATCCTCAGCATCGATCATATCGAGCCTAACAAACACCCGCAAGGGCCGCAAGTGAACTGCAAGTTGTTTGTTCCAGCAAACAATGTGGGTTCTATGTGAACCCCTCTTAACCGGGTTTTATATCGCACGAGGCTGGCTAATGAAAGCAACCTTCCATGTTTTATTATCCACTTAACTGCGGATGGCGGAGTTTTAGAGTCAAAACACCGCGCAATCTTGAGCGGGATCGACAAATATGGAGCATTGGGCGATGATGAGTTCCCTCAAAAGCGCCTGTTTGTGAATTTAATTACTCATCAATTCCAGTTACAAATGAATATGGGACTGCTGAATACAGAAATATTTCCAAAGTTTATTGGCTACAGTTTAAACAACATGCGATAAGACATTTGTAATTTTTAATACCTTTTTGAAAAAATACATGGACGTTGTGCTAATGCGACTGACGACCGCTTTAGCTTAGTTGGTAGTGATCCTGCCTACGAAGCTGGAGGTCCCGGGTTCAATCCCGGTCAGGGCATTTATTTGTGTGATGAGCACGAATATTTTATACCTGGTTATTGGATGTTTTCTTACATAGAAAACATCCAATAACCAGGTACAAAATATTCGTTTAAGTATATATTTCTCTATATAAGTATTTATATTGTCACTTAGTACCCATAGTACATACAAGCATTGCTTAGTTTGGCACTAGGTTGATTTGTGTAATATTGTCCACAAATATTATTATATATTATTAATGCGCCTTTTCACTCAAAACTGTACTTACATTTTAATTTATTTCTCAGAATTTGGAAAATTATAGGATTCTTCTTTGAATCATGAGCACTCTTGATTCTAATGAAAAAATCGTATGGTCCCAAATCCTTTATTCCACTATGTGACGTTAGTTTATACATTTGTATAGACGTACAGTAGAAACTTAAAAAAGTATGGAATAATTGAGATATTTTTTATCTACAATCAAGTGCTGATAGTGATAGGTCAGGATGACTTTAAACGGCAGTTTAATGTGTGAAATATTTCATAACTGGATTCAGGTTGCACATATTGTTATCAAATGCTCTAACTTTTATGATCGCTCTCGCTCTGGCTGTAATTCAATGAAACTCTGACGAAACCTAACAAATACGATCACAATTGAAATCTAAATTGCATCCAATTTTAAAAAAGCAATTCGTTTTCTATCTAGCTGACTCGATAATTGCTTGTGATAATTGGATTTCCGGTCATAAAAATGTAAAAATTGTGCGGTTTCTGAGGCGCCCTTTTCGCTTTCAGGGGTTCCCTTATTTATATGCTAATGGAACGCTCTAGAAATGCCACGCACGACTAAGGTGGTGCACCTGCACAATTATAAGAACAACATTCTCCCCTTGTGCATTTTCATAGAATTTTCTGCATGGAAATTGAGCGAAATTTTAACACGTTTCAGCGCGCGAAAACTTTATGAGCAGCATGTAAATGCAGGCTACCCGTATGTTTAAATAATTTGTTTGAAGAAAATATTAGCACTCCTTTTGGTGAAATTTTGTCGTAATTTAAGTGAAAATTCGTATCAAAAGTGAACCACACTGCATTATAAATTATAACCAATGGTACGTAAGAATTATGTACTTACATCAGTAACGCAAAAAAATGTTACCTAATTCATTTGTACTGTTGACAGACTATACAAACTTTTGCATGAACAACAAGCAAGTACCTGTATTTGGTGAAGTCATTCAACTCACTTTGATTAACATATTCATCCAATATCGTCATTTCTCATTTTGGCATAGCATCATCCAAAGTTGGCCAGGACGCCCTCTTCGAACCAATACTACCGAACATTCGTAAACAGAAAGTCTCACCTTTAATGCCATTATCAGTAGTGCCATTTCTGTTGCTGGTGTTTCCCACCCTAGGGCATTAGTATTCATGGAGTCAGTCGATTGAGAAAAGAATTTTCGCACCCCGGTCCGATCCTGACGAGGGAATGGACTGAGTGGTTGCCATTTTCTTTTTCCCTTTTATTTTTTCTCCAACAACTTAATGGAGTCGTAAAGAATGGGCTGGCATTTCATTATAATGTATTAACTTTATCCAGGCTGGGTGTGCATAATTACGTGTTTTGCGGTGTCTGAATGCGGCCTCGCGTCAACCGGCCTTTTCAACCTTTTCGTTTAATTTTATAATTCACTTGTGTTCTCACTTTTTGTTGTTGTTGTTGATATTTGTAATAGGAGCATTACATTTAAAGACGTGCCATCCAAAAAGTATCATTTAAGTGATTCCATTTTATAAAATGTAATCATCAAAATAACTATCACAATACAAAAGAACAAAAAAACGAGATCTGATATTAACAATTAATAAGCAAGGCAAAAAAGTATGTGCGACCTGTAAGTGTTAACCCCTCAGAAAAGTTTAGCCAACAAAGTTATAGGAGATACAAGTGCACAATTTAGTTTTTTAATACCAAATTAAAAATGCAGTTGGAACACAAAATTGCTCTAACGATTTATAACTCTAGCTCACTTTAAATGCATTCAAATTTTAAAGTACGTACACGTTTTATTTGATCCACGAACAACTCACAAAGAGGAATGACTCACTCGTGTGTGACTTAGTCACTGTGACGTTTTATCTGTATTTATTTATAAATTTACCGTTGTCTCCATATATTTGAACGGCGATTTATTATCTCTAATAAAATAATGAACGTTTTCGTTACTATAAAAGTGCTTGAGATACTTAATCCCGACATAACAAGTCACACGCAATTTTAAAGATAAAAGTTTAAATTGCCACTCAGAAAAGGGTTTGCAAAATTTCCATTTAAATTATTTAACGTAAAAAATTGCCTTTGCTGAAGACACATTCGCTTACTTAGCGTAGCAGCAGAGGAATTTATCTAAGGCAAATCTCATTGTTCCTTGCCGAGACGTGAGCGGAACTTGCAAGTAAGACAAATTTCCATCGACTTGATTAAAGTTATCACAGTAAGAACGTGAGAGATGCAATTTGACGCCAGCAAGTATAACTCTTCCGTGGCTGGCGCGTTGGGATTCGGTAAGGTTATGTTCGTGGGTAAAGGTATTTGGGTAGTTGTTATAATTGGAAAAAGTTGGAGTAAGATTTAGTTATGATTCAATTCAGTGTGGATGTTTTTGAGGTAAAGTTACTGCACGACGCAAAGGCAAGTTATTAGTTTGATTTTACACTGAGTGAAAAGTTTCTAAACAAATGCTTATTTATGGTCATCACTCGTGTTTACGTCGCGATAACGACTATAATAACTAAAAATAAAATAAGTCTACCAAACTAGAAGCATCTACTCCGTGAAATCAAAATGTGAATGTAAGCAAAATTTAACTGAAGTTCAATCCAAATCAAGAGAGACCCTACTTATTTAAGCATTAATTTTGCTCGAAAACAGAAAAGCTAACAAACTGAATTGGATAAATTGTATCACAAAAATCTAGATTAATATTTGCAAAAACACGGTAGTTTGTATAACTTCAAATTGTAGATTAAACTTTCTACATTGTACGTACTGGAACATTTCAAAAAGATTAAATTTTAATTAACGTCATTACTAAAAGTCATTTTTGTTTTCATATTTGCATGATTATTTATATGTGTGTATGTAATTATTTTATTGTACACAAAAAACAGGTAAAAAATACAGACAAATTAGGTTATTTTACTTACACTAAGTGTACGTAGTAGTTATCTTAAATTCATAATCGTTTTTTGTAAAATTACATTTATCCATCCAGCATTTGTACGTACCTAAGTACTTAATACTAAAATAAAAATACATCAGTTTACGTAGATTCAACCCGGGCCAATATAATCAGATTACCGTAGCTTTGTACAAAATACAACCACCCCTATGCGAAGTCACGTCGAGCAATAATAGCATCCATGTACATTTCCCAATGCAACACCGTTGATATTTCTAATCCACGAAATCCTTGGCACGCGCTAGTATGCAGATTACACATTCAAATAACGCATGCTAGTTGCCACAAACTGTGTTTTCCAACACTCGCCGGGGTGACACTGTGTCATTCTCGCCTGTTGCTCGGATTGCTGCGGCAACGGAACCTCAAGCCAATCCCGACACGGTGCTCTCTGTGTCGTCGGCAGAAAAACAGCCCGAGTAAACTAGGATTTAGCCCAATTTCAGGGCTTATGCCTCTAAATGTTTACTTGCACGGAGTTACATGCATTGTCGTAGTGTTGTTTTAGGTGAAACTAAGTAAACACACAAAAATACACGAAGTTTTCTTCATAACTGTAAATATACCTAATTATTTGAAATTTACTTATTTTTACAGAATATTCTCATAGAAAATTATTATAGGTAATTTAATTAATTACATTTGTGTATAACTAGCATGTAATCATGTATTTTGTAACATACAAATCAGATCACTAAAACAGCATTGCGGCAATAAAAATTGAAAAAAAAAAAGAATTAAGTCTTGTAAATAACCTATCATTGACGGTATAGTTAATAGACGGTAGATAGCATACTTGAATAAAACTATATTTCACAAATGCATGAATGCAATATAGATACAATCTATCTTGTTGTAACTTTAGACGCATTGCAACAGAAAGTAAAGCGATACTTTATATTTTTGTAAGGTCTAATTTGCAGTCGGGCACGCTACTGAAAAAGAAACTTTATAATTGATTGTTGTTCCGGGTTGCAATGTACCGACATCAAGATACTTGCGCCGTTGAACAGAAATAAAGCTCTAACAAAATGTGTTATAAACTAATATTTAAGTATCTAGTACATGCTGCAGAAAGATGAAATTTGCAGAAATATCAAAGTGCTGTTATATAAGAAGGGTATTAAGGTAGCATAAACGTGAAAGGATGTAATAGAAGGGCAAAGTCAAGGAATGCGGATGGAAAGATAAATTTGAATCGGAAATATGTGAGTGACGAGATATCGGACGACAGAGAGTTATTATAATTATTATTATGGAAGAATAGAACATATTATTATTCAAGCCCCATCATGTAAATGCATAATACGCAAGTTTAGTGTGACGGCCAGACTGACAGAGTCGTACAATAAGGATATCTTTTTTACCTTTTTGGTACGCTGCCCTAAAAAATAGCACGTAAATATAGAATCTCTTCCAATTTACAATCCCTGCAAACGTCACGTAAACAGCTACATCAAAGTGTATTGAAGCAACGTCAAAGAAGTCGCGTCAAAATAAGGGATTGCAGGCACGTAGCAATAACGAACCGATTGAGTGACAGACCCCAATGCAGCGGATGCAGGGCCTTTAATATTATTACGACCCCTTCATACAGGACATGTTGTGAAGGTTTATCACGACTTTCGGCGGTTTTGACAGGGTGGAAATCAAAGGGTAGTGAAGCAAAATATGCGGCGTCTATAAACATGGGCCTACACTTGAATATAAAATCGGAAAATGGGGCATATCCGAGTTACATTGTCACTGAAGTAATGACTATCACGCCTTTACTCTACTGTTGAAATATAGTTCGATGAATAAAATGCAGCAAGTAGGTGTACAAATTAGGCAAAACAATTAGCCGCAGTATATGCCAATATCAACGGAAGAAATGTCAAGTTGGCACACTACAACACTGATACAAGACAATGCGATTTAGGTTCATAATTCAAGAAATCCTTAGATATCTCTTAATGCTGTTTCCCTCTGAGATTCTTCCGATTCGAGATTGTTTCTTCTGAGATTTAGAGTGTATTCAGTATCTTCCGGATCTTAAGTATATTCTTGACCATCTTAGTTTCCCATCAGGTGTAATAAGCTGTGCAGTCACACTTGGCATGCTACGACACCTTGTCAAGAAAGTAATAATTCGTTGAATTGTTTTTCAGATATACGTATATGTCGTTATTGATCAATGTACCGCTTCATTTTTTCCATTATAAAAGAAAATGCATAACAAAAGATTACAGCTATTACTTACATGTATATTCTAACATAAACACCGTCTGTAAGGTGCCTATCACGGATTGCCCCACGTTGTATAGTATTCTTCGAAGGGTAAATATTAGTCCGTGTGAGCACTCGCGATTGTTATGGCGGTCACGCAAACCTGGTGAGTGACGGCGTGACATGCCGTGGAAATATTGCACTTGAAGACATGTGAACGTACTTTTTTGGGCATTCTAGTTTCATCAAAATTATAACTTGATAACTTTTCGTCGTAACATGCAGTGCAGGTTCATTTTCTAAGGAATCTCTACAAATATTTTGATTTGAATTTGAGTACATTTTTTTGTTTAAAAAAATATTGATGCCGTCATTTATTAGGTACCCTATAAAAGAAGTCTTGGATCCAAATCTATATCCTTCTCTTAGCAGACGTCTTGCGCGTTTAAATGATCTAAAGTAGACGTTTTATATCCGCTACCAAACCATCTGAAGGGCCTTATTCATCCGGGCAACTACTGTGTTCCAAAAACCCTCTTTTCTACTTCGGCTTAAAATATTTTCACCATATACGTATGCCTGAACAAAATAAACAATGTAATCAAAGCTAATCAACTAGGAAATGCTGATGAAGAATCATCAAAATTACATAACACTAAAAGTCGTGACCTCGTTGGCAACAGTCGTTGAGGCTCAAATGCAATCGATGTTACACCATCTGGGACGGTCCACGGCTGCCTACATGACTTGATAGATCGGGATATTAATCGTAGCGACGATCTGGTCCATTACCACAAGACGATAATAAGTCTGTCTTTGAAAACGTACAATCTTCTTACATCAATAGCTACAATCGAAGCCAAAAGTCAACTCGTTTCGTTGACATTTTATAGTTTCTTAGTGTCATTTAAACATAAAGCTTTCGATCATTCTGCGTAAGTATTATAAACAATAAATTTTCTTTAAAAATAAAATGGGTTTTTTTTTACTTGAAATTAATCGATGAGCCAACCATTGTTCAAACCAATACCAAATCGTCTGTGAAGTAATTATTAAATCAGACAACACCAATTAGGGATGCGTCGTCAGGCTCCGACATAACATTAAATTAGGCTTTTGTATATTCTAAATCAGCCAAGAAAACGGAAACCCGTTTAAAGTACACGAATTGTACTGCGATATTTGACAGAGATCGTTAAAAATCTTACAACCCAGCACACTTTGTGGGATGTGGCCTAAAATAGTTCAGAATAATAAACTAATATATGAAAATAAACTAATCAATATATACTACTAATCGAACTTTTCTACTAACAGAACAACGAAAAAAAAGTGGTGTTAGTTATAACTCAGAAAAAAAGTCTTACGCTTGCTAGTGGAATAAAAGTGGAGCAAAAATAATTTAAAGCAATTAAATGTATTTCGAAACATTTAACTGCTAGTTAAATACTTTTAAATAGTCTTGTTACCGAGATAGTGCAGTATTTCCTGAGAATAACATAATTAATTATTCGTTCCGCACGAACGTAACAGTTTCTTGAAAAATGTGTACTTAGCTAACTATGATAATTATAAAATAATAGCTATATTTTACTTCAGTGAAGTAATACTTGTAGTGGTTCATAAATATAGGACAAAAATTGCCATGGAACTCTCTACACACAACATACAATACATTAAGGATAATATCCGTTGCAAATCCTTATTTGTTAGGTAAAGGTTGACATAAAAAGAAACAGTCATTTACTTTCAAGTCAGCGATCATGTAATAGCTTTCCAAAATAAAAAGCAAAAATAATATCAGAGAATAACCAAATCATTACACGGTACCAAGAATGCGAGCGACACTTCATTACCTTAATCGAACCATGAGCAGCCAAAACGTACGTACGAAAGGGTACACGCAACCTTAGCGTGTATGCACAATCACGATCGCTGCGTATATAAATATCCCATTTTCAGAGCGTACATAAAAGCGGATCACATTAATTAACCGTGTATCTGGTCTCTGATTAGGAGTACAGTAGCGGAACGAAGCTACGGGGTCAACTTTAATTGGCTCGGTGCTGTATTTTAGATGCGCGATACGGTTGGGGTTAATGAATAGTCCAGCATGTGGACATTTGTTGTTTCAAGTGATCTTTGTTGCGTCATATTAATCAGTGGTGTGTTTTATTAGGGCTTTTGTGCTGTGATTTATTCTTTTGTGTTTTACTTTCGAATAATTCGCTAACAATAAAACGGGTCTATAAACGGAGCATTTCAATAAATCGAAGTGTTATTAATTAATGTTCCGGTGAAGAAATCTTTGAATCAATAATCAGGATTCAGAGATACGTTCTTTTTACGCTTGTGATGGTATTCAGGTCTTCAACTGCAGTTCAATAACAATTGCTATAATAAGCTATGATTATAATATACCACAACTGTGCTCCTAACTTTCGATGTCCGTTTAATACTTACACGCGCGTACGTGCATTTACATTATGCTACTTATTTATCACATAACAATATTTATCAAAACATGGAAGCTATTTGCGCCACTGATTTTTTCTGTTTCATTTATCGTACAGATTTATATTAAAGAGATGAAACTGGACACGAATCTTAGGGTAGATAGTTATTTCGGGGCGTAATTATATGATGCACTTTTCCCGTACTTAAATAGGTAAGTAGGTACTTATTACACGACTACAATATAATAAGTTAAATAAACTTCTAGGTTAGTTTAGGTAAGCTCACTGTAGTCGACGATACGGACTCGCACGATCGCACTATCACATAAATATTAGAGCGATTCAGGTGCTCACTAGAATCTAAACAAATGTAAGAGGACATGATCAGACATTTTTGACTGACTGCACCAGAAAGCCAGAATATGGACTGCCTAATGTAAACAGAGCCAGTTACGAAAATTCATGTACCTTTTAAGGCGATATATCGATTGAAAGAGACACCCTTTGTTTTTCGCTCACGACAAAACGGGATGCAACCTTCTCCGAGAATGGCTTTTTAGACAAATCTCGTTAAATATCTGACTCTTGTCAGTACCTAGATGAGGTAAAATACCATCATATTAACTTAATCGTGTCTTTTAATAATGCGTTGTTTTAGCAGGCTGAGGAAAAAAAGGAAAATATAGACTCGACTTTGGATTTATTTTCTATCGAGAAAATTTTAAGCAATCATGTTTCGCTATTGTCAGTACCACAATCATATAGTCAAGAATCATATATCTGAAAATCAGCCCCTACTGTTTGCTAGTCTGGGCAGGACAGGGTTTCAAAGTCTCCAAATTTCTCAGTGTAGCGCCTTAAATACGTTTCAAGCTTAGGCTACTTCAAAGCTAGAAGGCACTCAATCATTAATAAATTATTCTCAATTACGTACGAACATATGAATTAATAATAATCCTGCCTAATCTAGTCATCTAAAATTCCAAAAAGGAACAACAAAGAGACAGTAAGTTATGTCCGAAATTAAATTTTAACTGGAAACACTCGAAACGGTAAAGTACGCCTTTAGCCGGGTTGTGTATTTAACGCGGATGTGAATTTTGCCGCATCCGGCCAAAAATTAATGAGCTTTCTTCCGCTTACTTAATTAACTGCCGTGGCCTGAGCGAGTTTACAGTCTGAATAAATTAAAATTAATATTTCGCACTCGTTAGGTGTCGCCTTTATACCGGTATGATTTGTTAAGACCCGCCATTTGTGCACTTCAAGTTGCAGAATCATCAATTAAACCAAGCATTTCAGGAAAAAGATTTTATTAGTACCATATTTTTTCTCATTATAACGAAACTCCGGCCATGTCGACGCAAACATTAGCTAGTTTCCTTTTCATACGTGTAACACATGTTAACAAAGGGTAGCAAGCAAGACATGGTTATACTAGTAACGGCGCTTGATTGATTCTATTTGTTTCAATCGAAAGAAGGAAACATTCCTAGAAAGTCACTTTTATTCGACATGAAAGTGAGGATAAGACTTGCCAGAGATGTCGTTTCGTCATCACGTCGTACCCCAGTTTTTTAATGATAGAGGATTTTTTCCTCTCTCTCTACTATTCTGATCGATCGATCTGACTCTATTATTCTGATCATGACCCAGACACAATCATGATAAATATCCCTATGACATGCCGAGGACGTCACAGTTTGAACGCTGAATCAGGCCTCTATAGTTCCCAGCCAAAACTCCCATTCGATTACGTAACCTTGTTAATACATCATTAGTCCAGCAAAGTGCTCCCAATATTTTGACGTTAGCAAAATATAATGCTGAGGCCATTAATCCATTGGATGGCCACGTGGCGTCGCGAATGCTTACACACCCGTCGAACGAGTGAAATATGGATGGTGGCTCCCTAAGGCGTCGTTCACGCTGATTCTGTTAACCGTATTAATGGCTAAAAAAAGTGCAACGAAGCAACATTAAAGTGTCCATTGTGTTGACTTATGGTTGATCTAGATGGTTTTGGTACAGTTTGCGTTATAAGTGCTTTGTTAGTACGCCGTAACGTTTAGGAATATTGCCGTTGGTTTGGTCACATCATCCACCACAGGCAATATAATTGCATAAGGAACGAATCCGTAACCTAGCTCTTGACGGCCCTCGGCCTAGAAAGTGAAAGGTGGCCCCAGACCGAAGAAGTGTTGAAAGGATGTCGTGGAGGACGACATGAGTGAAAACGGGCTCCCGGGAAGTGGAGGAAAGCAAGTAGGAAAAAGACGGGATAGCGACGGGTAAAAGAAAAAACGCTGTAACGGTTAGAGTTAAAATAATCTCATACAAGCAAAGAGATTTCGACAACTTTCAAAAACAGTGAACATTCAACAAACAAATAACCAGTTAGTTGAACCACCATGGCTTTGCAAATGGACGGTGCTATACACTTGGTACAATATAAATAGTACTAGTACTACTAATATTCACTTATATAGGTAAATAGTCAGTGCGTTCGAAAAGTTACGCCAGTAAGTTGGTCAAATGCTACTATGCACTAGCTTCAGGCTGAAGACCTATAATGCCCGAATCCAGTATAATAACATTTTCAGGATGCTGTTTGGGCTCCCTCGATTCTGCAGCGCCTCGGGGATGTTTGCCGATGCTAGCGTACAGGACTTTTATGCCATAGTGCGGAAGAAGACGGCGTCTGTGGTGTTGCGGATGAGGGGGAGCACAAATAGCATCCTGAAAATGATAGCAGAGAGGTGGGATTCCGACATTATCGGCCGATACACCGATCTGCATGTCGTAAGACCTTAAAATAAGTAATTAAAATTAGTTTACTAACGTAGTTATTAGGTATTTGAGTTTTAATACTAACAATTCTATGGATCACAGAAATCTGATAATAAATGATTTTTATTTTTATTTTTTTTTATTTAAATGATGCCAAATTATAGTGTGTGCCATCCACGAAGGCGCGCCCCTCCACAGCCCAATTCATACAATTGCGTTTAGCTGTGGAGTGGCGCCTCGTCGTAGATGACACGCACTATACTCAACGTTTTGATATTTCATCAGGTTCCCGGTTTTGACAAGTTTTAGATAAGGTTACTCGTAGAAATCTTTTGCACATATACGCACCTATGACACGATTTTTTTCAACCTTTGCCATCTATTGGGTTTACTTATTATTTTTATATAGTATGCTGTTAGAAAATTAGTTGAATCTGGGAAAGGAGGTGTTAAATTCAATGGGGTTAATATTCAGTTTATTCGGTTTGCGGACGATATCGCAGCGTTGGCAGACATATCGAGACATTTAAAAGACTTAATTACAGACATGGACACAGTTTTCAATTACTTTGGGCTTAAAATAAATATAAATAAAACTAAAACACTTATTACTTCAAAGACAGCTTCAATACCTAGACCAATCCTTTGAAATGTGGTGCTGGCGGCGGATGGAGAAGATCAGTTGGACCGAGAGAAAATCTAACGTGGGAGTTCTCAACATTGTGCAAGAAAGGAGGTCCCTGTTGCAGACTATCGAGAACAGAAAAGGAAAGATGTTTGGGCACCTGTTACGACACGACAAATTCATAAAACATATTCTGGAAGGGAAGGTAGAAGGAAGGCGGAAGAGAGGGAGACCAAGAAGAACGTACATGGGCCAACTTAAGCAAAAATTTAACGTCGTGTCGTATCAGACGGTCAAACGAAATGCTCAAGAAAGAAATACATGGAAATTGCTCGACCGACAAAAGCTTGGCTCTTAAATTGATGATGATGATGATAATTGTCATACCTTTAATCAATCATGTCATGAGTATTTAATAAAAAATCTATTCAAATAAGAATTTCATTTCTCGATGACGTCAGTTGGCGAAGACGAAAGATGTTTTAAGAACATTTGTGATGCGAGCGACCTGTCAACAAAGAAAAAATGCTTGCAATAGTGGTCGACTCGTTACGTTTCATTTCATATGCGTCGAGAAATACCTACGAATTTTCATGTGTCTAACGTGCGCTGCCGCTGAGTTGACATCTTAGTACAAACATACGGAACATATTAAATTGAAATGAAAATAAAACTCAATTCATCCTGTTGATGAATTTTAGCGGTTATGACAACGGAACGGTAATTTCGATAATCCGTTTTACTGGTTTTCTAATTCGTTTATATACTCAAAACAGCGAAGTCATTTATTGGGAATCTCATGTGGGCGCCGCCTTACGCTGTTTGTTACGACCCGACCGGCATATAAAGCCGGCTCATACATCGCGATAGGAAGAGGGTTAACGCTTGTTTAGCAGTTTATTCAACAATTATAACGACTTGCCCCACGAGGGGGGCAGCATGGTTAGTGTTGCCTTAACGTGATGGAAATTATAGGTAGGTACGAGATTATTGTCCTGGTTATCTACACTCAAGGGAAATGGTAATGGTTATAGTGTGTAGAGGATTTCTATCCCGAAGGGTACCCATTTTTATTAGCTTTGCTTCCGTCGAAGGAATAACATACGAGTTATCACCAAATATTCTTGTTTTAATTGTGAGAATTAAGGTTGATTAAATTGCGTAGGTAGTTATATCGCAAGGTGCACCAGAAGACGCGAGTACAGTCTAAAAATTATGAAGATAATGATTTTTTGCAAAGCTACTGAATCGAAAAAAAAATACTGTTTTGTCTTATATTTTGGACTAATAAGCGTTCCTAGGATAATAAAAACATATTTTTGTGGCGTGACTGATGGAAGAAAATGTATTAGTTAGCACGACGTTACGGCTCCGGCCCGGCGCCGGAATGGGCGAATGACGTGCGTTTTCCGGTCCGGGACTAAGGGCGAAAAGAAAACACCGTTTTCCCACGTAATGTCAGTGCGGCTAGAGGTATTATTGTATTATTCCCGAAGTAATTCTGCGGCCGTCAAAAATAATAAATTGCCCGTTCCGTGTCGCGGCAATTTTCTAGTTAGACTCGCCTTGTTTGTGATTATTATAATGATTCGTAATGGGCTGGTTATTATTGGCCACGGAATTAGGCGTATATTTTTTTCAAAAACCTTCTTTTTCATTGATTAAAATCACACTAATTATTTCGGAGTTGTTACGGTTTCTGGATACTACACCTACTACGAATTTTCACTTTATTATTTTCTAAACTTATTTGATGTACAGTCGACGCCATAGATACATTTACACCTTTACACCTTATACCATTTTTATCTATCGAGAATGTAAATGTATCTATCTATGGCGTCGACTGTACCAGTGCTGTTCCATTATCAATTCCATACAAGTTTTTTTTAGTCCAGCGTGACGTGCATTTATTTTATTTGAACTTTTTATCGTGTATTTTATATTGGTTGACATTATGTTATCATATTCTTTCCTGTTATGACGGTCATGATAACAATTCTTGTAATTTTGACATTTGTGCAAATTTATTATGTAATTCTTATCGCGAAATAAATTAATCTAATCTAAACGTCTTGTAGCCCGAGTTACCAAATGCCATTCATTCAGTGGACAACACGAGATCATCTCCACAAGCGGTATGCGGTATGTAGGGTGACACCACCAGTAATGGACAAGGCCCAATGATGTACTCTTATGTAAAAGAAAATAAGAGTCATTCATTTTTCATAGAACAATCAATTTAAAACCGTATGATCTTTGAATAAGGGCTGAAGTGTCCATTATTGGTGCTTTTTCTTAAAGTATCCATAATTGGTGGTGTCACCCTAATGCCTTACAAAATAATGAGCCTTAATTGACCGAGTAAAACGAGGTCTCTGTTTTAGCTTCGACAAAAATGCTTTCGTATGTCCGGCCGGATTTTTGTATGTCCTCCTCTACAGGTCGCATTTATCAACCGATTTTCGTGAAATTTTGTGAGCAGGTTCGGTAACTATATAGAATTTTTTTGTCGAGTCACTTTTTGGAAATTCAAAAAAACAAACATTGTATCAATGATTTCGTGTTTTTCTGCGGCCGTTTTTTCCTCTACAGGTCGCATTTCTCAACTGATTCTCGTGAAATTTTGTGAGCAGGTTCCATGACTACATATAATTTATTTGTAGAGTAAATTTTTGTAAATTTTTAAAAAATAATTTTTTTATCAATTATTTTGTGTTTCTGCGGCCGAATTTCGATATGTTCACCTCTAAGGGTCGCATTTCACAACAGATTCTCGTGAAGTATTGTGAGCACGTTCTTTGATTACAACGAATATTTTTGTCGAGTAATCTAAAAAAAAATCTATGGTATTCTGTGGTCCTCTACAGCAGCGGTCGGCAACAGGCGGCCCGCGAGCCCCTTCCGTGCGGCCCGTGAGCCTCCCTGGCTTTATTGTTTGTAAAGGTAAAATTTGAAATTCTTAACATACGTGAAAGCGTCTGTATCGCCAACCACGAATATTTTCACAGTTGGTCAGGACGAGATATGTGTTTGTAAGTATATTTTACAGTTAAATCTATCTAACTTTTTTTCAAAAATTTCGCGTTAGCCGCGTTTGCGTTAGACAGTATGAAGTATTTTCCACACCTGCATCTTAATGTTCAAAAAATTTCGCGCTCGCTGCGCTCGCATTTGCGTCTACATGACTTGATTGATGCGTATGAAGTATTTTCCAGACCTGCATAATAATGTTCGCAAAAATTTCGCGCTCGCTACGCTCGCGTTTTCAACGAGATTTGTTATGACTTGATGCGTATGAAGTATTTGCCGCGTTTGAATCAGTGTTCGAAAAATTTCGCGCTCGCGTTTACATCTACATAACTTGATGTGTATGAAGTAGTTTCCGCACCTGCATCATAATGTTCGAAAAATTTCGCGCTCGCTGCGCTCGCGTTTGCGTCTACATGACTTGATGCGTATGAAGTATTTTCCAGACCTGCATAATAATGTTCGCAAAATTTCGCGCTCGCTACGCTCGCGTTTTCAACGAGATTTGTTATGACTTGATGCGTATGAAGTATTTGCCGCGTTTGAATCAGTGTTCGAAAAATTTCGCGCTCGCGTTTACATCTACATAACTTGATGCGTATGAAGTAGTTTCCGCACCTGCATCATAATGTTCGAAAAATTTCGCGCTCGCTGCGCTCGCATTTTCATCTAGATGTGTTATGACTTAATGCGTATGAAGTATTTGCCGCATTTGCATCAGTGTTCGAAAAATTTCGCGCTCGCGTTTTCATCTAGGTGTGTTATGACTTTATGACCCGTCCCCCCCTTAAAGTTTCTATATCTGCTATTCTATATCGCGATATGATATATGATATCGTCGCCCCCATGCTAAACTAACATAACTGCAAAAAACAAAATGTTGAGGAGAGCGATTTAAAGGTGCTAAAAATTTTATATTGATTTTTTTTTATGTATTAGTTGAAGTTGTATTGATATAGTATACATGTAGTGTCTTCAAAATGGATGTATTACATGATCAATTTCTCAGATAAGCATTATTTTATTGGATTTAGAAATTACAGCACATTCGCAATTTTGCATCTCCATAGAAAGTGCAACAAAGGTAAGTTTTTTCACCATAATAAACTCACGAAACTACCACTTTCGCAAATAAAAATTACTTTTAATATATTTGAACCCAGGTAAAGTTACGAAAATGACAGTTTCGTGTGTTAACTATGGTCTATTTGAATGCCTTCCTATGCATTTGTATTGAGACATTGATTTGCGAATCTGTATTTATTTGTAATTCCAACAGAAATATATTGTATAATATCATTTCAATTCATTTCAAAATAAATACTTAAAACCATTACAGGAATTTATAAATAAGGGTGAGGCCGTCATTTCTTGTCCCAGATTTCAGTTTAAATCGACTAAATCGATCGAAATCGATTCAATCGATCCAGTTTCAATCGTCCACATTTTAATCACTTCCAATCCTTCCGCCTATAACATATATAAATGGATTACTAATATTCGTAATCAGCCCAAGTCCTATACAGCATGGAATATTGTAGTCCTTTGGGATTGTTTGGCTAAGTACCAACTTGCCGCAATCGACTCGGTGGATCGCAGAGCAGGGGGCTCATACGGGGACAGTACGGTAGTAGCAACTAAGCTGCAGAGCCTAGCATATACGCAAAGTAGCGTGTCTGTGCGTCTTCTACAAATTGTACTCATACGCCTTCCCCCTTCTTCCATCGAGCGTCCAGACGAACAAATGGTTAGGTACCATCCTTATATGGTTGAAATTGCTCTTGCTCGAACCAAGCTCTTTTCATGAGCAAATAGGCATCTTCTGGGTGAGCTCGCTTCACAAAAGCAATCCTATGTTTAATAAAATAAAATAAAACCCAACGGAAGTGATTAAAATATAGATGATTCAAAATGCTGAATTCGATACCATGTCTGGGAAAATTACGCCAAATACTAAATTAATAAGGGGATATAATTCGTGTAGATTTTAAAATTGGTATAGTTTTACATTGCGGTATTCAGATGAACATGCTATAAAAGATAACTGTACCAATTTTCAAATATACACAAATTATTTCCCCCGATTTAATAAAGTTTCTCGGAATTCTACGTCCACTATCGAACAGCTAAATTTACCAATCCCACTAAGGATCACATTTCAAAGAAATTCTCATAGCTAGTAGTCCTTACGGTCCTAAAATACGGTGACGTGAGACGTCAAAATAGCGGCCAAGTACGAATATTTTTTAATCGATTTGGGTATGGATGCTCGATATTATGATTTGAATTAAATCATTAATGTTGCAGAAATTTTTAACTGAAGCAAAAATAAATGTGTAAGTGGCGATAATTATAATATTTTTGTAGATTTGATAAACTCAAAGGTTTTTTCACCCAAAAACAGCAAATAAAGGTATTTTGACGAAGCTCTTCTGACGCCGGAAACGATTTTGAGACTGACATATTTAATCGATTAAATAAGTAGTTTTTATTAACGTGGCAGATTTTCCTCCTGTACCTTGGGGAGAGGGTTAAGTTCGAATATAATGGTGTCTCCAGTCTTTAATGTTTTATAGAAGCCACGGGCACAAATGAGTCCTATGACACTGACAGTGACATACCTGATAGTTATGAACATGCTTCTATTTTTTTTATGCAGCTATGTTGGTCGACATGCTTATTAATTTGAGTATACACACTTCTAACAATGTATTACATATTTTTAAGCGCATTAAATTATAATACAATGCTGTTTTATTTATATACAGTCCCGTAATCTCATTACAATATAATTGGAATATAAGACACGTTTTATAACTTTTATTTCAATTATCGATATCTGTTTATCGACAACATCGCTTCGTTAGTCGATACAGACCAACTTTTGCAGTACGTCACCATGTAGGCAATACAAGTTTTTATAATATTCATATTACTAATTTGCATGTACTGTCAGGATGAAAGTTTATAAAACAAAGTAGGCAAAGGCATTTAACATTTCAGCCAAAAAATACTTTTTAAAAAGTAGGTACATTTAAATAATTAGTTTATGTATAAAAAACTACAACTCGCACCATTTAATTTAATGATTATCAACGATAACAAAAACTGCCATTAACAATCATGCATTATTTTAAGTTTTTCTTAAGGTACATACGAATGATTTACTATTACAAACTCGCGGAAATGTGAAATTCGCAAAGTTTGATAGTCAAATTTATGTGATGTGGTAATAATAGCAACCATGCAAAATAACTAATATGCCAGATTCGCAAATTTGCTAAAGGTTATGAATGTATAAGAATTAAATACCACCATAATAAACTGACGTATGTGCCCGATTCGCCAATTTGCTGTAGTCTACTTTTTTGGTTGAGTAATAATTGCCACTATATTAAATTAACCAATCTGCAGATTCGCAAATATGCTATAGTTAATAATATGGATGAGGAATAAATGCCACCATAGTAAACTATCGTATCTGTCAGAATCGCAAATTTGCTATAGGCTAATCGTACCGGTCATTAATAATTTCCACCATAGAAAATTAACGAAAATGGCAGATTCGTTAATTATTCACAGGCGTCCTAACTTTATCGGCCAAGGAAAAATGCCTTATCTACACTTCGCAAGTCTACCATGGGATAAAACAGATAAAATGTCAGATTAGCACAACCGTAACTTTGAAATCTTAAAAGATAGAAGTCTAGAAATTTGTGACATTGTATATTATCATATTTGGTACATAATTACATCAATAACTCAATTTTGTCAAAAATGCACTTATGTTAGTTTAGCATGGGGGCGACGATATGATGAAATGCGAATTATCTGGGTTTGGTAAGGAAACTAGCTGGTTTATCTGTGATAAGTCGGTTTTTTCGTCTTTCTCGTTTTTCACGTAAAAAGGGGTGCGAATTATTACTACGTTACTGTCGCGTACGACGTACCAATTTGTTTCGAGTTGATATCAACAGACAGTGATCATTATTATCATCAGCGGCCCGCGAAGATTTTTTTAGCTACTATGTGGCCCGTGGGTGCAAAAAGGTTGCCGACCCCTGCTCTACAGGTTCAATATCTAACATAGTTTTGGAAATAAAAAAAACACTCACGAGGTCTACAGCTCACAGAGCCACTAGTATAGAAATATTACCCTCACCTCGAACTCATTGCGGAAATCTCGCGGGCATTAATTATTCGAATCGATCGGGAACAATTACGTAATCGAAGGTACTCGAAGTTTAATGAGTCCCGTTGTAAGACAAACTGTTGAGCCACTGGACACGAATGGCATGGAGATAAAGCTGCCGGAAGAGTCACTTTACGCATCTTTACAGAAAATTTTTTTTTCACGGTGTATGTGCTCCGGACGGACCAGGTGTGCTCTCTTGTCCTATCAATCATCTCCCATCCTCTAGAGGAGGACAAGCCAGCATAAACGGTGCGCCTTGATTTCCTTATAAATTTTATTAGTTATTTTATCTTTATATATTAGTTATTTAATTCCACTACCAGTTATCTATTTCGGCATTCCTAAAGACTTAAATTCCCAGTAAAAATATTTTATTTATTTTGGGTCATCGTTACAGTCCAGTAGTCTCGAATACGTTATGTGTAACCGTATTATACAGTTACATATACTTAACGCTTTTGATTTTCAATATTTATTATACGTACTATAAGTTAAGTACAACCGATTCGCGCATGCTACGCCGTAGCAGTCGTAGCGTAGATAAAGCACCTTTATTTGATATTTGCCACTGACAGACTTAAGGATTTACGCTAGACCGTTCCGTGTCCGGGCCGGCCAGTTTTCTAGTACAAGAAATCGACGGCCGTCGCGCGTCCTGTATTAGAAAACGGGCCGGCCCGGACACGGAACGGTCAACTGTGAATCATCCTTTAGTCTAAACATTGCTTGAATGGACAATTGGAGATATATGTCAATAATTTAGCCACAATAATCCCATCGTACAATCAATATCGATAATATCTATACGCACTCAATGACGAAATATGCGAACATGACTTTAATGACTAGGGCGTAAGAACGATTTTTCTTCTTAGTCGTATCCTCATCGCTGAGGGTCATGCTTGTTGCTTGTAGACACCACCTTTCTCCAGGCACTCTTATTTTACATTATAAATAGGTACATAATTATTTTTATGTCACACCTGGCCATAAAGTGGCCATTATCGCACGCTCCGCGCGCGAAAAAACCCACTTCCTGGCCAGGGGGTGACATAAAATTTTGTACTTACCACGGGCGATAATAAAGAAAGCCTCAGATCGCATGAAATCATGAAATACCTGCGATCTGAGACATTCTTTGTTTTATCGCCCTTGGTAAGTAATGTACTATTGTCACTTTGACAACGTGCAAATATTCATGACTTTGACTCGAAAATATCGAACGGATACGCTTTGATATAAACAGTAACTATTACGAAACCGAGCACATTATGTAATTGCACACATTAAACAAATCTACCCCATTATATTGGTCCCTTCCAGCAACTGTAAAGGTCCGCTCAGACCGGACTCGGCCAAGTTTTAATTAAAGCGAATATCTCGCACGAGGCTGCGATGTGGACATTCTCTAATGGTGTTTAGCCGGGGTAATAAACGCGGCGTGTAACTTGCGCTATTTGAGTTCTCAACTCAGGTTAGCTTTGGATTTATTAGATGCTAATATTGGTCAAACAAATTGGTTAGGTATTTCGAACTTTACATGTTTACTTACTTCATATAATATTCAATTACAGACCCGTAAATGGTCATGCACAGGTTTAGGTGCTTTGTTGTCTTCTAGTTTCGTTTTTAGTAAAGTTTAGCGGAGGTAATAAGTAACTAAGGCGTATAACTAACTTTAGTTAGGTCCTCAACTCAACGCAGCTTCGGATTTATTACACGCTATTATTACTCAAACAAATTAGTTATCTCGATCTCTGCATTTACTCGTACTTACTTTATGATAACAAAACGTAGATAATACGATATAACTAACGAGTGTAAGTAATACCTAATCTTCTGTGTGCTGCGGCCCTGCAGTTTATACTAATCCCTCACTTCGAATAGGCTAGATGATATTTTTTTAATATGATCAAATCAGCTAGGAAATTGTTTGTGTTGGCAAGTCAACGTAGCCTATTAAAAAAATAACAAAATTTACAGTAGAAAATTTATTTCGTAGAAAAAAAATCTGAAGTGTCTATCCGTCACGCAAAGCTAAAGCCCTTCTCCCTAAGAACCCCCCATCATTAGGAGTGGGCACGCAAAGGGAAATTATCCCCACTTAACCCTGGAGGCGTTAACTGGCACCTCAGAGAACCCTCCGCGACGATTACTTTATTATAAGCATTGAAACAGTTGAACGTGCCGCTAGAATTTTTACGCGGATATTGAAGATTAAAAACAGTATGAAGCAAGCTAAGTATGCCGCGGGAAATTAATTTTGTCATTGTTTTTTTTCCAGTCTGTTTATTATGTATTAAGATAGGTACTAGAAAATGCTGCCAGCATCCTGGGCACGATGCCGCGGGCGCCCAATTTTTAAGATATTTTTTAGGCTTGTTTAGTTTTAGATTTTAGTTGAGTTAAGTTTTATTAAGCATTCGTTTTTAATTTTAGTTTTAATTTACTTACCTAACTAGTTACTAATATTATCTTATTTAGCACAAGGTAGGTTGTAGGTAGTTCGAAAATGTGTTAAGTGAAATTAAATTAAAAGCATCATTCATTTGTGTCATTCGTACAGCAGTGGACGTCTAATTAAGTTCGGCTGATGATTACAAATCTTCATCATCATATTATGATGAATTTTCATCATTTACAAAAGGATATCTGAGCGGTATTGATAAGGCCATTTCTATGTAACGATGCAATTGGCTACTTGACCATTTCTATGTTGTCATTGGAACCAGTTTTTAGAGACGATGAAATGTATATACGGTACCAAAATGCAATTATAGGACAATATAGGTACTTAACGTGAAAATATTAGCGGCAACCGAAAGGGCTGCTACAAATTGACTCTCCCTATATAGCGAAAGTTTTTAAGGCGATATATCGATTGAAAGAGACACCCTTTGTCTTTCGCTCACAACAAAACGGGATGCAAGCCTCTCCGAGAATGGCTTTTTAGACAAATCTCGTTAAATATCTGACTGTGTGCAGGTTTATTAAATTTCCTCTTGTCAGTACCTAAATGAGGTAAAATACCATCATATTAACTTAATCGTGTCTTTTAATAATGCGTTGTTTTAGTAGGCGTGGTCGCTCACCATGGGCCTCATAAGAAGGCTCAAAGTCACTCAGAGGGCAATGGAGAGGGCTATGCTGGGAGTTTCTCTGCGTGATCGCATCAGAAATGAGGCCATCCGTAGCAGAACCAAAGTAACCGATATAGCCTTTCGAATCGCTAAACTTAAGTGGCAGTGGGCGGGGCACATTGCACGTAGAGCCGATGGCCGTTGGGGCCGAAAGGTTCTCGAGTGGCGACCACGGACCGGAAGGCGCAGCGTGGGTAGACCCCCCACAAGGTGGACTGATGACCTGGTAAAGGTCGCGGGAGTCCGCTGGATGCGGGTGGCGCAAGACCGGTCATTGTGGCACTCTTTGGGGGAGACCTATGTCCAGCAGTGGACGTCTTTCGGCTGATATGATGATGATGATGATGATGATGATGATGAGTAGGCTGAGGAAAAAAAGGAAAATATAGACTCGACTTTGGATTTATTTTCTATCGAGAAAATTTTAAGCAATCATGTTTCGCTATTGTCAGATCCACAATCATAAAGTCAAGAATCATATATCTGAACATCAGCCCCTACTGTTTGCTAGTCTGGGCAGGACAACGTTTCAAAGTCCCCAAATTTCTCAGTGTAGCGCCTTAACCGTAATCGCTTGTGCTGAAGACGATAATACTAACAACAATTCCACGCTATAACACATTAGCTACATTTATACAGATTCAGATATATTTAGCTACAAGTTACCCGGTTCCTCAAAATAAATTATGTTCATCATCATATTGTAAATGAACCTAATTTACATGAATTCCCCTTAAGGCGCAGGATAGGGCAAGGCCTTCCCCATACAAACTTTGTGCAGGTTTTATTCGTCGGTTTTGGCACTTACAAATATAATTTTTTTTTTGGTTGTAAATATTAGATATGGATGGATGGTGATGTGAAAATTTTCAAATATTTCAAAAAATTTACATCACGAAATAGCTATGAGAAAAATAGGCATACTGACCAAAAATCATAACTTTAATGCAAATACAAACTAAGTAAATCCTGCACAAAGTTTGTATGGAGAGAGCTTGCCCTACCCCTTCTCTTAATATACCATAATTGTACCTATATGTAATGATTTCATTGCCGCAAACAGAAAGTAAATAAAATGAACGTAGTAAGTCATTTTCCAAAGACAAAAAAGTAATAAGATTAAATTCAACCTAAATTAATCAAGTATTCGTGCTTACTCGGAGTAATCTATCTTCAGACGATTCGACTGCTCACCGTGAACCGTAATAAACCTTTAATTTTGTCTCTTCAATTTGCGAACTCTAACGGCAATTGTTTTTCCGAATGAACGCCTCAAAATAACAATTCGTTAAGTTGCCAGCCGCCCCTTTCACCCTCGTTCGGCGTACCTATTACGTATTGTGTGAGCATTGATTGTACCAATCGAAAACTTTTCAAGTGGGAGTCGGACCTTGTTTAAGTAATTAGTGTTCAATCAAATACTTTCAGCGAATCCTTATGTTGTTATATTTAAGCTCAAGTACAGTTGTATAATATATTAATTTTTACATATACAATCATAATTCTCGTATTAATAATAATTTATGGATATATTTTTTGAATGCAATAAAGACTTAGTATATAACATGCTTAGTAGTTTGATTGTGAATTACTTTAACTTTATGCCTTAATACTATTCGACCAAAATAACCATAATAACGCCAGTCCATAATCAGAAACGAACGAATATGCGATTGCGGTACAGTGAAAACATTTCGTGCATAAAGTTAATTAAATAGGTTGCGTGTAGGTATTGCCAAAATTTACACAAATTAAACGGGTAGCATTTAACGAACCACCAAATAAGTTGCCGGATGATGCTCTAAAAAATTACATTGATTACCAATAATACTAGATTCGCACCAAATTTTCAACTCCTTTTAAATATAAAGTGCAATTCAAAGAAGTAACATGTCGATAACCTATTAAATTAAATTGTTACTAAATAAATTAGTCACTACCCAAAAATACTTAATGATCACCAAATTTCAAACACCAAATTTCATATGATTTACATCCAAATATTACAGGGCTCGTAATCCTATTAAAATTATTTACACCCAAATAATTCTTTCGATACCCAGAAATAACTACATGATCACCAAATTTCACGCGGCAATTGTTTTTTAACGCCCGTCGCGCAAAGCAGTTCCAATCTAGTCTAACCTCATTGCTAGCACACTGATGCGGTTTTCCATACGGTCCGTCTCGCTCGCACGTCGCACCGCGTGCGAGCAAGACATCGCTAAATGATTTTATTTTATAGAAGCTTCTAATTTCTATAACTTTAATGAGACACGTACATAACATAATTTAATTTAATATATTTTCAACAGTGCTTTCCTTACTGGTCGCATACAGCTATTTGTTCTCAGATGTTTTTGCCTCTACTCTATTCGCTGATAATCGTCAATTTGCCTAGGTAGTAGTATTTTTCTATGACATCTATTTTTATTTCAAACTAGTTGACATTGGAACAGTATTGACGGATCTCCGCTGGCGCGGAGCTCCTATTTTGAGTTCTTTTGGCCCTTCGGGCCGATGCAAAACTAACATAACCTAAACCTACCTATACCTATTTCTACCTATTAACTTCCTTTAATTTTTCCATGAAAGTCTATCTAAATTAATAAAGTAATCTCATTTGAGGACCTTTATCCATTTTCATAACAAACTAACAATTTAATAAATCAACATAACTCATATTCAAATAAAAGATTTCAATCAAACGCGCTCACGTCAACCCATTAAAAAATTAATAATAAAACTTCTTGCAGTTTGTAAACCATCAGCAATAGGTACTTAGAATGAAACAGCAATAGGTACCTTTCACTCTAACGACATATCAATAGGTTTTATGCTCCAGACAATTCTTTGTACTTGATTGAGTGAGATAGCAGTATACGTGTTATTATTTCACACAGCCACATTGCGTGTTGCTTTTTAAATTAATTTAGAATTTTACTTTCTAATTTATAACATTTTGGAAATGACTACAATATTTATAGTGCTAAAAACAATTAGTTTGTAACTGTTTACTAAAATGTAGCATGCGATGTGTATAATATTTGGATGTAATTCTAATGAAAAAAGGTGCATGAGATTAGGTGGTAGTTTAGTGTTTTTGGTGGTACTTGACAATTTTTTTGATGCGATTATAAATTTACAGGAACGCAATAAGTAAAATAGGTGCAAGTGCTGCAAAAATAGGTAGAATTTTTTTGGTGACTCGGAATTGCTGATCGATAAATTTTTTTGAGTGTTCAACCTTATTTTAGGGTTCGAAAATTTGATGATATTAAAAGTTATTTAGGTGATCATTTTATTTGTTCCCAAATTAAACCAACGCGTTGGTACAAAAACGTTTGTATGCAAAGCAAAATCCATCCCATCGGCTCATCATTACTATAACTGCTTTAAGAGTGTTACAAACGACATAAACTGATTCGGGCTGCAATCGGCAGGGCGCACGCTCGCTTTTATCCGTTGGCCCGCGGTTTTGTCATTATGTCAATGCCAATATTTGCCTATAGAAACACGCCAATCGATTCCAACAATGCAATTGTGCTGTTAATGTGACAATTTCAACAGTGCATGTCGACTACGTAGAAAATGGACTGAATAGTAACTATAACTCAATTCCAATAACTGTTTGAAACAATAATATATACGATTTCTACAAATACTATTTCAAATACGTATTTGACTATTACTGTGGTAAATCAGATATGCTATAAAACTTGCATGTAATACAATTTTTATGGCGGTTCCTTATTCTAAAGTCATGTACCAGTTAACAACCTCTCAATACCTACGAGCCTGATAGGTAAAACATTGCATTAAACCACCTCACTAAGACTGAAATTACATTTAAAAATATACAAACCTTTCCACTTCAGTGCTCATTTAAAAAAAGCCCTAAAGGGAGAACCTAAATTTTTGCTAAAATTCCTGAACCTGACATCTGAATTCAGGCAATTTATTTTCCTAGCGATATAGTCATTTTCCTAGTTCCACTTACGCTCGTTCACATTTACGTTGTTGTCCATTCGTCACACGTATCGTCTCTGTATCGTCTCCACGTACTTCGTGAGAAAACTTTTATTACATTACTTTACTTTACTTGCCAGTTAGACCGCAGACTTCTAGACACGATGACTAAATCTTTTTTCGATACGATATTGCACTCGTATTCGTCATATACATTATACGAAAGAGAATTTACTTGAAATTGCTGAGTAGAGTTTTGACCATGGAAAACCAAATAAATGACAATTGATATCCTAACACGATCGAAATTTTCACGAATTTTCTGCTGGAATCGATACAACCTACGTTTTCAGGTTTTTTATTTGTTTCTGAAATCCGATTCGAGATATAAAATGGGCCATTCTCTACATGTCATTGGGATATCCCTGTTTTAAAAATGAAAGAGAAAGAGCACTACGATCTTGTTTTGTTAAGATACCAGTGGCGGAGCGTCCATACAACTCGATAACCACCGGCTTGTCTTATTTTCAGCCAGTCCAGTACTTTTACTGCAGCTCATGATGAATAAGTAAGGCCAATTATCACTAAGAATATTTTTGACGTGCCGCCACTGTAATATACTTGTAACTTGCGTGGTATTCCATCCACGATAATTGACAGGCATTTGCAGACATCAATGTCTCTTCAACACAATAAAGTGGGAACATGCCCGTTACTGAAAAATCGCTAATGGAATATAGGTACCTGTCCCAATATTTCCAAGTCAATCTCCAATCATCCTTGGAAAATAGAAAGTTAGTATTAAATAAGGATGACAAATGGGCACTGCCAACTGTCAATCACTGGAACAAAGTGCTGCTAATGATTGAAAAATTGGAGCGGTTGGCGAGTTTAATATTGCACGCAAATGTACATTAAAATAGTAGTTTATGCAACTGGTACATAATGAGGGGCATTAAAACACGAGTGTGTTTTATGAAACGAGCCGAAGGCGAGTTTCATAATAAGGTCACACGAGTGTTTTAATGCCTAATTATGTACAGTTGCATACATCACTTTATCTACACACATATTATAATTACTCTAAGATGGGTTCAGAAACCGTAGTAAATAAATACAATAATTGTGTTAATACAACCTTTTTTGCACGGTTGCGGAAATATCGAAATCAGAACTGGCAACAGATACCTGAATGTTATTTTAAAAAGTAAAGAGTCCTTATTCTGATGTGATCATGTCGTTCTAGCTCAAATTTCGTGCGATATATACTAAAAAAACATCGAGCTGACATTTCGCATCGACTGAATTTGAATTTTCAGTGATACTAGAATAGGGACATGTCAACTTTGACATTTAAATTTTGACAGTTTTGTTTGACGTAATATTTTAACATCATATATGAGATTAAAATGAAATATTTTATTACTGCTGTAGCCTTAGCCACAGATAAGAAAATTGCCATAAATTCATTGAATGTTGAAATGAGAGTCATTTTCTACGGTTTCCGAACGCATATTAGAGGATTTATGATATGTGTGTAGATAAAGCCAATTTTTTATATGGAGTCTTGTAAATTGACATGGCATTTATAATGTAATATTATTATGAATGAATAATGAAATGAAAATAATTTATTCCAGAAAATGACCATTCTTAAGAGCATTTACAAGATCAAAATTAAAAGATTAAAATTTAATTAATTAGATAAAATTAAAAGTCAATAAATTAATGTTTCTGTACTATGATCTTCTTGAGGTGTGCAATAAAGAGTATTTGAATTGAATTAATTATAATTAATATAAATTAATTACTTAGCCTTAGGCTTCTACAAATCTCGGGTGAACCCGAAAAATAAATCCCGATAAATCCCTTTAAGTATGCATATAACAAATACCTTTTTTGTGTCCTGTATTTTGGTCATGAAATAGATTCTATTTGAAATATGTAAACCGATTGCAAATAATTCAGTTGTTATTGTGTTTCAGATCAAATCACGTGCGGTTTCAAATATTTCGTGCGATAACCGAACTAAATTCGAAACACAACTACACACGAGTTTCAAATCAAAGTTCCGATGACCGAGCAAACAGTATAACGGTGGCATGAAGTTCGTAACAAAATTAGCGAAGCGACCCTAGGTTACAAATGCAAATCTCACTGCGCTCATACTCGTTTTGTATTTGTTGTGACATGCTTTTCGAGTTGTTAGTGTCATTATGAGTGGATTCAACGTGGTTGTAGTCAGATTAAACTGCTTCAGAATGGCCGTACCCAACACTATTGTTACCACGAAGTTATGTTCACTCATCTGGTAGTATAAATTATGTTCACACATAATAGTTGAACTAAATTTTAAGGTACATACTACCTAACTACGTCGCCACATATTGTTACAATGAATTTTCTTTATTGTATTATTATTTATGGTTATTTTTAAGAAAAGTGAATAATTAAGTCACAGTGAAGGTCAGCTTAATTGTTTCAGAGCAATGCACGAAAATGCAGAGGTCGAGGGTTTAAATCCAATCGCAAAGGATCTTTTTAAATGTTTTATATACAATAAAAAAGTTCTAACTCCTCTAGCGGGCTCTTTCGCTCGGTAAATTATAAAATAACGTGATACTCAAACAATTTTTATAATTTTACCACAAGTCAAATTAAAACGTCATGAACCTACGATCTGATTCACTAGAGATTAATATACTGAGTAAAAATATGAAATTACTCACTAGCAGGTACCTTTAGTTCGTACAAAACTCTAAGGCCAAATTCTGTTAAAGACCGCAAGCAAAAAAACGACTAAGAGCTCTGACTGTAAGGTAGATTCTTGCTTGCGTTCATTTGACAGCATTTAGCTTTATGTACAGTTTTGAACGTACTATACTTCTTTGGTTAGTAACAATGGCATAATAGTTTACTTATTATTATTAAAAATTTACTGAAATTCCACTTTATAAGCGTTGTGTAACAATGTATGTATGTAAGCACATTATTGTACACAAAACAGGTTAAAACAATATACATGTCACGTAAGATCGCAATCTTGATCTTTAAAATCAAAGCGACTGAAGCATTTTCGGTTTGAAAAATATACTGAACCGATTGTCTCGCCTCAATGCAAACTGCTTGTATGGCTACGTGATTGCCTAGATCTTTGAAATCAATCAAAATGACTAAAGTATTTCGAGTGAAAAACATCTACTACTGATTGTCTTGCCTCAATGCAAACTGCTTTTATAGATACGTGATTGTCTAGCAGACGAGTTGTCCCAATATTCTCGACTGAAATAACCGCTTCGTCATTGTTACAGAGCTCATTGGACTCTAGAAAACCTTATCTGGGATTGAAATGGGAACGCAGTTGTCTCGCACTGAACAATGATACCTAGAACACGAAGATTGCATGTCTCCCCTAAGCCCCAGGGATATATCCTTTAATTACTCGGCAAAACTAATTACCGCATCGGATATTGAGGATCTATGCCGACCGATGAAAACACTTTACAAGATAACTTGGCTCATTGAAGATTTATGCTTACTTTATTGATAAACTTCTGAGAAGGGTTCTGTAGCTTTTCCTCTCTTATGCGGGAAGTTTCGTCGAAGAACTCGCTTTCCTGTTACGGTTAATTTCAGTTTTTTATGTATCAAGTTTAACGGGAAGTGGTTAATTAAGGTACTGGAGGTCGATCTCATTCAACTTTTTGGTAGCTATTTGGAAACGGGTGGGCGCGCGCAAATTTTGATATCATATTGAAATGCAATTTATGGAGTCATGTTGACTTCCTGGTATAGGTATCTTAATTAGTTAAGTACCTATGTTAAAAACGTACACAGCTGGCATTGGCAAACGTTTGTCGGAAAAATTTACTGCAATGCGTTTTGTCCTGTGTGGAGTAGTGATAGGTCGTCCTATTGTTTGGTAGGTACCGCAAAGTGTTAATGTACACTTTGTTTTTGTTCATTTTTATTTAATGATACCTATGTGACGCTTATTGATGCATAATTTAACTATTATATTTATTATGTTTTCAGTTGGTATATTCTTGTCGATATACAATTATATATATATCTCTACTGAAAATATAATTTTAAGAATATTTAAATTTAAGTTAAATATTTCATCAAAAAGCGTCGCTAGGTACCTATCATTTATTTAATTATTAAGACATCAGTTTGACAATATATTGACAATATTTGGTGTATGAAATGAGTCACACGAGTAACATTCGAAAAATATTTCACGAATATCGCTTTCATGCGTAAACACATTTTATTTAGGTTCGTGCGTAAATATATTATACACGTGTCAACCTTGTCATGTTAAGATATCACCAGTTTTGCTACTAGGCGACCGCTATCATTAATCAACAGCGGTAATATATTTCGACCTCGTATGACATGTCAGCCTAATTGTTAATGATGCTAGTTCAGGTTAATAATGGTAGAAATTATTTTGCAATTCCATTTCACGTTAATAGTTACATTGTGTTGCAATTTAATGATGACATAAGTGATAAAATTTGCCATTTATAAATTAGAAGTTGCCTGCGCTATCGCCGGCTACGCAAGGGTTAAATGGAGAAAATGTGACCATTTTTTTTTTGCTTATTTTATTTATCGTTATAGAGTGACTATGTAAGAAACTGTATAACTGTTAATATGTCTGATCTTACAATATTTCTACATAATCTCTTTGCTGTCTTCTGTCTCTTTCACTCAGATTTTTATATGCAGATATTGAAGATTTTGAAACCAAAGTTTTCACATTTTTGCAGGTACAATTTATTTTTTAAATTTATATTATAAGCATTTTATTGTAATTAAAAAAAAGGTTTGTAAGACAGGGCTAACTGGCAACTGTAAGTTAAGTACCTATGTTATTTTTCTAGCACGTTACTTTTTAGTGGGGGGACGATGCTAAAATCTTAGTTACGTTGAGGTCAGTCAGGTTTCAATGTCAGATAGAATTGCTATTTATTATAATAGCAGTGTTTGCCGATATGACGATAGAATCAAATGAGTCTTAATGCTACACCAAAACGACTGCGTTTATAGCTTGAATTAACAAGATAAAGTACACTATAGCCCTTACTCCAAGTTTATGAATTTACTTTTCAATTCAGAAATACACAACCCTGAAACAAAATAGAAACACCTACTAGTCAAATGAGAAATTAGATGATAATTACATCACCGAAAAATCATGTGTCAAGAATACACTCGAAATATACATAATTATGTACATTCTCAAACAACAAATACAAACCTAAACATGAACTGTAAGATATAGCTTAAGTTCTAACCCCCTTACTTATTTATTAAACTGAATAAGCCTCCATCAGTATATGGAATTGTTTCTTTTTAACTTTTATCTATAAAGAAATATTAGCGAATACGACAGGTATTCGTAGCGAACATTTTGTCCGTCCATACATTGGTGTCAGTCATCGCTGAGTAATGCCTTGTGTTGCTAGAACTGTTAATTAAACCACAGCAAAATGCCAAGCACAATATATGGCGGTCCAATTACGGTCCCAGTTTCCGATGGAAAATAGACAATTTCCATTTTCACGTGACATTAGCCAGTTGAGACTGTTCGGAATCATTAATTTATGCTGAATCAAACAGGTTGAAATTAATTGAGTTTATCTTATGACCAGACATAGTAGTTTTTGTGAGATAAATGACTATCAACTAAAGGCCTTCCTTCCATAATCGATAATTGTTTTAAGTACTTACTTATTTCGTAATATTATGAAACATAGTAGGTATACATTGAGTTTACCGGGTCAAGGGGGTCAAGGGCTACTATGCTAACCTATATGTTTGTTAGTATTTGTTAGTAAAATATACGTAACAATAAACCTGCACGATGGGTTGACGATATTAAAAAGATCGCGGGTCACTCCCGGATGAGATTGGCAAGGGACCGGGACGGGTGGCGTACAAGAAGAGAGGCCTATGCTCAACAATAAACATTAACAATGACCAAATTCAAAAGTCATAGCAGGCCGATAGCCGATAGGATGGAAAAAAAATCAACTCTCAGAAAATCACACACCTCCCAGGAGCAACCAGGGTGGGTGTGCTCAGCTATCAACCTAGGCGTCTACTCCACGTACAAAAGTACAACGTAATACAGACCAAAGGTAGCAGTTACAATAATTTTTACAATAACACAATTAAACATGCTGCGGTAATCACGTAACGATATGTACTACGTACGTATTTAATGTCAGTTTTAGTATGGGATTTGACATTTAAATCTATCGTACTAACGGTCGAAAACGTTACGTGATTACCGCGCTGGAATACAAGTTTTAGGTATTCCAGAAATCATCTTCCAATGGTATGAAATTACGGTGTAGAAGTTGATATGGATATTCACGCGAACGAAGTCGCGGGCAAAAGCTAGTTTATCGGTAAATTAATGTCGTTGGGAAGTCCAAGACAATTTTATTCGTGCCACAAAAACTTCTATGTATGTCAGGTCAGCTTATGACAATTAAGTAGGTATGTCATACGCAGACATATAAGCAAAATACAATACAAATACTCTTTGCACACCTCATATAATAAATCAGCACATACAAAAGAAAAACAAAGAAACAGGGAGACAGAGTTAGAACAACAGGCGGTAGGTACCATGTTTATGGTATGGAATATGAATAATAATCTCCATATGTCTCTATATCTATCTCTTATATGGTGTGTTTCGTTTCTTAATTTATAAATGACTAAAGTGACACGGAATGTACTGGAGTCCGATAATGTGCACAAAGATGCTCCACTTGATATCGCTTGGGGTAGTCGAACCCCATCGTGCACATTATCGGACGTTATCGAGACTGACACACGTACGTGCTATCATGATATTACTCAACTGCGCACGTGTTGTATATACCTAAATTGCAATTGTTCATCAAGAACATGAGATTTGCTCCTTTATTATCGAAACTTTGAATACTAACATGGTTTAAAGTACCGTTCCCACATATCACTAAAATCCTACCCAAATAGCCCGGGGCATATTAAAAGCAATTCGAAACAGTAACTGACATTTCTCACAGCTTTATCTTATCGTAGGCACGTTATAGACCGTAATATTTTGAGATCCCATGAACGAGTTTAGTTTGAAAGCGAGCCGATCGCTGGCTATTAGGAGTTCCGATAACCCTTACGCCCCAAGTTTGCTCTAGTTCAAAATGTATGCATGGCCGTACATATTGGCGAGGTTATAGAAACTGCGCTTTTAGGCCCGTTGTTCGTTCAGGCACCTCAGATTACGCAACTGCAAGACATGAAAACCACACACGTTTTATTGGGAAATAAATGGTTAAAAATATGGCATTAGGTAAATTGCAATAACAGTTGATAATAAATTCTGGATGAAGCGATACTAGACTTGCTTAGGTACCTACTTATATACCTAAAGCGATTCATATTGCTTTATCTAAGCAACATCATAAGTACTTATATTGAAGAGCGGTGGATAGTCTTTTTGTTTTATCCTCCATTATACAATATCTTTAGCTTTATGAATAAATTCCACTACAGATTGTGGCGACCTCCAATCGATGCCGGAAAGATGGAAACTGACTAAATAAGTGTTTATCATAGTCACACATTACGCTTCTTAATTATGAATATTCTTTTTTAACGGGTGTCGTCATTTGTCAGCCGACTATTATGACTCATTTTGTATTTCCTTTTGAACTTTTCCGCAAACTAATTAAAGGAAACTCTCGACCACAACTTTCGACAGCAGGAAGCGTAGACAATATTATAAAACAAGCCCCACTCGGGGTACTAACCTTTTTATTATTTATGGCAACACAGTTACATCAAATCGGGAACAGTCTGCATTACGTAGTTACCTACTCCCCAGCGTTCTAATCCGGAGATCTTATTTAAAATTTATTGAAGGTAGGTTTGATACAGAAAAAGGCGAAGAGAAAAGTAGAAATTCAGATTCTGAAATGAAATGAATACGAGGCTTCAGGCGTTTCGTCGCCGATGAATAATTTATATTAGAACCGAGTTTCACAAAATTACTTGCCATCTCATTTTGAAAGAGTCTGCCGTCTGCTGAATCGACTGCTAATGCGATGTGATAATATATACGAATGTTATATTGTAATGGGGAAAACATGCCAAGAACCTACGAAACGCGAGTGTAAAAGAAGTGAGCGAGCGTAAAAGACGCGAGCTCTAGGTAACTCAAAGAGGATTTCATTTCATTATATCCATAGTTCGAGCAAAACGACACTTTACTGCACTGACTAGCTTTCATTTTAAGTAGTCAGTAATAATTAGTACTAGGTCTATCACTAACAAAGAGATAAGCGCCTATCAATCTCGATATTCAAAGCTTAAAAAAGACTTGCGATACCCCCTGATGTGCAATTTCAAAACAATTACGTACCTATCTATACCCATACAGTTCGGAAAGAAAACAGAAACGAACCAACCTCGAAGTTAAACAGTTAGCCCGAGCGAAAGAAAAATTAGAACATAAATCTCTCGAATCCACCAAGTTCACCACATTCGAAAATAATCTAGATCTCACTCGGTTTTTTGCACGTAAAAGAACAACGGTTACGACGTCGTCACAGACAGAACAACGGACGTGATTGCCACCCCTGCGTTAACTTCGTTAACACGAAATGAGCCTTCAATAGCCAAAGTTAAATTAGGTTAAAGCCAAAGACGGGGTAACAAAATAGCTGTTTATATTCTTCTCCACTTCGCTCTTTTACAAACCCAGTTAACATAATAGGTTGTTCGCAAATATTAGAAAATACCGTTACCGAAAGTGGAAATTAAATGTAAACATTATGCTATCATATTACAGAATTAACTTCGTTAACCAAGCCTGGGATCCATAGGGCTCTGCTGATCACACTTATAAGTAAAATCAATCTTGCGTTATAAAAAAGAAAGCAGGCTCAAAACCTCTTGTTCTACAGTAATATACATAGTTATACCATACTCGATGTAGACTCGGATAGGTCAATATGTCATGATCATTGTTCAATTGAACAATGCGTTTTATTTATTTAACATACACTACATAATAAATTTTAATGTGATGAATGACATAGGTAATGACAAGACACGAATAGTGTCCACTACACATATGTAGGTACAAACACAAGATCGATGGGCGCTCAGCGTCAGCTTTTTACCACTTGTTTACTCACTGTTTTATCTCCCCATTTTGTGTTCGTTGATCGTCACAATTCACTTTTTAATACACTGTGTACTAAGTGCTAACAACGATCAATCATAGTATTACGAGCACGCGTCTTAGTAAAGTGAGTTATCAATCGATTTTAACCCTTATTTCTACAGTAGTAAAGCTGTCGTGTGTATATATAAGCTCGTCGCGTGTAGTCCATGCGTGACCCACTCTTGAATAGCGACATCCTTTTGCGATTGTTGAACCAATACCTATGTGCGCGTACAGTTGGCACGATAAATACCAATGAAATCAATAACGTCGGGTTTATTTCAAGTGAAATTATTGTAGTTTCCAAATGAAGGTAGTATGAATAGTCAGATATTATAAATCGGTCTTTAGGGTGTCATTAAAAGAAAATGTGTTTGTAGTGTTTTGTGTATGTTTCAAAATATTGGACCCAACAGAGAAAATTATTATTTAACATTCCACAAGAAAATTTGAAGTCTAAAATCGTGTCTACCATAATTATATTATTAGTGAAAATAATTTATTAGAGAGCAAGTCAATATCGTATTATCATGAATTGTTTCTTAGTTATTTAATAAATAGCATTAAGCTACCACCACAGTCATTCACATACGTTGATGAAGCGGCGCCGGCGTGGCGTTTGCGCACTAACCCGTCTTACGCGTAAGGCGATTTCCTGGATTGGTGGGACGGGATCGATATGTGAAATTTTCTTCTTTGACGTTAGCCTGATTTTGCACAGATTTCCTCACTTGACGTAATACTGCCAGTACTATATTTGCGCAATAGTAATAATATCATGCGCGAAAGCTTGGCAGCACTTCATTCGTATCGGCCCGCTTCCGCGCATCCCGCACCAGTCAAGAAGTACTCATTGGAATGTAAGGATGAAATAAAGAAGAGATACTGACTCGACTGAAAGTTGACATTAAGAACTGACAGATTTCTCATATCGTACCGCCTTCACAACGTCAAGTCAGGAAGTCACCTAACGCTAACGCAAATCACGAAGCAGTCAAAATCCTATACTGTGGCGACAGTTCTTTTTTGTAAATTTCACATATTGCGTTCAAATCGATTCACTGCAACTGCGTATTTAAGGCATTGGTAGAGATTGATCATCTCTCTCATATTATTTCTCAAAATATCCGATATATATACATAAACGTCCTGTCAGAATCTGCTACTGACTGTACTGTGTGAGCTTAATACCCGGTGCCAATCATCATCGCATGCTGGACTGACGCTCGTGTTCACTGTTCACGCAACTAGATTATAATTAAGTTTCGGAATGGTTACGTTTTCAGTGTTTCCAATTGTACCTATTGCGTAACTTTAGTAGAAATTAAAATGATTCACTTATAAGTATCATGAGTGTACGACACCAATTTGATCATCATCATCAGCCTATATACGTCCCACTGCTGGGCACAGGCCTAGCGATTAGGCAGTAGTTCCCACGCTGGCCCAGAGCGGGTTGGGGACTTCGCATCCATCCTCAGCCTATCTACGTCCCACTGCTGGGCACAGGCCTCCTCTCATAGATGAGAGGGATTGGGCAGTAGTCCCCACGCTGGCCCAGAGCGGGTTGGGGACTTCACATACAACTTTGAATTTCTTCGCGGATGTATGCAGGTTTCCTCACGATGTTTTCCTTCACCGAAAAGCTAACGGTAAATATCAAATGATACACTTCGCATACAACTTTGAATTTCTTCGCGGATGCATACAGGTTTCCTCACGATGTTTTCCTTCACCGAAAAGGTAACGGTAAATATCAAATGATATTCCGTACATAAGGTCCGAAAAAGTCATTGGTACGAGCTGGGTTTCGAACCCACGACCGCCGCTTGACAGCCGCATGCTTAAACCACTGGGCTACCGTAGCTCCAACTTGATATTAAGTACGTTATATTGAAATTCAAGGTGACATTATTCTAGTATCATAAACATACATTATTTACGTGTTCGCCATAATATTTTGGATTTTCGGCTGCTAGTAGGTACTTAAGGCGCTACACTGAGAAATTTGAAGACTTTGAAACGCTGTCCTGCCCAGACTAGCAAACAGTAGGGGCTGATTTTCAGATATATGATTCTTGACTATGATTGAGGTACTGACAATAGCGAAACATGATTGCTTAAAATTTTCTCGATAGAAAATAAATCCAAAGTCGAGTCTATATCCTTTTTTTCCTCAGCCTACTAAAACAACGCATTATTAAAAGACACGATTAAGTTAATATGATGGTATTTTACCTCATCTAGGTTCTGACAAGAGGAAATTTAATAAACCTGCACACAGTCAGATATTTAACGAGATTTGTCTAAAAAGCCATTCTCGGAGAGGGTTGCATCCCGTTTTGTCGTGAGCGAAAAACAAAGGGTGTCTCTTTCAATCGATATATCGCCTTAAGATGTAATTAATTTTACTTTTCGTACTTATGTGTGGCATCTCCTTAAAAAAGGTTATACATTATTATTTTTTGATGCAGGTTACTGTTGTTAGTTGGGATATTCGCGAATCACATATAGATATTACATTATTTTATTGTGGCGGTCACCTTACCCATTAAATGTATGAACAATAAAAAAAATTACTCACCCACGTTACCCACGAAAAACAGATTCAATGACTTATCTTCGTGACCAATTTTGATTGTAAGTTCCAGATACAACTTCTGCAATGACATCGTTATGCTGTAAAGTTAATGACCACGGTACCTCAATAAAGATAAATCCAGTTGTCTAATTGCCTTCGTTTATAATTTAACTGCTCATAATTACTAAGTCTCCTTACTATTCAGTTGCCTATACAACTCGATGACTATGAACATTCCCCATTCAAACTTTAAACGTTTCCTAGACTAGCTAATTACCTACGTAGAAACTGTTTATAATATAATGTAGGTACCTAGTAAAATTTAGATTTAGTGCTGTGCAAAATTGTGCAATTACTGTAAAAGTTTCATTTGGTACTGACCGTTACAGTAACAGTAAACTGCAATGAATATTGTGCAGGCAGAATATTTTAGTGCATATTATGCCATATAATATTACAAGATTGCAAAAGGCCATATGAGTTATTGAGATTCGGTTTGACGTAGGTTTATTTGAACAAGGACGGTGTCAGACGAGCATGGTGTAAAATGCCCTGACCGGTATTTGTACCCGGGTCCACCGACTTCGTAGGCAGCCAACTAGGCTAAAGTGGTCGTAGTATGAATGCTAGAATGCTAGAATGCTATTTCATATAAATAAATATTTGTAAATATTTGTGGACAATCTTACACAAATCAACATAGTCCCAAACTAAGCAAAGCTTGTACTATGGATACTAAGCGACGATAAACATACTTATATAGATAAATAAATACTTAAATACATAGAAGACATCCAAGACCCAAGAAAAAATATTCGTGCTCATCACACAAATAAATGCCCCGGCCGGGATTCGAACCCGGGACCTCCAGCTTCGTAGGCAGGGTCACTACCAACTAAGCTAAAGCGGTCGTCGTGAATGAGTAGTATATTCCATTGGATTCACTCCCCTAACGGGTTGCCCACAACGCAATTGGAACGTAATCATCACGTCATCAGTTTTGCGGTGGCTCGACCTGTCTGATGGTGTCCGGGCTGGCCTTTGATAATTATACACCTCGGCAGCAATACCAAAATACGAGTAAGTAATCTAAATCAATATTGGTTTCCATGTGAAAATAAATTAATTGTTCGTCGGTCGAAATCCTATTTAGAGCAGGCTCCAAGGGACTGATCGTTTGCAAAAATTGCGGACCGCGAAATATTTTGTGATTTGTCTACCTGAGACCTAGGACTTACATTTTGAAAGCTCATGGAGCCCTTTCATTTGATGGGGTATCAAATGAACGGGCTCCATGGATTTCTGAAGAAAATTTGTATTTTTTTCATACAAAAATTTTATGACATCATAGCATGACAAAGAACCGTGCGCGCGCATGGCAACATGGCTTTTTATAAAGTCACAAGACATTTCGCGCTCCGCATTTTTTGCAAAAGAACAGCCCCTTGGAGCCTGCTCTAATTCAAGAGACGTCTAAAAGGTATTTTTGAATGACGTACGCTAGACAACAATATCAAAATTCCAGTTCTGGGGTTCTAGTTCGAAGGTTTCATGGCCATAAGAATAACGGAGAAAATATATTACTCTAAGTTTAAATTTAAAACCATTCGTAAAGATGGATAAAGTTCGATGTTTAGGTACATAAGCGCTTTGTCCCTCAATAGACCCGCAACAAAATGACAAACAAATAAACCAAAGTGAATCTTCACTCTTCATTTGTCTTTCACACCACCGAACGAATTAATAGTAACACATTAACATCAATCGATATGGCTTAACCCGCACTACCCCACATAAAGAAGTCTAGTCACGAGTCGACTCGAGTGTACGATTCGGCTCCCACTTGTTTGAGAAAACCGGAAATAAATATTCTCGAGTACGACTAATTGGTTCCCGTTGGATTCGACAGGCGTCCTCCCTGGCTCTGTGGTCGGCCGCATAATTTATTGAGTCGACTGTACCTTGGATTGCTAGCTTTATATTTACGTGCCGACGTTGCAAATCGGTTCTTAGATTGTAATAAGTAGTTGAATTATGTCTTTGATGATCCAAGGTTTAAGTATTTTGTTCACTTACATGTTTTACTTAGGTATTTTTTTCATTAGGGAAATTATTCTAACAGGTTTGGAATTAGGATATCGTAACGGTTAAAGTTTGTTCATCGGTATGACTCGTCAGTAATTTACCCTGAAAATGTTAATATCATCTAGTTAAATAGTTAAAATTATCTGATTACACTGTGTTTCCTGACAATTTGATACTCATGATAAATTCAATTAAAGTACAAATTCTTTTCACCACTGTACCACCTTTTATATGGCTGTTCGGCTGCATTTACATCAATGTTCGAGGTAAACACAATTTCCACAGCGCGTCGGCTCTAGATTCTTAAATAAGCCCGCAACAAGAAGCTCACTCGTAAAACATTAAATTGATCTTGAATAATTCCGGCCGCGTAAAATTATGGATCCGTTTTTCACATCTTTAGCTCAACGTTTTTGCCCATTTGGATTCCGGACCGTACCCAACTGAGCCTGTTATCCTCTAACTTTGCCATCTCGTGGAAAAACTCGTGCTATTACCGTAAATATCAATTTGTATGAAACTAGAGGGAGGAGTTGTGCTG
Organism: Cenopis cana; assembly: GCA_951800055.1. Lineage (NCBI taxonomy): Eukaryota > Metazoa > Arthropoda > Insecta > Lepidoptera > Tortricidae > Cenopis > Cenopis cana. The sequence goes on along the minus strand of OX637486.1, from coordinate 7,728,733 downwards.
AGAACTTTCTGCTACAGTCAGTTACAAATTGAAGCTCTTCGGAAGGATTTGAAATTTTGTACTGTTGTCTCTGATAAATTATGAAAAGATACTCGTAACCTTCTAACGCTGACGAACTTTTCACTTTAATTTTCTTTCCGCTTCGTTACTGGGCCCTAACGCTATACATCTCGGCATGATGTATCGTTCGTCGTTAAAGAGATACATTTTACGACAGTCCAGTCAGAACTTTGACTTTCATAATGTTGTACTTATGGCTTAGGGTTAATTTTGCAGCATATTTCGTAAACTATTCAGACGAACGTAATGAGTTTTGTTTTCTAAATAGGCAGCGTTCTTTATTATTCTTATTAAAACTCACATCGTGATAAATAACACTAAACGATCAGTTGACCAAACACATTACGAAATAAATTGCCAGTATAAAGAAGTCTAATTCAGTTCTAAATTAAAGTTAATGTGGTAACGGGGCAGCTGCCCAGGCATTGTCCTCCGAAGGTGGACGCCGTCTACTGGACGCAGACGGTCCCACAGGGCAGGGGAGTGTTGCTGTCGCAATAAATTCTTTACTGAATTTGATTCGAACTATAAGTTGTAATGTATTTATACACAAGGGAGAAAAGGTTTGGTTAAACATGGGTACCATCTAATTTTCATATGGAAACACGCGTGCCTATTTTTGCGTCTTTGTTGCGAATACTTGAATATTTATAACTATTAAATGCTAGATCATATACGCAACTTTGATTGAACAATTTAAGTCTTGAATTTTGTTGAAAACTTGGCTTACGCGCAGGCAGAGCAAGTATTTATTCAACTGTTCATTTCAAACGCTCCACTACAGTTTTCAATAATATCTGCTTCAACTAGACGCTAAAAGATGAACTTTGCCGGTAGACACGTCCCAAGGGACACGTTTCAACAAAGCGCAGTTAAACTCCTGATTCTAAGGCTAATGCATATTTAATACCTAGCTAACTAAAGTTTCCGGTTCAGTTGCTAATAAAGTGCTTTGCGTGACCTTTGTATGAACCCTTGTCAACATAGTTTGAACATATTAAGCAACTATCACCAAGTGCACACTCCTAATGTGACCTACTTCCTAGCACCAATTAGCGGAGGGGTTAACCGCCTTTGACAGATACGTGCTGTGGTAATAACTGGCTAATATATTGTTGCCCACTGTGGAAATAATTATTTAATTACTTAATCGTGAAAATTGCTCGATCAATTGCACAAAGATTGGCTGGAATATACCCCTTACAGAGATAAACTCGCTTTTTTACATGTGTATGTTTCGTCACATTTATACATATATTTTAACCTGTAATTGTGTAAAAATAAAGTACGTAATATATACTTTATTTTTATGCTTCAAATGCATGCGTTTCCATATAAATACTCGTACATAGTGTCCTGAAAGGTATAAATGTCATACTAACTTACGATATCTATAACTTCCATTCGCAAAACATTTGTAATGGTGAATCTCAGTGGCAATAAAATATAGATCCAAATTTGTTCTCTTGGGCCTCGCCGAACGATTATGAATTATACGGTATTAGGTTGGACCGTTATTACTTTTATCCCAACTCAAAATGCAAGTGATTACTCTAATATCCCAACTCCCAACCTTAAAATCTACCTACTATGTCGTATTCAATGAAAAAGGGCCACCGAAATTATGTTTTAAGTGCTCCCTTAGGCCGATGTGGTGATCTTGGTCGGTCAACTTTTCCACTTCATTTAACTTCTTTACTTATATTGTACATAATGCCAGAAAGTCGGGGACTTCAAAAAGATTTAACAATGCCTATTTTGAGGGTCCTTTCCCTGCCTATTTCTGCATTTATCTCTAACAAGGCTTTGTGATATCGCGGCAATTCGGAGCAGAACAGATTGTTACACGATGTTAAATAAAAGAAATCCGATTCATTTTATATTGAACTTTAGAGTAATGATTTAGGTTTTAAAAATCGAAGAATAGTTTATTTTAGGGAGAAAGTGTCAGTTTTTATTTTACTTATGACGCAATATAGAACAGACATTATTGGGCAAATAAATAGACAAATCTTGGGATTGGGTAGCGGACCCCAGGCATCCTTCAGGATGCAACTGTACTGTGATAACGCTAGGAGGAATCGTCCTCCTATGATGATGATAGGATAATGAGGGTGCATACAAAGGAGATTTATTTAAAGAATAAATAGGTATGCATACTTACATACAGGGCTTTTATCTTCAATCTCAAGCACTATATATAACACATCTCAACACCTCAAAGTAATTTGTAACTCAAAAGAGCAGAAACGAAATCAAATTAAAGCTATTCCCTAAAAGTAACTAACTATACATTCACAAATGAACGTATTCTCTATAGAGGAATAAAGCTCGGAGAGATTCCCAAGTTTAATTATGAAGTTAATTAGGTCGGTTTGATGAAAAATTCAAATCCTCACTCAAGTTAATTTCCTCAGAATCTGTGGAAGCATTTTCTTATTCACATTCTACCAGATGAATTTAATCCAGACGAAGGGACCTTCTTGGTAATCATTATTAAGTGACTAATGATTGTACACCATGTTGGAGGTTCATCTAGATTTATGTGCGAAGTTGTAAAACAAAAGAGCTTGAACTTGATTTCTATAAATATTCTTGTTATACATATTTTTCTTGCAGCTATTAAATTAAATGGCAACGGTGGTCTCATGTTTTTATACTGTTGAACCTTCTTCCCCTATCATAAGGCGGATAAGGTGTGCCCTACATCTCTTTGACGTTAACTATTCCTTTTGTACAATTTATTGTTGATAAGTATTATAAAGTACGGTGTATATACGCTTTATAATATTAAAATAAGTGCCTCGAATAATATGAATGTACAATTGTACATTTATCTGTAGGTTTCAGAGCATTGATTGGCGTAACGAAATATTGCATATCCTTGCTACTAACAAGTCTATGATAAAAATAATAATTATTACAATTTTGTACCTTTTAGCGTAGAAACTCTAGGTCCATGGGGTCCAGCACTCTAGCACTCTAGGTCCAGGGTACACAAGTTATTTAATGAAATCGCGAAGCGTCTGGTTGACACAACTAGTGACCGAAGACCTGGCAACTTCCTCGCACAACGTATCAGCATTGCGATACAGCGAGGAAACACAATTATTACATAATTGATGTAATAAATAATTATTATAACATCATTTAAAGTATATTATTTGGTTATTAAATTATTAGCTGCTGGTATTTGTATCTAACTAGGTACGAATCAGAGGCATCCCATTATTATTTAGTCACCACATGAATAAAAGAATGAAAATAATTTATTTGTGTCACTACGAGACAACATCACAACTAGGTATCTTTATTTATTTTTTGCGTTTAGGTTTAGGTAATATCATTTTTTTGTTAGTTCCAAGTATTTTAACAAAAAATGCTAAGGACTAAATGTAGCTAAAATAAATACTAATCATATAACACGAATTTTACTTCCCTTGAGCAAATATGTGTTTGCTACCGGAAGCAACAATCATTTCGCGCGCGCGTCATAATATTGATGCTTATAATAAGCACGACCGTCCCGAGACATAATTATTAGTTAGAAATTAATTCAAAGTGCAACATTAACTATCTTTATTTATTTTTTGCGTTTAGGTTTAGGTAATATCATTTTTTTGTTAGTTCCAAGTATTTTAACAAAAAATGCTAAGGACTAAATGTAGCTAAAATAAATACTAATCATATAACACGAATTTTACTTCCCTTGAGCAAATATGTGTTTGCTACCGGAAGCAACAATCATTTCGCGCGCGCGTCATAATATTGATGCTTATAATAAGCACGACCGTCCCGAGACATAATTATTAGTTAGAAATTAATTCAAAGTGCAACATTAACTCGATCTAACGACATGTTTATGAGCTGTGACATAAAGTAGGACGTGTATGCGAAGAATAAATCTGTCATGAAAGTTAACGCCCGGTCACAAATTGTAATTTACCGTCACGTGTGCCGAATGAATAGTTAAACTTCGCCATTGATACACGGTCAGCGTTGTATTATTGGAATTATTACGAAAGTTAATCCTGTACTATAAAACGAGCATCATATAGAGGTATAGGAATATTATTTTTTGCTGAATCTTTTTTCACAGAAAATAGTTTTAAACTCAAATAGAATCATATTCCGTCGATGGTTAATTTCAACGAAATGTTATAATTCAATGTTTCACCGAAACGTATCTAACTTTATTTAATATATAAAAATTACTTTTATCAGAATCAATATTAATCACCGATTTTTTATCGTTCAACTTAACAATTGACTTAATTCTCATATTTTTTTCAAATAATATAGATTCAAACTATCCAATTTAACAAAACATACTCTCTTATTTAATAAATAAAATCAAGTATATTTTCCTATTTAACCCCAGGTAGTTCATTAACTTGTGTCCCTCAAAGCGAATATAACGCTAACTTCTCTTCTCTAATGTATTTAACTGAATACTGTGACTAACAGTATTGACTGATTATACGTAGATTGTAATGTATTATACCACGCATATAAAAAATATTATTTTTGAATACATGTGTTTTGTGAAATACAATCTTCAAATAATTTGGTGTAAATTCTGCAAGCAAATAAATTATTACAGATTTCAGTTTAAATTAACAATTCTGAAACAAAAGTTTGAATTATAAATTAGTCATCTCATTTCACATACTAATGCAGTCGCTTAATTTAAAATATACCAAATTAATTACACACCATTAGCAAATTTTCAACAATCAATTACATTTCAAACAGATATTTTTGGATATTCTGTGGGACTTGTTTCAAGGGTCGGCAACGCGCACGTGACTGCTTTGGAGTTGCCGGCGTCTATAGGCTGCGATGACCACTTACCATCAGGTGGACTGTATGCCTGTTTAACACGGTCGTTACGTCAAAAAAATCTCCATAAAGGCACTTATAGCAGTCTAACACAATGCAATCTTCTGAAGCGTCATTCAGTATCACCTGAAACCAAAAAAGTTCACTTATTTTGTAACTAAGTAAAACCAATTACTGCAGCATTAACCTAAGGAATGACTTGTAGAAATATGATTGATCTTACGCTTTTCAATAAGCTTATTATTTTTAATTAGACCAGACTATGTGCCACGAACAAATAATAGTGGTAATGTGTAACAGTCACCATGTTAGTTTTAGCCAATAATTCTACTGCGCTTATTATCTGGAACCAGCCTTACTACTAAATCATGTCGCTAGTCGCTGCATAGCTTCAGCATAAATCTCGAAACTAAATGAGAACAATCCAAATTATGCGCTTTATTTATGTGGTTATTAAAACTTTTAACTTTTGAGGCAAACCGGTCAAATTGGATCCAACGCCCAACAGACTTGCGCTTGGCTTGTTGTTTGTCAACTACAATATTTAACTTGTTCCGTGCAGTTTCGAAGTTTCTTCTATCAAGAGCACAATGGCTTAGAAAATAGACGACATTCTCGTGTTTAGTTTGAAGTTGCTATATGGTTCGTGTTCGGGCGGAACTAGTGATAAATTACACTGAAGCGCTGGGTGCGTGCAAAATTGAATTTGTGGAGAAAAATTTCCAATCGAAAAATTTAAAGGTGGAATTTGAAACATTGGGTTTTTAAAATTTTCATGCAATTCAAAGTAACGGCGAGTGACCAGATTATGAAAATATTTAGTGTGAGTTCTTCCAGAGAAATAGTCAAGTTTTATTTCAGTGCCTAGCAAATATTTAAATATATCGTTTAGAGAACATGCCAAAGTGTTGAAAATAAAATCTTAAGGCTTACCTGCCGGCGATCACCTACCTAATATTCGCTAAAATTAAAAAAAAACCGAGGTGAATACTAAACATGAATGTTTTAGTCCTAAAGAGTTGGCAATACATTTTCAACTTAGATATTGGAATTACTATAAGGGTTTCTTTAGAAAAACAAATTAGGTGAATTTAATAACAAATTCTGCAAAATCAAAATCAAACGAATGAGCGAAGCTATTCAAGGTCTCCGTGTTTCGGCTTGAGCAAAAATGCTTTCGTATGCCCGGCGGATTTTTGGATGTCCATCCGGTTGTTCTCTACATGTCGCATTTCTCGTGAAATTTTATGAGCAGGTTCGATAATTCCATGGAATATTTATGTCGAGTCCTTTTTGGAAATTTTTAACGTAAAAAAACTCATTTATCCAATATCACTTATTAGTAAGTGAAAGCGTATTTTCGATCCTCAGAAATAGTTATCTCTCCAACCATCACTGTAAAAATATCTGCAACTCATAGCCCAAGCCAGAACAATCTATGAAATGATTTCCCACCCATCTCCCGTGGAAACGTACAAACTCATCGGGACTTAATGAACGCCGAAGGAAAAGTTCGCCTAACTAGTCTCAGTCAGGGCTTAGTTCCGCACTTTAGTGGGCTTCAAGCCACTCGTTACCTCCACGTTCGATGAGCTCACCGCCTCATCAATATTAAAGTTAATTTTCGCATACGCACAGAATATTTTTGGGGCTTATGGATACTTGGACAATGGACAGGTAGGTAGGTTTATTTTCGTTCCTTTATATTTAGAACGGACTAACATCAATAAATATTTGTGACGAGTCTGTAATTTTCAAATTCAACGTAATACTCGATAAGGCTTTGCGAATTTGCTACTACTTACTATCTCGCTCGTAATATGCAAATTAAAAAGGGAAGGGTAGATTTTCTCGTTTCGTTTTGCATTGTGTTTGTTGGGCTAGCTCCACTGAGTAGATCCAATCAAACCGATCCAAAAATATCAATTCAAAAATATGTGAGGTAACATCAAAGTCATGTTTAAATATTCTGAGCATAGTTACTGTGAATGTTACGCACCTTTAGTTTCACCTGTTATTGGAACTGGTATAAACAAAACACTATATGAAGCGGGCCATCTCCACGCCGGTCTATCCATTCTTTATCTTTAACTACCCAATTCCGTCAGCATAAAAAGCGCTTTCTTGCCATTTAGCGCTGTTTTCGTCCTTTTTACCTCAAAACCGAGGCCATAACACCTCTCCGGGGTGCGGTAATATTTGCATTTAGAGCGAACGACTGATATTCTGACCTTATCGGGGGAAGATTGTGTTTGGGCTCGAATTCTGATGACACAGTCAGGATGATACAAAAGTATACGGTGGAGAATGTAGGCCCAAGTATCTACTAAAGACTTATTTCTTGAACCCTTTTATATTTTTGTAAATAATGACGTTAGGTACCGCTTAGAGGACTCTTAATTTATTAGTACCTTCCTAAGTCCGCTTTGTTGGACTATTTTTATTTCAGATGCTTATATTCACATTGCCTGTAAAACAGTAGGTTTAAAATAATAGTACATTACTTACCAAGGGTGGTAAAACAAAGAATGTGACTCTTTATTACCGCCCGTGGTAAATACAAAATTTTATGTCTTCCACTGACCGCTGACCAGGAAGTGGGATTTTCCGCGGGCGGGATAATAGTAAAACTTTACTTTACTACAATTGTGATTACTAACAATTAACCTATGCTGCATGCACCTCTTATCAACTGGTTACAAATCAAAGAAATTTTTAGAGTTACATTTATTTATGAAATTAAGTACTTTATAATTACTAAATCACTGCTGTGTTATATTGCAACAGATAAAAACAAATACAAATACATTTATTGGCACTCATAAATTTCGCCAACATGAAAAAAAGAAACAAAAACCCTTACCAAAAAGAGGAAACAAAAATCACAAATTCTAGTAGGTAACAAAAACACGCATTCAAATTAACCGCGAAACGGATGCTCGTTAGGTAAGGAAACAAAAAACAAAAGCATTACGGACAGGTGAGGGAAATACGGGCCTGAATATTATAATCATATTTCAGAGGCGTTTTCCTACTTGTTACCCAGTGCAATTCGAGCGGTGTCCCGCTTCGATAACATTTTGGGTTAATTATGATTTTAATTTCACCTCATTTGCAACCTTTTTATATGAGAAAATCTAAATTAAATGTAGGTACACAGTAATCCCTTTTTTAGAATGAAACGAAAAGTATTACCTAATATTTTACTCAATATGTACCAAAAAAGATGTAACAACATTTTAAGTAACTCTATTTTGGTTTTAAGAATTGATAAGGCATTTTATTTATTTATGTTTATTTTACACAATATTTATGTTACAAACCGCAAAATTAAAAAAAATTACAAGCAAGTACCTATGTTGTATTATATATATATATGTGTGATAGTCTTCAGAGCCCCGGAAAAACAGCTGCCAACGTAACGATTCCTCAAATCAATAAAAGATCGCCGGAGTCGCAAGCGTTCGTAGGCTACGTTGTCAGCCTATCTGGTAGACCGTGTGCTTGTTTTCCACAGTTGTATTATAAAAAAATGCGCTCGAGGCTCGTAATTTCAATTTGACATGTCGATGAAGAAAGTGGAGTAGTAAATGATACAATATCACCAAAAAAAAAAGCAAAAAAAAATATCACCATACCCACCTCCAAAACGTAATACCTACCTGAGCTTCTAGACTAGCTAATCTCATTAAACCTTTAATATCCCGCTTGCATAACTTACCCAACTCACCGTCTCAGCATATCCTGACCTAAATCCGGATTTTTATAATAATTGTTTCGTTCGTTCTCTTTCTCGCAAGGCCGCGCGGGAGATTAATAGCAACATTTATCAGACTTTCGTTTGTTTTGAGTGTCACTGGGATACCCGGAATTAGGTTGTTCTCGAAATGTGCTGCTAAGTCCCATAATCCAATTTAAATTATTACTCCCTTTACTTAAACTGGGCATGCAAATAAAACCAGCTCTTCGCCTGTGTTGCTAACCTCTTCAGCTGATTAACTTCTGTATTTTTCTAATTGCTCTCCGTTCTATGCTTTTCTTTGTGTGAATTATTATCTTGCCTCGTTTTTTCATTGAGATTCAGATTTTTTAAGTTTGATGTTTCACTGAAAACTGAATGTTGCTTTTCACAGGTGCCTAGTTTGTTTTATATATCTTAGAAATCCCTCTATTTCCATTGTTTTTTTATCAGCAAAGTTATAGGTTAATAGTGCTTCATTCCTTCAAATATTTCATAGGTAGGCTCATAGCACAAAAGTGATACTGAACTTAAAAAACTTACTTACAAAAAACTAGCTGTGAAGTTTTATTACTACTTATACAATATACCACAAAAAAGTTTCTACGACGGTTTTAGGATAAATAAATACGAATGTAAGTTTCAAATCAGTAACTTATTGGTTATGCTAAACATTTCAAAAAATATGATAAATAGTATATGTGTTAAATATATAAATAAGTCAGTTTGTATTGTACATTTCATAATTACTACTCGTAAAATCATATGAGGGCACCGCAGTACCCCCCGCAAAGTCAAGCAAAGCACAGTCACGGCCATAACATACCATTTTCTCGAAGCCATTCAGGCCATTTTAAAGCCCCTTGTAACTTTGTTGTGGATAAAGCTAGGAGCCTGTATTTTCGGGGACCATGAGAACATAGTATAACTAGCTGTATTGTTGTTACATTCAATTTAGCATTTTTTTTTACTCCAGACCATGAAACATTACAATCATAGAGAAAATAATCTAGTTCGTCGCATCGCGTCCATTATAATGTACACAATGCAGCGACTAATAAAACAGGGAACGTTTTTAACACGCTATTGGTCTTTTTGCTGAAGCTTAATTTGATTGCTGTCGGGCGGCCCACGCAAATGATCTGCATACATTTGCAAACGGGATACTGTCTAAAATGAAATAAAATTGCCACTGGCACGATACTGACTGGTACCGCATTTAATGCGCTTGTAACAAAAAATATAGTAATAGCACGGACTTGTAGAACTTATGACCAAAAGGATATCTATTTGGCGACCAGCCATAAGTAAGTAGGTACGATTCATATGAAGTGGGCCGCCGCGCCGATTTAAAGAGGGTCACGAGTGTCCATGTCCATGTCCAATGCATGCAGTAGGCCTGTTCTTTTGATTTGCGTATTCGTTATCTCTTCAATGGTGATTCGTGCAACAACGAGAACCATAACTAGGGGTCGTATTTTTACAGCAAGTATGATTACAATTGGTGTTATTGTAATAATTTAGCGATCTTTAATGATCAATAATAAGCATTTTCGGGTCACAGTTGAAAAAAAAAACAGTTTATTATACCTATACATGATTAATGATAGATGATTGTTGATGACAATAAGACAAATTAGAATCATCATACGTAAAGCGAGACATCATAAGGCACCAAAAGTACGAACCCTGGCAGTAAGCAAAATGGTTGCACAATACAAATAGCATAGACTTGACGTGGTCAGGTCATGACCTAGTGTACCTATTTATGATAGTAAGAAGATTGCAATCACATTAAGATCACGGCGTAGAGGTAACTTAAATTGTGGTCAATCCATTCACTTAATAAATGGTTAAACCTAGGACAAGCTGCTGATAGAGACAAACCCATCAATATTAAGAAATAGATTATTATTGCTTCGGTAACACATCATATCAACGCAATGATTTACAAAAAAAATATGATGCTAAGAAGGTTATATTACTAAGTGCAAGTATTTAACTTTAAACTATTAAACTTAATTGATAAAAAAAAAATACATATAGATTCTATACGAACCTAAAATAATACATATAGATACTATAGAAATCCGTATAATGCCTTTGTTTCAATGATTTTTATCGTCAAGCTAAATGACAGCTTAAGTTTATAGATATTGAAGGTGCTGTTTACGTTGAAGGGGAGAATATGGAATTCTTAATCTTTGGCATAATTCATCGAGAGTTTACGAGGGACGATCGTAAAAAATATTACCATAGAAAAGAGAAGTCGTAACATTATGAAACGAAAACATTACCTTGCCCCCACGTTTTATTACATATTTTAAAATCGATTTTCCAGAAAAATGCTGATCACGGGATGTACATAAATGCGTGGATGGCGAATTCAATATCCCTCCTGAATTACATAGTTAATCCGCAGTAGATATACTTTACTGCCGTCAAACCGTGTGTTTCTTAGGCGAGTTCCTGACTTGGCCGGGCGGGATCGATATGTGACATTTTCTTCTTTGACGTAAACTTACTGACGTCGCAAAGATTCCCGCTTGACGGAATACTGTCAGTATTACATTTGCGCAGTAGTAATATCATGCGCAGAAGCTGAGCAGTACTGCCTTCGCATCGTCCCGCTTCCGCGCATCCCGCGCCAGTCAGGAAGCACTCATTTAAATGTAGGGGCGCAGTAAAAAGTAGTACTGAGTTGACTGACAGTTGACACTGACATTTGACAGTTTTCTCATATCGTACCGCCTCCGCACCGACTAATCAGGAAGTCACCTTATGCCAAAAAATATTGCATAAATTTGAGATATGTTTTGACATAATCATCATCATCAACCCACTTTCGTCCACTGCTGGACATAGGCCTCTCCCATGGCATGCCACTGAACTCGGTCTTGCCTGACTTAAATAACTCTTTCACGGCTACTTCCCTGAGTAATTACTGAAATCTTATTTTTAAGGATCCTCGATTCATGTAAACCGGGAATTCGGGAATTCTTTATTGATATTTCTTCATTTATGATTTTACTAGCGACCCACGCCGGCTTCACACGGGTACAATCATACATATAAACCTTCCTCTTGAATCACTTTATCTATTACAAAAAATCGAATCAAAATTTATTGCGTAGTTTTAAAGATCTAAGCATACATACAACGGGATAGACGGCACGAAGCGACTTTGTTTTATACTATGTAGTGAAGTGTGGTAAAATGCCTACATCATTTAAATTTGATTATGTCGTTAACATTTTATTTGAATAGGCCGAGATTTAAGGAAAATTAAAAACTAAAGAGGTGTTTGGGCACCAACCCATAACAAAATATATAGTCACAAAGATACATAATTATATCCAAGAATTAATTCATTTTGTTTCCTCTTTCAAGCAATACCTATGGCCTTTACAAATCAAAAATTGGCTCAAAATTTGGCATTAGGTACCTACATGCCCTTATTCCCTATCTGGGTATATGATTCGTGTTCGTTGTCTCTTATTCTTTTCGTAGTATTTGTAAAGATTATTCTCCTCTCAAAATATCTCCGTCACAGAATGCGTAGCACGAAATTAACTTCTATAAATCTCATAAAGGTATCACAATCAGAACCGGCTAGAAGCGCCGCAGAACTATGTCGGTCTAACTAAATGCCTGGAGACATGCCAAAGTAAACTCGGCCCAACTCTAATATAATTTTGTTCCAGTTTGGAAACAAATCTCATATTCCGCTGCAAGATTGCGTCCATATGAAATCTGTTATCTATTCAATATTGTCAAAGAACCTTGGAGATTTTTTTTGAATAAAAAACGAGTATATAGAACGCTACATATACAAAAAGATATAGAAATTAATGCGTCTATCCACTACACCGTACCATACCATGATCGTATTAGGACCGTATCAGGCAAAAATATATTATTAGTATTGAAAACCATGAGACTATACCCGTATCTTCACCGACCAGCACCGTCGCGTGCTGTGAACGAACCGTCAACAATTGACAACGAGAATATTTTACTGGTGCAGTGCCGAAACGCTCCGAGCACGGTACGCGACATTGCCAACCGGTTTGGTTTTTATGTTTTTATTTTACTTATCTTTTTGTGAATTTGTTATATTTTGTTTGACATAGATTACAGCAATTCAACTTTTTTTTTAATTATAATTGCGTCAATAAATCGCTCTGAATAATTCGATTCAAACTATGTAATATAAAACTGACGATTTAAAAGTGCTTGTTGCTAGGCCTATTTGAATAAAATAATAATGTTTTGAGTTTGAGTTTGGTGCGTGCAGGCTGCGAAACGGCGAGCATACGGGTTATAACCATACGTATGATGACCGTTCATCCAATTCTCTCGTGAAAAATGTGCTGATAGCCTTGCTGAATGCGGATGACCCAACGCGGATGCTACGGGGATGATACGCGGCTGGTATGGGGACGATACGCGGATGCTCGTGCTCACTGCATGAAACGTTATGGACACGTTCTAATGGGCGTAGTATCCCGTATCGTGTTACATTCCGTGCTTAAAACGTTCACAGTACGGTCATTGTGTGATACGGTCGGTGTAGTACTTGGGGAGACACCTTCAGCCATCATAGGCTTTCGTATGTTGCTTTTGATCACTATATACTCTCCTAATAATGTAGATAGACAATAGATTCAGATAGATAAAAATCAAGAAAATTATATTGTTTATCTAACACAATACATATATGGTTAGACAACTAAGCATTTGAGGCAGTCTAGTACCTATCTAATATAGTGCTAAAAACAATAAAAACATAATATGGTTTAAAATAATTTGTTTCTATAAAAAGACGCGTTTCCAATATTCCTGAATCGTGAATGTTAAAAAACCAACAACTCAAACAATGAGTATTTTGGTATTATATTATTAAATTTACGCAGTAAAAGCGTCCGACGTAGGCAAATAAATTTTCGTCAAGAATAACTCCTGAAAACCTCACGAAAAATACATCGTATTGTGTGATAAAAAATCTCATATGTTTCGTCATGACAGGTAAAATGAAGAGAGGGCTAGAAAATACAACACATTGAACATAACGTAAAGCACCTCAAGGAAACATATTATTACGACAAAAATATTTTATAAGGAGAGATACGAACGAGTGAGCTCATACAATTTACATTTTGATCACAACTGCCAGAATCCCTTTTACTTTTGCAAATAAAATGAAATGCTTTTACTACCGACAAGTCACTCGGGAATTTAGTGAGATGAGTGCGAAACTATCAAATGAGTAGCCAACTAAAGTATAAACGAAATTTGAAATGAAGACTGATTCATAAATGCCACTTTTGGTTAATTGATTTACTACGTGTGTACTAGAGAAATGTTAATTAATGTTCACTTTAGATACCGAATTAATATTAAAGAATTTCTTCAGATCATACTTATACTTCATTAAATGTGGATGGACTCTTTCTGTTCAGAATATATTTTAGTTTTTAGGTTAGGTCGGTCATTCCTTTTCCTCATGTGGTCAAACAGAACTTTGATAATTTTTGGGTAAGCATTTATAGGCATTATATTTTACCCAAAACAGTAAGTCTAATACAATTTCCACACCTAAGGTTATCAATTTTGTTGCTAACTGGAACAAAATGGTTTCTATTGGAACAGATTTTTTAACTTAATTATAGTCACTTCAATATTATAGTCAATTCAATATTATATTATTGTAATTGTAACTGATTTAATTTACTAACCCTTATTTATTTAATGTGAAACCAACTCACTGACTACGAGTGAGCTTAAAACCAGCTTAGCGCTGTGCTCACGACGATTTTGCCATGTCATCTTTAGTTTACTTACTTACTAACCGATACGTACACCAATTATTGTAATGTGATTTTGATTTTTTAATAAAAATAATTTTATGTAGGTAGACCTAAGGTATTTATCCGATCAAAGAGTCCACACTTTTCAGGTAAAGTAAGTTCTTAAGTATTTTAATTTAGACAAACGATGTTTTCGACGACAAAACAGCAAAGAACTACAGGTCTCGCTGTCAAGCGCTGATACGAAAGTTTAGTACCCATTCCTCATGAGCGCTATAAACGGTACTGTTTTATTTTATCGTAATAAAATTTATTGTGATACCAATTTGTATCTCGGCGCTGACGACGCTAACATAAATACAAGTAGGATGGCATACGATTTCGTACTCGTATAGTTTAAATTTTAGGCATGTTGTTCGTTAGATGACTGCACATTAAATGTAAGATAAAATCTACATCTTGCGAAAACCGGCAAGTTACGTGGGTAACAAATGTCTGGCTATGCCGCCTCCGCCTGGGCCCGGAAAAAGGGGAAAGCCCTGGAAGTGCTGGCTGGACGTTGTGAGGGATGACATGCGTGCCAATGGTTTCACACAGGAGGATGCCGAAGATCGTGCGAAGTGGAGGAGAAAAAGCAGGAAAGCAGACCCTGGGCCCCGAAGCAGCTGAGGGGCAACCGGGACAATCGCTCAGATGAGAGAGAAAATAACGAACTTATTCATAGTAAATGTTTCACTTATTTATCAGATCAGATGTTATGATTTCTTACTCCTGAAATTACCAAACATTGACCCAAGTTTTCTTGTCTTTTTTGTACCAGGTAAATAAATAGCAGTGCAATGCAGAACGAAATAATACCGACTGTCATATTTATTAAAGTAAGTAATAACATTCGTCTCCTTCCCTCCATGATTCATACGCCTTTTATCCAAACGAAAAAAATCTGCTATTAGATAATTACATGTATAGTCATTATCAGTTCTTAATGCATGTGTTATGTTATGTGTTACTTATTATCTATTGATAAAGCGCAGCAAATCCTAACCTAACCTAATCTAACTTGCTGAGTGAATTATACATACACTTTAAATCCATTAAATTACACTGTATCGTTATCTTTCTAGCAAAATGACTGAAATGCAAATTTGTTTCTTAAGGTATAAAGCTGCTAGCCGAGTCAAGGCAAAGGGAATATGTTATGAAACGTACGAACTCCTAACAAGTAGGTCAGCATGTAAATCAACAGGGAGTCAGCTGGGAGGACGTTACTTACTATAAAAAAATTACGTAATTTTGTAAATACATCTAATTATTATTTACACCATTCTTTCTAACAGCACATGTTATGAATGCCGCACTTTTGAATGGGATTTATATATCTTAGTTTGGCATTTCAAATGTTAATTCAAACATGTGTATATTTACAGCAGATGAGAGCGGTAAAACTGGACGGGCGGCGTTCAATTTAAGATAATTATTGGGCCGTAGTCCCAAGTAGCGAGTACTCTCGTAGTCATTCTACTCGCTTGAGCGAGAAAACTACTAGAATTACTGTCAGAGTACTCGCTGCTCGCTGGCGGTGTGCCTAGTGCCTTACGGTCTATATAGTAGGTACATGTTAATTTACCTTGGATGTGAACACAAAATACACTTTTTAGGTTATGCGTCAGATATTACAAAGTTGTTTGCATACTACCATAATAGTATCTACCAGAACATTCTAGATTCCTTGTTCCCCATCACGATACCCCCGAAACGGTCGCTTGTCTCAATTCAATAAGGCTCACATGCAAATTTGTGTTGATTGTCCCCTGTATCGGCAAATAATCGATCCCTCTGTCTGACCAGCCTCGTGTGACGTCGTGAATACTTGCTTTAGGTTTGCAAATACGCTTTAAGTGAGCCTTTGTTGAAGGTTTCGTATGCAAAGTGGGCTTCTGGATTTTCATACGCAGTAACTGATGATAGGCTCATAGTAGGTAGGTACTGAGAGATGTAATTAACATTTTTGTCGCAATTCGGTGGTGGTGGTGGCTGTCGGGGTGGTGTTCATTTTGCAGTCATATAGCACTCTACCTAAATGTCTCGATCAAGCCGTTATCTTAGTAGAGTAGTGTGAAAATTATTTATCTTATTTCTCCTACTGACGGGCTCTAGACTAATTCAAATATCTGCAGTCACTCCGATGCACACCTTTATATAAAAGTATTCGACAACCTCTACCTCAGCTGACACCTTGGGCAGAAACGAAAATGTACGCGTTATGCGACAGAGAATGTATGATTAGGCCATGTGGAACATCAGGTTTGATTGACAGCGAATAACTAAGTACAGTGACCCTACTGTCTGTGAATCACAGTCATGATTCTAAAATATAACTGCTTTTATAGCAGTGCAGAAGTAGTAACATTCACTAACCTTCAAAATGTTAGTGTTGGTAATGATAACCATAGATGTTAGCATGAGACAAGAAAGTAGCAAAACATTTTCTTCCACTAGATTTTAATTCACAATAACGTTGAAAAAATATATATGTAGTTACAGTTTCGCCTTATATGCTGTACGTATATCTTATGTTATTACTATGCAAGCTTGTCAACGCAAGCTTAACAAGCACTTGGGATGCATGTAAATAATAAAGGCATTATTATATCCCCGTAACTAACCCTTCTAATCAAACGCGGTACATGGCTGGCTCTAACTTAAGCCTCGACACGTGTTCAGACGTATATGAGCTGCTGTAAACGCAAGTTTATAATTTAACGGATAAAGCACTAGAGGTCTATTTTAGTCCAGCTCTTGCGATACCATCACATTTCAAACTTTTACGCGCGCGCGCTTCGACGCGGGTCGAGGTAATAATTATACTTACCAGAAGGAGAGCTCGAACAAATTGAAAAGTTATTGTGATATCAAAGACATGAATAGAATTTACGGTGAGGTCTATAAACTCCAAGTTTTGGTATGGTATCAAAATTACATTACCATGCACAATCTGTACTTAGTTTAGTTTTTTAAAAATATGTTGGCATTGACGCGTGGAAACGAGCGCTTGCGACAAATCTAATGTTGACATCACACCAAATTGAGCCAGATAGATCCTTTAATTATCTTACAAACACGTTAATCGTTTCTGTTAGACAAGTTTACAGAGTTTGAGATACATATTAGGTACCTACAGCGATCTTGGAAACTTTGCAATACAAAGATAGGTAAAGGAGATTTTGTAGTGTTTTAAAGACCACGTTACGTAAAATAGGTACATTAACATTACACATTAAGTTACATTAAGTAAAGTATTGCCCAGGTTGTTGCCCGTCCTAAATGACAAAAGGGCCCTAGAATATCGCATCGTTCGGGTTTAGAAGAAAACAGAGGCATGAGAGTTGGGAAATCCTTATTTCAAGCTTAGGTCGTGTCACACAATCTCAAATGGCTTCTGTATTGATTTTAATTAGTTAATAGCCATGGATATAGTTATTACGTAGCTATTCAGTGACAATGGCCGATTCCAATTAACAAAATTGCATAACGGACGTTATGTCTATTACATCACCAATTCATGCATTTGTAATTCGAACGCTAAACCTAATCACCACTCTGGGATCTACAAGCAGCATCATTTCGTGACGAATTTCTCCAGCATTGGGTTTAATTGATGGTTTTTAGTGCATGCCGAGTAGTTCATAATTGGACCTCTGTAAGTACGCTAACGAGGGCCGCGCACATGCCAAAACACGCGTTGGATTTCCAGGACACTTGGCAGAGATTTTACTGCTGCCGAATTCTGATTCGCTCTGTCCTTTTCGCTACACAGACGTAAAATACTTGCCGGACTGCGATGGCATGGTAGTGGTTTTCAACAACTGGTTATGGCATGCGTTCCATGTTTATGTTTGTATTGTCTGTTGTTATTAGCTAGTTGATTTTGAGTGAGTCAAATGTTTTGAATGTAACGACAAAATTTCAGAGTGTGTGTTTCACTTGCTCAATTCCTCATTAGGTTGCATCGAATATCTATACAAAATTAGTTTTCACTATTGTATCTGATTCACAAATAATTACAGAACCGTGTATAGATAGTCGACGAATTGGAATGTTTGGCATGTTAGGACTCTATTACAATAGAAATAGAGTACAAAAGTGACAAATATTCAAATTCCCTGACTGTATATACAATCAACATCTAAAATATCTATAAGCACTAAGTGACAAAATATGCGAACATAATTATGATGACAAAGGCGTAAGAGCCTGTACAAATATATTTTGTCACTGCAGGGACGTATATTTATTTAGGACTGTACAACAATACTTTTCTACATTTCTACATTTTATTCAAAATTATTCTCTTGAATGAAAAGTAGGCCAAGTTATTAGCCTCAGCTTGTCTACGAATATTATTAACGCTACTACTTTCCAAGTAGGCTTAAATAACACTTATTTTATAAAAACATTTTACCAATTTAACAAGTCTACTTGGTACGATAATGCTAACAAGTTTCCTTTCAGAGCTAAGTCTGACTAACTGCCAGGTTTAAGTATTCCAGGCCAAGTCGGGATCAACCGGGATCAAGTTTTATTATTTATTTCTATCCTTCACTTATTTTTATAGAGCCGAGGCTAAGTCTTTCAACACCTTTGCAGGCAAGATTTTCTGACTTCTAGAAAGAATGCTCACTCTTTAGTATATTATGCAACAGTTGAATAACAGGGGTCAAAAAATGCGAGTGGCGTGGGTTGCGATACGAGCTTTAGCGAGTATCGCAAAGGAAGACGCCTCGAGCATTTTTTGACCTTATTATTCAACGTTGCATATAATACTTTTTCTACGACTAGTAGCCTCTTAAATGAAACAAAATACTACAAAGTAAAAATTTATTTATGAAAGTGCAAGTGGAAATTTTGTATAGTGTTGTGCGAAATAGTAATAGATGGTCGACTGGTTGATGATGTTTCACTATTTATATGTAATACAAACACAATAGCCGTTGCAATAAGACTGATTTTTTTTTTTAAATTACACATTAAAGGTGACAGTTCAAGTTAACCTAGTAGCACACTAGATGGCGCTAGTAGTACCAAAAATTGATTGCTTTGATATATATTTTAACACCTCCACTTATCAAAATAATCCAAGTAGGTACCATAGCAGAAACAATACAAAAAAAAAACTTAACTATAACATTACATAATATTCTGAATGCCCAGTTTTTTTACAAAATAATTATGTTTAACACTGCATAATCCTTTTGTTAAAATGTCTGCCGGCATTTCAGAAGTTTGTAAATAAACAATTTTTACAAGATTGTTAGCGACAGCCTCTCTAACAAAATGATGACGAACATCTATGTGTTTTGTTCGTTTATGGAACAAAGGATTTTCTGTTAACTTCTGGGCTCCTTGATTGTCATTGTATATCACAATCTTGTAGTCACAGTTAACAATTTCTGACAATATTTTTTTTAAATAAATTGCCTCTTTGACAGCCTCTGATATTGCCATGTATTCAGATTCAGTGCTGGATAAGGCTACTGTTTGCTGCTTTTTACACTCATAAGAAATCACTGTACCTGACAATTTAAAGCAGAAACCAGTATAAGATTTCCTATCAATAGTATTTGAGGCCCAATCTGCATCTACATAACCTTCCAAATTACTATTGTCATTTGTAAACATTAGTCCATATGATTTAGTCTTCTGCAAATATTTTAATATTCTTTTTGCATGCGCCCAATGTACTGAAGTAAAACCATTATTAAATTGGCTCAAGTAACTAACACTGTAACTGATATCTGGGCGTGTAAGTACAGATAAATACATAAGGCTGCCTATCAGATGTTGATACGGATACTGTTTACAAATCTGTTCAGTTTTTTCTAACTTTAAATTACATTCAATGGGAGTATCAACAGCATTACAATTTGCCATATTAAACTTTTTCAAAATTAGGTTCACAAATTGTTCTTGATCTAAAGATATACTGCCATTTTCATACATTTTTACCCTTATACCTAAACATTTTTTCACTTCTCCTAAATCTTTTATTTTAAAATTTGACATTAAATTTCTCTTTAAGTCTTCAGTCAGAGCTTTACTATTTGAGAAGATGAAAAAATCATCTACAAATACAGTTATTATTATCTGCTCATTCTTTACACGTTTACTGTACAAACATGGTTCCAATTTTGACTTAATATAACCCAAACTTAGTAAACAATCATCAACTCTTTTATTCCATGCTCTGGCAGATTGTTTTAAACCATATATTGCGCGTTTTAATTTAAGTACACTATTATTTTTACAACTTAAATTTGGTGGTACTTGCATGTATACATTTTCATCGAGGTAGCCGTTTAAGAACGCTGTGGTTACATCGAGATGGGTAATTAAACCTTAACTTTACACTTAACGCAAATAATAGTCTCAAAGTTGAATATCTAAGAACTGGTGAGTATGTCTGTTTGTAGTCCACACCTTCTCTCTGAGTAAAACCCTTAGCTACTAAACGAGCTCTAAACCTCACTTTATCATCACTTTCATTTTTTTTTTTTTTAAACCCACTTGCACTGCACCACTCTCTCTGCCTCCTTCTGGTCAACAACTTCCCACGCATGGTTCTCCTCGAAAGCCTTCAGTTCTTCCATCATTGCCTGTTGCCACATGTCTCTTTCCGGTCCATCCATTGCATCTTCATAAGAGATTTCTTCACCACAAGACTCTAGGTCCTCCACCAGACATAGGTTTGAGTAACCATATCTATCGACTGGCTTTCTGACACGCTTGCTGGTACCTGGGTTTGTGTCAGGCAACTGCATATCAACCTCTCTCTCACTCGCTGTGTCAATATCTTCCTGACAGACTGTATATTCTAAGTCGTCTGATATTACGCCGGAGTTCAAAGAATCATACACATAGGTTTCATCATTTGGGTCTGAATAGGAACTGCTTTCTCCTTCAGATTCTTCCTCCACTGACTGATGCACTTTCTCTTCCACTCTTTCTTGAACTACTGCCTGTGCCTGAGCTATGTCTGCATTTGTGTCTTCTTTCTCCATAATTATGACATCTCTGCTTGTAGTGATCTGCCTGGTTTTTGGGTCATATACTCGATACCCCTTAGTATTTTCTGGATACCCTACGAGAATGTATTTCGCTGCCTTTTTGTCCCACTTCTGTCTTCTATTTTTGGGTACATGCACCATCACGTCGCTACCAAATATTCTGATATGACTCAAGTCAGGTTTTCTACCTGTCCACTTCTGGTATGGTGTCACATCTCCTAGTCCTGAGGCCACCGTTCTATTTTTTAAATACACAGCGGTATTCACTGCCTCTGCCCAAAAATGCTTTTCCAATTTAGCTTCGAAAAGTAGACATCTTGCACGTTCAACAACAGATCGGTTGAAGCGCTCACACAGGCCATTCTGCTCCGGAGTATATGGGTTTGTCTTCTGATGAATAATACCCGCTGCTTTTAAAAAGCTTTCCATCTGCTGAGAACAGTATTCACCTCCATTATCAGTTCTCAGTATTTTAATCTTATTTCCAGTTTGGTTTTCAACCATACTTCGATACTCTTTGAAATGCTGTAGCACTTGGTTCTTCTCTTTTAAGAAATACACAGAAGCCATGCGACTAGCATCATCCACAAAAAGTAGAAAATACTTCGCCTGACCAATAGATTTAGTCTCCATTGGCCCACATATATCGGAGTGCACCACTTCTAGCAAAGTTTCACTTCTATGATTAGCCGATGGAAAGGGTAATCTGGCTTGCTTCCCTTCGCAACATATTTCACAGTTGGATTTCTGGATGTCAGCCTTGTCTGTATAGGTCACTCCGTCAACTGCACCATTCTTCATTTTTTCCAGGTCACTACTATTAATGTGTCCGAGTCTTCTATGCCACTGCCTGGAACTTGTTATGTGTATGGCTGCCGCTGCTAACATCTTCTCTGACTTCACAGTATTTAATTTGTAGACCCCATTTTGTAAATTCGCAACTCCTATTAGCACATTCTGTTGATTACGGATACACGCGTTCTTCTCAAACGAAACTGTGTTTCCGTTTGCAATCAACTGGCTAACTGATAACAAATTTGTTGTTATGTTAGGAACACACAAAACATTTCGTACCGGGATGTCATACTGAGTATTATTTACTAATGTAGTGATTCGTGTATTACCGGCACACAAAACTGGCATTGACATTTTATTTGCAACAACTATTTCCTTGATTTCTTGTACTTGTCTAAGTTCCGATAAACTTTCTTGAGTAGCCGTCAAATGTTTACTAGCCCCCGAGTCTATATACCAATCTTCCGGGCTGAATTTTCCATTCAAAAATGCAACACTAAATGCACCTGCTTCCTTCATTTTGGTTTCAGTACATTGGTTCTTGTAATGACCAATTTTCTTGCATTTATAGCATTTTATTTGTTTCCCAGTTGTAGTTGACGTTTTACTTGTCATCGGAGTTGACTTTGACTTATAATGTCCAGTGTTGCCATTTCTCACTCGTTGGTTCGACCAAAACGCCGAGTCGGTTCCATTGCTGCCAACAGTGCCAACATCAGATGTCATATCAAGTAACTTCGTTTTTATAACGTCAGCGCTAACTGCCAAACCAGAGTGCTCCATCGCCATTATCATTGGCGCGAACTTTTCTGGGAGTCCGGCCAACAATAATGAACCTACCCACTGATCGTTTATCTCAAATCCTGTTCCTTTCAATCGCTGCGCTGTTTCCACCACTTGAGTAACATAATTAGTCATGGATTCACAATTCTCGAGACGAATAGATATCAATGTCCGAAGTAGACTTATCCTCCTTGTAAATCCACTGTCGTCGAACAACTGCTTCAACTTTGCCCACAAAGCATCTACCGTGTTTTCACTCTTGATGTGAACATATAATGAAGGATCAATGGTCATAACGAGCTTGGCTTTCGCTTTTCTGCTATCTTCGGCACTTAAATCTTCACTTATGGCGTCAAGGTCAATTCCTTCCAAGAGCATGAAATTTCGAACAGCAAACGCCCAATCGTCATAGTTTTCGCGACCTCTTAACTTCGGAATGTTCACTATGTAACTTGATGTCGACATTTTCAAAACTTTTTGACTAAAAAACACTTGTTATAACGCTTGGAAACTTTGGATTGCCCATAACCTAATACAAACACAATAGCCGTTGCAATAAGACTGTTTTTTTTTTTAAATTACACATTAAAGGTGACAGTTCAAGTTAACCTAGTAGCACACTAGATGGCGCTAGTAGTACCAAAAATTGATTACTTTGATATATATTTTAACAATATGCACATCAGCATTTTGATGAATGATCTGAGACAAAGTTGCATTATCAAGATCAGCAGTAAACGTTGGAGATGGTGTAATCCTGGCAGGAGATGGAGAATCGATGTTGCTTTTAGGCGGAGAATTAACATCAGCTGGAGATGCGGTGATGTTACAGGGAGTCAGTTTATTATTAGGCTCCGACAAAGATGTGGAAGGAATATTTGTCTGTTTATTCTTATTTATAGATGATATTATTAAATTGGACACGGCGAGTCTGCGATCGCAAGCGAGATTTTTCAGGTAACAGGTTTTTTGTTACTTCTTGTGCCACTGTGGATATTTGTTCCGGCGTACATTGAATTTCATCGTCTTCCATGTCTGGATTACTCTTTGAAAATTACCCAGTATTATTACTTTTTAGATAAGATAAATCACTTTTTGGTCAACGAAAAAAGTGGCGGAAAACAAGAACTAATAAAATGATTTCTTTTTAATTTGATATTTGGCGGGAAACTGAAAATATGGCACTTTGTTTATGGTTTGTTTTTATTTTTAATTTCATATACTTGGCATCCGACCTTAACTAAATCTGAATCTGGACCCAATCCGAACTGTTTGTTTTCATAAATATGTCCTAAAATATATCAAACTTGTTAAATAAGACAAGAAAGATGATACATGTTTTTATCCATATAAGTAAATCATAAAATTATTAAATAAAAAATATGGCTAAGTTGCGTTAAGTTGGCAGTGATTTTAATTTAAAAAGTTTATCTTGAACGTACCGACGAATGACTACTTAACATGATATTTGCAGTAGTCTGTGGCACCCAACACAACTTTAATTTTTCATTAAAGTTGAGTCAGGAATGTGTTTTTGGGCAATAGACTAGATAGACTTTTTACAGACCAAATAATGTATGTGTTTATATTAGACCTCGCGAATGCGTAAATTGCGAAAAAAAAGTACAGGAGTATAAAAATTGTTTTATAATTTTTTATTTTCTTTATCATTATGGTAGAGATATTTTGACATTACAATGAATTAAAATAATAGGAAAGGAACCATTTAATTTTAAGCCATTTGGACTAGTATTTGTATACAAAATGAAATAACACAATAACTACCTCTACTCGTTATTGTGAATGCCTTTGACACGAAACAAGGACAAATGTTTTGTAAGATAGAGACAATTTGCGAACTAATTATTGTGTTTGAAGTGAAAAGGTGAAGTTTTGCAAAGTTAGTTTTCATTAAGACGTTAAACGAAGTTGAAACTTAGGACAGGAAATTGAGCAATTTTGGCATTACGTAGCGTGCAATACGGGTTCAAGTTAGAGTTTAAATAAAGGTTTGAGTTTGAAACTCGTCTGTGAATAAGATAATCGTGCTTTAATATTGAATTCAACTGAAATTATAAAAGTGACTCATTTGCAGTCATAATTACTACCTAGCTCATAATAGTTGCCAGAGGGTACCTTCAGACATTTTTTTTCCTTAGCAGTGTTGATGGTGCAATGCAAGCCTGGCCTGTAATAGGAGAAAAAAAATAACTGTAGATTATTGACCTTGCTTGCTATTATTTCCACATGGTTACAGTTTAAAACAATTTTTTTATGGAACAGATAGTTGTCCTGTATTTTATTACTCTTTTGTAGTAATAAAATCAACAACTATTTTATTAATACAAAAAAAAAAAAAAAGAAACAAAAAAAGCCACAAAATATCCTGTCAAACCAAAAATGTTAAAACTATCACCTCTGAATCCGCATTGGCGGATTGACTATGATCTCGTGGTGTCAAGTTCCATTACTTAAGAGTCCTAACTTTAGATCAAAGTTTCTCCGAATTGCAATAATAAATAAAATATTTGGACACAAGGGTATACAGGGTATACAGGTGTTCTAAGGAAGCGTCCTTTTCAATATTTGCTCCTGTTACAGGCCATATCTTTTATAAACGTAACATTTGCACATTACAAGTTTGCCAGTTACTTAAATAAATGGAAAATATAATAAAATGATATGGAATAATTACTTGAATATCGTGACAGAAACAAATTCACTTTCAAAATAATTGCTTTTCATTACTAAGGCTGTTTAATGTGTTTCAACTGGCCCAATTATCCGGGCGTAATGAAGATTTTAGCAACATTAATTAACAATCAAGAAGCACTGCCTACAATGCCTAATAAATTCTCTTTGTGGACAGGCAGTATTATAAAGATGTATACAATCTAGGACTTTATTGCGTACAGATAAGGTCGAAGAGTGCATATATATTTATGACGCTGACCGGACAACCGTATAGGTCGGAATGAATTATTTACACAATAAAACAATGAGTAAGCGGTTCGTCAGAAATTAAAAGCACTTGAGATCATTGGAACGTACCCTTGTCAGTGGAACTTTCAGTGGCTACCCGGCTCAAAACGTTTTTGTGGGCCCTTAAAAGGATACGCCAAGTGTAAATTAACATAGTCGATAGCGTTGTCCAATATTGAACTTCGGTTTAGTTTGATTGAATTTAATAAGAGATACTGAAGTGGACGGCGGGCTTGGGCGTGGTTATAAATTATATTTAATAACGCACTGTAACGCAATGCACTTGTTTTCCATGCGGCGCTAACTACCCACCAGTGGCGGAGCGTCCATACAACTCGATTCCCACCGGCTTACCTAATTTTCAGCCAGTGCAGTTCTTTTACTACGGCTCATGAAGTATAAGAAAGGCAAATTATTTCCGGCTTTCCTAAGAATATTTTTGACGCGCCGCCACTGCTACCCACACTACATTGTTCAGTAGGAAACATAAAGTCTTAGAGCTATTAGAAGTAACGCATTTTATTATTGTATTTTGAACTAGCTTTTGCCCGCGACTTCGTCTGCGTAGAACTCGCGTCATCGCGTTAGAATGTTATTTCATTCTTCTATTTCATGCGCTTACCTAGTTATCTCTCTTCCATTCTAACTTAAACCCCGTTAAGGGATGATTTCCGGGATAAAAGTATATCCATAACAAATTTCATCTAAATCGGTTGAGCATTTTAAGAGGAAACAGGCAGACAGAGTTACTTTCGTATTTATAACCCGCCCCAGTTTCGCACGGGTAGTCCAGTTTTAAATTTATTTATCTAAGCTTTTGCCCGCGACTTCATCCGCGTGAATATCCATTATCCATATCAACTTCTACACCGTATTTCGCCGGGTTGTCTCGCCAAACATTGCGCACGCCGGCTCAATGCGCCCACATGAAACATGACAGTGGACTAAATATATGTTATTAACTTATTATAGATGTAGATGAAAACGCTCGCGAGCGAAGTGAGCGCGAAACTTTTCGGATATTCTGATACGGGTGTGGAAAATACTTCATACGCATCAAGTAATGAAGATGAAAACGCGAGCGCAGCGAGCGCGAATTCTTTCAAACATTACGATGTAGGTGCGGAAAATACTTCATACGCATCAAATAGTGTAGATGAAAACGCGAGCGCAGCGAGCGCGAAATGTTTCGAACATTGATGCAGTTGCAGGTGTGGAAAAGACTTCATACGCACCAAGTAATGAAGATAAAAACGCGAGCGTAGTGAGTGCCAAATGTTTCGAACATTATGATGCAGGTGCGGAAAATACTCATCAAGTAATGTAGATGAAAACGCGAGCGCAGCGAGCGCGAAATTTTTCGAACATTATGATGCAGGCGCGGAAAAGACTTCATACGCATCAATTATAATGTAGATGAAAACGCGAGCGTACGGCGCGCGAAAATTTTTTGAACGTTATGATGTAAGTGCGGACAATGCTCATCAAGTAATGTAGAAGAAAACGCGAACGCAGCGAGCGCGAAATTTTTCGAACATTATGATGCAGGTGCGGAAAATACTTTACACTCATCAAGTAATGTGTATGAAAACGCGAGCGACGAAGCGAAGCGCGAGAAAAGACACCATTCGCATTAACTATAATGTAAATGAAAACGCGAGCGTACGGCGCGCGAAAATTTTCGAACATTATGATGCAGGTGCGGGAAATACTTCATTCTCATGAAGTTATGCACATGAAAACGCGAGCGCAGCGAGCGCGAAATTTTTCGATCATTATGATGCAGTTACGGAAAATAATTCCTACGCGTCAAGTAATGTAGATAAAAAAGCTAGTGCGAAATGATTCGAACATTATGATGCAGGTACAGAATATACTTCATACGCATCAAGCAATGTAGATGAAAACGCGAGAGCAGCGAGCGCGAAATATTGAACAAAAAAAATTTGTTGACCTAATTAAGTGGCTTTGTAAAGAGGTAGTTGAATAGATATTTTTTTTATTCATAAATTATTGGAATTTACGAAATTTTGATCCGATGAATTTAAAATTTGGTAATAATGATTGTTATTACGTATTTTTTACCAACAAATACTAATATATTGATAAATTAGATTTTTTTCTTTGAAATTTCCTTATTTTTCCTATAAAAACCAACTTAACTTTGCGGTCGGTTCGGAACCCTAAATGTGCGAGGTCCGACTCGCACTTGGCCGGTTTTTTTTGCTTTCCAATCCGCCTGTTCGAATTTGGTCATACTTGATGTTTATTGTTACGTAGGTATGTATGTTTTAATAACGAATACCAATATACCCTAAATTTATGTCTGTTACGCGCTGAACGTATTTTATACATTTTGCTGACGGAAAACGCAACTAATCGGCACCTCGAAGAACCTCAATGACACCCATATCGATTATTAAGAAAAGTAAATAAGTAAATGTCCGCCATCTTCGATTTGAAAATGGATATCATTCTTGTAATGAGCACCTCAATAAACAATATTTTAGACAAAAATGCGCATACCTAATATATAGGTACATGTCGCAAGTGCTACCATGCAACCGAGAGCCCGCCGCTCTGCGTAGGTAAAGTACCCTCTATCGAAAACAAAAAAAAAGCCGAGGTTGCGTAGTAAGGTTTGTGAATATTGATAGCGACTGACTGACCAACATAATTAGATCTCTCATTTCAAACAGTTAATATGGTTTGAGGGACTTTTGTATTTTTGTCTATAGCCTTGAGAGGCAGAGGTATTGTTATTTCACCCCCCATTTTTTCAAATACTATCTGTTTATTATACAATGTTTGAATGAGGTTCTATTTACTTTGCGTCCATGTATATACTTACCAACTTTCAAGCCTGTAAATCATGAACTGAAAGACTTCTCATACAAAGTTTAACCCCTCTTTTCACCCCCTTTCATCCCTAACCTGTATGATTTTTATAGCCTATAACCTGGCCGAAGATCTAATAAACATATTAGTGAAGGCTGTATTAAAATCCATTCGCTAGTTTTCGCGTGATAGTTAGACATATAAACAGACAGACAAACAGACAAACAGACAAACAGACATGAATTCTAAAAACAGTTGAAACGTGTTCTGTTATCGATTCTTAGACCCCTCCATCGATTTTTTTACTAATATCTTCAATGTACAGATTTTCGACCCTCTTCTGCTTTATTATATGTATAGATAACGAATAAGAATAAGTCTTTTGTTTTAACATGATATTTACAGCTGTCGACTACTCTGAAAGTGTGTTTGACGATGCAACGGAGCCACGTCGTATTGCCGCCTTAATTATGTCTTAGTTTTAAGTATAAATAGGAATTTCTCTATAGGCCCTTGTTGCATGCTATCAATACATAAATATACGTATTTTTTTATTTGGCTTATCAGTTTCGCTTGGGGGACTTAGATGCCTTCCTCGCCAACTGGCCGGACGAAGCACAGACACATTTGCCCAGCAGTGGGACACACCCATAGGCTAGTTAAAAAACAGTTTGGCAGCTAGGAATATTCTGCCAGTCGGAAACTTGTTTACAAACTAACACAGATTTTCACTAAAATTAAACAGAATCCACTCCGTTTCTGGTTTCTGGACATACACTTTATACGTTAGGTACATAAATTACACGAAGCAGGTCCCTTCATAATACACGTATGTAAGCCTGACACAAGTCGCGCTCAAGTTCTAAGAAAACATCCAAAACGGAGTCGGCGATTTCACGCTACAACTAATTTCTCTCTCACACTGGCTTTTAACGCACATTTGTAGGTAAGAAATTTCGCTTTAAATTCTCATTCCGTTAACAAAATGTAAACAGAAACTCCGGGATGAAGGCGAGAACGGAGGAAACGCGGCCGGTTCGTGTTCCTTCAGTGATATAATTGAAATTTTGTTCAACGCCACTGCTCTGCTATCTGTCCCATTATTTATTTTACAATGAGGATTTTCTAATTAGATGTTTTTGGGCCTTCTATACTTTGTTGTGTGTAATGCGCCGTAGCGACACTTGAGCAAGGCGGTTGGTGCTGGTAACAATTTACTTAGGCTTTACTGTGCCATGTCTGCGGGGCCGCGATTATTATTTAATTGTTCATTTTCGTTGGTCGTTGGAACCCACATAACGCATGCATCTTGTTTTCTTCTTTAACACGTTAAGTGCGAAGCATCATTTCCTTGATTGCTGCTGGTAAGTACGTGACAAGACAAAATTGACTGGTACCGAGCCTTGATACTGCCACTGGACCAGTCCAGAGAGACTTTCCTTATAGGTATTTCCTAGAAAATCTTTAAAAAAATTGACTTTTAATGATACAGTTCGTTGAAATGTTAATGTAACCCGATTAATTTTATGGCCGTTTTAGGTAATCATTAATAGAAGATAAATTACAAGGGTCTTTTTAGCATTATCAAAACCAGCACAATAAAAAGTGTATAGGTATCTGTAATTAGGCATCGGAAGCTAAAAAACTACACATATCGATACCAAATATTTTTGCCAATACTGAGATGTTTCAAAACTACAAAAAAAATACATTTTCCTTACTTTTCAACATATGTATATTTTGGTACTAATGCAGACTGAAGTAATGATGCCTATACCTGTGGTGCTATACCAGAAAATTTCGTACCAGTCACATTTGACTGGCATAGAGCTAACTGAAGTAAAAGTATCCTTTTGGTGCGCACCAGTCTATTCTGACTTGTGCCAGCTTACACTCTTTATTAACTAGATTTTAAAGTAACAATTCCAAATCTATACTTATCCCTTTTATCACCTAAGATTTCATTTATACAAATCCCCCTGCATCAGGACAAATACTGTGATAAGATATGTCCGGTGTAACAGAAAGTTGCGTGCCAGATGGTTTCCTTCAACGTGTTAACAAAAAACTAGTGAAAAAGAGTCCTTAAGAAAGAGATAGAAGTTTCTAGGATAAAGTGTTTTTTTAAGTAAGTGACGTTGGAATTTTCTCTTGGCCCCCCGGCCATCCCCATGCCACATATTAAATCTATGTAGGATCGGTCCCCAGGAGAGTATAGGTTAGGTTAATCGTACGTCCCATCCCATCGAAGAAGAATTTAAGTAAATAGGAAATTATTTTTATTTGTATGTCACCATTACCTATATGAGAAAAGAAAGAAGAAAATTATAGTTATAGTAGAAAGTTTCATTTTTACGGGTATTAAAGAAAGCTCGTATAAAGTGCATGTTCTCTTATATCAGAAAACTCATCATAAACCTAGGTGCTCTTCTTTTATGGAACATAATAACGCCCGTCTTATGTCTGCGGAACAATACCAATTTCCCTTTATTATGAACACTTAGTAACATCACAAGACCAATGTTAGTCTATTGTTAATATTAAAAACTTTACTCTATTACGAAGATTAAAAATCTAAAAAACCCGCATGACATATAAATCTACCTAAATAGACCTAAGGACTGTCTTATAATAAACATTGCATGGCTGTGAAAATGATAAATCATAAAGAAATATAGCACATTTATGTGTATTTTTTTTGGAAACTAAGTCTGGAATAAATTGAGTTCGAACAGGTTCGTCAAAGAAATCAAGACATTCATAATAACTGTAATTATTGTACATGAAACAATTGTGGCTTAGTTTTATTCTGGAGGTTTTTCTTCGACATGCTATTTGACTGATAATCAAATCCGTTTTTTTTTAAATGACAAAATAAACAATCCGTTAGTATTTTGTTGGGATATACTTGTCACGGTACCCGATCGTAAAACAACGCCTCGTAGCTATATTTATAAGTTGTAGCGTATTAAAAACAAACAAGCAAATCGGTCGAATAGTTATATGGATCATCATCAGCGTCGGCTGCCTCGCCTCACCTTTCCCCAGAGAATGCAACGACTATCGTCAGACTAACACAGCACACACCATACCGCCCATGCCCAAAGCAAGCAAGTGCCAAAGCCTTTTCATAAAGACAAAAAAAAAAACATTCTGAGAGATATTCATCAGCCTTATCACCTGTTAACGGATTATCCTCCTTTTATGGTATATCCTATATACTCCTTTATACCGTATATATCCATGTAATTGCTCTATATCCCTATGTAGCGGTAACATGGTCGCGAAGCGGTCATGTGGATATTGGATACCCTGTCGCTGTTAAAATACTGTTGTTCATCACACTGGCTTCCAACCAACACATCTTTATTTATAAACAATTGTGCTTGATTCACAGTAACGAACCCCTCAAATCTCAAACAACCTCAGAACTGACTCCACCACTCCGTGGCTGCCAGAACCGTCGTTAAAACTTTTTGGACAGATAACACGATTACACTTTTTTCGTTACGGAACTTTGCAGAACATGACTGTAGTGTTATTCTAGTAGCCTGTACAACGCTTCACCTCACCCTAGGTGAACCAATGCGTCAGACCTCTTATTACGTGTTGTTATTACGAGTCCCGGTGTCAAGATATGCTTGGGGTGTGCGATGAGGTTAGCGGTGAGGTCAACATTGTAAATTGTTCAGCTGTTCTGCGGATGTAGTGTGTTTCCTCAATCTGTTTTCCAATATCGTACTTATTTCTCACTTGTCAAGATACTCTAAATGAACCGAACGAATATTAAAGTATAAAAGAAAAAATACCTGAGGTTTGTATTAGGATGTTGACAATAGAAAATTATTATTGATATTTAATTCTTATGCAATGTGAATGGCATATGAGATTATTGCCAGTCGGATTAGTGTAAATAAAATTATGGAAATCATTAGTAATCCCAGCTGATTGCACCATAATCGCGTCATAGATCTTCTAATCAAAATCCTAGTAAAGTTTATACCAGAGGAGTAATTGTGTAACTTTTCAAACAAACGTTAAGACAAATGAAATGCCATTTTCTCTTACAAAAAAGTACATTTAAGCCTACCTAACCTATGAATGAAAAATTTCAGTTATTGTTTTCAACTTTTACACAGATATTGTAGATAACCAATTTGTACTGTAAGATTTGTATGCAGTTTACCCAACCCAATCCAATGTGAAATTAGCATCATCATTTAAAAAATCTTGACTAATACTCCTGTTCAATAGTTCTGATATTATACATATATACCTCACAAAATATTTACTTATTTCCGGATGCTTGTTGATTTGCGTAAGCGGCACGGGTTAAAAAATATATTTCCTATGATATTACCGATATAAAATAACGTTATAAAAAGTGTACCTACCCAAAGAACCTGGCCAATATTTTTCACTTTAAATCAATATTTACCGGATCCTCACAAAAAATCATAATAATTTATAGTGCACTTCCTGAAAACAGTCATTACGGTTCATAATTCATTCCGGGTACTAACTAAAAGGATTTATTTTCTTAAGAGGAAAAATAACGCCCGGCAATAGGTACTTACAATTACTTAAACTAATTAATCGGTTGTTTTCCTGAATCGTAACATCAGCATACTTTTTGCTTAATGAAGCGAGCCATAAAGTACGATCTCTGATTTGCTAGGGTTGCCCCGTTGCCCCTTAATTCAATTAACCATGGGCCAAAGTGATTGTACAAGTGTTCCGTATTTCTTACTCATCTTGCTATAGAAATGCTTATTGCTTAATAATACAAAACTCAAGCCCAGTATTAAGAACATGTTTTATTGCAAACTTATGTATTTAAAGACTTAAAGTGCGTGTTTATTTACATTAGTACATTATTTAAAACGCACGCGCACAAAAAACAAATAATGAACTTCTTAACATACTAATCTTTTCGAAATGATACGCGATACAAATATAGTTATATTAGTTGTTTGTTAAATTCATCTACCAAGTAGATAATTAAATATAAGACGATGAATTTATAACGGACTAAAGAAGCAATGTTGAAAATAATTGTTGGTATCTATTTTGGGGTACCTTGTTAATTATTAAGTTTTGGAAATTAAGCGCCTGACGGATCTAATGAGAAACTAGTTCCGCAAAGCTTTTGATTGCACTTTAGTACTTAAAATATGTTAAAATTGATATATTAAACAGTGTACTACATGAAAAGCTAACTTCGATTGTAAGAGTTAACATCCATCAGAGATAGGTGAAGCTGTGTTTCCAAACATTTGACACGTAGCTGATAAGCATGCGAGTCGCCAAACATATTTATGATGAAATGATAAAATTCATAGGTAGGCATTAACTTGTTAATCCGTCAATCGTTAATTAACGAAGTTCACAAAATGCTTAACGGATTAACTTTTAAGTTAACTCCAAAAATTGTTAACGGGCTCATTAACTTCCGTTAACTTTCCATAAGTCCGTTATTCGTTAAAGAAGTACCTACCAATTCGCCAAAATAATAGGTATTGTGCTGTGCCGCTAACACTTTCTGACTAGGACGTCCATCGGGCGATGAAAATCCATGGCCGAATTGTGTGATTGTTAATTTTGTATACAAATTAGGAGACTGAAATACTTTATGATTTTATACGGTGATTAAACCTAAGTCTGTATAGTAGCTGAGTAGTTCATGCGTACGACTCTCAAATATGAGGTCATGGATTTTAGTCCTGGCCTACTCATTTGACGAAGCTCCAAACTTCATCAATTGTTTCAGTTTATTCTTTAGATTGGAAGGTCAAATGGCAGTTAGGCACTTCTTCAAAAACTAAGTGCCTACTCCAATAGTGGGGAATTAGGAAGCAGGTGGGCCCGAGCCCTTTTAAATGAAATGGGAATGGGATTGGGACGAAGGCATGTAAGTAGAGACATTAAATGTGGAAGAAATTTTCTTCCATAACCCATGCCAATATTTTTAATTATAAGTAAATTAGTTAATAACCCAAAGGCGTATAAACAGTAATTTCAATAATGAGTTAATGGATTAACGACTAACGTTCACTATCGTTAAGTCTTTCAAAATGTAACGCTTTAACTATTAACGATGTTAACTTTTTTAACGGATTAGCGATTACACGAAGTTAACTATTTTATTAACGGTGCCCACCTCTGATAAAAATAGAGCTTTGCACATCTTTGATGTGTGGATATATTCTCCCTAGAACAAAATTAAATAATGTATATTCATATACGTTGCCTTAGGTCTCCTAACCAGATTGCCAACCCTAGCTCAAAGGGAGAATTGCAATCTTCTAATGGGTCGGTCTCAAGTGAACGCCTAAATTATTGTTAGTCTCCGCACTGTTTTCCACCACTTGAATGGAAAAATCCACACAATTTGCCCAATTTGCCAATAGCTGTGCTCGAACACAATTAGCTTCCGAAGCTTGCCAATTCCGCTTTGAATTTTTAAATGCTGAGGGATGTTTTGCCTTAAGAGGAGGGGTAGGGCAAGCTGTCTCCATACAAACTTTGTGCAGAATTTTCTTCGTTTGTGTTTGCATTACAGTTATGATTTTTGCTATTTCGTGATGTATTTTTTTTTCATTGATATAAATGGCACATATTTTTGTAAAAAAGAGTTAACGTACCTATCTAGGAAAAGAGTAAACAGAAAAGTATTCATACGTACATATGGAAACTCAAGCCGGTATATCCGAAAAGGGTAGGCAGAGAATCTGACCTGACTTTTTTATTGGAAATAGGCTAGATTTTGACAGCCATCGTGCCTGATGATAAGTGACAATGCTTCTTAGGTACTTATACCTATTGTAGATTTAATTATATGGAATCAAATGTGAATATGGAGAAAATGTGATTTTGCAGTAAAAACAGATTAAACCTTGGTACACATTTTTAGATTTACATCAGCACATTACAGTGGTCTGCAAAAGACTGTTTGAATTTACTCTATTACTTCGAAGGCACGTAACATTAGATGCAATAATCATAAACAAATATACAAGCTCGCGTAATTAACTCTGGTCATTAAGCGCTGCCCTTTTACCACCTGCTCTAACCATTAAAACAATTACATACTTTAAACCACCTTCTAACTGGCCAGAGACATCAGCTCAAAACCTTTCCAGCCTTTTGCGCTCCTAAGCGGTAAATATATTTGTAACAGGGTCTCGCCCAAGGACAAATTCAAACCGCCATGAAATTAACAAAGCTACGGGCCTCGTTTTTCGTCGTTGGCCAGCGTTTAACGGTTGATGACAGCCCGCGGGCGATGCTTCCAAACAAAGGACTACTGTAAACTGGACCGCAAGGGAGAGGACGAGTGGTGCGAATCACAGGCGGACCGCTTCTCAGGTTAGGTATAAGATTCGTAATGCTATTGTGATTTAAACTATCGTAGGTCATGTTTAGAATGATATTAAAATACGGTTAAACAAGCGTTTGAATTATCGCTATGGTTGACATGTTTTAAGTCCTTCAGGAGTTCTTTTTCAGTATGAGTGTTCTTGCAGCTGTGTCGTTCCTCTGCGCGTGACGCACGCGACGAAGTTGCTGTGGGATTAAGTGAATAGGATAACAGGCGCTCCTGCAGCGGTTGAAACTTGTCGCCCATGTTGAGAATATTCTTAATACGAACTCTTTACGATAAAGCGTTTTCCCCTGTTTTATTCGTCGGACGTCGCGGATAGACTAGGTGGACGGATGATCTGGTAAAGGTCGCGGGAGTCCAATCGATGCAGATGGCGTAGTTAAGTACTGGTCATTGTAGCACTCTTTGGAGGCGTATGTTCAGCATTGGACGTTCTTTCGGCTGAGATGATGATGATTATGATGTCATAATCCGTAAGGGTCCGCTTTAGCAACTAATCCTAAAAGTAAGTTGTAGTAAGTCCTAAACGTAATGTATTAAAACAAAATACATCTTAAGAAAGAAACATTCGCATTCATCACACAAATACACAGTATAGGTACCTACCTACCTGCTTACCCGCCTGAACTGTATACTTACCGGACACCGGTATCTATTCCCAAGATCGCTTACTTTGCAGACAGTTACCAGCAAATCGCTGTCAACCAACATCAAGCAGCCGAGCGGGCAGAGCCCGAGCAAGCAGTTTACGCGCTGCCGTCCTCACTGGATCCACTGACCAAGGAACACGTACTGGTCTGAAACATATCCAGCGATATTCGGTGTCAAAGACGTGAGTGACCCGTTTATTATCTGAGACTCAATTGTAGATATTCTATTTTTATTATTCTATGACTTGGGCCTTAGTCTGAGACCACAACGGCGATGTGGCCGCTACACCTGGTTGAATTCGCAGCGGTCACGCCGAAGTTTTAAGGGTAAACGGTATACTTGTTAAGGGAATTATTGCTTTTATTCCGAATGCCACCCGAAATTTGCTTACATTACTCATGTTTTATTTGGTTTTGAATTTGTAACCTTTTGTTATATTTTTCCATAATTGAACCTTACCCTTTAGAAGCTGGAATTGCTGGGATAAAATCTTATCTCCTTCCTGAGATGTTCATGGTAATTTCATTTTGATCAGTTTAGCGGTTTAAGTGTGAAGACGTAACAGACATACGGAGTTAATACTCATTAGTATGAAACTATTTACGAGGTAGTTGGTACCTAGGTTTTTTTTATACCACGCCGGTGGCAAACTAGCGTGCGGCCCGCCTGATTGTAAGCGGTCACCGCAGCCTATGGACGCTTGCAATCCCAAGGGAGTCACACGCTAGCTGCTTTAATATTGAAATATTAATATTGCTGTTGAAGTTGCTGTAGTAGCTCGTATAAAAAAGTGCTTTCACAATATTTGTATTATAAATGATCAACAATGTCTGCTCAAATATAAGCCCACAAAGTATAAAAGCTAACGGTTTAACATCATGATTCGCTTATCTAAAATCGAGTATCATAAAATGTTTACGGCAAATCGATGATGAATTTTCTTTGACGCGAACTTCACTTTTTAGGGGCTTAACGCCGATTCCTTTTATAAGAGGCTCTTCATCGAATAGAGGTGATTTTTAAATAAAATTAAACTGTGTAAAAAACCAGAATTACACTTTTTAATTACCTGCCGTTGAATTTGGTAAATACAGACATCGATATAAGAAACATGAAAATAATTTTTTTTTATATAAAATACTAGGTAACTTATTTTACAAGGCAGAATACCGCAGCGCTGCGACAGCAATGTCACAACATGACAGCACATGCTGCGTCGGCGCAAGTTGTCCCGCAACCTCCTTTTCGGTCTGCCTCTGCCTTAGTAGCCGTCCTGTGGGATCCATTCAGTGGCTATGTAGGCCCATCGCTCCGGGTGCATTCGGCAGACATGCCCAGCCCAGTCCCACCTCAGATTTATATAATTACTCTATTGTCATTTCACTCGTAGAGTAAATTTCTATGCATCTTACTTTTTTGATGTTATATAATACTATTGTGTGCCTAGTTTGGTACCAAGGGATATCGTCATATCACGATCACGCCATAAAGCAAATGTATTAGTATAATGCGTGTATGGTAATAAATATATTTCTATTTCTATTGATATTTGATGGGTTTGTCTGCTATGTTAGCTAAAAACGTCGATACCTATTTACAGTTAAAACTAACACAATATGTACTTTTAGTGTCAAGTGCCGATAGTATGAATTCCCAAGACTCATGTACATTTCGTATTCCAATTTGGTGTCAATGTGTCTCCCACACTTGTTCTGACACGTTAGCGTGGAAACATCAAATTGAAATGCAGAACATGTTTCAGATCGATCCACTAGCAATAAAGCGGCGGCCAAAGCCCTTATATTATTAGTTCAAGATAATCTGTGGCAATAAACTCGACACCTCTTGCCGTCACCTATAAAACGTATTGCGATTACCTACAATGGCACAATGGCGTTATTGAATGGGATCCCACCTGTCACCGACAATGCACTCTTAAATATACAGTGTCGTTTACGCGTTTAGTGCGTACACACTTTATGTGAATAACTGAGATAATATAGTGTTTGTTGTTTGGACGTCTTTATAATCCAATTATGCCTATAACACCTTGAGCGTGCGTAGTGGATTGTATTCATTAAATATTTGGTGGACATTCCATTTACAATTTCTAAACGATTCGGGGCGGGTCATAATTATGACAATATTGTAATTATTTTTAATTTCAAGCGTATTATAAGTTTAGTGACTCAAATGTAATAATTGACAGTAAATGAAATATATTTTGAATATTCCTAAATTAAATTATTGTTGTTGTTGAAGCTACGGTAGCCCAGTGGTTCAAGCATGCGGCTGTCAAGCGGCGGTAGTGGGTTCGAATCCCAGCTCGTACCAATGAGTTTTTCGGAACGAATGTACGGAATATCATTTCATATTTACCGTTAGCTTTTCGGTGAGGGAAAACATCGTGAGGAAACCTGCATAAATAAATCCGCGAAGAAATTCAAATTTGTATGTGAAGTCCCCAACCCGCTCTGGGCCAGCGTGGGGACTACTATTACCCAATTCCTCTCATATATGAGATGAGGCCTGTGCCCAGCAGTGGGACGTATATATTAGGCTGATGATGATGATGATGATTGTTCTAAATTACTGTATAAAGTTGATTTTATTAATATTATAAATAGAGTCTCTATTACATACATACTGTCTGTTTAAGAGGGCGCCGAGCATATTTAGCAAAAACAGCCTTCACCTCTCAATCTGTGGAGGTCACGATTCTCTACAAAAATATATAAAATATATGTAATTATTATCACAAAGAGTGTGTTTACAAGTTATCACTATTAGTAATCTATAATAAATTACACTTTAATAAATACAATACCGTAAAGTTGCACTAAAAATGAGAAGAACGCGTGTCGGCGTTTAGGCAAAATTGAATTGAAAAATCTATTATTTCGTTTCAAAATCACACTCAAACAAATCTCAAAAGTATTCACTATAAGTTATCACACTTTTCACATTTTTCCTCGCAAAGACCAATGAGAATTTCAAACGTAAATCTAAACTTTAGTGACTTTTCCATACATTTTCCCTGCCGCCATACTTTCGAAAAATCGACAGATGGGCATTGGCCCTCGGTGAGAGCAGACGCATGCTCCTTTTTTCGCTTTGACAGCTCTGTTTTTGACATTTTGCCCGTATACGAATACAATATGTATACCACACACAAAGATTGTATTAATTGAAGTAGGGTAAATAAATATTGACGTGTGGCGTTTTAAGAACCTTTTAACATGGAATTTTTGGTATTAGCCTTTTATTTTTTAGAGAACACACAGTGTTTGGTCCCGAAAGTTTACTTATGCGTTCAAATTATAATGTTTTCCTTCCCGAAAACGCATTCTAGACGCAAAAAGGTTGCCGATGTGCGTTTCATTACAATGGAAATTAATTTCAATGAATGGTCACCCTGACGGAACATCTTTATAACGTAATGACATTTGTCACTTACTTCAAATGAAAATTTGTGTACATTTCTCTTTCTTTATATTTTAATAATTTTACGTATCTAATGTTGATATCGAACACCAAATACGCATACACACACGCCTCTCGACAGTTTGCCAACAACGCATACTTATCTACTGGCATTTTTTTGGACATATCGCGCGTCGTCCCTATTAGCCTCGAGTACATCATGATGACGGGAAAGGTGGAGGATAGACGAGCTCGGGCCAGCCAGGTGGATTGAAAAAATCTCCAAATTCGCCGGACTCCGAGAACACCAGGCGCTGCATGCAGCGCATCATCCGAACCACTGGCGAGCCATCTGCACTCCCCGCCAGAGACATAGCGGTCACGATCCTCAGCATTGAAGAACCCACTGATTGGATTGATTGGACTGGAATACTTATTGAAATTTGTGTGGATATTCACGCTTTCTCGTCAAATAGGAATACATTTAATGGCTAAATATATCTCAGATGTCGTGATATAACTTCAGGAATCGTGGATTATCAATCTGCAGTGTCACACAACAAAGAAAGTAATAAGCAGCAGAAGATTGTACTGTCGAAGCCGCATGGTCATACTAATTATAGAATGAAAATATAAATGTGTTTTTTTTATCTTAGTTATATCTCTAACGACGACGTATAATCTGAGTCTTATACAAAATATATGTATGTAGTCCTACTTATTTCTGCAGGTCTGTAAGTACGGTTTCTAATTTCTATTTGATTGTTTTTTATGGTTTGAAATTATTTGGTTCACTGCTTTGATTATGGATATACGGATATACGTACTTTAGTATATACATTGTAGTCTTTGGATATACGTAAGTACTAGAGGTGAGACGTATTTACGGGAACAGGTTTTTGGAATAGGTTTTGGCATGGACGCGTAAGTACGCGATCCCGCTCGCGCGTCTTTTAGCGTATCGAGTACTAGGCGTACGACGACTCTGAAGACTCGAAACGTCTAAGAGTATTTACGTTCCGCGCTATTCGTATTCGTCTGCGCGTTCGGATTCTTTCGGGGCACCTCGGGTCGGGGTCGGTTTAGCGCGTATTTGGACCTAGTCTTTGGATCTAGTCTTTTTGTGGACGCGTACTCGCAAGACTCAGTACGCGTTTTGCCTAGTACGTCTCACCTCTAGTAAGTACGTCACACCGGGTAGAGTCAGTCCGACCCAGGTCGGGCCTAGTAGAGTTTAGTGAACCAGCGACAAAACTCCCAGTAAGTAGCTCGATTCCACTCACAACTCAGATTCGGTAGAAGCCGCGTAACCAATCTCATTGGAGCGCAAACTCTTAGAGTATCCCAGTGTTTAAACCTCCCGCGTGGTCATGTCGGAGGTTTCCCCTCGATTTTCCCCAGGCCACTTTCCAACCGCGCACTCCTATCGATTTATTGGGCCCGACCTATAAGGCCACAATCAGGTTGAAAAAACAAAAAAGTACGTCGCAATAATTGTTTGGACGTTACGTAAACGTAGTAAATAATAGTAAGATTGCAATTTCAATTGCGTATATTATAAGTATTATAACTGTTACATTACAGCATGTATGCAGCATGTACATGGATTTAGCTATACGCAACCATTGTCCAAGTAGTGTTAAAAGTTCAGTAAAATTTACTCCACTAATTATTCTATTCAATTATCGTTCTTATAAGAAGGAACATGAGAGCTAATTTGTCATAACATAACTATGGACTCGTACATTCAACCATGCACACGATAGCGCGTCCGGCCGGCCAAGTTCCAATTACAGATAGTGACAATGATTTACTAAATCCTACTTGATCATATTAGTCCTACTTATTTCATTATCATTAGGTTTTAAGAATACTTAACAAACTTATTTCAAAATACTGCCATTAATTTTCATTAAGTTTAATTACATAATATATATCGAAATAAAACAACCGCATCTTCGCTTAAAACTCGCATTACCTATAAAAGCCGCTTTAGCTTAGTTGGTAGTGACCCTGCCTGCAGAAGGATTACACATTCTTAAGTATTATTCACCATTTATTCAATTAAATATAATTTAACAACATAACAGCTTAAGCCATGGCATTGATACACTTAAATATAGGTATTTTAATCTATTTGTATATGAATAATTAGGAGCGTTTTACTAAAATCAAATCCCAATTTTCAGAAGTAAGGTTTTGGTGACAGATCAGAACTTGACTTTTATTTTTACATTTTTGTCATGCCTTAATAAGTCATCAAATATTGTAAATCAAAACTTTGTATCCCTTACAGAAATTGACAGAGCATTGTCATTGTACAGTGACAAGTTATGACAATTTCGATTTCTCTAAGGAGTTTTTAACTCTGATTAACTGGTGGCAATACACAACCGAAAATACCTATTAAAAAAAATGTAAGTCAATGACCCGGGCCAACAAAATGAAGTAGTGTGTGTGAAATATGTATGTGTGAGTTACTGGGGAAAATAATTTAAAAAAATATAAATTTGACAGGCGCTGATAATTTACCCTGCACGACGCAGTCTTAAAAAGGGAATTAACACAAATAATTGGACAATAGTCTTTAGGTCATGTCCCTTGCTCACATACCTCAATTGCGAAGTCCAGGGTTCATATCGCCGCACACACACTGATTCACACGCGGGTCAATATTTTAGGTTAGGTATGTGATGTCACAGGCACAGCGACATACGGCTTATTTGAATGCAAGCCAAGGGTCAAGTCTCTGTCAAACGTCATTAGAAGCGCGATGCGCCCGGAGTTGCGTTTAAATTGTTTATTGATCACTGTCTAAAAATCGTATGTTTGTAATAGAAAATCTTTTACAGGAGTGTTAAAGTTGAATATCCAATGGAATAGAGCATATGTCAGTGTAATTTCTTATTAGGTAGCGGACCCCGGACATCCTTCAGATTGCTACTGGGATAACGCTAGAAGGATGATGATGACTTATATTTATTTATTTTATTTATATCAGAAGATCCTTAATACGCATAGCAGATGTGGGCAAGAAGACCGCCTTGCTTAAGTGGAACTGCGCCGGCCATGTACGCCGTATGCATTCACAGAGGTGGGCTCATCTGGCTACTTGGTGGTTGCCACAAGACGGACACAGGCGGCGAGGCAGGCGGAGATGGCGGGATGACCTGGACGCATTCGCCAATGATTGGCCAGAGATTGCAGGGGGCCTTTGTCCAGCAGAGGGACACTTTAACAGGCAAAAAAAACGAAGAATCTATTAATTATTAACACCGAGAAATTCAAATTTTAACTTTGTTCAGCGGATATTAAGGTTGCTTTTACATTGACACGATTGAGTCGGATACGATGTTGAGACCGGGAGTTAAGGAATGTTATTCTTTGCAGCCACTAAGTTTCGCTTTGAGTCAGTACTTGTATTTTAACGGCGACTTTAATCTTCGGCATTTAAAGTTGGTGGTTTGAAAGTTTCTTCATTAAATTACTGCTTAAGTCAAGGGGATTGCATAGATATTATGCATTTCACAAAAGCTTGTTTTATTTTAACTGGATATTTCAAACTTTTTGCTAGTTTTAATAATAATCCTACTAATATTATAAATGCGAAAGTTAGTATGTTTGTGAGGATGTTTGTGACTCAATCACGCAAAAACGGCTGAACGGATTAAGATGAAACTTGGTATACAACGAGTTTATAGCCTGGATTAACATAATTATAGGATACTTTTTATCCCTGAAATCATCCCTCAAATACAAGATCGCGGATAAAGTCGCGGGGAAAAGCAAGTACTGAATAAAAAGTGTTTAGTTATCCAAAGCATGCAATTATAATCTCTTCTAATATTAATAGGTACGAAGTCTAAGTGTTTTTTAAGACTGTGAGTGTGAATACGTAGTACTATTACTTATTCTGTGCTGCGACTTCACTGCTTAACTGCTGCATACGTTTACATACATCATGTAAACTGAAGAGACTTTGAAACTACGACAGCCCAGTTAGTTCAAGCATGCGGGTCAAGCGGCAGCCGTGGGTTCGGATCCCGCTTCGTATCAATGAGTTTTTATTACACACATACAAGACTCGCATGCGAGGTTCACTACTTTGCGCGGTTTGATAGTTCGAATGAATTCATTATATCTCGGTAACCCGCAATGTAATGCATCACGTTGCGAGTCCCGTACGTGTGTAAATAAAGCCTTATGTACGAAATATCATTGGTTATTTACCGTTAGCTTCTCGGTTCTCGGCCCAAAAATACATCGTGAGGAAGCCTGTATACATCTGCGAATAAAGTCAAAGGTGTACCTATGTGAACTCCCCAACCCACACTGGGCCAGCGTGGGAACTACTGCCCATTTTCTCTCATCTGTGCGCCTGTCTCCAGAAATGGGACGTATACAGGCTGATGATGATGATATCATACCCATACTGCTGCGAGGTCCTAACTAGTAGGTAGGTAAGTACACAGAAAGTCCTC
Organism: Cenopis cana; assembly: GCA_951800055.1. Taxonomy (NCBI): domain Eukaryota; kingdom Metazoa; phylum Arthropoda; class Insecta; order Lepidoptera; family Tortricidae; genus Cenopis; species Cenopis cana. The sequence goes on along the minus strand of OX637486.1, from coordinate 7,683,881 downwards.
AGTGACCGGGGTTCCAATGACGCATGCATCTGTAAGAAAATATCGTATTAATAGCCGGGTAGCAGCTCAATGTAGCTAGTATATAAGTACAACCACATACCGCAACGACTCATTAATACGGGCAGGTCACAAATTGCTACAATGGCTAAATATTTCAACAAAATATGTCAGAACACAGCTTTTTGCTAAATGGTCGCATACACACGTTTCGCAAATATTTGTTTGCAACGCATTTAGATCAGAGATGGGCAAAATTTATTCGAATGACGAATAACGAATAACCAAATTATTCGCGAATGACGAATAAATTTCTCGAATGATTATTATTATTCGCGAATAATTTATTCCTGGAATGGATTAAGCACGAATAATTATTTTTATTTGAATATCTGAAGCATAGCAGCACTCTTAAATAATATTTGTGGATTTATCCGAATCAAAAACGAATAGATCACGCGTCATTTTAAAAGTGGTTGTTTGATTTATACGCGCATAAATAATACGCAAATAAAATTGTTCTGGAATAAATTATTCGCGAATAATAAAATACAGAATAGTGAATTATTTTTTATTCGAATAATTATTCCTTAATAAACCTAAAAAATATACACCTTAAATGTAACAAACACAATATAATTTATCCTAAAACATAAACACCCTACTCCGATACTCACCTGGAAAAAACGTGCCAATGATTCTGGCGGCATTATCCCGCTGACATGCATATATAATATGCAGAGTAGCGTAGTCACGAAACTTTATGTATTAACGGTGAATATATTTTAATGTCATTTTCCAAATGGAACCCTACTGCTGTCCGTGGTGCCGTCGTGTGTCACAGAGATTTATAGCCAAATTGTCTTCAAATTTTTACATCCCGTTGGCCCAAAGTCATACAAATTAGTCAAAGCTTAGGTACTTTTAAATATTTTAAACTTAATTTTGCGGTTGGTTCGGACCCCTGAATGTGCGAAATCGGACTCGCACTTAGCCGGTTTTTTGAAGTATAAGTCTTCCGAAATTTACGAAATGTACCCTGCCTATTCTCTATAAATTATACATTTAACACTGTAAATAGGAATAAGTAATTGAGAGATCGTCACAAAATTGGACTTCTTAAGGCGATCTTCGGCATCACTAAGTACTACATTGCCGTATCTCTCATCACTAAGTACTAGATTTCTACGTCATATTAAAACAGAAGGCCAAAATTTTTCAATGACCTGTACATTTTCTTAGCGCCTTATCGATGCTTGCATTTATACAACAAGAAACTCGACCAACTCTTGTTAAGGATAATTAGTTTCGTATCCACAGCTTCAAGAACAGATAGCCTTATTAAAACCGATCGATTCCCTATCATCATTCACACCTAGAATAAACCAATCGTTACTCTCGCTATAATCTTAAAATTAATAAAGTAAATCGATCCGACTCCCGTTCAACTGGTTTCTGTTTGTTAAGGCATGTCAAAACGTAATCTAGCTGTGGACACTTGCAAATAAACGTGCATCACTCCTTTGCGCTGCAAATTTTACACATACACTTTAAACGAACTCTGCTCAAAGGAAATTGAAGCTTTATTACCCAGGATAGGTTCCGATCCCTCTGATATTTATGTTTAGCGACTGCAAATAGAACTATGTAGTGTTTATTATAAAGCTTAGTGCATACGTGCGTGTCATGAGGTACGTGTTGCAAATGAGGTACAGCTCCGTACGAGGGCAAGTGTTATGTCAAGGCGAACGTAGGTAATTAATGCAAAGTGTAGCTAAGGACTAATTATGTAGACAGGTTAGGGGAGTCTAGTACGTGTATATGAGAGCTATTAGGCATATCGCATGAATGCGGGCTGGTTAATTACTTTATGATTTATACACATAATGGTAAAAAGCAGTTAAATAAATTTTCATTAAGTTTTCGAATCAACGGGGAGTTATATAAAGTTGTTTTTGATTTATGATTTATCATTTTCATGTCTGTACACCAATATCATAAGTAGGTACCCTAAACCACGCTCGTGTTTTAGGTCCGCTCATTATGTAATGCATAAACTACTTGATCAGTGAAGAATATGTCCTTCTATAAAGCCTTTTTATACGGCGATATCACAATTATTGATCTGCTTCAGCAAAACACTTCCCAAACACAAAATAAAAACTAAGTAATTATTAATTTAAAACTTGAAACTCACACTTTAGGCTTTTTATTTCATTTATGGGAGCAACACAATATATATTAACTTTTATTTCCAACGTTTTAACGCGGGTCACCCTGATCATATTTAGTCGCGTAATATCGCGTTAATTCAGACTCACTTTCAAGGCGGTCGTCTTGACTAATTGATATGTAGAACACTTTAGTCCAGTAAAAAATAATTTTACTTAAATATACACTTCTTATAAACACTCAGTGTGCGCCCATCTTAACAAAACTCGTTTTGCAGCTAAGAGAGAACTAGAGACAGTATAAAAGGATGTTAATTGGTGTTCCTTACTTTCTGAAGATAATTGAGTCGTAACTAGGATGCCAGACAATGCGAATACCACGCGACACTGTCTCACGTCGCGTACCTTGTATTTGCATACAGAGGCCTTTAACTTACGAAGGGATTCCTACGTAATTATTTGTAACTTACGTTAACATGTGTTTTGTTGTTCAATTATCGGCGGACAAGTTCGTATCTCTATATATTTATTTATTACCACAATTACTACTGCTAAATGCGTGTTCTAAAGAGCATGCCGATATTGTATCTGCTTTGCATGTTCCTTATCACTGTACTTTTGCACGTTGCACGCATTTTTACATGTTAATTTTTGACTTTCAATGACATTTTGGTTTTATTTGTTACTAAAATGGGCCATGTGTTCATTCTGTGGTATTATTTGTATCAAAAAATTAGCATTTTGTAAGCACACGTACGTAGACGAAAGATATTTAAATAAATTACGTATTTAAAAGCATACACAAAAAGTTATCAGTCTTCGAATGTCAGATTTTGGGTAATTTAGCGAAAACCATTTAAAAAATCGTTCCTTCATGACCGTCACTCTTAGGACCCTGGGTCCCAGGGGGGAAAGGTAGCAAATGACCCTACCAGCACCCCAAAAAAAATTGACGATCCATGTGCCAAACACCCTGCATAAGTTGCATAATACCACCACAATATTTATTTTAGTTTGCCACTCATTGTACGTAATACATTTGTCGCTATTTTCCCATTACCCAAAAGTTGTCTGGTAGAGATCGCTCTTCAACGATAAGACCGCCTCTTGTTTCCCTCTAGTTTTAAATCTACATACTCTATAATATTTTTATACATTGAGGTGTGCAAACAGTATTAATTGTATCGTATTGTTTTTTTTTTCTGACCGTGGCTTTTATAGCGACAGGAGTGCGTGGTTGGAGTGTCCTGGGAAACCCCTTGACACCACCACGCGGGCGGTTTAAGAAAATGAAATACTAAAACTAAGCACTAAAAGTTAAGCTACTTCATCGAACCATCCCATCCCGAGTCACAACCGGTGCAAAGTCCTAAATAAAAACACCCAAAAGAATATAAAAAATATGAATAACATGCCTCAATAATTAAAAATTGGTAAAATACATGTGAACAGAAAAATACGAAAAGTTGGAACATTTAGGAAACAGAACCGGATTGAAACGTGAATTATTTGCGGAGTTTATACGTACAATTCATAGCTTCTGTTATAGTTTGGAATTTGTTATTTAGAAAACATTTAAAAATATTGTTAGATTAACTGAAAACAAACAACTTTTCGGAGTTCATCATACAAAAGGACGAAAATAAAAATACCCAACCACAAAGCGTTCTTGCGGTGGCTTTGTATCGTTTTCAATCTACGTTATGAAAGCATGTTGTAGCCCACACAAAGCAATACGGCTAAAAGCTAAATAAGTTTAACTGCCCACTCGGCAAACTTTGACTGAATGACTGTAGAGTATTATAAGTTAAACATTATATATTTTATTTCATTGTACATACTGATAGGGTATAGCTAATTTCTTAAGTTGATAGGTAGTAGTGAAGATAATACTTTAGTCGACAGTAGATACCACAGTTACATGTCCGTTTTGACGGGATATCATCAAACGTTCTCAAGCCTCGTTAAAAAACTTTCTTACTTTAAATTCTCTTTCAACAGTTTTCCGGGAAGGAAAAAGTCAGGGAGTCCTATTTAAACTGTCATGAAAGTTACCGTTCGAGAAAACACCGAAAACAATTTCTAAGGGAAGCGAAATGAATTATTAGAAAATTGTTGCGAACGTTTAATAAATATTTTACCTCGCATTGGGTTTAAACTTTTAAGACGTGTTTTCTCGTTACGAGTTAGCGAGGGAGGGGCGAGGGGTGACATCAAAGTGAATTAGCGAATGTTATCTAGGGGCGTCCGTTTGTAAGCCGCTTTGAAGTTAGACTACCTGCAGGGAACTCCACTGAAATGTGCTAAAGCGTAAGGCGTTTTATTTTGATACCACTCCGGGTGAGGGCTTGAAAACGCGATACTTTCATTAGAAAAAAATGTACACCACATTTTGCTTTAAGGATTTTCCGCTTTAAATTGTAATATCCGAGTTATTTCGCTTTTAAAAAATGCTTCTATTTCGTAGCTAACGTCGTCATTTTAACAAAGGAGGGTGTAGAGGATAGATCTCTCGTTTTAATAGAGCTTCTGAAGGGGTTTGTGCCGAAAATGTTCATGGATTTTTGCGGACCTTTTTGTGGCGCGTGGAGGCCGAGATAACGTCGCTCTCGGTCGAAATGCAAAACTACCCGCAACTAATTTCGCATTACAGCGGCGCGACATGAGCTCCGGAGCGATGGATGGGCGTAATATTGCTGTCCTTCAGTTTAGTAAGCGGCTACGAAATAAGGAACTTGCATAAGCAGCGAAAAGGTTATAAAATTGATACTTAAAAGAAACACTAGTTACATATTAAAGTTACATACATTAATTGTTCGACTTACGACAATGTTCTAATACATTGTGCTTGCCGACATAGCTCAGCGAATTAGTAAGCTGAAAATGGCAGTGCGCAGGTCACATATGCCGAAGAACCGATGGCCGTTGGGGCAGACTGGTTCTTGAGTGGAGACCGCGTGTCGGCAAACGTAGTGTAGGACGCCCTTTAACTAGGTGGGGCGATGATATACGCAAGGCAGTGGGCAGGGATTGGAGGAGAAGAGCTGAAGACCGAGCTCAGTGGCGTGCCATGGGAGAGGCCTATGTCCAACAGTGGACTGATACAGGCTGATGATGACATTGTGCATTTTTGTGTAGGTAGGTACGATAAACGTAGAGTAGGTACCCTGTACTAAAAAAAACTGTCGTGCTAGTTATATTACAAACATCAATGAGAAGATCCAACTTTTTATACGTATAATATCTTAGATTTAGCTGCCATTGATAATCATGAAGGATAAGTAAAAGCTTCTTCTGGAAAATTTCACAACTAACTTTGTCGGAATATGTACCACTTTTCGCTGTATTCTTTTCAAAAGTAGACATATTATTCTTGTTTTGTATCTTAGTGCTATAATATAAAGCTACTCACACCGCATCAAAGGTAGCTAAGTGGATACGGTGCCAAATGGTGTTCAGAGAGCTTTGCTTGGAAGAGCTTTGTTGGCGCTTGGCTCATATTCGGTAAACAGATTTTAAGTTTACAGTGAAACTAGAGCGTAGAAACCACAATGCTGCAAAAGAGAAATGCTGTGTTGTTTTTCACGTTTCACTATGTTGTGCGAATATTTTGTGAACAACGGCAGAGTACCAGATTTTAATACTAGCGATACAGTTTTGCATTAGCTATTACGAAATTTGTGATTTAATATATACTATAGATACTATACTATTATTCCCTTTATTAATTTTAAAACTTAGACTTGGTTATTATAATACCTTTACAAAAAGTAAAAATTAAAAAAAATACACTTACAAAACATAAAAACATTATCAAAACCTAACCTAGTGTGCCGCTGCGCTGCCGTGTCAGACGGATGTCTGCTATCTCAAAAAACACCATTTTGAGTAAATCGACTTTAAATTTTTGGTAAACGTGAAAACAAGAAATCGCGTTTCTCGAGTGAGTTTAGTGTATTAGGTAATATTTAAACGCTGTTTTTTTATTTTAATAGACGTGAAGTATAATATCTCTTTAATTTTTTCTTGTAAACATACATAGTTTTAAAAATAAATGCATAAAAATAGTTTGGCGTGACCACTGTTTCATACATTTGGTGGTAGGTAGCGCGCAACTATGTTATTTTCAAGTTGGCAGGATTCGTTGTATGGGCGCTCATAGTTACCAAGACCAGCGGGCTTGAGGGTCATTTGCGGAGTCTCGCGTTTATCTCAAGTTAGAAGAATATTGTATGAGTGTGTCTGTAACCAGGGCTGGGGCTTATTGAAGGAGTCATGCGTAACACGTACATATTAAGTTGGAATATTTTGTTGTATGAGCGTTCCTAATAAAACGCATTACCAGACCAACGCAGGTTGTTCAAGTGTTCAATGTATTAACTTTATCAATATGCTCAACCGACTGCCGAAAGTGTGCATGTGTTTTACGAGCGTGTGTTTGCATTATATATGTTTGTACAGTAGATTTCATAAATATATGAACATTTCCAAGGCTTCAAAAAGAAATGTACATCGTAAGGTACAAATACATCTGAGCAAATTAATCATTCAAAAATATATATACATATTACTCGTCATCATATTTATCTGAGCAAGCCAAATATTTTTTAAGCAACTTGGAAAGCCTTGGAAATGTTCATTTATTTATGAACTCGACTGTATAGCCAAAAGCCAGGCTTGACATTTTCGAAAACAGTGTGAATCCTTTTTCTACCGCAGCGCAGTATAGGTTTTTTTTAAGCAATGAATAAAAAAATAACAAATTATAAGTACTTATAATCATTTTTTTATTAGCACTTGTTTTTTATTACACATTTGTATGTATCGTAATTATAAAGCAATACTACAAAAATGTACCTGCTAAATTTAATGGGTGTCCTAATTCATGACATTAATCTATATTGTTAAATTAAATATCTTTAAAAAATTAATAAAAACGTAATTTAGTGATTGAATATTGATAACAGCAAAAATTGGTTCCACCAACTTTGTAAGAATAAAATCAATAATAATAAATAAAGAAAAATGGTAGTCTCCTTACTTATATGTAAAAGAAAACTAATAACATAATAATCTTTTTTTTTTCATATGATTAGGCTTATAGATATTAGAGCAATATTTTAAACGATTATTGCATTATTGCGTTATTAGCTGCGTGTGGTCACGCGGAACTATGACAAGTTGAGACAGTAGCTATTCGGTCGCTGTAAAAAAACTACGGACAGTCACGCGAAATTATTTTAACTCGAAAGAAAAGAGATGCGCGTAAAGCAAACACAAAAAAATCAAAAACGTTTATCTTGAAAAATGGAATATCTCGGTAACTAAAGACATTTTTTGAAATTTTGTTTGAGTATTATGTTAAGCATAGTGTGTAGGTAGATTATATTTGCACTGGTTAAGCGTAACTTTATTATTTCAAGATAACATACATCCGTCTGACACGGCAGTGGCAGCGAGGCAGGGCCTAAGCTACCAGTGGTTAGGGCGACAGAGAGAGGAACCTCCTGACTATCCGCGCCGTGTCCAGGAGTACCACCTTCTGTATCTAACCCTTGACCCCGCTATCTAGCGAGAGTCTCTTGAGGTGTTGGTCTAGACTCTTCGCTATTAGACTGTTCGCAGAAACGACTGGAGGCCGAGGCAGGAGGCTGGAGGCATCTTAGAATCAACATCCCACATGGCGGTTACCTTGTGTGCCAAGTCTAGGTAATTGCTGACCTTGTCCTTCTTACTATTATTATTATAACTACTATAGTCAAACAACCCTCCCTGTGTTATTCCAGTCGCAAAGGTGCCCATTACGCTCGCCGCGTTCTTGCGTTGAATCGCAATGGGCAGCTTCTGCACCCAGGAAAGAGCCATAACGAGGGTCATGACCCTTCTCCCTAAGACGCTGTGGAGGAAAACTTTAGCCTCTCAGTTCCAACAACTCGACCGCCAGAGGGACGAACACGTAATTTCTGAGAGCGTATTTGTCCCGCTTCCTTAAGAGGCCGTCAAACTTTGCGCTTTCATCATTTTCACGAAATCTTACCCGATAGATGGCGTTGGCGAGCTATTTACAATAGTCAAGCATCGATCACCTCACCAGTTACCTCTAGTATATCTTGACACTAGGACACGTAATAACTACACGCAATCGGAGGTCTGACGCATTGGTTCTCCTACGGTGAGGTCAAAGCGTTGCAGAATATTACTTAATTACCTAAGTAACCTACTGCCTGGCGTAAAAATCTTGATCGTTTTGTTTACTTAAAAATGTATTATTACTTTGTATGAAATAATAGTTGTTGTCAATGTAATTATTAAATAACATTTCTAAGTTCACATATATATACAAGTAAAAAAAATGCCCATTTTGGTTTAAAAAAATGTATACATATGGTACGATCATATGCCGTACGTTTTATTCAAAAGAAATGTAGTTTGATTTATTTATATCTGTGATGAATATAAAAAAATATTTAAAAAATAATCCCTATAGTTATTCGTTAAAATTCATTTTAAAATTTTCATTCCTCATTCATTTGTGACTCAGCATCACGGCGTTCAGCCATGAAGAAAACTAAGCAATAATTGATTTTTAGTTCGTTAAGACATTCTGCCACTACGATTATTTAAAAAAAAAACAATTTCTCAAAAATAAGACGGAACGGAAATGAGACGGATATAATAAGACGGAATTTGAATTAATTGAAATGTCAAAAAGTTCATGCTTTCCCGCCGTTCATTTTTTTTTAACAGAATCGCAAGTGTATTTTTCCACCGAAAAACGCAAATTATTTAAGACACATACAAAAACGTAGCGTTTCCAATAGAAAACTACTAGTTCAATTGGCTGAATACGACCGGGCCTGTACTCTGAAATTCGAAATCTGTACTTGGTATTAGTGGCTTCCCTTTCACGCGATAGTTTTTTGATTTATTTCATTGCATGTTTGAGAAAAGCACTATACATACCTTGGTGTGAAAATGGATTGTCAGCCTCGTAACTATCTGTATGTACTCGGCCGGCGACCCCTTACTTCGCGGCCTCTGTAGTAATGTACTATTTCTCAAACGTGCAATGAACTGTCGTCATTACGTGCGTTTTATAACAGGATTCAAAGTATAACGTTTCAGGCGTAATAACCCGAGAGAACGGTAAAGAAATTTCGTACAAAATTTAAGGCCGTGAAGTATTTCTGTTTTGACCGAGTGAAACGAAGGTCTCTGTCTTAGCTTCCAGACAAATGCTTTCGTATGTCCGGATTTCCTTGTCCGCCTCTACAGGTCGCATTTTTAAACCGATTCTCGTGAAATTTGGTGAACAGGTTCGAAAATAAAAAGAAATTTATTTGTCGAGTCAGTTTTTGTGTTTATCTGCGGCCGAATTTTGGTGAATAGAATCGTGCGCCTACATTTTGAGATGCTCAAAATGTAGGCGCGTACTTTATCAGATGCTTATTGTAGCATTCTGAGAGACAATATTTCGCAGAACTACATAGTACTACCTAGGTATAGTTTGGACACAACTCTAAGGCTAAATTCTATCAAACGAACGCAAGTAAAAATCTACTTAGAGCTCTGACTGTTAGGTAGATTTTTGCTTGCGTTAATTTGACAGCACTTGGCCTTAGGCCCGTCTCTCACGGCGCTACTTCCAAGGGATTTGAGTTTCGTACGCGTATCATACGCGTCGCTTGTGAGTCGCCGCCATACATATTCACTTGGTTGGTCGACGACGCGTTTGACATCAGTCGCACGCGACCCGAGTAACATACGCGTCGCATGCAAAATGGCGTCGGAACAAACTTTTAATGTTAATTTTGTTCAAGAGGTAGAAAAAATTCCATGTTTGTACAATTATAACATGCCAGAGTATGTTAAAAAAGATGTAACAGAAAAGGCGTGGATTGAGATAAATCAATTTGACGGGTTAATTTTTATTTACAAAATCAAACACATTAATTGGATTGCCAAGGAAGTGCAGCACGTAGGGTTATAAAATAGTTGGCAAGATAATTTCTCAGATCAGAGATCATACGGACGTGTTGTATTCGGGACGGCTTCTCAAGTTCTCACTCGAATGGAAAAATAGTCTCATTTCGGTAGCGCCGTGTGGGGAAATGAGTAGCATACCAGTAGGCGACCGAGGTTTGCATCTCAGTCGCGTTACATTTAAACAGCGCCGTGAGAGACGGGCCTTACAGTTGTGTACGAAATATACTTTGACAAATGCCTAGTTGCTAAATGATTACCTTCCAGGTTAAACCACTAGATGCTGATTGCTGACTTTAATAATAATGAAATGCTCATCAAAATAAAGCATTTTTCTAAATAGGTATAAAAAAGTCACGAGTAGACAAATTAAATCCACCAAGTATCAAAGACAGAACTTGAAAAGCAATTGACAACTGCGTTATCAGCTATGTGATTCATAAGTTGTCTCGATTTAGTTCTCTATTACGTTCCTAGTATACTTTGACTGCGACTTTCATAATCAATACACATAATGGGAGGTCACAATTTGTATTGGTTTGTTTGAGGGGGTTGTGGTAAGCTTTGTAAATAGCCACAAAAAAACGATCTATACGTCCTCCTCCGACGGGCGCTCGGCCGGTACTGAGTCACCATGACCGTGTCAATGAAAATGTCGTGAAAAAGGCATGTTGTAAATCATTTAGAATTAATATATTTCTATCTTAGTTGCTACTTTTTATTATCTCAAGTCATAAAATAGAAGTTATTTTATCATAGTCATATGCTCAAAAACCTTTTTATTAGCTTCAATATTACTAAAAGATGCAATGAAGTTTGAAGTTTTTCAGAAAATTTACAAATCTTAAAATTCTTTTTTTATAACATTTTTGTATGAAACTTGTAAAAACCCTTCCACTCATCCCTAACAAGAGTATCTATTGCACATGTGCATATTTTTTCCAAGCCGGTTTGGCACCAATATATAGCTTAACTAGGTCGTTTTTAAAGCCTCTTCAAGCGCAAATCGAGGAAACAGCTGTTAGGTTAATCACGATTATTCGAAACTAAATAAGAAAATTTAAAAAGTAGCACACTTATTCCATTCAGAATGAAATGATCTTTCATAATCTGTAATAAAATGTATATAAATATTAATAGATTATGAGATACGACGTCATCAATCTTAGCCAAATCGTCAGAATATGTTATACGGAGCCTTAAGGCCGCCGCCTCTGCAGCCGCATCCGCAGCCCTAACAGTCCAACCAAGGTGTGATGCAAATGTATGTAGCGTCACAGACTAAACAGACACATGATAATAATTAATCTTAACTTTTAGTTCTAAGCATACACTCTCCAGTTTCTAAAGTTATACTTACTCGTATTGTCACGAAAACTTTTAGAATCCCCAGCCAAATACTACTTACTTACTCTAACGGCGCAGTGACCCAAAGAGGATCTTGGCCTCTGAAACGAGACCTTTCCCGATCCTGCGCAGCCTCCTGCCAGTCTTCGACCTGAAGCTGCCGCAGATCCTTCTCCACACTGTCTTCCCAGCGATACCTGGGTCGGCCAACCGGGCGGCGCCCACTCAGTCGCCCCAAGTACGCTTTCTTGACGGCTCGATCCTCTCCCATTCTCAGTAGGTGGCCGAACCAGCGAAGTCTGTGTGCCAGCCAAATACAGATTTATTTTTTTCCTTAATACCGTTTTTGTCTTAATATACCGTTTTTGTCTTAATATACCGTTTTTGTCTTGATACGTGAAGCGAGTACCATGGTCCATATTCAGATAGTGTCCGCGGGGAAAAGTTACCCAGGACAGCGCTCCGTGCCTCGTTCGGAATGCAAATTTGAAAATATAGACGAAAGGGAGAAGCGGAGGGCTGAACATTTGAATTAATATTTTGTCTTGCTTACTCATTCATGTTAGCTCGATATTTTAGATAGATGTTTTTTCTTCGCGGAAGAGCAAATTGTAAGTAAACAGTAAACTTTCATTCATATTTGCCCCCTGGCTAGATGCTGTCCAAGAGCAATCCCATTATTAATATTTTTTTTTGCATAGACATTAATTATATATTGTTCTTAAAAAACTAACAACGAAACTGTTAGTGAAACAAGTACCAACGAATCAGAAACAGAAATTTTCGATCGATTCGGTTAGTTTCATATAGAGGGGAATATTCGCAAAATATATTTTAGCTAATACAGTTTTGTTAAGTATATGTAATTAAGTATATTAAGTATATATATATACTCGTACCATAGTAAGTTAGGTATATAAATTCCCGCTTCAGTCGCTAGTCGTTTAACCCAAACAACTTCCCTTCCAGCATCATAGCCTTGAGCGCCAGCCTCAATTTTTTGTTCTTCACAATAACATCGTCTGCGGTATAAACTCGTAGTACAATAAAATCTCCGAACATACATAGCAGTAAAGCGGAAAATATAGCAGCAACCTTTATTCCAAGTTAAGGACAAAAGATGGTCCACATTGTGTGTTTTCGGAGTCTTTTGTTACTTATATGTATGTTACATACTAGTGGCTCTGTGAGCTGTAGACCTCGTGAGTGTTTTTTTTATTTCCAAAACTATGTTAGATATTGAACCTGTAGAGCAGGGGTCGGCAACCTTTTTGCACCCACGGGCCACATAGTAGCTAAAAAAAATCTTCGCGGGCCGCAGATGATAATAATGATCACTGTCTGTTGATATCAACTCGAAACAAATTGGTACGTCGTACACGACAGTAACGTAGTAAAAATTCGCACCCCTTTTTACGTGAAAAACGAGAAAGACGAAAAAACCGACTTTTCACAGATAAACCAGCTAGTTTCCTTACCAAACCCAGATAATTCGCATTTCAACCGCATAGTAATTACGCGATATAGAATAGCAGATATAGAAACTTTAAGGGGGGGACGGGTCATAAAGTCATAACACACCTAGATGAAAACGCGAGCGCGACATTTTTCGAACACTGATGCAAATGCGGCAAATACTTCATACGCATCAAGTCATAACACATCTAGATGAAAATGCGAGCGTAGCGAGCGCGAAATTTTTCGAACATTATGATGCAGGTGCGGAAACTACTTCATACGCATCAAGTTATGTAGATGTAAACGCGAGCGCGAAATTTTTCGAACACTGATTCAAACGCGGCAAATACTTCATACGCATCAAGTCATAACAAATCTCGTTGAAAACGCGAGCGTAGCGAGCGCGAAATTTTAGGAACATTATTATGCAGGTCTGGAAAATACTTCATACGCATCAAGTCATGTAGACGCAAACGCGAGCGCAGCGAGCGCGAAATTTTTCGAACATTATGATGCAGGTGCGGAAACTACTTCATACACATCAAGTTATGTAGATGTAAAAACGAGCGCGAAATTTTTGGAACACTGATTCAAACGCGGCAAATACTTCATACGCATCAAGACATAACAAATCTCGTTGAAAACGCGAGCGTAGCGAGCGCGAAATTTTGCGAACATTATTATACAGGTCTGGAAAATACTTCATACGCATCAAGTCATGTAGACGCAAACGCGAGCGCAGCGAGCGCGAAATTTTTTGAACATTAAGATGCAGGTGTGGAAAATACTTCATACTGTCTAAAGCAAACGCGGCGAGCGCGAAATTTTTGAAAAAAAATTTAGATAGATTTAACTGTAAAATATACTTACAAACACATATCTCGTCCTGACCAACTGTGAAAATATTCGTGGTTGGCGATACAGACGCTTTCACGTATGTTAAGAATTTCAAATTTTACCTTTACAAACAATAAAGCCAGGGAGGCTCACGGGCCGCACGGAAGGGGCTCGCGGGCCGCCTGTTGCCGACCGCTGCTGTAGAGGAGGACAAACCATAGATTTTTTTTTAGATTACTCGACAAAAATATTCGATGTAATCAAAGAACGTGCTCACAATACTTCACGCGAGAATCTGTTGTGACATGCGACCTTTAGAGGTGAACATATCGAAATTCGGCCGCAGAAACACAAAATAATTGATAAAAAAATTGTTTTTTTAAATTTTGAAAAAGTGACTCGATAAAAAAATTCTATAGTATTACCGCACCTGCTCACAAAATTTCACGAAAATCGGTTGATAAATGCGACCTGTAGAGGAGAACAAACCAATGAATAAAATAAAAAATAATTAAATTTACAAAAATTTACTTTCCCAAAAAATTCTATGTAATCATTAAACCTGCTCACAAAACTTCATGAGAATCGGTTGAGAAATGCGACCTATAGAGGAAAAAACGACCGCAGAAAAATACAAAATCATTGATACAAAGTTTGTTTTTTCGAATTTCAAAAAAGTGACTCGACAAAAAAAATCTATATAGTTACCAAACCTGCTCGCAAAATTTCACGAAAATCGGTTGATAAATGCGACCTGTAGAGGAGATCAGCCAACGACGTAAAAAAAAAATTTCTTAAATTTACAAAAATTTACTCTACAAATAAATTATATGTAGTCAAGGAACCTGCTCACAAAATTTCACAAGAATCGGTTGAGAAATGCGACCTGTAGAGGAAAAAACGGCCGCAGAAAAACACGAAATCATTGATACAATGTTTGTTTTTTTGAATTTCCAAAAAGTGACTCGACAAAAAAAATCTATATAGTTACCGAACCTGCTCACAAAATTTCACGAAAATCGGTTGATAAATGTGACCTGTAGAGGAGGACATACAAAAATCCGGCCGGACATACGAAAGCATTTTTGTCGAAGCTAAAACAGAGACCTCGTTTTACTCGGTCAATTACTTAGGCCGGGTTTTACACAGATCCATTATAACAAATTTCAGACAAAATTTTGGTAACCAAGTACATGTTTTAGGGTAAACTTACCTGGGTAATAAACAGATTTAGGTTCGCGTCTTTCCTGTGGACATATCAAAAGTTAAGGGCTATAAAAGCTTAATTTTGGATTGGTCTCGTAACCTGCATAAACGGCGTCTCCGGTTCTATAAATCCATGTAATAAAATCATAACATACATGCTCATAAGCCGTTAACTATTAACCACACACAGGAGAGACGACTTTTGTTTTTTCAAGTGTTTATGACCCACCTACCGGCGTAAGGTCGAATGAATCTTTACAAAAACCAACTTACGATAACAAACTGATCAGCACGATGGCAGCTGTCATCACAGAAAGTTGTCAAACTTTCAATACAATCAGATTTTAACGAACATTGCTTACTAGACGATGTGGTGCAACCCACCCTTAAGTAATACGTTCCAATTTAGTAAAGAGAATTGCCCGCAGCGCTTCTCAATCTGAATTGTATAACATGATTTTCCATACGGTACCCCACGTGTGCCTAACTAAGGCGACTTCCTGACTTGGCGGGGCGGGATCGATATGTAACATTTTCTTCTTTGACGTAAACTTACTGACGTCGCAAAGATTCCCACTTGACAGAATACTGCCAGTATTATATTTTCGCAGTTGTAGTATTATGCGCAGAAGCGGACCAGTACTGCCTTCGCATCGTCCCGCTTCCGCGCATCCCGCGCTAGTCAGGAAGCACTCATTTAAATGTGGGGGTGCAGTAAAAAGTAGTACTGAGTTAACTGACAGTTGACACTGACATTTGACAGTTTTCTCATATCGTACCGCCTCCGCACCGACAAATCAGGAAGTCGCCTTAGAAGGAGCACTATTAGACGAATGTTATCGTAGGCATTTTTATTCCGGAATGCGCTTTTGTGCCGCATATTAAATTACAATAAGTTTGGTTGATGAATTCTAACTTTACATAGGTAGTGTGTTAGCTAGCCAATCTTGTGCGGGTGAGTAAATATCAAGCACCATTTCAATTTAAACTCAATACATCAATAATGCGCTTTATAATTGAGAGCCAGATTTAATTTTCAAACCTTATACTATCGCACAAAATACACAAAACTAGTGTCCAGGACAGACCAACAAATCAGTGCGATAATACGATCTAAATAACTATTAACTACCGTTATCGAAACTATTATTCCGTGCAATTACTAAACAATTTATGACCTAATAATTACGGCTAAACAAGCTATCGATGTCAGTGCTGACCATTATAAAGTCCTTCCTCTGGCTATTTAGGGTAGTAAACGATAATCATAAATCGATGGGGGTAGTAAAATTTAATTCCAGCTGTTATGGTTTCTAGTTAGAATCTATGAATATGTGATAAACTTTCAATTACACAATTTATTTATTTTTATTTTTTTGTTGATGGCTTTCACTCCTTGCTTGGTTTGGCAAGGTGTATTTCGCCAATGTCGCCGTATACAGACATATCACACGAGAAGAGAATGATCGTTATAAATTTTGATTTTTGTGGAAGGAAATGTCTGGGAACCTAAAACAAATAACACAATTACACAATTACCAAATCGTTCTTATTACCATGATAAACATTTTTAGACAGACACGCGTTTTTGTGTTGTAAGCAATAAATAAACGAAGCGAAATAATTTTATGATAATTATCTCTCGTCTACTGACCAAAAAAAATACACAGCAATAACATTGTAGATGGTAATTACCAGGCTAAGTGAATGACAGATTAAACGATCATAAAAAACAACAAAGACAAATTGAAAGGAGCGCAAAATATCAGAAATACCTCCCAACCTAGCGCGCACCATGACGTAAGCTCCACAAAAACAACCCAGTTTAATGTTGACATTTTGATTGGTATCAATATTGATGTTATGGGACATTATTGCAGTGGAGTCGTGCATTGGTGCATCTATGTAGATATCGCGGTTCGATATCGCAAGTTATTGTGTAGGAAAGTTTGTTGGATAACGAGCTTTCTACAGGAGAAGTGGCCGCTAGTTACACTGTTACAGCTCTTGTTAACTTTGTTACCTAATGTTTTTTAATCGTGGCGTAAGCAAAGAGTTTATTACACATTTTTAGGTGGAAGTAAACAATATACAATATAAAATGTCTGTTTTCTATTATGTTTCATCTATGCTAAGGGCGTGGATTATTTAATTCTGGTGGCAATTTTCACGTTACTTCTTTTGAGGCTCCTTAGGGCACACCACACCTATTTATATACACATACATATTATGTGTGTGATCTTACGTACAGTACAAATTTCTTACAATTAAATAGCACTCGGCAGGGCAAGGCGAACTACTGACAGAAGTCATTTTAAAACTGCAAATATCCGTTGGTATTTTGCCTCTACAAAGGATTATCAGGGTGTTAACAGTAACCACTTTACCTTTTTCAGTACCTTCTGGAGGGTGCAAGTTTCCACTTTTTGCTATTTATGATAGCAATTTTAATATCTACAGGGATCGTTGTAAGCGTCGGTTCTTCGACGACTGACGTCAAGTCAGATCTATTAAAAGTTTCCGAGCCGATGACGCGTTCAAGTCAGGATCGCCCCTCGACGCAAGTAAAATACATTTTCAGCTAAATTGAATTGTACCTATTACTTGGAAAAGTTAAATAAGTATACCTACTTACAAGCAATCTATAGAAATATTTTATCAGAATTTTAGGAAATAGCGTTTGCCTAAGATAATACAATCAAATTGAAGTAACCAATTTTTACTTCTTAAAACTAAAATGAGTACTTACAAAACTGTGGGGAAAATGTTATATTGCAATAATACATTGCCACAGGGCTACAAATAGTAACAGAAAATATGTGACCAAGGAAATGTAGGTAAACTTGAAACCTTGTGTTTATTTATTGCACATGCACACAAAATTAGTTTAAACTACAAATTAAAGGGAACAATTTTGGCGCTGAGCAGTATTCGGACTAGCCAACTGAGCTGCAGAAACAACCATGCTCGGTCCCCAAATCTTTGAAGCTTTTACCTTTTACAAAACCCTAAGGAGCCGTACAGCCACATCTATTTAGAAAACTTAGGCTTGCAACACCAACACATCAAATTACATTGAGAGATCGACAATAATGATTTGATGAGATGGATACCAAAATCATTTAAATATTTTCTCTCACAATTTACTAACATTTCCTGACTATAAAACATTCCTTAAACTTTATTGCAATCCAGGTATCTAGTGCCAACGTCGCCGCTCCGTAAAAACTAGGCCACGGCAGTTTAAAACAGATTCTAGGCAAAAAATGCCGAAAACTTTAACGGCTGGAAATTGCATAATTCTGTTAGCAGGGTGTTGGATAGGTTTTAAATCGTCCTATAACTAATTAGCCCGTTGACCGTAATTCGTTCAATTAATTACTGTGCCATTACACTGAGTGGACCGTCGATAAACATAGATTTCGCGGGCGGAAAAGCAATATTTACTTAACTTAAGGGCCTATCGAATCCAGCCAGCTCGGCACGTATTTTGTGCTACATGTACCAGCGACTATTGTAGTAGATGTGCAGATAATATTTATCGAATGTTTCAAGTAGATTAACTTTGAAATCTTTCGCGCGCTCTTTCGGAGATTTCAGAATGAAAGTAGGTACTTACGTTTATTTACCTAAGTGAACCATTAAAACAGCGAAAAAAATTGTTTATTAAAATCACTAAAAGTGAAAATACCGACCCCTCGGGAACGGAATCAAAACACTGAAATTCATAAGCGCACTTTTAAAACACAGGAAAAATGAATTCATGGCAATTTTCGCAAGTTCTCGTGTGCTTTCGACAAGTATATATCGCTAATAATAGCGAGCAACATTTCAAAATGACGCCTTAACTTATGAGAAGGTACATACTTCAATCGATTATAATAGTAAAAGAGGTTGCTTCGAATTTGGAAATATTATTTCTTGTATTTAATTATGATTCTGCTAAAGGAATCAATTTTGTAATATGTAAGGTAAACGTCCTAGTACTCGACACCTTAGTGCTCAATAGAAGACACCTATTGATCGCCTCTATCAACATGACAGAAGATTGAAAGTGACATGTATTGGGCTAGTGTCAAGAACAGGGACGTTTACCTTATAGGTAATATTTATAATAATAAATATTTATGCATTGGTTTCCTAGATAAAAACTAAAAAAAAATCCAGCAAAAATTTCCAATAAATAATTACTGTACACTGAATCGAAACGAGGAGCCTTAACGAATGTTGCAACGAACATAAATAAAGCAATAAATTAAAAGGGAGTTTTATTGAAGAGTCCGATAATTGCGCATGAATGTTTAAATTAATGAATTTCGCGGATTCGACAAGCGATCGGCTGAAGCGCGCTACGTTCTTAATTAATGTGAACAAGAACAACGAGTGAGCAACAAGAGACTGTAACGGAGTGGTTCAAAATTCAAATGGGCTATTCTGAGGCTTGGTTGTTTCAAATCGTCAGTAATTGTAAGTTACTTCCGTTAAACATTTGTTTTTATAGAATGTTTAATATATTCTATGAGATGACAGGGTTCGGGGATTTAACGTTTATAATCGGTCCCCCAATATTCGGGTTGGTGCCCCCCTTCGCCTGTTTGTGCCCCCCCCCCCTGAAAACCAAATCCTGAATCCGCGCCGGTCTATAACTGCTTTGCATTCGGAGTTTAGGTAAAAGTCGCTATACCGCGAGACCTAGAACCTCGTACGCCAATATAGGATAAGACAGCAAACTAACTTCGGTCTTGATTAAGATACACCTGAGATCACGCGATGGTATCATCCCATCATGTCACAATGCGAGCAGTTGACCAGGACACTGCCAAGGGTTCATCGTCTGAGAAGAAGTAGGTGGTTTCACTTATTAATGAAATTCACGGATTCGACAAGCGATCGGCTGAACCCAACGTTCTTAATTAATGGGAACAAGAACAAACGCTTTGCTATACCCATTCCCTTTAGGAATATACGATTTAGCCGTTTTTACTGCTTTAATTTAGTTTAATTGCCATTTTAAGTGATTTAGTACTTCATTAAGCGAGAACGTTTGATATAAATGAAAAGTTGTACATTATTTAATATGGCTATAAAGTTGTGAGTGGTATGATTTAATAATTGCAAAACGATATTATTATTTTTTGAATTATTATGAACTCAGTAGATTAAAGGCTATATAACATATTTGTTTTTATTAACTAGCGTAGTTGACGACAACCTCTGCATATTTATTAAGAAGAATAAATCTAATAATAGGATCTCAATATTCTCAATTGAATAAGCATCATAGCTAGAGGTATTTTATTGACATTAGATGCCTGTGTTGCGGATTTGATCTTGTTCATTATATATTGTTACTGAATAAAATATAAATGAGAACTAAAAAAAAAGACATTAGATTGAGATTGTACTTGTTCTCTCGCTTACAGCTATTTGGATGTAATCTAGACTTTAGATTTGCTCTAGATTCTAGAGCAAAAAGAAGCTAACTAAACACTAGTACCTATTCCAGTACGACTAGCACGATGCTCACATGACGTGAAAAAACGCATCATAAACACATTTTGATGTACCACAGCGATCCCGCGCACACACTTGTGCTAACCGCGCACTTCAATTTCTATACTTCAATTTCAATTCCGCATTTTGGAATGCACCCGATGGCATAACAATAGCAAACTGAGTGAAACAAATCCAAAATAAACTGCGCTCGGAATCTCCGGTTAACAAAACTTTAAACGGGACGCAGCATGTGCCAACTGAAATGTCCCTAAAAATTAAAAATGATAGCGTTAAAAATATTTAGTAAAGCGTATGAAAATCAGGTCGGGTGTGGCAGGAGCCGATCAAAGAAGACGTTACAGATAAACATTTTTGAAACTATATTAAATTATATTTTATATATCTTCATATTTGTGCAGAATCTTCATAACATTTATTATATCAACGATTAAACATTATAAAGGATACCATTTACCTCCGCCATTTTAGTTCGTTAGATCGAGCAAGGTAATGATATATTTCGCTATTTATTTTATTTAACAATAAATATATATTATGGGTACTAAGCGACGATATACATACTTATATAGATATAAATAGATACTTAAATACATAGAAAACATCCAAGACCCGAGAACAAATATTCGTGCTCATCACACAAATAAATGCCCCGGCCGGGATTCGAACCCGGGACCTCCAGCTTCGTAGGCAGGGTCACTACCAACTAAGCTAAAGCGGTCGTCACGTAACCTAGTAATTAGCTACACCATCACTTATATTACGCTTATACTACACCAGCCGAGTGTTTATAGAAGAGACACTTCCAGTGACCGATATTACAACATAATATTTAAAAAAAAACAATTTAAGTCCTAAAAATAATTATTTTCCTATACGATTCATAAAACGACTCGTCTTCACCTCTTACATCACACCTCACCCGTTTTTATAAGGGAACTGTCAGATTCATTCACTTTTTGATAGTTTCCTTGTAAAAACGGGTGAGGTGAGATTTGACAGATAAAAATTCATAAAATGAAAATGAGTCGGTTTGTGCAAAACAGCTCAGAATAACAATAATACCAATTACTACCTATATTATTTCGTAATGCAGGTCATTCTGTTTTTTTTTGTACTCGAAATCTGAAACTTGCAAGAATGCATTAAATTATAAATAAGCGTACCTGACTGGCACAATTAATCTATTAGATGGGATGTCTGAGGTTTCATCTTATTTTGTGTACCTATCTAATCACCGCTGTTGACAGTCTTCATTGACTGGAGTAAAGTATGTCGGATTCGGATCGCGTCAGCTGGACGACATTAGTCAGACGATGCGAGCGAATTTAATAAAAGCCTTATCGCCCGCCCGTCTGGACCGTTGCTATCTCGTTTTTGTAACGCTCTAGATAACATTTCAAATGTGATTTTGGCGCCTTTTATTATGACGGCATTTATTTCGTAAGGGTGGAGAAGGATTTACGTTCTGCAACTTATTGCACACTTCTTACTTATAAAGGCAGTGCTGCAGTGGTAAAATTTGGTATCGTGTAGGTCGAGTCGACGGTCGACCGCTTCACTAAAATGGTGCAGGAGAGTAGTGGGCAGCAGAGGGGCCTACATTCCTCCACTACCCATACCAGGGGCGACTCACTCGCGTGCCGTCATTGCGCCGCTCATAGGTCACCCTTAGGGTGACTTTCAATGCGATAGAAAGTGATGTAGCGAGTGATGCGCCGGAGAATTTGTTTTATAACTTTGGAAACAGCATTGCAAAACACGTGTGTGTTGCTGTCATGTCGTTTTAATATACCTATTACATCGGTATTAGGTGGCAGTGTAATAAAATACTGTTTGCATTAATTAAAATAATAGACAACATAAAATAACGTTTTCATACCTATTAGTCTTTGCCAACACAGCCTATTTTACAATAATAAATATTTAATATATTTACTCAATAACTGATTTAATATTTATACTCAATACATATACATCCTTAAAACATACATTATCAAAAACTTTTATTCGCAGACAAAAAATTGTTATTGCTAGTAGACTAACTTAATAACTGCTTAATACCCATAATCAATATGTAAATTATATACAATCATTAAATTACCTTTATACAGAGTCTTCGTAAATAGTGTAAATACTAAAAAAAACTCAACAGCCTCCTGAATATTCAATTTATTTACAGGACCACTTAAAGAGCATAATTGACATCAGTAATTACTATATATACTTTAATATTATTCTATAGCGCCCACGTTGTCGTAGTCATTAGTATTCAAAATGTAAATTGCTGGCTCTTAGGGCAATGCACCCGTCTCACATCTTGCTTTCCCAGAAATAATTTCATTAACATCTGCATACCCGCGTGTACCAAGTTAAATTCCTTCCGAGGTGCCAAGAAACTTGAAAAATATGCATTTTCATGTGTGTACAAAGGAACTATAAAGTCGGGAATTCACGGATTCGGTTAATGGTACAATCGAACCAAAGAATATAAAACTATAAGGTATATTCAACAGCAGGGGATGATTAAAGAATAGAAGTGGCAGTAGAAGTAAATAGGTCATACACATATTTAGATTCGTGTTTTTCATGTGTAGATAACTAAAGGGGATATAAAACCTAATTATTGGCTGGCGTAAGTTTATTCCGACGGGGTCTCCGTGTCTATAAATCGATTGTAAAACATAACTTAACTGCATATTAGCCATTAACTATAGACTACAAAAGAGAAGAATTTGTTTTTTTCTGATGTGTATGATCCAAATACCTATTACATATTGATAATATTCAGATGCAAAAGTAACTACGCTCTTATTGCCCTGTGACATAGCTACGATTATTTTAACTGCTTTGTAGACGTCGACGTTAAGTTGATTAGATCAGTCGATCAATTACCACTTTTACAGCTACAATCGGTTGAAATTCCCGCACTAGTAATTTAATATTTAAATTTGTGCAACCAAAAGAGACGTTTTTGCTTGTAATGAAAAACAGTCGTTAAATATTTATATCGAAATTACGGAGGCCTTCGGTTGATTGCAATTAACTTACTGCCTGTAAATTGTTAATTATAATTTAATTTTGCAAATTTTTGATTTGAAGTATCCCATGTCGTTAAATCATGTTCTACACTACATTTATTTTTGTAAGATTAAAAAAAAATTCTTCAGTTCACACAAAACAGAGTACATAGTCCGCCACATTGTTTTCATTGCAATTTCATACATAGTGAGTCTTATCTTTATAGAAAGCGTCTTATAAGCGCAGCCAGGACTGCACAGCACAGCGCACACACTAGACATTGCAAGTGCCTCATCTAACCTGATTGAATTAACTTTATAGAACGTACTCATACCCTTCCGTATACAGCATGATGCAGGAGACGAGATCATATTTTTTTGTTTTTCTACGTAGAATTTGGCGTTGCACCTACCTAAAAAGCTGGAAGAATTAACCCAAGAACCAGGAAATTGGGAAACTGAGTAGTATCTACTCATCATCATCTTAAGAGCCGAGCTCTTGTCGGTGCAGCTTGATGCAGTTCTCTCCATCTTTGTCGGTCCGAGGCCAGCCTCTTGACGTCCTGATACGACACGACATCCACATCCTCCATTATCTGGTTCATATAACTTTTCCTTGGTCTTCCTCTTCCTCTTTTCCCATTTATTTTCCCTTCTATAATGTTTCTGATGTAGTTGTCGTGTCGTAGCAGGTGGCCTATCATTCTTCCTCTTCTTGTTTTAATTATGCTTATTAAGCTTCTCTCTTCCGATACTCTATTCAGGACGGCTTCGTTTGTTACTCTTTCTGTCCATTTTATCCTCTCCATCCTTCGCCAACACCACATCTCGAACGCTTTCAAGTATTCTTCATCTCTTTGTGTTAGCGTCCATGTTTCGCATCCGTATAAGGCAATAGACCATATATATGTCTTTATAAACCTCTTTCGTATATTTATGGCTATTCTCGATCTAAGTAATGATTTCTTTTTATAGAAAGTCTGTTTAGCCATTGCAATTCTTGCCTTTATGTCAGGGGTACACCTTGAGTTTTCCGTCACGATACTTCCCAGATATTTGAAACTTTGAACTTGATCTACTTTTCTTCCATCTATTTTTATCTCACTTTTTATGTTACCTTCCTTTGATACTATCATAAATTTTGTTTTGTTATTATTTATTTTAAGTCCAAAATCTCTAAATATGGTGTCCATTTTATTCATCAACTTTTCTAATTCTACGCTGTTGTTGGCTAAAGCTGCAATATCATCTGCGAACCTGACAAACACTACTCTCTTCCCATTCATTTCAATGCCTTCCTTTACAGACTCCAATACCTTCAAAATGGCTGCTTCTATAAATACATTAAATATGAGTGGTGAAAGTGAGCATCCCTGTCTTACTCCTTGTTTTATTTTGGCTGTTCCTTTTTCATTTCCTATTTCAATAATCGTTTCTTGTTGCCTATACAATTCATATATTATCTTTCTATCTCTATAGTCTAGTCCTATTTCTTTGAGTCTTTTCATCATCAGTTTCCAATTTACTTTATCAAAGGCCTTTTCTAGGTCTATAAAGCCTACACACGTGTTAAGGCCTATATCTAAACGTCTATCTAATGTTAATCTCAATGCCAATATCGCTTCTCTTGTACCCTTTTGCCTTCTGAATCCGTATTGGTCTTCGCCCAAATTGTTTTCTATCTTTTCTCTGATGCGGTGTTGTATTATCTTTAATAGAATTTTTGAGGCCTGTGATATTAAACTAAGGGTTCTATGTTCCTCACACTTTAAAGTTTTAGCTTTCTTTGGTAGCATTACTGTTTTTGTTGTTGTAAAATCCTTTGGTACCTTTCCTTTAGAGTACATACTCGCTACCAATTTAAAAATTTCATCTACTAGGACTGGGTTATTAGCGTATTTAATCATTTCTATAAAGATATCGTCATCTCCTGCAGCCTTTCCGTCTCGTATTGTTTTTAAAGCCATATCAAATTCCTCTCTAATAATTTCTGGTCCCATTTCGTCCGGTTCCACATCATATTCCATCTCTATGTCATCTTCGTCCAGTCCATCACCTTTGTATAGTTCTTCTACGTATCCTTTCCACCTCTCCAGAATCTCCTTGTTATCTGTCATTACCTGTCCGTGCTCATTTGTTATTGCTGTTGATTTAGTTTTGTGTTTCTTATGTAATTCTCTTATGATTCCATATGCTCTGTCCATGTTTCCCTTTTTGATGAGTTCTTCTATCATTTCGCAGTCTTTTTCCATATCTTTTATCTTCGCTTCTCTACATAGCAAAGTTATTCTATTTGTAATCCTCTTGTAGCTGTTCAAGCTTGCTTCATCTGTTCTGTTTCTCAGTTCCCTTCTTTCTATTATTAAGTTTATAACATCTTGTGTGAGCCATTTCTTCCTTGGTATGACATTTTCTTTATTCACTGTAACCTTTGCACTATCCCTTATTATGTTTCTAATATCTTCCCATCGTTCTTCTATTCTATTCGTCATATTATCTGTTATATATTTATCCTTATATTCTAATAATTTGTCTCCTACAGAGTTACTATATTGCACATTAGTTTCGCTATCACACTTTAGTTTCTTGAGATCTATTTTCTTATTTCTATATTCCCTTTTACCTTTTTTCCTTTGGATTTTAAGATTGCACATTACTAGATTGTGGTCTGTGTTTACGTCTGCTCCTGGGTAGCTTTTACATTTCGTTATATATCTTCTATGTTCTCTTTTTACCATTATGTAATCTAGTTGATATCTGGCTAAGTCACCAGGCATTTTCCATGTATAACGCCTTCTATAGGGTTGATCGTATAAAGTGTTTGTAATCGTTAAATCGTGCTCTTTGCAGAATTGTACTAGTCTTTCCCCTCTTTGGTTACGCTTCCCCAATCCAAACCTGCCAACTACCTCTCCCTCGTTACCTTCTCCCACCACAGCATTAAAATCGCCCATTATAAGCAACTGTTCGTTACCTCGACTCGTGTCAATTATTGTTTCTATTTGTTCGTAAATATCCTCTATCTCATCATCCGCATATGAGCTTGTTGGCATGTAAGTTTGTATTATAAGCATGTTTTGCGGCTCTGCCTTTATTTTCAATGCAGTGATTCTATCACTGAGGTGCAAGGTGTTTTCCACTTGTAATCCCCATTTCTTATTTAATATTATTGCTGTACCGTTTCTTCCCCTTTCTTCTCCCGTGTAAATTATTCTGTGGTCATCCTTCCAGTAGTCTCCGCTTCCTTCCCATCGCGTTTCGCTTATTCCTAGAATGTCTATATTTAGTCTTCTTATTTCGCTCGTCAGCTCTTCTAGTTTTCCATCGGGCAGCATGGTCCTCACGTTCCAGGTTCCAATCTTCATTTCTTGACAAGGATTTCGCGGGATGACGACCGAGGCAGCCTTGCTTCTGCCCCTGCCGGACTCGGACCGCCACGGCATGTTACATCGTGGAAGCCCGTTGTCAAGGACTTTATTTCTGTACATTGTGCTATTCATCTTTGCTGCGGGGTTAAGGGAATGTAGTGCGGTGGTTTCCCCTTTCCTTCCGCACCGCAGTTCATGCCGCTATGGCTGAGCTGTAGGCTACTAGCGGGGTCCATAGGTGGCGGATAATGGAACGGCCATCAGATATGATGGCCAGCTGCGAATACCCAATAAGCAGTCCCCGACCAAACAGCGGCAGAGTCATCAGAGCGTGGGGGGAAGTCCAGTGGGAAGGGCTTACTTAAAAAAATACCACAAAAGGCTCAATAACGACTCTGTGACGTGGCGAAAAAACGCCGCCACAAAATAAGCGTTCCCCTGACGTTGGGCAGCAGCAACGTCAGTACCAAGAAGAGGCCGAGGAAGCAGGTTCCGGTAGGGCTCGGAAAAGGACATCAGCAATAGTATCTACTATCAGCGAACCGATACTATAGCAGCGAATAGTATCTACTACGTCAGTTAAATTGGCAAGAGAAGTGCACTTAATTCAAACGTCACGGATAGAAGTGCGAAATACTTCTCCACTTTGATTAAAAACTATAATTTACGTTGGCGTCTGCATAGCAAAATTTCTAACAAGAAACGTCACCTTTAAATTATGCAGTGAACCCAGGCAACAAGCGAAGGCCTGACTTGAAAAATGTCACGCTTAATCTACCTAGAAATTCAGACTAATTAATTAGAAGTTATATGTGAGAAAACTGTCAAATGTCAGTGTCAACTGTCAGTCAAGGCAGTACCACTTTTTACTGCGGCCTTACATTTAAATGAGTGCTTCCTGACTGGCGCGGGATGCGCGGTAGCGGGGCGATGCGAAGGCAATACTGCTTCGCTTCTGCGCATGATATTACTACTGCGCAAATGTAATACTGGCAGTATTCCGTCAAGTGAGAATCTTTGCGACGTCAGTAAACTTTTGAGTTGAGTTGCCTTACACGTGACTACTCTACGAGATGTACTATTTTGTGACGTCTACAAAAAGTAGATGTCACAAAATATCGAAGTATATAATTATATTATTTTATTTTTATTATTATTTATTCATTAAAAACAATTGACAAAAACTTATGTCTAAGTACATCGTCCCGCAAAACTGTTTGCACAGTTTGACTGTGGGATCCATGAGTCTATTCTATTACAATATAACTTAATGTTAGGAACTATGCGGAGGTAGGTACTTAAAGTGCTAAAAAAAATATAAATAAACAGTACTTAAAGTGCTAAAAATGTAGGCTTAAATGTTGTGGCAAAGGAGTAGACAGATAGCTTATATAATATATTTAAATAGTGTTGAGGTAATGTCGTAACAAAGCTCTTTTAAATTTATTTTTGTTAGTCTCATTTCTAATAGCCGCAGGTAATGCGTTAAGTAAGTATGGTAAGCGCTTTTTATATGTATATATATTGTGTAGTGTGTAGTGTGTGTAGTTCGCCTTGGTACAAATATTACCATTATTAATACCATTAAGTTTGTTTTCCTTGTATGTACTTGATTTGTGCAATAAAGTGTTTACTACTACTACTACTACTACTATATAGTCCTCCTCACCGTGTCCGGCGACAGCGACTCCTTCAGTTTTTAGGCTTATGGAATGTTCTTTCGAAGTAGAGGCCTTATCCCTATAACGGCTATGACTACTAATATGTATGTATGTAAGCACTTTATTGTACACAAAACAGGTTAAAACAATATACATGTCACATAAGATTAACTAAAATAAGTTATCGTATATGCGTGCTACATTCAGTAAAGCCAACGAGAGAAGTCCTTCATTCTGGTCTGATACGCCATTAGTATATCTATATATAGTGTATATCTGTATATCTCTAGTTTTCCCTGTCTTACTTTTATTTATACCGTGTCGTTGGCTTCACTCTAGTTAATTCGATTACAGTAGCGTGACGTATATTTACCAAAGTAACCTACTATTACTAGTACTACCTTGCTAAATATACGTCCTTGGAAACACGTTAAAATTGTACACGTTCTCTGCGAATAACATTAGGTTAATAATATATATATATATATATATATTTCACGGCTAGTTTCTTAATAACCTTTCCCGGGTTCGTATTGTAACCGAGTCGACCGCAACACAAAAGAAAACACAGTTAATCATAGCTCCTCATGACACAATAATGTTGTTACAGGAAATTAGTACACCGCTCCTATTCTGTATCGAAACGTTTCGCTGCTACATTACTAAGAAGTGACTTCGTTTTTGGAATTTTATAAATATACTTAGGGATAAAGGCCCAAAGCACATGTTTGGTGCCGGCTATCTAAAACATTCATTGCCAGGGACCTACCTTGTGAGACACTCGGCTCGTAGATGAAATTGCGTAGCGCTACGAAATGCACGCGCACCGTAGGTTTTATAGTCATGTTTTATGTGACGATAGTACATTTTTGTCGTAAAAGTGATCATTAATATATCGTGCTAGTTCAGCTGAAGAACGTCTTCAAATTACAGCAGGAAAGTAAAGTTGGGTATCCATTACTGGATTGTATAAGTTTAAATTGGTCAGTCAGCGGGATATCATTTAATTATCTTGACTGACATTGCCATTACAACGACTTTTACCCAATTCATGAGTTTCTTGAAGCGAAATTTAAGCCTTATGTACCTGACTATGAGTTTCAACCTACTAAAATGTGACCTCTAAATCACTTGCGTCGACATTTGTTTTTAGGGATGATTCAGAATACAACGAGCCGAGTCCGGCATGGGCGCCGGCCGCCACTGGGTCAGCGAATTCCACATAAATTTAATCGGGACGTGCACGTTGCGCCGGCCGACCAACGATAGCAGTGACAGAAACCGAATGTCAAAAATTAAACAGAGCCAAGCACTAATAAGGACAATAACTTTATTTAGTCGGATTATTGAATCTAAATACGTTGGTTTCACTCCTTAAACAGGGAAAACATTTTTTGAAATCGGATGATGAAATTACGTGGGTCCCACATACAAATCCACTAACTTCACTAAGTACTTTATAAAATTAGTAAAGATAAATTCCACCATCGAAGCACGAAGATTCCAGTAACATTTTCTTCTTGTTGCCAGAATCAGGCAACTCTTAAGCCCCTGTATTTATGTTGCCAACTCATCACGGCGTAATACTGCTGTATCTAGACCACGTCTTTGCCAGACATGCGAAAGTCTAATCGGCAATCTTCGGAGATCAAACGATATGTTCGATATTCTCTTATTACCGACTGTCGTGAGCAAACGTGTTTTAAATCGAATGATTTTGTTTGTTCAATTTACTTGAGAATCGTATTATTTTATTCCAATTGTTCCAACAAAAAATATGGAACATTAGGTTTTTTTTTAAATATGGCGAAATACCTAAGAAAATGGTAATTTTTATTTTTATTTCATTTTCATCGTCTCCACATGCCAAAGCATGAAAACTTTTTTTTTTCGCCTTTCTCAAATCTATATGTTTTTCTTAAGTGCTACTTTATTTCATTTACTTGATTTTTACATATTCTTCTAAGACATTCTGCCTACCTACTTACAACTTGGAAAATATAGACTCGACTTTGGATTTATTTTCTATCGAGAAAATTTGAAGCAATCATGTTTCGCTATTGTCAGTACCACAATCATATAGTCAAGAATCATATATCTGAAAATCAGCCCCTACTGTTTGCTAGTCTGGGCAGGACAGCGTTTCAAAGTCTCCAAATTTCTCAGTGTAGCGCCTTAATGTAGACACTAACACTCCTCTTTACATATCCATACATATGTTTTTGCGACAACCCTGTACCAGTTTTTATTTAGTAATTAATAGAATTGTATCGTTTTAATGAGAAATAAAGTAGGTACCTAAGCAGATGGAGTAAATTATATTTCTATTTGTAGTACCTTTCTATTTGGGAAAAGACATTGTGATATTATTACTAATTTCGTACCCTCGAAAGGGTTCGAAAACAAGTGTTGTTCAAATAAACAGTATCTATTGAGAGACAAGATTTCTTTTATTTATTTTGTGCGACTGGCCCCGCATATTCTATTCATAATATTATTTGTTATGAGAAATTCACTTGAGCGGAATTAACGTTCTCAACTCAGCGTATTTTGTCTCTTAAAACCCCTTCTGAGAAGGTTTTTGTCGATATATGTGTCTATTTGCTATTGATGTAATTTGTACAACACGTTGTTTATCTCCGTTAATGCTGGAAACGAGGGCATAGCCCTTAGAGGCGTGTAGCAAACAAATGTAAGCGCTTCTCTTCAAGTGATTGTGCCTAATGTGCGATCGCTTACCTTCTCCGCAAATCAAATTGAAACCCAAGGGGTAAAACGGGACTCTATTACTAAGACTCCGCTGTCTGTCTGTCTGTCTGTCTGTCTGTCTGTCTGTCTGTCTGTCTGTCTCTCCGTCTGTCACCAGGCTGTATCTCGTGAACCGTGATAGTTTGACAGTTGCAATTTTCACAGATGATGTATTTCTGTTGCCGCTATAACAACAAATACTAAAAATAGAATAAAATAAATATTTAAGGGATTTCAAACCGAAGACAGTCAAATCATTTCTATTTATTTAACTAATTTATGGATGGGTACTAATGACAAGCACAAAATTTGTCAAATTAATAGGAAATTGCATTCTTATCACTAAGGAAACGTTTTTATGAAGTGACATCATTGCACACTTTCCTTGGAAAACTATTACACAAAGTATCAAGTGAAACTTTTTTCCAATTATTGAATAGTAGGTACCTACCTAGTTATTAAAATATTTTTGTTTGCCTTCTCGAATTGAAATTCAAAGCAACATCACTACCACTACCCAAAGGTTGCATGGAGGAAATCGCTAATGAGCGAGCTTAGTTGTACCATCTAAAAGAATCTTCAAACCTTACCAATTAAGCGTACGTAACAAACACCACCTCAATAGTTCCATACAGAGCACGCACATCATCAGTAACAAATCGTACCTGCTAAATGTGTGCGTGCGGCGTTGGAGTAAATCCACAGTGCGTTATACTATTTCATAATGTACAAAGGTCGTAAGACAGTATAAACACTTACGACTACGACGACTCTTCGGTGTAATACGGCAGGTTGACAGGGCATCGGTGCGCACGCGTCGATATCGGTGCACTTTTGTTTTATTTGGTAAATGTAATTATTATTTAGTTGGTGATGAGTACCGTTTTGGTTCAGGCGAAGTCAAAAGTTATAGGCTTCGAGATACCCGACCGCCTGTAGATGGCACTTGAAGAAAGAAGTGTATCAGTGAAGGAGTAGGTCGTGAAGAAACATACATACGACTGCGGTATACTCAAAGTTGTATGTAAAGACTTAGCCTTCTCTGGACTAGCGTGGTGACCATTCGTTCTCTTCTGTACAACATTATATGGGTATATTAGAATAATGATGAGTGTGATGTGGCCTTTCAATTGTAATGTGATATTTTGTTTTAATCCATACTAAGAACTAAATAAGTCCACATAAAAATAAAAATATCTTAGACAACCGGAGAGTGAAAGAGGGGCCCGCAACAACAATATTTCCTGGCGTCACAGGTATACCTTCAGCCCTATACACTATTTTATTATAATTAATCTCCACCAAAAAATCTTTGTTGAAACATAACTATAAAGCGGAATCTAATGGAATCCACTTTACAAAGAGGTTAATACGTAAGTTTTAATACGTATATGTAGTAAACTTTCTGCCTCGGGCTACTGAATGGCGAGTTCCGTATTGTTATTCGCATTATTTTGATGAAAGTTTGCATCATAAAACACTGTCAGCATCCCCCTAGGAATAATATATTTAATATGACTCCAAAGCTGATAGTAAATTTACCGTTCATCCAAAATTTAATCAAAATATGAAGCCTAAGTTTCATGTGGTACACGTCCGAAAATGGTTACGTCGGTATAATTCAGTTAGCTGTCCTAATAAATTAACCTGTCTGATACACACGTGCCAAATAAAAAAGACAAAATAATACATCAAAATGAAGGGACGTAATTAAAAAGTCTTATTCTTCAATTTAAACAATAATAGACGATCAAGCACTACTTGAGAAAAACAAACCATTTCCTCAAAATATCGATGACATTACTGTGACTTAGGAAAGGTTCAGAGATCCAAAACCTTTTTTATTTCATCCACATTACTCAGCGGTAATAACCGTTACGGTAATGCGATATAAGGATCTAATTCGAGACGCTCGCGTGCCGCGACCACGTTAATCTGCCGCGCGACGTAATGACGCGCCATTGCCGCGCTGGGATACACACTGATCCACATACTTTATAATCGCGTGTATCCTGTACCCTCTCACTCCTTAACTTGTGAAGGACTGCCGGACAGAGATGGCACGACAGAAGCTTGGAAGTTTTATTTTCAAAGTACACGGTCAGGCGCGAACACCTCTGCGTGATACACTCGAATCGCAGTTGGGATCAGATTCATTGAGTTTATTTTGTTTATAAGGTTATGTATAAAGAGCTAGTGCGAACAGTGTTGTTTGGTCGCCATCAGCAATGGTACTTAGAAGAGGATACTGAAAATGTTGGTTGAAATTAACCCTTTCCTTTATCGCCATCATTTTTATATCTCCAGGCTCGAGAAATGGCGATGAATTACCTATTGATAGGAAAACCGCCAATTATCGAATATAAATAAATAATTAGCCATATGGTTACTACGGATAAACATGTACTGCATGTTTAGTGAGACACATTTTCGGGCATGGACATCCAATATTACTAAGTGATCAGTTCAAGTTCTCTTACCTCTTAATCCTCCCCAAACGTCGCACTTAATGTTACAAATCCGCTAGTCACATAATGTATTTAGTCTCACATGCCGCGTAATCGACAATGCCAGTGTCTCTGCCTACTCAGTGCTAGAGATCCCGACATAAATCCTCCTAAGTAAAGACAAATTACGCGACCTTTTTTTTCCTTTTGAGTCCCTCAGGATAACGGGTACCTACAAATCCCTACTATCGTGCCATTTAATGGAATGATTTTATTACTAATCTCCGTATGTATGGGCTCGATTACATTCGATACGCGCTCTTTGTATTATAATTTGGTGGTATATAAACCATGGAATGGATTACATTCTATCAAATGGTCCACTATTTCTGGAATTCTTTAGAGACTAGGATTTTGTCTCTTATTGTACTTATTGTCCTTATTCGATAGAGATTCCTATCACAAAAAAGTATCTAGAAATTAGTAAAGATTCATGTTTTCGTAAATTAACTATCTATTTTTATAACGGGAAAAACATTAAGCTCTAAATTTACGTCGTAAATAAGTTTTTTGCTCCTAATTATGTACTAGAATTCGAAACAAATTAGGCTATAAACATTTAGGTGAGCAAGGAGCAAACCCTTCATAACTTCAAAATTATGAGGAACTCATGAGAATAATAAATATTCGTTGCTAAAGTGTTACGTTTACGGCAACGCTGGGAATATTAATAAGTAAGATGTTATGCTTAAATTTCTAACTTCATGGGTTTATTTTAGAAACAATAATTGTTTCTAAAATGGTCCATAATTATTTAGAAGTATTTTAAGTATCAGTTAGAACATATCACTGTCAATTTCAGAAAGGGTCCAATAAATTACGCAATTACCCTGCTGATTACATAACATAATTATCAAACAGTTAAACAATAACATTGCGAATTTTGAAATTGAACATATTACTTGTAGGGTGACATTAATTGTAGTATACGAACATTACCGATAAGCAAAACACAAAGTAAGCTGTTAATGCTCCTGCTATACAAGCCTACGTTGATAGTAACAAAATTGCTCAGCGAAGCATGACCGCGCGCGCAGCCAGTAAGATCCGAAGTTAAACTATCCCATTTTGGTAGTGCAGTAAGCGCATAAATTACAATGGAAATAAATACACATATAAATGTCGTCGCCGGTACTATTTTAGCAGTTTTGCAGGCCGATACGATCGTGCGATTTATGAATCCATTGTCTGAGCGCGGAGCAACTATTCTCATTAGTGTCCGGCAGTAGCGCGTTATGGTGGTGCTTCGTATGAACGATTTTTAGGGTTCCGCTTTTGAACGGTGTGCTACTCGACGAGGGTACACTCTGTGCCTTAAAAACAAGTCTTAAAACATAGCGATTACGTTTCACGGTCTCTCACTATATACAGTCAACGAAGGTGGTTTAGTTGCGCAATTCCACGTACAAGTTTATCTTATGCACATGGAAGTGCCTGGTTATTTCTTCTTCTCTTATTTGTTCTTCAACCTTGAGCTACAAGATGTTGAGTAAAGCTCTCTTCCACTTTAGTCTATTTTGTGAGGTCTTGAGTTTTGCGGCATCTAATCCCTTACAGCTTCTCGTACCAAAACATCAGTCCATCTTGGCTTGGCTGTGTTCTGAAATCTAATATATTGCGCAATTATTTTACTGGCTGTACCTACATAATGGCGTACTTACTTCATTCCGTTAGTTTAGCATTGTCTTTCAAACAGTTAAAAAATTGTGTCATAAGCTGCATTCACGCATGGCAGGTCCATAAGCTAGACATAAGATAGGACGAGAAAAGTTCACACAATACCTATATCGCACTCCTCATAAAGCTACAGATATAGTACGGGAAGCAGTGTCACCCCATGTATGGGAGGTGCACATTTTGGTACCTATCGGATGAATTCACTTGGCACAGATGTGTGATACACTGATGCGTGTACCCTCCAGGGGGTGGTGGTTGGCTACCGGGCTAAATTTACTTAGATTTACGTATGTGCCAAGTGAATTCATCCGATACCGAAATGTGGACCTCATGACACTACTTCCCCTACTAATACGGTTTTAAACACACGAATATTGTAATTATGTTTATCTACACACATATCATAAATCCTCTAATATGCGTTCGGAAACCGTAGAAAATGACTCTCATTTCAACATTCAATGAATTTATGGCAATTTTCTTATCTGTGGCTAAGGCTACAGCAGTAATATAATTTTTAATTTTAATCTCATATATGATGTTAAAATATTAAACGTCAAACAAAACTGTCAAAATTTAAATGTCAAAGTTGACATGCCCCTATTCTAGTATCACTGAAAATTCAAATTCAGTTGATGCGAAATGTCAGCTCGATGTTTTTATAGTATATATCGCACGAAATTTGAGCTAGAACGACATGATCACATCAGAATAGGGACTCTTTACTTTTTAAAATAACATTCAGGTATCGGTTGCCAGTTCTAATTTCGATATTTCCGCAACCGTGCAAAAAAGGTTGTATTAACACAATTATTGTATTTATTTACTACGGTTTCTGAACCCATCTTAGAGTAGTTATAATATGTGTGTAGATAAAGTAATGTATGCAACTGTACATAATTAGGCATTAAAACACTCGTGTGACCTTATTATGAAACTCGCCTTCGGCTCGTTTCACACTTGTGTTTTAATGCCCCTCATTATGTACCAGTTGCATAAACTACTATTATATGTAAACGGGTTATAAACACTGGAAAAAACAAAATCGTCCCTCCTGTGGACAATAGTTAAGGGCTTATATGCATGTAAGTTATACTTTAATCACAAGGGTTTATTTATTCTATTTCTTCATTTATTTCAGGCAACAAGGGCTCATGGATAAATACATAAAAATATATACTTAAAACTATTAAACATTATTTTGGCGCCAAAACGGTGTGATTCCTTTGCGTCGTCAAATCCCGTGTAGGAATCGGTAGGTTGCCCCGGAACCGCCGAAACACGACACCCTTCGGCCAGAAGTCGGTACACGCGATGGTCTCCTGCAGCGGCCGCGGCACGCGCACCACAAACGAGCTGAAGTGCACGTAGTGGCGCGAACACAGCAGGTGGAACACCCTCAGCGAGAACTCACCCCGCCACGTCGTTTTTATAGTAGGTAACGGAGACACTGTTTATGTGGGTTACTACACCAATCCAAAAGTAAGCTAATTAAGCTACGGGCTACAAGCCCTTAACTTTTCATATGTCCACAGGAAAGAACCAAAATTGAATCTGTTTTTAACCCAAACGATATTTTTGTTACATGGTTTTTAAACCATTAAAAATCCTAAAACAGAAATGCCACGCAGAACAGATGGATACATAGACAAAAGATTCCAATGTGACTAATAATACCTACTTTAGAATATAATCCAAACCTGGGATTGCTACCCGCTCCCGCTATACAGGATTTTTCAGGAATATAAGAGACGTATTTTTAACCAAATTCATAAAAGGAAATGTTTTCAGAATGTACATTATAGAAGTAATTTAAAATTATTGGTAGTCGGAACCCTTACCCAGAAATGGCCTTTGTACTTGATGAGGATTAAAAATTGCAGCACAAATTGCAATAAGTGCAAACTTTTTATATTATCCTACACTCCAATTTGGATTTTTACACTGCATAATTACATATGGGTTTAGGGATTTTTTTCACCACCTCATTCGTTGTGAAACAAAAAAATCATAAAAATATCCACAGTACTCGTATCTCAGCTTCATATAGGCGTTCTATAAAATGTCTTAAATTTCACATAAAAACTCGTTTTCGCTTCATAAGAAATTCAAGATAAGATGTTAAATAAGTGGGTTTTTCGTGATTATCTAGATTTCTATAGCTCGACGCTCGAGCTATAATGACGTTAACATCTATGACAAAAATATAGGTACCTAGAGCCTAAATTTTGCGACAATTTGGTCCTAGGACACTTTTAATTTGCTCAACCGTTCATGAGGTAGAGAACGGAGTGGAATTATCATGAAACGTTTATTATATTCATTAATCATTATTCATTTTATTAATATTTTTGTAACAGATGTTAACATCTTTGGAGCTATAAACATCTAGATAATCACGATAAACCCACTTTTTGACATTTGATCTTCAATATCTAATGAATCAAACACGAGATTTTACGTGATCTTTAGGACAACTTATAGAATGCTAAAATGAAGAAAGATGTATTCGAGTTTCAAGCTTATTATATCTCTCATTCCGAGGTTGAACCCTAATATATTCAGTAATTCAGTCATTTGTTGCTTTCATAGGTACAATTGGTTTTACAAATTAGTAGGTTCAGCTATGAAACCCTGTAAGGGCACTCCAACATACAATATAGTTAGTATTGTAATCATCTAACACACGAAATTTCTTCTGATATCTGTTCTGATGGATTGATATTTTATTAATGTCCTTAAATTTTAACTTGTATTACCTAACTATGATATAATCAATATATTATTATTAGGGATCGGAGTTTTCGTCGCACGGTAAGACTAATAGCAAGGTGTGGAGTCGACATTTGCCATAAATCTACTCTTATTCATACTCATACTCATTTATTTAATTTATCTTAAAATGCCTTTAGAGCGGTCGGTCGTGTATAATTATCTTAGTCAAATTATATAAAAATATATTTTCTATTAGATTATGAATGCTGCTCGTGGCCCAGTGGCGCCTGTGTACCGCTTGCGGTATCTAAGGTTAAGCAACGTGGGCTGATTATTAACTGAGCGCTCCCGTGCTTTGGAAGGCACGTTAAGCCGTTGATCCCGGTTGCTGTCTATGGCAGCAGTCGTTAAGCCAAGTTGGAGGCCTTCGGGCGGCTTGAGAACTTCTAACAGTCAAGTTGCCCACTCACTTGACAAAGCCTAATCCCAATAAGGTCTAGTTTTCCCTCGGGGTTGGAAGGTCAGATGGCAGTCGCTTCCGTAAAAACTAGTGCCTACGCCAAATCTTGGGATTAGGTAGCGGACCCCAGGCATCCTTCAGGATGCAACTGTACTGGGATAACGCTAGGAGGATAATAATAAAGATTATGAATTCATAACTTCAACTATTTTAATATCGTCACTACTTTAAAAAAAAACTCGTATCTGAAAATCATCAAGTTTCTAGGAGGAACAATAAAGATCCTGTAAATTATTGTGATTGATCAAAAAAGTTCTTGTTAGTTTCATGAGATACTTTGATAGCCAGCAGTCATTAATTTTACAAATATTCGAATAACTCACTCAAACACTTTTTATTCAATTTAATTTAATTTAATTAATTAGTAAGATACAAGATTTTTGTTTTAGTATTGACTGAAAGTTGTTAAGTTACGATAATTTTGCTTTAAATTTGATGGTACAAAATGAAACGAAATGTATGTTTTTATGTTTATTAAATTAACTAAGTAAACTCTCTTAGAGTAACAATAGACGAACTTAAATAACAACGTGTCTCCTTAAAAAAAAGATCGGGGTCGAATAATGTTTTAAAGTCTTTTGGCAAAATCGGCTTTAGAGATTGCAAATCATTTTATCTATTTTCTTAGTAGGTGCCTGAGTACCTAGCCTACTGAAGAGTAAAATAATTGGTTTTAGTTCACACTAGTAGCCTAGCTAAACACTGGGACAACTAAAACATTCCATTCAGCCGTGTTTTAATTCATAGGATCGTCATTTGTTGCGAATTTCCTACTTTTACACTTGTATCGTGATGTACTAAGTTCGTTTTATTTTGATACGTCTACTCGTACTACTCGTAGTGTCCTTATAAAAATGACGACTGCGGAACTATATATTGAGCCTGGCCCAACATGTTCTCCTATTTTATATACCTATATTTTAGGTGTTTTAATGTTTCTCTTGTTTGTTTGTGAATTTTCGTAATTAAATCAGTTAAAAATAGTAATTGTTTTTTATTGTAATATTTATTTTCCAAAGATAACATTAAATAATCGTTTCTAAACTCGTCAACGTTGTTGTCCTTCATTATAAAAAAAACTAACTAATTAAATAAATGAGTATGAGTATGAATAGGAGTTAAAATTTATGGCAAATGTCGACTCCACACCTTGCTATTAGTCTTACCGTGCGACGAAAACTCCGATCCCTAATTATTATATTTCATGTGAAAAACAACAATGAATTATTTTATGTATTATCTAATTAGACAGAAATAGCGACGTAGAGAAGATAAACGCCGAAAAGGTACTACATACACAAGTTTCAAAATTCAAAATTCTTTTTTTGGTTAAATATATTTTGTTATGATTTAAGGCGATGGTCATCCGGTAAGCAAAAAAGCCTGTGTTGGATGGAAAATTAATTTATTAATTAGCAGCAATTCGTAACATGACAGTTTAAACCGAGCTAAAATAATAAATGTATGAGTATCGCTACCAGTCTACCATCTCTGCTCTCGTCCTAAAACGTTATTACAAATTGTCAACTACATCTGTATGCAAATTCTCATAAGGAAACCAGCATAGCACAAACTGCATTAGCAAATGTGCACCAGACACCCAAATCCCAAACACAACAACGCAGATTTGGACCACGTGAACCATCCATCGCCTTAATAGCGACAGGCGGAAGGTAGCCGAGAGTTATGACGTCACATAACGTGCTAATGACGTCATAACTGCATTGCCCCGAGCGCCGTTGACTTGCCTGCAATGGATGCGATGCAATTTGCTAAGCAGATCCCGTTCGCGACTCATTTTAACTGGTTTTACACTCTACGTGAGAGGACTATTAACTTCTAGCTCTGTTTACAAGATTGCCTTGTATTCTAGTTACAGCGTGGGTTTGTAATGGTCTACTAGTTTAGAGAGATTTGCAACGGGTCTGCACGGGTTTGTAATCAAGGCCTGTGTTCGGAACATACTTCTACTTCTCTCTTAAACCTATAGTATATACAAAGTTATGTGAAGGAAGGGTACATGACCCAACATTTAGTTGAAAGCAGGGGAATTTATTAAAGTTATGACCAATTCAATTCGTATAGTATAGACTAGTAAACTGTATCCCATATTAACCTTTAACTAAACATTTTGAAAAAAAAACTTCACGGGCGAGAATTAGAAAACACGTTTTTACCAAATTTTAATTTGTGGAATAAACGTTATATTTTTAGAATTTAATTCATAAGAATAGTCTAATATGGGTCTATTTTGGCGTTTAACCTTGGATTGAGTTTTTATTTCATCATAAAATAATACGATGTAACAGTTCAGTAGCGTAAATATTTGACGGCCTCAGGATGAGTTTAAGCTCAACACAAACACATTATAGAACCCCTTTGTGACGAAGGTGAGATGTCAACAAGATATATACACGATATGTAAGTGTATCTCGACATGTTCAGAGATGTGAGCTAGATTGTAAACCAATGGCCGTAACTCGAACTACCTGTGTGAAGTGGTGTTAGCGATGTCCTATAATTTACAAACAAACAAGCTTAAACTGGCTAAGCTATAGTCTAACACAAGTAGCTTCATTTTCAATGACGATAGGTAGTTATCAACAAATGGTCATATAACGTTAGAAGAAAGAAAGAAATCCAATTTATATATAACTTACAGAGGGACGGAATCTATAATATATGTTACAACATGTTATTACACAGGAAAAAATTAACCAACAGCAATCGAGTTAGTTGTTATCTTATCAAGTTTCAGAATCCTAACTAGTACCTATACTAAATTGCATCGGCCTATCGGTCTACATCCACTGTAATATTTATAATTATTATATTCCATTATCATTGGAAGGTCAAATGGCAGTCGCTTCCGTAAAAACTCGTGCCTACGCCAAATCATGGGATTATGTAGCGGGCTTTGGGCATCCTTCCGGATGCAAGTGTACTGGGATAACTCTAGGAAATGCCAGTATCAATTGTACGTATTTAATTATTTCACTGGAAGCAAATGTGGCTTTGATGATCCTTTTCCGTATTGTAAGATTAATATTAACCCGTCGTCTACCAGTCCCTGGTATCCCAGGGCAGATAACAAAAGAATGGCATTGTTTATTTTTTTCGCCGGGAGAGGACGGCTTCTATTATGGCAACCTACTCCGAAAATGAATATTTCACTCCCACGACAAAACCAACATTTTGTCATCATGTCATCAACATTCAATTTATAGGTAGATATTGCATACGAGTAAGGAACAATTATCAGCACGTAAGGCAATCAACCTATCCTATAGGTATAGTCGCCAACATTTTAACTGTTGGTAGTATATTAACAACGAGTTACAATTGTTTGATTCTCTGCTACTAAAACATTGCTACTTTCAAGTTGAAGTAATAACAAAGGCACCTAAACACACTAAACTCCGCTTGAAGTGAAATATCTAAATATTATAACTGAATGTAGAAGTCGAATAAAGATTAACAAACGGAAATGTAAGGAGTATTATTTTAAGTTGAGCGAAAATAAACATGTTTGAACATCTTAACTAGCTAATGAATACTCAAGAAATAGAATTTTATATTGAATATTGGCAATACATCTGAATTTCTAGGAAGCCTCGCTATATACGTTACTACAAGAAAATGCTCTACAACCTAAATTGATTCGAAAAGTAAGTCATAACGTACCAGGTGAAAGATATATAGTTTTTAATATCATCATAATGCTAGCTGTCGATATAACACTTTGAACCGAGCGTTAGTGGCGCCTTTAAGTTGTTTGCATTTATCGAGGCTGTTTGACGCAATAAACGTCGGGCGTGAAAGGTGTGCGATAAATCAGCTTCAGTGGTCCTTCGTGAATTACTCACGAGACCCAGGATGCTAGGAACGCGAGTCAAGGGGCGATTGACGTGAAAGAGCGGGGAAATGAAATGTATTTTGAAGGGTACAGTGGTATAAAATCGAAGATAGCAGGTGACTTTTATGGCGGCTTTTACCCTGCCTAGCTGGGATGATCGCATTCATGTCCGACATATAATATTCGTCCCTTACTGTCAAGGATGTAAGTGCGAGAGGGACAAAAGCTATATGTCCGACATAAACGCTATCATCCTAGCCCCTCTGAAGTATCTTCTCAGTAGCTTATATAGCCACGATTATGATGGAATTAGAGGTGACGATTTCTATCTATATCAATTGACAGCTATTTCATTCCCAAGTTCATCACGTTGTTATGATAAATATCCCTAATACTTAATATTTCTTTAATGTTGTTAGAGTTGTGGATTCTTATTATTTTCCGCTATGGATGGATTTAGATGAAATTTGTCATGGGGATAAAACCCGAGAAGGACATTAGAAAGTTGTTTATATACCGAATATAATTCCTTAAGGGTGAGAGGTGGAAGTTTGTATGAGAAAAGGATCATTTCATGGAATTAAAGTCTGCGACTGAAATATATTTTTTTGAATTCGACGCGGAGGTGCGGGTACATGCTAGTCATTCATAAGCCCAAATTCGTCACTACATTCCACGCCATCAAAGTCATTAAGGAAATCTGTGTAATTACATAATGGCTTTCAATCTCCAAAGCTACTTAAGAAAACAGGAAAAAGCTTCAATATTTAAAAAAGGACCTTATTAAATATTTCAATAACCTCTTAGTAGACTAATTATGCTCTTCGTCCATCCATGAAGCGTAATAGGTATAATTATAACCACTTCTTATCTACTCTTGAGATAAGAGTTCTTCTGGCAAATGCAGATTCTGCCTGTTTATAATGTGGAATTTTGAGATTGAGCGACAAAAATATTTATTAGTGCACAATAAATTGTGTCACGTCACATAATCAATATTTCTTTTAAATAAATTGCAGTTTTATTATCGACTGAATTCTTTCCACTAAGACACACATCTTCTGCGGAAAAACTGCCGAAAAGTTCGAAACATGTCGTCCAGAATGACAATTCATATGTGAGTTTTTACCGTTTCATAAAATATAGTTTTAAACATGACTAACGAAAATTAAAATTCAATTTCAGAGATGATCCCTTGTCACCTTAGATACAACTCTAGCGACAATAAGTAGTCCCTAATTTTGCCTACAATTACAATCAATTCGCTTTCGTTGGGCAAAACCTCTATAAAGTACGTAGGTATACTGATGAGTCTGTCCACTGAAGCCAACTGGCGCATTATGCAGCGGCCACTTGCAATTTCTGGCCACTCGATAAACTGTAAACAGAATTCAAACCAGTTATATACCTACATACTTAAAGCTGCAAATGAACTTTCTATCAGTAGAATTCTGAAGTCGTATATTTATTGCATCAGGAGCTACGTTCATGTAGGTAACTTAGTTTATAGGAGCGGACGCAAGATACCATTCCAATTCATATCAGATTTTTTTGTCATTGGTATAGATGTGCGAGAGATGATATAATAATTTGTATTAATGCGGTTTTGCCAAGAATTCATTTGCTTACCAAAAGCGTATTTTCCTTTTTACCGAACTACTATTACTTATTATCGGTACGGGTATAGTCAAAGTCATAAATAGACTTCACTTCAGACTTCAGTCATTTTTTTTATATTAAGCTATTTTATTCATTGATTTTATTTGTATTTGGTGTTGTTGACGATCACAATTGAGATTCATGTAAATTGACATGTAATTTATAATGTAATCGTACATTGTGATAAATATCCCAATAAGGTCTAGTTTCCCCTTGGGGTTGGAAGGTCAGATGGCAGTCGCTTTCGTAAAAACTAGTGCCTACGCCAAATCTTGGGATTAGGTAGCGGACCCCAGGCATCCTTCAGGATGCAACTGTACTGGGATAACGCTAGGAGGATGATGACATTGTGATAAATAAATCTGAATATCTATGTATACCTATACGTTCTTTCAGTGACAAAACTATGTGTAGGTACGATCTTACGCCTATCTATGACACTAAAGTCGTGTTTGCATATTTTATTACTTAGTACGTACGTGTATATATCATAGATATTTTCGATATTGACTGTACAAATATGTCTTAAAATAATAAACATTCTAGCATCCTTCACTGAAAACCGCTGT
This sequence comes from Cenopis cana, assembly GCA_951800055.1. Taxonomy (NCBI): domain Eukaryota; kingdom Metazoa; phylum Arthropoda; class Insecta; order Lepidoptera; family Tortricidae; genus Cenopis; species Cenopis cana. The sequence continues at coordinate 7,639,067 of OX637486.1, read as the reverse complement.
TTGGGCAAACTTCAGCGCTCGGCATTTGCGATATTTGGATAATAACGTAAATACGCGCTGTAGCTCGAAATCCGAGTGCATAATGACTCGGTGTCTGCCATGTTTTATGCTAAATGCGATGAAAAGAGCCTGCAAATGTATGCAGATCGCAGCCGTGGGAAGGCAACAAGTGGCCGAGGAGTTTCCGAAAGACAAACAAAATCCTGGAGATCTTTTCGGACAGTTAAATTAACCGCGGCTTAATTAAAACGTTAAACGGAGCTGGAATTTACGAATGTATGTAATTGTGGGTGTGATTTCGCTGCGTTCACGCATGGGATACCCTCTGTATGTTTAGATCAAAATTAGAGGTATTTCACCTTTGCAGCTTGCAGCTTGTTCTATTTCGATCATCTTTTCATTACAAGGCGATATCAATTCGTCACGGGCACTCGTTTTGAATATTGATAGGATATGTTAGTTTGGCGCACGTAAACCATATCGTAATGAAAAATGACGAATCAAATTACCTCCATTTTATAATTCTTTTTCTGTCTCATATATCTCACAGTAAAGGTCACACACAAACAACATATACATTAATAAAAAATAAAAAAAATGTACGCCAGAAGTAGATATTGTAATTGATTTTGCCAATCTTGTAACTCAATCACGATATCACTTCAATATTTAGATGGCCCTTCGAATTTTAAAAATAATATTTTTTCCCGGAAACTACACAAAAACGAGCTGATATTAATACAAGTCAGTGATCGGTCTATCCCTACCCACAAAGCTACTTAAATACTTACGTAGACACACTAACATTTCACACACGTAAACATTTTTTTATTTGGGTTCTATACCTCAATAAGAAACAGGAACCCTTGTTCACTTCCATGTCCGTTTGTCTATCTTTCCCTATCAAGACTTCTTTCTCACTCGTCTGATTCGAAGAAACAAACGCAAATCTCGAAAATTGCAGGAGGAATTGGGCAGGTGAGCCCAGTTGTCCAAATGCAAAACCTAAATAGGTACTTTGTGCTCAATATACTAGTTATTGACACTCATATTTATTTAAGACATTAAACACGCTTTTGATCGATGCGTGACTTTAAAAACTATCGACATTGGAAACCGATACATTAGCGCCGCTGGAGGCGTGTCGTCGCGATGGTATCGCTCTCTGTAATTACACCCCATCCACTAAATTTTCACAAACGCCCTTTATCTGATCGCCGGCTGTATGTTAATAGCACATATCCCGAATGCCGGCAGCTCGTAATCTTTTTTCCAACGCAAATTTATACAGCCTGTATATGAGCGCGGTTTTTAATTGCCTTCGATGAATTGCTTTGTTTTTAGATCGCCCCGTGTTACTTGTTTGTGTTCAATGCTGTGCTAGGAAAACCGGATTGTATAGCTTTGATACTGCATTTAAATTTATAAAAAGTGTTTTAATTGAAATCCAGATGTACGGCTGGCTACCTTACCTGGTCGAAATTCCTCTTATTCGAACCAAGCGCTTTTACTATATTTTTTTATAATGCGCACTGCTAGTGAATATTTTATTTTTTGGTTCTATAAAACATGCAAGCTTACGTTATATGCTGAGTGCTGTCATGTCTCAAAGATGACTCTTTACAGCAAATGCTATACATATATATGCTATATATATGCTATATTTTACTCTACAATATTTATAACTACAATGCAATCCTAATCACTAATCCAGATTACCAAATAAACATGAACGTATGAATATTATAAGACAGGTATACATATAATAGTAATTAGTATTATATAATAATCTACGCACTAAGACGAAGCATTTCGTTAATCCCCGTCTATCCCTTTGACCTACTGTGAACAAAGGGTATTAAATATTTGGCACGTTAATTGCAAGGATCAAAGAGCGCTGACCGCCAGCAACATCACTGGTTCTCTTTGATAATATCCGCCCTAAATACCCCAGAAGCATTTGGGATTTGAAGGTTATGGTAGACTTAGTCTTTTAGATATTATTTTTGAAACTGTTGAGGCGTCGTCCGATATAATCCAGTTGCGGCAAAGCGGGGGTAGCGCTGGAAAGTGCTAATTCCATGAAATCTGATCCTTAGCGACATTGGCCATCCGATAATAGACATGTAAACGCTTGTAAGTTCGACTTGTTGACCGAGTAAAACGAGGTCTCTGTTTTAGCTTCGACGAAAATGCTTTCGTATGTCCGGCCGGATTTTTGTATGTCCTCCTCTACAGGTCGCATTTATCAACCGATAATTTCGCGCTTGCTACGCTCGCATTTTCATCTAGATGTGTTATGATTTGATGCGTATGAAGTATTTGCCGCATTTGCATCAGTGTTCGAAAAATTTCGAGCTCGCGTTTTCATCTAGGTGTGTTATGACTTTATGACCCGTCCCCCCCTTAAAGTTTCTATATCTGCTATTCTATATGCTTGCATTGATCGAATTAATCGCGAAATTACGATGCGGTTGAAATGCGAATTATCTGGGTTTGGCAAGGAAACTAGCTGGTTTATCTGTGAAAAGTCGGTTTTTTCGTCTTTCTCCTTTTTCACGTAAAAAGGGGTGCGAATTTTTACTTCGTTACAGTCGCCTACGGCGTACCAATTTGTTTCGAGTTGATATCAACAGACAGTGATCATTATTATCATCTGCGGCCCGCGAAGATTCTTTTAGCTACTATGTGGCCCGTGGGTGCTAAAAGGTTGCCGACCCCTGCTCTACAGGTTCGATATCTAACATAGTTTTGGAAATAAAAAAAAACACTCACGAGGTCTACAGCTCACAGAGCCACTAGTATTAGTCAAGTATTTTGAATGTGCGCGCGTTTTAGTATGGGTTGGGTACGTAGTAATGGAAAAAATGTTTTGTGCATTGTTTCTTTGTATGTGTTACCTCGCTTTTTGGGGGGCCAAACATTGCCAAAATATATTGTTCGGAAAAATGCTCTGAAGGCGTCTCCTGTCTTGAACGTTGTAAGCTGAAGTAATGAGGACTAATCATTTCTTAGAAAGTAGATGGCAATAACTTAGCTGGATATTATACCTAAACTAGGTCGCAGTCCTATAAAGCAACTGGAAGCTGCTTATACTGAAACTGTCGATTTTTGGAAATTAATATTAATTGATAATAGATATCTTAATCTTTTCTTGTCTATGTCTGAAGCAAGCTTCGTTATGGATATTAACATTACGAGTAGTTCAATATCCGTTAGGTAATTCATACTACGATGTGTTAATAGATCCATTAGACTGCCCGAGCATTGAGGCGTTATGGCCACCAAACTACTAGCACTCAAACCGGCCGATGAAACCACGAAAATCCCTTTCTGACATATTGTAAAGTTAAGGAGAGTAAGTGCGACGAACGATTCTTAGTCGAATTTAACTAATTCACGGCCCAAAATAATCGAAGCATATGAAGCGAAAACAGAGTCCCTTTCTAACATGCCTCGAACTTAGTCCGTGCAAGCAGGACGCAAAATCTTCCGGTCATCGATAAACACTATTAGTCGCTCAAATTGCAATCTGAACGCCAACTATGAAATTATGTTAAAGCTATTTCAATGGATTAACCATTAAATTAATAGCTGTACATAAACCGATGAGCAAATAGTTCTCAACTGGCGATAATCGATTAAACGCATATAAATAATTATGGAGTTAATTGTCCAACCAAATTAATGGAATCTGCAAATATTACATTACGTCCTCCGTAAAATGCAAGTACTTATCGTTAACATTATCGCGGGTTGAAAGCCAGTTGAATATAACTTTTAATGCATTGATATAAGGTCTTTTCGTTGGACGATCGCGTATTTTATGAGGCAAATGGAAACTTTGTTAATTAACAGTTAAGTTAAGGGACCATCCGGCGGAGTCCGAACAAACTTGACGTACACCTAATTTAAAATACCACATGAGGTTTGGTATATCGTTTTTTTTGTATTCTTATTATATTCTTTCATGATTTAAATTGTTTTTTTTTTATATAATCATAACCAACTAAAATGCAGGATATTTAGGAAAATGTAAATTTTTACCTAAACACCAGTTTTGGTCAGGCGAAAGAAAGGAATTTTTGATATTTTATTTCTAAGAAAAATAAAAGTAATTCTAGATTTATTCAAATTCGAGTAGCACTCATAGTTTAACTTAATTTACCAGACGACAGACAGTAGGTTTCTAAAGAGCGCGCGGAGTTTTAAAGACCCCTAAAAACTTTATGATGATATGTAAAAACCCAGTTGTTAAATGTTTCTTCACAATCGTTACTTATCCGTTCTGCGGTCTCAATTTATCTCTACTTTTTCACACATATTTGAAAATCGTTCTTATTAATACCGTATTCTTCAATAAAACATGTCGTGTTCTTACATTACATTTTCTCACTTTTGTTAAATTAAGTATAATTATAGTATGCATTGAACATTTCATTCAAGAGTATTTGCTGCAAAATATTTGAGTAAAGATTTTTTTTTAAAATACATGTATTTTTTATTCTTTCAAATAGTGGATATTTTCCCCTTTCATTCATAATGGATATCCAGCGTTTCACGAAAGTGGCCTAAAGTGGTGTAGCAACGCCAGATGATTGTTTTCGAAGCGCAAACCTTGGTTCTTAAACGAATAAATTATTAATAGGTATATCATTAATAAAATGGTCGTTTGAATTTCGGTCAACATGTCACTTTCAAAAAATAATTGAAGTGGGGCTTAAACGAGTTTTAAAAAATGTGTTTTATCGGATCTTTTTCATTTATGTAAAATCAGGATTGAAATTCCAAAATAATCAACATGTCAAATTGGTTCATACGCAGGCGGAGACCACAGAATAGACAGCCAAGTAGCGAGTGAGCACCTTAGAAGCAAATATCGAATCGATCCCCATTTGAGTCAGACAAATAGACCCCGTGAAATACCACAATGAAATTGAAAATAATTCCAAAGCTTCTCAAACAAAGCATTAATATTCGAGGAACGTGTAATTTTACATAAAACATGAAATAATTTCCACTTGAGACAATTTAGACGGCATTGTTTACGATCTTAGTTTATATCGCAATTGCCAGGTGGCGACAATTCCAAACTTTTCAATGGAGGCCTCCCTAATTAATTCTTGTTCCTAATTCGTAAACTCGGTTCATTGTTATCACAAAAGCAACCGTATTTTTAATGCAACAGGAATGTAAATTTCCATGAACGATTGCGTAAGATAGGTACGAGTAAAAGTAATCAGTCCGTTTTAAGTCCCACTGGTTTCTAGTCCGTGGTACCTAACTCATTAAAAAATTATACCAAAAACCCTAGTAGGTACTTCGTGAATGTAAGTAATTATAAATTCCACTGAAATGTTGGAACACTGACTTCACTTCCGCGGTGCTAGTACGTACTCGTAACACGTGAAATATTAAAAAGGTTATGCTATAAATAGATGTACTGTAGCTTCCAGCATATTACATAGGGTGAAAATTAGGTTAATTTCGTAAAAGGTGGTCATCTCAAAGGCGACTTTCAATCAAATTCTGCATGCAAACCGAGAAGTTGAAAATGAACTTCATGATACGTACATATTACGGTCTGTCAAAAAATGGTTTTCGCAAACTATAGGGAACTATTCTAATAATGAGTAAACGTTAACGTTCGACGAAAAAAACAATTCTAAGAGCCTATCTACAATTAGGTATGCTTATGCTGCAACACTACGAAGGCAGAAGGAATCAATCCACAGGTCGGAAGCGCTTGTTTTCCTCTGGAGACAACCGTCCGTAGGCTACGGTTACATAAATAAAATGATTATTACATTTCAATATCAATTGCCTCAAGAATATATATTAGGGTCATTCCAGGTGATTTCAACAAATTTGAATTAAAAAGTGTGCCGCATGATTTTTGATTTGAATAAAAAAAATTGAGGATATACTTCATGGTGGCAGAAGTGCTGAACCACCATCAGTTTTTTTTTTAATCTTTTAATTTCCAAGTTTTGCCCATTCGAAGTTAACAGTAGAGTCAAATTCCTGCTTGTACAAAATCAGACCTAACTTTTTTTCTATAAAAGGTAACGAAATAATTATTACTTAGTTTGATTAGGTAAGAAATGTGGATATTATATTGTATGGCAAAATTTATCTGAATTAACTACAAAAAAAATGGTGACCACTCGAAATGTACACCTAATTGGTCAATTATTGCAATTTTAAATTGGTTCTTGTGCCAACCCTGGTGCATATCAAATATTACTTTTTTCTGAAATATAAAGTACTTGCCGTGTTCATCTTGTAAAATAAATATAATTGTGTTAGATCAATTACTTCCAATAGAAAAATATAAGTGAAAATTGAGAAATTCGAAAAATGCTCGTGTTTGACTCTAAAAAAATCCATGTGGAAGATAAAATAAAAATTTGATTTTAGTCAGAAAATATAGGTGATATCTTCGTTAATTAGATTTAGAAAAAAAAGTTTTGTTATTTTGCCTATTTTTTGAAATATGATTTTTTTAAACTGCTACTTTTTAGAGATATCGATACAAAATGTTTTATGTTATAAATTAATAAAAATGGGACGTTTTTTATATTCAAATAAATCTTTTGACATGGCAATAATTTCATTTGTAAATTTAATGGGGGTAGAAATTCGACAATGCACTGTTACCTGACAAGGATTGTGAATCACAGTTTGCGAATGTTTCTTAATTTAGCCGTGTAGTGAATAACCGATGTTCGTTATACTTATATCACAGACAAGAAGAAGTATTTTTTTCATTTTCATATTTGACAATTCAATCACTTTGACAATGGTGCCTTGTTCAATTGGAATATTTGGAGGGGAAGATTGTCATAAAACGACTTTTTCGAGGTCATCATGGCTCAAAACAATAAATGAAATAAGTGAAACCGACAGAAGTCTTCTTATTAAACGTACAGGTATTACAATTATAAACACCATATGTCAGTACTCAGTACCACTACAAAAAGTACATAGATAAATTTTACCCGCGATTTGGCGTTAAATGTTGCGATCCATTGAAAATTCATAAAAAGACTATAACAAAAACGTTACGGGAAATAAGCTTATCTTTCTACCAAGCACATGAAGAAATGAATCGTCTGGATTTTATTTAATATTTTTCCATCGCATTCATACATATTATTGTCGCTGGTAGGTAAGGATTGAAACATCACATCCATTTGAATAATCATGTTAATTATATTTCTTAGTTTTACACAAATCCACAGTTTGTACTTAATATCTAATTAGTTTAACAGCAAATTCAGGCTTATTCAAGATCTTTACCCTTCAACCGCTCTTGATCGAATGCGCTAGTCCCCGCTTGTGAGTCTAGCCGACCTTTTTATCCCTTCCAATCCATCCCCTCCAATAGGTCCGTTAAAAAACAAGTCACGCCACGCCACTGATGGCGTGACTTTTCAAACAGATCAACTGACAATCTTTTAATAAGTGAAATGTTTTAATAGCAATAAGGATTATGTTTTTAAGAAGGGGAATTATATTTCAAAAGTATAATCACCCTTACAATATTTAAAAGTTTAAGGTCATATGTATTTTAATCTGCATAAATACAATAAGAGCGAAAATGTATAAGATGAGCAGTTTAAAAAAAAACATATTTCAAAAAATAGGCAAAATAACAAAAATTTTTTTCCTAAATCTAATTAACGAAGATATCAGCTATATTTTCTGAATAAAATCAAATTTTTATTTTATCTTCCACATGGATTTTTTTAGAGTCAAACATGAGCATTTTTCGAATTTCTCAATTTTCACTTATATTTTTCTATTAGAAGTAATTGCTCAAACACAATTATATTTATTTTACAAGATGAACACGGCAAGTACTTTATATTTCAGAAAAAAGTAATATTTGATATACACCAGGGTTGGCACAAGAACCAATTTAAAATTGCAATAATTGACCAATTAGGTGTACATTTCGGGTGGTCACCATTTTTTTTGTAGTTAATTCAGATAAATTTTGTCGTACAGTATAATATCCACATTTCTTACCTAATCAAACAATGTAATAATTATTTCGTTACCTTTTATAGAAAAAAAGTTAGATCTAATTTTGTACAAGCAGGAATTTGACCCCACTGTTAACTTCGAATGGGCAAAACTTTGAAATTAAAAGATTAAAAAAAAAACTGATGGTGGCTTAGCACTTCTGCCACCATGAAGTATATCCTCAATTTTTTTTATTCTAATCTAAAATCATACGGCACACTCGATTTGATGAAATCACCTGGAATGACCCTAATACTAGCACATAGCGATTTCAGAACCGACCGTTCGTACCGATTTTCGACCGTTCGTAAGGTAGATCTAAATGTCCAATCCCATACTAAAAACCGGCCAAATGCGAGTCGGACTCGCGCACGAAGGGTTCCGTCCCATTATCTTTAAAAACGGCAAAAAAATCACGTTTGTTGTATGGGAGCCCCTTAAATATTTATTTTATTCGGCTTTTTAGTATTTGTTGTTATAGCGGCAACAGAAATCAACATCTTAAATTGTACAAATTTTAGAAATAAGTAAAGGAAAAATTGAATAACTTAGGCACCAAGCAGGACGCCTCCCACGCCTCCCTTAAGGCGTTGTATAAATGAAGGAAGGATTGACGAATTTCAAGCCGGGTAGCAATCGCAACTATAGCTCAGTTGGCTAGAGCGACTGGCCGCGAGTGCCGGGAGGTCGCAGGTTCGAATCCTGCTCGGTGCCTAAGTTTTTCGATTTTTCCTTTAATTCTAAAATTTGTAGTGTGCGTTAGCAGCGTTACTGCTTGATACAAAATCAATCTTAAATTCTCATCATCTTAAATTAAATTAAGTCATCTTAAATCATCTTTTCATAGATGAACAAAGGCCAATGATGATGTTATAGCGGCAACAGAAATACATCATCTGTGAAAATTTCAACTGTCTAACTATCACGGTTTTTGAGATACAGCCTGGAGACAGACGGACAGACAGACAGACGGACAGTCGAGTCTTAGTAATAGGGTTTTATGAATAAATGAGTATGAGTATGAGTAGTGTCCCATTTTACCCTTTGGGTACAGAACCCTAAAAATGACATTAAAATATGCCTACCGTACGTTCGAAAAGTTATGTGACTACCCCGCTGAACTCCCGTATAGTAAATACAAATAAGACAAGATAAAGAAATCACAACCCTCTCAGGCAGACCTTAGCGAGGTCCACGCTCGCATCCACTCACGAACAAATTGCATTGAGATTGGCTTCCAGAGTGCGCTTCTAGTCAGAACCCAGTAAATGTGCTGGGATGTACAGTCGGTGTGATATATTCTCCTTATAAGGTGTGAAAATTTAGATTTTTCAATCAGATAAATGTATCTGTCAAATAAATATAGGTCTGTCTTTTTCTTTCATTTGACTTCAGAAAAAGACAGTCAACATTTTAACCGACGGATAATTTTACATATCTGAGGATTGAAAAAGTGGCTGTTAGATGTTTACATAGATACACTCAAGAGCAAAAATAACGGGCACACCTTCTATAGAAGTTCAATACAAAGTGTATGCATTATTTTTGCTCGTGAGTATAGTGCATAACCAAGATGAATTTTGTTTGTGTTGTAGTATATCTATGCTGGTTATGCATATATGTTCTTTTTAACAATAATTCTACAATTATCTTGTACTTACACGCTAACCCGTTGATCCCGGTTATTGCTTATGACTACAGCAGTCGTTTAGCCGAGTTAGGCGCATTCGAGCGGCTTGAAAAAATCTTGCAATCAAGTCGTGAACACTAGTAGAAGATCATAATCCCTTCACAGACTGCTGTCCATCTCTCCCTTCTCTTCCCTTTGGTGATTAGCAGACATCGGAATTCTCGTAGCATTTTTGATCTGTCATAGGGACTTCTCGTTTATAAATCGACTTCCGATTATACATATGTATATCGATAAATACAGAATACAATATGAAAAATAATTATGATCTTACGAGTAGGAGTAAACAACATGCAGCTTATCGCGAATGAGCGATCTCTTCGAGATAACCTTTGGATACCAACTTTTAGGAAATTATAAATAGAAATTAAAATAATAATATTTTATTATTTCTTGTAAATAATTTGTGGATTTCTTATGGTTTTTAAACATTTTTCGAAAGAAATTGCAACTGTTAATTTTTCATTGCTTTCATTGCAAATCTCTATTTAACTAAAAGAGATCGCTCTTTAACGATAAGACCGTCTGTTGTTTACCTCTACTTTGAATCTTGTGTTGTGCTCTATAATATATCGATAAAATATGTATATCGGAAGTCGATAAACGAGAAGTCCCTATGACAGAATTGGAACGGTTGCTCAACAAGATAAGCGAAGCCCATCTTAATTGTTTAATTTTGGGCGACTGTAACATTAACTGCCTAGGTGAGTCAAACGCGGACATAAACAGATGGTCCGATTTGCTATCTACCCATGGTATGGTGAATAAGGTCGACTTTCCCACTCGCATAACTGCCACCACGTCAACTTGCCTTGACCACTTATACTCTAATTTATCGAAAGATTTCGTTAGTGTTGAGCCTGTCATTACTAATTTGAGTGATCATCTCGCTGTTATGGGAGTACTACAACTACGAGATAATCGTTCAAAAAAAGTGACCCAAAAGTACTCAAGAAGTTTCACAGTGTCGAATCAATTAAATTTTTCTGCCGCTATTGACAGTGTCGATTGGAGTGAGATTTTTGCAAAAAACAGCGATGTAAATGGCCTTACAACTTCACTTATAAATATTATTTCAAGTAAATATGACATTTGTTTCCCACTAAGACAGACATTGTTTAGAGATGGACCAACCTGGATTAATAACGATATTAAATTATTTAAATCTTTTTTATTTGACATGATAGAATTAGGAGAGCGACATATGAATAATGAAAATATTAATAATTATATAATTGACATCAAATTGCAATATGACATTTTAATTAGGAATAAAAAATCTGATTACTATAATAACATGATCAAAACCGGCAACAATAAATCTAAAATACTTTGGAGTGTCGTTAACAAGGAGAGGGGAAAAAATAACTGCCCACGACTAGATGTCACTGAGGTGATTGTGAACACCGATGGGTCGCAGTTCACGAGCAAGAAGGCCGCTGTCGACGCGTTGAACACCAGGTTCCTCAGCGCTGCGTCGGCGTGCGGCGCGCCGCGAGCCGACGGCGCCCGCGCCCTGGGCCTGCTGCGCGCCGCGCTGCCGCCCGCGGACCGATCACTTAGGCTACGACCGTTCAGTGCGGATGAGGTCTATCGTTTGATAACCTCGCTCATCCCGCCTAAAGCCTCAGTAGACATCTACGGGATTAATATGAAGCTCCTGAGGGTTGCTCCGATACCCTTATCCTACGCCATGGCGGAGCTATTCAATCGCTGTATAAGGGAGGGCACTTACCCTAAACCTCTTAAGGTCAGCAAAATAGCTCCAATCTTTAAAGGCAAGGGGAAGAAGGGATATGGATGCATACAGACCCGTTGCTATTATCCCGGCGATGGCGAAGATCCTTGAAAACGGTCTCAGCCGCCGCCTGACGAGCTTCCTAGAGTCAACGAGCGCCCTGTCCGAGAGACAACACGCCTATCGCGCGGGGCACTCCACAACCACACTGACTCGTGATGTGATCCGACGCGTAGTTGATGCCAGAGAGAGGAAGCAGCAGGTGACTGTGTTGTGCTGCGACCTCTCCAAGGCCTTCGACGTCGCAGACCACGCAGTCCTTACCAGCAAACTAAGGCATTATGGGATAAGTGGTCCGACACTTTCCTTGCTCGAGAGCCTTCTGCAGCACAGAACTCAAGTTGTGATCGGAGATGGTGGAATGGCTAGGTCAGACCCACTCGAGACCACCATGGGCGTGGCGCAGGGTTCATCGGTGTCCAACATTCTGTTTTCTTTGTTACTAAATGACCTGCCGCATGCAATACAAGCTGCAGAGATCCTCATGTACGCCGATGATGTTGCTGCAATCGTCACAGCGCAATCGGTGCACGCTATCCAAGGTAAGCTAAACGAAACCGCGGCGCAGCTTGCACAGTGGTTTAATGCCAATGGTTTAGCGTTAAATCTTAAGAATACCCACAACCTAGTCTTCAATCTGTCAGGCCGCAGCACAAGACCGCTTGCTGTGTCTGTAAATGGGACCAGTCTAGATCAATTAAGCACCACCGGATTCCTAGGGTTTGAAATCGATACCTGCCTAAAGTGGGACCATCATTTTAACAGACTCAGCGGGAGAATCGGCAGCGCGTGTTTTGCTTTAGGACGAGTAACCAGGTTGGTGTCGGATGAGGTCGCGCGCTCCTGCTATTTTGCCACGGTGCACTCACTGATCCAGTACGGTGCGGAGCTATGGGGACGCTGTGCTGAGTGGGAAAGGGTTTTCCGACTCCAGAAGCGCGCGGTTAGGATAATCGCCCGAGTGCCGCACAACACTCCTAAAAGACCCTACTTTAAAAAGCTGGGGATACTGACTTTACCAGCGATAGTCATTCTACAAGTCGCTGTGTATGTGAGGTCAAACCTAACAGCGTACAAAACACATAACATGGTACACAATTACAACACGCGTAACGCGCATAAGCTCGTCGGCGTGGGTGGCAAGTTGGTCAGGTCGGCCAAGCTTACTCATGTGATGGGGCCCGCCGTCTACAACAATCTACCCGACAGCATCACCTGCGCTCAGACCATGGGCAGTTTTAAATATCGCCTCAAACGCTGGCTTGTTGAGCACTCGTTCTATCATTATAATGAGTATTTAAATTTCCACTCAAAGGATATTTAGTAATTTTAGCTGTATAATATTAATAATAATGTGATGTTTTAAGTATTATTTGATACTTATTTGTAAGAAATTAACGACATATTTATCCAGTGAATATGTTATATAGTATAACGTGTAAATTGGTTTTATGAATAAATGAATTATGACTTATGACTTATGACAGCTCAAAAATGCTACGAAAATTCCGATGTCTGGTGATTAGAAAGTTAGATTAGGTCCCAAATAAAATCTTTAAAACAATACTCGGGCTCAGGTAGCAGGCGGACTCCGGACTGCTTTAGGGGGCAACTGGGATAACACTAAAACGAGGAAGGTTGAAGATGATCAAAACATTGTAGTTAAAGCATAATTTTATCGTGATAAGACTTGTAAATGAACGGTAAATCTAATAACCTCATGTATCAGTGTATGTATCGAACAGTGGGCACATGAAAAAATACTGAATCCAGAATTTGTGCTCATTCTCAACGCCAACTGTAAGTACTCGCTCTACATACCTAGTAGTAATGAGCAAGTTGCTATTGACATTCACAGAAAATACACTGCCATTCGAAAGTCATTACGGGTCTTATCCTGAGGGAGTGGAAGTCGAACGACGTGGAACAAGTCACGGCTGTCATAACCAGTCTTGTGCCCTGGTTGTGCAGCTGTATATTTGAAACCGGACAATGTATGAGGTTGTATGCCAATGTGCTGTGTGTCACGATTCCTTGACGAAGCAGCTGTGATTTCAACAAATTTAACACATAGAATTTAACGACTGAAAAAAGTATCCTTAATTATTAATGAAAACATAGTACGAAACGACTTACACTGAACGAAAAAAAAAACTAATTATTAGTAAGTTTTAGTGAATCCCAGGATAAGGAGATTATACGTATACTGACGGTTACAAACCAGTTTTTGATAATAGTAGTTATTTACTCATACCAAAAAAATTGTCCTTGTAACTACTAAACTGTTTTATAACCGTTAGTATATAATCTACTTGTCTTAGGATTCACTAAAACTTACTAATAATTAGTATTTTTTTCGCTCAGTGTACTTATCCAATAAAATTCAAGAGAGACAAATTTGAACTTATTGTCAGAACTGAATGCATAGTCGCGGAATTTGAATATTTAGCACTTTTGTACTCTATTGCAAAAGGCAAGAGCGACAAACATTCAAATTCGCCGACTGTACTTTATATAACATTGGACATTTGAATAATTTAAAAAAATCCGTTGATAATTACAACACTAACGGTGCTTGTTTATCATGAGAAAGAGTATGATATAGACTACAGGTACAGATGGATTGCTTGAACGGCGAAATACTGTTTTCGTCTTTTATTTGCACAGCAGTAGTAAATAGTTTGCAATTTTGCATACGCAGACGTAGTTTATTGGAATAAGTAAAACAACAATTGGTCCGCTCGCGGGTCGACAATCATACAAGTGGTACCGACACGCGCGCCCTCCGGTCACACAGAACTTTGATGCGAGCAGAGAGAGGACTTTCATCTTCGTATCACCCTAATTTGCGAGTCAGATTTATGCATTTTTTCACATTAACACTAAACTCTAGGACCTGGGGTCAATTCCGCAACTAACTGTTACGAGTGGGTATTGAAATAACTGTGATCTTTCAACTTGTCGCTACCATTTTCAAAAGCTCGACTTGCTCTATTATTGAAATGGAATTGGTACTGCTATGAAATTGTACAGCCCTTTTTACACACGTGCGAGACTCGTATGCGATTCATGTACAGCCTTGGCCAAAAGTGTTGAGCACTCACACGTTTTCCATATAAAAGTTAAACTTTCAATCAAGCAATTCATATCCTTTTATTAAAGAAAATTAAATATCTTTCAAAAACTAGCTACTTTCGTTGACGTTATAGATAATTGCACGGATAAAAATGCAATTTGTCCTTTTATTGCAAACCCGTCTATTTTTAGTCTTCAGTTAGCAATAGCTACTTCGAAATGATATTATCTAAAGTTCTCTAGATGTTCTTTAGTAATATACCTTTTCATATTTTACGTCAATGTGCATTTTTGTAATTAAAAAATAAAAGTTTTTTTTATAAGTTACAAAGGAAAATAAGGGGTGCTCAACACCTTTGGCCAAGGCTGTAACTATAATAAAGGTAATAACGATAACACAATTCGATAACGATTTCAATCGCTCTATAAAACTGCGCAATGGAGTATGTGTGTATTAGGAACAGTTTGACAATGACAAAATTGAGTTCTTAATTGCGAATGCGAACCAATGCAAATCAAAAACCTCTACAGTACCTGTACACATCAGAGAGGTACCAATTACAAAGTAAAAAAAAAACTATATTCCGCCTACATTCTAAATTATTACCTGTAACAAAACATTCACATTCAGCATTTTTGTTTTGTTTCAAGTAGCCACCACCTCGTAAGTTCGTAAGTCAAGGAGCTAAATCGAACTAGCTGTAAAAGTATTCTGTGGTAGGGTTCCGTAATAACAGCGATTACCGAGGCCACCCACTGTTGAGACCGACCGCTCTGTTACTACTGCTTTCTTTAGGCAAAACCACGATCTTCAGCGCTAAACTAGCCGAGTTAGGCCTTTCTGAGTGAAGGCAAAGTACCGGGCTCTTACATTACAACCCGTTTAATTACTTCATTTTCATTTAATGCAGATTGAGCATTTAGTTCAGTATCTAATCATTTATTTTATTCATTTTCTTTTTTCATTTTGTTTTTTTCATCATCATCATCATCATCATCATCCTAAGCCTGTAGTCGTCCACCGCTGGACATAAGCCTTCCCTAATTCGCGTTACCACACCCGCCATCATCGGTCATTTATTTTACTTACACTTATTACGTAGATTTATATTTTTTTTTATTCAAACGACAACGGCTTGATTGTGGACCATTTTCCATTTCATATTGTACGTTTTTCTTGAGCTGTTATGGTTTTTGAAATATAGGTGGTAAATACCTTCACATACAATCTTTGAATTTAAACTTTCGCGAGACATGTTATAACCCCAAGCCCGAAGTGACAATTAATACGTGAGTTTTAACCGTTTAGTAAAATAAAGTCATACAATCTTTGTACGTTACGGTAACGTTAATACGGAGGCATTGATAAATATTTGAAGAAAAATAATAACCAATTCCTTTTTAACACTTTTTTTCACAGTTACAGTAAAAATCACAAATAATGTAAGAATTTGCGAGGCATGCGGGAGGCGGCGACCACCCGACCGTGGGAGCGAGAAACCGTAATTTTCAATCTATATGACCTCAGTCTGGTTTTGCGATATTTGTACATTTGGGTCATTATTCGCGCGTTTCCACCGCCTCACTTTCGTGGACACGATTTTGACGAATTGGCTGTAGGTTTTGGTGGCATTTCTAAGTTAGTTGGTAGATGTCCCGTACTTCTACCAAATAACCGAAAACGGCCTTAAAATCTTTATCCGAATTCGACAAAATAGTGACCACGAAAGTGATTAGGAACAAACGCCCGAATAATGACCCATTTATGATCATCTATTTTACAAGTTTTTCCATGATATTATTGCATACTAGAAGTTTTTTAACATTTTCTTTGCTTGTTTTTCGTAAAGAACGGACGCGAGAAATGTATATTGTAGTTATTGGAAACTGGATATAAAATATTATCAAATATCTCATTTAGTACAAGTATCCTGATAGATTCTACTGAAATAATCTTCTTTTGCACTTCCAAATGCATAAAATTGATAAAAAAAAACAAACTTAAAAAAGTAAACAGCAGGCGACCTATTGAAATATAATAAACGGGTCACTCACGTCTTTAAGGGTTTTTTTAGACGTGAGTGAAACTTCGATAACATGATCTAACCGCTGAAGAATCATCGCTTTCAGTCAGGCTTTGGATAGCGGAGAAATTGCAAGAAAAATAATGCATCAAGTGCCACGGTAAAACGAATTGCATATCAAGCTGCACTGGTAAGGTACTACCTACATATGTAATATGTATTACTGGTTGCAGCTTAGTGAGCTTACAAATTGAGAATGACATTCGACTGTACCTAATTTAATAATGTATATACATTAAAAACGTACGTACGTATTATTGTATTGTATGTATATCAATAAAAAGTTACTCAATAACTCGTACACTTATGCTTTACCATAGCAACGCTAAACGGTACAAGAACATATTCGATACAAAAGTACAAACAGAAAATTGCTCTTTTACTCGAAACCATGCCACATAGGTACTAGAGTGTTGTGCAAATAATTGGTACGTTTTTCGTAGCAATTATTAGCGAGCGAGTCGCATTCAAGCCTAAAGACACAAACAAGTACCCTACAGGGTGTTGTAAAGGGATTTGCAAACATTTAAATTGGTCCCGAGCAAACACTGTATATATCATAACGAGATCCTCCGGGACAGACCAACTTTACAACGGGACAAGGTATTTGACAAATGTAAAAAAATACGAAATTGTAGCTGCGATATTGACTTTTGGTTGATTAAAAAAAAGTTTTGAAAGTGATTTTCGTTGGTCATGTACCATTTTCACTGTTGTAAAAAATAAAAGAGAATTGTGAATATTTGCAGTTTGAAGTGTTAAGGTAAATGTCGCGATGACAATTATTTGGGTGATGTTTACCTTGATGTTGAACAATACCTCAGTAATGTCAGTATGTATTATATGTATATTATATGTACAAAATCGCAATCATGATCAACGTTTCTCAAGTTAAGCCAAAAAACGTCGGACAATATGCCTTTATAAAATTCAGAGACCCTTCTTAACATCCCTGAATATTTTACGATCGCCGTTTTATTACTATCCCTGTCTTGGGTCTTTGAGCAATTGTTAAAATTTTACAAACTGCTTGTGTCCAGACTGGCGAATTTTATGAACCGGCCAGGAATTCCATAGACAATTTGGTCACTACATTTTTCCAAATAAATAATCTTACCTTATCTTGTCTTTCAAGGCGCAACGTACTTAAGTGTAATGCGACTAATAAGATTAAGAAGCTGAGTGGTTATTTAGGACTCAAACTTATGTTTTTTGTCTGTTACTAAATTGTAATCGGTTAAAATGTTTGCTAGTCGGGGCAGGACAGCGTTTCAAAGTCTCCAAATTTCTCAGTGTAGCGGCTTATGTGTCAGTCGCTGACAGTTACACTATTTGTGGCACTTTATTACCAATCCCACGATGATCGAGTACATCTTACAGATATTAAACTCAATAAATATAGTCAAACACCTATACTCACACCACATATTTCACAGCATTTAATCCCACAACTAGGCACTCATTAAAGGCGCCGGTCTTTATCAAGCGGCGATTAGTCCATCATCAATCTTTGGCATACAATGATCCCCTAACTAAGCGCCGACGACACGGATCAGTCGGCGGACCATCTATCTGCGGTCAGGAGGTCGACGACATTCCCTCTCAATGACTGAGCGTGTCCTTTTAGTAGGCATGTATCGATGTTCGTTCCGTAACATTTATGTCAACAAATTTGATTTCTGGGCCACTTCGAACCTTTTCACAGTGAAAATTTATATGAGAGCCGCGAGATATCTCATACTAATAATGTCACTGTGACAAGATAAGAAGTGGCCTAGAAATCAAATTGTTTGACCGTATCTGCATGGGTGGGTCATGAAGAATGTTTTAGTGCTAATTTTCTTTCATGTGCCGAACAGTTTAAGATATGGGAGCATTAATTAACTACAACATCATGTCTTCTGTATAATAAGAAATTAACCTAAGAAGGCAATTCTTTTAAACGTAAGTATAACTCATACAACGCAAACCTCAAAAGTTTGAGCAATTTTATTATTATACACGAAAAAGCCTGATCTTTAAAAATTTTAATAAGCTTTAGAATATATATATTCTTTTTGATTTTAGACTCTCAATGTATGGTCAACCAATTTGATTTCTGGGTCATGTACCTTGTCACAGTGAAAATCTAATATGAAAGCCGCAAGATACGTATGAAGTGGCAAAGAAATCAAATTTGATTGGACTGTACACTACTTTTAAAATACTTACTTGCATCCTAATGGATGGATGGACAAATGATTGAGATATGCAACCTGTAGAGGAAAACAATCGGAAATCCGGACTAACGAAAGCATTCTTGCCGAAGCTAAAGCGGACACCTTCGTTTCACTCGGTCAATTACAAATAATTCCAATAAAAAATAGTAACATGGATCCAAAACTTTTACTCACGTCACGTCAATACTCATACCAGACCCATCGGAAGTTATTAGTAGATTATTATTTAAAAATGCCACAGTATCGAGTAGATCGCTTGATTTATAGTAGTATTATGATAATTGAACGAACAAAACAAACAATATCACTTATTAGGTAGGTACACGGTTGTTGTTATTCCCAAGTGGCATTTTATCTTCTCTAGAAACATCGATCTAGGCTAGAGCACTGCGTCTAGATTTAGCGGATAGCCCGCCTGACTGATGTGCCCTTTTACCAACTGCCAACCGTTATCCAGCGAAATTAATTTACTTCGTTTGAACGTTCTGTCTATATGTACAGTAAGTACTTGTTCGCCGTTTGTGATTTATTACTTTAACTAGCTTTTGCCCGCGACTTCGTCTGCGTAGAACACGGTCATCGCATTAAAATGTTATTGCTATTCTTTTATTTTAGGCGCTAAGCTAGTTATCTCTCTTCCACCCCCTTGCGGTGTCCTATGTCCTTCCCTATGTTTCGAAGATTATGATGCCGGTGCGGAATATAATACAAACGCATTAAGTAATGTAGATGAAAACGCGAGCGCAGCGGGCGCGAAATATTTCAAACATTAACATGCGGGCGCGGAAAAGACTTCACACGTATCAAGCAATGAAGTTAAAGGCGAGCGAAGCGAGCGCGAAATATTTGGATCATTATGATACAGGTGAGGAAAATACTTCATACGCATTAAGTCATGTACATGAAAACGCGAGCGTAGAGAGCGCGAAAATTTTCGGACATAATGATGCAGGTGCGGAAAAGACTTTATATGCATCAAGTAATGTAGTTAAAGGCGAGCGAAGCGTGCGCGAAATGGCGGGAACATTATGATACAGGTGCGGAAACTATTCATACGCATTAAATCATGCAAATGAAAACGCGAGCGCAGCGACCGTGAAATATTTCAAACATTATGATGCAGGCGCGGAAAAGACTTCATACGCATCAAGTAATGTAGTTAAGAAGGCGAGCGAAGCGAGCGCGAATTACTTGGAACATTATGATACAGGTGTGGAAAATACTTCATGCGCATTAAGTCATGTAGATGAAAACGCGAGTGTAGCGAGCGCGAAAATTTTCGGACATAATGATGCAGGTACAGTAAAGACTTTATATGCATCAAGTAATGTAGTTAAAAAGGCAAGCGAAGCGAGCGCGTAATATTTGGAACATTATGATACAGGTGCGGAAAATACTTTACACATATCAAGCTGTGTAAATGAAAACGCGAGCGAAGCGAGCGCGAAAATTTTCGGACATAATGATGCAGGTGCGGAAAAGACTTAATTTTATGCATCAAGTAATGTAGTTAAAAAGGCGAGCGAATGGAGCGCGAATTATTTGGAACATTATGATACAGGTGTGGAAAATACTTCATACGCATTAAGTCATGTAGATGAAAACGCGAGCGCAGCGAGCGCGAAAATTTTCGGACATAATGATGCAGGTGCGGTGCGGTAAAGACTTTATATGTATCAAGTAATGTAGTTAAAAAGGCAAGCGAAGCGAGCGCGAAATGTTTGGAACATTATGATACAGGTGCGGTAAATATTCATAAGCATTAAGTTATGCAGATGAAAACGCGAGCGTAGCGAGCACATTACGATGTAGGTGCGGAAAATACTTTACACGTATCAAGTTATGTAAATGAAAACGCGAGCGAAGCGAGCCCGAAAATTTTCGGACATAATGATGCAGGTGCGGAAAAAACTTCATACGCATTAAGTAATGTATGAAAACGCGAGCGCAGCGAGCGTGAAATGTTTCGAACATTATGATGCAGGCGCGGAAAAGACTTCATAGGCATTAAGTAATGTAGATGAAAACGCGAGCGCAGCGAGCGTGAAATGTTTCGAACATTATGATGCAGGCGCGGAAAAGACTTCATACGCATCAAGTAATGTAGTTAAAAAGGCGAGCGAAGCGAGCGCGAATTACTTGGAACATTATGATACAGGTGTGGAAAATACTTCATGCGCATTAAGTCATGTAGATGAAAACGCGAGTGTAGCGAGCGCGAAAATTTTCGGACATAATGATGCAGGTACAGTAAAGACTTTATATGCATCAAGTAATGTAGTTAAAAAGGCAAGCGAAGCGAGCGCGTAATATTTGGAACATTATGATACAGGTGCGGAAAATACTTTACACATATCAAGCTGTGTAAATGAAAACGCGAGCGAAGCGAGCGCGAAAATTTTCGGACATAATGATGCAGGTGCGGAAAAGACTTAATTTTATGCATCAAGTAATGTAGTTAAAAAGGCGAGCGAATGGAGCGCGAATTATTTGGAACATTATGATACAGGTGTGGAAAATACTTCATACGCATTAAGTCATGTAGATGAAAACGCGAGCGCAGCGAGCGCGAAAATTTTCGGACATAATGATGCAGGTGCGGTGCGGTAAAGACTTTATATGTATCAAGTAATGTAGTTAAAAAGGCAAGCGAAGCGAGCGCGAAATGTTTGGAACATTATGATACAGGTGCGGTAAATATTCATAAGCATTAAGTTATGCAGATGAAAACGCGAGCGTAGCGAGCACATTACGATGTAGGTGCGGAAAATACTTTACACGTATCAAGTTATGTAAATGAAAACGCGAGCGAAGCGAGCCCGAAAATTTTCGGACATAATGATGCAGGTGCGGAAAAAACTTCATACGCATTAAGTAATGTATGAAAACGCGAGCGCAGCGAGCGTGAAATGTTTCGAACATTATGATGCAGGCGCGGAAAAGACTTCATAGGCATTAAGTAATGTAGATGAAAACGCGAGCGCAGCGAGCGTGAAATGTTTCGAACATTATGATGCAGGCGCGGAAAAGACTTCATACGCATTAAGTAATGTAGTTAAAAAGGCGAGCGAAGCGAGCGCGAATTATTTGGAACATTATCATACAGGTGAGGGAAAAAAAAGGAAAAAAGGTGCGGAATATTTTTCACACGCATTAAGTAATGTAGGGAGCGTAGCGCGCGCGAAAATTTTCGAACATTATGATGAAGGTGCGGAAAATACTCCATATTCATCGAGTAATGTAGATGAAAACGCGAGCGCAAATTTTTTCGAACATTGTAATGCATGTGTGGAAAAGACTTTATACGCATCAAGTCATGTACATGAAAACTCGAGCGAAGCGAGCGTGAAACTTTTAGAACATTGTGATACAGGGTGCGGAAAAGACTTCTTACGCATTAAGGAATGTAGTTGTAAATGCGAGCGCAGTGAGAGCAAAATTTTAAAGAAAAAAAATTAGTTGTCGGTGGTTGAATACCTACATATTTTTTTGTTTAAAAATTATTGAAAGAAATTGAAAAGAACCTTGCTAAGTACCTTTGTTTGTTCTTTCACATTCAAAGGTGGAGTAGAGGCCCAGGTTGATAGCGCACCCACCCTGGTTGTTCCTGGGAGTTGTGTGATTTTCTGAGATTGAGTTTTTGTTTCCTATCGGCCTATGAACTTCAAATTTGGTCATACTTAATGTTTATTGTTACATACCTATATTTTACTAACAAATACCTATACATATACGCTAAATGTGAAAAGTCTGACCCAGCCGGTCTTCGGTATGTTGTATGGATCAGTTAGTTCATCCAAATTTGCAACTTTGACAAACTTTACTTCGGTGTGAACTGCGAACCGGGAGAACATAAATAGGGCCATTTTTTAAGGGCCATAGCTAAGGCTTATAGAGCTGCAATTATGCTTAATTTGTTTCGAATTAATTACATCAAAAAACGTATTTTATGAGGTCTGTACTAAAGTGCGACAGAGATGGAAAACTTCGTTTGTGGTTCGTTTATTTTCTGGCTTTAAAAATTTATTTCTCTTTTGTATTTAGTTATGTTTTTAGTTTAAGATCTGTAACGCTTTGGCGGTTAGCTGTAAGTTGCAGATGTACTCTTAAATAAATAAACAAACAAATAAACAAATGGTCAGTGGACCCCCCCTTCCCCACCCCTGATATCCCCGTACCCCGAAGAACCTCAAACACGAACGATTACTAAGAAAATAAATGTCCGCCATCGTGCATTTGAAAATGGATATCATTGTTGTAATCAGCACCCCAAAAAAAAGATTTTATACATTTTGAACCTTATTATTTGAACAGGCCAACTCAAATTATTTCATTCATGCGCATACATATACATGCCGCAAGTCTTACCATGCAACCGAGAGCCCGCTGCTCTGCGTAGGTAGGTAGAGGTACCCTCCATCGAAAACAAAAAAAAACATCGAGTGTGCATAGTAAGACTGGTATGTACCTAGGTTTGTGAATATTGATAGCGACCGGCTGTCCATCATAATTAGATCTCTCATATCAAACAGTTAATATGGTTTGAGGGACTTTTGTTTTTTTGTCTTTGGCCTCTCAAGTATATTTCGTCCCCCGTTTTTTCAAATACTATCTGTTTATTGCACAATGTTTGAATGGGGTTCTTTTTACTTTGCTTCCAAGTAGATGCTTACCAATTTTCAAGCCTTTAAATTACGAATTGAAGGACTTCCCATACAAAGTTCAACCCCTGTTTTCACCCCTTTTCATCCCCAATCTGTATGATTTTTATAGCCTATAACCTCGCCGAAGATCCAATAAACATATTATTGAAGGCTGTATTAAAATACATTCGCTAGTTTTCACGTGATAGTTAGACAAATAAACAGACAGACAAACAGACAAACAGACATGAATTCTAAAAACCGTTGAAATGTGTTCTGTTATCGATTCTAAGACCCCCCAATCGATTTTTTTTCTTATATCTTTAATGTACAGATTTTTGACCCTCTTCTGCTTTATTATATGTATAGATAGATGACCCGGTTTTTTCCTAGCTGAAAGTGAATATTGATTGTTTATTTCATCGAAATATTCATTTATGACTTATTTCGATCGTTCATTCGTGAATTCAATAGTATTATCGCACAACAAACCTTATACTAGCCTTAAAAACGAGTAAAATTCACAGTCACGACTTAGTAATATATCTTCTAAAGCCATTACATTGTAAATATGTTCTTAATCGAATTTTAAATATAAAGCTCCCGTGAGTTTCATTCATATATTTAATTTAATCACTCACGTCTTTATAGTCGAATTTCGCTCGCCATATTGCAAATCGGTACGCGGTGCTTAATCATGAGCGCTCGTCCCGGCGGCGACACGCGTTTAGCACACCTAAAGTGAAACATGTCGATCGATCTTTGACCTTAAAGATGTGTGTGAGTGACCGTTTCTATATTTTAATAATTATGTTCTTTATCGAAGTCAAACGTTTGAACACGTAAGTGATAATTTGACCAATAAGGAATAGAAAACCTCAGTTTAAGCTTTTATTCTTCGTAAAATCCCACCTAAACCTGATAACTACCTATAACCATAGCCCAATCAAAATGGTAGTAAATATTGTGCTACAAATTGCAAACCATAAACCATTGTGCTGAACGTAAAAAAAACATCAGATTAATTACATTCAAGATGCGCAAAAATTCCGATCGCGCCATAGACGGTGGCTCAATCGATAACATATCGATGGCGCGTAATCGTCGGCATGAATATTTATTGTTAATTTGTAAGCCCGCTGCCCGATAGTCCCAAGGCGTACAGAAAACGATATTTTATAGGTTCGACTGTATTGTATCAATGTAAATGGTCCCCCAGTTAACCATTCGACTTATGCTCGAATCTCGATTAATGGCATTAATGGTCACGATTCGTGAAGTTATCGAAATGATATGTAATGACGTAGGTATTGAGATGCGGACGGTTTGTGAGGACGAAAAACAAACTACACGGGGTTTTAAAGTTTCAATGCATCCGTGACAAACGTAATTAATAGATTTTATGTCACTCCTGGCCATAAAGCGGCAATTACCGCACGCTCCGCGCGCGGGAAATCCCACTTCCTGGCCAGGGGGTGACATAAAATTTTGTACTTAACACGGGCGGTAATATAGAATGCCTCAGATCGCATATTTATCGCCCTTGCCTTCGGCTCGGGCGTCAAATACCTGCGATTTGAGACATTCTTTGTTTTACCGCCCTTGTTAAGTAAGCAGCAGCAGCAGCAGCAGTTCCTTGACATTTGTGAGGCAAATGAGACATGCATAAAAATTTAAGTTACTTTTATATCGACTTTATTATGACTTTTCTCAATCTACATAAATATATGTCCGTTTCATACCACACGTATTTTTCAAGAGAATCGTCTATGAGTGGACGAGTTGGATAGGTAATTATACTAATTATTGTAAGAAGATCACAATGAACAACATGACATGTATTCAATAGTACTAGGTCCTGCACCAGTACCCTTACCATGAATACTACCAAAATATAACTAAACAAATCATTGATTTTCGTTATTTAATTAAGTATAAACACTTAAATGTGACATACAAAAGCTGACATAGATAATAAACAAAACACAATTAGTAATAACAAGTATAAAATTTATTATCGTTTGTACGTGGGAGCTTCAAAGCAGCTAAATAACAACCCTCCGTTAATAGAGCAAGACAAGAGGCTATTAACATCATGTGTCGACTCTCACCCCTAGTATATCTTGACACCGAGATCGGTAACAACTACCCTAAATCAAATTTCAGTCTACAATGGTTGGCTTCATTCCCATTATCGGTAAGCGTTGTGAACAAGCCAAGCGGCGTAGGTGGGTCGGTATCGACTCCGCTCGATTGTCGGGAACAACTTATCGATGCCGATTGATTAGAACGCGAGATCAAAGATGTTCTTCCGCGTGGCTGAGACCGGCTCAAGATATGTGGACTGCTTTTATCAAGTTAGCGTGTATTTTTGCTTGATTACTAATTATCGTCATCAACTTCAAGCTTTCCTCTCATGTGTTGTTTATGTGCTTTGGATGGGCAAAAAATACTATCAATCAATTATTATTATAAACTTTGTTACAATGAATCCTCAAATTGTATAAAGGGTCGGCAACTCGCACGTGACTCCTTTGGAGTTGCGAGCTTCTATAGGCTGCGGTGTCCGGTTGCCATCAGGTGGACCGCACGCTTGTTTGCTACCGTCGTTATATAAAAAAAAACTTTCTTCTATTCTTATCTTCTATAAATATATATCTTCTATATATCTAATTGAAGTTTTCGCTTACGCTTAATATTCACCGTTACAACCAACTAATTATTTGTAAATAGTAATTATTTCTTATAATAAAAAAGGGAATATGCCAATTATTGCCAAATATTTGTGAACCTACCTATAATATTTTATCTACAATAAAATACTAACTGCTGTTTAAATGTGTGAACACTTAATGCAATTTCATTACGCCGTCGCAGTGATCAGTCTGTCAATCTAAGAAGGTCGTATTTGAACGTTATTAAGCTCCCTATCCGGTTTCAAATCATCTTAAATATTCGCTTTAACTATCAGACGTCATCGAATATAAACTCAAACAATAGCCACTCAGCTCTAAGTCAGGCTGTGTCATTGATGAACGGTGTATAATTTATAGATGATTTTTCTTGCATTTCAAACAATGACGCGGGTATCATTAATCTCGACTACCGGTAACGGGACCCGATATCCAGACAATCATAGCTAACTAGGTACATAACATACTGATGCTATCGAATAGATCGAACTAATCGATTTACTGGTCCCCAGTTGACTTTCATTAAAACTATTGGGTCACGTTGATGTCGAGATATGTCTACAGGTTATGCCTGGCCCATTCCACTCGCATTTTAGCGCTAAATGTCAATTCAACCAAACCGGAATATACTTTATTCCAAGCCGCAGTAACAATTTTGATAGGTTTACCTACGCGCCGAATATTTATGCCGATTAAAAAAACTCGGTAGCCCGCAAAATGCAAGTTTTTTCACCATGTATAAATCAGCATTTTATCGAGATTTAGATGACTGATATCTTACTACCTGCGTTACTGCGTAAGAATTAAAATAAGTACCTAATCATGAAAATAAAAATAATTAACCATGAAGTAATTAGGATGTTTATTTCATATATCGACAATTGTTTTACATTATTGCACTAGGTCTAGGTATAGTTTAAGGGGTAAATTTGACAGCTAACGTTGACAATAGGGTAGTGTGCCTTCTGTGATGTACTATTATTTACTCTGTGGTTATGCTAAGTTCATTTGTTACGGGTCCAAACGGAACTTATCTGAATTAGATGCAGAAATCAAAATGTTATGGCAGAAAGCCAATGCGCTTAGAAATTTCTGCATCATCGATAATACAAAACCGATAGCGTGCTTTATAGACTCGAAATAAGACGCCAGTACTATTTATAAAAGTTAGTTAAAACACGGACCAATAAAGCGACTTTTAATTGGTGATACATCGGTTCAGCGCAAATTAAATGAATAACGTCGCAGGCAATTCATTAAGGTGCCTGTAGAGGCAAGCACTCTCCATACAAACTTTGTGCAAGTTTTTCTTTGCTTGTGTTTGCATTATTACACTTATGATTTTTGGTCAGTATGCTTATTTTTCTATTAACCACCACCTCACGATTTTTCTTGAATTATTTGTACTTTTTTTTTAATTTTAGATTTTTTTTTCTTGACAATCTTCGTGTATCCAGTATTAACAAGCAAAAAAAATTATATGCGGGAGTGCCAAAACCGACGAGTAAAACTTGCACATAGTTTGTATGGAGAAGGCCTTGCCTCTACAGGCGCCTTAAGTGTAAATCCTGAGTGGACGCTCGAGTCGGGCGTCCAGCAATGCGTCCAGTGAGGCGTGCATGTCAAACAATTGAAACTCATACTGGTGTCCTGACCCGCCGCCGCACAAATAGTAGGTATGCACGCTAGCCCGCCCCGCTGGAAGCAACGCCGAACGCTCCGCTACGAGCGTCCAGTCAGGCCTTACTCTAAAAACTACTATCATATGTTGTTATTCATTTAGTGAGAAGTAATAAAAGTAAGAGTACCTAATAAAGTGAAGTGAGTATGTATTTTAAGGCGCCTGTATACACAAGCACTCCCTCACAAACTTTGTGCAAGTTTTTCTTTGCTTGTGTTTTTGGTCAAAAATTTTTTTTATTCTTTAAATTTTTTGAATTTTATTTTTTTTGCTTGACATTCTTCGTTTATCTGATATTAACAAGCAAAAAAAATTATATGCGGTAGTGCCAAATCTGACGAATAAAACTTGCACAGAGTTTGTATGGAGAAGGCCTTGCGTATACAGGCGCCTTAAGTGTAAAAATACACTACAACTTGCTTTCAGCATTAGTTAACCTTTAACTAGTCTTTGCTGTATTCAATTATTTTACAAATTTTATAATATTTAATATTAGTATGGCATTGTTTTAATGCATTGTTTTGACTATTGAGCTGTCTAAACTATGTTTAGTTATCCAGGTATCCTATCTTACGTAGTATCCAGCTTATACAGGGATTCCGCTAACATCAAATGCACAAATGCTGTTACAAATGTTCTTTTGCTGGACGCACACAATGGGAAAATTACAAGTGAACGGTGACGTGACGGCGACTTGCATTCGAAATGTTTATAAAGCTGATGGGTATAGCGTGGAAATGCATGGACTGCATGTTCGCAGTTCAATTCGAAATGCTCTCGTTAGTGAAACACACTAGTGCTAAATGGACGAATTGTGAAGGAATTTTCGATCGTTTATTCAGTGACAGTTTCGAACTGGATCGGAAATAGAAGGCAAAGAGGTTAATTGTGTTAATATAGAATGAGCGAGTATTTCGAGATTAGGTAATTTCGTATTTTACTCCTCCTGTACCTATAGTAATAAAATCTAAAAAAAAACTTGCGTAAAAAAGATATTACGTTATACTTTACTTTCTCGTATTAGATGTCCAGTGTGTTAATGTTAACGTGAGGGGATTCCCCCGCCGTCATGCCTCGGGCTCTCAATATTTATTTATTTATTTATTTAAAACATTGTTAACATGGCATTACAGTACAAAAACCAATGCGTCATGAACGATAGCACAAACATTAACATAAAGTACATATAAATTACATAGGCACAGTAGATTGCCGAGTATCCATCTCCTCACAAAATCTCAGGCATACATAGCACACATCCATCCATCGCCACGCAAATAAGTCGCACTCCGGTGCTGATGCCAAATGAATATGAACTAGAAATAAATTGAAACTGTTTTTGTATGCAAGTCGAATACGCCCTTCTTGGTTCATGACAAAGATGAAAAGTGAGAGTAACGTATTGAGATCAGCGGTTTAAACATTAATTAAAGATTGCGTAAAACAGGTTTTTATGAAAATTCTCATTCGTATATGGCATGCTCCAGCGACAAATCGATACGGGTTTACAACCGGTTCGCTATACGGCGAGATGGCGCGATATCACTCGAGTGGGAATGCTTGCTGGAATTCTTTCCGATACCGACCGCTACCCTTCCCAACCTCATAACTGACGTTACCATCCAATACAAAAGCAATCTTCGACGACGGGCATAAAGTTAAAATTTCAAAACGCGATTAAGAGAGATACGTAGTTGTAAAAGTTCGGCGCTGATATTTAGAAGTGCAGCGATAGTGCATGACACGCGAGCCAAGTAAACACTAGATAATACACATGTATTTCTGTTTAGTTTAATTTTGTTTCTCTTATTTAGATACTATTTGTTGGTATTTCGATGCAAATGTTCTACAAAGTTGGTTGTGCTATGCAAATACCTAGTTGGTAAGTACTGTAAGTAGTACCCGTCAGTAACGTGTAATCAGTAATCAGTATTTTTATTGCTTTCATAGGTCACAAAGATGGTACATTTTTACAGTTCAGTTTGTGTATATTCCAAGGGACATTACATTAGAACGGTAAAGATTAAAAAAAAGGACTTAGTTCCTCTGTAAGCAGGACAACAGGAGTAAACTAAGTAAAATTAATGGGTCTGAAAAACGAAATAATATGTTATCAATTGCTACACCTTGTCGACTTCTACAATTCACGTAGAGGTCAACATAATACGAACTAAATATTGCTTAGTTCATACTTCATATCTTGCAGACAGACAATTTTTATCAACAATAACGACGCAGAAATTAGCAGAATAGATTACGTAGACGCCCTTGTACTGTGCAAACAATAAATGAAAACCTGTGTTAAATCACGTAGGTCCACTGTTTTTCAAGGACAATATTCGACCTATAATCTTGGATCAACTAAGATGACAAAATAGAAAAAATAAGACCTAACTATTCAATATGCGCAATGTCAACGTATCACACCCTAAGTAGTTCAGTGGCTTGTAAACATCGCGAGTGTTTCTTTTTTAATTTCCAAAAATGCCCCAACAAAAAATGTATCTGATTATAGAACTTGATCACGAAATTTCACGATATGCGATTGAGAAATGCCGCATGTAAATCAGAACTAACCGAAATCCGGCCGCAAAAACATACTTACAAAATCAATGAAAAAAATTTTTTTAAAGATATCCTGAAATTGACTCGGCAAAAAAAAATCTATATAACTATCGATCCTGCTTCACAAGTTGTATTGGTTGAAAAATGCGACGACGAGGACAACAACTGGAAATCCGCCGGCCGGACATACTTAGTAAATAAAAC
The DNA here is from genome assembly GCA_951800055.1 of Cenopis cana. Classification (NCBI taxonomy): domain Eukaryota; kingdom Metazoa; phylum Arthropoda; class Insecta; order Lepidoptera; family Tortricidae; genus Cenopis; species Cenopis cana. The sequence goes on along the minus strand of OX637486.1, from coordinate 7,608,384 downwards.
CGTTACACAGTATGTAAATTCACCTACTACACACCACTACTTACTTCTTGTACTTCAGAGACCTTTGTTTGACTCGGACAATCATGTTACATGTAATTATTGTAAAAGAAAACATTTTCACAGGACCGCTTAAATTCAATCTTACGTAAATTTTATGAAGACTTAGGCGACTTCCTGACTTGGCGGGGCGGGATCGATATGTGAAATTTTCTTCTTTGACGTAAACTTACTGACGTCGCAAAGATTCTCACTTGACATAATACTGTCAGTATTACGTTTGCGCAGTAGTAATATCATGCGCAGAAGCGGAGCAGTACCGCCTTCGCATCGTCCCGCTACCGCGCTTCCCGCGCCAGTCAGGAAGCACTCATGTAAATGTAGGGGTGTAGTAAAAAATGGTATCGCGTCGACTGACAGCTGACACTGATATTTGACACTTTTCTCATATCGTACTGCCTCCGCACCGACAAATCAGGAAGTCGCCTTAACAAGGAAATCGTTTCTCACTTACTCTATACTATCAAACTTAGTGCCATTTTTTTTAACTTTCATATATTTAATAAAATAAATAAATACTTGAATTTAAACTTTCGTGAGACGTGTTATAACTTTATTTAACTAAACGGCTAAAACTCACGTATTAATTGTCAATTCGGGCGACATGTTTCGAACTCTTCGGGAGTTCTTCCTCAGAATGAGTGCACGCACGCACGTGAGACGCACTCATCCTGAGGAAGAACTCCCCTTAATACGTGAGTTTCAACCGTTTAGTTAAATAAAATAAATAAATATTTCAAATAGAACATCAGTCCGTTTTTCAATAAGAGCTAAGCTACTTCTCGTGTATACCTACATGTAATAAATGTGGAAAACTTTAGGTGCCAAACGCGCTAATTTTTAAAGAGTCGGCTATGCGCATGTGACGCCCCTGGAGCTGCAAGCGTCTATAGGCTGAGGTGACCACTTACCATCAGGCCGAACGCTCGTTTGCCATTGCCACCGAAGTGGTATAAAGAAAGAAAACGCATCCTTAGGCTGGGTTGCACCAAACCGTCTGTAATCGTAAGCGGTCTTCGTCAAATCTGATTGTATGGAAAGTTTGACAAGTTTCTATGGGATGACAGCTGCCGGCACCATATTTGACGATGACCGGTCTGTGTTCGTACGTTGGTGCAACTGGCACTTAAACTCGTAGCCCAGCAACTAATCGGCTTGCCGTCCCCGGCGAGCAACACGCTTCCATTACATTTCAGACTCGTTTCTAAAAAGTAGCAAAAACCACTGACATCCAATATCACGCCGCACAGATCTGCGCTGGACTTGGACGACATGGGAAAAACATTTTCCGATATAACTTTGAAATTAATTTTGAAGTTTATGTCTGACCAGGGCTCAGCTGCCGGAGTTTGTAGAGCTTGGCTTTGAGACACAAAATGCGAGAAGGAAGAATCGTTATTTTGGAGTTTATCAACAATGGTGTAGGCGGTGGTGTATATTACAGTTATACTTACCTGTTTATTTTTATTTATATTTGATGTTCAAACAAGTCTTCTTATATGTATAAAATGTCAATAAAATCTTACTAACTAGTTGACACACCTGTTTTATAATATTTTGGTCGAATATCAAATACCACAATCACACAATCAGCATCAGATAGATTGTAGCAACCAAAGTGACCACATATATATGGGAAGCCACCTTTACTCCTAATAAAAACGTGTTGCAGATAATTAGCTACTTTCGTCTCTGCTGTTTGATGCTGACTGTACTACTACTTTTCACTAGAAAACTTAATTATTGTTATGTTTGTTATGCCTTTAGATATCACGTGTGATTCAACGTTTTCTGTGATGAAAGTCGCGGAATGAATTCGTGACTTCTCTAAAGTTTGAACGACCGTTCACTGTTAAAGAATTAATAATAAGAAACCGTGACAATTATAAAGTTCAAGAACTTGTAGTAATTACGTCAGTGTTGCGTTATCAAAATCACTCGTCATTAATGTGCCTAAATGATGATTGATCCGCGATGTCTACCCGATAATCAGCATTGAATTAGCTAATAATCTTTATACACTACGTATTCTTAATTGATAGTATAAATAATGTAGTCATCATTTCAATTATATCTTATCAAGCAGGGAAAATGCGTTGGTTCTTATAACGATTATGCTAATTATTTAGCATAATTTTTTAACATTGTATATAAAGTAGGTAATATTCAATTTATTTTATTTTATTTTAACTTATACTCTTTTAGTTTTAATGTGCTTTTGTATTCGGATTTGTATTTACAACAAATGGGTTTTTAATGGGTAAATAAATATCTATTATTATATTACTATTATTATTCTACGGATTATCACGAGCAAGACACAGATCAGAGAACTCAAAGTAATCTTTGAAAAAAGTCACATTATTTTAAACCATCTAGAAAACACATTGAAATATGGAGAGCTGTTCTTAAAACGCTATCACAAATTCAATGTATGTTTCAAGGGTTCCATTTGCAATTTAAATCTACTGCCTGGGAGACGAGTGGCGCCGATATTGACTCCGTATATACATATCTAGAAGCGTCGAAAAGCTATGAAACTTATGCTAAAGCATATTTCCACACTTAGTATTTCTGGGAAAATATTTTTAGGTTGATATTGTAAATCTCAACTGAATATTCTTATCACTAAAACACATTTTTAGGGTACCGTAGTAAACGAGTAAATGTTGAAATTGTGTGAGCAAGTTACTAGTAGAAAGCTGTTATTTGACATAAGTATTTATATAAATCACGCTGACAAAACGGTACAATAAAACCTTGAAATTTTCATTTTTTTTTAGTACCCCCGCTACACGGAAAGTGGGGAAGTATTTTTTTTGTTGCAAAACGCAGGGTCATTGTGTGGATGTATCGTTGTAGTTTAATAGTTCGTTCAAAAGTACCTAATGTGAACTTTCTTTAAAATATTTTTGTTTGAGGAATCCGTTTAGAGAATACAAAGTTTACTACTACTTTAGCCAAGGACGTCAAAACATTTATACGTACCTACCTACAATTTGACTTAGGTATTTCGATGCTACGCCGCTAGACTAATTAACTTGAATTCAGGGAATAGAGGAACCTATACGAGTATTGTTTTAAGCCTTCGTCTACATTAATGATATATTTTTTTGTGAAAGGCATCTCTGTATGATGATAATGATAATATTTATTGGTAACATAACAGTAACCAGTACGGTTAACATGTTCTTATTCGTATCATATGGCCATATCAGTTCGAACGCGTGTACGCCAATTAATTGAGACTATTACCAACAACCGCATTTATATTATTGCCTACCTTGAATCCAATTTGGCTAAACTCATTTTGATTAAAGCCCGCATTATTGTTTGGTGAGCTAATTTTTCACGTAGCTTAACCATGAATGTTAATTTATTTATTTAATCTTTATTGCACAAAAGTAAAACATATGGCACAAAAGGCGGGCTAATATGCCATACTAAGCATTATCTACTAGTCAACATGTCAGCCAGTCAATTAATGATTGTGAATATAAGATTCAGTCAAAACTCTGAGTTTTATTTTTTGGTTTTATTACGGTAGTTAGCAAGTTTTAAGAGGTCAACTTAAATTACATGCATACTTAGGTATGTCTACTTAAATAATTTGAATTGCTAATCATCATAAAGCTAGCAATAATATATCAAAAACTTTTGTACTCGTTATTTTCATCATATATTTTATTATTACATTTCCCAGCTAACCTTTCATTTCAAGACCCCGAATGGCCCGAATAGTAGAGAAAAGGTTTCCTAGCTTAACGGTCGCAGCGTGCTGCAGACAGTCCGGAAATACTTTTCGGATGTCCGCCGGCAATGTGCATCTCCCTTTAGTCGGTGCTTGAATTTGTGTGTAGCTTAACTTAATGAAACGCGGCCTATAAGTTTAATCAGAATTTTCAAATTCAGTCATTGTTTTATACCAAGAAGTGTTTGAACAAGATCTAAGATCTAGACTATCTTAGAATACGCATCAAAAATATAGGTAATTATTGCATACGAAGAGATGGAGACAATTATTGCATATGGCAGATATAAGTTATGACCTTATTGACATAGCGTCAAGATTTAAACTCCATCAAATAATTTTATACGTCATGCAGCCCAGTGTCCAGTATTCTTTGTCTAGTCTACACGTAATCTCATTGACAGGGGCTTACATTTACAATTTTAATTGTGAATTGTGATGTTGAACTACATCGATCTCCAGAGTCACCAAAAAATGTCCGGTCCCAAGCGTTCCTGGAACACTGTGCAATTGTGACTCGTATTTTTGACGTAGACACTAACTTAATTTATACGTTAATATTCTAGGCTCATGTGATTCCCTGTACGTCAACGCAAATCTATTCCGTCTGTCTATCTTTAAACATGTAGAGTGTGGTCTAATAACTTCCTACGAAGAGCTATTTACCTACTTCTTATGTTTGCATTGTTTTTTAAAGTTAATTAATATTTTTTTACACTATTCTTTGTTGTATAAGATTAAGATATACACAACAATCTAAAATAAACATTTTTTAAGAAGAACTTTTAACATATCCTGTAGGTATGTACTATATATAGGTCTAATATATGTTATTTTTAGTATTATTTACGAAATCAGGGTGCATATGTAGTAATGACTCTTATGAACCGATGCAAGCGCAAATCGTAACAACGAATAAAACAAAAGCATGCGGAAATAATTAACAAACCCTTGCAATTAAGTCGATGGCGTGTGTAATTGTATTTATTAAACGTTCATTCCGTCCACTGTTCACTGAATGACGTAACTGTCAAGTATTTACTGCTAGCATACTGCCTTTGTGAGAACTTGGCCGTAATTTTGTCGCCCCACAGACATCGGCATTTTCAGCTACGCTGCACTTTTGTGCTAGACACGAAAGTGTCATTTTATTTGTATAACTAAGCGAAAACACTGATTGACTTGATTGGGTTACATGTTTATAGTGTATCATCAAAATTATAAGTTAGATTGATGTAGATTGTAGAATAGAAGAGGCAAGATGTAAATAAATTTATTTCACAACATTACTCCGTACCTGTAAATAAATATTCCACGAAAAATGTTATGAGTTCTATGCTTTTTCTTTGTCTGTCTCTTGCACCCACCTTTGCAAGTTTCTGTTTGGCCCTATTGGTTGGCTAGTAGGGAATGCCTTGAGGCATCAAGTCCGCCTTTTACCATTTGTTATGTGCAATAAACTTTAAATAAATTACTTAAAAAATTTAACAAAGCAGTTTCCAATTGCTGATTAATTAATACTTTCGATACGTTTACGTTATAGGTACACTCAAGGGCACTAATATGTATAAACTTTTTCACCTTATTCCATTGAAATAAGGTCCCAAAATGTGTACATATTTATGCCCTTGACGGTACATATTTAGGTTACCTATATCAAATATTATAAAATAGTATTTTTTTAACCACTTCGTTTTGCTACTATTATCCTTACTACCATCATTTTCATAATGGGTTTTAATGATTACTTTAAATAAAAAAATTCTACCCTCCCCCGTCTTAATTGGATATTTTCCCAAAATTGTGTAAATTTTAGTTGCTTATTTTATTATTTTCTTACACAAGGAAGAGAGGAGGAGAAGGAGGAGATAGGAGGCAATTTTAAGACAGAGCTCTATACAAACTTTGTTTATAGTACAAGAATTACACTATAATATAATCTGGGGGCACGGCAGTGCCCCCGCCAAGTCGAGCGCGAAGCAAACACTGCCGTACCATCCTTTACTGGAACCATTTCGCCGCATTTTCAAGCCCCTATTTGAGAACCTCTGAATAAGACCAGAACGCAGAAATTTTTGTCATCCAGTAAGCTATAATCACATACTTAAAATCCAAAATTTCAAGTCTGTAGGTCATTTAGTTCCGAAGTTAAGCGAAAACAAAGTTTCGCATTTATGACACTCACTCATAATCATAAAAATAGAACTAGTACTTCCCATCAACTCAGAGAGGTGTAATTCTATAGGTCCAAAATACATGCGACTACAAAGTTACTTTTGCAGTTTGAATGTTCGTTACAAGAAGTCGTACCTGAAAAGAAAAAAGAAGGACTAAAAAGAGATGAGATCCCATCAAAAACATTACATGTAAAAAGATGCAAGTCTCGCAACACAGTTCTTCTACAACAAAAAAGTAAAGATATGTAATGTTAAACCAAGTCGGTTATATTTTAGTCAATAGCACCGGAGGGGTGTCCACAGAACAAGATTTCCACCGACTTGCATCGGCATTACTTTATTTTTTTAATATATAGAATGACTTGGCCATCGCACACAACGCTTTACTTATACATGTGTATTGCTCAATCTCGCTCAAGCTGCATGTCATTAGGGCTAGCGCTATGTTTAATAAGGAATATTTTAATCAGCTAACGATTGTTCTTTTGCCATTATGTAGCCGTGTGATGGCCAAGCCATTTTATATATTTAAAAAATAAAGTAATGCCGATGCAAGTCGGTGGAAATCTTGTTCTGTGGACACCCCTCCGGTGCTATTGACTAAAATATAACCGACTTGGTTTAACATTACATATCATTACTTTTTTGTTGTAGAAGAACTGTGTTGCGAGACTTGCATCTTTTTACATGTAATGTTTTTGATGGGGTATAATATAGAATTTGATGTCCATGTAAATTCCAAAGTGAAGGCAAGATTGAAACATGTATAATTTTAATACAAAGAATTGGGTTACATTGTTCATATAAATACCTCATACGTTACATATTCAATTCAATCAATAATTCAATTACTCTCCTCCTTATCGAATATCGAGTTACCTTGTTCACAATATAAGCTAGCAGAATACACAGACGACTTCTACGTAATATTGTTAAAATTATGCTACGTATATCAAAATTTTAATATAGAGATCTAGAACTCGCTTACAAATGTAATAAGCGTCATCGTCATAATATATGCCTTTGAATATATCCCTATATTTATGGAAAGCATAAGGTTAATACAGTCAACAGAATTTTACATACAGAAAAAGAAAAGATGCATGTTGAAATTGTATGTGATTTTAATTCATTACTACTGTGTTTCAAGCAGTGCCCGTCAGCAATGAACGAATGGACAGTAGTGTATAGTTTTTTAAAGCTCGTAGAGTAGATAAATACAGTATTTACACAACACTTAACAAAAGAAGCCACCATAATCAGCTTTTTCTACAAAAAAAACCGGCCAAATGCGTGTCGGGCCACGCACAAGGTAGGGTTCCGTAGTCGTCCATCCGTTACATTATGTGGACTAAAAAGTTAGCAAACTTATATTTACTATGTTTTTGACAGAATTAACGACATAATCTAAGGTATCAATGGAATTGTACAAAAGTTTGCTTTTTGCAAAGAACATTTCTGAAGTTCGACTATTACTCGTTAACTAGTAATGTCTACTTAGCTGTGATAGTTTTTCTTTTAAATTCATCATATATACTACTACCATGATTTTTTTCACATGCCTAGTAGCCACCGTTTAGCTGGCAGGGGAGGGGGACACTTGACCATAACAAAAATTATCACTTCAAAGCTTAATATCACGCCAACCAATTCTTTTATCAAAAAATGCTTTTAGAAACCTTTTATTATTTTTAAAAGAGCTATCCAACGATACCCCACACGATGGGGTTTGGAAGAAAAAAAATTGCCTAACCACTTTACATGTAGGGGAGGTACCCTAAAAAAATTTTTTTTAAGGTTTTGTTCTACCGTTTTGTCGGCGTCATTGATATGTATACTCATGCCAAATTACAGCTTTGTAGTACTAACGGTTACTGAGAAAAACGGGTGACAGACGGACGGACGGACGGACGGACGGACGGACGGACGGACGGACGGACGGACGGACGGACGGACGGACGGACATGGCGAAACTATAAGGGTTCCTTGTTTACTACAGAACCCTAAAAATTAACTTCCAATTGACCTATGAACTTGAAATTTGATGATAATGTTTATTTTACTAGAACATACTAATATTTTGATAAATCTGATATTTTCTTTAAAATTTCCTTATTTTTCCTATTACAAACCAAGTTAATTTTGTGGTTTTTTCGGTATTTTATTGAATTTATTGAATCAATTCGTGTAAATCTAAAATCTAATCTAAATCAGACCTGCGGGCCGATTTTTGAGTGTCAAACGCTCGACTTTTCACTCGACATCTGTCAAAAAACTATGATGTTTTGACAGATGTCGAGTGAAAAGTTGAGCCTTCGACACTCAAAAATCGGCGCCCTGAGCTAACCTTTAATTTCATACGAATTGTCGACTAAGTTACTCGTACGATTCGTGCGTAGGGCAGAAACAAATCAATAGACAGAAAACTTCATTTGACTGTACGTGGGTTTTTCTGATGCCTCCGCTCACAGAACCCATGGCGGGATGAAATTGTATTTTATTTTAACGCCACCTATAAATCTTTCCACGCGAACCATAAAATGGAGGAGCCTTCATTCAAGACAGTGTTGAGGGTGCACATAAATTTTATATTTTCAGCAATATTCCACGAAACGTTGAGATCTAATATCATTAGACTTGAACTTAATTTACAACAAAGAAGATATTGTTAGTACTAGAAAATATGTACCTAATGAAATTATCATGTTACTATTAAAATTTAACCCTATCGCTCAAGAATATAAAACACGGACTGACTTAAGGGCCTTATAAGGTAAAAAATGCTCATCTATTTAGCCCATTTTCTTTTAAATAGACAAGTTTATTGATATTTTATCAATGTTACTATCAAGAACAGGACTATTGCGCCCTAATGACATACATTTTAAATGTATTTATTGCATTTTTCATTAAGATATTTTGTTTCAAACATCACTCCAAATCGACCATTTATAAAATCTGCTTTTTTTCTGCTTAAATTCTACTACACACAAGAAAATCTAAATAGGGCAATGTTACTATCTAAAACTTTAATAAAATCATAGTATCCAATAATCACTTTATTGGCATTATCAATACTTTTGACAAAATTTGAAATCAAAAAAACTTAAAACTTGTAAGGCTTCTTAAGCAGGTTTAGAAAAAATATCATTGAAGGCACTTTACGTTCATTTATTTGGACAATGCAATTTTATCAGCAAGAACTCAAAAACCGTTAGACCTATAGAATACTTACTTAAAGTTTGTAGAAACGTATACATAAGTAGAAGTACCTATGTAGTTATCAACCAATAGCCCTTGAATTTCTCTCCAGCCTCTCAAATAGATATACCTAGTATACCTACCTATTGTAAAATTTATTCCGTGTTTGAATATCTGAACGATTAGTGCGAAATCATTTGTTTCGGTTCTAAAGCAAACGCCTCGAATCACCAACCTGAGTACAAGTACACCCTTGGGTACTCCAAACATACTCATTAATAGAATACTCCTCCGTGCCCGTAACACCTCACTGCCTTAAATTGTCAAGTAGGGGATCCCTTTAAATTGAAGATACATCTAAAGCTCACACACGGCGGTGGATTGAAAATAATCCAAGTAGAAAATTAATCCTTGATTACGTTCCCCTACTACTAAAGATGTGAGGGGAAGTAACACGGATATAAAATACTTTGAGATATAAACTTTAAACATCCAGCGTTTTTTAAAATTCGTCGTCTTTGAAGGGGTGAAAAAAGGATGAAAGTATGTATGGTACGATTTTTTTTTAAACGATGAACTTGAAAAGTAATTTCAGCGTTTTTGGAAATTCACCCTCTAAAGGGGTGAAAAGGGGGTTGAACATTGTATGCGCAACCTGAGTTTTTTAAACTGAGTGACTTCTTTCTTGACGGATAGTCTCTCAGTTAAAATATAGGAAATGTGATTTCAGCTTTTTGGAAAATTCTTCCCTTAAGGGGTTGAATTTTTGTACAGGAAACATGTAATATTTGAAGTGAGGGGCTAGAAATTTCGGGGAATATAATAGATAGTAGGTAATAGGTAAGCAAATCAAAGATTAAAAAAACTGGACTGACCGTGCGAAGCCGGGACGGGTCACTTGTATAAGAATATAACTCAGTATAGAACTTGTAAGTAAAGTAGAGAATAGAAAGCAAAGTTTTGTGACTTTCCTAACCTTTTTCCACTTCCATAATATTTAAGTCGTTGAGGAATGAACCTGCCCTTTACCTACCTGTTATCCCCTTTTGGGATTTTCAAGTTTGAAACCTTAAGATAACAACCTACCTGAAATATATCTTGAGACTTGAATGGAAAACGTATTCGTGCAAGCTTGCATGTGATGTTATTATGTAATTATTTTAATGGATACCTATATTTAATAGTAACTATTAACTGTTGTTGTTCCTGTAATTTTTTTACATTAATTAGCTTTGTGTTATATTTCCGCACCAATATAAATCCTTCAAATAAATGCTGGGAAGAATAATAAAACCGGCTAAGTGCGTATCGTACTACGCACATTCAGGGTTCCGGAGTTTCCGGACCAACCGCAAAGTTAAGTTTGTTTTAATAGTAAAAAAAGGGCAATTCAACGTAAACATCTGATTTATCAATATATTCGTATTTGTTGTTAAAAATACGTAATTAATGACCATTGTCGCCAAATTTAACTATGAACTTTAAATATGATTACTGACTTTGACTATGAGAAGTTAATAAAAACTTCTTTGACAGACGACGGACGGACGGGCGCGTGAGTGACAGCAGTAGGGTTCCGTTTGGACCCTTCGGGTACGAAACCATAAAATGTACTTTTAAGTAATTTAAAATTGTATCATGATATCTGTATGTATATCCTTCTAATCTACTCTATATACTACTTTAATTATTACCTACTCATATAAATATGAAAACCGGATTTTGTGAAGTTTCGATGTTTGTAACTTAACCACGAAATAATGGCTGTTCTGAATTAAATGCCAATTTATAACTTGGATACTTACTATACTAAGATACTTAAAGAAGAGTTCAGGCTAACATAATCGCGGGCTTATAATAGTAGAATTTGGTTAGAGTGCATGTGTCTTTCATGTAGGTATCGCCTATACTTCGAAACTAGCTAGTACCATTACAAAGAGCTAATTTGGTTAGAGTTCAGAGTGCATGTATCTTATTAGGTATTCTCTAAAACTACCTAGTAACATTATAAGGAGCTGATTCTGGTGGGTATGTATCGCGTTAATATCCGATACTAGCTAGTAACAGTACCTATAACCTCATGCGCGGCGCGCTACGAGTAACATACACTCGTACATAGTAACCATCTTCATAAATTAGTAGGTACCTAGGCCTTGTCTTGAGCTGCGAGGAACTATGACATGTCTAGTCAAAAAACCACCTCAGAAGCGTCAATACTTCAATAGTGATGCAAAGCAATTTAGAATTCCGCTAAAGGCGCCCCTCACTAAAAGATAAATTTCGCGCTTGGACAAATTTAATGTAAACTTAACAGCCAGGGGGAGCTGGCAAATGAAAACCATCCCCGCTGGGCTAACAAATGTTTAACTTATTGATTTTTTTGACCAGCTGTGGAAATCTAAATATATTGTTCAGCTGTTCATCCAACTAAGGAAAGAACATCTAAGACTAAGATCAAATATGCATAATATTTAATATATTATGCATGAAATAGTTGTAGTGTTTGTTTCAGTTTTTTAAAATTCTGCTTAAAATAGTAATTCTATTGAGTAAACTTACCCAGATCTCCGTTTGAAATGCTAATAAGACGTATTTAAATAAAGCAGACATTTTCCGCACTTTTTCTTAAAACTCAAAACTTAAATATTGTTTTTTACTTACCTATAAGAAAATGCATGTTTTTAGTTTCCCTGAACTAGGCTCGAATAGTAAACATAAAACGCAAACGTTTGACACCACAAAGGAATCATCGCTTAATTTGGATAACTTCGAAGTTCACATAGCTAAAATAGTTAAACGAGGAACCCAGCAGCATGGGAATGGAAAACTTTGATCGAAAACCACACGTACCGAGAAACACAGGAACTTTAGAAAATGTTCGCGAGAACTTCCATGAATTTTATCGAATACCCTGCAAGCAGATATCTGAACCGGTGTTTGTCAAACTTCCATTTTTATAGTCCTTTCTGTACCGATTGATACCATCATGGGTTACTAGTAATATTTAAATATATTCGGGCAGCGATCGATTGTCACGAAAGCGCTTCACTCAAAATTGGTCAGAAAAGTTTTATCAGAAAAATACGCAAACTCCCTTCGATACGAGCTCTAGTATAAGTTTTTTCGAAACATTAACTAATTCGAACGCGTTTGCGTTTTGTCTCAAAATGTATGAAAACGCTCTCACCGAGTTTGAAATACACGCGTTCATCGGTTACCAACAAATGTTATACTCGCTGTTTTAGTTTCCACTAGAGGCCACCAGAGGCGCTGTTCACGTTTTCATACCACTTTCATACATTTGATGAGATGAGACAAAACGCAAACGCGTTCGAATTAGTTAATGTTTCGAAAAAACTTATACTAGAGCTACAGTTTGAGAAGCGTAGCGGTAAATCAAACATGCTGGGAACACTGTTTGAATTGAAATGCTCGTGAGACGGGTTTTGATTGATTTTATTCGGTTTCTATTAAGTTAATGTTTATCTTATCCCGAGACTTATTTGGCTTGGAGTTTTTAATCACAGTTTTCATGTTCAGCCATAATGATAACTAAAAAATTCCAATATGGATATGATTCATAATATTTAGGTAGATAGATACCTAAATAAATATTGCAGATTGCAGCGTCTGTAAAAAGGGAATATAATAATAATAATAATTTCGTGTATAATATAATAATACACGAAAGCATAAAGGAAGAAGAAAGTCAGAAAATGTTTAACAATCGACTAAAACAATTTCTAACCGACAAATGCTACTACACTTTGGAAGACTTTTTCTCAGATAAACTTGTTTAGTTATAATCAGAATCACTATAATGTTGTTATTTATATTTTAATAATTATTTTTAAGTTTTAGTGTAAGACTGCTGCGCCCCATCGGGGTATCATGTCACTTATGAAAATTTTGTAAGTACTTGATGGCATAAATAAAGAAATATGAAATATAATAAAAGACCACTATTTGTCTCGTATATCTACCATTTAAGGTAGGTACCGTAGCCAACGGATGATATAATGCGGAGAAATAGCAATTGCAGTTTGGCTACGGTACCTTAAAGCTCGAAACGCACTGACAGCGGTAGCGGGGCGGGGCGTCGCGGTGCGGAGGCGGTGCCGGTTGTAATATTCGAACTAATATGAAAGGGTCCGCACAGAAAACCGGCCGGGGAAAAAACGTTCTGTGCGGACCCTTTCATATTAGTTCGAACATTACAACCGGTACCGCCTCCGCACCGCGCCGCCACCGCTGTCTGTGCGTTTCCAGCTTAAATGGTAGTATACGAGACAAATAGTGGTATTTTATTACCTATATTCCCTTTTTACAGACGCTACAATAAAATACCACTATTTGTCTCGTATAAGTATACCAGATACCCTTTGAACGCTGTCCTACTACAATCCGCATAAAAAACAACAACCGTTTTACAACAACGAAAATACTTTCCATCCAAGCAGACAACAATTAATTTCTGAGCAAACAGTCTAAACAGCAGGTGTGAGCCGTAACGAAGAGCCATTTGTTTACCGTCAGCAAACTTCACCTCGTAACCCTAAAATCTAATTGGATTTAATTCCATTAGCGAAGGTCCAAATGGGACCCCTAAATTGTGCTGACCGGCACCGGGTTATTACTGACGGTGGACCTCGGTTTGGACACGTAGCGTGTACGGCAATAGAAAATGTTCGCTTTGTCTGCGTTATGAGTGCAGCTGGACAGTGCCCTTACGAACACGTTTGCGTGGGTTTGCTGGGAATCAAATGTATTTAAGAATTCATATGTACTCGTATTAAATTTAATATAACGTCGTCTAGTACCTACCTACTCGTAGCACAAGCCTTATTAAGCTTACTATGGGAATAGTCCGATTTTAGTTAGATTGTTGTTTAGGTAATATAATTTTATTTTTGTGATTGAATGAAAATATATAAACGAGTGTTATACGTTTAATACGTTTTTTTTTACATGCATACGAGTTGCATAACATTCTATAAAGGCAATACTTATTCTGTGTTTCACAAGTATTCAACTTAAGTTTCCGTTTGAGAAGTTTTCCCAAGAGAATATAAATGTATTTATTATTTATCTATGGAAAATATTCTCGAATTACTCGTACAAAGGATTGTCAACATAGAATAGGAAATTGGTAAATGAATATAAAATCCAAAAAAAATAAAAAAACCATTCCCAATTAGAACCAAATCCCAATCGACCATCAAACACAAGACTATACTTTTGACTCCACCATTTTAAAATAATTTTATTTTATTGAGTTTGAATAAAATAAAATAACTTTTCTCAAAAATGGCCCGCAAACTGGACTTTAGTCGCTACATATTCGAAGGTAAAGTGTATAGTTTAAGGTCAGATCCAAATTAAAAAGTAAAAAACATTGCAGGCCACATATATGGCCTGCAATGTCACATATAAATTCCTTTATTTGTCGAGTTATAAACTTTTTAAAATGTAGAAACTGTCATATAAAAGGAGGCACAGGTCGTATTCAGCCAATTCAGCTCGTATTTTTCTGTTGAAAACGCGACGTTTTTTTATGTGTCTCGAATAATTTTCGTTTTTCGGTGGAAAAATACACTTGCGATTCTGTTGAAAAAAATAAACGGCGGGAAAACATGATGTTTTTGACGTTTTAAGGTTATGTTTATCAAATCTTAATTAAATTTTTGTCGTATTTTCCCCATTTTTGAGAAAAGCACTATATTCGTATTATATTGTTTCGTATTATAATTAAACGGACTCGCAAGCTCGTCCGTTTAAACAAATACTCAGCCTGCAATTGCTCCCTTCCCGGCCACGGCAATAATGTACTATTAAAATACAGATTTAACTGAAATGAATGATTCCTCGTTTTAAATTAAAAATGATATTAACCCTTTGCCCATCCTCGGCCTCAACCCTTGCTCTAAGAGGCTTAACTTCATTAGTACAACCAAAACGGTAACCTTTAAACATGCAAAGCACGCTTAGCCTACATTTCATTTAGGCTCACTGTTTCCAATTTAGGTACTACATGATTAAAGTGGGTACTTCGTTGAGCTAAGCAATTGTGACAAATCAACTAACTTCCTTGCTTGTTTTAATTCCAGTTAAATTTTTACCAAATTAAAATTATTTTCCTAAATTAAAAATGATCCGCCATGAGCGGAATTTGAAACCGCGACCTTCACATTCTTCTGGCGTTCTCGCCAACTAAGCTATGGTGGAGACATTTGAAGCGGTGAAATCAAAATGTGAAGTTTGAGTAACCATATATACTAATAATATTGCGAGACAAGCATTCGGCTGTGTGCGTGCGTATCGGATCCGACGTCGATAAAAAAATGTGTGATCGATATCGGATCGGATAGTTTGAACACTAAGCGGTTTTCTATGCATTTTTATCGGTGTCGGATCCTACATCGGATAGTGAGAATAGGGCCATAATACTGAAGCAGTAGGTACCTATCACGTAAATATTTAAGCAAAATCCGATATATTTTTAAATTTACAATAATGTTAACGTAGGTTCTTATAAACTTTATTGATAGTTTTATTGTAAATTTTCACACATTATTAATATCATTTTAATTTTGAACGATTAAGTTCCGTTTATAATGAGCTATTTATGGCAAGTTAATGCCTACAGACATCGACGTTATTTTTGAAGTTGGTGTTGTAATCCAGTCTGCCTAGATAATGTGTATAGAAACCGTAAGAACCACACAGCGAGATCAGCATAACCCCTACCCTAGATCAGTAAGTGTGGGTTATTGTAATGCGTAGATCACGATGGGACACGTTAATTGATATTCGTGTGCGAGGCGCGCTAGTGCAAAACAAATTTGGTTTGTTTCGTTTATGGCTCGCGAGACTTAAAATGTTTCATTGAGATGGTGGTAATCAGGTATTTTTATATCGCCCAAAATAAATTAGAGCTACTGTCAGTATTCTTATGATTTGACGTACAAATGAGCCACTACGCAGTATTTTACGACGCTAACGGTAATTTATGTCTTTTCATGTTAGTAGAGGGATCAACTATTTTGTCGTCACAGTTAGCAATTATTCAGTATAGGTAGATAGTTGTCGACTCATTTTAGTCTTTTCGGGTGATTTTATTGTAGTGGGTCTTATACAGGCACGTGATCTCGTCTAAAACTCTAAAAACAGTTCTATACATATATAGCATGGAGATAGTTTTGAGACCTCGTAATGGATATAAGATAGCCTTTATCCGATAAATCATACCTTCTGGGGATGAAAAGAAAGGTTGTTAAAGAAAGGTTGTATTAATAGCAATGATTTTTCTAAGGCGGAAGGACAGGAAAAATCTAGTTTTCTAATAAAGAAAAATATTATATACAATACAATACAATACTCTTTATTGCACACTATATACTTACCATATCATACCTATATTTCCGATATCTAAATACTTTGGTAGGAAACCGAGAGTACATGTTTGTAGGTACTGACAAAATCCAAGCTCTTAACAGCTGCTCTATAAGTAAGAGACATTCGAATTGACACGATGCGTGTTCGAAATTGATAGATATCATTTTTTGCATCCGTTTAATCAAGTTTTGCACATGAAACCACCGATAGAATTTCACCGCGTTCAGAGTCCCTAGTGGAGCCATCCTCAATTTGTCGTAACGTCCGCTTTGGCGCATCGAATTATTTATAGATCCACGCAGACCTTAATAAGTGTTTATTCTCATTTGGACCCCACTATATAGCCCAGATGCAGGTTATTGATTTCATAGTCGTTTGTTTCTGAGATTGCTTCGAACCAACGTTCAATTTAAAGCCCGAAACGCACTGACAGCGGTAGCGGGGCGGGGCGTCGCGGTGCGGAGGCGGTACCGGTTGTAATATTCGAACTAATATGAAAGGGTCCGCACAGAAAACCGGCCGGGAAAAAAGCGTTCTGTGCGGACCCTTTCATATTAGTTCGAACATTACAACCGGTACCGCCTCCGCACCGCGCCGCCACCGCTGTCTGTGCGTTTCCAGCTTAAGTACTGTAACAAATGTAGATTTGTAGAATCATTTAAAACTTTTTATTTATGGGAGCATTAAACTAAATATTATTCAATTAACTTTTCTCATATCTCATATAAGCACTGTTGTTGTTGTACCACGGTAAAACAGCAAATTTTCACAAACAACTTCAAATTAATTCTGTTTTTTAACAATTTCGACCGGGGTCGATGCCCAGTCATGTATGAAGGTATTTAAAAATGTTGATTGCTGTTATTCATGTTAAGTATAAGATCCCGACGAATTGAGAATGTCCTTCTTTTATTGAAGTCGATTAATAATAATATCGATACCTAATAATTATTTTATTTTATGTAATAAGACATAGTTATATTATTTCTATCTTGGAAACTTAGTTACCCTCCAGGGCTTATCTTCTTAAATCCTGCCTGCACTGCACTTGCACTGTATATTAAACGTGACGTGAAGATTTAAAAGAGACCACGGGAGAAAATAAGACCCTTCTCTTTGATATTTTTTTACTTGAACAACATAAACAAACGTGATAACATTGCGCTAACATATACGTGAGTTTCAGATAAATACATTCACAAATTTCTGTTAGGCATTCCCTTAGGTCCTATGCGTGTATGTAGTAGTAGCTCGCGCGTCTACGGCACGTTTTGGAAACGCAGTGTGTATATGCCCTTAGTCTTACCGATCGAAAGTTGAGTACCTATCAGTGGCGGCGCGTCAAAAATATTCTTAGGAAAGCCGGAAATAATTTGCCTTTCTTATACTTCATGAGCCGTAGTAAAAGAACTGCACTGGCTGAAAATTAGGTAAGCCGGTGGGAATCGAGTTGTATGGACGCTCCGCCACTGGTACCTATTTCAGTCTTATCTTATATCTAGTTAATTAGCCATAACCAACACGCATCGGTAGAAAAGCAATACATTAAATGCAATCTTATCCCATCGACAAAATCTATCGCGATTCGCGACATCATTTCCCGATATGATAATATGCTTAATTGTGGATATAAAAAGTCTGTCATTGTTCCGGTCACACTTTCAACGAATCGGTCACATCGTAAACTTTAATTAAGCCTCAAAATGCCGCCAAACGTTATTGATGTGCCCGTGGAGCCTGTGTATAATGAAGCAGGTCTAGAAAAGGCAGCTCCTAAGCCTGCAGTGGCACCTACGAAGGATGGATACTATATGAACATTTTCCAATCGACTTTGAATCTGCTCGCTCATATCTTTATAGGGGTGACAGTTGGAGTAAACTTGCTCTTCGCGCTACGAAACGGTCTCCCGGTTGGTGCAACGCCGCAACACATCATTATTTGCGTTCTAGGGGTAAGTTTAGGCATATTGAAGCAAATTAACCAGGAATTAAAATTTTGCTGCTTTATTGACAATTATAATTTCATATTATAAAGCAGCGAAAATTCTAATTCAAAATTCTAATTCGGCTAATGGACGTTGAGACTAGAAAAATGCAGTAATCTATAATATGTCAAAATAATAATGATATTTGAGCAGTAAAATACATTTTTTGGACAACATACTTCTACATACAAAAAGAAGATTTTTATTTTTGAATATTGTGAGTCTAAATTGAAAGTAATCTTTTCCTACTTTTGACCCGTAAAGGATCAAGCAATGTTTGTCTTCATTGACACGACAATTAAATGAACACATTTGACGTAGAAATTATAGTTACCTACTCACCATTTAAAAAGTTTTGAATAAATCTCAGTCTCAACTTTCACTAGCCAGACTATGTAACGAATACATAATTTCTTTTTGAAAGCGAATAATTAATTGCATATATTATCAAATCATAGTAAGTATATTAACCTAAGTAACATCAGTATTTTTTTTGGGTACAGGTCTTCATTATGCATATTTTTTTATTAATTTACCTCAGTTACATATTTATACCTTTTACATTTTCAGCGTTTTTACCCAAAAATATGTGTTGCGTGCTGTTTACCCATTTTCTAATTCCTTAACATGACCTGATAGCTATATTTTCTACCTAAAGTTTATAAAATCATGATCATCAATGAGTAATTGAACGCTTTAATTTAGGAAACGAATGCAATGTGAAGAATTTGATAATTAAAATAGCGATAGGAACCAATATACTTCTAAAACAATCACGCTTATTAAAATTTAAGAAGAAAGATCGGTTCAAGGAAATAAAATATTCCGTAAAAATTATCTAAAAATCATTTTTTTGTAATACGACGACGGTGGCAAAAAAGCGTACGGTCCACCTGATGGTAAGCGGACACCGCAGCCTATTGACGCTCGCAACTCCAAAGGAGCCACGAGGGCGTTGCCAACATTCATAAAAATTTGAGGATTCACTGTGTTGACAGCAGAAGGGACAAACTTAGGGATCGTCTTAATACAACGCGATGATCGCGCGATTGCGCGATCGCACAAGTGAAATTCGCGAATATATTGAACTTGAATAGGTGTCCTAAAGGGATCGTCCTAAAACAAACGCTACTATGCGATTATCGGGCGAATAGGGATGTTGACACCAAATAAGAAAATCAATGAATCCTAATTTTCTCGAAAAAGGATCAAATTCTCTATCAATTAGTGAAAAAAGTAATCCAAAAGAATAAATAATTACATAATTATAAGTCTTCAAAGTTTTAGGAGGGGGCATTTTCTGTCCCTTTTCCGCAAAACCCTCCGTTGTATTGAACGATCGTCATTTACTATGGCGCTCGAGGACAGTGACGTCACTGACCTGTAGCGTTTTCTCTCTCTAACTAAAAACATTCTAACGGTTGTAATTTCGTTATTTTTTGAGATATTTGAATAGGATTTTCACTTTTTGGCATAGTTGTATGTATTCTTTCGTATGGAGTATAAATAAATTTTGAGTCAACATCCCTATTCGTGACTTTTATTAGTAAATATTCTAAGTTAAAGTCGCGCGATCGCGCGATCATCGCGTAGTCGCGCGTCAATTAGGACGATCCCTTAGGTCCCTCGCTCCCAATACAGTGCAAGTTCGGGAGCTCTGGCTACCTTGCTCACGTCCAGGAACACAACACTACATATTTGTATAGTAAATCCATCAAATTGCAAATCCATTTGCAAGGGAGTTGCTGTTTGTTTTAAATAAGGTTGATTTATTTCTTGTTCGACATTATAAGAATCATAAAAGACTTCTGAATCTTCGAAAAAAAATCATTATAAAAGTTAGTACAACCCTCGGCCTCGTCTATTACTATTTCTTTGCTCTACAACTAACATTGTTTCAACCCACAGTACCAATTACTGATGGCCGAAGCCACTCTAAGTCTTTGCGAGCACAACGGCTGGTCATCGAGGCTGAAGCTCGTCCACCGGCGACGCGCCCACTGGATCCTGCAGTTGCTCGGCTCCGGACTGGCCCTGGGTGGCTGCTTCCTGAAGATTGTTGACAAAAACGTGCATTGGAATTCTTTACACGGACAATTCGGTATGATTACTTTATAATTTACTAGTCATTGCCCGCGACTTCATGCGCGTGGAACCCGTTTATCGCGTCGCGATAGATCTGAAGTATTTGCTATTTACTTATATCAGGCGCTTACCCACTAATCGCTCTTTCATAAAAAACTTCCACCCCCTTAAGGGATGATTTCCGGAATAAAAAGTACCCTATGTCCTTCATAAAAAAAAAAAACAAAAAAAAAAACAAACAAAAAAATGACTTAATCTATCTCCATACCGAAAATTTCATGCTGCGCCGCGGTGAAGAGGTAACAGACAGACAGGCAGACACACTTTCGCATTTATAATATTAGTATGGATAAAGAATAAGGGTCGGTAGGTTTTCCATCCACCGTATTTGAAAGAGGACATTCGTACTTTGCCGTTTGTCATTCGCAGAGTCATTTGAAAGACAGAGGCAAGCATTTAGATTCAGTTGATTAACTCCGAAGAAAATGAAGTTTCATTCAGCGTATTTCGAGCAGCGGAATGGCCCATCCTTTAACATCCAGTTCTTTCAAGTCCAGGATTTTTTCTAGGCAACCCCTATGCCATTTATCAATCTATCTATTACCTTTAATGTTATTTTTGAATAACAAATGAGGACAGTTTTACGATACCGGATCTTAGACCATATTGTAAAACTTCAATTGCTTCGGAGTTAATCAGTTGAATCCAAATGCTTTTTTTTCAAACAATTCTGCGAATGACAGAGACGACAACGTGTTGATGTCATCTTCTATCAAATAACGACCCTTAAATTTGTATCTAGGTATACGATAATAGACTTCGACATTATATAGTGCATACGTATAAATGACAAACACATATCAATACAATATTAACCTTGAGACTTATAGATGCCCGATAACACAAGTTATTGAACGAAAATTTAAAAAAAAAACCCTAAACACAACACATAGCTAATAAAAACCATAACCACCATCAAAACTTTCGTTTAAAAAACCGCAATCAAATCGGTTCATCCGTTAGTTTCCTCTTTTTGCGTTGCGCCTCGGGGGTTAAAAACAAAGAAATGTAGAAGATATTTATCTAATAGCAAAGCGAAATAGAAAACAACTGATTTAGAAGAAATTCGCAATAATTCTATGTTTTTTATTTGTTTTACGATACCTAACTTTCTTGGAGATAAGTAAAAACTCACTTAAATTGGCAGCAATCAGCAAGATAAACACGCTTATAAAAAATCGTACCGAGTCAAATATGACTGAGCATTTATTTAGATAGCGATAAACGAGTAACCTAATCGTATTCTTGCAGTGACATACTCAGCCGATAACATATGTATACTAAGTTTACTTGTATATCACCTACAGAAAGACAGAAAGTTTTTTTTTTCAAGTACGGTGGCTTTCCCTTCTTCCGACCCGTGCCAACGCCAATAATGTCCGGGCAGATTTTGATAAAAGAATAATAATAAACAATACTAATAAAACCTCTGTATTGTAACTTTAACATTAGTGTTAAGTTCAAGCCCTGGCTCTCAAACTAGGATTTTCTGTGTCTCGAGAGCCAGTTCCTTCCCAAATACTATCATCTCAAATAGGCATTATACAAGTTACAATATTAGACTATTGTTTTTACGTATACTGACCTTAGCATACAATTGAGAGAATAATGTTATGTTCATTTTCAGCGCTCGTGTCAATGGTGTTCACGACAGTATCTCTGGTCAACGGACTTACGTCGCTCTACGCATACGAGCTCAGCAAGTTCTACCTGCCACCTAACCTGTCGAAACTATCCCACATTTGCTTTGGAATCGTCGGCTTCGCCACTGCATCCATTAGCCTCTGCTACGGTTTAGACAAGAACATGTTCAGGAATTGGGCCACTGACGAATTCACACTGGCGATTATTGTCATTGTAGCTGCGTTTACAACTATTATCATTATCAATCCGTTTATTACCTTCTTCAACAAAAGTCGCGCAGTATTTAAGAATAATTAATATGTGGAAATTGAATCTCTGTTGTGCTCGTCTAATAATTTATACAAATTAATATTAAAGTACAAATATTTATTAACTATGTTCCTCTTGTAATTTTAAAACCAAAAGCCCGTCCTCTCCCGGCGAAAAAAATAAACAACAGCATTCTTTTGTAATGCGCCCGGAGATATCCGTCACCGATAGATGACGGCTTAAGGCAAATGTGATGTGTATTTTACACTACTCCATTGTTGTACAATATCGTACTAATCGCCAAATCATATCGATATGACGATAAACCAATCTTCATATAAAAGCAATACAGATTTCTCCATTTGTAGTCTTGGGAATTCGATCAAGTAGTGAAGTAGCCAATATGCCGCCGAACGTAACCGATCCGCCAGTAGACCATGTTCCCGAGATTATATACAATCCAGAGATCGGCAAGCAAGCTCCCCAGCCTGTAGCGGCAGCTGCAGCGTCCAAAGACGGTTACAACCTAAGTATATTTCAGTCGTCATTGAACCAGGTTGCTCACATCCTTATAGGAATGACAGTAGGAGTTACGTTCTTGTTTGCATTGCGAAATGGTCTACCGATTGGGGCTACACCGCAACACATCATTTTGTGCGTTCTAGGGGTAAGTCAAAATTTCAATTCATATATTTTTTCTGATTGAACAAGAAAGCTCTTTTTGAAATTGGAATGATTGTAGGGTACGTTATAAACATAAGAAAACTGTAGGAAAATCACTTCACTGAGTCTCACAGCAAGTTTAGTGCTGATTATCTTTCCTTTTCTCAATAGTTAAAAATTCGGGCACTATATAAATCAACAATTTTGATACAAGTTTAAAATACTTTAGGAGCGATATCCAAGTTTAAGTTCTAGATTTATTAACTTAAGAAATAATGGTACAATTTAAAGACATAAATCAGGAAAGATATCTTGTGTTCTTATATCGCTTTCTTTATGGTTTAAGACAAGATTTGTCATAAGATCTACATAAATCACTTGCTGAGAAAACAAATCTAAGTATTACATAGTCAAATATTTATTTGATATTAGAAAAATTATATGATTAGGTTTTTAAATTTTAATTTATTTTCAGTACCAACTTCTAATGGCCCAAGCCATTCTCAGTCTTAGTCCCCACAACGGCTGGTCATCGAGACTGAAGTTAGTGCACCGGCGGCGCGCCCACTGGATCCTGCAACTGCTCGGCTCCGGACTGGCCCTGGGCGGTTGCTTCCTCAAGATTCTTGACAAAAATGTCCATTGGAATACTTTACATGGGCAATTCGGTATGTTATTTAGGAAAATATGGTTGTTTTATTGTAGGTAAACAGATTTGTATTTTCGGGCAGGCACGAATATATACAGGAAAAGTTTATTAATAGGAGCATTTATTTTTACCATTTCAGAGTTCCGTACGAAGTGGGTAAAACAGGAACAATGCCCATTTAATTTACCTTTTAAAAAAAGGCAGGATTACTTTCAACACGTTACATACTCCTACATGATTGCTTAAAGCTGGCTCCAGGTGCCGATTTTTGAGTGTCGAACGCTCGACTTCTCACTCGAGATCTGTCAAAAAACTATGATGTTTTGACAGATGTCGAGTGAAAAGTTGAGCGTTCGACACTCAAAAATCGGCCCCCAAGTTTGATTTTCTGTAAGGGCTTCATTCCGTATTTAAATCAGATTGGAATCTAATGGATTAATTCACTATGAATATGTAAATGGCCGCAACCAATCATCCATTTTTTTAGTAGGTACCTATAGCGACGGTGGCTATCTGTCTTATGCACTGCCAAATAAGTCCTAAGTATGTGTTAGTAATGAGCACGACTATTGTTAAATGTGTACTTAATTTTAAATACCTTTTATATTACTTAGATCTTCACCTAGTAGTCCAAAGTACAAGTCAGATTTATTTTAGGTCTACATAAAAAGGTCGATCTATGGTGACTAATTCTAACAACATTTTCAGCGCTCGCGTCAATGGTGTTCACATCAGTATCTCTGGTGAACGGACTGACGTCACTCTACGCTTACGAGCTCAGTAAAATCTGCCTGCCACCCAGTCTCTCCAAGCTGACCCATATCTGCTTCGGAATCGTTGGCTTCGCAACAGCCTCCATCGCCCTGTGCTACGGTTTAGACAAGAGTATGTTCAGAAATTGGGCCACTAATGAGTTCACGACAGCAATGATCATCTTTGTTGCCGGCTTCACTACCATCATTATTGTCAACCCATTCATCACTTTCTTCAACAAAGGTCGAGACGTATTTAAAAAATAATAATTAATCATTCGAATCTCAATTCCACATAACAATAATATTAGTTTAATAAATATATTCAGAAATAAATTTGTAATTTCATGTTAACGCAATGTGATTTATAAAATAATTAGATTTAAGCACTAAATAAAATATGAACTTATCACTTTTATTTATTTTTTACCTTAAGGCAATAAAATTGTTTAATTACCTAATCAGGAACGCAAGGTGATTATTAAACAATGAGATTAAAGGACTAAAAAACTATGAACTTGTCATTTTTATTTATTTTTACCTCAAGACAATAAAATTGTATATTGTACAATTTGTATGGCTGTTGAGTTAGATACTTAGTTTTTTACAGTGTATAAATTAAAATACAAATAATGGTTATAAATTTATTAAATTTGACTGAACCTATTGAAAACAACACGCATAACTAATCTGCATATATATCTATTTATAAATGTACACGTACTTCGACGACGATGACGATTCAATGTTTTCTTTCCTGAATGAACAATCCGATAATCAATAAATATTGATAATCCAATAAACCTTATTTGTATAAATAAATCATACTACAATACACGACTCGACTTTAATCGTGTCTACGTGAACACGCATTGCCAATTGTGCAAAATCCTATTAGGTACTTTGAATTAAGAATTAAAGAACTGGTACCAAATAAAATTACAATTAAAAAATATAAAAACCTCCCGACGCAAAAAATAAACTCTAAAAACTAACAAATTTATTTTAAACCTATTATAATTATTATCGTCACATATATTATGTAAGTTCAAATATTTTTATTTTCCAAGCGTAGTCGCGTCGGGGGACTGCTAAGTGAGAAAATTCGCAAAATCGACACTCTTTCTCACTTTTATTCGACAGTTTTTCTCACTTAGCGGTCCCCCAACAACGCGACTACACTTGGAAAATAAAAATATTTGAACTTACATAATATATGTGACGATAATTATTATAATAGGTTTAAAATATTATTTGTTAGTTTTTAAATTTTATTTTTTGTGTCGGGGAGTTTTTGAATTTTACTTTTATTTTGTCCTTTTTAAAGTAGGTATAAATATTAGGAAGGGTACCAAATTTCGAATCGATCGGACATAAGGAAGTTAGTCAGATCCCCTCATCAATTAGAAAAGAGCTGATGATCTTCAAACGGTTGAACAGATTTTCATGAAACATGGCTAAGAACACTCGGGATAAAATTATCCACGACACAAAAAAACTAAACGAAAATCGCTTCATCCGTTTGGGCGCTACGATACCACAGACAGATACACTCACAGACACATTAAACTTATAACATCCCTCTTTTTGCGTCGGGGATTAAAAAGGAATGCGGCCATAGGTATTAAATTAGTGGATCTGTGACCTGTAAACCTCGCAAGTAATATTTATTACGTTTTTAACCCCCATGTCTCCGCCATTTTTTTAAATCACAAAATCTGTATTCACAATAAGTATATATATATATATATTTATAATTATTTAAATATTAAAATTTCACTAGAATCAGTTGAGAAATTCGAACCGTTGATAATACCCGAGCATCCACCGGGCATACAACATACCTACATTTCTACTAAAGGATGTAAGAATTTTTGCCAACGCTTGATACTGATCGCTCGGTCAATTAACAACTCACTAAATACTTCACGAGTAGAATTTCTATCACAGATTTCAAAATAAACATATTTCAGAATACTTAAACAAATTATCGAATAAAACTAAGTTACAACTGAATAAAATACAGAGACACATCGTTTACAAACTCGATTGGGGCACAGGTAACCGATCTCGGATAACGACCGTAGATGCTTCCTCCTATCTTTATGGCATCTGTACGTATAAAGGAAACTCTTGCGAAGAGTAATGGGTCTCGATATACACATTCTGGAATAGAGTATTGTTGCCAATGCTAAATGTTAGAGATATACTGCCATCTATTGATAAATGCGACAATGTTTGCACAAGTGTGTAGACCTTTGACCGAGAACTCCTGGGCTCTATTTTGTGTACCAACGGCTTTCCTGCAATTTAATATTAATATGACAAATATATAATAGAAATGTTGTTCTTTTTCTGAATAATAATAGTTCATAATATTTACGGCAATTTATGGATACAACTGTAAAATGTGCACTATGCGTTTTATTTTATCAATTTATTTCACATTCATTGACTACTTAATTACTTAAATATATATCTTAACATTAAAAATATATATACACAATGTTCGTCATGTACACTGAGATCAATCACACTAAGGTAATCAGCGGAATATTATCATTGCCCGAGATGCAATCGCTAATTACTTAATTAGGTATTTCTATCAGGTTCAAAATTCACGATCGCAGTCGTCCTGATTGATAGCATTTGAATAAGCATTATCAATACGATGACAACGATAATGCAAAAAAAAACACTAAAATATCTTATTTTTCACCACTTCAAAAATTTGTCTAGAAACTTTATAAGTCGGTGACCAACATATAAAACACGTATAGATACTAGTAACTGCTATGAGAAAGTAAGCAAATTCGACTGATGCCCATTCCGTGAAAGAGTGTTTCAGATATCCGTAAATAAGGCAAAACGAGGATAGTAAGAAAGCTAAAGTGCCAATTAGCGTGTGCGAGAGTATGGAAAGTCTCGGAGGCATGTAGCGGCGTAGTTGCCTCGCATAAAGTGAGGAGGCCCCGTTGGCAAGGCTCACGATGGTGAAGAGGAGCGCCGCCAAAGCTGAAAAAAAAAACATTTTTAAATTAGGAATGTTTATGATCTAATTGTTATTTTATACTAGACTGTAAACAATTTCATACAAAAAATACAGGAATTTTTGGATAAATTATGATACATAAAAGATTTGTCTGTCTTTGGGGTCTGGTCTAACGTAATATTTTTCTATTTACGTACAACAAACCAAACACATCAAACAAATCGTTTGTGTACTTACAAAGCTCGAGAGTTAAAAAAATGATGGCAGTTTTTTTATTAGAATGGATATGATCATTTTAGTATAATTTAATTACGTAGAGATTTAATCCGAGACAATTACACTTAATTTACTAAAAATCGTAACTAATTAAATTTTAGACTTATAATCAAAAATCTTAATACATATTTTAATATTTATTTTGTTTTATTTACACATTTTCTATAACAACAAAGGCAAAAACTGACAACAAATGCTTCATTTATATTAAATTATTTGGTTTCGGGTGGAATGTGTAATTCTTGAATTAAAATGAAATCAAAAGCACTCATGTTTTATAAAATCAATATTTCATGAATGTTCTACAAACCCGTTATTTTATTAGACTTAATAATACAAACAGAAAAATGGAACAAAACGAAATAATGTCACAAAATAGTCCCACTTCGAATGTTGCTGGCGTGGTAATACTATTAATAGTGTCGTGGACTTGTCAAAAAAAAGGAATTACGTATATCATTCATTGGACTGTTGCACGTGAACCAATCAAAAGATTAGCCATACATATCTAACTATTGTGAGTAGTCTTAATTATAATGAATGACTTACGTATTTATCTAAAACTGATAATAACATAACGATCACGCAATCCTCTCGTGATTATATAGATATAGCAGGGAAATTTTTATCATGATAGAATATACTTATCAGGAAAATTTTAATCATGACTATGGAAATACCCAGATAATCATCACTTAATTTTAGGTTAAGTTATTTTATCCTAAGAAACATATCCTATCTTTGTTGGCACAGTTATAGGCACCTAATACATTTCAAGGAACAAGTGTGCATACTAAATTCGCCAACAAACTGCTCCGCAGTTTTGCGAATCTGTTGTAATAGAATAAGACTTTTTTTTATATGAGCAATAAATTTAAAAATAAACCACGTCATCTGCCAAGCCCTGTAATATTGACGTCCACATGTTATTGTTTTTTTTTTGTCGGTAGGGTCGTTCAACTTGCTTTAACTTATTTTTTATACGAGTTCGTTCTAAGCATTAGATAGAACCTATTACTTATTTCAAATATTGAACTCGTCATTTTATTAAGCAATTTTGACATTCGAAAAAAGAGCTTCCTTTTTTCTGACATTAAATATCACGCAATCATCTCGTGAGAACCTGATGAAATGTAATCGCATTAACGTCAGTAATATTATCAATATCGTCACTAGATAAGATATGAAGATATATATATAAAACACATACATATAAAGCGTCACTGTCTTACGACGTAAGTGATATTACGCTAGAAGCGGCATGCTGTGGTAGCGTAGGTACGTGTGTTTTTTAAACACGCACAAAGTTGTGGCTGGTAAAGGTAACCGGGACGTAGAACCTCTATGTAGTAAAAACAAGCGAGAAAATGTAATGCGCTGAGATCAAGATCAGAGGAAATTGCTGCGCTTGTATGTATGTTGT
Source organism: Cenopis cana (assembly GCA_951800055.1). Lineage (NCBI taxonomy): Eukaryota > Metazoa > Arthropoda > Insecta > Lepidoptera > Tortricidae > Cenopis > Cenopis cana. The sequence goes on along the minus strand of OX637486.1, from coordinate 7,579,025 downwards.
ATGTCACGAATAAATTTATTTTTATTTATTTTTTCATTTTTGCCCCATGGTCTGCAGTGGTTTGAAAAAAGATGTTCAATATTATCATATCGATACCCTAGTAATTACTCGTAGTACGTTAGTGCACAAGTCATATAAGTCTAAATTACAATATTTTTTTCCCGTAATTAATACGATTGTGAACTATGGTGTCGATATACACATATACCTTACCTTAGGCTTAAGTAGTATTGGGTTCAGAATTCTTCATTCTTTGCTAAGTTTTACCACCGTATTCAGTTCAATGAATATCTGCTAGAAGTAACTAAGCTTACCAAATTTTCCATGCAGTGAATTAAAGTTGACAGTCTTATGTGCCATCATGACGACGGATCCTATGAATGCCAGCACTGTGCCAACCAGCTGCATGACCCAGTGGACGCGGCGCCGGTTAATGTAGGACAACGCTGACGCCCAACTGTCAGTTCGGAGGCAGATCATCGCGTACGGCATTAGGAGCTGGTACTAAAATCAAAGACTATTTATTACCTATAGCAGCATTTTTAGGGTTCCGTAGTAAACAAGGAACCCTTATACATAGTTTCGCCATGTCCGTCCGTCCGTCTGTCCCCCGTTTTTCTAAGTAACCGTTAGTACTAGAAAGCTGTAATTTGGCATGAGTATATATATCAATGACGCCGACAAAACGGTAGAATAAAATCTTTAAAATACATTTTTTTAGGGTACCTCCCCTACATGTAAAGTGGTGGTACATTTTTTTTTTCCTTCCAAACCCCATCGTGTGGGGTATATCGTTGGATAGCTCTTTAAAAAATATTATAAAGTTTCTTAAAGTATTTTTTGATTAAAGCATTGGTTGGCGTGATATTAAGCTTTGAAGTGATAATTTTTGTTAGGTCAAGTGTCGGTGTAGGATTTCAGGTGCTTATAACCTGTGCTTGGTTTCCACTAGTCCTCGATCCCTGGTAGCAGCTCTGAACTAGTATGGAAAGGCCGTAACGGCTGAGGGATATGTATGTGTGTAATGTGTGCTAAACTTACACATCGCAATACCTAAGTATTTTGAATGGATAGCAATATTATCCCAATCTAAATCTACCCTAGTTGAACTATGCTACTGCGTGTCTCTCCGCTTCATGTACAGTTATGTGGTTGTGGGTAGAAACTAATCAACGCATAGTCAAACACATTCCGCGAACTCTGTGCGGTGGCGGGCATGACTATCATTATGGCGAAGACAAACGAGCTTAGGTCATTGGCCTTTCGGAAAAATCGAGACTTACCTAGGTTAAATTAGAAACCACGGCGTCTGTATTTCCGATATCATATAACCTGAACCTCTTTATAGCACGAGTGAATAGGCATCTTCTGGGTGAGCTCGCTTCACCGTCGGCCTAATCTTTGCCCCCTGTCTTGATGCTGGCCAAGAGCAATCCCATTTTTAATAAAAAAATATATATATTAACACTTTCGCTACCAAGCTTTTCGTAGCGCTACGCAATTTCCTCTACATACCGGGAAACGCATGATACGCGTCTACGAGCAGAGCGCCCGCTAGGCGAGTTCCTTGCCGTGAATGTGTTAATAGTAGGTATTTCACGTACCATAAACGAAAAAATTCAATATTTTTTATCGACATTGTTATTAACTGAAGTAATTTGATCTGGCTCATTTTCCTCCGATATTAAGTTACCCATAAAAAAAACAAATCACTTTCTCGCGATATAATTACGTTGACTGTAAGTTTAATACCTAGTTTCCAAAAGAGAGGTCCTATAATGTTTGCGCGATAAACGAGAGGCGAAATCGCAAGCGTTATGTATGATATGGTACAATTATAGGCGGCATCCGATACAATATAAATAATACGAACTAAAAAGCGAGCATACTGTTTGTATACTTAGCACAATTATCGCAAATTGGAGTAGCCTTGAATTACCACTTTCAACTTTGACATCTTGAGGCATCAAATGTTAGCTAGCATATATAGGTTTATTTAAATATCAAATGATATTCCGTACATAAGTTCCGAAAAACTCATTGGTACGAGCTGGGATTCGAACCCACGACCGCCGCTTGACAGCCGCATGCTTGAACCACTGGGCTACCGTAGCTTTTAAATATTAATTTCATTTAATTTTTATTTTTATTTTTATAAATTTGTATGCTTTTTAACTTTTTAAAACGTATTGTTATAATGTTATGGGTCAAAGATACTCGAAATAAATGATTTTTATTTTTTTTTATTTTTATAGGTCCCTACACAGTGTATAAGCGTATATAGGTGACATCAGATACTTTTTTGGGACAAAGTGTAAGGGAGTGTGGCTCGGTAATAATACGTTTAGGCACATAAGCAGGTACCTCCGCCGGCCAAGCAGAATATCCTAAGACCTAAGGAGTTCGCGTAACCTCATCTTCATCTTCACAAATTCACCGCTAGAGGTGCTAGTGTGATATGTCAGTCCTCCGAAACATCAAATTTCATAGTTTGAGGTTGTGGTCCGTGGGTTTATTTCTAATTAGGTTAATATGGTGACTTTTTTGCAATACCTGAGCTTGATTATGGCAAATATGAGTTGTAGGTTGCAGTGCTTTGAGACAATTTTATCGTTCGTATATACTTACCATGTCATACTTTTTTCCGAATAAAAAACAAATATACAGTGTGGTTTTAATGTATTAAATACAATTGCAACTTAAATTTGGTTTTTAAGCGTAAGCTGGATCAAGAGCGCCGTGGTGCCAACTGGTGTGCACAAAAACGGTAGCCCTCATTGCCTCGTCATATCGGGCACGGAAGCAGGACTGAATGCAAGAAACGTTATGAGCTTATGTCACATCGAACGCGGACACTCGTGCTAACGGCTCCTTCTGCGCCCGATCTGACGGGGCCCTAATAAGACAACACTTTAAGGCAATATATCGATTGAAAGAGACACCCTTTGTTTTTCGCTCACGACAAAACGGGATGCAACCCTCTCCGAGAATGGCTTTTTAGACAAATCTCGTTAAATATCTGACTGTGTGCAGGTTTATTAAATTTCCTCTTGTCAGTACCTAGATGAGGTAAAATACCATCATATTAACTTAATCGTGTCTTTTAATAATGCGTTGTTTTAGTAGGCTGAGGAAAAAAAGGAAAATATAGACTCGACTTTGGATTTATTTTCTATCGAGAAAATTTTAAGCAATCATGTTTCGCTATTGTCAGTACCACAATTATATAGTCAAGAATCATATATCTGAAAATCAGCCCCTACTGTTTGCTAGTCTGGGCAGGACAGCGTTTCAAAGTCTCCAAATTTCTCAGTGTAGCGCCTTAAGCGTAAAGATAGTGATGTTTCTCTAGACATACAATTAGACAATACGAAAGCGTATAGCTACAGGAGGACAATCAGGAGGTAAATAAGTAATAAACTCACCCCAATTATTGATAGTACAATATGCCAATGAAACACGGTCATTCCATTCGGCGATTTGAACCCGAACCACAAAGTCACAAATGTACTGCCACCCAATAGAGTATACAGCAGGGTGTTACTACACGATTTTATAAAAGCCCATGGTGTATTTGAACCGGGAATCGATGGGGACGACGATACCTCGGGACTAGTTGGAGTCTGAATTGAACTTCGATTAACCACTTCTGTATTAACAGCCTCACCATATTCTGTTTCCATTTCATCAACAATAGGCTCTCTATCACTGTTAACCTTTAATGGAAGCATTATATTAATTTATAGTAATAATCCAATGCTTATTAACACCAACGTTTAAAACAACACCAATTTTCTATCAAATTTGTTTGTAACTAAATAATACTTATTGCAAAACGGTTAAATCATACACGCATCTTTTATCTCGAGATATATTTCTCACGTCGCATCGATAATTGATAAAACGCCGTATAATGCGATAACATTTAAGAATACTTACCGTAAAACACCAATATAAGAGTATACATTGTATACTTTAACGTATTAAACGTATTAAAAAAAGTTTAATTTTCAGTGACACGAAATATTTACTCTGTTGTGTTGTTATACTCGAGTGAGTGTGCTTATACTCGTTTATAATGTAGTGATTATAAAATAAAACTAAACAAAACCGAGTGTGTTTTGTTGATACAACTAAGTGCAAAATAAAAAGAGTGCACTTTATATTGGTATTCCATACAACATACTTACATGTATACCCCAATGGGATACTCACGCCCGTATCCCAGTGGGGTAGACAGAGACCCAAGTACGCCAAATACTTCGATCCTTACACCTCTCCTTCGCCTAAATCATACGTCTCCTCATACAAACTCGTCGAAGTTTACCCATTTTATTTGCTCTTGAGTGTATGTATATGGTTTCAACAATACCGTTCGGTTAGTAAAGTCCACCTTCAACTGAAATAAGACTTAAATAGAAACAAGGAATACTCCACTAGAGACAGATTATTCGTGTCATATACCCATATGCAAGAGACTAATTTTTTTTAAGTATGTAGGTAGGTAGGTATGTATATATTACTAGGTATAATGTACACAAAACACAAAAAAAAACAGACAAATTCGGTTATATCGGTACAAAAACGCACTTCATAAAAGGGATCTCTTCAAGTAAACCTTTGAGCAACTGAGTGGAGCACAGTAAGCAAAAAAACAATTTTCGGAGTGTAGTAAGGGACGTAACTGAAGCCGATGACAGCAAACATGACAGTTTATGTAAATGCAGACCAACCAGTGATAACCGTTAGGCGACTTCCTGACTTGGCAGGGCGGGATCGATATGTGACATTTTCTTCTTTGACGTAAACTTACTGACGTCGCAAAGGTTCCCACTTGACGGAATACTGTCAGTATTACATTTGCGCAGTAGTAATATCATGCGCAGAAGCGGACAAGGGGACCGATTTTTGAGTGTCGAACGCTCGACTTTTCACTCGATATCTGTCAAATCATCATAGTTTTTTGACAGATTTCGAGTGAAAAGTCGAACGTTCGACACTCAAAAATCGGCCCCCTGGGGCCCGCGCCAGTCAGGAAGCACTCATTTAAATGTAGGGGCGCAGTAAAAAGTAGTACTGAGTTGACTGACAATTGACACTGACATTTGAGAGTTTTCTCATATCGTACCGCCTCCGCACCGACAAATCAGGAAGTCGCCTAAGAATATCAGAGAGAAGCGCCGCTTTGACAAAATATTAGTTTCAGAATTTCGCACGTGTTCGACTATGAGCACGGGGGTGACACGGGAAGGAAAGTAAGCGATGTGGGTAAGTATGTGTGCGTGCGCTGTCGGTACACGCGTCAATTGTTTGCACGAGTGCGTAGCGCGTGGCGCGGACGAATCGCGTGACGCGACAGTAACCCGATCGTAACCAGGCTTGCCAGCCTGGGCCTGTTAGGGACGAGGTAACTGACCTCGGTGCGGGGGATTCGTGTCCGTTCTGTATGTAATACTATAATTATTCTGTGCTATGAGTTTGAAATACCCATAACCATTTGCCTCCTTTAAACACATGTAATATTACCAGACTGCTAATTAAGATGGCAGTACACATTTAATTGCCCCGCCAAATATCAAAGCCCGAGCAAAACGACCGCCGAAACCTTATTTTTAATGGTTCATTTCGGGATAAAGTCATAATCCGGGATAGAATTACTTTCCCTCTGGATTCAGTATCCTCTGTCGAAGTTACCTCGGCTCACCTACCACCATTACATTTTATTACAGTGGAACATGGCTTTGCTTTTTTGACGTTACTTAAAGTATACCCATCTAAACTCCCCCCTCGTGAAACAAATATACCAGAAGTCAAGACGTTTATATATATTTATATTTTGGCATACCGTAAAATTAAAGACCCTCAAAGTAAACTGTACTTAGTAACTCTGACCTGGCACTCCTCAAAATTTGACTTTCGTCGTTTTCCTTGTGTTTGTTATGTACGTGTCGGATTGTAATGTAATATAATTAAGTGGTGTATTTTATATAGATTACACACCTCCATGTTGACTTTTTATAGTATTTTATTGTTTTAAGTGTTTAGGTAAGTCCCGAGAGGGACACGTGGGAATGAAGATAATTGTATAGTGGTCTCAAGGATCAAATTTTAATGTACAAATGGGCCATTTTACGGAAAGTTGTACACTCGACTTTTTTTTTTAATTTGGATAAAATCGGGTTTTTTCTACTCAGAATCGAAAGCACTTTCGAACCTAATAGGAAAAAAAAAGTGTCCCAAATTTTTCATACAATTTTCAGTTTTTCCATTCCGTTACCACCATACAAAATTACAAACTTAGTATGAAAACGGTAACGGAAAGGAATAAAAAAAATTTGGGACACTTTTTTTCCCCTATATCATTCGAAAGTGCTTTCGATTCTGAGTAGAAAAAACCCAATTTTATCCAAATTAAAAAAAAAAGTCGAGTGTACAACTTTCCGTAAAATATATGTATTGCAAAATGGCTTTCCTTCGGGAAAACTCGGATCTCAATCGGAATACGATGGCACTCGAACTGTCAATCAATGATTGTATTAAATAAGTGACGTTTTCATATCCATTATTATGGAACTTTATTGTTTACTGTCAAATGTCAAGCTAATTGTGTGTCAAGTGTCAAATGTCAGTTGTAAGTAAACATATATTACAACAATAGATCTGTAAGTAAACATTTATTAAATGTATATTAATCAAATATTACGTTTTATTATACTTGTACAACTCGCCATCCACAGCATCACCCTGTTTTCCTAAAACAATAATATGTATAAAATAATGTTTTAATCTATAATTATTACGACTTATCTTATAACTTCTCATTAATTTTCCTATATGAGTATGAGTAAAAAACTACCTACTACGTTATAAATAACGAACATATCACTTATTATTTTATAAATAAATATCCACTAATTAATTAATTTCATATACAAGATATAATATGTGTCAGAATTCAATACAGCAAATATACGACACCCGTAAAAGCACTCAAACTTATTGATATCGCCACGGAATCAATTACAAAAACTGTATCATAAAACACTAACTGAAGAAATTAATTCGACCGGCAATGCAATTACGTGCAGTCACGATATCTAGTGATTCATGTTGTTCGTTACAGTATAAATCATCGGGGCAGACGTGTGAATTTACATAGCGCCTACAAGAATGTCCATAAACATGCAAATTATCAATAAGAAAATTGAGAAGTCCCCTTGATTGCGAAGTAATCAATGTTCGATTTTTTGCTACTGGTCTATTTAATCTAAGTATTTTTGTTTCTCGCTTCAGATCCCAAGAAAATTTCGGTGTTTTGCTCGATTCCACGTACGCCACCATAACATCACGTGCGAGAAAGAGCGCTCCAACCAGCATATATCGAAAACGATTGCAATGTGAAAGAGATGAACCTACTCGTAAGTAATTGAGGCTTTAGACAGTGCAAGGCATTTAAAATATTGCGTAGTCTAGTTTTATATTATATTATCACGAAAGAAAAATCCTTAAGGGCCTATCGTGCGGGGTAAATTCTCAGCGCCTGTCAAATTTCAATTTTTTAAATAATTTACCCAATTAACCCACACATGCATTATTCACGCACACTACCTCATTTTGCTGGGTCGGGTCATTGACCCATGTTTATGTCAACTTATGACAATATAGATTTTGAATATTTAAAGGTTTCTTGGTGCATAAGAGAAGTGTAACAAAAATCGTCAAGTTCTGATCTGTATCCAAAACTCAAGTATTAGTTGTATCTGAAAATGTCTCGAATTTGGAATTTGTGGTAGTAAAATACTCAGTTCCTTGTTTATATAATAAAACTTTGAACCCCTGTTTTGTAAAATGTATTTTGTTTTGCCCTTTCCTCACAGACTCATTTTTATACAACTTAAAACAGAGAAAGACTTTTCCTAATCGGTTCGTGCATGTTATGACTGTTTTATGTTTATGACTTAGGTACTTATTTTGAGAGTTTACTTGGTGATTTTCATGATACGAGTATATGTTGTACCTTAAATAGGTTATTTTAAGCAAAACTTTTCATAAATTGATTATTTTCTGTTTATCAGTTGGTTAACTCTAAAATGGACATTGATTTAATGCAAGTTTTAAGAGAAGAAGCGGTAGTTTTATTACAATATATATAATAACTACTGAAACTATTTATACGGCACGGGATAACTGCAGCAATATTGTGAATCAACTTTGTATTTAAGGAACCAGTACCTAACCTTATAGGTAGTTCTTGTTATTCACGACCTCCCGTCGTAACCCAATCCGCAGAATTGCGCATAGAATAGTATGACATTCCCTGCGCATCGTCGTTATCGTGAATGACAAGCACTATAAAACCTAATGATATAAAGAAAGAAAGAAAGAAAGTCATTGTAACATTCTGCAATTGTGGAACTTGGCCGGACCACTACTGTATCAGCTCTGACAAATTAACTTTTATACAGTCGTGCCGTCGATGACACTTAACTGAACATCCGTGAACCTTATTGCAACGAGATAAGGTTCAATAATGGTTAACATTGCGTCTATTTTCATCAATAATAAATAGCAATTATTATTATTTCCTATTCGTTTACTATAACGTCGAGACAATTATTGCGATGCGACATAAGTACTTACTTGTACAAAATCAAAGCAACGGGATTTCCAACGCATGAAAGCTTTAGATAGAAACTAGCGCAGTTTAATATTATAAGTAATTACTGCAAATTTGTTTGTTAGACATCGTCATTGTCACCACATCCCCAACAACTACCTACTTGGTTTATTATTTATAAATGAAATATAGGTTTATTATTTTCATTCTAGGTATAATTATATTATGACCAGGCGGCTTAGACACTACACAATTTAAATCCAAATCACTCAAACTGGCGAAGAAACTCCGATATTCTTTCTTCTGCTCCCGCTGCAAGAGGGCACTCTAGATCTGTTTCTTGGTATAACGCTGATATTTTATAAACTTCTGTCCAAAGCACCATAATAATTGTGCCTGTTTGTACAGATTCTGGGATATGTTTTGTTTATGCAGATTCTGCGATATATTTAGGTAATCATTGTTTGACGTGAAAGCGCCGTACATATACACATAAAATATAACATTAGATTCGTTAAATTATTGAAATATAAAAATACAATTTGTTTACAAATTTTAATTTGAAATATGATGAGTGACATAAATGTCATAACGTTCCGTTTTGGGTGGCCAATTTATAAAAAGTAAATTACTTTGAACTGAAATACATGGGTAACCTTTTTACGTTTAAAATGCCTTTTCGTAAAGGATATCATTATAATTTAGTTGCATTAGTATACATTGGGGACCAAAGATTGCATTTTTATGTTATAACGAATGGCTAATGCTAAAAATTCCATGTTAAAAGAATCTTCAATAGCCACACGTCAACATTTATTTACCCTACTTCAATTAATGCAATCTTTGTGTGTGGTATACATTTTGTATTTGTATACGAGCAAGCTGTCAAAAAGCGTGTTTTTATGAGATGTCAAACTGAGAAAAGCAGCATACGTCTGCTCCCATTGAGGGCCGGAGCCCATCTGCCGGCAAGAAAACTACGGCGGCCGGTCAAATTTTCGGAATTTCCTTTGCATTGTTAAAAAAATCTCCACATTTTGCAAATGTTAAACACATACGACCTAGATAACATGTAGTTTTGTTACTATTCAAAAATTGAAGACCTTTCATAAAGTATTAACGTTGTAGTTTGCGTTTATTTCCTTTAGTAGAGCTAACTTTGGATTGAATTTTTATGAAGAAAACTATACGTAATTGTGTTTCTGAAACACATGACGTGTAGAGTGTATCCTTAAATATCATATATAGGAATTACAGAATTCAAGCTTTAGTAATAATAATACAGCAAGTGATCCAACCATCGCAATTATTCAGAAATTTGCTCGGTGCAGTCTTAAAAGTAAATGTTATCTATACATATAATAAAGCAGAAGAGGGTCGAAAATCTGTACATTGAAGATATTAGTAAAAAAATCGATGGAGGGGTCTAAGAATCGATAACAGAACACGTTTCAACTGTTTTTAGAATTCATGTCTGTTTGTCTGTTTGTCTGTCTGTTTATATGTCTAACTATCACGCGAAAACTAGCGAATGGATTTTAATACAGCCTTCACTAATATGTTTATTGGATCTTCGGCCAGGTTATAGGCTATAAAAATCATACAGGTTAGGGATGAAAGGGGGTGAAAAGAGGGGTTAAACTTTGTATGAGAAGTCTTTCAGTTCATGATTTACAAGCTTGAAAGTTGGTAAGTATATACATGGACGCAAAGTAAAGAGAACCTCATTCAAACATTGTATAATAAACAGATAGTATTTGAAAAAATGGGGGGTGAAATAACAATACCTCTGCCTCTCAAGGCTATAGACAAAAATACAAAAGTCCCTCAAACCATATTAACTGTTTGAAATGAGAGATCTAATTATGTTGGTCAGTCAGTCGCTATCAATATTCACAAACCTTACTACGCAACCTCGGTTTTTTTTTGTTTTCGATGGAGGGTACTTTACCTACAGAGCGGCGGGCTCTCGGTTGCATGGTAGCACTTGCGACATGTACTACCTATATATTAAGTATGCGCATTTTTGTATAAAATATTGTTTTTTGAGGTGCTCATTACAAGAATGATACTTATCCATTTTCAAATTGAAGATGGCGAACATTTACTTATTTACTTTTCTTAATAATCGATATGAGTTTCATCTTTGAGGTTCTTCGAGGTGCCGATTAGTTGCGTTTTCCGTCAGCAAAATGTATAAAATACGTTCAGCGCGTAACAGACATAAATTTAGGGTATATTGGTATTCGTTAGTAAAATATACCTACGTAACAATAAACATCAAGTATGACCAAATTCGAAAGTTTTAGGCGGATAGGAAGCAAAAAAAACAATTCTCAGAAAATCACATAACTCTTAGAAGCAACCAGGGTGGGTGCGCTATCAACCAAGGCCTCTACTCCATCTTCGAAAGTGAAAGAACAGACCAAAGAAGGTATTCAGTTATACCTATGTTTTACAATAAAGCACTTTGAACTTTGAAAGGTATTCCACTAATTTATGAACAAAAAAATATCTATTCAACCACCTCTTTACAAAGCCATTTGATAGGTCAACAATTTCTTTTTCACATCACCTATTCGGATAAGGGCTTTTTCTTCCCTGCTAGAAGGGATCAAAATGGCACTTTTCTTCCCTGCTAGGAGGGATCAAAGTGGCACTTTTCTGTAACGAGTAATAAGTTATTAGTATCGATTATGATAAAATAAATGCACAATCATTGTTATTTCAGATCTTTCATTATCCTCAATAGGTGATGTGAAAAGCAGTATGTGTCACATGGAAGCAAAATTATTTCCACCTTGGGCGTTAATTCTTGAATCCCTCACTACGCTCAGGATTCTATTTTAGAATCCCTCGCTACGCTCAGGATTCTATTATATAATCCTTCTCTTCGTTCAGGATTCAAGTTACGCCCACGCCGTAAATATGTTATTTTGCTCCCTTGTGACACAATCTACTATTTGTTCAGTCATCTACATTGCTCGATGCGTATGAAGTATTTTCCGTACCTGCATCATAATGTTCGAATCATTTCGCAATCGCTTTTTTATCTACATTACTTGACGCGTAGGAATTATTTTCCGCACCTGCATCATAATGTTCAAAAACGTTAGCGCGCGCTACGCTCGCTTTTTCATCTAAATTACTTGATGCGTTTGAAGTCTTTTCCGCACCTGCATCATAATGTTTGTAAAAATTTCGCGTTCGCTACGCTCGCGTTTTCATCTGCATGACTTGATGCGTATGAATTATTTTCCGCACCGGCATCATAATGTTCGAAATTTCGCGCTCGCTACGCTCGCGTTTTCATACACATTACTTGATGAGGATGAAGTATTTTCCGCACCTGCATCATAATGTTCGAAAAATTTCGCGCTCACTGCGCTCGCGTTTTCAACTACATTACTTGATGAGTATAAAGTATTTTCCGCACCTACATCATAATGTTCGAAAATTTTCGCGCGCCCTACGCTCGCGTTTTCATCTACATTAGTTGATGCGTGTGAAATCTTTTCCGTGCCTGCATCATAATGTTTGAAACATTTCGCACTCACTACGCTTGCGATTTTATCTTCATTACTTGATGCGTATGAAGTATTTTCCGCACCTGCATCACAATGTTCTTTTTTTTCATTTTGCGCTCGCTACGCTCGCGTTTTCATCTACATTACTTGGTGCGTATGAAGTCTTTTGCACACCTGCATCGTAATGTTTGAAAGAATTCGCGCTCGCTGCGCTCGCGTTTTCATCTTCATTACTAGATGCGTATGAAGTATTTTTCACGCCCGTATCAGAATATCCGAAAAATTTCGCGCTCGCTCCGCTCGCGCGCGTTTTCATCTACTTCCTTCTTAATATATATTTTGTCCTCTGTCGTGTGTTTCATGTGGGCGCATTGAGCCGGCGTGCGCAATGTTTGGCGAGACAGCCGGTGTAGAAGTTGATATGGATATTCACGCGAATGAAGTCGCGGGAAAAAGCTTAGATAAATCAATTTAAATCATAAAAAATCCTCTCCCTGTGATCCTGGTCTGTGTCCTTTAATTGAGGTGTGCAATAAAGAGTAGGTATTTGTTGTTGTTTGTTGTTGTTTAAAACTGGACTACCCGTGCGAAACCGGGGCGGGTTATACATGCGAAAGTAACTCTGTCTGCCTGTTTCCCCTTAAAATGCTCAACCGATTTAGATGAAATTTGGTATGGATATAGTATGAGTCCTAGGGAAGGACATAGGATACTTTTATCCCGGAAATCATCCCTTAACGGGGTTTAAGGTTTAAGTTAGAATGGAAGAGAGATAACTAGGTAAGCGCAAGAAATAGAAGATTTTTTTTTTATTAATAATGGGATTGCTCTTGGCCAGCATCTAGCCAGGGAAATAACATTCTAACGTGATGACCGAGTTCTACGCAGACGAAGTCGCGGGCAAAAGCTAGTATTGAAAATAAGTGTGTTAAGTGATAGGTAATAGGTAACATTTTCTGATATTTAAAGTGGAAAAGCTTTGTACAGTAATCCATACAACATTATAACCACAATACGTTCGTTTTCTCGCTTCGGTTAGAAAATAACGCGATTTTTAAACACTACAGGTACAAACAACCCACAAAGTAGCAATAGTGCCAATAACCGATCAAATTACATTCGATAAAATTTCAAACAATACCATATTTATTGAAATGTAATTGTGTAGGTATATAAAGTTTTATATGAAAATAAAATCTGAAAACAGGCTGAGTCATAATATTATAAATTCAATTACTTACATTACGCAGTTAACGTGGGGTGGGTTGTGGGTTCATGTTTATAAAATTTCTCTTAAAGTTCGGTAAGGAAAACGTCTTTTAGTATACGAAATGTTAATATACGAGTGGTGGACCCTCCAGCATTAGGCGAATCGCTTAAAAGCATTGTCTTGTTTTTCTCGGGAAATGTGATGGCGCGAGTGTTTTGTCTTGAACATTTCTTGTTTTGGTCATGGATAACTAACTCTTCTTCATGTGTGCTTTGTTTTTCTTAGTGTTTTGACAAATTTTTGTAGATTCGCTGTTTTGCATATTTATTTTTGTACCTACTTGTAAACATGTTAATGAAAAAAGCTCAGAAAAGGCAAGAAAAAAAACTTCTGAAATAGTAAATAAAATTATTCCTCAACGAAGACCCTTAGAATCTAAAATGCTAAAAACATTTCCAAGATTGTATGGAGACATATTATGTTAAGGTAGCAAAATTAAGTAAGCCAGCCCAGCCAAGTACTTATTTTTTATTTTTTTTTATTGATTAAAACAATTACATGTAAGATAAACCTAAATGAAATAAAATAAACTTTAAATATATTTAATTAAAATTAAAGGTAGAAACTAAAATCTAATTATAAAACTAATAAAAATATTACTTATAAATACATACGACTTTTGAATTCAATTTAAAATACCGTAACTGCTTTGGAGTTGCGGACGTATACAATACAGGCTGCGGCGTCCGCTTACCATAAGGTGGACGGTAGGCTAGTTTGACACCATCATTGCATAAAAAAACACATTCTACACTCACGATCAAAAATAATGCATACACTTTGTATTGAAATTCCACAGAAAGTGTAACCGTTATTTTTGCTCTTGAGTGTACTACATATATCACTATGAATACGACTCGTATAAAGATCATTTGTTACGCACTAGAATTCCACACTAAAAAGGCTAAAATCGCAAAGCATGACATAGTTCTGCTTTTTTAATATGTTGTATGGATCAGTTAGCGTAGTGTGTATCCAAATTTGCACCTTCGAAAATCTGGAGCTTGCTGAGCAGCACGCGGAAAACTGCAAAATTTTGGGACATTTTCACTTAATGTTCTAAAACTCATATACCTACTGCGCATTTTTTGAACTACATCATAAATATCGAATCGAACTACATCATATTTTGAACTACATCGACCTACATCACGATTTGCGATTTTGATGTCAATATCAACTGGCCTAGAGCAGAGGCACCACGGCTCATTTATCCAACTCGTCACCAACAGGGCACGGCCGCGTGGCTCGTGTAACACTACCCCACAAACGCCATCGGGGTGATCGCATAAATCGCCGCTGTACCAACAATAATTGCGACCATAAAGTTCACGGTTGACATGCACAATGTAATAAAAATTCGTCGCAGCCCAGTTTTAGTGCAGCGGAGTCGTGCAAGCCGCATATAAACTACGTGACTGTGCAATTCTATCGTTACTTTGTCGACCACTGATGTACGGGCCTTGTTGACTTTTAGTGTATGAAAAATATTTTGCTGTAGTGTCCATAGTTAAGACACTTGTAACATAAATCTTTTAGACACTAAGTGTCGTGGTGTTCCTATTAATAGTAGCATACGTGGTCAATTTTAATGCTTTGTTATTCAACTTAAGGCGCAGGGGTGGGCAAGGCATTCTTCATACAAACTCTGTGCACGTTTTATACGTAGGTTTTGGCACTAACGAATGTAATATATTTTTTTGGATGTAAATGTGGAAATTTTCAAATATTTCAAAAAATTAAAAATTAAAAAAATTAAAAATAATATCAATGAAAAACAAATTACATCACGAAATAGCTAACAGAAAAATAAGCATGCTGACCAAAAATCAAACGAAGAAAATCTTGCACAAAGTTTGTATGGAGAGAGCTTGCCCTACCCCTCCTCTTAAGCTAGGCACAGGTAAATTTATTTTAAGTTTGACACTGACATACACTCTCATTCCCTGGGATATTCAACTTTAACACTTATGAAATAGACGACATGGATATTCCATGAATAAGCTTGTGCAAACTAATGTATCCTTGCATTCCCCCCACAAAAGTCAGTAATTTCCAAAATTATTATATCTAAAACCAGTATAAATCGAACAAAGAAGATATAGGTACTAAAACTGGTTGATTTCCGTAATCCACAACTTTGTCGTGTACAGGGGTGATCTGTCGACGAGAGCATCAATCTCTCGCCTTTTTTAAAAACTCTCGCCATTTTCGTTTCATTTTCCAAAGGTGTTTTGTTTTGTTTCATTTATAGTAGTCTAGGCCGAATGTAGGTCCTAGGCCATTGTTGTCTCCTCGCATTGTCATTCAGGCTGTGGCAGTCAACGAGCTATTTTCTCATTCGCTATTATGCGCTCCGTTATTATTCCCATTGTTTGCGACACATACATATTGTCTTATTAACGCTCTAATGCGTCAGAATAGTTGCTGAATAGAACTCGAAAGTGTCGCCATTATGTTTTGGTACAGCCGCTGCATTTTCGGTTAATTACGAAGGTGTATACATTAAATATCACCGTATTACAATTGCTCTATTTGGAATAACAATGGTAGAGCGACAGATTAATTCAGCTACACATGCAGTTTTCATTCGAATTGAAGAATTCCGAGTACATATATAAATGCAGTTCTTGAACGTATGCTAAGATAACGCTCAACGCTCAACCGTCGCTGTTACGCAACTCAGCATCTACAACAAATAGATCAGGCGGTATAATAGACAAGGAATATCGGGGAGAGTTTTTCCACTTATTATTTTTAACAGTTATTTCCCCCCTGACCCGCCGCTATCGTTAGCGTCGACCCTCAGGTGCCATCCTTCATTAATCTTATTCCCCCGCGCGGAACTCCAAGAATCTTAATTTGAAGTTTCGAAGCTCCTCTTTATCAGAACTATGCGAAAAGAATTCGTCGAAGAGGTATTCATTAAAGCGAGATAGCGAAAACGAGTTCTATTCTTTGCCTAAAAATTCTTTTAATGCCTTTGTTCTGAAATATTTGGTAAGTAGGTAGCGTCTATTTTGATGAATATAAAGCTATCAAATAAACGTATAAATTACTTTACAAAATATCCTTCGTAACTTGTAAAATATCTTCATGGAATCTTAATTACTAACACAGATATTGCGATGAAATATTTAATATAATTTAAGAAAAAAGGCATACCTGTTATATAGCTCCAAAGTCTAACCAACTAATGTTGAAGAAGGATCATTGCAAGATCAAACTTGTTAATCCAAAGCGAGATAAAATAGTCAGGCGAAGCAGTTGAGGATTATCCTGAGTGAACTAGCAAGACGAACATAATCGGAGGGCGCTTGGCCGTATCTTAGAGGCCAACTTTTGCCACTGCAACACCAAAGTCCAGGACTATCGGAATCTTACGAACACTCTTCAATAGTCTATCCTTTTCATCGCCATTCGACCAAGCGAAACAACAATATAGTAGCCACAACTACGTAGTTTATGTTTAATGTTTCAGAATCCAAACTCTGAAAACCGTAGCTTCTTTAATGAAGTTACGAAGTTGGATGCTCCGCAGAAGCACTATATTTTGAAGCTTACCGCTTTGATTATAAGTTTTCAGTTCCTTCACCACCTATATTACCTAAGTAATATCACTTACTTAAGTTAAATTGTGGCCAGTAATGTACATCGGCGATGCTGTAACAAGTTCCTGCATAAACCTTTCGAGACCTTATAATTTACTATCAGTTATGCATATTCGAAAGGGTCGTATCGGTTAGGCACCATTATTTAAAGGTTCAACTTAAGTCTGATCATGTCCCACTCGCCCTTTGTTCGTAAGTATCAAAACATTGTTTAGTTTATCATCCTACATTTTGTTGTATTATTTGCCGTTGGCGTTCAGATTCAAAACCTTCAAAGTAATATAATGTTAAAAGTATATTGTACGTGTACACACGACACTCGCGCCGACCGCAATGCGTCCAGGTTAGTTTATGGGCCGAATAAATTGGCCAGTTTATTCATCGTTTCGACCATGAAACAATATACTCGGGGCCTTTTCTTTTACGTCATAAATATCGCATTACTATAAGTGGCACTAATAAAACTTTAACGACATTAGCCCTTACTGAATAGTTGTGACTAAATAAAGTAGCATTTCGTACGAACATTTACGTACTCAAGGACCGCACTTTGGTTCATTCTCTTTCACATCTCAACATGATACGCAGCGAGTTATTGACCGCATAGGTGTCGTCACATAAAATTGTACTCTTTTTTTAAATGTGTGTCTTTTTGGAATACTAATTTACTAATTCGTTAATTTTGGATGGAATGTCTTCTTAGATTTTTACTCTTTGTAACCGACGACAGCAAAGCCAAAAAGGAAGACAACCCTTCCTTGTCTATGAATGTTTGGACTTTATCGGATGTTTCACCGTAGCGGTTTGGTTACTGAACCGATTTTGATAAATGAAGTGACAATCGATTACTTATTATAACCCTTAGGGTACATTTTGTATGAAAAATAGCAGTATGAAAGACGTCACATAATAAAATTAAATAAGCGGCGTCGTTCGGACTCCGACAATTAAAGAAGTTCATCCCGTCACTTCACTTTACAAACTAAGCAACCTAACAGTGATCGGTTGTAACTAGTAGTAACTAGTGATAGGATACCAAAGAATTGATTTCTTTCGAGGACCATAGTCAACTTTATGTAAACCTACTATTTATATAAAACCCAAATAAGAAAACCAGTAATAAAAAGGCCGTTAATTTTCCAACTGACTTGCGAAAAAAAGGCTAAAATCTTTCGCAAAGTAGGCGTTGGCTATCGATTCGGGTCAATGTCAGGATCATCCATCACCGTTGGTGTAAAAACCGGGCGTATGGCCACGTCGGAGCCTCGTACATCACGGAGCTCGTCGGGCCGGAGGCAGATGTAAATTAACCGAACCTATGACCTATAATATATTGCTATTTCACAGGCATTTGCTCAGGCAGCTTGAAAATACTCGGTTGTGTGAATTTTACTGAGTCATTATGTCATTAATTAGTAATACTCCAATATGCGGCAAATACATTAAAATATACCGGGATTACTTAAATTAAGGGGCGACTTTACAAAACCCGTTTTAATGCCGTTTTAGTTTTTATTTGGTTAACCTGGGGTCAGTGGTATACCTTCGTATTCCTAACTATTTATTTACTTAATCTAATCACACTAGAAATAGTGACGATTATTTAAGTGTTCTAAATCTATCAAAGTAGCCACATTAGGCCCCACTAGCCCCAAAAGGTTTTTATACAAACGTCTGGGTCTTTATAATAATTCCTAAGTTTATACTGTATCGCTATCGTGTGCAGTCGGCCTTAGAAATAGCTGAACACTTTGGTACTTTGTCGCTTCCACCTGTTAAGAGATTGAGTACGACAGTTCTAACATGTCGTTAAACCGACACGGTACAAAGGTGTACACCATTATACTCAGCACTCTGGAAGTTTAACACACTAATAAAATACAATAAAAATTGAGTTTTACCGATGTATTTCCGCCCACTTTTCATGATTCCTCAAACCACGATTTAATTATTGCTTGACAGCTCAGATCATACGCTATCAGACTGAACATGACATCATTGGGGAGAAGTCAGACACCATTAGAAACTTAAGAACCGCCGACAATTTCTAAAAAATAATTCCTATCGATATCGTCTTTTCAACTATCTATATCTTATGTATTATGTACCTAGCTCAAGTTCGATTACAAGTAATTAAATATTAACAATACTACTACCAACTAGCGCCAAAGTGGATCTAGCAACCGTCCTTTAAAAGACATAACCAGGAAAACGCTAGAAGGATTATTTGATCTTGATGATGAATATGTAAGTATCATACCCGCATGAGCAAACTTATTTTTTTGCAATCATTTAGGGTTATTTATTTTCATTGCATGTTCTACATTACAATCACAAATGCATGCGGCCGCAGACAACATTGGCTTTAACGAAAGCTGCTTTTAAAACCACATACTTTGAATTGGCGTATTAAATGCGGTTAGAGTGTAAGGCATGGTATTACCGACAATAGTAGACTTTAACAATTTGCGGTAACAATGATACCGAAGAACGGCAATTTTGTATAACCATACATGCAAACGTTTATACCTCTTCTATATTTCTTGCTCATGGCGGGTTATAAAAAAACACTTCGCTTGGTGGATGTTTAAAATTTTAAACTTCAATCTTACTTTCCTTGTTACTTTATCCGCATCAAGATGGGTTAATTCGGGTTGGTTCGTACATGTAGAAGAATTATTTTCTTTGCTACAGAACACTCATCCTTATAAATTATAATATATCGAATAAATACTCGTATATTGATCCTAAAGTTTGAACACATTACACTTAGATATTCAGCAGCAGCTTAGATATTTTAAACGTTAAAGCTTTAACGCCGAGGTCACTTTGAGCATTTATAAGTAGGTAGTAGTAGGTATACAAACCTAAAAATAAGGAATACTGCTCTCACGCTCGAGACAATTGTCAAAATCTAATCTTAATTTTGATTTATCAGCACTTTGCCTGCTCATAGTGCCCATGTCAAAAAACAAACAATAACGTAACAATACCATGTGGACTCTCCGAGAATCAGTAGATGACAGATTAAGAAAAGTATCAATTAATTATGGAACAGCATGCTAAGTAGCTTACTGAACTACGGCAGCCGAACTACGTTTTCATGTGACTTCATAGATTGGACTAGTATTTTCACCGTACATAAACGTACTTCGTCCATATATCGCGGTACAATGGGGTGGGTTTTGGACAATAATGTAGCCTTAGCATGGCGGACAAATGAGATTAGCCTAATGCCTTGATTGATGCTACATTGGCCGCGTCATGGCCTGTTTGGATAGACAGTCATAATTTAAGATTACAGAGCTTACATCGTATCTAGAAACGACCAAAGTCTAAAGATCTCTTCTATTTACTTAATTCAGGGATCATAGAATTGTTGCATAATTAGTTCTAGTTCTTATCTAACACATCTTCGTTCCCTGAATAGAAAGGCTTTGTAATTATTAGAATTTTATGACTGTAACTTGTGAGAAGTTATTTATAGAAGATTTTTACCACCGTGCATTTTGAAAGCCATGTTAAATACCTACTAAACTTTTTATATGTACTAGACATGAGAATCGGAACAAAGCTACTACAAACACAGACAAATAAATTTCCTCGTAACTCTTAAGTCGAGCGTAAGTGTGCTTCTAGTAAGATTTTATTATTTATCTAGTGTCGAGTGCAGCGTCAAAACCGGCTAGCGGTTAATATTTCACGGCCGAGGCTGAGGCGACTTAGATTTATTGCCAGTGTTCTACAATTAACTGGCCTGGACAAGGGTGCTTTTGGGGAAAATTCGCACTTCAATTTCGGCTAAATGTTGTGTTAAACACTACGTCAAATTGACAATCGTCAAAGCTTCCGTGACAACATGCTGAGTATGTCCTTTTGTTATAACTATAGGTAGGTATATTATCTTTGTGCTTTTAAATAAAGCAATTGTACTTTTTCTTCTTCGTGTATTTTTGATTAACGATCTTAAGTTTTAAAAATTGACGTAGAAAATTTCACCTCGCTCTGATACTGCCACTAAATTAAACATTGTTAGAAGGTTTTATAGCGCTCGTAATCCTCACCCCTACCGTGCGTGGTATTTTTTAGTATTCAAAAGTTGTAAACGGGAGTCGAAGTAAGCTATTATTGTATAGTTGAGAACAACAAGATAATGTATCATATAAATAATTGATAAAATTACAAGAGATGATACGAAACTTATATTAACATGGTTAACTGAAACCAATTAATACTATGCTTTGCAGGTGTAAGATTCCATGACAAACTGCAACGCAATTTCAGAACGTATTCTTAGATTACTATTTCATACACCAAATCCACTGTCCTTTCCTGCTGATCGATTTAAACCTTGCAACCCTTTTATTAGGGTTTATAGCCACTATATATAATAATGTACGCTATGTAGATCGCACATAAACTCGCCTGTAACGTATACCATTCTTTCTGTGATTGTAAAAACAACCTTGTATAGAGTAGAATACGTTTGATAATTGTATGTAACGTTATTGAGAGATGGGAGGTTTTGATAGTGACCGGTGAATATTAACTGGAATTCAGCATGGTTTGTACGTAACCGTATGTAGTTTGTAGCTCAAATGACAATGCGTTTGTGCTGTGCCGGCCGTCAATGACCGAGTAGCAATGCTGAAGCTGGACTACATTTTGAGGAAATTAGAACGGTCGAATTTACATACATTAAGGCTAACAGCGGTTCGTTAGTGCAACCATAAATAATGGTGAGCATTTTGTACGCTAGCTAAATTATTATCACCAACAAAATAAATATGCCTTGTGAATTTTCGTACAGATTTTTATTATTTTCATGACCAAGTGACAGAAATTACGATACAAAATAAAAAAACAATCGGCAGACAAATTCTGGAATGCTACAAGATTTCTTTAGTTAAATTCATATTGGCTCGTCGACTCCGATTCATGTTACATTAGGTACATATCGCTGAATTGATGTTCAGTTTTTGGACAACTGTTATTCGTACACAAAATGTACGAATAACAGCGACGCGAACTGCAAATTACCTAAGGCTTTCAACTAAAACGATCTAGCTTCTATACTAGTGAATGAATACTTACATATTCCGCCACGTCACATAATATTTAATAAGTATTCTGAATAAATTTGCTATATTTCAAATTGACAAGATTTCAAATTTTCAAGTTGGCCATTTTATGTGCTACGAGCCTACAACCGATAAAAAATGAAATTTTAAGCTCCTCGTGTTTTTTAATTTCCCCGAAATCCTAATTTTCATTCAAGAAGGTCGTAAGTGAATTGTGACGTAATTTTTATGAATGTTATGTGTTTCACAATATTGCTTCTTTACCGACATAGGAATGACGTCTTATTCCGTGATTTTCCATTTTATACATTTTGGCGATTTCTTCAAATCTGGCCAAGAAAAAAATCTAAAAACTATTTTATTGCGTTCAGGTACCATATTTAACGAAGTGGTTTTCGATTTAGGCATCATTTTAAATTTTGAAATGCTATCAATTATATTTGTCAATGATGCAGATAAATAAAAGGTATGAGTTTTTTTTAGCAAATTAGGCATTTATCGAATTTATTGTGTGCACTATAATGTGGCGTAGCTAAAGTAGCCCACACCACAGCACGAAGCCAGTTCATCACTCGCCCCATTTCACGCTCGGCTATAACTCAGGTTGACGGCTAAATTTGATGCACATTCACTATATCAAGGTACATGTGTGGCACTCTTTATAGTTCATGTGAACTAGATTCCTACATGTAATAAACGTAACAACCAACATTGTTGAAGTTATGTAGTTATTCAAAAATACATGGACAACTCAAAGAGATTATAAGATTCATAAAAATATTAAGCACAGACCATTCTTATTTATATTTTAATAGTGATGTCACAGAACATCGAAAGCGTCTTCACAAAGCCTAAAAATAAAACTAATGAAACGTACCCTCTCACTCATAGCTTGACACGATTGGTACCTATCTCCTTAACTCTTAACTTAAACAATAATGAAACTTTACAATCTAAAACAAAGAAACATAAAACAAAAGCAGAGTATATCCCTTACAAATTCACCTACTTACGTTACGTATATTCGTAGTTTTACTTTGAAATATCACCATTGGCATCCGACTCTTGACGTTAAGCAAGCCGTCACTAACTGTCGAACCATTCAATTTGACTATAAATCGAATGGTAAAGAATGCAGTTTATTACTTTTCCTATCGAAAGAGGCAATCACCTCTTAACCCCGTGTGGGGGACGTTGACAGTCGCGAGGGGTCCAAGCGCTTTGCTCCCCTAACGCTTATTGACCTCTTACGCGAGGAAATGCATTTGCAAACTCTAACTGTGCTACGGATATATTCCAATGACGGTTTTATGAAAAAGTCCTGGGGCCTCAAGCTGGGAATGGTTGCTAGTTTAAGTTATCGGCTCTGGCATAAAGGAGACATATGAAATTTGGTGCCTTCAACTGTTAGCTCATAATTGTATATGACAAATTGTATGTAATACTTTAATTTACTAGTTAATATTATCTAGATTCAGTCCGAGAGAGTCCATTAATTATTACATATTAAACGAAGCCAAGCTGGTATTTATTTGTATATTGTGGCTTTAATAATAAAAAAAATTAAAAAATACACTTAAAAAATTAAAACTCTCCTCTTGTATGTAGTTGTAGACATTACATATTTAAATAATGTATCACAAACAAAACAAACACCTATTCGAATAGTCCGCTAAACTAGTACTACATTGAAGAAGTGATTTACTTAAGTTTTCACTTTGTATCTGAAACTAATCATCATTGACCCATTTTTGGAAGTTTATCTACTATTTCCATCACCTACCGTAAAAACATTAAATTACTAAGCTATACGTAACGACAAGATCTGAACGAAAAATAATCAGTTTATTTGAATAAAAACGAAATTTGGGGGTTTACGACGCCTACGTGTGACATAAAGATTTAATATGGAAATTGCGAAAATAACATTGACGAAATAATGTCCCGTATGAGAGGGGAGGTTGCTTGAATAAGAGGGAACATAAATCTTCATATATTTGCCGCACATGCACTCTGTGTGGCAGTGAGTTGTATTAAATCAGTTTTATTCCACAAACTTAAGTGTTGATGAATAAATTGCAAAATCTCCGGTACGAAACGGCTATTGGTAATATGTAGGTACTTACGATTACTTTGAGTTGACACTCACATATTATTATGCTCTTATTTCATTGGATATTCTACTTTAATGCTAATATTATAGAGTTTCTATTACTTATAAACATACGATTTTTAGACTGTGTCTATTACATCAGCGTCAAAATATTAGAGCTCACAGAAGGAGAATACAGTAATGGCTAGAGTCGCCGTCATCGAAACCTACCAAAATGTGTACTTCCTTTCAAAGCGTACTTCTTCTTCTTAAAGCTTGTTTCTTTAACTCATAATCATAATGTAGCTTCTTAAATAGAACAGCACTTTATTTAAATAGAACAGGATTTTATTAAATGGAACAGCATTTTATCAAATATTCCGTAACCCAAAAAGACTTGAAACAATTTTGATAATGCCAGCGAATATTTTAGATAGTCGGCAAGTGTCGCGCGGTAACGAATTACTCCGGTGCAAGTGCAACTGAATGCGACCTCTTGACCCATTTCGGATGTCGCTTCGTCCGACGACATTTCGTTAATGTGACCTATGTCTACACTCTGCAAATAACAATTTTAATTTCGATTTTATTTCAATCCCGACTCAAGGGTAAGTCTCGTTCACTCACACTTGGCTATACGTTTACGCAAGAGGGAGAGCTGGCACCACCACTATTCACGTACCATTTCAATACGTTAAAAACGCGTTTCTAAATTAGGCATCTGGGTTCTGTAATCTGTTACACTGCTACCAAATCTAAGATATTTTAATATAATTTGAAGAAATAAATCCAATAAATCAGAAATACTTTCCCTCACATACGCATAGGTACGATACGTAGTGACGTACGATGATTTATCTTGTGTTTAATTCTAGTCAACATTGTTATACGTATTTAATGCATTATCTCACTGCGCCGACTTAGGTATAAAGTTTTTTGACAAATTTATTTTTTACTAATATTTTTTGTAACTATTCCCAGTATTCAGCGAGTCTGTTAATATACCTACTTCTCATAACTATCCCGTTAGTTAACTGAGGTTCAAAAGTATTCTATTACGATCATAGTCTTTGTAGCGACGTGACGGAGAAGGTGTGTGCATGAACCATTGCTCCATTCAGAACGAATGTCCTACCAAAGTAAAAATTCAACTAACAGTGAACAGTGTACTTACTTTAAATTAGGTAACTTGAGTTGGCAATGTTTGAGTACCTTTACGAATATAGGCTTTTTATTTTTATTTAAGTGGAATGTTATTATAGCCCGGTATAGTTAACCATGCGGCTCTCAAACAGCGTGTTCGAATCCCGGTTTGTACCAATGAGTTTTGCGGAACTGAATTACGGAATATATGCTAAGTGTGTTTTCAGTTTGTTGAAGGAAAATATCGTAAGGAAACTCAAATGACGTCATTTCAGTTATATCCGAAACCAGGGCTGTTGCAAGCTGTGTTGAAAATGTTGAAATATCGTAAATGATATAAATTAATACCGCGTTATATCAGTGAATGTGCCATATCTAATAAAAAGTGTACACATGCGAGAGTTTAATTTTACTTTGACTTTAACCTTTTCACCAAATGTTTATGGATTATAGGTATTCAAATACAAAAATAATAATTCAAACACTATTTCATTTAAATCTCGACATGGTATTATCACTATTTGTACATCGGAATGTCTGTCAAATTAATTAGACCAGCTTGACAGGACTGGCTTCCCACGAGGCGGCTTGACCCACTACAATTTTATTCGTACCTATATGAAACCATTGACGCTTTTTTACTCTTTTTTGTTACTTGAGAGAATGTTCCAATATTCATAGTAGTTGCAATTGCTTTACAGCAAAAAGCAGCGTTATTCAGCCAGTTTATGGTCCGTGTGGACGCGACGCGCTGCACTATGTTTACTTTCGTTTAAATTACGGTCCAGTCTCGTTACAGAGTGGACCGTAAAATGAATCGTTACTTTAAAAATAATAGTACCTCATTTTTGTCGGGTCGTTACGCGAATTGTTTTCGTGCCCGCAAAAACACGAATGAGTCGTTTTCAAAAAATGTGTGTACTTAGTTAAGGGCTTTAATTAAAACAAAACTTAACTATTGATTCCTTTGTGTAACGATGACTCATATATTTTGTATGGCTAACTTTCGTTACACAAAGGACGCGATCGTAATTTTGTTTTCATTAAGCCCTTAACTAAGTACATTTTTTTTGAAAACGAGTCGAATACACTGTGTTTAGTATACTGGCTTGATGAGACAAAGATGCCTGCGTACCCACCATGATCACGTTTACGTCATCCTTGATTATATAGGTGTAGTGCGAAATTATATAGATATAGTGTGGACCTGGACACATCGATCGATACTGTCGCTTTGACCCCTTAAGAAAGTTTAGTATGACAGTTCAAACATGACGTTATAGCGACAAGGTACAACAGTGTTAAGCCACTTGTGAGACCGACCGTACTATGTCGGACATAATCTCGATCACACCACCAGTGCTTAAGTATAAATACACAATTTATAACCGCCATATTATTTTATCTTTACGCTCTTAATACATCGCTCCATATATCAAATATTACATATTTTAAACCTTATACTTATTTCGAGGCCACATGCGAAAACATCTTCCGATTTCCCGGGAAACTCGATCTTAACGAGATGATATTAAAGCAATTATGTACTTAATAATTATGTTGTTAAGAAGAAACTTCAGCATAAACAAGTCAATTGAGTTTAATATTAGTTAGTCTAAAAGAGAGGAAGTTAAACAAAAATCTAACGAAATACGTAATATTGGAAACGAAAGTTTGCCTAATTTTCACACAAATAAAAATCGTACGGCACTTGATATCAACATAAATACAAATAGTTAGGTATTTAAGTGTGCAATTATCGATATTTATGTCGAATACTAGCTTTTGTCCGCGACTTCGTCCGTGTAAACTTCTGCTCCCTATTAACCAAAATTCATCAATTCATCATCATTCGTTCAGCTGTTTTTGCGTGATTGAATAACAAACATCTAAACTTTCGCGTTTATAATATTAGTTAATAAGTTAATTAAGTTTTGTCTTAGTAGGATCATCCTGATTACCTCACCCGCTAACTATTCCGCTGACATACCAATATAATGTATACTTTGTACTTTGTATATACTTTGTACACGTGTTAGTTTGTCTATCTTCTGGTTCCAGTCTCTACTAAATTGCTCAAAGGTTAACTGGAAGAGATCCCTTTTAGGGATAAGTTCGCCTTTGTACCAAAATGTCCTAATTTGTTTGTATTTTTTATGTGTTTTTTGTGTACAATAAAGTTATTACATGCATACATACATACTAGTTTTTTCCCGCGACTTCGTCCGCGTGGAACTCGTTTATCGCGATAGAATTTAATTGCGATTTTTATATCAGGCGCTTACCTAGTTATCGCTCTTCCAAATTAACTTCCACGGGATTATTTCCGGGATAAAAAGTATCCGGGACTCAAAATATCTCCATGCCAAATTTCATGTAAATCGGTTAAGCGATTTAAGCGTGAAGAGGTAACAGACAGACAGACAGACACACTTTCTCATTTATAATATTAGTAGTAAAATAAAGTTCTCAACACACAGCGTCAGCTGCAAGTGATTACTGTGGAGTGTTCTGGTGACTGCAATCCCTGGAACGTATCATAAAGCGGTCCGAACTTGCATTCCTCGCTGCAAGGTTGCAACCTCGGGTTGACAAGACCAAGGGCTTATATCATAGCAGAGGTTTCACTTGTAACAAAAATATCGCTGACATATTAAAGGTTCGCTGAAAGGTTGCAACCTCTCATTTCAACATATCATGGCAGAGGATCCATTTGTAGCAAAAATATTACTGATATATTCAAGGATTGTTCTCAATTTCCACTGCATACTTTTTAAGTGAATTCAACTATCAACGTTAAACGGTAACAGATTTTTAATATTGCTCAACCCTATGAATGCCAACTACACTTTCAGGTGCCTACGGCGCCAAAAACAACTACAGGTGGTATGACGTATGTTGTCAAAGTCACCTTGGCGCTTAATACTAAATGGCTGCCGTACATGGAGAATGATTTTCAAAGGGTTTAGTCAATTTATTATTTTGCGCAAAATATTCCGTTTTAATTGCATCAGTCTAAAATACCCTATTCACATTTCCAAAACTAGCATTTAAAAAAAAACCTGAACGCGTTCCCAAGTGATGATTTACTATCTATTTTGTTAACAGCGAGTTAAACTCTGTTGAGGTATCAGTATCAATTGGAGCATTACATGATGAACATAAATAGCTTAATGTGCGAATGAAATATGAATTCTACGAACTAGCTGCCCGAAGATGTTTCTGTGAGTCAAGCGAGTTTACGCGACAGAACGCCAACGCAGTTCAGTTAATGTCTTCTCAACTATCGGTAACTATGCGGAGGACATTGTGTCATTTCTGATGTGTCCAACTTATTGCTTGCGATGTTGGAGTCACTGTGTGGACAGTTTAATGGATTACTTGAAAATGTTGAGAATAATTGACTAATGATATCCTTTTTTTTACGTGGAGAAAACCTGCGTACCAGTTACCCAGACATGGGTTATGCGGTATTTCTAGCCACTAAAAACTCCACGACGACCGCCATCTATTCCGGGCTCTCATGCGGGGGACTCCAGGATCTCATACTGAACGCTATACGAACTAATAATATCCTAAAGAGAAAGCGTGTTTTTATTTTATTTTTGTCGGTTCTTTTAAATCACGAAAAAAAGCAGTCTTGATTTATTTTTACAACTTTATAGTCTTCATGAAACTCACAAATATTTGCACAAAAAATGTTCCATCGTTTCGTCGAAGGATAAAAGCGCCAGTAAACTTAGTTAGCTCGGTTTTGCACCCCCAATACCGGTTTGTACCGGCTCGCACCGCTTCGGCGCGGTGCAGCAAACCGCCCCAGCTGTACTATTCACAACTTATTCCTCATCACCTAACCACTCACTAATATATCCCCCTAAAACACAAAGCACAAAATAGTAAATTGTACGACAAGAGCATAAAACGAGCCATTCTACCCGAGACGTTCATATAGCCATCCGAGCCGGTACGGGGTGCTCGAGTTTTACACTTTACTTTTCACTTTGATTGTGAGAAAATTAAATAAATAATTAATTTAGAAGATTTTACTTGATGCACTAGAGCATAAAACGGCATTTTATGCACTGTCTTCGAAGCATAAAATTAAACTCTACGAGCAGGAGACGTGAAATAGTAGATTCTACAACAAGTGCATAAAATGCACCATTTTACATGAGACGTTTATCCATCCGAGCGAGCTTGCGAGCGAGGGTGGATATTATTATTATTACTTATTTATTATTGTGTATCGTGTGGCTGTTGGACCAATTTCCTTGGTCTTCGAGTTCTTCGACGAAGATATAACTTTATGCTCTAGAGAATGCTCTACTGTCTACGAAGCATACAATTAAACTTTACGAGCAAGAGACGTGAAAATATTATTAAGGCTATAGACATCCATAGCGCTTTCGCACACCGCACCGTCGTGCGGAAACCGCGTCAGTGTGTCAACCGGCCAATACAACCTTAAATTAAACATCATGTACAGTTCACCATGTGTCGAAGTTCGAAGTCCGAAACGGGTTTATCATCATATGTTAGGTAGGTACCTAATTTAATCACGAATTAATCGATTTATCAACGCTTTACGAAGCCGAGTTTATTAAAATTTAAGTATATTATATACTACTGTACTTACTATTATTTTGTTTATTACGAAGAATGGTTTTTATTTTAGTTTACGCAAATAGATTTAGATATATTTCATATTTCTTAAATTGTCAAGGCCCTTAAGTTAAATTAAATACAAACACCCTTCGAAGGATCGACTTACACTGGTTCGCCTGAAATGAAGCGAGGTGAACCGTGAATACCGGCCCATCTAACGTTTTGTAACTGTGTAGTTTGTAACATAGTTTTCCATGGCCATGTTTCAATTTTTTTGGAAAACTATTCGTTTCACACATTTTTTAGGACCAAACAGCGAGAAAAATTGTTGCGTTATTCATTTATTTTTACGAGAGCGGGAATATTTCATTTATAGCATAGTTTCAACGGGGATAGTTTCGGTTTCTGATTATCCTATGTAAGTATTTTAAAACAATTAATTATTCATATCATATTTGCTTAATGGATTCTTTTTAGCCCCCCACGCAAACGGAGAGGGGTGTTATTCACAAGCTTTTATTTAATTTTCACTGTTCGTATGTAACCACTTGTTTTTCAACCACTTGCCGGTAGGTATCCGATTGCGTCGTGGCATATATGTAGTTTCGGTGACAATGCAATATTATGGTACCATCGAGCTGTACTCTATTCAAACATTTATTTTTCGACAGAAATCTTGTGTACGTGAGTACCTACTATTAATTATCCTGTGCTCGAGAAATAGATGATGCGTTAAGCCGAATGATTTTTTACTGTGAAACTCGTATTTACGAGTATTTATTTTCAAATATTCCAACCCTAACCTTAATGTAAACTCGGGTTACTTTAGCCCTGGAGTGTAACCAGGATTTGAAATTTCCATTTAAATAATGGCACATTATTGGTATATTTAATATGCGAATAGAACGAACAAAATGAATGATAGGTAAAAAGCTGCACGTGATTCTACGATATTCTTTATTGGTCTCATGCACAACTGCGACTTGCACACCTGAGTCCGGCTATACCATTCACAAACCGACTCGTCTTCACCTGTCACCTCACCCCTCACCCGTTTTTATATGGAAACTGTCAAATGTCATTGGTCCCTTTTTGACAGCTTCCATCAGACGAGTTTCAGTGAACACGAGTTGGTCTGTGAATAACAGCCCTGTGCCGTGCGAGAGCTGTCATGTCAACCTGTAGTTAAAACGACATACACTCATTCGATTAATTCACGCCATATTTCAACCTATACCATGTGGTAGGTTTGAACTATCAATCGATGCTTTATAATTTTTATGAGAACGTTTTATATGCGTGGTTTCATATAGGCCAAAATTACCCTATTGGTTTAAACTAACCCGAATTTACGGTACTTATTACTCTACATTAATCGCAAGCAAAACATTTAACCGACTGAATTTACTAACAACACGATGTCCTTATCCACAAAGAGCATTGTAAATTATAGATTTACCCGCAAATTGTACACTTTTAATTCTAAAAAGCTCTCTGGCTGATTGACCCGGAGCAACTGCAGCGAACTAGAGCAACATTTTAAGACCAGATAAATCTGGGAAAGTACTCGGGTCTCACCCTGGGTAATGGTGTAATGGCTAGTGTAAAATTCTAAACACCCTCGCTAACTTAGCGCTACATTAGCCGGGGCAATTCCAAGATGGTGCGGTTTAGAACTATGTAATGTGGTACTTTGTCTTAAGCAATTAACTTTGATGTCATCTAATACTGACACTACTATCAAAGTTGTTTGGCAATTAGTAACGTTGTTTAATAACTAGTAATAAAATAGAAGCTACTATTTTAACAAATCAAATTATTTTAGTTAAATTGAGTTTGATTCATGTTAATTTAACCGATTTAACGTGGTGGTGTTTTTTCTTTGTATCTGTTCTCTGTATCAAATAATTAGTAATAGAAGGCTCCTAAGTCGATTTTAGAATGCAAATTACAGTTTAGTAGAAGATCTTGAATATTATAATCTGAATATTAATTGTTACGTAGTGTCTGTGTTCAGAGTATTACAAGGTATGTTTCAAATAAGTGAGTTAATAACTATATGCATAAAATGAACAATATTAAAGATCGTTCTAAACAATTCGATCGTTCTAAAAATCGTTCGTTCGATCGTTCTAAAAAAAGATTGTTCTAAACAACGCAACGTGGTAATCCCTATAAAAAGTAAAAGTCTAGACCCGCATCTCATTGAGTTTCAAATGTAGTATATATCATTAGATTCATTACTATCATTATCATTATTATCTCTTTATTCATTTTAACATTTAGACTAGGATATAGTACAATATCTTTATAAAAGTAAAATATAAAAATAGCTTAAATTTTTTTATTATAGTACATACGTTGAAAGGATTCAATATTGAAGTACACCTACAGTTTCCAACGTTTGCATTTGGCATTCATGTCAATATTCACGAAAACCATTTTTACTGAAAAACATCATGCAGTCATATTTGCTGCAATATTGTATTTTACAATTTCAATACAAACCACCCCATATTAGTCACCTTGTAACATCTGAACCCTGTTTCAGTACCAAAGGTATTAATATAACCCCTGTTATTTCAGGTGCACAAAAAGGTTGAGCAATATTCATCAGGAGTAAAGTATCTTTATAGTCAATTTCCACCCCCGAGGCGCGCTGCCCTCAGGTTCCACTAGCCATCTACTTGCAAATGCCGCGCCGACGAGACTGAAAGCCCGTATCCGTAAACATTATATTTCGGTCATAAAACATAACAAGCTTATAAAACCGCAACATAATCGCGAAGGGTCCCCGACTGAGGGTCCCCTAGGAACCATTCAACGTAGCTCGCCCCGAAAATTACTCGGCCTACGTAATTTGAGCTTTTTTCTTTTGTTATTCTTTAAGGCCTCCCGAGATTCGCGACGTTATGATCTCATTTTGAGTTATGAGAAAAAACTCTTAGGAGGTCCCGGCTCGAGAATCATTGTCCATAGGATTAGGTGCTTACTGGGAATTCTCGCTATTTTTAAACGGGAAAATTGTCCGGACTCGTAATTATTGTTTGTTGCGCTGCCCGACATGCTTTTGATAATTGCCTGTCACGAAGTAATGCTATTTAATGCTAAGTGGGTCTTTGACGTCTTTAGGAAAGTCGGACAAATAAATTATCGTATTTTACGTTAGAAATATTACACTTGTAGACTGTTTGTGGGTCTTTTAGGACGGTCGCAATCATTGCACAAGAGAAACATCGATTTCTCCCTACGATACATTACATGTTCTTCGTCAACAACTTACCTAAGACAACGAATGCATTAACCAGATTAATAAAGAAATTATCGAGAAAAATATATTTTAACCTTTGTTTCCAGAGACGCAACACGATACTATTGGGAATCGAAGCTCTTTCTTGAAAAAATAAAGGTGTGTCCAACTACAAAAGTTTCGCTAAAGTCGTACTTGCACCGCATCTGAACGGCACCGTCGGGCAACATTTCGACCAGTTTTATGTGTCTTATATTTACTTTTGTTCTAACGACTGTGGGGTCTTATGTTATTTTCTTTTGTAGATGTTCCTTTCGGTCGCAATTAAGGATACCTATCTGTGCATTGTCCCCAGATGTCGGACGGGAGCGCTGCACTGAACACCAATTGTGTTCTGGCTCGGTTTAAATAAGTTAATCAACGGTTTGTTTACTCAGTGATTCTTTGTTTGAACCCTTAATTTGTAAACGCTTGGCCGAACAGTATCTTTGACAGACTTATTGCATTTTCCCGAGCAGAATCATTTGGACTATTCAGCGTCGCCAAGGCTTGAAAATTTGATGTTTTTTGTCAAATTAAGGGTCAACGCAGTTTTCTACCGTCATTATGTAATACAATATTACAAAAGCACCAGTTTATTTAAAACACATTAAGAGTCATCAGTTACCTCATATCCTCTTTTGACACTTACATTAAAGGTAATTTGAATGTTG
Organism: Cenopis cana; assembly: GCA_951800055.1. Taxonomy (NCBI): domain Eukaryota; kingdom Metazoa; phylum Arthropoda; class Insecta; order Lepidoptera; family Tortricidae; genus Cenopis; species Cenopis cana. The sequence continues at coordinate 7,545,116 of OX637486.1, read as the reverse complement.
AATAAAGAATGTAATAAACCTGTATTCGATAAATCCTATACAACATTTTGTGAATTATTTCATTTAGTTACAAGAAAATATATATAAGAATACAAATCTTAAATAAGATGAAAGCTAACTTAAATCTAAAACAGGCCCTTCAGGCATTGAACCGAGGATACCGGCGGCATTTCCTCGCTGTATCGCAATGCTGATAGAATTTGGGTGTTTAACCTCAAACTAATAAGTCCTTGTTCAAGTGTCGATCATATCCGGCCTAAATTGTAGATTTTAATGAATTGAAACTAATTATTGTCCATATATGTGACGATATAAGTGAGTACTCTTCATATTTCTTCCCATAACGACAATATCTTCATGATTCTTTAGCCCTTTTGTTCGGACATAGGCCGGGTATTCGGGTCAGCTGGTTCGCAAATATTTATTTCCATTGTTGGGCGCGAAGCTGTCCCCGCTGCGCGGCTGAAAGCTGCAAATCTGTTGTAACAGCGACTTAACGGCCTGCACTCACGGGCTCTGGCCCAAGTGATAAGACGCCATGAGCCAAATAGGTAATCTTTTTCCGAAGGAACGTAGACGTATACGTAGACATACGTCTACAATGACTTAGGCTGAAAATCAGCTCTATAGTCGCCATGCTGTAGCATCATGATGAGCTTTTTCCTTTTTGCTGGAAAAATACAAAAATAAGGAATAAATTAATCGTGTATTTATTCTTTATTTTTGTACTGTTATCAATGCGCAAATAAATTCTTTATATTTACTATCTACCGTTTTCTTTGCTAATGTTAGAGAAATATATTTGATTGTGAGAAGTAAACATACGCAACAGTCAAACACAAGCAATTATTGGAGGTGTGACCGCATTAGTAGATAATGACCGCCATTTTCTTAAGCTAGGTTTTTACTACAATGGCACGGTGTTATTAGCTGCCACAACATATTTTCGAAAGGCTGGTTATTATGTTATTTACTCTTGGGAGCAACTAGTCCTGGAGTGCCAATATTTAGCAAATACCTACAGGAAGATACAACTAAAGAATTATCTGCCAACCTGAAACTAAATACCGAAATGTACGGAAGTTATTTTGGATACGAATCATGACAACAATCAAAAAATTACGAAATGTTAAAATATTTGTTAAATTTTATATATTTTGCAGATGTGTAGTAAGTATTATAGTAAATTTAGATTTAAGTTATATTGCAGTGCCCTACAGGGTTTCATAGCTGAACTTTAATTATGTAACATCTTATAACCTATGAAAGCAATAAAGATACTGATTACTGACTGAGATATAGCGGAGTTTCACTCGATAATGACAAATCTATCATGCTTCAATCAGTAACTAAAACTATTCACCTTCTAATGCGCTGGAGTCAGTAGTTCGCGTCAACCACCAACCCTCGCTCGGTAAAAGCACCTCCACGCGTCCAACTGGCCGTCCACTAAAATTACAGCCCACTTAAACAACAAAACTTCTGCCAGCATCTACAACAACTGTAAACCACTCCTTGAACTGGACTTGCCGTTAAACAAAAAGGTTACCGCTCGTAGGAAGTTATAAAAAGAGCCAAATGTAATGTAACATTTAATAGAAATCTGCCGTAAGTTGACGGTGCGGTCTTTCCTTATATGTACATTGTACGTAGGCTTGTAAAACTATAATATGTAACTTTCGTGTGAGTGCGGTTAATTGTATTATTTCTTGAATACTATTTAAACTAACAAATCTAATAAGATATTCCTAAGAATATGCTAAATGACAGATTAAGATGTAACTACATATATATTTTAGTATTTATGTTACTACAGGGTAATATTTAAAGCAATACCTAAACTGAAACTCGCGAAAATCGTTAAATTTATTTCCGTGAATATTTTACCAGAAATAATTGATTTTATACACAAAATCTGCGTCATCACCACACATAAATCCAGGCAAATGGCTCGTCAATTCTGTAAAGAATTTCCCGCAAACCTTTACTCGGTCCAGACTTTTATGGCCGTCTAGCGCCTTGAGAGCGCGACACCGGCCTGTTATCTTCGGATTTGTAAAGAAACGAGACGTAAAGCCCCGTTGAACGGAACGTACCAACCTGGAAGGCAATCCGACTCAACAAATCGCATGCTCATAAGATATTAACCATATGAATATGTTACGCACGCTCGCTTCCAGCGAACGGCCAAAGACAGTAGGTACAGGCTACGCATTTAACTCAAAAGGAAATGTAAAATATCGAATCGCATTGACCTTCTAAAGTAAAGAATTTGGTGACAGATTCGTCTTGCAGATTGCGAGGCCAAGCAGGAAATGTGGTTAAAGTATTTTGTTGAAGACGTTGCCATTTATTTGATAGTTCTCGCAATGTGCTCGGCGTCGTTACCGTGATGAGATGGGGCGGACCAAAGATCTCATCGTCATGTTTGAGAGGGTAAATGGCGGAAAGAAACGTCCCTATAAACTGCACTCCGTGTGGCTCTTGCATGAGACTCAAAACTATAAATGTTTCTAACCTAATACTTTTGCGGTTTCAGTTTTACTTTAGATGATACGTATTACCGTAAAAGGAATAATGATTGCCGTTCATCGATTTAATTTGCCATTTCGTTTTAAGTTACAAATTGTAGTGGAATGTCTCCAATACGTTAAAAAATGTATATCTTTGAATGTTGTCCAAGCCCATAAACTTAACAAACTACTTACTTTAAAAAAATATCTACTTACATATTTTTTCCACTTCATGAAATGGAATCTTCTGCACACTTCAGCAGAAATACTCTATGGAAGTTTGTATTATCCAAAACTTTAGTAATAACATAAATTCTCAGGCAAGTATTTCTCGGGCCCCTAAAACTTTAACAAAACAGATATAACAAGTTATGGGATAGTTCAGATTTCTTACATGAAAAAATTTGATATGAATTTCAGATGAAGATAGGTACATACCGTTGACGAACAATGGAATTAAATATTAATAAAGCCGGTCGTGTTCTTACGTTCTCACTCGACTCCAATAAAAACCTGAATTGATGAAGGTGTTAGAAGGTAGTACCTAGGTATACATGATGTCTTTTATGAATTACTTTAACTATTACATTTTTTAAATTTAATTAGTACTTTTTTCAAAGATTCCGAAAAATTGATTGCCTCAACCGGAAATCGAAACCGCTAAAACGTTTAAAAAAAGTCATACTGTATATTTATTGTTGCAATTGAAAGTAGGTATTAATACCTATCGTTTTTTTTACCTATAGATTTGATTAATCATATCGATTTTTTTTCTAAATAAACAAAATTATTTTTTTTCACATTTTAGTCGGTTTGTGTCTTGGTAGGTACATGCAGCTCTTTTTTATCTGTGAAAGTAGTTTTAATTATTTTATTAAGGGGGCGTAGATGGCATTGCAAAAGTCCCGCTCTAACACGCGTGAATTTTCAATTAACCATCCCGCTCTCTACGGAAGCTGGGCGCGTGTTTTTCATAAATTGATGTTTATTCTAAACGTGTACATTTATAAGGATAATTTTTTTATCAGGTTTGAGAACTTATCATTTTACAACTATTAAACCAAAAATCATTGCTAAAGATGGGAGGGTTTTAAGATCGAAAAAAAGGATTATGTTTGAAAAATAAAAGTACCGAGAAATTTTTTCCAAATCGTGTTTCCACTTTTAACAGACTGGAGGAAAATATTTCAAGATTAATATACTGAAAGGACAGATATTTAAACACTATAGATGTTGAGATCTAGGTCGATAAACATTGGCAAAAGTGCTTATGTGGGCTCTTAAATGAAATGAAGTCTTCTGTCAGTAAAATGTGTAATCTTCAATATTTAAAATATCTCATGTGACACAGCCGTGGGACACCCTGTATATCACATATCATTGTTTTAGATGCATATTTACACATCACATAGAGGTGGGTAAAAGTTTAAAATAAAATCATTGGCCTATAATAAAATATTTAACTTGTCTGTGAGTGCGCCATTCGGAAGCGCTTCCTTGCACATGAATATGGAGCAACAGCGGCTGCGAGTTAATATGTATGAATGTAACTTGTTAACTCGAACGTACCCGCCAGATGGCTTCGAGTCCGCCCAAATGTCTCGCTTTCGCTACACTTTATAATTCAAAGATTTGCTCACGTCGAATAAAGCGACGTCTTCACTAAATTATTCAAGAAAACATATGCCATTTGTATTCCGTTTGAGAATTTTGACGCTTTTCGCTCTCAATGTTTTCGCTTAGAGTTCACGTGTTTGTTACGCTTCTGACAAACATGTACCTATATAAATTAAAACAAAATTTTAAAATGGTCTCAACACTGTCATAACATTATTAGAACTATATCATATTAACCAAAGTTTGGAATTATCAGGTTCAACATTCGCTAAGTCACTAGTTCACTTCAGCCAAACGTAGAACTAAGAACCTACTTAAACAGATAAAATTTTGGATTAAAAAAACGGGCTTAAATGGGTTCTTTCGTTTGGGATCTACGACGCCACAGACAGAATATGTGATATATGTTATCTTATAACACCTGCAAATGAGGAGTGTTATACCTATATAAAATTATACCTATAAACACAAGCCCTTGAACACTTGTGTCGCAAAGAACGCATAAACGCATATCATAAATCTGTAAAGTCCCGTAATTTCCGTATAAAGGCTGAGCAAGCCCAGCCTGTGTTGCCACAATAAGTGACACCGTGCATTACGCTCCCGTTCGGGGATACCAACCTTTCGTTGTAGGCGTCGCATTTGGTGAAAAAGGAACGATGTAAACATCGACGGACGATAAATCAGAGTCCATTGTAGGGAAAAGTCGCAAATCGTAAGCAAAGCCGAGCTGAATGCTGTGAGACCGCTCTCTCGAATTTGTCCCTCAATAAAATCTCGCAAATAAAACCGTACTTAGGGATACGGCTCGAATACGAAAGGATACACTCTTTTTAAATATTATTGAACTAGGCTTTTGTGGATAAAATCGGTGTTTGCCGATTTTGTCATTAGGTTTTATTATGTACTTATATGTAAAATTCCTCTTTTGCTGTAGTTTTCCCAATCAATTGGTCTCATTACCAAAACACAGTAATCTAATATAGTTTAATAACTTAATCTGGAGCAATGATGATGATGATGATGATGATGTCCTCCCAGACGTGTCCGTCGACGGCGACATCCTGGCAAAATTTACCTTTAATATTTAAGGTCCGGAGACATTACGCGCATGGGCGTATAGCAAGCAATATTTAGTGTTCAATAACATTAGGTATAAGATATTGAACTTGTTGATAGCAATGTCCGATTAGATCTCAGACGCAATGGCGCGTGCCAGCGCGATGCAATGCGACCTGAATACCTAACTACAGACTACCCGTAATCTTGCTTGACACTGTTCCAAATAAAGACATTAACAGTAATAAATATGACATTTATATTCAGATGAGTATGATCTATTGTATTTGTATCTCATACGTTTTTAAGGCGATAAAAGTAAAAAAGGTAAAAAGGAAAATATAGACTCAACTTTGGATTTCTTTTCTATCGAGAAAATTTTTAGCAATTATGTTTCGGCTATTGTCAGTACCACAATCATATAGTCAAGAATTATATATCTGAAAATCAGTCCCTATTGTTTCTTCGTCTGGGCAGAACAGCGTTTCAAAGTTTCTAAATTTCTCAGTGTAGCGCCTTAATTTGTACCGTAGTAATTTCCTCGTTGACCTTAGGTAACATAGAGTTTAGACTAGATTTTTTTTAGTAGCCATTGTATTATAAATTATAAGTTTCATTTCATACATAAGTTCAATTACAAAAATACTGTACAATGTGTATGTTTAGCAAAATTTGGTTTCAATATATCATTAAAAATAAAGTTTATTTATTTATTTTCATACTTCACAAACAGAAAACTTAATACTACCTCATCAGCCGTTATTATTTAGGTCACGTCATCAGACAAGCCCATAAAATATATCTGGAATTAGGAAACATTGGGATCGCATTATGGATAAGGTATCGGAGCAACATTCTTTTTCATTTCCCTAGGCTCGCAGGTCAGGCCAGGGCGCGGGCAGAGTCCACTCAGTTCGTGAATAAATTCGAGCAATTCCACCGCTTTTACGACCTGAATGAAGTATGAACCCGGAACGTGCACAGGGGTTTACTACGCGGAAAATAAAAAATCTAATGAAGCCCACTTTATTGACGTTAATAAAAACGTAACGATAGTTCTGAGACACACTAGCACACCTCATTGGAGCTTGGTTTGTAACAAACTACAATTTATTTTTTATTTCTTTACTTTCCCCAGATAGGCTCAATTTTTACGCGACTGCCCAAAAACGGAGTGAATGTTTTCCTTATCTGTATTCTGTTGATGGGTTAATGTGAAGGTAAAGGCTTCAGCGCATCAATAAACTTATATTGAAACGGTAGGTATCTACATGAACGTACTACTTACAAAATCAAAGTAATCACTGATTATTTTGGGAGAAAATCAAAAAATTATAAATATTAGTACTAGCAGTTGTCGGTTTTATCTAAATCAGATCGATTTAATTTGAATTAGTTTATTAATACTCTATTAAAACCCAACTACCTACTTTACTCACGTCCACAATAAAATCCATAACTTTTGGTATCTCGGATTCTTTTTCGGTTCAAAGTTCAAATAACCGTTTCCTACGAAATTGAATTTTTTTAAACGCTAGAATTGACGTTGTTTAAATTTCAAATAGCTGTTGCGCATCTCAATGATAGCCTGCCGCTAGATCGTTTCTTTTCTTTTGTAATTCAATCGTCTCCAAAGTAAACACAGATGTTAAGTAATTCATTCGCGACACGTACCTAGCTTCAAAACTTCTCCATTGACTAAATCTCTTTTGTAATGTGCGTCTAAATCGTTTTAATTTGTCATCACATTCAATCCGTCTACGTTATGTGAGCTTATTATGCAGATTTTAGTACCTTTTGCACGCACGGGCACAAAATTACGCATAGTTACGTTTCATTATAGCAACGTAGGTACGTTAATTAATGTGCAGCTTTCTAGCTCTTTGACGCCATTAACCAAGTTAAATGTATGAATCTGGTTGGAGTTATGAGCTCATATTAAGAAAATCGGAGAACATTATACGCATAATGGTAAACTACATAATCCACAGGGACTCATACAACATCAGCATCACTGTCTCACATTCGTTATTCCCCCACATACATAATATAATTAGCTAAACCTACCTAAATCCATAATTAATTATATTGCCAGTAACATTAAAGTTTTTACCATTTTACACTACATAGGAAAACTAGACATGCAAGAAAGTGATCGCTTGAGAAACAATTTCCGCCAGCCACGTTGTAGTGTAGCAAGATAGATCGGTGTATAAATCTCCTATGTGTCTAATTGACGGGTGGGAAACCCCTGCACCCGTCGTCCGGCAGACTTACTGATTTACTAACTTCATTCGGAAAGTCTTTACTTCACTTGCGAACTTTTCGAGGGGGTAGGAAGTTATGCACTCTTCCGTTCCAGGCCTTATACGGATGGTAAAACTACTTCTTTTAGGAAAGAAAATCCACATTTAGTAAATTTGAGTTTTAAATTTTCCTTCTTAAATAATAAAATCTGGCTTCTTATATTTTTGTACCACTGTTAGTAAATATCTAACCAGAAATACTTTTGCAGAACTTATATTTCTACTCACACGTTTATATCCATGAATGACCACTATTATAAACCGATGCCAATGTGACTTTAAAATGTTCCTTTTGCTTACAGGGCTACAATGGTAATTTCAACTGCATTTGCCCGTACCCAATTAGCGTTTCACATAGCCAGTCGCGCATCGACATCACTCACGCGCTTACCGATTACAAATCTCATCTGTAATTCGTGTGTTCCCGGAGCTATCCATTACTCTTACTCTTTAATGAAGGGGCCTGCTATTTAATCATCGTAAAAGGCCCATAAATCCTAATTACACGGCTTATTATTTCGAGACGGCCTCAAGATGTGACGCGCCGGCAGGACAATACGGTTCTAGTAAAATATTGGTTCGCGAGTACTCTGTCGCCCGGAGCCTGGTGCGATTGTTCAGACTGTTTCATTCTAACCAGGCACCTTTTAAAGAGCAACAATAACACATTTAACATTAAGGCAGGAGTCCAATAAGGAGATTCATTTTAACTTACAGTTAATAATCTTCACACTAAATGCGCTTCGCACTAACTACTTACTTAATTGATGAAGTCTTTTTTATTCATTAAAATTTTCAAAGATTTGGCTGCATCACTTAACTGACAGAAGAAAACGTGCTCTCATTTTTATTTCTGTATATCTCTGGCTTTCAAAAACAGAGAGAAAGGAAATATCACGTATAGAATATCGGCCCTTGTTTCAGGAAATTGGACGATGTCACGAATTACAACAAAGTCAATAACTACCTACATGTCAGTTCGTATAAAATCACTACCTATTGGAAATCCAATGTGAGCCCTACTAAATGAACCAAATATGACAAAACATCTAACACCACACCATCCACAACGTAAAATATCGGCAAAACGCAACTATCGAAAAAATCGCGGTCCGAAGAAACCGCACTGATTGCACAAAGGCCTCCCGCGGGACGACATTATCGTCACGTCCGCGCCCCACTTCGTTAGTCGCGCCCGATGACGTGAGGCGTTACCGGGAACGTGACCCGTCGACGCTGATTTTTAGAGTTCCGTACCCAAAGGGTAAAATGGGACCCTATTACATACTAAGACTCCGCTGTCTGTCTGTCACCGGGCTGTATCTCAAAAACCGTGATAGTTAGACAGTTGAAATTTTCAGTCTGTCTGTTGCCGCGACTACAAATACTAAAAAACAGAATGAACTAAATATTTAAGGGCACTCCCATACAAAAAACGTGATTTTTTGCCGTTTTTAAAGATAATCGGACGGAACCCTTTGTGCGCGAGTCCGACTCGCACTAGGCCGGTTTTTTAAAAACACAATATTTTTCATGTTCTATGTGTCGAACGATTGGACTATTCGGGAGTAGGTACCTACTTCCTAAAATTTTGTTATCCTCACAGACACTCACTACGTAGGTACCTAACTGACAGCTTATTAGCAAGTCCTTAATACTCGTATAGCTCCCTTTAGTTTAGTCTAGGTCGCCGTAATTTATGTTAGTCGCGCCCGATGACGGGAGGCGTTACCGGGAACGTGACACTTCGACGCAGATTTTTTACAAACACAATATTTTTTCCATTCGATGCGTCGATCGATTTGTAGCCAACAAAATTTGGGAGTAGATACTTGGGCATTTTCACTTCCCGGTGTACCCGGGCCATTTTACGGAAAGTTGTACACTCGACTTTTTTTTTCAATTTGGATAAAATCGGGTTTTTTCTACTCGGAATAGAAAGCACTTTCGAATGATATAGGGGAAAAAAAGTGTCCCAAGATTTTTTTATTCCATTCCGTTACCGTTCTCATACTAAGATTGTAATGCTTGTATGGTGGTAACGAAACGGAAAAACTGAAAGTTGTATGAACATTTTGGGACTTTTTTTCTCCTATTAGGTTCGAAAGTGCTTTCGATTCTGAGTAGAAAAAACCCGAATTTATCCAAATTAAAAAAAAAGTCGAGTGTACAACTTTCCGTAAAATGGCCCACCCACTTTTTTTCGTATCTAGGTAATTTTGGATTTTCTGACTCAGAATCACGATTACTGTTGATTCAGATGAAGAAAAAAATGTCCTTGATTTTCCATACAAATTTTCTGTGTCAGTTTTGTGACGAGCGTGCCATATAAACTGTATGAAAAAAGCGTCACAAGACTGACTTTTTTCGGGGGGCGGGCGGCTGGGGACACTTTTTTCTTAGTCAGAAAACCCAAAATTACTTAGATCCGAAAAAAAGAAGGGAATACCTACACCGGAAAGTGAAAATGATCACTTACTTTTTCCTCACACATTGCATAACTGACAGCTTATTAGCAAGTCCTTCATATTATAATCATATAGCTCCCCTTAGTCTAGATCGTCGTCATCTATGCGCAATCATACCCACTAATTATTCATACAGTTGTTAGTAACATTAATAATAGGTATATTATTTGTGTGGCACCCAACTACATTGTCTACGAGTACCTACATATATCCGTCCCCAGAACCGCCAACATCACTCAATTACCTAGAGCAAGGAACAAGCGACAAACCAACTCCACTCACGATATCTTTACACTAAGTTAATGATCCCTTATATTTCACGTGCCACAGTTCCCAGTATTGTAGCCAATATGAGACTCATTTCGGAGCCACGGGCCTTAAACCATATTCAAAGATTAATGTGCTACCGCATTAAGGAGCTCATACACTGAATTTACGCAAAACGTAGTTCATTTGATGTAAATTAGAAGGCTCCGTTTGAGCCTTTGCTAAGACGAGCTAAGCGGGTTTAAGTTTTTACCTTTCAAGATATTAGTAGACCCAAGTATTATACCTAGAGCTACTACTTGAGTACAATGACATTGTCAACCATTTACGATTCATAACCTCATTTACGTTTGAAGGTTATAATTGTACTGGAATGACAGACAAATGACAGGTGTCACCGTAACCAAGGCATTTGAAAAGTACCTACTATAGTCGAGAGGCAACAACATAAGTCATTAAGTACAGCGCACTGGGAGACGTCAGCGCCGCACAGCAAAATCGGTGCATGTGATGCCATATTCCCCATCACATTGCATTGGTCCTTGCGTCTGGATCAAGTATAACAAAATATATACAGGGTGTTTGGCACATAGTTGGACAAACGAAAACCTGGGCCAGGTGATACTTACTTAGCCCTATAAAACTAGCATTTACGTCATGTGTTAAGAGCCCACATATGCACTTTTGCCAATGTTTATCGGCCTAGATCTCAACATCCATAGTGATTAAATATCTGGGCCAATTTTTTGGCGTTGTAGTTTTTTTGTAGTTGCATGAAAATTGGTAGGTTGGAAGAGCTCCTGATTCTGAACAATATGTGCACGATTTCCTACACTGTCCCACAATTTTTTTCCATTGAGTGACAAAACGTATGGGATTTTCGTAACTCAGTGGAAAAAATGTATGGGGGAAAAAATGTTTTTCGACGCCATGTTGTCATATTTTTTTTTTACTTTTACAGAATCAGGAGCTCTTCCAACCTACAAATTTTCATGCAATTCTAAGAAATAAAAAAACTACAACGCCAAAAAATTGGCCCATTAATCTTGAACTATTTTCCTCCAGCCTGTTAAAAGTGAAAACACGATTTGCAAAAAATTTCTCGATACTTTTATTTTTCAAACATAACCCTTTTTTTCAATGTTTTTGGTTGGATCTTTAAAACCCTCCCATCTTTAACAATGATTTTTGGTTTAATAGTTGTAAAATGATAAGTTCTCAAACCTGATAAAAAGCACTGAGCGAAAAAAATACTAATTATTAGTAAGTTTTAGTGAATCCCAAATCAAGGAGATTATATACTAACGGTTACAAAACAGTTTAGTAGTAATTAGTAGTTACAAGGACAAATTTTTTGGCATTAGTAAATAACTACTATTATCAAAAACTGTTTTGTAACCGTTAGTATATAATCTCCTTGTCCTGGGATTCACTAAAACTTACTAATAATTAGTTTTTATTTCGCTCAGTGAGATTATCCTTATAACGTACACGTTTAGAATAAATATCAATATTTTTCGAAAAACACGCGCCGAGCATCCGATAAGAGCGGGATGGTTAATTGAAAACTCACGCGTGTTAGAGCGGGACATTGCAATGCCATCTACGCCCTCTTAATTTATTTCTATCAATCATACTGCGGGAGAAATAGACACCTACTCGGTTAAAGCAATCAAATGAATACGAAGTGGTTTAAACGTAAACAATCGATACAATACAATACAAATACTTTTATTGCACATCTCAAAAAGGACACAGTACAGAACATTTCATCATTTTCATTCGATCATTTTCTGCAAAAACAAAATTACGTGTTCCATTCTCTAAAGCGAAGTATACATACGAAAAAATTATAAAATAAATCACGACAAGCGCTCCGGATATGAACGGGAAATGAAGCTCATCGCAACGTTTATTTTTACAACACGAACTCATATTATTATAGGTATTTATGGGTTGCATTTGGGAAAATCGATATTTATATTGAGAAGAGTATTATTACTCTTATTACGAATCAAATTAGTTTGTTAAATTGTTTTTGGATGCAAGATTCGCTTGATGACGTAGCGATCTCGGTAGTGTAAAGGTAAGCACGCTGGTCCGGCAAACCAGCGCCCGTAGCACATGTTGCGCTCGAGAGTATCTCGACGTATCTCGAGCTACGTGTCTTTTTCTGATTCGCGCTGTTAGAAAGTGGCGGATAGCTCTAAATACGCCGACATACTCTCGAGCGCAACACGTGCTAGGCCTACAGAAAATGTATATCAAGTTTCATCATAACGTTTTTGTGTGATTGATTGATAAACATCCAAAACATCTAAACAAGTAAACATTCCCATTGAAATGTGCCCATTTACATCTACAAATGTGGCATGCGAAGAATTAAGTTTCATGCAAGGAATTATTCGTACCACTAAACTACACAAACAAGATCATGAAAGTTTCGTGTTCACTTTAAATTCGTAAATTAGTGCATTACCTCAACACCGTGGCATTTAATAGGTTGGTGATTGGAATATAACAATAGCTTATTTGTAAATCCATTTCTCGGCAGCTGGGCCGATAATACAATTATAATTAGGTGCGTGTTTTATTATAAATAATAACATAAATATACATTAGACACATTAACCAAATATAATGCCCCAACTCAACAATGTTTTTCCACCGCTTAACGCACGTGAAAACAAATTGTTAATTATCGTTTAATTAAGTAGCAACACAAAATGTTATTCTTACATCAAACAAGCAATGCTAATTAAATCCAGAAAATTAATTACATACCCCTCTAAGAAGTAAATTATTTTATCTGCGAAATCGTGGTTTAAGTAAACTTTTAACCTAAAAAAAAAAACACAAAAAAATCCTAAAAAAAAGCGCTAACTTGGGTATTTCAGATTCCGTAGTAAGTATTTTCACAATTGAAAGAATTATAAATTAACACGCCGGTTTACTCTCGCCCGCGGCGTCTCTTCGAAACATAACTGCGCTGTATTTATATATATAAAGTCCAAAGTTCAATGTTATACAAACGACTTCATAGAAGTAAGAGATCGGCATGTTTGCACATAGAAAGGTTTTAATCCCGCGTACCTCGAAAACCTAAAATCCTAGTCACATGCAGATATTCCCCGGATCGAAACTATTATTACTTACACCGCCTGTAAGCGCCGTCGCAAATTGCATTCCATCATTTGTCTGTTATTAAGAACGTTATAAAGGAGCGGACAATGCAACGATAACGAAATGAGAGGGGCTCTCTTTGCTTTGTGCAATCATCGCGATTCACTCGAAGGCGCCACCCTTGCCGTAATTGTAACGAAAGCACGAGACTGCAGCGCGATTCATGAAAACGTGATCGCAATCGTGAAGTGCCACCTATTATGGTGGAAATTGTATACGTGTACTTTTAATGGCGAAATTCCTTATGTCTTGTTACCAAAAAAATATATCCTAAGCTTGACTTGACTTTTACAATTCGCTGTGTAAAAAGAACAATTAATATTTCATGATGTTCACAGAAATGAAGCCGACAATCTATTGATATGGTACGATTATTCGACCCTATCAGTCAGGCCACTCAGGCAGGCTTGTACAGGCCAGCATACACCAAGCCCAGTACCAAGTGGCTTGGAGAGCGGTGGTGATGGATGCCCTGCATCGTCTCGTCCCTCACTCATGAGGATACGACTAAGAAGATTCGACCCTATAAGAATGTTCAAAAATTTCGTAGCAATTTTATTAGTTTATTTTATTAGTTAGTCTTGTTTTATGTTTTATGCAATGTCACGAATAAATAATTTTCATTTCATTTCATTTCAAAAAAGAAAGAACTGTATAAACAGAAATAACGTATGCGTTTAGCCTCCGCTATGAAATAGTCTCCGCCAGTATCACAAACCTGAAATGTTTGTGTAATGGTAATTTCAAGCACACTTCCGTTGAGTACCACTTATACAGGAAAAGAAGGCTACGATAATACCCGTTGCGCGCGAAGCACGAGTAAAACAGACTACTTAACTTAGAACAACGGCCGGCCACTAATGCACCTAACCGTCCTTTAGCCACCACTACACCGACAAACACTGCGCTACCACCCAATGAGTTAAGTAAGTATTCTGTTTAAGTATCCACAGGGTCCACTTAAAGTGCACTATCCACAGAGCGGAGTGACAGCTGAATAATTAATTTAACCTGCAATAGTGGAGGAATGAAGTGAAGTAGTTAAAAACATCATTAAGCACATTGTCGGAGGCGTTTAAGTCGGCTGAAGCGAAAGTTTTCACGTTAGGAATACTTGAAAAGTCCATTACACGCTCGGCGGCGCTGACGGCGACCTTACGACGGCGTTGTTTGTAATTACGCAGACATGGGCCCGAGATTTCATTTAAACTTTGTTACAGCACTCAGATCTGACAGATATTTTTGAATTGTCGACCAAATCAAAAACGGAAGGATCTCCGAGTTTAAGATACCGAGTAGTGATGAAACTTGTAGCATAACTAGCATAGTGTGATCGCAAGCAAATCATTTTCAAGCTCTTTTGGCAAATATTTTTGGATTTTCTGGATTGGTAAAATGTATCATTCATTACGATGAAGTTTTCTCCTCAAATTAGGTAGTACAGTTACTTGTCTAGATACCTAAATATAAAATGTGGATACCATTTCAGGAACAATTGAGCAATGCATAACAATATGCAAGGCGAGTTTACTCCAGCAAGTGCATTCCATCTGCAATTTTTCTGTTGCCTGTAATACTCCACAAAGGAACTCTGGAAAATAAATCGTACAAAGCATGTTTTATTTTATTCAAATGACAAATGCCAGTAAGCGTAAAGCGTGCGATACAAAATATCCACACAGTCGCCCGCAATGCAGATGAGTCCCCATAAACCACGAAATAAAAGTGCATTTTCCTGTTACACCACAATGTCAACTATTACTTACTATAAAGTGGCGGCGGCATAGCATAAGCGAATTCCCATGCCTACAACATAGTTGTGTAGAGAATTAATAAGTTAGCAGTTCATGCATATTAAGGCCGGAGCGCCAACCGCGGCTTTCCATATTCATATGCACATAGACAGTTCCAGAGGTTCGTGTAGCTAACCGACTTACGTATACCGAGCTAAGAATTAGTCCCCACGAGCAAGAGTATTAGCCACTTATGTACTCCTTATGTAGTACATAATCGCAGTTCTCTCGCTACGGGTGAAGCCAACGTAATAGAAATTTTAGAGTAATTATGAAGACAGAAAAGCAAACGCACAACACCGGATCACATTAGCAGCCGGAATCACAATTCCCAGAGGAAACCCTCCTAATCGCATACGCACGGTTTCAAGCGCCATTACGTGGAATCTACCTATACATGTTTAATCGTAATGCGTTAACGCTGAATTATTAAATTAATTTCATCATGGTAAGTTCATTAGGTGGAAACTTGACTGCCGCGCATCGTAAAGTTTCTTAGCAGTTGGTAGCTGCCTCGCTAAATATCTCGTAACGCAACGTGACCTGACTACGTGTAACTTCTGCAAACTGTCATAACTGCGCGGAAAATTCTTTTGTAATGGCTTTATTGCGGTATTGCTCGCGACACCTTATGCCTCGGAAAATTGTATTAGGTATATGATATAGTATACCTAATTACCTACACAAGAATAGCTACGCAATAACTTAATTAGATGCTCTAAAATAACCAAGAATTAGACAGGAGGTAAATTTTAAAGTAATAGATAACCGAAACTAGTTAAATAGGTGCCTACTTGTTTTAACATACAGTATTTAAGATGTTTTTTTTGGAAAACGTCAATTGATCCATTTGGCAAACTTCGGTAAAAATATCGTTGGTACTTTAGTCATTTTGTAGAAACGAAACGACGAAGAAAACTGGACAACGTTCACAAAAGTACAGATAATTAACTAGCTTACAGGTCAGGTCAAGAAAAACGAATTCGCTCACATAACTCCCGTCAACTCGGAGCTTCGAAACCTTAGACTAATAATTCTTTCATCGTCGACTAAGAATTCTCCTTGTCCAAATAACTTAGATAGGTATTTGGAATAATAAATCATATTTTCGATGATATATTTCCAACGATACCAGCAATAAATTTCGGAACACCTAGACTTCGTGTTATTTCGAGAGTACAGGTAAAGGCGAGCTAAAAAATTGGTCCCAATTAAAATTTATTCGGAATAAGTGGCGCTGTAGCAGCGACCGATAAAAATCTAGAAATAATTGCTAAGCCTAGAATTGCCTGAGCGCTCCCACTTTGTTAGTTCTATATGCCTCGTGTTTTACAGCGAATTTCATATGGAATGCCAAAAATAAACAACAAACAGGGGATGAACGGTTAGTACTCGTGTTTGGATACAATGTAATATATAAAAAATACATGTATAATTATGTTGTCAATACTTAATAGAAACAAAGGTTAAAGGTGACGACAACGGACGAACCTTGCATTCGCGATTTTTACATTTGCAAAGACTTGTAGAAGCAGTGATGACTGATGAATGCAAAATGATCTCTTGAAAAAGTAATGTAGGGAGGTAAGTATGTAGGTAGCAGTGGCGGAGCGTCCATACAACTCGATTCCCACCGGCTTGCCTTATTTTCAGCCAGTCCAGTTCTTTTACTACGGCTCATGAAGAATAAGATAGGCAAATTATTTCCGGCTTCCCTTAGAATATTTTTGACGCGCCGCCACTGGTAGGTAGGTACTGAAAAAGGTGCCCGGGAAGACTGGGTGAACTACTTAGGCTGTTTTTCCACTAGAGCTATGCTACGCAGCTATGCTGCGAGGATGCGAAAGCTACGCTACGAAACTATGTGACCGTTTCCACTAGTGCTATGCTACGTAGCTGTGCGAGGAAGATGCGCTATGAAGATGCGCAGCCGCGAGGTAGCTGTGCAAGGAAGATGCTCACGCATCCATAGCGCGCATCCGTATCACGCATCCATAGCACGCATCCGCAGCTCGCATCTTTCCATATAAAAAATAGCTTAGCTGAACCCTTTTCCACCAGAGCTATGCTATGTGAATAAAGGAATGGTGAATTTCAAACGCATCCATAGCAACGTAGCATAGCATAGCTCTAGTGGAAAACCAGCTATTCGCATATCTATTTTTTTATTAGATCTTCGCTGGATTTATTGCAAATTGGAAATAATTTACATTAATAAACATAAATTTATTAACTAGTTACTTAGTATAACACTTTAAACTCTCGCGCTTTGTAAACATACTTAAAAGGTTTGTTTTAACGGGTCTAACGCGATATTTATGTATTTACCTTTTTTACCGACGTTTCGACACGGGTTTCACCGGCCGTGGTCGCGGATATGACTGTCGTCTCAGCAAGTTGTCAACGGAGATATGGGTACACAACATTTGACTACCCTACAAAAGGTAAATACATAAATATCGCGTTAGACCCGTTAAAACAAACCTTTTAAGTATAGTTACTTAGTATCTAGGTATCAAGAAACATTGTGCATGTCACATTTACTGAATAATGTGCACTTATTAAACCTTGTTTCGCTTCATCTTTGCAGCAAAATTGTCACGGACGCTGTGTAAACTTGCTAGGCTAAATACGTTTTTAATCTCAAAGCTAATTTCACAATTCCACTGCTTCGCGTCATTAGAATGATAGATGAATTCCATATTAATTACGACAGATGACGTCCCTCAACGAAAAATGAGCGGGAAATTGAATCGGCACTGTCGTCCTACAATTGAGTAATCAATCTGCCGACTGTTCCTAATTTGAGAATCGACGGATATATTCGAGTTTGCAATCGAATACTCCCTGGATACAGTAGGGTTGGTGAGTTTGTTCAGCGGGACGGTAGTGGAAGCAAAATTGTGCCGTAAAGAGGGTTAGGTGTAAAGTGAATTAGTGCCCCAGTTGGCGAGCTCCGGCCACCCTGGGCAAGTAATCGTTTTTCCTCTGAACCGGGTTCAAATTGTGGACGTTACTTTGAAAGCCAACCATTCCGTATCATTATATGATTTGAACCAGAATTTATTACAAAGGAGTAGTTAGGTATGAACAGCAATAGAAAATAAAGACGAATTGCATGTTTGTGTTTCAGAAATAATTTCTTAGAAAGTTAGTTACCTACCTAAATAATTCAGTTATTGAAAAACCTACCTAAGTACGCGTATTAATTTTGGAATAAACTTTTATCTTGTTTGGTGGCCGTAATTACATATAGGCCTGAGAAGTTCTCCAACTAAAAGTAAGGTACCTACGGTCAAACAAATTGATTTCTGGGCCACTTCGTACCGTGTCACAGTGACAATCTATATGAAAGCCGCTAGAGATCTCATATAAATGTCACTGTGACATAGTACAAAGTGGCCCAGAAATCAAATTGGTTGACTGTACCTATTAAAGTGGACTCGATTTAATTTTTTCTGACGACTGCTTAGACACAGTGCGAGTGAGCGTGAATACAAAACTGATTGCAATTCGATACGCGTAGTCAAATATTTTGTAAAATATCTGGTATTTTGTAAAATAAACTTGTTAAATTTCACATTTAATATTATTTACGTATGGCGTTGCATTTATACGACAAAATTCTCGCACGACTAAAAATGGGTGGGCGCCTGCCCGCCTGGCCTGTGACCGAAATTTGCTTTTAATAAACAACCGAGTTTGTTTGTAATTAAAAGCAGACAAATTTAATGTGTGTTTGTTTTTTATCCATGAAAGGTATAATATGCCAACTATAATGAACTATCAATATCAGTCATTAATAGAGGTACAACGTACAACTGATAAAGCACGTAAAACACATAGTTAGTTGTGCTTATGATTCTTCATCGCATCTCTCGGCTTCGCGGCCAGTTCTACATTGCCGATGTAATTCAAGATATATACATCATATAAGCACCTAGTTATACTTATAGGTGATGCTGATTCAATTAAGGCTGTCTAGGCGATTGATCCCAGCCGCAGAGCCTTGCCTGCATTAATTTTGCTTTGAGACCAATAAGGGTGTGTGCAAACAAACATGCTTTGTACATTGTGGCCGACGCACAAACAACCGCGACGTATTATTGCGCCAAATCTCGTGCCTAGAATTGTTGGCATGTTTTCTGGCAAAGTCTGCGAGATCTAACTGATCAAAGAGCTTTCAAGTTGTCAAAGTTCTAGGTAGTAACTACCTGTAGTTAAGTAGCTCGGGAATTTGTATGTATTTTAAAAGGTTCTCTAGTAAAGAAAAGGAAAATTTTAGGTTTAGCTAACAGTTGTTAAAAGGTAAAAACAGATATGGCATGGAAATAGTTTGATTAGCTTGAGTATCCTAAAGATGGAAAGAAAACTTAAACAAAGGTTACTGTAAATTGTATTTAACTTCAATAGTGGATTGATCGATCGGCGGGAGCAGAAAACCGCGGCGCCCAACTTTCTTAATTAACCCGTTATTGTACACCAACACTTGCCTCGAAACGCTACCAGACAAGAATTCTAATTAATAAACTACACTTTACTAGATTCTTAACACGTTGGCTGCCCACCCTGAAAAATTATGAGCTTTTGATCCCACCGGTGATGCTCATGGCAGCCGACGTGTTAAACATAGAATCAACGCAAGATATACTTACCTACTATTATTGATTTTGGCTCTGCAAGCCACGCTCATTCGTGCTCGTACCTAAACCTAGGATTTTGAGAAAGGAACCAATTTATGATGATGTCGCTGACGCAAGATAGGTAGGTACACTTTCTATTATTGATTTATGATTTTGGTTTTGCAAGCCACGCTCAATCGTACTAATACTTAAACTTAGGATTTTGAGGTAGGAAGCAATAAGGTATAAATAAATTATTTTTTACTCGACTAATAAAAGATCTAACGAAAATATTCGGAAAACATCAATTATTAATTTATTTTAGCTAATTGAAAGATTTTATACACATAAAGATTTAAAAAGGACGCTGATTTGAACAGGGTCATTTTCTAAACTCGATTTTTTTTGTGTCCGAGCTGAAAATCGTAGGTTAGCATGAGATAATACGTACCATTTATTTTTTTACATAAAGAATACATGTTTCCACGTTGAGGTCCACTCAAATTCACTGACTTATTTGTTTTTAAAATACATTTAAAAATACCTAAACGCTCAAATTAAGACTCCGGACTCCGGCATCGAGTTTTGAATCAATCAAAAATTCCTATCAAAAACTATACATTAGAATCACTGATTTCGTGTCAAAAACTTTAACTCGATTATATTTACTATCACTGAGCACAGACACTATTCACTTCACTGTGGTGAATAACTTGTAATTGATGTTTAAAAATCGTCCGAGCGCGAGAGTTAAATTTTGTCGGCAAAATTCAAAGGTCCCTGGCAGCCATCGTTTACATTTGATCAGCTTCGCGTCCTGCTTCACATGTACTCTCAAATGTCAGCTATTATATATAGCAAACCGCATTAAGTTCGAGTAAACCACCTAAGTACTTCGGTTTCTGGGTGGGCGACATTTTTTTTGCTTTTGCTTGCAATTTCGGTGGCCCTTAGAAATTCAAATTCTTACATAAGTAATCATTAACATATGTATGCATTATAAAGAACTTTGGTGTCTCTATATAAACGATAACTTAAAATATTATTAACATGTGATTTGATTTTTTTATGATTTTTTTTATATCGATTTCCAATTCCCGTGTCCTAATTCCCATAGCTTGTTTACCCAAAACAGCTGATTTTGGGGCACGGGAATTGGGAAGGGTCACTTATTTTGTTAATAAACCGCATTTAATAACAATAATTATGGATGAAATGCATAAATAAATATAAATTGTACTAAGTATATCGATTAGAGTTGTAGTTTATGCGTTTATTTAAAAAAAACAGGCCAACTGCTACAATTACACTTAGCTTCTTAAATATTTGAAAACAAACAAAAAACAAAGTCAATGAATATTGTGTACATAAAATCATGTAGGTATATATCGATACATACGCATTTTATATACAACGACGGTGGCAAACAAGTAAGCGGACATCTCAAATTTTATAAAAGGTCAGCAACGTACCCGTGACGCTTTTGGAGTTGCGAGCGTCTATATGTACATCTGCATTTAGTGATAGTTTTAAATATTAATACTTGTATGATTTTCTGCAAAGAAGTTGCTATGTGGTTGTATAAAGAGAAATTTAACTTAAAATATAGATTTTTGGTTAATATAAATTTACTCGGTTGAAACTTGAACCCATGATTGGTAAAATTAGGCTAAATAACTTCGATACAATTGAACTTTATAATTCTTGATAATTTAGATGGTAAATAATAATTTTAATACAATTTTTTCTAAGAACAGGCAATTCCCATGGACAGATAAATTCCCGTGCCCTGGTCAAATTTTCAAATTGCAATAACTTCCGTAATTTTATATGTATAAGTACCCCGTAAGAAAATTTGTGTTTATTATTTTTTTTATCTAATTATCAGCATAAATTTTTCTATATATTATTGGTATTTCAAAATTCCATGGGAATTTGACAAAAATGCCCGTTTGGTGAAATTGACTCAACATACCAATTCACACTGTCTGACGTCACTAAGACAGTATTTCCCAACAAACTTCATATTAACAAATCGTTTTTGACATTTAATAATAAGTTGCTGATTTGACTATGAGTGAAATGCCGTATTTATGATGATGACGCTTACGCAGGATACGCTTACTATTACTTATTAATTTATGATTTTGGATATGCAAGCCACGCTCAATCAAAATCAAAAAAAATCAAAATAACTTTATTGAGCTAATTAGTACATATCACTGCTTACCACTAATAGGTACATATACTTGCTAAGTAGTAGATCGTACTCGTAGGTACTTGAACTTAGGATTTTGAGGTAGGAAGCAATTTATGATGATGACGCTTACGCAGGATACGCTTACTATTACTTATTGATTTATAATTTTGGTTTTGCAAGCCACGCTCAATCGTACTCGTACTTGAACTTAAGATTTTGATTAGGCGTTCCCGCCGGCGGGAACGTCCGTCGCGTGATCGCGACAACACAGCCACGATGGTCCCTATTCGTCCCGGTACTGCCGCATACCGGGTAGAGTCAGTCCGAACCAGGTCGGGCCTAGTTGAGTTTCATGCTGGACTCTTCTCAGCTAGGCTAGGTTTAGTGAACCAGCGACAAAACTCCCAGTAATAGCTGGATTCCACTGACACACTTCAGATTCGGTTGAAACCGCTCAACCAATCTCACTGGAGCGCAAAGTATTCCAGTGTTAAAAGCGCTCGCGTGGTCGTATCGGAGGCTTCCCCTTGATTTTCCCCGGTCACCCTCCAACCGCGCACTCCTATCGCTTTAATGCGCCCGGCCTATAGAGCCACAGTCAGGTAAAAAAAAAGGATTTTGTGGAAGGAACCTATTTATGATGTGATGATATCCCCATTGTCTCTGCTGTCTGAGCCGTCTACAAACTAACATAACTAAACCTATCGTTATTAATTTGATTGCATCGTGTCTTGGTGTTTGTTTCAACTGAACATATACACAATCACTCAACCTCCTGTCCGCGTCTGTCACGTCCTTCACAAAGGCATTTTCTTATAGTTTCTTAGTAAAATTCCTGTGGATACCGACAGATAAACCCCTAATAATAGAGCCATATAAGCCATATTTAGTTCGATCAGATATAAACATTGTTTTTTATTTATTTTTTTATTTACTCCAGAACAATTATGGACGCACTATAGACTCGTTATATGAGTTATTTGACGGTAGTTTTACTAAAACTAATGTTGCGTTGATTACCCCGCCTGCATTACTTGGAGGCAGCTGTAGGTACCATTAAATTAAAGCTAATGATTGACCCAACGACTTCGATTATAGGGTTGGTTCACCGGACTCCCATCAAGAATTCTTTAAGATTTTTTTGCCCCCGTTGACAATGCTTTTAATCTCGCCATTAATGATAAGTGTCCGTGCCCCACTCCTTATTAAGAGGCCATCAGTGAGTAGCTTTATTTTAAAAGTGGGCAAAAACACTCGAGACTCATGCAAGTCAATCGACGTATTACTTATACCTTAACAAGCGATCTAAGGAAACAAATAGACCACTATTATTCTTGTGCCTTTAGAATAAGGTTCAAAATTGTTTCATTCATTGTTTTTTAACAGAAAATATATCTTTGGTTTGTAAGCCGCCCTAGCGAAGTGACAACCTTGTCCGTTCACTTATCTCAGATTTATCTTCATTTTTAGATGCTAAGCCAGCCGTTGATAGGGCAATGTCGCTGCCTAGTGGTGGACGTATCGACAAATATTTCAGTAGTCTCGATTAAAATGTCTACTTAGATAACTTCTTATTCGAAGCAACAATGTATACCTACCTATTTTTATATATACTATATACTTATAAGCAGCTACATCTGATGCTTACTGTTCTCTTTTTATTACAAACGCAACAAAATTAAATTTGTAATCCTATACCCATACCCAGCTAGCATATAGTATACAAGCTTTGTTCAGTTTGGGGCCAGGTCGCTTTGTGTATGATTGTACAGTCGGGGAATTTGAATGTTTGTCATTTTTGGATTCTATGCCTATTGATATAGAGTCCAAAAGTCCTAAACATTCAAGTTATTATTATAAATGGGATTGCTCTTGGCCAGCATCAAAGATGCTCATCAGCCAGGGAGCAAAGATGAGGCCGACGATGAAGCAAGCTCATCCAGAAGATGCTTATTCACTCGTGCCTTGAAAATAATAAGATAAAGTAATCTGAATTTGTTATTGTCAAAGTGACGAGAGTAAAAAAGATACGTGTTTCAATTTCTTCGACTGTGCCGTTAGGAAAGATAAACATAAAAATGATATTAAGTAGCTACAAACTTTCGTAATAGATAAGTTTTTTACATGTTACGACGACTAATTTTATTTTTAGGTACCTATATCCGCTTTTTAAAGTTACCAATTTATTATCTGTTATGTTTGACCACATTTATGTGAATTCTCATAATCGAGATAGTAGTAAGTAGCACGCTCATTTCGATAGCTGAACTCGCGATACAACGTGGATACAGTGCGTGCTCGCCGCGGTCAGACTAGCTAGGCAGACGCACTAGCCGGCAAAAACACTCCATTAAAACGATAAGTTTTTCAATGAGGGATTTAGTGGAGGCTTTTTTCAACCGTCCTCTCCGCTCACCCATAAACGAAGGCTGTCAGCCGTCGGCATTGAAATCGGTCTCCTTTAATTTTGAAGCCAATAAATTTCGTAATCCGCCAACGGAATTTATATCGGCCATTTAATGTCAATAAAGAGCGGAGACGCTTTTTGCCTTCCCGCCAAATGTCACTGCGCTCATTTTACATACAAAGGTGACGTGTCAATGATCATACTTAAAAGTCCTTTGATACCCGCGTGGTATGTACGTAGGTACGCCCGACGCAGTTGGCCGCTAAGGCACGCTATGGTATGCATTCGTATAGCGGAGTCAGTTTGACATTTGTTTAAGCGCAATTTAAATAACAAATCATTAGGTTCTTGCTCATTGAAGATTGCGTTACTAGAGAAGGGTACGTTACTAGAGAATTAAAATGAATACATTACAAATAAAGAACCTGCGTCGTAATAAAGCTACCCCTTAAGATTAGGTTAACGCTAACCTAGGTGTATTTATGTACTCATACCAATCTAAATGATAAATCTGATTCGTAACCAAAGTAATGTATTGTTTAATTTAAACATTTATCATTTTGAAATATAATAAACGGGTCACTCACGTCTATATCGTCGAATATCGCTCGACATGTTTCGGGCCAATACGTGGTCCTTAATCATGAGTGGTCGCGGCGGCCTCGCGTTTAACACAATTAAGCGATTAAGGACCACACCGTATTGGCCCGAAACAATACATGTCGAGCGATATTCGACGATATAGACGTGAGTGACCCGTTTATTATATTTCGATATGTCTGAGACTCACGGAAGTTTTCTACTTAAATTACATTTGTCATTGTTGTCTGGCTAAACTAAAACTAGGTAATTACCTAGTAAATATCAATTCAGAAAAGGCCTGTCTTTGAAAGAATGGGTACTATATATAGGTAACATCCGAATCTGTTAAAGGAGTTAGATTCGGACTAGCAAAGTACCTAACCGATTGACAGCGGCGTGAACTTCACAATAACTGCTTTCCTCCCTCGTTAACGCCGAGGCAAACGCTTGCCATACAATTAGAGGCGGTCATCATCCCATTAAGCCGATCGGCTATTGGGACATGGGTGGGTACTATAGCTCCCGAATTCTACGATTGATCCAGGACCCCTCCCATGAAATAATTTATAATAACTTAACTATGATTGCGTAAGTCCTTTCTTTTCACTTTTAATAGTGTAGAAATATGGATGTTTTGAAAAGATGGGATAACGATTAAATCCACAATACCTATCCACATGATAAAAAATAAAAGATAATCGCCAAAAGGAAGCGTGCATCTTAATGGAATTTAATTAAAAATGTGTAGGTGAAGTTAATGTCCATATAAAGGCACTGAATAGGTAAACAAACCGTTTTAAGTCGAAAGTAAGTTAAGGTTTTAAGATCCAAAACCTACGTTGATACACTATACCGCAAAAATCTGTTAGGTACCTATATTACAATACATACAGAGTCATAATAAAATTTTCACCAACTTTTCAGCTAGCATTTGCGAAATGCTGTGACTGTGACTTGAAAATTGAATCGCCTGATTCTGCACTGCACTAGCACAATGTAAGTTTCTGAAGTTTCCATAGTTGACACTTTAGATCTGATTCCTTAAGCATGTGGGCAAACTTTGAATCTCCGCCTTTTACATACACTTGCACGGGGCCGAGGTTTAAGTATACGGGTCGATGCATTCCCACCCAAAGCATTCAGTCAGTGTAGGCAATCTCTGCAGTACCTATCCCCGAGATCGAGAATTATAATAATGAAGAAGATCCGCATGAGAACCAATAATGCCCGGTATACGAGTAGGTAACCCAGATAAATTCAACTATGTACCTACCTATATTGTCACTGGAGATCATATTGCTCGTCGAGCTAACAACTCCCCCCCCCCCCCCCCCTTCCCTCCCCTCCCTTCCCTTTTATCCCTACTGCTGTCAACACAGTGAATCCTCAAATTTTATAAAGGGTTGGCAACGCGCACGTGAGTCTTTTGAAGTTGCAATAGTTGCAAGCGCCTATAGGCTGCGGCGTCCGCTTAACCATCAGGTGGCCGTACGCTCGTTTGCCCGTCGTCGTATAAAATTAAAAAAAAACTCGGGGCGCAAGGGTTCGAGTTATATGGCCATGTACAATATGTAAGTACCGGAAACTGCAATAAAAAACGAAACTCCGGTCAATATAGTGAAAATCGCACACATCCATTGTACCTACTCGTAGAGATAGTAGGTAGGTCCTTTGAGGTTTTTGTTCATCAGTGGACGTTATTTGGCTATAATAGCTTGACTGATTACGGTCAGTATTAGCTGCTTTAATGCGCTAACTGCACTAATACATTTACCAATTTGTGTACTGTAAGGCAAGAAATTGATCTACCACTTTTCAGTTATAGCTATTTGTTCGTTAACATGTCAAAAGTGGTTAACCACTTTCTTGCCTGACTATCCCACATTTCGATACACGATTTTAGATGTCGGGTCCCGGACTAGTGTAACGTAATGGGTTCGAATGTCACAGCACGGGGCACGGCGCGCAAATTGGTCGCGTTTACGACGTGGTATGCGTCTCTCTCAATTTGTGTGGCGTCGTGGTATACTCGTGACGCTGTCGTTAGTGCTTAGGTTTCGTTAAGGCGAATCCTCCTCGGACTATGGTAAAAAGTAGCGCGCCTAAGACTGAATTAAGCGATTCAATTATGACGGCTGATGTTCAACCTAAATGTTTACTGTTAATTTCACTGGAGCATAATTAGAAAAGTTACATTGTCTAAACTTTACTAAACTAAAGGTCGCGGGAGTCCGCTGGATGCGGGTGGCGCAGGGCCGGTCATTGTGGCACTCTTTGGGGGAGGCCATGTCCAGCAGTGGACGTCTTTCGGCTAATATGATGATGATGATGACTAAACTAAAGATAGCCGGTATTTAATATATTCGATAAGGTACCGCGTTACCGGCAAGCGGGCAATAATTGAAATGAATAGTAATTTGTTCCATTAGCAATTATTTCCATATATTAGCAAATCATAATAATGTGAATTAACTGCACAATTAAATTCCGCACCTCAAGCCCATGGTGAGCGACCACGTTTCCGCACGCACGTAAGCACGCACGCACGCAGGCAAGCACGCACGCACGCGCACAACCCTTAGGTTTTTGATTTCAAAACGAAACGAATTGGTCTCACTACTACACGTATTGTAACGCCTCTCGCGACAACACTAACACAACTCTTCGGGGGATAATCAGGAATGACATAAAAGTTCGATGAGATAATGTTTGTAATGAATGACAATTGGAACTAATAATTGATTTATAGTCTCCGGAGGTTCAGCGGGCTCTGCGATCTTTGATAAATATTATTAAGGGCCTATCGTGCGGGGTAAATTCTCAGCGCCTGTCAAATTTCAATTTTTTTAATAATTTACCCAATTAACCCACACATGCATTATTCACGCACACTACCTCATTTTGCTGGGTCGGGTCATTGACCCATGTTTATGTCAACTTATGACAATATACATTTTGAATATTTAAAGGTTTCTTGGTGCATAAGAGAAGTGTAACAAAAATCGTCAAGTTCTGATCTGTAACCAAAACTCAAGTATTAGTTGTATATGAAAATGTCTTGAATTTGGAATTTGTGGTAGTAAAATACTCAGTTCCTTGTTTATAAAATAAAACTTGTCAAACCCCTGTTTTGTAAAATGTATTTTGTTTTGCCCTTTCCTCACAGACTCATTTTTATACAACTTAAAACAGAGAAAGAATTTTCCTAATCGGTTCGTGCATGTTATGACTGTTTTATGTTTATGACTTAGGTACTTATTTTGAGAGTTTACTTGGTGATTTTCATGATACGAGTATATGTTGTGCCTTAAATAGGTTATTTTAAGCAAAACTTTTCATAAATTGATTATTTTCTGTTTATCAGTTGGTTAACTCTAAAATGGACACTGATTTAATGAAAGTTTTAAGAGAAGAAGCGGTAGTTTTATTACAATATATATAATAACTACTGAAACTATTTATACGGCTAATCAACTTTGTATTTGAGGAACCAGTACCTAACCTTATAATAGGTAGTTCTTGTTATTCACGACCTCCCGTCGTAACCCAATCCGCAGAATTGCGCATAGAATAGTATGACATTCCCTGCGCATCGTCGTTATCGTGAATGACAAGCACTATAAAACCTAATGATATAACAAATATCATCAAGAAAGTCATTGTAACAGTCTGCAATTGTGGAACTTGGCCGGACCACTACTGTATCAGCTCTGACAAATTAACTTTTATACACTTCTTATAAGGTCCATAATTGAAAGGAATAATTATCAGGATGCGTTTACATATTCTTCTAGTGTGAGCAATCGTGCCGTCGATGACACTTAACTGAACATCCGTGAACCTTATTGCAACGACATAAGGTTCAATAATGGTTAACATTGCGTCTATTTTCATCAATAATAAATAGCAATTATTATTATTTCCTATTCGTTTACTATAACGTCGAGACAATTATTGCGATGCGACATAAGTACTTACTTGTACAAAATCAAAGCAACGGGATTTCCAACGCATGAAAGCTTTAGATAGAAACTAACGCAGTTTAATATTATAAGTAATTACTGCATATTTGTTTGTTAGACATCGTCATTGTCACCACATCCCCAACAACTACCTACTTGGTTTATTATTTATAAATGAAACATAGGTTTATTATTTTCATTCTAGGTATAATTATATTATGACCAGGCGGCTTAGACACTACACAATTTAAATCCACATCACTCAAACTGGCGAAGAAACTCCGATATTCTTTCTTCTGCTCCCGCTGCAAGAGAGCACTCTAGATCTGTTTCTTGGTATAACGCTGATATTTTATAAACTTCTGTTCAAAGCACCATAATAATTGTGCCTGTTTGTACAGATTCCGGGATATGTTTTGTTTATGCAGATTCTGCGATATATTTAGGTAATCATTGTTTGACGTGAAAGCGCCGTACATATACACATAAAATATAACATTAGATTCGTTAAATTATTGAAATATAAAATTACAATCTGTTTACAAATTTTAATTTGAAATATGATGAGTGACATAGTTAAATGTCATAACGTTCCGTTTTGGGTGGCCAATTTATAAAAAGTAAATTACTTTGAACTGAAATACATCGGTAACCTTTTTACGTTTAAAATGCCTTTTCGTAAAGGAAATCATTATAATTTAGTTGCATTAGTATACATTGGGGACCAAAGATTGCATTTTTATGTTATAACGAATGGCTAATACTAAAAATTCCATGTTAAAAGAATCTTCAATAGCCACACGTCAACATTTATTTACCCTACTTCAATTAATGCAATCTTTGTGTGTGGTATACATTTTGTATTTGTATACGAGCAAGCTGTCAAAAAGCGTGTTTTTATGAGATGTCAAACTGAGAAAAGCAGCATACGTCTGCTCCCATTGAGGGCCGGAGCCCATCTGCCGGCAAGAAAACTACGGCGGCCGGTCAAATTTTCGGAATTTCCTTTGCATTGTTAAAAAAATCTCCACATTTTGCAAATGTTAAACACATACGACCTAGATAACATGTAGTTTTGTTACTATTCAAAAATTGAAGACCTTTCATAAAGTATTAACGTTGTAGTTTGCGTTTATTTCCTTTAGTAGAGCTAACTTTGGATTGAATTTTTATGAAGAAAACTATAAGTAATTGTGTTTCTGAAACACATGACGTGTAGAGTGTATCCTTAAATATCATATATAGGAATTACAGTATTCAAGCTTTAGTAATAATAATACAGCAAGTGATCCAACCATCGCAATTATTCAGAAATTTGCTCGGTGCAGTCTTACTACCCAGGTACTACTTTAGTGAATACCCAATAGGTATATGAAGATGAGTGAAAAATCCAGACACATGTATAAACAGAACTACAAGATAGATATTTGTTTTTTGAACAGATTTGATTTTTTTTTACAATCTTGTTTACCTACCTATCCCTATAAAAATTAGAATCCTAAGACCTTTCTCGTAATCTACCAACAGACGTGATCTCTTTCAGGCAACCTTTTGGACCCGACTATATCATCTAAGTCAGATCTTCAATTTCCCGTAAACTTTCTATTCTAGTCTAGTGTATGAAAATAGCAAAACATCATCAAGTCCGAATATTTACTTACGTGAGTAGGTATTCCACTATTCCCACTTCGTACAGTTGCCGTTATAAATCTACTGTCCTGGTATTGCCACTCAATGAAAACAAAGACTAAAAAGCTCGAACTGAGAATGTGAATAATCACCTTTTTCGTATTGCAGCGCCAAATGGTATTTCCATTGAGCAAATGGTAGTCGTGCCGCTTTGTTGGCAGGCATTACCTCCGGATTGAAAGGGCTGGATTCGATATCGTACGGAGCAGTCGGCGAGTGAATACCTGCGCGATACAAAGAACTTTGCGATGTTGGCGTTGCCATATCTGTGTTGGCACCAGTTCGCTCGCTATCGAATGATGAATGAAGCTTGGAGTGCGGATACGAAGCGACAGTAAAGTAGATGTCAGTTTTTGAATAGTTGTGACCTCATACGTCCTCATATAGGCAATTAGCTGTTACTTTGCAGGCTCGTAAAAATATATCTTGTAGTGTTAAGGAAAATAATATATTAATGAGTAGAATACGCTCCTATAGCTAATACTCTTTCCAAAAAAGGATATTGAAGACGGAACAACGTACCTACTTATTTACTACCCTGATCAAATAGAAGATGTAAATGTGCTGTAAGCCTATATAAGTATACTTAGGGGACTTACTTGGATTGTTTTAGGCTGGTGATACCTATGTTGCAGTGATTTTGTAATGCAAAGAATGGTGGTCGATTATCATTATCACACACGAACTATTCACCTCACTTGGAAAAGTTGGAAAAGTCCAATGAATCATTATATAGATAGGTATTAATATTGATGATCCCGGAATATCAACACACAAAGACAGATAAAACCAAAGAGAATATAACCACTACGTTCGGATAATACGTCAATAACTCTCTGTTTTGCGACCCGATAGACATTATTTGGACATTATCATGGACGGCTACGGCACGGTAAAACTCTATGGTATCATTCATAAATAGACTAATAGACTTTAGGCAAGGCGCGTACCACGATTTTTAGTCGCGCGATAAATTTGTTGCAGAAATAAACGTTTGAGTTCATAAAAAACGTGGTGCGCGCACCCCCGTACCTACGTTGCATTTCTGCGACAAAATTATCGCGCGACTAAAAATCGTGGTGCTCGCCTGGCCTTAGACTGTTCAAGTTCAAGTTCAAATTGTTTATTGCGATTTATGTGTACATAAACTAAGACAGTCTCAACATGAACCCTGTGAGGGCATAGCAACACAAACTTAACTCTAAGCTTACTATCTAGGTACACGGTTTTAAGATATTTTATGTCACACCTGGCCATAAAGCGGCAATTACCGCACGCTCCGCGCGCGGGAAATCCCACTTCCTGGCCAGGGGGTGACATAAAATTTTGTACTTAACACGGGCGGTAATAAAGAAAGCCTCAGATCGCATATTTATCGCCCTTGCCTTCGGCTCGGGCGTCAAATACCTGCGATCTCAGACATTCTTTGTTTTACCGCCCTTGTTAAGTAATGTACTATTATTAACAAATTGTCAATTTTACAGGACCTTTTCCAAAATAAAAGTTATTGCTCATTTAAAAAAATCTTTGACTGAGTAATATGTTTTGTTAGTTAAATAGCGTTTTAATTGAATTTTAAATCTATGACTGATGAATGTAACCATAGAGTTTTACCGTGTGGTGGCCGTCGACGATAAATTATAAAAGCGCCCACTAGTCAATTAGCACTGAGCATATAATCACTTCGTCTGAAGAAGTTCCAAACGATAACTGTCGCCCGTCTTCTAGTGCTAGCGGCACACAAGGGCTACATATGGAAAATGCTGCAAATGGTGTTAAAAGTTAAAAGTATGAAAATCGGCACGATTGATCTTTAGGCCATATGAATCAATTTGACCCGTTGGACGAAAAAAAACGAAGAGGAGAGGAGTTATGACGATGTAGAATAGAAATGGTATCTCCTATATAGGAATAATATACAG
This sequence comes from Cenopis cana, assembly GCA_951800055.1. Lineage (NCBI taxonomy): Eukaryota > Metazoa > Arthropoda > Insecta > Lepidoptera > Tortricidae > Cenopis > Cenopis cana. The sequence goes on along the minus strand of OX637486.1, from coordinate 7,512,526 downwards.
TGTTAATATATACATGAAAGAGGCGATATGTACAAACTATATACATATATACAATAGATAGGAGACACAGGAAGAGACGACAATAGAGAGATCTCTCAGGGACCGAAGTCCAATGAGAGTTGGTTGGAAGTTCTATATATGCAACTGACTTAAGAAACTTCGATAGCGCGTTGCAGAACATGTCAGATTTGACGGTTGCCTAGCGACGCCACATCAGCCCCCCTTTGAGACGGAGGAGTCAGCGACGACGTATTAAGAGAGTGCTCAGAGTCAGCGTGGCGAGCGAGGGCTCAGAGCCAGGGTGACGAGCAGGCGAGGAGAGAAGTCGAATCGCTGGGAGTAGAGGTACCAGGCATATGGAGGAGAAATGCTAGGTGGCACACTCAGAGAGAGGGAGAGAGAGAGAGAGAGAGGGGAGGAATTCGGGCTAGCAGCGGGGCGGCGTCAGGATCTTCAGGTTGCGCTTTATATCCATTGTCGGAGGTCACCAATGTAGAATAGAAATGTGCTCCTATATAGAAATAATATACAGGGTCGATATATACAGGAAAGAGGGAAATCTACAAACTATAAACAAATATACAATAGATAGGAGACACAGGAAGAGACGACAATAGAGAGATCTCTCAGGGACCGAAGTCCAATGAGAGTTGGTTGGAAGTTCTATATATGCAACTGACTTAAGAAACTTCGATAGCGCGTTGCAGAACATGTCAGATTTGACGGTTGCCTAGCGACGCCACAACGACTTCTTTTTTTTGTATGGAGTTTTTTGTAAATGTTTGGTAGCCTATCGTGTGTGGTATCAAACGAAACGGCTTTCTGAGCCAGTTCTAAAAATATATCACATCATTACATTTAAGTCACTTGTCTTAAATTTAAAAAAAAAAATCAAAACATACCAAGTTTGGGCTCCTCCAGGTACGATACCGTTGAATATTTTTTTGTAAAATATACCTAATATAAGTACCTAATATCATCATATCTAACCTCAAGAAAGCCATTTTAAAAATAATTACATTTAGTATTTTTTTTATAATTTTTCATTATTACAAAGTTTACTTAGCAACATCAACGAAGGAAAATTGGCGGAAATAATTCGTGACTAAGCGAATTTTGCCAGAGTTGTAGGTAAAGTCGACCTAAATAACATACTAAAAGGACTGGTCGATGGGGGTAGAACTAAAGGGTGGGAGGGGGTGTAAGGGTCTCATTTTAGTTTTTTTTTCTTTTTTTAGTTCTACCCCCATCGACCAGTCCTTTTAGTATGTTATTTAGGTCGACTGTACCTACAACCCTACAACTCTGGCAAAATTCGCTTAGTCACGAATTATTTCCGCCAATTTTCCTTCGTTGATGATGTCGCTAAGCAAACTTTGTATTAATGAAAAAAAATTAAAAAATACTGAATGTAAATATTTCAAGACTGCTTTCTTGAGATTAGATATGAGGATATTAGGTATCACATCTGGTATATTTTACAAAAAACAATCCAACGGTATCGTACCTGGAGGAGCTCAAACTGGGTTATGTTTTGAGAATTATTTTTTATTTTATTTTAAGACAAGCGACTTAAATGTAATAATGTGATATACTTATAGAACCAGCTTAGAAAGCCTTTTCGTTTGATACCACACACGATAGGTATCAGAACTTTTTTTTTATTCCATACAAAAAAAAGAAGTCGTCATCTCTTCGTTTTTTTTTTTCGTCCAACGGGTCAAATTGATTCATATAGCCTAAAGATCAATCGTGCCGATTTTCATGCTTTTAACACCATTTGCAGCATCTTTTGGCGTACCAGTAGGACTATTCGACGCAAACGGATATTACATTGGCCTGAATTCAGAATCTTTAAAGCAAGGACGTAGATATATATACATGTTAGAGCGAGATGCTTCAACTCCCCTCCCATATTCAGGATGCTAAATTCAGGACAATGTAATACCCGCTGTCATTAGGCGGAATTGGGCGAAATAGAGAATAAATTTTATACACAAAACTCCATGGACATCAGTTCAAGCATACGTCATTTTGAAAACGTCATTGAATATTTTTACTAGGGATACGGATTGTGCCTAGTTTTTATGTTTTATACCTAACAGAAATGTGACACGTGGATACAAATCATTCAAAAACCAAAAAGATAACTGATAGGTATCCAAATTCTTGTGTAAAAAATCCAAAATGTATTTGAGGACCCGAATATTTAAATGCAGTAACTGCTACAAGCCTATAGAGCGGCGGTTAGGATTGTTCCAAGCGCAGGACGATTACGAATGCTATGCGGATAGCTACGTCAAGTGCTTCTGGGGGCTTTGTGATGTCCGGCATGAGAGCCAGGAGAGCCTACGACCTAAGTCCGATGACAAAGGTTCGTAATCCTACTTCACTAGCAGTTGCTTCTTAAAGCTCGTGCCAGACGGTCGAAAAAAACAACGGGTTGCACTCCGGGAGTGCCGGCAGAAGTGAAAACTCAATAAAGAAAGTAAATGGTACCTAACAAAGATATTCATATCCGTATCGGTATCGGTATCGGTATCCGTATCCGTATTTATACTCATGTTCATATTCATATTCGCATAATCCATTTACATACATACATAATATGTCCCGAGTATCATTGCGTCTTACGCATCAAGAGTATCAAGACCAGCTGAGTTTGACCCCTCCTAACATCGCAATCACGATACTAGGAGGGGTTAACTAGCTGGTCTTAGAATCTGTCGCGAGTTTAACAATTTTTCCTCAGTACAAAAGTGCTCAGCGCCGCTAAAGAAGTTTTCACTTCAAAAGGTCCAAAGACCGGGCGACCTTGGGCCGCACGGACCGTGTAGACAGCTGTTTCCAGCAAGACTTCCTTTATTTGATTAGCGGTCTTTGCAGACGAAGGTCGCCCGGTCTCTGGACTTGTCTTCGACCGTCTGGCACGGGCTTTAATTGGCTTACACAAAGAAGAATTTAATTACCTATTAGGCAATAGGGATGTAGACTCATAATTTAATATTAAGTAGGTACTTCAAAAGAAAGAAGACAAAACTATGCCAAATGGTGAAAATCCTATTCAAATATCTCAAAAAATAACAAAGCTACAATCGTTATAATGTTTTAGTTGGAGAGAATTATAAAGCGCTGCAGATTAGTGCTGATGCAGCACCATAGTAAATGACGATCGTTCAATCGTCGCAAGCATAACGGTTGACCCTGTACTCCTAATTCGTGTCATGCCGTCCCCTTCACTCTCGTGTCATACACTATATGAGTGAAAGGGACGGCACTATACGAAGTTCGGATTTCTATGTCCGGAGTAGACCCTCAGCTTATTTTCAAATAACCAGCAAATGAATTTCATTCTTTTCAATTTCAGTTGTAACCGTGCAACCAAAACGCAAGTAACGTGCGGATGTTGGAGTTACTGAGCACGGGCCCAGCCCGTTGAAAAATTGTTTGTAGAAACTTAAAATCAAGACCCAAAACTGAAATCAATACTTTATTTCATGTGTCATTAAAATCATAATCCTGTAACCTATTCTGCCTTTCATTCAACACTTGGCGTACATTCATGTTTATCCTGGATTCCTGTATGTAGTCTTGAAAAGGAGTCCATGCGGAATCATGATAGTTTTTATTCATTTCTGATACTAGTTGTTTTTTGTCTGATATGTACTTGAAGGTACAGTCATTATGACTGATGGTATTAAGGTCTTCTTGGTCGTACCATGGTTTTGCTTGCGCTGGCAGGATCTTTGGAACGGCGTGGTAGCATAGTCTGGCCTCCTTTGACATTACCATGATGTCTCCACTGTTGAGAAGTATAGCTGATGGCTCTACAGATTTGTCTTTACCACCAATGAGGAAGATTGCTGACTGGCCGAAACTGTAAAAGAGGGCATAGACAAATTTAGAGAATATGGAACCTACAAGACAAGAACGTGCTCACTCCTTCCCTTCTGAATGCGTTTTAGTTTCTGTTTTGCCCATTATAATATAAAGGGCCTAGATATATAAGTGGGACGCATCTTCGAGGATTAAACTATTGCTAGTCTTCAAACCAGTCTTAAATAAAAATATAAAATGAGAAAACTGAGAGAGAATGTAATGACAAATAATTCAAGCAATAAACTACCTTAATTCTAATACCATTCATCAGTTTTTTGCATGCAATCTCATGAATCTTAATTTAGTTTAAGAAACTAGGCCGGCCTTAGGGTGGGGAGGATGGCGCGGCCGCGCCAGGCGCCAGATGACAAGGGGCGCCAGACGCCGGATGTCAAAGGGCGCCAAACTGGCAACATGGAAAAAAATTAAACCAAAGGGCGCCCAAAGACCATCTCGCACCACCCAGATTTAGGGCTAGGGCCGGCACTGAGTTTCTACTTTATTAATTATTTTAGGCAGGCAAGGTTAATGAGATTAAACTTAACATGTATTCTCACATCTGATTTTGGTTCATATCATTAGTATACAGAGTATACACACCTAAAAGATAATAGAGGAGCTTCTAGATTAACTTCTGAATGGTCTGTATGGGCAGACAGAGTAGAGTCCATGTGGTAATAGTTAACTATAGCTGCCTCAGCCCTGAAGCCGGTGTAACCAAGATACTGCGCCACTACATCAGAGAGCTCTGCCAAGTCCTCGGGAAATGGAGACTTGTTCTCATCTGAGTAAACCTGGAATTTGTAGACAAAGACTTGAAGTGCGTAGGTTTTTGCTAGGCTGTTTATAATAGAGACTGACAGCGACTAAGAAGAAGTGTAAATACATCCAAGTATGACCGCTGAACCAATTTTCATGAAATTTGGTAAGGAGATAGATTGAGTCCCGGGGAAGGATGTAGGATACTTTTTATCCCGGAAATCATCCCTTAAGGGGGTGGAGAGTGATGACTAGGTAAGCGCATGATATAAGTAAATAGCAATTAGGTACTTAATTCTATTGCGATGAATGAGTTCCATGCTGAAGAAGTCGCGGGCAATAACTAGTTGAATAAGAAAATAAATTAATATTTTTTATTTTAAGGCCTGTGTGGCTTATATCAATTTTGTAGTTACTATGTGGCCCTTGACTGTTCGATTACCAACCTCTGCTTTAGAGGTAATGATTTTAACTAAACACAAGCCAAGCATAGAATGACAAGGTATTTATGTACATAAGGTTTAATGTAAAGACAAAGCACACAGAAAATAATATTAACATTTTACTTTTGTATCCCAGTTATGGTGATATCCCAGTGTGCTCCATCGCAACTTCTTCTGAACTTGTTTATTGCATGTTCCATTATCAAAGCACTCGGCCCACCAATCTGGCAACAATACTTCAATATCAATATTCAATTTATTTGGCTTTCTAGGATATGTCTCCAAACATTTTCTAATCCAATACCTTTGTCCTAAGGCTGAAAATGGATTTCTTATTAGAAACAATCCAGGGTGATTACTAAAGGAATAAAGCTCCCATTCCTTAACATTTACTAATCCTAACAATTCGGCTCTGTCATCTTCCCTTATAGTGCTAGGATTTACTGCAAGCGCCTGGAAAATAAAGTATATTGATTAGATACATATCTGGATTAACCCGCAAAATTATATGAAGTAGAAGTAGTGTTATGAAAACGAAATAGGTATATAAATTACCTTATCAGTATGATTACTGTAATTCACTAAGGATATCACTTCACTTAGGGACGGCTTTGGTTTATTGGACTTGTAGTATTTAAACTTTGCTCTAAAATTATCAATTGTTTCCATTATGCATAGGTAAATTCTGAATATTTGGACAAAAACAAACTAATATTTTACTTTTTTCACTGGAAACTGGGAAAATGCTGGGAAAACTATATTATATGTTGCCATAACAAAATAAAAGAAAACTTTGATCAATTTACCTTTTTTCGATAATATACTAAATGCCCTCAATTTTTGAGGGAAATGATGACTGAGCAAACGTAATGTATATAATGACATGTAATATTTATAATATTATTAATAAATGACTATGACTATGACTATGCACTCGCTCAGAATATGGAATTATTAATCCCACTTTCCGGATTTGCAACCCAAATATGCAAATAAGTACAATGAATCATTATTTAGGTTTTAGAAATATAAACAATCATGGGAAAAGTTCTAGCTATGGCAACATTATAATAATCTGTCACCATTTGAGCAACAATTTAAATCGCTGCTTTAAAAGTACTTGCACGAACTTTGGCGTTAATAAATGTAGTTGAAACAACATAAATAGCAATGTGTATTGCAGTATTGTCAAATGTCATAGATATTTATAATATTTATTTCAAATAAATATAGGTATCATCTCTGCACAAGTTTTGCCATAATAAATTAGTTTAATGTGAATTCTATACAATTTAAAGCGTAGAGATCCATTACTAGATATATCATAATATGAGCAACTTAAACACTACCGGTCAGCTACCAGAATCCTTGAAGGTAAATCAAATTTCTCAAAAAATGTCTTACACGTAAGTTCTGTATTTTATAATAATGCAAAATCATTATTTATGTCTAATTATTGCATGACAGACATGTACAATTTTTAACTAGCTAAGGAACAATTTTTTACACTTTTCAGGAGGCACCTGAAGATGGTAAAGCCAAACTTAGAAAATGGTTGAACATGAACTTCCGAATTGAGATGACGGATGGAAGAGTCCTTATTGGTGTATTTCTCTGTACAGATCGGGATGCCAATGTGATATTAGGTAAATATTATTAATCTAGTTTTGTTTGGTGCCATTGAGGTGTGCAATAAAGAGTATTTGTATTTTTGTATTTGTGCCTTAATACATCTTGGTGCCTCAAAATCCATGTTGTTTTGAATTATAGGCCAGTGAAATCTTACAAATAAAAAAGCTAAAATCGCAAAGCGAGATGTAAAGCTGCATTTTTGGCATGTTATTCGCACCCCTTAGGAGTATCTGAAACTACGTTTTGCAAGCAAAAAAAAGTTGTGCTACCTATATGATACGTGAAAAACTGCCAAATTTTCGGACTTTTTTCAGGTATTGTAGTTCAATTCAAAAACTATGGGTTTTTGACATTACTTGTCTATGGCATTTTTAAAGTACATTAAATTTGCAACAATTTAAGCTTACCTACAGCTCCGTATGTCTTATAGTTTTTGAGACATGATGTTTCAAAAATACTGCTTTATTGAGTTTTGTCTATAATGCGTGTTGTTATGGGTTTCCGTCGAACAAACACTTCACTTTCGGAAACCAGCGCCGACTTTTAGTATGTTATCAGGCATATCTCCCGGACCCCGAAACTGCCGGGAGACAATCTCTCCAAGGTCGCTCTCCCGAGTAATGACGTCATGAAAATTTCCGCCGAAACGTTTGGAAAAGTGGCAATCACACCCAACCTATGCAACATACATACACGTGTATGGTATCAAATGAAAGCTGAATAAATATGCCATAACGTATACCTAAATTAAATTTCAATACATTGAGACAATTCAAAACTATCAACAAAATAATAAAAAAGTAAGGAAAACATTTTCGGGTTTCCAGATTTTGCATAATAACTAGAACAGGTACCTACCCGAAAATTATTTTGCACATAAATAATAATCAGTATTTCAGCTTTAAATTACTATTAATTGTTTCTAGATATGACCAAAACCGGGAGAGAAATGCTGAAAAAACCAACAGCGCGATGCGGTTTTTCCATACAAGATAAAAAAATGATGAAATATCTATTTTCCATGAACCAGCTCCAGCGTTTTAGTATATTGTTAGGCATGTTATGGCATATTATGGAATATTTATTCAGCTTTCATTTGATACCATACAAGTGTATGTATGTTGCATAGGTTGGGTGTGATTGCCACTTTTCCAAACGTTTCGGCGGAAATTTTCATGACGTCATTACTCGGGAGAGCGACCTTGGAGAGATTGTCTCCCGGCAGTTTCGGGGTCCGGGAGATATGCCTGATAACATACTAAAAGTCGGCGCTGGTTTCCGAAAGTGAAGTGTTTGTTCGACGGAAACCCATAACAACACGCATTATAGGCAAAACTCAATAAAGCAGTATTTTTGAAACATCATGTCTCAAAAACTATAAGCCATACGGAGCTGTAGGTAGGCTTAAATTGTTGCAAATTTAATGTACTTTAAAAATGCCATAGACAAGTAATGTCAAAAACCCATAGTTTTTGAATTGAACTACAATACCTGAAAAAAGTCCGAAAATTTTGCAGTTTTTCACGTATCATATAAGTAGCACAACTTTTTTTTGCTTGCAAAACGTAGTTTCAGATACTCCTAAGGGGTGCAAATAACATACCAAAAATGCAGCTTTACATCTCGCTTTGCGATTTTAATGTACGATTTCACTGCTGTATTAGTAGACAAGGGGTAGTTATTTATTAGGTATATTGTTTAAAGTTGCCTTATGTTAACTACTTTGTAGATTGCGTTATACTTTATATTCTTATTTTTATGAATAAATTATATTTTCAAAATAAATACCTTGGGCTACCAAACAACATAAATGTCAATTTTATTGTATAACTTCTTTTTAGATTTAGATCCTTCCAATTTGAGTTAACACAGTCAAAAAAATTACTGTGAAATTTTTATGCTTACTTCATAGGCATGCAATATTAATTAATGTCTTCTGTTCTGCAATTCCAGGTGCTTGCTCAGAATACCTTAAGAGCAATGATGGTGAAACAGAAGAACCCAGGGTGCTGGGCTTAGTCATGGTGCCGGGTCGCCACATTGTCTCCATACAGATAGATGACATGGCAGCACAGCGCAGAAATGCTCCGATTATGAATGATTCTATGTGGCTTTAATTGTGAGTGTATTGTTATTTTATTTTTATTTACTTTATTAAAATAATAAAATCTCAAACAAATCAGAACCATTTATTCAGTTCCAACAATGTTCACATTTAAATTTTCTACAAGTTGTTGCAGAATTTCTACTTCTAAATAAATGTTTTTAGAATCATTAGCAAAGGGATTATAGATGTCACTTGCATTCACATTGTTAGTGGTTGTTAGAAGAGCTGTTATCTCTTGTCTGAGCATTTGTATTCCACTTGTAGGATTTGACAAAACACTATACAAAAATGTTGAATCCATTAATTTTTGCAAACATATATATGGATGTGTCAATATGTTCAACTGGCTAATATTTTTATAGTAAATGGCACTTAAGTTCCTTACATCCTCATCCTCGTCTTGCAAAAGAATTATTGCTGACGTGATTGTAGTTACTTTCACAGGATCTGGCAAAGTGTGGAACATACTTGATAGTTCATTATTTGCTAATGCTGCAATGAATCTCAATTCTACATCAACTGTTTCGGGGTCACATAATCCTAATATATTAGTAGACAAATAAGCAAGCCCTTTTTCATCATTTTTACTCAACAGAATTCGTGCAGTAAATGGTAATAAGTATCGCAATTTATACGAAAGACCACTTGTCCTTATAGCATGCAGCAAAGATTCTATGCAACAAGTTATGTCAAGTAATTGAGAAATTTTATAAAGTGATTTCCATACTGCACTACTGTTTAATCTATTATGACAAGCCAATAGCACTTCTGCCGTTTTATTTAGCACATCTTTTGGAACATTTTTTGTCTGACATTGTATTTTGTCAAGCAAAATTTCGCAGCAGTACTCAAATTCATTTCGTTTTAAAAATATTTCTATTACGTTAGGTATTTCTTTCCATGAAATATTTTGGATACATTTTTTTATTCGCGTATTTGCCCAAGCATGTATTCCAGGCGCGTAAATATTAGAGTCCAGTTCAGTCATAGTGTCAAGTAAGGTATCAACAGAAATATCAATACCAAAAACTTCTTCGTATAGTTCCTTACACACATAGGAATGTCTGCCTTTGCAAAGTTCACTCTGAATAGCCTGTTTCAAAATGTTGATTCGAGTGATGTTCTCTTCATTGTTGTAGTATTTATAGCAATGGGCTAATAACATAAGGACTCCATGCAAAATGTTTTCTGATGCAAGTCCATGATCCATCATTGAGTTAAAAATAGAATCAAATGAGAAAATATTGAATACAGATTTGGCAGTAAGACGTCTTATCGTGTAGATGGGACTATCCAGTAGACTAATTAAACTATTTAGCAAGTTTAAATGGAATGTTCTTTCTTCTGTTGTGTCACTGGAAAAATTGTATCTCATAGCACTATTTGCGAGCATATTCAATATGGGTACTAAATTGGAATGTGATAGTACTTTATCAGAATTATTAATACTCCCAAGTTGATGATTGATGTATATCCACAATTTCGGGGAATGTGTGCGTATTTCATCACAAGCTACAGTTGCAATGGTCTCGTCTCCAGACCCAGATGCTTTTTTCTGACCAATTAGCTTGGGAACTAAAGCACCATATAACTGTAGGGCAGCATTCCTGAAATACAATGATCAAATTCACAAGTCACATAATATATTAATTTCTGAAGAATGCACATAATTATACTCAGATAAATCACCTTATTTGCCAATGAGGACTTGTGAGATTGTCAAATGCGAGCTTGGCCAACTGTGGTGAGTAGTACATAACATCAGAAGCAATACTGCTATCTACAACTATTCTTGTCAGGAAATGAATGTATATCGCTTTTGGCAAATCCTTTTCATTGTCTATATCTGTATTTCCGTGTAGTTTCTCAGGCAGGTCTTCAGAGTGACTGCAGGTTTCCAATATCATGTTCATAAAGTAATGAAATAAAGGCTGTAAAAGACCAAAACATTAATTTATACAATTTTACTACCATATATTGAACCATTTCATTATATTTTAATAATAATATAATGTCTGAAACTGTTTTCCATGTAGGTACTTGAAATTAATCAGTAATTTTTATTTGAATTTTTAATTAGATCAGTAATTTATAATTGATATGGCCTTACTTTTCCCTTTTTCATATCGCTGGATACTATTCTGTGGACCATTATGGATAGGCCAGCACCTCTTCTGGTAATAGAAGCCATTTTGCTTGCTTCTGTTATCAATTCCTTCAGCTTGGATTTAAGCAGTACATGAGGAATACTAGAAATATCCTCTGCATTAGCAAGGGATGTCAAATATTGAATGGCTCGACCTGCAAATGTTTAAAACAGAAATGCATTTATTACATTGATCAAATTAGTAATACAAAAGAACACTTAACCAAGATATATAGACCTTATCCCACTGCAATAAGAACAAGGATCAAATGGCCACTTATTTATATGTACCTATTCCTTGGTATTGACACAATTAGACTACTTCAAACGCTTACCAAGAGCAGCCCCTGCAGCTTCAATAGCCCCTTTGTGGCGTGAACTTTCCAATACTCGGGTTATTATGAGTAAGAATTTCTCTATATGTTGTACTTGATTACAATGCCGAATCATAAGCGATGCTAGATCACAGCATGCCTGAAAAAGAAAAACTTAACTATGTACCTATTATTCAACCAACTAAGTTAAGAATACAAAAATCAATCTTGGTCGGAAATTCTAAGTACATACCTTTACATTTAGCCACATACAATTCAGTACCATTTGATGTAAACCAGATATCTTTGTATTATCTTTATCTTCTTTTGATGTGAATACTGATTTATTTATGATCTGCTCCACCATATCATTCATTTTTGAAAAGTCTGAACTTGATGAATTTTCCTCCCAAGCAAAGTGATTTGATACATCATCCAATGTTTTAAGAAGATTCATTATTTCATCGTCTGAAACCTTTATGTTGTAAGACTTCTGATCGCAGACATCTAATACAACCAGCATTATATCCATGAAAGAGTGCAACTGTTTTCCATTTTCAATTGACTCCAAAATGTCAGTCTTCAAATTGTTTTCATTTGTCAATTCATTAAAAGCAAAAGTAAATACATCTTCAACAGTTTTAAATGTTGCTTGTTCGAGTTTTTCTTTTAAAAGAATACTGACTATTAATTTAAACATACTCTGACCACAACTGATTTCATAGAAAAATTTGCCTCCAATACTTTTCAAAGCCTCTTGCGTTACATGATTAATAAGGTCAGTTTTCTTGAAAGCATCTGAATAATAGTTTAAAAGTAAATGCACAATGTTCTCTCTTATATCATCTGATGGATCTTGTAGGAAACTTATTAACTTTTTGATGAATGCTTCATCAGATAGCAACCATTTAGTATCATCAACTAACATTTTATACAAAGTGGTATCACTGTGTCTAGTTTGATTCTTCTTATTTTTGGGAATGTCAATCAAACACTCCCACATGATAATGCACAATTTTACACCAGTTATTTTTCTTTGATAATTGCCTTTGAAATTTAAATTAGAAACAACAAGCTCCTGCATGTCTTTCAAAAAGTTTTGAAGATATTGTAAATCCACAGTTTCACCACTTTTGCAGTGTGTGGTAAAAGCTGCATGATTTTGCATCAAGAAGTTTTTAAGGCACTTTAACATGCTTAACCTTAACACAGTACAGTCAGAGTTTATATTATTTTTGACATAGCTTAATACAAGTTGGAATTCTAAGTTGCTAGGTATTGTTTTGCCTTGGAATTCGCAAATTATATCAAAAGCAGCCATCCTTATATCCACATTCCCATGTTCTATTCCTTGCACCAACATTAATTCAATAAATTTATAATTTGCTGTTGAACTCCAATTCTTTCGGACAAGGCCAAGTTTGTTTGCTTGTTTAAAAACAAGCAAGCTGCTGTATAATTTTGCATCCAACTGTGCAATGTTTTTAAACATAACTTCAAACTGATTTATCAATGATGGAAACTTTTTTAGTGTTTGCAAACACCAGTAGTTGTTAAAGTTCTCAATTGCTTTGGTAGATCCTCCATTTAGAATTCCATCAACAGTAGGCAAGAATATTTGAATCCAATCATCTTCAGTGGCCAACTTCTTCAAAATTGCAAAATACATGTCAGTCCCTGCCGATACTAAACCCGGTTTCTCTATACTATTTAATAAGCCAGTAAGCCAATCAGTTACTTGAATAAGTTTTGATATATTCCCTTTGTACTGTCCTATCATTTCTGCAAGCATTAAATACTTAGCTTTATTCCAATAAAAGTTGTTGATTTCCTCAACAACATTTTGATAAGTAGTAGTGTCCATCAATGATATTAGTGTTTGGAATATTGTTTTATTTAAATCCCTAACCCCTGTGATAGGATTTTCCCAATTATGGTTCACTAAATTTAGCAATTTAACTTGGGTATTTTTCGTAAATATGCAGTCTTGTAGCTCTGTCCCACAAACTTTCTTGAAGGAACTTATTGTCTTGAAAACAATAAAAGTGTTTCTTGAATAATCATAACACATCTGGATGAGTAAATCTATAATTGAATTCAGGAGAACTACTAAAGTTGCATTTTCCTTATTGGATTTAATCAGAAAATTGGACTGAAATATTCCGTACATTAAAGAAGCCACCCATGTTGTCTTTGGATTTATCAAGACATCATTTTTTCTCAGATTTATTTCAGATTCAATGCTTTGTAATACTTCCATTAAATAGAATTCTTCTCTTCCCGTCAGAGGAATGACAGTGTAAAAGCATGTTGCGCAAAGTAATTGGTCATCTAAGTTGAGCCGTCCTGATTGTAAATGAAGCCAAAGAATTTGTGTTATTTTATCCCAAGATGTACAGTTGTTATCGTTTGATTGATGTTTCTTTGCAGATATAAAGACTTCCTGAAATTTAAAAATAAAATATGCTTATAGCTATACACTCTCTGGATGTTATACTTCTCATGTTTCATTGATTCCTTTATTACTTGTATATCTTTTTTTTACTTATGATAACTACAGTCTACAGTTTGTGCACAATTACTTGCCTGTATTAATGCATTCGTGAGTTCATTAGCCTCAAGCAATATCTGGATTAAAACCTCCATTTTACAATATGTTTGTCATGCCCTGAAAGAAACATTTGTAATGTTTTACAATAATAAAACTGGTAACACTCATTTTATTGAATACATAGTTAACTTCCCTGTATATTATTGTAAATCCCATAAGGTTTGTGCCAAGGAAGGTAAATCAAAAGCCAATTGAAACTAAAAATAATTTACTAAGAAAATCTAATATTTACAACAAAAACTCAACAAATTATCATAAATCTTTATTGGTCTTTAATAGGTTCATATCCTTCCTTCTGCATTTTCTCTTTGAACACATTAAAGTCCCGTTTTCTATCAAAGTGTGAAACCCACTGTGTAGGGCACGACTTTTCGAATAGCTTTCTAAACTCCAAACACTCTTTAGGTTTGAAGGAGTTGTCTTTGACATTCTGCTTATCTAAACACTCCCAGTAACGATCCCTGGCGTCCCAACAAGTCTTTCTTTGTTGTTTGTCAGGAAAAGACATCGTTCGCGATTGAATATAAACCTAAAACGGAAATTAAACATGATTTTTTTTTAAAGATTGACTGTCAGTTCTACTTACGAATCGGAATTTAGAGCCCCCTTCAGATATTATCAATCACGCACTGCATTCATACAATACTTACGTAATGTTATAACGACGTTATAGTATCGTAGCCTTTGACAGCAAGTTTTGCGAATGTATTTAATTTTTTATTGGTAATATAATATTTCTTATTCTCTTTAGCGATATCGCATAACCTCAAAACTTGCTTGAGAGCAACTGACAGTGACAAGTCGACAACTGACTGACAGCTCAGTCACACTCATGTTACCGTTCAAGACAAGGTTTATAACGTTTGCGTCGTTTTATAAAAATGTATAATTTACTTAATTCCAAAACTACTGTGGATTTAAAATAGCTCTACCGGGTCTTTGAACAAGAAATATAAATGTCTAAATTGGCGTAAACAAAAAACGATTATATTGAAAAGTTTAATCTTATCTTATATCTTTAAACGAGCAATTCTTGTATATTTATTTATTTCGGGGATCTCGGGAACGGCCGTTAGGCTTTGCTCGGCGTTTTCCCGGGCATGAGACCTAGCTAGATCGATTGCTCGTCCCCGAAAACCCCCACATACCAAATTTCATCAAAATCGTTAGAAGCTCGGCCGCCCAGATATTATATTATAACATGTAAACCAGATGTAAACCCTTATTTACCTAGCTAGCAGGATAGGTTTTATGGTAACGTTTTACGTGACATTATGAACTATTTTGACTGTAAACATGAAAAAAAACCTATCGTTCTAGCTGGGCTGACCTATACAAAATTATCGAGGGTTTTAGGTATTGAGCCGTCGTTATAAATGACTATCCACTGATAGTACTGATTTCAAATTCCTTTACGAATTCTGATACAAAATCCAACTTGTTCAAGGTGAAAAAATGAAAATGGGTCATCTCAATATCGGCCATCACATCTCTCAATAACTTTTTCACAATTTCCCGTCCCGGTATGTTGGACTCCTCTTTGTTTTTTACTTGCTCCAGTAAGTCTTGAGAAACTTTCACCTTGCATAGATTAATAAAACCATTGAGCTGTTTTATATTCTCGAACAGGAATACACCCGGTATTATTGGTATGTTAATTCCGATCTCTTTACAATTTTTTACAAAATTGCTTAATACGTCTTTTTCGAAAAACGCTTGTGTGAGGACAAAGTCTGCTCCACTGTTGATTTTGTCTTTGAGGTTTAGTAACTTATCCCCAGTGTGGTCGGGTGATCCGGCCACTCCTATGCAGAAGTAATTTCCTGTGCGAGCCCTTATGTAGCCTATTAACTCTTGACTACTTTTAAAATCTGAAGTTGCCGCATCGTATTTTTCTGTAAGTAATAAGATTCAGTTAGGATACGAACATCGAACTTACGTTAAATATTTCAAAAACTTCGAAATTATAACTTGTAAACTGCTATTTTAGTTCAATAAGGGTAATATAATATTGAACAGGCGGCCTCAACCAAATTTGGACTTACATACCTCCTAACATCACAAGTAAATTGCAAATATCTTGCTCCTGTAGCAATGCCAACACTTGGTTCAAGTAGTCCTTCCTCAACATATCACAAGTCAAATGCATCAATACTTGTTTCTGTTTGTTTCTCAAAAACTTGCTCATCCTTATGGGTGCAATATTCAAGTCTTCGCACTTGTGGGATTTAGCGTGCCACGTCACTGAGAAAAACACTGGTTCCACTTGCAACTTTCTAATGTCTTCAACTGTTATATCTGGAGTAAGTTCAAAAGAATATGAAAACTCATTTTCATGTTTTATTAGCTCGGTAATTTTTTGAGAAAACATATTTATGATTCCGTATGATAAGAAGAACTACTAATAGCTATTTTTTAATTGTGCAGAATTAGTAGGAATGGCTAGTGAACTCGTTCAGTGCTTATTTGTTTTCTTATTGTGACTGGCTTATCGATGCTAGGCAATACTACGTACTACGCACTTGTACAGTCAAGGGCATAAATATGTATACATATTTGGATCTTATTTCAATGGAATAAGGTGAAAAAATGTATACATATTGGTGCCCTTGACTGTACTTTATGCGCGATAACTCGATAAGCCACGACATTTGGAACGTTTATAGAGAGAGCTATTGACTATTAATGCGGACTTCGTTATCATATGTTAAATTTGTTAAAGTCTCGAGTCTGAGTAACGTTATGTTATCTATTAAGACAGAGTGAATGCTGGCCACTCTTTATTCAAGACTTACTTTTAGGTATACTACGCTATCTGTTTTTTCAGGAGTACACTGCAGATAAATAATAGATAGGGCGGGGCTTTCAAGGGTGATTAAAAAAAAACAATATCCAAATGATTTAGTGTAATGACTGTTCTAAACATTGATTACCAATCAGCCATATAGGTATCACAACCAAAATCAAGTTCTACGAATAACTTAAAAGACCTAGAAAACCATTAGGTACGTAAAGCTGCCTCGAAGCTGTAACATGTCGAATAAGTACGTACTTTTCTCAAACATGCTGGATAAGTATGTGGGCGATGTTCGCGAAAATAAGACTGCGCAACCCTTACGGGTTTTTTCGAATTTACAGGAAGATCATGGAATTTGTATAAAATTCTTCAAATTTCCACGTATTATTTGAGAAAAGTACTATACATATGTGCCTCGGCGGGGACGAGCATTGCCTGCCTTGTATTGCTAGACGGCTTCGCGTACCTTCGGCTATCTATTACACACTCGGCAGGCAATCCCTTCCCGGCCTTTATAACAATATTCTTTATTGCCGTGTCTACAGTCTACTACGTTTCCCTTTTACATGTATATAAAATCGACTACTTATCTATTAGGTACACTTTAATTGCGATTAACGTGAAGTTCTTTCGGTAATGACGGAATAGGTATAATACAATGACGACGATTTATGTTTATTCGTGTAAAAGCTTCCAAACACCTATTCCTACGAATTGTCTAAATTATGTAAGACTTATTGAAGCCTACTATTATAAATGCAATATCCCTTACGTATGTTAGTTATTGTTACGGTTTAATAAAGCTTCGGATTAATTAACTAATATGAATTTGTTACTAAAAATGTTTATCTTTGATATTTAATCGAAATCGTTTTTAAAAACAATTCGACGAAATCGCAGATTATCGTTAACTTAGTTACTTATTAATGCTTAACGTTATCGTTATGGTAAGTTAAAAGTGCCAACATATCTGCCTAAAGTGATGTCTAAATGTACCTATGATAGATCTCATATTCTAACATAAGAATTTATGGCACCTGTGGGTGCCCTACTCTACTTAAGCAGCATTGACGTGTTCTGTCAAATCAAACATTCATTTGTTGTAATATTTTCATACAAAAGTGGCATCATTTTTCCAATCTGCAAAAGTAGAGGTAATATTGTTTATCAATGACTTACTTTACGAATTCATGTTTCTTACATATATATCTAACACGGTATGTGCAGTAAATGTACATTGCCACTATAACATGGCGCTGTGATATGTCTACGTCAATTTAAGCTAACAATTGAATAATATAAAAGTCCATCAATATTTACTTTGTTCCTGGCATTTTTTATAGCTTTAAATGCAGTACATACCCCGGGACCGTCTCATTTAAGTTCTTAAAATTATAAGCCGTTGTAATTTTAAACTAAAATACCTAATTAACTACGCCATACGTTTGCAGCAATCAATCAACTTTGCGGCAAAACATTCCGCCCGTGATCTTGGGTTTTGACGGTTAAGTTGGTCTGAATTGACACGGAATTCAGTCTTTTTTTCAAAAGATGTAAACAGAGGTAGATTATTTACAAGGGAGCTTCTTATCGATAATGATCTTCACTTGGAACTGCTCTGTAATTTTTGCCTTGATTTATAACGAGAAAACGAGATAATCTATCCAATGGATTTTTAACACGTAACCAACCATGAATAAGCAAGACAAAAGGTATTTAATTTCCATGTATACGTCATTGCTTCCAAGTGAACATCATTATGTTCATTAAACCTTATTCAAGCAGTAGCTCATAAAAATGTCATTGTCATCCGCCTCACTTAACAATTTAACCTATTTT
Source organism: Cenopis cana (assembly GCA_951800055.1). Taxonomy (NCBI): domain Eukaryota; kingdom Metazoa; phylum Arthropoda; class Insecta; order Lepidoptera; family Tortricidae; genus Cenopis; species Cenopis cana. Next base: position 7,493,999 of record OX637486.1, on the reverse strand, counting down.
GATATTGTCGCATTGCTTATCACTAATTTAATATCACTAAATTAATAATTCAACAAGTCATCAGTATCCGTTAACAACAAATTATCGCCAATTATTACTTAACTCAATATTAATTGTGAATCGTTTTATAGTTGGTTCAATTATTGACAGTATTACTGAATGAACAATGGAAATTAAAGACTCATTATTTAAACTTAAAAGTTTGAAATAAACCATTTTTTATTGAATTGAATTGAACCAATTTAATTGAATATTTTGCTCTGCTGAAAGATATATCGATTAATCACAAAATCATTGGAATGATCAAAATGAAATCTCATGCTTGTTCTAACAAATGCCTTAAATTGAAGCTAAAAGTTTAAATGTATACCTTACCTATTCATTTGATTGAAGATCGGAATGGTGAATTTATGCAAATCATTACATTAAAGTTATGTCTAAAGTGGTAGTGGTAATCCCTATAACATGACTAAATTTACTGTCGTTATATATGTTTGAAGCTCTAAGTATATCGTAGTAGATAAGCATAGTTAGATAATCTTTCTGTCTGGCTCCAAATTGAGGTCCAATATTGCAGATTTTCACGAATCGGACGGTCGGCAAACTATTGCAAAAAGTATAGTGCTAACGAAAGAGTGAACGTGAACATTGTAAATTTTATGTCACACCTGGCCATAAAGCGGCGAATACCGCACGCTACGCGCGCGGGAATCCCACTTCCTGGCCAGTAGGGTGACATAAAATTTTGTACTTAACACGGGCGGTAATAAAGAAAGCTTCAGATCGCATATTTATCACCCTTGCCTTCGGCTCGGGCGTCAAATACCTGCGATCTGAGACATTCTTTGTTTTACCGCTCTTGTTAAGTAATGCACTATAATAATATCAGTCAGTAATGCATAATAGATATACGATATTACAAAGCTAAAACTATTGTACGCATACAAATACGAACTAATTCGGTTACTGCCGTTATGATACCGTTAATTATATGCCGTTATACAAAATTCTTAAAGCTATGAGTATTTTTTAAATAATAATCTTTTTATGAATTATGCATATGCCTTGCCTAACATTTGATGTACCTAAGCAAAGACAAGTAAATAAGTAGACTTATACTAGTAAGACTCTAAGTAAATAAGTGACGGACCTATTTTTACTTTTGAAGAAGAGAAGAGATCTTCAAGAAGAGTCTCATAGGAGGGCATTAGAATAGGCGAGGTCGCATTTCCATAATATTTTATATGTGATTACAGAGCCGTGTTCCGAATCACGCTAAAAATGCTCGCAGCGCTTACAGTGCTGACGGCCGGTGCAAATCAAATAGCACGCTCAAGGCCGCGTGAGTAGTGTTTTGTTTCGGACCGCTATTCGCTTGAGCGCGCTCGCGATCGGACCGATTCACGCTCATAGCCCGTGTTTACTGTCATGTTCATATTTCAAACGTCAACTTGAGTTTGGCTCAAGGTGCTTACGCCTGGGAGTGTGAGCACCGTGAGCGCCGTCCATGACATCATCAGTGACGTCACGACATCTCATGTAAGCGCTATGAGCGTGAATCGGTCCGATCGTAAGCGCGCTTTGAGCGCTGTGAGCGTGATTCGGAATATGCCTCCAGTCGACCGCTTAAATGAGACCGCGCGGAAGGGTAGCGGGAGGCAGGGACCCGCCACCCGCTACCCGACCGCTACCCTTTGACGTCTCCCCTCTTACTCCTGTCCCGTCACAGGCGCGGTCTCATTAAACGGTACACCTATAGGCCCTACCTCACATGACGACTCCTAGAGAGATCGGAGGAACGTAGTTTAGTGCGGCTGTTCATCATCACCTAGTCCACTCTTGCACATCATACGTCCCACTGCTCAAGCCAGGATGAGATTAGTTAAGGTAGGTAGTAGCCTCCATGCTGCTCTATGCAGGTTTCCTCGCAGTGTTGGCGATTATGAATTGATATTTACTTATCTCTGATGTAGGTACTTAAATTATAAAAAATATTCTCAATAGGTATTTAAAGTCAGATAGCAAACAATGAAATTATGTAGATCAAAAATTGTTCAAACATATTGACTCTGGCTCAGGTAGGACCTGTAGGCCAACCGCTTAACGGAGTCCGCGCGAAAGGGTAGCGGGAGACAGACCCGCTACCCGTCCGCTACCCTTTGACGTGTCTTTGTTTGTCTTGTCTTGCCCCTGTCCCATCACAGGCACGGGTGGGCACGGTCTCAGTTAAACGGTACACCTATAGAGATAAAAAATATATTATTTTTCTTTTCCTCAAAGGTGGTTTTTATATTGACTCCATCTGCTCGGTTAGTTCGAGGATCGGGCTCTCGCTTAGTGGCAGCATGCCTGCGCTCGGCGGGAGGCTGTGGCCCTGCCAGTTTGACTGAAATTAGACGCACATAAGCTAATATTATACACAATCCTAGATGTATGCATGTAGGCAATTCAATTTATAGTACACATAAACAGGTTTAAACATATAAAAAGTGGTCTTCTTTTGAGAAACACTAGATTTTGTTATTGCCAACTTAAAAGTGCCGTTGCGGCCTACAAGCAGAATAAAGTTCCTTTATTTCATTTACTTAAAGGTCGTACAGGTAGGTATAACATGAAAGTAGTCTGGATCAAAAATACCTAATCGAATGAATCCTCTCATAATATGCCTATACTGAAACCTTAATTCGTCGAAATGAGACATTTTAAAATATGAGTACAGAGTACCTAACCTGTCAAGCACTCATAATTTGCACTTGACAGTACACGGGCGGATCATTCCGACCTGTCCCTTACCACCAGCTGGGAATTTTTCCCAAGTAAGTCTACTGGAAAAAAAATCTTTAGAGGGCCTACCGCGAATCGGAAACCAAGTTTGTTCGTGTATCCCCTCTCGCACTTGCATATGATTCTCGGGAGTAGTCGGGAGTTACCCATTAAGCTTATTCCTTTTACATAGGTTCATTTATCTTTAGCCAACCTAATGGGTGCATAATATGCATACCAACTACTTAGGTTCCTTGTAGGAACAGTTGTTTTTATTATCGATTGCAAAATGCAATTGACTGGACACGCATCCAATGTGTTTACATAAATCTAAACAAAAGATGGTACCCGTATTGGCTGGTATGTTCTTTACCTCTACTTCAAGCGTTAAATAGGCATGTTCTGTATTGTGTTCTTTTTTGAGGTAGGTATGCAATTAAGTTTGTATTTTTATTGTATTGTAATAAATTATTTTCTGAATTTTACAGTTACTAGTAGGTACCTACTTTCAATAGCATAAGAAAATTTTGTTCTTCTTTTTTTATTTTATTTGGCATAGCATTATCTCTCTATTTATTAGCATTCAATTTCTAACAAAACTGTGGTCTTATCAAATCACTTAGCTTTTATGGTGATAGATCTATGCTAACACGGTCAAAATTACCTGCACCTGATTTTGCCTGACGCTCTCGGGTTAACGCATTTTTGACCGTGTTATAAACTAGAAACTAGTTAACTACGTATGACTATTTTCATGCAATGTGGCCCCAAAAAGCTAGCGATGCGGTGACAAAATAAAACAATAACTCTGAAAATCATTAAATTTATTTAAATGAAACATTTTTTTTCTAGGTAAAGCTGTCACATCTTACATACGTAACTATGATAGTTATTTGCAAATAATCACAAAATGTATATACAAACTTTCACAAAGAAAACAAAGTATAACATAACATCTTCATAAATATTATAAATAGATACTTAATCTAAAAAAAATCATGGAAGAACATTAAATAAATAGTATAAATATAGGATTCTCTTAATGTGATGTTCGTAAAAGATACACGTGAAATGCAACTTTACTTACAATACAATACTTGGCAAGTAAACAATGGAATAATAGTTAATGTGATGAAAATTCTTCGTCTCAATTGAAAGGAATGAATATCTCAATTAGATTTAGTGCATTTGAGTACAAAACTTACAGCATTCAAATCGAGTGCATAAAATCACTATCTTAATATTGTTTTTAAACTACTCCTACAATCTACTAATATGTTTTCAATTTCCATAATTTCACTTCATAACGACAGATACCTCGTGCCGGCAGTCACAACGGTCATACATCTATGCACTAACTAATTATTGTCATGCACTCATCGGTAATATCATAAGTTCTGCGCGATTACATCAATGCATGCACCCTACATGAAGAATTCATATAGATGATAATAATTATGCTATTTCATCACTATAATTATTATGCTACGACGTGTTTAGCACTACCGTGCAGTCAAGTGTTGCGACGAAAATGCCACGACGAGATACTGCATGCAATACGGGTTATCCCACCTGTAGACATTGGTAACAGCTCGGATTTTCCAACATGTCCCCAATAGTAACAGATGGGAACCCGTGCAACTAATCTACGGAGATCTAGCTAGTTGATCTGTTGGAATACCTGGAAGCAGGGTTGCGGCTGGAAGAGGCCGGCGTTCCACTGCTGCGGCCACAGTGGAGCCGCTTCGGCCATCGGCGCCGTCTCATCCGACCTCGTCCCCTCTCGCCGCTGCTCCGAGATCTGACAAGCGCTCTGCAGACTAGACGGCAAATTCGACCACGTCTCGTTCCCCAATCTATCCTTGTTCATTATGCTTATCTCCATTGAACCTTGATAAGCGAGGCGGTCTTCCTCCTCTTTGTGCTTCGGGGAACGATTCGGACCTTCTACTATAGCTTGGAACGCTAGGAGATCTCTATTCTCGGTCTCCGTTAACGGGAGTGGTGGGAGGATCTGCTGTTGTTGAGCGATTTTGTAGCTCTGTTGTCTGAGCATCTGTCGCCGACTGAGGCCGACCTGGAGCGAATGAAGAGCGCCGATGTCATGGGCAGAGACATTGGGCGGTGTCATCTGCTTCTGTAGCAGCTGTCGTTTCTGCTGGAACAATCGATGTTGCATCAACTGTTGTTGAAGCGGCGGCTTACTAGCCTGAGACGGAGTCCCGTGTAATTCTGATGGCTCCTGCAATTGAGCCACCATCTTTGGGCTAGCTGGCATCGGAGGTGAAGTACTAGAGTAGTTGAATGTTTCGGGTAGACTGATTCGTTTGGGCGTAAGATTCTTCGTGTCCAAGTAGTGGGGGCTGAATGACGCCGCGAACTGATTGTGCTGAATCTGCCTCTGTGTCATTTCTTCCGCCGGAATAGAAGACTGGTATTGGGTTTTCAACTTTTGAGCTTCTTTTTGGACTAAATGCAGTTCTAGAACACCTTTAGCTTTGCAGTTCTCATTTAGACGTTGGCTATTAAATGCTAATGTATTGACTTGCTGCTCGCTTGACTGTGCCGCTTGCTGCGCCACTAATCCATCACTCGCTCGTCTTCCTTCTCTGAAATCGACAGGGCTTCGAGTCATCGCTCTTGTGCAGTTCTTATTAGCAGACTGATAGTTTAATGGATTATGTCGCGCTATGGAACCTATCCCCGGAGTTTTACTATTATACGAAGATATATACACACAAGGATGCATCGGACTTGTGTTGACGAGGGTGCTGTTCTCGTATGCAAGTTTGTCTTCATTTGACGTACAACTGGGAAGGCTACTTGCTAGTTCACTGGAACAGTCTGATAGCTGGTAGTCGAGGCTTTCGAATGTGGAAAAATTGCTTTGAGAGGAATCGCAGCTGAGGTTCTGGCTAAGGCTTTTGTTGTTGAAGAAGGTCACTACGCCGCTGCTAGAGCTAGAACTTGCGTAGGAACTAAGACGGTTCTGGACTCCACTCGGGACACTCGCTACATCTTCCATATCCGTCTCGCAACCTTCGTCCGTCGACGACGAATACTGTTGCTGAAATTTTGTGGCATCAGTCGCGCTATTACTCTGAAGATTTTGCCCGGAGAATGTCTGAGTGGTAGTGTATCTGTTTAACGAAAACTTGCTATCCGGCCTGTACAGAGTATTTGGAATCAAGTCACTAGTTGCTGTGGATGTCGTGGGAAGGTTCCCGTCTGTGCTCGATATAGGAGGCAATACTGTGTTTTGCAAATACGAGTAGGCTGGGAGATGGTGATTCATGTAGTCTTTAAACGGCGGTGTGCTAGATTGCAGCCTACTTAGATCTTGTTGCTGCGCTTGCGATACAAGCCTGCTGGATTCTAAGGGCTTTGGTTGCTCTAAGACGCCTAATTTAGCTTCCGCTAACTGCGGTATCGGACTAGTACTTAAATTCACAGTTCCTTTCAGGGGCAAAGGAGACTGTTGCAAGGTATTCATAAGTTTGGCTGCTTCAGAACACATAGTAAACGTCGTTGAACTTGGCAGTTTCATTGTCTCTACACTAAAATTGGTCGCTGATGCAGAATTTTGGAGAAAGTTTGCGATTAAATTGTGATCTGTCGCTGAGGAACTTCTTCCACCGTCTATCGCGCATTTGGAATCAAAACTCGATGACGTTAATAGCCTAGTACCATCGACAGTGTTTTTGCTTGTGTCCGGCCCGACTGTTGTCGATTGTTGGAGGAGTCTTCGACAGTCCTCACTTGACTGCTTCAAGATGTTCTGCTGCTGTTCGTAAGTAGAAGCGAGTAGCCTATGAGTTGGGACGCCGTCGTTTAACTTCGCACCTAGCCTCTGTGTGGATTGAGTAACATCATTATTTCTCAATGAGAGAAGTCTCGTCGATTCTGTCTCATGACTCCGACTTGAGCCTACATCTAGGTTGCCGACTAGAAAGCTCCTATGCGTATCCGAGGGGTCGGAATTTCGTTGGAGCAGTCTTTGTTCAGTCATGTTGACACCCGCCAGGGACAGTAGGCGTTGGGTTTCAGAAGAGGAAGAATCGGATGAAGTAGCGGATATCATAGGGGTCGCTCTGCTGAACTCTCGCGACTGAGGATCGCCGGCGTGTAATATTCTGAAAGGAAGAAAATACTGTCGTAAATACGAAGTCCCGGTTTAGTTTTCAAATAAAGGGTTAATATATTAGTGGTTCCTAACCTCGAGTCGCTCAAAACGCGTGCTTAAAATAGGGAAGTCCCAAATTCCCAGTCAAAAGTTCGCTGCTTCTGCATAACAGACCACTACGAAGGTGGTGAGATGAGGTCGACGTCAGCAAGACAGGAGAGTGAGGCGTGGAAAGGAAGAGGGAGACCTTTACACAGCGGGGACATATCAGGCACTTGGAACAAAAAAAAAACAAAAATAATTACAGCCGCAACCTCGTGTCATGAATATATAATTATGAATATATAAGTATATATGATTGCAACTTATATCATGAAAGTTTAACTAAGTTCTCAAGATAAATCCAAGGAAAAAGTCCTAATATATATAAATCTGACGGAAAATATAGCGTGTTTTTGGTGCTGGATTATTCTACATAGTTAGATTGTAAGTTATAATAAGAGAAACACACGTCACAATCTCAATGGTACCGAAAATTGGACCATTTCTTCACCAGGGTAACAAAGTTGTCCTATAAACAGTTGACATCGACATGTCAAATTGTCAATCAGGATTTCCGACAGTAAACTATTGTGCAGTTAACATAAGAGATCAGATTTTAGGTTGTGTGTACATTACTAGGTTAGTAGTTGGTTAAAATTTGAAATAAAAAAATATAAACGGGTAATAAAATGACCCATTCGCCTTCTGAGAATAACCTGGCCGGAAGCCTGGCAGCATGGCCACGTTAAGTGGAAATGCTGATCCTCTGTGCCAGACATTTATGATCCAGCCTTCCGTTCACGCGTCACCTCCACCAGGCGTTTGGAGCATTCTTTGTTTAAACTATGGGCCTCAAATTCATATTCATTTATGCTTTAATTTAGACATATTACATGCATCTAGGGTGACACCACCAGTAATGGACACTAAGCTGACAAGCACCAGTAATGGACACTTCAATCCTAATTCAAAGATCATACGGTTTTCAATTGATTGTTCTTTAAAAATGAATGACTCTTATTTTATTTTACATAAGAGACAATGGCATTGGGCCTTGTTATTTCTGGTGGTGTCATGAATCTCAAAGATCTACCACCTCCCTACGTCTTAAATGGTGAAACAAATTAATAAGAAGAAATAAATAAGAAAAAACGGTTAGCTACCTATTCTGTTGCTCCCGCCTTGCGTCATGTAGCTCTCGAGCTAGTGCTTGGTCAGCCACGGAGGACGGTCGCCGCGATGGCCGGCGGTCAACTGACCCGCCGGCGGCCCGTGCCCTCAGCCGCTCGAGCAAAAGGAGGTAGATTGCCGCGTGGTGATCGTAGCTGTTCGAACGCAGGCTCTGGAAAATTAGAGAGGACAAGTTAATTAAATTAAACAAAAAACAATGACACAAAACATAGCTAAGAACCATCTCCGCCATCAAGTCTTTCGATTTAAAAAACCGCACTAAGTGCCAGTTGCACCAACGTATGAACACAGACCGGTCATCGTCAAATATGGCGCCTGCAGCTGCCATCCCATAGAAACTTGTCAAACTTTCCATACAATCAGATTTGACGAACACCGCTTACGATTACAGACGGTGTGGTGCAACCCAGCCTAATGTCTCAAATCGGGTCATTCGTTAGGGTGCTACGATGCCACAAACATACTGGTAGGTACACATACACATGTTTGACTACTTTTGCGTTGCGCGTCGGGGGTTAAAAATGAGATGGTTATGAGTCGATTCAATGATATAGATAGACTAAGTTAGTGGCATAATACCAGTACCGACAAAATATTTAATGTGGTTGAGAAATCAGGACAAAAATCCGATATTTATAATAGTACCGTAGGTAGGTAGTGCCGTAGGTAGGGTAGGGGGCGTCGTAGTAGGTAGGTAGTGTAGTAGTAGGTATATGGTAGTGAAATCATCAAATAATATTGATATACTTTGGGCCTGTACCATTAATGAACGCTTACAAACGCTCTCAACGTTTAATCTAGATCGACGATCGGATAATATATACAACACACAGGGTCCCCGAGCAAATATCCGCAGAGAGATCTCTATAGTCCTCTCGACGGAAGAAACAATAAAGGTTAAGTTGAGCTCTAAACGTCAATCGCAGTTGGCGTTGGCACAAAGCCGTCAACCGCGTTGAACGCTCCGTACGAAACGTCGTTGACCTCGCCGGGTTAATCTCGCGCGTTTATGAATACCGTAACATCCAGAAATCTTTATTAGAAGAGTACGTGTCATCCACGGCGACGCACCGCTCCAAAGCGGATATGAGTATTTTTTAAATAATAATCTTTTTATGAATTATGCATATGCCTTGCCTAAGATTTGATGTACCTAAGCAAAGACAAGTAAATAAGTAGACTTCTAATCGCTATACTAAGTTCATTGACTTGTATAGTGCGTGTCATCCACGACGACGCGCCCCTCCACAGCGAATCTCATACTAATTTATGCGCAATTGTACGGATTGGGCTGTGGAGGGGCGCGCCTTCTTTGATGACTCGCACTATACCTACACACATTTATATCGCCTGGTACTCTAATTAATGCGTGCTTCATTTTCCAAAGAGTCAAATCTCAGCCTACCTACAGCTGCGTACAAACCAACATTACGCGGTTGTACAGCATATAATTATTTGGCACAGAGAACAAATACAAAGAAAAAAATAACCGTGATCTTTCACGCAGCCTAAGACGGCAATAGAACCCGCGCCTCTTGTTTGCCAAACCAGAGGCCACCCAGACCACTACCTCATCACAGCGAATCTTTTGATTTGCACTGTGAGCCACTACCCCTGTTTCTTCAAAGAATCACCAGCCTTTCGCCACTCTAATAGGTCAAACTAATAACATACTTAATTAGATTCGAGAAAAAGGCTGGTTGTACACACATTCATATGCTCTCACGAGGGCGGGTTGTCCATTGTTGCAGTTGTGACACATACAAACACAGACAGCGTGAACTCATAGCAAACTCAAAGAGATAGAGAGCCTACGCTGACGCACACGTAGACAATGTGCATGTATGGCTCAACACAGAACCATGGCACACCGGCGCTCGTGAGATAAAAGTACTCTACGAGTATTTATGGACCGGGCTTACCTCTTTGGTCTTAACTGGGTCGATCCCTAAGCTCTGCATGAGCCTGAGCACTTGCTCATTGGGATCATGGTTAGGCACGTGAGCCGGGCTCCGCGCCGGGTCCTGTGCTGCCGTAGGAACCGCGTAGGGCTCCGCTGCCATCCACCGGTGTTTCTTGATCTGCTCGATCGTGTATCGCTTCATAGGCTCCAGTACTAGCATCTTGCGGATTAAGGATTCGCAGTCTGTAAGAGAAAGGAGGCTGATATTACGCTCTGTGTTAAAAACATAAATGCAACTAACGTAGGCGCGCGGGACTTTCCTCGGACATCATTGTCAAGATGAGAAATGTGTTGGCATTATGAGACAACAAATCATTGTAAATCGGAGATTAAGAAGACTTTTTTTTTATAGACTGACAATTAATGTCGGTGGGTACCTACATTAACTGTCAGTGTGTCAGTGTATTAAAATGATCAGGCATACTTGCAGAACCATTTTAAAATGATTTATACTAACTAGGTAGGTAAATATCCTGAATAATAACAAAGTCTTATGCTTCAGTAGTTTCAGTACGCCTAAGTAATTTGAGAAAGGGTTCTAGCCGAACTACCTCTCATCCCATCCCTTCAGGCTTGAAACCGTGTCACTAAACCGAGCCAAAGTTAAAAGGACAAAGGTCGCCGCCGTACTTTGGGCGTTTGAACTTGCAGATGTTTTATTCTTTTGAGTGTTGTTAAAAAATATGCTGAAAACGCTAAGGTAAATTAAATAATTGGCATTTATTCGATGTCTTTCACAAGTCCTTTAATATAGCCCAAGAGTCGTTTGGGCGTCCTGAAGGTCATATACATTTAATTACATGAAAAACAATTTTATTTTGCAAAGCTGAAGGTCATTTACATTTAATTACATGAAATATGACATTGATAAGTGGATATGTAAATATGTACTGGGTCTTGTATTTGTCTACCATTCCCCACTCTTCAAATCAATAATCAAAATGTCATGGTTCGCCATAATCTTATAATTTATAATTTAAAGCGTATCCGTCAGAAATCTAGTTTCGAGGTCATTTTGAAATTGGATCTTACATCTAATACTAATCTTAACTACTCAGTGCTCCCAATCAACAAGTCACTCGTGATATTAATATAGCGTTAGTTATTCCGCATCAATAACCGCCTCATAACCGAGCACGTTATAGAAATCGAGGAGTTTCGTTTACAGAATAAATAGTTAAAGAGCTGAAACTGTAAATATGTTTTAAAGGTTCTAAAAGTAGTAGTTTTACGTCATGGTCTCGAGCGAGGCGACACGCGGCAAGGTGATAGAAAGCATGGAAAGGTCAGGGGCCACGCGGTTACGTTGACGTCATGCCATGTTCATGACACCGTAACAGACGAACCTAATTCGGCGGGAAAACGTGAGATTACACCGCGTGGTAAGAGTAATCCGACCCTCAATGAAGATCCTAAATAAGCGGTTTTGGCTGGTTTTCGTGTCCAGTTTAATTAAGATAATCTGTGCTGATATCCGCACTGAAAGGAAGACTTGTTCGTACTTACTCGGACCTAATCGACCGTCATGAATTCTCCAGCGGACTAAATCCGGTATTTTGTAAACACTGACGCACAACGTTAATTTTCTATTCATCTCTGTCAATCAATGTTCTTGAAGCACGTAACAATTTCAAAATGCTTCTTTTTTATTATTCCTTTACTCTTCATCAAATTAAGACTAATATTTTTTGTTTATATTGGTGGCGAAAGTGAGACAAAGGCCTTTGTAAAAAGGAAACCGTGTAAAAGAGACGAAGTATGGCAATATTATCATAACGGAGTGATACGCTGATACTTTTTTTTAACCTCACTGTGGTTTTATATGCCGGGTTCAATAACGGAGCGGTTCGAGAGTGGTCTGTGCAAACCAGGGGAATAAACGTCCGACACGACGTTTAAACACTGGAGTTGTGTCATTGTGTCTCTAAGAGTTTGCGCTCCAGTGCGATTAGTTGAGCAGCTTCAACCGAATCTGAGGTGTGAGTGGAATCGAGCTAGGTACGCTGATACTGTTACTATATTTAGTTCCTAATGCCTGCTGAATGAACTTGATAATGGAATTATTGCCGTGCAAGGTGAGGTTTGACGGCAGCACAAAAAGTACGCATTCGATCAGCGAGTGACGCACGCCGCTGGCTGCTTTCAAGAATACCTAGGCATGCTGCACGTAAGTATTACTTATTAGCTTATTAGCACATTGTCTTAACTCCTACCTATGCGAGGACTCATCTTAAAGCGACTTACTTTAAGTATCTCGTTGTTTAAATGCAACAGCAGTTAGCACAATGACGGTCCGCCTACGAGCATAAATATTTTTGTTCTTTTTAACACATAACAAAATTCCAAACCTATTAGTATAATCTTAATTGATTACTTACTTTAAAGTGTGTCGGAGATTTGAAAACGCATTCCGATTTTTAATTATAAACCAAACGTCTACTTTTAATACGTTACTGTATTTGTCCATTCATTCCAATCATGCGTCATTCAATCGGAAATTAATTGCTTTCATCTGCTGCAAGTGAATGACGCTCGCTGAGAAATAAATAAACCGGCCCGAAAATAATCTAATGTAAATATTTCATTCGCAACACTCGCTCTTTACTTAGCTTTAACAAAACATTAGTTTCGGCTTGGAGTGACGAATCCGATTATAAATATTCGTTAAACAATTTCGCACTCTGGATTTAGATCGCACGCGTCCAAATTCTGCACTTAACGAAAACAAAACAAGCCGACCATCAACTGGGAGTAATTTCGTACTATTTTATTTACCTTCCTTTACTTCTAAAATAAAGTCGATGAGTAGTGGAATTCGCCAGTCGATGCTATTAATAATCGTTTGGACGCAAATATCGCGTGCTGTGCTTGACCATTGACGCAAACGCGGGAAAAATGTGCGGGTGTTATTTAATAGTGTAAGTATGGAAAGTCGGATGGGCAAGGCGCCTGGTCGGCGGTAGCTGCCGCGTGAACTTGGGAGATTAAACATCGCCTGATGAACGCCGTCGACCGCTGACTGCGACTCGTGAATACATGTAAACATGCCATAGTTACACGAGAGCTGACGCATTTCAGACATGCTAATGATGGTTTCTTCATTTACTGCCAATAGCTAAACTAGGTAGCCGACAAGGAGTCACGTGACGTATTGACGTCTTAACTGTCAGTTAACACATGTTGGACTTGTTAATTATGGGTAGGTACTTGAATATGGAAAGTCACATGTCGCAATAGAATACACAATCGACTTAGGTGTAACCCTACCAAAAAACGGTAATTTATATCTTGAAAAACAAATTAATATTAGGTACGTACTTTAAACATGATTGACACATTGAATCCGCCTAACAATGAACAACATTCGATGTCTAAAGACGTCCTCCTCCGTTATGGTACCATTGCCATAAATAGTACATAATTGCCTACCTAGATTAACTTCTACTTTCTTGATTGACGTAAGACTCTTATTATCGAAACATCGTTGTATACCTACAAGTACCTAAGTACGAGTAGGTAGGTACTTATAATGCCATTACCCGACATAACTAGTGGTAGGGTGCCTAACCGATACGTATCAGCTAAAGTTGTTTTTTACGTAAGACCTACCTACATGAAAGAATCTCTTTCAAGCTATTTGTGTTGTGCGAATTCCTCTTTCCAATAACTGATGTGCTTGGACCGAAGTAGGAATCTTCTGCCTACGTAGAGAATTTCGCCAGAAAAGAATTATAAAAACTGACTACACCTACACACACACACCCACATTTCATTTAATCGCTGAAATTGAAATTCCCCTTTTGGCGCTAAACCAGATGGCCGATTTAATATGTACACACAAATTTTAATTAGCCACCGCATCGCCAGAATATTCTTCTCGCATAATTTGGAGTTTCGCCTTTGTGCCTAAATAAATAAATACGTAATGTTTGGTGGAATCGCCTATTTGTGAGACAAAGATTGGCGCGTCATTGTAAATAATGGCTTTGTCGCTATTAGGTACTTATGTAGCCACCTAAATACTTATACTTATGCTATTCAATGACTTCCTCCTCATTCAACAATCTACATCTTGTATTACAATCCTTTAAATAGACTCTAGAGAAGATCCGATACATTTCGCCTAGCAGATGCGAAAAAATGTAACAAAGCGTCTGTAATATTCTGAATGTTTCAAAAACTTTGAACATTTCAAAAAGCATTTAACGAGACAGATTTTATAATACAGATAATTTGGAAATAGTACGATTTAAATTGAAAATAAATCAATTTTTTGTCGTATTGTACGTCAGTTGACACGCGGCATGCTCTCGTTAACGATATTCGCAAACATCGAAACGCTGGTCGGTTTGAAAATTCGAGAGGCAAGAATGCGTGACGTCAACGCCTCCCGAGCGATCAACTCTGAAAGAAAATACATTTTTCATGATGTCCCCCGGTATGACGACATTCCGGGCGTATTCCGTGCGCAATACGCCCGTGCCTGTTTAGATAACTCACCTCGTTTCAGGTATCTACTTTTAGGTTTTATATTTTAGGGGCTGCGTGCTCTTTCTGACTTCGCGACCTAAGTGAAAACCTGACTCTTTTTATGGACTTTACGGTACTTGAATTTAAACTTTCGTGAGACATGTTATAACTTTATTTTACTAAACGGTTAAAACTCACAACATGTCGCCCGAAGTGACAATTAATACGTGAGTTTTAACCGTTTAGTAAAATAAAGTTGGACTTTACGGTGCTAAACAGAGCCACGCAAATGGAAGTAAGTATCCAATACAAAGAAACAATGAAACAAGCTGGTAAAACCAGACGGAAACTTAATACGTATTGGATATGTTTGCTTATAGGTACATAATCATACAAAATAAACCTATTAATATGTTACGGAATGGACGTGGTAAGCCTATTTCGCGGAACAAAAGGAAATGGTTAACATCAATGAGCATGTTCAGAAATAGTTAATTATACGTACATGTGAATGTACTTTCAGGCGTTAACTGAGCGGCACGCAAGGATTTCTATAATAATGTAAATTGAGACAATGTCTGCAGGTCGCGTGCGTGCCGATGCCGTGGCCGTGCCCGTGCCTCGCCGCGCCGCCACGCCAAAACACTAAACCATACAGAAATGGATTTCTACACACAGAATACGAAAAATTATGTCGTTTAGCCTAAAATAGGAGTAACTTTGAACTTCAATCATCATATATATAGCATTAGCACGTGTAAATATTGAAATACTCACACTATACAAGGTTAAATAATAAACCTGACTTTTCAGTATTTTTTACAAACTTCTATCTATTATCATTTTATTAGCCGCAATTGCATTCTTTTGAACATTTTTCTGATACCATGCCGCCTTTACCCACGCATCTCCATTTAAAAGCTTCGCCCAGACTTGAAAGTGTTTAAGTAGTTCGTAAACAAAATACGACTGAGTACTAATTGCTATAAAATAAATAATATTATTTCTTCTTTTCCTATGTTAATTAATAGACAGAGCTGGCGACTTCCTCGCACAACGTATCAGCATTAAGATACAGGGAGGTCAGGGAGGAAACGCCGCCAGCATCCTCGGTACAATTGTATTTGTACCGAGGATGCTGGTTTTGGCTTTAATGCCTTAGGGTGCCTTTCCATTTGAGCTATGCTATGATATGTTTTCATACATTTGACTAGAGCTCCCGATACACGTGTACACGTTGACACGGGTACCCGTGTTCTTAAGCCCGGCGGTGCTAAGAACCCGAACTACACGAACCCGCCGGGATCCGTGAAACGTGTACACGGGTACACGGGTACCCGTGTACACGGGTACACGAATACACGAAATCACGGATCTTATTTACACGCCGGTTCGACCCTTCGTTCACGTGTAGCGAAGATTCGTGCTATGCGGAGAAATTATTGAATATGTGATAGATTAGGAATATACGATTATTTTGATTTTTATTGATTGGTAATGTTAATAATAGGTAAGTCACACACTTTTGTTTCAATAAATTTATATATTTTGAGATTAAATTTAACACGAAAAATATCTTAGTAACCGTTGACTTCACTGATAGGTATAAGATGAAATTATTTAAGATGTCCGACTTTTTTTTATAAAACTGCCATTAGATTCCCGCGCGCTGATTTGCGGCGCTGTTGAACCTTCTTGCTTTTACAGTAAAGTCGCTTTTTGAATGGACTAATTTGGTACAACTCGGACAGTTTAAATAATTTTAAGTTTATCATTGATGTAGTTTTTAGATACTAATGCTTAGTTAAATTACCACAAACGGCTAGGTATGTCATATTTTCCTTTGGAACGCGAAGGTGGGCAACTTTGTTGGTTGAACAAACCAGTATAATATCGAGACCTGAAGCATCTATGAGTAATCCGAAAACCCTCTAACATCGGGTAGCTTGATAGATCAATTCGCTACCGCTCCGATGTATTGACTATAGCGCTGATAAATAAACTGTGTTTTATTGAAATATTGAACAGCGTAAAGAAAATTTACAATAATTTATACTTAGAGTTCATAACAATATGGGTTTTAAATGGCCAAATAAAAACCTGACAATTAGGACATGACGTTAATAAACAAAGTGCAGGTGTTTCATTCAATAGAGCGTGTTATTTTTACAACATGCATTGGTGGTTTTGGCCTTATCTCTTTGTAATTAGCACAATACATCGGCAAAAATACAACAAACAATCTTGCAGGTAGGATTATCCCATTGTTTTGTTGCCGCGCGGCATTATAAAGTATTTTGACGATTAACGATATCTAAGCCTAAAATGTATAAAGTATCTCATAGAACTTTAGTTAGACTACAGTTCGCCACTTGGTCAGTTGGATACTAAAGTCTCTCTACGTTAATCGTACCGTTTTGTTTTATTTATAGTTTTTGTTGTGTTGTTTTCGTTCGTTTGTTGTTTGCTGTTAATTTATTTTTATAAACTTTATTAAACTTTTATTAAACTTTATTAAAAAATGAAAATGAGTTTGGAAGTTTGCCACGAGTTGGTGAAAAAGGCTTTTGCTCTTTGTGCAATGACCGGGCAAATAACGAGTTTTCTTGCCATGGTTGGTCAACAGGAGCCATAGGAAGACATTTGTTATCCATACATCAAAAATCACCCACCATGACGATTCCTGAGTAAGTACATTTCTTCCTACTACTGTACTTCGTATAGCCTCCTACATATTTTTTGCGTATTAACGTATGTTGGTTGTTTTCGACGAATCCCATAAGCACCTACCTACATTACACTTTCTGACGATGGTCTGATGATGTAGTCAGGAGTGAATAGTGGAACTCTTCATTGGCTACTGACTAAAGTTAGATACAGATACCGAATACTGTATATTTTTTTAGGTAATGATATTGATAACCAATTCTTTCTTTTGTTTCCGAATTTGGTGTTTTCACTGTCCGGCGACTCGGCGAGTCGCTCCCAACAGTCCCAACATTTATTACATAGTTAGAACATGGTATTTTCGATAACTTTTTAGACGAGACGATAACATAGGATAGGATACGTATTACGTATTCTAGATTGTTTAATGCACCGCCTGCTTCAGGTGTTTACAAAGAAATGAACCGCCACGACTTAATCCTATTGTTAATGTTATTGCACTTATTGCTTATGAATGGCGGTCTCAAACGCGGCAAACACGCCGGACAATAAATACTATTCATGCTGAATTGCTGAGACTTACTAAGAATCTAGCGATAAGCGTAGGCAAGCCATGGGATTTTTTTGCCTGCCATTATTTGCTATCTCTTTTGCCCTATTTAGCTTTTCATAGGTGTAAAAAAGATAGTATGCTAAATACTAAAGACTAAAGCTCAAAACGCACTGACAGCGGTAGCGGAGCGAGGCGTTGCGGTGCGAAGGCGGTAGCGGTTGTAATATTCGAACTAATATAAAAGGGTCCGCACAGAATACCGGCCGGGAAAAAAGCGTGGCGGTGGCGGCGCGGTACCAGTACCGGAGCGGAGGCGGGGAACCGCCTGCACCGCCCCGCCCGCCACCACGACGCGCTCGCCTGTCTGTGCAGGTGGTTCGCCGCCTCCAAGCCGGTACCGGTACCGCGCCGTCACCGCCACGCTTTTTTCTCGGCCGGTATTCTGTGCGGACCCTTTCATATTAGTTCGAATATTACAAGCGGTACCGCCTCCGCGACGCCCCGCTCCGCTACCGCTGTCAGTGCTTTAAGCTCCGAAACGCACAGAGCGCGGCGAGGCGCGGTCCGGGGCGGAGGCAGTACTGCGGTAAAGCGAAAGCGGCCCGGAGGACGCCGCACCAAAGAACCGCCCGGTATCCGCGCGGGATTGCGGCGCAGAGGCGGCATTATATTGCCCATTTTCTCACTTAATAACTCCTTTTTTATTGCATTACAGTAATCTTTTTCCTGCGTATTATTAAGGCCCGGGTCAGGTTTAACAAGTTTATTTTTCATTGCTACGCATTGCAGAAACGAATAAAACGTAAAAAAAGTTGTAAAAAAATACAACTCCTGTCACCGCTCTGAGCACGCCTCCGCACCGCGCCGCGCCGCCACCACCGATGCGCGCCGGTACACTGACAGCTGTGTAATACAACGTCACACCGCTTTACCGCCCCGCCTCGCCACCGCCACGCTTTCGCCTGTCTGTGCAGGTGGTTCACCGCCACCGCTACGCTGTTTTCCCGGCCGGTTTTCTGTGTGGACCCTTTCATATTAGTTCGAATATTACAACCGGTATCGCCTCCGCACCGCGACGCCCCGCTCCGCTACCGCTGTCAGTGCGTTTCGAGCTTTAGGGAGGTTGGTGATGAACTTATCTTATCAAAACAAAGCAATGTGCTGTGCCCAAACGCGACGGGTATACAATACAAGTAGCCATTCAAGAGTTCCGCAATCCACCATCTGGGTCCATTATCAGATGAGGTCAGCTCAATTGTACCAAATTATTATTTTGTATTTGTTCACTATCAAATTAAAAATAATTCGATCACCAAAATTATGTCATAGTTCATAGTGGTCTTGTAAGATTTAATGAGATGTACGTCAAGTATAATGTAAAGCAGTTAGTACCTACTACCCTATACCTACCTAATAAGTCATATTTGCCCCGGGTACCTAGACTGCATTCGTAGAATATTATTTAAAATAAAAAATCATGATTAAATTTATTTGACTAAGAATAAGTTAACCCCACGTTCTCTCACGTAAGAATTATTCCCGTCAAAATTATTTGAATAATTTTGTCGGGAATAAAATCAATCTGATTTAATTCTTACGAATTCTTATTCAAATAATGATTTTATTCTTGAGTGCCCAACACTGGCACTAACAGAACGTAGCACTAAACGGACTGATTTTCTTTGAAAATGTATGGTATGATTCCTAACATCAGGTGATTTAGCAGTCGTTAAAAGCGGTCAAATGTTATATGCGGAGTCGTTATAAGCGGATTCTACTGTACTTTATATTTATTTCGATTTACTTTTATTACCTACTTGCACCTAATGAGAACAATGGAGCTCACTATCGAAAAGAATCGACCAACAGTAATGCAAACAATTCTATAATAAACACCATGCATGCTAGGCAGTAGGTCACTAAGGGCAATAAAGATTCGAACACCTGCATCTCGCAGTTGACTTTATGCCGCCGATTGTTTATTATTCTGCCTTTTGTTATTATTTACCACTGGGTCCACGTTGACTATACTAGATGCGGCGGCGTTATCTTAAAGTGTTATATTGAATAAGTAAAATTAATCCAATTTCGAGGTCGCGTATAAAGAAACGATAAATTCAGAAAATGTGAATTGTGCGTCTGTTAACTAATTTAACTGAATTAATACCAGTCTTGACACCCAACGGAACCCTATTGCTGTCACTCACGCGTCCGCCCGTCGGTTAGTCCGTAGTCTGTCACAGTGGTTTTACAGCTAAATCGTTGGAGCTACAGTCTTCCAATTTGATGATGATGATGAAGCATCTTGGTGGCCAAAAGCTATACAAATAGTCAAGACTTATTGCTAAATGTCATAAGAGGAGATCCCATATGGTACTAGTGGGGCGCGAAAACAAAACCAATTTAATTATGCAGTTGGTACGGAACCCTAAATGTGCGAAATCTGACTCACACTTGGCCGGTTTTTGTCGCTGTAATTGTAGTTGAAGGACGGGTTAGGCGCGCGTGTATTTAAGGTCCGTTCCGCCGTGTACACGGGTACACGGGTACACGGATACCCGGATCT
The DNA here is from genome assembly GCA_951800055.1 of Cenopis cana. NCBI lineage: Eukaryota > Metazoa > Arthropoda > Insecta > Lepidoptera > Tortricidae > Cenopis > Cenopis cana. Next base: position 7,473,661 of record OX637486.1, on the reverse strand, counting down.
TAATTACACGTGTACACGACTACACGTGTAGAACGGGTCAGAAACCCGTGTACGTGTAGTACGGAAACGGATACCGAACACGTGTACACGAAACCCGGACACGACCGCGAGCCCTACATTTGACACATAGCTCCAGCTACGTGTCAAATGAATGAAAACATAGCATAGCATAGCTCAAGTGGATAGGCACCGTCAAGGGCTTGTTTTAGATTAAAGTTACCTAGTTTAAATATTATTTAAGTTACTGTTGTGAAATATTCCTGTATATAATTATTTTCTTGACACTAAAATAGTTACTTTTTTCAAATGCAAAAGAAATTAAAGGATCTAAGTAAAAATGTTGTAACTAATGGAATTAGCTGTCAACAAAGCCGGTTTACTATAAACGGTACATTTTAACTACTACTACTATATACCCCAGACTTTAATGATAGGTTTACATTTTATGCTATAAAGCACTCTCCATAGAGCAACGAATTGCGAGTTAAACTAAAAGCACTCAAACATAACCGCACAGGTTTTGTGGCCCGGTTCAGAACTCCCAACAAAGTTTTGCAGGACATCTAGTCCAGCGAGCATTACCCACTTTGAAGAATAATTCCATTTCACCCTTAGGGTGCGAAAATTATCGAAACTTCTAGAGAGTACTAAATTTTTCTAAGCACGAACTCAACATTAGGAGCTTTGAATTATTCATAAATAGGGGTAGCTGCTCGGTGGTAACGTTATTTTGTCCTTGGAGGTCAATACATTATATAAAAGAAGGGTTCAGGGTCAACCCACTATACCGGTATTTGGAAGCGGTAATAATCCGGAAATGTAAGCGGTGGTAATCCTTCGTTACCAACGTTTCGCCGTCAAAGGCATTCCAGACAAACCCTTTAGTGATCTGTACTAGGTATATACGACGTCCGCTTAGTATATATTAAATTGGAGCAGTACTCGTGCAAACATGCACTACTAGCAGTAAGCATGAGTGAGCGGTACGGCTGTTTGCTCAACCAAGCACTTTATCCTTAGCGCTCCGCGTTCAACATAAACCCTATGAAAGAAATATGCGTTCTCGTAGTATTTACTATAGCTGCAACGCAACGGAAAGTTTAAATTAGCTACTTGCTTTGACTTCAGAATGATACACCAAGAAACTTGTACTACCTATTTCACATATAAGTTATTTGTGTAACTTATGTTTGTGGGCTTAATGACACACGCATAGCTGTTGCAAAGAGTAATTGACTCAACAGCTCTGGTTCTTCAAAATAATTCGTCTATAATTTAGACCCCTCTCACGTTCTTACATCTGTTTTATAAAAACACAAGAAACACACGAGACCTATAACAACCCTTTGAACAAAATAAGCAACGTTTCGAGAGGCAGCTTTTGCGATCTTGTTGAACAAAATTATTTTCAACACATTTGCTCGTAAAGTAGCTCTTATTACATCGCTTTTAAGATCATAATGTAGTATTACACCTAGGTGGGTTTTATGTTATTTCGACACTTTTGCTATAATGGATTTATAACCTGATTAAGATACGTTCGTATTAAACCTCGCAGCAAGGTATATGTAAGAACACGGAGCATTCTTAAATTAACAGTTCGTCTAAACAAGGCTAACAAAAATTCTTACTCAGCTTTATTCAATATTTTTGTGAATAAATTCCTTCCTAAAGGATAATGAACAATGATATTGATATGATTTCCTATTTAATACGATAATATTGATGTATTTGCATATTAGTATTATGCTGCAGTATAACTATTTTAATGGGATTCTGCTACTTGCTATTTATATTAGACACATTCTTTGTGAATGAATGTACAGGTACACAGCGCAATGAAGTTAGATTTAATTTTTCCATTGATATGTTTCACGCGTCAAAGATTCGCAAGGGTATCGATAACCGGGATTTCTCGCCTGCACTATTTTTGGCACCCCCGTCATCAATGTGGTACCTAACGTAGTAGGTACTTACGGGTATTACGAAGGCGACAATATAATTAATTCTTTAAATATAAAAAACTACATATTCAATAAATATATTCCTAACTTTTAAAGAGGATATGGGACACTTGCAAGACAAAACAAAACTTTTTAAATCAGCACATTATTATTGTTTGGTGTTTTTACGACTGTCAACTTAATACTTTTATCTGATTAACGCACCTAATCTTATGTGCGTCAAAGTTACTACTGCTCGTGCGTATTCGATAGTCCGATTACCGTGTTTTTTCTTACATACCGATAACGAGACGTAATGGGTGACCCTGATGGTTAAGATAACCCGTGAAAGAAAATATCTACAATGGATGTTTGTAAGTGTAGTGTATACATGTAGGTGTTCTTATTCGAGTCGTTTTTGTGTTCGTGGAAACGGGCGGAGCAGAGGCCGGAGCGGAGCCGGCCACTGGATGCATGATTGAACACACCGCTGACGCAAGCACCTCTACGCTTATCGATTTCATTATTTTTTTATCTTCTAAGTGCTCGAATGAACAATAGTCACATGGCTAGAGTGAACGATTCATTAAGATCGACTAATTACGGTTAATATTTTCGAATGAAACTAACTAGAGCTCTCTCCCTAATCATGTCCCACAACCCACAACATTTCTAGATTGAATAGTTCAAAATCTTCTACTAAACAGATCTCATTTATTCTCCTTACCCTCTATTAAGGAAATCCCTTTAGAATGAAATCTGTTTTGGCCGTGTTATACTACCCAATGTTGAATTTGTTAACACAACTCACTTCAAAGATACTTTGGCTGCGGTCCTCGATGTTTATTCGGGGGAAAAGTGTTTTTAGAACTCCAAGCTTGTTGACAATGTTATTGGATCAAAGTGAAAAACTACGAGTCAAGGTTTAAATGGGATTTTCATTCTAATGATACTCGTAGGACATTTCAGTTTTGCGCACATCGCGAAATTCTCAGGTGTTAGGTAATCTCATTTCACTACGTAGGCGGTTAATGCGTCATTGTGAAATTATAGTTACTGTTATGTCCCTTTCACGTGCGTAATAAGGTACTTTAGTTTATTTTACCGTATGCCAATTATGTCGAATCGTGAGAACTTCGAGAAGACAGTAGGTACCTATACTGTGAGTTACACGAAGAAAATCTTATTACAAAACCGACAGCGTCAGCAGTGACAAAAACGTGAGTTTAACTACGGTCTGCCAATAACTACAAAAATACTGAACTCTCTTCGTTTGTTTGAAGTTTAAAGGAAAACACTAATACAATTCTTCATGAACACGCTTCATGCATGAACCAATTGCGTTAAAAAATTACTAAGTTAGGGAAGTAGGTACCAGTGGCGGAGCGTCCATACAACTCGATTCCCACCGGCTTGCCTAAGTTTCAGCCACACCAGTTCTTTTAGTACGGCTCATGAAGAATAAGAAAGGCAAACTATTTCCGGCTTCCCTAAGAATATTTTTGACGCGCCGCCACTGGTAGGTACAGAATATTTCGCTTTGCAACAAGTAATGGAGCCCATATTTTCGTTAAGTGGCATTATTCGGAAAAGTCATTACCCAAGAGAACCATCCAAACTTGGCCGACGAAATCTTCCTAATTAGAAAGAAAATGGGAAAACTTGATGAAGACGCGCGTGGCTTCAGATTGATCTCTACTAAATCTCTTACTACGCAGCTTACGTGCTCTTCTAAGAAGTTGCACCGACATTAACTAGATGCCTAACATATGGAAGCTAAAATAAAAATATATATATATACATTTACTATAAAGAATATGCATATCTATATGCGGAATGTAGAGTAACAAGATGTGACAATATGGATAGTAAACCATCAAATTAGTTTATGCATAATTTTGCGATCGATGTGGTTGATCTACCTACTTACCAAAACAAAACATGTACATTTGCACCTACAATAAATACCTATGTATGTACTATAGTCCTATGCTCAATAAAATATATCTTTTGCTTGAAGTACACGTTATAGGTAGGTACATTTTCCTTGGTTTACCGTGAAGAAATAAGTTTGAATTTTGTTTTTATCGACAAATCATTTTTATACCAACCTGATCGGTCACACTTACAGCACCAGACGTAGGTAATTAAACTCAGATTTTCTTTCTTATTTCTAATACACATTTGACAAATGAGTCTAAATAAATAATGAACATAAGCCGGCGATACTCTATAAATCAGGGGGCTAAAAGATAGGCGTAAGTGCTTACCTTGACTCATAAAATAAGGTATCCTAAATCGTCCAGATAGTACTCGGTCGCGTAACGACTGCAGCGTGGAACCGTCAAACGGCAACGCCCCGCATACCAGGACGTATAACACCACTCCCAGGCTCTGCAACACGAAAAATACCCATTTAACTAAACTACAAGGTCGGATCCATAATTCACATGGCCGGATCACACGCAGACCCTTCTTCAAAAATTACGCGGGTATGGAACGGCAAATTAAATATATTAGCTTAGCAAGGTGATCAAAAATTCTGAACAAGACACTACAATCAAAGTTATCTGAATTGCGTTGATGTTGATGCTTCGCTTGACAGCGTATAGACATCATATTACCTAAATACTATCTACTTATACTTATTTTGGCACGATAAAGATAAAATATGGGCACGTAATGTGTCTATATATTATTAAAAACCGATCAAAATCTGTATCACAGTGTTACAATCGACTTCAAGATTGCGAATTTCTCGACGCATTTGGTAATAATTCGCGTTTTCAGTGTTGCCAGAACGTGCTTTTTAGCACGGTTTTACGTGCTTTTTTGGATACGAACGTGCTTTTTACGTGCGCTCCCCAAAAACGTGCTAAAACCGTGCTTTTTTAAGTGCTATGGTGCTTTAATATTTTACTACTAAAATGGGGAGGTAATTTTGGTTTGGTACTCTCTAAAACTGTTTTTTTTTTCTAACAATCATTGTGTTAAACAATCTTTCTCTCCTACCCTACGCTTTGATATCCTAAAGTTAAAAGTTATGTTTTACCTGTGGTTGCAGGAAAGAACTTGTCCTGCAACTGCAAGCTCTATCGTTCGTGTCGTGCAATGTGTACACGATGTAGTAGAGTCTGACCAGCGAAACGTGATATTGACCTTGAGACAGGATTCTTTATATGGCAATACCCAGCACTTGTCAAACCACAGTACGTTAGTTGTCACATTGTGTCAATTTTCGGAATAATAAACGGTTATCTTGTGTTATTATGTCGAAACCTATTAAAAGTGCAGCGAGGAAGTTAATTTATACAATGATGTGTAAATTTAAAGCGAAACAGGAAGAACGAGCCTCTGTTTTTCGCGAGAAAGAACGATATTTCCATGAAATAATATCTGTCACAGGTTAGTGCACTATAATGATGTTGATATTTGATGAATAGTTGGTACATTCCATGTTTATTTAGAGATATTTCATTGGACATAAAATAGTATTCGTTAAATTTCTCTTCAATTTATAAAGCGAGTCAGAAAGAGAGGTTTCTCCTACGTATAAGTACGTAGACGTTATGTTCCGTTGTTCCGGTTATATTGAGAAGAGAAAATGATATTTTTTGTGTGTGTTTTCATTACAGAGAAAATGAGGGAGAATGCGCATGACAGCAGCAGCTTAAATGATATTACCAATGCTGTGAAGAGTTTACAAAAATCTTGGGATTAAGTAGCGTACCCCAGGCATCCTTCAGGATTCAACTGTACTGGGATAACGCTAGGAGGATGATAATGTGAAGAGTTTACAAAAACTAGAGGAGCATAGTCAGCTCAAAACAGAACTTCAATATGTGCAAGAAATCTCTGAGATGACAGGTAAAATATTCTGACGATAAATTCGTATACTAAGTGTGTTAAAATCCAAAATTATATCATATCATAGTATAAAACTACTATGGCTCACCAACCCAAAGTGAGCCTTGGCCTCTAACATGATTTGACACCACTTAGCCCGATCCTGCATCACCTCACCTCCCTCCGGTTCAGGATTTTTATTATGTATATTAAATAAATTCATGTATAAGATTCCCAGCAGACATAAGGCTGCAATAAATAATTGATATGAATGATAGATGAGTTTCACTTTGGTTGATTTCAATCACTTGCAATTTATTAACCGCACCACCCCTATTGGTTCCATAGTGTAAGTAATTTACCAAATTACCACATAAAAGCACCTTTATAATTTATAAAATGTAATAAAATAATGTGTTTGATATTTGTGACTCTAAAAATATAATTTTAAGGAAAATATTTTCTTTTGTTTCAGTTGCAAGTACTGCTACTATTAAACTACTAGATGTAGAAAAAACGATTTCTGAGGACTTTGGATCAATAACTTCAAGTGACTGGAAAAAATGCACTGACCATGTTCTGCATATGGAGCGGAAATATATAGAACGAGATGGCATCGTTGAAACTTTAGAGCCATTCATTATAAATGTTACAAGTGACAGGGACTCGAGCAGTGATTCTGAGGAACCAATCGAATTTTTGGAATCTGATTTTGACTATGATAGTTAATTAAACTAAGTTTAATTAAGGAAATGATTTGTAATAATTTTAAATAAATGATGGGTACTAAACAGGCAGATGTGTTGTTTCTTTTTGTGTGTGGTAGACAGACTCTCTGTCTAACAGTATGTAAGTTTTCCAAATCCCCATAAGTTAAAATAAAGATCTATATTACATCTTTCGATTATTATTAATCATGTTTGTATAATCCTACCTGTTAACTGTTGCAAAGGCTAAATTGCTGCTACCTACGCAATTGTTGACTGGAAGAGATCGCTTTATAGCGACGCCTTTTATTGCATGGTGTTACCTAATGTTTTATTTTCTTTATGCAGTTTTCACTTCGCTGTGCACAATAAAATATTCTATTCACTTATTTAATTCTAAAACGATCAAAATCGTTTAGTCCTTGTATGTACAGGGATACCATACTTATATTTTTTGAATTTCGCGGTTATTTTCAGTATCACGTTTCGCTGGTCAGACTCTAAAGGCTCAATAGGTACTCTGTATGTGACGAGAACCAGCTAAGTGTGTATCGGACTTCGCACATTTAGGTTTCCGAACCAACCGCAAAAGTATGTTGGTTTTAACATGAAAAATAAGGAAATTTCCATACGAAAAAACCTGTTATATCAAAACATAAGTATTTCTTCGTAAAATACCCATAATAATGAACAGTTTAAATTTCAAGTTTATGGGTCAATGGGAAGAAAAATAATCTTATGAACAAAATTTTGTGACAGACAACTGACGGACGGACGGACGCGTGAGTGACAGCAATAGGAGTCATTTTCGACCCTTCGGGTACGGAACCCTAAAAACGTGCTTTTTATTCCAAAAACGTGCTTTTTTGGACACCCGACCGTGCTTTTTGACGGAAGTGCTCTGGCAACACTGCGCGTTTTATGATTATGTGTAACGTGTAAAATTACTTTTGCAACGGTTTAAATACGGTATGTAAAAATGAGTTTCGAAACAAACAATTTTCGTCATAGTCCATTTTTTGGAATGAGGTTAACTAGGCTATGGGCCAGCTAGCCAAATTTTAGAAAATGGTATAATTTGGGGGTACTAAGTTTCCTTCTTACAGTAGTTAGACAGGCTTATTATGGTGTGAAAGAACCATGATTGCCATCTCAAAGTAGTAGCTAATAGAAATGGCGGCCAATCCAAGATGGCGGATGTCGAGTTTTAAAAATCAATGAATAACTCGAGAACTATTCGTCCGATTTTGTTACTGTTTTTTTTAAACTAAAGATCCATATGTCTGCTTTAATTTGTGTCATATAAACTGTTTCGATAAAGTCAAGCATTCATTAGTAATTAAAAGAAATATAGATTTTTCAATATATTTTTTTTTACTTATTTTTTTTTAAAGAAGTTTTTACAGAATATCTTGTACATTACAAAAAAAAGCTTCAGACAAAATATGTAATGTAATAAATTATCTTTAATTTGATGTATTACACGTATGGATCAGAGGCTGAAAACACATGCAAAACATGAATTTGTGTTTACTTCCGTTGAAATCTACCGTTAACTAATTAACTGCATATAAAAGAAATAGCTTCAAATACATTGTTTATGGAATAATCTAATGTTTACCGATGTTTCTGTAATTTTTAGGGTGCCGTACCTCGAAAGGAAAAAACGGAACCCTTATAGGATCAGTTTGTTGTCCGTCCGTCTGTCTGTCTGTCAAGACCCCTTTTTCTCAGGAACGCGTGGAGGTACCAAGCTGGAATTTATATCAAATACTCAGGTCTACTGTCCCTTAGAGCTGTGAAAAAATCAGACTTCTAAGCCAACGTAATCAAAAGATACAGACGTTTATGCCGCAAATTTCCGCAAATTTTCGATACTGTGGAGGTTGTTATGATATGTCGCTGGCCATGTGGTTCTAGAATCATATCATATACAAATTTGAATACATGTCAAGCGACATTCTTTGGAAAACAGTTGGTTTTCGGGGGACTTCTAGCTTAGACTCCGTCAGGGTCGGACCTGCTTAAGATTGTATTGGCTCTAATGTGGAACAGTATACATTATAGCAAGGAAGTAATATCGTAAAAGTCTTTCATTTCAGCTAATAAATAGAAAAACCCGCTTAGAATCCCCCTCAACCCGTACCTCTGAGCTGATTCCCTCCACAGTACGAAGCAACGTCTTATAGCACAGATAAAGGGAAAATTGCGAAAACCGTAAATTTTTAGTTACATCATATAATAAAAATATTTTTAATAGCTTAATTTTTTTTACTTGGACCCTAACTATGACTCGATTGTTGTGATGGGTGAACTTTTACTTATATACCTACTGGTTTGTACGGAACCCTCGGTGCGCGAGTCCGACTCGCACTTGGCCGGTTTATTAGCATTACAGATACTTAGGGTACCTACGATTCCGTAGGGCGCAAGTGGCGCGACACTGTCGTGACTTCGACAACACTTCTTTGTATGAAAGTGCTACGTCATCACCCTGCTGATGCGACAGTGTCACGTGCTACGAAATCCTTCCTACCCTAAGCATCCGTAATGCTGAACTTCACAAGAAAACTGAAAAATATTCGATATTTCCATTCATCATCATCATCTTATTCAGCCTGTAATCCCACTGCTGAGCATAGGCCTCTCTTCTAGTACGCCACTCATCCCGGTCCGTTGCTCATCTCATCCAGGAGTAACTCGCAGTCTTTTTAATGTCATCGACCCTTCGTGCTGGTGGACGACCGACGCTTCTTTTGCCTGTGGCCACTAATCTGAGCGTTTTTGTCCACCTGCCATCACTCTGTCTAGCAACATGTCCTGCTCAACTCCACTTGAGGTTTGAAATGACTTCTCCGACGCCACGCACCTTAGTGCGACGTCGGATTTCATCGTCCCTCACTCGGTCTTGTAGCCTAATGCCGAGCATGGCGCGCTCCATGTCTCTCTTTGCACAGCCTAATTTGTGAGCACCCATGTCTCGGCACCATATGCCATGGTGAGCAGGAAGCAATGATTATAGAGACGAGTTTTCAGGCATTGCGGAACGTGAACAGATTTGAGGATGGAGCCGAACCTACATTGTTGCCGAACTATACAGTTCCCGAAGCACCTTGACATATCGAGCATCAATTCAGCAGCGTTGGAGAGAGTCAAACACGGCCCAGCGCTCTACACTTTCGAAGGCCTTCTCGTAATCGACGATATTTCCATTAACACCTATTAAATAGAATTCCGAATCCGGTTAGTAACGGGATATTTACCATGTATATTTGTGTTTGTAAATTCCCAATATTTTGGCCCTGTTGCAAGCGCCATTATCAAGAATTACCCCGTTACTAATTGCCAGTGTACTGAAGATGGTAAAACTGTCTCATCCACGGCCTGAGCGCTTCATGGACAACTATACACGTTAACTAGCAGACCTGAAGTTAATCTGGCGGAAGATCGTAGCTAGCTCTACGATGACACTATAACCAACGAACGAACACTATACCGATGACATCCCAGCCAGACATCGGCCTGTACGAGATTAGAACGGCTGTTTAAAAGCTCAAAAACAAAAGGGCACCCAGGCAAAACCGACCCTTAGGGCCGTTCGAGAACTCCAAAGGCATGGAACACAGACGAGGTGGTGCTGTTCTCCAAGAAGAGTTAAAACACCCTACTGAAGAAATTCCGACCCGCACGCACGCACGAAAGGTCTTGAGTGGCGGCAACGGAAGGCACAGCGTGAGTAGACCCCCCACAAGGTGGACTGATGACCTGGTTAAGGTCGGGGAGCCCGCTGGATGTGGGTGGCGCAGGAGGAGGCCTTTCTCTCTCTTTGGGGGAGGCCTATGTGTCTGTGGATGTCTTTCGGCTGATATGATGATGAAATAACACCGTCGTTAAATTGTCTATCTTTATAAGGGTGCACTTTACTAAATAGTCATATCTCGCCACATATTATACACATAACAATCTAGTTTAGTTTGACACATATTTACAATAATATTTTTTTTATTTAAACCGAATAATAGTTTTTACCTAGTATAACAATTCAAAATTAATATATTCGATAAGTTGCGCGCCGGATTGCGACCATTTGGAGCAGTTGAGGAACTGAATGTGTTGGTCACAAAATGACACCGGTCGGGTAACCGGCCTAGCGACCCTATTAGTATCGTACTATTATTATTCTGAATAATTGCTAAAATTAAAACAATTTTTATACGCTACAACTTCTATCTGAGGCTTTTTGTTGTATGTGGTAATTTAGTCCATGATGAATTTCAACAGAAGTAAAATGAAATTCATATTTATTTGTGTTTCTAGCCATCCGACCCACACATGTTAAGCATCACATTAAATATAATTTAATACACTACCTTGCCTCATTTAAAGCTTTTTTGTAATGTACAAGATATTTTGTAATAAACTTGATTTAAAAAAAAAAGTATCAGAAAAAAAGGGAAAATTTTCAATATTTTCTAAATTACTTATTAACATTTGACTTTACCGATAGAATATGTTTACAGAATTTTAAGAATATATATAGAGCTATGGTTTAAAAAAAAGAGCAATGAAATCGGACGAATACTTTTTGAATTATAATCGATTTTGTAAAACTCAATATCCGCCATCTTGGATTGGCGGCCATTTTTGTTAGCTACCATTTTGAGATGGCAATCATGGTTTTTTAACATCATAATAAACCTATCTAACTCCTGTAAAAAGGAAACTTAGTACCCCCAAATTATACCGATTTCTTGGGTGGCCCATGGACTAAACCATGCTAATGTCATACTAATATGGTAACAATTAGGTCCAACACAAGATACATTTAAATCTGCGTCACTATTTTATTTATGTCACTATCGCTATCGTCCAAATAAAGGAGAATGGGCAAAATGTCTTGAGACATACTTCGTTTGTATCTTACGCCTCATTTAGAGGGCGTTAAAAATCCGAACAAAAAGAACTAAAAGCCGCCAAAAATAATTACGACCACACTGCAACTATTTTCGAATCCAATTTTGTTTCGAGCGAGATATTGGAGCTACGCCCGGGTCAATATAAAAGAGTAGTGGTGGAGAAAAATTTAATATCGTACCCAGATGTCAATTTCGGGGCCGGTGTATCGTTTTCCTTCAAAGACTTCTGGTGCGGCATAGGGCGGCGACCCGCACCACGTCGCGAGGAGCTCGCCTGTCGCGTAGTAGTTACTGAACCCGAAGTCTGCGATCTTGATGTTCATATTCGCATCCAATAGCAGGTTCTCCGCCTAAATGGAAAAAGTTTTCTCATTCAACAAACTTGGTGTATCGGTAGGTTTTTCTACAGAGCTTGATTGAATACGGCACAGTATAATGTATGTGCCGTAAGTACCCATATTTGACAGTCGCTGGTTTTATATATTTTGCTAGTCATATTTTAATCAGTTCCATATCAAATTGTAATTTTTTTCTGTCATAAAATATAGTAATTTGTATAAGTTACTCTAAATCGAGCAGAGAAACAACATAAAAATTATAATAATAAAATGCAACCGCAAACAATGTCATCGTCCAAATAACAAGTTTATGAAATACTGTAGTGCTTTTGAAGTGAGTAATTATATGATTCCGGTCTGCTGCGTGCTAAAGCTGTTCGTTCACAATCTTTTTTACGATTTCCATTAGGCTTAGGCTTCAAACAAATTTGTCCTATTTTACAATGTAACCGAACTGTCGAATAATACCCACTAACAAGCTGCGTTGAAATAGAGATTTGCTGGAATTTTCGTTTCACGGCCTGCTCAAGTGCTCAGCCACGGACTATGTATCGACTAATGTAAATGCACTTTAATGGAGACTCGAAGCTTGCGGTTTCAGTGCTTTCTACTACTCTCAGCACAGAGGATTTGTTAGTAGGTATTTGTCTCGCTGCACGCTTAACTACCTAGTTAAGTACTATACGAGTATATGTATACGTGTTTGTACAAACTTTGCTAAACTGTGTCTCGATCTATTCCTTTCACGCTTTAACGACAAGATTAAGGGTTATATACCTTACGATGGCTTACTTTTTATCCTGGAAACTAGATAAATGAAACATGTTTTTTTAAATAAAAGATCGATTAAGGAGTTCTATATCGGTTAACGAGTTCTATAGTCATATCATCTGTACCTTGAGGTCTCGGTGCACTATTCGTCGTTCGTGGCAGTACTCGACAGCGGACAGAATCTGCCAGAACTTTCGTCTAGCCGCCTGCTCTGCCATCCGCCCGTATCGAGCGATATAGTCTAGAACAAATTTGACATGATTAAATTCCAAACGAAGAAGAGGAAGACCAAGGAAAAGTTATATTGAACCAGATAAAGGAGGATGTGGATGTCGTGTCTGTTTCGGAACGTGTTGGATACTCTGTGGGCTGGGGTGTGATGCCTCTCGTGTGGCCGTTTGACAACATAGAAATAAGCATAGAAATAATACTACTGTTATCTAATACTGTTAACTAATTACTGTTCCATGATTATTAATACAATCTTCAACATAGAAATATGGTGTCAGAAGAAATTTGGTGTTGAGTATGAGTACGGAGTTATTTCGGCATTTTCGGCGTCTATGTCTAACAAGCAACAGCAATGGCGGACGAAGAGTTGAAAGAACTGTTGCATCAGCAATCGAAAATTATTGACACAATGCAGCAACAGATGAAGATGCTACAAGACCAGTTTGCAAGGGTAAATAAAGATGACGCGGAATCCATGTCCAGCCGTGTGAATGTACCGTGGCCGCAACCTTTAGACATTAGTTCGGCGGAACCGGCTGAAAGCCTACGGATCTTTAAAAATGGTTGGACGAATTATTGCCTCGCTACAGGTATGGATAAATGGGGCCAGGATCAGAAGGCGCGCAAAGCCGGCTTACTAATTAGTGCCATTGGAAATGAGGCTATGATAAAATACATGGATTTCGGTTTAACAGATATAGAAAAGCGGTGTGAAAAGACGATTCTCGAAAAGATGGAGAGTATAGTATTTTCGAAAACGAATATTACATATGCGAGATACATTTTTAATGCTAGAAACCAGCTACTTAATGAAAACTTCAGCGACTACCTCCTGGCTCTACGGAAACTAGTAAAAACTTGTAACTATGGTACGATAGAAGATGAGATCTTGAGAGACCGCATAGTTGTTGGGATTAGGGAACCAGAGGTGAAAAAAGAGCTTCTCCGTGCGGTGAATTTAGACCTGGATATGACAATAAGGATTTGTAGATCAGCAGAAACGGCTGCAGACCAGTTGACTTCACTTCAGGGACCAATGGAATGTGATGTTAATAAAATCAAGATCAATCAAGCCAAGCAGACAGGCCATTTTAAAAAGAATAGAGAACCTGCTTGGTGCAAATTCTGTGGTGACAAGCATATATTTGGCCGAGATATGTGCCCCGCCTATGGCAAGAGATGCGAACTCTGTAAGGGCAGAAATCATTTCAGAAGGGTTTGCAAGAAGGAGCAGGGTACAAAATCTGTAAGAGAAGTAAGAGAAGATCTAGGCTCGCAATCTGATGAAGAGGATTACTCCATAATCAAAGAAATCCGGTCCAATAAAAAGTCAGGTCATACTGAAGCTCAAATATTTTTTAATATAAAAGGCACGTGGATTCCTATGTTTTGTACCCTAGATACCGGAGCCCAAGTATGTGTCATGAGCGTTAAACATTTTAAAAACCTTACGGGCTCAGAAGACTTATCGGGATTAATGCCAGCGTCACACCGGCTGAAGTGTTACAATGGGTCACAACTGGTGGAATATGGAATGGCAGAGTTTTCATGCATGCAAAATAATAAAACTTATAAAATCCAGTTTCATATTGTAGAAGCAAATCATGAACCTTTACTTTCGGAGAGAGCATGCCTAGAGTTAGGCCTCATCAAATATTGTAATACCATTACCGGAGACATCAAGGATAGAGCTGAGGCTGTCAGACTTTTTGAAAAATATAAGGATGTTTTTGAAGGATATGGCCAGCTACCGGGTGAGGTGTCACTGGAGATTGATGAGTCGGTTCCTGCAAGTATTCAAACAGCTAGAAGGGTACCTATGGCTGTAAGAGGGAAGCTGAAAGCAGAATTAGAAAAACTGGAAGAGGATGGGATCATAATTCAAGAAACTAAGCATACTGAATGGGTAAATAATATTTTAATTGTCAATAAAGAGTCTAAATTTCGCATATGCCTAGACCCAATTCCCCTTAACAAGGCACTCAAAAGACCTAACTATCAGTTCACCACCCTAGATGAGATGTTGCCGGAACTCAGTAAAGCTAAAGTGTTCACAACAGTAGATGCTAAGAAAGGCTTTTGGCAACTAAGTTTGTCAGAAGAAAGCAGTAAATTAACTACATTCTGGACCCCTTTCGGTCGTTACAGGTGGCTTCGACTGCCCTTCGGTCTCTGCTCTTCACCAGAAATCTTCCAGCAGAGGCTATCCAGTCTGCTTAAGGGACTTGATGGAGTGGAGATAATAGCAGATGACATCCTTATATATGGAGTGGGAGATTCTGTGGAAGAGGCCATAGTTGATCATAATATCAAATTGGAGAAGTTATTTCAGAGGCTGCGTGAGATTAACTGTAAGTTAAATAAAGAAAAAGTACATCTGTTGCAATCATCAGTAAAATTCTATGGACATGTTCTCACAAGTAATGGAGTTAAAGTGGATGAGTCCAAAGTGCTTGCTATTAAAAGTATGCCCAGACCAAAGTCTGCTAAGGATGTGTTAAGATTTTTGGGAATGGTGGGATATTTAGGCAAGTTTATCAAGAGCCTTAGCTGTCAAGCAACCAATTTAAGGAAGTTGACTAGAAAAGATACTGAATTTCGTTGGACAGATGTGGAGGAAAGGGAGTTTCGAAATATAAAAAATTGTATATCAGAATTACCTGTATTAAAATACTTTAATGTGAATGACAATGTCACAATTGAGTGTGACGCTAGTGAATTTGGCCTGGGTGCTGCTCTATATCAAGACGATCAGGTGATTTCCTTTGCTTCTCGTTGCCTAACACGCACTGAAAAAAGGTACGCCCAAATAGAGAAGGAAATGCTGAGTATAGTGTTTGCCTGTAAAAAATTTAATCAATATATCGCAGGAAACAGTAAAGTAACGGTTCGAACCGATCACAAGCCGCTCATTAACATTATGAACAAACCTTTAGTTGAAGCTCCCAAACGACTGCAGATGATGTTGCTCACTCTCCAAAAATATAATGTTAAAGTACAGTTTATTCAAGGCAGTGAAAATCTGGTCGCAGACGCATTATCAAGGGCACCTATAGAAGAAACTGCAGACACTATTTACGACCTAGAAGATGAAATCAAGCACAAACAAATATTCAGATTAATCAGTGACATTTCTTTGATTTCCTATCTAAAAGTATCAGACAAGCTGATTCAGGATATTAAAAGCGAAACTGATAGAGACATTATGTTGCATACTCTCATAAGCTATATTGAAAATGGATTTCCGGTATACGTTACAGACTGGCCTATAGCGCTAAGAAATTTGTATAAATTCAAACATGAGCTTTCCACAGAAGATGGCCTAATTTTTAGAGGAGACCAGCTGTTGATCCCATTGTCCTTAAGAAAATTGCTCACAGAAAAAGTCCATATCAGTCACAATGGTATCTCATCTACATTGCGTTTGGCAAGAGAAAATATTTTTTGGCCAGGCATGGCTCTCGATATAAAAGAATATATAGGAAAATGCAGATTTTGCGCTACATATGCAGCTTCTCAGGAAAGACAGAGCTTAAAATGCCATGAAGTGGCCAGATATCCATTTCAATATGTTTCCATGGATGTATTTTCTGTGGGAAACTTGAAATTTTTAGTAACTATAGATCATTATTCAGACTTTTTCGAGTTGGATCAGCTATCTTCATTGACTGCCGCTGAAGTCGTAGATATATGCAAAAGAAATTTCGCTAGACACGGGATACCTCAAAGAGTGTGTACAGATAATGCTACGAATTTTGTCAATGAACAATTTAAAAGATTTGCGAAGGAATGGAATGTTGAACATGTAACATCATCTCCACACTTTCCAAGCGCCAATGGAAAAGCGGAGTCAGCGGTCAAGATAGCTCGAAGACTGGTCATTTCAAGCATAGAAACAAGACAAGATCTCTGGTATAGTTTATTACATCATAGGAATGTGCCAATTGAAACAGATAAGGTCAGTCCAGTACAAAAGTTGTATTCTAGGAGGACTAGAACCGGGTTGCCATGTTTGTTGCAACATCTAAAACCAAGAGTGGTACGTGATGTTCCACATTTAGTTAAGAAAAGAAAGGAAAAGACTAAAGAAAAGTATGATAAAAGGATTAAGGACCTACCTAAGCTGTTAGTAGGGGATAAGGTAGCAGTACAGTTATGGCCAGAAAATAATAAGAAATGGAGTTTTGGGAAGGTGATGAAAGTTTATAATGACCGCTCTTATATAGTCAACGTCAATGGTAATCTTTATAGGCGCAACAGAGTTCATATTAAGCCATTTTCGGGTGAGATTAATCCTGTGACTAATAGACAGGACAGACGAGTGGTGCCAGATCAGCCACGCCTTGAGCCTTCTTTTTCAGGTCTACCAGCTCCAGGGTTTGAGATCGTACATAGCTCCCCTGAACTTCAGGAACCAGCAAGGGTAGCATCACCTGTGCATCCCGTGGCAGAGGCTCCCCGTAGAGGCCAGCGAGCGAGGGTGCCACCAAAACGACTGGAAGACTATGTGCTTTGTGTTTCCAATATTACGAGCTTATCTTAGAAAAAGAAGGAGATGTTTCGGAACGTGTTGGATACTCTGTGGGCTGGGGTGTGATGCCTCTCGTGTGGCCGTTTGACAACATAGAAATAAGCATAGAAATAATACTACTGTTATCTAATACTGTTAACTAATTACTGTTCCATGATTATTAATACAATCTTCAACATAGAAATAGTGTCCTATCAGGACGTCAAGAAGCTGGCCTCGGAACGACAAAGATGGAGAGAACTCCATCAAGCTGCACCGACAAGAGCTCGGCTCTTAAGATGATGATGATGACGAAATTCCGAACGTGAGGAGGTAATAGAAAAGAATTTTGTCTTCCTCCTCATATTAACTTGAAATATTTTCGGAAATCTGAAAAAACCTGGATATAAACATTGTTTGACATTTTAAGTAAAGATGACTAAGCTTAACATGTCGGTCAAGCGTGCTAAAAATAGTTTAGGCAGGAATAAGAATATATAGTGCCGATAACGTTGGGTGGAAAATGCAACAATCGCTATGGTGTCAAAAGACGCGTAGCCGAAAGCCAGAAATAATTAAGGCCGGTCAAGTGCGTGTCGGATTTCTCTTAATTAGGGTTTTAAGTACGAGTAATAGGAAAAATAAGAAAATTTCACAGAATAATTCTGATTTATCAATATATTAGTAGTATTTCGTGTCAAATATGCGTAATAATCAATAATTATCACCAAATTTTAAGTTCATAGGTCAATGGGAAAAATGGGTCTACGAAACAAAATTTTGTAAAAAAACGTGATTTTGGTGGCTTCTCATTCCTTTGTTTTCAAATATTTTTTATAACGAAAAATACAGTGTTTATCTACTCAACGAGTTCCAAACAACGATACCCCACTTGTAGAGGTAGTTTAAAAAAATGCGCTTCCTTTCAGCTGTATGGGAAAAATATTCAAATATATAAGTTTTGACAATTGACCTTTAAAAACATTTAAAAATAAGTTTTGACAATTGACCCAAAGCCTTTCTGGCTAATATAAGGTAGGTAATAAATTAATTTCAAAATCGTTACTATTTTTCGTTAGGTATTTTATTTATAAGTCACAATCACTATAGCTACTACTTTCTCGCTCCAGAAACCGGCTTTGTTTTAAGAACATATCGTAAATATTGTGCGTTAGGGTGCCGGTCGTAACATGAGTGCCCGGAAATTTACACTTATTTCCCAATTTCGAGACCAAATGACATCAGACCGTACAGGTGCTATTACAGCCACCATTATTCACGGGCTTGTAAACACAGCGGTGGACCACCGGCGCATTGATTTGGTATTTAATTGATTGTCTTATTGACCTTGTTGAGCAATGCATTTGGACCGACCGTGTTTTGAAACTCTATAACTATGCAAAGTTTGACATACGTAAGTAATGTCTGCAAAATAGAAGTTCATTCCAAATGCGAGCATATTCGTTCGTATTGCCCCAAACAAGGCATGTGACTCATTCAGGAAACCAGAATTAGATTTCGGTATTGCGTATTTTATGGCTGACAAAAACAAATTACACTCAAAGGGGAGAATAATGTAGCTCCGATTTAGGCCAAATTAAAAACTTGATTTACGGTTGTAATTAAAAACATGACTATCATTTCAGAAGGCTTTGTCGATATTCTTGGGGTACGCGGTACGCGATTGCTTTCGGGAGAATGTAGTCAGCTGTGCGCGAAATTACTTCCCCTACCCCTAACCCTTGCCCCTCGCCCCTCTGTGCTGGTGACGTCACGCCCAGCCTGCTGACGTCATGGACATAGCGGCCACGATAGCATGGGCGCCCTTAATCGATTTCGAGGTTACGCTTTTGGGCGCCCGGATTTATGAAGCCAATGGTTTAATTTATTTCGGAGCACGCAAGTTCAAAAACGGTTACTTCTAAAAGAAGGCAACCAAGTAAAATAGTGCCTTTATGTTCTGTTCTGTGAAATTTATACTTGAATCGATTCTTAGGTACTTATATTCCCTTACATACTTTGAGCTTTAACTGTACTCAAAACCAATCGGGAGCTTACAACCTATTTGATAGAAAGGAAATTGGGTATCGAGCAGCCTCCGCTTAGAATTTTCAGTATTATTTTGATACGTGCGTAGGTTTCTCAAATAAGTAATCAGCATTCCACGAATTCAATGGAAAAAGGAATAATTTCTTTAACGACGCACTTTTATTGGCGTTATTGCCCAGAATACAATAGGCACGCTTATTGTACTTTGTGGTACAGTCAGCAACAGAGAAAAGGGACCCCCCGTGCATACAAAATTTCTATGAAGAGGGGTACCTTTTCTCTGTTGCTGACTGTACAGTAAACTAAGCGTGAAGTAGGGTTGTGTCGTAATTATAGATATTGTATATATATCTATATCTTCGTTTGCGTAGGTAGCTTCTAGAAATTACATTAAACTCGAGCTAAGACAATGTCAGTTCCATGTAGACCTGTCCCTTTATTGCATTTAGTTCAGAGCGAACGGAAGATAGGTTCGGTATTTTCTGTATTCAATCCTTGCCCCTTCTCTGTGCTCTATTTGATGTAAGTTAGCCTCAAGTTAGCCTACTCGTTTATATTTTCTATGTAAGTTAGACGAAGGTTCTGTTGACAGCGACAGGTAACAAATGAATTCGGTTCAGTTTTTTCAAACACGTGATTAATCGGCTATCAAACAACACAAAGCCATTGTATGGTCAATATCGCAGCTAATATGTATACGTCATCAATCAAAACTCGCCTCAGTTTAAACCGGGCTACGGATACGGTGCAAACAAAGAACGATATGTTAGAGCTATTTATAAAGTATTGTACTTACCAAAAATCTCTCCTTTGCTGGCATATTCTGATACAATGTAGATCATGTTTTTCGTCTCCATGACCTGTGAACAAAATGAACTTTGGTTTTACACACACTCCAAAAATCGACGCTAAGTACCTAATTATTATCTAACCTATCTGTGAGCTATAAAAACCGGCCAAGTGCGTGTCAGACTGCACATTTAGGGTTCCGAACCAACCCAACTTAACTTTGCAAGTTGGTTTTAATAGGAAAAAATAAGGAAATTTGAAAGATAAAATCTGATTTATCAATATATTAGTATTTGTTGGTAAAATATACGTAATAATAAACATTAATCAGCACCAAATTTCAAGTTCATAGGGCAATGGGAAGTATAAAACACTTCGGAACAAAATTTTATAAAAAAAAAGGTGACTGATTCTTCTGTTAATTTTTAAACAAAATCTCAATGAGCTCTAAGCAACGATACCCCACTCGATGGGGTAGATCAAAAATTATTCTTAAATCAAATCCGAAGCAATATTCCAAAAATCGTTTAAGCTCTAAGAATATTCTACATATCGCGTATTCTATGCCAAAGGCGTCAGCGTTTTAGATTCACGTCGAGAACGTTTTAGCTGTAAAATGAACTTCAATTGCTAATATTTTCGCAATAGGAATCGCTACACTGTAAATTTCGCTCGTCGCCGCACCAGATACCACTTTAAAAGCATCTCAGTATAACTTACAGAAAAATATTTTTTGCGAAATCGAAATATCCAGAATTATTATTATAGCAACAATTTGACAAGAATTCAGACTTGAGACTACACCGAAAACATCGTACCCTTTTCAGTAAACAATGTAATCGTAATTAACATGCAGTGAAAACAAAGCGAAAAGGCATTATTCATAAAGGTCGTGTTACAGTTCGGAATTCACGTTTGTTTTGAAAGCTGTCGTAGACAGCACCATCAGTGAAGCTTAAGCCACACAGAGAGCGGGCGAGCGGTTGCGGCGCGGGCGCGGGCGGCGGCGGCGCGGGCGCGGGCGGCGGCGGCGCGGGCGCGGGCGGCGGCGGCGCGGGCGCGGGCGGCAGCGGCGCGGGCGCGGGCGGCAGCGGCCTTTGTCGGCAGCCGCCACCGACAAAGGCCGCTGCCGCCCGCGCCCGCGCCGCTGCCGCCCGCGCCCGCGCCGCCGCCGCCCGCGCCCGCGCCGCCGCCGCCCGCGCCCGCGCCGCCGCCGCCCGCGCCCGCGCCGCAACCGCTCGCCCGCTCTCTGTGTGGCTTAAGCTAAAGTCACGCAGTAGGTATTTTTAGTGGCGGTAAAATTTTTATTTTTACCGCGGCCGCGAACAGTTCACGGGCGCGACCCGCCCGAACTTGCCTCACCTTACATCATTAGCAATTTCACTCTTATAGTTTAACTTAATCGTCTGTTTACGTGGGTACTTATCTTCAAACTGAAACGCTTTCCGAAAGTGAGTTGTTAAGTTTCCGAAAAACATAAAAATAAGTCTACATCACGATCACGAAGTAAGGCAGACCAGACTCCGTGGTTTGTCGTCAGTAATACAACCTCATCCTTACGTGTCCTTTTATATAAACAACTGTTCTCGAAGACATTAACCATTAAAAAATGTTGTTGTATACTTAAAGAAGCTCACAAAGTATTGTAATCCTAGAGAAAAGTGTGATAATGATTTGTTTACATGATGGGACACGTAAGTATGAATAAACAGTACGTCAACATCTTAAATTAACATAGAACATGTATACGTTTAAGTACCTAAACCCAAAGACTACAATGTATATACTAAAGTACCTAAACCTACCTAAAGGATTGTCAGCTTTGAGTAATGATATAGAATTCAAATTTAAATCAATTCGCGGTTTTTTATTGCATGTTTTTGCTCGATCGATTAAATGTCTAATAATTGTAAACATTACTTTTTACATAAATCCTTCATATAAGCTCGAATTACACTTGGGCGCTTTTTCTTATTCTTGGAATAACTAGGCACATTCTACTAGCTAACGACTGCGAACTTGAATCAATCATGAGTAAATGAATTATGGATTTCGCCTTCAAAATAATGAATATATATTAGCCATTTTGTTACACTTGTGTTGCAGTGATCTCATTAGCGTTACAAAAACCGCAAGTTTACATGTCAACGTACCTACATAAAATCAGTTATTTCAGTAACTGTCGACATCAAAAAACGTCCCAATAATGTCATCTACATAAGACTTTTCCTCACTTAGTTTTTTTCAGTACTTTCATAGTAATTCTACTCGCTTGAGCGAGAAAACAAGTAGAATTACTATGAGAGTACTCGCTGCTGCCGGCGGTGCGACTAATTCTAGACTAATTCTAATATGTTTGAAAAAAAACGCGATCATCCTTACCTAGGCAGGATTCATATGTGACATTTATTGTATCTGAGACATTTTAAGATTCTAATATCTGAAACATTCTGGAAATATAGGAATAACATATACAATTACGATAAGAAGCTTCATTGTGTAATGTGTACTTAGGTATTAAATAACAAAGAAGAGACGAATGCTATTGCATCATGGTGTGTAAGTAATTGAAAACAAAACTAATTCTAGCTTGGAATCTGTCGCGCTCCATTCTGCGAGCATTGTACCAGAACGGAAGAGATTAATCTTGTTTAGTTCGATATTATTACCAGATAAGCGAATACGACATGGTTTATTTCTAGTAACTATGTCAAACGAATTAGTCAAATGGACGATACGATAATCATTTGTTGTATACTAGAGCGAGAAGGCATCTGTTTAACTCGATTCCTCTGACTTACCCAAGTAGGGTGAGCAGTTTACTCTTGTAGTGGAAGAAGGAAATCACTTTGGTTTGCCTAAAGGCTTACTTTCACTTGCCTTTAGAGCCCGCATCCCGCATCTGGAGATCCCGTGCTATCCATATTTTTGTTAAAGATGTAAACAAGATAACTATACTTCCTTGTATGCGGAACGCGGACTGTAGATAACCACCTATGTAAATGAGCCCTAAGAATACGTATTCACCCTCTCATGCACTCAGTTCTTGCAAAGAATCAAGATTTGAATTTTTTTCCTCAGCATTGTCGGAATTAGCTTGTTAAAATAACAAAACAAAAGATGTACAGCAATTAATCCTTTCAAGGATATTGTGATTGTTAGAGTACAAGCTGCCGTTTGTTAACAGCGGACGGAAACGCTTCCTTTCCAGCGTCTGAGGAAGGACGATACAATTGTTTGCCGATTGCTATTCAAGGTGTCAGTAATGTTTGTACACCAGAAACAAGCTATACTGCTCCATTCAAACTACTAACATGACCTGAGCCGTTCATGCAAGTCTGTTACGAAATAATCACATTATGCAACATTCATTGTTTCAATTACTATATAGAGTGGGACGGATGGTCACGTCCAACTCCCACAAATGTAACTGAAAAATCATTATTTTGTATAGTGCTGCACAAACAACACTATAAATAAAGAGTCCCATTTATAATTGGGACATAATTCCTGAAATAAAACGTTCAAACTCATACGTATTTTAGTCCATTCCATACCTACTAATGTTGTCCGCTAAACTAAAAACGAGTCGCCTATTTTGTTTTACTGAATCAGAATAAATTGATGATTCCTCTCACTGAGAAAAACCGCAGTATTTAATTTATTTAAACCATTCTAAAACTAAACAGCTTCTGTAACGAAACAAAAGCAATATGTTTATTTCTACTGTTCAAAAATGTTTAAAGAACTGTCAATTTGATCATGGGTACTTATTTCGTAGCATGTATTTTTTTGCGTAACTTACTTATATGTATTATGTAGTCTCTTCGATATTAGCTTCTGCTATTTTTTTGTTGTGTTTTGTTCAACTGATATATGTTAAACGTACCTACTCAATGTGTTTGTCTCAATAGAAATAAAACATGATCTTTCCGCAACCAGGTATGAAACTCTATCAAGTCCTGTAAACGAGAGGTATTCCATAGTTGGGTTACTTTTATTTCTACGCGGCGTCGGCGTCCACGTGATCAAGCACAAGCGTTAATTAAAACCAACCGAGTGTGCCGAGGCGACAATCGCAGGGTTCTAATCGATAGGATCTGTCATCTCGGCTCGATAATGGATTTCCATCATAACAAGCAGGAACTTGTACAATATTTATTGCAGTTGCATAAGGGTATCGCGATTCGCCCCGATATTATACTATATCCGTGACGATTGATAGTTTAATAACTGAATCTACTGGATAATTGCGTAATGCAAACGTAGTAACGTAAATAAGCGAAAACGATATGACAATCGACTGATAACTACACACGTAGGTAATGAATTCAATCGCAATTATAACAATAATGTGCGTTCACAACGTTAATGAGTTATTGATTGATTGCATGTTTCGAATTTAATTGGATGCACTCCAATAAAACTGTTTGAATTGATCAACACCTGTTGTGTGAACGACTTGCTACGTATGTAGTTACATAGCGAAAATGTATGCATACCTACCAGTATTTAAACCTAAATGGAAGCTTAAATCATAACTATGACATAAGCACCATATTTTCATATATGTCTCTCTGTGTAACCCAGGGATTTCAATATTGGTATTGGTACGTCTTTCACTAAACTATTTCGAATCTAAACAATCGTCTTTTAATAGTAGTTTTTTAAGGTCTAATTTTGTACAGTTGTATACACTAAGTCTATTTTCTCTACACCCATATATTAAATCCTCTTTCATGTGTAACCCATGTTCACTGAGATACTCCGAGGCCGAGCACGGGCGCGCGCCTGTGCTGTAAAAATATACGTGATCTCATAACCGCATCACGGATTAAGCGGTTAAGCGGGTATTACACTGTCCTTAATCAGGCGTCCTAACTAGTGGAGGGGAGTTGAAGCACCTCGCTCTAACGTATAGGTCGGAACCCTTCTAAGTGTCCTGAATCCAGGACAGTGTAATACCCGCTTTAAGGCCTACTCCGCCGAGGGCGGTGAGCGGCGGGCACGGTGTATTAAAAAGATTTTCCTTACCTACGGCTTTTGGAACACATTGAAGAAGATTTACTACATGGGTGTAGATAAAGTACATAACTGTATATTACTGTAATTAACAATTTCATTACGTAATGAAAAGTAAAAAGGGACAGCAGAACGGTGATGGAAGGCTCCAGCGAATGAACAACGTGCAGTTGGCACACCACCAAGTGCACCCAAATGACAGTGCAAAAACACTACAGACTTTCCCACTCGTGGCTTATAGCTCATGAAAAGCCCCGTACAGCAAATTAGCTAATGTAATGACGTCATAAAATCATGAATATGAATTGCATATAACGTACGAGACACTGATTTGAATATAGGATTAAGCTTAAGCCACACAGAGAGCGGGCGGGCGGTAGCGGCGCGGGCGCGGGCGGCGGCGGCGCGGGCGGCAGCGGCCTTTGGCGGCAGCCGCCACCGCCAAAAGCAGCTCCCGCGCCGCCGCCGCCCGCGCCCGCGCCGCCGCCGCCCGCCCGCTCTCTGTGTGGCTTAAGCTTTAGTTAAAATATGAGGTGTCGATACCCGATCTCTCCGCAGTGTCACTGTGTGGGCAAGTAGTCCGAGCTCTTCAGGCATCGATGGATACGTAACAAGAAGCTCTACTAGTCACGCGTCAGTACCGCTAACTGTATGTAGTGCTGTCTCGTGCGTCGTAAGTCGTAAACAATACGGAGCATTAGAAGCGAGTCAACTGCAGTGACGAGCTAGCAAACGGTCCATCAATTGGCTAAGTCGCCTAATTCATACGCATTTTTTCCGCCGTCGAGTAACGGGAATTCTTTTTGCAACCGCGGATGACCTCCCTGTGAACCAGCGGTGACCCGAATAGGTACTGTCCCGCTATAAAATAACGTTAGCTCGCTGAAGTGTTGCGACTATTTGCAAATACAGCGTATCATTAAAGTAAACATACCCATTAAGGATTAGAAGTATCCGACCTCAGCAAGTACTGGTTACTACTATGTTATTGTATGTTAAACCGCAATACGATTCGGGAATCCATAATAGGATCTTTCGCAATCTATTATAAGTACATTAAAACATATTCACGGGCATATTACTTGCACAGGCAAGTATTATTTAATGGAAGGCAAGTATTGTTTACTAGTTTTTGACCGCAACTTCATCTGCGTAGAACTCGTTCATCGCGTTAAAGTTTAATTGCTTTTCTTTTATTTCAGGTGCTTCACAGACTCTTCAATACATTCATCCCCGGAACTTAAACTATCTCCATAACAATTTCATCTGAATCGGTTTATAGCGGTTTAAGCGTGAAGACTAAAGACAGACACACTTTCGCATTTATAATATTAGTATGGATTGGATATACAAATAGGTTAATATAACGAAAGATTCTTACCTGATAAAGTTTAATAATATGAGGATGGTCAAGCCTCTTCATGATGTCCACTTCTCTGTAGACTTTCTGAAGATTGCTGGCGTCTAATTGCGATTTATCTATAATCTTAATTGCTACCTGAAACAATAGGATATTTACGTCAATTAACACAACACAATGAGGTTAATCATGCAGTTATCATATGCATTGAGGCTACTAAATGATTCATTAATTAGTTTAAAATATATTGATTACGCGGCTAATTACTTAGAGTTAGGTAAGTCATTCTGAAATTGGGTAAATGGTGTTGAATTGCATTATTTGTTTGGATCAAAGCAGAACCCACTTTCCCACCGAACACCTAAATTATACCCTTATATTAATTTTGCTGATATCGCGTTGAACTTTTGATTTTTTGAGTAGAGAGACTAGACAGAGATACCTACTGAAGAGAGACCTAGGTAATCTAGGTATGACTATTTTACACCAATAGGCCATTTCAACAAGCCATCGAAACGATATTAAAAATAAACATTTAAATGAAAGCAAAAAAGTGGCAATTCTAAAGACTATAAGAAAACGTTCTTATTAAGTACGTAACTTGGTCAATAGTGGTGCAATGTATAACTTATAAGTTTCACATCTAGTTAGAGTTTAACATTTAAACTTATAAAAAACCTAACACAAGAATCTCAAAATCAACCTGACAGTAAAACGTCTAGTCGATTTTATTCCTATACTTTTTAAGTCCACAACGGAACATTAGTTGATTTGCTACTCATGACGGCCAGACAAAGAGGCGATGACGTCAAACGCGCGTCACTCGGAGTACAGACGATTGGGCCAATTGACGTGATTGGCCGTTGCTCGATTCACTGATCCCGGCTCCCCTAATGGAAAGGAAAGGTCTCTGGGGAAAAATCTGAAAATAAGTAAACTATCCGATTTAAGATAAAATCCGAGTTTAGCATTAGTTTTGGAGAAAAGGAACATATTTAATAATGACGCGGGAAGCGTGTGCTCCTTTGATTTGACGATAACTTTGGCTTAGTTGGTAGTGTCCCTGCCTACAAAGTTGGAAGTGCCAGGTTCGAATCCCGGCCAGGGCATTTATTTGTGCATGTGTGTTGGACTAAGCACAAGCATTGCTTATACTTAGTTTGGGACTAAGTAGGTGGATTTGTGTAAGATTGTCCACAAATATTTATTTATTTAAGCTTTTAGCCTTATATCTTTGTTTTCACGACGGTCCCTATTTCACCAACTTGACAATTGTCATCTGACAATGTCAATTCCATGTACACTCCTGTGTCGTCACGTAAAGATGGTCGTTTGGTCGCATATGTGGTCGCATCGATACTTACCGGCCCGGCAATGTAAACCGAATTGTCAAATTGGTGAAATAGGGGCCTGGTGAAAAATCTGGCAATCTGTCAATCTTCTACTGTTTTGTCTTTGACATAGTGCAATGAAACTGCAATACGTTAAAGATAAAGTACCTATAGTGCACGCCATCCACGAAGGCGCGCCCCTCCACAGCCCAAGCCGTACAACCGGTACAACTGCGCACAGATTAGTATCAGACTCGCTAGGGGCGCGTCGTCGTGGATGGCGCGCACTCGCACTATACATATTGTCCTACTCTAAAATTGGTGAAGTCATTGTAATGTTATAAATAACGGATGATAATTAGGCGAATGATACATGTGAAATAGACTGAGGATGTTTAATATATTAACTGATAAGAATATTCAGATTCATACAAATCTTTGTGTATTGGATATGCTCTTAAGGCGCAGGGTAGGGCAAGGCCTTCCTCATACAAACTTTGTGCACGTTTTATTCGTCGGTTTTGGCACTAACAAATATAATATTTTTTTTTTGGTTGTAAATATTAGATATGCGAAGATCGTGATGTGAAAATTTTCCAATATTTCAAAAATATTCAAAATTAAAAAATTAAAAAAAAAAATTACATCACGAAATAGCTATCAGAAAAATAAGCATACTGACCAAAAATCATAACTTTAATGCAAACACAAACGAAGTAAATCCTGCACAAAGTTTGTATGGAGAGAGCTTGCCCTACCCCTCCTCTTAATACAAGAGATTGGCATGATTTCAGTACTGGAGGATTTCCCCAAACGGCCTGCGGTCCGTGGTCGAACTCTCACATAATGCCAAATTCCCAACTTTCCGCGATTACTCAAGAGCGCATATAGGTACAGGAAAATTATTGAAGTAGGTAGTATGATATTGACATATATTCTTATTCCATTGGATATCTATTACATCACACACTTTCTAAAAATCCTATTATTGTAATAGAAACTATATTACACTAGCGTTTTTTAAATTATAGTCTACAAACTAGATGTTATTGCATTACAGTGGCTAAGTTACACTCTTGTGCATCCTAAAAAAGTAGACACATCTTGCATAGAGTATGCGTGCAGGTTTTACAAAAACAAAATAATAGTTTACAAAGTTTACAAAACAATGGTTATACTAATTCATAATTGAATTTAGTAAGTTCAGCTAAACACAAACAAGAGCGTTGAAGTATACCTAGGGGCCGATTTTTGAGTGTCGAACGTTCGAATTTTCACTCGAGATCTGTCAAAAAAACTATGACGTTTTGACAGATGTCGAGTGAAAAGTCGAGCGTTCGATACTCAAAAATCGAACCCCCGGTTGCCCCCGGTCTATCCAATGAAAAGAGCATAATGTCAGTGTCAAATTCAAAGTAATCTTACTGTAGATCACAATGACCATACAAACCAAGAGTACGCCACGTCATGTTGGCTGCCTCCGACTTTGACCCCGATTAACTGATAACTCTACACATATCTGTGAATCACCAAAACCGGCGTGAAGGGTCAAACGTCTGCAGGCAAAATATATCCTTCCTCGTCCTCTTCCTTCCTCTTGTATTTTTTTCCTACAGAATATTAGGCATTTTTTGGGTGAGCTCGCTTCACCGTTGGCCTTATCTTTGCCCCCAGGCTAGATGCTGGCCATGAGCAATCCCATTTATAATAATAAATAAAATAAAACTAGCTTTATAAAAATGGTCGGTAGCGCTGTTGGAACAGGAAGGAAATAAGTATTTCGTCTGCAGACGATTTATGACCCTGATTGTAATGCCATGAATTTAATGATATTGATTCAAGGTTTTATACAATTTGTTATTAGTATCCAATCCATGCAGAGTTATTCAATTAATCTTGCGTGATCGGAAAATTTAGCTCAGGCATAGCGTCTAATGCTGTACATCTAGGCATTTATGTACGTTGATAAAATTGATCATTATAAACCCTTATAAGCTATAGATAATGTTACTTCAACTTCAAACGCCAAAGCACCATTATGGGTACACCATACCATACGCCTACTACGCCTACACCTTCGCCGCCTACTGACAATCAAAAACATAGACGCCAACTGATTGAAGCAATCGTTTAATATAATATACGTGTTACTTACGACTTATTTACATTACATCAAAAGGGCCTAATTAATCGATGGTAATTCACATCATAAGACCATAACATTATTTTCCCCATTTACTACTGTTCCGCATTTTGCTCTTTCGCAATACTCTGAGGCTCAATTCCTGGTCACGCTACTGACGTTTGAGATTATATTTGAATCTCTTCTATGAATAATGTGCCCATGATTATGGATAAATGTAATGATTATTTTTTAACTAAGTATAAAGTCCCACAACGCCACACGGATTTTTTTATAAACGTGCACTGCTTGCGTCATGTCACGCAAAATTGCGACTAAATTATGCACACATTATTTTTAATGTATAACGTCATTGCAGTAAACCAATGTATATGAATATACTTTCAGTCACATGACAATGTTTACGAGATTCGGTTACCATTATTCCTAATTACTGGGGAACAGAGCAGTTCAGTCGATAATTTCGGTATTCATCTTGAAACTGCCCGACAAGTAGTCGTAAAGTCAACAAGGTTTTGAGGGCTCTAGATTACTTGACTTGGCTTTGTATTGTTTTCCTTATAACCCAGGCTGATTGTTTCAATATTTAGGAACTAAAAACAAGGTTGCTATTCTGCTGTTGATACATACCTAATAAAGCAATAACTACGTTTGATAATTTTGGAAAATATTTTATTTCTATGAATTGATGTAAAGTACCTATAACATAACTTTGGCTGGCGGGACAAGTTATTGGGTCTGAGAAGACTACGAATAAATGCACAAAATATCCTATTGCGTCGAAGATAATCAATTCACTTTATATAAACAACAACCGTGTCATTATCAAATAAAAACAATCTCATTTTTTAGGAAGAATATCTAGCAGCGTAAGAAGTAGATAAACTCTAGCAACACTCCAGTAACAAAAACAACGGGTTGCACTCTGGGAGTGCCAGCAGAAGTGAAAACTCAATAAAGAAAGTAAATAACAAAGCTTTTCATATCCGTATCCGTATCAGTATCGGTATCCGTATCCGTATTCATATTCATACTCATGTTCATATTCATATTCGCATAATCCATTTACATATATACATAATATGTCCCGAGTGTCATTGTGTCTTACGCATCTAAGACCAGCTGAGTTTAGCTGAATTGACCCCTTCTAACATCGCAATCACGAAACTAGGAGGGGTCAACTAGCTGGTCTTAGAAAGAATCTGTCGCGGGTTTAACAATTTTCCCCCAGTACAAAAGTGCTCAGCGCCGCTAAAGAAGTTTTCACTTCAAAAATGATTATTTGCTAATATATTATAGGTAGAATCTAGCTTTGCAATCGGTTTAACAATCGTATAGCCTGATTACACTACGATTGTGCATCTAAGTACATCGGCTGTTAAATTATAAATACGTACTTGGGCCCGTCAATAACCGCCCGTGCCGATGACCCGGCGCGACCCCCTCACCTCACGCCTCAAAACGAAATGTCTAGGTCTACGTAATTACATACTTATACAGAAGTTATGGATGGCATATGAAAAATTACTTGATAAAATTTTATACCGCTGATGCTTCTACATACGTGTAAAGTAAAACCATTTTTAAAGTGAACACTCTCCAGTGTTTTTCTGCTCTCATTTGACGTTTTAAGCCTAAGACAGCTATGCAATCGTCTTCATGATCATAATTGATAGCGTTAATAGAATTAACGAAACAAAAGACTTAATACTTATAGAGGTATCATAGCATTGGCGCTACGTCCCTGTATTTAAACATTATTTTCACATGCACACATATATATTTTATTAGATTCATTCACGCCAAATATCGTTACTTACATTACACGGGAACTAAGCATTTAGCAATCAAGGGCCCTAACATATGTTTAGAAATCTAGTACAATAATTCTATGAAGGTGGAAATATATTATAACAAACCTATTAGGTACATCGTAAAAACATCAGTTTTTCTGACCTCTGCGGCATCCTACAGCTATTAATTTAGTCAAATTTAACGAAGGCTGATGTTGCGAAAAACTAATTAATTACCTATTTATTTTCAGCCTTCAATTAACTGTCAGGTAAAAATTAAATACAATATTTGGCAATGCATTTGCTGTGGTTTTGACATTCGAAATTAATCATTAAATTCCAAAACTGTTGGTTTTATTTGTGATTTAACTTATTAACATTATGTGAAATGTGAATCAGATTTAACTTAATGTTTAACTAATTTACATTGAAAAAATATACGCATATTTTATTTAAGTGTACAGTGTAGGTACGTACTCAAGTATGGATATTTTACCCACAGTATGTAAGTCTTAACATATATATTTATTTAATAAATATATTGGTCGATAAGATATTGGTTGCAAGAACTGGAGTACTTAAATAGATAGAAAAACGACACTTGTGTTCAAGTGTCCGTGTACAGTTATCATTACGACAACCTTGATGATGTTTAAGTCTTCGTAAACATACTGTTAGGTAGGTACTTGAATCTACACTACAAGTAGTACGAGTACACGTTCAATATATTCAAAATGGGCGTGAATACTTTCTGATTTCTTACTCTATTCAGATTCAGACCTCGTAGAGCCCTTAATCTCTTAACGAACTACGTAAGCTATAGTATCCCTTCCAAAGATTGATCACTTCATTGGACTGATAAGAATAAGAAGAATAAGAAAGAATTTATTGCTATTAAAACGAAACAACAAAATTCAATTCTGATCTAGTTTCCTTAAAATATTATTAGGTGTATAAGGTCGACTCAGCATACGGAGCTATGCGAAAGCGTAGCTATGCTACGAAACATCTACGGCGTAGCATGCTCTACAAATAATTATAACAGCGGCGAAACGAGATGCACTTGTATGGAAGTGGGATTCGAATTAAATTTGCAAAACGCAAATTAGCCCATAGCTTCCATATTGCAAGTGAAAATTTAGCTCGAGTAATAAGTGCGTCTCTCTAAGTCCTTGGTGTATTTTACAATCACGGAAGACGTGTTTCTAATCATAACAATAAGTTAAGTAACAAAATTATAAGGTATCGAACATCACGCACTACAAAACGTTTCCAGCGCGACATGCGTCATGATCACAATGGTCACATGACATAGTTATGCTTATGTATCAGCAGTGTATTAGCACTATAATCTTAAAGAGAACTAATAACACGGCACTGTAACATGCCTGGAAACGCGATAACACTAATGTGCTAATATATAAGTCCACAGGAATGCGTCGCCAAGTTGTCAACCACGACATATTTACTAAATCATATGATTGGTAAAGTTAAGCCGGAGCTTCTCTCGCCCGATCATTTAATCTGCCGACAAGATAAGTGCGATCGCGTCGTTCTCGTAAAGGAAATCCCGCTTTATGCATGTGATCGTATTATACCGTATTTCCCAATGAGCCCAGTAATACGTTTTAACGCTTCAGGCATTCGGACATTTGGCGCAAATCGCATTTTTTCCCCGGACGAGTCCAAAAATAATATTTTTTAAAAACAAGACCTTTAAATTCAATGAGGTGCTTCCTTACATGAAAAGTGTCCGGGTTTTCCCCGGACACTTCTTGACAACCCCCCCGGACGGCCTCCAAACTAGGACAAATCCGGGAAAACCCGGACGGATGGCAGCCCTAGTCGTAGGTAATATTGAGGGATCATTGGTTAGTTTTGATGGCGAAAGTTTTGAGTAACAGCAATCTGTGGGATATTCAATCTGAATTGACTGATTTTGCATACGATAAAACAAGAAATTGAAGCAACAATTTGAAGGAAGATTGAGAAGCATTTTACTTATAGAGTGCGACTGCGACAACAATCGAGAAATCAAATTTTAACAAATACTTTTAAGGTGGTTCGCTTTCCATACTAAACGTCTTTTGACATTCGCAGGCTAGCGGAGTGATATTTTAAGAAACTTAAGTAACAAATTTTCATAGATTGGCTTGCCATTTGCGCGAAATTCTCCCTTTCCTAGAATAAACTTGTATAAACTAGAATAATTTGAGAAATTAGTTTGTCACGTGAGTGAGTATCACGTGATATTATTTTTTTCAAATTATTCTTAAAAAGCCAATCTATGAAAGTTTGTTACATAAGTTTCTTGAAATATCACGCCGCTAGCCTGCGAATGTCAAAAGTCGTTTTGTATGGAAAGCGAACCACCTTAAAATAGGCCTGCGTTAAATCTCTATCATTAATCAATCGGCCATAGTCCATACAGATCGATAGGTAGTTGAGCGATCGATTGATATGGTACTACATAATAATTATTCCGATAATTGTTATTTTATGACAGTACCGTAGAGAGAAGACATAATTATCAATTTATTATCACAGACGTCAATTGAAATGAAATCCTCTAATGATAAGCCTAGAAGGTAATTAAACAGATAAGTAGGCTTTCCTAACAAATGATTATGTAGTCAGCAGACGTAATGTCATAATCATAAGCCTTTTATATCTTATTTAATCAGGGTAAGCAACTAAGCAGCTTCGAATGCAATGAAAGTACGTAATTTAATATTTGCTGTCTCGCAGAATGCTGAATCAGCACCAGTCATTGTCACGCTCAGAGACATTTTAATGAATCGTAGCCCAGCACGCTACTAAACCGAGGGACCGTGCGAGGAGCCGAGATCAACAAGTCCAGACTACGATCAATATAGTCGCCCAACCACCCTAGGGGCGAGCAAGACGACTATACTTCCTCGCGTTTGCCCTACTAAATTACAGATCCTTACAATTCCGACCCTTATTTTCAGGTTCACGTCATAGATTTCATGTTTCAATCTTGCTAGCCGTAAAGACTTCGTCGTTGAGGGACTTCTTTATGTCGACTATTGTTGCTTTAAACATCTTTTTTATTGTTTTCTAAGTGCTATTTTATTTTTAACAATGTTTTAAAATTGAATGGGTACTGATAGATTTTACACATTTATTGCTGTTATACATGACCGTCTGTCGTCTATCTGAATCGAGAAAGTCATGAATACATTAACAGAACATATGGCATGCATAATTAAATGGCATCTTCAACATAATTCTAGTAGATATGTGCAGCGATCGATACTTATACATGACTAGATTAACAATCGGCTACTGCTCTTGAAGGCAGCCTTGCTGAAGAAGTCATGATTCATTGCCAAACTTACTATATGCACTACTCTTGTCACATGTTATCAAATCACCAATACTCGTACTGAGAGCGATCACAACAAGGGTTTGTTCATTTTTTTTTTACACAAAAAAATAGTGAATACGTAATACATACGTAAACGCAACTTGTGTATAGTACTCTCCCAATGCTCGGCAAAGACGTGCAAAGAGTACTTATCTAACTCTATACCGTATACACATAGCATAGGACAAATGTGTTACGTGAGTAAGTAGTGCCGTAGTTTCCCCTAGCACCTCTACCTCTACCCAGTTTAATAGGGGAACGACGTATCCTTCAACAGTAGGTAGAAGTTAGAACTCCTTCTAAGCAGCGATAGATTTCATCCATCTCTTTGGGCATAGTAATATAATTTAGTTGCTTGATAAGTTGATAACAGGTAATTGTATTATATGATGGTTGCTATCTCTACAAACTTTCATTTAACCTACTCTGTATTTTTAAGAATATTGAGAAACAAAGGAATGAGACCCACCCATATGGCCAATTATAATTAACTTTCCCCCTTTAAAATCTCATTAAATATTAATCGTAGCGAAAAGTACGTAAAACCTTTCTTGTAGACAACTTTGTGTAGATTACTCATGTCTAAGAAATTTTTTTGCTATAGGCCACCGTTTAAGAGTTTTTTACGAAAAACTAAAAAAATACCTTTACAACCCCCTCTTCCCGTTTTCTCCACCCCCATGCCCTAGGACTTTTAGTATGTTTTTAAGGACATCTTTACCTTCTTTGTTTTATTTCCCGTACTGCCGGCAAATTTTAAAACAAAGGTACAATTATAATAACTACCATGGTAATAGAGCAGGAACAGAATTGGAAAAGGCGTCTCTAAAAAATGCAAGCGGCAAGTCATGTAACAGTTGGGGTGACAACGTTATCAGAGGGTTTGGACCCTGCAGAATACGGATCTGCCTGTCGCCATCTCGAAATTTGAGCCAGAAGTACGGTATACCGGAAAAGGTGCAGCCCATTCAAAAAATTTCGTAGTACATTTAGTAAATCGATGCTCTGGTACTTTAAAAGAGGTCCGATTGATATGGTTTTTTGGTATGTTGTAAAGGACAATATTAGCCATGGTAACCTAAAATTTTCGGCCCTCCAGCGCCACAACTTTGGCTGCCATCTTGGAAATAGTGTCCCTTTTTTTTAGTTTTTTGCTTATACTGTCATCAAAGTTCATTCGAGTGCTAAACATAGTTTTGCAATATTGTAGAATACAATATTTGCTAAAACTTTTGCGTACAAAGATTTTTCCATGACCCCTAGGGACGAAGATATGACAGGAGATATCATTAAAATTGCCACTTTTTTCTAGTTTTCCTCTCATATCTACATTTTAAGTGCATTTTAGCGCTTACTATAGTTCGGAAATATTGTAGATCACAAAATTAGCTACACCTTTTGTATTGAAATATTTTTTCCAAGACCATTAGGAAAGAAGATATGCAGTCATCTATGGAGTACAACCGTCGAAATTTGCTACTTTTCCAGTTTTCTTCCCATATTTAGGTTTGAGTGCAATGAATCGCAATCTGTAGGGGATCTATGATGGTCGAGTGATAGCGTGATAGACGACAAGATAAAGCATCTGTCACTTTCCGATCTATACCACTTCAATCCCTCAGAAGACAAAATCGTCTGTTTCCACGATACCTAGAAGATAATTTTGTCTTCTGTAATATTGCTGACCGAGAAATGCACTAAAACGCAAATATCGACGGTAGTACCCCATAAATGATATCGTACCTTCTTTCCTGATGATCGTGGAAAAAATATTTCAATACAAAAGTCGTAGAAAATTTTGTAATCTACAATATTGCCGAACTATAGTTAGCGCTAAAATGCACTTTAAACGTAAACATGAGAGGAAAACTAGAAAAAAGTGGCAATTTATAATGATATCTCCTGTCGTATCTTCGTCCCTAGGGGTCATGGAAAAAATCTCTGTAGCCAAAAGTTTTAGCAAATTTTATGTTTTACAATATTGCCAAACCATGTTTAGCACTAAAATGAACTATAACGACAGTACAAGCGAAAACCTGAAAAAAGTGACAGATTTTCCAAGATGGCGGAGAAAGACGTGGAGCTGGAGGGTCAAAAATTTCGGGATACGATGACAAATATTGTTATTTACGGCATATCAAAAATCCATAACAATCGGACCATAGTTTAGAGTACCGGAACAACGATTTACCAAATGTACAACGAAAAAAATTGTATGGGCTGCACCTTTTCCGATATAACATTCTTCCGGCTCAAATTTGGGGATGGAGACAGGCAGATTCGTATTCTACAGGGTCTAAACCCTCTGACAACGTTGTCACCCCAACTGTTACACGATTTGCTTCTTGCATTCTACTTCTTCAAAAATGGGCCTACTCTATAACTGTAACTGAAGCGAAGCGAGTAATTAATATTTATTGCGCAAGCAGTTTACTAAGGTAAATTGACTTCGTGTTCATGAATATATAGATAAGTCTTACAAAAAGCAACACAAAAGAAAAATAGTTCAAATAATATCTAACGAAATGAAGATAGGTACTATTTATATCCAGAATCGGAGACGGGCATTGAGTGAACATGAACTAGTCCCTAATTGAGCAACAATAAATAGAAGATAAGTGTAATGACCCCGATAGTTCGGTTCACCTTTAAGACGAGTGACGCACGCGCGGAATGACTTTTAACAACCTGCATACCTTAGCGATACGAAAATACGCTAACCATCAATTTATTAATTGACCTCTAGGGCATTTTAAGTACAAATACCAACTTTACAAAGGCCTCGCGATATATAAGTAATTCATTATGTTATACGCAAAATCAATATGTAAACATCCAAATTTCCGCTATATAATAATAACCTTCAACAATCAGTCAATCACAAACTAACCCAACAAGAAGTAAATAAAGTACGTCCTTGTTTTATGCCTCGTAATAAGAAGACTCATTTTAGTAATAAAATAAAGCTAACTTCACGTCAGGTCAATATAAGCGATTGACGTCACAATTACTGATAAGGTTGAAAGCAAACAGGCACGCGTGTCTCCGCGCTATCACGAATTATCTCCAGATAAACTTATCCCGGTTGTTGCTGTACAGGCAACACGAAACACCTGCGTATTTACATTGATATTCACAAAAAACATGGACAAGTTCCAGAGACAAACGTCATTTCGCAACTTAGCCAAAAAAATTTTACGTCACAATGGTCTATTTTTGAGATAATAATTCTGAGTAGATCTATCACAAAATTTCCGACTCGTGAATCATTTTTGCAAAGAGACTCGATGACAATGATCGTGGTCATGGTTTATCAATAAAATGAGTATGAGTATGAGTATCGATGAAAGATATGAATTCTTTCATCGATACCGTACCACGATCTTATATGTCTCTAAATAACATTGAAGAATTGTACAGACAGGCAATAAAAAGTTATTCAGTAATATCAAACAGTATTGGTTTTATGTTGAAAGAAAAATGAAATGATACGGTCGGTAGAAGCTGCGGTTGTGAGTTGTGATGTGACAGGGCCATAATTGGTGTGATTCCGAACCAGGACGTGAAGACGCCTACGAGGGTGACCGCCAGACTGCAGAGCAGATAACACCAAACCACTGACGCAGAGCTCTAAAATAGATAACGCATTTGCGTCAAGCGCACATTTTTCAAGCGCCTCAATGTAAACGGAGCGCGTGCCATACGAAAAGATTTCCTGACGAAACGCTCATCACGCACCCCCAGCATGCCGCGGACACACAAATCATATCGCACATTCCTCGATCAATAAAAATTAATAGACGGTTTGGCTCGGGTACCTGTCCGGCAGAAGCAACTTTCACGTGAACATTGCTACAATTAGCTAACGAGATTTTTAACGCACCAATTGCCACCGTTTTATATAATAATAGGCAATGTAGTTCCAGCAATAGCAGATAGTTGCCGCTTAATGAACCACGCGTTAGTAATTACTGAGATAAGTTGCTATTTCGAAATCGTTTAATTTATCGATGACAGATTTACTTATTTTCGTGTAGTACTAGTCTCATCACATCACGAAACAGTTTTTCATAACAAATTCAGGACTCGTGAGGCGAATCATTTTCTTTTCGCATTTCGAGATACCAAACTACACGTGTGCGTGCGATAACATCTAAATGTTAGACAGATGATCCATCTGGTCTGCGTGAGGTGTGATCTAAATTAACTGAAGCAAATGGAAAAATCGCACAATTGAAATGTTCGGTTAGATTAAGTGCACGTGAATGCAAGAAAAAGCGAATTCATTAGCTTGTAGTAGAAGCAAATTATCACAGCGTATCGAACGCCAAAAAATGTAATCAAACTAATTAAGAAGATGTTTTACGATTCTTTAGCTCAGTAATACAGACTGCAATTGGACGGCAATTTGTGAATTAGTTAAATATTAAATCATCAACGGAAAAGTTTTTTTCTCCTAGAGCGAGTCACCGTCATAAGCACCACGATAAAGAATCATGTGAAATTCTCAACGTCAATTGTCAGAGCCCAGGATATCGTTCATTTTAGTATTAAAATAGCTTATTTTATAGGACCACTGTCAAGATTTTACGTTCATTATTTCGCATGTAAGGTAGTAAATCACACAAAGACTAAGAAAAACCAACAAAACCTACACAGACAGACACAGATTACAGGATTTATGCTATAAGATACCAACTCTTGGTCCAGTTTGTTTCCCTTTCGTTACTGCGCACTTAGATCTGTTGATCCCAGGTCCAAACAAAAAACAAAGAGTCCACTGTTGTGCTCCAGTCTAATTTTATTTGGCCACGTATCTCATTCCAGATAAGGCTGACCATAACCTTGGTGGCGATGGAGTTTCGGTGAGAAAAATGTAGAATAATAAAAACAATGTTGGGCGTGCATCCCGCACCCGACGCAAGGTCGGTGTCGAGTATTTGTGGACGCGGCAGCGCCCGCGCGGCGCTGCCGCCAGCCCATGCTGAATGATTGGTTATATTCCGTAGAACATTTGGCAAACACTCATCAACCACTGCGATACTTACCTATAATGTTTAGTTTTAGCCCAAAGGCGAGTCTTTTTCTGTACGCTCTATTCAGACATCAGTTAGCGCAATTTGTATTTTATTAGTACAGCTCAATTTATTCCTCGCGTGCACGTTTATGGACACTAAAATTGTTGTTATTTTACAAGTAAGCTTATAATAAACCGTTTACTTTACAGCCAAGAATGTTGTACGAGAACCGTATAAAGAAAGTCTTGTCGGTATCGGCTCACGGTCACGGTGACCTCTAAATAATAAAACATTCCTAAATAACGAGTTGAAGATACCAAACATTTTAAACCGTAGACTTGAACCGGATTTTTGTGTTTACTCGTAGCACGTTCCATCGCCGACGCACACATGGGCAGCGAAGGCCGAGGGCGTCCGTTCTGTTATTTCGGTGCATTCATTCAACACTGTGGCTCCCTGACCTGCCGTCGATGCGTCACCCTCGCACCTTCACGTCTATCAAACGCTGGTAACGCATGACATGCGTTTGCAACGTTTAGTGCATTTCGGTTTAAGAACTAGAACCGAGTTGCTGTATGCGTACCTATACACACTACTTACACTAAACGCAGCAAGTGAGTCATCCATGAGGACGGCGCCTCGCCGTTCGGCCAACGACCTACTTCACGAGGTACGCATTACGCCCGACCTCTCAACCAGGTACTCCGAAGCTATTAAAACATTAACTGCATACCATTATCACGCTGCGTGTTTGTATTTACTTTCCGGATCATCATAACACAGGCCATTCCAAGGATAATACGTAATCTGATTACTATTATGTCTTACTCTCATGAGCCCCATGTTAAAACGCCGTTAAGTTTAACAAGTGCGTGGTTAACGTTCGTCACGGCGGCGGCGACATCATATTCAGGTCAATTTAAACAAGTGATAGCTCTTTCTCATGTTTCGAAATGTACCGCTAATGACAGAATCTCACGGTTTACATTCGAAGATATATCTCTCATGCAAGATCGGTCTGCGTCTTTTGCACTTTGCTGCCTATATAAGTTTATTCGCACGAAGCCTGAAGGTGAAGGCATGAAATGTATATTAAATATTGTATTTCGTTGCATCGTTAACGCTGTAATGCTTGAAAAGTGTTAGTAATTACACGCTAATTGATAAGCAGGCCTTGGCTGCATGAAATACATTTTATTACACTCAAATAATAATTATTGTGCATGTTTCCACGCAATTGCATTAAAAGCAGACCACATGGTATCATTCTTATCATGAAAATCTGGATACAGAAACCACTTCACAAAACGCAATTATTTTTATTTCTTCCGTTCGTAGTTCTTGACGTTCCTGTACACCTCATCCCTATCATCTGAGGGTCTTTCTTCCTCTGACGAACTAACCTCGCATCACAGATTTCGTATTGTAACAGCGCAGAAGCTGATGTCTCTATCGTTGCCCATAATGCCCATTCTGTTAAGCTGAAACTATTTGTCTGCATTACACAATTTCTCAGTACTAATACCTGTCGATTCATGAATTAAGTAATCTCACGTATGTTATCGTCCACATTCATCTCTTGCGGTGCGCTTATGGAATGGCCAGTACGTACCAAAATCGTGTCGCAGAAGGCGGTTAAACGTGACTCCGACGTTCACCCAGGGATCTTCAAATTAATCTCACACTAACGATCGCTCAGCTTGATCTCAGACAAACGAAGTGGATCTCAGGGTCAACTTATTTTATCAGAGCTGTTTGGCAACTAGTTTATTTTTATATCTTAATTGGGTATGAATTGAGTTCAACCCGCTAAGGGGTCTTGTTAGATGTGTATCTTTCTCGCAGGAAGTATTCAACAGATACATTATTTAATACGGAATTTGAATAAGTATATTTACATTAATTATGTTGAACTCACAGTTTAGCATAACTGCGTAGCGTAGGTACTTATTTATAAATCCGCATTACTGAGTTCTCATGTAATATTAGATGAGGAAATGAAACTGCCAGCAAGGTGACGATGACGACTCGCCTTACCGCCAGAATAATAATGATTATAGTCCGTTTGGTAAACCGAATTATTGAGATCAATTTCTACTATGCTTAAACACCAGTACTGATTAATGTTCGTTTATATTACTTGTTTTGGGGTCCACTTCTCCATAACGTATCGCAATCCAGTACCTATGTTCAACACGCAAAGCACGTATCATAAATCAAGTTAACATACCTTTATTGGTTTATATGTGCGACTTGAGGGGCACTTCCCGACCTTCCCGTGATGACAAAGAAGGTTTATGAAATAACAAGCCAATAAATTCGCCAGTTTGGCGAAACAGTACATATAACGTCATCATTCAATCGTGCATTAAGCCATTCAGCCTTCAATTATCGTTGCATAAAACCCCGTTTCGAGCACTTGTGTAGAGGAAGCGGGAAATTGCTTATCGCATCATTAGAGCTAGTTACCGATCAGTTTCACTGACATATATCACTGAACAGGCAACACGAAATATATAGAAAATAAAAACTATTTTAAGATTTGGGCCTACCGCATTTAAAACTGACACCATTAAATTTGCCGAACCAAGATTGTCTAATCAACTTGTCAATTTAGCTCGTAGATGCGAAAATTTTAACAAGGATGAAGATAGATCAATCCGAAGGAAGGTGAAAGAGAGGAGGTAATTGTTTACCAAGTTACAAACGAAGTCGGATTCAACCTACCAAGCAGGGTGAAGAAGGTATGCTTCACAGTCAACCATACTACAAAATAACTATGTATAAAATAAGGCAACTAGATTAAACAATATAAACTTTCCATACAAGCATACGAAAAGCTGTAACGGTTATGGTTGTAAGTAGTACCTCTAGTTTAGTAGTATGTGTGTCATTATCCACATTGATTTCTACTGTTGCGTAGGAATAGGAATATTTGTAAATTGGCTCGATGTTTTAAGAGTTTTCATGCTTATCTACAGTATCTACACATACCGTTACACAAAAACACACGTCGTGTCGTTATCATATTCATAACGATAGATAGCAGCAAATTTGTTGTTAAGTAAAATCTTAGGTTTTCTGTGTTTGTAAATTATATAGTCTTTAGAGGCTTGGTACTGCATGGAATGCCGAATATACCTAGTGTTTAGTTATGTGAGTTATTGATGTTTACATAGATTTAAGTGATATATATATGCATCTAGTAGCATCATGTGCAACTACTTGTATCGTAAAATTGATGAATGGTGGTCCTACATCAAGTAACAAAGTCCGATTACGTCTAGAAAATAGTAGAAGGTTAAAAGAAGGCTCTGGGTCATCCCCGGTAGTTACTTACCTCAGTCTTCGTTATTCGATGTCGTGCTAATTTGACCACGGCAAAGTTTCCCTTGCCTATAGTCCTCTCTATGTCATAAAATCCCACCCTAATAGGGGTTTTAGCAGGACGTTCACGGTCCGCCATTGTTTTTTTTTTTTTAATCACTGTAGTCTCAACACCTCACTACCAATCCAAAAAATTGTGGCATAATACTATTAGTACTTTAGTTCATTTAATACTATAAACACTTGTTTCGTCAGCTCGGGGCCTCGCTACCGCTCATATCAAGCAGAAGTAAAGCTCTCGTAGATCGTTTTTACTTAACGTCATTCAGTAAATTGCATTACACGTAGGTATTTGATCATTGCTGTAACGTGAATACGCACGGTATTGTTGTTATTCATTGGTAAAGTAAATCGTATAAAAGATATTGCAATGGTTCGATGTTCCATGGAAATTGTTTCAGGACCGTTCCAGTCCACTCACACACTC
This sequence comes from Cenopis cana, assembly GCA_951800055.1. NCBI lineage: Eukaryota > Metazoa > Arthropoda > Insecta > Lepidoptera > Tortricidae > Cenopis > Cenopis cana. Next base: position 7,429,689 of record OX637486.1, on the reverse strand, counting down.
GGTAGCTTTTACGGTAGGGTTATGTGTAAAATTGATTTAGATTTAGAATATAAATCACGGTAGAGGCGGCGCGCGTTTTGAATAGATTTACAAGCGCGCGTCGCCGCCGCCTCGCCGGCTGTCAACCGGGTACTGAACTCGGCCGCTGGCTGACTGAACACACGGCGAGCGACCGCCGAGCCGAGCAACCTGCGGCACGCGCGCGCTTTCAGCCGCCCGCCATGTTACTTGGAGTGACGTCAGTACAACGCGTGTCCTACCTTCGGGTAGATATGTTTATGTGAATTGATGATGATGCTTGCCCGTTATTTTCCTAATCTAAATTCATATTAGATACATCCCTACAAATAGATGGAGAAATGTTCTCTGTCGGCGACATGACAACCCTCATCTGGTTGGTAGATTTTCCAGCTATGGTGTAAGCGTTTTTTTGCTGATTCCGAAAAAAACCACACCATCACCAGCCAGTAACGTCGTAAAAAATTAAGTTCATTTTCAAAACACCAAGTTTGGGCTCTTCCACCCCGAGTACCTCTCGATCTTTATCGCCCCGGAACTCAGATTCTCTGACACCAATGATCTCTTGTTACTGGCAACAGGTCACTTTTTGACACTGGAGCCATCCATCGTCTATTCTTTGTGCACCTGTACTGTACTAACTGAAATGTAATGACTATATAATTAGACCAATTACCTACATTTTGTGTGACCATCTTCATATAATGTTACAATAGTACATTACTTACCAAGGGCGGTAAAACAAAGAATTTTTCAGATCGCAGGTATTTGCGGTAAATATTCGATCTAAGTCTTTCTTTATTACCGCCCGTGGTAAATACAAATTTTATGTCACCCCCTGGCAAGGGAGTAGGCAGGATTTTCCGCGCGCGGAGCGTGTGGTAATTGCCGCTTTATGGCCAGCATTTGACTTTAGTTATTTAAAAAGAGAAACTCAATTTTAGCGTGCCTCCAACAATTCAGTAACTACATTGTTTAATAAGAAGCGTATAAAGTCTCATTAATTTAATAGCTATTAGAAGTATGCAATATTTTTTACTTGTTAGTGTGTTTTAGAGCCGGTATTAATTTTTTATATATTTTTTTATTATTGATACTGTCATTTTCAAAAAGAGGGGGGAGGTCTTTGACTAGCACTGGGACACATTAGGCTCTAAATACCTAATAATAATCTTGCCTTTAGACTATTTTTGTCTTATAGGGGCCTCTGCGCTGTTGGCTTCGGCCCCACGCATGCCTTATAAAGGTCCGGGACCCCATGGTCCCGAGATATGGAAAAGACATACAACAACGATAATAATGAATGTCAAGTCCGCGTCTAGGCAAGGAGAGGTCACGGAGAAGTTTTAGGTATAGACGGATTCTCGTCACCATCTTGACGAGAGTCACATTATTTATTTATGCTAAATAAAGGTTATGAATAAAAGACTGCACTTTTTGATGAAAGCAAGCCGCTTTGCACAGTTATAGTAAAGCTGCCTACTCAAAGCCCTGCCTGCAGGGCCCTGCTTGCAGTGCCACTGCCAAATCAAATCGTATTGTGTGTATGCATGCAGGACCAATTTAACAGATCAAAAAAATCGGCATTTTCGTCGGTATTTTAATATTTCATTACAAAAAAAATTTAGGGGGGAAAATTTTAAACTTTTCGTGGCATTCATTTCAGACCAGCGCGTTTTTAATTTTAGCTTAAACAGTATTGGTGCACAAAATTTATAGAGAAACATTTTTTTTTAATGATGACAACACTGTCTTTTGCAATGTGTGAAGGGCTCAACTAGGATTTGTTATAAATTTCAGATATATTCAATACATATTTTCGTATTTATTATTTAAAATCGAATACATTTCTTGATAAAACTGTATTCAAATATTTTAAACAGTCTTGGTGCTGTCAGTTCGCCTATATTTTTGAAGTGATAGATACCAAGATGTCGGTGATACTCTTCTATAATTTTGGCAAGAAAAATATATTTGTATAATCACTACAGTCTTTGCGATCTTCTTAGAAGGTAAAAATCGTGTGAATGTGTAAATATTGTAGAATACGTCAATATGAATCAACTCGCTGACGATAACGTGCAAAACGTCAAGAGTAGTCTAAAAGCGACGAGCACGAAAAACAAAAATAAAACCGCCAAAGATAACTCACCTTCTAAAACGACTGACGAGGTAAGAATAGTGAATGAAGAGAATTTAAGTGCGGCGTTAGCTAGTACTCTACATGTTAACAACATAAATAGCAACCTAACAAATGGTACAAGTGATCACTCGAAAGAGGAGAAGCCATCGGCCGACAAGGGCAATGTGACCGCCGCGGACGGGAGAGATGTACATAGTATACCAACTAACGATGGCAGCAACGGGGACAGCAAGGGGTGTGCCTCGGAACAGAGCGCAGCCAGACACGCCTTTGGTGAGGCTCAGGAAAACCTTGAAAACACGTTCCACCCGCAAGGTCAAACGCCGCAAGGAAAAATCGAGATCATATCATACGAATCTGAACTACAAATGCCGGAAATCATGAGAGTCATACAGAAGGATTTGTCTGAACCCTACTCAATCTACACTTATAGATATTTTATACACAACTGGCCTAAGCTGTGCTTCTTAGCCCAACATGAGGGCAAGTGTATTGGTGCCATTGTATGTAAGCTAGACATGCATCGGAATGTGGTGAAGAGAGGATACATTGCTATGTTGGCTGTGGATGAAAAATACAGGAATAAAAAAATTGGTTCGAGACTGGTCCGAAAAGCAATACAGGTATGAGATTATTTCCAATTGGATTCCTATTGTCACTATATTTTTTACCCACTATAGTAATTTCTTTAGTATGTCACATGTGGTTTGAACTCTCTTGTTACATAAATCAATTGGATCAATGCCATTTACTGTATGTTATTTTGACCTTTTTGCAAGTCACTGTTGAACTTGCTGTAATTAACTATTGACTTTGTATAATATTAGCTACATGGCATATTACAAACAGTGCAGGCAGAACTACAAAATAAAATCACTACTATGTCTATCCCGGAGGTCTTTCTACATACAGGTGAAAGAATTTCGGATTAACACTCACTGCCAGACTAAAATCTTGAATATATCCTAAAAACCACTGTAGCAACCTACATATAGCTGGGTTCCTGGCATTGAGCATTAAGGTATGATTCTGCTGCCGACTGCATACAGCAACAGCATGTCCCTCCACACCAAATTAACCCGTATTCATAAGACGTCCCAATTTAGAGTGAGTGGCGTGTGCTGTTCCGACACTTCTCCGCTCATTTCAAATTGAGCTTTTTATGCATACCATTACGGTTCAATTTGGAGTGCGGCGGAAGGTGCTGTTGCTGTAGTCAGTCTGCAACGGAATCATACCTTTAAAGTCCCCCAACAAAACCCCTAGCAATTACTAACTTACCCCTACAAAGTATGAGATTATAATTATTAAAGTCTGTTTGTTTCGTTCCAGGCAATGATTAATGATAATGCAGATGAAGTAGTATTAGAAACGGAAATTACCAACAAACCAGCACTCATACTTTATGAGAATCTGGGGTTTGTGCGTGACAAGCGTTTATTTCGATATTACCTCAATGGCGTCGATGCACTGCGGTTGAAGCTATGGTTAAGGTGAAAATTGTAGGTAACCAATGGGATATTCTCAATGTTGTGTTTATATTTTGAGAGGCTGCACCTCGGGCATAGCTATGATAAAGTGAACCCTGCTGCTATAAATGATAATCTGATAATATATAATCTGCTATTGACTCTGCCTGTGTGGATTTAGCCAAATGTATAGTTTGTTTCAATAATTTTTATTGTCATGTGATAAGTTTATAATTTATGAGTAAAAATTGTTAATAAAAATGTTTTATCTGTCTTCTTTTATATCTTGCATATAAAGGTTTAAAACAAATGGTTAAATGTCAAAGCTAAATAAAATACACAACTTTGAAGAATTATGGTGTACTGGTATTTATTCATATCATATGTAAACAATCCTCCAATGAGTTCACTCACTTCCTGCTCCTGGGAATTATGCTATGGGGTTTAACACAGACAGAAACTTCAATTATTTAAATCTCTTTATTACCACTTCAGAAAGTAAATGTAGCAGTGTTTGTAGAAGCCCCATCATAAACGAAAGTGTTATTTACTGGCTTGTATTGTTTAGTGATAATTTTGATGGCTTCCTGAGCAACACAACCTCCTATTAAAGCTGACACACTGTGTATTTCCGCTCCACCATACCGACACATTTCATGTACATGGTCGTCTTTAGGGAATGGGGAACATGACACATCTGCCAGAAGTTTAGATACACAAGTCTTTAAACTTGCGATGTCACCTTCTGGCTCCAATTCACCTGGGGCTCTGCAGTGTTCTGAACGGAACATCTCAGCTGCCCTCAGAAGAATGTAGTGAACCATCATCACATCAGGTTCTTCTAAATGCCTGGCTATATATGAAGATACAGATGCACTCATCTGGTATTCATTGGCAATGTTGGAGCCTGCGATTAGATGCAGATTGCGAGCATGCCTGCAGAACAGTTTTACATCAGCTTCACTGATGCATTCACAGTGCAATTGGTTGACAATTTGTTGTACTTTTCTGTACACAGCCTCTGCCTCAAAAGCAGCTTGATTCCTATAGATATTTTGCAGTTTGACATAATGTTCAGTAGATGCAGTCATGTCTGGTAGGATTCCTTTTAAAGGTAGTTTGCCTTTTCCTTCGGCTTCTATAAATGCTCTGAGGGCAGAGCACATTATCCAAAAAGGTGAACTCTCTTTAGTTAAGTTTGTAGCATTACTGCAATACAAGAGCTCTTGTATATTGACTGGTAAAAATGTAGGATGCAAAGCAGTGTTGATAGCTCTAAGGGCTTCTTCAAAGTTTTCCTCAGTAATTGGGACTCCATTCTCATCCTTTCTAATAAACCCAGAAACAATTTCCTTAATTTCATTTTTTTCTTTCCGGCTCATGGGCCATCTACTATCGCGCTGAGCTTGTTGCCATTGAACAACAGCTTTGTGGAGAATAACAATCCATGGAATGTGGCCATGATCTTTCAAGTCCACAGCTTCAACGTCTATGCTGTCTAAGTACTCAGTCAGTGCAGGGAAGGGAATGTCCAGACGAAGATCTGGCTGTTCATTGTCAGGATGAGTTTCAATGATAGCATGTTCTTTATTCTGAATCCTAAACGATCCCAAAAAGCCAACAGATCGTGCCAGAATAAAAGGAACATTTATATCCCATAAATGCTGTGATAATTCTTTAATAGTCTTCTCTTCAAGAGCAGTACCAACCACAACAGTAAATGACTTGAAGAAATCAGGGTTAGCTTGTAATATTTGATTAGTTGGTTCCTGAACTGCATGGCCTTGAACAGCAGGATTAAGTTCTAAAATAAGCCTTAAAGCTTCAGATCCTCTATTTACGCCTTTGCTCGAAGTTTCTAAGAAAAAATTACTTCCTATGTCCTCTTCACTCACAATACAGTCGTCGATTATAGTTACGGCACCCACACCGGGCAGGACTATGGACTTCAATACTTCAGTACCTAATGCAGTAGCGTTGATCAGGCAAATATGTCCTTTTTCCAGGGCCGTTTGACCATGATCTCCCCACAAACGAAGTTGCCGGTCATACTGTTTGTTCTTCTCGCTTTGTTCAGGAGATTTCGGTGATGGAGAAGCCATTGTTTTGGCAGGATCCACTCGGCCAATGTAAAAGTGTTTATTACTAAAATAAATGACGTCGTATGTATGTATTGAGTGCGTTGGATATTCCCTGTTTCCCTTTATTTGCAAAAAAAGAGTAAGTAAGCGCACAAGCCGCAAGCACTCAACTCTCAACAACTGTCATTGTCAATGTCGAAAAAGTCTAAATGTGACGTTATCAGGGTAAGGGTACCACTTTGTCGCTTATGGATTCCGAGATATCACTGATTTTGTCAATCAACTCGAAAATAGCGAAAATTTGTTTTGATTAAAAATAGCTTCTACACACTTAAAATAATACGGTGTATTGATAAAAAGTTGAACTTTTCAACTAAAAGTCGGAAAAAAACACGGCCAAAGTTTACCGACTAGGGTACCACATTGTCGCTCATAAGCTTGAAGTAAACTCATTAAACTTATTTGCTTTGAAAATGAAAATATAATTTAGAAAACATAATATGTAATAATTGCAGACGTAAAATCCATACTTCCATGCTAATATTATAAATGGGAAAGTGTATGTGTGTGTTTGTTTGTCCGTCTTTCACGGCAAAACGGGGCGGCGAATTGACGTGATTTTTTAAGTGGAGATAGTTGAAGGGATAGAGAGTGACATAGGTTACTTTTTGTCTCTTTCTACACGGGTTGCCGTCAAACGTTAATAATATAATAATAATAGTTTATATCGGGGCCATTGGAAAATGTAGTAACACGTGTTGTCTAAAGAGAAGTTTACTCCCATCCATTTGCTTGACAGTTCGTAACTCAGCTGCCCGTTACGTTCACTTAGCTTTATGTGTTGTTACCCTTTTAAAAATAGTGGTGTGAATCATTTTCATAATGATGTTAAATGCATAATATATGATTACTTGTGTAAGTAATAATTTTAATATAATAAGTCTTAATAATAATTTTGATCTCATAAGTCATAAGGCGACAATGTGGTACCCTAAGGAATGTTAAACTAACAAACTTGATCTAAATTAGTAAAGCTGACGAAAAGACTGTTATTTTTTATAAAATAAGTTATGTTATTGATTGATAATAATATTTGTATTAGATATATGCACTTCTAGTGCGGACACTATGTTAAATAATGGAAGTGGAATTCTTATTTCTCTAAACTTATGAATAGCGACAATGTGGTACCCTAGATCACTTTTCATACAAAAATCATGTTAAAATTACTAAACTTTGAAGTCACTTTTTTGATAGAAAACTACATTACTTTTGTGTTTAATTACACTTGATCGTTAGTTTTATTCCTAAATTAATGTAAATTATGAGAATTAAACAGTACAATGTTCATTTTATATATTTTTTATATAAGTGTCGATTATTTTTGTTTTATTATTTAAAAAAATTATGCCTTGAGATATGGTTGTTTCATTATTTTTATTATAAACCTTACCTACATCATATTCAGAAATCAACATAAGCCGGCTGAAAATCTGTCGATTTTGAGTTTTATAAAATATTTTATTTTTGATTTTGCCTCTACACCCTACGTGCATTATTCTTGTATTATTTCTATAAAATGTAAAATGTTAGAGACAACATATGATTTGTCGAGTAATATAATGTATGTGGAACATTTAAAAACCACTATCTCCATAACTTCAAACTATAACTAGGTTTTTTAGGCTTCCAAACTTTAAACTCGAATATCTCAAAACAGTATAATGATATGTTGGAACTTCAAAAAATTATTAAAAATAAAATACTCAACATAGCGATCTCGTTCTTTTTGTATATGAAGGAGAATGTTCTCAGCTATAAGGAGGTACCAATAACTCAATACCGACAATATATTACCTTTGCCATGAAAATGTCACAAATAAACTAAATAAAGTAGGTACCTAAAGCCTTGTCCACACTTGATCTTTTTACCGTATCAGATCTCCGTCGCGTATCAAGCACGCGTAGCATGATCGTTAGTGTGGACGCCCCGATCATGATAGGGGGCGTAGCATGATCGCGTCCACACTAAAGGTAAGACCGCTTTAGGTGACGCGACACGGCTCTAAATCAGTATACCGCACTGAAACTGCAGCGACGCGACACCTTGCGACACATTTTGCCAGTCAGTTGTTACCAGTGTTGCCAGAACGTGCTTTTTTGGACACGAACGTGCTTTTTACGTGCGCTCCCCAAAAACGTGGTAAAACCGTGCCTTTTTAAGTAATGAAGAGTATCACCAAATCTCAAGTTCACGGGTCAACGGAAAGAAAAAATATTCTTATGAACAAAATTTTGTGACAGATTACGGACGGACGGACGTGTGAGTGACAACAATAGGATTCATGTTGGACCCTTCGGGTACGGAACCCTAAAAACGCGCTTTTTATTCCAAAAACGTGCTTATTTGAACACTCGACCGTACTTTTTGACGGAAGTGCTCTGGCAACACTTAGTGTCGCGTCGCTTACTATACCGCACTACGCGACGCGACGCGCCACGGCGCGACAATGTTGGTCGATTGGTCAACTCTGTCGTGCAGTGTCGCGTCGCGTCGCGTAGTGCGGTTTACCTCATACATTTACATACAAAGAATATTAGAGCCGTGTCACGTAGCGTCGCGTCGCGTCGCCTAGTGCGGTCTTACCTTAACGATCATGATACGCGAGCTCGGTACGTGACTGCGATCCAGTGAACGAATATTTATATTCGTTCACTGCTGCGATCTGATACGGTAAAAAGATCAAGTGTGGACAAGGCTGTTGGCTGTTCACTATCAAATAATGAAATATGTAGTTATTTATTTTTACTATCGCTGCGCTTAAAACTATGGCTCGAACAACGTGCAGTTCTTTACGGGCCTATTCCCACTATCCGATACAGTATCGGTGTAGGATCCGACACCGTCAAACATGTATGGAAAACCGAAAACCGCTTAGTGTTGACACTATCCGATCCGATATCGGTGTAGAATCCGATAAGCGGACTGCGCCGGGTTGGCCTGTTACACTTATTTATGTTATGCCCCACTTACTAAGTTGGCAAACAAATTGTTTACTAATTTTCACCTGTTTATATTAAATACAAATCATACTCCTATACTGATTAATATTTATCTAACACGTATTAATTGTATTGTATTGTTGGGTCACCATTCCTATGTGACCAGTCAATAGCAGAGAAGCTGAAAACGAATAATATGAAGAACCCAATATTTTCTCAAATGATTGCTTTTTTTTATTAAGAACATTGTATTTTCTTATATATCAATTTCATTAATTTAATTTAATCATAGAAAACCGCTTAGTGTTCTCACGATCCGATCCAATATCGGTAACGTTACCACACCACACATTTTTTCATTCGGATCCGACATCGATAAATATCGGATAGTGGGAACACAGCCTGAAGGTGAACCGGGCAAAGAGAATATAATACTAGAACCGGGTGAGCGAGAAGAAAAATGAAGTGGAGCAAAGCAAGCAGCGACTGTCGATATTATATTTTTCACGAAAACATACAAGTCGTGTAGTGAAAGACATGGTAGAGAATCATATTGAGACTAATGTGTATAGAAATGAATTTACAAACATTATTTCAGGATTTTAATCCTAGGTAATTAGAAGGTCTTTTTGATTAATGTTCGTCTTGCAGGTATGACTGTCAGTGCTAATTGTTTATTTTAATGTTTTCATTCCAGCAAATTCGTGGTGCACAGCTGCTTACTAGTTTTCACTGCGCTGTTAGCTTTAAAACTCGACAACGCTATAACATGGTCGTATTGGGCCGTATTTACACCGATATGGGTGTGGAAATTCCTCGTAGTGCTAGGTGCAACAGTTGGCACTTATGTTTGGTGGCAGTACCCTCACTTCAGGTATTTATTTTAAATAAGTAACGTCTCAACTAAGGGAAAGACTACATATGTATTTCTTATAGAATACATATACATTGTCAGCTATATTGTAATTATGAGTTTCTGATCACTCAATCTGAAGTCTTTACTTTATTTTTGTATACATTTCTACAGGTTAGAAGGTGAGGCATACATACATTACAAAGCTATGCTGATCAGCCTTGCCATCCACCTGATCTTGCTGATGTTCGAGTTGCTTGTTTGCGACCAGCTCTCCGTGAAACGCCATGTGTGGATACTAGTCTTCATACCGTTAATATTCATAAGCATAGTGTCCATCGCTATTTGCATATGGTCGGTACGGCATGATCGGAGTTATGAGGTGTGTATATTTCACAGTATTAATGCAAATCCTGCAATGTTAGTAAGCTTTTTCAAACATGAGAACAACAGACCTTTTGTATTTCATTGAAATTGTTAGATTATTTTAATGAAATGAGGGCTGGTGCACATTTGTAAAGTTATCTCACATATTTGTGTATTGCAATAATGTTGCCTAAGCTGACAGTGACTTTTATATTGTTATTTCAAGAATAAAAATACAGGCCTAGCCTAGCTAATGTAGGGCTCACAGAAAATGTTTTGATTTAAGTATGCTGTATCACTTTCATTGGTACATGCAGGATTGTAAAATCGGCACAGGGGTGCACAATCGCAGGATTGTAAAATCAATGTGTCAACCTAGTGACCCCAATAACCTGACAGTTGTCTACTGATTTTGGTAATTACCATCCACATGGTATTGTTTTCTCCATAGATAACAGTTACAGCATACAAAGTTTGCTCAATTTCTCTTTCATCCAAAAGACATCCACTGTTGGACATAGGCCAGGGTTTCATAATTCACAAGCTTGTGCTGTGCTCAGCCTCGAAAACTGTGTGCCAGAACTTATGTGTACAAGCTATCCTGTAATTGGATCTTATCATTTCCATGAAATATTAAATGAATTTTCCGTTCATGTTTGAGGAGATGTAAATTATCTATCTCAAGCAAGCAGTGATCTCCTAGATATTACATAGATAGAACTTATAATTACGATATTAAGTTATTTGTAATTGTAAATAAAGTGACTCATGTCATGGTAAACACTTATCTACTTGCAATTTTGAGCCTTGTTTAGTAAAGATAAGGTATTTATTACTGTGCTGCGTTCTGCGCTAGTGGTTTAAGGCTGACGTCCACTAGGCTCGCCGAGGCGAGTCGAATCGAATCGAAAATAATTCGCCTCCATACATTAACTATGAAAGTGTGTCGATTGACGCAGAGCCGAATCGAATCGACCGAATGGACGCACTTTCATAGTTAATGTATGAAGGCGAATTATTTCGATTCGATTCGACTCGGCTCGGACAATAGCGGTATTCACCACACTGCTCGCCTTTTAAAAAATATCTTTTATTTTAGCGGCACACTCTTGGAATAGAATACTGGAAATCAAATTGGCTCCTACACATAAATATTACGTCTTTATAATTTTAGTAGAGACCATAATGTTCCTCAAACTAATTCTTAAACATTAACTTTTCAGTTGGAGTTATTTTGCGCGGTGAATATCCTCCAGTTTATATTCCTGGCACTAAAGTTGGATGAGTTCATCAACTGGTCCTGGGAAGTTGTGTTTGTGCCGTTATGGATCGTGATGTGTTTGAGTCTTGTTGGTGAGTGTACGTTTATTTTTACTTAGTGTCATTAGATACATTTTCAGAGAGAACCAATCTGGTGATGTTTACAAAATTCACGACGGCGTGGCGTGGCGTAGGAAAACTGTTAGTTAACTTATGCGGTAAACATTCATCATCATCATCTTAAGAGCCGAGCTCTTGTCTCTCTGAATCTCTTGTCTGTTCTCTCAATAAATAATCTGCCCAATGACGAGAAATTGTAAAAAAAAACTATGGGTTTTTTTCTGGCTGGCTACCTCCGTAGTTATATTTTTTATATTTTAGCTTACTTAAAGAATGAAAAGAAATTCCTCAAACCAAGGCTCGAGTCAGCTTACCATCAGGCAGTCACTGTCGTATTATAAACATGTACCGAGTCACTGCTGGGAGCAAATTGCGAGGTGTCGACCGGAATGGCGCTCCACTGTTCGGAAAAAGGTTGACGAATATGAACAGCAACGCTTAGAAGATTCCTAAATAAAAACAGTTGACGGAGTCGCTGTCGCCGGATACGGCGAGGAGGACTATTTATATAAACATGTTGTATAGTTCGTACAAAACTCTAAAGGGTCAGTTGCACCAACATACGAACACAGGCCGGTCATCGTCAAATATGGCGCCGGCAGCTGTCATACCATACAAACTTGTCAAACTTTCCATACAATCAGATTTGACGAACACCGCTTACGATTACAGACGGTTTGGTGCAACCCAGCCTAAGGCCAAATTCTGTCAAACGAACGCAAGCAAAACTCGACTTAGAGCTCTGACTGTTAGGTAGATTTTTGCTTGCGTTAATTTGACAGCACTTGGCCGTACCGTACCGTACGAACTATACCTAGGATTATTCATTAGGTGTAGTAATTTACGGAGCCACGCTGTTTTGTCGCCAAAATAATGTTTTAGTTTTAAGAAATAAAATATGTATGGTATTTGTTATATGGGCTACAGATGCCTAAATGATGATGATGATAAAAAAAAATTGTTGTAGGGGTGCTGTATAGCATAATATTTGCGGGTATGCTCCTGCGTACGCCGGACGCAAACCTACAGCAGCGGCGCACCAGTTTCAACTCCGCGCTGGCTTACACCTTCACTGTTATACCTATTCTGGTCTTTCTGGTAAGCTAACTTTTTTTTAAGACCCTCTGTAATTATAATTTATAAGCGATGTTCATTAAAATACGATTTTTGGAAAGTATGTCAATGACAAAACTATGGGATGAGACTCCCGCGCCACCATAGTTAACGTTGATCCGTTTGCAATCGTAAGTTGGTTCAACCTACTTAAATTAGCTTTTCACATCACCTATTCGGATAAGGGCTTTTTCTTCCCTGCTAGGAGGGATCAAAATGGCACTTTTCTTCCCTGCTAGGAGGGATCAAAGTGGCACTTTTCTGTAACGAGTAATAAGTTATTAGTATCGATTAAGATAAAATAAATGCACAACCATTGTTATTTCAGATCTTTCATTATCCTCAATAGGTGATGTGAAAAGCAGTATGTGTCACATGGAAGCAAAATTATTTCCACCTTGGGCGTTAATTCTTGAATCCCTCACTACGCTCAGGATTCTATTTTAGAATCCCTCGCTACGCTCAGGATTCTATTATATAATCCTTCTCTCCGTTCAGGATTCAAGTTACGCCCACGCCGTAAATATGTCATTTTGCTCCCTTGTGACACAATCTACTATTTCCTCTTATTATAAACAAGGCTTCCTAATGGCACAATTGATTTTTCATCCATTGGTTTCAAATTCCGAGTGCTTAACGGTTGTTGAGTTCAAAATTAATGTATTTTGTGACTTGATCAGCTCTGTATAATTCATTCCATTCATCATATAAGCAAATTACAAAATACCTAACTAATAATTGTATTCCTTGCTATCCATGATTTTCCGAGTCGAGATTCATTATTAGAAAATATAAGTTACTAGGTTTTAACTTGCGGCATACGTTTTAACGTACTTGTACGTACAGTCAAGGGCACCAATATGTATACACTTTTTTACTTTATTCCATTGAAATAAGGTCCAAAAATGTATACATATTTATACCCTTGACTGTACCGGGCGAGCGTGCCGGCAGTAGTGTGCGCGGCGCAAAAGGTCAGCGCAGTCTTAACTTCCACTTTACGTGTAGTGGTTCTTGGTCGTGTCTCGTCTAATGTCTTTGCCCTTATTAGGTGCTGTTGACCAACAAGTTGGACGACGGACTTCCGCTGTCGTACACGGTGGTCGCCAGTCCGCTGTTCGTCGGCTACGCGACGCTCATCTTCATGTCCTTTAGCTCCAAAGGCGGCAATAAGTGTAAGTGTGTATAATGTTAGAAAAAAACCGGACTAGTGCGATTCGGACTCGCCCACCGAGAGTTCCGTACTTTGTAGGTACATATTAAAAAAAGTTCAGGACTCGAGGCTCGCAGTTTAGTGATTTTAAATAGAGACTACGTTTTTTATATGAATCAAATTCAAATTTGTAGTGTTCAGATTTTTCCCTACAGTTGTAGTATAGGACGATATTACTTGCCAAATTTCATAGTTATAGGTCAACGAAACGTACCCTATAAATTTCGACTCCCTTGAGGGTGTCAAGGGGGGAGGGGAGGGAGGTTGTAATATACGTATTATGCGGCATAAACGGCAGCTTCTTTTTTTTACGTTGATATTTTCACAGCTTCAAGGGACTGTAGATCTAAATGTATGGTTTTAATTTCAACTCGATACCTTCACGCGTTCCCGAGATAAATGGCCTTGACAGACAGACAGCCATACGGACGGACAACAAAGTGATCCTAGAAGGGTACGTTTTTTTCATTTTGAGGTACGGAACCCTAAAAACAAACTTTAGTCGGGCCTATACCTCTTGCTTCGTCTAAAATCGACACTCGTGTCGCGTGTACAGTTGCGTAATTAAATGCTCGTCACTTTTTGGACGTTAATGTCGAAAACTGACAAACTTTTTTCTCGACTATACCATAACAATGACACGCATACATGGTGACCCTAACTAAACGAAAGGGAAGGTATATGTCGTGTCTTGTTTGTAGCTGTCAAACCTCGGTTTTGTTTGAGGCAAAATTTTCATGAGTACTCCTATTTTTAAATAAAGGAATTATTTTGTGCGTTATTGCGTTAGGTGCAACTTACGCTATTATTACCTACTTACCTACGTACCAAAAGGACGACGCAGTTTAGTCAAAAGTAATCAAAAAGGATTAAGCACTACGATTATAAATTTTATTTTCATTTTAAATTAATAAAGTCAAGAAAGTCTGTCAAAAGTTTATTTCTTAAAAAGTAAAAGCACAATTTAAAAGATCTCCACACATTGCCGATTAATCGGTGTAATTTTTTTATATCAAGTGATTTCATCTCTAATAGTTTTTTAACAGTCGGTGGATTCATTCGTTTGGATTCCTAATCACGTGCCGCTGTGTTGGTCTAATTTAGTATTGTTTTGCGAGTCAAATTTGAATATGTACTTGAATATAGACATTTGAAAATAAACAATTAAATTTCGGTAAGTATACTTAAAAATAGACTTAAGTTAAAGGTGTATCTAAATATTCTATTTTCATCTATTTTTCTTTCCAGGGTGGTTTGGCATTAGAAAAGACTTCTGCCAGTTCCTCCTATCAGTGTTCCCGCTCCTCCAAGAATACGCGAACATAGCGTACAACAACAACGTGAACCGGGGCTCCAACGTTATCCCCACGGAGCCCCCAGTCACCCAGGAGCCCTACCGGGACGAGGACACCAAGAAAGTCAAAGAACACAAGAGCCATAAAAATCAGAAGAAGAATGAAGCGATGAAACCTGTAGTGCCTGTTACTAGTATAGATATGCCTGATTGACGCTTTAAGTTTGGAAGTGGTGTGTTCATTCGTTGTGTCCCTGTGAATCGGGCTTTAGGCCAGGGATACACTAGGGGACAAATGTCCCACGACATGTGTCGGCGGCATGTCAAGCGAAGCCGGCCGATTTCGCCTGACATATCTGGCGACATCGCGCGACTTACGTCCGTAGCGACGTCAGGCGAAGTCGTGCGACTTCGCAAAACTGCGCCTGACATATCTGGCGACATCGCGCGACTTATTTCCGTAGCATGTCGCGCGATGTTGCCAGACGTTGTCGAGCGAAGTCCGGCAACATCGTGCTACTTCACTCGACGTCGCTGGCGACACGTGACGCAGGACATTTGTCCCCTAGTGTATTTGGGTTTAGTGTCACTGTTCAGTTTCATAGTGCAGTGGATGAGAACGTCTTAACAAGTTTTTATTTTATTAATAATACTAACACGTTTTTAAATTGTTCACGTTTTGTAATGTATAAAATTAACTCGTAGAAAATACCCTAGAGTATTAAGATCGCCGTTCGTACATTAAGTTTTCTCTTTGTGCAATAGTGAAGAATCAATGGTGTGATACCTTTCCGTTTGGTTCGCAAATTAAATTTAAAGTAGCCTGTGCTTAAATTCTTAAAATAAAGTTTCTTTACTGTATTGAGTACTGACTGTATGAAGAAAATATTTTTTTTGATAACAAATTAGTCATTTTACTTACCTAATTTATCATGTTCTCTTAAATTGTAAGAAAACTGAATGATGATACTTCACCTGTATTATAAGCAATATTAAACGTTTGTTAAGTTTGATATTTTACTTAGAAAGATGTTGATGTTGTAGGGAAAAAATAAGTAAAAAGAGTTGTAGATTGGACTTGGATGTTAATTTGTTTCCTTGTACTGGTGGATACTTTTTTTACCGATACCTTTCCGCAGTCTAGATCACACCATAACCGAATAGTGTGCTTGGATCTCATTTAAGTTAACTGTACCTACAACTTTTTGGCAAAATACATTGGCTTAGAAAAGTATTATAGGGATTTAGCGATGAGACTATTTTAATGTTAACAAATAAGTTTAGTTGCAATGTTGTTGTTGTAGTTATTAATTTAATGGGGCTATGGACGTATACTTTGTTAATCATGACAGTAACTTAGCTTAAAATAAGTTTAGAAAAAAATAATTTAGTCAGTAGTAGTTGACACTGCATTTGATAGGTGTGCGTGTTCTTGCAAACTAACATAAATCGGACCTTATCTATAAGTATATATCTTTCTTCTATCAAAAAAATATCCGTGCTCATTGCACATGATATAGATAAATATCTACCTAATACCTCAAAGACTTTGAGTCTTGAGCTTATCTACTTTGGCACATATAGCATTAAGTAATATGCTATATGTATAGTGGTGCATATTATTTATATTATGTTTTCACCACAGGCTAACTTTGGTGACCTGTCTTATTACTTTATATAATTTGTGCCTCAATATTGTTGTGACAGTATACTTTTACCTTTGTTATGATAATAGTAGTTCTTGTATTAATAACTAATACCTTTTAACGTCAATGTTGTTCATATGTGTGCCTAAAATCATCATGGATTTATTAAAAAAATGGTTTAGCCATTCTTATTGTAGATTCAGAAGAACTTAATCAAGTAAAAATTAGTAATAATCAGTGAATCTTTAACTCTGGCGTTTATTATAGTTTTAATTTTAAATCTCCAAATTCAGATTCTCTGCGTAGTACTTTATTTCGTTGAAACATCATGGTAAAAAGGAGGTACTTGTAATGAAATATGCTACTAATAGAACTGCTTTAAGACAAGCTCGTAAATCCGAGCATCCTCGAATAAACCTCATAATTCAAAAATATTTTTACTCTTAATTCAGCACGTAGAAACTTATTAGAAATGCTTTATTATGTTTAATTCATCTTATGCAAAGATTGCCGAAGGCTTAAAATTAAAACTATGCTATCGCTCACTTTCTATTTGAGTGCCGTAATTTCTTTAGATAGCCAAGAAAGTGATATTTATTTTGAACTGCAGATAGGTAATATAGACCTATTAGTTTATTATTAGCCAAATATAACGTTTACGCATGTTATTTTATTATATTTCAATCATATCTATAAAATCTAAAATGACCGCTCTTATCGTAAAAAATCGTTCATTATCTTTTTCCACGGGACCATTTACGAGGTAAACCCAATCCTTTTTTTATTGTTTCTTCATAGTAATTGAATCGAAATACTATTTTATTTATAGTTTGTTTAAAGGTAATGCTGATGTTATTTTGCTAGCATGAGACAAACATTGTATGTGCTCTACGTGTCGTGACAAGTGGCTATCGCGGGACTTCGTGTCAGCTAGGCGCCCTAAATGACGCCATAAATATGTCACACTTGATTTATTGATCAGCAGCGTGGCACGATCCTTTCCTTAGGAATACCTTTTGGGTTAGCGAATGCCCCAAATTTGTCCAAAGGGGAAGACTGTTGTTGATCACTCGCACATATCGGAACATAAATGCATGTTGTTTCTTGTAATAGCGACGATAAAGGTAAAATTTAAATCTATGTGCTGCGTTTTAGTTGGGGGTAGCTATTAAAGGGATATGACTATGTTTTGTTAGGGTGGTTATAATACGTACAAGTCGAGGATTAGCTTGAAAAGTTCATTTGTCGAATATCCAATACATTTTCAAAGGGCCCTTGACACAAACCCGAGTTTTGACCCTTGAAATTACCAATGTGTATATATTCTACTTAGGTATCTATATTGTAAAGGGGAATTTATGTCAATGTTCAAATGACAATATTAGTTATTATATTACTTGAGAAATATTATACACCTAACATTTTATTATATTATTTTTCTGTGATATACTGCTTTCTTCAAAACTAGATTCGTTCAAGATATACAGTTAATTTTGTTACTGTCGAACTTCTATTTTATGTTTCATGAAGGTTATAAATAAAATTGTACATGAAATTGTAGTCTTTTTATTGCGATTGCATACAGGAAAATTTAATGATATCTATGTGGAATGGAAGAGGTCACGAAAATTCGTTTTGGTGTGGGTAAACCTTGACTTCTCTTATCATGTCATGGTTGAAAGTAGGTAGTAGATATTATGCCTAAACAAATTATATGAGCAGTTAGCCACACCACTGCCACAGCATTTCATATAAAACGTATAATTTGGTATGTTTTGCTACAACTAATAAAAAATACACTATCCACTATAATAATAGTCAACAGCGCGAATAGTACATGACTTGACGTAGGTATACCTACTGTACGCCAAAAGCAAGAAAAGTTGCGTCACACGCTTTTCTTTGACGCGTAGGTACGCTTATAATGCCATTATCTCGCATCGCACGCGTTTTGTGCTAGTCGCATCGCGCTATGCCACTCATAATAAAGCACATTATCATTTATCATGGATTTACAAGGATCGCGCCAACGACAATTAGCATTCACTAAAAACCTTACTCAACGTTCCCAACATTTTAATTGCTAAGTACACGCACTTTCCTAATAAACATGCCAAATTGAAATTTCGCGAGCATTACCCAAGGTCGAGGTTAGCAGTAAAATGTTGAACAATAATTCGAAACTTGTCGTACAAGGGCTCAGGCGCGTCCCTCACTAGCTGGTACCGACGTCTCCTAACCATCGATTTCGTTCAACAAACCCCTGCAACATACAGTTCCTTCAATGATCTTAGAGAGGCAACATGTCGCGGGGAGAACTTCGATTGTTTACGAAGTTTAAAACGGCCGTTAAAATGAAATAGTATCTACTATTCCCCGGGTCTCAATGTAAAATAGATTACTATGTCAAAAATGTCTTTAACCAACGTAGCTAGTAAGAAATGGATAAGCGAAGAGACGAGTGAAGAAGAGGAGTTGTTTAGTCACTGCAGGGAAATGGAAACCGTTTGTTACGCTGTGACGAAGGTTATTATAGATGCGGACAATAAATGGAAGGGTGCTAAAGGCAGCAGTACTCCTCACTCGCTGTCAAATAGGAGCTATATTACTGGGCTTGTTAATATACAGGCAAGTTTTTACAGGATTCTTGTTTTGAATTCATAGTCCTCCTTAGAAACCTGTCGCGAATTTAGTAGGTAATATGAAATATAAGATTATAGTCATTATTTATTACTAAGAACCTAACTATATGTATCATATATGGAGCGCTCGTGGCCCAGCGGCGCCTGCGTACCGCTTGCGGTATCTAAGGTTAAGCAACGTGGCCAGAGGTCAGGACTTGGATGGGTGACCGCTTTGAGTGGTTACTGAGCACTCCCGTGCTTTGGAAGGCACGTTAAGCCGTTGATCTCGGTTGCTGTCTATGGCAGCAGTCGTTAAGCCAAGTTGGAGGCCTTCGGGCGGCTTGAGAACTTCTAACAGTCAAGGTGCCCACTCTGCCCACTCACTTGACAAAGCCTAATCACATTAAGGTCTAGTTTCCCCTCGGGGTTGGAAGGTCAGATGGCAGTCGCTTTCGTAAAAACTAGTGCCTACGCCAAATCTTGGGATTAGGTAGCGGACCACAGGCATCCTTCAGGATGCAACTGTACTGGGATAACGCTAGGAGGATGATGATGACCTATATGTATCATGTCGTTTTGATTGTGACTAGGTTCTATAATAAGCATATATACACCCGTCTACCTACTTACATCAATTTGTTGACCATATAAATACAGTTAAAACATTCCTAGTTTAAACCATATTATACCAGCATTCCTTTCAGGTACTAGATCAAATCATAGAATACTTGTCAAAGATAGTAAAATCATTTTATAAACTGAATCCCAAGTTGGCTCGTATGAAGAAAGAAAACGCCCTCCTACAAAGCAAGCACGACCACATATACGATAAATTGTGCAGCGTGCGGTTCATAATGATGCAAGCTATGCAGGGCCTCATCGTCACAATACTCAACACGTGTTTACACAGGGATGACTCCAGGAAAATGATCGAGTCCAGTCTGTGGTAAGATTTTCATATTTTATAGACGCGACAAGCCCGCTGAGAACGGATAAAACAAAATAGTAGGTAGGAATGCAATGATAAATATTATTAAATATAATGAATCGTAAAATATCATTATTAATGATAATTTACGTCTTTCAAATGAAACTTTTTTCTTTTATTGCTAGGTATACAGCATATACGTTAATTATGTTAGTATGCAAGGTTGCCACAGCTCCAGAGGATGCACTGTGTTGAGAGCGAGGTACCTTAAATCTTATATCCCTTCTGCTGTCAACGGGTCGGCAACGCGCACTTGATTCCTTTGGAGTTTATTATTTTTTTTTTTTTTTTTTTATTTATTCAAAAAATATATATATCACATTACAGAGAGTCCAATTCGTGACATACAAATATAAAATATTTACAATATACAACACACAGAAACAGAGTAAGAATTAAATAAACAGAGAACGTAAAAAGCAAACACATAAAAAATACTTTCTAATCAAAAATAACTTATTTGTCTATAGGCTACATTTGTGAATTCAGTCAGAGTACAGTTTAATACATCAATTTCGCTCGAAATTCTGTTAATTATATTTATGGCCCTGACAAGAGGTGCATTGGCGAGTAAGTTGGTGCGCGCAGTCGGACGCGCGAGTAGGCGCGGCGCGCGTCGTCGCGGCCCGCGCGGCACCGCCAGCCCGAGCGACTCCAGCACACTAGGGTTATGCAGCTTTCCCCGTAATACCCTAAATATATATGTGGCCAGTGTGACATTTCTCCTTACCTCCAACTTAAAATATCCTACCATACCTAAAACGAAAAGTGTCGGGTACATAAGTGGATAAAAAGGATATACCCCGTATTCTTTAAAGTACACATGCCGGATGAATTTATTTTGTATTTTCTCAAGCATTTCGACATATTTCCTTTCGTAGGGGTTCCATATGATCGCACCGCTTTCTAGCCTGCTCCTAACTAGAGCGTTAAATAGAGCTTTTACAGCCGTGGTGTTATAAAAGCTCTTTGTCTGGCGCAATATGAAACCTAAGTTCCTGTAAGCTTTTTTACACGTTTCAACGATGTGCTTCCGGAAACACAAATCGGAGTCGATGTGCAGTCCCAAGTCCCGCACGCTTGACACGCGCGCGGCCGGCTGCCCGTCTACATTATAAGCGTGGTGCAACGGAGTAAGTGCTTTACTGAAAGACATTATGTTACATTTTGATGCGTTAAAATACAATTTATTTAGATGACTCCACTTCACAACCCTGTCAATGTCATTTTGCAATCGTTCGCAATCATTAGCATTGTTGACTTTCAGTAGTAGTTTAAGGTCATCTGCAAAAAGTATACAGGTAGAATGTTTGACAATTTCTGGAAGATCATTTATCATTAAAGTGAAATTTAAAGGCCCCAAGTTGCTCCCCTGACTCACTCCCGAGAACGTCCGATAGCAGTCCGAAGTGTAACCCTTATAATCGACATATTGCTGTCTGTTCTTTAGATAATTTGCGAAAAAATTTAGAAGTCGGGGGGTGAACCCGATCTCAGCTAGTTTCATCAGCAATATGTCGTTATCGACGGTATCGAACGCCTTCTTAAAGTCGAGGTACGCAACATCGACCTGTCCGCCCAGACGGTCGACCTCCGGCGCCGCGTAGTTCATGAAGCACAGTAGATTGCTCTCTGTGCTGCGGCCCGGCCGAAAGCCGTGTTGCGCATCACTTAATCGTGCACTGACCTGAGGGAATATTGCGGCGTGTAATACTGATTCAAAAACCTTGGCAAACGTGGACAAAACTGCAACCGGTCGGAATCCACTCACATCTGTTCCAGACCCTCCCTTCGGAACGGGCGTTACTCTTGTCGTCTTCCAGCACTCCGGATAAACACTATTGTCGAGGCATATATTAAAAATATGTAAAAGGGGCTCCGCAAGCAACAGTCGACAGTCTTTAACAACGTAAGGTGGTATGCCGTCAGGGCCGGTGGACCGCTTTGGTTTGAGCCGCCGCAGTGCAGCCTGCACGTCGCGTAGTTCGAAGCGCGCCACGTGCACGCGCGAGCTCGAATCCGCACCGCACGCCGCCGCTGCCGCCGCTTCCGCGTCTAGGCGAGGCTCTATGTCACTGTATACAGACTCGAAGTAACTTGCTAGTTCTTGTGCGCATTGCTCTTGTTTTAGTGTTTGGCCGCCTTTCGATATATTGCACGTGTTTGAACCAGCTCGTCGAGTTCTCACGTAACCCCAGAAGGAAGCAGGATCTTGTGTAAATTGTACTTGTAAACGTTCTTGATATTTCTCAAATGCGCTACTAATGTTCTGCTTCACAATAGCTCTATAATATGAAAACATCTGATAGTCACTTTCTGCCCCACTGCATTTATATGATTTGTGCCAATTTGCTTTTTCCTTTATGTCACGTATGATGTCTGAGGTGTACCATTCAGGATAGTTAAATTTACTACTATTAGGGTTTCTGCATTTAGACGGCGTACAACTTTTTATGATATTATTAACAATGTCATAAAAATGTCTAATAGAGACTTCAACGTCATTTATTGTATACAGTGATGACCAGTCTACGAGTGCCATTTGGGTATACAATTCAAAAAAATCACACTTACGAAAAT
This sequence comes from Cenopis cana, assembly GCA_951800055.1. Lineage (NCBI taxonomy): Eukaryota > Metazoa > Arthropoda > Insecta > Lepidoptera > Tortricidae > Cenopis > Cenopis cana. The sequence continues at coordinate 7,406,918 of OX637486.1, read as the reverse complement.
TCCATTGCGGGTATTGTTGCGGAAGAGGTTGAGTGTCGACGAGTTGTGCTGGCTCGGGCGGCGGCGCGCGCGCGCACTGCATGCTCACCTCTAGCGGCGGGTGGTGCTCATCCACCGGTACCAGAGGATCGCTTGATGTTCTTACTGACACCTCCCCGTCTCGCGCTGTTGTCAACACCAAATCCAATAACCGACCATTTGCATTGTTAACTACATTTCTCTGACTGAATCCACAGAATGTCATAAAAAAATCAAAATAATTTTGTACATCTTGTGAAGCTGAATACAAATTAAAATCGCCTAGTATTAATACGTTGTCGTATTTCGAAGACAATGATTCCAAAACGTGAAACAATTGCATATAATCATTTTCAGAACTTTTAGGTGGAATATATACTACACAACAAAGAAAACTGTAACTATTTTTCACTTTCACTATCGCTGAGACGAGTTCATACACTTGCGCATCTACATCGTGGCCGGGCAGCGCCACCGGCTGCAGGCTGAGGCCGGCGCGCGGCGCAGCCACCAGCATGGCCCCGCCGTGTTTTCGCCCGTCCGCGCGGTCGCAGCGCATTACTGTAAAGCCTTGGGGGGCTAATTCCCCATCAGAGACGCTTTCATTTGTCCCTGACTCTGTTATTGCAAATAAGTCACATGTAGACGTCGAAACGTTGTTAAAAAAAGTATTTAGTTTAGTTCGTAGCCCACGAGCATTCTGATAATATATTTCAATGGAACTAGTTTTCGGCCTTTGCCGGTAAATGTTTTGACTCACGAAAGTTCCGAAACCAAATCCATTCATTAATTCGTGCGTAAATAGGCCAGGCGTCCGGCGTAAATACCTTTTCAAACACTTCACTTGGAACACCCACTCGGAAAGACGCGTAGTGCTTTTCAGTCTTCGGAGTAAGCTTATCAACGGTAATACTGTCTACACCACTAACAGACTTCACATGATCCATCATTGCTTCAGTTGACGTGTCCGGATGCAGTGACCATACATGTATATATTTTTTCTTTTGTATAGTAATAGCTTGGATGGTTTTGAGTTTGTCATTACCTCCTGTGATTGTTTGTTGTACTGGGTGGATTTTGTTATCTTGTGTCACTGTCACATTGTTGGTTCTTTGGATGCTATTGCTTATAGTATCTGTAATGTTATTGAAATTGTTTGTCTTTTGTTTATTGTTGCGTTTTTTACGACGGTCACAGGTGATCCAGGGTCCTGCTGTAGCTTCATCCTCTTCTACTTGTGGTTTTTCTAAGTCCTGTGTTCGCGGCGGATCCGCATCTAGATCTTGTTTATTAGAATCTATTTTTTCAGATACGTTCGAGGCAGCTCCAGTTTGAATGTATGCGGCGGAATCAAACGGTGGATTTACGATAGAACTTGAATTTAATGGCTTCATGTCGTTTTCTGGGGTGGAATAGCTCTGCTCTGACACGTTACCGGTCTCTTTCATGTTGTTAAGCTTAGTGGTCTGGTTTTCTAATTTTGCTTGTGTACATTGACATGAAGGTGGGCTAGAAATACTTATCAACTCAAGAGCTTTGATGCGGTTATATATTTGTTCCAGCTTGCTATTGTTATGATCGAGTTTGTTATTGCAGGTACGGACCGATTCTACTACTTCTGTCACTCGGCTATTTAGAAGAATAATTTCCTCTCGTAAAGCTTTCATACCCAGAGCGAATTCCATATGTATGTTACTCTGTACGGCCGAGTCGTCTAAGCGAGGCGTTTGTTGTGGACCCCTTTTGCTACCGTTTAAGATGGCGTTTGTTTTGGATGCATTAGGTTGGAGCACAGGACTAAGTGATTTCTTCGGTTTATGGATGCAGTCGCGGCACACCCACTTTGTCTTCCTGTCAGGCGTCATCAAAGAATATCGCCCATTACTCACTCCAATGCGATCAAGGCACGACAAACAACAAAACAGAGTTGTAAGCGTCTATAGACTGCGATGTCCGTTGTCCACTTACCATCAGATGGAGGTGGAAAAAAAATGTAAATACGGGCTTTGTTGCCCGACGCAAATAAATAAATAAGGCGAGGCGGCCTCTTTGTAGATTGAACGATACATTACAAAGATTACAAATCAGTCACCACATTAAGTTACCCAACCCTGAGCGCAAACTACCAATCGCACAAATTTTCTTAATGATGTAGGTATATATTTTAATGCATATTTTATGTTGCAGTTTAGTCGCCATCTACAACCAAATGATAGGCTTAAGCTATAAAAAGTTCGCTTCAAGATTCAGCATCTGCAGCAACACGTATCCGAACACAATAAGCGAAACCAGAACCATTACCTTAACTAAAATTGTTCAAGTAAGTTTCGGATTTTTTTACCTGACTGTGGCTATAGGCCGGGCCCAATTAAGCGATAAGAGTGTGCGGTTGAAGAGTAGTCTGAGGAAAATCCAGGGGAAACCTTCAACACGACCACGCGTGCGGTTTAAACACTGGAACACTAAGAATTTGCGCTCCAGTAAGATTGAGTGGTTTCAACCGAATCTGAGCCTCTGAGGTGTGTGTGGATTGTGGAATGGAGCTACTGGGAGTTTTGTCGCTGGTTCACTAAACCTAGCCTAGCTGTGAAGAGTCCAGCAAGAAACTAAAAGTTTTGCATTCATTTAAATCTCGAGGAGAAGTGCTCAGAGCATAGTTGAGAATGAAAGTTGCTATCAACACAAGAAAGAATCAGCAAAGGCTTTTATGTCTGCGTATAGTTCGTACAAAACTCTTAAGGCCAAATTCTGTCAAACGAACGCAAACAAAACTCGACTGAGAGCTCTGAATGTTAGGTAGATTTTTGCTTGCGTTAATTTGTCATCACTTGACCTTACAGTTGTGTACGAACTATACCAGCAGGCAGAACGTGTGCTTGTTTTTCTACCAAAAAGTTTGAAAGTCAATATAAATTGGCATGCCATGCCGTCCCAACTGTGAAGTTTTCTTGCTTCTTCTTAGGCAATATAAATGAATTTTATAGTCCGTCTATCTGTACTAAATACTTCTATAAAATACTTGTTTTGTAGATACTAGCAAAAAGTCGCGTAGAGATCGATTGTCACCGGCTGATCAACTGCTTGGTGAAAATGTACAAGCCCGAAGATGACTCCGATAATGACTCTGGTGCCAGTACCTCGGAGAGCCTAGAAATATATCAGTAAGTCGAAAATAATGCGAAAATGTACCTTATGACCTCTAGAATAAGGAATTAATTTTGCTTTCAAAGACTAATGAAAAAAGATGAATGAAATAATCAATCGCACCTTCAGTATGAAACCGACCACCAAGTTTTAGGCGTTAGGGCGGTTTCATCATAAAGTAGGTCGGTTTCATGGTGCGCAATGTCTAATCCAAATCTCCAAAATGTATAAATGTACATTGTGCGTCAAATGTGTAGGTACCATCAATTATCTTCATCATGTGGCTCTCACTTAGGTATAACATACATATCACACACCTATCTATTTATTTTCAGCACTTTGACAAAGCACATTACTCCACCTACGTCCTCAATGTCTCGAGAATTAACCGTGGATAAGCGTCGAGAAGCCTTCATAGAGAATAAGAAATCCAAAATGAAGCAAGCTCAGAGTCTGATAGAACTGAAGAACGAACAGAATAAAATGATCACTGAAGTTCTGACCGCTCAGAACTCGGACTGTGATATACCGTACACATCTTTGCTGGCTAACCAGTGTGTTTTGGAGAATATCTTTAATTCTGATGGTAAGAAATGTTGACTAATCACACACAGGAATACTAGGTATTCTTACACTAGGAAGTTAGGAACCAGAGGCGGGCGCTACCGCGAACTGAAAACGAACGAACGAACTTTGTTTCGCGATAGGCCCTTAGTGGCGTGGGAGTAGTACTTTTGTGTGTGATTACTTTAGTCAACCGTGAGTGCGTTTGATTTGATCTACAAATACAAATAATATGTAGTTTATTTCACCAATAAGCATACATAAATAAATACATATTTGTGGACAATCTTACACAAATCAACCTAGTCCCAAACTAAGCAAAGCTTGTACTATGGGTACTAAGCGACGATATACATACTTATATAGATAAATAGATATTTAAATACATAGAAAACATCCAAGACCCAAGAACAAATATTCGTTGCTCATCACACAAATAAATGCCTCGGCCGGGATTCGAACCCGGGACCTCCAGCTTCGTAGGCAGGGTCACTACCAACTAAGCTAAAGCGGTCGTCAATCGTCAAACATATAGGTATAGTCTGTTACATTAGTACTGACCCCGACACTAGGCATTTCCTGTCCCGTGAGGTAGATACATACGTCGGTTACCATAAGACACAGAGGCTAGAAGGTCTAGCAGTATAAGAAATCACTGCGATCGGTCGAAACTAGGTAGTTGGAACTTATGTAAGACTTAAAGGTAAAATTTCAAGAAAAATAGTATACTGTTCTGCTACGAGAGGCTGTTTCATAACTGTGTATAATTTATTTCCAGAAAATGTGAATAGTATACTTCAGAGCGAAGAAATCTACATCGAGATTCTTCTAGATACAGTTGCGAATATGGCCCCCACGTTACTAGGCCATAATGGCGTTAAGAAGTTCAAGTCAGGTAATAAAGACAACGTACACTGGTACAGAATGCCTTAAGGTATTAAGTCCACGATTTGTACTTTTTGTATTGTGCAATAAAGTTTAAATAAATGTAACTGAATTTGGTAGACTGTACCTCGTTATTTTTGCTCGTCACTCTCGTCAGTAGTACATTTTTCAACTTTACATTCTAGGTCGCGTACAAGCAAGTAAAAAGGCAGCAAAGAAAGTGACAGAGTACTACCAAAATATACTATGGGGCGACGTCGGCAGCTGTCTTGAACACATTGTGCTGTGGTGGTCATCCTTCCCTTTAGCCACAAGGTACCTATTTACAGGTCGCGTCATGTAAAAAGAACGCTGGCGGCAAGCTGCGCATTCGGCGATTTATCGGTCTATTAATTTGGTGGTATAAGTATAAGACTAGTACTTTCATACGCGAGTGTCCCAATGTGCAAACACACCCCCTCCACTTTCTTCCAGCGTTCTTTTTACATGACGCGACCTGAACCACCAAATATACCGATAAATCGCCGAATGCGCAGCTTGCCGCCAGCGTTCTTTTTACATGACGCGACCTATAACATGGTCAGATAATATGTATACATTGACGATGGAATTATGTTACACACTGTGCACCTATAGTAAAACATGCATTTTTGCAGATCTCCAAACACTAGTCAAAATCTCCGCGAATGGCTTTTCGCTACGTTTAAATCAAATAGTAAGTATAACTTCACTTAAAATTTGTGGTCTTATAGTTTAGTGTTCTACTACTTTCATATCAACGATGGATAGATTAGTTAAATATATATATAGTGTTTTAATACTTTTAATTGAATTATTATAATACATAAATTTGAGGTTTATACCTACACATATTTTTAACCAAGCTATTTGCATCTCATGCCTTTGAATCCCTCGCTACGCTCGAGATCCTATGCAGTACTCGTCTGCAAAATTTAGATTACTCGTGTTTCAATCTTTAGCTTTTCAAAATCTTGTTCAATTGTTAGTAGTATTTATAACTTGACTTACCTACCTACGTAGATCAAGCATTAATTTATATTTTTCAGACACTCCTGAATTAGTGTTAGCTGCTTTAAGGATTCTTGCTGACGCATTAGGTTGCCACGTAACTTCCACTTCGTGGGACAAACATTTTGGGTACAAATTATATTTAATTATTATAACTTTTTGAGTATGAAGTAAATCGTATCTATGTGCACTTTAGATGTTACTTTACCTTGCAGCGCTACCTTAACGACAGATTTGACGGTGACTTCCCTAACTCCATATCCAGATCTCTCTATCAATGTTACAGAGGTAAGCTTTGGAAATTAAACTTCACGTAACTACCTATATACAGCCAACACTTAGGCAGGGAGTTTAAGTTCATTTCCAAAATACCATAACGTTATCTAGTGCGGGAATCTGGTTTCTAACTACTTAACTAAAACGTAACATTGTTTGGTCAGCGACCTAAAACTTATATTTGCCACCGACACGAAAGTGCGCCTTTTTGCTTATGGTTTAAATGTAAGTAGTATATTTCGTGAGTGAGGCATTTTCTTCTCGCCTTATTCTCAGATGCCGATTTCACTGTTGTTTCACAAATGGTTTGCCACTGTTACTTTGCATCAGAACAAAACTGGATATTTGAAACATTGGCGAACTTTATTTCAGTGCACAGCATCAGGAGCCAACTTCGCCTTAATGCTTCAAGATTTAGTTACTTTGAACAACCAATGTGAAGTGACTTGGGACTACATACTGGGAGCACCGTTGGAAGATCTGCCTATTGTCGAGCAAATACCCATTTTACATAGACTTGGTAACTACGTGAATACATCTTTTGAACTTAGACGAGTTACATAAGTTGTTAAGATTGGTCGTAGACATTACTATTTACGGAAGCGACTGCCATGTGACCTTCCAACCCAAGGCACGAAATATTGTAACAGTTTATTTCCCATAGACCATTCGATCCACACTTACCGTCTATGGTGCCTTGCGGAGACGCGGCGGCTCGCGAACCAGTGGCAGATGGACGACTTCTTCCGTATCACGCAAAAGGACATGCTAGTGTGCATGGAACAGCTTGTCAATCTGCGCTTCGCGGATCACACAACTACTATTGAGTCGGGTGAGTCGCTACCGCTAGCATTGTCAGGTCCGGACTTAAGATACCCAGGGCGTTTGGGGGTCCCTCCCAACTTCAATTTCCTTTAAGACATTTTCCAAGAGACTGAGTACTTCCGCACTGAACATTGTCAACAGCAAATTTATGAGCCGAGCTCTTATCTGTGGAGTAATCGCCATTCCATTATTTTTTGTCGAGTTCCTCATACATTCTTCTCTTTTCTCCTATTTACCCTCAATTGTAGTTTTATATTCTTTCATGCCGTATCAGATGCCCCAAATATTCCCTCTTGTACGGTCGCGCGCTTTAATTTACGACCCATTTCGCAAACTTTTCCTTTGAATTTCTATACATTTTGACAGGACTGTCAACCTTAAGTGGGTCCGAAATTAAAACTCGTGACTGTATTTTCAATTACTTCACGTCTACATCTGGTTTCACCATGCAAGTCTCACTCCGCTTCGGCATTTAATGACTAGGTATAATACGTATATACCTACCTACGGACGAGATGTAGTTACTGAAATAATTTATAAGAGGTTTTGTGTTCGATTGCAGGCAAAATCGGCGTGCACGAAAACGTATGTGCGAAAATGCGAGAAAAACTAGTATCAGAAGTGAAGGTCAACACTCAAAAGTTAAAGGTAAACTAGAAACGTATACGTAAACGTACGTCGTATAATACGGCGCTGGTGCCGTCGACCGGTCTTTGAACACAACTGAAAGCACTCGCGTGCTTTAAAATTTTAACTCTGCTCTTTATACTGGTGGCTGCATTAAATATCTACTTATTTTTTATTCTTTATAAATTCAGGAGGCGACGGAGGAAATAACGAATGTACTGGCGGCCGTCTGCGCTACCCTCAGCCTGGCGCATCTCACGATGATATTCCCGAGCAACGCCGAGTGGCGCCGCGTGGCAAACCCACCCAGTGCGGACTGGTCTGTCTACGTTCATGAGTTTCTAGGTAAACATACTTAGATTTGTGCAAACGGGTCTAACGCGGTACTGCCGCGACATACCGGTGTCGAAACGTCGTTAACAAAGGTAAATACATAAATATCGCGTATGTGTTAGAGAGCGCGAGAGTTTAAAATGTTTCTAAGTAAAACCACAGATTAGGTGAGCTGGCACGATGACGCAAAATGAGCCTGAGCACACCTGTGGTACGCGAAGGAACGTAAACGCTGTGGGTAAGTACTTATGTGTGCGTGCGCTGTCGGTACACGCGTCAATTGTTTGCGCAGGTGCGTAGCGCGGTGGAATCACGAGGCGCGACGGCACCCGGCGGGCCTGTTAGGGACGAGGTCAGAGCCAACAGAAGAACAGGGAATTTGCTCGGTCCTGCTCAATTTCTTGCCAGCTTGCACCGGCTCCTAGCTCACCTAGGTCCATCTCCACGAACTTCCAGCTGTACTTGGGCGACCCACAGGATGTCGTTACGCCACAGGCTAGATTATATACAAATACTAGAGTACTAGCACAGAATAGTATAATAGTATTACAATACAGAACGGACACGAACACCCCGCACCGAGGTCAGTTACCTCGCCCCTGAGAGACCCGCCTGGTTAGTGCCGTCGCGCCTCGCGATTCGTCCGCGCCACGCGCTACGCACCCGCGCAAACAATTGACGCATGTACCGGCATCGCACGCACACATACTTACCCACAGCGCTTACGTTCCTTCGCGAGTCACAGGTGTGGTACAGTCAAGTGCAAAAATATGGGTGCATACAACTTGCTCAAAAATAGGTCCCATAGCTCTTATGTCGGTGAATTAAGGTTTTAGTACCATATTTATGAGATGATACACTCGATACATATTTTTGCACTTGACTGTACTAGAGTAGGTAACAGCCGAAGGATGTTGTTGACGGTGATTCTGACTCGGAATTCTATAGGTATTTTCCGATAGAACATAAGTCTTGTAGCTAATTTTGAATGTATTATTCCATCTTACCTTGTTACAAGAACGTACTACATGTCGAGATAATAAGAACTCACAATTTATATCGTACTCTTTTGTTTTAGATAAAATGCTGTTACCAGTGGTAAAGGCTACAGAAGACATAACCACATTAAATATGATTCTACGAATTATGGGCGAATCGTGGCTGCATCACATTTATGTGGCCAAAGTTAAGTTTAGGTAAGATGTTAACGGCTAACTGTTTAAAATCTTATTTTTCTCAAAAACCATTGTCCCTTATGTATTGTCTTGTTGTTGTATAATTTCGTAACCAGTGTTGACACTGTTGACATGTCACCTCTCTAAGCGTTCATGTTTTACCTGACGTGACAATCTTACACAAATCGACCTAGCCCCGTAGTAAAGCGGATATTACACTGTCCTGAATTTAGGACACTTAGAAGGGTTCCGACCTATACGTTAGGGCGAGATGCTTCAACTCCCCTCCACTAGTTAGGACGCCTGATTCAGGACAGTGTAATACCCGCTTAAGCTCAATACTGGTTAGACGACAGCATGGCCGGTATGGGTAATGTAAGTAGTCGAGGAATAAAACGGTCCGTCCATTTTCGACTTTATTTTAATAACATAAAGATCCAAAAAGTGACGACCATTAATTCCGCGATTTATTTTCAGCAAAGACGCGGCTTCGCAGCTGTTGGCCGACTTCAACGAGGTTCGGAACTGGCTGACCGAGTGCAAGCACCTCACCGCCGCAGCCAGGAAGCAGATGTTGCAGAACGAAGTGTTGAGGTACTTAGCTGCAGATAGGAGGTTGCGATGCTTACCATTTTGGGTTTATCCAGAAATCACGCGAGGTTTTTTTGAACCACTTTTAGACCCCCCCACCCCCCTTGGTGATCTTTGGTGAGGTTCTAGACGACGCTTATGGATAAGCCCTATATTCATCCTATGAGTCAGATCAGAAGGTACAGTCACGAGTTTTCATTTGGGACCCCCTTAAGGTTGACAGTACTGTCAAACAGTATAGACATTCAAAGAAAAAGTTTGCGAAATGGGTCCTAAATTAATGCACGTGACCGTACCCTACGTTGAAAGATCGTGTCCATGTGATGTCCAACAAAGCCTGTAATCCACGAGAATGTCGCTTACGCGAGGCTTATCATTGGACGCTTTCATACTTTACCGTCGACGGCCACAGTTTTATCGTGCCGTGGAAGTCCACCTTTGTAAAATGAATAAAGCTCGGGAATAACTACATTGCCAGTCTTTAGGTCAATAATGCTTTTAAAATAGCTTTGGTACGCCGACAGCTGTGATATGTCATGTTTGACATTTTGAGGGCACATTCAAAACTGTACGCAAGCCAGAATCTACCTTACAGTCTCTTTGTCGTTTTTTGCTTTCGTTCGTTTGACAGAATTTTGCCTTAGAGTTTTCTATGAACTTATGATTGTATTGGGATGACCACCATCCTAGATAAGAGTGTAATGACTGGACATAGATAGCCAACTTCACGCACATTGTGATCCCGACTAAAGCGCCACCAAGTGCTAAAATTAGTAAGTATTATCTTGGATACACGTGAAAAAACATACAAAAAGTGCATCCCGCCGCTGGGGATGGAACCCGGGTACATTTGACTCTAAAGGCAGTGTACTTTATTACCACAGGGCCACGCGTGCGAATTTTTGAATACCTTTTTAACAGGCCACATTTAGCCGACAATTCGTGCAAGTTTAATAACCTTAAGACTAGGTGGAGCTATTATTAATTCCGTCAGCTTTCTTCTAAGATGGACAACCATGACCAGTACCCAAGTTACGTTAAAAGTATTATAATAGTTTTTCGCTTCTCATGCTCGAAAAGTGTGTCATATTAGACTTGTGAAGCGGGGCTAAAGTAGTACATTTAAGCCCTAGGGAAAATATGTATACATATTTATGATTTACAAAACATTTTAATTTGACCAATCAAAATACTTCACCTATTAAATCCACAAATCACAGAACAGTAACTTGACAGATTAAAAAATATTTGGTAAAAATATCAACCAACCAGAACACAGCTGTACTAAAATCGACCAATCAGGAAAGACGTTTTTCAGTTCTCTAAAGATTAAGCGGTGTCTCTAGTCAAAGCAATTACTCCTCTTAAAAGAAAAAAAAGCGCATGTTGTGTCTCTTTCTTTAATATAGCAAAAGAAAGGGAGGCGAATACGCAAAGCGAGCACACATAGCGAGGCATGGTGTTGGCCTTAGAAAAAAAAAACATGCTATCAAATTAGACATACGCCCGCCAAGAGTTAAATTATTCATTTAAGGTGGATAAATTGTGTTTGTGTTTTCTCGCAATCGAAGTGAAAAGTAGAGTGTATAACTCGGGCCTAAAAGCCATATTACTACGTCCTCACTACGTTCGGGAAAATAACCATCTCGTGGTAATATGGCTTACTTTAGACCCTTGTCAAACAATCTACTATTTTGTACAATTTGATAACAGGAGGTGTGAAGGTGTAGGTCGGCTGCTACTGCACGCGCCGGGCGATCTCATCTCGATGCACGACTCTACTATGCAGTCCGCAAGGCAGCGGAAGAAAGACGGTACGATAAAGTTGCAAGTTGGAACCCGACTGCAGACAGCAACTGCGCTTTCCGCCGCACACGAAATTGAACCGTAATCATAAGATTAAAAGTCTCAATTTGGAGTGAGCGGCGTAAGTGTCGTCGTGCTGTTGCGTCACTTCTCCGCTCACTTTAAATTGAGCATTTTACTAATACCGTTACGGTTCAATTTGGAGTACGGCGGAATGTGCCGGTGCTGTCTGCCGTCGGGTGGACTTGTACCTTTTAAGAGCCGACTTACATAGTCCAGCGGTTGGATCCAGAATCACTGGAATTCTTGCAACTTTAACACTGGATTTAAAACTTGTTAACGTAGTATTTAAGCATCGTGTTAACGAATATTCAAGCCGTCAATTGATCGAGTGCCGATCGAATGCTGTCGAAACCTACACAGAGACTAGGGTAACGGCACCAGTCTTAGATAAGATACTTTAAGGCGACACCAGTTAGTTAGTTAGATGGGTCATTGTCAGATTTAGGTGCGCGTCTTTTCGGTGGACATGTCAAAAGTTAAGGGCTACAAAGCTTAATTTTCGATTGATCTGATAACCCGCAAAAGCTATAATTCCGTTTCTATAAATCCATGTAATAAAAACGTAAATTACATGCACACAAGCCGTTAACTATTGACCACCGAATGGAAAACTTTTGTTTTTCCGATTGACAATGACCCAGTTATACTGGGCATTTTCCGCAAGTCGACATCCAACGTGCCTATTTTGCGTGAAAAAAGGGGGTAGCGCTACTCTAACCATCCAAGTTCCTGTATGAAACCTATGAGTGTCTTTATATTGTTTAAGGCGACACCAGTAATTGATTGTTGTACAGTCGCCATCAAATATATCTGTACTCTTCAGGGGGCTCAAAAATATCTGAACACGCACTCTGTCGCCTTGACAATAGAGCAGTGTTAAGATATTTGTGAGCACCTCGTTCGCCGATGTATCTGATGGAGACTATATAAAAATTAACAAGTCTTAGTTTCTTTTAAATAGGAGTTAAATAAAAGTGATGGTGCCCAGCAATGGGACGTATATAGGCTGATGATGATGATGATGATGATGAAGTGATGGTATACTTAAAATAATTTCAGTTCCTTGCTCCAAAGCAATTCCTTCAAAAAGCTACTTTACTGTTCAAATAATAAGGTTCAAAATGCAATAACATTTTTAATACAAATACGTTCTACAAAAAGAATTTCAACCCTAATTGCTCGATTGCAATATTTTTTTCAGATAACGAAACGCCAGAGCAGCTGATGCCTGCGGAAATGTATGTCCCCAACCAAAAACAATGGCTGACACTGCGTGCGAGCAAGCTTAATGGCTCACTCGCTTTTTCGCTATGCTGTGTCGTCTTATCCTAAACTAAATATAGCAGTTACCGCCATGCCCTTCTTTTATTATAGAAACATACCGCTAAACACCCTTAACACAAAACCTCCGCTACCCAAAGGTCGTCTGGAAGAGAGTGCTATTTAGCGATAACGAGACCTGTTGTTTGCCGCTACTCTCAAGTATTATCAAGTTCAAGTATTATGTTCTGTATTGGTTTGCAAGAGGTGTTGCAAACCAATATATAACATAATAGTTGAGTCACATGAAAGAATAGTACATTGTTATGAAGGCCTGCGTTAAAAGTAGTAATATAGTGCTCTCAAAAAATGCGAGGAAATCTAAAAATTTATAAAAGAATCCAAATTATATTCTTAAGATTCACTAACACGCCGGCAATGTTAGAACTCGCCGGCAATTTCCTATACAAATCCCATTACGAACTGTAAATTATAGGCAACCCGCAACGATGCGTTTCGCATATTTATCTTAGTAAGTTCTATTTCTGGAGCGTGTTTAAGAAAAAACTGTGTTGGTTAATTTGCGCATATTTTATTTGAATTCATAGTTTGCTCGTAACATTTATAATGACTTACTTACTAGGTACATATAGAAATGACTTAGTGATTTTATGACTTACATAATTCATGTCAATATTGGCAATGGTAATTATCTATAAATTCAATAACTCATGTCGGTATTTAATTCATCACATTTTGAATATTTGTCAATCATAAAAAGTATTCTCTTAACTATAACATTCCACTCTCCCAAAACTAAAAATGCATCAACTTATAGGTACAGTCGCGGAATGAACTGTTCGTAAATTTTTGGACTTTAATATCATTAAAATAAAGTCGAAAGATGGCGAACTTTTTTATTCTTCGACTATACCTACACTTTTCTTACGCTGACTATCCCTAATAACATTAGCTTTGCTTCTCAGTCTTCACCTTATTTATACCTAGTAACTCTACGACTACTAGGGTCACTAGGCCAGTAACGCGACCAGCATCATAAATCTTCCTCTTGAATCACTCTAGATTATCTATTTTAAAAAAAACGCATCAAAAATCGTAGTTTTAAAGATCTAAGTATACAACGGGACAGATAGAAGGAAGCGACTTTGTTTTATACTATGTAGTGATTGTAGTAGTACCTGTCATTTTTCTAACTCAAGACTAAAATGATTTACTCATCATCAGACTCCGACTGCCGGCACTTCTCTTTCAACTTCTCATATTCATTCCTCCTAATCAGATCTTCTTTAATCTTCTCCATATCACTTACCAAACTGCTGACTTGAACGTTCTCCAATTTCTCCTGATTAACCGACTCCGCGTCGCTATCGAGTCCGGAGTCTTCGTCGGATTTCGGCTCGCTCTTTTCCTCGTCTTCGGAAAGAGATAGCGCGCTCTCGTCCTCCGAAGTGTCGGATTGTTTGTCGAGTCTGTAGGCCTTTGGGACTTTGTCTTCGAGACGTTTCCGCTTGAGGACCGCGTTCTCTTGCGGACTGTCAGCTGTCTTCTTTCGCTTCATGCTCTTCGCTATCACACGCTTCTGATGATCCAGTTGAGGGAACAGCTCTGAAAATAACGTTTTTATACTCGTCGACTACAATATTACAATTACAACTTCATAGACCATTGCACAATATTATACATTTTAAGCTGAACTAAAAGTCTATGCTCTATGGAGTAATATAATATTTCATTGTACAACTGCGCGGAGAATCGAAATATCATTCAAAAATAGAACGCCGTAATTTGATGAAAAAAATTAAGTTTAAGGAGACTCATTTTATGAATATTTCAACATTGATAGTGCTTCCCGCGCTTCTGAACGTAAAAACGTCAATGTACTTGTCAAATGTCTACCTACTTAAACGGTCGTCTGGATACTGGCCATAATCATTAGAAAAAAAACTTAAATTCTCGTGCATCGTGATTGGTCGAAATTTGACATGATGCCAAAGGCGGGCATGGACTGATTTTTTTTTTCATCTTAACAGGGCACCGGCACTGTGGGAATTGTTATTACAAATTTACAATACTTGTGATATTATCGTAAATTTCATAATTATTTAGACTTGTTTTCAATATTCATCAATACCCACGTGATACGTATTGTGATATGTGCAGACCACGTGCTATTAATCACCGTGTAACCCTCATGCACTAATGAGATCGTTTCAGTGGCAACTTTCTGTTATTTTGTTATTTTCGTGGACTCGTAGAAAAAGTATTGTATACAATAGTTATATAATTAGCTTTTTGAGTCTCGAACCTTACTTAGACCACTCGGCAAGCCTCGTGGTCTAAACGCGGTTCTCGACTAAAAAAGCATTCATTATATAACGATTGTATAAAATACTATATTATGTAGCGGGGTTTTTAAATGAAGGAATGTATATTTTTTTGAGAATCCAAATTTACGCCAGGGGGCCGATTGTTGAGTGTCGAACGCTCGACTTTTCACTAAAAACTATGACGATTTGACAGATGTCGAGATAAAAGTCGAGTGTTCTCTAAATGTGAAATAGGAAAAAAATCGGATGCATCAGACGCAATCTTATTAAAAGTAACGAAAACTAAGAAAGAAATGCCTAGGATAACAGTCAAGTATTTATTAATAGTACATTACTTACCAAGGGCGATAAAACAAAGAATGTCTCAGATCGCAGGTATTTTACCGATCTGAGGCTTTCTTTATTATCGCCCTTGGTAAGTACAAAATTTTATGTCGCCCCCTGGCCAGGAAGTGGGTTTTGTCGCGCGCGGAGCGTGCGATAATGGCCACTTTATGGCCAGGTGTGACATAAAATATATAATTTTCACGTGAATGAGGGACAGTGACTGAGAGAGATGAGAGGGAGGGAGAGATGAGAGGGAGGGGGAGATAGAGCATGAGAGGGACGGGGAGGTATAGAATGGAGAGAAAGAGAGCGGGAAAGAGAGATAAATAAAGAATGAGAGGGATACGAGAGTGGGGTAGATACAGAACGACAGAAAGATAGCGGGCGAGAGAGACAGAACATGAGAGATACGGAAGGAGAAAGAAGATGTTGGTGTGTTACCGTGTGCCTGCGCGAGCGCCTGCTCGGCCGCGTTCATCTCGGCCTCCTGTATGGAGTGGCCGCGCGCCGCCGCGAGCCGCGCGCCGCGGAAGTACACGCCCACCGTGTACACGCGCGTGTTCGTCGGGCCCAGGCACTCGATCACCCTGGAAACACGACACAACTTATGCAGATTCATTTGACAATATTTTTATTTATCATTTTTATGTATATGAAACCCACACATGACGACTTATACAAGGCGATGCGCTGCGCCAGTATTTCCATCCAAAGTATCTGGGCGTCACGCTGGATCGATCACTCACCTATAAGGCGCACTTGGAAAACGTGGCTCAAAAAGTGAAAACGCGTGTTAACCTTATTAATAGGCTGGCGGGAACATCGTGGTGAGCTCGAGCTGACGTTTTGCGCACTTCTTCCATCGCGCTCGTATATTCGCCAGCAGAATATTGTGCTCCAGTGTGGTATAGAAGCGCGCACACACATAAGGTCGACGTTCAACTAAACAGAGTGATGCGAACTATATATGGAAGCCTGATGCCTACGCCCCCCAGATGGCTTCCCATGCTGTCGCATATTGCTCCACCAGATGTTAGGCAAACACAAGCTGCTGCACGAGAGTGGACCAAGGCAATAACTCGAACCCTGCCTATTCGTGAGACACTCCATAACCTACCTTATCAGCGCCTACAGTCCCGCAAACCAATTTGGTCCGACTGCCAGCTGCAGGACCCACAACCTTTTAGTATCATTTCGGAGTGGAAAAACAATGGCAAGATCAGGCTGGGGCCACTAACATAGACCCTACTAGACCTCCAACAGGCTTCAACGGCTTCCCAGACCATCACGAAGGACATCTGTCGGTGAGTTATAGTCGGCAGAACTGTTATAGTTCGTTACTTGGTTGGGGCACAGAATAATTAATAGTACTTACACACTTACAGCATTTTTTCTGTGTAATAAAGCCAATGTTTGATAGTTAATCATGGCATCGCGCTCCCACGCGGACGCCGCATAGCACGTTCTCTTTCGTTCCTAGCGCGATAGAAGATCTTGAAGAACTCACGGTGCTTAATAATTGCCATACGATTAATAATGAAATAATAGTACATTACTTAACAAGGGCGGTAAAACAAAGAATGTCTCAGATCGCAGGTATTTGACGCCCGAGCCGAAGGCAAGGGCGATAAATATGCGATCTGAGGCTTTCTTTATTGCCGCCCGTGTTAAGTACAAAGTTTTATGTCACCCCCTGGCCAGGAAGTGGGATTTACCGCGCGCGGAGCGTGTGGTAATTGCCGCTTTATGGCCAGGTGTGACATAAATATAGTTACTTGTAGAGCGGTATGTCTGGCTCGCCTCCTTCCATGGAGCGCAGCGTGAGACAGCACTGTTGCAGCTTGCTCTTCGGGTCGTTCCAGTCTTGGTTCAGGATGAACTCTTGCAGTCGCGGGAACAGGCACGCGTTGCAGAAGGCCTGACAGTAATCCAGGTTCTGAGGATATTAGACTTTATGTTAATAGGCATAGAGTTTGTTTTAGCATGTACGCGTTGCAGAACACCTGACAGCAATGTATTCTGAGGACATTAAAACTTTATTTTCTGAGGATATTAAAGCGTAAAATTGGTTATTGGAGTGGAGAAACATTGCATATTGCTCGGCATAATTCGAGGTTCTAGAAATATACGACTATTTAATGTGCATAACAGCGTAACATCTTTTCTCTTTTAAATTTCAATGTAATCGTCTGATATAACAGACAAAGTGACAATATAAATGACTTCTTAATTTGAAATGGCAAATTGAAAATGGCCGGATACTTTTACGGCGTTCGACAAAAGTTGTATTTTATCTGCTAATAGATATTACCAGAGAATCTCTAGTCAACTAGACAAATGCTATCTCGTATCTAAAACTAGTAGAGACAGAAACATACACAGATACCCATGTTAAACTTATAACACCACGTTTACGTTACGCATCAGGGATTAAAAATAAATACTATAGATACCCTGCGCTGCTCATAGTAAAATTTATGGCGCGTTCATTTGTTTCTTTCATAGAACTTTTGTATAGCATAGTACATGCTATAGCAGTGGCTTGCATCTCATGATTGAAAACCCTACAACTGCACAAAACATTAGGATACTCACTTTGTCTATATACAATGCCCCGAGGAACGCTTCTAACAGGTCTGCCTTGTGTTTCTTAGTGGTGGGCTTCGCCTTCGGGTTGTTGTAGATAGCATACGCCGACATGTTCAAGTCGTCACACACCATGGCTTGCGTGCGATTGTTTACCAGCGATGAACGTAGCAACTGAAAATATTATATTATCATTGACAAAAGTGTTATACCGAAAAACGTGAAAGTCCTAGAAGCTTTCCTTCCAAAATTTATGAATTTCAAAAGCAGGGAGTTGGGAGTATAATAGAACGAGGGCGGAAGGAAGGGCGTAAAATGTACAAGGAAATACGCTTAATTAACGCAAAGTTCCAAAACACGGCGTAGAATTTCATAGATCGCAGTTACTAAGTAAACTTTCTTCATTGTTCGCTTGTGCTGTATAAGTCTTGTCCTAGTCGAAGTAGAATGTTTTACAATCATAGCGGACTGTTCCGTTACTTTTTTTTGGGTTCCGTACCCAAAGGGTAACACGGGACCCTATTGCTAAAGACTTCGCTGTCCGTCCGTCTGTCACCAGGCTGTATCTCATGAACCGTGATAGTTGACATTTTCACAGATGATGTATTTCTGTTGTCGCTATAACAATAAATACTAATAACAAAATAAAATAAATATTTAAGGGGGCTCCTATACCGTCGTTGCCTTCATCAGGCGCTGGGTCTCAAAATGTATGGGAAAGCTAAGATCCGACTCGCAAGTGCGTGAGTGGTGCGTGTGAGTGTGTGTGTGTGGTGTTGGTCAATTGACCAAAATTCTACTTGATATTATTTGACGTTATTATTTATAAATAATGGTACGGAACCCTTCGTGCGCGAGTGCGACTCGCACTTGGCCGGTTTTTTATTTAAACATTTCATGTCATACCTAGCCATAAAGTAACAATTAAAGCCCGCTTCGCTTGCGGCAAATTTCCTTCCTGGCCAAGGGTAGACGTACAATTTCGTACTCACCACGCGCAGTGAAAGAGCCAACAGAACGGTCGGTGAAGGCGCGTGCGAGGAGACGAACATGTTTGAACTGTTGTCTATTTACTCACCGACAGATGTCCTTCGTGTTTTATCGGCTTATCGCACTATGTAAGTAACTTACTATAACAGTTCTCCATTCTATATACTCACCCAGTCACCCACAGTCCTTCGTGATGGTCAGGAAAGTGTCGGTAGAGCCGATCTGACACGACCAGCTGTAGCACTGTGTCTCCCAAGAACTCGAGTCTCTGGTTCGAGCCTAGTGTCAGATGAGTGAAGCCT
The DNA here is from genome assembly GCA_951800055.1 of Cenopis cana. Taxonomy (NCBI): domain Eukaryota; kingdom Metazoa; phylum Arthropoda; class Insecta; order Lepidoptera; family Tortricidae; genus Cenopis; species Cenopis cana. The sequence goes on along the minus strand of OX637486.1, from coordinate 7,387,769 downwards.
ACGGAACGGTCGGTGAAGGCGCGAGCGAGGAGGCGAACATGTTTGAAACTATTGTCTATTTACTCACCGACAGATGTCCTTCGTGAATTTCGTGATGGTCGGGGAAGTGTCGGTAGAGCCGATCTGACATGACCAGCTGTAGCACTGTGTCTCCCAGGAACTCGAGTCTCTGGTTCGAGCCTAGTGTCAGATGAGTGAAGCCTACGGAACGGTCGGTGAAGGCGCGTGCGAGAAGCCGTAAATGTTTGAAACTATTGTCTATTTACTCACCGACAGATGTCCTTCGTGATGGTCGGGGAAGTGTCGGTAGAGCCGATCTGACACGACCAGCTGTAGCACTGTGTCTCCCAGGAACTCGAGTCTCTGGTTCGAGCCTAGTGTCAGATGAGTGAAGCCTACGGAACGGTCGGTGAAGGCGCGTGCGAGAAGCCGTAAATGTTTGAAACTATTGTCTATTTACTCACCGACAGATGTCCTTCGTGATGGTCGGGGAAGTGTCGGTAGAGCCGATCTGACACGACCAGCTGTAGCACTGTGTCTCCCAGGAACTCGAGTCTCTGGTTCGAGCCTAGTGTCAGATGAGTGAAGCCGACGGAACGGTCGGTGAAGGCGCGAGCGAGGAGGCGAACATGTTTGAACTGAACACCTGCATGAAAAAAAAGTCTTTATATATTTGCTGTTTTTCTTATTTTGTTGATCACAATCAATTTAAGGCGAGGAGGTGGGTAATGTACAGTAGCGGCAATTTAATCATTGTACACATTCAAAGTTATAAAACGTATGTATTTACAATCCCAAAACGACAAAAATCTCTGTACTCTTACACTGTAATTAAAGCCATGTTCTTATAGATTTCTCACTAATTGCGCATATCATATTTTCGATGTTAACCGTGTCCCCATATTAACTATTCCATAAACAAAAGACATACTGAAAATCTTTAACCTGATATGATAACAAAACAATAAGTACTTTTTTTTATTTATAATCAAACCGGAACGAATCTGATTAAACGGAAACCTGATTAACGATTACAACCGGTTTTCTATTTTTTCTTAAAATTGTAATGAGATGTAGAATATAGCAAGAGGCACAAATTTATGCCACGGTCGGATTTAGACACAGTAGGCGTCTGACAAGTGAGACCAACTCGCCTATAGAGTCCTCGAACTCGGTGAGTTTCTGCAGGAACTTGAAGTCCTTGATGTACTTGCGGTCGCCGAGCGGCTCCTGCTCCTGCAGCGGGTGCGCGCGCTCCTTGCTCCACACCTCCAGCAGCTCCGGCTCCGAGTACCATAGCGCGAGCGAGAACACGCGGTCTGTGACCTAACAACAAGCTCACATTAGTCACAGAATAGTGTAATAGTATTACATACAGAACGGATACGAACCCCCCGCACCGAGGTAAGTTACCTCGTCCCTGAGAGACCCGCCTGGTGGCGATCGGGTACAAATACAAATACGTTTATTTTTCTCTTTAAATTACAATGGTGTATCGGTTAGTAATCCCTTATATCTAATTGACATGGAAAAATCGATGTGAGCACAGCGATAAGCTGGTTTTAAGCCCACCCGTAGTCACTAAGTTGGTTTCACATTAAGTAAATAAACAGGTTAGTAAATTAAATTAAGTAGTTACAATTGCAATAATACAATATTGAATTGACTATGTATAATGGTATAGATGTGACTATGGTTACGAAATCACGTAACAGTTTTATTTTCAAAATTATAATTACTCATACTCATACTCATTTATTCGTAAAATATAAAAAACAACATAAAAACAAAATAATAATATTCGTTTAATATTCGTATTATGTCTACTCTTTGTGGGGCATCGTACATCTTGCAATTCGGGTGCCGTCCCGCCTCGCGATACGTCCGCGCCACGCGCTACGCACCCGCGCAAACAATTGACGCGTGTACCGACAGCGCACGCACACATACACGCTTACGTTCCTTCGCGTGTCACAGGTGTGTATTAGTATTAACGAAACAATAAACACGAAACATAGCTAAGAACCGGACCGGATCGGAAGGCGCAGCATGGGTAAACCCCCCGCAATGTGGACTGATGACCTGGTAAAGGTCGCGGAGGCCGCTGGATGCGGGTGGCGCAGGGCCGGTCATTGTGGCACTCTTTGGGGGAAGCCTATGTCCAGCAATGGACGTCTTTCGGCTGATATGATGCTGATGATAGTTAAAAACCATCTCCGCCATCAAAACTCGATTAAAAAGAACCTTGCTCAATCGGTTCATCCGTTAGGGAGCTACCGATGCTAAACAGATACACATGTTAAACTTATAACACTTTCCTTCTGCACCGAGGATTAAAGATACCCAGCGCAAAACTGAAATACGCTTCGCTTAGCAGCAATGTAACTTAACCCTTTGAACGCCAAGAACACCTAAAGACACCTTTACATTTTGTCAAGTTTAAGGCACCAATAATGACTATAGGTGTTATGACGTAAGTTGTCAAAGACACCTTCGTGCTTCACACTAAAGGTTATATTCAATCTCTAATAGAAACTGAGTTGGCGTGCAGGTGTCACTGCCGTACATGAAGTAAGGCGTTGAAAGGGTTAAATAGGTATGATTGTCGTTTATGAATAAGAGGGTTAGATCGTTGTAAACGTCACAAGTGTTCCGTACCTCCAACGCACCGTCAAGAAACAGTGCTCCCATGAGCGCCTCGAAGCAGTTGGCCATCGCGTGCCGCATCACTACGTCACGGCATAGATCCGAACCGTGCGCGTATAGCATAAACTGTTCCAGCTCGATGTTCTAAACAAAAATACTACATTACTTACCATGGGGGGTAAAACAAAGAATGATCGCAGGTATTTGACGCACGAGCCGAAGGCAAGGGCCATAAATATGCTATCTGAGGCTTTCTTTATTGCCGCCCGTGGTAACTACAAAATGTTATGTAGGTAGGAAGTGGGTGTTTCTGCGCGCGGAGTGTGCTGTCATTGCCACTTTATACCCAGGTGAGACATAAAATAGTTTTCACTTCTCATGCTCGATAAGTGTGTCATATTAGACTTGTCAAGCGGGGCTACAGTCGTACATTTAGCCCGTAGGGAAAATATGAATACGTACATATTTATGATTTACATAACATTTAATTTCGACCAATCGAATTACTAAATTACAAAACATTTGGTATTGGGTTTGCGAACAATCATGAAACAGCAGTGGGTGTAATCACTTTCCCTCGACATAAATATATATTTTGCTTCCTAGAGACACAATCTAACTATTGCTCTCAATAATCGGGGTCAAATCAACATCCTTTTATTGTTACAACAATATTTTTAAAAATGCGTTAAAGTCGCAGTTGGCCCGCTTCTATAGAATGCCATGTCATTCATAGTAGAACAGGCTAAATTTCCAACAGAATATGTAATTTGTTTGCTATGTTTGCCCTTGGTTGGTTAGCACCTTAGCCTTGCCCTATTCTCCATTTTATAAAAATGGTCTTGGCCAGCCAATCTCCCCTTTAGCTTTCTCAACTTCCTTTAAAGACAAAGGAGCTTAAAGACCTCAAGCTATTAAATAATTTTAAAAAAATACCTTCGCCAATTTAGCCAAATGTTGGTTCTGCACAATGGAAGCTCGATAAGTGGCCAGTCCGCCTTCAGCGAGCCCCGGGAACATCCGGAAGAGATGTATGGACGAGAGGAACTCTACTACGGCATCGCCTAAGAATTCGAGTCGCTCGTTGTGTTTTATCTCTGACTCTGTCTCGCTGTGTTTGCCGAAACGAGACATAATGTTGATGAGGGTAACAATACCTAGAAACAATTATTTTATTAATACTTTTAATTAAATTACATAATATTTCAAGTAAAATTAAGCAAAACACAGAGCCAGGAGGCTCATTGGCGGCAGTACGGAAGTAGAATCTAAGCTGCAGAGCCTAGCACATAGACGGAAAGTAGCGTGCCTATGCGTCTTCTCCTACTTCTTCTACAAATTGTACTTTGGTGAGTGTGCTCAGGAGCTCCATGAGCTCATACCGCCTTCCCCCTTCTTCCATCGGACATCCAGACGTACGGCAGGTTACCATCCTTACCTGGTTCAAATTCCTCTTACTCGAACCAAGCGCTTTTCGTCGTCTTTTATAATGCATACTGCTAAGGTTTGGAATTCCCTGCCGGTACGGATTTCCTATAGGTATCTGTATTTCCGAGTTCATATAACCTGGACCTATTTAAGGCAAGAGTGAATAGGCATTTTCTGGGTGTTCTCATCTTTGCCCCCTGGCTAGATGCTGGCTAAGAGCAATCCCATTATTAATTAAAAAAAAAACACAAATTACTCATATATTACGCCTAGTGCCTTTGCGTTTTATTAATTACTTATCAAGTATAAATTCAAAACTAATGGACGTTCGCGAGTTGAACTCCAATCTGCTCCTAAAAAAATTGTAGGAGCCTTTTTGATTTCAATTTAATGGGCACGGGCTAATGACGTCACACGCACATCATCGAACCAACCGTTGTATGGGTTTTTTTTATGTTTAACGAACAGGGATTGACCTTAGTACTCATGCAACACTCACCCTTCTTCCTAGTGTAATGTATCCTCCGATCACCATACTCGGGCTGTCGAATCCCACAGTTAGTGAGACTGTTCCTCGCGTGGTCAGGGTTTGTGCCGAAATTCTCTCTATACGAGGGATGGGTCAGCGCCGTTTGCAGCAACGCCCGTTGTTTGAATACGTAGCCCATTTTCTCTTCCAGGCTGTCTAGTGACTTGTGGAAGCGGAGATGTCGGACTAATACTGGGATCAGCATCGCGTGCTAAAAATGAAAGTTAAGTTTAATGACGATATTTTATAAAGACAAAGTTTGGTCGTACAGTCACGAGTTTTAATTTGGGACCCCCTTAAGGTTGACAGTACTGTCAAACAGTATATAAATTCAAAGAAAAAGTTTGCGAAATGGGTCCTAAATTAATGCACGTGACCGTACAGCCTAGAAACATCCGTTGTTATCCAGTAAAGGATTGTCGAAATTCCTTTAGACGCTCGTAAGATTATTAAATTACTTTTGGCATGTAAAAATATGTATATGTCCCCAAAATTTGCATTTTTTTTTATGGTTCCGTACCCGAAGGGTCTAAAGGGAACCCCTATTGCTGTCACTCACCCGTCCGTACGTCATCTGTCGCACAATTTTGTCCCGAAGAATTTTTTAAATTCGCCTTAACCTATAAACTTGAAATTTGGTGATAACGTATATTTTACCAACTACTACTAATATATTGATATTATTGATTAATCAGATTTTTTCTTTAAATTTTTCTTATTTCTCCTAAACCAACTTAATTTTGTGGTTGGCTTAAGATAGTCAAGTTTTGGCTCATTAGAACCGTCTCAACGACTAATTGATGACTACAAATTTAGAAATAAAGGAAAAATTGAAAAACTTAAGCACCGAGCAGGATTCGAACCTGCGACCTCCCGGCACTCGCGGCCAGTCGCTCTAGCCAACTGTGCTATAGGTTGCCGATTACTACCCGGCTTAAAATTCGCTTCGCAGCTTGAATTTTTTTTAGTAGTTTCCGTTACCGTTTACTGCTTAATACAAAATTAATTGATGACTGTTAAATAAAATAGTACAGTCGGCAATAAAAGCTATTACCAAATTTTTTTTTTTTTGACAAATACTAGATGTCAAGACTGTTTCACCTGGACTATGTCACACATGAGACCAGTGGTGTGGAATCCCTCCGAAGAGATGGCGACGGTAACGTCTCTCTTCATCTTGCTCTGCGTGCGCATCTCCTGAAGCTTGGCCTCTTTGGAGGCCAGCTTTTGTCGTTCTTTGAATGACGGTTTGGCCATGTTAGCGATTAAATGGCGGTATTTTACGTAGTAGCGCCACGCCTTTTGGTATCTGTAATATTTGTTTAGTTAAAACAGCGTTGCAATATCACTAGTTAGTGTTTTTGAGAGTTGAAAGTAAAGAAAAAACATGGAGTTCCTTTATATCTACAATATGATCTGTATACTTATCTTTATGTAGTGATCATATTCATTAAGAGGAGGGGTAGGGCAAGCTCTCTGCATACAAACTTTGTGCAGGACTGCACTATTTTCTTCGTTTGTGTTTGCATTAAAGTTATGATTTTTGGTCAGTATGCTTATTTTTCTGTTAGCTATTTTGTGATGTAATTTTTTTTTCATTGATATTATTTTTAAATATTTTCATTTTTTTGAATTATTTGAAAACTTCCACATCACTTTCTTTGCATATCTAATATTTACATCCAAAAAAATATTACATTCGTTAGTGCCAAACCCTACGAATAAAACGTGCACAGAGTTTGTATGGAGAATGCCTTGCCCACCCCTGCGCCTCAAAGACAATAGATGCTAGTACATGTATGACTGGGCATAATGGAGGGATATTTAAATATTTGAACTTTATTGCATAAATCACTTAAGTATAAAAGGCTCACTTAATGCCACGATGCCCATGATACGGGTATGTATTTATTTAAACTTTATTGCACAGTAAATAATAACTTGTACAAAAGGCGAACTTAATGCCATAAGGCAAATGAAATCAATGAATTAAGTATATGTGGAATGGTGGCCACGTTTAGTCCATAAAACGAGATTTTAAAATTGAATATTTGCTTATCTTTTGAGACATACTGTAGTATGGCGGTTTCCACACGACGGTGCGGTGTGAGAGCGAAACACCGTTATAGACATGCATAGCCGTAGCCGTCTCGCTCGCACCAGTGTGACGACTGCCTATTAGTAACACTTACTCAGGGTTGCCAGCGTAGCTGAGTTGCGGTGGGCGTATGCCAAAGTGAACAATTTCCGGGAAGAAGTTCTTGATTTTAACGTCCTTGGCGCCGGCCGGCGGGCTCCGGTCAAGTTGGTCAACTCGCACTGAGCACGGCTTCTTGCCTGGATACGTCACTATCATTCCTGTTACGAAAACGAACTAGGTATATAAATAGTCAAACTCTTTTACAGTGCGGATTACACAAGATAGACTCCGTCTGTTTCTATTAAAGCACTAAGGGTCGATTAGAGAATTATCCGTCAGTGAAAATTATCGCTGTCACTTTCTAATTTCATATGAAAGAAATGGACAGAGCTATTATTTATCTGACAGATAGTTTTATGTGGGGATTGAAAAATCAGCCCTAAAGATAGCTAGCTCGCGCGCGGTCGGCTCTGTTATTAGTGTACATTAAAATTATTTACGGTGGTAAAGCAAATAATGTCAGAGTTCGTAGATATTTGACAATATGCGATCTGAGGCTTTCCTTATTACCAACCGTGGTAAGCACAATATATTACGTCTCCCCCTGACTAGGAAGTGTTGGGAATTTACTATGGTAATTACCAATAGGGTATTAAACTAAGGTAAAAATAAATTATTTTTTACTTGACTAATAAAAGAACTAAGAAAATACTAACTTTCTTGACTAAGAAAATACTCGAAAAACATCAATTATTAATTTATTTTAGCTAATTGAAAGATTTTATAAGCATAAAGATTTCAAAAGGACGCTGATTTGAACAAACCTACTCACACTGTCTTAGTGACGTCACTAAGACTGTATTTCCCTACAAACTTCATATTAACAAATCGTTTTTGACATTTAATAAAAAGTTGCTGATTTGACTAGGGGTTTAATACCGTATTTAAAGTATATTTCTTATTCGTTTTTTTTTTAATAATTAAATGATACGAGTATGAGAGCCAGAATGAAAGTGGCGAGCCTTACTGCTCGTCTTCAATTCATTAACCGTTTAACCGCCAAATTCGTATAACTATTTTGACATTCGGCGGTTAAAAGTTTAAAGCGTCCACTGACCTTTAATTCTGTCCACAAACTTCTGCCAAGTGTAATGGTCCATGTTGTGGAAATTCTCCAAGTCTTCTGGAGGTATGAGCAGTCCGCTTTGGTCTAAAAGGTACTTTAGTACTTCACACATTGACAAAACCTGAAATTAGATCTGAATTCAAACACAAGTAGACCAACCAACCAACCAACTCAATCAACTATTCTATCCCGTTAGCCAGGACAAAATATGTCAGAGTCACTTCATCATTCATCGCCGCAGCAACAAAAAAAAGTTTATTGACCCATCTAAGACACTTAGAAATTCTGTTGTAGAAATATACACATTGCTATGAAATTAGTCTAGAACTATGAAACTAGTGTTATTTTTAAGGCGATATATCGATTGAAAGAGACGCCCTTATGTTTTTCGCTCACGACAAAACGGGATGCAACACTCTCCGAGAATGGCTTTTTTACACAAATCTCGTTAAATATCTGACTGTGTGCAGGTTTATTAAATTTCCTCTTAACAGAGTTTAGATGAGGTAAAATACCATCATATTAACTTAATCGTGTCTTTTAATAATGCGTTGTTTTTAGTAGGCTGAGTAAAAAAAGGAAAATATAGACTCGACTTTGGATTTTTTTCTATCAAGAAAATTTTAAGCAATCCTGTTTCGGCTATTGTCAGTACCACAATCATATAGTCAAGAATCATATATCTGAAAATCAGCCCCTACTGTTTGCTAGTCTGGGCAGGACAGCGTTTCAAAGTTTCTAAATTTCTCGTTGTAGCGCCTTAAGGGGTGGTATCCCCAACGCAACTGTCCCGCTCTAACACGCGTGAGTTTACAATTAACCATCCTGCTCTCTACGCAAGCTCTGCGCGCAGTTTTGTAAATATTTAGCTATAGTCATTAAGCCAATCATTTTATCAAAGCAAACCCTGCGAATTTGTCTATAACTATTTACGATCTTTAATGGAGTACAAAAATTTAATGTTAAATATCAGTAATATAGCCGTAGTATTGAAAATACATTCCAAAAAGGGGTAACTTCGCGATTTTCTTTATCGAGTGAAATTCATCAGGTCATGTAACTGACTGCGATTTTGACTAGACAAGATCCTCTTGTAACACATATATATTTTTTTAGATTTTAAGACACTATATTCTATGTCTCAGATGGTATTAGGTTTAGAGTGGAATTAAGCCAGGATTGATGTAATATATGGAAATATATTCAGACAGTAAAAAAAAAACATTGTTTACATTTCTTCAATGACAATGACAATCAAGTAACAGAAAAACAAACCTAGCAACGCGCCTCCTGTCGCGGCCAGTATAACTGGCTTGAACTATAAAAACGGTTTGGTTTATTTTCCAACAGATGGTTTTTCAAAACTCAAAAGTGGTAATACCCGGCCTTAAAGTGTGACATTATTTTTGGTGGCACTGACCTCGCATCCACCCTCGGGCAGGAACCGTACGAAGCGCGGCATGAAGTGGAACTGCGAACACGACGTGTCCGTCGCTTTGCCCAAATCCAGGTCTACCAACTCCAGCAGTTCCGTGAACAGGAAGTCCTCTGTAACACAGTAGTAGTTTATCTACACCCATATAGTAAATCTATGGGCATATAGTATGTTATACTCATCCGGTCCAAGCCATTCTGTTTATTGTCTGTTTATTGTATATTATTATCATTCTCTTTATTCATTTTGAAACTTTATTATTTCTCTTTATTTATTTCTTTTCTTAGCCTAGGTTTGTATAACATTTCTATAAAAAGTAAAATATAAAAATACACTTACAAAACATAAAAACGTTATAAAAACCTAGCCTAGAGTGCCGCCGGCAGCGAGGCAGGGCCTAAGCTACCGGTGGTCAGGGCGACAGAGAGAGGAACCTCCTGACTATCCGCGCCGTGTCCAGGAGTACCGCCTTCTGAATCTGACCCTTGACCCAGCCATCTAGCGAGAGTCTCTTGAGGTGTTGGTCGAGACTCTTCGCTATTAGACCGTTCGCAGAAACGACTATCGGGACAATGGTCGTTGAATCAACATCCCACATGGCGGTTACCTCGTGGGCCAAGTCTAGGTACTTGCTGAGTTTGTCCTTCTCGGCCTTCACGAGGTTCTCGTCATGGGGAATGGTGATGTCAACGAGCACTGCCTGGCGTTTCGATCGATCTATCAGCACGATATCAGGCTTATTGGCTACAAAACTTTATTATTATTATTATTGTGTAACGTATACTAACAGTAGTTGTAAGATTTTTAAATTGTATCCACTAACACTTTTTGGGCAATGCCTGAAATAAACGATATTGAATTGAATATATATATTATATAGATCAATCAAGGAAAAGGCATAGAGGGAAATGCTAAACACAACTTTTGAAAATTTATTTTACTTGTTACTAAAAAGGCCCATGTGTTCATTTTGTGGTATTATTTGTATCAAGAAATTAATTAGTATTTTTTAAGCACACTTTGACATTTATATAAATTACGCATTTAAAAGCATCACAAAAAAAACACGACTGCATTAAAAAGATAAAAACAAGTTTCCTAATAAAGAACTCAAGGAAATATATTTTGTTTGCAGTCGTGGGATCTAATATTTTGGTTTTACTTGTATGTAGTAGGTCCCCCGACTGCAAACGAAATATATTTCCTTGAGTTCTTTATTAGAAAATGTTTTTAATTTTTATAAAAAAAAAATCCGAACTTTTTTGGTTGAAACACATACATTATATATTTTTTTGGAATCGTCTCTCTTCAAATGCTTCATTTTGATACCCCACTTGGAGTCTACAGTCCGCCATATTGTTTTTATTGCAACGTCACACATCCTATGTCACCCGGGATGACGTAAGGATTCCAACGATACCTCACACATCTCAATCGGTTAAGGCGTTGGGAAGTTCTGGGGGAACAAAAAAAGTTCACATACATACATACATACATAAATGAAACCTGAAAACATTACACTCCTTTTTTTGGGCAGTCGTGTAAAAAGTTATGGGTCTTCGAATGTTAGATTTTGGGTAATTTAGGAAAAACAATTTTAAAACATCGTACCTCCATGACCGTGACTCTTAGGACCCAGGGTCCAAGGGTGGAAAGGTAGCAAATGACCCAACCAGCACCCCAAAAATGTTGACGGTCCATGTGTCCATATATGGATGTAGATAAAGTAGTGTATGCAACTGTACATACTTAGGCATTAAAACACTCATGAGATCTTATTATGAAACTCGCCTTAGGCTCGTTTCATAAAACCACACTCGTGGTTTAACAAATAAATAAATAAATAAATAATATGTGTGACACTTTAAACAGATTGTATAAACTTACCGAACAAATCTAACTCCCTCGCAGTAAAGTTCTGCGGCGATGGCTCCTCCACATACAATATCGTGTATTCGATATTGAACCTTATGACCTTGCAAATGAATATTTGTGACACTTTCAATAGATTGTATAAACTCACCAAACAAATCCAACTCCCTCACAGTAAAGTTCTGCGGCGCTGGCTCCTCCACATACAATATCGTGTATTCGATATTGAACCTTATGACCTTGCAAATGAATATTTGTGACACTTTCAATAGATTGTATAAACTCACCAAACAAATCCAACTCCCTCACAGTAAAGTTCTGCGGCGCTGGCTCCTCCACATACAATATCGTGTATTCGATATTGAACCTTATGACCTTGCAAATGAATATTTGTGACACTTTCAATAGATTGTATAAACTCACCAAACAAATCCAACTCCCTCACAGTAAAGTTCTGCGGCGCTGGCTCCTCCACATACAATATCGTGTATTCGATATTGAACCTTATGACCTTGCAAATGAATATTTGTGACACTTTCAATAGATTGTATAAACTCACCAAACAAATCCAACTCCCTAACAGTAAAGTTCTGCGGCGCTGGCTCCTCCACATACAATATCGTGTATTCGATATTTAATCTTATGACCTTGTTAGTGAATATGTGTGACACTTTCAATAGATTGTATAAACTCACCAAACAAATCCAACTCCCTCACAGTAAAGTTCTGCGGCGCTGGCTCCTCCACATACAATATCGTGTATTCGATATTGAACCTTATGACCTTGCAAATGAATATTTGTGACACTTTCAATAGATTGTATAAACTCACCAAACAAATCCAACTCCCTAACAGTAAAGTTCTGCGGCGCTGGCTCCTCCACATACAATATCGTGTATTCGATATTGAACCTTATGACCTTGCAAATGAATATTTGTGACACTTTCAATAGATTGTATAAACTCACCAAACAAATCCAACTCCCTCACAGTAAAGTTCTGCGGCGCTGGCTCCTCCACATACAATATCGTGTATTCGATATTGAACCTTATGACCTTGCAAGTGGGCAGCTTGGCGAGCTTGTAGTGGGAGAACATCGAGAATCCGGAAAAGAGGAATTCGTGCTCGTCGTGTCCGATGATGGTGGGGGCTTTTATAAGGAAGTTGGTGGGTGGCGACACGGTTATCCTGAAATGAGAATTTATTATTCTTTTTTTTTATACAACGACGATGGAAAACAAGCGTACGGTCCACCTGATGCGGACACCGTAGCCTGTAGACGCTCGCAACTCCAACGTATGACCGTACGCTTGTTTGCCACCGCTGCCCTCTCATGGTAGAACCACGTAATCCGGGTTATGTTGTTTTCTCGTAACTAAGCTTAATCCATTCCTGATATTAGCATCTACCATATAGACCATCAAAAATATTTTTTGTTTTCGGTTTATTTTGCCGTGAGAGGGCACGGGCGTTGTATTAAAAAAAAATGCCATAACTGAAGAAACCACTTTTAGATCAATCAATCAATAAACTCACAAGAAGTGGGCGCTTTTTCGTGAGTTGAAAAATCTATGTTATCCATAGATATAGTACAAGTAGTTATAGATGCACCAACGCGAGCGACCGGGGGTAAGATTCATATCAAGATAAGAAGATCCATATAAAATTATTCATTTATACTACGCAATTCGACCGGTTTGCATGTCCAATGTCTTGCTTATGGAAGTGTGCCTGTGCCTATATCCCGACTATGAAAAAATGCTCGGTCGGTGATAGAGGCTAATATGGCACTTTTTTTATTTCCTCTTAAGAGGAGGGGTAGGGAGAGCTCTCTCCATTCAAACTTTGTGCAGGATTTACTTCGTTTTTGTTTGAACTAAAGTGACGATTTTTAGTCAGTATGCTTATTTTTCTGATAAGTGATAACTATTTCGTGATGTAATTTTTTTATTGATTTTTTTTAATTTTACATGTTTTGAAATATTTGAAAATTTTCACATCACTATCTTAGTATATCTAATATTTACAACCGAAAAAAATATTATATTCGTTAGTGCCAAAACCTACGAATAAACCGTGCACAGAGTTTGTATGGAGAATGCCTTGCCCACCCCTGTGCCTTTAAGGAATTGCGGTAAGGCTATCTTTCTCTATCAAAGAGTATCAGGCCCTTGATGTTACCTGTAATGGTACAGCTTATCGAGGTTGCTATGATCAGGTCTGCACTTGGGAAAGCTCTGTTCACCCGCGTAGACTCCGTGTCTCATGCCGTGGCGGCGCGCGCGAGCGCTGCAGCGGCAGAGCGGCCCGCCGTTCATCTCCCCTGTGTTGTTGAACCTGGAATGTGGACTCTAATTATATGGAGGTAGAGTTCAAATTGACATGGCTTTTCAGTCTTAGTTGTGATGTTGTTCATTCTTATAAGGTTCCAATTGGGCATAGCCAGGAGCTAGTGATATTGAGAGGTAGGGCACAGCAAAATGTCATCTTCGAATTTGGAGCAGCCCAACTGGGGAAGTACCTCCACCTTTCAGAAGACCACAGCCATAATAACATTATTTATAAACATGTATGAAGTGTTGTGTTCCTGGAGGTGAGCAAGGTTGCCAGAGCTCCCGAGGATGCACTGTGTTGAAAGTCCTGTTCCTCGGGACCTAAACTTGTCCCGTTTGCTGTCAACACAGTGAATCCTTACATTTTATAAAGGGTCGGCAAAGCGGTTACGTGCGCTTTGGAGTTGCGAGCGTCTATAGGCTGCGGTGTCCCCTTACCATCAGGTGGACCGCACGCTTGTGTGCGACTTTCAAATACAAATAGCCTTTTTTGCATGCATGAATAAAATTATATCGAACTTTTTTTTGTTTCAAAGTTGTTTTTTTTTTACTTTTTTTATACTTTTTTATTGTGCCACCTTCATAGAGTAAAAAAAACATTAAAACATACCACATTTCTGGGTGCAGTCGTCTCGGATGGCTTTGCTTCCGCTGCAGTTCCACCATAATTCTGTCCGTATAGCCTTGCAGGCCGTCTTCGTCCAGACTTTCTTCACTTTCTGATGATGATGATGATGAACTCTTTTCATCCACTAAATAAGAAACAAAAATCTAAGCTGTGAGGTATAGAATTAATTTAAGAAGTAGTGTGTAGTTTAACATAACTTTCATGACAGCCGTATTTTAATTCACCAATTAATTGCTAAGTTACTCAATTACTGGTATCATCAATAATAGACACTATTGCGACACTCTAAGGTCGACATTATTTCGGAACTATATAGATTCTTGGATGTACAACTTCACACCCAAAGTGTTGTATGTGTAATGTGTAGAATGTATGAAAAAAAAAATTGTTTCTTGCCTGGACGATTCAATATTATAAGGCAGGAGTCTTGGCAAAAGCAAACAATTAGTGACTTTCATCACAATTTAACCACAGGGCATAAATATAAATATACTAGCGACCCGCCCCGGCTCCGCACGGGTGCAAATTATACATAAAAACCTTCCTCTTGAATCACTCTATCTATTTAAAAAAACCGGATCAAAATCCGTTTCGTAGTTTTAAAGATCTAAGCATACAACGGTACAGACAGACAGCAGGAAGCGACTTTGTTTTATACTATGTAGTGATTAATAGTTAGCTCATTAAATTAACATATAATTAAAATAGATCCAGATTAAACTACCTTTAAAATAGTGAGGAATCAAATTGTTAACAAAATTATCATTTTTCGGATGTCAGGATCTAGAGATGCAAGCCTACACTTTTGGTTAAGAAAAAATGGATCACACTTTAAGTTCGAAGTTTTCACATCAACAATTACTTAATACTCACATTTATGTTTACACATTTTAGCCTTTGGTGCTTTTAAAGGTGGCAGCTCGTCTACTTCAGGCCTCGCTTTTCTTCCTCTTTCAATTACTTTACTAAAGAATGCATCACATATTTTCTCTAACTTGGCTGTTTGTTTCACTCCACCATTTTCAGGAGTGTAATACAATTCAGCTGGTGAACTTCTGTACCACATTTTTGGGGTCTGAAATAGTATTTGTGAATAAGGAGAGACCAGATATCCATTTGGTTGAATCTAAGTTAGGAATGATACCATAAATAAAACAGATACTAAGCAGAACATACCTCTTCTTCAAATTTGTTTTCTTTTGACCATTTCTCAATTTTCTCAATAAGGTCCTCTGAAGTCTGACAGTAATTTTTCCTGAAAAGAAACAAGGAAATGAAAATAATGAAATACATTATTTTCTTCAAATAAATTCAAGTGCCTCTAGCTTACCTGTATTCTTCTAGAATCTTTTCTCGATCAGTTAAGGGTTTCTTCGGCAAAGACTCATGTCGGGAGCGAGGGGACACCTCCCTCATGTGGCTGCGATAACGTGACTCTCTGCTGGGTGACCGCAGGCTATGCCTACTGGGTGACCGATGACTGTATCTACTGGGTGACCGGTGACTGTGTCTACTGGGTGACCGATGACTATGTCTGCCCGGTGACCAATGGCTGTGCCTACTTGGAGATTGATGACTGTGCCTACTGGGAGAACGATGACTGTGTCTGCTTGGAGATCGGTGGCCGGGTCTAGGTGATCTCCTATACTTGTCTCCACTAGGATCCCTATGAGGACTGTGCCGTCTTTCATACTCGCGTCTGATCCTTTCATATTTTTCTCTATAGTACCTTTCTTTTTCTAATTCCCTGTCCCTTTCTCTATATCTGTCTCGCTCTCTGTACTCATCTTTGTCTCTATGACTGTGTCTTGAAGGACTCCGGCTGTGCCTGCTATGACTGTAGCTTGAGCTAGTGCTACGAGTAGGGCTTGATTTGTACTTGCGATGGCTACCTTCCCTATAATCTCTTTCCCTTTCAAAACTCTTGTCTGTATGTCTTGGGGGAGAATGATATTTTTCTCTAGATGATGCAGGTTGGCTCTTGGATTCGTAATATCTCTTTTCACTTTCATTGTCCTTGGAAGTTGTTGGAGTGTCTAGTTTTAACGAGTATGACTTAGGTTCATTAAATTTCGGGTTGACCTGATCCTTCAGATTTGGAGGAGGATTTGAAAAATTTGGAGGGGGGAATGCTCGGTCAGAATTCACTATTGGCGGTGGGAAGGGCGGTGGTACTACAGGAGGTGGATAAGCAGTGACCGGTGGCGGTACATTCAAAGGGGGTAAGTTAGTGATTGGTAACGGTGGAGGTTTGTCCAATGGGGGTAAAGCAGGCCTGGCATAGGGGGGTGGGTGTTGGAAGAGATGTGGCGGAGGCACTGAGAGCGGCACGGGCAGCGGCCTCAGCGGCGGCAACGTCGGAGGAGGCACGTTCAGTCGCGGCGGCGGCACGCTGTAATTAACGGGCGGCAGCGGCATTTTTACCGTTTATATCGCATTTTTAGACAAAATTGTACAATCCCTTAATAATTAAGGAGTGCACAGTCGCTTGAAATTCATGTAATCACTAATTGCTCACACTTTCTCACATTTGCTGCATTTATTTTGACATTTCGTTGGTTACGAAGTGTGACAGTGACATTGAGGTCAGAAAGTTACCATATTTTTCAATGTTGCAAGTACGTAAAAACTTTAAGCTCTTCAGAAGAATCGTGGAAGAATCATATATAAGCGGCGGGTACATATATTCATAAAAGCGTCCTAAGGAATATTACATTGTTATTAAATAAAATCAACGCTTTACATTCAAGCTGACACGTGTTATGTAGAGGGCCTACCGCGAACCGAAAACGAAGTATCTCCCTCTCTGTCGCTCGAATATACAAGTGCGATAAAAACAGATTTTTTTTTCGTGTTTATTCACTTTGATTCGAATGGTCACTACTTGATTTTATTGTACTACTTTCCACATTCCGATATATTTATCATTTATCATATTGCTTTTTGTCCTTCACCTCATCATACAACAGTTAGTTGAAGGACATAGGTACTTTGGAACAATGAAAACAACATAGTAACAATAACACAATATTATTTAACTTTGGTATCAATAAATTATATTGTGGCATATATCTTTAATTTTTGCACTTCCAAGGCATTCATCATCTCTATAGAGAACACCGAATTGACCCTCTGTAAGCGCGCGTAATCTGCTGTCAAGTAAAACAGTCAATCCCTCTAAATTCTTCACAACTTTACAGCTCACTAAAGGTTTGGTGTGCTGAAACCTGAAGTAACATTTCAGTACATTATTATTAGTCAATTCTTCAGGCTCTTTGTGTATCCAATGAGGTAATCCCGTAACACATAAATGATTCCATAGAGCTGGATGTTTAGTTCCTGGAACCTAAAAATAATTAATAATTAAATTAGATATATAGAATACTTAGTTACATAAGTAAAAAATGTTAAGCAGGAGGGAAGCTGATATACCAGTTTTTTTCCAAATGGAATGGTGTTGTAGCTTGGATTTAATAGATATTACCATAAAATATTATAATAAAATAACAATCAAAAAGTATTGCATGAAAAATAATTCTTGTCTCAACAAAGCACACACTAAACTAAGCCATGTTTGAGAACAGTGAAAACTAGGTACTACAACACTTACAACATAGATGTTATTTGTTGACAAATCCTTTTTAAATATGAAGTAAGCATCTTTAAAATTGGCTAAGCAGCATCTCTGCCCAACAGTCCATTTGTGCAGGCCTCCATGTTCACCCACAGTTTGCCCTGTGTCTATGTCTACGAAAAAGCCCTCCCTTTTTTGGATGTACTGAAAGAAGAAAATTTAATTATAATATAATACAACTAAACATTTCAAAACCCATGAGCTTTTGTGAAATTACAGGGAAATTAGCAAACTATGACAAAGTGAGACATTGTGTAAAATTTTAAGTTCTTTAGGGGCTGACATGAGATGAACTATTTCAAACTTCAATTAGATTTCTTTCAGTGTATTTTGCATGTATGGTATGTTGCACCCACGCTAACATGTTTGCATGAGTGCACAAAACAATATTGAAATCTAATGGGAAAGTGAACTATGTCTGGGCTCCTTATTTAATTCACTAGAATAAGTACTCACTTCTTCAATAAAATTCTGAAACCTCCTTTTCCCAATGAAACAAATTCCTGTACTATCCTTTTTATTAGCTACATTCATAAGTCCTTCTGTCTTGGCTATTTTTCTCACTTCAGTCTTGAGCAGAGGAGCTAATGGAAACATGCATTTCCGTATAGAAAATTGCTTGACTTGTGACAAGAAGAATGTTTGGTCTTTAAACTTGTCTGCTGGTTGTAATAATCTGACGCCTAGAAACAAAAAGAAAATTTAAGGTTTTTTTATAAATTTTACAAAGGCGCCAAAATAGTGTTACATTGAAAAACAACAAATTACCTTCATTCTCATTATATTTTTCTAAGTATGGTCCGAAAGAAGTATTCGCATAGTGACCAGTAGCAATGGCATCAACTCCTAAATTTTTCCTGCAATGTTCAAAAAAGCTGTCAAATTTAATGTATCTGTTGCATAGAATGTCAGGATTAGGGGTCAGTCCCGTCTCGTACTCCTTCAGTAATACTGCGAATACTTCGTTCCAGTACTCCTTAATGAAATACACTCTATGCAACGGAATTTCTAGCTTACGGCATACAAATGTCGCGTCTTCAAAATCTCTTTCATCTGAGCAGAATCCGGCTTCATAATTGTTGTCCCAGTTACGCATGAAGACACCTTCCACTTGATAACCTATACAAAAAGAAGTGAACAAATTTTGATATTATTTTAATGTATTTATTATGAAACCAATATTAACCCTTATTTTAATGAATTTGCTTATTATTTTTACCTGCCCGCTTTAGAAGCAATGCAGCGACAGCACTGTCTACGCCTCCAGACATTCCTATTGCAACTTTTCGGAACATTGTTGTATATTTTGGAATAAAATTTATAAAATAAACTTTTCATTGGTTTTCATAACCTCTCAGCAGTCCAAGTATTTTTAACATTGAAATATATGTTACACTAGAACAGACATTTCAAACACAAGACGTTGTCAGACTTGATTAAAGAATGAGCGCGCAACAGATGCGACAACCTACCTTATAGTGATTCACGACGTATGTACAATGGGAAAATTAATAGTTGTTTGTAATGGTGCATCATGAAAAGCATTTAAAACAGCAGTGTGGATTTTACAATAAGAGCATATTTTTTTACGCCAAATTACTTATGTGCATTTCATACTTTTACACCACTATTAATCCTAAACTTTCTTCAAAATCATTATAGAGGTTTTATGGCATTGGTGTAGATATAATAATATAAAATATTTTAAACTGTAGCACAATATTTGATTTCATTATCTCTATTAACATTGCACGTCTCTACTGTCCCGTCTGCGTAATCGTTCTTTCGTTACTCTATGATTTCATGGCGGCCACATGACGCGTCGGCATGACTTAAAATTGATACAACAAATATTATTATAGGCGAATTTAACGAAAATCCAGTAATATTACTACTGAGAAGTCACTCCTTGACTTTTATTTGATTTTCCTGAATGGTTTGTGCTGTGCTCCAGTACACAGGTAGGCATATTTACCCGCACGCTTTTTTAACGTCATCCGTCCAACTATCACAGCCGTCTGGCACAGACTGAGTGCACTTGTGTCACTTGACCCTAACTCATGCGACAAGAAATCAAGTTGAGATGTCTGCTCTATTAGTATTACCTCAGTGATTTTTAAATACATATGGTTGTGACATTTGACTGTCAACTTGAGATTAAAAACGTGCAAATTTCAGCAGTACCACCATGACCACGACCATTTTGTTGTGGCGTACGGTGAATTGTTTTACATCATATACTCTGTGGTGGGTTAGTTTAAGTGCATGTTAAAATCGCTCAGAGATATACAATTTTTATTGATGTAGGTACTGGCAGCCCTTCAAAGGTGAGCAAGCTGAAATGAATGATTTGACACTTTCAACATAGATAGGTTATTGTCAAGCGGTTTGAGGATTTTTAGAATTCGATACTTTTTGTTATAATTTACCTCTAAAAATGTCGAACATTAATCTACAATGTTTGATGGGCATTCAGTGCAATGATTTCGTTATGATAGCGGCTGATCAAACGAATAGTCACAGTATTATGGTCATGAAAGATGGTGAGTTAGCGGTTTTGTTTGTAATGTTTTACTGTGTAAGCTTGTAGGAAGAATAAAACCAACTGAAAACGTGTTCTGTTTTGTTCAGATGAAGACAAGATTCACAAAATATCTGATAGGCTGGTTATGGGTGTAATCGGTGATTCCGGAGATACCACTCAGTTCGCTGAATACATCGCGAAGAACATCCAATTGTATAAGATGCGCAACGGGTACGAGCTCGGGCCCACCGCCGCGGCGAACTTTACTCGCAGGAACCTGGCTGAGTACCTCAGAAGCAGGGTAAGCTAAATTGAATTCAGTATGACCACTTCCCACATAATCGTACTTTAATGTTTGTCTACTTACCCAATTATTACTCTTAATTGAATATACAATTGGCTTCTATTTTGAACAGCTTTTGGATAAAAACGTTCATTACAGTACTAACATGCTACCTGCAAGAGATCACCATTCACCATTGAAATGCATGATCATATTCATAGTATTCATGTAGGTACCATAATGTTGGTGTTAATGAATACTTAAATAATAATAATAATTTAATGATATTTTATTCAAGTTATACAATGTATGTATGTATGTATGTAAATAAATAAATATTTGTGGACAATCTTACACAAATCAACCTAGTCCCAAACTAAGCAAAGCTTGTACTATGGGTACTAAGCGACGATATACATATTTATATAGATAAATAAATACTTAAATACATAGAAAACATCCAAGACCCAGGAACAAATATTCATGCTCATCACACAAATAAATGCCCCGGCCGGGATTCGAACCCGGGACCTCCAGCTTCATCGGCAGGGTCACTACCAACTAAGCTAAAGCGGTCGTCAAGTATGTAATGTATGTAATAACTTTATTGCACACACAAAAATACAAACAAATAAGGACATTTGGACAATGCGGCTAGGTACAAAATCTATTTATTTATATCTTTGCCATCAAGGAATTCATTTAAAGAGTAGTAGGTAGTTCTTTTTTATCAATAATGTCCTTAGACAGTTGTTGAAGATGGTTAATATAATAGCTGTAACAGACGATCAAATATGGTGCGCTCCGCACTGATGGACTGTGCGGTGCGCTCGACACGCCACACCACCACACCGTGTCATGTGACACATGAACAGACGTTCGAATATGGTACGCTCGCACCGTGACCTTGGTGTGCTCCGACGATATTTGTATGGCAGATCCGTCCACACGTTCGAACTTGGTGCGGACCGCACCAAATCCAGTGGGAGAATCATCGCACCGAGCGCACCGTCAATAATAATAATAATGTCCGGCGGACCGCTGTACACACCATCGAATATGGTTCGGAGCGGACCAAGGTTGCGGTGCGGAGCGCACCATATTCGATTGTCTGTTATAGCTGTAATGCTTTGTGTATACATGGCTTGAATGGTATACAAAACAGTTTTTAAGTAGTTAGATATCCTTTGATGTACTAGTATAAATATTCATGTTATATATTTTAGACCCCATACTTCGTGAATCTGTTGATGGCGGGGTATGACAAGGAGAATGGACCCGAACTGTACTTTATGGACTACCTGGCGTCCAGCATGAAGGTGCCGTTTGCTGCTCACGGCTATGGAGGCTTCCTCAGTGTCAGCATTATGGACCGCTACCACAAGCCAGGTAAACTTGAGAATTTTAAGATAACATCTTTGCCCCCTGGCAATCCCATTTTTACATGTTTCGAACTCTTCGGGAGTTCTGTCGCCCGAAGTGACAATTAATACGTGAGTTTTAACCGTTTAGTAAAATAAATGTCTCACGAATGTTTAAATTCAAGTACTAAACCACTAGGCTAGATGCTGGCCAAGAGCAATCCCATTATTAATTAAAAAAAAAATTACTAAACCACTACTATACAGGATGGATTTTTCTTTTTGGGTCAGTGAGGGCAGCTACCAGATCCCGTGCTGCTACGCGAAAATGGTCTTACAAGATCTTCCCTTGATTTCGAATTAATGAAGATTGGCGTTTACGAATTACGATTGGCGAAATCATCATAAATTTGATGGACACCATTTTTAAAGAGTGAAGTGAAGTGACCAAAAATGTATGGGTTTTTTTTTATGTCTGACGTACATAATGGGTTCTAAGCAGGAAAACGCAAAAATGTACAATGAAAAGATACAATTTTGTCCTAATCTTATTATGTCTATGTAAAAAAATGTTTCATCCCAATTCCAGTTATATCCCACTTAGCACTTCTTGGATATTTTATCCTATTGTTTAATAACGGCTATAGGTGTTATAAGCGTATGTCGTTGTCAAAGTCGCCTTCATGCTTTACATTAAAGTTCATATTCAATCTCTTATGGAAAATGAGCTGGCGTGATAGGTTTCACTATCTATGATATAATTATATCTTATTTTGTAATAATGTATGTAACAAGTAGTCAGTTAAAAATAATATGTCAACTTACAAATACAATACAATTTAAATACACTATCTTACATGAAGTAAGGTGGTCAAACTGTTCAAAGCGCTAAATTTCTTTATCATCATCATCATCAGCCTATATACGTCCCACTGCTGGGCACAGGCCTCCTCTCATAGATGAGAGGGATTGGGCAGTAGTCCCCACGCTGGCCCAGAGCGGGTTGGGGACTTCACATACAACTTTGAATTTCTTCGCGGATGTACATATGCAGGTTTCCTCACGATGTTTTCCTTCACCGAAAAGCTAACGGTAAATATCAAATGATATTCCGTACATAAGTTCCGAAAAACTCATTGGTACGAGCTGGGATTCGAACCCACGACCGCCGCTTGACAGCCGCATGCTTGAACCACTGGGCTACCATAGCTTTTTGAAATTCGAAATTTCTTTATGAACCACTTTAATTATTATTTTTTGTTTCAGATGCAACGGAAGAAGAAGCTTATGAAATCCTGAAGAAGTGTGTTCAAGAGGTTCACAAGAGGTTGTTTGTAAGTTTGCCTAACTTCCAGGTGACTGTGGTCACCCGAGATGGGATCAAGACTCTGCCCACTATCAACTCTGCATCTCTGAAGTAATTTTATATATTGTAAGAATAAAGGTTTTTTTTCTCTATCATTTGTTTTTTATTCCTTATGTGGCTGGTTGATAAAAAATGGGGGTAATAAGTGTTGGATGGGTTGGAAGAAGCATTTTAGCAGTGATTAATAAAGTGTCCTACCGACCTTTTGTGCCGAAACCGCAGGTTCGGTTTTGGCTCTAGTTTCGGTTGAAGCCGAAACTTTTACAGACCTGTTAAGATCATTGAATAAAACGTCAGCTGGCCGTTCTTTCTAGACTTTCTTTCTATAAAATAAAACAATTTGAGTAACAAGATATGAAACAAGTGATAATTTTACCTGAGTTGAAACGGAGACGCTTCGTTGGCTCGGTCAATAATATCTTGATTTTTATGCCGAAACCGAAACTTCGGTCAGACATTATACTTCCCACTGCAGAACAAAAGCCTTATTATTGAGATGACTGTGATACTCTATTTCCCATCCATACTAGCCCAATGCGGGTTCGGAATATTACATACATTAAGTATTCAAATTCTTCTCAGATGTGTTCCCAATGTTCTGTTACCAAACAATAAAGGTAAAAACTGTCAATATTTTTAGACCTGAAATTTGCTAATCAGGATTGAGTAAAAAGTAAAATCAAAGTCATGGTCCTTACTAATGTATTGTTTAAAATTAAAAACAAAAATTATTCAAAAAGAGTCCTCATGTTTTACTCCTTTCTGGGCTTGAGGGTGCCGCGTTGTCCTGATTCTCTGGCTGCGAGTTATTAGGGTCGTCACCTCCGTTGTCTCCTTCATTGTCAGATTGGTCTGAAAACAAATTGTTCATTTAACACTTTTCTAGGCATATACGATTTATCGACCACATGCATGTAGTTAAAATTTCAACCTTAATACCCAAAGTTAAAGGTTTAAATCGAATTGAATTTCGGCGAAAAGTACGTTCAAAACTGTAAGGCCAAATGCTGTCAAATGAATGCAAGCAAGAATTTACCTTACAGTCAGAACTCTTAGTCGTTCCTTGGTTGCATTTGTTTGACAGAATTTGGCCTTAGAGTTTTGTACGAACTATACTTGCGCTTAAATTAATTTCCAATACATATATAGAGATTGTCTCCCATATACTAAAAGCTGGCGCTGGTTGCCGAAACTGGAGTATTTGTTCGATGGAAACCGGTAACAACACCCGGGTTGTGTGAACTTGAATGGGTTTAGACCAAGTGGCACCGACCTTTCTTTTCAGCAGGCATGTCTTCAGTCCTGTTAGCCACCTGGAAGTGGTACTCCAGCTCGTCAAAGTCGAACACCTGGTCTGTGGGCAGCAGACATGCTAAATATGACGGGAATGTTGGCTTGCATGCTATTACTGGAATGAGAAAAAAAATTAACACTTAGTATTGCTAGCCTTTCTCCTATGGTCACTTACAGTGCCTACAATTTTGATGTAAAAAAATATAAGTGATGAGGCTGAGCATATTTACGGCCACATAACCTATTGAGTGGGATTTGAAAGCTCATATCTTGGGTTATTTGCAGATTTATTGCGGAAACTTTATTAAACTTTTAAACTAATCCAATCGATGAAGAAAGAGTTACTGAACATGAACATTGCTTCACTAGCGTCTACACTTACATGGAAACACTGTATGTATGCTTCTTTAGTGTCTACACTTGCATGGAATAAATATGCTTCACTAGTGACTACACTTACATGAAAACACTAAAAAAAGAGAAGAAACAATTATTCTTTTTTTTTAAAATATGCTTCACTAGTGTCTACACTACTCTTATATGGATACAACGTAAATATGCTTCACTAGTGTCTACACTTACATGGAAACACTGTGTTGTCCTCAGTGTTAAACAAGTTGTGTGTTTCACTAGTTTTCGCCAGGAACTTGGTAAGTGCCCTCTCAATGTCCCTCTTCTGACTTGCTGCTTTCTCTCTGATTGCTTCATATTCGGTTACTGGTTGTTTGTGAGTCTGAAAAAACCAATTTGGTTACACTTATTTTAAATTTGTAGCAAACCAATTTGGTTACACTTATTTTAAATTTGTAAAAAACCAATTTGGATACACTTATTTTAAATTTGTAAATATCATTGTATTTGAAATTGCTATTTAAAATGCGGAAACTCCACCAAATGGTTGAATCATTTATATAAACATTATTTAAATTGGCAGCATTGTGTCAAATAATACAAAAAGTGACTTAATTTTGCATACTTCAAGGTTCAAAATTGAATAACAGTTTTAGAAAATATTGATTAAATTATAAAAGATCTTAACTACAGCATATTCAATAAAGAATCTTACAGGTGTTCTTATATAAGCGTGGGGATCTGGCAGTGGTGGTAGATGGAATGGTATGTGCGGGGCGGGCTTGGCTTTAGAGCCAGCGGACAACATGGCCGGTGTCCGCGGCGCCGGCGCCTGCTGAGGGGGCTGAATCACATGCCGGTTGGGTCGGGCTGCATATTGCTCTAGACCTTTTAGACTGATACCTGAAAATTGTACCAATAAATTATTTAAATCCCTCTTATTTTCATTTCTGCTTAAATTCCAATCAGGGTTCGAAAGGATAATTATCACGATAATTATCGTGATTTTTATGCTTTGATAATTATCGATTTGTAGCCTAACCCCCTTATTCATAAACATCCATCAAACCTCTATTAGTTAACAAGCTGCTAAAGTTCGTTTGTCCTTATCTGTCACTCTGACATTTACGTTTGTGAGAAAGGGACAAACAAAATTTTAGTTAGCAAAGGTTTGTTAAGTGTTATGAATAAGGGGGTGAGACACCAATTTTTTTTGTTTTTTAGTACATGGAAAAATAAATTTATTTTTAATTAATAAAATAATGTATACCTAACCTACTACCCTAACCATACCAGGGATAATTATCGCGATAATTATCAAAGACCATAATTATCTTGATAATTTCGAACCCTGATTCCTGATTTCTGATTCTTGAATTGATACATGATAAAAAAGAAACTAGTCCAGCATTACAACAATGTTATCCAATAAGAAATAATATCAAATAAAACCGGCCAAGTGCAAATTAGACTTCACACATTTAGGGTTCCAAACCAAGCACAATCGCGAGATTTAGTTAACTAGACTCCACAGATATGGTGATAATATAATAATAGAGGCAGTAATTACCCATGTTGATGAGAGCCATGAAAACATCTCCAAGAACTGGCTCTACTCGCCCTGACAGTTCGCAGTATCCCTTAGCAGAGTTTCCAACCTCTGTTAGAACTGAAACAATCCAATTTTTAGATGACATTTTGTTTTGGATTAGTATAATAATATTATAGTATGTTATACTTACAACATTGTAACATCTCGGTGAGGGTCTCTAATGATAGTTTATCTGCTGCATCGAAGCCTGATTCTAGAAGAACTGTGGAAACTGCAATGTTAAGTATTCTTCTTCGAGCGTCGGAATTGCTTTCTACTTTCTCTGTAGGTTCTGCCATTATAGTTATGTGACTTTAAAGAACTTGTGACAAAACTGATAAACCTTGTGATATTACACAGATATGTGATATTATATTGTACAGAAACACTAACGAACATATAGTAAACAATTCAATTTAATCCAAGTTCGTCCCGAGTCCCGATTAGTAATCTGTGGTCCCGAACGCAACGTTTTTTTTTTTTTTTTTTTATGGCTCCGCGCTCCTGGCGCATTTAGCCAAAAAACGAGGAAACGGTATAAGAAGAAAGGTTTAGGACGATAAGGACGGAAATTTGGAAAAAACAAAGGATCAGTCAAAGGTATAAGGAATATAAATTACTGTTACAATTTTATATTATTGATACATAAAAATGAATATAAGGCTTTAAATATATACAAGGATGCGTCGAAGTCATGGATATATAAGAGTGATGGAATACAAAGAGGGAATGGAACGTTGAGGGATGACAGCTGACTTAATAATACAGAACGATCATATTGTTGACATTCAAAGAATATATGGTTTAGGTCACCGGGATCAGCTCCACAAATACATGCAGAGCTGGCCACGATGCCTAGTCTAGAAAGGTGCTCCGGTGTACATAAATGACCCAGTCTCATTCGGATTAGCATACTGGTTGCAGGTTTTGGGATTAAGATTTTAGAGAACCATGGTTTGACAGGTAGAAAAGGTTGTATGTCACGATAGCGTAAACCAGTTTTTGTATCAGATGATGTCCATAGACTACTCCATTCATCTCGTAAGTATACTTTGGGCAAAGCTAAGAGGTCTTCAGGTACATTTACATATGGAAAAATGTCACCACAATCAATTGCATCCCGAGCAAGTTTATCCACCCTTTCATTCCCTTTTATCCCTCTATGCCCAGGGATCCAAGCTAAAGAAACTGAATAATTTTTATGGGAACATTTTAATAATAGGCTCCGTATTTTGTAAATTATCGGATTGTTAGATTTTGAATTAAAAGGAAATTTAGCAATTGATTGTAGTGAACTTAACGAATCTGTAAATATAATAGTTTTATTAAGACGCATAAGAAGAATCATTTCTATTGCTTTTAGGATTCCAAAGCATTCACCACTATACACAGATGACTCTGGAGGCAACTTTACTTTTTGATGTATATTAGATTGCACATGGAGAACTCCAATGCCAACACAACTGTTGGCCAACATTTTAGAAGCATCTGTGTAAATATGATGAGCACCCTCACCTTCTGTTCCTATGAAACACAAGAATTGATGATTTTGTTCAACATCATTTTTTAAGATACCTATATTTAAAAGCACTGAAGGAACAAGGATCAGTGATTCATATTCATACTGAAAAATGGGCAGTGTTGAGGAGCTAACAGTTGGGGCTTCAATTGATTTAAGTCTCCCAAAGCTTTTGATTATGCAAGGAGGACTCTTATGTTTCCAATATTTAGAAGAGGCTATTTGTAAAGATAATTCTAATAAAATAGGCCAAAGTTGATGGTTAGAAAATTGAGAGCAACGGAAAAGATATCTATCACAAAGAAATTGTCTTCTTAAATGGAGTGGAGGATCAACACACTCAACTTGCATTGCATTAATGGGACTAGATTTCATAGCCCCACAAATGATTCTAAGAGCTCTAGACTGAATATCACGGAGTTTCTTGAAACCTGCTACACTTCCTGGTTCTAGTAAGAAAGTACCATAGTCTAGGACACTCCTTATTAAAGCATTGTACATCAGTTTCAAACAAAAAGGGTGTGCACCCCACCAAACACCAGATACACATCTAAGTATGTTAAGATTTTTTTCACATTTAGCAACTACATAGTCACAATGTGGGAGGCCAGTTAATTTTCTGTCTAATATAACACCCAGAAATTTTGTTTGACTTTTTACAGAAATAGGATTGTTATTAAATTTTACAGTTAGTGGGGGAGGGAAACGTTTTCTAGTGAATAAAACAACAACACTTTTATGGACAGAAAGGTCTAAACCATTGGAGTCCAACCATAATTTCAATAAGCTCAATGAATGAGTAACTGTCCTACTAGCATCATCAATAGAAGAATTTGATGAGTATAGTAACAAATCATCAGCATACTGCAGAACTCTAACAGAGCCATTTAAAGATGATTCTAAATCAAAAGTATAAATATTATACAATAATGGGCTTAAAACTGATCCCTGTGGCAATCCTCTCCACACTAAACGAGTAATTTTATTGTTATCATCTAAGATGAGGCTAATGGATCTTTGAGACAGAAGATTAACTATGAAGTTGATTAACATAATTGGTACACCTAATCTATGAAGTTTATCACTTAATACTGAAATTAAAACATTATCATAAGCAGCATTAATATCCAAAAAAGCAGCTACCACTGACTCGTCCCTTGAAAATGACAGGCGGATATCCGACGTCAATATGGCTAGACTATCATAAGTAGATCTACCTTTACGGAAACCGAATTGACTATGAGCTAATAACTTGTTACTTTCGATAAAAAATTCTAATCTGTTTTTAATTAAATGTTCTGTTATTTTACAAAATATTGAAGATAAGGCAATAGGACGATAAGAAGTAACATCTGAAGCTGGTTTATTGGGTTTTAAAATAGGAAGGACAATTTGAGATCTCCATGAGACTGGAACTATGCCGGACTGTGCAACAGAATTTATGATGTCCAAATAATAAGAAAGGATGCCATCACTTGCATTGACCATGAAGGAATATGGAACACCATCTTCGCCAGGTGCAGTATCCTTTAATTTACTTAATACACCTTTCAATTCTACGATTTTAAAAGGATCATTAAAACTATGACTGTTCCAAGGATCATACAAATAAGGAGAGGGTTGAAAAACAAATTCTTCAGGGACAGATGTCGGTGCAATTCGGTCCATAAATTGTTGAGCTAGATTTGGTGGAATGATTTGTCTAGTAGACTGATTAAAAGCATGCCTGAACCTTTTAATGTTATTCCATACAATGGAGGGATTTACATTAGGGCTAAGAGAAGCGCAGAATTGTCTCCAACCTTCGAATTTTTTCTTTCTTAATAACTTCTTAGTCTCACGTGATATCTGTATGTATATCTCAAAATTTTCATTTGTCATCAAGTGACAATAGTTCCTTTCGGCCTCCTTTCGTCTTCTAATTGCCTGAGTACATTCATTGTCCCACCAACGTGGGGATGGAATTTTACCTGTTGTGCTATTTTTTACAGGGAAAACTTCATCAGCTGCTTCTGTGATAACTTGGGCTAATGCCACCGAACAACTAACAACATCACTGTCGGTTACACTAGGTAATTGCAACAAGTTAGTCTCAATACACTCGCGAAATGATGTCCAATCTGCATGACTTAAGTTGTATTTTAAACGAGGAGAGCATTTACTCACAAAATCACAGGTAAAGGGAAAAGTGATCAAAATTGGAAAATGGTCACTTCCATATGTTGATGGAAGTGTATCCCACGTAAGAGTAGATGCTAGTACAGGAGAGCATATAGAAAGATCAGGTGCACTGAAACCCTCGTTGGGGCCATTTAAACGAGTTGGATTGCCATTATTGAGAATACAAATATTATGAATATCTACCAAGTCTAGCACAAGAGATCCATAATGATTTGAGGATGAACCCCAAGATTGATGCTGGGAGTTAAAATCTCCAATTATTATGAATGGCTTAGGAAGAGTAGAGATGATATGATCAACTTCATTAAAAATACTATTAGAAGGGCGTGGTATATATATAGATATAAAGCAAATATTCTTAACTATAGCTGCTATTATGGAAAAATCTTTGTTAGAGTGAGGAGTAGGTAAATATGTAAATGGGAAAGAATGATTGATGAGTAAGGCAGTACCTCCATACCCATCAGACCTATCTTCCCTAAGACAGGCATAGCCAGGAATCCTAAATGAATAACCTGGTTTCAGCCATGTTTCTTGTAAGGCAACAATAAATGGATTATACTTATTAATTAAATAAATTAAGTCACTTTTTTTGGAAATTGCACTCCGACAATTCCACTGAATTAAGGTCGTGTGGTCCATTGTTGGAAGGTATTCTAGATACAGCATCAATTAAAGAGGCAGCGTTGGACGGTGTGAAATAGTTTGATTGATTCAATGATTTTATAAGCGCAGCAATAACATCTGCTACGGAACATTCATTCGATGGATTGCTAATATTTTTCATCATACACCCGTTACAGGTTTCTGGAATAGCAAAATCTCTAATAATTGAGTCATGAGCAGCTCGGTCATAGCCCTTGTCAAGCTTTGGAGGAGGTTTTGATTTCATATAAACTGTTTTCTTATAGGAGGTAACCTGGGGATTCCTTGGAGCAGCGTATTGGGGTTGAGGCCCTGCTGTGGAAGAGGAAACATTGTTGGAAGATGATAGAGCATCAGAGAAGGACATCTTTAAAATAGGAGCGTGAATTTTAGAAGCCTCTGCATACGAGATACAGCTCTTTGACATTGACTCCTTAATAGCCTTTTGCCGGCCGAATTCAAGGCATGATTTACTGATGGCGAAGTGAGATCCATGGCAGTGACAACACGAAATATTTTCCTCCTCCACCGAGCATGAATCACCAGAGTGACCAGAATTACCACATTTATAACATCTAGGACTACTCGCTCTGCAGTTCATTTTCACATGTCCAAAGTTACAGCATCT
The DNA here is from genome assembly GCA_951800055.1 of Cenopis cana. Classification (NCBI taxonomy): domain Eukaryota; kingdom Metazoa; phylum Arthropoda; class Insecta; order Lepidoptera; family Tortricidae; genus Cenopis; species Cenopis cana. Next base: position 7,356,256 of record OX637486.1, on the reverse strand, counting down.
ATAACATTGGATTGTGGGAAATATATATGTCTCGACAGGTAATGCTGTGTAGCATAGGAAAATTCGTCTTGGGAGCACTTGCCCATCAAATGTCAATACTACTGATTCAGTGGGTTTCAACTGGGAACCTCCTTCCATTATTATTTTTCTATTCAATCTTCTCACTTTGAGAATAGGACCACATCCCATTGGTAATGTTACATTTTCTCGAAGATCCTCCTCGGACCACTCACTGGGGACTCCACGAACTAAGCCCATACGAGTCACAGAAAAAGTTGGAATGAACATTTTATAATTAAGTTTCTTAAATTCCGAGTTATCTAGAAAACTATTTGCCTCCTCAAACTTTTGAAAAGAAAGGGACACTTTATTCCTACCAATACGCTTTAAACTGCCATTGACGATTCCTTGAATGTTGTTTTTTTTAAGGGTCCTACCAAGAGTGATTGGGTGCAGGCTAACACCATCAGAAGGAGAAACCTGCTGCCTCTGCACATGTACGGTGTATGGAGCTGCATCAGATGATTGATAAAAAGCTCTACCAATAGGGGCTTTCAAAGCGGAGGGGTCAGATGTTGTGAGAGTATTTGACGTTGACACAAGTTGAGACGCATTAATACTTTGTGACTGAAGTAGGGGATTTGGGGGGGGCATAGATGAAATGCTTTGTAACTGAGGTTGGGAATTTGGGCCAGGCATAGATGATTTTACTTTTTTAGTTAATAAACTATTTGCCACTGTTAACTCCTCTGCTACACTACACATACAGTCAAATCCGGTCGGAGGAATGTCTTTATTCTTTTGTGTTCTTCGTTTTTTATTACAATGTTTACAGATTCGTCGTGTTACCTTCCTTTTAACTCTTCTGCCTTGAGATAAAACTGAAACATCAGTGTCCATGGACTCATCATTATTACTTATCGTGACTTCTTGAGCCACATCCAAAGCCTCTAAATCTACAACCCGATCTGGGGGATCCTTTCCAGAACCCCCCGGGTCAGGGGGCTCGTCCGCCATGTTAGGCGGAAAAAATTAAAATCGACTTACCAGTGAATATTTACAAATATACACAACTATCTACAAAAAATATATACAAGACCACTAACTACATATAAAAATACAAAAGACTGATCCTAAACAGTCAAATTTAAAGTAAAATAACAAATTTAAACTGGAAATTACTAAAGACACAACCGAACCGTAACACGTTTCCCGCGCTTTTCGAACGCAACGTTGACATGTTGACATTTTATCTTTGGGTTGCCAGTAGAGATATATAAGGTGATAATATTAACTTGGTGATGAAGATAAAACTGCCTACTCAAAGCCCTGCTTAGAGAATATAATCACTGACGTTACAGAATAAGTAATCCAACATTATGGGTAGTATACATCGTGAAGTTATTTATCACCCACCTCTACACTGCAGGCAGGACTTTGAGTAGGCAGCTTAATACTGATTTGATTTGTTTGAGACCTTAATAAAAATGCTGGAATATTATTAGTACGTATCAAAAATTAAAAGAATGTCTACTAACTACTTGACATTTGACGACATAAGTTAACTGACGTAAATTAAGTGACGTAAGCGTTCGGACTTGCTTTGCTCTGTGATTTTGTGTGAAATTATTACAACTCTTGTATTAAATAATTGCTATGCTCTGCTGGAAAAAGTCGTTTGATTACGGAGAATCAATAAAAGATTTCTGATGTAAGCAAACCTTGTTTCTCTGTCAACAAAGTCAAAATTCCCTGTCAAAAAAAAATACCTCTTTCTAAGATTTCATCATTTGGTTCTTGAATAATCAACGTTTCATTAAGTTAATTTACGTCTCTAATGTTTTGTCTTTATTGTTCATTGCAGTGTGCCATTTGAGTCGTCAAGTGATATCAGTGATCAAGGTTTGCAAACCCACATCAAAATGGTGAAAGTGTACGGTCTTCTAGTTCTATACAAGGGAGTAAACAGTGCAACGATTTTAAAGGACGTCTATGACCTATCCAGTTTTAGTTACTTCCAGAAAGGCTCAGTTCAAGAGTTCATGACATTTGTTAGTAAAACTATGGTGGAGAGAACACCGCCAGCTGCAAGGCAGTCAGTAAAGGAGGGAGAATATATGCTTCAAGTGTATGTCAGAGCTGACAACCTAGCTGGTATACTCATTTCTGACCATGAATACCCCAGCAGAGTTGCACACACATTGATTACCAAAATATTGGATGAATTCACAGCTAGAGTGCCAGCGAATACTTGGGCTACAGCAAACAACACTACAGTAGACTTCCCAGTGTTGCCACAGTATTTAGTCAAATACCAGAATCCTAGAGAGGCTGATGCACTTACGAAAATACAAGAGGACTTGGACGAGACAAAGATCATCTTGCATGATACAATAAAAGCTGTTTTAGAGAGAGGAGAGAAACTAGATGACCTTGTGGCTAAATCCGACAGTTTGTCATACCACAGTAAAGCATTCTACAAGACTGCGCGGAAGACCAACAGTTGTTGTAACTTCTGAAGCATTTCATGTGTCATTTCAATGGCCATATAGTTGTTTTAGAGCAAAGTATTGATGTTATACCATACATAGACATTATTCAATGTATTTGATTTGTAATGTGTGTGATGTTATAAGCTTTTGCTTAGGGGGGACTTATAGATGTTCTATAAATTTATTTAGTTATGATTCCTTTGGGGTATTTTATAGACACTGTATAATCTAATGTAATATTTAGTTTACCTTATGGTGTGATTTGCAATTATACAAAAGTCCATGTTAGTTAAATGTGTATTCCAACTTATTGCAGTTAATAAGCTTGTAAATGGCTTTGACCAAGTAGTATTTGGTATTTGCCAGTTTAGTGGCAGTGCTAAGAAAAATTGATGTAATAATTTTAGTATGTATTGAATAGCACAAGTTTTTTGTTATAATTCAGTTTTGAATCCTTGTAGTTTTGTATATTTAATTCAATAAATTTATCTTTAACATCACAAAAAAATAGTTATAGAAAAGGCAACTATAAAAAAAATCCTTATATGAGTTTAACAAAGGCCTATTTATGGTTGAAATTTTGTAAATGTAAAGTGGATCTTACTCAATGTTTGTGTGGTTATTATAATAGTTGGTGTAGATGATGTAGATGTTGGGGTACATCAAATATATTCATATAATAAATAGGAGATTATTGTAACTTGGTTCATTACTATTTTATTTTCATTGTTTTTATACAGAAATTGATTATTTCATAAGCTCATGTCCGCCACTATATTTAATTTATTTACTTTTTCATTATGAGTATAGCTTTTCTATTTACATTCCTGGCCTAGCAGCATGTATTAATAATTCTTTTTGTTCCAGTATATTCTGTATATTATTGATATTGCCCACCAAAATGTATTATAAATCGGCAATTACACTTCGTCGTTCGCCACATGCTGCATGCGGCAAACGACGAAGTGTAAAGAACACGTTAGTTGGCCGCGTTCGGCGATCAACAGCTGCCAAGACGCCGTAGTAGACCGACTAGTGTAAAGACTACGTTCGTTGGCCTAAGTAGTTTAAAATGAATTCGGCGACCGCGTTAGGTGAACAACGAAGTGTAATTGCTGCTTAAGTCCAGATATTATATTAGTAGTAAACTCACAAAATGGAACCTTAGAAACCGGTCACTCATTGTTTAGTTACTTGAAAGATACTAACAATTATGTTTGTTACCAACAAAAAAACACAGAGACAAGGACATTTATAGACTATAGTGTGAAATCGCCAAGAGTGACGAATTATTATGATCGATTATTAGTCAATTCAGAATTTCCCTTACGCATATTATTAAAAGCTTTGACTGTCAGAAATTGTGAGTATTATAATGATAATAAGAACAAATTCGTGGAGGAACAGTATTTTCATGCAAAAGTGCTACTGCAAGACAGCTGAGTTTCAATGTATATTACATGCAGCAGTTTTACGTTTCTAAATTTTGCTAATTAAAATGGACTTTGTAACTAATTAAAAGCAAAATTACAAAAATAGAGGTCAACAATAACTCTTGCGTCATACCTACCTACACATGTTAACCCTTTGACCGCCAAAGCGATAGTGTGTCGTCGTGCACACTACGCCAAGTACTGTTGAATTGGTGTTTTGTCTAAACCAATAAAAATAAATTAAAACAGTTCATAAATGATTTTATTCATGATCAAAGTACACCTTCACTCCGACCTTTTAAGTGGTTTTTGGCGTGGTGGGCCTGACGACACACAACCACCTTTATAGGTTCTTAGCGGTCAAAGGGTTAAAGTTCCCTTCATTAAGTGGAACACAACTATATTATTATTGGAAAACGGGACTTAATCGCGTACACTTATAATACAAAACTTACAACCTTACAAAAGGTAAATAAATTATAAGTGTACGCGATTAAGTCCCGTTTTCCAATAATAATGTGTGAAAATCGTGTAAGTTTAAATCGATAAAAAACTATATTTAAGGGCTATACATACAGCGTAATTTTTCGTTGGACGCATCATAATACGCATAAGGCTCGGATATACCCTAAATGATAGATTTTAAAACTCCGAGGCTCTAACCTCTTGACCGCCGCATTCACGTATAGATGACAAGAACCGCTATGCCTACAACGCCACTGTCATGTATAGATGACAACGCGTACAATGTACTCGCAACCCATGTGCTATCAAGTAAGGTTCATTTTCCGTCTTTTGCTACAAAGACTGGCGTGTGAGTGTGAGGCATGACTTTTACTGTGTCGGTCAAGAGGTTGTCGGCAAGGCATTCTCCACACAAACTCTGTGCACGTTTTATTCGTAGTTTTTGGCACTAACGAATGTAATATTTTTTGTGGATGTACCTAAATATTAGATTGCGAAGTGAATATTTAAAAAAAATGATAAATGAAAAAATTTAAAAATAATATCAATGAAAAAAATTACGTCACGAAATAGTTAACAGAAAAATAAGCATAGGTACTGACCATGTACTGACCAAAAATCATAAATTTAATGCAAACACAACCGAAGAAAATCCTGCACAAAGTTTGTATGGAGAGAGCTTGCCCTACTCCTCCTCTTAATAGCAAAGACGAGTTGGTTTTTTCTACTGTGTCCCTTTTGTAACCACGACTTTCTAACCTTTTAGTGGTTATAACGGCAAAGACTATGTAAAACTACGGTTCAAATTTGATGGTTTTGATATAAATGTAAAAAATCTCAATGTTACGAGTATTACCTAAACTGATAAGAAAGCAATAATAATGTGTATTGATTAGGTTGGAATGTTAAAAAAATGTGTATCACGGTTACCAAGGGCGGTAAAACAAATAATGTATCAGATCATAGGTATTTGACGCCCGAGCCGAAGGCAAGGGCGATAAATATGTGATCTGATGATTTCTTTATCACCGCCCTTGGTAAGTACAAAATTGTATGTCTTCCCCTGGCCAGAAAGTGAGATTTAAGCTTAAGCCACACAGAGAGCGGGAGGGCGGTAGTGGCGAGGGAGCGGGCGGTAGCGGGACGTGAGCGGGACGTGAGCGGGACGGGAGCGGGCGGAAGCGGCGCGGGAGTGGGCGGGAGCGCCTACCTATCCCGCGCCGCTACCGCCCGCTCCCGTCCCGCTCACGTCCCGCTACCGCCCTCCCGCTCTCTGTGTGGCTTAAGCTTTACCGCGCGCGGAGGATGCCACTTCATGACCAGTGTGACATAAAATGTATAAACTGCACATACATACCTACAGTCAGTACCAAACGTATCTCCACAGGCGAGGTGCTCAAAGTAGGTAGCATTGCTGGCATGGGTGCTACTCGGCGCATATTAAACGGATGTCACCCAGTGGCAGTAGGTACTATCACCAGCTGCCACCATCGATTCGTATGTAAGATTCACACCCACTCCACATCCAACGGCCGGATTCGACGCGCGTCTTATACTAGTGGATAAGGAATTTGAAGTGTCAGTGGCGGCACGTCGAAAATATTCTTAGGGAAGCCGGAAATAATTTTCCTTTCTTATTCATGAGCCGTAGGAAAAGAACTGGACTGGCTGAAAATTAGGCAAGCCGGTGGGAATCGAGTTGTATAGACGCTCCGCCACTGGTGTCTACACCAGCGGTCGGTAACAGGCGGCCCGCCTGATTCTCCTTGTTAACCGACTATGGTACCTTTTTATTTTTATGCAACGACGGTGGCAAACAAGCGTACGGTCCACCTGATGCTAAGCTAACTCCAAGGGAGTCGCGTGCGCGTTGCCGAACCTTTATAAAATTTGAGGATTTACTAACTTTTAACTGATGGGGGCCACAAATACAAATTATTAACAAGTGCGGCCCGGGATAATTTTGTTTGCTAGGTACTATGTATGTGGCCCTTGGTCGCAAAAAGGTTGCCAACCCCTGGTCTACAGAGTCTAGATAATATCTGTCATTTAAATATGAAATCTAAGTTCTGCATATAGAAGGTTCAAATTCCCCTAACTTTAGTAAGACACGCGTCGACGTGGCGCAAAGTGATAATTTGTGCAGGTTATCTTGACCGTTTCGTACGCGATACCACTTTTGTTATTGACTGTATCAATTCAGTGGCTGGAGAAGCAGAAGTCCTGGGAAAATGTATATATTTATAACTCGAATCGGAATTATACCGCTGTTCCTATGTAGGTACTGCGAGGGTGCGAGTCGTCAGCAGGTGGAACGGAGGAGTGGAGGAAGAAAATGCAGGAGAGGGCAGGAGGTATTTATTATATATAAATTAAGGCACCTGGAACAACCAGATACTGCGTTTAGCCTATTATTCTAATTGGTAACTGAAGAATATACAATTAGATTTAAAAATATAGGAACTTACAATAATGTGCCTTGGAAAACTGTATGATTAAACTGCACTGAAGAACACAATTTACTGGTAAACTACAACGTGCACTGCTAAGAATTCACACACAGTTATGAATAAAATAAAAATATTTAAATTTGATTTGGTATTGATCAGCAGATCTGTTTATCGATCACCCAGTAAGATCGAACTGAACTGAACTGAACTGCCAGAAAATGGCTGCGCAGTGTCACGTGGAATTGGAAATCGAAGTTCAAATTCAAAATTTAAAATTTAGAATACTTAAAGTAGCCAGAAAGTTTATGTGTAACGTTCCGTTTCACGCACCGTTACACTACCGGGGCTGCCCTGGCAGGGGAAATCCTGGGGCTTAAGGCCACATGGATTTCTCCGTATTATTAAAAAAAATAATTAAAGTGGGGTATGGGTTGTGATGAAAAGGAATTTAGAAGGTGAGGATGTTATTTACAATGTTTATATTACAAGAGGCGCGATTTAGACACACTAACCATCCACTAATTCCATTCATCCATCATTCTTGCAGTATTTTGGTTAATCTATATTCAACCAAAATGCCTTTTAATAGAGTATTCCTGTGTATGAGGACATACTCGTTAAATCGCCCTCCAATGGTATAATTTATTGAGTCAGTTACCATCCGCTGAATAAGTATGAAATATGAATAAATATTTACAAGTATATAAACAAGTAATGAATATATAAGTTGAATAATATTCATCACAATTTGTAGGAAATACTACAAATTATAAGGTATAATCCATTTTAGGATAAACATACTTTAGCAGTATGTATGTAAGTATTGTAAGTGCATAACTACACATACATGTAGTATTGAAAAGAAAATACGTAGGTATGTATCTAGTTTCATTGTAGAAACTCGTTAGGTAATTAATAATTATAAATATTATAATATTCACTTCAGCATCTTACGCTGAAGAAGCGTTCGAAAATGTGAATGTTATAAAAATAAACAATTGCAATTGACTTAATGGATCCGAATAGATGATGAGGTGATATAATATTATTAAATTAATTAAGTGTACATAATATATACAATAACATTAATTAACGAATTCGGAGAAAAATAACTCGTAAGTAGTAAGTAGATTTGTGAATAAATATATGTGTCTAATAAATTGCTAAGTAAATAAAAGACGAGAGTTTATTTTTGAATTTTGGGGAGGGGTTTAAGGTCTCTAATATGCCATCGACCTAATATCTTGCCGTTCATGTCTTGTAGGACATAAACGAGTGGTGATATCTTTTTGGTAATTAAGCATTTAACAAACTTGGGTGCAAGTTTCACTGAATAATGCTTAGGGGCATTACTAATGGTGTAGTTACGTTTCCAGACAGTGTCACCTTCATTAAATTCATAATGTTGGTGGTGTTTATTATATGAAGACGAATTGACTTGGTGTGCTCTCCAAAGACGGGCTTGAACTTCAGAGAAAACAGGCTGAAGAAGACCAATATTATCAGCGTATTCGTCTCTGGGCGCGAATATAATGTCATCTGTGAGGTCAGAATTATTGTATACCGATCCACATGTGACCAATTCGTGTCCAAATACAAGGAATGCTGGAGTGTATTTGGTAGTTTCATTTACTGATGTATTAATAGCGAATTGTATTTTATGTAAATTGACGTCCCAATTCCTGTGGTCATCTTCTACGAATGATGATATAGCTACAGTAATTAATTTGTTGTATCTTTCCACAGGATTTGGCTGAGCGCATTTAATTGGGCAATAATGTATTTTGGGTATTTGGTATGAATGGAAGAGATCACTTATTTCTTGGCTAATAAATTGAGGTCCGTTGTCAAGAATGATTGTTTGTGGGATACCGTACACTAAAAAGACAAGATTTTCAAGAATGTGAACAATAACAGATGACGTGGCGCGTTTTATTGCAAAGAGTAGGCAATATTTTGTAAAACAACATGTTACAACGAAAATGAATTTATTATGTTTAAGTGTTGTTGGTAATGCTCCGATTAGGTCGATTGAAATGCATTGAAATGGTTGGGAGCATTGCTTAGGCTTACCCATAAGACCAAGTTTAAGTTGAGTTTGGTGCTTGTAAGCTAAGCAAGTCTCACATTTAGCAATGAAATTTGAAATATCTTTGTACATACCTGGCCAAAAATATTTCAATTTTATTCTATGGTATGTTTTATATGTTCCAAAATGAGCGCAAGTAGGGGTGGAATGGTTTTCAGTGATGATGGGAATCCGGTATTCTAAAGGTATAACTTCTTTCCAATTGTATTCTGATTGAAGTAATGAGGTTGTTTTAGAGTATCTATATAATTTATTATTATGTATAATATAATCGGGAGTTGTATTTGGGTTTAAGCTACATTTTGAATAAATGTTATTATACCAATCGTCGTTTGTTTGAGAACTATTATAATTAATAACATTTATTGGTAGGGATCGTGATAATGCGTCAGGAATTATGTTTTCTTTACCGCGTTTGTGTTTTATTTCAAAATTAAATGTTGAAAGACGTATACTCCAGCGGGCTAGACGTCCACTAGGGTTGTCAAGATGGAGAAACCATTGTAAAGCAGAGTGGTCGGTATAAATGGTGAACTTTAAACCATTGTCTAAATAACAACGCCAATGTTCTAAGGCAAGAATGACACTTAAAAGTTCTCTTTCAGTAATAGAATAATTCTTTTGAGGACCGGTAAGTGACTTGCTCATATAAGCTATGGGTTTCTCAATTCCATCGAACTCTTGGGTGAGCATGGCTCCAATCCCAAAGCTTGAAGCATCGCAATGTACAGCAAATGGTTTAGAAAAGTCTGGACAAGCAAGGATTGGGGTGGAAACCAGTGCTTCCTTTATAGTTTTGAAGGCTTGGTCTGCTGATGTAGACCATTTGAATGGTGGTGCTTTTTTGGAAGTAGAAGTAAGTTTTGTGAGAGGTGCAACCTTGGTGCTGAAATCAGGAATGAAACGTCTATACCAACTAGCCGTTCCTAGAAACTTTTTAACTTCTCTTGGGGTCGTAGGGATGGGAATATCTAGAATAGCTTTGACTTTGTCAGGGTCAGTTTGTAAACCATGTTCATTTACTATGTAGCCAAGATATTTAAGTTCTTTTTTGAAAAATGAGCATTTGGGGAAGTTAATTGTAATGTTGGCTTGGGATAATCTCTGGTAAACTTTATTTAGTAACTCTATATGTTCGTCAAAAGTGTTACTAATGATAATAATGTCGTCTAAGTAAGTAAATACAGAATTGTCAAGGTTTTCTGATGGGAATAGGGTATCCATAAAGCGCTGTTGAGTAGCAGGAGCGTTGGTCAAGCCAAACGGCATAACACGGAACATATAGGTCCCTTTTGAAGGTACGTGGAAGCTAGTCTTAGGTCTGTCAGAGGGGTGTAAGGGTATTTCCCAAAAAGCCTTGGCTATGTCGATAGAAGAAAGGTATTTAGCATTTTTTAGTTTGTCAAGAATGTCAGAGATAAATGGGAGCTTGTAGGCATCTTTTTTAGTGATTGAATTCAATTTACGACTATCAATGCAAAAACGCCATGTTCCATCCTTTTTGGGTGTAATTATGACAGGATTAAGCCATGGACTTTCGCTGGGTTCTATAACGTTAAGTTTAAGCATTTCATCAACTTCTTTGCATAAGGCTTTCTGTTTCTCAGGTGAAAGTCGGTAACAGCGTTGTCTAATTGGTGGGTGATCACCAGTATCGATATGGTGTTCAACGAGATGAGTTTTGCCCAAAGGTCTGGATTCAGTTGAAATATTTTTAAACTTTTCTATTATAGTATCAGAAATGAGACGTTGAGTGTCTGAAAGGTTATCGTAGTGAGTGACGTGATTGGAAGGAGTATCAATAACTAATGTATCGATATTTTTATCTGTAAATGACGTTAAAGTTTGGAGGATGTCTGGGGCTAACTTGAATAACTTCCAGAAGTCAATTCCTAAGATCAAGGGTTGCTTGACAGAGGGTATAACATGAGCTGTTATTATGGCCACTTTTCCTTTAAATAAAATAGGGATTTGTATTGTACCTACGGAATGAATAGATTGGCCATTGGCTACGGTACCGGTAATTGTATGTTTGGGGTTTAATTTGTAACCGTGGGATAAAAGTATTGTATGGGAATTATTGCCAAGGATGCTAATAGCACTACCACTATCCAGGAGACCGCATAAAGTTAAGTTGTTTGATTGTACCTGGACATAGGGACGTTCGTCATTAGGGTTTCTATTAAAAAGTGCAGAAGTAGTTTTATAAGATGACATGAATAAACGTAAAGTGTCTAACCAAAGGTTCCATTCTGTAGCAGTAGTTTTGTTTAAGTTACTTTTCTCCTTTACGCGTTTTTTGAAAAATTATGACAATTAGTGCATTTCGGATATGTGACATTTTGTTTACCACAGCGGAAACATACTATGTTTTTACTAGTGCAGGTTTCTAATGTATGTTCATTAGTTCTGCAACGAGGACAGGAGAATCGTAACGACGTTGATGGTTTAGCTGTTACAGTATGGATCGATGATTTATATGGAAATGGTGGTATATGGGGTTGTATGGGTTGATCATGTTTGTAATTTGGTTGATCAATGGTGTTTGGGTTATAATAAGAATCAGTATTACAACTTTCGTACCATTTGCACGTTTTGAATAACTGATCTATTGTTGTGACATCTGTGGGACGTAGTTTAGAACTGTAATACGGACTCATATTTCTTCGTAAAATGTTGATTTTAGTATTGTCCGAAAGGGGTTCATGTAATTTTGAAAAGAGTGCCTCCATGGCTGAGAAAAATATAACTACACGTTCATTAGGTTTCTGTTTACGTGACTGAATGTTTTGCATTAAATTAAAATCATGGTTGTGAAGTTCAAAGTCTTCAAAGAAATGTTCCTTGAATGTTTTCCAATCAGTCAAGATAGATTTCTTTGACCTATACCAATCTAGAGCTGTTCCTGATAAGAAATCGTATATGTAGTTGTATAAACGTTTATCGTCAATGTTACGTGCTATTGCGAACTCTTCTAAGTTTCGTATGAAATCGCGCGGACAACTATCGCCTTTATAGTTATATTTCTTTAAATCAACCGGTTTTGTTTCACAGAGGTTGGTTAACTTCTGAGTAAGTAAGTGAAAATTAGTACTTGGCTCTACCAAAGAGGTCGCAGATGCATAATGACTTGACGTTGGTGTAAATGATGACGTTTGTGGAAAATTGAATTTTCTTTGACATTCTGTCAATTGTTCACAAATGTCTTTGTAAGTTTGTACGATTTCGGAAGATAATTCTGTCGAAACCTCTAGACGAGTAATTCTGCCTGATAAATGATTTAAATTAGTGCTTATTTTATCGTGATTCGCAGAAGTGGTGGTTGTTAAAAGAATTTGTGAAGAAACTAGTGCTAAACACTTTTTGATCTCTTTGAGGTCAATTTCAATTGAGTAAGGACTGGAATGAGAGGCACAAGGATCGGCTAACAAGTCAGGAGTCAACAATTGTCGTAGTTCGTCAGCCTGTGTAGAGCTTGGGAATGGGATGTTTCTGAGCTTGAGTTCGTAGATCAGCTCAGGTTTATTCAAGAGTGTTGGATTCATTGTTACCTGTCTGGAGTATAGAGACTATAAGTGAAGTGCAATTGGTTTTATGAAAAGAAGTGCTTGTTGAGATTATAATTAAAAGTTTATGAATATGTAAGTGTTGATTTATTTTATTAAAGTCAAGGGTTAATATTGGTTTTAAAAGAATAATTTAAATAAGGCTTAAGTGTTGTTACTATCGGTGTAGGATACACTGGAGGATATGCTCCAACAGCACTGCCGTATAGTGAGTATTGATTTACGGTTCGGTGACTCGAGTTGAGTTTTAAAAACACCAAAGGCAAATCAATATTGTGTTGATTTCAGTGGAAATCTTGGATGGTGTTATTGTATGTAGGTGGGTATGTATTATTAGTTGTACTGTGTTTTGTTTAGTATCGCGGCAATCTACTAGGCAAGATGGCAAATTAAAGATCTTAGCGAGAGAGATAAGTGATACCTAATTAATTATAATAAATATGGTATGAGGCGAGAGTAGGGTTAGATTTTAGTTGGGATGGTTAAAGTCACGTTGACATTTGTATTATGGTTTAACGGAAGCAATTTGACTAGGAGCGGTGTCGAATTATTATAGTGCAGTTAAATCGATGTTATATAGTTCGAGGGACTAATAAGAAAATTATTTTAGGCCGAGAGAGGGATGTCAAATTTGGGTTCGGTAGACTACGTACCTTTTGGAATTTTGAAAATGTAATCGTAATATAATTAACTATTACAAGGATGTATAAAAAGAGATATAGAAAACTATTGTGGTCTTGCTGTGGTTCTTGTTGTAGTTTCCAGGTAAGGGTAGGGTAGACTGGTAGGCTTGTCGGCTGCTGTTGTGGAGTAGGTAGCTCAGCGGTGTAGATCCGGAATGGGGTGGGTTTGACACGTTGAGGGCGCCAGTGCGAGGGTGCGAGTCGTCAGCAGGTGGAACGGAGGAGTGGAGGAAGAAAATGCAGGAGAGGGCAGGAGGTATTTATTATATATAAATTAAGGCACCTGGAACAACCAGATACTGCGTTTAGCCTATTATTCTAATTGGTAACTGAAGAATATACAATTAGATTTAAAAATATAGGAACTTACAATAATGTGCCTTGGAAAACTGTATGATTAAACTGCACTGAAGAACACAATTTACTGGTAAACTACAACGTGCACTGCTAAGAATTCACACACAGTTATGAATAAAATAAAAATATTTAAATTTGATTTGGTATTGATCAGCAGATCTGTTTATCGATCACCCAGTAAGATCGAACTGAACTGAACTGAACTGCCAGAAAATGGCTGCGCAGTGTCACGTGGAATTGGAAATCGAAGTTCAAATTCAAAATTTAAAATTTAGAATACTTAAAGTAGCCAGAAAGTTTATGTGTAACGTTCCGTTTCACGCACCGTTACAGGTACTATGGTAGACGTTATTCAATAAATAATCGATATTTACTGTTATGAGTATTTTCATTATTGTCCTTACAGCCTTTATTTCTGATTATCAGCTTTATGATGATGGCGTTACCTTTTCAAATTATTCCTTGATTAGGTATGATATGTATATGTATGTAGAGATTGTAGAGTCGGCAATCGCCATCATTTATATTGTAGCAACCAAGTAAACAAAGTAGGTAAACAAATATCTCGCAGCTAATTTAGGGTCACGCATTTCTCTTAAAGATAAATTTAATAAAATAAAGATACTGACGGTTGCCTCACAGTATATCTACGAAAATATAATGTACCTACACTCATAAAAATCTTGACATGTATAAATCAAACAGTGACATTCACAATTATAATACTAGAAACAAAAATAAATGAGCTATTCCTGGATATCGTCTCCGTAGAGTGAATATGTCATATATGGGGAACTGTGTACGGTTTTACAATAAGTTACCTGCTGATATGTTGAAATTGTCAATGAATAAATTTAAGTCCAGCGTTAAACGCCATCTTGTACAAAAAGCGTATTACACTATAAAGGAGTTTATAGATGATAAAGACGCATTTATGTAAAATTGCTGTAAACTTAGCATTAATATGACGTGTAAAAGAGCTATAGATTAAGCCTATTTACAAAATAAATAATTTGATTTGATTATCTGGTAGGGAGAGCCACGGGAGCGCTCGTGGCCCAGCGGCGCCTGCGTACCGCTTGCGCTTGCTAAGGTTAAGCAACGTGGGCAGCGGTCAGGACTTGGATGGGTGACCGCTTTGAGTGGTTACTAACTGAGCGCTCCCGTGCTTTGGAAGGCACGTTAAGCCGTTGATCCCGGTTTCTGTCTATGGCAGCAGTCGTTAAGCCGAGTTGGAGGCCTTCGGGCGGTTTGAGAACTTCTAACAGTCAAGTTGCCCACTCACTTGACAAAGCCTAATCCCAATAAGGTCTAGTTTCCCCTTGGGGTTGGAAGGTCAGATGGCAGTCGCTTTCGTAAAAACTAGTGCCTACGCCAAATCTTGGGATTAGGTAGCGGACCCCAGGCATCCTTCAGGATGCAACTGTACTGGGATAATGCTAGGGAGAGCCCAAGAGGGGATTTTGGGATTTACTCGAGCGCGTCATATTAATACATGGGGGATACCATGCAATTTGTCGAGTGCTTCCACCATTATTTATAAGCCCTTTGTAATACATACCTACATACATTGTATTTTCGATAGTTTTTACATTACAAGCTTGCGTCACGTCCAAATCGTCAGATTAAGTATAAGAGAGCTTCTTTAGGATCTACGAGAGATACTCCCTGAAATTGTGAGTTGTGACGCTCTCGATTGTTTTTTCTCCAATGTTTTACCCTTTCGTACGGCTGTACTTGCGAACCGGCATATCTATTAGTATTTGAAGTATGTTCGTATTAACAGGTTTTTATGGTTTTTTTGTACTCATCCCACCGGCGGAGGGGCACACACCATATAAGCTTTTTTCTTCCCATCATCCAATCTTCAAAATGCGATAGGTCCCAACGACGCTAGAGTAAATCCACATTTAGCATCGTGACCTCCCTTACTACACTGATGGAATAAGGATGTGTTATGATATGCGTTGCTGACTGTACTGTACACTGTCCCGAATTCGTGTTGATTTCAATAAAACACAGGTTGAAATAAAAATACATATATTAATTACATCAATATTAAATTACAGCCAACATAACTATGTAGATTACAATAATAAAAATATACCTATATAATTTTCATTGAAACAAATAAATTAAATAATAAAAACAAGGTATTTTTTCTTATTAGTATTAAAACTAATTCTAAAAAAATCATTGACTATGCAACTCTGAGAACCAGGTAACATTCTTCAAAACAATAGTCTACAAGCAAGGGAGAGCTCTCACTTATAGTAGTTTATTATTATGGAATTTACTTATTTATTCTAATTAATTAATAATGAGAAGACAATAACGTTATCAGAGTCTGCTTGCAAAAACTGGGGGCCAATTTGTGATTTCAAGCTTATGTTCTCAGTTGGCACCTTACGCGTTGCATACGCTGCTTTAGCAAATACTAAATTACTTAGGCTCAGTTAAACATAGGTACACTAATTAGAAGAATGGCATATACTTTCAGTTTTTTATGGTAACGAGGACATGACGGTTAATCAATTTCCAACCTTAAGTAAACATGTTAAGGCGCATTTTAAATCGTTTATAGCAGGATTCACAGTAAAGATTAAGCCACACAGAGAGCGGGAGGGCGGTAGCGGCGCGGGAGCGGGCGGTAGCGGGACGTGAGCGGGACGGGAGCGGGCGGTAGCGGCGCGGGATAGGTAGGCGCTCCCGCCCACTCCCGCGCCGCTACCGCCCGCTCCCGTCCCGCTCACGTCCCGCTACCGCCCTGCCGCTCTCTGTGTGGCTTAAGCTTAAAACATCCATGTTTCGTTTCTACAGTCCCCGTCAATCCTGATACACTGTAATTTCGATTCATTTGATAACTAGAAGTGTCATTTACTGTCACGGGACTCACGGGGACTGGAGCTATTATCACGAAAATAAATTCGAAAGTCGCATGTATCCGTCTCTATCGCTCTTATTATAATACCCGAGGGGGATTCTATCTGAACTTTCTAGCGGTTACGCCTCTGTTCACTTAGGCATTTTTTTGTATTAATGTCATGTCCAAGGCATTGGTAAAATCACGCCAAAGTTATATTGAGTGAATGGGTCGCAGCCTCTGCTAACATTCTTGTAACCTAAGTAGAGGGAGATTGGTATTATATTACTGAACAATTATGTTTGCAGCTAATTTTTTGGCATGAAGCAATGAAAAAAAGAAAATAGACATAGAACTAATGCTTTGGAATAGAGACCCGGCGGAGAGATGACTTAATGAAAACATTATCATCTTACATCGAATTAGATTCTTACATGCCAGTCCGCCGGGAGAACAATAAATTTTGCGAGGAGTTAACAAAGGCGTATTTACAAAGAAAAAACAATAACTAAAACCACAAGACAGCGAAGGAAGTAAGTACCTACAGAAGTTGCAAACGTATAAATGCCCTTTGACAAACTTCCACGCGGGAGTTATAACGTTAAATATACTTTTTTACTTTATACCGCGCTACTTAAAAATTATGTCTCTAATGATAAAGAGATTTCACTATTACAGTCGCACAATATATCTCTTGCCACTCAGCGACCGATACTAACGCTCTAACATTACATTTAAAATATGTTACAATGTTCCCATTTGTTATTTTCTTTAATGTTTTTACTGGATGAAAAAATTGCTAAACGAAAATGAAATTTTGAATTTCGATTCAATCGACATAACGCCTGGCCTCGTTCAGTCTTCGTAAAGTAATGGGACAACAGAACAACAACAGAGAGCCGAAATGCAGTTTATGCAGTGTATAAATCAATTCCTTCCAAGGCAGGGTACTCCACAATATATTTAATAGAAATATCTACTCAATACATGTATATGTTCAAAACTACAGCTGATATATTGTATACATTCACGCAGTCGCTATACTTCGCACACTGAAGGAACTGGGGCCCGATTTTTGAGTGTCGAACGCTCGATTTCTCACTCGACATCTGTCAAAACATCATAGTATTTCGACAGATCTCGAGTGAAAATTCGAGCGTTCGACACTCAAAAATCGGCCCCCTGGTTCGTTTCAATATACTGTTAGACTTGTAAAATGTAAATTCAAGACACAGTACTTCAAAAATGGACCTTGCGACACAGAGTTAAGGTTCTTCATATTATAATCCATGCCGGCATGGCCGCTATCTCGGCAGAGGAAAAAGCTGCAGTGTGCGATGTATGGCTCACAAAGAGTGATCACTACAAGCTTTATTTGTCTGTAATGTTAATTAATATACATAAAAAAGGTCATCATTTGATTTCACTTAAACATGATTTTCCAAATTACACAATAATCATATACATCTCCCTAATAGCGTCAAATTGTGATCAACGCAAAGGAACGTAAACAAAAATGGGAGATTCGCGGCAGTGGTCGGGATGACCATCAGCCTTGCACTGATTAAAAATAATATTACCTAAAAATAATAATTTAATATAGACTCTACATTGACAACAATGTAACAATAAGGTGATTAAAAATAATTATAAATGCCTTTTCTTTTACATGCAGCCTAATTGAAACTTATCGTTAACCGTAATCGTACCAATCATTTCTACGAGAAAATAGTTAAATTTTACACTCAGTTCCTACTGAAATTATACATAAATAGGACGCAGCGCACTCCAAGCAAATTAAAAGAGAACACGTCGCTATCACTACATAATAAAACCGTCCGTCATGATCACTTAACCTACTTACACTTTATAAAAGGCATCACTTGATACTTCTGTTAAACGAAACGAAAATAACATAAGTAGCAATTAAACATTTACAAGGAATCTACGCCAAATCACACGACATAGCAACACAAAACCTGCGTCGTCGTCACTCATACAAAATGGCATCACTACGTTATTTGCACCGGCAACGTTTTGTACTAGCAATAGGGTCTACGCCCGAGCGGCTACCTAAATTAACTTTGGTGTTTGATCTGGGGGCGCGAGGGTGTCACTTGTTGGGTACCTGGATCTTCTTGGACCTGAAGTCGTAGATCTTGCGGCAGAAGAGGACGAGCTCGGGGGAGACGGTTGGGGGGAGCTTGGAGTCGTTGGTGGCGATGGCGGGGGATATCTCCGCCGCCGGCATGGGGGGTACAATCGACGGCGCCTCCGTTACGCCCTCCTCTAGCGCTTTTAGCCGCTTCCTGTAGCTGTGGAACGGAATAATACGTCAGTCACTACATTGTTCATAGTTGGAATATTTACTTCGTATACTTCTACAATATGGTCATTACGGTAAATGAAGACATAAGGATTCGCATTGTGCCCAGTCGAGTCACGCGACAGAACAACAGTAACTTGAAATCTTATCTTATATCTTTAAACGAGCAATTCTTGTATAATATTTATTTAAATATTTATTTGGGGGATGGGGGAAACGGCTCTAACGATTTTGATGAAATTTGGTATGTGGGGTTTTCAGAGCCGAGCAATCGATCTAGATAGGTCTCATGCCCGGGCAAACGCCGAACAAAGCTCGGTCGCCCAGATATTATAGCTATGATATATGCTACAATGCTCATGCGTGGTTTCGAAGTGGTCTCATCTAAAGGTACTTTATAATTAAGTGGATCGCGGCTGATCGTAACCGCGCGCGGTCTATTGCGTGCGACTCACGCGCGCGGCTGATGCGACAATTGACAATATTTCATAATTTCCAAAAGTCTTAATTCGAAAACCATTTCGGTAAAAACGTGTGAAGTACACAAAAAACATTTTTTTAGATTTTTTTCTCCGTTAATTTTGGAAAAAAATCGCAAATTACTGTAAACCGAAAGTTGACGTCATCTTCCTCGCTTTATTCAGGGAGACCTTAGTACAGAGTACAGACAATCGCTGCTCTGGAGTGGCTCTGGATTCTTGTTGGGAAGATGACGTCATATTTTACTTACGCCCTTTTGGAATGACCTACTTTTCAACGTGTTTTTTTTGTATGAAATTATGAGTTAAATTGAAAAAGAAAAAATACGGGTGGCTTAAATTTTTACCTTTTTTCTAACTAACTAGTTCATAAAATAAAGTAGTTAAAAATATGAAATGTTGTCAATACTCAGTACTTATATGAAAATGTATGTCACCGTTTCCGAAGTCTGCGACAGATGCGTGCGACAGACATCTTCGTAGTTTGGTCTGTTGTAGGCCGCACGGAATCACACCTGACGAAAGTTGGTTTTGAAATGAGGCTGCTGCTAAACTCACCGGCAGTACTCGTTGAACGTGAGCACGTAGCACTTGTCCTCGATGCACGCGACAGAGTTGGCGTCCCGGTGTCGCGACGCGAACACCTCGTCCGGCGCGTCGTCAGGCTGCCGGCCCGCGTGCGTGTGTTCCGGCCGGTAATACCACACCAGGGATACCATCATTTCACCTGGAAACATTAATATTTTATTAATCTTCTGGACGACACAAAAAAGAGCTTATTGGGATCATACGCAATGTATTAGGAAGCCACCGAAGCTCGATCGAATTCGTGGCCGGGCCGTTTTAGCCAGCGGACTCGCGCGAATGAGAATGTATGGTACGGAACGTTACGACTGTTGATTCGTCTAGCTGCAATGTGCCGCGCTCCACAGGCCCTGATATCGGTCGTAACGTTCAGTTATCTGACGAGACCTTTGGTAAAGCTTCTAGAGTTCCAGCGAAGTAGCCACTTTCACTCGTCGTTCGACAAAAACAAAGAAAGGCGGCTCGTGGCTCCGCGTACAGAAGTCCCACTGTTAACAAATCCCCTATTTACAACCCCAAATTATAATAGGTAAATCACAAACTTTGACCACACCAAGCGAATGACGCAACTTCGCGACCGTCCCGGTAGCAATGCATGATGTACTTGCAGCGGCGCGGCGAACTGCCGGAGTGAGACCCCCCCTGCCTTCGTGTTCGGGCTGTGAACACTCACCGTCGTCGGGGTTCTCCCACAGGCGGGCGACGCGCGCGACGAAGGGTTGCGCGCGCGCGGGCGAGGCGCGCAGCAGCACGCAGTCGCCGCGCGCCACGCGGTCGCCGCTCGCGTGCGTCATGCGCGACCAGCAGCGCGCCGTACGGTCCAGCCGGCTGTCGTTCTGTGGAACAATAGCTACTTAGTTAGCAAACTGCTCGAGCGAAAAGTTTTGTTTCCCTATCTTGTCAAAGTGCGATAGTTTAACTACCCTCCCCCAGTTAGGGCCTTACCGATAGGGTAGTGTGATGTGATGCTGCCATTAACCTGATTACCAGATTGAAGTTTTGACAAAAAACAAGTTTGGAAGGTAGTTTTCGTCTATAATTCTAAAACTAAGCAGACGGATGGAGGGAAGTTAAAAAGTAACTATATACTCGTAGTTACGCGTTTCAGTATCCTTGACGGTTAGGTTAGGTAAGGACACCATCGTCCGTTTCGTTTTGATCGAAATTAATAAAATACAAGGCATAAAATTGACGTGTTTCAATTGTCTTATGGAAATTCATGCAATAGTTGCATACACTACTTTATCTACATCAATGTCATCAATATATGAAGTTTCGTGTGTTTCATGTGCGTCATGTTTATCGAGACAGCTCGGCCCGCAGCGCCCGGGGGCGGCGCGGGTGGCTGGGCTGTAATTGGCGGAGATGACGGGAACGGTACAAATTTTGATTTCGTAATGGCCATCTCCACCATTACGCGCGCCTATTTGAGCACATTAAAGAGGATTTACTACATGGGTGTAGATTAAAGGTATATCGGCATTGATGCAGGTTACAAAAGCGGGACTCACATTGAGGTAGACTTTCGAGACGTGGTCCTCGCCGTCCCAGGTCCATCCGTTGCTCCACCGGGGCGGCGCGCGCGGCTCGAGCGCGGGCGCGGGCGGCGGCAGCAGCGTGCGCCGCCGCCGCGCGCCGGCCGCCGAGCGCCGCCGCTTCACGCGCCCGCGCCCCGCGCTCGGCGTCGGCGACGCGCAAGCGTCCTCCACTAGCGACGTGGCCTCGTCAGTCTTGATCACCGGTTTTTTCGCGAACAATTTCACTTTCTCTGCCGCCTTGTCGACTAATTTGCATCGCTTTACCGGCTTCGGAACCGACGCGTCGCTTTCCTCGGCTTCCTTAGGGTTGTCCTTTTTTGCAACTTTAGGGGCTGTCTCTTTATTAACACTCGCGTCCTTGGCGGGTTCACTTTTGTCCTTCGCCTCCGTTACCTCGCTCTCGCCCGAGACGACCGTACAGTTTTCGTTCTCACACTTCGTTGGCACTTTAGCTTCCTCCTCGTAGTCCATTTTTTCGGTGGGTTTTAATACTGTTTTTATACTGTGCGTTATTTTAGAGTCGATTTTCTCTATTTTACACGCGGTCTTGGTTGCTAACGTTTTCCCTACTTGACTGACGGGCGCCCCGGTATTTGTTCGGACCCCGTTAACACCGTCTACTATGTTATTGTTGATATTGAGTGTCTTTTTTGTTTGTGCAATATTTTCGCTTGGCGAAAAAAATAGTTCAGCGGGGTTGATCTCCTTGTCGGAGCTGTATCCCTTCGCGTCCAACCTATCAATACTATTTTTCCTTAACAAATTATCGAGCAGCACGGCACTTTTAATCTTGGGTTTTCCGCCGACGGTATCTTCGGGCAGAGCGGCGACGTTCTTCAGCCGCGGGTCGTCTCCGACGGTCGACTGCTCCACGACGGCCCTCTTCGTCTCCGGCTCCTCCGACGACTTATCCGACTTTCTCTTCAGGGATTTCCTCTCCGCCGCCGGTGTTTTGGGCGTCCGCCTCGGCTTTTGAGCCTTTCTCTTGGGCTCCCTCGTGACGGTCTCGACTCGCGCGACTTCGGTCTGCTCGCTCGATACTTTCCTGCGCTTCTGTAGCTTCACATGCTCGCCGATGCCGTTGGTCCGGCACGGTTCTTCGAGCTCGGCATCCTTCATCTCGATCTCTAGTTTTGGCCTCGAGTACCTCCGCTTGACGGCCTCGGGGGCCTCGGGCGCCCCCGCCGTCTCCGCCGCGTTGTGGTCGCGGAGGGCGAGCGCGTCGGTCTTCCGAGGCGGGGAGTAGACCGGGGGTTCGTTCTCCTTCTTCACGTCGACGAGAGGGGTGGATCGTTCGTCGGAGGAGAGATCGATGGGGAGACAGAGAGGAGGCGAAATGGCGAGGACGTCGTCGTCGGCGTCGCTGTGAGAGGCGGGGGGAGGTTGGAGGAGGAGAGTGGTGTCGTCTCCCGCGAGGGTTCGGCGCGCCATAGCTTTGCCGAGGCGCGCGCGGCGCGGCGCAGTGGGCGGTGGTTGCGGCGCGCAGGCGCCGGCTGACCCGCGCGCGGGAGACGGCGGGCCGGGCTCGGGCCCGGGCAGGCGAAGCGCGTCCCGCGGATCGAATTCGCGTTTCGGCGAAGCGCCTCCGATGGCCGGCACGGGACAAGGATGCGGCGCGTCGGCCGCTGCTGGCGGTTCCGGTTCTAGAGGCGGATCCTGCAACGAAAAATACGACTTATAGAATTCAAGAGATATCAACGAACGAAACGACGCTGTACGTGCTTGATTGCTAATAGTCTTGGCAATGTTCTGGCATTTAGTATCGTCGTAGTGAAAAGTCATTACAGATCCATCAGGTAGGTTTCTAAGAGCAACAGTTCCCTACCTTTCCACTGCCGTGTGTGTCGGACACGGCGTCCAGTGCGCACGCCCGCACCTTCGCTCGGAAGGCGCCCCCGGGCGGCGCGAGGGCAGGAGGGACGTCAGCCGGGCCGCCACCGGTAGGGGCTTTACCAGTAGCGGGCCCAATAAGGACGTTTTTTGGACACGCGTTCATTGGGCACGGGCATCCGCGGTATTCTGGAAATTAATATAATATTTAGTACAAATGACCTTTAAATAGATACATTTTAACGTATCTCAACCAGAGTAAAAGTATTGGATAGAATCATGTAAGTTAAGCAGCATATCGAAGAGCATCTGACAAAATCCTAATGAGACTTGCTTATAAGGGAACATAAGTGTAACCGAATCAATAAACGAAGGAAACATACTCGTAAATATGATGCCACTAATGAGCAACAAATGTGCTTGAACAAGTCCGAATTGAGATAAGGATTGCGAGTGATTCATTGATCAAGTGTCAGTGAATTAGAATGAGTCAGTCAATTGAAGTGCATAGGTACATTATATCTAGATAGGTGTTAGGAACAAGTTAACGATCAGTAAGGTGATGTGATGACAATCATCGGATAAAACTTCACCACGAATTCCAGAGCGACCCTCATTCTGCATTGACAATGGTCCCAAGCGGTTATCTGTGTTTGTCGATCTTGATATGACAACAAATTGCCATTATCAAGTCTCTAAAATAAGGGCCAGATGCACCGTATGCTTGTTTGTTTGTCATTAATTACTTGTAGGTACTGACGTACTGACCGACATATGGTATCCTCTGCGGCGAGTGTTGGTAGCACGGCGGTTGGCCGTAGTACTGTGGCGGAGGATACGAATCGCTGCCGACTCCCACCATCTGCAATATAAAATAATTTCTACATGTTATTTCACCGTGTTACAAGGTGCCTTAAGTCTATAGGATGCTTGCAATTAACCAAGGGAACGTCTCGTCTCTGTGTCAGCTTGGCCAAAAATTATTTCATATGTCCGGCTGTTCTAATCTACAGCCTCTACAGGTCGCATTACTCAACCAATTCCGTCTAATTTTGAGAACAGTTTCTATAATTAATGAGTCCTCGTCTGTGACGGGACAGGGGTAATAGGACAACGTCAACGTGTAGAAGACGGGTAGCTGCCTCCCGCTACGCGCTTATACGCGTTAAGCGGTCGACCTATAGAAGGCTTGACAACATAACATAATTATGTATGAGAGAGCCAGAACTGGTAAGTACCGGTGCGTCGGGCTGTGGTGGTGGAAGGTGGTAGCGCCCCGGCGGTCTGTAGTACTGGTAGCACAGGTCGGCAGATGGGTAGTACGGTCCATACTGCTGTAGTACCTGGTGACAAAGATAAGTATGTTTTAACAACACGTTTGGGACACGAGGTATTCTGCAACTGCATTTTTGGAGATATTGGAGGTATGAAACGCTATATGAAATGCGTGTAATACACGGAGGTGTATTTTATTTGCTCTTATATTCGTGTTGCATCTCGTTCATTGTTGTGAAGCTGAGTTTTCGTATGTTTGACACCTTGTTACAAGCTTGGTGTCACTTGTTTGGAAACAGCTTCGCACATCTCTGGTGGATGCCCGCCCGCTCTCTGTGTGGCTTAAGCTTTATACAGGTACGTATGAGTACAAAATTAGTTGTCCGTTTACGGTATTAAGGCTTGGTCACACAGCGTGCGCGCTGCGCGACGCAAGCGGGACGTCGCGCATTCTGTGCGTAGAGCTCGGGCTGTGTGTTGTGACCAAGCCTTTATAGCATCAAGCTGTACCTATTTACATACATGTTGCATTGCTACATAGACATGTCGCATGTTCATTAGAAAATA
This sequence comes from Cenopis cana, assembly GCA_951800055.1. Taxonomy (NCBI): domain Eukaryota; kingdom Metazoa; phylum Arthropoda; class Insecta; order Lepidoptera; family Tortricidae; genus Cenopis; species Cenopis cana. The sequence continues at coordinate 7,331,258 of OX637486.1, read as the reverse complement.
AATTAGTCTCTGATCTTGGTCTCCTGTTTAGATCTCGTGTACCTATACAGTGATCATCTTCATTAAAATCTTCCATTGCTACATAGCCCTGCTAAGTATATTTCATTCACTAGGTAGCTAGAGCTAGAGCAGCTAGAAGATAAAATAAGTCTCGCGACACGTGTCCGCTCAGACGTCTAATTCGCGACTTCGCTTTACACGTGGAGCTATCACGTGTAGTGTCGTGTAGGTATATATGGCATCAATTATTGCATCAATTAAATATTTTGGACATGTATTTTAAGCAAAAGGGTACCTTTTAAGGTAAGGTAAGGGTAACTCGTATAAAGCAAAGTCCTGTTCGAAACTACGATAATGATTTAGACGCGGTTTTCACATGAGAGATTTATTTTTGTGAAAATAAAATTCTTGTGAAACACGCAAATAGGTACTAGACTTCGCGTATGATGTGGTAATGTGCTGGTACCCATAATATATTCATTCATATTTTCAATTAAATAGTGTTACACATACATTTAGTGAGATAAATATTGGCTACTAATTGAGACAGATAACATTTTATTATTACAGCGTAAGGGCGCAACGCTGAAAGGGGCTATAAGAAGTCAAATTACTGGTTACGCTCCATATTACCGTACGCACTCGGTCGTCGACAATTTAATCTGTAGGTTTTAATTTAATCCCTACCGTGCCCACGGGCCCCATTCGCACCCCACGCCGCGCCGCGCGGCTCCGAGGGGAGCCCGGGGCGTTTCGGACACTAATTAGCTTTATTATGTAATGTTAATTTTCGTAATTAATACTGCGTTTTGTTAACAGGTCCCGAGATCCTGTTTCTGTTTGGTTCCGTTTGTGAGGTTATGCTAAATCGGGGAATACCTCGGTACAATACTATTCTTGCTTTAGCTTTACTTAATTGTACTTGAAGTTATGTTATAGTACTCCTCTACAGGTCGCATTTCTCAACCGATTCTTGTGAAACTTGTGAGTAGGGTTCGATAATAATATAATTTTTTGGTCAAGTCGGTTTTTAGAAATTGTGAAACACAGTTTATTTTTCAAGAAACTCTCGCAACGCATGATGTACAAGTTAGCAAAGCCACTACTTTAAAATGACTTTAATCTATAAGTACAATATTCTTTTAATAGACGTATTAATTGTATTTATACTTACCTAAATACACTAACACAACAAAAACCTCCTTTGAATTTTGAGCAAGTCAGGTCAGGACATATACTCACCGGCAGAAAATTTGGTCCATATTAGAAAAATGCATTTCTATATATTAAACATTATTTAATTTATTAAATTTATCACGAAAAGTTTTTGGGCCAATTTTTCTGCCGGTGAGTGAATAAATTCAATAAAATATTCAAGCAAGCAGGCAATGTGTTACCAATAACTATTTGCCATTCATTGTAAAAATACCTGAGTGAGCTTGAAGCTGCGCGCAAAATATAATAGGTACAATAATTTGAAGAAAATATACTGATTCCTATTCCTTTGATTTTATAGCTTTCTTTTATCTACTGTCACAGCTCAGGAATGTTAAGATTTCACTAAAAACAATCATAAACAATTCTCAAGTTCTTGTTTATATGTGTAATAGCTTTATCAATGGTGTTAACGATTTCGATAAATGGTTATGGTGTTTCTCGAGCTGTAAACAGTTTGACCCGCCGCCGCCGCCATCGTCATATCGCTTATACTTGAAATCATTTAAAACGTCCGATGTTTTAATAAAACTTACATTTGATTTTGAATCTTCTTGGTTGGACAATAAAGTCGCCCTTTGAACGAACAATTCAGATACAACTCGGCCAGTTTAAATGATTTAAAGTATACATTTCACCCGACCCGACCACCCGACTTGATTGATTTAATGAATAGAATATGTATTGATAGAGGCATTCACACAACATTGAATTTAGGTAGACCAACCATTATTGTTAATTTTTAATAGAAATATAATCTTGTTCGAATCTGTAGTATACTAAAACGGATGCGATTTTGTAGTCTTTGTATTAAAGAAGTGACGTCAACATAAACAGACCGGCTCCACTGCATAAATAGGTACAATCTTCGATACCTACCTACGTCATTGCCAAGCGTGTACCGTGTAGGCGGTGCGACGTCACTCCTACGTATGATATGAACTTCTGGCCGATAATCCACTCCAAGGTCAGCTCCATTGCAAGTTGCAAGTGTACAACGATTACAATAAGTTTTATTTCTCTGTTCCGCAGGCCTCATTTTCCTACTTAGATGCGTTTATCTTGTCAATATAAAGGGCATTTAATTCGGCGCGTGACGGACGCTTTCTTTTGTCACGTATCGCGCGAGAAAATACACAGTGACTGGTTATTGAAAACTGTTATAACTCATTTCCAGCAAAAAAGTTCATGTGATACCCCGTCCGAACTTTTTAATTTCAGATATATCGACAAACTAAGACTTTTCCCAAAATTTCCGAGTCCCGTTGATAAAAATATCATAAAAATACATTTCCATTAATCTCATATTTTTTATTTATTATCTGATGCCTACAATGCACGAGTATGGCAAATACCTAAACATACCATCCAAAATTTATAATTTATAATAATCGCGATTGTTCCACCGACAATAGTAAACTCTTAAATAGAAGAAGAAGAATAATAAACCGAGCAGTCTAAGGGTCAAAACAACACTTAAGAGGCATTAAACTTATCAGGGGATTATTGTCAAAGCGTGCGTCACCACACCACATAGATAATGATACTCGCCGCTCGGCCCTTTGATATCGGTGCGACTGCGAAGTACGAGGTCGCGGCGTCAAAGATTCGGCGACGATTAATATGTATAAACCAAGTAAAAGTTACGAGCGACATTATGTTTGACTTTTTGAAGTCGCTAGTTTTTTTCATTCCGTTTACATTATTTTTTTCTGGCGTCGGTTGTGTTAGATTAGGTAGAATTCAATAGGCGGTTAAAAGACACGAAAAGCTCATCAAAGAGATATGGTGTACCAACTAACTATAACGTGCTGTTGCTGTATGCAGTCGGCAACGGAATCATACCTACTCTCAGTATGTTTAATGAGGAAAATAAACTTCTTTCGTGAACCTAGCCATAGCTTTCGTGAAGCTAACTGAGTTGTAATAATCTTGATCTTACCGGTGGGTGTGGAGCGTGGTAATGTGGCGGCGGGTGGTATCGCGCGAGCGCGCGTTCTGTGTCGCCCCCAGCCTCCTTGATCAACGGCCCGGCCGGCTGGTAGTATCCTGGGGACAAACATACATACTCGTTAATATAACAATATAAAAAATAAGGTTTGTACACGTGGGTTCTAATATTTCCCGTACGGTTAGTTGATGTGTGGAATTAGGACGACCGGCGAGAAAAGACGTGGCAAACATTTGAAACATTATCTCGCTTGTAACTTGTAACGCTCGTTATTATGCTAGATTTCCAGATGTTAATAACATATTCGGTAACAAAGGGGACATTTTCAAAATGATTACTATGATCCGTCCATGCTGTTAGGTAACTATAAAAGTCAAGTATACAGGTAATATTACTCGGCCAGAAACGATTAAGGCGAGGTTCTTCCATTGCAAATGTCCCGCTCTAACACGCGTGAGTTTGCAATTGACCATCCCACTCTCTGAACGGAACTGTGCCCGTAATTTTCGTAAATTTTTAGTACATTTTTGGGTGAGAAAAATACATGGCTTACTATATTAACAATATTAATCCCGACATCCCTCATACCATCAAATACGTTTATTTTAGTATTATTTTCTACTCATCATGTTACCTAAGATTGAAATAAAATGAGTTTTAAGATATAAAATAGAGGTATGTTTGGATTTTTTTTCTATCGAACAAAGTTTTGCAAATTGTGTAATGGACATCCGACGGCACTAGATAAAGGTCTCAAATATAACATCGTATTTTTTTTACATTTTTAATATGTAGTATTTCGAAATATAACCGTTTACCAAATCAGATTTTTACTATAAGCCGGCCTTAAGTCACTCAACGAGTGTTATTATTATTATCGCACTGTCTTGAAAAATAGTCCACCGTTCGTTACAAAGCTATATCTTATTTTGTCAGCCAGTCTATAGCGGCCTCAGATCACTCGCTAAGCTCCTTGATGCCACCAGCAAAAACATCGGTTGCGCTCTTCCACGATGTGAGAAACTGTTTGCAGTGGTGCGCCACAGTCACATGCCGGCGACTCTGAGATTGTTGAGAATTGTAACCATGAATTCCTATTCAATTATCGGAAACTACATATATCATAAACCACATCCTTGTTTCAAAAAAACTCCTAAACTACATACTTGGGCCACTTCTATAATTTCAAACTGTACACTCAGGATGTGGTCAGCGATATATGGCTTCGCATGTTTTAATAATCTACTCTCTCAAGCCTAGCATTTTATCAATATTTAGTGTAGGAAAAAGGTTTAATTTACTAAGCCAGCCCATTTACAGACAAATTCAGGTGCCCATTCTCAAAACAGCACATTCTCGGGAGCTCTAGCGACTTTAAATACCTACTACCAGAAACACGACCACACAAAGTAGCGGTGTTATTACGGCGGGTCTCCTGTAAGGTTGAGGTAATTCTCCAGTCAGAATGCTCCAACTGTGGGCGACATGAGGACATGTCTCACAGCTATACATAAGTACAGCTATGCCCCATCTCTCCAAGCCTTGTTTAAAATGAACCGCATTTATTATTATTTGTTACCAAAGCAACATTAGTTACTTTGTGCCAACTGTTGCGCGGATGCGGTGACAATATCGTTCCGCGTGTTTTGGTAATAGTCCCCCAGCAGTAGATAAAAGTTTGCGGTCAGAACCACTTCCGGTCGAAACGAGCCCGTTTTATTTGGCAGTTCACAAGACTTACCGACAATGAAACGGTGAACCAGTTTAAGAGGATTGGGTAGCAAAATTTTTCCATACCTACAAAAAGCGGCAACGTTTTCCACCCCCTAATCCTGAACCGATTTGCATGATTTTTTGGAAACGTCGTAACTGTCGTAAGTATCATTAAATACTAAGGTTTATACGTTTTAATTTTTTGGAAACAATTGCATACAATTGAAAACATGGACCCTTAAAGTTTCGATTTTTTGACACGAAAACTTCGTCCTGGTTTTTTTCTATTATTTCATAAACTAGAAAGAATTACGAAAAAAGCAAAACGTTTAAACCTAGTTAAGGATGTAAGGAATCGATCAAGGCCCATATTGTCTCATTTCTACTCCGAACATCGTGCCGTCCCCTTCACTCTCGTGTTTATAACACTATAAGAGTAAAAGGGGCGGCAATATACGAAGTCCGGGATTTCGATGTTCCGAGTGCAGTAACGTGCTGGCAAGTACCGTTGCGCGGAGGCGGTACTATTGGACTCCCACTTACCGCCTCTGTTTGTTTTCTAACTCTCGACATAAAGTTAGTATCTTATACCGGGCATCGTATTTTTCCACCACTCTTTATTATTATGTTAAGCTTCTGTAAATAAAGTGGTGTAGGCGTCGAAATGAAAGGCATTACAATAATTAAAAATAGCAACGGAGCAAACTTCCGCATATTTTTTTTTAAACAAGGACGGTGGCGCAACATCGTTGTCTTTGGACCACAGACCACCTCCTTTGGACACTTGCGACTCCAGAAGAATCACACACCCGTTGCCGACCCTTTATTATTTACAACGCCGACGTAAATGTATACTTTAGCCAGTTTTTACCTAACCGTGATAAGAAAACATATAGTGGATTAACAGTTTGTGTAACCACGTCCCCAAGTTACGAGGTCATTTAAACAAGAAGAAAACTGTTCCCCACATAATTAAATCTTGGGTAAATGTTACCAGAACACAAACACACGTAAGCTTACTAACAATATCAAAGGCTCTAGACGATTTATATTCCATTCGCATATATCCGCGCGCAATAAATAACAAATTGGCAATCACTTACTCGTTATTTATCGGCATTTGCATATTAATAAGCGATATCGATTGTGAACAATGTATCGTATCGTATATTAGATATGAGCGCCGATGGGCAATTGGCCGGCGGCGGCGCGCCGATCAAAATTGATCGGCGGCGGCGGCGTCGGCGGCGTGACCTTGTAGAAACCTCAGGTTCAAAACAAAAATACGTTTGTTTACCTTATTTGATGCCGTACACGCCTGTCAACGTCGTTTTTACTGTCAGGATGACAAACACGCCTATTTATATCGATGTTCTACGTTTTATCCCGTCCTAGTCGATTACGCATGGTGGTTTACACATTATGTATTAAGACTAGGTATGCTCTGCTGTATATGTAACATCTAAGTGGCAATGAAAACAGCAAGTCTATTGCTGCCTGCGGGAAACTTCGCGTCAAGGTGGTCCAGTCACATGACAAAGCTCTAAACTATGATCTTTGTATGTAAACATGACAATTCTGCTCAAACTTGGATGCCTCCGAAACGTGGTGTTTCTAACTCAAACACACTAGCATATTATATACTTCTAGGATTTATCACAAATACTAGGAGCGGCATTATGCCCATCTTTTGGTGAACCTCGAATACATCGAACCGTGTCAGAAACAAGCAAGTTTTTGAATATAAACTTTCGTGAGACATGTTATAATTTTATTTTACTAAACGACAATTAATGCTTGAGTTTTGTCCGTTTAGTAAAATAAAAGCAAGTTCTTCACTAAGCCAAGCTAATTTCAACGGCATTGAAGATTATTTAATACGCAATAGTCGCGTCGACTCTGCTAACTACAGGCCCATTTCGGTCACATCCATTCACTGCAAGATTATGGAGAGTGTCCTGACTGAACAGCAGGCTCTTTGGCATACCTAGAATCAAATGATCTCCTCCGTGACAGACAATACGGCTTTCGTCACAATCGGTCTACTGGGGATCTTCTAGCGTACACCACACACACCTGGAATAAGGCCATAGAGATAAAATACGAAGAAGCCCTAGCGGTTTCTCACGATTTCACAATGGCCTCATTCTAGGTGTGTTATTGCTTTGACAGGGTCTGGCACAACGGTCCGTAATCAAACTTTCTTCGTATGGTCTGCCCGCTGGTTGTTGTGCTTGGATTGGATATCGGATTTCCTGAGGTATAGAATCTATTGGAGTGGTTATTGATGGCTGCTCGTCTGATCAGTGGGGCTAGCATAACATGCATCTCGTCTCTACTCGCGCGCGAGATAGGCTACCTGTCACTGTCTGATTAATGCTGTCAAAAAGTGACAGGTAGCTTATCTCGCGCGCGAGTAGATACGGAATGCATGTTGTGCTAGAGGGGCAGATGGCTATTAATGCCGTTGTCCCCTTGGGTCAGTGCTCTCTGCGACTCTCTCTGCTGTGCGCCCTTTCTGTGCGCGTATCTTTGGGTATGCAGACTTCAGTACTGTTGTAGAGAGCTACACATATATACATTGTAGTCTTTGGAGCTACATATCCACTGCACGAACCAGTATGACCAGAATTTGGCCTAATGGGAAGTTAAGGTTATGCCTGTGAACCTTTCTCTCTTCGATTACAGCGATGCAGTCCAGTCTGGTTAGGTTCAATGCCACAAAAAGTCAGACGTGTCTAATTTTCGCCAAAAAGAGACCCCTACTTTCCGAGAAGTAATAGTGCCGATTACCGGCTTTTCGGCGTAACATTGTTTTTGACGCTCAACGTTGGCAAATAAGATAAGTAAAGTAAAGTAAGTAAATTAGAACATCGGCACAAAGTTGCCAGTCTGCCGGATTTTGTTTAGAATCGCTCATTAAGGATCCCTTTTTTGCATTTTTGGTACTGAATACTAAATAAATAACGCTATATAACCGTAAAATATCAAACTCCAAACTAGTTTGCCGATCGATGATATAAGTGTGTTAAAAATAAGCTACACAGTATCTGAAACGCGCGCGAGACAGAGACCGGCGCGCCGATCGCCATGTGTCGGCGGCGGCGGCGTGGGGTTTTTGGCCGGCGGCGGCGGCGCGGCGGCGCGGCGCTCATATCTATCGTATATATCGTGAAATACCATCTAAATCTCGACTTTAAATTATTTAAAGGGCACTAGTAATTGGTCGCCAGTCCTACGTTCAATTACAATTATTTTATCCGTTTTCCTTCTTCGAATTAAACTTGCTATATAATAAATTCAATCGCACGCTTCATAACTCTTAAGCTCCTGTACAGATTTTGTGTGACATTTAGCGATAAAAAGTGATATATGATTGCTATAGCAATCTACATATTATTGAATGTTCACATGATAACAGTGGAACTATGTTTTCCGCGCGAATTATTTCTATTACGCTTATCTATTACATCAATAAGATCTATCAGATAAAATACGCTTAAATGTTTGTAAAATACGGATATTTATGTACATTTTCACTATTATATGATCTTCGCCGCGTTTGATGGTTTTGATAATCATCAGTGAGGTAAGCTATAAAATACGCGATTGCAGGAAACGAGATAGCTTTATGTCGAGATGAGCGTGATAGACAGTGATAGCGGGCAAACGCAGGTGCATTCACAATGATACAAATCGACTCTCAAGCTGTTGCTCTTCTGAGCTTTATAAAAATGTGAACTTAAATTTGACTTCAATAAGATTGCTTTTACAAGGTAGATTAAATAGAGGTACGAGGCTTAAAAAGTAAGCAGGTGAATAAGAGCTGCAGTCAAAGCGTCGCTGTTTGAATTTTAAGGGCACTTCATTAATTAAACACTCACGAAATTATCATGAATGTTGCCCTAATAATTTAGTTACACGTCGGCCATTCACTTGTTTCACACGAATGTCAAATAGGCGGAGCCTATGGCCGATTTATTCATTGATATTGTTGTTTGAGGTATTCGGGTGGCCTCGGACTGGTCGTAAATATAAAGTTTAGTCTATTTTACACAAACAGTCTCAATCAAAATACAATTATTTAGACACGTCATCAATTGTACTCCGAAACAAGACTCGAAGAATTTATTCGCCGTTAACGACGTTCAAAAGAGCAAACAGGAATAAATTAGTCCACCAGGCGCCAGTACCTTCACAGACTTTTCCTTCCAAAGACAAACGAAGGCTTCGAAATTCGAATCGAGTGTTCATTGCCGGCACTTGAAGCAGAAACTTTAATGCTCGTGAAGACAACCACCCCATTTCGTTTGCCCGCAAATGGCATATCGGAATCGTTTGTTCATCGTTAGTTCACGTTTGTTCAGTAGGTAAAATCGTTAGGACCCGATTCTAACATCGGTTTTTTTAAAAAACAAAATGGGGTGGTCAACTTCACGCTAACCACCCCAAACCAAAATTGTTGTTTTTTTTTAGTTCCTATAGCAAGATAATCGTTAGTTCACGTTTGTTCAGTAGGTAAAATCGTTAGGACCCAACTCTTTCATACTTTTTTTAAAACTTAAAGTGGGGTGGCTGTCTTCACGCTAACCACCCCACCCCGAAATCACCAAAACCAAATATGTGGAGTCATCGGGCGTCGTTAGTTCACGTTTGTTCAGGCATTAAAATCGTTAGGACCTCAATAGTTTAGACACAAAAAAATAAAAACGAAAATTCATACTGTAGGTCTTGTTGACTGGGGTATCTCATTCCGAAGTGCAATAAACTCAGTTTCATTTCGTTTGCCCGCAAATGGCATATCGGAATCGTTTGTTCATCGTTAGATCACGTTTGCTCAGTAGGTAAAATCGTTAGGACCCGATTCTAAATTCGGTTTTTTTAAAAAACAAAATGGGGTGGTCAACTTCACGCTAACCACCCCAAACCAAAATTGTTGTTTTTTTTTAGTTCCTATAGCAAGATAATCGTTAGTTCACGTGTGTTCAGTAGGTAAAATCGTTAGGACCCAACTCTTTCATACTTTTTTTAAAACTTATAGTGGGGTGGCTGTCTTCACGCTAACCTAACCACCCCACCCCGAAATCACCAAAACCAAATATGTGGAGTCATCGGGCGTCGTTAGTTCACGTTTGTTCAGGTATTAAAATCGTTAGGACCTCAAAGGTTTAGACACAAAAAAAAAAACGAAAATTCATACTGAAGGTCTTGTTGACTGGGGTATCTCATTCCGAAGTGCAATAAAGTCAGTTTCATTTCGTTTGCCCGCAAATGGCATATCGGAATCGTTTGTTCATCGTAAGTTCACGTTTGTTTAGTAGGTAAAATCGTTAGGACCCAACTCATTCATACTTTTTTTTAAACTTAAAGTGGGGTGGCTGTCTTCACGCTAACCATCCCACCCCGAAATCACCGAAACCAAATTTGTGGAATCATCGGGCGTCGTTAGTTCACGTTTGTTCGTTAGGACCTCAATAGTTTAGACAAAAAAAAAAACGAAAATTCATACTGTTGACTGGGGTATCTCATTCCGAAGTGCAATAAACTCAGTTACAATGGTATCCTATCGATTCAAGTGCCTGAACAAACGACAACAGGCACTAAATTATCGATCTAGACTGGTACCATATGGGCATTCACAAAGATTTGGCTAGAAAATCAAATAGAACAAGCATTTAACTAGTGAAACGGAGGTCCAAGTGGAAGGGTTCAAATGCCTTTACGGAATCGGGTCCTAACGATGTGAGTGTATCAACACACGTCTACAGATATTTCTTGATAGATCTAAATCGTTTACATGCGGGCGCTCAAATAGGACTAGTCAGAAAAAAAATCCGAAGAAAAATTGAACAAATCAACTAGAGTATCTAAGTTGGAGGGGTCAAACGCCGAAATAGAATCGGGTACTTACGATTTAACTGCCTGAACAAACGACTATAGGCAAGACTTAATCGATCTAGACTGGTAACTTGCGGGCACTCAAATAGGTATAGCCAAAAAAATCTGAAGAAAATATAAATAAATTAACTAGAGTATCTAAGTTGGATGGGTCATACGCCGAGATAGAATCGGGTCCTAACGATTTAGCTGCCTGAACAAACGACAATAGGTAACACTTAATCGATCTGGACTAGTAATTTGCGGGCGCACTAATAGGTATAGTCAGAAAAAAAATCCGAAGAAAATTTAATGAAGTCAACTAGAGAAACTAAGTTGGAGGGGACATATTCAGAGATAGAATCGGGTCCTAACGATTTTACTGCCTGAACAAAAGACTATAGGCAACACTTATTCGATCTAGACCAGTAATTTGCGGGCGCACAAAAAGGTATAGTCAGAAAAAAAAACCGAAGAAAATTTTATTAAGTCAACTAGAATATCTAAGTTGGAGGGGACATACTCAGAGATAGAATCGGGTCCTAACGATTTAACTGCCTGAACAAACCATTATAGGCAACACTTAATCGATCTAGACCAGTAATTTGAGGGCGCACAAATAGGTATAGCCAGAAAAAAAATCCGAAGAAAATTTAAATAAGTCAACTAGAGTATCTAAGTTGGAGGGGTCATACTTAGAGATGGAATCGGGTCCTAACGATTTAACTGCCTGAACAAACGACTATAGGCAACACTTAATCGATCTAGACCAGTAATTTGCGGGCGCACTAACAGGTATAGTCAGAAAAAAAATCCGAAGAAAAATTAATGAAGTCAACTAGAGAAACTAAGTTGGAGGGGACATATTCAGAGATAGAATCGGGTCCTAACGATTTTACTGCCTGAACAAACGACAATAGGTAACACTTAATCGATCTGGACCAGTCATTTGCGGGCGCACTAATAGGTATAGTCAGAAAAAAAAATCCGAAGAAATTGTAATGAAGTCAACTAGAGAAACTAAGTTAGAGAGGACATATTCAGAGATAGAATCGGGTCCTAACGATTTAACTGCCTGAACAAAAGACTATAGGCAACACTTAATCGATCTAGACCAGTAATTTGCGGGCGCACAAATAGGTATAGTCAGAAAAAAAATCCGAAGAAAATTTAATGAAGTCAACTAGAGAAACTAAGTTGGAGGGGACATACTCAGAGATAGAATCGGGTCCTAACGATTTAACTGCCTGAACAAACCACTATAGGCAACACTTAATCGATCTAGACCAGTAATTTGCGGGCGCACTAATAGGTATAGTTAGAAAAAAAATCCGAAGAAAATTTAATGAAGTCAACTAGAGAAACTAAGTTGGAGGGGACATATTCAGAGATAGAATCGGGTCCTAACGATTTTACTGCCTGAACAAACGACAATAGGTAACACTTAATCGATCTGGACCAGTAATTTGCGGGCGCACAAATAGGTATAGTCAGAAAAAAAATCCGAAGGAACTTTTATTAATTCAACTAGAGTATCTAAGTTGGACAGGTCATACGCCGAGATAGGATCGGGTCCTAACGATTTAACTGCCTGAACAAACGACTATAGGCAACAGTTAATCGATCTAGACCAGTAACTTCCGGGCACACAAGGTAGGTATAGTTAGAAAAAAAATCCGAAGAAAATTTAAATAAGTCAACTAGAGTATCTAAGTTGGAGGGGTCATACTCAGAGATAGGATCGGGTCCTAACGATTTAAATGCCTGAACAAACGACTATAGGCAACACTTAATGGATCTAGACCAGTAATTTGCGGGCGCACAAATAGGTATAGTCAGAAAAAAAATCCGAAGAAAATTTTGTTAATTCAACTAGAGTATCTAAGTTAGATGGGTCATACGCCGAGATAGGATCGGGTCCTAACGATTTTACTGCCTGAACAAACGACTATAGGCAACACTTAATCGATCTAGACCAGTAATTTGCGGGCGCACTAATAGGTATAGTCAGAAAAAAAATCCGAAGAAAAATTAATGAAGTCAACTAGAGAAACTAAGTTGGAGGGGACATATTCAGAGATAGAATCGGGTCCTAACGATTTAGTTGCCTGAACAAACGACAATAGGCAACACTTAATCGATCTAGACCAGTAATTTGCGGGCGCACAATTAGGTATAGTCAGAAAAGAAATCCGAAGAAATTGTAATGATGTCAACTAGAGAAACTAAGTTGGAGGGGACATATTCAGAGATAGAATCGGGTCCTAACGATTTAGTTGCCTGAACAAACGACTATAGGCAACACTTAATCGATCTAGACCAGTAATTTGCGGGCGCACAAGGTAGGTATAGTCAGAAAAAAATCCAAAGAAAATTTAAATAAGTCAACAAGAGTATCTAAGTTGGTGGGGTCATACGCCGAGATAGAATCGGGTCCTAACGATTTAACTGCCTGAAATAACAACAAAAGGCCACACTTAATCGATCTAGACCAGTAATTTGCGGGCACACAAGGTAGGTATAGTCAGAAAAAAAATCCGAAGAAAATTTAATTAATTCAACTAGAGTATCTAAGTTTGAGGGGTCATACTCAGAGATAGAATCGGGTCCTAACGATTTAACTGCCTGAACAAACGACTATAGGCAACACTTAATCGATCTAGACCAGTAATTTGCGGGCGCACAAATAGGTAGAGTCAGAAAAGAAATCCGAAGAAAATTTTATTAAGTCAACTAGAATATCTAAGTTGGAGGGGAAAAACTCAGAGATAGAATCGGGTCCTAACGATTTAACTGCCTGAACAAACCACTATAAGCAACACTTAATCGATCTAGACCAGTAATTTGAGGGCGCACAAATAGGTATAGCCAGAAAAAAAATCCGAAGAAAATTTAAATAAGTCAACTAGAGTATCTAAGTTGGAGGGGTCATACTCAGAGATAGAATCGGGTCCTAACGATTTAACTGCCTGAACAAACGACTATAGGCAACACTTAATCGATCTAGACCAGTAATTTGCGGGCACACAAGGTAGGTGTAGTCAGAAAAAAATCCAAAGAAAATTTAAATAAGTCAACTAGAGTATCTAAGTTGGTGGGGTCATACGCCGAGATAGAATCGGGTCCTAACGATTTAACTGCCTGAACTAACGACAAGAGGCAACACTTAATCGATCTAGACCAGTAATTTGCGGGCGCACTAATAGGTATAGTCAGAAAAAGAATCCGAAGAAAATTTAATTAATTCAACTAGAGTATCTAAGTTTGAGGGGTCATACTCAGAGATAAAATCGGGTCCTAACGATTTAACTGCCTGAACAAACGACTATAGGCAACACTTAATCGATCTAGACCAGTAACTAGTGGGCGCACAAATAGGTATAGTCAGAAAAAAAATCCGAAGGAACTTTAATTAATTCAACTAGAGTATCTAAGTTGGATGGGTCATACGCCGAGATAGGATCGGGTCCTAACGATTTAACTGCCTGAACAAACGACTATAGGCAACAGTTAATCGATCTAGACTAGTAACTTGCGGGCACACAAGGTAGGTATAGTCAGAAAAAAAAACCGAAGAAAATTTAATTAATTCAACTAGAGTATCTAAGTTTGAGGGGTCATACTCAGAGATAGGATCGGGTCCTAACGAATTAACTGCCTGAACAAACGACTATAGGCAACAGTTAATCGATCTAGACCAGTAACTTGCGGGCACACAAGGTAGGTATAGTCAGAAAAAAATCCGAAGAAAATTTAATTAGGTAATTCAACTAGAGTATCTAAGTTTGAGGGGTCATACTCAGAGATAGAATCGGGTCCTAACGATTTAACTGCCTGAACAAACGACTATAGGCAACACTTAATCGATCTAGACCAGTAATTTGCGAGCGCACAAAAAGGTATAGTCAGAAAAAAAAACCGACCAAAATTAAATAAAGTCAACTAGAATAACTTTATTTTACTAAACGGTTAAAACTCACGTATTAATTGTCACTTCGGGCGACATGTTTCGAACTCTTCGTTATAACATGTCTCACGAAAGTTTAAATTCAACTAGAATATCTAAGTTGGAGGGGACATACTCAGAGATAGAATCGGGTCCCAACGATTTAACTGCCTGAACAAACGACTATTAGCAACAATTAATCGATCTAGACCAGTAATTTGCGGGCGCACAAATAGGTATAGTCAGAAAAAAAATCCGAGGAAAATTTTATTAAGTCAACTAGAATATCTAAGTTGGAGGGGACATAATCAGAGATAGAATCGGTTCCTAACGATTTAGCTGCCTGAACAAACGACAATAGGTAACACTAAATCGATCTGGACCAGTAATTTGGGGGCGCACTAATAGGTATAGTCAGAAAATAAATCCGAAGAAATTGTAATGAAGTCAACTAGAGAAACTAAGTTAGAGGGGACATATTCAGAGATAGAATCGGGTCCTCACGATTTAACTGCCTGAACAAACGACTTTTGGCAACACTTAATCGATCTAGACCAGTAATTTGGGGGCGCACTAATAGGTATAGTCAGAAAAAAAATCCGAAGAAAATTTAATGAAGTCAACTAGAGAAACTAAGTTGGAGGGGACATATTCAGAGATAGAATCGGGTCCTAACGATTTAACTGCCTGAACAAAAGACTATAGGTAACACTTTATCGATCTAGACCAGTAATTTGCAGGCGCACTAATAGGTATAGTCAGGAAAAAAATCCGAAGAAAATTTAATTAAGTCAACTAGAGTATCTAAGTTGGAGGGGACATACTCAGAGATGGAATCGGGTCCTAACGATTTAACTGCCTGAACAAACGACTATAGGCAACACTTAATCGATCTAGACCAGTAATTTGCGGGCGCACTAATAGGTATAGTCAGAAAAAAAAACCAAAGAAAATTTAAATAAGTCAACTAGAGTATCTAAGTTGGAGAGGTCATACTCAGAGATAGAATCGGGTCCTAACGATTTAACTGCCTAAACAAACCACTATAAGCAACACTTAATCGATCTAGACCAGTAATTTGAGGGCGCACAAATAGGTATAGCCAGAAAAAAAATCCGAAGAAAATTTAAATAAGTCAACTAGAGTATTAAAGTTGGAGGGGTCATACTCAGAGATAGAATCGGGTCCTAACGATTTAACTGCCTGAACAAACGATTATAGGCAACACTTAATCGATCTAGACCAGTAATTTGCGGGCACACAAGGTAGGTGTAGTCAGAAAAAAATCCAAAGAAAATTTAAATAAGTCAACTAGAGTATCTAAGTTGGTGGGGTCATACGCCGAGATAGAATCGGGTCCTAACGATTTAACTGCCTGAACTAACGACAAGAGGCAACACTTAATCGATCTAGACCAGTAATTTGCGGGCGCACTAATAGGTATAGTCAGAAAAAGAATCCGAAGAAAATTTAATTAATTCAACTAGAGTATCTAAGTTTGAGGGGTCATACTCAGAGATAAAATCGGGTCCTAACGATTTAACTGCCTGAACAAACGACTATCGGCAACACTTAATCGATCTAGACCAGTAACTAGTGGGCGCACAAATAGGTATAGTCAGAAAAAAAATCCGAAGGAACTTTAATTAATTCAACTAGAGTATCTAAGTTGGATGGGTCATACGCCGAGATAGGATCGGGTCCTAACGATTTAACTGCCTGAACAAACGACTATAGGCAACAGTTAATCGATCTAGACCAGTAACTTGCGGGCACACAAGGTAGGTATAGTCAGAAAAAAAATCCGAAGAAAATTTAATTAATTCAACTAGAGTATCTAAGTTTGAGGGGTCATACTCAGAGATAGGATCGGGTCCTAACGAATTAACTGCCTGAACAAACGACTATAGGCAACAGTTAATCGATCTAGACCAGTAACTTGCGGGCACACAAGGTAGGTATAGTCAGAAAAAAATCCGAAGAAAATTTAATTAGGTAATTCAACTAGAGTATCTAAGTTTGAGGGGTCATACTCAGAGATAGAATCGGGTCCTAACGATTTAACTGCCTGAACAAACGACTATAGGCAACACTTAATCGATCTAGACCAGTAATTTGCGAGCGCACAAATAGGTATAGTCAGAAAAAAAATCCGACCAAAATTAAATTAAGTCAACTAGAATATCTAAGTTGGAGGGGACATACTCAGAGATAGAATCGGGTCCCAACGATTTAACTGCCTGAACAAACGACTATTAGCAACACTTAATCGATCTAGACCAGTAATTTGCGGGCGCACAAATAGGTATAGTCAGAAAAAAAAACCGAGGAAAATTTTATTAAGTCAACTAGAATATCTAAGTTGGAGGGGACATAATCAGAGATAGAATCGGTTCCTAACGATTAAGCTGCCTGAACAAACGACAATAGGTAACACTTAATCGATCTGGACCAGTAATTTGGGGGCGCACTAATAGGTATAGTCAGAAAATAAATCCGAAGAAATTGTAATGAAGTCAACTAGAGAAACTAAGTTAGAGGGGACATATTCAGAGATAGAATCCGGTCCTCACGATTTAACTGCCTGAACAAACGACTATAGGCAACACGTAATCGATCTGGACCAGTAATTTGCGGGCGCACAATTAGGTATAGTCAGAAAAGAAATCCGAAGAAATTGTAATGAAGTCAACTAGAGAAACTAAGTTGGAGGGGACATATTCAGAGATAGAATCGGGTCCTAACGATTTATCTGCCTGAACAAACGACTATAGACAACACTTAATCGATCTAGACCAGTAATTTGCGGGCGCACTAACAGGTATAGTCAGAAAAAAAATCCGAAGAAAAATTAATGAAGTCAACTAGAGAAACTAAGTTGGAGGGGACATATTCAGAGATAAAATCGGGTCCTAACGATTTAACTGCCTGAACAAACGACTATAGGCAACACTTAATCGATCTAGACCAGTAATTTGCGGGCGTACTAATAGGTATAGTCAGAAAAAAAATCCGAAGAAAATTTAATTAAGTCAACTAGAGTATCTAAGTTGGAGGGGTCATACTCAGAGATAGAATCGGGTCCTAACGACTAAATTGCCTGAACAAACAA
Source organism: Cenopis cana (assembly GCA_951800055.1). NCBI lineage: Eukaryota > Metazoa > Arthropoda > Insecta > Lepidoptera > Tortricidae > Cenopis > Cenopis cana. Next base: position 7,313,444 of record OX637486.1, on the reverse strand, counting down.
CTATAGGCAACACTTAATCGATCTAGACCAGTAATTTGCGGGCGCACTAATAGGTATAGTCAGAAAAAAAATCCGACGAAAATTAAATTAAGTCAACTAGAGTATCTAAGTTAGATGGGTCATACGCCGAGATAGGATCGGGTCCTAACGATTTAACTACCTGAACAAACGACTAAAGGCAACACTTAATCGATCTGGACCAGTAATTTGCGGGCGCACAATTAGGTATAGTCAGAAAAGAAATCCGAAGAAATTGTAATGAAGTCAACTAGAGAAACTAAGTTGGAGGGGACATATTCAGAGATAGAATCGGGTCCTAACGATTTAACTGCCTGAAAAAACGACTATAGGCAACACTTAATCGATCTAGACCAGTAATTTGCGGGCACACAAGGTAGGTGTAGTCAGAAAAAAATCCAAAGAAAATTTAAATAAGTCAACTAGAGTATCTAAGTTGGTGGGGTCATACGCCGAGATAGAATCGGGTCCTAACGATTTAACTGCCTGAACTAACGACAAGAGGCAACACTTAATCGATCTACACCAGTAATTTGCGGGCGCACTAATAGGTATAGTCAGAAAAAGAATCCGAAGAAAATTTAATTAATTCAACTAGAGTATCTAAGTTTGAGGGGTCATACTCAGAGATAAAATCGGGTCCTAACGATTTAACTGCCTGAACAAATGACTATAGGCAACACTTAATCGATCTAGACCAGTAACTAGTGGGCGCACAAATAGGTATAGTCAGAAAAAAAATCCGAAGGAACTTTAATTAATTCAACTAGAGTATCTAAGTTGGATGGGTCATACGCCGAGATAGGATCGGGTCCTAACGATTTAACTGCCTGAACAAACGACTATAGGCAACAGTTAATCGATCTAGACTAGTAACTTGCGGGCACACAAGGTAGGTATAGTCAGAAAAAAAAACCGAAGAAAATTTAATTAATTCAACTAGAGTATCTAAGTTTGAGGGGTCATACTCAGAGATAGGATCGGGTCCTAACGAATTAACTGCCTGAACAAACGACTATAGGCAACAGTTAATCGATCTAGACCAGTAACTTGCGGGCACACAAGGTAGGTATAGTCAGAAAAAAATCCGAAGAAAATTTAATTAGGTAATTCAACTAGAGTATCTAAGTTTGAGGGGTCATACTCAGAGATAGAATCGGGTCCTAACGATTTAACTGCCTGAACAAACGACTATAGGCAACACTTAATCGATCTAGACCAGTAATTTGCGAGCGCACAAAAAGGTATAGTCAGAAAAAAAAACCGACCAAAATTAAATAAAGTCAACTAGAATAACTTTATTTTACTAAACGGTTAAAACTCACGTATTAATTGTCACTTCGGGCGACATGTTTCGAACTCTTCGTTATAACATGTCTCACGAAAGTTTAAATTCAACTAGAATATCTAAGTTGGAGGGGACATACTCAGAGATAGAATCGGGTCCCAACGATTTAACTGCCTGAACAAACGACTATTAGCAACAATTAATCGATCTAGACCAGTAATTTGCGGGCGCACAAATAGGTATAGTCAGAAAAAAAATCCGAGGAAAATTTTATTAAGTCAACTAGAATATCTAAGTTGGAGGGGACATAATCAGAGATAGAATCGGTTCCTAACGATTTAGCTGCCTGAACAAACGACAATAGGTAACACTAAATCGATCTGGACCAGTAATTTGGGGGCGCACTAATAGGTATAGTCAGAAAATAAATCCGAAGAAATTGTAATGAAGTCAACTAGAGAAACTAAGTTAGAGGGGACATATTCAGAGATAGAATCGGGTCCTCACGATTTAACTGCCTGAACAAACGACTTTTGGCAACACTTAATCGATCTAGACCAGTAATTTGGGGGCGCACTAATAGGTATAGTCAGAAAAAAAATCCGAAGAAAATTTAATGAAGTCAACTAGAGAAACTAAGTTGGAGGGGACATATTCAGAGATAGAATCGGGTCCTAACGATTTAACTGCCTGAACAAAAGACTATAGGTAACACTTTATCGATCTAGACCAGTAATTTGCAGGCGCACTAATAGGTATAGTCAGAAAAAAAATCCGAAGAAAATTTAATTAAGTCAACTAGAGTATCTAAGTTGGAGGGGACATACTCAGAGATGGAATCGGGTCCTAACGATTTAACTGCCTGAACAAACGACTATAGGCAACACTTAATCGATCTAGACAAGTAATTTGCGGGCGCACTAATAGGTATAGTCAGAAAAAAAAACCAAAGAAAATTTAAATAAGTCAACTAGAGTATCTAAGTTGGAGAGGTCATACTCAGAGATAGAATCGGGTCCTAACGATTTAACTGCCTAAACAAACCACTATAAGCAACACTTAATCGATCTAGACCAGTAATTTGAGGGCGCACAAATAGGTATAGCCAGAAAAAAAATCCGAAGAAAATTTAAATAAGTCAACTAGAGTATTAAAGTTGGAGGGGTCATACTCAGAGATAGAATCGGGTCCTAACGATTTAACTGCCTGAACAAACGACTATAGGCAACACTTAATCGATCTAGACCAGTAATTTGCGGGCACACAAGGTAGGTGTAGTCAGAAAAAAATCCAAAGAAAATTTAAATAAGTCAACTAGAGTATCTAAGTTGGTGGGGTCATACGCCGAGATAGAATCGGGTCCTAACGATTTAACTGCCTGAACTAACGACAAGAGGCAACACTTAATCGATCTAGACCAGTAATTTGCGGGCGCACTAATAGGTATAGTCAGAAAAAGAATCCGAAGAAAATTTAATTAATTCAACTAGAGTATCTAAGTTTGAGGGGTCATACTCAGAGATAAAATCGGGTCCTAACGATTTAACTGCCTGAACAAACGACTATCGGCAACACTTAATCGATCTAGACCAGTAACTAGTGGGCGCACAAATAGGTATAGTCAGAAAAAAAATCCGAAGGAACTTTAATTAATTCAACTAGAGTATCTAAGTTGGATGGGTCATACGCCGAGATAGGATCGGGTCCTAACGATTTAACTGCCTGAACAAACGTCTATAGGCAACAGTTAATCGATCTAGACCAGTAACTTGCGGGCACACAAGGTAGGTATAGTCAGAAAAAAAATCCGAAGAAAATTTAATTAATTCAACTAGAGTATCTAAGTTTGAGGGGTCATACTCAGAGATAGGATCGGGTCCTAACGAATTAACTGCCTGAACAAACGACTATAGGCAACAGTTAATCGATCTAGACCAGTAACTTGCGGGCACACAAGGTAGGTATAGTCAGAAAAAAATCCGAAGAAAATTTAATTAGGTAATTCAACTAGAGTATCTAAGTTTGAGGGGTCATACTCAGAGATAGAATCGGGTCCTAACGATTTAACTGCCTGAACAAACGACTATAGGCAACACTTAATCGATCTAGACCAGTAATTTGCGAGCGCACAAATAGGTATAGTCAGAAAAAAAATCCGACCAAAATTAAATTAAGTCAACTAGAATATCTAAGTTGGAGGGGACATACTCAGAGATAGAATCGGGTCCCAACGATTTAACTGCCTGAACAAACGACTATTAGCAACACTTAATCGATCTAGACCAGTAATTTGCGGGCGCACAAATAGGTATAGTCAGAAAAAAAAACCGAGGAAAATTTTATTAAGTCAACTAGAATATCTAAGTTGGAGGGGACATAATCAGAGATAGAATCGGTTCCTAACGATTAAGCTGCCTGAACAAACGACAATAGGTAACACTTAATCGATCTGGACCAGTAATTTGGGGGCGCACTAATAGGTATAGTCAGAAAATAAATCCGAAGAAATTGTAATGAAGTCAACTAGAGAAACTAAGTTAGAGGGGACATATTCAGAGATAGAATCCGGTCCTCACGATTTAACTGCCTGAACAAACGACTATAGGCAACACTTAATCGATCTAGACCAGTAATTTGGGGGCGCACTAATAGGTATAGTCAGAAAAAAAATCCGAAGAAAATTTAATGAAGTCAACTAGAGAAACTAAGTTGGAGGGGACATATTCAGAGATAGAATCAGGTCTTAACGATTTAGTTGCCTGAACAAACGACAATAGGCAACACTTAATCGATCTGGACCAGTAATTTGCGGGCGCACAATTAGGTATAGTCAGAAAAGAAATCCGAAGAAATTGTAATGAAGTCAACTAGAGAAACTAAGTTGGAGGGGACATATTCAGAGATAGAATCGGGTCCTAACGATTTATCTGCCTGAACAAACGACTATAGGCAACACTTAATCGATCTAGACCAGTAATTTGCGGGCGCACTAACAGGTATAGTCAGAAAAAAAATCCGAAGGAACTTTTATTAATTCAACTAGAGTATCTAAGTTGGACAGGTCATACGCCGAGATAGGATCGGGTCCTAACGATTTAACTGCCTGAACAAACGACTATAGGCAACAGTTAATCGATCTAGACCAGTAACTTCCGGGCACACAAGGTAGGTATAGTTAGAAAAAAAATCCGAAGAAAATTTAAATAAGTCAACTAGAGTATCTAAGTTGGAGGGGTCATACTCAGAGATAGGATCGGGTCCTAACGATTTAAATGCCTGAACAAACGACTATAGGCAACACTTAATGGATCTAGACCAGTAATTTGCGGGCGCACAAATAGGTATAGTCAGAAAAAAAATCCGAAGAAAATTTTGTTAATTCAACTAGAGTATCTAAGTTAGATGGGTCATACGCCGAGATAGGATCGGGTCCTAACGATTTTACTGCCTGAACAAACGACTATAGGCAACACTTAATCGATCTAGACCAGTAATTTGCGGGCGCACTAATAGGTATAGTCAGAAAAAAAATCCGAAGAAAAATTAATGAAGTCAACTAGAGAAACTAAGTTGGAGGGGACATATTCAGAGATAGAATCGGGTCCTAACGATTTAGTTGCCTGAACAAACGACAATAGGCAACACTTAATCGATCTAGACCAGTAATTTGCGGGCGCACAATTAGGTATAGTCAGAAAAGAAATCCGAAGAAATTGTAATGATGTCAACTAGAGAAACTAAGTTGGAGGGGACATATTCAGAGATAGAATCGGGTACTAACGATTTAGTTGCCTGAACAAACGACTATAGGCAACACTTAATCGATCTAGACCAGTAATTTGCGGGCGCACAAGGTAGGTATAGTCAGAAAAAAATCCAAAGAAAATTTAAATAAGTCAACAAGAGTATCTAAGTTGGTGGGGTCATACGCCGAGATAGAATCGGGTCCTAACGATTTAACTGCCTGAAATAACAACAAAAGGCCACACTTAATCGATCTAGACCAGTAATTTGCGGGCACACAAGGTAGGTATAGTCAGAAAAAAAATCCGAAGAAAATTTAATTAATTCAACTAGAGTATCTAAGTTTGAGGGGTCATACTCAGAGATAGAATCGGGTCCTAACGATTTAACTGCCTGAACAAACGACTATAGGCAACACTTAATCGATCTAGACCAGTAATTTGCGGGCGCACAAATAGGTAGAGTCAGAAAAGAAATCCGAAGAAAATTTTATTAAGTCAACTAGAATATCTAAGTTGGAGGGGAAAAACTCAGAGATAGAATCGGGTCCTAACGATTTAACTGCCTGAACAAACCACTATAAGCAACACTTAATCGATCTAGACCAGTAATTTGAGGGCGCACAAATAGGTATAGCCAGAAAAAAAATCCGAAGAAAATTTAAATAAGTCAACTAGAGTATCTAAGTTGGAGGGGTCATACTCAGAGATAGAATCGGGTCCTAACGATTTAACTGCCTGAACAAACGACTATAGGCAACACTTAATCGATCTAGACCAGTAATTTGCGGGCACACAAGGTAGGTGTAGTCAGAAAAAAATCCAAAGAAAATTTAAATAAGTCAACTAGAGTATCTAAGTTGGTGGGGTCATACGCCGAGATAGAATCGGGTCCTAACGATTTAACTGCCTGAACTAACGACAAGAGGCAACACTTAATCGATCTAGACCAGTAATTTGCGGGCGCACTAATAGGTATAGTCAGAAAAAGAATCCGAAGAAAATTTAATTAATTCAACTAGAGTATCTAAGTTTGAGGGGTCATACTCAGAGATAAAATCGGGTCCTAACGATTTAACTGCCTGAACAAACGACTATAGGCAACACTTAATCGATCTAGACCAGTAACTAGTGGGCGCACAAATAGGTATAGTCAGAAAAAAAATCCGAAGGAACTTTAATTAATTCAACTAGAGTATCTAAGTTGGATGGGTCATACGCCGAGATAGGATCGGGTCCTAACGATTTAACTGCCTGAACAAACGACTATAGGCAACAGTTAATCGATCTAGACTAGTAACTTGCGGGCACACAAGGTAGGTATAGTCAGAAAAAAAAACCGAAGAAAATTTAATTAATTCAACTAGAGTATCTAAGTTTGAGGGGTCATACTCAGAGATAGGATCGGGTCCTAACGAATTAACTGCCTGAACAAACGACTATAGGCAACAGTTAATCGATCTAGACCAGTAACTTGCGGGCACACAAGGTAGGTATAGTCAGAAAAAAATCCGAAGAAAATTTAATTAGGTAATTCAACTAGAGTATCTAAGTTTGAGGGGTCATACTCAGAGATAGAATCGGGTCCTAACGATTTAACTGCCTGAACAAACGACTATAGGCAACACTTAATCGATCTAGACCAGTAATTTGCGAGCGCACAAAAAGGTATAGTCAGAAAAAAAAACCGACCAAAATTAAATAAAGTCAACTAGAATAACTTTATTTTACTAAACGGTTAAAACTCACGTATTAATTGTCACTTCGGGCGACATGTTTCGAACTCTTCGTTATAACATGTCTCACGAAAGTTTAAATTCAACTAGAATATCTAAGTTGGAGGGGACATACTCAGAGATAGAATCGGGTCCCAACGATTTAACTGCCTGAACAAACGACTATTAGCAACAATTAATCGATCTAGACCAGTAATTTGCGGGCGCACAAATAGGTATAGTCAGAAAAAAAATCCGAGGAAAATTTTATTAAGTCAACTAGAATATCTAAGTTGGAGGGGACATAATCAGAGATAGAATCGGTTCCTAACGATTTAGCTGCCTGAACAAACGACAATAGGTAACACTAAATCGATCTGGACCAGTAATTTGGGGGCGCACTAATAGGTATAGTCAGAAAATAAATCCGAAGAAATTGTAATGAAGTCAACTAGAGAAACTAAGTTAGAGGGGACATATTCAGAGATAGAATCGGGTCCTCACGATTTAACTGCCTGAACAAACGACTTTTGGCAACACTTAATCGATCTAGACCAGTAATTTGGGGGCGCACTAATAGGTATAGTCAGAAAAAAAATCCGAAGAAAATTTAATGAAGTCAACTAGAGAAACTAAGTTGGAGGGGACATATTCAGAGATAGAATCGGGTCCTAACGATTTAACTGCCTGAACAAAAGACTATAGGTAACACTTTATCGATCTAGACCAGTAATTTGCAGGCGCACTAATAGGTATAGTCAGGAAAAAAATCCGAAGAAAATTTAATTAAGTCAACTAGAGTATCTAAGTTGGAGGGGACATACTCAGAGATGGAATCGGGTCCTAACGATTTAACTGCCTGAACAAACGACTATAGGCAACACTTAATCGATCTAGACCAGTAATTTGCGGGCGCACTAATAGGTATAGTCAGAAAAAAAAACCAAAGAAAATTTAAATAAGTCAACTAGAGTATCTAAGTTGGAGAGGTCATACTCAGAGATAGAATCGGGTCCTAACGATTTAACTGCCTAAACAAACCACTATAAGCAACACTTAATCGATCTAGACCAGTAATTTGAGGGCGCACAAATAGGTATAGCCAGAAAAAAAATCCGAAGAAAATTTAAATAAGTCAACTAGAGTATTAAAGTTGGAGGGGTCATACTCAGAGATAGAATCGGGTCCTAACGATTTAACTGCCTGAACAAACGATTATAGGCAACACTTAATCGATCTAGACCAGTAATTTGCGGGCACACAAGGTAGGTGTAGTCAGAAAAAAATCCAAAGAAAATTTAAATAAGTCAACTAGAGTATCTAAGTTGGTGGGGTCATACGCCGAGATAGAATCGGGTCCTAACGATTTAACTGCCTGAACTAACGACAAGAGGCAACACTTAATCGATCTAGACCAGTAATTTGCGGGCGCACTAATAGGTATAGTCAGAAAAAGAATCCGAAGAAAATTTAATTAATTCAACTAGAGTATCTAAGTTTGAGGGGTCATACTCAGAGATAAAATCGGGTCCTAACGATTTAACTGCCTGAACAAACGACTATCGGCAACACTTAATCGATCTAGACCAGTAACTAGTGGGCGCACAAATAGGTATAGTCAGAAAAAAAATCCGAAGGAACTTTAATTAATTCAACTAGAGTATCTAAGTTGGATGGGTCATACGCCGAGATAGGATCGGGTCCTAACGATTTAACTGCCTGAACAAACGACTATAGGCAACAGTTAATCGATCTAGACCAGTAACTTGCGGGCACACAAGGTAGGTATAGTCAGAAAAAAAATCCGAAGAAAATTTAATTAATTCAACTAGAGTATCTAAGTTTGAGGGGTCATACTCAGAGATAGGATCGGGTCCTAACGAATTAACTGCCTGAACAAACGACTATAGGCAACAGTTAATCGATCTAGACCAGTAACTTGCGGGCACACAAGGTAGGTATAGTCAGAAAAAAATCCGAAGAAAATTTAATTAGGTAATTCAACTAGAGTATCTAAGTTTGAGGGGTCATACTCAGAGATAGAATCGGGTCCTAACGATTTAACTGCCTGAACAAACGACTATAGGCAACACTTAATCGATCTAGACCAGTAATTTGCGAGCGCACAAATAGGTATAGTCAGAAAAAAAATCCGACCAAAATTAAATTAAGTCAACTAGAATATCTAAGTTGGAGGGGACATACTCAGAGATAGAATCGGGTCCCAACGATTTAACTGCCTGAACAAACGACTATTAGCAACACTTAATCGATCTAGACCAGTAATTTGCGGGCGCACAAATAGGTATAGTCAGAAAAAAAAACCGAGGAAAATTTTATTAAGTCAACTAGAATATCTAAGTTGGAGGGGACATAATCAGAGATAGAATCGGTTCCTAACGATTAAGCTGCCTGAACAAACGACAATAGGTAACACTTAATCGATCTGGACCAGTAATTTGGGGGCGCACTAATAGGTATAGTCAGAAAATAAATCCGAAGAAATTGTAATGAAGTCAACTAGAGAAACTAAGTTAGAGGGGACATATTCAGAGATAGAATCCGGTCCTCACGATTTAACTGCCTGAACAAACGACTATAGGCAACACGTAATCGATCTGGACCAGTAATTTGCGGGCGCACAATTAGGTATAGTCAGAAAAGAAATCCGAAGAAATTGTAATGAAGTCAACTAGAGAAACTAAGTTGGAGGGGACATATTCAGAGATAGAATCGGGTCCTAACGATTTATCTGCCTGAACAAACGACTATAGACAACACTTAATCGATCTAGACCAGTAATTTGCGGGCGCACTAACAGGTATAGTCAGAAAAAAAATCCGAAGAAAAATTAATGAAGTCAACTAGAGAAACTAAGTTGGAGGGGACATATTCAGAGATAAAATCGGGTCCTAACGATTTAACTGCCTGAACAAACGACTATAGGCAACACTTAATCGATCTAGACCAGTAATTTGCGGGCGTACTAATAGGTATAGTCAGAAAAAAAATCCGAAGAAAATTTAATTAAGTCAACTAGAGTATCTAAGTTGGAGGGGTCATACTCAGAGATAGAATCGGGTCCTAACGACTAAATTGCCTGAACAAACAACTATAGGCAACACTTAATCGATCTAGACCAGTAATTTGCGGGCGCACTAATAGGTATAGTCAGAAAAAAAATCCGACGAAAATTAAATTAAGTCAACTAGAGTATCTAAGTTAGATGGGTCATACGCCGAGATAGGATCGGGTCCTAACGATTTAACTACCTGAACAAACGACTAAAGGCAACACTTAATCGATCTGGACCAGTAATTTGCGGGCGCACAATTAGGTATAGTCAGAAAAGAAATCCGAAGAAATTGTAATGAAGTCAACTAGAGAAACTAAGTTGGAGGGGACATATTCAGAGATAGAATCGGGTCCTAACGATTTAACTGCCTGAAAAAACGACTATAGGCAACACTTAATCGATCTAGACCAGTAATTTGCGGGCACACAAGGTAGGTGTAGTCAGAAAAAAATCCAAAGAAAATTTAAATAAGTCAACTAGAGTATCTAAGTTGGTGGGGTCATACGCCGAGATAGAATCGGGTCCTAACGATTTAACTGCCTGAACTAACGACAAGAGGCAACACTTAATCGATCTACACCAGTAATTTGCGGGCGCACTAATAGGTATAGTCAGAAAAAGAATCCGAAGAAAATTTAATTAATTCAACTAGAGTATCTAAGTTTGAGGGGTCATACTCAGAGATAAAATCGGGTCCTAACGATTTAACTGCCTGAACAAATGACTATAGGCAACACTTAATCGATCTAGACCAGTAACTAGTGGGCGCACAAATAGGTATAGTCAGAAAAAAAATCCGAAGGAACTTTAATTAATTCAACTAGAGTATCTAAGTTGGATGGGTCATACGCCGAGATAGGATCGGGTCCTAACGATTTAACTGCCTGAACAAACGACTATAGGCAACAGTTAATCGATCTAGACTAGTAACTTGCGGGCACACAAGGTAGGTATAGTCAGAAAAAAAAACCGAAGAAAATTTAATTAATTCAACTAGAGTATCTAAGTTTGAGGGGTCATACTCAGAGATAGGATCGGGTCCTAACGAATTAACTGCCTGAACAAACGACTATAGGCAACAGTTAATCGATCTAGACCAGTAACTTGCGGGCACACAAGGTAGGTATAGTCAGAAAAAAATCCGAAGAAAATTTAATTAGGTAATTCAACTAGAGTATCTAAGTTTGAGGGGTCATACTCAGAGATAGAATCGGGTCCTAACGATTTAACTGCCTGAACAAACGACTATAGGCAACACTTAATCGATCTAGACCAGTAATTTGCGAGCGCACAAAAAGGTATAGTCAGAAAAAAAAACCGACCAAAATTAAATAAAGTCAACTAGAATAACTTTATTTTACTAAACGGTTAAAACTCACGTATTAATTGTCACTTCGGGCGACATGTTTCGAACTCTTCGTTATAACATGTCTCACGAAAGTTTAAATTCAACTAGAATATCTAAGTTGGAGGGGACATACTCAGAGATAGAATCGGGTCCCAACGATTTAACTGCCTGAACAAACGACTATTAGCAACAATTAATCGATCTAGACCAGTAATTTGCGGGCGCACAAATAGGTATAGTCAGAAAAAAAATCCGAGGAAAATTTTATTAAGTCAACTAGAATATCTAAGTTGGAGGGGACATAATCAGAGATAGAATCGGTTCCTAACGATTTAGCTGCCTGAACAAACGACAATAGGTAACACTAAATCGATCTGGACCAGTAATTTGGGGGCGCACTAATAGGTATAGTCAGAAAATAAATCCGAAGAAATTGTAATGAAGTCAACTAGAGAAACTAAGTTAGAGGGGACATATTCAGAGATAGAATCGGGTCCTCACGATTTAACTGCCTGAACAAACGACTTTTGGCAACACTTAATCGATCTAGACCAGTAATTTGGGGGCGCACTAATAGGTATAGTCAGAAAAAAAATCCGAAGAAAATTTAATGAAGTCAACTAGAGAAACTAAGTTGGAGGGGACATATTCAGAGATAGAATCGGGTCCTAACGATTTAACTGCCTGAACAAAAGACTATAGGTAACACTTTATCGATCTAGACCAGTAATTTGCAGGCGCACTAATAGGTATAGTCAGAAAAAAAATCCGAAGAAAATTTAATTAAGTCAACTAGAGTATCTAAGTTGGAGGGGACATACTCAGAGATGGAATCGGGTCCTAACGATTTAACTGCCTGAACAAACGACTATAGGCAACACTTAATCGATCTAGACAAGTAATTTGCGGGCGCACTAATAGGTATAGTCAGAAAAAAAAACCAAAGAAAATTTAAATAAGTCAACTAGAGTATCTAAGTTGGAGAGGTCATACTCAGAGATAGAATCGGGTCCTAACGATTTAACTGCCTAAACAAACCACTATAAGCAACACTTAATCGATCTAGACCAGTAATTTGAGGGCGCACAAATAGGTATAGCCAGAAAAAAAATCCGAAGAAAATTTAAATAAGTCAACTAGAGTATTAAAGTTGGAGGGGTCATACTCAGAGATAGAATCGGGTCCTAACGATTTAACTGCCTGAACAAACGACTATAGGCAACACTTAATCGATCTAGACCAGTAATTTGCGGGCACACAAGGTAGGTGTAGTCAGAAAAAAATCCAAAGAAAATTTAAATAAGTCAACTAGAGTATCTAAGTTGGTGGGGTCATACGCCGAGATAGAATCGGGTCCTAACGATTTAACTGCCTGAACTAACGACAAGAGGCAACACTTAATCGATCTAGACCAGTAATTTGCGGGCGCACTAATAGGTATAGTCAGAAAAAGAATCCGAAGAAAATTTAATTAATTCAACTAGAGTATCTAAGTTTGAGGGGTCATACTCAGAGATAAAATCGGGTCCTAACGATTTAACTGCCTGAACAAACGACTATCGGCAACACTTAATCGATCTAGACCAGTAACTAGTGGGCGCACAAATAGGTATAGTCAGAAAAAAAATCCGAAGGAACTTTAATTAATTCAACTAGAGTATCTAAGTTGGATGGGTCATACGCCGAGATAGGATCGGGTCCTAACGATTTAACTGCCTGAACAAACGTCTATAGGCAACAGTTAATCGATCTAGACCAGTAACTTGCGGGCACACAAGGTAGGTATAGTCAGAAAAAAAATCCGAAGAAAATTTAATTAATTCAACTAGAGTATCTAAGTTTGAGGGGTCATACTCAGAGATAGGATCGGGTCCTAACGAATTAACTGCCTGAACAAACGACTATAGGCAACAGTTAATCGATCTAGACCAGTAACTTGCGGGCACACAAGGTAGGTATAGTCAGAAAAAAATCCGAAGAAAATTTAATTAGGTAATTCAACTAGAGTATCTAAGTTTGAGGGGTCATACTCAGAGATAGAATCGGGTCCTAACGATTTAACTGCCTGAACAAACGACTATAGGCAACACTTAATCGATCTAGACCAGTAATTTGCGAGCGCACAAATAGGTATAGTCAGAAAAAAAATCCGACCAAAATTAAATTAAGTCAACTAGAATATCTAAGTTGGAGGGGACATACTCAGAGATAGAATCGGGTCCCAACGATTTAACTGCCTGAACAAACGACTATTAGCAACACTTAATCGATCTAGACCAGTAATTTGCGGGCGCACAAATAGGTATAGTCAGAAAAAAAAACCGAGGAAAATTTTATTAAGTCAACTAGAATATCTAAGTTGGAGGGGACATAATCAGAGATAGAATCGGTTCCTAACGATTAAGCTGCCTGAACAAACGACAATAGGTAACACTTAATCGATCTGGACCAGTAATTTGGGGGCGCACTAATAGGTATAGTCAGAAAATAAATCCGAAGAAATTGTAATGAAGTCAACTAGAGAAACTAAGTTAGAGGGGACATATTCAGAGATAGAATCCGGTCCTCACGATTTAACTGCCTGAACAAACGACTATAGGCAACACTTAATCGATCTAGACCAGTAATTTGGGGGCGCACTAATAGGTATAGTCAGAAAAAAAATCCGAAGAAAATTTAATGAAGTCAACTAGAGAAACTAAGTTGGAGGGGACATATTCAGAGATAGAATCAGGTCTTAACGATTTAGTTGCCTGAACAAACGACAATAGGCAACACTTAATCGATCTGGACCAGTAATTTGCGGGCGCACAATTAGGTATAGTCAGAAAAGAAATCCGAAGAAATTGTAATGAAGTCAACTAGAGAAACTAAGTTGGAGGGGACATATTCAGAGATAGAATCGGGTCCTAACGATTTATCTGCCTGAACAAACGACTATAGGCAACACTTAATCGATCTAGACCAGTAATTTGCGGGCGCACTAACAGGTATAGTCAGAAAAAAAATCCGAAGAAAAATTAATGAAGTCAACTAGAGAAACTAAGTTGGAGGGGACATATTCAGAGATAAAATCGGGTCCTAACGATTTAACTGCCTGAACAAACGACTATAGGCAACACTTAATCGATCTAGACCAGTAATTTGCGGGCGTACTAATAGGTATAGTCAGAAAAAAAATCCGAAGAAAATTTAATTAAGTCAACTAGAGTATCTAAGTTGGAGGGGTCATACTCAGAGATAGAATCGGGTCCTAACGACTAAATTGCCTGAACAAACAACTATAGGCAACACTTAATCGATCTAGACCAGTAATTTGCGGGCGCACTAATAGGTATAGTCAGAAAAAAAATCCGACGAAAATTAAATTAAGTCAACTAGAGTATCTAAGTTAGATGGGTCATACGCCGAGATAGGATCGGGTCCTAACGATTTAACTACCTGAACAAACGACTAAAGGCAACACTTAATCGATCTGGACCAGTAATTTGCGGGCGCACAATTAGGTATAGTCAGAAAAGAAATCCGAAGAAATTGTAATGAAGTCAACTAGAGAAACTAAGTTGGAGGGGACATATTCAGAGACAGAATCGGGTCCTAACGATTTAACTGCCTGAAAAAACGACTATAGGCAACACTTAATCGATCTAGACCAGTAATTTGCGGGCTCACTAACAGGTATAGTCAGAAAAAAAATCCGAAGAAAAATTAATGAAGTCAACTAGAGTATCTAAGTTGGAGGGGACATACTCAGAGATGGAATCGGGTCCTAACGACTAAATTGCCTGAACAAACAACGATAGGCAACACTTAATCGATCTAGACCAGTAATTTGCGGGCGCACTAATAGGTATAGTCAGAAAAAAAATCCGACGAAAATTAAATTAAGTCAACTAGAGTATCTAAGTTAGATGGGTCATACGCCGAGATAGGATCGGGTCCTAACGATTTAACTGCCTGAACATACGACTATAGGCAACACTTAATCGATCTAGACCAGTAATTTGCGGGCGCACTGATAGGTATAGTCAGAAAAAAAATCCGAAGAAAATTTAATGAAGTCAACTAGAGAAACTAAGTTGGAGGGGACATATTCAGAGATAGAATCGGGTCCTAACGATTTAGTGGCCTGAACAAACGACAATAGGCAACACTTAATCTATCTGGACCAGTAATTTGCGGGCGCACAATTAGATATAGTCAGAAAAGAAATCCGAAGAAATTGTAATGAAGTCAACTAGAGAAACTAAGTTGGAGGGGACATATTCAGAGATAGAATCGGGTCCTAACGATTTAACTGCCTAAACAAACGACTATAGGCAACATTTAATCGATCTAGACCAGTAATTTGCGGGCGTACTAATAGGTATAGTCAGAAAAAAAATCCGAAGAAAATTTAATTAAGTCAACTAGAGTATCTAAGTTGGAGGGGACATACTCAGAGATGGAATCGGGTCCTAACAATTTAACTGCCTGAACAAACGACTATAGGCAACACTTAATCGATCTAGACCAGTAATTTGCGGGCGTACTAATAGGTATAGTCAGAAAAAAAAACCGAAGAAAATTCAAATAAGTCAACTAGAGTATCTAAGTTGGAGGGGTCATACTCAGAGATAGAATCGGGTCCTAACGACTAAATTGCCTGAACAAACAACTATAGGCAACACTTAAGCGATCTAGACCAGTAATTTGCGGGCGCACTAATAGGTATAGTCAGAAAAAAAATCCGAAGAAAATTTAATGAAGACAACTAGAGAAACTAAGTTGGATGGGACATACTCAGAGATAGAATCGGGTCCTAACGATTTAACTGCCTGAACTAACCACTATAGGCAACACTTAATCGATCTAGACCAGTAATTTGCGGGCGCACTAATAGGTATAGTCAGAAAAAAAATCCGAAGAAAATTTAATGAAGACAACTAGAGAAACTAAGTTGGAGGGGACATACTCAGAGATAGAATCGGGTCCTAACGATTTAACTGCCTGAACTAACCACTATAGGCAACACTTAATCGATCTAGACCAGTAATTTGAGGGCGCGCAAATAGGTATAGCCAGAAAAAAAATCCGAAGAAAATTTAAATAAGTCAACTAGAGTATCTAAGTTGGAGGGGTCATACTCAGAGATAGAATCGGGTCCTAACGACTAAATTGCCTGAACAAACAACTATAGGCAACACTTAATCGATCTAGACCAGTAATTTGCGGGCGCACTAATAGGTATAGTCAGAAAAAAAATCCGATGAAAATTAAATTAAGTCAACTAGAGTATCTAAGTTGGAGGGGACATACTCAGAGATAGAATCGGGTCCTAACGATTTAACTGCCTGAACATACGACTATAGGCAACACTTAATCGATCTAGACTAGTAATTTGCGGGCGCACTAATAGGTATAGTCAGAAAAAAAATCCGAAGAAAATTTAATTAAGTCAACTAGAGTATCTAAGTTGGATGGGTCACACGCCGAGATAGAATCGGGTCCTTACGATTTTACTGCCTGAACAAACGACTATAGGCAATACTTAATCGATCTAGATAGGAAATTTGCTGGCGCATAGGTTTAGGTATAGTCAGAAAAAACTCCGAAGAAAATTTTAATAAGTCAACTAGAGTATCTAAGTTGGAGGGGTCATACCATATACGCCGAGATAGAATCGGATATAATCCTGACCTCCGAAATAGTCGAAAGCGAGTATAATGACGATTTTTCGCACAAACCGTTTTTTACGTAAAATTCATAATAAATGTAAAAGGACAATGGGCATTTTGGTACCCGGACCAATAGAGTTGAGTGTGGTGTCGTTGGATAGGTCTCAGCAAGACGATAAATAGTTAGTATGGTGATCAGTCTCGGATTGCTGTGTGAACAGAGATATTTGGATTTGAAAATGCTACGAGTTTGTTCATTACCGTACCAGCGACGCGTCCCGTCCTAAGTACGTATTTGAATATATAAGCGCAAAAATACACACAATTAATACATAAAAACTTTTCTCAGGAATCAAGCTTTAATCAGGTGAAAACAGCATTAAAATCGGTTCAGTAGTTTTAGAGTTTACCCTGATTTGACAAACTGGCCGTAGCGTAGGAAGAGTGGCCGTTAGCCTTATTATTATTAATCATTTATTCACAGACAACAGGGGTCCATTTGTGTTAGTAAGTTCTTAATTTATATTAGTAGATTTCAAATTAAATTATACAATTAAATTAGAAAATTAAAACAAAAACTAACAATACATAACATCATCACAATTTGAATTAAAATTATAATTTACAATAATTCTTCATATAACATGTCCAAATTATGTCAAAAAAATAAAAATAAAATAAAATAATAATTATATATACTAATACGTCCTTTCCCTATTACGCGGCACTGGTGCGTGGAGCGACATCCAGTGACACGCAAAAGGACCATCTACCCTATTCCCGACCACTGCCAGGAGGCTGTTGCCGCTGTCCCGCGCTCTGCACGCCATGGACGCGGCGCGCTTGCGCATGATGGCGTGGAAGCCGTCCACGCGCGCCTCGCAGAGCATACCCGACGCACTGCAGTGGCGGGGCAGCCGCAGCAGCGCCCGAAACGCATTGTTGAACTGGACGCGAAGAGCATTGTAAGATTTTTGAGTATAACTAACCCACAGGCTGCTCGTGTAGAATGTCGTGCAATAGGCTCTGAATAAAGTGATTTTAACACTCTTTGAGCATCGAGCAAACCTGCGGGCTATCATATTGGCTCTAATCGACAATGCTCTTCGCTCCCGCTCAACATCAGCATCATCCTTTAAATCCTCTGTCACAATGTGACCTAAGTATTTAAAGTGCCTTACTCGCCTTAAGGGTACGCCACATAACTTTACAGGTGGCACACTTGACGGACACTTGGTCCACGATTTGAACACCATAAGTTCGCTCTTCTTTGCGTTATATTTTAGACCATGAGTCAGTGCAAAGTCTTCACAAATACTTATAAGTTCTCTCAGGCCACCGACCGAGGCACTCAGCAGCACCATGTCATCCGCGTAGCTAATGTTATTAAAACATACCCCGTCAACGTGACAACCCACATGGCGACTGCTGAGCTCCTCGATCAGTTCATTCACATACAGGTTGAAGAGTGATGGTGAGGTTAACCCCCCCTGTCTCACCCCACACTCCAACCTGTACTCGTCCGACAGTACACCTGCCCATCTCACGCAGTTGACCTGGTTTCCATACCAATATCTAAATATGCTAATAAGCTCTTGAGGTAGCTGACATTTTTCTAGCTTCCTCCACAAGATATCGTAAGAAACCAGGTCAAATGCTTTCGAGAGATCAAGAAAACAGGCATACACAGGAGTATCGCGTTTGGTATAGTATGAGACGGCATGCTTCAAGCACACAATTGCACCAGGTAGAGTCAGTCCAACCCAACCCAGGTCTGGCCTGAGTTTATTGCTAGACTCTTCTCAGCTAGGAAAGGTTTAGTAAACCAGAGGAAAAACTCCCAATAACTCGATTCCACTCACACCCTAGATTCGGTTGAAGCCGCTCAACCAATCTCACTGGAGCGCAAAGTCTTAGAGTATTCCAGTGTTTAAACCGCCCGCGTGGTCGCGCCCTGGTTTCCCTTGAATTTTCCTCAGGCTACTTTGCAACCGCCAACTCCTATTTTGGTCAGGCTTTATTGGACCCGGCGGCCACAGTCAGGTTTTCAAAAAATACCAATTATTACGGAATAAAACAAAATATCACAGAAACTAATTTTACATGATAATAATTTAATATATTTATTCACTCCATCAGAAAGTAACTAAATAATGATATGTATAAGTAGGTACATAGTTTGGCGGTTGAGACTGGTGCCCAGGTCACCAGGTATCCAACCCTCAGAAATCTATAACACCTTTGCGACAGTCGATCACTGCGAAATCTAAAATGTAAGCCATTGTACTAAGTTAGCTAGAAGAGATAACTAAAAACATGACAAAAGTGTGTGTATTTTATAATAATTTTTTGTTCATCGTCGACTAAATGCAATGCTAATAGAAACAATAATCTGCTAATAATTCTAATAAATAGGCAACTCGTACGATAGGACATGTACCTAACGCACATATTATAGGTGTGATTCCCATGAAGTGTCCTGCAAAGGGATCCCTCGGCTACGGTAACCGTTTAACATCAAGAAGCATGCTAAGGAGATTCCAGACTACAATATTTTACCAAAAATTAAACGGTAAACGAGGACAGTCGTATAAAAATCTTAGAATAATGATGCTGATTTGAAATAAAAAAGATAGATCTTTCCTTCCCACCATGCCATCATTTTCATGTGTCTGTCTTTGAAATCAGACTGACGGGGACATGAAATAAAAGCCATATCCTAGAGAATCTAGAGATGTTACTGTTAGTGCGATACTTAGATCTACATAAATGTCAAATGCATTCCAAGCAGCATTCCAAGACGCCAACAGTTCAAATATACTTGTTGCAAGTAAACATAAAACAAATGCGATTCTAAAAAAAACGTTAATCTACAGTATGTTCACTGGGGGAAAGTTAGTGCATGCAGCCATAATTATAAATAGACGTATAAGACGCATACGATTTCAATTCGGCCCGGTTCCTATCCACAATGCCATGACGTCTTAGTACAGTCGAAGTCAAAGTATGTTTACATTTTTGTTCCTTATTCCTTTGTAATAACACGATAACTGTACAGTCAGCGTCATATAGTATGTAGCAGCCAAATAGTTCGGTACATCATATATTTTGTAAGGTGTACCGAACTATTTGGACAGTTTGGCTGCTACATACTACATGACGCTGACTGTACCTATGCATATCTTTGTCGTCGACTGTAAAGATGCAATTTATCACTTTTTAATTTGTTCACAGTGATATCTCGATCAAACTTGTCATCCTGCCTACATTCCTACATGGTCTACCATACCGTGCTAACAGTTCGACACTCTTATATGGCCCATTGTGCTATTTTGTCAACATGCCGTTTTATTTTCATAAATACATGTCTTTTTAACGTTTTTATCGAGCAAACTAGTTTTTATCATTGACGTCATAGAAATATAGATAGACCAGTGGGGATAGTTGACGATTTAACGATTCAGTTGATTAAGGCGACGAGTGGATAAGATGGAAGTCAGCCTGAGCCTCTTTGTCAGACGTTATTCTGATAACGCTACCCATCATAAGAATCCGTTAGTTAGGAAAGCTGTCAACTACGTTCCCATCCCTGCCCTGCCCCCACGTAACTCGGCGATTACTGATTAGCAAAGATGGAACGCTGCACTTATACACGAGCCGTGCACTTGGCCATTCCCGCTGACAGGGACGTCCACCGCACGATCGTGACAACCCGGCATTCATTTGTAGTCCCTATTCCGTCCCTATATCGCCGCATACCGGGTAGAGTCAGTCCGACCCAACTCGGGCCTAGCTTAGCATCTTTCTGAACTCTTCTCAGCTAGACTAGGTTTAGTGAACCAGCGACAAAACTCGATTCCACTCACATCTCAGATTCGGTTGAAGCTAATCTCCAACCGCGCACGTGATATACGTACTTTATTGGGCCTGGCCTATAAAGCCAGAAAAAATATGTTTGTACGTTGGTACAGTCGATAAATGAGAAGTCCCTATGACAGCTCAAAAATGCTACGAAAATTCCGATAAACTGATTATGAGTCAATGTCCAGCACAGGAACGTTACTCTTACTTCACTACTTTATGACAGTATGTATAAACTACCGAACAAAAATCGATGTCCCTAAATGCAACCCCAAAGGTTCCAAAATCCACCAATCCAATTCCAATGGACCCAACTTTCGAAGAGATCGCTTTTTACAAGTTTTACTTAAATCTTCTTAAAAAAATAAAAGCTTCTTATAAGCTACGGTAGCCCAGTGGTTCAAGCATGCGGCTGTCAAGCGGCGGTCGTGGGTTCGAATCCCAGCTCGTACCAATGAGTTTTTCGGAACTTATGTACGTAATATCATTTGATATTTACCGTTAGCTTTTCGGTGAAGGAAAACATCGTGAGGAAACCTGCATACATCCGCGAAGGAATTCAAAGTTGTATGTGAAGTCCCCAACTCGCTCTGGGCCAGCGTGGGGACGACTGCCCAATCCCTCTCATCTATGAGAGGAGGCCTGTGCCCAGCAGTGGGACATATATAGGCTGATGATGATGATGATGACTTAAATCTTCTTAGTCTTTTTGTATTATTTTCAGTGAACAGAAAATAACAAGTATTTTGTATTCAAACGATTAATACATGAATTAACAAAAACTAAATTAAACTATTACAAATATAAAATAAAACGAATAAAAGTCTAAAAAAGGCCCTTGTGGCATGGTGCCAAGAACGCTGGCAGCGTTTCCTCGCTGTATGGCGATACTAAGGGGTTGTCTCTGGTTCACTAAACCTAGTCTAGCTGAGAACCAGTTCACCAAGAAGCTAAGCTAGGCCCGACTTGGGTCGGACTGACTCTGCCTGGTATGCGGCGATATAGGGACGGAATAGGGACTATAAATGAATGCTGGCACGATTTTGAATTTGTATCGATATAATGATTTATACTCTTATGTAGGTATGGCTCGCTTGATTGACTCGGTCGGTACCTATTAAATGGAAACTGCTTCACTTTAATTAGTTTAGATACTTATTTTTCATATGTACCTACAGCTGGCACGTAAAATTTATGAAAGTTTCATTCATTTCATATAAATTCCACACCGATTTAATTTCAATATTTAACATTAATATGTTCCAATCAAATCAATAAAATAGCTACAAGTAATGGTCCCCCTTCATCTTCGGAAGTGTCAACAACTCTATATTACTTACGCACGTATAAATAACTGTGCCTATTCCGAATAATGTTAAATTATTCTACTAAATATTCCAAATGCGAGAGTTTAGATGTTAGGATGTTGGTTAGGTACTCAATCACATAAAGCAGCAGCTGAACGGATTATGATGAAAATTGCAAAAGAAAAAAAATGCACCACCACTTTACGAGTAGGGAAATCACCTAAAAAAATATTTTTTTCAAGATTTTATTCTACCGTTTTGTCAGCGTTATGATATGGATACTCATGCCAAATTACACTTTTCTGGTACTAGTGGTCACTGAGCTAAGTCGGGGATGGACGGATGGACGGGGACGGACATTGCAAAACTATAAGGGTTCCTTCCTTCCGGAATCCTACAAAGTTGGAATTTATTAAAGTGTGTCACGTTCTAATTACAAAATCACTGTATCAGCTTGAACTTTTAACAGTCAAGTTGCCCACTCACTTGACAAAACCTAATCCCAATAAGGTCTAGTTTCCCCTCGGGGTTGGAAGGTCAGACGGCAGTCGCTTCCATAAAAACTAGTGCCTACGCTAAAATCTTGGGATTAGGTAGCGGACCCCAGGCATCCTTCAGGATGCAACTTTACTGGGATAACGCTAGGAGGATGATGATAATAATGATTGGAAAGTCATAGTAAGTTTAAATAAAGCTGGCCATACACACTTAGGGTATGCTTGCGCAGATTTGCCTGTACAGTTCAACTGATCAGGTATAAAGCCCGGCTAGGTTGAGCACAAACCCGGTAGCGGTAAACCTGTGCACACTCTCAGCTGTAACCATGGCACCGTTCGTCTGCTGTGCTTGATGCTGACGCAGCACTATTAGGGTAAAACATAGCAAGCAAGCAATGAAAGGGCTTTTCGTAATGTCACTGCTTTTTTGTTTCAATCCTGATGTTCTGTGCCTTTGGTACGCCAGAGGCAAGGCTCTGATTTATACAATACAATAAAATGTACTAATCTTTCATTGCGTATAAGAGGATTTTTTTTCTATGAGCAAGCGCAATCTACCCCTTCGCGATCACTGGACAACTGAGGCATGCAAACGCCACACATGCTCAGTTTGTCCTGGACGTGTATTATACAATACTAAACTTGGCATTGTATACTGTAATATACATTGATTTTCAGGAAAACTGAAAACATTCGATTTTTTTAAATAATTCTAACATATTTTTGAGCCTAAATCTCAGAACTGTTGTCATATTTTAACAATTACACTATAATTATGTGTCCATGCCAAGTAAAGGGTTAAAGTAGCCGCAGCAGTATCAAATCAATTAGCAAGTTTGAGATAGGTATATCTATGATAGCTATTTTTTCAGAAAATATACATTTGTATTACATTTGGTAGGTCGGTGTAGGTGTGTAGCATAGAAAATAACTTCAAATAGTTCATTTAAATATTTCGGCTGCTATAACCTCGCCAGCACCCTTGGTACAAATGCCTCGAGGTCGTGTTATAGATTTAGTTTTATAATATTATTACCCCTTTTTTATCATCATATTAGGCTTGCTTATTATTTCTATGAAAAGTAAAATATAAAAAAAAACACATTTACAAAACATAAAAACATTGTAAAAACCTAACCTAGGGTGCCGTCAGCAGCGATACAGGGCCTAAGCTCGGTGGTTAGGGTGACAGAGAGATGAACCTCCTGACTTTCCGCGCCGTGTACAAGAGTATCGCCGTATTATCTAAGATATTTTTGTAAAGATCGTAATAAATCGTAATTTAAATACTTTAATTGGTATGGCAAAATCGTGTGAAATTCATTAAAAAAATATATTGAGTCAGCTTCCGTATACATATACCTACGTAGGGTTTGTTAGATGTTTTTCTCGAAATCGTTATTTCATTGTAGCAAAATTTCGGATCGCATTTTTCCTCGATCGTGAATTTTGCAGTCGTTTAAATTATTCGGCTACTATTTTAACACAAGTTTTTTTCATTAGTCGCGTTTTTCCGCGAATCACCATTTACTTTACAGCTTTTTTTTACCAGAGTTGATTTTCGCGTATCGAAATTCTGCGCAGATTTTTCCATGGCTTAATTTTTAATAGAAGCAAGTTTTCTTAGTAGATTATTTTCATACCTTCATTTATCCACAATTTATATACGGATACGATCTACATGAAACAATAATGTATTGAATTGTGTTGTACCTGAGCCTCTGTCATGAATAACATTAAACTTTACTTAGTACCTAATATTTTTATAATGCGGAAGTGAAAAGGTACCGCCGACATAAAGCTCCGTCGGTCAGCGTAGGAGCTATGAGTTCATGTTGTCTATATGTCACAACTACAACAATGGCCAACCCGCGCTCGTGAGATAGAAATATGTATACACAGTACCCGGCGATAAGTATTACACATCGATCTTTGGAAAGAAACTCTGCTAATTTCGACAATAACAAGCAATGGAAAAAAAACTGCACGAAATTTTGATACATTAAAATACAACTCTGTTAAAAAAACTGTAAAGAAAAAGGCAACTCGCGGAAAAACGCGACTAATGAAAAAAACTTGTGTTAATATAGTAGCTGAATAATATAAACGACAGTAAAATTCACGATCGAGGAAAAATGCGATCCGAAATTTTGCTACAATGAAATAACGATTTCGAGTAAAACATCTAACAAACCCTACGTAGGTACTTACATTGAAATACTTACGCCGAAGCCAAGGATTAGGTAAATAAGCATTAGATTTACCAATCCCTGCTAATGTCCAATTTCTACCATTTGTTCCCAACCGACAGTAAGCCAAATAAACAGTGGTTATCAGAATTTTCAGGTTAATAAGGCAGTTAAACCGTCAGCGTTTTTTGAATGATGGAAAGTTTAGCAAGTTATTTTTTTTTGTCATCATCTTCTTTATCATCCTTGCGTTATCCCAGTACACTTGCAACCTGAAGGATGCTGGGGGTCCGCTACCTAATCCCAAGATTTGTCGTAGGCACTAGTTTTTACTGAAGCGGCTGCCATCTGACCTTGCAATCCAAGGGCGAAACAAGTGAGTGGGTAACTTGACTATTAGAAGTTTTTAAGCCGCCCTAGGGCCTCTAACTTAACTTAACGACTGCCGTCCTAGACAGCAGAGCACGGCCGCCGTTGCTTAACTAAGAACAGACATCATTTTTTGTATTAAAAATAAATCTACAAAAACCCATTGAGTAATTATAATAAAACGAAAGGGCTCCATTGAGTTATTCCTATAAATAACTACCACACCATTACATTTTACCCAGTGGCTTCGTAAAAAATAAAAATCGTTTTCAGAACACGCCAAGTTTTGGTTCTTTCTGACAGGTAAAGAAATAGGGTGACACCACCAGTAATGGACAAGGCCCAATGATGTACATTAACTCTTATGTAAAAGAAAATAAGAGTCATCCATTTTTTATACAACAATCAATTTGAAACTGATCTTTGAATAAGGTTTGAAGTGTCCATTATTGGTGCTTGTTCTTAAAGTGTCCATAATTGGTGGTGTCACCCTAACGTTTTTTTTTAATACCTATCATCATCCTCCTAGCGTTATCCCAGTACAGTTGCATCCTGAAGGATGCCTGGGGTCCGCTACCTAATCCCAAGATATTGGCGTAGGCACTAGTTTTTACGAAAGCGACTGCCATCTGACCTTCCAACCCCGAGGGGAAACTAGACCTTATTGGGATTAGGTTTTGTCAAGTGAGTGGGCAACTTGACTGTTAGACGTTCTCAAGCCGCCCGAAGGCCTCCAACTTGGCTTAACGACTGCAACCGGGATCAACGGCTTAACGTGCCTTCCAAAGCACGGGACCTATACGCCAAATATTTCGTTATATCCTCATATCCAAACGTAATTAGACGTAACGAGGAGGAGGATGGTAATAAAGACTTGAAAAACAAAAGTCGTCCCTTCTGTGGTCAATAGTTAACGGCTTATGTGCATGTAAGTTATGCTTTTATCACGTGGATTAATAGAAACGGAGACGCTGTTGATGCGGGTTACTAGTCCAATCTAAAATTAAGCTTTGTAGCCCTTAACTTTTAATATGTCCACAGGAAAGACGCGAACCTAAATCTCTTGATGACCCATTGTATTGTATTGTAATTAGAGGAGTTTGAAAAAAATATATGCCTCTTGCCTATAGATATACTACCTATTTTTTTTAAAGAGCAATATGAGAAGTTATTTTAACAAAATCACTGTTTATACATTTTAAGTGACAGTTTAATTACATATCTCTATTCACTTTAAAAATAGGTTTCGTAAAAGAATGAAATAGATATCGACTGCAACTGCATGCGTAAACTGTCGAAAAATTATGCGATCCGCAACTGGTTACGAAGCTCCGGCTACGTACGCAGACGAAGGGATTACAAGATAGACTTAATTTACATGCAAAAATATCAGGTGTTAAGACATATAATAAGCGTTCAGAGATTGACCGGCCCGCCATCATTAATGATGTCATAACTGGAAAATGCGTGTGGGCGGATATCCACCCAAGTTTAAAATTCTTACTAAAAGTTTTACTTTTTTTTTTAAATAAAATATCTTACGCGTTACTCCATAGGACTGAATTCA
Source organism: Cenopis cana (assembly GCA_951800055.1). Lineage (NCBI taxonomy): Eukaryota > Metazoa > Arthropoda > Insecta > Lepidoptera > Tortricidae > Cenopis > Cenopis cana. The sequence continues at coordinate 7,286,809 of OX637486.1, read as the reverse complement.
AGTCCATAAAATGCTAGTTTATTATAAATAACCAAGGTAAACGTTCCTATGTTCGACACCTTCATGCCTGTTTACCTAAGCAGTGGTTCTTAACCGGTGGTCCGCGGTCCTATCCCTGGAAGCACCCAAAATGGTCCGCGAAGCCATCAGAAAAATATTAAATAAGTGTTTACGAATCAACAAAACAACGGCTCGCGAGAGTTGCGCTATGAGGGAGCGGAGCCGTCGCCGGGCCGGGAAATAAGAGGTGGTCCATGGCAAGACAAAAAAAAAGTGAAATGGTCCCTTATCACTAAAAGTTTAAGAACCAATGAGAATTAAGAACTAATGTTACTTTTAATTTTCCCTTTCTTAAGTTTTAACATATGTATAAATGTGATGTTGAATAAAGTTTTTCTACGTCTATATCTAATTTTTTTTTATTCAATAATAATATACATCGTCATAAAACAATAAACTTAAGACTAGCTTATGTCTAATTGATGATACCTATTGATCATCTCTGTCATTATGAGATAGGATCGAAAGTGCCATGTATTGGGTTATGTTATCTTGCTTTTTTTTTAAATGAAATAAATATTAGGCATTAATAATTTCTAAACCCCTATCATTACGTTCCTAAAGGATACCCAAGGACAGGGCTTAACCTAACGTTATCCCAGGATTTGGCGTAGGTACTATATTTACGAAAGCGACTGCCATCTCATCTGACCTTCAAATCCAGTAGATGACAGTTTTATAAAGTATCAGCTGGATCTCAATCATATCCTAAAAAGATTACATAAGACAGCGGCAGGTACCTAAACCTGTATATCTGGGGCAAGAATTGTTACAAATGTTACAATCATAGAAAAAAAACCAGCTGAATCGATAATTTATTAATTCGGTCCATAAATAGCCTACCTACTCGTACATATAATGTAGGATTCACACCACACAGTTACATCAAACACTGAAGGTTTAAATTCCTCTAGTAGTACGCGCGCTGACTCCGTCCGTTTGGGATTTAAATCCTACATAATTGACGATTGTGTCCCTTGACTTACCTATTTTGTTTTAGGGTTCCGTAGTAAACTGGCATGTCCGTCCGCCCGTCCATCCGCGGCTTATCTTGTAACCTTAACACATTCAGAGCAAGGACCCGATAGTCGGGATCCTCGTTCGTGGACAGCTTTTCGCTACAAAGCGGAAAAACCATGTGATCAGCTACGAGCGTAGCGCGTAGCAGTCGTCGGTAATGAATGTGTTAAGTTCTACAAGTAAAAAGCTGTAATCTCGCATTACATACTCGTATCAATCACGCCGACAAAACGGAGTAACGTGGGTATGCAATTTTTTTCTTGCAATCCCCATCAGGTGGAGCAGGATTTATCACAAATATTTTGGGATTTCAAATTTTTATTTATTTTTGAATAGTTACAATATCTGGCTACAGCTATAGGGCATGCGATTTTTTTAAGTAATATAGATAATGAATGTAAAAGGAAACCTATCCTATACGTACTACTTAATGAGTAGGTGATAGGTTAGGTTAGGATAGCCGAAATGAAGAAATATGTACACTTGGAAAACAAACTTTTGTACCGTTTTCATTGATTAGTTATATGACAATCTTGTTAGTTGCATAATTTTGAAGTTCGCATAATGGAACGGGTGGATAATTATGCAAACCTACATTGCAAACACGCTACGAATATGCCTCGTTTTTTTTTTAAAGAATGGCGATTATTTTTAACAATAACATAAATATGAGATTTGGGTTCACAACGAATTCCTTTATGATGCTAAAAAGCGAAGATGTCTAATCTAATCTTTAATTATAAATATGTTATATTTACTATGTTTTACTAATATTTATGGGGTGCAAGGCTGAAATAAATTATTTGGATTAAATTGATAAATACATTGTACTAACAAAATATGAAAGAAAATAAAGTCCAATACGGCATAGGAAATTATCACAGCTAAGTAGACATTACTATTTAACCAATAATAGTCGGACATTAAGAAATGTACTTTGCAAAAGCAATTTCCGTTGATTACCTTAGATAATGTTGTTAATTCTGTCAATAACATAGTAAATATATGTTTGCATTTTTTTTTAAACCTGACTAGGGCTTTATCACGAATAAATGTTTCTTTTCTTTTTCTTTCTTTTCTTTATAGGCCGTGGCCGTGGTTTCTTTATACGATAGGAGTGCGCGGTTGAAGAGTGGCCTAAGGAAAATCCAGAGGAAACCTCCGACACGACCACGCGGAATACTCTAAGAATTTGCGCTCCAGTGAGATTGGTTGAGCGATATCAACCAAATCTGAGGTGTCAGTGGAATCGAGCTACTGGGAGTTTTGTCGCTGGTTCACTAAACCTATAGCCTTGCTGATAAGAGTCCAGCAAAAACTCAGCTAGGTCTGACCTGGGTCGGGCTGACTCTACCCGATATTGCAAACTTTATAGTCCACATAAAGTATCGGGTGGACAAGTACGGAACCCTACATTTCGCGTGGCCCCATTGGCCGATTTCTTAAATCTAATTGAGTTTATATTGTTATAATTTTATATGGGCATATCAAAGCACTCGCCAGGGTGTACACTTTACAGGGACTTTTAATGGTTGATAGAGTCTAAATAAACTGAGTTATTGGTTTAAAATGATGTGTGTCACCGGCCGGACGCCTGCCTAATAAAACTGTCTCAGATTTTTATTTCCGGCAGACGTTGACTAGCTCTCTGCTATCGTATTTATTATGTAGGTGTGTAATAGTACATTACTTACCAAGGGCGATAAAACAAGGAATGTCTCAGATCGCAGGTATTTTACGCCCGAGCCGAAGGCAAGGGCGATAAATATGCGATCTGAGGCTTTCTTTATTATCGCCCGTGGCAAGTACAAACACAACTGGCCAGGAAGTGAGATTTCCCGCGCGCGGAGCGTGCGGTAATTGCCGCTTTATGGCCAGGTGTGACATAAAAGACTTTATGTTTATATGTTATAATTATTATAATTTAAATGGTTAAGTATATCATTTCTACGTATGAAATTGACAGTAACCTAATAAACATATGACCTAATGGAGATGCCCGCGTCTATACGCCCCGGCGTCTTGGTGCGTCGATGTCGGTAAGATTATTTACCACAATCGTATCACTAAAACACATTAATAAATAACTTCTGTTTAGGTATAAAGCGCCGATAGTTACCACGATCCTTTTCCGAGATCGTCTGAAATGTATATATATGAGATGATATTCATTATATTACTCATATACCTAATTCATATCAGTCATAATGTACCTGATCGTCTGAAGTCTTTTGAGCCTGTAACGTATGGGAAGTAAAGCGACTCTACGAGCGTATAAGAGTGGTTAACATTACAATGTCAGAATTGTAGTTATATTTTTTAACTGGTTGGGTATGAAATGGATTATTGAGATCGATCGGTTTGAAAGTTTTTGATAATTTTTTCATTAACGGAATAATCACTCGGACTCTTGGCATTATATGTAGGCTCTTTTTCTTTATTTCATAAAATTATATGTAGTCAGTCATAAAACCTGCTCACAAAATTTCACGAGAATCGGTTGAGAATAGCGACCTGTAGAGGAGAGAAAATTGACTCGACAAAAAATTTCTTTTTTTTTCGAACCTGCTCATCAAATTTCACGAGAATCGGTTGAAAAATGCGACCTGTAGACGAAGACAACCGGAAATCCGGACATACGAAAGCATTTTTGTCGAAGCTAAAACAGATACCTTCGTTTCACTCGGTCAATTATGAAACTCGCCTTCGGCTCATTTCATAAAACACACTCGTGTTTTAATACCCCTTATTATGTACCAGTTGCATAAACTACTATTATCTACACACATATCATAAATCCTCTAAACGCGTTCGGAAACCGTAGACTTTGACTCTCATTTCAACATTCAATGTATTTATGAAAATTTTCTTATCTCTGGCTAAGGTTTTGCCACCCGTACTATATATTTTGCCTGTTCTTGTAATATATAAAATACATGAAGTACGCTAAAATACTACATATATTTACAGAACCGATAAAATAATCTACGAAAATGTTTCCGAACGCACCCATAAAACTATGTGACGTGACGTGCATGAGTATGACAGTGACAGGAGTGACAGAAGGAAAACAGGAGTGCTACCGCGAACCACAAAGGAAATATCTGCCTCTCTGTCGCACTTGGGTATTGGAGCAAGAGAGAAAGATACTTCATTTTCGGTATTCGGTATTTTTTTTCTCACTATTTGAGTGCACGCAAGTTACCAGTGTAGATCTATTAAGTATTGCCTATAGTCGTTTGTTCAGGCAGTTAAATCGTAAGGACTCGATTCTATCTCGGCGTGTGACCCATCCAACTTAGATACTCTAGTTGACTTCATTAAATTTTGTTCGGATTTTTTTCTGACTATACCTATTAGTGCGCCCGCAAATTACTGGTCTAGATCGATTAAGTGTTGCCTATAGTCGTTTGTTCAGGCAGTTAAATCGTTAGGATCCGATTCTATCTCTGAGTATGTCCCCTCCAACTTAGATATTCTAGTTGACTTAATAAAATAAAAATCGGATTTTTTTTCTGACTATACCTATTTGTGCGCCCGCAAATTACTGGTCTAGATCGATTAAGTGTTGCCTATAGTTGTTTGTTCAGGCAATTTAGTCGTTAGGACCCGATTCTATCTCTGAGTATGACCTCTCCAACTTAGATACTCTAGTTGACTTATTTAAATTTTCTTCGGTTTTTTTTTCTGACTATACCTATTAGTGCGCCCGCAAATTACTGGTATAGATCGATTAAGTGTTGCCTATAGTCGTTTGTTCAGGCAGTTAAATCGTTAGGACCCGATTCTATCTCTGAGTATGACCCCTCCAACTTGGATACTCTAGTTGACTTATTTGAATTTTCTTCGGTTTTTTTTCTGACTATACCTATTAGTACGCCCGCAAATTACTGGTCTAGATCGATTAAGTGTTGCCTATAGTCGTTTGTTCAGGCAGTTAAATTATTAGGACCCGATTCCATCTCTGAGTATGTCCCCTCCAACTTAGATACTCTAGTTGACTTAATTAAATTTTCTTCGGATTTTTTTTCTGACTATACCTATTAGTACGCCCGCAAATTACTGGTCTGGATCGATTAAGTGTTGCCTATAGTCGTTTGTTCACGCAGTTAAATCGTTAGGACCCGATTCTATCTCTGAATATGTCCCCTTCAACTTAGTTTCTCTAGTTGACTTCATTACAATTTCTTCGGATTTCTTTTCTGACTATACCTAATTGTGCGCCCGCAAATTACTGGTCCAGATCGATTAAGTGTTGCCTATTGTCGTTTGTTCAGGCAACTAAATCGTTAGGACCCGATTCTATCTCTGAATATGCCCTCCAACTTAGTTTCTCTAGTTGACTTCATTAAATTTTCTTCGGATTTTTTTTCTGACTATACCTATTAGTGCGCCCGCAAATTACTGGTCTAAATCGATAAAGTGTTGCCTATAGTCGTTTGTTCAGGCAGTTAAATCGTTAGGACCCGATCCTATCTCGGCGTATGACCCATCTAACTTAGATACTCTAGTTGACTTAATTTAATTTTCGTCGGATTTTTTTTCTGACTATACCTATTTGTGCGCCCGCAAATTACTGGTCTAGATCGATTAAGTGTTGCCTATAGTTGTTTGTTCAGGCAATTTAGTCGTTAGGACCCGATTCTATCTCTGAGTATGACCTCTCCAACTTAGATACTCTAGTTGACTTATTTAAATTTTCTTCGGTTTTTTTTCTGACTATACCTATTAGTGCGCCCGCAAATTACTGGTATAGATCGATTAAGTGTTGCCTATAGTCGTATGTTCAGGCAGTTAAATCGTTAGGACCCGATTCTATCTCTGAGTATGACCCCTCCAACTTGGATACTCTAGTTGACTTATTTGAATTTTCTTCGGTTTTTTTTCTGACTATACCTATTAGTACGCCCGCAAATTACTGGTCTAGATCGATTAAGTGTTGCCTATAGTCGTTTGTTCAGGCAGTTAAATTATTGGGACCCGATTCCATCTCTGAGTATGTCCCCTCCAACTTAGATACTCTAGTTGACTTAATTAAATTTTCTTCGGATTTTTTTTCTGACTATACCTATTAGTACGCCCGCAAATTACTGGTCTGGATCGATTAAGTGTTGCCTATAGTCGTTTGTTCACGCAGTTAAATCGTTAGGACCCGATTCTATCTCTGAATATGTCCCCTTCAACTTAGTTTCTCTAGTTGACTTCATTACAATTTCTTCGGATTTCTTTTCTGACTATACCTAATTGTGCGCCCGCAAATTACTGGTCCAGATCGATTAAGTGTTGCCTATTGTCGTTTGTTCAGGCAACTAAATCGTTAGGACCCGATTCTATCTCTGAATATGCCCTCCAACTTAGTTTCTCTAGTTGACTTCATTAAATTTTCTTCGGATTTTTTTTCTGACTATACCTATTAGTGCGCCCGCAAATTACTGGTCTAAATCGATAAAGTGTTGCCTATAGTCGTTTGTTCAGGCAGTTAAATGGTTAGGACCCGATCCTATCTCGGCGTATGACCCATCTAACTTAGATACTCTAGTTGACTTAATTTAATTTTCGTCGGATTTTTTTTCTGACTATACCTATTAGTGCGCCCGCAAATTACTGGTCTAGATCGATTAAGTGTTGCCTATAGTTGTTTGTTCAGGCAATTTAGTCGTTAGGACCCGATTCTATCTCTGAGTATGACCCCTCCAACTTAGATACTCTAGTTGACTTATTTGAATTTTCTTCGGTTTTTTTTTCTGACTATACCTATTAGTGCGCCCGCAAATTACTGGTCTAGATCGCTTAAGTGTTGCCTATAGTTGTTTGTTCAGGCAATTTAGTCGTTAGGACCCGATTCTATCTCTGAGTATGACCCCTCCAACTTAGATACTCTAGTTGACTAATTTGAATTTTCTTCGGTTTTTTTTTCTGACTATACCTATTAGTACGCCCGCAAATTACTGGTCTAGATCGATTAAGTGTTGCCTATAGTCGTTTGTTCAGGCAGTTGAATTGTTAGGACCCGATTCCATCTCTGAGTATGTCCCCTCCAACTTAGATACTCTAGTTGACTTAATTAAATTTTCTTCGGATTTTTTTTCTGACTATACCTATTAGTACGCCCGCAAATTACTGGTCTAGATCGATTAAGTGTTGCCTATAGTCGTTTGTTCAGGCAGTTAAATCGTTAGGACCCGATTCTATCTCTGAATATGTCCCCTCCAACTTAGTTTCTCTAGTTGACTTCATTACAATTTCTTCGGATTTCTTTTCTGACTATACCTAATTGTGCGCCCGCAAATTACTGGTCCAGATAGATTAAGCGTTGCCTATTGTCGTTTGTTCAGGCCACTAAATCGTTAGGACCCGATTCTATCTCTGAATATGTCCCCTCCAACTTAGTTTCTCTAGTTGACTTCATTAAATTTTCTTCGGATTTTTTTTCTGACTATACCTATCAGTGCGCCCGCAAATTACTGGTCTAGATCGATTAAGTGTTGCCTATAGTCGTATGTTCAGGCAGTTAAATCGTTAGGACCCGATCCTATCTCGGCGTATGACCCATCTAACTTAGATACTCTAGTTGACTTAATTTAATTTTCGTCGGATTTTTTTTCTGACTATACCTATTAGTGCGCCCGCAAATTACTGGTCTAGATCGATTAAGTGTTGCCTATCGTTGTTTGTTCAGGCAATTTAGTCGTTAGGACCCGATTCCATCTCTGAGTATGTCCCCTCCAACTTAGATACTCTAGTTGACTTCATTAATTTTTCTTCGGATTTTTTTTCTGACTATACCTGTTAGTGCGCCCGCAAATTACTGGTCTAGATCGATTAAGTGTTGCCTATAGTCGTTTTTTCAGGCAGTTAAATCGTTAGGACCCGATTCTATCTCTGAATATGTCCCCTCCAACTTAGTTTCTCTAGTTGACTTCATTACAATTTCTTCGGATTTCTTTTTTGACTATCCCTAATTGTGCGCCCGCAAATTACTGGTCCAGATCGATTAAGTGTTGCCTTTAGTCGTTTGTTCAGGTAGTTAAATCGTTAGGACCCGATCCTATCTCGGCGTATGACCCATCTAACTTAGATACTCTAGTTGACTTAATTTAATTTTCGTCGGATTTTTTTTCTGACTATACCTATTAGTGCGCCCGCAAATTACTGGTCTAGATCGATTAAGTGTTGCCTATAGTTGTTTGTTCAGGCAATTTAGTCGTTAGGACCCGATTCTATCTCTGAGTATGACCCCTCCAACTTAGATACTCTAGTTGACTTAATTAAATTTTCTTCGGATTTTTTTTCTGACTATACCTATTAGTACGCCCGCAAATTACTGGTCTAGATCGATTAAGTGTTGTCTATAGTCGTTTGTTCAGGCAGTTAAATCGTTAGGACCCGATTTTATCTCTGAATATGTCCCCTCCAACTTAGTTTCTCTAGTTGACTTCATTAATTTTTCTTCGGATTTTTTTTCTGACTATCTATACCTAATTGTGCGCCCGCAAATTACTGGTCCAGATCGATTAAGTGTTGCCTATTGTCGTTTGTTCAGGCAACTAAATCGTTAGGACCTGATTCTATCTCTGAATATGTCCCCTCCAACTTAGTTTCTCTAGTTGACTTCATTAAATTTTCTTCGGATTTTTTTTCTGACTATACCTATTAGTGCGCCCGCAAATTACTGGTCTAGATCGATTAAGTGTTGCCTATAGTCGTTTGTTTAGGCAGTTAAATCGTTAGGACCCGATCCTATCTCTGAGTATGACCCCTCAAACTTAGATACTCTAGTTGAATTAATTAAATTTTTTTCGATTATTTTTTTTATACCTACCTTGTGTGCCCGGAAGTTACTGGTCTACATCGATTAACTGTTGCCTATAGTCGTTTGTTCAGGCAGTTAAATCGTTAGGACCCGATCCTATCTCGGCGTATGACCCATCCAACTTAGATACTCTAGTTGAATTAATAAAAGTTCCTTCGGATTTTTTTTCTGACTATACCTATTTGTGCGCCCACTAGTTAATGGTCTAGATCGATTAAGTGTTGCCTATAGTCGTTTGTTCAGGCAGTTAAATCGTTAGGACCCGATTCTATCTCGGCGTATGACCCCACCAACATAGATACTCTAGTTGACTTATTAAAATTTTCTTTGGATTTTTTTCTGACTATACCTACCTTGTGTGCCCGCAAATTACTGGTCTAGATCGATTAAGTATTGCCTATAGACGTTTGTTCAGGCAGTTAAATCGTTAGGACCCGATTCTATCTCTGAGTATGACCCCTCCAACTTAGATACTCTAGTTGACTTATTTAAATTTTCTTCGGATTTTTTTTCTGGCTATTCCTATTTGTGCGCCCTCAAATTACTGGTCTAGATCGATTAAGTGTTGCCTATAGTCGTTTGTTCAGGCAGTTAAATCGTTAGGACCCGATTCTATCTCTGATTATGTCCCCTCCAACTTAGATATTCTAGTTGACTTAATAAAATTTTCATCGGATTTTTTTTCTGACTATACCTATTTGTACGCCCGCAAATTACTGGTCTAGATCGATTAAGTGTTGCCTATAGTTGTTTGTTCAGGCAATTTAGTCGTTAGGACCCGATTCTATCTCTGAGTATGACCTCTCCAACTTAGATACTCTAGTTGACTTATTTAAATTTTCTTCGGATTTTTTTTCTGACTATACCTATTAGTGCGCCCGCAAGTTACTGGTCTAGATCGATTAAGTGTTGCCTATAGTCGTTTGTTCAGGCAGTTAAATCGTTAGGACCCGATTCCATCTCAGAGTATGTCCCCTCCAACTTAGATACTCTAGTTGACTTAATTAAATTTTCTCCGGATTTTTTTCTGACTATACCTATTAGTGCGCCCGCAAGTTACTGGTCTAGATCGATTAAGTGTTGCCTATAGTCGTTTGTTCAGGCAGTTAAATCGTTAGGACCCGATTCCATCTCTGAGTATGTCCCCTCCAACTTAGATACTCTAGTTGACTTAATTAAATTTTCTTCGGATTTTTTTCTGACTATACCTATTAGTGCGCCTGCCAATTACTGGTCTAGATCGAATAAGTGTTGCCTATAGTCGTTTGTTCAGGCAGTTAAATCGTTAGGACCCGATTCTATTTCTGAATATGTCACCTCCAACTTAGTTTCTCTAGTTGACTTCATTACAATTCCTTCGGATTTTTTTTCTGACTATATCTATTAGTGCGCCCGCAAATTACTGGTCCAGATCGATTAAGTGTTGCCTATTGTCGTTTGTTCAGGCAGCTAAATCGTTAGGACCCGATTCTATCTCTGAATATGTCCCCTCCAACTTAGTGTCTCTAGTTGACTTCATTACAATTTTTTCGGATTTTTTTCTTACTATACCTATTAGTGCGCCCGCAAATTACTGGTCCAGATCGATTAAGTGTTACCTATTGTCGTTTGTTCAGGCAGCTAAATCGTTAGGACCCGATTCTATCTCGGCGTATGACCCATCCAACTTAGATACTCTAGTTAATTTATTTATATTTTCTTCAGATTTTTTTTGGCTATACCTATTTGAGTGCCCGCAAGTTACCAGTCTAGATCGATTAAGTATTGCCTATAGTCGTTTGTTCAGGCAGTTAAATCGTAAGGACCCGATTCTATTTCGGCGTATGACCCCTCCAACTTAGATACTCTAGTTGACTTGTTCAATTTTTCTTCGGATTTTTTTTCTGACTAGTCCTATTTGAGCGCCCGCATGTAAACGATTTAGATCTATCAAGAAATATATGTAGACGTGTGTTGATGCACTCACATCGTTAGGACCCGGCATTTGAACCCTTCCACTTGGACCTCCGTTTGACTAGTTAAATGCTTGTTCTATTTGATTTTCTAGCCAAATCTTTGTGAATGCCCATATGGTACCAGTCTAGATCGATAATTTAGTGCCTGTTGTCGTTTGTTCAGGCACTTGAATCGATAGGATACCATTGTAACTGAGTTTATTGCACTTCGGAATGAGATACCCCAGTCAACAGTATGAATTTTCGTTTTTTTTTGTCTAAACTATTGAGGTCCTAACGATTTTAATGTCTGAACAAACGTGAACTAACGACGCCCGATGATTCCACATATTTGGTTTCGGTGATTTCGGGGTGGGGTGGTTAGCGTGAAGACAGCCACCCCACTTTAAGTTTAAAAAAAAGTATGAATGAGTTGGGTCCTAACGATTTTACCTACTAAACAAACGTGAACTTACGATGAACAAACGATTCCGTTATGCCATTTGCGGGCAAACGAAATGAAACTGACTTTATTGCACTTCGGAATGAGATACCCCAGTCAACAAGACCTTCAGTATGAATTTTCGTTTTTATTTTTTTGTGTCTAAACCTTTGAGGTCCTAACGATTTTAATACCTGAACAAACGTGAACTAACGACGCCCGATGACTCCACATATTTGGTTTTGGTGATTTCGGGGTGGGGTGGTTAGGTTAGCGTGAAGACAGCCACCCCACTATAAGTTTTAAAAAAAGTATGAAAGAGTTGGGTCCTAACGATTTTACCTACTGAACACACGTGAACTAACGATTATCTTGCTATAGGAACTAAAAAAAAACAACAATTTTGGTTTGGGGTGGTTAGCGTGAAGTTGACCACCCCATTTTGTTTTTTAAAAAAACCGAATTTAGAATCGGGTCCTAACGATTTTACCTACTGAACAAACGTGATCTAACGATGAACAAACGATTCCGATATGCCATTTGCGGGCAAACGAAATGAAACTGAGTTTATTGCACTTCGGAATGAGATACCCCAGTCAACAAGACCTACAGTATGAATTTTCGTTTTTATTTTTTTGTGTCTAAACTATTGAGGTCCTAACGATTTTAATGCCTGAACAAACGTGAACTAACGACGCCTGATGACTCCACATATTCGGTTTTGGTGATTTCGGGGTGGGGTGGTTAGCGTGAAGACAGCCACCCCACTTTAAGTTTTAAAAAAAGTATGAAAGAGTTGGGTCCTAACGATTTTACCTACTGAACAAACGTGAACTAACGATTATCTTGCTATAGGAACTAAAAAAAAACAACAATTTTGGTTTGGGGTGGTTAGCGTGAAGTTGACCACCCCATTTTGTTTTTTAAAAAAACCGATGTTAGAATCGGGTCCTAACGATTTTACCTACTGAACAAACGTGAACTAACGATGAACAAACGATTCCGATATGCCATTTGCGGGCAAACGAAATGGGGCGGTTGTCTTCACGAGGGTGAAACTTTACACTAGGCCGGGCTCAAGTCACTTTTAGTAGGAAAATAACAAAAAAAAACTCAATTTGCGTTGCAAAGCGTGGCCTAAAGAAGCGGGCGGTTTGCCTTGAGAGCGCAGCTGCTATCCTCTATAGGGGGGCTATTTCTGAAACCGCTTTTTGCACTTATTTATTTATTTACCGGTTCCATTGTAACTATGGACAGTATGAGACTTGTATTAAAACTTTTGTTGGGTTCGGTCGCGAGTGACGAGTGCCGGGACTGGCGGGCTCATTGTTTTTCGTCTGCGAATCTTTTAATCTCGCAAAGCTAGCGCACTGACCTCGGCATATTAAATTTCGGCAACAATTTTGCTGCATTATTGAATGACTGTGCATGTTTGTTTCATTTAAGGTTTTCATTCAGTATCAAGAGTCATGGTAATAATGTATCCATTCTCTCTCTAACTTGTTGTCATAATTATCTAAGTAATTAAATGCCATCAATGCCCCTCCAATCCCTGCCCACTGCCTTGCGAATATCATCGCCCCATACCTAGTTACAGAGCGTCCTACACTACGTTTGCCGACACGCGGTCTCCACTCAAGAACCAGTCTGCCACAGCGGCTTTCGGTTCTTCGGCATATGTGTTTACTAATTCGTTGAGCTATGTCGGTAACCTTCTCTGTGTCAGTTTCGTAACGTGAAGAAGAAGAAGGCGTCGTCGTGAAGAATGCGTATGTGGGGCGGCCCAGTGCAAAACGTCCGATTGTATACCCAACCTCGGTATACCCAACTGGCGTGAGGTGGCGCACAACAGGGAAGAGTGGCGTTCTCTTGTGTCAGAGGCCAAGATCCTCTTTGGGTCATCTAGCCAGCGTAGTAAGTCGTTCTGGATACGATCCCAATCGTATTTTATCTGCCTACTTATTTTGTGAGGCTATATATAGATTAGGATTAATTAGGTTGGCCCGTATTTAATTCGATCACCTTGGTGTCCTCTGGTAGTATATCCTGTCGTCACTAATAACCAGCAAGTATTCATTGTCATGATACAAAACGGTTCTCTGAATATCCCCAGGCCGTAGTGCCAACACATTAAAGACAATAATGGATTTTTTATTGCCTTTTCAGTCATAAACTTGTAAATATGTAGTACGTTTGCGTTTTCGCGGCCGCGGTTGTAAACACTGGGAACTGCGGGTGAGGGTCGTTTTACTATGTACCTAGGTGATTATTACTTACGGCGTTGCTCTTTAATTAAAAATGCGAACTAATTATATGAATAATAAGAACATGCGCATAATGGAAATGGAAGTGTCTTTATGCTCGCTGTGTTTTACCCTCTCTGGATTATTGTTTGTTAGCTTATTATTCTTATTAACCACCGATCCCTTATTTAAACACTCTGAATTTAATAGGTCTATAAACTACTGTACATATAATAAAATGGTACAAACGTTTCTGCACAAACACAGATAAACTTATGCAAAATGTCCAACGCCACGTGGACAAAGCTGCCATGAAACTAGTTATTTAATTTCATCATCATCATCATCATCATCAGCCGACTTTCGTCCACTGGCTGAACATAGGTCTCTCCCATGGCACGCCACTGAACTCGGTCTTCAGTTTTTTGCTTCCAACCACTGCCAGCCACTTTGCGTATGTTATATGTGTTAGAACACATAACCCACAATTTTATTTTGTACTTAAGTATAAGGCATCTATCTTTGTGCACTGGCGTCGAGCCGGCGGCTGCCCAGACGCTACGTTGCGAATTCCTTTTGATAACTCGCCCGGCGAAGGCCCCACTGTACAATTCCTAGACCTAAGTTTTATTTAGTTACTAATACTCACTAAGTCGGTTCGGACACATAACAAATATTGTATTTAAATTACGGTTAAACTTTATTCTACTAGGAACTTTTGGCCGTGAAGCTTAACCTTGAAAGCTTTATAAAAATTGACCAAGAACTTTATTAAGAACTTTATTAAATTGGCCGCGAAGTTTATCCTTGAGCTTTATAAAAATTGACTGTGAACTTTGTTAAGAACTTTTTAAATCGGCCGTGAAGTTTAGCTTTGAAAGCTTTGTGAAAATTGACAGTGAACTTTGTTGTGTGAACGTTTTATGAAGAAATATATACATATACAAGAACTAAGTGATTTTAATTATCTCAAAATATCCGAACCGCATAATTGGCGCAGTCGAGTAGTCGTACTAAACCGGACTCACAAAATCGGTATCCGGTCTCCGTTTTAACGGTTAATTAGTGCTCTTACGAACTCCCGGTGGTGAATTGTTCATACCTAAGGAAGCTGCGACGCCCTGGAAGACTACATCTCTTTCGACGGGACCAGTTAAGAAAATTTAAGAAAATGATAACTCCTGTGATCATCGCGATACTGTGAGTACGTTTGGAAATTTATAGTTTGCAACCAGATAAACTTCCTAAATTCCTCGAATATTGTAAAAGTGTTACATATAAGTTGTTTGGAGTGATTTAGTGTGGAAAGCTAAATTAAATTGTTAGATTAAATAGGTATTATAAAATAAAAGAAAAATGAATCAGTTGCAATTATTTGAGATTGCTCTTAAAGTTGTACCGACTTACGACGGTAAAGTTAATTCTTTGTATAGATTTATCTCAGCTATAGACTCTATAGTGGGACAATATTATGATGTAGCTAATCCAGATAATTTCCAAAATGTTATCGTAACGAATGGTATAATTAGTAAGTTAGAAGGTAAAGCATCTGAAGTGATTGATATAAATGCTGCTAGAAATTGGAGTGAAATAAAGACAGCTTTGATTGAAAACTTTGCCGATCAGAGAGATGAAAACTCTTTGAACCGTGATTTAATCAATTTAACTCAGGGTAATGAAACACCTCAACAATTCTACGATCGCTGCATACATTTGCTTAATACTTTAATTAACTATGTGAATATTCACAACAACGACCAAAATGTCAGAGATTGTAAAAGAGATTTTTTTACAACGCAGACCTTGAAAACATTTTTAGCTGGACTAAAGGAACCTTTAGGTCCAATTATTCGAGCCATGCGCCCTAGTACTTTACCAGAAGCGCTCAAATTTATAAAAGAAGAGAGTAATATTGTATATTTACAAAAAAGAAACCAAGGTCAGTCTTCTTCTTTTGATCAAAATAAAGTCGAACAACGCGAAAATCAAAACGCGTACGCAAATGTATACAGACTTCCTATTTCCGATTGGAATCGTTCTAGACTACAGTTCACGAACCCTACTTTAACGCAAAATCAACCACAAATTAACCAATATCGTGGTAATACGACCCAACATAGACAAAACGCTTTTTACCAATACCCACAAACATATAGAGCTCCTAGACCAACACCCATGAGTGGTATATCTCATGACGAAGTAACGAGTAACTTCCCTCGTCCTAAAAATAACAATATTCCTAATACTCGACCAAGATTAGATCCTTTTCATAGTAACGAATACCGACAGCCTAATGTAAACGGGCCCAATGTTTTCCAAAATATTGGATACTATCCTGAATATCGATTTGAGGAACTAAACCAACATGAAACGAGAAACGTTATACAAATTAACGCTCATCTCAAACGACAGCTTCCGTTTATACAGATAAATAATCCACCAATAAAACTGTTGATTGATACAGGCTCTAATCAGTCCTTTTTGTCTCCTGATATTGTCAAGCGATTTTATAAAGACCTTCAAGTCAGTTACGAACCATTTTCTGTAACTAACGTTCATTGTACTACTCACCATAAATATGCAATCCACGTACCGTTGTTTGACGAATTCAAACAAGACGGCTGGTATAAGTTTTACATTTATAAATTCCACAACGCGTTTGATGGATTAATCGGATTGGACCTTCTACAAAAACTTGGTGCAGCTGTGGACCTGTCTAAAAGAAAACTTATTACTCAAAAAGCGACAAACCAAATACAAATGCATACGTCGGGAATTCATAATCTGCTTGAAACACTTGTAAAAGCCAACAGTTCAAATGTTTTGAAAGTGCCCGTAGGTATAAAAAACGGGGAAATATTTATTCCTGAGAAGAAAATAAACCAGTGTGTCTTATCTTCGGTGGTTACAATGGCAAATCAAGGCTATGCTTTTGTTGAAATAAATAACCTAACATGCAACGACATTATTATTAGTCTCACAGCACCAATACCTTGCTCACGTTTAAAGGGTAACTTTCATTGTTACAATTTTGAAACACCTTTATCAAAAGCTGATGACATTGACGACCTTATAAAAACAGACCACATGAACGCTGAGGAAAAACAAAACATTTTGCAGTTATGCAATAAATACAGTGACATATTTTATCGCGAAGGACAACCTCTCACCTTTACAAACGAAATCGAACATCGAATTCGGACTGCCAATGAAGTACCGGCTTACACAAAATCTTATAGACACCCATACAAACACAAAACTGAAGTTCAATCTCAAATAAACAAGATGCTCCAACAAAAAATAATCCAGCCCTCGGAATCGCCATGGTTCTCTCCTATATGGTTAGTGCCAAAGAAAAACGACATACACGGAAAACAAAACTGGCGATTAGTTGTGGACTACCGCAAGTTAAATGAAAAGACCATTGGTGACAATTACCCAGTTCCCAATATTAATGACATCCTTGATAAGCTGGGTCGCTGCCAATACTTCACCACTTTATATCTCGCAAGCGGATTTCACCAGATAGAGAATGTCCTAAGAGGCCTTATCAATACAATCTGTGTCTCCTATATGGATGATATCATCATATTTTCAACTTCATTACAGGAACACATTCAGAATGTTCAAGCCGTTTTTCAACGCCTTAGAGAGGCAAACTTTAAAGTCCAACTAGACAAGTCTGAGTTTCTAAAACATGAAACCGCCTATCTAGGTCATATTGTAACCCCTGATGGCGTCAAACCAAATCCGGATCAAATCATGGCTATAAAAAAGTTTCCAACACCCACGACCCTGAAACAAATTCAATCCTTCCTAGGACTTGTAGGATATTACAGGAAATTTATACCGAACTTTTCCAAACTAACAAAGCCCTTAACATCTTGTTTGAAAAAAGGCGCAGAAATCAACACAAATAACTCAAAATTCATCAATGCATTCAGAACGTGTCAGGAAATCCTCATGAATGACCCCATACTTCAGCACCCTGATTTTGATAAAGAATTTAACCTTACTACTAATGCTTCTAATTTTGCGATCGGTGCAGTTCTTTCACAAGGTCCAATTGGATCAGACAAACCCGTAGCATTTGCTTCTCGAACTTTGAACGACAGCGAGATAAATTACAGTGTCATCGAAAAAGAGCTCCTTGCTATCACTTGGGCCACAAAGTATTTCCGCCCATATCTTTACGGCCGTAAATTCAACATAATCACGGACCACAAGCCGCTGCAGGGGCTGATGTCTCTGGAAGAACTAAATTCACGTCTGACTAGGTGGATACTCAAACTGGAAGAATTCGAGTACACCATTTGCTACAAAAAAGGAAAAGCTAACACCAACACTGATGGTTTATCTAGAATGCAAATTAAAATCAACGGCACGGCAGAAACTGAAGAACCAAGAAACGAATTGACATTTAGCGACGACAATGTATCCATAATTGTGAAAGCCCCAGAATTTCCTCAAGTACACAATCTCAACGAACAAAATCAAGCCGAAATTGTACACACAAATTATGAGGATCCAATTCTTAAAACCCCGATTGCAGAAAAACCTGTAGAAGTCATCAATGGGCATCCAGACAACAGTGAGCCTTATAACATACCGGTAGAAAGGATAAATAAATATAAAAAGCGAAATGAATCGTTAAAAGCCCCGCTGCCACTCAGCATAAACAAAAACCTCGCTACTACGTGCAGGCCGGTACAAACCGAAGAAGCGACACTGACGCCTTTGAATAAAAATCCCAGCATAGTGCCATTCAAGCAGAACCCGTGTAAAAACTGCCAATCGGATTACACATTTCTACATTACATCGACTTAAACGAAATTAGAGAACAAATTCGTACAATAAGTTACCAAATTCAATCATTGCAAGCGTTCTGCCATAGTATCAATAGGGCATTCAAGTTTAAGTTAATGTTTTAGTTAAGCACATTAGTAATAAGTTGAGCCAAGCTATAGAGAAATATAACTCATTGGCGAAAAATAGATATAGATATAAACGAGCTCTTATAGACGGTTTGGGATCTATAATTCGATCAAACGGATGAAAAAAAATATGATGAGGCAATATCTATTCTGAAAACTAACCAAGTTGAGCTAGCCAATCACTTCAACAGGGACATTACACTGAATCATTACTTTCTTGATAATTATAATAAAACTATATCAAAATTGTCCAAAAACCGAAACCAAATCTCTTATAAAATAACAGAGATGCTCCGAGAAATTAATGTTACTAGGCAAGAACTGTTCAGTTATTTACAATTAGTCACGATAGACAACTTCTTTCAACTAGTGGAAATTAATTTGCAAATCATTCATGAAACCCTTGATAATATAGAAACAGCTCTTTCATTCTCTGTTAAAGGCATAGCGGATCATAATATAGTCACATTCGGAAATCTACAGTATTTCATCCAATTTCTAAGCACACATTATGATCCCTCACAACTGATAACCTCCGATGTCAAAGAGTCTCGTATATTTTATAACTTCTTAGAATTAGTGTCATATTTTAGTATTAATAGGTTAGTGTTTGTTATTAATGTAGGTACCAATACTGTATAAGCCCGTTTACGAATACTACCACTTGTTCCCAATACCTACCCAAAACTCTAATATCCTCGTGCCTCCTAAACCTTATCTGGTTGCCAACGAAAATGCGTACCAGTATCTGGAAGAAGAGTGCTCAATTTACAGAAATATTATACTACTGCCAGAAACAAATGAGACTCTACAGTGCAAAGGAACATGATGATTTCCTATATAAATTGATAAAATCACGAATCGTATCAACGTCCTGCAGCTTCCACAATGTAAAAATCATGGAAGAGATCTTTGAAAAGATTAACGACTATTACTACTTACTTTTCTGTGTGAAACCTACCAAATTTCACATTCTCTGCAAGAATGAAGAATATACTACTATCAACGGCTCCTACCTTCTAAAATTACCAGAAAACTGCAGCGCATGCATTGATACCACTTCATTTACAAACGAGAAAAGTATTTACAGAGGAACTCCCATAAAACTGTACTCTCTAAATTTAGAAGACATCCACGTTAAGAATCCTATAGAACCTCTACAAATTGACAAGATCTCTATGAACCGCGTATACGAGATAATTGGATATATACAGAAAGAGCAACAGCACGTACAACCAGTACAACTAATGAACTTCGAGCGTCAACAACATATTTATTGGACCACACCACTTTCCGTCATTTTAATCATTACTGCAACATACATGGCATTCATCAAAATTAAGGCACGAAGGCTACGATCCACAGAAATGGCGGAACAGCATCAGACAAACGAGGAACGTGTTCGGTCTTTCTGCAGTTGAAAACTGAAGAAAAGACCTCTGTTTGATAGGGGAGGTGTTATATGTGTTAGAACACATAACCCACAATTTTATTTTGTACTTAAGTATAAGGCATCTATCTTTGTGCACTGGCGTCGAGCCGGCGGCTGCCCAGACGCTACGTTGCGAATTCCTTTTGATAACTCGCCCGGCGAAGGCCCCACTGTACAATTCCTAGACCTAAGTTTTATTTAGTTACTAATACTCACTAAGTCGGTTCGGACACATAACAAATATTGTATTTAAATTACGGTTAAACTTTATTCTACTAGGAACTTTTGGCCGTGAAGCTTAACCTTGAAAGCTTTATAAAAATTGACCAAGAACTTTATTAAGAACTTTATTAAATTGGCCGCGAAGTTTATCCTTGAGCTTTATAAAAATTGACTGTGAACTTTGTTAAGAACTTTTTAAATCGGCCGTGAAGTTTAGCTTTGAAAGCTTTGTGAAAATTGACAGTGAACTTTGTTGTGTGAACGTTTTATGAAGAAATATATACATATACAAGAACTAAGTGATTTTAATTATCTCAAAATATCCGAACCGCATAATTCGTATGTCATTGCTCCACCTGGCTGGAGGGCGTCCTACACTACGTTTGCCAAGCCGTGGTCTCCACTCCAGAACACGCCTACCCCAACGGTTGTCGGTAATGCGACAGATGTGACCGACCCACTGCCACTTTACCTTGCTAATCCTTTAGGCTATAGCCCAAACGCTCGATATATCGATGACTTTCGTTCTCTGTCAGATCACATCGTTTTGGATCCGATCCTTCAGAGACACCGAGCATAGCCCATTTAATTTACTTATATTAAATCTTTAATATGATGTTATATACTTTATGAAATATTTCAGGACATTATTAACGAATTATTCCGGGTATTCGGTATTCATCTTTCGTTTATTACATTTTTATTCTGACCTGATCGCCCGCCTAAAAATATTTTTATACAGCCCGAAACCAACATTAATTAAAGTAAAACAGAACCTTTAAACGACTCCAAACAAACGAAACTCCAGCCCTGAGAAGATTTCACTCCTCCAAGGGCACATTAGTATTCTGCATGCGTTAGGAAAACCAAACAGATGCATTAAACCATATAATCGTTTAGCAAACACGGCCTACCGGCCCGACGCAGTAAAACAAAACATCGTCACGATCTTAAAACTAGCACTGAAATACGATCTTTCTCATCTGACAGGGTAGCAGGTACGATGTTTCACGAAAGCAAAAAGACATATAGCTATAAGAATTCTTGTAAATATATGACCTTTTAATATTGCGCAAGTGGAAAAGATAACCGTTCAATTAGCGACACCGAGAGCGCAATTAGGACCGCCGCAAAAAGCACCGCGCTCCATCTAGCGGGGTAATTTGACCGATCCGTTTTAAGAATATTAATAAAACGCTAATTAAAGTCCGATGTCGGCGACAACTTTTTTAAATTAACGCGGCATCGACAAAAACAGGATCGCCTCGGCTATCGGAATCGCGGCCATAGCTCGACAACTAAGCTATTTGAGTGCTCCGTGCCAGGAATATTGATTTATGGTATTTCAATAAGCTCCTAATGCGGCTCTCTATGAGATCTGTATCCTTTTGCAAGAAAAACGATAGTTAATTAAACGAATTTAGGTTTTGTTTTGATGGGGGAGCGCAGTGTTTATTGATCGATGTCTGCCATCTTCAATCGTAACGGCCATCAATTTTGACAGTCGATATCAACTCAAGATTTAAAACTAACAATAAGATCCTGTGATTTTTTTTGAAGCGTCTATTTTGAATCTTATTGAAACTAACATAGAGTTTATTATACTTCAACATTTTTATTGCAGTAAGCCAGCCGGTAGCCGAGACCACCGCAGGTTCGCCTGCCTTGGGGCCAGTTTTTACTGCAGAATATATTGGATACGGTAGATCGGACCGTTGCTATTGCATTTACATTATTAGCATTTATAATAAGCGAATTGATCGATTGCGACTTTTACCGTGTCAACAAATGGATCCTATAAGACTCAGATTTGTTTCATTGTTAACATTAACTTTACTGTTCCTGTATCGACCATTTATTTAGTTAAAGTGTAAATTAATATTTTAAGTATATCCAGTTTTCTTCATCAAACAATGTTCATAGATCAATATGTCAGTCAAGATATGTTAAGAATTTGTAACACGTAAAACACTACTACATATTTACTTAAAAAAATATTTTCTAATATCTATAAATTATATATCTATGTACTTAATTAAGGTATTCGGTATTTAACAATTGATTATTCTTGGCATAAACTTTAAGTACATTTTTATTTTGTTTTTGTAGATGTCCAATTTAGTACCGTATCATTACTTATGTATGCATACCTATATTATATAGAGCCTCAAGTGTCCCACTGCTGGGCAAAGGCCTCCCTCCTTTTCTTCCACGCACCCCTGTCTTGGGCAGCGTCCCACCAGTCTTGATCAAAGACGTCAAGTTCGTCTCGCCAGCTCGCCACCTCCGACGAGGTCGGCCGCGACGCCATGCATATCTTTTTTTTTTTTTTTAAGGGCCTATATAGTGTCCCACTGCTGGGCAAAGGCCACCCCTTTTAATCTCCACTCGTCACGATCTTGAGTAATCTCTGGCCAATCGTTATGAAATGCGTCTAGGTCGTCCCGCCATCTCCGTCTTGGCCTGCCACGTCGTCGTCGCCCATCGTTCGGCACCCACTCCTCCGAACGGCGATCTTAACTTGTCAATTAATATGCTGACATTACTGCAGTCATATATTCAGTACTATCTATTCTGGTTATCCTCAAAAGTTAGCTGCCACGCTATCCCGTTCATTCAATTTTAAAATGTAACCAAATGGAGCAAGGTTCAGACTCAGACTGCACAATTAACTGAAAAGGAGACCCTGCAAGTTACGTTCCAAATTACATAGAAGTACGCGGCTTTTGTTAGTAGTAATTTGTATTTTTTGTAACGGCGCTCGGGTGTTCCCACGGGCTTTGGAGCGAGACCGGTAAACCTTTCTACCTAATAACTGTTACATTGCATGTTAAATTTGTAAAAGTTGGCAGAATAGCCCTATTTACTTGCATAATCGAGGTGTATTGTCTATCCTACATATAACAACATACTTATTTGTAACAACATTTGTGAATTGGAAGAATTTAATAGTAATATATACGTTAATGTTACGCATATTAACTAAAGTAATAAGTACCTAACTTTCAAATAAAGGTCGCATAAAAATGTTGGTAGTTTATTATGACACTTCGTAGCAGTAACACAACCGAATCGTCGTAAAAAAAGTCGTGTTAAGTCACTGAACTGAATACAATATAATAGTACTACATAGTTATAAGACTTCTTACGAACAGTCAAAGGAAATTGCGAAAGTTAAAGTAAGCTATAAAGACAAAACCTGAACCAGGCTACGAGTAATAACAAACAAATAAATTGTGTAAAAGCCAGGCATATGAAGGCGTACTAAATAACGAAACTAATCTTATAGAACGACCATAAAATAATATTCACGAGTAAACATCATTGAATAATGACGCAAAGTATAGATTCGGTATTTCTCTTTTAGGGCAAGCGGCGGTCGACGACCTTCCGGGGCAATGGCCACGACATAATGATTCTAGTGCGAATAATTTTACCAACACAAAACGGGATACCTATGAGAAAAGTAAGCCTTTGATATCGTAGTTTTTACGAGTTCTTTAGGCGGTTTGCTAGTGCCGAAAGATTTACTTTGTAGATCAGAAGATTAGATGCCGAGGACAGATGATACTGTTCGTGTAGTCATAACTTTTGCATCGAAATTATTCAACTGGTGAAGTAAAACCAGTCGTAAAATGACTTCATTATAGTTCTATATATAAAGGTACTACTTCCTATGGAATTACTTTACTATATGATGTAGACTTGTAGAGTATCTCCTAGATTACCTATGAAAATAGCGGGTACTTCCAAAGTATTACAGCGAAGTGGTG
Source organism: Cenopis cana (assembly GCA_951800055.1). Lineage (NCBI taxonomy): Eukaryota > Metazoa > Arthropoda > Insecta > Lepidoptera > Tortricidae > Cenopis > Cenopis cana. The sequence continues at coordinate 7,262,935 of OX637486.1, read as the reverse complement.
ATAATTTTGGATTTAGCTGGAATATAAGTCAATATGCAAATATTTTTTGTTACACGTGTTGCAAGCTCGTGCCAAAAACTAGTTGTTTTTTATAAAATTAATTTATCTACACACATATCATAAATCCTCTAATATGCGTTCGGAAACCGTAGAAAATGACTCTCATTTCAACATTCAATGAATTTATGGCAATTTTCTTATCTGTGGCTAAGGCTACAGCAGTAATATAATTTTTAATTTTAATCTCATATAATATGATGATAAAATATAAAAACGTCAAACAAAACTGTCAAGGTTGACATGTCCCTATTCTAGTATCACTGAAAATTCAAATTCAGTCGATGCGAAATGTCAGCTCGATGTTTTTTTAGTATATATCGCACGAAATTTGAGCTAGAACGACATGATCACATCAGAATAGGGACTCTTTACTTTTTAAAATAACATTCAGGTATCGGTTGCCACTTCTGATTTCGATATTTCCGCAACCGTGCAAAAAGGTTGTATTAACACAATTATTGTATTTATTTACAACGGTTTCTGAACCCATCTTAGAGTAGTTATAATATGTGTGTAGATAAAGTAATGTATGCAACTGTACATAATTAGGCATTAAAACACGAGTGTGTTTTATGAAATGAGCCGAAGGCGAGTTTCATAATAAGGTCACACGAGTTTATGTTTATATATACACCCTCATTATGTACCAGTTGCATAAACTACTATTATCTACATACAAAATATTGTATAACGGGAAATTCAGTGCACTCGTACATTTCGTAGAACCTCATCATTTCAAAAATAAATATTACAAATTACTGCGAATTTGCTACACGTCTAACGTCTACTTAATATTGGTTACCAATTTATATTATGGGGTATTTGTATTATGAGCCACGGATGCCTGAAATAAATGATTAAATTAAATTAAAATAAATTTGTTTTATTTTTGGATCCGCACTCGGACTCTATTTATATTTACAATATCTCTAAGTTTGGTAAACAATCATATCGAACATTTATCTCTGTATGGGCTGCCCTACCAGAGCTATTAATATGATTGATGGATATCAACGCATCGATAGCAAGCTATAGCACAGCTCTGATGGAAAGGCACACTAAATTACGAGATGCAGGTTAGGATAATAGTCTTAAGACTGTTAAGGCGGTTCCATGAGCCAGATATGCGAAAATACCCCAAGAATTAGCCCATTTTTCTCAGAATCATTGACATTTGTAGACGTGGGAAAAATATATATAATTCTTGATTATATTATCTTTAATAACACAGCTTTCGATACACGATTCATAGCACTTCGCTCGATACAATTAATTCCCAAAGTAACCTCCAATTGGATTTTTTTTCCAGCTTTACTTGTTTTTTTTTTACTATGTGACACTATGAAACATAAAAAGGAGAAAAATCAATCATATCATAACTAAAATAGTAATTTGACAGCTTCCGAATTTCGATAATTTCGGCAATATTTTTAAAATAAATAAAAATCGACAAATTCTACCGTAACAAGATATCGACATACCTAGTATACCTACGGCCTGCAAGCTCTATCTCCGTTACCCTTTCGAAATGTGACAGTGACGGCAACACGCTCGATTTTAGATTTCACCTGGGTACATGAACGGCCTTAAGGCAGTCTTCCCAATCGAGAATGCCACAAATGTGCTCAAGCCCTAAACACACAACGCTTTACATTTCGCATTGCAATGGCAATCAAGGCTAAGGGCGCTGAAAGGGCAAAGGTCAACGGGGCCTATTCTCAAGCCGGTGTAACGCGGATCGCGGGTCACTGCCCTGAGATTAGTTAGACACGGCGATTCGCGTTCGTGTCGTTTTTATCTCGGCTTTTTGTCGCTTGCTCGTGCGTTACCCTCTATACCTACATACATACAGTACCATCGAATCTCTGTTCGGTTGTCTCATAACATATTTATTTATTTATCGTATGGCATTTATTTCGAACCGTAAATCTTGGGATTAGGTAGCGGACCCCAGGCATCCTTCAGGATGCAACTGTACTGGGATAACGCTAGGAGGATGAGGATGATGATTTATTTCGAACCGTGAGATCTTAGAGAAGACAGTTCGGTTGTCTCATAACATAAAACTTCTGCGAAGGCAGATTTCGTCAAATCAGTAGGTACATTATTTTTAGCGGAATTTACTATTTTCCAAAAAGAAACTGGACTATTATAATTTGTAAGCAATTTTTTTTCAAAAAATGCGTTGTAAATAACTACACGGTTATTCATGAGTGACTAGGTATACCTACTCAGCTGCTTTTACTGGTAGAGCTTAATGTTATTAAAATAACAAATCAGATAAACATTATTCCCGCGTTTGAATTTTGAGAATATAAATGCCCCTTTTCTGAAATGGCATATTTATTTCTGCATTTTTTCATTTTCCTTATTGCATTCAGTAGGTATCTGGGTGCCGCTGCCGTATAATCGCGCCAGCGACACTTCAGTAACCGTAACTAAACGAGAGGATGACGCGCGACATAAATTATCGAATGATACTGAATTGGAGTTTTGGGAATAAACACCCGGGTTAGCGCTATACCTGCCTAGTGCAAATGTGAGCTTTACGTGGATGGATTAACGTTGACATTGCGAGTGTGCGGTGGCGTGAGATACGCTTGTGAAAGTGTTGACTCGATACACGGCTGTGCATTCTAAAATGACGTAAGTGCGATGGATTAGGGAGTGTACTAAGGACGTTTTGAAATGGAACCTCTAATATGCTTACACGTGGACCGCTGGCCACTCACGCGTTGGCGTTTCGCTAGAGGCGGCACTAGTTTGGATTGGTGTGAACTTCGGTCTGAAGCGTTGAAATGATGACAAGGTGATTAAGGGTTTAATATATTTCTGGTTTGAAACTAAGTGTGTATGGGGCTTAAGACGAGTTTGCTAATTAAAGTGTTGCGTATATTTATGAAATATTGTGGTTTAAGTGTGTTGCAAGATATAACTTCACTCAATATGAGTTTCGTTCGCTTGTCAACGGATAAACCTATTTCTTCATTAAAACAATTTAGTGGTAACATTTAAAACAAACAAAGCATCAGTTGATGTTAAATAAAACCCGTTGAAATAAGAAGGAAGTCAAGTAAAGCGAGAACAACGGTAAAAACTCCTAATCCCTAATCTAGCTCTCCTAATAGGTAAAGCTAAAAGAGAACATGGAAACAGTAAAACCAAACATAAAAGCTCACTGAAATACAGCCGAATATAAACACACCGCACAAATTCAAGAGCTTCCGCGAAAACTGAAATAAAAAGGTTAAAAAAGCTTGAAAAACAAGGTGGCAGAGTCCCGACGGCGAAGCACAAGCAAAACCTTGTTTTTTGCAAACTTTATTTACTGTCCGTGGTCGCTAAGCGAGGTTTTAGCTGCGAAACAAGTGAACTATGAAACCGATCAACATTGTGAATGGTGAACGGTGAGATCGAAAGAAAATGAAAAGATACATAGGTAACTATAGAGAAAATTCTAGCAATGTGAAAGGGTGAATGTCAAAAAGAGAATATATAGGGACTCACGTTCACAACTTGTATAATGCTACGTTATGGCGATTTTACGTAGAACGCATTTTCCAATTAGTTACACAAATGCTGTGTGTCAGTAGTTTGCTATACACTACAGCAAAACCAATTGCCATACATGAGCACGTGTTATAAACGCAACACAACACAAAGACGTTTCGAGCTTTAACACAATTAAACTAGACAAATCGCCGTCCTATTTATACTCGTACGTAGCATAGGTGCGGGTTAAAATAGCCGAGGTACATAAATAAAACACAAATCGGATAGCTCACCCTTCGACCTTGAACGGTGGGGTTGGCCCCTCGGTTGTCTGGAGGTGCATATAGGGGCGCTAATGTTGTGAATTCGTCGTAATTGAAGGATGGGTAATGCAGTTTCACGTCAGCGATTCGTAGGTGTTTATTAAGGTTTATTAAACTTGGTAAGCGTATGCTAAATTCGCTATTAATTCGCTTTTGTGGTGCCATTCGAATCAGTTTTTTAGAGACGATCAAATGTTTGTATGGGACCAACTATACAATTAGAGCAACACAAAAGGCGAAAATGAGAGTCAACAAAGTTTTCGAGAACTAAAAACGCTCCATACTGATTGACATTTAAATCTGACGTCCCAGCACTGTACCTCGTACTAATACCGTTGTATGGAAAAAGAGTAGTTTGCCGTTTTTCTCATGGAATATTGCGTTTATGGACATATTTACCGTACAATTTTATTTTTATTGAAACATGACAATCCTGTTTATAACTTTAAATTTACATTTAGATTATTAAAAAAAATCTACATTTTTTATACACCCATATCTTTTCAGGTTTCATTTTATAATGTTGATTTAAGTATTTGTCTAATTTACTATTTATTGTGATATATATCAAATGTGATATATATCATGTGTCAAATACCCAATTGAAAGTTTCTTTGAGCGAAATCTCAGCTTATTGTCTATAAACCTGATTGATTTCCTGAATTGATTGATTGACATTGTTATATAGGTACAAAAAAGGAATTATTGGAATATATATGTGGACATTTTATTTTAATTTGAATATTGTATAATTTAATTGTAATGTACTCTTTTAGTTTTAATTTTGACTTTATTATTCAGACAATGACATTTTAAATTACGACTAATCGAACGCATTACATTCAGTTTTCTATTTAAATATCTAGTCTCACTATTTCGATCGTAATTTGATATGTTGTAGTTATTTATTTCATTAATTTATTTTGACATTTTAGTTCCTGTATAATTAACTTAGGTAATTAAATTTTCACATGCCTATCTTGGCTCAACATATTAGGGAAACTTATGAAATGACCTCAACACCCTGTCACCTAATTGTAACCATATGTTTTATGTGAATAAACGCATTCATTCATTCATTCATTCATTCAAACTATTTGGGAAACCTATACGGACACGGACCGGAATTTCCCAGATTTTAGCTATGCCAGCTTTGAATTTCGACCTCTAACGGCGATTTTAAGTTAATTGTTTGTAGGTGGTAATATGTACTTAGGTAACATTTTCCATAAAGGGCGTTCAGAGACTGCTCCTACATGAAAAGTACGGTCAGTGTCAGACAAGTGATTTCAGCATGTTTTAATTAAGCGATTACCTTATTTTGCTTAGCCAACGCAAATGAATAAGAGGCTGGCAGTATAGGTGTACAAAAATAAAGTAAATCTATAAAAAACCTTTCCGGATAATCTTACAAATATCGACTTAGTCCCAAACTGAGCAAAGCTTGTACTGCGTCTAGGTACTAGGCGACGATATTACCTAATATACAATAGAGATACTTATAATATTGGACTCATGTTTTCTGGTTGAATTATACATGACCGTGTCTAAAATACATATATTTTAATATGTATTTTAGACACGGTCATGTATAATGTCAAAAAAACGCTTGAAACAGCGTTTTTTTTTATCAGGAGATAAATTTTAATAAATCAGAACGCTTGTCATATTGTGAGTCATCGTACAATATTGGATTAGGCACAGATAACACAATGCGCGAATTGGGAACATAAATGTATTACTAAACGAGAGAAATGGTTACAGTAAAGAGATGAATGGGCGACATAGATAGGCGAATTAGGCCAACGTTCTGATGAAAAGGTTTGCGGACGGTACCTAATACCTATAGTCTCGTTTGGGGACGTAGTAATCTGGTGTTGGTATTGTTCATACTATACATAATACACATATAACAGCCTTTTAACCTTACTAGGTCATACCTAATGACAATTATAATGATAATTACTTTGCGGGCCTTCCACATGGTGATACGTTTTTCAAGTGTTTGATGTTTTAATTTAGAGATGATTTTTATCTCATCCGTTTGTTTTGTCTAGAAACAATGTTTAAAGTAAACTTGAGTTTGAGATCAAAAGTTTTCCTGTACAACATTTTCTTCCTTAGTTTATCTGAGTAACGTAAAAGGCCAAGGAATCATCAGAAACTTCTAAAATTAGTGTGTCTGTGTGACTATTTTAGTAACTGCGAGTTATATCTAAAGCAGTTTTTCCGATCCTTAAGTGGAAAATGCATTTTCACACCACCTGCTCGATTTTGCTCAATTATATATCATACAAACCTTTCGTAAAGCAAATCATTACACGTGGCCCTTAGTTTTAGCGGGTTATAATTTCAAATTATTACCCGCCGGGTAATAATTTCATTTGAGTTCTGATAGTTCTTATTGATATGTCTTTAAAGTGTAATTTCGTGAAGTCCACACGGCGGCGAGGAGGTGGCACACCAGCTCCGTGTTTTGTTTGGAACGTCGCGTTCGAAACAAAAGACTGCGTCGGCGGCCGCCGCCTGTAGCGGGTCAAGCGCGTGAAAAAATGACTAAAACTATATCTATATTTTGAATTTTAAGTTAAAAAAAAACTTTTTTTTTGAAAAAAAATTGTCTTTATACTCGATTTCGACTAATTCAGAGGTAAGGATTTCAAATTTTATATTTATTTTGAGTTTTAAGTTAAAAAAAATTTTTTTGCGAAAAATCTTCATTATACTCGATTTCGACTAATTCAGGGATAAGGATTTCAAATTTTATATTTATTTTGAGTTTTAAAAGAATTTTTTTTTTTGCGAAAAATCGTCATTATACTCGATTTCGACTAATTCAGGGACAAGGATTTCAAATTTTATATTTATTTTGAGTTTTAAGAGAAAAAAATTTTTTTTGCGAAAAATCGTCATTATACTCGATTTCGACTAATTCAGGGACAAGGATTTCAAATTTTATATTTATTTTGAGTTTTAAGTTAAAAAAAATTTTTTTTGCGAAAAATCGTCATTATACTCGATTTCGACTAATTCAGGGATAAGGATTTCAAATTTTATATTTATTTTGAGTTTTAAGAGAAAAAAAATTTTTTTTTTGCGAAAAATCGTCATTATACTCGTTTTCGACTAATTCAGGGATAAGGATTTCAAATTTTATATTTATTTTGAGGTTTAAGCTAAAAAAAAACTTTTTTGCGAAAAATCGTCACTACCTATAGGTACTCGATTTCGACTAATTCAGGGATAAGGATTTCAAGATTTAGAATTGAGGATTACTAGATTTTTAATATTTATTTAGAATTAAAAAACAAAAACTTTTTTGTAAAATAGTCATCATACTCGATTCCATATTCAATAACATAAAGTATAAAATTGGCCAAAGGCGGTGAGAAAAGTAGAGTATACCCCACGGGGATAAAACTGTTTTTGTCTTGGGCGCGCTTAAATCCCTCACTACACTCAGGACTCAGTCTTAATTCCCTCGCTTCGCTCAGGAATTAAGTCATTACTCCCTCGCTCCGCTCGGGAGTAAAATCTAGAGTCCTTCGTTACGTTCGGGATTCAATATCGCACCCGTGACATAAAACAGTGCTTTATCCCCTTGGTGTATAATCTACTATTAAACGAGCTATGGTCAACAGTCAACACATCGCACTTAAACGTGATAATTGCTCACCGCTCACTAGCATAAGTATCAATTATAGTTATGACAATTATAGATAGAAACTGTTGATCATTTGCAATTAATTGTATTCATTAGCGATTTCACTATCTAAACTGACCTATGAACCACGTGGCTAAGTTGCAAAATTACTGAAACGTACAATTCATCTCGGAATATGCGAATGTGAGATTTTCGAGATATTTCGTTGTGAGCATTCCCGGAGATGGAGTTATTTATAACATACAAAATTAATTCTAGGAATGCGCTTACTCACACGAGCTTAGGACGATGAAAAGCGCTGTCATAATGCCAAATAAAGCCAATATATTAGTAATATAGATCAGCTCAGAATATTTTACAAAAGACGCTCCCGTGATGCATTAATGTGGCTTATAGTTCGATTATCTTCGTATCAGCTTTGACAAGACTTGTTACGTCGTATTCGTATAAGTTTGTACTCAGTTATAATACCGAAACATACATACATTTTGAACTAGGAAAGATGTGCCTATTTGCATTGTCACCATTTATTAGAAGAGCCGACGCAGAGTCGCGACTGAGGCGGGCCCGCCGCTTCGGCGGCTTGGCGCTGTCCTACTGACCAGCCTATCTATTCACCAAAACATCTTCACGCGTCCATAAACAAATTCCTGATATAACCCGATTCTGAGACTCGTAACTAATATGCGTACACGGAGTCCAGAGCTATATTGGTTCGTCTGTGGCGACGCGGTCGGTAACATTTGTGAATGTACCACGACTGATCACTTGTCTGGATGTGGTTACGCACTAATAGATTGCTATGTCGCTCCACTTTATGAAAAACTCTGCCAATAGGTAGCTATGTAAAGAATCCGTCGTTTAGATGCCGATGTTATTATCGTTTCTAGACGGTTGATGTTCTTCATTAGGGCGAAGGTATTGTGTTTGAAAGATATAATCTGTCGTAGAAGAATACCTTCAGTTACATAGCATATACCTACCTATGACCTATCTACTTGAAACTATTGCTTGTAGGATTAATTTATCTAAATATTAGATACGTTTCACTGAATTGAATACGTCAATTTAACACATTTTCACATTCATTGCTGTAATGTAATCATACATATATTATGGAATTTGAATGAAGCAATCACACCGCCAATGCGTGTTTGTAACAATACCCGCCATGAATACATTTGGAATTAATTAATTAAAATATCAGTCATTTGGACTGACCTAACCAACATGCGGCCGGGGTTTCAAGTTAATACTTATTTTCATTCAGACTTTTGTTCATTGTTGGATAATCAAAATCTACAAGCCAGCGCCAAGGCCGATGATTTAAAATACACCTGTACAAACATTGCGAATATGAATGCCAAATTATTCCGCCATGCGACGACCTTCAGCGAAAAATAAAACATAATTATTCCTTATTTCCTTAACGCGCGTAGGTAATATGTAAATTATTATCTTATCTAAATGATATAACCTGATACTAATATGTACATAACATGATCAGTCATCATATTATGCATAATAATTTTACTTTCTATCAACTATTAAAGTTTTAAATACGCCTGTCACATTTGTAGGATTCATATTTTCTTTTTTTCTTAATCCTGGAAAATTCTCTCATTTTTCATTCCTCGATATATATATTTCATATATAAGTATGTAAATGTAGCCTACGTATACTTATTTTAAATTAGTAGATATATCTAAGCAAAAAGATAAAAGTTGTATTTTTTCGAAATAAATTACAAATTAACAACATAAAAACTAAAACAAACATATTGTGTTGTTCGTTATAATTTATTCCATCAAACAACAATATCTGTTTCACAAACATTTAAAACCATTAGCGGGTGGCCGTTAACGTTATGTTAAAGGAACATTAACGAATATTACACCTACTGTTCAAGATAAAATCAAATTGTTTACGTAGCGCCCGCTACAGATATCGTGTACCGTATTTTGACATTAGACAAGCGTTGAACAACCGTTTACACGCATTTGGAAAAGTAGCACGGGTAGGTATAGCAAGCAATAAAACAACATTACGCGTTGTAAATGATGCCAACGGTAAGCTGATCTTGACACTCTTGACAGGCGAATACCGACAGATTACTGTTTTTAGGGTTCTGTATACCCGAAGGGTCCAAACGGAACCCTATTGTTATCGCCCAGGCGTCTCTCCGTCAGTCGTCTGTCACAAAATCTTGCTCCGAAGAATTTTTCAACTTCCCTCTGACGTATGAACTTGAAATTTAGTAATAATGTTTATTATTATATATTGATAAATCAAATTTTTTGAGGTTGGTTCGGAACCCTAAATGTGCGAAGTCAAACTTGCACTTGGCCGGTTTTTTTACTAATACTGTGCCCAAGGCGAGAAGGCGTACTAGCGGCAGCATTAATGACCCAGCATGGGAAGTGTTAATAATTAGAGTTCCGCAATCTGTACAAATTTAAAATGCCTTTCACCGCCCCGATTCGTGATGACGATATTTAAATGTCAATATTTGGCACGATGCTGATGAGAATACCGTGTTATTGCGTATTAAAGATATAGTATCAGTTGTACCGGCGGCATAAATGTACGTTGTACGTAAAAGTTTATTGAAAATTCAATCAGATTTTCAAATGTAACACCGATTTACGTTTGAACTCAGTGATATAATAGATTATGTCTACTAAATATATGTAGGTGTATGACAAATGATTAAAAAAGGTTACTCGGTCAGAGAATATAATTTCATTGAAATATTAAACCGCCTGAAAGCTAATGAAAAACGCCCTTCGAACATACTTGACCGAGCGCGGTTGAGGCGAGCGAGGGCGTCGTTCCACTTGTATTGGTGTTAGCGGGCCGGTGCCAGGGGTGGCCCGCTGTCAAAGTGGAACCCACCCGGGCCGCATTACATAAAGCCTACCTTATGAGAAATTGACAGATTTTTTCCTAACCTAACAGGGTAAACAATGATCGTATTGTCGGTGCGCCTCCATTATTGGCACGTTCAGTTTTATTTCAAGGCGATAGTGCCAAAGTTTGATACTTTGGCTGCTGTTAAAGGCAAGCATAAGTACGTGGTCCGTGGCATTTATATTTCACACTGCAGGCAAAAAACAGAAACATGGCAAAGATAAAAAAAGTCGTTAGTCCTTTAGAAAATTGAAAGTGAGTAGGTTGTTGGCAATTAATATTTTTACTGCCGACTGTACTGTTTTTCCACAGTCATCAATTACTCGCTGAGGCGGTTCTAATGAGCCCAAACACAACGAGTGTGTCTAGTGTAGGAGTCGCTATGGCTACCTTCTGTCTCCAGCATCAGATCAAAATTAGTAAATTTTTGGTATGGATCGAACAGGTTTTGTCACTTCGAGTTTAGAACGTCAAGACAACGTCAATCAGGGTCTATCCCAGATTGTGTGACTTAACATACGATTTTATTACAATATAGGTATCTTATTCTTATAGTATACCAGTGTTATACAATAGGTATAACAAATAGTTAACTCGACTATAATAGGTATATTTATTTATACAAGCATAACATCAAGTTCACAGAATTTCCGTTTTCCCTCTGATATGATTATGTTATAAACATGTTATTTTCATGCACCGCAAACTTGTAGTCTTTCATTTGTGTTGGCACGCTACGCTACGTCCACAAAATCTAGTCACGCACGAGACAAATAAGATAGGGCTTCAGAAAAATGTACTTGCCTAAAATCCGGTAAGGGCGATGACCGGGTTATTTTGGTTTGTGCAATAACAAGATGCTCCCGAAGGCCTACGAGTATTCTACTCTGGAGGCCTCATGTTTGACCTTGGTACACGTTCCATCCCCTTTTGGGCTGTTGTGCGAATGTTGGCTAGGAGAAGTATAAATTCAACAATAGGTATTCCGTTGCTATTCCGCTGAAAGCTTTTTTTTTGCCGCGCTTTCAGCGGAATAGCAAAGGAATATTGTTGAATTTATCATGGAATTCCGCAAAGTAACGCCTGATTCAATCAATTACGATAAGTATAGTTTGGGGATCGGATGGGACGTTTTAATTTAAACGTTTTCAAATAGGTATCTAATCCAATGTAAAACAATATCTCAAGTATAGTAGGAAGATAAACGAAATAAATAATGATAAATATACATAGGTAACGTCGGTAACGTTCTTAGATGATATATACATATACTTCGTTCTACAAAAAGTATATTATGTTAAATCGATGAAACTTATGCAAAATTATGTAAATCAATACACCACGTCGTTTTAATTTAGTAGGTACCTACTTATTTAACTTGAGTTTCATTCCGAACTCAAAAAATCAGAGGCGATATATCAAACTTATCGAAAACAAGACGGAGGCTATAAAACCATTATAAATTCCGAGCTCGCGCCGAAGTGCCAAATCCCTGACGGTTCGTGAATTTTAAAAACCACCGGGTTATTGATAGTTTGCTACGTGTCGTATTTTATTCGACATTTGGTTTATCAGTAAAAACAAATACAGTCTGAGCTCTCGGAACAATCTTCGGGTTCGGGTGAAATCGTTGATTTTATAGTGTCTGCAAAACAAACTGACGACTGAGTTGATAAACGTTATCCCTTGCATACTTGCACTGAGTTACGAAGTGTGTCTCACATCTTTTATGGCCGGTTGTCGATTTCATTTGCGGACTCTAGGCAAGAAGTGTAAGAGGAAGCGAAAGAATAGTGCAAGCCTGAAGATTAGCTTAAAAGAGAAGGAATTACAGACCCGAAGATTGTTTGAAGAGCTGACAGACTGTACATAGTTTTAAATAACAATGATTAAATTATGAGTCGGCTCATGTGTAAAATGTAACCAAGTCTAATATTTATTTTTGTATATGTTTATGTAAAGAAATCAAGAATTTCACGTCATTGACAGCCTGGAGCAGCTGTGCAAGCGGACGTCATCGATGGAGGCGTTTTCCGAGTGAAAACTCAAGGGGAGGTATCCCCAACGCAAATGTCCCGCTCTAACACGCCTGAGTTTACAATTAACCATCCCGCCGCTCTCTACGCAAGCTCTGCGCGCAGTTTCGTAAATATTTAGCTATAGTCATTAAGCCAATCATTTTATCAAAGCAAATCCAGGGAATTTGTCTGTAACTATTTAGGATCTTTAATTGAGTACAAAAATTAAATGTTAAATATCAGTAATATAGCCGTAGTATTGAAAATATATTCCAAAAAGGGGTAACTTCGCGATTTTTTTCTATCGAGTCAAATTCATCAGGTCATGTAAATGACTGCGAATTTGACTAGATAAGACCCTTATGTATCACATATATTTTTTTAGATTTTAAGACACTATATTCTATGTCTCAGATGGTTTTAAAAAACTCAAAAGTGGTAAGTGGTACCCGGCCTTAAACCGAAATGGAATGTCAACACCGCAAGCGCAGCTCGAACAATAAAACACCGCGCGTTTGTGAAGTTTACAAACCGCCGCGCGGCGCGGTTAACACGCTGTAAAACTTGGCGACCCTTTCATTTTAAAAATTAATAATAATATGTATCGTTCCAATATTAAGTTAGGGTGCTTGGCTTGAGCTACTTAATTTAGAAAGATTGTGTTCGGAACGCTCAAAGACTACGAATTTCAGGCAAGAACGTTTTTCATCTGGTTTTAATTAGCCGTGGGAACGGGCAATGCACTAATTCCTTTGCCCTGATGATCGATGGACGGCTCGGCTACATCAAGTAGGGCTAATAAACGAAGTGGATGAAATTGAATATCGATTAACAGCACTCACGTTGATTATTTACGTTAACTCTGTTCTCGGTAATTTCGATTGTGCACCGTCATTCCAGGAGTTCATGGAAATCTCATTAAAGTTCTCATTTTAGACTAGTCTGCGTGTTAAAGCAAACTATTCGATGAAAGAAGGCCAATGAAGCGCGATATTGGTGTCCTCGTTAATGATGTAGGTACCGGTACAATTAATAAACACAATTACTTCGACCTAAAAACTGGATTCCAAATAACACCGATACAGAAAAGCAATAATAGGTAAAATGCTCTATTTTGACATGAATGTATAATTACTTCTGTGTACATTTGTCTACATTTATTGTTACTAAATGTATGTGTTGATAGAATTATGTAAAAAGTTCATTTATTTTTGATTCGATGACAATAATCGTTTATATAAAAGAAAAACTACAAGTATCAAACTACGAGTATTTTGACGTTGAATCTCAAATCGCAAGTTCATGTTTCATTAGAGCAAACAAACATTACCTAAGGATCTAACTAAGCTTTTTAATAGATGACTTCCTACTATATAGACCCTATTAAAAGGCGTCAAATACCTTATTAAAAACAAATAAGGACATTTACATAAACTATGGGCGCTAAATTATCATGAGTTTATAACCCGAATTCATAAAAGGCGGAGGTTCTATGTTGAGCTGTATGTTTTATTTTATAAGGAAATCGTTAGAATACTACCTATTTAATTAACTTACCTAAATGAACGTAAAGGCCTTCAAGTTTCCTAAAGCCTATATAAATTTAAAAACTTGATTGAAACTATTCAGGGTCGAACAGCCTGAAAAGTGAAAGAATTGTGAAAGAAGCCCGCTCGAAGTCTAAGGAAAGAATAACGTCTGGCTCTTAAAATATAAGCAATACACTCGAGATTGTTGCGAAACTTACTCATTTTTCTGGTATAGAAAAGCCACAAATAGGGCTTGGATTTTAATATGAGAACGGATTTCATCCAATGGTTATTTTGCTTCTACTTTACATTTCAATATTTTCTGTTACTAAAAAAGACAGATTCAGTTCTGTCACTAGGTAGGTACATGGTTTTGTATTGAAACTTAAAATTGTTGCCATTGATTATAATTAATTCGTAATCAAGAAAGCTATAGCTATTCTTCAAATAGTGGCTCTACATCAATAAAAACTTAAAAAAAAGTCAAAACATGTATATACCGATTATCACTTACTGGTTAATTGCTTTTTCCACATGTTCTGCTACACCGGACAATACTTAACAGTCACGCAAATGTCATGGATCTCGACAGCACCGAAGACCGAATAGCAATAAAAATCATGAAGCAGTTAATGCGTATGCGCATATCATCATATCACAATGATAAATGCGAGGTCAACTCGGTTTTCACGAGGTCTCAGCTTGACCTTCGCAAAAATTAGCACGATTTACATACTGTAAACCTTATTTACATTATCTTGAGGCGCGCGGATATTGATAAGATACTTGGCGATAACGCCGCTGAGATCACTCCTAACAAAACAAAACATAATCAGGAAGCGAATAATTTTAATAGCCACGTAAAATTTGGCCTTGCAACACCATATGTTTAAGTTTCATCAGTTCAGTTTTCAGATTTGGTGATAAGCTCGCAATGACGCAGACTTCGTTTTATTATCTACATATAGCCGACGTAATAAAAATTGTAATAGACTTTTTATACTGGCAGCAGAGTAATAAAAATCGAACGATTACTCTCACGTCCAGATTCAAACCTAAACACAAGGGTCGGGGGACGTGGGTGGCGCGTTTCTCGAGCATGATTTAGAAACTACATCTAATTATATCGACAATCAATCGAGAAAGTGTCGAGTGAGACACGAATAGCACAGCGTTGTACCTAGTGGTTAAAATATTAGTACGTGATACACGGTGTGAGATCGTCGCGTCGCGGCCCAGACGCCTGTTAATGTTATTAATGTACGCATGCGGGCGCGGGACCAGTCATTCGCTGTATCACTTATTAATTATTTGATGAAACCAAATGACAAACAGCCCGCTTTAGGGCGCTTCATAGAGGGAGGCAAGCGACGCGTAGTTCCTGACGCGTATTCCCGCTATATAACATTTTAAACTCTCGCGCTTTAAACATACTTAAAAGATTTGTTTAAACGGGTGTAACGCGATATTTAGGTATTTTTTTCTTGGGGTAGTGAAATGTTGTGTACCTATATCTCCGTTGACAACTTGCTGAGACGATAGTTCTGCCGCGAATATGACCAATGCAACCCGTGCCATAACGTCGGTAAAAAAGGTAAATACATAAATATCGCGTTAGATCCGTTTCAATTCTTTTACGTATATTCCCGCTAACCGACCACTCGCGTCGGATACGTGGACGAGTATGGGGACTTCTCAACTTTGATTCGCAGGTGAAATCTCCTTATTGTGGTGGATGGATCATCACGATGAGGTCAGCACAAGTGTTGACTGATGCCACGACCCGTATACGATCTAATCATAGGTAGAAACTATCGACACGAGAAGAACTTTTACGCATTTTTATACTACACTGAGCGAAAAAAATACTAATTATTAGTAAGTTTTAGTGAATCCCAAGACAAGGAGATTATATACTAACGGTTACAAAACAGTTTAGTAGTAATTAGTAGTTACAAGGACAAATTTGTTGGCATTAGTAAATAACTACTATATTATCAAAAACTGTTTTGTAACCGTTATTATATAATCTCCTTGTCCTGGGATTCACTAAAACATACTAATAATTAGTACTTTTTTTTCGCTCAGTGTAATCTTATTCACTTTCATAAACTACGGATTCGGACACGTTATAAATCGCCTAGACGACTTGAAAAGCCCAGTCTTAAGTGACGAAATTAAATTGGCGTCCTCGACCACGCCAATTAGGAAGCGGGATTATTGAGCTAGACTGGAAGGTAAATTAATACCGCGCCAGACAGATTGAGATGTGGGGAAACATGACACGTACTTATTGCCTTTGAAGGCCAGTTAAACTAATGCGCTTGCAACGTGCGTCAAAGGACATAATTGATTGTTCAGTATTTAAACCGCCCGCGTGGTCGTGTCGGAGGTTATCCCCTGGATTTTCCCCAGGCCACTCTCCAACCGCGCACTCCTATCGCTTTATTGGGCCCAGCCTATAAAGCCACAGTCAGGTTAAAAAAAAGTATGGTTACCGCCCTAAACGGCAAAAAAAAACTAAAAAAGGACGCATTTGATTGTTTAATCCTAAAATCAGCAATATAAAGTATTAGTAAGTCATTAAAGAAGTTAATCTCATTAGACCTCGTCGTACAAGTTGTAAATACGGACCTACACAGACACACGAGATACAAAATTAACGTAATTCATATATATGTAGATTATAGAAATAATTTCCGCTCTTAAATTTTAGTTACACGTGACCAGGAACGGTATTATCCTAACCTAACAGATACAGTCTCATTCAATTTCAGCTCTTTCCAGAGAAAACAGCCTTATGATCTAGGTTAAAAATAAATCCTCTTCGTTTGACGGAACGACAGCCTGATTTGCGAAAATGAATTTCAAATCGGCGAGAGCGCTCAACAATCTTATTCAAACGACGCTTTATTATACCCCAGTTTATTCTACAGTCCATAGAAATTGAATAGAATGACCGTATCTTGTAAAATAGAGGCTGAAATGTTTATGCTGTGAATAATATAGTATAGGAACGCGAGGAGGGCACGCTCGGTGGGAGTATGCGGGATTGGAGGGCCGACCCGCTGACCCACTCACCAGACCCACTTGATTACTGCACCGAGGATTCAATTGGACAAATGCTGAAAACACGGTTAATACGATTACACTCGTATTTATGCTGGACCGTGGAGAAATGCGCCTGACGATGAATTTGAAATTTGCTCCGCGTCTCAATTTACAAGTTTACCAGCTTGGTAATATAAAGCTCGAAATAGCAGCGTATTATACCTTGCCTTTTTTAAACCCCGAACCGGCTTCTTGCAATTTCTGCTTCTTTGGGTTTTTATTGTACAACTTTTAGATGAATGAATCGTAACGTTATTTAAAAAATAATTGACGCCTATCATTTAAAAGCGTACGTAATTTAAATTAAGTCATATTTTCTTATTTTTAAATGAAAATATATGATGTAGGCATGAAATAACCCTTTTAATATTTATTTAGATTATTTGACACTTTTACCACAGAACGTGCCGGGTAAAAAACCTCGTAAAACGTCATGTGTCATTCTTTATAATGCTAAAAAAAAGCAAGGTAGAGGTTATTATTGTAGATTTAAAAATGAATGAAATGTGGCAATGCATCAGTGGCGGCGCGTCAAAAATATTCTTAGGGAAGCCGGAAATACTTGGCTTTTCCTATTCTTCATGAGCCGTAGTAAAAGAACTGGACTGGCTGAAAATTAGGCAAGCCGGTGGGAATCGAGTTGTATGGACGCTCCGCCACTGCAATGCATGATGCTGCAGCTGGCTCATCGCTCACAATATTCATTGGAACTGGAACTGTAATATATTATGCTCTGCGAACCAAGTTCGCCAGTATGACTTTCGAGGTTTTATGTTCATAGATTAAATTTTTCTTAAAAAAAACGTTTTTGGGGCTGCAGACGACGATTTATGAAAGTATGCGTGGTTATATACAGGTATGCTTACCGTATGGTGGAACATAAGGCATCGCGTCGCACAAATTGCACGGGCAGGGCGGCTTACCTGAAACAAGCAGAGCACATTCGTTAAACGTGGAAATGAGTTGATAAACTGTGATTAAACACCATAATAACCGTAACAATACTGTCGTAAAAATAGAATGCAGTTGGATAATGCTGAGTGTCGGCGCGGAGCGTACTCAGCGAGTTATGATGTCAATAATATGGCAGCCGCCGGCGATGACAATACGATAAATTATTCAACGCTATAAAAGAGCCTTTATGAATTTCATCAATAAATAAAAAGAATCACAAGAAAGTTTCACCTCAATTGGGCCTGTTTGAGAACTCTTTTTTATAAAACAAATGCTTGCGCCATTTCCTTACGTGCCATTATTTATGTTTCGTTCCTTAGAATCTGTAATTGACGCACCTAAAGTTTATTCAAAGCTCATTAGTATGAAACCTATAAACTAAGCGCTGGTAACTTATTATTTCTTTCTTTCTTTATACTTAGGGAGTAACAACAGCTGCAAAAACATGATATTAATCTTAGGTAGTGATAAAAAGTGAATTAAAAGAGCTCACATCCACTCTCATGAAACGGTTTAAGAAAGAACGTACGAGTATAGCGAATAAAGTAGCCGGCACAATGCCGGCGAGACGCGCTACCTTTGTTGGTGACAGTTTATGTTGTAAGTTTTGTTAAGGAGAGAATAAGAGTCCAACACAAAATAAACCTACTACATCATCGTTTTACACCGGGTACACGGCATCGTTGGCCGAGTGATAAAAACCGCTGAAAGAGAGGCCCTGTGATTTATCGGTTTGTATTTTGTTCGTTTATCGGCAATGGAGATATTTTTCGTTCGAAATCATCATTGGTTAATTATAGTGATATACAATTTATATTATGCAAGTAGTAGTACCAGCTATGCGATTTACTAAGCCTCATCTCGTCCTCACCTGTCACCTCTCATCTCACCGGTTTTTTATATGGAAACTTTACATTTGGTCAAAAGGTGACAAATTACATTTGACAGTTTCCATTTAAAAACAGATATACATAATTACATATACATCAAAACTACTAGTTTTTATGCAAACTAAAAAAATATTTATCACGTCTTTGCTAACTTTCTTGTCATTCACTTAAAATAGGTACTAATGCCTTGGTCACACGTACCGAGCAAAACGGGCGAGACCAGTAAAATTAGTATGGAAGTTTTTGCCCGGTACGTGTGACCAAGGCATAAGCAACTACCATCGTCACCCCATTGATGTAGCTATAGCTACCTAATAGCGTAGTCGACCAAGCAGATGTAGGTAGTCATCCACGTAGACGAACCCAAACGAGTCAAACAAACAAAGAGGCGCAGCGACCAGGTTACGCTTCACAAACATGGAGAGCGCGACTTCGGTTACGTAGCTTTTGTAAAATTTTCAGAGGGTGAAAGACTACAAATATCCGTCTTTTTTAGACTAACCGCAAGGTTTAAAATGTTTAAATCATCGATGGTAAAATATGACAGAGACCAGAGGGCCGATTTTTGAGTGTCGAATGCTCGATTTTTCACTCGTCAGCTGTCAAAACACTAAAGTCGCTTCCTGCTGTCTGTCCCGCTGTATGCTTAGATCTTTAAAACTACGCAAAGAATTTTTATGCGGTTTTTTGTAATAGAGTGATTCAAGAGGAAGGTTTAATGTGTATAATTTGCACTCGTGCGAAGCCGGGAGGGTCGCTAGTAAGTCATAAAAGCTAGGTATGCATTGTATGTGACGGAAGGAATACCAAGAGACGCATTGACCACGACTATTTAGATTATTGATCGGACATCGGTCCATTAGTGGTGGTTGCGAGTATGAATAGCCCCCCCCCCCCCCCACAGTTCTATTATTATAATTATAACACAATATTATGGTTTCTGTCTACCTAAGTCTCCTCTAAACCTTAAGAGGCGGCAAACTTCGTATGGAAAGCGTGCGCCCGCATGAGGTTTAACGGACGCCTTAAACCGATTGTATACTAACGGTAGGGAAATAATATCTAGTACAAGTGCATAAGCATACCCTAGAAGCTAGAAGCTGAAAATCATTCGCTAATGGGCTAAAATAGTAGTAAATTGTCAATAACAAGTCCACCTGAAGTATTTTGAACTTAATGAAAATGAGAACTAAAATGGAATAACACGGGATAAATAAATCACTTTGACCTTTCGCCTTTCGCTCGTAGAATTTACTGCTCTACAAGTGTTTTTCTATCTAACTTGGTCTTCGTTTAAGCCCACTCGTGACCTTTACTTGGATTTTGCGATACATACATTTGGTAGAGCAACAATCGTCAAGATATGTATGTAGATCTAGATAGAGATTGAGGTCGACTGTATGTACTTACAGTCACAGTCAGCATCAAAAGTGGCGCCACATATGACGACGTCAAAAGTTTTTATTACAAAGGAATAAGAACTTTTGACCTCTTCATATGTGGCGCTACTTTTGATGCTGACTGTACTATTGTACCTACTGCAGTCATATTAGAATTGTAAGGTTATTATAGATCATAAAATGTCAAGTTCTTGGTCCAACGTAAATAATGGAACCCTTCGTAAGTGGATAGTTAAGTATTTTTTTAATTTTGTTAAAATTTGTGCCTTGCTTACATTCAGTTTGCAAGCGAATTTAACTGCTTTACATAAGGCGCTGTCGAATTCTGAATTCATCTGGTGACTCAATGTAAACACGTCACTTCGTTACTTTGATTCACTGAATTTCACGAAGAAACAAAAATACGGAGCATTTATATTTTAATTACAGATTAATAAAATTTAAAAATGTTAATTATACCAAGAACTAAACCACCACACGTTATCTCATAAGAAGTTCCTGTTCCATAAATAAATTTTTACATTAATACGGACGGGAGCGTGTTCGGTGCATTTATTTACGTTACAAATGGGAGGAGGAACGACCGCGCTGTTTAAAAAATGTCGTATGTATGTATTAGCTGCTTACACCACTTACGCCCTTTTGACAAGTAGTGTAGAACTAAAGGCCCCGCTCCACTGATTATTGTTTTACTTCACTTTTTATAGCTCTCAACCGACGCCTTTGCGAAGGGCCTGGTATCGGTTACGACACAACGTTACAATGTTTTTTTATCTCTTACGTGTAGTGTGTACTTTGTTTAACAATTTGGAGCTTCTAGAATTAATTGTTAAATAGAAAATGGAATATGACGCGCGTTTTGAGGCGTTCAAACATGCCAATTTTATGTGAACGGTAGGTATATAGGTATCCAACCGTGTAAATCGAAAACGTCGTCGTACTATTTCAAGATAAGAATTTTATTAAGAATGCATCAAAGAGATGCAGTTGAGAAAATCATTATAACAATTTCTCACAACCTACGTGACAACGCATTTAATCAGTCAACTAAACACCAAATAAAATAAAAAAGCAATAAAACTCAATCTCTTTGGAGCGTTTACCGTCGACTCCATCAACGAAAGAATCGGACAAAGCTCATTGATGTGTAGATAACAATACGGAGGAACATTCTCGCGTTCCTGTTCCATTCCATTCCATTCGTTGGAACTTGGATACCGTTCCGAACAAACCAGACGGCGGTAGTAGGTTCGAGAAGTGCGTACGTGCTAGCGCGCTCGACTACAGAGGCGGCACTAGTTTGGACTCGCTGCGTCCCGATCGCGGCCGATTCATTTTACAACTTCGTGTAAATGCAAATCAAGTGTACCTATTTGGTTAAATAAATACTGCCTATGCATATCTGGCATAAATGAAACATGCGTGCTTTTTTGAAATAGAAATTATTGGCATATTTTTAGTACAATTTGGAGTAGCGCGTAGATGATAAGTTCGCCTTGAAGCTATTATGTCACAGAAACCTGTGGATATTGAGAGGAAACCACGAGGAAACTCAATAAGTTTCTTGGTGTAAATAATTTTCTTTCACACAAATAATAATTTGATTCTGTTTCTAAAATGGACGACTTGTAAATGTGTAAAATGTCATTCAATGGAACTTGCTAACTATGTAAACAAAAGACGTAACTTAGTTTTATCACTGTTTCTCATTGAATTTTCACACCACCTCATCAAACATCATTGAAACCACACACTATTGAAACGGTCGTTACCGTAAAATACAAAATCATAAAATAATATAACTGTATCTTAGATATTTTATGAAATCTTTAAAATGGTTTCGTAAGCTAGGTTATTTTTACAATATGGCGGTTTGTTTACATAGTTAGCAAGTTCCATTGAATGACTCTTTAGCTACAGATAAAAGTTTAAGTAACGGTTAATTTTGAACAACTTATACTTATAATCTGGGCTAATACACTCAGAAGAGATATTGGTAGTATACCTACCCGTACATTAAAATTATCTCTTAACTCTGTTAAAAGTTGGACCATTTCACACTTCCGTAAATTGATTCACCAAACTCCCCCTCGCAATCCGACTGAGCGGTATCGGATATTTCATGACTCACGAGGAGAACCCGTGACGTCACCCGCAACTTACTAGTGCACAAAGAGCTGTATTGTTGCCCTGTTATTGTTATATTATAATATAATCAACGGACCCATTGAAGTCGTGAACGCTGACACTTTACTTTGTATCTACAAATTACTACAATCACTTCCTTAGAAACTATTCGATTGTTTACAGTCATTGGGTATACTTAAATTTCGCGTTGTAGAATACATTGTTGTAACAGAAGTTCTAAAGACTGGTATTATTTCAAAAAGGTTAGGTTAGGTTAGGATATATATATGATAAAATCTCAAATTGTCGCAACAGAAACAGCGGAACTACCATTTATTCAACTTAAGGCTTGGTCACACTGCGTTGCGCGACGTCCGCGCGACGCGACCGCTGCGCGCCGGAACGTATGCTAACAGATTAGCGACGTCACACAGGTTGCGCGACGCGAGCGGGACGGTTTCATACATTTTGGCGCGCAGCGCAGCGTCCCGCTTGCGTCGCGCAAGCGGTGTGACCAAGCCTTTAAAGAAGGAGCGTGTGAATCTTTATTATTCCCATTTTGGTTAGGTACGATTTAAGTATTATGGTTCATTTTCAAAGGCACCTAAAATACTTCAAATATCATCCTCAGAAATTAATAAAAGCCAATTTTCTTTGACCTCGACCAAACGATTTACAATGGATCTTCAAGGATCATCGGATATTATATACTGCTCCGTAAAATATATATTTAGTCGTATTATCTCCAATGAAGGCCTATTGGAATACACAATATATTGGAAGGTGTATTTTGCTCGGGAAAAGAAGCCTATTTCAACGCTGTATAAATCTAGACGTAGACAATAAGGATCCGGATTCAATCACGGATCTGCGCGAGGTCGGACTGTTTGTTTGTGCTGCATAAAGTTTGAATATGACCGAATAAACCTAAACCACAAGCGTAACGTTTTTATAGTGATTGTATTTTATAAGAAAACGTCACTTTTGAATATAAACAGTGTAAATATGTCACAATCCAAAACCTAATACATTTTTAATACTTTTGACACGTTTTTGAGGTTTATGGTCGAAACCTCGTTTTGGGCGTCATTATGTTTAATAGTGAGAAATCTGAAAAGGTTCAAGAGAAATAATTCAATTTTTATTCAGAAGTTTAGAAGAACAAACCATCCCTTGTTTGACCTTCTAAACTTCTGAATGAAAATTGTATCATGAATTGTGATCATTATGTAGTCTACAGTACAGAAAAGGCTTGGTATAAAATTTTACCAAAAAAGTCACGTGTAGTTATAGTATCCTTAACACGTGCTAAGATTTTCCTGATGCTAAAGTACAATACGATTACGATGATCTTTTATGATGGCACTGATACCACCATGTAATATAATTGTACCTCTGTTTTGTTACAAGTAGGTACATAAGTGCGACTGACGCAAATGGAGCGATTTGTCACCGGACCTGAGGTCCACTCGTTTGATGGTTTAGGTAGGTAATAAGTACATTGTTGCATAATAACTAACATCACAGAATAAGTAATAGTACACTAACATGTACGTATTTTATCTTATGTCAACATAAAATTTTTAAATAAACACAAAGTCATTGATTGCTTTAACAAGTTTTTGAAGATATTCAGTCAGGCAAAGGAAATAATGAAAAGTTAAATCAAACATGATGTGTTATCGGAGTAAAGAGGCTTAACACTATTTGTGCACTCTAAATGGAGTATCATGCATTAAGAAAAAGAGGCTTAATGATTGATTTATGTGCGAAATAATCAAAATAAATTAGTAATAACCAACCCAAACACCAACAGGAAAGCGTTATCTACGTCAGCTAGGGTTAACTTGAATTAGGCTGATAAACAGGCATTGTGCACGATACTCACCGACCGCGCGATCGTGAGGCGTATTCAATGAATAGTCACCTAGTTTGAGCAGGTAGGCTGACAGCAACACAGCATCATGTCGGGCCTCAGGCCGCGGCCGATCCACCGCTTGCGGCGGCCGCTGGCCCGGCCGCATCAAACTCGATATAGAAAAATCCGTAGGCCTCGCTGGCGGTACCCAGCCGCTCACACTACACAACTTACACTCCTCCTTCATCTTAACTAATAAAATATCCGTATAATATATCCGTTTTTTTTGTACTCGGTTTGTACTGGGCACTAGTAAATCACATATAAAAATATCCTCACTCACATCACAAGATTATCACAGCAGTTTTCGTCTGCCTGGAAATTAAGTTGGTTAAACGAATGTTTTATCTCTCACATGCCTTAATCGCCGCTATCTTTAAACACTCACGTGTGAATATATTAGCGTTATCTTTTATTTTTGCTCATTTATAGAACGGCTATTGATCAACTTTATACTTAGCACATTACTTCGACCTATTGCATTAAAAGGTCAGCTAGAGGTGTACCGAAATCATAAATTAATATTGCAATAGGTTGCACAATAACCCATATGTTAGCAACGCAAAGAAAAGGGATTTGAAATAAGTTTTTTTAATACTTTTAGCACCTCATTAGGGTTTATAGTTTGTAATGAATTTTAATTTGTGGGTTTCTGAATTTGCGGGTCTAATTTTTTTTGTCGATTCCGCTCCCAATTTTAACACATTTCAATCTGTGTCGCTTCCATCTAACATGTCAGATCGAATGTGCGAATTCATATATTGAAATTCGATTGGGACATGAAATACATCAACGTTCAGAGGCCCCGTTTTAGCGTCTCCGGAAGTTATAATCTTTCATGCTCCTTTGTTGAAAAACAAAAGAATGACGCGTTACGTATTTTTTGCAAATGCAATCATTCGCGCCTCCTTAGCTGTTCTAATAGGCTGTTGCATGGAGGCGCGCCTCACAGTTGAGATCTATAAACAAAGGTTAAAGTTATTGTAGTAAATGTTAGCGTGAGTGGGTTGAGAGATAGCCGGCAATTATGCATGTGGTGGTGCGGCGTAGTGTCAGCGCATTGCGGCTCGGGTCAAAGGTGCTGCCGTGCAACTTAGTTATTTAGCGATGCGCTATTGTTTACGTTTAGTGTCTTTTATCACACTCTTAAGTTGTCCAGTCTTAAGCTGGCTATTGATGCGGTTCACGATTTGTTAATAATAGGAGCGGATATTGTTCCCATTATGACAATTAACTCACTGACAAATAATAGTACTTTTAGCTCAGTCATATCTTCGACACCTAGTAGATGAGACAGCCGGTTCATGATAAGGTTATATACTTATCACTGTTGAATTTGACCAAGGTACACACTGACCTACTGCTGATACTGGTTTAATGAGTTTTGCACAAGCGTATTATAGTAGTCTAGGAGTCCTCAATAGCGCCTGGTTGATAAAATTTTCTGCTTAGACATAAATGCCCCGTTTCTATAGGTCCTTTGACGCATATTCTCACATAGGCTTTCGTACGTTCCCGTTTAAGTTTTTCTTCTAATGTTACCATCTAAGCGATCTTTGCTGTTAGTTTCGAGTCGCATTTGTGCTTTATTTTCCTCGTACTTATTTTATTTTATAAATCTTTGTTATCGCACAGCCAACAATATATCGATGCGGTGAATGACGTCAAACGCTCAAACAAGGGCATAATACGTAAAGTTGCTTTGTTTCAATTGACAATCAAACTTGCCTAAACATTTAAATAAAAAAAAACCCTTTTATAACATTTAATAAACATTAAGTTCGGTTGAATAGAATTGATTTGATGTGATTTGTGATATTCTATTACATTTATAATTTGGCATTAAGATGTTTGTTACATCATTTATCATAATACATTATTTACCTAATTGGATATTTACATAAGGAGTTAGTATTGGCATCTGAGCTACATTCTTAATTTCCAAGATAAACGATGATTCATGAGGCTGGTTTGTTTACATCTAAACATCGCTTATGGCCGTCTATTTTAACCTTACGTTTATTTTTGTCGTGTAACCTCTTATTCCTATTTATTCACTTGGATTTAAATACAGTTTCAAAATGGTCATTATATGTTTAGGGATTACTTCGTAGGTCTAGATTCGTAGAGTCATGCAATTTGGACATGGTTCAATTCTAAAAGAAACAAGATATACCTATAGATTTATATTGTTGTATTAGTTAGATAAACTCTCAGTCATCGCTTTTTGTTCCACATTTTTTTTGAACTATCAGACCTTTTATTTTACGTCTTAGTTTTTGAGTTTTGACAGAGATTCGAAGAGACTAAACGCAAACGCGATCGTTTGTGTTTGTTTCGAAAAAACTTATACTAGTACTGAAAGGATAAATTGGTACCGACCGGCCATTAAATGATCCCTGCAGCACTGCACGGCACACGTGACGCTGTTTACCCGCGCTCAAGGCCGCCATACTGCGACGTTACCGAACAATGCCAGGAACGGAGAACCATTAAACTAATCGTGAAAAACTATTGATCGCTTCCAGTAAATACTCGATGGCTGAAGTGCGAATCGTGTGTGGATTATGTGATTGCTGATTAGGCTTGGAATTCTTTGTCTTCATTAAAAATATTCTATAGGAACCCATAAAGATGTTGGTGAGTGCAGTTGTAGGTACCTATGCAAATTGCCAAACAGAGAAGCTAAAATTGACGGTTTTCTGGTGGGACTACTCTATATAGTGTGGATTATGTGATTGCTGATTATGCCTGGAATTCTAAGTCTTCATTAGAATTATTCTACAGAAACCAAACATAACAGATGATGTCGGTGAGTGCAGTTGCATGCAATGGCAATATGGTGTATTACTGAGATTTTCTTTGCAAATAACAAGATTGAACGAATGAAGGTCTATTGAGTGCCGTTGAATATTTATGTAATGTGCCTACTTCCTACACTCGTATAATAGGCATTAAACTGACATCACGATTAGTTAAAATGCATTATGTTATATTCAAGAAATGATCGTCGAGATAAAAAGGTTACGCAAGGCCGGGTGACGTAATGAATCCTTTTCGTCTTCCAAAATACGTTACGTCTTTAATGAAAAAATGGTTCTTTAATAATAGGCGGGCAGCACGTGCGATCGCGGCGGCAGCTGTCACGACAGCTGGTGCCGACGGAAGACCCTGCCCACCCCCCGCCAGCCTGATTAACACCCCTCACCTGCCCCGCTACCTGACTCACAAACCACCGCACTACTTAGCTCCGCATCCAAACCATCCACATAAATATCACCTCTTTAATTACTAAAACCGTTAATTGCCGCAATTATGGGTCATGACAGTAAATTAAGACGTAGGTAACAAATACAGCAAATACTTAAACGTCTACACGACAAGTTATAAGAAGACATAATTAACGCTCGCTTAAAGTTCGTTTAAGGCTGGGACGTTATCACATATTAGCGTCAAATTATTGGGCGGAGTGTCAACAGCGAGGAATACTTAACTCCATTCGGAAGTTCGCCTCGTAACGTTACGGGTATGGCGAAAACGCGGCAAATATTTGGCAATGTTTTCTGGCGTATACCCAGTGGTACAGCCAGTGCATAATGCTGTTGAAATAAATATCAAGTGCAGTTTGAATACAGTAAGTTAAGAACGCATAATACCCGGGTTTGTTCTTATAAAATATTTGATTTGGTTAGACCAAGTTTAATGCACAATGACTTCCGAGGGCTTGGCAAGCGCTCCGGCCAACCACATCACTCTCCATGAATTCGTAATGAATGCAGTTTTATAACCCGTCTTCACGCAAGGTGTTCTAATTAGCATCTAATACAGTTTTGAAATCATAAAAGGTTAAACTGATAATATCAATCGTTTGCAAGGGCTGCTCCCTTCGATGCACTTGGCAAGCGGAGCTGGCGTCTGCCCAATTTGTGCCAACTCCGGCCCCACTAGACTAACATCGACCTAATAGATAATATTATGATGGATTGTTGGAGCAGAATGGTCACTTCTAATAGAAATTTAATATGTTCTCGGTCACGCGAGATGCATGTAAGCTCCTGGTTTACTTGGTATGCGTGTATTACAAAAAAGTAGATGATGACACCGAAGTCTTTTGTTAGTCGAGAATTGTCTTATCGCGGATTAGAATTAACAATATCTAATATATGTTAATTCTAATCCGCGATAAGACAATTCTCGACTAACAAAAGACTTCGATGTTGATAGGTTTTATTTTTTAATCACGTTCCATTTTCATTTCCTCTGAAATTCCAATTCGAGATTTACTCGGTTGCCGAGAGGGTTTTCCCCAGAAAATGTTCGTCGACTAGCGAAAATCTGGTGTAGGTGTGTGAAACCACGCCCGTCGACAATGATAGTGGCCATTTAGAATTCACAACGTTAAAACCCTGTTTGCGGCGACGCTGCGAAATGTCTGATAAACATTGGTTGAGCGAGGCATTGAAATTTCATTTTCAGATTGAATAGTGCTCTTATATTCTGAGAGCTTTTGTAGATAGCTCGAAAGCACTTTATAACTTAGTAATTTATTATTCGCTGACGCTCACTTTAAAATTTACTTTACTAAATTCTTAGAAGAATCCTGCTTAGACATTAGTCATTACGTTTGATATTTTACAGGTTGCAAGAACGACTTAAGCACGTTGCTTGAATCGATTAACTTTCATTAAATAATTGGTAACCCCATATTAAGGAGTTACCAATGATTTTATGTCGAAACCGCATCACGCACTCATTACTAGGGGTCACAAAACCGCTAGTATTTTTGAAAACCGGTTTTTCGGTTTTTGTACATTACAAAACCGGGTTTTCCGGTTTTTCGGTGATTTTTCGGTTTTACATATAAAAAGTGAAAAAAACTGCATTTTATGAATTTAAACTTTAATATTCAGTCATAAGTATCAGAAGTGAATGTCATGAACGACACTACACAGCTCATTCGGTCAGAAGTGTCTCAAATGACAGAACGGAACGGAATGAGTGAGTGAAGTGAATGATATTTTCTAGGATTACAGATTAGGCAAGCAACACTCCGACCATGGTTGCCATTTTGATGTGATTGTGTTGCAATTGTTAAAAAATATCTCGTTCGGTATGTTTATTTTAAACCCGCACACACTTTGTTTTACATAATCTTTTGTCATGTTAATTAACTTACAGATATTGTTCTTTATTTTTATTTACCGTGTATTCATTTGGTGTATGTTACATGCCGTGGTTTCACTGAAATGATTCCAAGTTTCCAACGGAAGACCAGAGATGTTGTATTGAAAAACAAACTATACGTAGGGTAGGGCAATTAGCTAATTTTTATTAATTCAATTATCATCATCATCATCATAATCAGCCGAACGACGTCCACTGCTAGACATAGGCCTCCCCCAGAGAGCGCCACAAAGACCGGTCACGGGCCGCCCGCATCCAGCGGATCCCCGCGACCTTACCCAGATCATCAGCCCACCTCGTGGGGGGCCTTCCTACACTGCGTCGTCCGGTACGTGGTCGCCATTCGAGAACTCGCTGGCCCCACCGGCCATCGGTCCTCCGGGCAATGTGGCCTGCCCACTGCCACTTAAGTTTGGCAATTCTTCGGGCTATGTCAGTTACTTTGGTTCTTCTGCGGATTTCATCATTTCTGATTCGATCTCGCAAAGTAACTCCAAGCATAGCCCTCTCCATTGCTCTTTGAGTGACTTTGAGCCTCCTTATGAGGCCCATAGTGAGCGACCACGTTTCAGAGCCGTAGGTCATCACTGGCTACACACACTGGTCGAAGACTTTCGTCTTGAGACACTGCGGGATATTGGACGAAAAGATATTGCGTAGTCTCCCAAACGCCGCCCAGCCAAGACGGATTCGACGATTGATCTCCTTCTTGAAGTTGGACCTGCCCAACTGGACCGTTTGTCCCAGGTACACATATTCGTCAACAACTTCGAGCGTAGTGTCTCTGATCTTAACTGGAGTTGGTACTACATGGGCGTTAAACATGATTTTTGTTTTGTCCATGTTCATCTTAAGACCAACTTCTTCAGAGGCCCTACTCAGATCATCGAGCATAGTACTTAAGTTCTCCATCATCTCCGCCATAACCACTATGTCGTCGGCAAACCGAAGGTGAGTGATATACTCGCCATTTATGTTGATGCCATGCCCCCTCCAGTCCAGAACCTTGAACACATCTTCCAGTGCAGCAGTGAATAGCTTCGGAGAGATGACATCTCCTTGTCTAACTCCACGCTGCAATGGTATCGGTTTAGAGTTCTGGTCCTGGAGACGGACTGACATAGTGTGTCTATTTGGCATCATTGGAGAGCTTGTAGCACAGCCCAGGTCTCGATCGAATCAAAGGCTTTCTCGTAGTCCACATACGCTAAGCAGAGGGGTAGATTGTACTCCTCCGTCTTCTGTATAATCTGACGAAGCGAGTGTATGTGGTCTACGGTGCTGAAACCTTTCCTGAAGCCGGCTTGTTCGGCAGAACATATAATTCAATTATATTTTCTATATTTACTGATAAACTAAAAAGTAGAAATTACAAATAGAAGAAGAAGTTATAAGTAGTAATAAACTGATAATCAAAGTAATACTTACAACTATCAAGTATTTAAGTGTAAAACCGAAAAACTCGAAAAACCGGTTTTTTCAAATTTGAAAGCCGGTTTTCTCAATCGACGAAAAACCCGGTTTTTCCGGTTTTTTCGGTTTCGGTGAAACCGGTTTTGTGACCCCTACTCATTACATATTACAAATTTGTCGATACCGTCTATGTAATACGAGCAACGAAAGCACACAGAGGTTTCACAAGAACTAACTGCTTACATAACCCCTTGCGCAAACCCACTCAGGTGAGCTCGCTTGTAACTTAGCTTTAAGTTTACCGTGCGAAATAACAAATCAATTGTTTATCCACGTTTACTTAGACAGAACAAGGTCCTATTTAGCGTATTAGAAAGCAGTAATCTCACCGCAGTAAATTACTAGGCAATGGAATAAATTGGAGACGAACAAAGCAATTCGTGTCGACCTACATACGTCGTCGACGTCGAGCTATGAAAAAAGCTCGGATGTTGGGCGAGTAACGGGCCGCGGGCTAATCGGGCTGATGATGAGACCAGCCATATTTCAAACGTACGGAACTGTTCTGTGTCGAGCTGTTTTATTAGCCGATCTCGATGTGCTAAATCTGCGCGATGTTTGCTATTCTGCGCGAATCATTTTAAGTGCCGTGATGAACTAATACAAAATGACATTAATCGTGAAACAAATTCAGCGTCGTTTCTCAATTTGTAGAATTCGTAATTTTAAAGAAACTCGTATGCTATACCAATAAAATTATCATTAGTTAGAGAATAAAATGCGACATTTTTTTTTCTTA
This sequence comes from Cenopis cana, assembly GCA_951800055.1. NCBI lineage: Eukaryota > Metazoa > Arthropoda > Insecta > Lepidoptera > Tortricidae > Cenopis > Cenopis cana. Next base: position 7,231,142 of record OX637486.1, on the reverse strand, counting down.
ATTTGAATGGGATTAATAGGAAACGCTGATTTCGTATTACGATTCATCTGTCTCTGTCACCCTGCATACCAGCCAAGGAATAAGGTATAAAGTATATATTTTTGACATCGACACAGAATAGTTCAGAAATTTAACAAGTTGTACAATTTTGTTGATAGTACATAATTAACATTTTTTGGCATTTATGCCAAATTCTATTACACGATTTAAAAACATGCCAGTGCCACATAAATGTAATTCTATTATTCTTATACCTATTATGAGGGTTATCTATTGATTGTTCACTTAAGAACACACGCGATGTTTCGATATTGACATTTAAGTTTACGGTTGATAGGATGTTTACGAGCGAGGCTTTGTACTCAATTTAATTGAACTTTATAAACAAGTAGCGAACTTTCCATTCCCATCAATAAGATAAAACTACGAGGTCAAAGAGAAATGTATTCGTCGTTTAACGCTCGCGGTTTCCCGAATAGCAGTAGGCCACAATGATAACTTGTAAAAAGTCATGAGGCTTATAAAGTGTACGAGATTTCACTATTAGTGAAATACGAAATTTAGCATTAGTGTATATCGTATATAGGGCCGCAGGGCGGGAGAAAGTAAACCTTTCACTCGGCTTACAAGACTTCGCGGCTAATTTCAACAATCGTACGCAAGCTGTGTTCCATTGTTGCCCTATTAACCGTCAGTTTATTGGAAACAATGTTGCTTTCAGGGCAATCAGCAGACCATAACTGCGCAAACTTGGCAAATACACTGGTTATTGTAGAAATAGCAAAAAGCGCAGGCTTTAGTTTGAGATTTACACTCGTCAGAAAAGAGTACCACAATTTTTAGTGACTAGTGGTCACTCGCAAGGTTGATGGTAAACGACGTAGAAGTTATTATCGAACTATAAGACCTGAGGGCCTACCGCGAACCGAAAACGAGTGAAGTTCGAATATCTTGTCTCTATCTTACTTGCTAATTTGAGCGACAGAGAGGGAAATATTCGATATTTGTTCGTTTCGGTTCGCGGTAGGCCCTCAGATAAGGTTCGTACCACCCTGCGGGCCTGTGATTGAGTTTATCTCGTGACTATAAGATAAAACAGGTACAGCTTTTTTTTGTACCACTTGAAACTTGAAAGTGACAGATTCTTTATCTTATAGCTTACCAAGTGGTAACGTCGTGGTAACCATGACCATAATAAGACTTCACGGACACGAAGCTACACATTGCATTTCATGACGCCAAGAACAGGAAAGAATGGCGGGACAGGGACACTGTCAGGCGGAAAACTATTCCACGACCGGGGGATCACGATTCGCAGCGCAAATGAGGAGCCTTTTATCTAAAAACTTATTGTACTTATACAGATCTAATCAGACAAGACTGACGCATAGGTTATCATCAATACTTATAAGCAATAAACGGCATAAGCCAATGCGATCAATACATTCTTATAATTACCGGTGCAATTTGTTATCCAACTACCTATATTAGGATTAGGTATCATTGCGTGTTCGATAATGCAAATTAAATGTTATAGTGATAACCTAATGTAATGTTTACGAAATTAAGTCAAGACTTGTTGCTTCTTTCGCAGTTAAAGCGAGCGACCTAAGATTAAATTATTTAACTTGCGAGTTTGAATTGGGTGTGTGAGGTGAAGTTAAGAACAAAGGTGAAGTTTGAGTGCAGGCTACGGTCTGCAGCTCGGCACAAAGGGTTAATGGATAACAATATGTAGTAAGTATAATATGTACGCCTAGAACTTAACTGACGACGGGACAAAAGGCGACCAACTTGAAGGATAACTTTGGTTTATATTTGCGACTTTTTTTATATTGAATAGGACCTTTTGTTTTTCATCAAGTATTCATTTTGTTTTCATGCCATCGTCTTACCAGCCGAAAGACGGCTACTGCTGGACAGGCCTCCCCTCAAAGAGTGCCACAAAAAAAGGTCCTGCGCCACCTGTATGTATGCAGTTGCAGCTTACTGCCGCGACATTTGCCTGGTCATCAGTCCACCTCTGTGGAGGGTCTTCCACTTTATTCTCCCATAGGGTAATGTTTTTATATATACATATATAATGTACTTATGTACGATCTAAGAGCAACATATAATTAACCTCTTCTAGTGGTAGTGCGACATCAGTGCTCATAAAATATGCTGTCGTAATTTGCATTTGAATCCCTCGTTTTCTTCATGTTCCTGATACAAGATAACCCTCAATTTATCAATCAATCAGTGACATTGGTTGAACTGCTTCAACCGAATCTGACGTATGAGTGGAATCGAGCTACTGGAAGTTTTATTGCTGGTTCACTAAACTTGGCCTAGCTGAGAAGGGTCCAGCAAGAAACTCGGCTAGGCCCGACCTGCGACTTAACTCCTTATCAGTTAAACTCTCATCTATTTTGGCCATTTTCTGTTTGATTGACACGTATCTTCACCTTTTCTGAATGTTACTATCAAGAACAGGACTATTGTGACCTAATGTCATAAATTTTCAATGTATTTTTTGGATTTTTCATTGAGAAATATCGTTTCTAAACATTACTCCAAATCGACCATCTTCAATCAAAAATCTGTTTTTCTGCTTACTTTCTACAATTTAAGAAACAGCTATGTATTATCGAAAACTATGATCAAATCATCTCATCCTTTAATCACTTTATTGGTACCTAGGTATTATCAATACTTTTGTCATCATTGGAAATCAAATAGTACATTACTTACCAAGGGCGATAAAACAAAGAATGTCTCAGATCGCAGGTATTTTACGCCCGAGCCGAAGGCAAGGGCGATAAATATGCGATCTGAGGCTTTCTTTATTATCGCCCGTGGTAAGTACAAAATTTTATGTCACCCCCTGGCCAGGAAGTGGGTTTTTTCGCGCGCGGAGCGTGCGATAATGGCCACTTTATGGCCAGGTGTGACATAAATATTTTTTCACTTCTCATGCTCGAAAAGTGTGTCATATTAGACTTGTGAAGCGGGGCTAAAGTAGTACATTTAAGCCCTAGGGAAAATATGTATACATATTTATGATTTACAAAACATTTTAATTTGACCAATCAAAATACTTCACCTATTAAATCCACCAATCACAGAACAGTAATTTGACAGATTAAAAATCATTTGGTAAAAATATCAACCAACCAGAATACAGCTGTACAAAAATCGACCAATCAGGAAAGACGTTTTTCAGTTCTCTAAAGATTAAGCGGTGTCTATGGTCAAAGCAATTATTCCTCTTAAAAGAAAAAAAAAGCGCAATTTGCATCTCTTTCTTTAATACAGCAAAAGAAAGGGAGGCCAATACGCAAAGCGAACACGCATAGCGAGGCATGGTGCTGGCCTTAGAAAAAAAACAAGCTGTCAAATTAGACATACCGCCAAGAGTTAAATTATTAATTTAAGGTGGATAATTTGTGTTTATGTGTTTTCTCGCAATCGAAGTGAAAAGTATAGTGTATAACTCGCGCCTAAAAGCCATATTACCACTCGAACAATTTTCCCTCACTCCGTTCGGGAAAATAACCATCTCGTGGTAATATGGCTTACTTTAGACCCTTGTCAAACAATCTACTATTAAACTTGTCTTAATTCCACGAGTACGTAGTCTCTAGTGAAACATATTCGTGGCTTTCCTGCTGTTCCTGCACTCGGCCTCGCAGTTGTTGGAGGCGAAGTTGCGGGGCATGTTTGCCGCCTTTTGTCTACAACTGGGGCACTACCTCGATGCCATTAATTGATAGCATTGACTGCGCGGATTCCGCGAGGATTTACCTACAGCTAGCTTTGGAATACCGTGTATTAAAGCATCACGACCGAGTGCAATGCAAGTTTTGATTTCGTACGAACCTATTGATTGAAAATCCCCAAAATCTTCGAGTTGCCAGTAAAAAAAAACATAAAATAGGTAAAATATTTGTAAGTAACATCAATACTTATTACTTACATTAATAATAATAAATTGTTTAGTAAGAGCAAACTATAAGTATCGCGACCGAGTGCAAGTTTTGATTTCGTTCGAACCTAGGTATTGGTCGCTTTTAAACTTTATCTTGGGCGTGCACGTCCACGGTAAACTCTATGGTTTCATTCATAATTAGTCTAGTCTATAGTATATGGCCTATTTTATGAATGAAACCATAGTTTATCGTGGATATGCACGTTTACGGTAAAATATAAAAGCGTCCATTGATTGAAAATCCCCGAAATCTTAGAGTTGCCAGTACAAAAAAACATACAATACTTGAGGTAATCATTTGTCAACATCAATATTTACTTGACATAAATTGTTAAGTCTGAAGAAACTTAATTTCACATTGATATGCCATAGATCTGCTGATATGAATGCTACATATATCAAAGATCGACATATCGCGTGAAAAATGAAAATAGGCATTCAAAGTGCCCACACAGCATGACCGGCAGCTGCGCACTTTACCTCGATCGTAAACTAGAAGCCTTCTTGTTTACGGCAGCGAAATCTACTACAGTTATCTCACCAGCTTTCAATAATTAAAAGAGGTTATGTACTGACCAAATGAAATATTCAAATGTTTGCCGTTACGTGAAAATGGTAATATGACACCCGTAGGTCGTCTCCATTTACGACGTCATAGGCTGACTGAATCCCAGTTCCCGATCGTGAACCGCATCGCATAGAAAGCCGGCCGGCAGTAGCAGTACCACTGTATGTAGATTCGGTAGCTTCTGCGACCTCGGTCAGCGGACGGAACCCGTTCCGCACAATACCACAATTTCTTTGCGCGGACACCACACCGGTACATAAGTGACACTAGTGACATTTATTTACATGTATAGCAAGTTCTGCAGTTCGCAATCCACACGTGTTACAGATGAGATGGCACAACACGACACTGAGCGCGGCTGAATTCAGGTTATGTCGCGAACGGAAGCGCTGTACGGTAAGTGCGTCGTGTTTACAGTTGGCGCGGCGCTTTCGAGCGAGCGTGCGATGCACCCGTTCGCATCTACGGTTGACAGTCGACTGGCGAGTGGTGAACTGCGAAGCGGCAGCGGCACGAAACGAAAGCTGCGTCGTAGCCGGCGGGGGGAGGGCGGACGCGGGGGAGGGGCGCACCTGCGGCGGGACGCGGGAGCCTCTCATGTAGGGATGCCATTTGTTTGTCTCAAAATACCACATATTGACAATCGGAGCGGTTTAATTTGTGGAGGGACTAGCTTTTATGGCCATTTATGTTATTATTAAACGGTAGTTACTTACATTGACAAATAAACACCCGTTATTTTTGGCGAATGATTGCGTGATAGATAGGATAATCGCTGCAGCTATTAAAGTTGGAAATTAGGCCATTTGTCATGTCAAAACCTAACTGTGTACAATGTAACAACACTTCTGGACAAGCAAATTAAGACTACTTTGTAAATCCTACTTATAGTAATATTATAATAGGAAATGCGAAAGTTTAGAAGTTTGCTACTGAATGACGCAATTTAAAAACAGCTGAATGAAATAGGCCTATCATGAATCTAATTGATATACCAGTTTATAGCCTGGATAGCCTTCACTTCAAACGAAGAGATGAAATAGGGAGTGGAAGTTTACGCGGATGAAGCCGCGGGCAAAAGCTAGTACATAACATTTTTAATGTTGTCGTAAAACACATCCTGGGAATTTGTATTCGCGTAGGTTCTGTAATTAACAGAACAAAAATAGCAAACAATAAAATAACAACTTTAACCTTAACCCAGAGAAACATAACAAAACTTAAAAAAAATTGCCCCAAATCGACGTCAGCGGGAAGGGTAGGGAGCCCAGTGGGTTAACTACTTAACTAATTAATTCTGAAAATCTGAAAATCATTCCACATGGCAACCCTTGCAAATCTTTGCTTCGGCCTCTTCGCCTATGCAAGAAATGCTCAATAAACTTTCTCATAGGTGTGCCCAACAGTGTGACCGTAGAAATCACTTATTGAATCCTTACCCTATAGGTATATAACCTCATTAAATTTATACATAGTAACAAAAATCAAACAGCCGCGGTTTAAATCTTTTTAAATGGAAAGGACCGTCCGTAAATTGCGAAATCTTCTTACATGGCAACACCGTGCTTTCTTAACAGAGCGTAATGAAATCTCGATAAAGATTTAAGGCGATATATCGATTGAAAGAGACACCCTTTGTTTTTCGCTCACGACAAAACGGGATGCAACCCTCTCCGAGTATGGATTTTTAGACAAATCTCGTTAAATATCTGACTGTGTACAGGTTTATTAAATTTCCTCTTGTCAATACCTAGATGAGGTAAAATACCATCATATTAACTTAATCGTGTGTTTTAATTATGCGTTGTTTTAGTAGGCCGGGGAAAAAAGGAAAATATAGACTCGACTTTGGATTTATTTTCTATCGAGAAAATTTTAAGCAATCATGTTTCGCTATTGTCAGTACCACAATCATATAGTCAAGAATCATATATCTGAAAATCAGCCCCTACTGTTAGCTAGTCTGGGCAGGACAGCGTTTCAAAGTCTCCAAATTTCTCAGTGTAGCGCCTTAAATTTATTTCTAGCCATGATTGTGTTATGTGTACATCTGAACATCTGAACCCACTATTAATACCTACAACTAATTAATATTGTCATTGCATCTCAACTGGCTGAGCTCTAGTGCTAGTGCTTTCCCCCGATCACAAACTAACTAGCGAAATTGGAATAAAACTTCGTACGACGGTTATTTCGATATATCAAAAGTTCAGAATTTAGATAAATGAATTACCAACCAAATTAAACCGTGAACATATCACTTATTGTTTAGAAGTTGTAGCGAATTTGTGGTCCAAAACGATCTTATTAAAAAAAGTGTTTTACGTATTATTCAGATTTGTATGTCTTTCCCGTTCACGGGACAATGGTGTCCCGGACCTTTGGGAGGCGTGCGCGGAGCCGAAGTACCGAGGTGCCGAAGTACCAACGAGTACCACATAGCCAACACGTAGAGGCCCATTTGACAATTTAATGAAATGCAAGGGATACACCATATTATTAATACATTAAACTTCAACTTACATTGTTTCAGAATAATTCACTGGCCCTTTTCGGAGCCTCAGCGTTTCAAAAAATACCATTTGGCATTATTACTCCTCCTAAATCAAAACATAGTTGAATTTTTTTCAAAATGGCTGATGCGAGCAGCTAAACGCTCAACAATTTCAAAATGGCAATAATGTAACTTCTACGTTTCCGCAACAAACGCTCCGTATATTTCCTCATTAGAGGAGCCCCACCATGCGACCTGGGGGCCGATTTTTAAGTGTCGAACGCTCGACTTTGCATTCATAATTTTTTCATCAAACATCATAGTTTTTTGACGGATCTTGAGTGAAAAATCGAGCGTTCGACACTCAAAAATCGGCCCCCTGGCCCCTATTTCACAAACTCGACAATTGTCACCAGACATTGACAATTCGTTTTACATTGCCGGGCTGGGAAAAATATCGATGCTATCCAACGACCATCTTTACGTGACGACTCAGAAGTGTACTTGGAATTGTCATTGTCGCACAGTGGAATCAAGTTAGAATCAATAAGTAGGTACCTATACTTTGAGCAGGTTTTTTTTTCCAAATTGTATTAAGAAAAAATAAAAGTAGGTACAACATAGAGTGAAAATGAAAACGGCCACGTACTATATAATTACTCGTGCGTAACCGTGTGCACGTATGTTATGTTACCTTATTGAATCCCAACAGTACAAGTACCTACAACCTCTATAAACTAGGCAGTAGCCACGTTTTAAACCAAAACGAAAGGTCTTCCCACGGATCGCGAAAAAGCTCGCGAAGCATGGCAACACCGCGGTTTCCTCGCTGCTACGCAATAAACGTCGATAAACTTTCTCATTAGGTGCGCCTAGCAGGCTGTGAGCTCGTTGGATGTAAACGCAAACGCACTGCGACATGTCGCGAGCTTCAAGATCTCTGCGTACACGCAGTCTTTGCTTTATTTTTAAGGCGCTACAACGAGAAATTTAGAAACTTACTTTGGAGACTTTGAAACGAGGAAACAATAGGGACTGATTTTCAGATATATGATTCTTGTAAGTACTTTATACATTTTGTAATACATACCTACAACAATTGCACAACACAATGTACCTAATCTTCGTGAGCACAGCTACAGACGAAAAAGGCAGAAACGTCATGCACATGCATTTCATTGCATTTTCATGGGCAAAAACCACGCGTACCGAGCAGGCCTAACTATGTAAGTATTACAGTGGTACATGCGACCTTTTTGAATGGAGCGTCGATCGGTGACTAAACAGTGATCCTTGCTTGCGTAATGTGTTCTCCCGTGGAATATTTCATTCAGCTACGGGTGACCGAGACATGTCATTTGATATGTTATTTACGCGATAGGGATAGGGAGTGAGCTTGTAGCAATATGAGGCAATTGTGATGCAATAAAATTATAATGAAAAGTATAGTTGCCACTCTATGACCGGGTATCCAACACCCGGGGGATCGGTATGTATACGAGTACCTACTTCTAACTACCTTGCTTGCTTTTATTTACGCAGTCGAGTGTTTTGCTTTCTTGTGTCTATAAATTTATAAATTTCGCGGTAAGATGTTTATTTTAGAAAAGGTTTCGTTTGTCATGTCTTTTTTATTCTAACTTCTTATACCTATTCATTAATGAAAAATATTACACTCCTTTTTTGGGCAGTCATGTCATGTAAAAAATTAAGCGTGCTCTACCATACCATGCAACCATCGGGCAAAGTAGATAAATTCATGTGCAGATTAATACCATAATTGTAGAGCCAGGGGTCATCGTCATAACATGACTCAAAATCATGGATAAGTATAACAACCTCTCATTCTTTTATTATAAACTAGCTTTTGCCCGCGACTTCGTCTGCGTAGAACTCGGTCATCACGTTAGAATATTATTTCCCTGGCTAGATGCTGGCCAAGAGCAATCCCATTATTAATTTAAAAAAAATCTTCTATTTCTTGCGCTTACCTAGTTATCTCTCTTCCATTCTAACTTAAACCCCGTTAAGGGATGATTTCCGGGATAAAAGTATCCTATGTCCTTCCCTAGGACTCATACTATATCCATACCAAATTTCATCTAAATCGGTTGAGCATTTTAAGGGGAAACAGGCAGACAGAGTTACTTTCGCATGTATAACCCGCCCCGGTTTCGCACGGGTAGTCCAGTTTTAAACAACAACAAATACCTACTCTCACACCTCAATTAAAGGACACAGATCAGGATCACAGGGAGAGGATTTTTTATGATTTAAATTTATTTATCTAAGCTTTTTCCCGCGACTTCATTCGCGTGAATATCCATATCAACTTCTACACCGGCTGTGTCGCCAAACATTGCGCACGCCGGCTCAATGCGCCCACATGAAACACATGACAGAGGACAAAATATATATTAAGAAGGGAGTAGATGAAAACGCGCGCGAGCGGAGCGAGCGCGAAATTTTTCGGATATTCTGATACGGGCGTGGAAAATACTTCATACGCATTAAGTAATGAAGATGAAAACGCGAGCGCAGCGAGCGCGAATTCTTTCAAACATTACGATGCAGGTGTGCAAAAGACTTCATATGCACCAAGTAATGTAGATGAAAACGCGAGCGTAGCGAGCGCAAAATGAAAAAAAAGAACATTGTGATGCAGGTGCGGAAAATACTTCATACGCATCAAGTAATGAAGATAAAATCGCAAGCGTAGTGAGTGCGAAATGTTTCGAACATTATGATGCAGGCACGGAAAAGATTTCACACGCATCAACTAATGTAGATGAAAACGCGAGCGTAGGGCGCGCGAAAATTTTCGAACATTATGATGTACGTGCGGAAAATACTTTATACTCATCAAGTGATGTAGTTGAAAACGCGAGCGCAGCGAGCGCGAAATTTTTGAACATTAATATGCACGTGCGGAAAATACTTCATACGCATCAAGAAATGAAGAAAATCGCGAGCGTAGTGAGCGTGAAATGTTTTGATGCAGGTGAGGAAAATACTTCATACACATCAAGTATAATGTCGATGAAAACGCGAGCGCAGCGAGCGCGAAATTTTTCGAACATTCTGATGCAGGTGCCGAAAAGACTTCATACGCATCAACTATAGGTAATGTAGATAAAAACGCGAGCGTACGGCGCGCGAAAATTTTCGAACATTATGATGTAGGTGCGGAAAATGCTCATCAAGTAACGTAGAAGAAAACGCGAGCGCAGCGAGCGCGAAATTTTTCGAACATTATGATGCAAGTGCGGGAAATACTTCATACTCATCAAGTAATGTTTATGAAAACGAGAGCGTAGCGAGCGCGAAATATTTCGAACATTATGATGCCGGTGCGGAAAATAATTCATACGCATCAAGTCATGCAGATGAAAACGCGAGCGTAGCGAACGCGAAATTTTTACGAACATTATGATGCAGGTGCGGAAAAGACTTCAAACGCATCAAGTAATGTAGATGAAAAAGCGAGCGTAGCGTACGCTAAAGTTTTTGAACATTATGATGTAGGTGCGGAAAATGCTCATCAAGTAATGTAGAAGAAAACGCGAACGCAGCGAGCGCGAAATTTTTCGAACATTATGATGCAATTGCGGAAAATACTTCATACTCATCAAGTAATGTGTATGAAAACGCGAGCGTAGTGAGCGCGAAATGTTTCGAACATTATGATGCAGGTGCGGAAAATATTGCATACGCATCAACTATAATGTAGATGAAAAAGCGAGCGTAGCGCGCGCTAACGTTTTTGAACATTATGATGCAGGTGCGGAAAATAATTCCTACGCGTCAAGTAATGTAGATAAAAAAGCGAGTGCGAAATGATTCGAACATTATGATGCAGGTACGGAAAATACTTCATACGCATCAAGCAATGTAGATGACTGAACAAAAAGAAATTGTTGACCTATCAAATGGCTTTGTAAAGAGGTGGTTGAATAGATATTTTTTTGTTCATAAATTAGTGGAATACCTTTCAAAGTTCAAATTGCTTTATTGTAAAACATAGGTATAACTGAATACCTTCTTTGGTCTGTTCTTTCACTTTCGAAGATGGAGTAGAGGCCTTGGTTGATAGCGCACCCACCCTTGTTGCTTCTAAGAGTTATGTAATTTTCTGAGAATTGTTTTTTTTGCTTCCTATCAGCCTAAAACTTTCGAATTTGGTCATACTTGATGTTTATTGTTACGTAGGTATATTTTACTAACGAATACCAATATACCCTAAATTTATGTCTGTTACGCGATGAACGTATTTTATACATTTTGCTGACGGAAAACGCAACTAATCGGCACCTCGAAGAACCTCAATGACACCCATATCGATTATTAAGAAAACTAAATAAGTAAATGTCCGCCATCTTCGATTTGAAAATGGATATCATTCTTGTAATGAGCACCTCAAAAAACAATATTTTATACAAAAATGCGCATACCTAATATATAGGTACATGTCGCAAGTGCTACCATGCAATGCAACCGAGAGCCCGCCGCTCTGCGTAGGTTCCCTCCATCGAAAACAAAAAAAAACCGAGGTTTCGTAGTAAGGTTTGTGAATATTGATAGAGACTGACTGACCAACATAATTAGATCTCTCATTTCAAACAGTTAATATGGTTTGAGGGACTTTTGTATTTTTGTCTTTAGCCCCGAGAGGCAGAGGTATTGTTATTTCACCCCCCATTTTTTCAAATACTATCTGTTTATTATAAAATGTTTGAATGGGTTTCTATTTACTTTGCGTCCATGTATATACTTACCAATTTTCAAGCCTGTAAATCATGAACTGAAAGACTTCTCATACAAAGTTTAACCCCTCTTTTCACCCCCTTTCATCCCTAACCTATATGATTTTTATAGCCTATAACCTGGCCGAAGATCCAATAAACATATTAGTGAAGGCTGTATTAAAATCCATTCGCTAGTTTTCGCGTGATAGTTAGACATATAAACAGACAGACAAACAGACAAACAGACAAACAGACACGAATTCTAAAAACAGTTGAAACGTGTTCTGTTATCGATTCTTAGACCCCTCCATCGATTTTTTTACTAATATCTTCAATGTACAGATTTTCGACCCTCTTCTGCTTTATTATATGTATAGATAGCAACAGGGCTACGCCACAATTTATACCGCCGAAACGATAGAATTTACCCTCGTCTTTCTAACTCGCACAGTGCGAATGAGACAGATGCGTGAAGAATATTTATTGTCATAACTGTGTACATTGTGGTGGTAACTGGTAATACAATTATACCATCAGCAGTTTGCCCATTTCGGATTGGTACATCAATCCTATATGCCTAATACGAGTATGCAGCCAATTTTCAAGACATGAGCGAACTTGTGACCTCTACGAGTAAAATACCGATTGCAAACCGATTCCAGTTGAAGTATTCTGATCGGGGCTCGTTACATTACATTACCCTAGAGGCTTGATAAATTGCCTAAAGGAGAAACGAAAGTTATGCATTTAGAGTTATACTTGGTCTAGCTTTTCTAGCTTAGACCAGGCAGCTAACACTAGACATGTCTTAGTGGTCATACATTTTAAAAATAACAACTAAGTACAGATGTATTGCAAAATGATTTTCTTTCGGGAAAACTCGGATCTCAATCGGAATACGATGGCACCCGAACTGTCAATCAATGATTGCATTAAATGAGTGACGTTTTCGTATCCAATATCTGGGCGACCGAGCCTTGCTCGGCGTTTTCCCGGGCATGAGACCTAGCTAGATCGATTGCTCGTCCCCGAAAACCCCCACATACCAAATTTCATCAAAATCGTTAGAGCCGTTTCCGAGATCCCCGAAATAAATATATAAATAAATAAATAAATATACAAGAATTGCTCGTTTAAAGATATAAGATTATTATGGAACTTTATTGTTTAGTGTCAAATGTCAAAGTGTCAAAGTTACCCCTACGGCTGTAAGATGGGTACTGAAGCTAATTGAGGGAGCACAATAAATACGAACTTTTCCGATAAAGTACGAAGGAAAATCATTATGCACTACATCTGTATAGCTACTTACATAGTAAAGGTATATTTTACATCGATCATTCTCAATTGACAGCACGTGATATCAGATCAACCAAACGTAAATGGACAATTTCGTAATAAAAGATGATCCATACTTAGCCAAAATCAACAAGACTGTAGTACGAGTATTAACGTCAGTAGAATTAAACGTCTGTAAAAGTGCATTTGTTCTCCGTAACCCAAACAACTTAAGGCCGTGTATTACCACTTTTAAGCTACGGTAGCCCAGTGGTTCAAGCATGCGACTGTCAAGCGGCGGTCGTGGGTTCGAATCCCAGCTCGTACCAATGAGTTTTTCGGAACTTATGTACGGAATATCATTTGATATTTACCGTTAGCTTTTCGGTGAAGGAAAACATCGTGAGGAAACCTGCATACATCCGCGAAGAAATTCAAAGTTGTATGTGAAGTCCCCAACCCGCTCTGGGCCAGCGTGGGGACTACTGCCCAAATCCCTCTCATCTATGAGAGGAGGCCTGTGCCCAGCAGTGGGACGTATATAGGCTGATGATGATGATGATGATTACCACTTTTGAGTTTTTAAAAACCATCTGAGACATAGAATATAGTGTCTTAAAATCTAAAAAAAATATATGTGTTACATAAGGATATTGTCTAGTCAAAATCGCAGTCAGTTACATGACCTGATGAATTTCACTCGATAGAAAAAAATCGCGAAGTTACCCCTTTTTGGAATGTATTTTCAATACTACGGCTATATTACTGATATTTAACATTTAATTTTTGTACTCAATTAAAGATCGTAAATAGTTATAGACAAATTCGCAGGGTTTGCTTTGATAAAATGATTGGCTTAATGACTATAGCTAAATATTTACAAAACTGCGCGCAGACCTTGCGTAGAGAGCGGGATGGTTAATTGTAAACTCACGCGTGTTAAAGCGGGACATTTGCGTTGGGGATACCTCCCCTTAAATAGGTGTCAACACATATGGCTAATTAGGCTGTAAAAATAATAACTACATTTTTACCCGTCGCAATAACTTAGTAAACACGCCGTAATTACGATCATTTCTTGGCTGGAGATGAATGAATTACTTGCTAAGTATAGAGTACCTATTCGTACTCAATAAGTATTATTAAATACTGCGCTGAGGTAAGCTACCTATTGCCGCGAGTGGCTAAAGCTGTCACATTTGACGGTACCATTTATAGAAGACTACAAGTAAAGTGGTATCATGACTGATTGACTATATCAAAAATAATGTCTAAATACTTGATCTTCACACATATCTCTCTACGAACCAAATCAGAAAAACAAAAAAACCTTTTATTTTTTTTTCTTAAGATAACGATTTTTTTAGAACATTTTCATAAGAGCTTTTGTAAACTGTAAGCTATGGATCAACTGGTCTGAAAATAAACAATTTTTATTTATTTATTTATTTATTTATTTAAACTTTTATATCTCCAAACTGTATAAATATGTAAACCTCAAGTTTAACCTAATAGATATTTTTTCCTTTTTTCAGTTTTTAATTTTTCATATACTAGCCTACTAGGTAATTATTTTTCAGGCATTTGCCGTCGTTTAAGTTGATGTCGAACTTGTAGCAATCCACAAAACGGTAACTTTTGCACGGAAACGACAAAAAAATAATCCAGAAAAAAAAAATTAGTTACCTATAAATTGTAAGTCTTGGCTAACAATTGAAGAAAAGTGCAAACAATATGTCGTACAGTATACGAGTATGATATTGCACAATAGGTGTATCGATCGTTGTATAAGTTAGGACTTGGCAGTTAAACCTTTTCTTTTAATTTTGCAGAACAGGGACCGATTTTTGAGTGTCGTGCGCTCGACTTTTCACTCGACATCTGTCAAATCATCATAGTTTTTTGACAGATCTCGAGTGAAAAGTCGAGCGTTCCTTAATTTGTAACAGATTTTTGCAATTAGTGAGCGTCAAGCTATGATTATTTAGCCTGTAATGTACCTACATGTAGAAAAGAAGTCATCAGCATGACCTCGGTTCGAGCCTTCGAGGTGTCTAATGAATGTCATGTGAAATACTCTCGAGGTTATGGACGCATGTACTCATTTCCTAATCCTACGATATTGTATTTGACAAGGTCATGGTCAGATATAGTCAAAATTTCAAAATCAAACATAAACTAATATTACAATGCAGTTGCGAAAGTTACATCGTCTGTTTGTTACGTTTTGAAGTTGAGCCGCCGAACAGATTTTCAAATAATTTTATATTGGCATAGTTTGAGTTTCAGAGAAGGATAAAAATGGGCTTAGAGCTAGGGTGGGCAATAAATGCATCACATTCGTATCCGAATTGCGTGTTAAGCTACATGAGATATGATGTCATTGAAAAAGAAGAAGGATACACCTTTTTTTCAGGTATAAGCATATTTACCAATTTTGAAGGACCTGACGGTGGCTTTATAGGACGGGCCCAAAGGCCCAATATAGCGATCTACAGTAGCCTGAGGAAAATCCAGGGGAAACCTACGACACGACCACACGGGCGGGTTAATACCTATCCACCACTGACGGCCTGTAAAAGATGAGTCTCAATTTTTATGAGTAAGATAGGCATTCGATTGTCATTTCTCAACTATCGGCCTGAAAAAGGGTAACAAAATAAATACCGTCTGCCATCAGTATATTCTAGATAATTATAGGTGTACCACATTTTATATTGGTCAGTATTAGGAAACAGCGAGTGATGGAAATTGTCGTAAAACATGACGCAGCTCCACACGTGGGCTAGCACGTGCTTCGGTGCACCGTCAAACACCACTATGGTTAAGTAGTACAGCAGGTCCGCTCCATACAAAGCGTTCAGTTCACTATTTATAGCTACTTATATAGGTATCTTATTCACGTTTGTATGAATCATACGCCTTTGGCATCACAAAGTGGTAGTTTACTTACACGGAGAGTTATGTTTCATGTATCCTAGCTAGGGTTTGCAATCCGGATATCCGGATATCCGAAATATCCGGATATCCGCCGTTTTTTGGATCCGGATCCTACGGCTCTCAGGATCCGGATATTTCGGATCTAACGGATCTTTAAAAAATTTGATTAAAAATATGATAATGAACTAAAAGAAAGCTTTAATTATCTATTTTTAAATGGTGAATCTAAATAGAAACTATATTATTTAACAAAAATACAAAATAAATAAGTTTCTGGCTTAAACTTCATTTTTGGTACGAGTTTCGATATAACGAGCCCAAACACGACGTGTGTATCTTGTGTATAGTTTAGGAGTTGCTATGGCCTCCAGCATCAGATCAGCTTAGTCGCCCAGCCAAGACAGATTCGACGATTGATCTCCTACACCTGCCCAACTGGACCGTTTGTCCCAGATACACATATTCATCATAAACGAGTTAACGAGCGTAGTCTCACTAATTTCTTAACTGGAGTTAGTACTACATGGACGTTAAACATGATCTTCGGCGTTTTGTCCATGTTCGGCATGTTCATCTTAAGACCTCAGAGGACCTACACAACTCAGATCATCGAGTCCATCGAGCTTAGTACTTAAGTTCTCCATGGTCTCAGCCATAACCACTATATCGTCGGCAAACCGAAGGTGAGTGATATACTCGCCATTTATGTTGATGCCGAGCCCCCTTCAGTCCAGAACCGTGAACACATTTTCCAGTGCAGCAGAGAATTCATAGTTTCGGAGGGATGATTATCTCCTCACCTAACTCCCCGATGCAATGGTATTGGTTTAGAGTTTTGTTCCTGGAGACAGACTGACATAGTGGCGTTCTCGTATCTCGTACACTTTAGCACTTCGATATACCGGTAGGTAGCCTAATTGGTACCGCTGGAGAGCGAGTAACATAGCACAGCCCGTCACGATCGAATCAAAGGCTCTTTCGTAGTCCACATTATACGCTAAGCAGAGGGGCAGATTATACTCCTCAGTCTAATGTATAATCAATCTGACGAAGCGTATGTATGTGGTCTACGATACTGAAGCATTTCCTGAAACCGCCTTGTTCGGAAGGATGGAAATCGTCAAACCTGCCTGTGAGACTCGAGAACAACTTGTAGACATGGTTCAGAAGTGAGATGGGCCTATAATTCTTCAGCATGGTGTTATCTCTCTTTTTGAAGAACAACATCACCACACTCCTGTTCTATGCATTTTTCTTTCTGCCTAGTATGGCGGAATCGAAAAGCTTGAAGCGACCTAAGGATTAGCTTTTCGCCCGCCTTCAGGAGTCAGTGTTCCTGCGTGCGTGACTGATTGATTGATGATTGTTATTTCGATTGATATGATTATTTCATAAATATGACAATTATTAAATTTTTAACTACTAGTTTCACTTTTTAAGCAAGTATACAGCAGCTACTTACTTAAAAAAGCAGTTGTTAATCGATAAGGTGTTAATATTGAAATGGATCCGTTTTATCCGAAATATCCGGATATCCGGATCCTACGAATTTTAAGATCCGAATTATCCGGATCCTTAAAATCAACGGATCTTGCAAACCCTAATCCTAGCGATATCCCACCCAGTAAATTTGCATCCCGAAAGGTGTCCGGGGTCCGCTATCTAATCCCAATATGTATATGGCAAACAATACATACAATTGTCACATGTCACCTGTCGCTTGACAATTGTCACTCGACATATGTCACTGACAATTGTCAACGTGGTGAAATAGGGGCGGTCGTGAAATTGGAATGAGAGGATAAGGTTACAGGAGGAGCAGACTTCGCAGCCAGGTAGTTAATTATCACGGAACTTGTCAAACTTACGCTAGGTAGATCTGTCATTTTTAATGTGGAGGGAGCGAAAAGTTCATTCAGCTCTACCTTACTCACATTCGAAATCGTATCCCCCTTTGGTCCGGCGATTAGAAATTCAACTTTACTAGGTACAACTTTATAAAGAGTTACACTTTAGGTACCTATTCGGGTGCAGGGTTTAAAAAAATTAATAATAAAATAAAGGAGTCGGAACTCTAAGTACCACTTTAGTGCAATTATTATAATATACATTACAAGTTAACATCGCTGTAGAGTCGATTTTTTCAAACAAACCTAAGTCGGGCTAAGCGAACCTTCTGTGTTATGTTATTTATTTATTCCATGTTAGCAAATAGCAGGGCATATCAAGAACATGCGTGTACAATCTATTGTTGAGTTCAACATAATGATGGCCGATTGACGCAGCCATATAATCCGGTCTTATCGGCGAATAATATTGCATTAGAGCCAAAATATTATGACCCTTGTGTAAATGTTTACGTGTATTTCTATATTCTTTGACGTGTATTGACATGAGGGTGTTCTTCGGCTAATTCTACCTATAAGTGTAAACGTTAACTACGCTCATGCATGATTTTCCGTAACAGTAAAATCTTAAAGAAAAATAGAAATATAATGTATCTATGAATAAATGTTTCATTCTTTCAGAAAATATCTGGCTCGAAACGCATATTTGTATGGAAATCTACCAGCGATAACTGCTAACTGGAAATTCTTAGTTAACTTTAACGCGTCGTTAATTTTTTATAGTGCCAGGTCAGGGAGCGACCTCGACTCATTATCATGTGACCTGGTAAGTCTATTCTTTCGTCTTTTTCTTTCCAACCATGATACCACTGGAGCGAGGAGGAGAGGTGATCGCGCGTACTGTATAGTGAGATTGCTCGGGTCTGACAAGGCCGCAGTTTTCCCACTTCGGGGAAGTAAAATTTAAAGTTAATTGCATTCGTACTTTATCGTTTTGGGGTAGTTTTCCTCGAATCCTTATCACGTTTTCAGTACGAGTAGAATCAAATAAATTGGTAGATAAAGTGAATAGTGGTTTAGTTCATCTTTATTTACTTGCCTTCATTTGTTTTGTTCATGATTCGGCAATATTATGATTAATCGATTGATAAATACACACCTTTTAGGTTTACTTAAGCTTGATTTAAACTTATCGTCAATGTTCGTGTCCCGTGTAATGAATAAAATAAAATATAAGTAATTGACCTCTAAGTAAATAACCAAGTTTAATATTGAAATAATTTGTAGAGACAACCACGTACTAGTTTCTCGTGAAAACAAAGTAAGCGTGTCCCATTTAACCCCATTTTACGGTATCTCAGTTACATGAGTACCTACCGTGTAAGATGACGCCAAATGGGGTATATAGAAATTAAATAATTTCTAAATCCTCTGCTGGAGTATTTGCCCTAAACTTAATTTATTTTTAGAAATAAGAATAACAAATGCAGTCAGTTAAGTAACTTAAAGCGAGTGAGTTATCAAGCGACGAATATGATTTAGCAAAATAATGTTCCGTGATGTCTCCCGAAATATTCACAGTTACAAGTAGTAAGTAGGTACTCGTATGTATAGTATTCGCGCGCTTGAAAGTCCTTCAACTCTGCCCCAGATTTATGTCGCGGTCAAATTTAACGATGTAGCCACCGAAAGGTAACGATGTATGGTACGTAATAGTGGTAGTAAAGACATTAGTGAGCTGGATTTTCTATACCACCGTGTAAAGAACATATAATAATATGGCAGCGACCGCCGTTTTTTAACATTTTTTATGTTTGAATGATCTATCTGAATGGACCAAATCAAATCCCAATTATTCCTTTAATCATGTCTCTTGCCTTCTTGCCATTGCATAGACCTAACAATTCTGCAACAGCATACAAAAATAATAAGGTTGACCAGAAAAATATTTAGATTGTGCCCTTATAATAATTGAGTCAGATAAAGTGAACAATTGAACATACCTACCTACTGTTTTAATTTTGTGATCATGTGGAGTGGGGATCCTATTTAGGTATCTTTGTTTCTCTAATTTTGTTATCTTTATGATCTGTATGATTTTATGACGTTATAAGTATTTCTAACTGCATTTATTGTTCTTGATCCGTATCACGAGCTCTTCTCACTAACTTTTGATAATTACTTTGTAGGTACCTATAACTTTATACCTACCAAATTATTATTATTACGTAAACAGCGGTGTTTCATATGTATAAGGCAGAGGCTTCAGGTATTTTGTGCCTGTGATGAGAGGACTCGCTCTTCCAGAATATAAAGTTTAGTTATAGTAAACAGTAGTAGTAGTATTTTAGTAGTAGTAGTAGTAAGTAACTAGTTTAGTATAGTATATGCCTCCTTAACCTCATTTGAACAAGTCCATGATTCCTATGAAGCCATAAGATGACAGGAGTGGCATCTAAACCTAATATTGAAGTAACCGTGAGGTGTCGAAGTGCAATAAAGACTCTGTAACTTATCCCTAACTGGGAATATCCAAGCAAATATCTCGAGAAGTTGCATGGCCAGCGGTAATACTGGAGGATCACCGAACTGGGTCAACAGTTTAATACGTTTCGCATCACGGAAACATCATCCTCATTCCTCGTTTAACTTTTACATTGATATCAGACTTGAAATTGGATGATAAGTTTCTTTTTCAACAGTGTTAGAATAACACATACATTTAGAGATAACGCAACCAAACTGGAATATCCATCCATCCATCCATATCAGCCGAAAGACGTCCACTGCTGGACATAGGCCTCCCCCAAAGAGTGCCACAATGACCGGTCTTGCGCCACCCGCATCCAGCGGAAACTGGAATATGTTGACGTCTAACCTCAACTTAAACCCCGGTTTCATTATCAGATGTTATTCAGTTATTTTACGTGGCGAGACAAAAGCTTGTTAGTTGCATCACTCGCGTCATGCGCCCGTCGCTTTATTTGGGATCGCGCTCGGGTTTTACCCCTTAGCTACACAAACAACTATTTCTATTGGGCATTTCCGTACGACGTTTCGTAGAAATCCTCATTCAATTGAATCTAATTAATTTAATACTCTCCCTTTTTAGTAGGTACTTATTGTGATTATTTCGTAGAATTCGTAGCAAATTGCTATTCAAATGTAGAATAACAAAGGTAATGTATGCGTACAAAAAAGGAATTTGCCTCAGTATCTAAGGTGACATGGCAAGTTGACAACGCCGAGTTGCCGACAGCTCTTTTTGTCGCAGAGTTCTCGCGAGGAATTTATCGCCCCCAGCTATGAGACGTAGATGCCACTTAATGTGTTCATTATCTACGATCTACTAGGGGCGTACCGCGCCGTCACACCAGATGAGATAATTTGAGGGATGATTACGGCTTATTGATTTTAATTGGTAATAACGAGACTCGTAAAATTGTTAAAGGTGAAGCACTCGTTACCAACAATTTAACTTCCGGCGAGAGACCAATTATAATGTTAATGCTATTAATTGTTAGAAGCACAGTTCTTTTACAGTGCTTTAAGCTGCCAGCCAACGATCAATTATGTACGTACAGACAATGCTAATTAGGATTAATCGTTTTTTCCAAAAGTTATTACCACAAATAATAGGGCCAACAGTGGCAGTGGCAGACGCATATAATTTAACGGCATTATAAATCGACGTGTTTGCTTCATTAACATTTTCCGTTCCCTTTACGGCAACAGGCACGGGCTGATCCGAGTGAAACCGCGCGAAACGAACTTCTTTTTGTCTGAGAAAAAGAACAAAAACACAAAAGTTCCAGCCAGCTGCGCCCGAGCATCCTGTCAACGTCACTACACCTTTTTGCATCCATTGATCACGGCGACATACGGCCGTCCCTTACCAGCGGCCGCGTGATTCCCACGGGTGAAAGAGATGACAAGTAAAGAGTAGCTACTGCTCCGTGATAATAACCATAATAGTGGTTAAGTGCGGCAGTCTTCCGCAAAGCGCCGTGTTCGTTGATAATGTGTTTTGTAGTAAGGACGAGCTTGTTGATTTTTATTTGTATGGACGGCCCCGGGCGCGCCGCCAGGCCGAAAAGGGCGCCCGATTGTCGATAAATTGTCATTGTTGTGACACAATAACTTAACGCTTGGGTTTCCCAAACGGTTATCTTACGACTTAATACGGAGAATCATCCAGAACACACTGGTGTATTCTACGCGTGAATATGCAATTAGCTTCACAACAATTTTGAATAATAGAATAAACAGTTGCCCGAGATTTAGCTCAACTGAAACTGATTCTGTCTTTTCATCATTTTATTCAGTTTATGACTCTCACATAAGTAAAATAAGACGATGATAAAAATTAAAATGATGACAATAATTTTATGAACTTGAGAACTTGAGAACTGCGTCTCCATTGTCACAGATTATCAATATTTAATATACATATGTAAATTATTACTTATAGCCAACAGATAGTGTGAAGCGGTTAAGGTCAGTAGTTATCAGAGCCCGTCGTATTGGAGGAATCCGACTGTGAAACGATCCCGGAACGGATACAAGCCGGAAACCAAGGCTTGTTCCGCGATCAAGGGGGTAATAACTTGCCAACATTGATTATGCTTCCTGTTCTTACGAGATAATAGATTTATGTTATTGTTCACAAGTTTCATAAATCTGGTTTTTCTGATAAAGTGCCAGCATTTACAGTCTTATAAGGAAAGTACGTGTGCCATTTTTTATGTAAAATGGCGTGACGTGGTGTAAAAAATAATAAGATTTAACTAACTACGTAGCAAAATACATGTATAGCAGTTTGAAAGCAAAATCATAGTTTTAAGTGACAAATAGAATAGTTATTTTTCTTACTTTGGTCACTTTGGATAAAAGAATACTAGCTTAGGTAGATATGTGTAATTTGATGGTTAGCTAAGCTATTAACTAGAATTTTTTGACGCCTAATACACACACAAACAAAATGCACTTGTATCTTCATAGTTCAACAATAAAAATAAGTAGGTATAGTTATATAACTTGACATCATAAAAACTTTACTCATATCTTTAATAGTGTCGACAAACATCCCCTTTCACCCACTGTAATTTAAATAAAAGCGCGCAATGACAAGATAAAATGACAAATAAGATTTAAAAAGCATCCAAAGCAGGAAGCCGCAGCGGTATCTCGGTACAAATGGTTTTATGCCGCGATATGTACGGAACCAGTTTAACGGTCGCAGTACGGACCGTTAACTGCGAAATCGTTCGGCACGGGGAACTAAAGTTGCTGGACGTCGCCAAATTAACCTCTTTCCTTGTCTGCGTCCAAGAATGCAAAAATAATTAGGATCGAATTTAAGATCGGACAGCGATGGTTACAAAAAATACTTGATCAAGCGCTGCGTCTAGCATTAAGTACCATAGAATTCTTAGATGATTAATATTTTAAGGTAGAATAGTGCTCGAATTGATGTTCCGTTCCCGAGCATGTACCTGAATATATTCTGACAGTTAAGGAACAAATTTTAAAGATTAATTTTGTAAATCTAGATGACATTTGGTATGCTGATAGTTTCGAATCCCTGAGACATAGGCTTCTATTGGTCCGTCTCTAGCTCCACTAAGACACAATAAAGACATCATTACTCGTAGTACGAGTACCTAAGTACTTCCATTTACATTAATAACATACTTTTTCTTATGAAAAGCTACACTTGTGGGAATCTGACACGTTC
Source organism: Cenopis cana (assembly GCA_951800055.1). Lineage (NCBI taxonomy): Eukaryota > Metazoa > Arthropoda > Insecta > Lepidoptera > Tortricidae > Cenopis > Cenopis cana. The sequence continues at coordinate 7,207,563 of OX637486.1, read as the reverse complement.
TCGTCGAATTAAGCTTGCGATGTTAAGTTGGTTTCAATATCGTATAATCTAAAAAGTCTCTTATCGTCTTTTAAAATAAAATATGAAGTTAAAAGACATTTCCAAGCTTGCCCCAAAAGATAACAAATTCACTCTTAAGGTGAAATTTTCTTGTAAGAATTATATAAATGGAACAATAATTCCAGATAACAATCAGTTAAATGAATACGAGGATATTTTCGCGAAGAAATATACGATGATAACGATGCAGGTGCCAATTAATTTGTTTAGCGAGATAAAAAATACATTAAGTATTCCGATTATATCAGTATATTCTCCGACCGCGCCTGAATTACTACAGAAAACGAAGTCCGCTCGTGTATCTCCTTCTCTGTCGGACTTGCGAATTCGATCGACACACGAACGACATTCGATTTCTGAATTTCGGTATACAATTTGAATAGGTACAACACTGTAAGGCCAAGTGCTGTCAAATTAACGCAAGCAAAAATCTACCTTACAGTCAGAGCTCTAAGTTTAGTTTTGCTTGCGTTCGTTTGACAGAATTTAGTTTTAGAGTTGTCACGTCCGAACTTATACCTATAACGGCGTATTATTATAACTTATCGACTCTTTTGCATTATAGTGTAACTTCTTGAATCTCCTCTCAGGGGGTCTATGATGGTCTCGTGATAGCATGATACACGTCAAGATAAAGCATCTGTCACTTTCTGATACCACTTGGTAGAAAGAAAGTGACATGGTTTATCTTGTCGTTTATCACGCGATTTATACCTATACAGTTTTTCTAGGGACATTACAAAACGTCGCTTCCCATCTAAGTTCAAATAATACTTATAATTATAATAATCATAGGTATATTGGGCACTTTTATTTCTAAAAACATGTAAGTACTTATAAACGTAAAAGTTACCTATTTTGAGAACTAGACTGTTCTAATGAAACAGCAGGAGTGGTGAGTGTGTGACTCAACTAGGAGGGACGGAGGGATGTGTTTTTATACCTTATTGTGGCGCACAAAGAGGCAACAATTGAGCATTCACTCACTACGGTTTATACCAGGGTTGTCACTGTTATCAAAGAATTTTTTTTTATACCAAGTCGGTGGCAGACAAGCGTACGGCCCGCCTGATGGTAAGCGGTCACCGCAGCCAATAGACGCCTGTAACTCCAGGGGCGACACATGCGCATTGCCGACCCTTTAAAAAGTAATAAACCCCTTGAATTAAGCCATTTTCATGTAATAAAGCTTGTCTAGATCAGCTGAAGCTACAGATTAAAAATAGTGTCCTAATTAAAATGTCTGAATAAACAAGTATACCTACTCTTACGAGTATACCACGCACGTATAACGCTACGCTGTATAATAAGTACAGCTATTGGTTGCCTGGAAGATATGATTCGTTAGCTATAAGACCGCCTGTTGTTTAATTATAATTTAAGTCAAAAATATATTAATCAAGTACAGTACAGTAGGCATATAATTTTATCTCGCCAAACTGTATGTATAGTTTGTTGGCGAGTGTTGCGCTCTCTCATTTACAGGTTTAGAACTTACACCTACTTATTCTTTCCTATAAACTAAATCAAAATCATGCAATGCTGATGACAGACTAACAATAACTACTTAAGACCTACTACTCTACTTTAAGCTTTATGTACTGTTTTGTGTTATTTTATGAGGTGTTCAATAAAGATTTGTATTGTTTATATTCAACCTCAATATTTCAAAGTAGTAGTGGCTTTAGTTTTAAAATCTGAATCTAAATGTCTGGTGTAGGGTGCCAATCAAGTGTGCTTAGTTACTTTTTCATAGGAAATTCAACCGGACATTGAATATCTTCGTTGCAACTTGGTTGCAACCCTACGAGACTCTACATTTCTATAGCCGACGGTAGAGCATCGTCAGTGGCAAAGCCGAGCCGGATATCCTAACGCTCTCGGACCACTACGAAGATGAAAAAAAAATCACTTCATACGACATTCAATAACGGACGAGCCTGGATTTATGTTAACCGTTTCATAGTATATTTGGAAATATATGCCAATTTTAACACTTTCCTTACCTCTACAAAAACCAAATTTAAAATGAATACCTACCCCTCATCCAGTGCCTAGTCATTGTTTCAAATTTGTGACTTACAGTGTATTTTTTTATATACTACGACGGTGGCAAACAAGCATACGGTCCACCTGATGGTAAGCGGACACCGCAGCCTATAGACGCTCGCAACTCCAAAGGCCTATCCTATATTATTATGTACGTGAAATATAAGTGAAAACACACCGAGGGAATTAAAGTGTTTCTAGAGCTAGAGTAAAAGAATGGTGTCCAATGGTCCCTGTTTTACGCTTAGATTAGACTTGTGTTTGATGTTAAAGTCCTTTCTGAATCATATATTTACGATAAGGATCATTGTTGGTACCTAACAGTGGCGGCGCGTCAAAAATATTTTAGGGAATAATTTGCTCTTCATGACCATAGTAAAACAACTGGACTGGCTGAAAATTAGGCAAGCCGGTGGGAATCGAGTTGTATGGACGCTCCGCCACTGGTACCTAAAGCAGTATCATAAATATTTTGTTAATGGAAAACCGAGTTTTTGGATACTTATAAATTGTAAAGTAATAAAATCATCAGTAGGTATATAATCTTTTTATTGCCAACTAGAATAATCATTTAAAAATTAATATCAAGTTTGCGTCCCTTTAGTATGTCCCTCGTCCCTCGAGTAACGAAGGAAAACTTGGCGGAAATAATTCGTGTATAAGCAAATTTTGGCAAAGTTGTAGGTAAAGATATCCTTAACAACATACTAAGATTGCTGGGGGATGGGGTTGGAGATAACGGATAGAGGGGGGGGCGTAAAGGTTTTTTTTTAGCTTTTCGTAAAAAATTCTTAAATGGTGGCCCATAGCAAAAAATGTTCTTAGACATGAGTAATCTACTACTACTATTGACTACGAGAAAGGTTCTACGCATTTTTTCGCTAGGCTAGGATGAATATTTAATCTTATATCTTTAAACGAGCAATTCTTGTATATTTATTTATTTATTTATATATTTATTTCGGGGATCTCGGAAACGGCTCTAACGATTTTGATGAAATTTGGTATGTGGGGGTTTTCGGGGACGAGCAATCGATCTAGCTAGGTCTCATGAACGGGAAAACGCCGAGCAAGGCTCGGTCGCCCAGATATTGAGATTTTAAAGGGGGACAGTCTCATTCCTTTGTTTCTCAATATACTTAAAAACAAAATATATAGTATTCATGCACACAACCAGAACTAAACATGCACAACGATACCCCACTCGATGGGGTAGGTTAATGTTTTTTTTCGCGTCCCGCTTTAGCTGTATAAGCATGTAATAGTAGTTTATGCAACTGGTACATAATAATGCCTAATTATGTACAGTTGCATACATTACTTTATCTACACACATATATTATAACTACTCTAAGATGGGCTAGTAAATAAATACAAAAATTGTGTTAATACAACCTTTTTTGCACGGTTGCGGAAATATCGAAATCAGAACTGGCAACTGATACCTGAATGTTATTTTAAAAAGTAAAGAGTCCCTATTCTGATGTGATCATGTCGTTCTAGCTCAAATTTCGTGCGATATATACTAAAAAAAACATCGAGCTGACATTTCGCATCGACTGAATTTGAATTTTCAGTAATACTAGAATAGGGACATGTCAACTTTGACATTTAAATTTTGACAGTTTTGTTTGACGTTTAATATTTTAACATCATATATGAGATTAAAATGAAAATTATATTACTGCTGTAGCCTTAGCCACAGATAAGAAAATTGCCATAAATTCATTGAATGTTGAAATGAGAGTCATTTTCTACGGTTTCCGAACGCATATTAGAGGATTTATGATATGTGTGTAGATAAAATATTTTTTGACCGTTTGTGTTTTTAACGCTTTTTTTATAAAAGTCGCGTAGTCGTGTCATAATAAAAAATATCCACAAAATTCCGTGTCATAACCATAACGTATTTTTGGGCCACCCTGTACAGTCAAGTGGAAAATATAGGTGTATACACTAAACTTACTCAAAAATATGTCACATGGTCCCCTTTAAGTCGGCGAATTAAGGTTTTAGTACATATTTATGTTTATTACAGGGACTTGATTGTATTGCAAAATATTTAGTTTACAATAATAAGGTGACACCACCAATTATGGACACTTTAAGCACAAGCTTCAATAATGGACACTTCAACCCTATTAAAAGATCATACGGTTTTAAATTCATAGTTCTATAAAAAAATGATGACTTATTTTCTTTTACATAAGAGGTAATTTAGTACATCATTGGGCCTTGTCCATTACTGGTGGTGTCACTCTATAGCCATATATTGTGTACAATAGAGTGTATAAATATATAGGTTAGGTTACGTATAGTACATCAGTATGTTACTCTAATAAATGTACATAATTATACGAGTTAACAGAAATACATGTGTCAAGATTCCTGGAAATGGGTAATACATATATTAAACAGTAACAAAAAAAGCACGTGTCAAAATAAAAACTCCAGTCGCAGAGGGCAGGTCAACTGACCCAGGTGTTGTATTCGCGGGAAAATTTAATGTTTACTCTGCTTAAAAAGACCTCCCAAATCGATAATAAAATTAAAGCTTTAGCACGGTACGCTTTTAATTTTATGCTCCGCATGATTAAAACAATCGCAGATGTTATCTCAATACACGAGGCGCATCTGTACCTAATTGATATTTTATTGTAACATTAAAAATCTGATTAAACCGAATTAAGATAGTCAGACACAATTTACTAATTTGTGCCATAAAATAATCATTATTTTGTTGCAAAACAAAACAGGTATTTCCTCGTAAAACAACCCCGAAGGCATTTTGCGGTTTCCAAGCATAATCTTCAAATTTCAACCCGGAGGAAGTTAAACGATTATCCGAACCAACAATTTCTCAATGAAATGTTTATTTAGCCACATTCCAGCTTTGTAATTGGTGGGATTTCTCGCTGGCGTCATAAAACTAATTAAGATGGAATAGGTACCTACCTACCTACTTAAACTAACAAAGCTGATAATCTGGTGATTATTAATGTGTTTAAGCAGCTCTTTTGAACTAACACCACTCTTACTACAGTTTATTTGTTGCTTAATAGTATATGTATTGACTTATGGTATCACAGTTTTCCCATAATTATTACTTTCACGTTTTAACTACAAGGTATTTTTTAAGTGGGTGTGTTTTGTTACACAGCTTAATCATCTTAGGTTGGTTCTCATCGTAATGTGGTCGGTATATTTCTAGACTTACCGTATATATGGCAGTGACCCACAGAGATGGCATTGATTTTCGGTTCATTTATAGATTCTTACCTGAAAAAGAAAAAAAAACTTACATTATAATAAAAAGATGACACAAAATAAATTAACTTTTGAATAACCGTTCTTCGTTCTTCTATTATCGAATTTCAACACCTCTATTATTGAAAACAGTGGAATACAATAATATCCTAATTATATACAGGGTAACCAGTGGGAAGCTCTTGTAATAATCTCTTGCCAGTAAAAAGGCGTAGGCGCTGTATCAAAGGACAATCCAATACAAAAAAAGTACATAGAAAACAAAATTAAAATTAAACATGTTGATGGTAGACAACAGGCAAGGACTAGACTACTATTAGGACTAGAATAGAAGTACTAGCCAAAGTACGTGGGAGTTACCATTAACACTAGGTAACATTAGGTATGTTAATCATAGTGAGTAAACGACTCGCACATTTGAACTTTTAAATTTTCCTAGTTTTGTGACCCTCGAATACCTAACTTCCTCTTAATTAGCTGTTTTGGTTGGAAATGCACTTAACGCTGGAGCTCATGTTAAATAGTTTGGACTTATTAGGTTAGGTAGATGTACTAACTTGTCGAAGACTTTTATTGAACATCCGCGAACGAATGTTTTAACAGCAAATTTAGTAGGTAATCAGTAATATACTCGTAGTAGTTTAGTATATAATATATATATATATATATATATACATATATATATATATATATATATATAGTATATCAGTAGCATAGTAGTAACATGATAGAGTATCGTTTAACAACAACAAATTCATAGATTATGTGAAAATTTCCACAAATACGAGTGCTGATGGTTCCGCAAACGGACAAATATTACTGTAGGTAATAATATTATATATATTCTGATTGTAGAACTTCGTATGTTTTCCATATACATTTTCCATAATAGTTCTTCATTATCAGTTGTTTTTGGACAAAATTACTGAAATAAATGGCTCTGTCTGAACTTTGAATGTTGTGTAGATGTTACTCTCTCCGGGAATCCCACGATAATCCCATAAAAACCCCTATGTCCATTTGGATAATTAATTCTATGCTTCCTAAAAAAAAAATTGTTTTTAGTTTGTACATACGAGTAGGTATTTGATTAAATGTGAATTATGTAGTTTGTTGTATGCAAACTAATAGTTCTATACGCTAATAGCTGTATAGCGCTAACAATATAATAAATAACTCCGAAATATAATTTACATTTAAAACAAGATATAGGAAAAAAGTGTAAAGATGATAATTTAATATTGAACACGAAGTACTGTTACAACGATTAAGAAATTAATAACAAATGGTTTGAGGAATAAAAGTTGCACATGAGCTTCAGTGGAATCGATTTCATTGATTTTAAGAAAACCTTGATACCAAATGCTTGATGCCTACGTGTATGAAATTGAAGTGAAAGAAAATGGCATATCATAAATTTGCTTCGAGCGTCATGTAAGTTATCGATATTGATGTTAAAACATATTTTGGTGATGTCTGATAATAAAAGTTCAGTCATTGGAATCTATTGCGAGTGGATTAGTATTATTCCATATTTCTTTAAATTTTTGCGTTACTTCATTATTCATTCATGAAGTAATGCAATTATGTACTCCACCATAATATTTTAATCATAGGTACCTTTTGATGGTTATCACTTCGATCACTACTTTACGTGAAATTATACCTAAATTATTGATGAACAGTTTTCTCAGTATTGGGGGAGGCATATGTCTATCAGTGGATGTCTTTTGGCTAATATGATGATGTTGATTAACGTTTCAGTTCAGTGTGGTAACGGGGCGAGCACGTTTTAGACCACCAGCTAAATGGAGTATGTGCCTTAATCAAATCACCAAACTCACCGAACTCCGAAAACACTAGCTGCCTGCAGCACGCCACCAAAGCTAATGGCGAGTCCTGCCCTGCCCGACAGTGACATCCAGATCCGATCCGAGGAACGCGACTGATTGGATGGGAATGTCACATATAAACACCTAGTAGCCATGACTCATGTTTTTGTTACGAAACTGGGCTTGTACAAGTACGTAACGAAAATACACAACACGGAAAACCCGCAACGTTAGTGATAAGTAGGTACCCTTACTGCGTAAACGATTTAGTATGGACAAAAGTACAGCGCCTCTGGCGGTTACGCAATAGAACTAATAATCGCCATACTTACGCAGTCGCTAGCGAGTACGGTAATGCAAACATTGCAAACTCATGGTAAGGGCCGTTTTTATAGATCGCGAGTCCGACTCGCACTTGGCCGGTTTTTTATATACATTGACGGTGGTAAACTAGTGTACGGTCCACCTGATGGCAAGCGGACACCACACACACACACACACACACACACACACACACACACACACACACACACACACATTTAAAGAAGTGCTTCCTGACTGGTGCGGAACGCAGGCATTGTATTGCTACTCCGCAAACGTAATACTTACAATATCCCGTCAATTGAGGAAATCTGCGACATCAGCTCATGATACAATTATATACCTATTGCGCCAGGTATGGCAATCCTAACATCGGTTAGTAGTGTGGGGGCCACAAGCTAGGGCATCAGCCTATCGATGATATAGGTATGCGGTCGTCTGAGCATGTTGTCGGCAGTGATGTCACTTGTGACACGATCCGGAATATCAAACCTTGTTTTCTTAAGGGGCTATACCTACACCTATATACCCTATCTGAATGACCTTGTAACTGTAATTCTTCATTTTTCCGCGTTTTTTTGTCTCATCGTATTAACAAAGGCCGTCTTTAACAATATACCATATCAATTTACCTCAACCAGTCACTGAAACCAAGTTACATGCCATCAAACTTTGCAATTTTTACGGCTTATTTAAAACCAGTTTTTCGTACTTCTCAAAAAGTATTAGGAAATTTAAAAAAAAGCTCCTGCGCAGTTACGGAAAATGTAGTGCTAAAACGTAAGCTGTAGTTATTTAATTGATATTTAAGTTAAGGCAGTTCCAAAAAAAAAATAGTTACAATTTTTGTGGGCCCACCCGGGGGTTTTATTTGTGAAGTGTACAGGACTGATTTCTAAATTCTGTCCTGTCAAAGTGTTAATAAAATACCACCATTCAACATATTTTTTGATGATTTTTGGTATGATTTTTGAATGCGGAAATTTAACACCCCGTGAACTAGTTACGATGCAAAATGCACTAAAATCGGTTGATATGAGTTCACAAATAAATAAAATAGCGCATATCGATCCCGCCCCGACAAGTCTGGAAGTCGCCTAAAGTAAGTATGTTAGGTCTCGCAAATTGGCCTGACGTAATGAAACCTACACAGACATATGGAAAAGGAAGGAAACGATCCAGAAGACCTACCACGAACTGAATACGAAGAAGAGAAAGAGTAAATGTTTGTCAAGCGAATGCGTCCGCTAGCGAAATCTCATTTTTTAATCAAAGTGAAAATTGAAAAATTAAACACCACGTGGGATTTGAACCCACGACCTATCCGTCCATTGCTCTACCAATTGCGCCACCGTGGTAATCCCTTGTGGTGGTGAATTTTTCAATCATAACACTCTTCTTATTAAGCCTTATTAGGGAGGGAGGGAAAGAGAAAGAGTGTCATCTTATCTCTCTCTGTCGCACTTGCAAATTTGAGCGACAGAGATGGCGATACTTCGTCACAATCTTTTTTTGACACGTACTCTGCGCATGATTCACGGTCAGTTGTGGTGATGATTTGCCTACATTCTGCACGATTACTACTGCTTTGGCCTTCACGCCAGTTAGACAATCGATTGACACCTCACCTCACCTAGAGATCTAGGGTTACATTGCCACGAGACTTAATAAGTCTATGATACTTGAAATAAGTCGGTATTCATATGATCCACACTATGGTTGCTTTTATACTTTAGCGTGGACGTACACGGCACGGTAAAATCTATGGTTTCATTCATAATTAGGCTAAAGTCATAGCCTATGGTCTATTTAAGAATTAAACCATTTATAGTTTTACCGTGGCGTGGCCGTAGAGGATAAACTAAACAAATACAATTATAAAACAAAGTAAACAGGTTTTTCCTTAAATTGTTACAATAAATAAAAAAAACCCTATTTACGATAGAGATAAGAAATGGATACCGGCGGAACTTAGAATCATTTCTGGTCATTACCTAAGTACATGTAGAAATAAATCATAGATAATATTTAGCATTGAGATGCTTATCAATAGTTCTTCTTGTAAGTTTCGAAAATTAAGACTTCACACGTTTCACTAATGGCATAAGGCAATATTATTTTAATTTTGTTTTTTTTTATTGACATGTGTTTTAATGTCGGTATTATGTAAATTACTTCACTTCACTATTGGTAAGTACTGGTGGCACCCGATATTTATTGTGTGTGGTTTTAAGTTTTCAAATCCAATGTAATGTTGCTATTGATATAAATTACAATAATGAAAAAAAAAAACAAAAAAAAACTTGTACTGTTTTAAGATAACAGCGTAATCGTATCGTAACATCAACAAACACAGTACAAAGTCAGTAAAAACCAGTCCACAAAAAGAACGACCGAGCGGCGCTAAACAGGCACCTGTATAAAAATATTTATTGTGATTTTCGAAGAGCCTGAAATGCCGGAACACTGGTATCCCTGTCGCGGTAACCCGACCGAATGCGATAGTACAGAAATTCTGAGATAACACGCCCCGTGACCCTACTACTCCTCTAGTCGTGTATAAGAAAAAGACACAGACTACCAGCGTTGCTGGGAAATTCCTTTATTTGACGTTTGTATACTGTGAGAGCTTCAAGAAAAACATTTTTATTTCGATGTGGGTTAACAGATTTATTAGGTTCTATTTCCAGTGCTCGGAGTTACGAAATAGGAGGCTAGTTTTGGAAGAAAACGGCGTGTTCGGAATAAAATAACAAGGTGAAATAGTACTGTAATAAAGGCAATATTTGGGGAACATTTCGCTAGAGAATTATCGAGACGGCGAAATAGGCTTTTTGTTAACAATTGTAGTCCCTAGCGAACCTAATACACCCAAATGATATCGTAAAATGTTGCCAATGACATGTATACCTAACAATACAGCTTTGCTTTCCTATGGCTACATACATACCTATACATATAAATAATTGATTGTATTCGTTAAATCTGTAGTACACTGGTTTTTCCAGGGCTATGTTCAACAGGAAGCAATATTTATTATGTATAACTGCCGAGTGTTAACTGCTTTCAGATGGCTTAGTCTAAATATGACTTTGATTTATCAGAATTAAAAGATAGTCTTAGACACTGTACCTGTATTCTGGTTCTCTGCAGGTTCTTGTTCTTGCATCTCATTTTGTTATGTTATGCACTACTGTGACGTATAATCATCATCAAAACAAAAGCTCCCAAACTGTTGAATTTTCAATCGTCACTTGTTTAGTATACGGTATCAATGAACACTGTGTTAAAGAAGCACGCGTATTTTGTTTCGAACTCCCGACCGCCTCTAAAGTGGTACGTATCCTGACTAATACATGATTCACAAATAATGGAATAAAATAGCAATTTTTAAATTGAAGTCGTCTCTTTCTAGCTTGTAGTAGATAGGTATTGATAGTATTCGTAGGCAGTTGCAATAAACACGGCTACGTTTCCGAGGATTTGTTGGCTTGGTGGGCATTATAAATTCAGTTAGGTTTAGGTAACAGGCATTGCACCTAATAACAATAACATCTACTACGAGTACGTTATTGTTATTAATGCAAATAAGTATAATGATAAATGTTTACAAGGTTAAAGATTGGTGGATCTTCTTAAGAGAGTGCTTGAGTCCTTAAGAAGTTTTAAGCATATTATTTCAACCTATATTTATCGTCTTAAACAATATAATGCAAGAACGTACCTATACACGTTAATGATGCCGGCTAGCGGGGTGTAAAGGAAAATATTTCATATTAAATATCCTGTGAATTGATTAGGAGACAAGGAAAAAAAACCGGCGAATGTAAGTCCTCAATCCTAAGTATTTAGTAAGAGCAGCCGTGCTTAGGCTTACATACATTACTTACAGTTACGCTTACACGCATTATCTTGTTAGCGGAAACAATAGACAATTTACCGCAGCGCGGTGCATCTTGTGATTCATGCTGGAGGTATATTTTCGTTCGTCACTTCGCATCCCAATTTCGTTCCAATTTGTTTTAATCGTTCGCTTCCCCCGCGCTGAGTTACGGTGGCGCGCGAAACACAAAAATGGTTACGACCGTGAAAGAGATGAACCGAATTGAGGTTTTGCGTTTCATAAGCGATTTATTTCGCCATGCGTCCTAGTAGATATAACATGTTCCCGAATATCCTTGCAGCTATATTTAATAGGTCTGATTTACACTGGGTCCCCTTACTTAGGTGACTTCCTGACTTGGCGGGGCGGGAATCCGCGGGTTCGATATGTGACATTTTCTTCTTTGGCGTAAACTTACTGACGTCGCAAAGATTCTCACTTGGCGGAACACTGTCAGTATTACTTTTGCGCAGTAGTAATATCTTGCGCAGAAGCGGACCAGTACCGCCTTCGCATCGTCCCGCTACCGCGCATCCCGCGCCAGTCAGGAAGCACTCATTTAAATGTAAGGGCGCAGTAAAAAGTGGTACTGCCTCGACTGACAGTTGACACTGACATTTGACAGTTTTCTCATATCGTACCGCCTCCGCACCGACAAATCAGGAAGTCGCCTTACGGTGGCGCGCGAAACAAAAATGGTTACGACCGTGAAAGAGATGAACTGAATTGAGGTTTTGCGTTTCATAAGCGATTTATTTCGCCATGCGTCCTAGTATCTAGATATAACATGATCCCGAATATCCGAGCAGCTAAGTATATTTAGTAGATCGGATTTACACTGGGCCGCCTGAGGCTGAGCGTTTTCAATACTAATCATGCGCTATAGAGTATCTATAGAGATCGCTTCGCCGCTGTTTACCGCAATGGCTTATGAATGTTATGATATCTTATTAGGCGTTTATTTTATTGGAGAGATACTATGGAGATACTGTAATTCGCGGAAATAGTTCAAGAACAAAGTAGCAAGTGTCCGTGTACGTTGTTTACGATGTTGTAAGTTCGTCTGACGCAATAGGTACATATATGCCGATACTGAAGTGGATTAGGTGCGCCGGGGAGATTCCTGGTTTATGTATATGTCTAGCTTCTGCCCGCGAATTCGTCCGCGTAAATTTCCACTCCCTATTTCATCGCTTCGAGGGATGATTATCGAGATAAAAAGTATCCTTACAGTTAATCTAGGCTAGAAACCCGTTAAATAGGTATCAAATTTCATCATAATCCGTTCAGCCGTTTTTGCGTGATGCGTGATTGAGTATCAAACATTCATGCATTTAAACTTCCAAACATATAAGCTTCCGCATTTATAATATTAGTAGAATTGTTTCATAAACAAATAAAACATAACCTGTGGGGTGATTACGCAAACATTACAAACGTACCTACGTAGCATTCATCTAATCATGTAAAATATGAGAGTCACTATCTTATGAAAATTTGGTAAATTGAAGTGTCATTTTCCAGCACAATAAATGACAGATCTACTAGGTATATATGTACCTAATCACCCCTCGGTTTGTGACGGCTGAGAAAAGTTCTACAAAAGAACAAAATTTATTCGGTGCATCAATACATCGGAAGACGAGTCTTTTGTAAATAAACGTGTATTACGTAAACAAATAATACGTAATAGACTGAAAAATACACAACATCCACGGGCAGCGATACCCATCCCATCAAATGTGTCAGCGCAATGATCTATCGGTCATAAAAATTCTTCTGCGTCATCCGGACGAACGACTACTTCAAGGACTACTAGTATTTAAGAGCTGCCTGTCAGATCGTAAATGTATCACTTTTATTAAAGGACTTGAAGCGAGGTTCAGAGCTATGAAACGTTTGTAGATTAGTTTACTCTAGTTTGTAAAGGTTTCCTTGAGACGTACTTTACTTACCGAGTGGATTTCTACAGCAGCGGAATTAAAAACAAACTTTGTGTAACACTGCAAGCTAAATGCGTATTCAAAACGCTTAGGTACAAGTACATATTTCGAGTTTACTGCCGGATCTGAATTTTAAATTACATATATTGTCTTTAACCCAATTGTTATGCATAAGCGTTTTCCCATGCGCTCGGAAGCGTTTTCAATGGGATCAGATTCAAATTGAATTGAATATTGCTTTGCCCACTGTTTATATTCAAACGAAACTTGACAAAGAAATAGTAATAGCCCCGGTGTATCCGACGTGGGGTCCCAGCGGAGCACAAAGGTATTTTAATTGGAACGCGGAGTAGCCTCCGCACCGTTAAAGGAAATAAGGTCCGTTTTTCACCGGTAAGCGGCGGGAAGTCAACTGTGCAGACAAATGGACGGATAAATAACCAATTTATTAGGATTTTGTAACCAGTGAAGTGGAAAAAGTGACGTTATTCTTGACTAGCATTGTAATCAGCCAATAAACAGCCCTTACAAAGGTTTTTGTTTCAATACTTAGTAGTTATGTTTGCGCCAACTTCTAATAACTTTACTCTTCCAGTTACCAGATAAAGTGAAGTACTTGGAAACATCTCAAAGGAGTTCATCGATTTGAAGATCAAGTTGAGTGAATTTGGCTGGCATCGAGACTTATTCCAATACCTACTTACTTATTGCTACGATTTCAATAAGTAATATTAAGATAAATAAAACAGTCGTGAGGTTTTCTACCACAGATTAGACCAGGCATAACTTGATTAGATAACGTTTGCACAGCATGTTCGTGATGTAAAACAAGTAGTAAATTTTAGTGAGGTATTTTGAGGGAGAGAAAGCAGTAAGCAGTAGTACGCCAGCGGTGGGAGCGTGCCTTATCGCTAGCTCGGCAGGCGTGGCAGTCAGTAAGGGATTTCTCTAGCTGGGTTTTAAGACTTTTAAGGCTATAGCTGCTTGATTATGTATGGAAAAGTTAGTAAACAATGAGCAGAGCTAATTACATTACACCAATAAGTATTATCAGGTACATTCAATATTTTCATAACCATGCACAATTGAACTTTCACCGCTGTAAATATTTCTATAAATGTAGTCATAAATACAGTTCACGATTTGTCAATTTGCCCTAAGGTTGACTGGTAGAGAATTCTTATGGTATCGAGTTCGCCTTTTGTACGATAAATTTTACTTTTTTTACCGAATTAATTGGTTAACAATTGGGCATGTTTACCCTAACTTTTATGTTTTTTTTTAGCAAAGTCCGCGTAGATTTAATACAATAAGCCAAGAAATTGGTCTACTTTTAAACTTTTCTGTCCTAGGCATAGAGTCGAAATACGTAGACCCATTTTTTGCTTACCTACTGTATGCATACGTGGGAAATGGGAATCTTACGCAACTTACGCAAGTGTAGTGCGAGGTGACCCCGGGTCACCGTCACCTGCCAAGCAACCACCAGTCTCCACGAGTGAACGATGCGTTCCGTATGCATTGACAGTTTGACACTGTCTATTGCTCCATTTATCGTACAAGAAAACTACTTACTGTAATTATTTTATTAGGTATTTAGAGTAGTTTTAATCCTTTTCCAACACAATATAAATATATTCAATATAGTCATGTATTGGAAATTAATTTAAGCGCAAGTAACTGTTCGCCGAAATTCAATTTTGGGTATTAAGGTTAAGTTTCAAATTTTACCTACACGCATGTGATCGATAAATCGTACCATACACGGAAAAGGGTTAAGAGAGGTAGGGCACAGCAAAATGTCATCTTGCTGGTCGAATTTTGAGGACGATCCCGGGTTCGAATCCCGGCCAGAGGATTTATTTGTGTGATGGATGAGCACGAATATTTGTTCTTGGGTCTTGGAAGTTTTCTATGTACTTATGAGTATCTATTTATCTATATGAGTATAGTATATCATCGCTTAGTACCCATAGTACAAGCTTTGCGTAGTTTGGGTGGGACTAGGTTGATTTGTGTAAGATTGTCCTGAAATATTTATTTATTTATTATTTATTTATTTTCGAGCAGCCCAACTGGGGAAGTACTACCGCCTTGCAGAAGACCACAACTATAATAACGATATTTACTATACAGATATGTAGTGTTGTATTCCTGGAGGTGAGCTGAGCAAGGTTGCCAGAGCTCCCGAGGATGCACTGTGTTGAGGGCGAGGGCATGGCGAGGGACCTAAATTTGTCAATTCTGCTGTTAACACAGTGAATCCTCAAATTTTATAGGGTCGGCAACGCTCATATGTCTCCTTGGCATTGCGAGCGTCTATAGACTGCGGTGTTCACTTACCATCAGGAGGACTGCACGATTGTTTGCCACCGTTGTATAAAAAAAGTAACTAAAATTTTATGACATTTAACTAATTAATTGTATATGTACAATACGTACATTACAAATATTACAATACACTCTTTATTGCATGCCTTTATTGTACTTACTTTACTTACATACATTTTGTTTCCAAGTTTTGAAGTAACACCGAAAGTATTTATTGCGATTCTGTAAACAAATTCGTCTAGTCTAACTAAATATGTGGGTTATCTGACAATAATACGTTTTCACTTAGAATTCTCACTAGGTACCTACTATAATAGCGATACACAGACTAAAATCTTGCTCGGTCAAACCTAGGGTAAGTTAATTCCCCTTATCCACTAGTCTAGTATTAAAAAAATACGTATGCTCTTACCTACCGACGTCCGTTTCATCTGATTGTTTCGGACTCCCGACTTCTCTCTAATTAAGTAAAAAACTTTTGTAAAATTCTATTTCACTACCGAGTCGGGCGCTCAGTGTATATTTTTCCCGCACTTCGCCCTTATTATCATTTTAGCGCATCAACCTATTCTCGAGTTAAAAGAATCAACATTTCTGCAGCAAAACTGGCGGTAGATGTTAGGGAAGTGTTTCTACGTTCATTGCCAAATGGAAAACGCTGAATAGTGAAATTAGTGAACTACCCACGTTGCACTTGCTCTGCTGATATTTGCTACAAAGTAGTTAAAGTTTGTGTAACTTTTATACGAACCAGTAAAAAGAGCGCTGTAAATGATTAAACCTTTTTGTAAAAAAATATATCACGTTATGAGCTTTTAATAGGAACCTTTACATTTTTTGCGGAGTAATTGTCACTTTTATCAATTCGCAGTTCCAAACACGAGCACCATCGAGGACTTGCTTTTAACGAGTACGTAATTTTTAATACTAATAAATATATTTTTAGTTGGTATAACACGTTATTCTCAAAAATTAGTCGTGCAAGATAATGTCTACTATACTATAAAATAAGTCTGTCAATAATTTAATTTTTGTTACCAGCATTTAATGCTGACCGTACTGATTTTGCATAATCAATTAATCACAGCTTCTGTCTTTACCATATGATCAGCTCAGTGGTACTACAATGCTACATTGTCTTACGTTATTATGCCAAATTTTAGATGAATCGGCTGAGGATAACTGGTATAAAATTTAGTTGCAAGATTTGCCCCACAGATGCATACTGAAAGGGCAAGTTAAATAAAAACTTCTAATTAGGTCCTGGTTTGTAACTCTCATCTGAAATAGAACTAGGAGGCGGTGTCCATTCCTAAAGCATTAAAAGCATTAAAAATGGCACGTCACTTAGTTGGTTGACGTTTGTCTCAGCCGCGCGAACTAATCTTGGTATATCCGAAATTAATTCGGAAAATTTAATTTACCTATTTATACTAGCTTCTATTTAAACTGCGCATACTTTACAGGGAAATGTACTTTGCATACTTACTAGTTTTTGATTTAACACATTGAATTGAGTATACGAGTATTTACTTTATGTATTTATTATTATTTTTATTCATTAGCGTTTGCTTGTCATGCAGAGTTCGTATCTTTAGCGGAATCATCGGTCTTTAACAGTTTAACACGGATTAAAGTAAGATTTAAATGTGCATTTTGACTGAATGCTACTGTTTTCAGAGTACATTACTGTAAGCAGCTTGTAGTTGGCAGCCAACTCCTAAGCAGAGGCTTTAAGCATTAAATGAAAAGTCAGCGGTCGCGGGTAGCGTAGCCGATGCCCGCCGCATTTTCGAATGAATACTGGGGGACAATATTAGACATATTACATTTCTGAGTGATAATCGATTCCACCAGCAGAGTTGACGTGACACATTGAACACCTTGTAGGATACCTTTAAGTTGTTTTATAAGGTCGTTAGTCATAGTCATAATTGAAACTCGCACAATAGAAATACGTAACATTTGTAAAGATTTGTTTATTTCTCTTATATACTTGTTACAATGAAGTCAATAGGAGTGTATATCAGTAACTTTTTACGAAACGTCAAAAACGCTCTGTATGAAGTGCGTTGGGAAATAGGAACAAGTGATGTCACGATTTTTCAATGGTCAAACAGCGTCCATTTTTTATTTAAAAATCTGTAAATATCAAAATCAAGTTGAAGCATGATACTTTCCGAGTATTTTTGTGAGGTTTGTTCATTGTTAACGTAATAAAAATAGTATATGTAATGGATTTGTATATTTATATGTGTATATGATGCAGTTGGATGACTGATTGGACATTCTAACGCGTTTCAAAATGCGATCTTTGTAGAATTGCGATACAGTGATTTTTATATACATATGTACTTGTATAACCGGTGGTAGTTTTTTGACATCCGTAGGTGCATGTAATATGCCTAAAATGAAGATTAAATTAATTTTGATTTTGATCGAGTTTTATGATATGACAATCCTTTCCTCTTTGTTGGCTTCCGCATGTTTGGATGGAGTGAAAAATATAATAAAATTTTGAAAGAGGAATAAAATATACTGGTTAGATGTATATCTTTAAGTACTTAAATTAGCTTATGTTAATATCGTTCTACTATCTGTTTTCCATAGTATTGTAGTAATGTCAAAAATATTATGAACTTCATAAAAGATCATATATAATCTAATAACATTATCCTTTAATTGAAGGATTGTGTCTATGTGTCTCACATATTTAACATTTTTTTTCATACAAAAAGTTTCATACTTTAGTTTTAAGTTAGGCCCTAAAACTAGCGCCTCGGTTTGCCGTGGCACCACGCTGAGAGTGGGGTCCTTTTTAGTGTTGTTCAATGACATACCTAGTCTTTTCATTTTGTGTTTGTTAACGTTAAATAAATCTATTTATTCTTCTCCTTCTTAAGGATGTACGAAATCGATCAAGGCCTGCTTTGTCTCATTTGACAAAGGCTTAAGGGGTGAAAAATAGTGCCGCCCGAAGCACTAATTCTACGAGAATTGTAGGCGCAAACGGCTGACGGCGACGACTCTTTCTATCGCACACGCGCAGCGGAAAACTGCTACAGGTGAAGCAGATATAGAATATTCCCAAATACCTACTGTCGTCGCGCACGATAGGTTCACAATAGTCTTAATGAAATCTTCACCAACCTGGTTTAATATGGCCGAATTTAATTTATTACTTCGCTTAAAATAACTTACACAATGGGCGAGTTAATTAGAAAGTTTTCAGAAAATGTTGGGAAGTTGGCTATTTTGTGGTCGCGAATTCGAGATTCAACGAGTTTTCTAAACAATATAGTGTCGGACCATTAACTCTCTACTGGCCACTGTTATGGGAAACTGGGAGGGTACGGGGTTTTAACCAAATTTGCATGTAAGTCGTATGTAGGGCGTAACTTAAATAGCGTTAACGGGTTTCTCTTGAAATACGGGTCTTTGTGTTCAGAAATTTCTGTAATATGTATAGTATAATATTAATAATATACCTAATACCCATCATTTTAATACCTGCTATAATTACGCCGGCTTTTTTTATTAGTTTGTTTAATAGCCAACAAGCAATAAATATATTGCCTTATTTATAAGTGTAGAAATGTGTAATGTACACATAAATATAGCTGAGTCGAAAAAATATGTACGGACGAAATTTATCAAAGTGATGTCGTTAAGAGCATAAATAAAAGTTACTCAGATTCTTTGACCCTATGGGAACGAACACAGATATATGTACATACCTATGTATTTATCTCCGTTTTATCACTCTAATATACATATGTACCTTCCTCCATAGCTGTTTATAGTTGTAGCCATGCGTGTTCAATTGCTGGCAGGCTCGGCCGGTGGAAATAAAAGAGCGAGCAAACAGACATCAGGTGGAATGAGCGCGCCTTTGCCGCAATCGCAACGCGCGGGCGCTTTTTAATTTGGCCTCCTCTCTATTATTAAAAGCTACAACTTTTACTGCTCGCTTTTGAACAACAATAGACATTTTTCTTATGTAAGGCTAAGAAATTAAACGTAATATCGTGAGCGTTGTAAATGAGCCGCTAATTTTATGAACAGGAGAGAAATTACATCAATGATTGGACAGTTGCACACATACTATTTTTTACTCTACATAAGACCGCCTTTTGTTTGCCTCTACTTATTGCAATTTTGTACTTAAGTCCTTTAATTGAGGTGTGCAATAAGGAGTATTTGTATTGTAAACTGAAAACACTTAAACACTTTGTTAATACTCCATTTAATATCAGTCCTCCAGTAAGGTTATCTAATCCTTAGGAACTTCGTTTATTTTCTGTTAAAACATACGTTTATTTAAATATATTAAAAAAATACTTTCATAGATCTTCTTTGACTTAGATTAAAGATCCACAATATCCCGAACACAACCATTATTTGTAACTTAAAAACGATTAATATCCATGTTCGTTAATTTACTTTGTACCAGATGTGTACCGGTGCAAACGGATGTTGCTTTGGACTAGACCACATGTTAGCGTCGCCGGAAGCACACTCGGCGTTGTTATCAAACCTATTTGTCACAATAATTGAAATCCGTGTTTCGTCATCACTTGTAATATGATTACTATACGAGTTTGACGCTGACACAGTTCTTATTTTATTGGATTGTCTACTTTAAGAGGGCGTACTTCCATTACTAATGTGAATCCTAACACGTGTCAGTTTGCAATTAACCATCCCGCTCTCTACGGAAGCTCAGCGCGTACTTTTCGTAAATATTGATGTTTATTCTAAACGTATTTATAAGGATAATCTTTTTTCTCAGGTTGAGAACTTATCATTGCACTACAACTATTAAACCAAAAATCATTGTTAAAGATGGGAAGGTTTTAAAGATCCAACCAAAAACATCGAAAAGAGGGGTTATGTTTTAAAAATAAGTATAGAGAATTTTTTTGCAAATCGTGTTTTCACTTATAGCAGACGAGGAAAATAGTTCCAGATTGATACTGAAAGGAAAGATATTTAATCACTATATAGATGTTGAGATCTATGTCGATAAACATTCGCAAATTTGAATATGTGGGCTCTTAACGCTAATGTATTAGATTTTCTATTACAAACATACAATTTTTGGATAAAGTGTATAATGTAATAGTAACCCTTTTACATTAGATTTAAAGTAGAATGGAGGTTCCTTTGGTGCGGAACCTTAATTAGACCTCTGCAGAAGCTACTTTTACTATAAGAGGTTTCTGTACAGTCAGTCAAAAAACTGATCTACCACTTTTGATCGATAATGTAGGTATAGTCACGGATTGAAAAGGTTCGCCACTTTTTTCATACCTATACAACTAATAATTAAGCTGGTGCACTTTACTTGGTTCCATTTCGTTCCATGTACCATTCATTACAAGTCCTCCCTTGACTTAGGTATATATATATACTTAATGATAAAACGAACTTACCTGTACGTGAATTTCTATATAATATAATATAAAACCAAAATTTTAATACTTAAAATCAGAAAATTATTTTACGCGTGACAGCCGTATATCACGAAACAGCTAATGAGGTAAATATGACGGACGGGTGACAGTCCCAATTGTTGGCCGAAGAGTTTGGTAGTCAAAGTAGGTTCTACTAATCTTATTTTTTGCAGATTTTAGCTTATATTCTTTAAATAATTCGTGATGATGGCCGTGAATTGGAAGCAGTACTACATGTAAACATTAATCGCTTCGAATTGAGCAGTGAAGCATAATATATATTGTATGTTAGTACCATAAGTAGTCTTGTGTTATTATTTTTAAATTAATAACAAACAAAACAGTTATAGCACATAATATATATCTATTTAAATAAGTCACCTTTATAAACTTATTTGTTATGCGGAACATGAACCGGCGCTGAAATAAATATTAACTTACAACGCCACGACGGCACTTTCTTAACATACCAGTCATGGAGATGTATTTGATTAGAGTAGACAGATAAATTGTGTTACTCACAGAACATTCGCTCAAAGCATTAACGTGGTCTTAGCATTCAACCTCCTTACTCAATAAAGCTTACAATCTAAAATGCACCTTGTGAAATGTAATATTAAGTTCAGATACCAATGCCATACGCGATTATGAGAGAGCAGACGATGATCTGAACACTTTCTCTATAAGGGCGTGTATTGTTGTAATGCAGTGACATGCGGTGCTATTGTTATTGACAGTGGGATAAAGCTTTATGTACAGTGTATGGTCGAAAGCAACAGTATAAGCTACGTAAGATGAAAAGGTAAATCCGCAATTGACGACCGCTTTAGCTTAGTTGGTAGTGACCCTGCCTACGAAGCTGGAGGTCCCGGGTTCGAATCCCGGCCAGGGCATTTATTTGTCCGATGAGCACGAATATTTGATCTTGGGTCTTGGATGTTTTCTATGTATTTAAGTATCTATCTAAATCTATCTATATAAGTATGCATATTGTCACTTAGTACCCATAGTACAAGCTTTGCTTAGTTTGGGACTAGGTTGATTTGTGTAAGATTGTCCACAAATATTTATTAATTATTTTTATTAATGTCAGATTGCGTAAGGATTCCGCAAGATAAACAGCAAGTGGTTTTTTAAACCGCTGTAGATAGGGAAAGTAAGCAACAGCAGGGATGTAGAAAGAATTAGGGAATAATTTATCGTCCAATTACCGAACGCTCCAAGGAAAAATTCGAAATCGAGTCTTCAAAGGGCCGATAATTGTTTATTTAGGGACCCACGGCCAGGAGGTCAATCTGACCTTTATATCTCGTATTCCAATTTGATATTAGGTTTAATAGTACACTGCTGTAGACTGTAGAAGCTAGAAATCCCTTTTCAAGCTTAGGTATGGTACCTATAGTGATTTGCACAAACACGCAATGAAAAAACAGGCCTACAGGGAGCCGATTTTTGAGTGTCGAACGCTCGACTTTTCACTCGAGATCTGTCAAAACACTATGAGGTTTTGACAGATGTCGAGTGAAAAGTCGAGCGTTCGAAACTCAAAAATCGGCCCCCAGGTCCAACAACTAAACTAGACATTAATCATTATAACTAGCACTCATATGTATATATACAAGGCGACAAAGAAAGTACCGGGGAAAACGGTGGTTACTTTGATCCAAGGGGTGACTTTGATCAAATCTTTCTATCACTTACCTCGAAACCACAATTGTTTCACTTCTCTTGAATTTGTTTACAGTTTCGACATGTTTCCTTTTGGTACTACACATTTTTTCGGTTTTTCATCTCAAGAGAAAACCACCGCCCTTCTCTTCCGAAACACTTTTAGTAGATTTTGGCTTGTATTATAATACTATTGAACTTTATTCTGAATGACATGCATGACATGTACCAATGCATGCATGCATGGTATGTTGCATGGTCGATACTCTAATATTAAAATATCTTTAACAATCAATACTGCAAGAAAACTCAACTCCATTCCATCAGCATCAGTACTAATGAATGAAATGTTTATTACTGCACAAGCTCTTGTTCGTGTTTGCGTGTTTGAAACTTTGCTTCATTTTGAATACCTAACTAAGTATGATTTCGACTAACACTTGGCGCGTCTCATGTGAAGTTAGACAAAGTGGCCGACTAAAGTTATATTAACTAGCGTACCTATATCTAAACTTCAAAGTTGGTTTAAGTCGATTGTAATTGTCAAAACTATGCACCTCTCGTCTCCGCACCCGAAAGGTGAAACTTCGAAGCCATATTACAAGGAACAAAACAAACAACAGGGAACAAATATTACAAAAAAAATCTTCAATTTAGGTATATTACATGCACCTACGATTTTTTTAATTCAACTTTTTTTGTCTTTTCTGTTGATAAATCCAACCCTTTAACATCTAATTTAGTTGATGGACCGTTACAGGCAGGTATTAAAGTGCCTTTGTGACCCAAAACTTGAACGATCGGAACATAATTTAATTTAGACGTACCTAAACCGTACTAAACTAGCGTAGGTACCTTTTTATCTAAAGTTTAAAGTTAGATTAAGTCGAATGTAACTGTCAAAATTTTGGCTTGCTATTGATTGATTGGATATTCTGTAGTCGAAACTTGGAAAAATCGGCTTGAGAATATGCTTCTTTGTCACAGCGGATTATTATAAAAAATAAAACAACTTTTCAATTGTTTTGATTAATTTTCTGGAAACATATCACTTTATATATATATATATATATATAAGCAATAGTAGTATTTATGTTCTAAAAAATAACATAGGTAAAATATCATCATACTAATTTGTTGCTCACGCTCATCCTGACACGTTAGCTTGATTGAAATTGGAATTTAAAACGTTAGTGCCTGATCTACCCCGCGGGGACTTGTTTTATAGCATCTTTTCAAGTTAAGAATATTTAAGAATTAAATAAATGTTTTTGTAAGCTTAAAATCATTTCAGTTGAACGGATTGCACCAAAGCAATTCCTACAAAAAGCTACTTTACCGTTCAAACAATAAGGTTCAAAATCCAATAACATTGTATCTATAATGGAAATACGTTCAACAAAAAGAATTTCAACTATAACAACGTCAATTAATGCAGTACACGTTTAAATAGTGTCGCTATCGCGATTTAATTAACACTTAATAACATTTAATCAAATTATGTTCTTGCTTTATTATTTGTAATTAGAAACAACCGAACAACGAAAAGGGTTGATTAAGACTGTTTTTTTAAGTATTCACCTAATAGTAAAACGAAGAGTTTAATAACAGAGATAAGTATAGAATACAAAGTTATGTTTATAAAAACAGCTAATTAAAACCGAATACACCGACTGGCCTTAATTTAAGTTAAATGTTTCAGAAAGTTATCAAAGCTGACAAAATATATACCTAGACAAAACTAAAGGTACGGTATTCAAGCCTGGCCTGTGAGCAATTCATCTTGTTTTAAATGACAGCATATGACAGGGAGATGACTGATTAGCCAAATAGCCACACCGCTTAGCTTTTCACGCAAAATTCGTGAATAGCTGTCACCGAAGTCGAACTTTCAAACTCTTAACTCTACAAAATTCAAAGAAAGTAAATTAACGCAAATGAGAAAACAATGTCATGAGCATTAAAAATAAATGTCCTCCTTCAATGATTCAAAATATTTACTGATCGATCATATTCGTTCGTAAATATGTTTTACTCTGCATGAAACCGTGGCTAACATTTGGAATCTTTCGTATCTTATCATTCCACAAACATAAATAATATAAGAGGGAATGGTAAAAGTGCACATAAACAGAATACTATCAACGTAAACATAATGGTGATTATGTGGCGTGAGCAAGGTCTGTCGGGCCTTTGTGTTAAGCTCATGATAAGATAACGATATCTGCCCACGGCTAGTAGTATTGTGCCTATTATGGTGTCGATAGCTGCAAGATTTGTTTGCTCTCCGATATCGATTATATCTACAACAATATGACTTTCGTAATGTGTGGGCTTTTTGACAAATAAGTTGATTTCTTTTGTTGATTTTGACGGTCATTTAAAAGAATCGCCACACAAAATTGCAATAACGAAACACGTATTAAAAATCTGTTTATCCTTAGGTTAATTAACCTGTCGAACAATCCAAAACAAGTATATACTGCAGGTAGCTTACCAAAATAAGCAGAAAATGGGGCAGAGATTGTGACTGGATAAACGCAAGTGATGAACAAATCTTTTTTAGCCCATTTACTATAATTTCGAAGTTTCTTACCAATTTCTACTATTCCAGTTTCTCATTAATAAAACTAAATAACTAATGTTATGGGAGGCTAGTGCCTTCCGACTACGCGTTCCAATAAAAATAGTACAGCTTGATGAAAATTGTTTAAAACAAGAAAAAAATGGGATGCCCGTTAAAATGTTACCTCTATAAAATAGAAACATCATGTAATGTAACATGTCGCGTGTCGCGGTTCCTTTACCTTCCTGCGATTCGATTACTAATTTATTTTTGCCCTTTACTAGAGGTCTACTGCTACTGCTTACTCAATGTTTCACGTTCACGACTACCGACTACGGTACTACGAAATTAAACCCCCTAAAGTAAAGGATTGGTCATGATAATAAGGGTTAAGGTCTATTCTATTGAAAGCTGAGGGGTTTAACACGTTGAGTGCGAAACCAGCTCAATTTGACTGGTACGCGACTTTCCGTTGCGGCGGACTTAGTTATCGCAAAATTTCCCCTGGTGCGGGAGGGATTTCTATATGAAATCGTAGGCGTACAAATGGGATAAGTATAGATTTGGAATTCTTACTTTAAAATCTAGTAAATAAAGAGGATAAATTCGCATCAGTTAAAATAGACTGGTGCGCACCAGTAAACATTTTTTTTGCTTCAGTGCTATGCCAGGCGAATGTGACTAGTATAAAATTGTCTGGTATAGCACCACAGGTGTAGGCATCATTACTTCCGCCTGCATCAGGATCAAAAAATATATTGAAAAGTAAGAAAAAAATATTTTTTTAAGTAATTTTGAGACATATTACAGTAATGAAAAATATATTTGATATCGATACGAGTAGTTTTTTACCTTCCTATCACTAATTACAGATCGATATTTTTTATCGTGCTGGTTGTGCTGGTGCTGTACCAGACAAAAAAGACCAGTGTTAATAAACCCTTGTAAATTATCGTCTATTAACGATTGCCTAAAACGGCTATAAAGTCACGTTTTAACGGACTGTGTCATTAAATATCAGTTTTTTAAGATTTTAAAAGAAATGTAAGGAAATTTCCTTACCTACCTGTACCAGTCTCTCTCGACTGGTGCAGTGGTAGCATTTAGCTAGGTACCAGTCAATTCTGTCTCGTAGCGCACCAACCGCAAGTCAAGGAAAAAAGGCCTCACACTTAACGTGTTAATGACTCGTTGTCGGTAATTAAACGCATACTCACAAACAAAATATACAACTCATTAGCTCATTACACAAAAAAAAATACAGATTCCAGTCTGAATAAATACCTCATCCCTGAGTATAATGAGCTCTTAAACTCTAATATGGTGATGCGATGAAAAAGTATTTAATTGAAAATAGCTAGCCGTCAGCAGTATTGATTAAAAATATATAAACAGAAAAATAATAGAATAGTACTTGAGTTATTTATAGAACAAAGCAGCACTTTGTCGCCGCTGGAGTAGCTCGTCTGCATTTCATTTCTCACATCAGTTCCACAGTCTGATCCTTTATTAGCTATAAAAATACTGGTGTACAAATAAATATAGTGCAAACTATACAATTACCATAGCTGTTAGCAAACATATTCGTTTATCGTCCGAGCGCAGCGAATACATTCAAGTAAAGGGCGGCCAGCGAAGATGCAAAAAATTATTGAAAATGGTTGTGTGTAACATGAGTATTTTTAACACAATCCGGATGAAATTTGGTGAAATCACAGATCATAGGTGAATTCCATACAATTAGGTATTAAGTTCGAATCGATCGCGTTATAGGCTACTGAGTAAGAGGTAATGTAAATTGCAATAAAGCTCACCAAAACAGTACTAAAGTAGTAACGCTGCTAAATTAATTAACATGAGTAGGCGAAACAGAAAAATAGAGTATAACACCCAAACCATAAGAAATAACATACACTAACAGAAAAAGAAAAATATTTGGACAGTACTTAAAGTTAAATATTTATAAAACAAAGCCCCACTGGAACTCCGGTCTGCATTTCATTTCTCACATCAATTCCACCGTCTGACGGCTTATTAGCTGTTCATGATTCAGTCGCCTTTTTGCTCTCTTTGTCCTGTTAGCCATTTGTCATTGGCTCGTTTATAGTCAATAGTGCGAGTGAATGAAACGATACTCGTAGACCGCTTTGTCACAAAAATTACTAAGTATTATTTTGTGTTCGCTTTTAAAACTCCTTTGAAATTGTCCGTCATTTGCTTTAATTTGTTGCATGCGTAAAAAATTATAGCTGACGAAGTGAATTGTTTCAGCCATTCTCTTCCTGTTTATTTTTGATTAGAATTACACATTACTATTTATTACACACATAACAAACACACACATCACACATTCACACATACACACATTTCACACATCACACATTTTCATCACACATTTTATTTTCCTATTTTAAATCATAATGTAATTCTACTTTATATTTTATAATTTTGTTTTCTTTTGTAAATGTTTTTCTTATGTTGTGTTATACATGATTTAATTGTAATTAACTTGCATGGCGCATTAGTTAAACACTGTAATGCTATGTAAACGTGTTATCAATAAATAAATAAATAAATAACATTCATTACGTATGAGAATTACCCTGTCAAATTATAATTAAAAAACATAGAAAGCAGTGAACATATAGAACTAGTTACCAATATAAATATGTAGACTAGTTAAAGTCATTACTACTCAATGGCCTTTCTAGCGTGCTTTGTCTTGTTCAGACATCTGTCACCATTCACCACCTTGTCTCATTGTATCATCTTTGGCACTAATTATCGTTTAAAAAACAATTGCCCCTTAGTTCATTTAATTAGCTGTAACCACTATTTATTGTCACTACAGTCTACACTGAGTGTCGATTCTGCCAACGTTTTTTTCCTGGCAGTCGGATTAACGCCTACTGATTGACGGATACTAATGTCAAAGCAATGCATATAAATAGCACATAGCTATCGTTTGCTATCATTTTCAGAGTACAATATATAACCTTAAAACGTCAAACTTGTGAAACCTAAGCTATTTAAAAGCATTATAATCTCTACTCTCTCTACTTTAAGCCTAATGTTTCTGTACTATGATCTTTTTGAGGTGTGCAATAAAGAGTATTTGTATTGTATTGTATTGTATAATATGTATGAACATTTGCGTCCGAAAATAATCATCATATGTAAACTTGAATTAAAAAAATGGTCCAAATTCACGTTTCAAAAAGCGTTTTATATCATTAGAGGAATAAATTAGGAATGTGTATGTATATATACTAACAAAATAAAATAAGAAATGTATTTTGGTTTTTATTTATTTTGGTAATTAATCGTCCGAGATGTCAGTACCGCTACCGACACTACCGAGTGAGTGGCAACATTGTAGATTCGTAACGTAACGCCTACTAAACTTTCTCTATACTAATATGAATGTGCAAATCTACTTTGTCAAGTACGTAATCTAGTATTTCGCCGGGGTTCATTAGCATACAATGATAGCCGTCAGTAGGTTTTGCAAAATACATTATTGAATTAATTTATCACTACTTGTCTTTTAAAGGTCTGCTGTCAAAACGTACTCGTATTTCTCTCGTATTCTAAGAAATCACGAATTTATTCTTTACAGATGTAATATTTTGAAGATACGAATTAGGCCTACAAAAGCTCCTTTATGTCACACCTGGCCATAATGCGGCAATTAACGCACGCTCCGCGCGCGGGAAATCCCACTTCCTGGCCAGGGGGTGACATAAAATTTTGTACTTAACACGGGCGGTAATAAAGAAAGCCTCAGATCGCATATTTATCGCTCTTGCCTTCGGCTGGGGCGTCAAATACCTGCGATCTGAGACATTCTTTGTTTTACCGACCTTGTTAAGTAATGTACTATTGCAGTATCCCCTATACGTTTGATTTGTATCATTAACGCAGCAGGAGGTATATAATTACTTGTATTACAAGTAAAACTTTGTATGTAAAAATACGATGCTCGTAGTTGTAGTTTACCAACTCAAAGTAGTCGAACATTTTGTTAAAGCTTAAGCCACACACAGAGTGGGCGGGCGTGAGCGGCGCGGGAGCGGGCGGTAGGCGCGCGGGCGTGAGCGGGAGGTAGCCGCGCGGAAGGCGAGCGGGCGTGAGCGGCGCGGGAGCGGGCGGGCGTTTTCACACTGCAGCGCATTGACGCGCCCGCCCGTTCACGCCCGCCCGCTCTGTGTGTGGCTTAAGCTTAACTTTCACACATGACCCTTTTTAAACAGGCGAACAATACTCGACATTAAACAACAAAATGGCAATAAAAGGCGCCAAGTTTTGTTTATAACTTGGCGAGGTAAGGTTGATCGCACGTTATAATCAGTTCTGTAAGGCAATGAGGACAAAAGTTATATTCGCTGTAGTCCCGGCCCGGGGCCAAATAACTTCCACATTTACCAACTTCAGCTTAAACTTATCCAAGTGATTTGGCAAACTCTACGGATCTCTTTGGAACATACATATACCTACATATAAACAGGTGCTCATGACAATCATAATTGAAATTTACCTAAGCTTCAATACTACTTTGCTCTGCAGAAATCGCATATCGCATATCAAGTAGCAAGTATAGCATTTTTTGTTTTTATATATAATACCTATACAGAAACAAAAATATTTTTAAATTTGTAAGGACTCATACAAAGTGCTCGTTGATTTAATGTGTTTGTACAATTGTATACACCATTTCCCAAGAACAAGAACGCTCTTTTGGCTTTACTAGTACTTATGTAAAAAAATATTGTTTTTGGTAGTTATTGGTTCACCATTGTTCGTTGGGATTTGTATAAATATTTCGGGAGGAAATGACATAATTTTTTTTTCTTCTTTGGAAGGCTGCTTCTTCTCAACCCACCAACGGAATCGCGGGTGAGGTCAACAGTCCTTTATAATAAAACTTTCTTAACCACTGTACAGTCAGCGTCATATAGTATGTAGCAGCCAAAGTGGCCAAATAGTTCGGTACTCCATATATTATTTTGTATGGTGTGGTGTGGTGTGCCGAAGTATTTGGATACTTTGGCTGCTACGTACTATATGACGCTGACTGCACAAGTTTTGACATGGGTGGAAATTGGTCACTGACACCTGTTTGTGGCACAGTTTATAAGTATTGGTTATTAACGTTATTAGACATATTTAAATGTAATTTTTCGACATTAGCTCTTTTGGCATATTTTTAACAACAACTATTTTTTTTAGCTATATTAATTAGCCGCGACGTGAAATCAACACAGAACAGAATGGGTGAATTGAATGAAACCATAACGGAAAACCGCAAATGAAAACAAGCGCTGAAAAACCGTTCACATTTTTATACCCTCCGGAATAAATCGGGTGACCAAACGCCTATCACGCGTCATAGGTTCAGTAAAAGTTTCAGGGATAACCAATATCGCAGGTGCTTTGTCACGAATAAGCGTCGAGCAAGCCATGTTTGCAATGTTAATAATTTGTTTACTCTTCGGATATGACCTGACCTACATCTGTTTTAGAATTTCGAGCGAAATTCAACGCATTTTAGAGTTAATCTCGCGTCAGCACATCACGATGTTCTATCCATTCTGTGATCAGAATTCTAATAAATGCAATATTTCACATTTTGTCTCTATAAGTCCACTAACGTTAGTACGGGATGCCAGTATTCGTACTTGACGTGCGAAATGGTTTTCCCGATTTGATTGCACGTTTTCAGTATCGGCAAACGATTTATCGGAATTAGGGCATGAAAATTCGAGGCTGCATTTCGATGCGTCGACATTGGTATAATTAAAATAAGCCATTCGTATGTATGTTTAATCTCCGGAAAAATAACTTGCAAGAGCATAACATTATTATTTGTTTCTTTCTCTTGTCTTGTGTACAATAAAGTATTTACATACATACATTATTTAAGTTCTGCCCGTTTCCCTTCACTGAAAAGTTAGCGAAAACATGCAATAATATTGAGATAAAAAGTAAAAAATAAATATTTTAAAACCACAACATGTTACAATATACATTAATAGGAGGCTATACTAATATTTATTACTTTGCTTTATAAAACTACGACGAGAAATATCGCGTTCTTTGAAACGCTGTTCTGCCCAGACGAGGAAACAATAGGGACTGATTTTTAGAAATATGATTCTTGACTACATGATTGTGTTTCTGACAAAAACCGAAACATGATTGCTTAAAATTTTCTCGATATAAAAAAATCTAAAGTTGTGTCTTTATTTGACTTTTTTACTCAGCCTACTAAAAAAACAACGCGTTATTAAAAGACTAAGTTAATACGATGGTATTTTACCTCATATAAACTCTGTCAAGAGGAAGTTTAATAAATCTGCACACAGTCAGATATTTATCGAGATTTGTCTAAAGAAGCCATTCACGAAGAGTGTTGCATCCCGGTTTGTCGTGAGCGAAAAACATAAGAGCGAATCGAAGAATCCCCTTAACTCTCATACCTGAAATAACTTTGCAGACTGTACCGGTAAAACTTTTCGGTTAGCCCGATTGTAGTGCTTCCCGAATATATTTACCTAATAGCAGTTTATTAGGTAGGCACATGTTCTAGAATTTCCCATATCTTAGACGTTTTAGGCCATTTTCACTTTAAAGTGTACCCCCTACTTTTTTTTCGGATCTCGGTGATTTTGGGTATTCTGACTCAGAATCACGAGTTCTATCCATTTCCGCGAATAGAAGAAAAAAGGTGCCCCTCCAAAAAAAGACAGTTTTGTGACGCTTTTTTCATACAGTTTATATGGCTCGTCACAAAAATGACACAGAAATTTCGTATGAAAAATCAAGGACATTTTTTTTCTTCATCTGAATCAATAGTACTCGTGATTCTGAGTCAGAATACCCAAAATCACCGAGATCCGACAAAAAAATAAGGGGGTACACTTTAAAGTGAAAATGCCCTTTACGTTGCAGTTTACCAAGTTTAGTTAGATTAATTGAGGTCCCCTTCGGGCCCAAATTAGTGTGTCAGGTTAGGAATAAAAGTTTACAAAGTAAAGAAGAAAGAAAATTTCTAACTATGTTATGTTGAGATTATTTACCTCGATAAGGAAATAATGAACAGAAGAATAAGTAATAAATTTTAAGGGTTATATAGCGGACCATAGAGAGCTTTTATGATACTATTGTAATTTCTTGATATGGTACTATTGTAATTTCTTGTGTTTTTATTTTTCATTTTGTTA
Source organism: Cenopis cana (assembly GCA_951800055.1). NCBI lineage: Eukaryota > Metazoa > Arthropoda > Insecta > Lepidoptera > Tortricidae > Cenopis > Cenopis cana. Next base: position 7,174,964 of record OX637486.1, on the reverse strand, counting down.
TTATCGTGATTTTTTGTGTTTTTTTCTTTGTATTTTGTGTACTGTGTATTTGTAGCAATGAAATAAATGTTTTATCTATCTATCTATCTTTTATAATAAAAATACTTCAAGTAATTTTTTAAATATCTTAAACACAATTGATAATTAGAGCTAAAAGAAGAAAACAACTTATGCAAACAAAATAAAGAAAACATTTTACTTCGTAGCGGCTTTGAAAGTTAAATGTAATTAAGTACTTACACAATTCCACAACACTTCAACTTCTCCAGTTGTGGAAACGCCCTAATTCTAATGATATGGTATCATAATACCATATCATATCATTGATGATCAATAATCCGTATAATTAGATACCGTATAACAACCGAAGATCATAGAAAGCTTTGCGTTAAGCGCAACCGTTTACATTTGCTATTAATTGAGACGTGTCAGTCCATTCTGCCAAATGAAATTATAACCTCAATCTAATAGGATTAAAGTCTAAGCGAGCTTATCCATGAAAGGCGGAGGCGTGCAGTGTTAGGTTAGATGCTATCGTTGAATAGAACAAGATCGGTTGTTCTCACGCTCTATTTGTGGTTTTCAAAGCGGCGTTGTCGTCAAATAAGGCACCAGTGAACATTCATCGTTTTGACATAGCAACTCCCATGGTTGTTCTCTAAAGGAGAAATGCATTAAGCTTGTAGTCCGTTCATGTGTCGTTAGGACTTTGTCCCTTGGAACCAGTACGGTCCGAAGCAATTGGCTACCTTCGGTTAACTCCGTTTACGTAAACTTGACAGATTTATGTCGGCCTCCCGCTTATCTAACGTTTTCATAGTTTATTGTATAGATTTTGAACGTTTAAGGGGAGCTGATTTTCAGGTCAATGGATTTGGCAGATAATATCGCTGGCTGTATGTACTACCGTCTAGTTTTTATTGGAATAGATAAGCTTCACAGGTTTTATCTATAAAGGTGCTTAAATATTCCACCCATTGTGATAGAATAGAGTCACGTGAAATAAATACAATCCCTATACTAAATATACTGACGAGCAAAAATAACGGCGGGTACACTTTGTATGGAAGTTCCATAGTGAGGAAGTGTATAATTAAATTAAAATTGAATAAAACTTATTTCTCTTTGGGGGAGGCCTATGTCCAGCAGTGGACGTCTTTCGGCTGATATGATGATGATGATGAAAACTTATTTACGTAAAACTTAACCTACATTTTAATAATTATAAATTGTATGTATCGTGACTAAGATATTGTACTAAACAGGTGTTTCTTTCTTCATTTAATTGAGTTATAATGAGTATCAGTATGTAAACGACTTGTTAAAACCAAAGTAAATACCCACCGTACATGTAAGGATCAGTTATTATACTACTCCTGTTTAATTACCTCTGATTACACGGCTATACGCTCGTAATACGCTGTATGCCTAACTAATTGAGATTATTATAAAGTTATTAACCACCAGCGAACAGTTTGCCTCAGCCGGGCATGTCGTGTCGTAACTTTTGCTTTCCAATTTGATTTCAAGTGTTTCGCGAGCTCGCTTCCACGCGCCCTGAGCTTACGTGTCAGAGCGATTGCGCTAAAGGCATTGAAACCTAATAAATCAACAACCAAAGTAGTCAAAAACTGACGCTATTGTTTTTTTTTGTTTGTTACAATTATGCTGCAATCACAGCGTGTTTGATTAATTATTACTATGTGAGATCATCATGAGGGCAAATTTGTGTGTTCTCCCTCAAAATCGGCATCTGCAGATGTCAGCCTCGAAATTAATATTCATACACGCAATAATACGCATCCTTCTAAAAATCGCATCTTCAACATCCTGATAATTAAAGGCAAGTGCGAGAGCTGCTACAAATGCATTAACATTCACGAAAACAAGCCTTCAATGCTTTCAAGATTTTGTAATTGTACCCATTTATTAGCCGACAAGAATAAGTTGTACCTGTCCGTTGGTTCCATGTAAACTTAAAGTTTTATAATGCTAGCTTGTTGACTTAATGTATTTAATAGTTTATTTACACTGGCCTTATCACTTTAATAGCTTAGAACATGTACTTTTTACACGGATTTGGTTTTAATTTTTTAGATCTAAATATGGGAAACTTTAATGGCTAATGAAGAAGTTAGTTTAAGGCCATTAAAGAGGTTATAGCTTTATAGTCTTCATATTATAGCTTTATTCACGTGATTCTAGTAAAAATAAATAAAATAATCCTTTTCCTACTCTTATAATCTTAACTCGTAGCGAAAATATTTACGAATTAATTGTACATACCTACTTTTTCATACCTTACCTAATTAAACATTTAAACAAGAAATACTATTTATTTATATATTATTTCATACCTACCTCCCGAATGATACTGACGATCGAGTAAACTCAAATGTAAATAAGGTAATGATTATTTCTTAAAATATTTAATTGATTTCTCGTTTATTTAAAAAAAATTAAAGTTTTTTTAAGGCGAGGCGTAGGGCAAGGTATTCTCCATACAACAATTGTGCACGTTTCATTCGTCGGTTTTGGCACTTCCGAATTTATTCTCTTTGGTTTTAAATATTGGATAAACGAAGGAACTGAAGAAGAAATTTTCAAAAATTTCAAGAATCTCAGGAATAAATAAATACAATAAATCAAAAGAATAAACTTACTGGTTATGGCTTGCAGAAAAATAAGCATACTGACCAAGTTATTAAGGGGTGGTATCCCCATTGCAAATGTCCCGCTCTAACACGTGTGAGTTTGCAATTAACCATCCCGCTCTCTACCTCCAATCCAATCTAAACTAAACCTGCCACACTGTTCATAAAGTCACTCATCATTGGTCAAACCAAATTGATGTTGCCAGTTAAGAGCTGTAAAATTGTAACTTGTAGCTTTATAAAATGGGTCAAAGGAGTGGCACATCAAATACACATAAAATCAAACATTTAGCCAGTCACTTTGCCATAACAAAATAAAGGGACTATAATCACGCAACCGGCCATAAGATGAAAAGCATATCATTACCCTGACCGGATGTCGTCCATCCCTGCGACCCGCGGTCGACGTCTGACAACCCTAGCTCGTTCAGGAACTGAGTTACGTGAAAAGTGATTTCCTTCATAGTCGGGTTGGCGTCTAATGGCACGGCTAAAGAATTGTCGTCCGTATTTCCACCATTTACAAGCTCGTATCACAAATACCGCTTACTTGAAATGTGAACTTTATTTTTCACGCGGCAAGCTTTCTTTTTCCGAACGCGTAATTGGGTAATACGCGATCGAGGAAATGAACAGTCGATTTCGTACCGCTTGTATCGAGTTCACGTTCGCTCTCTCCAAATAAATTACCGTTCAGATTGACCTAGAAAGCTACGGTCTCGATGTTTGTTGAATCATAGACCAGTTTTATTTGTTTTTTATTGTTCTCTATGCTTTTTGTAGTAAAAGGCCTATAAAGGGTTTAATTTCATTGGTCTCTTTAAGATGGAGTAGGTAGCTGAAAAAATGTTTTACGTCTTACGAGTATAATAGATATTTTTCCAGCGAGTCATTGGCGGAAAGGACCCTTCTCTTTTTAGGCACTTCATAAGCCCACGTAGGAATGAAGGCTGGTAATGGAGGGTAACCAATTGCGTGGGACGCGAATTAAAAGAGAACCTTACATTATAGGTACTGACCTGAATCTCAGTGAAGCATCCTTGCTTTACAGAGATACATTTAAATACCTAGGTTGAAATTTTGATCCGAAGTTTCAATTAATCATGTCAAGGTTAACATTCTACCGACATCAAATAAGTGGAGATCTTTATCATAAAGCTTAATAAAACGTGTACCTAATTTCTTTACTCATATCTACATTTTCCGTCATGCAAATAAGACATCCTGTAGTTGCATTTAGCTTTTTTAGAACTTATTTGATTACAGACTTCAGGCTGAATGTTACGTAATTTAAAAACTCCGAAGAAGTAATATTTGACTAAAGGTTGTTTTTTGTAAATGTTTGAAAATAACTACGGTGTTTATTCACAGACGCTCGGATTCAAGGAAAATATTTTCCTGTTACTATTTTTAGTTACAACTTTCATTCATAACATGTTTTGACATTATGTTTGTGAATTGGGTAATAGTAATAGACTAATAGATATAATATCTGGTAATAGTGTGCCATGTTTCTGGTCGTGGTACCATGTATAAATCAATTCATGATATTTTATTATAAGTATTAACTTTTGTTTGCGACTTAAATTGTCTTGTAAAACCATCCCACAACAACCCACCCGTTATTGTTTAATACTCTTAAACAACTAATTGCGCTAAAAATGAGCCATGGATAAAATACGAAAATATTAATAAATAGAATGCGTATGATATGAGGGTAACAATACGTCAAATAAACGACTAATATATAGTCTGTGATCAACAATTCTTCCCGTAGGTAGGTTAATGAATGCATATCATGAATAATGTATAAAACATGAGTCGCGGCATCATATTGGGTTACCAAATTTTACTTACAAAACACGTATTGCTTTCATGATGTAAATAAAATAAGAGCCAGTTTCTAAGAGAGTTTTTGATGTTCGATGATTTATCTGAATATTCGTGCATTCAAAATGTTGATAGGTTATCCTATTTTTGTGAATACTAACCTTTGCGATGCCTGGTTACTTTTCGCGTTGGTCGCAGGATAAAGTTACTGAAGTCATTATCATTTATCACTTACCTGAAAAAGGAAAAATACATATTAAACAATGACATCCAATAAAACCCATGTCGGTTTAATAACTAGTGCTTTACTAAATATTAAGTACAAGCTTCTGTCAGTGAATTCAAATTCTCTAAATATCCTAACATCAGAACTTTTGTATTTATAATATTAGTAGGATTAAGGACTCTACAACCCTATTCGTGCAGTAACAAACTATTTTAATGATGAACGTACAAAAAAGCCTTGTCTCTACTTTAAATCAGAAGTATTAAATCATAACCAAACGGCGAAACCATTTAGGAAGTAAGAAAGAATACATAAAATGCTTCCGGGTACGAAATATGCTTGATCGCATCGGTGCGGTGGGTCGGGCTAACATAGGTATACATTATTGGTGCTGTCGAATAAGCTGTTACCAAACAATTTCCCATCAGGAAAACGCTTGGCTTTAAGTGATAATAATGTAGTAATTAGTGAACGGTTGTCAAGAGAGAGTGATGTTATGTGGTTGCTTTTACAAAAATATGTGACAATTGCTATAGCGGCTCTACAAATAGATCAGATCACAGATAATTATGTGCCCTATAACTATAAATAACATAACGGCATTAACGGCTGTAGCTATAGTGTATAAATGTTATAAATTGTCTACTGTATATACGAGTTAAAGCATTTTGAGTAGAAACAAATCGGTAATTAAATTTGACAGCCGGTGACATCACTTGACATACTTATTAGAACAAATGACCAACATAATCAATCTATTAATTAACTAAAATATTTATAACAGTTCAGTTTTCATTTTGTGTCAATTTCAAACTCGTTGCAACCGAGCTGGTATAATTGGGCCAGTTATTTCTATCGATTTCGAAAAAAAAACCATTTTCGTAGAATTTCTTATCTAGAAATCGTTAAACTTTAGAGATAGATAGATATATTTATTAATTGCCACAGAAGATACACAGAGGAGAATCGTATATATACTCTATTCTACACCCGCAGTCGTCGAATAAATAATATGTTTGTTTTAGTATTAGGTATGTATAGGGTATTTGTATGTGGGCCTTTGTGGCTTGATTTTTATTAATTACTAACTGCAGTATCCACTTATTGCGCTTTGCACTATTGTGGTCTCTGGGCACTTAAACCGTATTTGAAGCGCTTCCTCGCATTCGGCCAAAGCGTTTGCATATATAGAGCATTCACCTAATAGATATGTGGAATTTTCAATTGTTTCCATTTGTGTATACGTTTGAGTTTGTGGTTTGGCTATTAGGTCTCAACCTCACTAACATATTTAGTGACGTGATTAAGAGCGAGAAAGGCTTTAGCAATGCAATCCAATACTAATACTTTGTACAAAATATTGTACATGATAAAATAATATGTATAAAAGAAGAAACAAAGATAAATGGAGACAGAGGTAAAGCAACAGTCTACTACAATACAGTTAATAGCATTTGTCTACATAAAATCTAAATCTATACGTAGGTATTGAGTTAAGGTAATTTGTTTACTATTTCATTAAGACCTTCTATGACAAAAGGGAGATGAAATTAATGTAAAGCAATAAATAAGTTTATTGGTTTCAAGATATCAAATAACGTGTGTAAATATTGTTTGCTGTCAAAAGCCTGGAGGCTTTCATCCCCAATCATATAAGATTGTGAGGACAATAAACAAAGGGGTGACGTCATCATTATGTCATCGTTTTAAGAGCAGGGCCGCGGTCGCTTAATTTCTTAATACAGTACGGTAAATACCTAATATATAAATTTATTCAAATTTGAACCTTTTTCTAAGGCCGTAACGTATATATTCTGTTGAATTATTTTGTGAAAAATGTTCATCTTAAATAATGTGAACTATATTAGTATGCATTTTGTAATAATGGTGGTATATTACGTAACATGTTGCGTAGTTCTTCGCTGGTGGAAGTTGTCAAATGCAAATATAACGCTTTAGAATTTAAGCTCTTTTGGTACAAGATAGCTAAGTATTTATTATATTTCTTAGTATAATATAAGAAACATATGGAACATATTAGACCCTAGAACTTGTCTTTGTAATTAAGTAGCTACTAACTTAATTCAATGAGTTTATTGTTCCTTTCGTAAAACTCTAGAGCTTCGCGGTTACAGTCTGTGCCTCTAGTAAAAGTTTTTTTCGAAACAAAACATAAACGAACGCGTTTGCGTTGAGTCTCATTTTGTTAGGCAACGCGAGCAGCGCCTCTGGTGGCCTTAGGACGTAACCATTATTGGCTATTTAATTTAAAAAATAATCGCAGATACGCACACAAAACATAAACGAACGCGTTTGCGTTGAGTCTCATTTTGTAAGGCAACGCAAGCAGCGCCTATGGTGGCCTTAGGACGTAACCATTATTGGACATTTAATTTAAAAAATAATCGCAGATACGCACATTAATTATGTCATTGCAAATCTATTAACACTTTACTGTTAGGTACTTTGTGTGCTAGTTTAGTTTAGTTGCAAAAGCTTGCGGAAAGTTTTAATCAGTACCTACCTAGTTTCAATGTCGAGTTACGAGTTACCTTTAGCCATTTATTGTTGCGCGTTTCATACAATAACAAGAAATATATCTTTCATTGAAAAAAGACTACAAAAGAGAAAAAAATTATACAGCAACAAGTGGTTTTATCGCTTTAAAGCGATCTATTCCAGACGTAGCAGGAATAAACATACACATTTTGGACAAAGAGAGACTTTAAATACATAAACATAACCTAATGCAAGTTCGCAACCCGGTGGGCGGCGGGGGTCGGCATGACGTCCGATCCGCCCGCCCACCGTTGCATCGCAATCGAATTGAGTTTTAATATGTATCTTGTTCTGTTATACACGGTTTATGTAAGCGTTCTTGGTAATTGAATTTCCTTTTCGCTACTTTATCATGTAGGAAAGGCTGTTGATTGAAGTTGGAAAAGGAGTTTCATACGTATTTAAAAAATCATTTTAGGATATTTTTATGTGTGTGCTTTGTGCATGGTTAAACTTATACTTACCCTATTTTTTTTTATTTCTTTAACATTTCGTGTAATGCATTTTGTCGGCTTTGGAAAATTAAGATAAATCTTTGTTTTTCGTTAGTCGGAACAATCCTGTATATTATTTTGTCCGAAGGTATTTTGTTAGAACAATAAAAAAGCTACCCTGTTTGTAAAAAAAATACATATCACTGCAGTTGACAATTACAAAATAATCAGCATGAAAGTTTATTTTTACGACGATATTTAGGATTATTCACAAAGTTACCAAAGCATTTTTCAATATTTATTTTGGTTATTTTGTTACTTTTTCTTTTTCAATCTACAGTAATTGTTGTGTAGTGTAATTCTACATTATTTCTTCACACTCTAACCTCAAACTTTAATATTTTCGTCGATTCATGAACTGGCCCGCTGGACCGCTGGATGCGGGTGGCGCAAGACCGGTCATTGTGGCACTCTTTGGGGGAGGCCTATGTCCAGCAGTGGACGTCTTTCGGCTGATATGATGATGATGATGATGATGAACTGGCCTGGCCTTAATCATGTTTGTTGATTGAACGCGTTCCCGAGCCTGCCACAGTCGACAGCAGATGGTTCACTACCGATCCGGACAGATTCCGCCCATGTCCGCTTAGTTCCGGACGTACAGACCTAACTTTAACTTCATGATATATAGAAATACTATATTGATAAGCTTTCATACAGTAAGTAAGTACCGTCACCATCCATATCATCGTAGACTTACAATGCGTAGTTAGATTCTTTATCGGATAACGTGACCAAGGAAGGAAAAACAATCTTTCATCGGAAAAATATGCCGCGTGCTATCTTTGAAACGTTATAAGTTATTGAAATAACAAGTAAAATAAATACATACAATATTGCCCTCTGATCTGATATCCTAGGCTTTCTAGTTAAAAGAACACACGTGGGCGAAATTATGGCATCTACTTATACGGTGTAGTAAATTTACCAGCAAAATTATTAGTGGGAACACAAATAAACATTCTTCAAAAGCATTTGTTAGCTTAGCTGCAAACCCAATCTTAAGGGTCCTTATTAGTTAAAAAGGCTCATCTACTTAGGCGATTTTCTGTTTAATTAACACTTATTTTAACATTTCATCAATGTTACTATCTAGAACAAGACTATTGCGACCTAATGACATACATTTTAAATGTATTTTTTAGGTTTTTCATTAAGAAATATTGGTTCAAACATTACTCCAAATCGACCATTTTCGAGCTATAAACAGCTTTTACCCGCTTAAATTCTACTACATATAATAAAATCAAAAAAAGGGCAGTGTTACTATCTAAAACTTTAATAAAATCATCGTATCCTTTAATCACTTTATTGGTATTATCAATACTTTTGTCAAAATTTATGACCAAAAAATTTTAAAACTTGTAAGGCCTCTTAAAGTCAATAATCAAATATTCTTTATTCAAATAGGCTTAGCAATAAGCACTTTTAAATCGTCTATCGCTCACACAATATAGTATTCTAGCTCGCACACATAAACTCATATATTGAAACTATGTCTACTAAGAGAGGGGCATTCATTCTAAACCTGGTTTTACCGTACAAATAATAAGTTGTTGGCACAACGATGGGAATATCCCGCGCAGTCGACGCGCTCCCAAATCACTCGCGCTAATACTGTCACAGGAAAACCCGCACACTATCAGTAATAATGTCAGTAATTTGTACCTGACGTACTCTCTTTTCATACGTATAAAATACAATGGGTAGTGAAATACCATCATTATTACTGATAGTGTCTGGTGGGCTTTAGGCTGGTTTTCCACTAGAGCTATGCTATGCTATGTTTTCATACATTTGACACGTAGCTCGAGCTGGAGCTGTGTCAAATGTATGGAAACATAGCATAGCATAGCTCTAGTGGAAAACCAGCCTAAAACTCAGCGTGGATTTCACGCTCTCAAACAAATTTCCCTTGTGTACCTACTTCTACACGGTCAGCGCGAGTTGTAAACTTCACTTGTTGTCTATACATACTGACATCGACAATCGACAATCGGCGATTAATCTTGATAACTTCTTCCTTTCACTAAGCTATTGTTTCCATAATGTGATGTGAAATAATTTAGTGCCTCGTTGACATTTCACGACGCCGAATGAGCATTTGTTACGTCAGTTATGTAACTAAGTTACATAGATAGGTTAATATCTACTCCACCGTATTTAACACGTTGAATTATTTGGCGGTCTCTTATTAAGGCAAGTTTGGCAAAGGTATATTTTGTCCCATTATCCCTTTATAGTTGGTAACTACATACATACCTATAATTTGTACTGTGCTAAGATTAGGGCTCATTTTTACCAACGAAATTTCAACAAGAGTTTTAGATTTGATCTAATTGATTATTTATTCTAGAAAATCCAGCCAATGAAATCTAAACCCTATGACGAGTCTAATGACTAAACGGCCACAAATATGCTCACACGTAAATGCAGTTTTGTTCCATCGTTGTATCACCAAGATGTTCATAGTTTAAACCGCTGTGGTTCCTATTTACTAATTAGCTACGTATAAAATTACAATCCAAGGAAGACGCATAACCACGAAAATAATGACATAAAAATAATAACATTCCAGATAATTAGCTAAAAGATTTCATTCTGTAGTCGTGTGAATGTAATAAAGTGTGCCACGTCAATTTTTTTAAAGATTTAAGTAGTTTGTATGCCACTCAAATTATAAGTACTTATACTTCGGCCGGAAAACTGTACAGCATCTTGTTACTCAAATATGTCTCACCCAAAGAAAAGAACCTCTTAGCCACATACGAGAAGTAAAAGATTATCTAATGATTTTACATTTGGTTGCGACCGCTAAGAAGCTTTTACTTCGGCCGTGTTAAGTGGCCTCTTCTGTTGATGTATTTGATTTGATTACGTCAATACAAGGCGATTTATCATCGCCGATCGTCGATACTTCTTAATGGCAATTATCACTTCAATACTGGCATTTTTGTATTAATCTGGAGTACAAATAGACTTTACATTTTTCACGTAAATTTATATTTTGAAATATATAAGTAACTTGAAAAAATTTGGATAATTTTATAAAATTTGACCTAGTCTAGTCCCAAACTATGTATGTAAGTATGACACTTTATTGCACATAAGAAACATATTTACAAAAAATATATATTTAAAATATAAAGTACAAAGGCGAACTAAGTAAAGCTTGTATTATGGGGATTACCGGATCACGAAATAGTTGATGATTTTTTGCAATTGTTCATTCGAATAATTGCTTCGCTAAAAGAGTTTATTTTCTCTTCATACCGAATCCTTTAAGAATAGCCTAAATTTATCATTCATTAATTTTGTTTAATAATTGATTAAGTATTAAATTTGTGTCACAAAATAGGTACCTACATCAAACAAATCGTCTGTGGCCGTGACTTCATAGTTCGTTTACAAAGCGGTCGCCGGGCAATTCCCACAAGCGGCGATTGCGAGTGCGCAAAATAGCTGCTGATATTTGCCTCGTGGTTTGGCCTTTGGTGCTATGTGGTTTTCCTATCAACGAATAATCTATCCACCATCCACACTATACTATTATTATAAACTGGCTTATGTCTGCTAAATGCGCATGCGTGATTGGATATGTCACCTGGAATATCCGGATTCGGGAGACGGGTATGGAAGAATTTAATAAGAATATTAAAAAGGCGTTGTTGGAAGTAAATGAAATTCACATGCGTTAGGTAATAAATGCAATACGAAGCTAAATTGAAACAATAAATCTCACGATAAAAGCCTGAAGTTTCCCATAACATTTCTTTTCCACCGCAAACGAGCATAAAGAGTGGAACTGTTCAATACGATCTGAAAACTAAATACGTCGAATCGAAATAGCATGTATCTGCAGCGAAACATTTCAATTTCCTGAGAAGTTATCGGCTCGCCTAGCTTTTATTTAGTTTGCGATCGCAACTTTAAGTACTATACGGATTTATTTACATCTGCTTTGATGTTTCATTTATTTATTTTATAACCAACAATGCGACCAAATAGAGACAATCGGACATTCATGTATGACAATTTCGGTATTGTAACTATAATGTTACTTAATAAATGTGCCATGGATTTATCAACTACACTCACGGACAAAGAATACGGGTCGGTAAAAACCATCATATTTCCTAAAATACTGCGTGGTTGGAAGTTTTTTAATCATGTCATTATCTTTATTTCATTTTACATATATACTTTAAAAGTAACAGCCAAAAAAGTAACGTTTCCAGGTTTAAATCGGACTCATAAAAACCCATGAAAAAAACAACGTTAACGGAACGAGATACCTATCGCGAAAATCGTCATTTTTGGACATTGATATTTTTATGATAGGATTCCAAAAGTTGCTTATACGAAGAATAGTATATTATGTAAATAAAAAGAATGTAGAATATTTAACAAAACTTATTGAGGCTATTTAAACTAGTGTGAACCGAAATTTTTGACCGGGAGTGTACATAATTCTTCAATCGCTTCGTCTAATTAATCAATCAAATCGTTTATTTGCTAATTCGAATAGACCTGCTAAATTCTGCAATTCGTAGGTTTTTGGTTTCATATAAAGGTTTCTACAAAAGTGGTAATTCCTAAGATTCACTGTGCCAATCATTCATTACCTATTTCAATAGCTCACCTGTGAGAAGGTGAAATGATCGGGTGTTTGGTGACTCCCAGTCCCAACCGAGTATGTCTTTTATTATACCTAAGTTAAAAGTGTTAAAACCAACAAGAATCATCATCCTCCTAGCGTTATCCCAGTACAGTTGCATCCTGAAGGATGCCTGGGGTCCGCTACCTAATCCCAAGATTTGGCGTAGGCACTAGTTTTTACGACAGCGACTGCCATCTGACCTTCCAACCCCGAGGGAAAACTAGGCCTTATTGGGATTAGGCTTTGTCAAGTGAGTGGGCAACTTGACTGTTAGAAGTTCTCAAGCCGACCGAAGGCCTCCAACTTGGCTTAACGACTGCAACAGGAATGTCAACTGCAACTGGACTCAAAATTCATTATTACTCCAAAAGAAACAAGACATAAAACAATGCAAAATGCTGAAAATCCTATTCAAATATATCAAAAAATAACGTAATCGTGTGATGATTTCGTAACGTTATTTTTATTTCTCTATTTTTTATGTTTGTTTCGTCATGAATAAATGTTTTTCTTCTTCTTCTTCGTTACACTGTTTTAAGTTAGATAGAGAAAACGCTATAGATCAGTGATGGCCTAGAGCGCCATAGTAAAGCTTAAGCCACACAGAGAGCGGGCGGGCGGCAGCGGCGAGGGCGCGGGCGGCGGCGGCGCGGGCGCGGGCGGCAGCGGCGCGGGCGCGGGCGGCAGCGGCGCGGGAGCCGCCTTTGGCGGCAGCCGCCACCGCCAAAAGCAGCTTCCGCGCCGCCGCCGCCCGCGCCCGCGCCGCTGCCGCCCGCGCCCGCGCCGCTACCGCCCGCCCGCTCTCTGTGTGGCTTAAGCTTAAATGTCGATCGTTCGATATGGTTCAATACAAAGGTATGCGTTTTGCGGAAGAGGGACAGAAAATGCCACCTTTTCAAACTTTGAAGACTTTATAATTACGTCATTATTTATTCTATTGGGTACTTTTTTCGCCATTTGATTGAGATTTTGATCCTTTTTCGAGAAAATTTGGACTTGTTGATTTTTTTTATGAATTTGATGTCAACATCCCTATTACATAAGTAAAAGCTTAATTAACGTCGCCTTTTAAATTACCGTTTTAGGGCCGATTTTTCAATCCCTAGATAAAAGTATCTGTCAGATAAATGTTAGCTGTCTTTTTCTTTTATTTGACTACAGAAATAGAGTCATAATTTTAACCGACGGATAATTTTATTTGGGGATTGAAAAGTCGGCTCTAAGTGTGGTTTGTCATCAAATAGGTCCATCTCCAGATGGGCACAGCGGCCCGCTATCGTGGATTTTGCCGTCATAACTAAAGCTCCAAACGCAATGACAGTGGTAGCGGGGTGGGGCGTCGCGGTGCGGAGGCAGTACCGGTTGTAATATTCGAACTAATATGAAAGGGTCCGCACAGAAAACCGGCCGGGCGAAAAGCGTTCTGTGCGGACCCTTTCATATTAGTTCGAATATTACAACCGGTACCGCCTCCGCACCGCGCCGCCACCGCTATCAGTGCGTTTGCAGCTTAAAGTCCTCCCGTTTTGTGAATTGAATATTCCGCGCATTCTATGCATTAAAAAAAATTGAAAAACACACTGAGCATTGTATGAAATACATATCATTCGACTGTTCCTTGTAAGTCCATTGACGGTAATTATGTTTAGAATTTATATAGATTTAGCTATGTCTTACACGCACTCCTAAATATATCTTCAAGACAAAAGACATAGGACGTGATTGTATGTATGTACTCTGAAGGTTGAAAAAATGTGCAAATTTCCTTTCAAATTGTGTTCTCATAGGTACTACGCAGCTTGTCTGATGGTTGCCTGTACGATGAAATGTTTGCGCTCGGTCGGCTAGAGGTCACTTTAACCTGTCTGCCCTTTGCGCTCTCTTTTTCTCGCATAAAGATGACCTAGCATTCATTGACAATAGAAAGATAGGGTAGTGTAGCTCACCAGTGGAATAAGGGAGACGGCGTCATTTCCATGCGTATAGTAAACCAATAAGATTGAACGAATTCGAATAGCTGAGTTTTCCAAGTTAGTTTAATAAAGTGGTAGTTTTGAAAAATAAAGGGGTAGTTTTGAAACCGATCTGACAACACATGAAAAAAGCGGCTCTAAGAATATTTTGTATAAACATTGGAATTTATGTTTAAATAAACAACAAACTAGTACGACAGCACAGTTTTTGCGTGGAAGTGATTGATTTATATGAATAAGAAGTGATAGTGTGCCAAAACAAGTGATACGAACGCTAACCGTTGCGTGAGCGCAACTGTCTCTGTCTCGTGCGCACGTTCAGTGTATAGGACGCACTACTCGCACAGGTATTTGAATTTATTATCTTCACACAATATGAACTGTTTAGCTTGCCAAAAACCAATAGATATTCGTCTGGAGCTACTGGCGTGCACCGCCTGCAAAGGATTATACCATTATGCATGTATAAATATAACGGCAGCGCATTATAGGGAACACGCTCATGAATTAAAGCGGTCCTGGACATGTCCATGTTGTGATAGGATCACACGCAGAAGGAATGGTGATGACACACCTACACGTAGCCGACACATCCCAAGAACCCTAGATGACACTACATTGTCAATGGACGATCTGCTAATTTTAGAGAGCGACACACCAACCAAATATACTCAAACCACAGTGCCTGTCACAGCACATAACACGTCAACTATCACTGTCAACACCGCCACTACAAGCTCATTAAACGAGCAGCAACAAATAACACTGGCACAATTCAGCACCCTACTAGACACAAAACTAGATAGGAACAACAAAGCTATGTTAACTGAGATGAAAAATACAATCCAAAAGGAGATAAATATAATTATGAATAGAATAACACAAGATCTCACTGAGAACATAAACAAGTTAACAATGTATCAAGAAACCTTGAAAAATGACCTCCAAGAAACAAATTCAAAAATCGAGAAATTAGAGCAGGAAAACCAAAAGTTACAGATAGAATTACATGAAATAAAAAAGCAATTGGAGAATCAAACTAGCCCAAACCAAAATAGTGATCAAACAAAAACAATCATTTTGTATGGCTTGGACGAACACCATTTGGAAACGGAATCAGACCTATGCCGACGCGTCGATAATATGTTCTATGATATCTTGAACATAAATATTAACGGATTCATAGAACAAGCCACCAGAGTAGGTAAAAAAGGGCACCGCCGCCCATTGCGGATAGAATTATTAAGTAAGCGCATGACCAGCTACGTCCTTCAGAATGCTCATTGTTTTAAAAATACGGGTTACGCTATATGTGCATTATTGGATAAAAAATCTCTTGAAGACAGGAAGTTACTAAGGGAAATTATGATAAAAGCCCGCCAAGAGGGAAATCACGCTATTATAAGAAATAATAAGCTTTTCATCAACGGACACAAATATATCCCTAACGAACAAAACTTGCAAGATAGACAAATAATACAGCAAAATATAAAACAAAGCGCTCTTACCCCACCCGGACAGTCACAACCCCAGCCATCGATAACACCGCCGAGTACATCACTAGATAACGATCACACCACTATAGACACATCTCGCGAGCAAACGGATAAAACTGAACCACAAAAAATAAATCAGGGAAATCGCCATACCTTTCGTGAATAGCTTTCTTATATACGTACAAAACACACAAAGTCTGAAAAACAAAGCCTATGTACTGGAATCTTTTCTACACTGTAAAAATATCCAAGTAGCATGCCTAAGCGAAACATGGATATCCGAAGAACAACAAGACATCATTCAAATAAATGGATATGACTACGCAGCGGCCTTCTACCGTAAACACCGGCAAGGTGGCGGGGTGGCAATTCTGCTTCAAGAAGGAGTAAAATATAAGAGGCGGCCCGATATTGCAGAATTGTCCCAGGAACATGTCATTGAGTGCTGCGGAGTAGAAATACCGGAGGAAAAAATCGTCTTAATTAATATATACAGACCCAACCGTGAAATAGACACATTCTTTTGCTGTTTAGATAAAATATTAAATAAAATTAAACAATACGAGCAGAATAAAAATATTATTATCACGGGTGACTTTAACATAAATGTGAAAGTAAATAGTGTACATTCTAAAAAACTTACTGATACAATGATGTGTTATAACCTGAAGCAAATTGTAAATAAACCAACTAGGGAAGTAGGTAACTCGAGCACTTGTATAGATCTAATATTTACTAACACGATAAACTATAGTCTCGATGTAAATGACCACGGCATATCGGACCACAAAGGATTGCTGTATAACATCGTAAAGTACAGCGCACAAACAAAAGAACAAAAGCAACAAGATCTCTGGTTTACTGCGAGTAGGACATTCAGCGAAAAAAACATGTTAAAATTTAAAAACGCCATCAAACACATTGACTGGACCAAAATATTACTAGACAACAATGACACAAACAAAAATTTTAATTTATTTAAAGCGAAATTAATAGAAATTATGAATATACATATCCCTAGGAAGCGAAAAAGGTTACAGCTGAATAATCTAAATACAAGCACCTGGTTAACCAAAGGCCTGAAACGATCATGTAAAAATAAAAGATTATTAAAAATACTGACGAATAAGACAAAAAATGACGTTTTAGATACATATTATAAAAAATACGAAAAACTGTTAAAAAAATGTGTGTATAAATCGAAAAAAATTATGTATGCTAATTATATAAAAAAATCAAATAATAAAGTCAAGTCAATGTGGAATATTATAAACCGCATTACGAAACGAAATAAAAAAAAGAACCATCAAAATATAACTTTACGAATTGGGAATAATATTGTAGAATCGGCCCAACGAATTGCAGATATTTTTAATGAACACTTCGCTACGGTGGGTGAGTCATTGCCAGGGCTCGCGACGCCGACCGCGCGGGCGCGGGCGACTGGCTATTTGCCTCAATCTACCCTCGCATTAAATTCCATTTTTATAGGCCATACCACTGAACACGAAATCTATAATATTATGAGACGTTTAAAAAATAAAAAAAGCTATGGCGTAGATGAATTTCCACCGTCGTTAATTAAAATATGCGCGACTGAACTTAGCGCCCCATTAACGAAATTAATTAACCAATCTTACAAAGAAGGAACATTCCCTGACGCCCTAAAAACCTCAAAAATAAACCCAATATTAAAACCAGGTGGCGATAGGAGGGATTTAAATCATTATAGACCTATATCTCTGCTACCAACTTTTTCTAAAATATACGAGAAAACAATGTCTAATCGTATATATTCCTTCTTAGAAAAATATAACTTGTTGGACGACAGTCAATTTGGGTTCAGGAAACAACGTTCCACGGCGCATGCTGTATATAGGTATATACAATCTGCTTTGGACATAATAGATAAAAAACAATATGCTGTAGGGCTACTACTTGATATGTCCAAAGCATATGATAGGGTGTCACATTCTATCCTATTGAATAAATTATATGCAATGGGAATCAGGGGCGAGGCTTACCAGTGGTTAAAATCATACTTGAATAACCGATACCAATTCGTTCAGATAGAGCACTATGATATAACATCTAAAGAAGTCAAAACAATAAAATCACAAACACGTGTTATTACGTGCTCAATTCCACAGGGTTCCGTAATATCTTGCCTGCTATTTATTGCATACATAAATGACCTGCCGAAAAATATAAACATAACATCTGTAATGTTTGCAGACGACGTGTCGCTGTTAATGGGCTGTAAAAATAGTACGGAATGCAATGAACAATTAAAACAAACGCTCCAAACTGTCACGGAATGGCTTACTGAACACAACCTACAAATAAACTTTAAAAAAACAAAAGTTCTCCAATTCAAACCCATCCAGAAAAAACCTCTGGAAATAAAATTAGAAATTGGCGGGCAAATTATTGAGGAAGTTAACGAATGTAAACTGTTAGGGCTAACATTAGATTCAGGCATAAATTGGAAAAGCCATATTCAGGAAATAAAAACTAAAATGTCGAGGTTTGTTTATGCGCTATACATACTAAAAAGAAATACAGATTTTGAAACCGCACTAACTGCATACTATGCATATGCATATGCGTGGCTCCGCTATGGTGTGGTCATGTGGGGCTCTAGCACTAATGCAAAGGATCTGTTTATAATGCAAAAGAAATGTGTCCGGATCCTAACGAACACACAGATACCAAACAGCTGCCGCCCGCACTTTATAAAACATAATTTACTTACATTACCCTGTATATATATATTGGAGACAGCATTGTTCGTGAGGAAACATTCGGACTTATTCAAAACTAACAAAGATGTTGGCAAAATAAATAGTAGGTTTAAAAATCAGCTAGTCATACCGGATGCGAGGATGGCTATGTGCAGAAAAGGCCCTCATTATCGATGTACCCTAATAACTAATAAGATACCCGACCGGATTAAGGAAGAATTAAATGATAACAAATTTAAACATAGCTTGAAACATTTATTGATAAAAAAAGCCTACTACTCATTAGATGAATTTTTAAACGACAGATCATTGAAAGATAGTTAGATTTATTTAGTTGAATTCATAATAAAATTACATTATAAAACTTTCTATGGCAAAAAAATTTATGTGACATTACATTATTAAGTTATTACATTTCGATCGTCATATAATTTATAAAATTTAATTAAAGCCCAGTATCTTAAATTTTAATTATTATTATTATATATTATTATTTTTACTAATTAATGAAATGAAATTTTATTGATTATTACAAAATTCACTTTATGGAATGTGACGTAATATAATGATATGTATATAATAATTTAATCCTAGATAATGTATTGATGAAATAATTTTGTATTTATATTTGTTAGAAATTAAATATGTCCGGTTAGCTTAGAGATAGTAATAATTTGGATGGATGCATGTTAGCTATGTAAGATAAAATTGCTGTGCCCTAACAGGGTTCATGTTTTGTACCTACTGCAAACTATTTCTAAGACCTTTTGTAACAACATGATGCAATAAATGAAATATGAAATATGAAAAAAAGTCTTAAAGGTCGACAGATCGTATTACGCTTAATATGTTGTGAGCTTAAGACTGCTATTGGTTGTATTGGATATTCTTTGAGCCTTCAAGTACCTAACGTATATAAATTCTGTAGCGGGCGTAGCTCTTTTTACCGACTGTGAAACTAATAATAACAGTTAACAAAGATTTTCTAGAGCTCCGTCCGTGTTTAGGGCATTAAACTAATTTATGAGTATGAGACGGTTAAAAAATAGATTATGAATGAACATAAGTTTCGATTCAACGCGCATTATTCACAAAGGCGGCTGTGGCATTTTTTATTCCTTGGAGGTTTCTTACATTTTTTATACCTAAAGCATAGTATTGATATAGGTATGTCATCCATGCCAGCTCTTTATTTGTATGTTGCCTTGCCATTATTAGGTACCATTTATTTATCATGTGGCTTACATAGTTTTAATGCTATTAACATTACCCTTATTAAATCCTAGCCGACCTCTTTATCCTTAAATACTTGCATAATTAATTACTTAATAAATGGGTATAGAACACGACGTTATGTAAAACAATTTCCGTAAATTAAAGGGTCGAAGATTGAAATTAAGTTCTTAAACATACCAGAAAACCGATTAACAGGCCTAAGAAAACATTTGAAATTATACGAAAAGCATTATCGCTATCGAAGTCCTCTGAACGTCCGTCAGTTAGTCGAGGAGTGAGAAGTTGACATTGTAAACAATAAGCAAAAGCCACGCAACAAGTCGCGGGCGCGGCTACGGTAGACGCTCGACCTCTTCCGCTCTTTACCGCTTTCGGCCTCGTAAAGCCCTCCTACACCCACAGGATTCTATACCCTCCATCTATAAGAAACCGCCCCTTATTTAGGCCACTGCATCAATGTCGAGTTATTGTTTTGAAACAATGAACAACTTTGACGTGACATTTGAAGGTAAAAAGTCGCTTTGTCAACCTCAAAAATACGCAGTAAGCCATATTGTCATTCTAATCTGCACCGCATTAACGCTTTCTGCCTACGTCATTGTCACTTACTACGTCATAAGGCATACAAACAAATACTAAATAGTATTGTACCATGTCCGTAGCGCGCGAGCGAGTCCGCGGCGCTGTGTTGCGGGTACAGTTGGTGGTCGCTAGCCGCGAGCGGAGGCAGGTCAGCGATCATCGTGAGTATAGTAAGTAAGTGTTTATCAGGCTGCACTCAGCGGCGACCTCGGCGCGGCCGCTAGCGGTGCGCAGTGGCGACTGCCGCGCAAATCGCGACGGAGGGATGGGGCACCCGGACGCATGCGCCCAGAAAACGCGGGAAGATTTTCTAGAAGCGACTTCCGCAAACATATATATATGGTGACTGGCGTCTCCCTGCCGTTCTAGACCGCTTTTGCGTTCTAAGTCTGTGGCTAATTCCCGCAGACTAAGAACGCAAACGCGTAGCCGGTCGGTTATGCGCAATATTGAGAAAGTTGACGCGCAATAACATTAACTGCGTAGTAAACATTAATTACGGCGTAGTATGGTTTTTCACTATGGTCGTTAATTGACTTAATAAAACAATGTTGCAGATATGATAATTTTGACCAATTATGCACAGCCAAAAGGAAAAATAAATGTGCTATTAAAAATAACCAAATTATTAAGTCAGAAGTATCGGTACTTAAAGTACTTATGAGGTACTTAGTTTACCTATTGATCTGGGAAAAATAAATACCTACATTCTTAATGGAAGTTATGTGCAATAAATGAATAGGTAAGTAGGGTAGGGTAGGGTAGGTAGGATATTATTGATGCTATACCTATTTTTAAATTAGGTACACAAAAAACAAATGAAGCTATAAATATATTTTAATTGACACTGATTCAGTTTGATCCTAATTTTATTAATAACAGCATCAAAACTTTATGAACGAAGATTCTCTTTATGTATCATTTAGATTCAAATTATGGCGTCCGGAGCTCAAAAGACATCGCAAAGTCCGCAACTTAATGAATTGTGAATTTTACCATAACAATCCGAACGGAGCTAAGAACTTTTTGGTCCCGTTTTACCTATGGCTTTCCTACAATTATTCTTCCATATTTTAAGGTGGCAAATAAGCATACTGTCTGCCTGATGGTAAGCAAACACCTTGAAACTATGGACGCTTGTAAATCGAGAAGAATCCTTGGCAGAGAGCACTGGTTAATCATATTAGTGATTAGTGTACTAGAACTACCATCCCACCTCACAACAACGTCAACATATCATCAGACTTAACACGAATGTACTACTCATCTCACCTCAGAACCACTCAACCGTCGTTACCTCAACGTCAGCACAGACTTACGCCCTAAACGAATGTAATTCCAGATAACATCTGTATTAAGCCGAGCCTCTCGAGGGCTTTTATCCACAATCCCTATGAATCCTTGGTTCTTGAAGGTCGTTTTGCATGACCGAGATCACTGATATGGCCTAATATAAATGTAGTGGCTCTTTTACGAGGCACTCAACGGCTTTAGAGATAATTTGCCTTGACGTGTGATAAAATCTCTAGGACCTTATTTTGCACGCACTGTATATTTCTAACAGTGGTTTTAAACATTTATGTGAACGCTCCTTTCCCAAACACTGATGAGATGAGAAGCAGACGGGTCGGGTAATTGCATTTGGGTAACAACGGCTTTTATGAAAGTTGGTGATTATGTACCTACTTAAATGTCTTACTTAATCTACAACATATAGGTACTTATTCGTGAAACACGAGTATTTTGTTTCTCAGAGGTACGTAAAAGAGATGATAATTGTGATAAAGTCGCCAGAGCTCCAGAGAATGAATTGCTCATATTGTCAGCAACGCGTAGTTAAATAGGCCCTACGCCAGTTTACCACTATTGTGGTGTAAAATAAAATAAAACCGGCCAAGTGCGAGTCGGACTTCACACATTTAGGGTTCCGAACCAACCGCAAAATTAAGTTGGTTTTTTATAGGAAAAATAAGGAAACTTCAAAAACCTATATATTTATCAATATAAATTAGTATTTTTTGGAAATATTTGACCAACCCCATCAAATGTGGTACGGGTAACTTTAAAATTGAAGGGCGACATTTTAAAAAAAAACAGTTTTATGACGTGTTTTAGTTTTTATTTGGATAACCTGGAGTCAGGGTGGTATACGTAACTTCGTAAATTACCTAACTAAATAGGTAAAAACTGTTTTTTTAATGTCGCCCCTCAATTTTAAAGTAACCCCGGTTACCCGTACCACATTTGATGGGGTAGGTCAAAAATTCCTTTTCTTGCCCCCCTTAAGCTGTATAGGAGCCCCCCCCCCTAAAAGCATTTAAAAATAAGTTATGGCTTTGTATAGATTTGGGCTAACAAGATGTTTATATTGTGAAGCAGTCTTCAACTGCTCCAGCCGTTTGGCTATAAAACCTGTGTGACAGACGACGGACGGACGGACGGACGCTTGAGTGACAGCATTAGGGTTCCGTTTGGACCCTTCGGGTACGGAACTCAGAAAAAGGAGATGAAATATCGTAAATAAGGAACATTCTATACTTTATAATAGTGGCTTAACTATTTCACGATGAACTACCGGTGCAATTTCCGGGATATAATCGCTACAATACCTCTCGAGCCTAAGCCCTATTCAGGTTAACATCATCGACCCAATTCAGGCGAATTTAGCCCAATCGGGCCTAATTAGCGCTGCCCTGACATTTACGCGAAATGGTAGACATGATTTAAATGAATGGTTCCGAACTAACTACAATGGTTCCGAACTAACTACAATGGTTCCGAACTAACTACAATGGTTCCGAACTAACTGCATATGGTCACCAGACCTTATGCAGTTAGTTCGGAACCATTTACCTCATGTCTACCATATGAAGAAGAGACTTAAGGCCAGGTTATAGTAAAAATCTGATTTGGTAAACGGTTTTATTTAGAAATACTACTTATTAAAAAAGTAAAAAAAATACGATGTTATATTTGAGATCTTTATCTAGTGCCGTCGGATGTCCGTTGTACACAATTTGCTGAACTTTGTTCGATAGAACAAAATGCCAAACTTACCTCTATTTGCTATCTTAAAACTCATTTTATTTCAATCTTAGGTAACATGATGAGTAGAAAATAATACTAAAATAAACGTAATTTATGGTATGAGCGATGTCGGGAATAATATAGTTAATATAGTAAGCCATGTATTTTTCTCACCCAAAAATGTACTAAAAATTTACGAAAATTACGCGCAGTTCCGTAGAGAGTGGGATGGTTAATTGCAAACTCGCGCGTGTTAGAACGGGACATTTGCAATGGAAGAACCTCGCCTTAAAATGTAAATAAGAATAAATTACATTTTAAGTCTTTTCGACCGTGCCCGTAACCGTAGGTTCGCAACCGAATACCTTTTTCTCGTACGAAACTAGTTGCAATCAAAGGATTTTTAGATTTCGTACGAAGCCAATATTTTTTTTCGTAATTCATTTCTAAGACATTTTGTCGTTGAGCATCTGAACTATTACTTAACATGAGTTTCGCGATAGCTACGGTTGTATTAAATGAAAAAGAATCTCCCATTACAACTCGATATAATCGATCACAACTGATTACAAACTCGCGGTTACGTACACAGCTGATCCCGGTTAACATGTTCTTGGATCTATTGAGAATTGCAAGAAATGCATGAGCGATTCAGATATAATTAATTGCACTACCACTTCTGTGAAGAAACTCCATCAAGTCTGAAAACATGGGCCCGACTCAACTTGTTTTATGCCAGCTTGTAATATGGCAACTAATTCATTAATTAATTCATATTTTAACTTACGTCTGAATAATTTAATTAATTACGCTTTATTTACCAACTAGATTACTCTTACTCTTTAATTTTCAACCCCTCGAAATGAGCGTCGCTTATATTGAAAACAAAAACCGAATTCAATCTTTTAAACAATTTTCATGTACAACATTACTTGTATCCATCGCGGAGTAAAGCGATATTTTATGTAGTGCCCCAACGAACTGGGACTGGCGAGTTTGATGGCTTTATCGTCTATACGACATTATATTATAGACTTTGTGGAGGATGACAACAAAATAAAACTACTGCCGCGCATAACTACTGTAGGTACATTAATGGTGATTTAAAAATTACAAAAGATTAGCTTTTGAACTTCTGGGAATGGAACGTTTTTAGGGTTCCGTACCCGACGGGTCTAAACGGACCCATATTTCTGTCACTCACACGTCCGTCCCTCCGTCGTCTGTCACAAAATTTTGTTCCGAAGAATTTCTAACTTCCCAATGACCTACGAATCTGAAATTTAGTGAAAATGTTTAATATTACTTATATTTTACCAACAAACACTAATTTATTTATAATTCTGATTTTTATTCAAAATTCCTTATTTTCCTATTAAAACCAACTTAATTTTGCGGTTGGTTCCAAAGCCTGACACACACTTGGCCGGTTTTTGAGATTTTGTTTCCTCTTTAATAAAATTACCTCCTACTCTCAAAATAACACATCCCTCTATACTTCGATACCCTTAATTTGTTAGAGAATCTACTTAACCCGACAGGATTAAGTTTATGAGAACCATTTAAATGATAACCAGAGAGAATATTAATTCCACAGAGAGCAAAGTTACTACAAAGTCCGTTTAGTTGTTGCCGCGAAGACTTGTAATCCCTACTCGGGAAAGTCTATTATTTCAAGTAGTGTTTCGGAAATCTTGTAAAACAGTTTAAATGAACAGCACATAGAGGTTACACTCTACAATACTCTGTAATAGGTACAGATGTACATCACTCAGAAAAAGGATAATAACATCTCAGCGCCATTTTGAGAACATGGGTACCACTATTAAAAAAAAAATGTGGACAATCTTACACAAATCAACCTAGTCCCAAACTAAGCAAAGCTTGTACTATGGGTACTAAGCGACGATATACATACATTCATATTATGGTTTAAATATATATATATATATATAGTATTTTTTTATATAATATTTTAAGTAAAGCTAACGAGACGACTTACTAGGTAAAGCCTGACCAGGAATATATGATCATGCGCCATGTTGCGGAATTTCATTGGAACTAATTTCTTACACTGGCAATAATTTTAATGACATTGTCAGCAGGTCAGTGTCACTGTTGCGGTTTATTTGAATATTAGTTATGTGTTAAATATTTAATAATAAATGAGAAAAAATGACCAAAACAATTCATAGCCAACAGCGGAATATTATCAATGTGATCAAATGAAATTATTCAGCTGCAAAACAATTCATAATTTATGTCAGAACTGACAGGTAAACAAGACAAAATGTCATAATAGTCTGTTGCCATATAAATCAGAATAATAGCGCCCTCTTGACAATGATCATATATTCCTGCGGAGTAATCGCGTAACGATGTGTACTGCCGTTGGTACATATTTAATGTTAGTTTTAGTATGGGATTTGACATTTAAATCTATCGTACTAACGGTCGAAAACGTTACGTGATTACCGCGCCGGTCAGGCTTTATATCTAGTGCGTGTCATCCACGAAGGCGCTCCTTCACAGCCCAATCCGTAAGTACAATTGCGCATGGTCACAGAATAAGTAATAGTACAAGTACAGAAGTTTCTCTGCTAACAAATTCCCCGTTTAGGTATGCCAAACGTGCCTAAACGTGGCCATCTCTTTCAATCGCACGCAACGCGCTCTTTCGAGGCCCCGCCCTCAGCGCTAGGGTTACCACCAGCGAGAACCTATTTTAATATATGTACTTTATTATTAGTAGTGTTGTTTACAATACAATTACGAATAGTACTTTTAAGGTTCCGTAGCCAAAATGGTGAAAACGGAACCCGTCCGTCCGTCTTTTCGTCTGTATGTGACAGCCGATGTACTCGGAGACTATAAGCACTACAAATACAATTAAAACATTTAGCAGGAAGGTGTGTTCTACTCGTATGAACCGCTACGTAAAAGTGATGTGAAATGACGAAAAAATATTAAAGTAGGGGGAGGGGGCACTCCATACATGTAACCAGGGGATAGGTACAAAGTTTTATATAATTTTTAAAGGCATCACTTTAAAAAATAAAAGAGGTTTCTTAGAACCAACGTTTTCATTTTCGTTTTCTTTTATGTCAACCGTTGGTGAATACCAAACTCAATGACCGTTCTTACGTCTACGTTCTTATTATTATTGATGCAACCTACTGCAATACAATAATGCTGTGGTTTTGACATTATTATTTAACACGAAACTACACGAAAAGAATTATTTTTTATGATCGTACAAGCGCGTGCGCGTGCGATCCGTAACGCTGCTCCGCAGCCATTGAATAGTCACACAATGTGTGAGCCGGCGGCCGCATGTACTTTGCGCGGCGCGATGACGTCACGGTAGTAAGCCCCTCCTGGCATGGTTTAGTATGTGATATTCACTGTGGAGGGGCGCGCCGTCGTGGATGACACGCACTATATCCAACATTCCGAAAGGCCGATTTAAGGCGATAGGTATATCGATTGAAAGAGACACCCTTTGTTTTACGCTCACGACAAAACGGGATGCAACCCTCTCCGAGAATGGCTTTTTAGACAAATCTCGTTAAATATCTGACTTACAGGTTTATTAAATTTCCTCTTGTCAGTCTTAGATGAGGTAAAATACCATCATATTAACTTAATCGTGTCTTTTAATAATGCGTTGTTTTAGTAGGCTGAGGAAAAAAAGGAAAATATAGACTCTACTTCGGATTTATTTTCTATCGAGAAAATTTTAAGCAATCATGTTTCGCTATTGTCAGTACCACAATCATATAGTCAAGAATCATATATCTGAAAATCAGCCCCTACTGTTTACTAGTCTGGGCAGGATAGCGTTTCAAAGTCTCCAAATTTCTCAGTGTAGCGCCTTAAGCTGGAAACGCACAGACAGCGGTGGCGGCGCGGTGCGGAGGCGGTACCGGTTGTAATGTTCGAACTAATATGAAAGGGTCCGCACAGAACGCTTTTTTCCCGGCCGGTTTTCTATGCGGACCCTTTCGTATTAGTTCGAATATTACAACCGGTACCGCCTCCGCACCGCGACGCCCCGTCCCGCTACCGCTGTCAGTGCGTTTCGGGCTTAACTTGGTGCAAGAACTTGCATGCAATTTTGATTACATTGCGGGCTGCCGGCTACCGAGGTAAGACGCGGACGATCAAACCCCGCGATGTAATGCAAATTGCATTCAAGTTCTTGTACTTTGTAAATGGCCTTTAATTCAGAATTTATGATACGTCCTTATTAGAAATTCACTCCTTTTCACACGCCATTATTTATCTTTCGTATATATAAATGGCATCACTTTAGTTTTAATTAATTACTTACTAAATGTCGGCGCCAGTCGGTGATAAAATCTACCTTACCTGTAAAAAATGAAACATATGTAAACATTTAACGAAATCTTAACAGAGGTAACGAACTATGTCGGAAAATTTACATAAATGTGAATGTATGCGTGTAACAAGAGATAGCTATCGAGTATCGGGTAATGGAGTCGAGTTTCAGAATAAAGGACAGCTGGTATTCGCGGAAAAAAGATCTAAAAGTCAAACTTTAAATCATTTTGGGTTATCCTTGAAATACCTGGCGTTACACCGGTCTAGAACTGCTAGTCGATGACCTATGTAAAGTGTTCAACTTAGGCTGGTTTTCCACTAGAGCTATGCTTTGCTACGTTGCTATGGATGCGTTTGAAATCCACCAATCACATAACATTCCTTTATTCACATAGCATAGCTTTGGTGGAAAAGGGTTCAGCTAAGCTATGTTTTTTATATGGAAAGGTGCGAGCTGCGGATGCGTGCTATGGATGCGTGCTGTGGATGCGTGCTACGGATGCGCGCTACGAATGTGCGCTACGGATGCGTGAGCGCTTCCCCCCTCACCGCGCTGCCGCTCCCCGCGCCCGCTTTCGATACAATCATCGCATAGCTCGAGCTGCGCATCTTCCTCGCACAGCTTCCTCGCGGCTGCGCATCTTCATAGCGCATCTACCTCGCACAGCTACATAGCGTAGCTTTAGTGGAATCGGTCGCATAGCTCGTAGCGCATCCTCGCAGCATAGCTCTAGTGGATAACCAGCCTTATACGCTAGATAGATTGCCATTTCGATACCTAACGGACGCCCAAAAACGTTTACGTAATCACCCCTGATCGTCGATAGAAAACAAAATTGAAAGTTTATCCCCCGGGAAAGTGCCCACCCCTCATTATCCCATTATGTTAATCTAAATTTGTACCTATGTGCTGAGCATAGAAAAAACTGTTTACAGAAAATTTACGGTTCTGGTGCTGGTGTTGTGTTAAGTACGTAAGTAAACGAATCTGATATAAAACTTTGGACACCAATTTAAAGAACACGATACCATATTTGCAAGATCTCTGTTGTTGTCCTAAATAATAAGTATAATAACTAGGTAAATAATATTTCGGCCCATACATTCATATTAAGAAAAGATATCAGAGGGCGTTCTACCAAAGGATACATTCTTACTACCCCTACATGTCTCTATTTTTACAGAATCTGGGGTATGACTCATTTCAGTTGGGGAGACTACTGTCTTTAGCCAATTTCGTAATCGGCATTTTTAGGGACAAAATTTATAGTGTGAGTGTGACCCTTGTTCGGACGATTGTTTGTACCTAACCAGTACACTCGCGCACTGCACCCTCTGCTTTTTAGGGTTCCGTAGTAAACAAGGAACCCTTATAGTTTCGCCATGTCCGTCCGTCCGTCTGTCCGTCCGTCCGTCCGTCCGACCCCCGTTTTTCTCAGTAACCGTTAGTACTAGAAAGCTGTAATTTGGCATGAGTATACATATCAATGACGCCGACAAAACGGTAGAATAAAATCTTTAATATAATAAAAAAATTTTAGGGTACCTCCCCTACATGTAAAGTGGAGGTGCAATTTTTTTTTCTGCCGGACCCCATCGTTTGGGGTATCGTTGGATAGCTCTTTTAAAATATTGTAAGGTTTCTAAAAGCATTTTTTGATTAAAGAATTAGTTGGCGTGATATTAAGTGGTCAAGTGTCCCCCCCCCCCCCCTGCCAGCTAAACGGTGGCTACTAGGCATGTGACAAAAATCATGGTAGTAGTATATATGAATTTAAAAGGAAAACTATCACAGCTAAGTAGACATTACTAGTTATCGAGTAATAGTCGAACTTCAGAAATGTACTTTGCAAAAGCAAACTTTCGTTCAATTTCCATTGATACCTTAGATAATGTTGTTAATTCTGTCAAAAACATAGTAAATATAAGTTTGCGAACTTTTTAGTCCATATAATGTAACGGGTAGACGACTACGGAACCCTACCTTGTTTACAATTGTTATTTGTAATTTGTACCGCTTGCTTGCTTTGCTATTTGTTATGATAAATAAATATGTTATTACTAGCTTTTGCCCGCAACTTCGTCTGCGTAGAGCTCGGTCATCGCGTTAGAATTTTATCGCTGTTCTTTTATTTCAGGTGGTTACCTAGTTATCTCTGTTCCATACAAACTTCTACTTCCGGGATGGGATGAAAACTATCCTATGTCCTTTCCTCGGACTCGAACTATCAGTGGCGGAGCGTCCATACAACTCGATTCCCACGGGCTTACCTAATTTTCAGCCAGTGCAGTTCTTTTACTACGGCTCATGAAGTATAAGAAAGGCAAATCATTTCCGGCTTTCCTAAGAATATTTTTGACGCGCCGCCACTGCGAACTATATTCGCACCAAATTTCATCTAAATCAGTTCAGCAGTTTAAGCGTGAAGGGGTTACAGAGAGACAGAGTTATGCTAGGCCTATAAACAAAGTTCCAAGTCTCATTGAAAATAAAATTTGTTTGATCCCCTTCAGAGGGCGAATTTTGAAAAACTCTGAAATCTGTTTTTTTTTAATTTTGATGTTTAGTCAGGAAGTTTTAAAGTTTCTATCTTAAAAATAATTTTGTTCTCCATACAAAATGACCAAGAGGTCATTTAGGGAGTTAAATGATTCACTAAGTTTCAAAGAAACCATTTTTTAAGACATTTAGGGATGAACTTCGAAAAACGCTGAAATTTGTTTTGTTGTATTTAAACAGAGACTGTAAAAAAAATTAAGTCTTTCACTTAAAAAAATGTTGCTCCCCATGAAAACATTGAACCTCTTTTTAACCCCTTGAGGGGATGAATTTAAAAAAACGCTGAAATTAGTTTTGTTTTATTTATACAGAGAGTCTCTGTAAGAAATTTGAAGTAACTTACTTAAAAAAACGAACGGCGAAACAAAGTCACACAGACTTCGCTGGTTCGGTCACCTACTGAGATTGGGAGAGGATCGAGCCGTCAAGAAAGCATACTTGGGGCGACCAAGTGGGCGCCGCCCGGTTGGCCGACCCAGGTATCGCTGGTAGACCAGTCAAATTAGCTTAACCTGGACATAATTCATAAACTCGTTATTTTTGTTATGTAATCGTTTATTGATATTGAGTATCAAATATTAATTCGATATATTAATAAAAAAATCCGGGGTCTTACCCGTATTTGATAAAAATCTTGAGATATTGTACACTACCTAACTTTTTGCTACAACCAAAAACGATAACTAAATACCATGTTAGTATAATTTTGAGGTGCATTCCAATGCGATCTCTTAATAACAAACTTAAACGGAAACCAAATTTGCATGTACGTTTTTTTTCACAGTTTTTATCTGATCTCAATATCTAGACAAGCCAAAATGGTAACTATGATGTGTTTATCTGTTTAAGCTACATTGTGTCTTCTTAGACACTTAGGACCAAACTTAATCATTAATTGTTAACGTTTTAATAATAATCTATTTCTCATTCATTAAAAACCATAACTGTGATTTTATTGTTTAAGGATAGCTTTTTTCTTTGCTATAATCATGTTTTTATCAAAATTAAACAAGTAAATGTCACGCTTAAAAAATTGAAAATCCAATTCAAAATACGTGCGCAGCGTGATGTGTGCGGTGGGGTGCGGGGTGGAGAGAGCGGGGCGTCAGTGGCGAGCAAGCGGCGAGAGGCGCGGTGGACCTGTCCTAACGAGTTTATTACTATGCACATGGTTTTACCGTCGCGCGTGCAAATTATGCGGATATCAATATTATCAATATGGAATTTCCTAATTGTATGATAATTATGTATGTGTGCAATGAACTTTGATGTGGTGTCTGTAGGTCGAAAAGGACAGAATACTTTAATTGCAGCAAGTAAAAGGCGAGATGATAAAAAGTTTGTGACAATTTCAAAGGAAAATATGAGACCGTCCATAACAAAAGGGCCCTTATGGCACTTTCTAGTTTCGTAGATATCAGCGTTTTAGTAAAATACGGTAAAAAAACATATTTTTTGTTTTTTGCATATTGATAAAGTATAAGACTAGATGTGTATTTCTAGCTTCGTTTCACACGTATAAGTTAAGTATTACAATTAGTTGTAAAGTTTAGTAAAAAAGGGCCCTTATGGCAGAGCGCAGATAATAATGATATAAAATAGGTTAATAACTTATTCTAATTACTTCTAACCATTTTCTGTATTATTTATTTGCCTTTTCTGTTTACTGGATTAGGTGGTACACGTTACAAATACCTAATTCTAGTCTCAAGTCAACGAAGTCCTAGTCGTGCATGACCGTTGCAAAAATTTTTGTTTCTTATTACATTTCCTATTGAATTGTATTTTTAGAGTTCCGTAGCCAAAATGGTGAAAACGGAACCCTTATAGTTTCATCATGTCTGCCCGTCCGTCCGTCCGTACGTCCGTCCGTCCGTCCGTGTGTCAGTCCGCCCGTCCGTCCGTGCGTCCGTCCGTGCTTCCGTCCGTCCGTATGTCACAACATATAGTAGGAAAGTAGTATTCTATGAATTGCTACACAATATAATAGTAACGTAAACTTAAAAAAATATAGGTAGTGCCCCCCTTCCACCCTCTAATTTCCATATGTATGAAATTTCTGAAAAATAAATGAGGTGGTGTACAGTCACCAGCATTAATATCTGCCAAAACAATGGTGGCATTTAAATATCCGACACAGCTCCATTTGTAGGGCCGTAAGGACGGGTCAGATATTTATGCCGCCTTTGTTATAGCAGATATTGATGCTGGTCACTGTACATTAATAAATACTTACGAGGATTTTTGGTTTGATAAAAATACGGCTACTGGTTTTTGAGTAATTGCTGAAAAACTGTTTTGCCCAAACAAAAGGGCGTAAGTGCAGTGAGTTTCCTATGAAGATACGACCTTTTTGGATTCGACGTATCAGATAGTGGGTTTAAATATGGACTAATAGGTGTCGGTACTGTACGGAACTCTTTATTGTGCGTGGTCCGACACGTACTTGGTCGGTTTTTTTGTTAATAGAGTTAAAAAATAATTATTACTATGCGGAATTGCTTTTTAATTATAACTACGCAAAATTCAAAAAACTTTTAATGAAAAGATTTATTCAGAATTACGTTCTAATACAAAATTGCTACTTAGATGATGTAAATATTGTTATTTACTAACATTTTTGGTTACATTCGTCCATAAGGGCCCTTTTCTCAAATGTATGGAAGTAAACCTTGATTTTCATATAACTTTAATCGGTCATAAAACTGAAACTAATTGACATAAAAAAAAGTATTTACATATATCAATATACTCGTAGTCCGTTTTCTAATGAGTATGAGTATGACATTTTGGGGTACAGTAATGAAATTTGGCAGGGATGTTATATACGTCTACCTAAGCCCAAAACACCCGGTAGCCAGACTGAACTCCGCGACAGGTGGGGGGGCGGGGGGTTCAAAGTTCAGATTGAAAAATAAACAAAATAAAAATAAAAGCCTGCCAAGTGCGTGTCGGATCACGTACAACGAAGGGTTCCGTACCGACAACTAGCTTTCCGCATTTTAAAACATTATTTAATAATACCTTGAATCGAAAAAAGTCGTATCCTCATATGTGGTCACGTCACGAATTTTAATTTTAATAGTTTAGAAATTAGAGGGGGGGGGGGGGGACACATTTTGTACGACTTTGGCCGCTAATATCTCACAAACGATTGACTTAAATGGAAAACTTTTTTAGTAACCTCTATATCATTTTTAAGGGTCTATCCAAAAATAATACTCTCGACTACTTTCTTTGAAAAAAATTTTTCATGCCCCGGTTACATGTATGGGGTAATTTTTCCTGATTTCATATCACATTTATGTAGCGGTTTATAGAATACATCTTCCTACCAAATTTCATAATTGTAGTACTTATAGTCTCCGAGTAAATCGGCTGTGACATACGGACAGACAGACAGACAGACATGACGAATCTATAAGGGTTCCGTTTTTTTTTTTTTATTTGGCCTGTAAAAAGGTATTCGAAAATTCGATGTGACCCCGTGGTAAAGTATACTGCCTTTAAGGGTAACCGTCAGTGTACGATTTTCATATCAATTTTCGGTCGACTATTCGTAATATTAATAATATTCGTAGTGCGGGAGAAGAGGGTCGTATATTTTCTAAATATCACAATTTTTAATGAAAATACTTGATTAGTTGATGAAAATACTATAATCACTATGTGTGTGGCTTTCACATTTGAGGAGTTCTCTCGATGGGTGGATCCCGTCATCAGAACTTGAGCATGACAAAAATTTCTCGTGAAAAATAGAACTTGCTTAACAAACAAAGCTAGGAGGGCAAATCGCTAAACGTGAACTTTTCGTCGTTGAAGAGTTCTGTTCTGATCATCATCAGCAGTTCCACTTCTTCATCGAATGTCACATTTTTATATGAAAATGCTTAATTAATTGATGATAAAACTAAAATCACTATATGTGACCGTCCATCACACAGAGGCCCTTATGGTCGGTATTGAGTTACGCACGGATCTATAATCTACAATACATAAGCTACCAAAAACAATAAAAACCATGACCCTAGGTGTACTTTTTTTTTTTAAATCATCAAAGTTACGCAACCCAAAAATGCACTTTAGAGAAATAACTAAGAGAAGTTTAAAACTCATTTAAAGTATATTCCCGTGGGAAGTTACATAGATGATGGTAGATTCTGAATCCTGAGGTTCTCTTCTGTAGGAAACAATCAAAGATTTTTCAATTCCACTACCTCGTTGAGAAAAAATGGCCTTTGATCAGTGCAAGGCGCCGATCGTAAAAAAATAAGGAAATTTGTAATATGTGAATTATTATTTCGTATTTTGTGATCTTTGTCATAGTGTATGCTAGAAAATAGTTTTCTTTACACCTCGACTGGAAAATAAAAACGAAAAACTAACGTGATATATATTTTTTAATAAATATAGAAAATTATATTTTTTCTATCTCGTCACGAATAAATTTAACAATTTCCGTGTAGTACACCATACTTACCTGTAATAAGTCTAGACAAGCATTACACAGGTTTTAATTTTTTTTATGTCAATTAGTTTCAGTTTTATGACCGATTAAAGTTACATGAAAATCAAGGTTTACTTCCATACATTTGAGAAAAGGACCTTTATGGACGAATGTAACCAAAAATGTAAGTAAATAATAATATTTACATTATCTAAGTAGCAATCTTGTATTCGAACGTAATTCTGAATAAATCTTTTCATTACAAGTTTTTTGAATTTTGCGTAATTTTTAAATTATACGAAAAAGCAATTTCGCATAGTAACAATTATTTTTTAACTCTATTAACAAAAAAACCGACCAAGTACGTGTCGGACCACGCACAATAAAGAGTTCCGTACAGTACCGACACCTACTAGTCCATATTTAAACCCACTATCTGATACGTCGAATCCAAAAAGGTCGTATCTTCATAGTAAACTCACTGCACTTACGCCCTTTTGTTTGGGCAAAACAGTTTTTCAGCAATTACTCAAAAACCAGTAGCCGTATTTTTATCAAACCAAAAATCGTCGTAAGTATTTATTAATGTACAGTGACCAGCATCAATATCTGCTATAACAAAGGCGGCATAAATATCTGACCCGTCCTTACGGCCCTACAAATGGAGCTGTGTCGGATATTTAAATGCCACCATTGTTTTGGCAGATATTAATGCTGGTGACTGTACACCACCTCATTTATTTTTCAGAATTTTCATACATATGGAAATTAGAGGGTGGGAGGGGGGGGCACTACCTTTTATTTTAAGTTAACGTTACTATTATATTATGTAGCAATTCATAGAATAATACTTTCCTACCATATGTTGTGACATACGGACGGACGGACGGACGGACGCACGGACGGACTGACGCACGGACGGACGGGCGGACTGACGCACGGACGGACGGACGCACGGACGGACGGACGCACGGACGGACGGACGGGCAGACATGATGAAACTATGAGGGTTCCGTTTTCACCATTTTGGTTACGGAACTCTAAAAATACAATTCAATAGGAAATGTAATAAAAAACAAAATTTTTTGCAACGGTCATGCACGGCACGACTAGAGCTTCCTTGACTTGAGACTAGAAATAGGTATTTGTAACGTGTACCACCTAATCCAGTAAACAGAAAAGGCACATAAATAATACAGAAAATGGTTAGAAGTAATTAGAATAAGTTATTAACCTATTTTATATCATTATTATCTGCGCTCTGCCATAAGGGTCCTTTTTTACTAAACTTTACAACTAATTTTAAGGTAGAAATACTTAACTTATACGTGTGAAACCAAGCTAGAAATACACATCTAGTCTTATACTTTATCAATATGCAAAAAACAAAAAATATGTGATTTTACCGTATTTTACTAAAACGCTGATATCTACGAAACTAGAAAGTGCCATAAGGGCCCTTTTGTTATGGACGGTCTCATATGTTTGCCTATAAGATTTGAGGAGTTTCCTCGATTCCTCATGGATGGCATCATCAGAACAGCGCTTTGACAAAAACGGGACCAAATTGGTCATATATACTTCCAATCTAAAAAAAAATTCAAAATCGGATTAGAAATGACGGAGTTATGGAGTAACAAACATTAAAAAAAAAGAACACAACCGAATTGAGAACCTCCTCTTTTGAAATCTTCAAGTCGGTTAATAATTTTTAGGAAAAAAACCGACTTCAGTGTTGGAGGCCGGTGAAAGAATATTATACTTAGTCTTAGATTCCATACAATCAAATAAAAATGGCTAAGAGTATGTTTATAATGGTGAAAGAGTAATTACCTTCAATTCCTCATGGAATCCACCATCAGAACTCAAGCTTTACAAAAATATCCCTTGAAAACCTAATTTGCTTGACAAACATAACGAAGAGAACAAATCGGCAAACATGTACTATGCGTCGTTGAAGAGTTCCGTTCTGATCATCATCAGCAGTTCCACTTCATCAAATGTCACTCTTTTAATGAAAATGCTTGATTAGTTGATGAAAATACTAAAATCACTATTTGTGTGCCTTTCACATTTGAGGAGTTCCCTCGATTCCTCATGGATGCCATCATCAGAACTGCGCTTTGACAACAACGGGACCAACTTGGATATATATACTTACAATCTAAAAAAAATATTACAAAATCGGTTCAGAAATGTCGGAGTTAGTTATGGAGTAACAAACATTAAAAAAAATAAAAAAAACACAACCGAATTGAGAACCTCCTCTTTTGAAATCTTGAAGTCGGTTAAAAAGTCAGCCGACGGCGCCGGCGGCCCTTTGAGCAGCGCTACTCGCGACAGCATGGCCGGGAGTTGAGGCACAAAGAAAAGACGGCCTTATATGGCAAGAAATAACGTTCATATTAAAACGCAAGTAATATTAAACATCAAATAATTTATAAGCGTGCATATTTTGTGATTAATTTGTTACTTATAGTCATAACAATACGACGACGGCATAAATTAACCACTTTTGAAGTAGTTCTGTATTTTGGGTATCCCAAAATTACCAATATTTGTGACTTTAGAAATCCTCAAAGAGTATCTGTTTAAGTTTAGATAATTTATCAACACACCTAATATACTATTCATTATAAATTGTCAAATTTCAGTTATCTATAATATCAGGTAAGATAAGCCAGAATATTTGTAACTTACCGAACTTTCTTTATTAATGATAGTCCCGATTGATTTATTCGTGTAATTTTGATTTCTTTAACTGGAGTGCAAGCGTCCTATCATAAAATAGGTACTTTAATAAAGTTATTTATTATGTTGTACTTATGAAATCAAAATGTGCTTAAAATTCTGTTTTTTGGTTTTTTTATACTGACGCGGGGTCTTAAAATGTTTAATTCTTTTTATTTTAACTATAACTAACAATAGTTTCTATCATACAAAAAGAAAATCACAGTTATCGGATTATTTCAAGTTTAAGCTAATTTTACTGGTCTATGGGAAGACAGTGTGCAGGCGGATCTGCGGCAGCTTCAGGTCGAAGACTGGCAGGAGGCTGCGCAGGATCGGGAAAGGTGGCGTGCTCTCGTTTCGGAGGCCAAGATCCTCTTTGGGTCGCTGCGCCGCTAAAGTAAGTAGTACTTAAAAAAAATTTGCTCCCCATACAAACTTTGAACCCCTTTTTAACCCCTTTCGGGGATGAATTTCGAAAAACGCTGAAATTACTTTTTTGTATTATTATAAGAAACGTTCATACAAAGTTTGAAGACCACCACTATAAAAAAAAATTGCTCCCCATACAAACTTTGAACCCCTTTTTAACTCCTTTATTGGGGATGAATTTTAAAAAACGCTGAAATTACTTTTTTTCCATTATTATAAGGAACTTTTACAAAAGTTTGAAGACTCTCACGTTAAAAAAAAATTGCTCCCCATACAATATTTCACCCCCATTTTGAACCCTTTAGGGGACGAAAATTTTGAAAACGCGGATATAACTTTCATTGTCTTATTTTAAGGAGTCTTTGTACAAAACATTATTATTGGGGAACGGGACTTAATCGCGTACAATTATAACTAATTTACCTTTTTTAAGGTTTTTGTCCGACGTTTCGAATGTATCACAACATCCGTGGTCGCGAACTGACTGGCGTGAGCGGGTATCAACATCTTCTAGCCGCACGGGTTTTCCGAACTACCCGCACTTGGTCTTCATTAATTACATTCTCACTAGGGTTGTCACTCGCACGACACACAACACTAACAATGTCCGTTGATGTAATGGACGATGTATTTCCACGCTTGCACTTACTAATAACTGGATTCCACGAAGATGAGATTTTTTGAAATCGTGTAAGTTTAAATCAATATATGTCTTTGTACAAAGTTTCAAGTCTGGACCTTAAAAAAATTATTGCCCCCCATACAAACTTTGCACCCCTGTTTTACCCCCTTAGGGGTGGAATTTCCAAAAATCCCGTCTTATCCCTTGCCTCCGTTATATAATATAACTATAGTGTAAATTTCAAATTTCTAGGACCGGCAGTTTCGGCGGGGCGGTGATTAATCAGTCACCCATCAACTTTATATATATAGATAAGAGCTTTTTCACAAAAACAAAGAGATGGATATTTAAGATTAATAAATATCTTCGCATCAGTTGTGCTTTGTCAACAACAGTGCTTAAACAAAGATTATAAATTACGCAGTGGTGTCAGTAGAATACGAGTAAATATGTGTATGTGAGTAAAATCATCAATTATCTTACTTATTTTCGGCAAGCATAAAACGAAAATTATAAAATTCTTCTGTATTTTTGGCCTCTCTGTGACCCTGTGTTGTTCAAACTTCGTTCGTTTCGTAGTCGGGCTTGCTCCAAAATAATTAAATTTACTTGAAGCCTTTTCGCCTTGATTAAATTAGAATTAATGATGATGACGAAAGAGTTGCAAATGTTCATAATTTAGAGAACACTTTTTGCTCGTTACCTAAACTTTGTTTAAAAAGTTATGAGTCAAAATTAGCTGATTTCAATCGAATGTAGGTGTATTTTATCATAATTATATTCCGAGTGCATCGTGTTACCTTTTGAATGCACTTTAGGACTAGAATATATGAAGTGTCCTGCATTTTTGATCGCAACGTCTGTTCGGACAGTGAGGCTGGTTTTCCACTAGAGGTATGCTATGCTATGTTTTCATACATTTGACACGTAGCTCGAGCTGGAGCTACATGTATGACAATTTATAATGTATTTTTTTATCATGAAATAAATAATCTAATCTAATCTAATCATAGCTCTAGTGGAAAACCAGCCTTATGCATCTATTACCCTGCAGGAGTAATAAGCCACTAGGACCATTTTGCGGTTCTATTAAGAGTTGCTTTCTCAAGTAATAATATTTATGCCCTACCGATATGCCATCCATCCTTACTATATATCATCTTGTCATATATCATGCTATCACAGGAATGATTTTCAGGATAAAAAGTATTCTATATGTTTATCCAGGCTATCAGAATCAGAATCAGAATGTATTTATTTGTTTAACATAGGTACAGTCAAGGGCACCAATATGTATCCAATTTTTTACCTTATTCCATTGGAATTAGGTCTAAAAATGGATAAATATTCATGCCCTTGACCGTACAATGTAAAGATCTTAAGACGACGATATGAGAAAATTGGTTGCAGGGATTTGCATTTTTCTCAGCAACCAAGCAACTGATGAAACCGAAATTGACTCACATGATCAATCATACCTTTAGCTTTAATTTGGCCGTTGTATTTACAAGATTGGATAACTTTTGTAACAGACTTTTCTTCGTCAAAAACACCTCTGTTTTAACAGGGATTTGCATTTTACAGACAAACGGCACTTGTTAAAGCCTCTTAGTTTTCAATATAGATTCATCTAAACAAACACTTCAAATTGGCCGTCGCATTTTATAAAAATAGCTTATAATTATTATTTAAACCGATAAATACGATTTCGTCGTATACGACCTTATAGTTTAAGACAGCGCGCGCCGTGTTTTCTATACAAAAAGATGACAAGACGTCCCGCCTCTGTCAAGTCAATCGGCCGACGGCCGCTGTCAACGTTGGATCTATGCTCGTCGCGCTCCCGCAAAATTACGCAAATATATGTTTAAAATGTTATTTTATTCGCGTAAAAGCACGAGGAAGTACTCAAGACGAAAAAGAAAATCTTGTTTAATTGATTAATGTAAAAATATGGTTATAAAAGGTAAGTAAAAACGCAAATATGTTTATTTACCAATGTTCCTAAATGTCATTCAATGTTCTAGTTGGAAAAGAACATAATGGCATGGAGTCGTCTCCGGATTTAAACGAAAATGAAAAAAATGTCATGTTATATAAGTTTTGCGAATGAAATATATTATATGTATTTGAGACATAAAACCTACTTACCTATAATATAAACTGTTTTAAGTGTATTTTTAACGAATTTCAAAAAACCGGCATAGTGCGACTCGGACGTTTTAATTAACATTATTTTTTTATATTTTGTACAACAGGCTTACAAAATGTGTTGCCAATGTTGGGTTTTATAATTAATTTAATCAGAAGTTCGGGTATTTAACTCAAGTCCCGTGGTGCTCTCAAATTTTTGTCTTGCTCACTCGCTAGTGGCAACTCGATATGCATGCAATGGGTTCTCTGTGGATTACCAGAATATTATACAAATATATGGGCGGCCGAGCATCATCGGAGATCTGACGAATATTTTAATATTGAATATTTGGAATCAGATTTAGATGAATAGGTAATTATCATAGCTTAACATGTTAACTACGATTCTCTGAAGACAATGTTTTGACATTCTACATTGTTAACATGAAGCCACACTGTACCGAATGTACATGACGTACGCACATTATTGCCATATGTTAGTTGTTTGTAGCGACTCAATTTCAGGGCCAAATACAATCTTGTCATGCTTTAACTGTAAACAAGTAGGTACAATATTGGATTTCTTACCTCCTTATCTGACATCGGTAATAATGTCGGCACGAATAGTTTTAAATTTATATATTTTTTACCCTATAAAATTCTTTTTATACATATATATCTAATTTATAAAGTACACGATCTTCCTTATCGGTATTATAGAATCAAAAAAATATTTAAGAAATGTGGAAAGCATAAATGAATCCTCGAATTTGATAACCTCGGCATCGCGCATGGAATTGCGGGCGTCCCTAGGCTGCGGTATCCGCTAACCATCGGGTGGACCATATCCTTGTTTGCCACCATCGTATAAAAAAAAATATACTGTATAATAAGTCTCCTTTGATGTCTCTGTTCCGTGCGGCGCTCTGTCTGTCAACTCTGTCATGCGCTACTCGATCCCGAGCCGTGTAAGAAATACCGGGGTGGATGAGGTGGGGGGATTTCGGCACAGTATTTGAGTTTCATAGTTTATCAGAGCGTCGCCTTAAGAGTTAAGCATGCGGCGAACTCTATGTTATGCCAGGTGGCGTACAAATATTTTTATTTGGTAATATAGATTTTCATTTTCATGCATAGATACTAATACGATTTATATAATTTTAAAACAACGTTAACAGTGATATAATGTCAATAGTTATTAAATAGATAATACGATCAATATAATTTTAAAACAATGTGAACAGAAATATTATTTCAATAGTTAAAACGAAATGAGAGTACAACAATTTCAATTAAAAAAATTAATTTATATTACATCAGTGTCATTTAAAAATTGTGGAATATTATAATAATAACATAATAGCATTTATCTACACACATATCATAAATCCTCTAATATGCGTTCGGAAACCGTAGAAAATGACTCTCATTTCAACATTCAATGAATTTATGGCAATTTTCTTATCTGTGGCTAAGGCTACAGCAGTAATAAAATATTTCATTTTAATCTCATATATGATGTTAAAATATTACGTCAAACAAAACTGTCAAAATTTAAATGTCAAAGTTGACATGTCCCTATTCTAGTATCACTGAAAATTCAAATTCAGTCGATGCGAAATGTCAGCTCGATGTTTTTTTAGTATATATCGCACGAAATTTGAGCTAGAACGACATGATCACATCAGAATAAGGACTCTTTACTTTTTAAAATAACATTCAGGTATCTGTTGCCAGTTCTGATTTCGATATTTCCGCAACCGTGCAAAAAAGGTTGTATTAACACAATTATTGTATTTATTTACTACGGTTTCTGAACCCATCTTAGAGTAATTATAATATGTGTGTAGATAAAGTAATGTATGCAACTGTACATAATTAGGCATTAAAACACTCGTGTGACCTTATTATGAAACTCGCCTTCGGCTCGTTTCATAAAACACACTCGTGTTTTAATGCCCCTCATTATGTACCAGTTGCATAAACTACTATTATGTCACACCTGGCCATAAAGCGGCAATTACCGCACGCTCCGCGCGCGGGAAATCCCACTTCCTGGCCAGGGGGTGGTATAAAATTTAGTACTTAACATGGGCGGTAATAAAGAAAACCTCAGATCGCATATTTATCGCCCTTGCCTTCGGCTTGGGCGTCAAATGCCTCCGATCTGAGACATTCTTTGTTTTACCGCCCTTGTTAAGTAATGTACTATTAAAAATAATGTTAACTTCTTAAATAATCCAATTGGTAAGTTCTTTATGGAGGATAAACTCATTGTATACCAAATTTCATCATAACCCGTTGAGTCGTTTTTGCGTGATCGAGTAACAAACATCCAAACATAATACGTATCACCCATTCATCTGTATGCAGCATTTGTCTTCATTACGTTACGCAGAGCTATATATCCCGCGAGTGGAATATTTTTGTCCTTATTTTTCTTATATAAATACGTCCTTATTGCCAAGCCTTTTGAATTTTTGATGACAATTATTTGACTACTCTGCTGCTGTAATACTTTAAAGTAAATAACCCCGTTTTAAATAGCAAATTGAAGCTTTCCTTACTCGGAGGCCAGTAAAACATCCTTTTATGTCGCAGACGAAAGTAATTAGGCAGGCCGTCCCGCAAATGGCTGGTTTTATAAAAAGACAACTGAGAATTTTACAGACCCTGGGCTGAATACAATAGATTACAAATCAAGCAGTTCATATTAAATTTGTAGAAGTGCCGTGAAGCGACTTTTCCAATTCCGCTCGCCTCAAACTTTGTAACAGTCCGTATAACTTCTTAACGGAGTCCCAATTCGGTAAAAAGCTTTTTAAATGTTATACATGCGTCCCTAATACGTTTCGACATTAATCCAGATTTTTAACCCGCATAAAATCCTCTAGTTGATATTTCTATTGCTAAATACCCATTAATGTAAAATAAAAGCCCGTTAATAAACGTTTGTGTCTTTTTTTAGGGTTCCGTAGTAAACAAGGAACCCTTATAGTTTCGCCATGTCCGTCCGTCTGTCCCCCGTTTTTCTCAGTAAACTTTAGTACTAAAAATCTGTAATTTGGCATGAGTATACATATCGATGACGCCGACAAAACGGTAGAATAAAATCTTAAAAAAAAAAAATTTAAGGGTACCTCCCCTACAAGTAAAGTGGTGATGCAATTTTTTTTTATCCAAACCCCATCGTGTGGGGTATCGTTGGATAGCTCTTTCTAAAATAAAGGTTTCTAAAAGCATTTTTTGATCAAAGAATTAGTTGGCGTGATATTATGCTTTGAAGTGATAAAATGTATATTGATTTAAACTTACACGATTTTCACACATTATTATTGGGGAACGGGACTTAATCGCGTACAATTATAACTAATTTACCTTTTTTAAGGTTTTTGTCCGACGTTTCGAATGTATCACAACATCCGTGGTCGCGAACTGACTGGCGTGAGCGGGTATCAACACGCGGACACACGGATGTTGTGATACATTCGAAACGTCGGACAAAAACCTTAAAAAAGGTAAATTAGTTATAATTGTACGCGATTAAGTCCCGTTCCCCAATAATAATGTGATAAAATGTACTTTGCAGAAGCAAACTTTCGTACAATTTCCATTGATACCATAGATAATGTTGTTAATTCTGTCAAAAACATAGTAAATATAAGTTTGCAAACTTTTTAGTCCACATAATGTAACGGGTAGACGACTACGGAACCCTACCTTGCGCGTGGCCCGACACGCACTTGGCCGGTTTTCTTTTATGAATACGCAGAAAATGGATTTAACTCATCACTTCTCACGTTTTTCCTTCATGAAAAGTCGTTACCTATTGTTTTCCAACACCTGTAGATGTTTTACTGAAATTCTTGAACCGTGTCGAATCATATACTCGTATAACATAAGTTATTAAAAAGATTTATTAATCGCGCTTGAATAAAATATGCTTATGTACAAAAGAACACCACATTAATATTATGGTGA
This sequence comes from Cenopis cana, assembly GCA_951800055.1. Lineage (NCBI taxonomy): Eukaryota > Metazoa > Arthropoda > Insecta > Lepidoptera > Tortricidae > Cenopis > Cenopis cana. Next base: position 7,130,234 of record OX637486.1, on the reverse strand, counting down.
TAAAGAAATCTGCATTTTTCTTGCGAAAATCCGTCGCTGAGGTGTCATTGTTTTGCAATCAATAGACATTTTATCCGAGCGGGATCCGAGCTAACTTCCATTGTTCTTGAGAAGTTATAAGTAAGGATCAGAGGGCAGGAAGCGTCCCATATCGATTATGTTTGCTTAGGGAGCGCCCAACTTAAACCATATTTCAAACGAGATATCGTCACCGTTTGCATGGGTCCTTCGCCACATGGGTTTATGGGCTTTATAATAAGGAAAGTGGGTTGTTAAGGGATGTAGAAAAGTGGGCGCTAATAAGTATGGAGATTGGTGTAATTGCAATGAACAAAGTAAACAAGTGCGACAAAATAATTTAGCGATTCGCGATATTGTGAGCTTGATGAGTAATTCTCGTTTTCTAAGAATTAGCTGACACGGAAATACTGTTGGTACTAGAATATCCAAAATTATGGCCTTAATAAATTTAAAACGCAACTGCCAAATATTGGTTAATTCATATGTTTAGATTCTAGTATGACTAACTCTAGGTATATCTTATCTTATATCTTTAAACGAGCAATTCTTGTATATAGCAATCGATTTAGAAAGGTCTCATGCTCGGGAAACAGCCGAGGAGAGCTCGGTCGCCCAGATATTAAAAAATCTTAATCTATAATAGTAGTTTATGCAACTGATACATAATGATAGGAATTAAAACACGAGTGTTTTATGAAACGACCCGAAGGTGATTTTCATAATAAGACCACACTCGTGTTTTAATGCCTGATTATATTATAATAGGTTAAATTTTGTGGTGTTAATAATATTAATACAACACAACCCTACTTTACTATAACCTCTTTGCGGTATTTATTACACATGAAATGCCAAACCATTCAGCTAATGGAGCACGTAAATACGAATGCGAGCGACACACGACCAATTACAAAATCATTATTACCCAAAAATATGAGGTGGCAAAATAATGAAGCGGGCACGACCACGCAAACTGCTGGCCGTCCGTACGGGCGATTTATTCATACTTTCGTAACAGTTTTTCAGCCACGGGCGGCCGTCGATCCCGGCCGACTTCGGATATTTGAGTTTTTATTTTGTAGCTTTAAATGACAACAAACTGGACTACAGATGGCGAGCTCGACGCCTGAGAAATGTGTAGGACACCAGGGAATCCAATTAGTACTTTTAACACTGTGACTACCAAAGTCATCATTATAAAGTTTTAAATAAATAATTTGCAGTAATCGTAGAGCCAAACAACTTCCTGTCAAGTCGCGTAGCCCAGTGACCCCTACTGAAGGCTTATACAATACAATACAAATATTCTTTATTGTTCACCAAATAATGTACACTAAAAACAAATAACAAAAACAAATTGCACAATGGTAGACAACAGGCGGTCTTATCGCTAACAAGCGATCTCTTCCAGACAACCTTTGGGTAGTGGAAACGATGCAAGAAAAGTTAAAACTTGAGTAGGTGAAACAGGAAAATAGAGTATGAACAACCTAAAATAATAATTATGACTATGAGAAGCATAAACTTACATAAATACATAGATATGTAAACTTACATACACATAAATACAATAATTAAATATTAAAGAAGCTGTCGCAACAGTCTGATAAAAACAGCACACATAAAGACAGAACCTACGAGTAATTACGGGTGAAATAAATAGTACTCCTTTAACATGCTTATATTTAGTTTAGAGCAAACCGAACACTAAAGTTCGTTTGTGTATCTCTTTTTCTGTCGCACTTGCAAATACGACAAGGACAGAGAGGAAGATACACGAAGAAGAAATTAGAATTATGAAGGTAAAGTTCTTCCAGTTCGTCTAGTTCTTTTGTTCAAAGATAATGGAATTATAAAAACACCTTGTGATCCATTATTGTAGCTATTCGTCTCTGGTGATTTATAACCAGTACATTGGTAACAAAAAAAACTGTCTATTTAATCTAAATAATTATCATGTGTTGTCGTGTCAATCTAATGCCATAGTTTACCATGGAAAAATTTCGTTCTCTTTTAGGTTTCTAGTTAATACTTACTACATAGGTATAGGTACTAGGGGTACTACATACTACGTAGGTATTTTGAGTTTTATAAAATTTAAAAGCAACTTATTGTGTTCCCTTCAGTCCCCAACGGGCTCTCTTATTAATTTCGTTCCGTCTGTTTGTCTATTTATCCGCCATTCTCAGTGTCAGCGATTACAATTTATCACCTATCGAGTTGGAACTTTATTGCTTTGCTTCTTCTAACACCGGCGTGTCGACACAAATACAAGGTAATAAAGTATTGTTCGTAAAACGTGCACCGCCTTACGCCTGTATGTACTGATACACGCACAACTTAGTCTTATGCATAAAAGAGCCCGTATCTAGTATGTAGGGCCGTGTATTACCACTTTTGAGTTTTTAAAAACCATCTGAGACATAGAATATAGTGTCTTAAAATGTAAAAAAAATATATGTGTTACATAAGGATCTTGTCTAGTCAAAATCGCAGTCAGTTACATGACCTGATGAATTTCACTCGATAGAAAAAAATCGCGAAGTTACCTCTTTTTGGAATGTTTTTTCAATCCTACGGCTACATTACTGATATTTAACATATAATTTTTGTACTCAATTAAAGATCGTAAATAGTTATAGACAAATTCGCAGGGTTTGCTTTGATAAAATGATAGGCTTAATCACTATAGCTAAATATTTACAAAACTGCGCGCAGAGCTTGCGTAGAGAGCGGGATGGTTAATTGTAAACTCACGCGTGTTAGAGCGGGACATTTGCGTTGGGGATACCTCCCCTTAACTAGATACCTAAAAGAGAGCGAGATTTTTTCCATAGAAAAGCTGTGACATTTGATTGACATGACAAACCATGATAAATATTTTTTTTTTTCAATAGCCTATTTAATTTAGTGTCCCACTGCTGGGCAAAGGCCTCCCCTCCTTTCCGCCTCTATATATCATTTAACTATATATCATTTAGATATATAAGACAGTTTTTTTGTTAGAAAGGTACCGGTTATGTAACATTAGAGACGAACAGGTACAATAATGGATCACAAGGCTTTTTGTCATTGCACGATCTATAAACAATATAACCAGGCGAGCTGGAACAACTAACCAGAGACGAGTAATCTGATATGATGTCGAATAGTATAATTATATGTGATAATACAGGCTATAAACACGTTGTATACCATGCAGGTTCTACATAATCCGTTTTTGCGTGATTCAGTAACAAGCTTTAAACTTTTTAAGCTCTCGCGCTTTGTAAACATACTTAAAAGGTTTGTTTTAACGGGTCTAACGACCGGGGGGGGTGATTCCGAGACCATGACCGGTGCAACCCGTGTAGAAACGTCGGTAAAAAAGGTAAATACATAAATATCGCGTTAGACCCGTTAAAACAAACCCTTTAAGAAAGCTTTAAACTTTCGCATTTAACAATTAGTTAACTCTGCTATGATCAGTTGATCACACAAACTGTTCCGACAGTTTTGTTAGACTTTTTTTTTTTTTAAAGGGTTTTCTTTAAGTTTGGCCTCTTCAAGGGCCAGTAACTTTTTCGGGCGAGCCGCTCATCAGGGCCTATGGGGCCATGATGAGGTCAAGAGAGAAAAGAAAAGGAAATAAAAGAAATAGAGAGAAGAAGAAATAAGGAAAGAAGACAGGAAGAAAAGGGAAGAGAAAGTTTTGTGAGACCCTGTTAATTTTATGTTTTTATACTCTGATTGATATAATATGATATGATTTATTTATTTCACAATATACAATGTCACTTAAAATTACCCGTAGTCAATTTTTAGGAATTGAATTGTGATCGTCAGTTTTTTAATATTATCAAATTACATTAAACTTAGCAATAATTTAGAATATTAAATAAAATAAATAAATAATAATATTAGTATGATCTCGAAGTGCTTTTACGCGTTGATACTGACTAGACAAATGTGGCAACCCACTGGTCAAACACAGCACAAAACAGAATCACATGGCAAAAGCTGGCAGAGGCCTTTGACCCGAAAGGAACCTAGCTAAATTAATTAGATATACAGTTTTATATTAAATACCTAAGTTTCCTTTTAACTACTTTTAAACCGACTTCAAAAAAAGGAGGAGGTTCTCAATTCGTCTGTATGTTGTTTTTTGTTGTATGTTTGTTAAGATGTATTATATTTTGGTTACGGAATAAATATATTATATTTTATGTTATTTATTTAACTGGCTAGGCGCTTTACAATCATTACATGGCACATCAATGAGCTGTACCTATTTCTACAAAAACGTATATGTTATAGGTACCTACGTGAACAAAACAGTTTTAAACGGAACCCTTTACCCGCTACTGCCGATATTTTTCACTTACATAAGTGGCTTTTGAAAATAACTTGTATCACTAAGTGTCGTCGTAAATGACATTGGGTCGCTTCACTGACGTGTCATAAAAACGTATGTCTGGGGCCTGTACGAGTACCACAAAACTTTACAAGCGTACAATTCGACAAATTTGTCATCTTTTTCTATGGTTGATTTTACAATTTTGTCGAATTGTAGACTTGTAAAGTTTTGTGGTACAGGGGCCTGATGTTGATATCTGTAGGAGCTGTGAGATGCTACTGTTGAATACCGAAGGTTTTTTTTTATACATATATGATTTTCTGTATGACATATCATCCAACGAATACGAACAATTTTTACTAATAAAGGCCGGATTTCAGTTCGGTCTAATTTGGCTTCTGGCCTACCTAACCTTGTTTGAATGTAAAGTATCCAAAAACGAAGGAATACAAGGAAAGCTGTTTCCCCCTACCATTTGGGATATTTTATTATCATATTATATAGCAGGGAGGAGAGAGAGAGAGGTAGGTGTACCTATCCAACCGGACACGAGTAAGACTGTTTAGTGTGTATAAGTGTATAACATTAATATTGTATAATCTCTTATTTAGTTGACACAGTGCCATTCCCGTATAGGCTTACATAGCCATACCAAAAAGTGTTCGCAGGTCGCTGCATAAATCGTCTGATAAAGACGTAAAGGCCAGTGATGAGTTGACACTTATTAAAATAGGTATTGAACTCACCATTTCGTAACAAAAATAATAAATTACTTAGTTATTTAACATTTTAAACAGACAAAAAGCTGAAGAAACTTACTTTTTATAATGGATTTGTAGACAACACGAAAGACTAGACAAAACAATGGATTAATTAAAAGTATTTAATCGGATTTCTAAGAGCTTTTGTTTAAGATTACCTACTAATTCCGATTTGCTATTCAGACTAAACGGGGATAAAATAATACTAGGGGTAAAATAAAATACTCCAGTTACTAAAAGATACTTTGAGGACTAATTAAGGGCGTGGAGATCATAGAAAATTGTAAGTCGTAGTTAAATACTTTGGAGTATTGAAGATCCATAATTTCATTACTTTCTAAATACCACGTTGGTATCTCTACACAATCTACAGATATCCTTCATGGAACTGAATTAGGCTTCACGTAACTAAATCGATATTTTTATTGTTTTCAATCAATTAAATCCTGTATAACTTATATAATAACAATTTGTGGATTGAATAGTATAGCGATGTTTTCGTTTGAATCTGAAGTGCTAATAAAACTTCAAGAACATTAATATTTCAAGACGAGCATCCTTTATATTTATATGAGTATATATATCAGCAAAGTATTTAGCAACGTTGCATACATTATCTAAAAGGAATATTTGCAATACATTCACGATTTAACAATAGGTAATCAATTTGCATAAAACTTGAAACAATTTTGGTATGGCTTTATGAAATGGCTGCAGGTGTCTATTTACTGAGTCTAAACTAAAATCAATTTGCTTCACAGACAACGTTGCCTTGCCAATTTATGGTAATAAGTTTCTGTTTTACGACCTGTATTCCTGTACAGACAAGCGGGCTCTAAGGGTACACTTTTCCTTTACATAGTCAACAAGTCAACATTGTCAAATGACTAACACACGCATATAGGCATTTTGAGAATACTTATAGGCGTCTGTTAGAATACCTACTCGTACAGGAGACGGCAGAGTTATGCTCATGAATATATCTAATTTTAACTGCATAAGGGTGAATACTGAATATCCACCAGAGATGTGCTTGGATGTGATTTCATATATTTGACACCTACCTAGCTGTCATCTTGCGAGGTACGAAATGGATATTCACCCTAAGGCGACTTCCTGACTTGGCGGGGCGGGATCGATATGTGACATTTTCTTCTTTGACGTAAACTTACTGACGTCGCAAAGATTCCCACTTGATATAATACTGTCAGTATTACGTTTGCGCAGTAGTAAAATCATCCGCAGAAGCGAAACAGTACCGCCTTCGCATCGTCCCGCTACCGCGCATCCCGCGCCAGTCAGGAAGCACTCATTTAAATGTAGGGGCGTAGTAAAAAATGGTATCGCGTCGACTGACAGCTGACACTGACATTTGACACTTTTCTCATATCGTACTGCCTCCGCAACGACAAATCAGGAAGTCGCCTAAGAGAGGTATCCGTAAATAGAATAAAACGGGGTGTCTAAAATAGTTCTCAGTTTTTTCGTGAGAAAATAAACACCATTTAGGTTTTAAGTACGAGAACAAAATTAATAACTTTGTCTATATTTATTCACTATAAATGGATTACAGCAGTCTTTTTCTGTCTACTCATTAAATAAATCCTGTGTGGGGTGTATCATTTAAGTCTAGCACCAATTTTCGGACCAGCAATTATTTCATTGTAATGTCATTATATGTACTTAGTACGTTTGACATACGAGAAAAGATTATCTTACTTATCTATTATCAAAAGACAACAAAATTCAATTCATAACAATAAAATTATGAAACACGAAAGTAAGCCGCCAATTAAATTGCAAATTACTAAACGAATAACATCAACAAGCTCATTTCACAACAGAAAAGGGCGGAATGTTCCAGATAATACTCACTAACTATCTAAGAAGAGACCGAAAAAAGCATTTCATTTTCTCATTCAAAGTGACGACGAAAACAAGGAAGGAAAAATAAATAATGGAGTCCAATTAACTAAAACCGGCCAAGTGCGTGTCGGGCCACGCGCAAGGTAGGGTTCTGTAGTCGTCCACCCGTTACATTATGTGGACTAAAAAGTTCGCAAACTTATATTTACTATGTTTTTGACAGAATTAACAACATTTCTGAGTACATTTCAAAGTACATTTCTGAAGTTCGACTATTACTCGTTAACTAGTAATGTCTACTTAGCTGTGATAGTTTTCCTTTTAAATTTGACTGGCAGGGGGGGGGGGGGACACACTAGACCATAACAAAAATTATCACTTCAAAGCTTAATATCATGCTAACCAAATCTTTAATCAAAAAATGCTTTTAGAAACCTTATAATATTTTCAAAAGAGCTACCCAACGATGGGATTTGGCAGAAAAAAAATTGCACCAAAACTTTATAAGTATGTAGGGGAGGTACCCTAAAAAAAAATTTTTTTTAAGATTTTATTCTACCGTTTTGTCGGCGTCATTGATATGTATACTCATGCCAAATTACAGCTTTCTAGTACTAACGGTTACTGAGAAAAACGGGGGTCGGACGGACGGACGGACGGACGGACATGGCGAAACTATAAGGGTTCCTTGTTTACTACGGAACCCTAAAAAGGGAGCCGATAGAATACAGACACTGAAAGAAAGAGGCAATTGCTTGACAAGTGTTTTAATAATGTGAGTGATGAGGCCGCGTGTCCCGTGTGTGTCGGTCTATGGTCTAAGAAAATAAGGTCTGTCACACACTACTAACTGATGTACCGGATTGCCATACCTGGCACAGCATATCATTGTATTGTATCATGTGTCGGTCGGACTCGAGGCCTGTGGAGGCCTCTTATGCGTTTGTACAGAGTTATTTATTAATAAAGCCTCATTCACGCAATGAATGATAATGGTTGATTTAAATCAAAGGATCAATAATTATTTATTAAATTAATATTGCTTAGAATAATTGGCAAATAGCTGAATTAATGATTTTAAAATTCACGACTCCGTGAAATCTATATTTATACTGCGTTGATATTGTTTTAACCCTCCTATTGGGTTTCGTTGGCCGCAGTAGGCTACAAAAGCTTCCATAGCAAAAAAAAGTCAGCATAACATGGAATATTTGAATATACAAATACTAAATATGATCAAAAATCGACAAAACGATGTAGAAATAACAGAAAAAATATTACAATGTACACCAAAGTAGGTAACCATTGAGTTTTTATCCATAAAAGTCGCAAATAAGCCCCAAACCCCATTTTTTTTCACACCAATTTTGAATATTTCCCCATGAATAACTTTGCTCATGACGATTGTTAGCGCATGTCTGATTTTTATCCATTCTGTTTGTTACCACTATGTTAACTAGTGGATTTATATTTGTATTGCTGAGTTCGTGTTTATTCCTGTACCAGACTAAGCTGTTCGTTCGAAATGTAAATTGGAAAGATCTAGTGCGATTATTTTGATTTGTTGACTGCATTTCATTCAATCGTTTTTCTAGTTCCATTAAAAGGTCTCGTTAATTGACTGAGTGAGCGAAGCGATCGAAGGTCTCCGTTTCAGCTTTCGGTATCAATGCTTTCGTATGTCATTGATTCCCGTATGTCCATCCGGCTGTTCTCTCCAGGCCGCATTTCTCAAACGCATCTGGTAAAATTTTATGAGCAGGCGCGATAATTATATGGTTATTTTGTGGAGTCAGTTTTTGGATTTTTTTCATAATCACTCAGCGTAAGAAAACGTAAAAAATGCTCGCGAGGCCTGCAGCTCAGAGCCACTATGATTTAATATTCGATTAGTAGGGTATAAAGCAGTTTAGCTTCGTGAAGATTAGGTATAATAAAAACTGCAGGATTTACGTTTGGAACCACACTGGCGAGTTCTAGAGGGGTCATTTTCTATACTCGATTTTTTTTGTGTCCGAGCTGAAAATCGTATGGTAGCATGAGATAATACGTACCATTTATTTTTTTTCATAAAGAATACATGTTTCCACGTTGAGGTCCACTCAAATTCACGGACTAATTTGTTTTTAAAATACATTAAAAAATACCTAAACGCTCAAATTAAGACTCCGTGCCCTGTCCGGCATCGAGTTTTGAATCAATCAAAAATTCCTATCAAAAACTGTACATTAGAATCACTGATTTCGTGTCAAAAACTTTAACTCGATTATATTTACTATCACTGAGCACAGACACTATTCACTTCACTGTGGTGAATAACTTGTAATTGATGTTTAAAAATCGTCCGAGCGCGAGAGTTAAATTTTGTCGGCAAAATTCAAAGGTCCCTGGCAGCCATCGTTTACATTTGACCAGCTTCGCGTCCTGCTTCACATGTGCTCTCAAATGTCAGCTATTATATATAAAAAATCTATATATAGCAAACCGCATTAAGTTCGAGTAAACCACCTAAGTACTTCGGTTTCTGGGTGGGCGACAATTTTTTTGCTTTTGCTTGCAATTTCGGTGGCCCTTAGAAATTCAAATTTTACATAAGTAATCATTAACATATGTATGCATTATAAAGCACTTTGGTGTCTCTATATAATCGATAACTTAAAATATTATTAACATGCGATTTGAATTTTTTATGATTTTTTTTTATATAGATTTCCAATTCCCGTGTCCTAATTCCCATAGCTTGTTTACCCAAAACAGCTGATTTTGGGACACGGGAATTGGGAAGGGTGACTTATTTTGTTAATAAACCTCATTTAATACCAATAATTATGGATGAAATGCTTAAATAAATATAATTTGTACTAAGTATATCGATTAGAGTTATAGTTTATGCGTTTATTTAAAGAAAACAGGCCAACTGCTACAATTACACTTAGTTTCTTAAATATTTGAAAAGAGTGACCAATGATTGGTAAAATTAGGCTAAATAACTTCGATACAACTGAACTTTATAATTCTTGATAAATTAGATGGTAAATAATAATTTTAATACAATTTTTTCTAAGAAAAGGCAATTCCCATGGACTGATAAATTCCCGTGCCCAGGTCAAATTTTCAAATTGTAATAACTTCCGTAATTTTATAAGTATAAGTACCCCGTAAGGAAATTTTTGTTTATTAATTTTTTTATCAAATTATCAGCATAGAATTTTCTATGTATTATTAGTATTTCTAAATTCCATGGGAATTGGACAAAAATGCCCGTTTGGTGAAATTCACTCAGAGGTATTACAGCTCCACTAAAAATTAAGAACAGCAAAAACTAGCTGGCAAAAACTTTGTTTTTAAACTGCTTAGCTTATATTTATTTCTCTATTCCGTCCGCCCGTCCGTCTAAACGTCATGTAAGTAGGTACATTTAGGTATATTGTTTCAATTTGCTGTAAATAACTTATGGCCGCGATTTCAATTATTTTAATTGTCAGAGGATTTTGTTTAAGGCGTCTTCCTGATTTGTCGGTGTGGAGGCAGTACGATATGAGAAAAGTGTCAAATGTCAGTGTCAACTGTCAGTCAACTCAGTAGTACGAGTACTTTTAACTGCGCCCCATTTAAATGAGTGCTTCCTGACTGGCGCGGGATGCGCGGAAGCGGGACGATGCGAAGGCACTGGTCCGCTTCTGCGCATAATATTCCTACTGCGCAAATGTAATTACTGACAGTATTCCGTCAAGTGGGAATCTTTGCGACGTCAGTAAGTTTACGTCAAAGAAGAAAATGTCAAATATAGATCCCAAGTCAGGAAGTCGCCTTATTTTGTCTTCTGAATCTGAAGTGGTGATATCTTACATTATGTCATCTCTAATAGGGCTTGATGTCGACGTCATAGACATTCTTATTTATTTTTAGTGTTAATTAACATATCGCATCGTAAATCCACAGAGATTTCCGTGAAGTATTCATTTCGGGCCAACAAATTTAGTTTACGTTGCCTGTCCGGGACGGCTGGTCTGATTTGTAGTTCGGATTATATCGCGTTGGATACTGACATTCCATCAATTCATTCCAATCCCAGCGTACAATTTTCACACGAAGAAGCCCATTTTGTCCCATGCCCAGAACACAGGAGAGCAATGGAGTTAAATTAGCATGAAATGAAATGTACGGCTCATATTTCAAACATAAACAGAGATAGAAATGCGCGTAGTGCCACCTGATTTTTCGTTATCACGACACGTTTTTTCACATTGGACTTTACTGCTCCACGCACCTAATGTATATGGTAGCTGGTCTACGTACAAACAATTATAGCGCATATTTTTCGTCACGCAAACTTTTTAAAAAGTCAACGTATAGAATCCATTAGTTTAATGACTTATTTATATCAACCACGGTTTTCAAGAAATAGGTATTTTAAATAAAAGTATGCGAATTACTATGAATTAAAATGAAATATTATTTATAAGCAATAGCATAGTGCACAGGCATAATTTATGTTTTTTTAATATACCTATTACGCTGCTAAAGACTTCAGTGCGGGAATCAGTTTCGCGTTAGCCAGTTAATTACCGCTCTTGGCCGGAAAGCGCTTCTTGCACAAAACGGCTCCTTGGAGTCCATTACTGGCCGACAAATTTTGTTTACGCTGGCCGGAATGGCCGGTCTAATTTGTCGTGCGCGGGATTATATTGTGCTGCAAACGGATACTTTATCACTCGGTGCAGCAACTTTATAGGCGGGATTATGCAGAATGGAAACTTCTTTTGATGCAATTTAAAGTCTTTATTATTCTGGCAAGCTTTTTAAACTTGCGGTGGTGAACAAGCAAATGGCCTGCCTAATGGTGAACAGATATCGTGGATGCTTGCAACTTATAAGGTGGTTGCCGACCATAATTAATGATGGATGAGAGGATTTACCTTAATGAAGGATAGTTGCAAACAATTACATACCTAACTATTTATTTTAAATTGGTATCTTTTCATTCGTTCTAAGCAAGTACCTGACAAAAATCTCGAGGTTTGACAATTTCATTTGCTTTTCACATTTATAGAGCCTCGCGTTTCTTAAATTCTAATGCCTTTAACAAAAATTACATGTTACAAGCAAGAAGCATAACAATCAGTAATACTTAATATTCGTTTAAGGAAACAAAACGTAACCCATTCGCTGAACGCCAAAGCCCTCAATAAACGTCTACAGCTCTAATAATCGAATACAACAAAAATGGAGACGCAACAAAATCATTTACCACATTGACAATAAAGAGAAAACAAAGCTTTTCTATTAGGGTCTAATCTGGAGAACGCGCCGAATGGGCCCCCAGCCATAATTCCGTCCAATAATCCTTTACGATGAAGAGTTGAATAAGCGTCTGGCGCGTTATGGCATATTCTGAACGTCGTTTCCTTAATAATTTGTCTCCGACGAAAGCCTACGGCCCTACTCACAGTTCTCGCTTGGAAATGAACTACATTGTGCACGAGTATTTGGGTCAAACGGAATTAGATTAGTAATTATTTCTTCTCTTCCTACAATAGTTAATCCCCAGTTTCCGAGAATGCGATGTGTTGAGACTGTTGAGTGTTCTAAAGGTGAATCCTCAAATTAATACATGGTCGGTATTGCGCTGGTGACTGCTCCGGTCACAAGTGTCTATAGGCTGCAGTGTTTGCTTGCTTACCATCAGACATTTGCTACTGTCGTGGTATAAAACAATCCGGTTCATTTAGATTGCTGGGATAGAGGGCAGGAATAACATCAGCACGGTGCATTTCATTAAATTGTCAAAAGGGCCTCTACGTGTTGGCTATGTGGTACTTGTTGGTATTCCGGCTCCGCGCACGCCTCCCAAAGAAGGTAATAAAAATCCACGGGCCGCAACTACGTCAGCAGAAGATGAATATATAATGTATGCGGACATATTTCTAAGCCAGAAATTAGGCTACAGCGTCTTAAAGAACTTAGGTAAATGACTCGTTGTCAGTCAACTCAGTCACGGGATTGGTAAGAGTGGTAAGACAGACCGAAAGATTCCTGTCTGCGAGAGACCAAGGCCGCGCTATACCGAACCGGGTCAATGCCAGTAACATTGTCAACCACAATGCTTAACACACATCACTATTCAACAATTTGAAACAATTCTCTGTATATTGTTCGTAACTCGCTGTTTTTTCCCCTGATATGTTGTTTGATGGATACTCAAATCAGTAACTTCTTATGAAACGTCATGTGACAGTGATGTCATCGCAATTTACTAAGATCAAAAAACGACCTTTTTGATATTCATGTATTTATAAATCTTTGTTCATTTAAAATTAAGGCAATATCAAAACAACAATATGTAGGTAGAGGTAGATAACAGACAGTCTTATCGCTAAAGAGCGATATCTTCCAGACTTCTGTTTTTTTAGCAATCTGTCATTATAATATTTATCATATATCCTCCGTTTTTAGGGTTCCGTAGTAAACAAGGAACCCTTATAGTTTCGCCATGTCCGTCCGTCCGTCCGTCCGACCCCCGTTTTTCTCAGTAACCGTTAGTACTAGAAAGCTGTAATTTGGCATGAGTATACATATCAATGACGCCGACAAAACGGTAGAATAAAATCTTAAAAAAAAAATTTTTTTAGGGTACTTCCCCTACATGTAAAGTGGTGGTGCAATTTTTTTTTCTGCCAAACCCCATCGTGTGGGGTATCGTTGGATAGCTCTTTTAAAAATATTATTAGGTTTCTAAAAGCATTTTTTGATTAAAGAATTGGTTAGCGTGATATTAAGCTTTGAAGTGATAATTTTAGTTATGGTCAAGTGTCCCCCCCCCCCCCCCCCCCGCCAGCTAAACGGTGGCTACTAGGCATGTGAAAAAAATCATGGTAGTAGTAAATACGATGAATTTAAAAGGAAAACTATCACAGCTAAGTAGACATTACTAGTTAACGAGTAATAGTCGAACTTCAGAAATGTACTTTGCAAAAGCAAACTTTCGTACAATTTCCATTGATACCTTAGATAATGTTGTTAATTCTGTCAAAAACATAGTAAATATAAGTTTGCGAACTTTTTAGTCCATATAATGTAACGGGTAGACGACTACGGAACCCTACCTTGCGCGTGGCCCGACACGCACTTGGCCGGTTTTAAATGCTTAGAAGTGGCACTGAAAATAATAATTTCATGTGATCTGCCCAAATCTTTTATTAGGAGTAGGTACAATCGTGTATTTATTTACTAACAAAACAAACAAAAAAATCATTATCTCGAGTAATATAATTCATACGGGCTTTGTTTACACCGCTTCGTGTAAATCGAGAAACATTGTTAGGAGATGGGGGAGAAAAGGGCTGGGCTCCCCCTCGAAGGGGGCTCACCGGGTCAAGGGTCACGGGATCCCGTCAGGGCATAGGCACCTAAATATACATAGAGATAACGATAATGGCCATTACAGCCTTATTACCTTCCGATATTAGATCAATTATTGCGGCGATATATCGTTCGCAGTGTGCAATTATTCAATTTCATACTAAAAGACGATTCACGCTAGACCGTTCCGTGTCCGGGCCGCCGGGGCCCGTTTTTAGGGTTCCGTAGTAAACAAGGAACCCTTATAGTTTTGCCATGTCCGTCCGTCCGTCTGTCCCCCGTTTATCTCAGTTACCGTTAGTACTAGGAAGCTGTAATTTGGCATGAGTATACATATTGATGACGCCGACAAAACAGTAGAATAAAATCTTGGAAAGAAATTTTTTTAGGGTAACTCCCCTACGTGTAAAGTGGTGGCTTTTTTGTTTTCTTCCAAATCCCATCGTGTGGGGTATCATTGGATAGCTCTGAGAAGGTTTCTGAGAGCATTTTTTGATTCAAGAATCGGTGGGCGTGGACTATCACAGCCACGTAGACATTACTAGTTAACGAGTAATAGTTGAACTTAAGAAATGTACTTTGCAAAAGCAAGCTTTCGTACAATTTCCATTGATTAAGGTATCAAATGTAATGTTGTTAATTCTGTCAAAAACATAGTAAATATAAGTTCGAAAACTTTTTAGTCCACATAATGTAACGGGTGGACAACTACGGAACCCTACATTGTGCGAGGCCCGACACGCACTTGGCTGGTTTTTTTAGTACAAGAAATCGACGGACGCGCGACGGAGCGTGTATCATCCTTAAGACACACTATTTAATTGTAATTCCTTTTATATGCCAACGATTACATCTTTGTCGACGAAGGTTTACAAAGTATATGAACTGTGGGATGTGAGATATGACTCAACAACTTTCGTATTTATGATTCGATATTCAAAATTAGGTTCTTCATAGCAACCCACACTATTTTTATAACGATCCCTCTTTGAGTATCCCGTGCAGAAAAATACGTAACTAGTAAGTTTTCAAATAATCACAAATATTTACAGCGTCAATCATTGAATAGGACGCGCGTAAAACGAAGTTTAAACGGTTATGGATATAAAGCAGCCAACACACAGGCGTGATAAAGTAAAATTGTGGTTGTGCCGTGCGCGGTGCTTGATATCAAATATTTATTGGAGAGCGCGGAAAGCCCGGCGGTGAAACTGTAATAAAACAGCAACAAAATAACACGTTTAGTGGGGAATAACACTCATTCCCATAACACACGTGTTCTTTTTCGTTTTAAACACATTGTAAAAATAATGAATAGCTTAATCTCCTAAGAGTACTTGCATAAATGTTGAAACATTTGCTACTTATACCAAACACAGCTTAGTTAAATAATAAGTGTTATAAAACGAAAGAAGACACGGCTATTCCGCGGGCGTTAAACACGAAATTATCTACCGTTCCGAATCTAGGTCACTCCCGAGCAAGATTCAAGGCCCAAAGAACAACTCAATAACGACGCCGAACACCCGACTCAGTAAATAAAATAACCTTTCTGATTTGTTTACTTAAATAGAGGCGGAGAATAGAATAAATGAGATAAGGAAACCCTTGGAATTTGATACCGTCCTCATAACAACGTTTTTATCATCTAAATACGCATTCGCACGGAATAATTAATAGTACCTTGACCTGAGTGTACAGAAAACCATCTTCTTCTTTGTCTTAATGATGAAGTTAGCTGTTAAAATTACAAATCTCCTTATTCTAATCTGTCTCTAAAATAAAAATAAATGGATTAATTATAAATTGCAAAACGCACTTGTTATAGAATATCAACGCAATATTGTTCTAGTAACGAATTATTGATTAAGAAATGTAGGAATATATTTTAAGTTAAAGTTTTAGAGTAAACTCAAGCAATTTAACGTTAACGCCGCTGCGCTGAAGAAACCGGAAACTAATCTTGACTAGCAGACCACGACGGCACTACTTCAGCGCTGGAAAACATTATGAGAGAAAACATACTAATATTATGGAAATATGCTGCCAGCTTTCAGTACTGTTGTGAGCTATTTTAAGGATAATCCCTGTCGGTGTCTGACTCAAACCGGCATTGTCAGTTCAATAAGAATCTAGCGAAAGCGGTATTTTTTGAGAAATTCGATAAGCTTCGCTTAGCGCGATTTTGCCAGGAATTTGAGCGGGAAAATTTGGAAAAGGCGCTTAGTGTCTGCTCACGTAAATTATTATAATATTCGCAAAATGATTTCATTATTTTTCGTATATCGTAGTTGTTTAATTTAGTAATAATTTAATCAAAAGGGACGCGGAATTGTTAAAAGGCTCGCGCAGTGGTACTTAATTAAAATTATTCAGTCACCCTCGCAGAATTACCTTTTGAAATCATGTATCACAATCAATAAACAACCAACCAATATATGTATATATTATCGTATGGCTTTATTTTCCAAATGATTAAGTTACATAATAAAAAATAATTAAAATTATTTGGCTATCTAATTTAGATATTTTATTATAAGATTATAACTGTACCTTAACCAACCAATATTATATAATTATTTGAAAACAGAAAACCAAGGTGATATGAAATAAGTAAGTACCTAATGAAGGAATTATTGTATATTTAAGAAAACACCCGTGTTAATAATCATAGTACGTACCTAATTACGGGAGTTGAGCGCGCTAATAGGATTCTCGTCACGAGGCACAATATTGCCTCCACAATAAGCCTCTCCTGGATGCCCTAAACCTCGGGGTGCAGCTCACGTCCGCGGTTCCTCTTATTTTTACACAAAATGCTAATAGCGTATCGGTTTTCCAAACTTAAAGACTTAGCATAGTATGAAACTAGCGCAACGTTCCATCCTAGTTTCGTTTTCAACATATTTCATTTGAAGGAAGACTATTTCTTCGATGTTATGTAGTCTGATTATGATTTTTTTTATTTGAAAGTTGGCCGAATTATTAAATCACGCACCCTAAGTCATGGACGTATGCCAACATTGCCAACTATGCCATTTTATGCAGGCGGTCGCGAAACAATCAAGTGCCGATATATATTATATATCTGAATTGTTGCCAACTATGCCATTT
Source organism: Cenopis cana (assembly GCA_951800055.1). Classification (NCBI taxonomy): domain Eukaryota; kingdom Metazoa; phylum Arthropoda; class Insecta; order Lepidoptera; family Tortricidae; genus Cenopis; species Cenopis cana. The sequence continues at coordinate 7,112,774 of OX637486.1, read as the reverse complement.
TATGCAGGCGGTCGCGAAACAATCAAGTGCCGATATATATTATATATCTGAATTGTTTCAAATAATCTTTGTCTCAAAAAACCCCTAGGTCTTTTCTATGCGTCATGTGTTCGAGTCATTTTAAAGCGTTAGGTTTGGATCTCATATCAAAGGCAAGTAGAGGCATTAAAAACTAAAATACAACACTGTAAGGTTTCAAGATTTCATCAGAATATTATCTGCGGCACATATCACCCTCTTGAGAAAATTGCATACACTTTTACAAAAAGCCAGATAGCGCTACTCTCAACTTACTAAAGTAATAAAACTGTACTTTTAAAACTTAACTAACTTTGCTGTCTCTTAGTCTAAAATTCAACGTCGTAGGTACTTCTTTCAAGATCTTATGCTACTAACAGCCAATTCAACGTTCACGGGGGAGCAAAGAAATTGCAGTAAAGTCCTGGTTTCAGTATTACAGAGTGAAAACAGGTCTGAACTTGTTTTCAGGAGGACCAGAAGGTTTTATTGCAAATGAGAGCTCTGAAAAGGACCATGGTTATGAGATAGTGTTTCGGGTACCTGCTGTTTTCGTGTTGTAATTGAATATCCGAATTGTGTGTACAGTCAGCATCAAAACTTGCTTGGCATATGAAAGAGGTCAAAAGTTTCTTTTCCCTTGTCATAAATTACTTTTGACGTGTTCATATGCCAAGCTACTTTTGATGCTGACGTACTGGTCTTTTATTAACTTCACCTGCACTTAATGAATATTACAAAATGGGACAATATTGATTTGAAGGACAAGTCGATATTCTTTTTTTTACCCAATCCCGTTAGTTTTGCTAGGGGGGGCGTTCGTTGTCGATTTTATGGCAATACAATACTTTGGTACTTGCCATCACACGCGGATAGAATACCTGCCTGTGTTATGCGATTGTTTGTTAAATAAAACTTAACGGATTTTATCGCGTAAATAATGTAGGGTATAAATATGTATACATTTTTGGACCTTATTTCAATGGAATTTTTTATTTGACTGTGGCTTTATAGGCTGGGTCCAATAAAGAGCGATAGGAGTGCGCGGTTGGAGAGTGGCGTGGGGAAAATCCAGGGAAAACCTCCGACACGACGGGTAAAATCCGTTGAAATCATTTTATTCAATGAGTAACAATCGGGGAAACCGAAGGCATTACATTGATTGTTTAATATAACCAACCTATATCGCCAAAGGCAAAAACGCTCGCCACGCCGCCGAGATATCGGGACTTGGCCAATTTTTCTGTTTACACAAGGCTCTTCTAAGTCACGCGCCTTGATCTCGCCCGATTGAGCAACATGTAACGTTCCGTTTTATTTTACTAATGCGATGTTTAGATTTGCAACAGATGCGGTGAAGTAAATAAGATTTAAAGTTAATTTCACGAGAGTAGGTAGGGAGTGCTAAAATAAATACATACGTATATAAGAGAGAAGAAGGGGGTTCTAAGTTCTAACACAAATTGGTATACTTATACTCTATCCCACAGCAAATAGGTACAATAAAGCTCGTGACACGGACGTGATAAACCTCTACCTACCTACTGATAAGATTTAAGAACCAATAAAAATACTCGCGCTTTAATAGTATCAAACAATTATTTGACATATCAAAATCGACGACCGATTTCTTCCAAAGCTGCAGTGTCGCCGCCGTCTAGATGATCGTGTCTTCAAATAAATATATACGATACGTCTAAGTTTATACTGACGTAAGGTTCGTATGCTTGTTTGCCACCGTCGTAGTATAAAAAAGTGACGAGCAAAAATAACTGGTACACTTTCTATGGAACTTCCATACAAAGTGTACCCGTTATTTTTGCTCGTCAGTATATTTCCTAACGCGGGTTAGAATTAAGACATATCAACTGTTCAATTGAACAAACAAAAGCAATCGCTATACTTAATTTTTATCCGATGCTAACGTAATTTTTTTAACTCGTATTTGTTATCAATGTGCCGTGCCCTTCTCCTACAGTGTTGTAGACAAAACAATAAATACGCATTAAAAAGGGAAGCGCGTGGTGGATGGCATTATAAATACCAGTCATTGATACAAAACTAGCCTATTGATACAAGCTTTAGCTGCGGCCTCACCGACAGCAATGGCGAGCCCTCTTGCATTACCATGTTCCCACGCCGCAGCCTCGGAAATGGTCTCCGTTTGACGTGCATTGTCATAGTATGGCGATTGTTTAAATAACGAGATAAAGACATGCACTAATTAAGTATACGAGTATATAGAAAACTCCCGTGAGTTTCAGACATTAAATATAATGATGGGTCACTCACGTCGTTAAGAAATCTCGACATGTTTCGGACTGGTACGCGGTCCTTAGTCGAACAACTGAAACACTTGAGTGACCCGTTTCATTATATTTTAACATGCATTCATTTTCAATTATTCAGTTTAAAATAACTCTTATTATATTTCTACTGTTTTATTTGTGAGGTTAGTGTTATGTACTGTGAGATTGGATAAGATATTTATCTCGCATTTATAAATATTTGGACATAATGAAACGCGTGCCTACACAAAAAGTGACTAGATATGGTACACTGAAGGCGTTTCTAGTGTTCTACATAATTACTTGTTCAGCATACATGTCTCCAAAGGTGGTCAGTGACAAAATCTTATGTAAATGCATAGGCTATGCGCATTTAAAACTAGCGCGCCGATTAATTTTTTATGAAACAGTCACAAGTCGAGTTCAAGTTTGGGTTTATAAAGCCTAAATGCGACTCGACTCGCCGTGAACTTCTTTAGTTGTGTGCCTGAGAGCCAGTGTGATCAAAGTCCACCCGCAATTCACGCTATTCTAGGATATAAGTTCCTAGCAATTAGTATTACAATTGCTTGTAGAACTGAATAAACTAGGGACCCTCTTGTAAAACCTTATAAAACCTTGGAACTTACGTTCTTTTTCCTTTGATGTCAGACTTTGCCGTCAACTCTAAGTAATTAATTCTTTTGCCGGCCCGTTTGAATAAATCACTCCGCATAATAATGTGCCAGTTACTTGTGCTGTTTTAATTCACTTACATAATTTAATAAAATGGGATGATGGGATTGTAGGATAGTGGCGAAGTTAAATGAAGATGTTTAACAGCTTTTAACTCCTGTTTAACGAGTTTTGAAAATTAATTTGAACTCTGTGCTTCTTTTCGTTGAATTTGTAATTCCAGTTATACCTAATGTACGGCTTCTATAGTAGCTCACAAACCACCTCAGATTCGGTTGAAACCGCTCAACCATTCTCAATGGAGCGCAAAATCTTAGAGTAGAGTAGCGTGGTCGCGTCGGAGGTTTCCTCTGGATTTTCCCCAGTCCACTGTCCAACCGCGCACTCTTATCGCTTTAGGACCGGCCTATAAAGTCACAGTTAGGTTAAAAAAATTGCTTGCAGACTGACTGCGAAGTGCTGTTAACGATGTATTTATTACGCGTCCAGGTATGCTTTATTGGATTTCTCCGTAAGCTATTCCATTTGAAATGAAACGGGCCAATGTCGGTCAATTAGGTTAAAAAGTAGGTATGTCAGAATAAGGCCTTCAAAAATATCTGACACAAACTTTGTTTTTATGACTCGCCCGTACCCGTATCAGATATTTTCGAGCATTTGCTTACTGTTCTCAGATTAATCCAAGCGACTACACAATCAAAATGTTATAATTTGTAGCTGTTTTGCTTGCTTTGTTTGCTGATAATTAGAGTGCCAGCTATATTTTGATAAAAATGGACCTTAATAATAATCCCCAGCAACTTCGTCAGACAATTTTTAACCTTAGATAGGTACAGACGCTGAACAATATAATACCATAATTAATTATTAATGTAAACCAACTTAGACTTTTGTAAGTAACTACTTGAGTTTTATAGCTGTGAAAAACTATACTGTATTAGGTATCTGTATAAATGATACCAGCTGGTAGCTCTGCTCGTATTACGTAGATTTTTAAATAACGTTAATAGATCGTTTACACCATGAAGTAGGTTCCCATTCCTGTCTACGCTATGAACAATCAAATTAGTTTGCCATGAGAAGGACTAAGAAGCACACGCAGTCTACTGGATTGTACGACCTTTAAAAGGCTTCTTCTCCCATCGTCTCCCAGCGAAAAAAAACAAACAATATAATACTTTCTAGGTTACCTTTAATTTTAATTAGACATATTTTAAGTTTATTTTTATTTCATTTAGGTTTATTTTCAGTTACTTGTTTTGTAATGTACATTATTTGGTAAACAATATAAAACAAAACAATCTTTTGTTATTCGGCCGGGGATCCCGGTCACCGGTAGCGGACGGCTTTGATTGAATCAGGCGTTACTTTGCGGAATTCCATGATAAATCTAACAATATTCCTTCTGCTATTCCGCTGAAAAAAAAGTGTAGGTCTATCAGTGATAATGAAATGCACCCACTTGGTTATTTTTAACCGCATGCAGAAATAAGCAAGTGGGTGCATCTCATTATCACTGATAGACCTACACGTTTTTTTTCAGCGGAATAGCAAAGGATTATTGTTAGATTTGGCTTCTTTGTTTCAGTAAGGTTAAAACTGACCTGATTCGTGGTGCGCTGCTGGCGAGGGCGCAGAAAAGGCGCTGCAACCGGCGGCGCGGCGACCCAGCCCTCCCAGCTCGGCCACTGAAAACAAACAACCTGCGTAAGAAACTGAAAACAAACAACCATCATCTTGTCCTACCCGTATTTGGCCACTGCGACTACTTCCTGCTGTTGACAGCGACGCTGGTGCGCTCTCTGGTGACTGACATAGCCAATCTTTGCAGCGAATGTACGACGACACTCGCTGCATGTCAGCACCACTACGACATAGTTATATGTTATGGCCGCAGGTGGTCTGACCTTGAGCTCGTCGCACTTAGCGTCAAGTTCTGCACGTCGCCTAATTTCAAAATCGTTTACCCGCGTGAACACAGTTTGCCTCCATTCGGGTCGTCCATCAGCTAATATCTCATAGGAGGATGGCTGTGTTTGTCTTTTTCATGTGACGTTTCAGCACATCTTTGTACCGAAAATACTGGCTACCTTGTTTTCTCTTGCAAGTCTGCAGTCCGCAGTAAAAGATGCGCTTCGCTACTCTAGCCTCGGACAAAACTATAACACTACTGCTGTAGGATGGTGTAAAGGAGGTGCAGGAAAATGAGATCTGTTCCAGCAGTACATATGGGTTCACATGATTAATTAAAGAGGAGGAGTCCTGTATTTTGCTACTCTACCACAAGGAGTTTTAGAATGATACACAAGGCGGCAAATATTTTCCCGGACGGACAGCTTAAATTAAAGAGTATTATATTTCCTTATTTTCCTTTGAACATAATCTGTAATCACAGTATATAATCTCGGCATGATCCTCTAAAATGGTGAAATCCGTCGACAAACGAGAATCATGGATATTATGTCTTAAATGTCCCTCGGAGATGTCATGCATTTATCCCGTCGGCAAACAAGACAAAAAGTGGCGAGCTGAAGTCGGCGTTTGGCTTTCATGATTAACTCGCAGCTGCCTCGTGTTTCTATTTTCCTGGTGCCTAATGCCTATCTTACCGCGGCGAGCTGAGAAACGTTGAACAAGTTTCCTCAGCGAAGTAACAAATAGGCCACGGCCGCTTAGTCACTAATAAACGGGTATTACTGAAATTGGATTCCGCTAAGCTATGAAAATGAAATGCCCTGCTCTCAAATTTAAATTATCCTGAGATGAAAATTAAATACAACCGGAGCGGCCTGTAAATTATAACCTCGATCCGAGAGAAGTTTTCTGTATTTGGCTAAATTTCCCCAGTGGTGGAGCGGATTGTACACAAATCTAGTTTTAATGTAGCATTTTGCCATTTGAACGCAAGTAAACACCGCTTAAATGTACTCTGAAACAATTATAGCAATCCTTTAAATATTGCCCTGACGCTGATTGGATTTATGTAAGCCAATAAATGTAATTTGATTTACTATTCAGTCTTAAATGTAACAAACTTGGTAATCACCAAGTTTACCTAGGTATCAGACGCTCGTTATATCAACACTTTTTGTGTTGGTTATACTTGCGATAAAATTCAATACGCAGTAATTAACTGAATCAAACTTGGATAATTAGTTCGCAATGACTGTGAATATTCAATAAACCGCAGATTAGATCCCACCGAAACTTAGAAAGATTCAAATTTACAACACAATGCTCTTTCGCGGGAGCTGAATTTTAACAAAGTTATCCAATTTACTTCACCGCTTTCGGTCCACGAGTTTAACTTAGATAATGACCGGAAATCTTCCTCATAAAATCTTATTTTGCTGGAACATCTTTGAAAGGTCGTGTAGATATTAATTAGATGAGCCAGTGTAATAGGAAATAGGATGGAATATCAAATAGGACCGATAATGCTGATTTGGAATCTAGTCGGACGGTTGCTTAGATAAGGGGCCGCTATTTAATAACGACGGGCAGCAGTTGGAACCGTGCCATTCTGCTCCTCTGGGTGCAACTTACAGGGTCCGGCGTGCGACCCGCTCTCTTGCTCTTAACGACATTATATCACCTCTACAAACACTATTAAACGTTCGGCATTCTAATGAGAATCGCTGTGAGCTTGGATAGTTTGACAATTGTAAATTGCGATTGGAATATCCACGATGATTCTCCTATTCAGTGTACGTTGTATCGTACGTCAATGGTAATAATTATTTGAGTATTTACAGCTTCATCACCTTGGCCTTCATCTCTGCACGTGCACTTACATAAAGGGAACTAAATCGATTATATATTCGATGGATTGCTGAACATAATATAATACACGTTATCTCGCTTGACTAAGAGAGTGTAATTATAACCGACAGACAAAGGAATACGTTAGGCAGACGTCACCTACGCTCATGACTTGTGACTATAAAAATACATCTTACTGCATTGCCGGTCTTGCTGCGGAGGGGAACTGGACGTACCAAATCCACTAGAGTAATATAAGTTTTTATTCATGTTTCCGTAATAAATGTAGTTTTTAGTATCTAACTTGGTATGGGTGTAGTAATTTAATGTTACCAAATCAAGTTTTAGGGGTCCTATTTAATTAAGCTTAGTAAAAATATTTCCATCATAACAAGTCTCTAAGCCGTGTCCATGTAGACTTACGCTAAATACTTACGCTATTATGTCATTCGTGAACATAATATTACATCCAAATAATAGCATTATTTACAAGAGCAATTATTAAGCATTATTAGCGTCAAGAGAACACTGTTTAAACACGTACATTATCCGATGAGCGTAGAGCCCAATATGCTGTAAATCCTGGTACAAAAGTTTACATTGCGGGGCTGCGGGGTACCGTGTCCCGCCGCGTTCGACCGAACTCCGCAATGTAGTGAAACTTGCAAGCGATCAGATGAGCGAAGATGCAAGATTATGTTAATAGCAGTTATAATTTCCACTTGGAAGTGCCCCTTTGAAGCAAGACCCTGCCTAAGACACTGGCCCGCCGCCAACCCGTTCGTGTTTGACTTTCGGCTTATGAATGAATGAATGAAAGTTTATTCACAGAACATATGGTATATATGTCGCCCTTGATATGTGCGCCGGCTACACAAGATTAACACAATAACTTTATTTCTAAGCTCACAATATGATAATGTAGAATGAATACTAAAATTTGTAAACCTCTTCTAGCTTTAGGCTGCCTTTCCACCAGAGCTATATACAGTCTATTTATCCTTTCTTGTCCTATCATGTAAACAAACTCTCTTTAAGACATTAATCCTTATCACCCTTTTTTCTAGGATTACACAATAATCGTCACTTAAAATGATATGATGAATGAAAACACTTAAAGATGCTCAAAAAGAATTTCAATCCTAGAGAAAAGTGTGATAATGATTAACATCTTCAAAAATAGTTTGTTTACATGATAGGACATGTAAGTATAAATAGACTGTATGCTATGCAGCTAATGCTGCGAGGATGTGATAGCACAGCTCTGAAAGAAAGGCACCCATAAGCGGGTATTACACTGTCCTGAATCAGGCGTCCTAACTAGTGGAGGGGAGTTGAAGCGTCTCGCTCTAACGTATAGGTCGGAACCCTTATAAGTGTCCTGAATTCAGGACAGTGTAATACCCGCTTTAGGGTTCGTCCTAATTGGCGCGCGACTACGCGATGATCGCGCGATCACGCGACTTTTACTTAGAATATTTATTAGAAAAAGTCGCGAGTTCGCGCGATAATCGCGTAGTCGCGTTTGTTTTAGGACGATCCCTTTAGGACACCTATTCGAGTTCAATATATTCGCGAATTTCACTCGCGCGATTGCACGATCATCGCGTAGAGTCGCGTTGTAAGTATTAGGACGATCCCTTAAGTTACCCTCTAAAATAAATACATACTTTTTTGGCTTCATTTATGTATCGGTCCAACCAAATACATAAATAATCACTCACGCTATTTCCATATATTGCAAATGTGTTGATGTACCTACTGCAATTTAAAAATAAATAAGGCTAATCTAATCCATTCTTTCTTTCGTCTTACGGACAGATCGGTGATTCCATAATTTTTGCCACGTTTTGCTATGTTTTTATGAAACATTAACAAATAGGCTAATTCCCGAACACAGAACGCGAACACTTGTCTGAGAATAATTAGAAAAAAGTCATGTTTCGTGTCAGTAACGAACGTAGCTGTTTATAGAAGCACGGAAACATAAATGGCCGCAATTTAATAACGGAACATAAATGCATCTGTGTGCTCCTAATTGGAAGCGTTTAGGGTTTTTCTTTTTAATGGCCTCGATGAAACGGCGCCCCAAAAAAAATAAGGTCAGGGTTTTCTGCCTCTATAGCCCTTCGATATTTGTATTTCGCGAAGCCTTTGTTTTTTGCTTTGATTTTGCTATTACAAGGTTGGAAAGTCAAAATGCATTTTGATGATTATTCGACAGTAGTAAAGCTTTACAGTAATAGTACTTCGGTGAGTGTTCTCAGGAGCTCCATGAGCTCATACCGCCTTCCCTCTTCTTCCATCGGACATCCAGACGTACGGCTGGTTACCATCCTTACCTGGTTGATATTCCTCTTATCTACTCGAACCAAGCGCTTTTCATCATCTTTTATAATGCGCACTGCGGTTTGGGATTAACTGCCGGCAAGTATTTCCGAGTTCATATAACCTGAACCTCTTTAAGGCACGAGTGAATAGGCATTTTCTGGATGAACTCGCTTCACCGTCGACCTCAATTTTGCCCCATGGCTAGATGCTGGCCTAGAGCAATCCCTATCTATTTTTAACCCCCGACGCAAAAAGAGGGGTGTTATAAGTTTAACGTGTCTGTCTGTGTATTTGTGTATCTGTGTATCTGTCTGTGGTATCGTAGCGGCCAAATGGATGAACCGATTTTCGTTTAGATTTTTTTGTGTCATAGATAATTTTATCCCGAGTGTTCTTAGCCATGTTTCATGAAAATCTGTTCAGCCGTTTGAAGATTATCAGCTCTTTTCTAATTGATGAGGGACCTGACTAACTTCTTTATGTCCGATCGATACGAAATTTGGTACCGTGTAACTTCAATGATATTGAAAGTATATGGTAAGGTAACCATGACCTGATCAGTCGTTTGAAGATCATCAGCTCTTTCCTAGTTGATGAGGGGATCTGACTAACTTTCTTATGTCCGATCGATCTGCTCTGTCGGGGGTTTTTAAAATTTAAAACTTTGTATTTAATAAAAAAAGTCAAATGCGGAAGTAGTATAAAGTACCGCATATTGGCCATCAAATGACATCAAGCATTGCTTGATTACCGGTAACAATAAACCGACTTAGCTACACAGAAGTGTGAGCCGAGGCCGCTGTCGAAACATTGACCCATAAACGCGGTGATGCAACCGCCGCGATGATAGATCGCTCTCCAGTTTGTCCAAGCTACCGAACACAACACAACTCTATTTCAAACTCTAATGGTAACAGATTCATCGCACCGGATGACTGGCGTCCGGATGGACGTGATTTTGACGTATTGATATCATACCGGTGCAAGGTGGGTTAAAAGCGCTAGCAATATTTTACGGGTAATTTAATAATAAGTGTCTATAATTTTTTACTAAAGAGAATAGCGAATTATTTTTAATTGCGCGGTTAGTCGTAATAAACGTAGTTAATTTTAGGTAATTTTTAGGTAACTCATGTTAATTTTCTTTATTTTGGTATGCATGATAGTCTGTATGGTATATGTAAATATGGCCCTCGTTACCTGACACAAATAAATAACCAAAATAGCGTGTGAGCGTGACGTACTGATAATAAGACTGGATTAGCAAATTGAAATGGATTACATATAGCTGCATAATGGTGGTTTTCGAAAAATCTCTACGAGTATTTAGGATGCAAATTCAAACTAATCACAGCGTCTCATGAAAAATGGTAGAGCGGAAAGCGTATACTCTTGCTTCTTAGCTTACAAACTTCAGGTATTTTCTACAACAACTTTAACAAGAATATATACTGTTTGTTTAGCGTAGAAGGTACTCTCTTAGCCTTCGGAGTTCCTCTGTGCTACAATATAACTATCTAAAAATACAATATATTTATTTTTATAAAAGTTAGTAGCCATAATGGAACAGACGGCTATCTTTCGTCGTCGTTACTTACTTGTTAGGTTATTTGTATAAGTTTGGAAGGATTGAAATAAGATTAAATGATTTGAAATCGAATACCGCACAACATCTACAGGAAATTACAAAGAAACATATAAATAATCGTTACCGCGATTGGGACAGTTTACAATATTTTTTTAGTCATTCATTGAGAATACGGAGCCCCTTGGAAGCTCATGTTCACAAATCATCTCGAATCTTGATTTAATAAATGATTGTCATAGGCAATGGAGAGCTAATTTTTGTATCTTTAATGCCCCTTTCAAATTGAAAAACCCACACATAAGCTATACGAACAAATAAGAGATAATAGTTGTCATATCGTAGTATAAGATAGTGTCAGATGGGGAGAGTGGTACAATTCATCAAAACACAAACTATAGTAGCTACAGTATCACTATCAACTGATGACCGGTAACAATGCTATCTCATTCACACCCGTATGGTCTAAGAAAAAAGTGAGATAGAACAGAAAAAGAAGCATTACAATAATTCTAAGCCGTCAGTTTTACGCTAAACGCTAGGTAAGAATAAGCGGTGCAAATGAGAACTGCTGGGGTACTCCCTCGTGAGTCATGGATCTTAAGCCTAAAAGGTTGTCTATTGAACAAAATCGATGTTTGATATGTTTTCTACACCGAATCATGCTATCCCGCTCTACCACATAGCTCGACGCCGCCGTCACCGATACGCAAACACAAGTTCGGGTGAATTAACACCCGGTGTATTACGGCCGAATTTAGCCTAAGTAGCAAAAGGAACAGGCCTGTTGGAGATCCGAATTGTAGAATGAAAGAAAAAAGCAAATGTTACCTGGTTGCGGATGAGAATGGACGTGTTCGGCTGGTGGCTGCATGGACGACAGGGCCGAGAGGGGCGTGTAGCGGGCCCCATCTTCGCGAGAACAGCCCTCCTGCAATATCACACACCATCAGCAGAGTCACGCTGACAGGTTCCTAATCACTGTCGATTATGCGAGCTGTAGACCTCGCGAGGCAATTTAAAGATTTCCGATAAGTACTTGACTAAAAAGAACTATATATTTATCGAATATGTTCACAAAATTTTACGATAATGGTTAAGAAATGCGAAATCTAGAAAAGAACAGGCGGATGGATCCGGATATTTATACGAAAGCATTTTTGTCGAGGCTTAAACAGATACCTTCGTTTCACTCAGTCAATATGTTATCATCCAAATACTTATAGCCTTCAGTGTTTATTCGCTCTCCGTCCATCTTATAACGTAGTGTGTAAGATATATTACATATTGGGGCGGTCAATAAGTACTTGCTGAGATTTTGCGGCACTATTTTCATAACATATTTATTATGCGTATTTTATTAGTTAAAGAAATTTCGCGGATCGGCTACCAAACCAACACAAGCCAGATCGCAGTTGAGTATTGTTTATGCATAGTTGAAGAATTTCAATGATTACAGTACCACAAAACAAAAGGAGTAACTACGCTCGGATCGATGGAATCTACGGCGAAAACAAATTATTATTCAGTAATTTAAGCAGTAAGATTTAGTTGACATATTTTATAAGTACTTTCTTCACTGTATTAGCGAGCTATTATTACGTCATTGTTAATTATGTAATTACAAGTAGGTTAACAACCTACTTACTTACAAATTACAATAGTGTTGTCAATATACAATAGTTACAACAACTGATTCCTTTCTTCAAACATAGTACTGTAAAAAGAATTTCCTTATTGTCTTGCCGCAAAACTGAAGTAAGATTGTAACATAAATCGTTGTATAACGTGACAGTTAAGTGCGAAAAGGCGTATTTTGTTACTCCAAGCCGTTAAAAGCGTCAATGTTAAGCAGCTATTTTCCGCAGCTTCATCCGCTTGGCAATTGTATTTCGCTTATCCCGCCGGAAACATTTCATTAATCCGCGAAGCAATGTAGGTATGGTACAATCATAAGTAGGTGTGTTTATAAAATCATGATTATACTCTCACTTAGATGAAAAGGATCGCCTTTGATGTATTATGAATTTGGTCAATAAGTTCTTCATAGAACTTTACTTCTTCTTCATAGAAGGAATAAATATATAGTGGAATAGACCCAAAATAAATTTCAATCAATGAGAAAATTTATTTCTAAACTTAGTTTATGACCCGACGCTGCCATGTATTTTAATTACACGCGTAAGCTGTAACTGTAAGTGCATGTCTTCATTAGTATTTATCACTAATGATAGATTAATTAAGTCGCAAGGCTTAATTAATTGCAAAGTGGCATTAACTAAGAAGCGAAATTGATATTTATCAGTGAGGATCCCTGACGCTCCTGAGTGTTTAACATTACGTTAATAAGGTTTAATTTAACGCGTCAAACGATATAATCTGCGTCAGGGTAGGACGACGGTTACATCTTTCACGCGTAAATCGTTCTCGCTTCAATTGATCACTTTAATCCACTCGATATTCAGCGTTTACAGTATACACAAAAGGCTTACTTTTCCACGCACCTTTTGGTAGCTTAAGCGATGAAGGATAATATAGTAGGGATGAGTTCCCCGGGCGTGTTTACATAGAACTTACTTCATTACTGGGTATTAATGAGAGTCAAAGCGCCCGCAGGCGAGCTATCCTTATTTACATGCTCCGGTTTGCTGACTTTTTGCCGATAGATCATCATTATGTTCAGTTTTTTACTAAGACAAAATAAGCAAGTAAATATAAGTAAAAGTCTAGTGAAAGTTGGAAGTAATTTGCTTACCTTATCGCAATTCGCAGTCGCCGTCGTCTGGGTATGACTGGTTGAAGATATACGATATTGCATCCCAGAAACAGTACAGAAGCCTTCGTGGTGGTGAGTCGAATAAACCCCGGTTATTGTGACGTCAGTATCTTGGTTCACAATAACTTCAACCTTTTGCTTCCTATCCTTTGTTGTTGCATCGTCTTTTTCTTTTTTAGGCTCTTCGTTTTTTGCTTCCGACTTAACGCCGGAATTTACCCCGTTTTTTGGCTTCTGAGAAAAAGACTCATCACTACAGGAATCCGATGTCGTGTCGTCCTTGCTAGATTTAGGAGAACGTTTTTCATAACTGGCAGCGAGTATGGCAGTGGCGTTTAAACTCGCCATTCTTTTTTGGACAACCATATCTTTTAGGTCCATCACGACTTCATTTCGATTTCGTTTCTTCTTGACAGGCACTCCGGCTGTTTTCTTCATTTTAGCCGGCGGTTTTTCTGAATCAGATTTGCTTGCTGATGTTTTCGGTGAAGCTTTCTTTTTGTCTACATTGACAGGTTTCTTTTTAGATTCCAACTCGCTGTCTTCGCTAGATGAGGTCGACGATTTAGGGTCCCAGTATTTACCAGCGCTCCTTATTCCGGGAACACCTCGCAAAGACCGCTGGATCGGAGGGTTGTCATCTGAGCTTTCCGAACTATCTTCCTTTTTATTATCTTTCTTAGTGTCGTATTCAGATTCAGATGTTGTTTCTGCCTGATTCATCTCTTTCGGTTTTGATTCTTTCTTTTTGGTTGTTGTCGGCTTAGATGTACTTGGTAAGATTGGTCGGTCAATTGTTTTCATGAGGCCCAGCTCCATATGAGTTCTGCTTTCATTTTCATATAAGCAATGGACTTTAGCGATCGCATTAAGCGAAGCCATCCTATGTTTTTTAGGTCCCGACCACATAGATAACAGTTTCAATCTTCTTTTACTTGGTTTTTCGTTTCCAAGTAAAATAGAGTCATCCTTTAAGTCAATGAGAGAATCTTTTGAAAGCTCTTTTAATTCCTTGGAAGTATTTTTCTTAGCCCCATCGGTAATCCTTTTATATTTTTTTGTTTTAGTCTTTTTGCTTTTTGGCGTCTCTGACCCAGAAGAGTCTTTGGTGTCATTATCATCATTTGATTCACTGTGGCTTTCATCTGATGATGTGTAATGGAATGATTTAGTGTTAAGAGCAAATTTAGACGTATCTATGTCTTCATCTGAAAGGCCGCTCTTTTTATTTTGTTTTTTACCCTTAGTTGTCTTTTTGGTTGGTGTGGTAGTTTTAGTTACTTTTTCTTTTTCATTTTTATTCGGTGTAGGCTCTTGATCAAGAAATTTAATCGGGCTGAATGGCTTTCCAGTTATACTGGATTTGCGAGCCACCATTTTATAGGATTTGCTGACTATTGGTTTTTCCTCTATTTCTTTTTCAGTACTATCAATACCAGTTAAGTTTAAGCTCGAGGTAGCATCATTTTGAGCTGTGTTTATTTCTTCACTGCCTTTCTTAGCCTTCAATTGTTTGACTACTTCTTCAATTGGCCGATGAGGCGAATATTTCTTTTTCTCTACTTCTTTTTTATCAATGATGGTTCCTTTTACTCTGGCTATTGGACGAACTCGACCAACATTCTTATTTATGGGACTTCGGAATCCGGATAAGATGCTTTTCGGGGAATCAACTTTTTCAGTAAAGGTATAAACGTCAATCTCAGGGCCAGGAGATACCAAAGTATTTAAAGCGCTTTTTTCATTATTGTGTTCTTCTGTTTTAGTTTCGCATTTCATTGACAAAAACCTTTCAGAAACACTAAGGTTACCCTTAGAATTTTTGCAACATTTGACATCAATATCAACCGTCCGTGGCGGGCGACTGGAAGTGAAAAATTTGGGTGGCCTCTCAACTTCAATTTTAGGAGATGTTTCGGTTTGATTTAATACGGAAGAACTAGAAAAAGTACTGATGGAACCGGCATTATTAGTACATTCCTTGTCTTCAGGTTTTTCAACAGGTTTTTCTAGCTCACTTTTAGAAATTGACGCTTTCTCTTTGTCCTCAACTTTTTCCTTAACCGATTTTTCTTGAGTCATATTTTCGTCCTCCTTATCATCGCTATCCGAGCCACCAGGTTTGTCTGCAGGGGAAGTTTTCTTTTTTTGTAATGCACCTGTTTTCTTTGTTAACACTCTTGATTTACACACTTTCGATATTAGCTTTTTAGGTAACCCAGAATTAATTTTGTACTTAATATTCTCATTATCATCGCCATCTATCGATTTGACCAATTTTGACTTAGGTGCAGTTTTAGGCTTCTTCGGACATTTTTTAGCCAAAACTTTCTTTATACTTGCCGCTGATGTCCCTTTTGGCGAATCTTTTTTCTCTTTCTTAGCCTTCTTAGTAGGCGATTCGCTGCGGGATGTACTAGCTTTTGATGTCCCTGCTTTTGCCAATTCATTGTTATCACTTTTGTCTGAATTTGAAGATTCTTCTTCATCTTTTTGATGAATAGCATCTTCTAATGTCTTTTTAGCGCTTTTCGGTATGGCTTTATTTACCAATGTCTTGCCTTTTTTAGACGCTACAAGCTTTTTCTTAACTTGTTTAGTATTGGAGCGCGCCTTGAATGCTGTTTTGCTCACAACCCCCTTCTTCAAAGCCTTTGATGCCTGTGACCGCATTGTCTGATGGGGTCAGATAAATTTTGTCGTCATTGACGGCCTGACGACGAGGTTCACATCCTGAAACAAAAGAAAAGCCAGATAAGTAAGCTGATAACACTATTAAATATTATTAATATATAATTAATTATTCCGTTATAAATTCCAATTCAAATATGAATTATTCATCAAGTTATTAACTGAGCATCTATCACAAAGGCTGCCAACATCACTAGGCCAAAAAAATCCTTTCTTGTTTGATTTGCCCCCCCCGACAGATGTTTGGGAATATCGAAGATGTTCTTAAAAAACTTTACGCAAGCGTGGATACCAACTCTGTTGGAACACCGTCTTTAACTATAAAAAAACAAGTATTTTGGGTTTTATTATTATTACACATAATAGAAATTATCTACAACAAACCTAACGTATATTTTCATAACAAGTAAGTACTTGACTAATATACGTTAGATTAAAAGGATTTACTCGCTTAATTTTAAAATTGTTTAATTTATAAAGTATTAAAGAATATGTTTAGTAAACTTATGCCTAGTCCTAGAATTGAAGTCCATAATGTCCATATAACATTGAATGTGTATCCTGGCGAAAACTACAACCTCATGGATATCTATGTAAATCCAATAAATTACACTAACAAGCGTATGCAACAAAAAAAAAAAATGAGCTACGACTGCTCAGAGCGAAATAATTCTTCTAAAAACAAACATCTGCCGATAAACATGTGCGCACGATCATATCAAGCATGTTCACCACACACGAACAACCGTTTTTGTTTGCCCGACAGTCGCATTAAATACTCGTACTGTAAATCGATAAAAGCGTAAGTGCCATTGAAATCTAAACATTCTTGTACCCTTTGAATCGGTGCGCCACAATTTTACCTGCCACGTGCGGTCCGGTCATTAGCTACAAAAAAAATATCTTATCATCTGCCATGTGCTTACAAATTTAGGACCATTATAGGATTTGTGCTTTTTCGTTAAAATTAATCCGAATAAGAAGACACATGTAATTGTAATTGAAATTTTTATGATATGTAAAATAAAGGCCCGAAAATAGGGCTCTACTCCGAGAATTTCACACTGCAATTAGCAGACATTTTATGTCTCCGTAAGTACCAAAAAGGTAAAAATCCTCATGATGAGACGGGATTCTTGTCTGTCCGTCTTTCGCAGTTTTATTTTTAACGACATATTGAGCGTAATATTGATGGGACTTTGCTGTCATGCATCATTATTACCACGATCATCCAATCGATCGATTTCTCCTATGCTATTCCTATTCCATATATTAATAAGTATGTATTTAACGTTTATTTTATCGTTGATAAATAATTATTTACGAATGAATTTTCTTGCTCCTCGTGCTGTCGTTGGTCTCCCCGATCCTAGACAAAATATATGTATTTCTAGAATCCTAATCCTTATGCAATTGAAAAGACATGAGTCTAACCTACACCATAACAAAACGGGAGATAAAAAGGTAATAATATAACCACTCTTCGGACACAGGTCAGAAAGCGATGCCCGAACTATTCCAATAAAAGTTTTAAACGCTTCGCCGAACAGTTCACGGATGTTTAATATTTGTTCATATGCCACGCGCTTACCGATAATTGTTGAAAGAATAAATATTACGTGTGATTTCAGTATTTGAATTGATAACATATACCTAC
Source organism: Cenopis cana (assembly GCA_951800055.1). Lineage (NCBI taxonomy): Eukaryota > Metazoa > Arthropoda > Insecta > Lepidoptera > Tortricidae > Cenopis > Cenopis cana. The sequence goes on along the minus strand of OX637486.1, from coordinate 7,094,991 downwards.
ATCTTAGAACAGTCTTACATAGAGTGAAATTGAAAGTAGTGCGTCCTGAATGTGACAAAAAAAGTACAGTCTATATTCATCCTTACATGATATATCATGTAAACAAACTCTCAGAGATAAGTGTGATTAAAGCCTTCAAAAATAGTTTGTTTACATGATAGGATGGAGGGATGGACCAGTGAGGATGAATAGACTGTATGCGTGACCGTGACAAGTCTGGTTTAGTTTTTTTTTATGAAATTTTAAATAAATTTCGTTCTCAACTGCAACCTAAAGTTTATTCAGTTAACATCGCATGCAATTGAAGTTATCCTTTAACAAATGACTAAAAATAGTTCCTTTCAGTATGTAAGTGCATCTGAATTATTAGATTCATTAGGTGTGTAGTTAGTTGATACCGATTGCAGTTATTTGCTCAAAAGATGAACATTGCACCGGACTGGCTGTTCGAATCGCGCGCTCTCTAATTAAATGTAGTTGATTTAATTTTGCTCAAACGAAAATGAATTTAACGTTATACGTCGAAAATAACGCTGGATGAGGGTAATTGTCGGAGCTGCTATAAATAAAAGAAACACTATCAATTTAAAACTTTAAATGAAAGAAGATTAAAGTGAGTTTTTTATTGCAAAAAACTTAAGCTACTAACATGATACTAACAATGTCGAGATTAAAAGCGCCCACGCGACAAATTCGCGATGAGAAAAATAATTAAAAATAGTTGCCACGGCACAAAGTTGAAGTATAATGTAGAATAATGATTTCTGTGCAATTCTAAATAATGAAACGATGAGACCGAGCGGCTTTTGCCGAGTTAATTTAATAAAGGAATAAGCAAGCACTGTTATTGTTTGTGGGAGGACCTTATTGCGGACTGAAGTGAACTGCCGCCGAGCTTCTGTTTGCTGTTTAGTTTTTGCTACAAAAAGACTAAATAGAATAATAAGGTTACTTGTAATATCATCACTCAACTAAAGAGGACTTACAGGAGTCTTATAAGAATAAATACTTCAATACTTATCCTTTGTTTTTGTGTTTTTATTAGCATAAATGGCGTAGTGACTGTTCAGACTTACCTGAAAATGAACGTGTATTTCACTGTACATTTTAAACGTCAAAGGCATTCCTTAACAAACAACGCGTATGCAGTACACTGTTAACATTTTACTAACGTTTTGAATTCAGAAACGAGGGAGAAGGGAGCGCTCCATCTAAATTCGAAACCGATAGCCTTTTAATAGTGTGTGAGATGATTTACAATGTCATCAGCATACTGAAGCGCTCAGAATACATTTTCGCGCCTTCGCGGAGATTCCAAGAGGGTCGCGGCGGGCGGGGCGGTAGGGGGGAGTATCGACCCGGCCGCCGGGCGGAGAAGCCTCAGACCTCAGATTTACTTTAACGCCACTTGCACGTCAATTACGGTAATTCTGATAAGAACTGCCAAGTGCCGGTACACTAATGTAGCCAAAACACATTTTATGACGTTTCATCGATCTAATCTAAGGTGTGCATTTAGCAAAAGTGTTTTACATGATATATTTCGTACTTTGTATTTCTGTTACATACTATTTTTTTGTATTTTGTATGAAAGAATGTAAGACTGCCATAAATTTTATGACTTGTAGTCGAGCGAGGGGCCTTTATAACTAAAAGTGTCTTGTATTGAATTGCCTATGTTACAATCTTGTTTTAATTCGTGTTTGTTTTGTTCACTTTTTCTTTTTCATTATGATCAGAGTTAATTCCGGGTCTAATCTTTTATGAAGTAGTATTATATTTTCATCCCAGTTAGATCTACTGTGATAAATCTAAGCTACCCGTTCGGTTTGGCCGCGACTTCGTCCGCGTGGCTTTTAAATCGCGATAAAATTATCGCTCTTCCATACAAACTTCCACTCCTTTAAGGGATGATTTCCGGGAAAAAAAGCATCCTATGTCCTTCCCGGGGACTCTAACTATCTCCATGCCAAAGGGTCTAGCAGGATAAGTTAACAAGAGTGGCCCCCACGACGGATTTGGTCATTATCCTGCACCCTTTCATCTAAATCGGTTCAGCGGTCTAAGCGTGAATAGGTAACACACTTTCTTTAGTATGGTTTTATTTCCACGGGCATCTCGCGGAGGATTTCAATAAATAAAAAACATCTTATTAGAGCAGCTTTTCTATTTCGAAATTTTTAAGAACTCGGTATTGTCATATTACTTATTCTGTGGTATTGTTTCAAAATATAAGTAAACATTAAATATAAATATTTGTGGACAATCTTACACAAATCAACCTAGTTCCAAACTAAGCAAAGCTTGTACCTACTATGGGTACTAAGCGACGATATACATACTTCTATAGATAAATAAATACTTAAATACATAGAAGACATCCAAGACCCAAGAACAAATATTCGTGCACATCACACAAATAAATGCCCCGGCCGGGATTCGAACCCGGGACCTCCAGCTTTGTAGACAGGGTCACTACCAACTAAGCTAAAGCGGTCGTCAACAAACGTAAACATTGTATTTATATGAGACAAATCCCACGAACAAAATCATGAATCTAAAGTCTAAACGTGGTATAAATATTCATATAGCCTTACTCACAACATATCAGACAGAGAGCGAGCATTTGAGCTAGTTTACCGTCAGTTATCTAATTTACTAGAATTGCTCGCTTAAATGAGAGTTCCAAACATCTTCCCACTTGTAAGCAGTGAAAATACTACCTGGGGCCCTTACACAAAGGAACTTGTAATGCTAACGTAAGACTCTTTTCAACTCCTCTTGTTAGAAAGAGACTTCCGCTTGGAATGGGCCGGCGGAACAGTTCTCATTGAATCGCCACTTTACGATCATAACCCGGGTAATGTTTGGTGATTTCACAGAATGTTTCGAAAGGTTGTGCCGATGTTTCGAACTTGATTTTGATTAATTATTTTCAAGCAATCAGGGATCTTATTGATACAACTTGACGATTTTGGATGGACACAAATAACAGTTCAATATTTTTTTTCAAGTTTTTCTTCCAAGAATAGAGGTTTTCTCAAGTTCAGTCTATAAAATTGCGAAGACTTAATTTCAAAGTAGGTAGGCACCTTTTACAGATGCAAAAAGTTGATGTTGCTTGCTAATAAAGAGATCGCAACAGGCAGATCCAATGTTCACCAATCGGTGATCAATCAGGTTTTATTAAGTAACAAATGGAGAAATCTATACATATAATAAAGCAGAAGAGGGTCGAAAATCTGTACATTGAAGATATTAGTAAAAAAATCGATGGAGGGGTCTAAGAATCGATAACAGAACACGTTTCAACTGTTTTTAGAATTCGTGTCTGTTTGTCTGTTTGTCTGTTTGTCTGTTTGTCTGTCTGTTTATATGTCTAACTATCACGCGAAAACTAGCGAATGGATTTTAATACAGCCTTCACTAATATGTTTATTGGATCTTCGGCCAGGTTATAGGCTATAAAAATCATATAGGTTAGGGATGAAAGGGGGTGAAAAGAGGGGTTAAACTTTGTATGAGAAGTCTTTCAGTTCATGATTTACAGGCTTCAAAATTGGTAAGTATATACATGGACGCAAAGTAAATAGAACCCCATTCAAACATTTTATAATAAACAGATAGTATTTGAAAAAATGGGGGGTGAAATAACAATACCTCTGCCTCTCAGGGCTAAAGACAAAAATACAAAAGTCCCTCAAACCATATTAACTGTTTGAAATGAGAGATCTAATTATGTTGGTCAGTCAGTCTCTATCAATATTCACAAACCTTACTATGAAACCTCGGTTTTTTTTTGTTTTCGATGTAGGATGTAGGATACCTACGCAGAGCGGCGGGCTCTCGGTTGCATGGTAGCACTTGCGACATGTACCTATATATTAGGTATGCGCATTTTTGTCTAAAATATTGTTTATTGAGGTGCTCATTACAAGAATGATATCCATTTTCAAATCGAAGATGGCGGACATTTACTTATTTACTTTTCTTAATAATCGATATGGGTGTCATTGAGGTTCTTCGAGGTGCCGATTAGTTGCGTTTTCCGTCAGCAAAATGTATAAAATACGTTCAGCGCGTAACAGACATAAATTTAGGGTATATTGGTATTCGTTAGTAAAATATACCTACGTAACAATAAACATCAAGTATGACCAAACTCGAAAGTTATAGGCGGATAAGAAGCAAAAAAAAAACAATTCTCAGAAAATCACATAACTCTTAGAAGCAACCAGGGTGGGTGCGCTATCAACCAAGGCCTCTACTCCATCTTCGAAAGTGAAAGAACAGACCAAAGTAGGTATTCAGTTATACCTATGTTTTACAATAAAGCACTTTGAACTTTGAAAGGTATTCCACTAATTTATGAACAAAAAAATATCTATTCAACCACCTCTTTACAAAGCCATTTGATAGGTCAACAATTTCTTTTTGTTCAATCATCTACATTGCTTGATGCGTATGAAGTATTTTCCTTACCTGCATCATAATGTTCGAATCATTTCGCACTCGCTTCTTTATCTACATTACTTGACGCGTAGGAATTATTTTCCACACCTGCATCATAATGTTCAAAAACGTTAGCGCGCGCTACGCTCGCTTTTTCATCTACATTACTTGATGCGTTTGAAGTCTTTTCCGCACCTGCATCATAATGTTTGTAAAAATTTCGCGTTCGCTACGCTCGCGTTTTCATCTGCATGACTTGATGCGTATGAATTATTTTCCGCACCGGCATCATAATGTTCGAAATTTTGCGCTCGCTACGCTCGCGTTTTCATACACATTACTTGATGAGTATGAAGTATTTTCCGCACCTGCATCATAATGTTCGAAAAATTTCGCGCTCGCTGCGCTCGCGTGTTCTTCTACATTACTTGATGAGCATTTTTCGCATCTACATCATAATGTTCGATAATTTTTGCGCGCCCTACACTCGCGTTTTCATCTACATTATAGTTGATGCGTATGAAATATTTTCCGCACCTGCATCATAATGTTCGAAATATTTTGCGCTCACTACGCTCGCGTTTTCATACACATTACTTGATGAGTATGAAGTATTTCCCGCACCTGCATCATAATGTTCGAAAAATTTCGCGCTCGCTGCGCTCGCGTTTTCTTCTACATTACTTGATGAGCATTTCCGCACCTACATTATAATGTTCGAAAATTTTCGCGCGCCCTACGCTCGCGTTTTCATCTACATTAGTTGATGCGTGTGAAATCTTTTCCGTGCCTGCATCATAATGTTCGAAACATTTCGCACTCACTACGCTTGCGTTTTTATCTTCATTTTTTTTTTCATCACAATGTTCTTTTTTTTTCATTTTGCGCTCGCTACGCTCGCGTTTTCATCTACATTTCTTGGTGCGTATGAAGTCTTTTGCACACCTGCATCGTAATGTTTGAAAAAATTCGCGCTCGCTGCGCTCGCGTTTTCATCTTCATTACTTGATGCGTATGAAGTATTTTCCACACCCGTATCAGAATATCCGAAAAATTTCGCGCTCGCTCCGCTCGCGCGCGTTTTCATCTACTTCCTTCTTCTTAATATATGTTTTGTCCTCTGTCATGTGTTTCATGTGGCATTGAGCCGACGTGCGCAATGTTTGGCGAGACAGCCGGTGTAGAAGTTGATATGGATATTCACGCGAATGAAGTCGCGGGAACAAGCTTAGATAAATAAATTTAAATCATAAAAAATCCTCTCCCTGTGATCCTGATCTGTGTGTCTGTTGTGTGTTTGTTGTTGTTTAAAACTGGACTACCCGTGCGAAACCGGGGCGGGTTATACATGCGAAAGTAACTCTGTCTGCCTGTTTCCTCTTAAAATGCTCAACCGATTTAGATGAAATTTGGTATGGATATAGTATGAGTCCTAGGGAAGGACATAGGATACTTTTATCCCGGAAATCATCCCTTAACGGGGTTTAAGTTAGAATGGAAGAGAGATAACTAGGTAAGCGCAAGAAATAGAAGATTTTTTTTTTTATTATTAATACCTAATGGGATTGCTCTTGGCCAGCATCTAGCCAGGGAAATAACATTCTAACGTGATGACCGAGTTCTACGCAGACGAAGTCGCGGGCAAAAGCTAGTATAAGAATAAGCAAATTCTTAACTTACGCAACCTGTAAACAAATTAACTGCCGAGAAAACCGCCGCTACCAAAGAGTGCAACATAAAACTATTTTACTTTCACAAACACGGGCTAAAAGAAAATTCTCGTCTCCATTGTTGTTTCCGCGTTAATTGGATGAGCATTACCCTGAGCCGTTATTCACAATCTCACTATAGACGGACCAGTGTAAGTCAGATCTCTGATTTTGCGTATTTATTACGTATCCTGATGTCAAGATACTAGGGTTTAGCGATGAGCTGGGATGAAACAAGTAGTGATTAGCTTGCGCGGCTCCCGTCGGATCCCGCGCTAACTGACTTAGCGTCCGGGAAGATTAGGATCAATATAATCTAATGTTGAATTATAAGTCAAATTATTTGCAATTTATTTATATACTAGCTTTTGCCCGCGACTTCGTCTGCGTAGAACTCGGTCATCACGTTAGAATGTTATTTCCCTGGCTAGATGCTGGCCAAGAGCAATCCCATTAGGTATTAATAATAAAAAAAAAAATCTTCTATTTCTTGCGCTTACCTAGTTATCTCTCTTCCATTCTAACTTAAACCCCGTTAAGGGATGATTTCCGGGATAAAAGTATCCTATGTCCTTCCCTAGGACTCATACTATATCCATACCAAATTTCATCTAAATCGGTTGAGCATTTTAAGAGGAAACAGGCAGACAGAGTTACTTTCGCATGTATAACCCGCCCCGGTTTCGCACGGGTAGTCCAGTTTTAAACAACAACAAACACACAACAGACACACAGATCAGGATCACAGGGAGAGGATTTTTTATGATTTAAATTTATTTATCTAAGCTTGTTCCCGCGACTTCATTCGCGTGAATATCCATATCAACTTCTACACCGGCTGTCTCGCCAAACATTGCGCACGTCGGCTCAATGCCACATGAAACACATGACAGAGGACAAAACATATATTAAGAAGAAGGAAGTAGATGAAAACGCGCGCGAGCGGAGCGAGCGCGAAATTTTTCGGATATTCTGATACGGGTGTGGAAAATACTTCATACGCATCAAGTAATGAAGATGAAAACGCGAGCGCAGCGAGCGCGAATTTTTTCAAACATTACGATGCAGGTGTGCAAAAGACTTCATACGCACCAAGTAATGTAGATGAAAACGCGAGCGTAGCGAGCGCAAAATGAAAAAAAAAGAACATTGTGATGAAAAAAAAAATGAAGATAAAAACGCAAGCGTAGTGAGTGCGAAATGTTTCGAACATTATGATGCAGGCACGGAAAAGATTTCACACGCATCAACTAATGTAGATGAAAACGCGAGCGTAGGGCGCGCGAAAATTTTCGAACATTATAATGTAGGTGCGGAAATGCTCATCAAGTAATGTAGAAGAAAACGCGAGCGCAGCGAGCGCGAAATTTTTCGAACATTATGATGCAGGTGCGGGAAATACTTCATACTCATCAAGTAATGTGTATGAAAACGCGAGCGTAGTGAGCGCAAAATATTTCGAACATTATGATGCAGGTGCGGAAAATATTTCATACGCATCAACTATAATGTAGATGAAAACGCGAGTGTAGGGCGCGCAAAAATTATCGAACATTATGATGTAGATGCGAAAAATGCTCATCAAGTAATGTAGAAGAACACGCGAGCGCAGCGAGCGCGAAATTTTTCGAACATTATGATGCAGGTGCGGAAAATACTTCATACTCATCAAGTAATGTGTATGAAAACGCGAGCGTAGCGAGCGCAAAATTTCGAACATTATGATGCCGGTGCGGAAAATAATTCATACGCATCAAGTCATGCAGATGAAAACGCGAGCGTAGCGAACGCGAAATTTTTACAAACATTATGATGCAGGTGCGGAAAAGACTTCAAACGCATCAAGTAATGTAGATGAAAAAGCGAGCGTAGCGCGCGCTAACGTTTTTGAACATTATGATGCAGGTGTGGAAAATAATTCCTACGCGTCAAGTAATGTAGATAAAGAAGCGAGTGCGAAATGATTCGAACATTATGATGCAGGTAAGGAAAATACTTCATACGCATCAAGCAATGTAGATGATTGAACAAAAAGAAATTGTTGACCTATCAAATGGCTTTGTAAAGAGGTGGTTGAATAGATATTTTTTTGTTCATAAATTAGTGGAATACCTTTCAAAGTTCAAAGTGCTTTATTGTAAAACATAGGTATAACTGAATACCTACTTTGGTCTGTTCTTTCACTTTCGAAGATGGAGTAGAGGCCTTGGTTGATAGCGCACCCACCCTGGTTGCTTCTAAGAGTTATGTGATTTTCTGAGAATTGTTTTTTTTTTGCTTCTTATCCGCCTATAACTTTCGAGTTTGGTCATACTTGATGTTTATTGTTACGTAGGTATATTTTACTAACGAATACCAATATACCCTAAATTTATGTCTGTTACGCGCTGAACGTATTTTATACATTTTGCTGACGGAAAACGCAACTAATCGGCACCTCGAAGAACCTCAATGACACCCATATCGATTATTAAGAAAAGTAAATAAGTAAATGTCCGCCATCTTCGATTTGAAAATGGATATCATTCTTGTAATGAGCACCTCAATAAACAATATTTTAGACAAAAATGCGCATACCTAATATATAGGTACATGTCGCAAGTGCTACCATGCAACCGAGAGCCCGCCGCTCTGCGTAGGTATCCTACATCCTACATCGAAAACAAAAAAAAACCGAGGTTTCATAGTAAGGTTTGTGAATATTGATAGAGACTGACTGACCAACATAATTAGATCTCTCATTTCAAACAGTTAATATGGTTTGAGGGACTTTTGTATTTTTGTCTTTAGCCCTGAGAGGCAGAGGTATTGTTATTTCACCCCCCATTTTTTCAAATACTATCTGTTTATTATAAAATGTTTGAATGGGGTTCTATTTACTTTGCGTCCATGTATATACTTACCAATTTTGAAGCCTGTAAATCATGAACTGAAAGACTTCTCATACAAAGTTTAACCCCTCTTTTCACCCCCTTTCATCCCTAACCTATATGATTTTTATAGCCTATAACCTGGCCGAAGATCCAATAAACATATTAGTGAAGGCTGTATTAAAATCCATTCGCTAGTTTTCGCGTGATAGTTAGACATATAAACAGACAGACAAACAGACAAACAGACAAACAGACAAACAGACACGAATTCTAAAAACAGTTGAAACGTGTTCTGTTATCGATTCTTAGACCCCTCCATCGATTTTTTTACTAATATCTTCAATGTACAGATTTTCGACCCTCTTCTGCTTTATTATATGTATAGATACTTAATACTTCTCTAGGAAATTAAGTTCATGGAATTATTGAATAGACCGGAGACTCCGAGGACTAGTCGTGTGTTATCTAAAGTTTTATTGATGCTAAATTACAGCTGTTTATAGCGCAAATTAATTAGGTTACTGGAGTTACATGTGTTTCAATAAATGAATGGATCTATTTTCTAAGAAACTTAGATACTTAGGTAGCAGTGGCGGAGCGTCCATACAACTCGATTCCCACCGGCTTGCCTTATTTTCAGCCAGTCCAGTTCTTTTACTACGGCTCATGAAGAATAAGATAGGCAAATTATTTCCGGCTTCCCTTAGAATATTTTTAACGCGCCGCCACTGTTTAGGTAGTACTGAAAATTATATCTAAATAACTTAAAACAGGTAATAACTAACACCTGTCATTATTAGTACGGAAAATTATATTCAAGATGTAGCTCATTACGTACGCTCGGAAACGTTACATGATCCCTTTAGACACTTAAAATTATAGCACACACTAGTACCTATAAGTTTATGTGTCATTTATATTATTTTATTGATAACGACGTTGATAATGCAACCGTTTAAGTTTCACGCCTATTTAAACGTCCGTCTGTCGATTCGGTATCACGGACCGACGGGTATATTGATGAACCCTCGCCGCCGGTTACGAAATCGACGATGAAATATAACGCCGATTTAATGTCAGTAATGATGACTGGCGGGACGGTTTCAACTTTGAATTAAAACTGAAGCCAATTCAGCTAGTGATTGTAAGAGTTATTTAATTATATTATTTAAGTTAAGGAAAAACGGGACCATTTCGGTGCGTTTTGCAAGGATTGGCAGAAACTCGCACAGGACCGAGACGAGTAGAAAAAAAGGCCTTTGTCTAGTAGTGGACACAAGATAGGCGTAATTATCTGAAAACATTAAATCTCATCAATAATAATGACGGCTCATCTTTTAAGGCATGCTGTTTTCCTTCAGACCATTATAGAAAGGAAGATTGGAGGAAAAAGAGGAAGAGGAAGGCCAAGAAGATACTACTTTGAGCAAATAAAAGAGAAGGTCATGTCATCGAAGGTCGCGTTCGGAAACTTGTTATTTTTAGTTAAGTCTTGTATACACTGTCGTTTTTCTATTTTCTGTTAATTTTTATTTTTATTTTATTTTTTAATGTGCGATGGCCGCCGTGTGTTACTGATGGTTCCAACGGAAGACCAGCGCTGGTACTTACGCCAGCTACATGCTGAGTTGGGACCATTTTAAGACATATTTTGTACTTACTTGTTTATCTCTTATTTCCTATGTAACTACCTTGTGTTTTATGTGTCATGAATAAATGTTTTTCTATTTCTATTTCATATCAGAGAGTGAAGGAGATAGCAGAGGACAAAAACGGCTGGCGATTGCTCCACCGACAAGAGTAGTAAACGGTTGTACTTTGTTTCGCAGACAGTTTCATAGATGTATTTTTTCGCAGAATTTTCATTTCATAGAAAACATTTTTTTACAAAAGGGTTGCAGTTCTAGCCTAACCTAGTTTTCTGGTAGATCTAATTCAGTTCTACATAATGGCATTTTAGCTGTACCTAAAAACTTAACGGTTTCTGAAAAAAAAAGTTTCTATGAAACGAAAATTCTGCGAAACAATACATTCTATGAAACATTTTTCTGCGAAAGAAGCCGACACTGTAGTAAAGTCTTAAATTGAACTCGATTCCCATGTCGTTCGATAACATAAAAAACCTCTAACTAATAACCGTAATAAATCCTTAACACGTCAAAACATGAGCGAAATTGCATGCAGTTTGTAAAGTAATTTGCAATCAACAATCTACAACTCAGCGGGCAGCATGTATCAATCAGGATTATGCAGTGAATAAAGAAATCAAGTGTCAAAATTATAAGACGCAAGCGCACCTCGGGCCTTTCATCGGGTTTATTATACGGCCCCATTCATTTTCACTTTGAACGCAGAACTCGTCTCTTGGCAATTTTTCTCTTTTGTTGGGATAAGGAGACGCTGAGCACCCACTAGATATGAATAAAAGTTCTCAAAGGATCTCAATAGAGGCTGTAAACACGTCTTTGAAGATAAAATATAGTATACCGAACCGATATGCCGACGCGTGACGTTAGCAATGTGTCTTTGGAGTATGTTCGGAAATCATTATTAGGTCAAATGATGTTATATAATATAAGTACATTCAGTAAAAATATTCTAGCTAGGGCACCGGAAATCATTTGCCTTTCTTATTCTTCGTGAGCCGTAGTAAAAGAACTGGACTGGCTGAAAATTAGGAAAGCCGGTGGGAATCGATTTGTATGTACGCCACTGATAGATTACAAGAGTTTTCAGAATTAAAGCGGGAAGAGAAAGAAATAAAACTTATAAGCTTTACTTGCAAGAAAAGTAACTGACGCTAATAGTCTCTTTTTCGTTTAATAATTTTCATATTTTGAATATGACTTCTATTTTCGTATATATTAAAATTTCGATTTCGTATTATAAAAACAAGATATAGAGATACGTGCATGTGATATTGCAGCCTTGTAAGCATTTATCATTATTGTCATATAGGCAACTATACAACATACAACTTACGTACAACGTAATGTATTTTCTAAAAAATCAATGGTTGGATTGGATTGCTCTCGATTTCCAGTTCCATAATTGTATGAATTTTATTGAATTAGTCCCGAATATGTCAAAACTGACATTACTCTCTTCCCAGAATTGACAGATTCTCCAGCAAACACGATAAAGCACTCAGTTAAACCCTATAAATCGAAACTGTAAATTACGGTTAAAATTGTATGTCTTGATTGACTTAATCCAATTTACGGTTACGGCCGAAATTATCCACGAAAATAAAACTTTTGAATCGGTATGGAGTGTTTTATAAATAATTCGTTCACCTTTGCTTATTTATTCGGCAATAACATTGTGAACGTAACTTTTTTCCTTTGAAAACAAGGTTGTTTTTACAAAAACGGTTGAGGATGTTATATGTTTTATTTCGCTCAGCCTACGGAGCGACGGAACATGAATGCCAATAAGCCAAACATGAGTCGTTATTATCGCGTGTGACACAAATTTGGTAGACGACAATTTGCTTATTTATTATTGGAAACCATATTTACTAAATCCTGATCTACGTTCCGTGAATAATTTTATGAATCCACGTATTTACATTCGTATTTTTTGTCATTTTAGCAATCCGCAGGTAATTCATTACCATACCACGCACATACCTTCGGTTATTACCGAGAATAAAAAGCGATTTTTTTACAAGTTTTTACAAGTACACTCTTCAATGTGTAGGTAATGTAATGTTTGTTATGTATTCTCCCGGCTTCGGTTTATGATTACAGCTTATTAAAGTATGCAATTCAATATGAGCAAAGGCTGAACAGTTCATTTAGGTAGATACTTATTATTTTATTCTCTCAAATCTTGTAATAAATAATGACGTATAGGTACATCCTGTTTTTAGAGTAAAGTTTATAAAGTAGTGTCACTATTATTTAGGTATTTCAATGGTTTGTGCTATAATATGATATGATGTTTCATTTATTTTATTTTATTCGTGGCTATTAATTAATAAATAGAGGAACAACCCCAGTAAGTCGACTCGGATAAGTAATTAGCTTTAAAAGTTGAAAACGAAAACTTTTAGCGAAGTTTTCGTTGTCTATTCAGTGTTTCGTTTCGTTTGATAAGCGAAGCGCTTGAACGGCAGTCTGGAGTCACGGAAGTAATTGTGCTTTAGAAATTCACGAGTGTTCAGGACGCTTTCAGTGGTTACGTTGGATGGGACACGACACGAAATAACGTTTTGGTTAAGAAAAATAGGGGAGATGCTTCTTATTCTCAGTTTGACCTACAAATCCTGACGAGCAACCACCCACCTAAAGTGTCATTCAATGGAACTTGCTAACAATGTAAACAAACCGCCATATTGAAAAAATAACCTAACTTATAAAACCATTTTAAACTTTTAATGAAATATCCAAGATACAGTTATTAAATTTTATGGTTATGTGTTACATATTATCAATAAATTATGTCTAAGTCTATTTTACGGTAACGACTGTCTCAATAGTGAATGGTTTTAATGGTGTTTGATGAGGTGGTGTGAAAATTCAAGGAGAAACAGTGACAAAACAAAGTTACGTCTTTTGTTTACATAGTTAGCAAGTTCTATTGAATGACACTTTAACGAGCTTCTCACACTGAAAGTGAAAGTGTTAAAATTGTAAATGTTTTAGCAACCATGATACCGATGCCTGTAAACATATACTAAATTACAGTTGTATACAAAATGACTTAACAACGTCATTTCCTGGTAATGATTATACCGGCATTTCAAAAGCTTATCGTGAAAATATTGGCTACTCAGTGAATAAACGCCGAAACCGCAGATTAATATCATTCCTACCATCACACTGACACGAACGGCGCGCTCTACAAATGCCTACATCCAAATTACTACTCAAACCCAAATTCTCACATTTAACGATCTTACGAAACATGAGCTTTATGCTCAACAGCGCAGGGTCGCCTTTGCAATATAATAGCTCAGTAAGATACGAGGACGGCAAAGAACACTCGTCAAATTCCCCTAACCACAGAATCTGAAAAGGGTCGTCAGTTTTCCATTCCCGCTGTCTCGGCTCAAATGATAGTCAAATACTCCGTCGGTTAAATCGAATATTGAGATCTGCCTGGGATTTCCATGATTTTTCAGGTTACAATTAGTAAACAGTAAACATATAGGTATTTTTAGGGTTAAAAAATGTTTTCTATCTTCATGGACGGGAGTCAAAATCAGAATTCGATAGCGCGCAAAAAAATGGCTCAATACTAATCGACTACCTACAACTTATGTCGCGCTTATCATCATCATGATGACCATGGGTAAGTATATCAATGGCGGCTCCCGTCTTAAATGGTCTAAATGCTGGAGGGAGCTTAATTTAAACGTGCAGGTGCATTTAGATTTAGTTCAGGCAATTCTATCCATACCTACCCGAGTGTCGATAACATTGAAACGTCTTGTGTTTGGTTTTTCCTAAACTAATTATTTTAATCAAGAGGCGACCACGGACCGGAAGGCGTGAACTGATGACCTGGTACAGGTCGCGGGAGTCCGCTGGATGCGGGTGGCGCAGGTGCGGTCATTGTGGCACTCTTTGGGGAAGGCCTATGAACAGCAGTGGACGTCTTTCGGCTGATATTATGATGAGGATGATGAATAGGCATTTCCTATTTATTGCCGACTGCTGAATACAGGCAGGGATGGGCAAAATTTATTCGAATGACGAATAACGAATAAGACTAACCAATTTATTCGCGAATGACGAATGAATTTCTCGAATGATTATTCTTATTCGCGAATAATAAAATCGTAAATATTTTATTATTTGAATAATTATTATATTATGCGTGCTTGTTATGACCAGCGGGGTAGTAGTGTTTTTTTTTGGTTGAAAATTGATTTTGTATTAAGCAGTAACGCTGCTAACGCAAACTAAGCCTGCCTCCCTTAATGCGTTGTATAAATGAAGGAAGGTTTGACGAATTTCAAGCCGAGTAGTAATCGCACCTATAGCTCAGTGGGCTAGAGCGACTGGCCGCGAGTGCCGGGAGTTCGTAGGTTCGTGCTGCCTGCTCGGTGCCTAAGTTTTTCAATTTTTCCTTTATTTTCTAAAATTTGTGGCTTTATAGGCCGGGCCCCTTAAAGCCGTAGGAGTGCGCGGTTGGAGGGTGGACTGGGGAAAGTCCAGGGGAAACCTCCGACACGACCACGCCGGCGATTTATACACTGGAATACTCTAAGAGTTTGCGCTCCAGTGAGCTTGAGCATTGTGCTGTGGCTTGAGCGGTTTCAACCGAACTGAAGTGTGTGAGTGAAATCGAGCTACTGGGAGCTTTGTCGCTGGTTCACTAAACCTAGTCTAGCTGAGAAGAGTCCAGGGTAGTTGTGTATCTTTTAGAACGAGCTTTAGGAGAAATCAACTATCATTTTCCCTATATGTCCTAACGCCTATTCGTAAAGTTATGGGACTCACTAACAAATCTCACAATCCTACAGTAGCCGTATTTATATACAATCCGAAGTCAGATCACATGGTTTAATATATGAAATATCTGGTTCCCAAATGGTTTATACATTGATTGTTGTATATGTTTACCTTGCATAATTGCATATGTGTAGGTACAAACCGCGAAAGTTTAAAGTCTTATACATAGGTAGGTATATTACGTCAAACAAAACCAAGTATCGATAAAACAAACCAAAAAGTAAAATTCACTACCGTCCCCAATTTGTCCGGAAACGAAACCGATGGACATACCTACGGAACGGGGAACTAAGTGACTCGCGTCCCTATGGAGTGCGATAGGCTATATCGCGACAGTAATGACGTCATATCCGCCCTTCGGCTCGATGCGATCGCCCTAAACGCCATGTCAACTGGCCGTTTGCGGGGACAATGCGATGCGATATTGTTTTCGTTGTGTGCTTAATCAATCGTCGATCGGCAATGGACATGAATGGACATGATAGGACATTTATAGCGGTTAAATATTGTTAGAGTAATAACGATATTATGTCTTAAATGATTTGAAAGTTTGTTTTTCTTTTGTTTTATTATTGTGGAACAAATACATATACCCATATTTCATAAGTATGCATTGTTTCATCACCTTATTTTGTTTGTATAATTTGTATATAAAATTTGTTTTCTCGCAGTTTTTTTGTTTGGTATTTAAGTTTTCATGTTGGAATTAAACTGACGATGAGGTACCGAGGATTAGTATGTGATTATTGAGATTTGGCGGAATTCTTCAAATATGATTGGCCTATAAAGCGATCTGCCTACAGGATGTGCATACATTTATAATGTACAATATGAGGAAATATGAGGTAATGAATTTTGTTTTGAATAATATTCGGATTCACCATGTGTTCAGGGAAATTGGGTCAAGCCGGGACAGGTTCGTCAAAACACACGAGATTGGTTGGGAAAAGTGATAACAGAAAATAATTCCTGTGTGATTGTTTACTGGTTATGAGATTTCGTTTCTGGAATATTTAGGTTTGTTTGTACCTACCTATTTTTTAATTTATGTTTTAATTCAATCCCTATTTATTTTTGGCCTTTGTCAAATGTATCCAATTTTGCATTATTTATTTCTACATAAATCACAATCGATACACGTTCCTCTGCTTTTGGTCTCGTTCCGTATTGAATTCCTTTTTATTACTTGTTCATTCGTCGTTTTGGTTTTATCTTTATGTACCGATAATCACAAATAGCGATCGAGTGCACCTCGAATGTGACCATGATAAATGTTAATATGATAGTGACGAATAGCAAAGAATTAGTAACGAAAACGGGAAGTAATTGTATATTATCGCATCTGTGTCTTTTACTTCGACGACGGCGACGTTCCATCGCTTTTAGTACAAACTTTCTTGACAGACAAAATACTTTCACGATAATTAAACAATTTCATTATGGCTTACTAAACGAAAGTGCTAAACTTCTCCATCCGGTGTTCGTTTACTTTCTAGCGCGGACTTCCCGCCATTGATCGAGTTGACTCACATTTGTCTACGTAAGTGGGCCCTTTGTAGAGTGCTCACACACACGACACATCGTAGGGAATAGGGACATTAGTGTACCGCACTAATCGAGCAGGATCGCAATGTCTCTTGAAGTAAATAAATACTGAGTCGGAGAAAGGATAGTTTGTTTGTTCTACCATTAAAATCAATTAAAAAACCGGCCAAGTGCGAGTCGGAATCGCGCACGAAGGGATCTACCAACCAATAATAACGTTAAATAATATCACGTAGAATTTTGGTCAAGTGCGACTCGGATTTTAGTTTTCCCATACATTTTGAGACCCAGCGGCTGATAAAGGCAACGAGCAAAGTTTTTTAAGACTTTTTGTATAGGAGCTCCCCTTAAATATTTATTTTATTTTGTTTTTAGTATTTGTTGTTATAGCGGCAACAGAAATACATCATCTGTGAAATTTTCAACTGTCTAGCTATCAAGGTCCATGAGGTACAGCCTGGGTGACAGACGGACAGACGGACAGACCGACAGACGGACAGACGGACAGCGTGGTCTTAGTAATAAGGGTTTTACCATTTGAGTACGGAACCCTAAAAATTAAACATCAAAGTGACCGGCTGAGGAAAAAATAATTTTATCCATTAGGTATATGTCACTAATTTCTCGCTTCCCGTGCTGAACAGAAAATGCCAATCGAATAGTAAACAAATAGCGCAATAAGGATTTAACGTGATAAAATAAACATACGGATAAAAATAAAGTTAGCGAAAGAAAGAAAATAAATAAAAGGAACACTCGATTATAAATAATGTATTCGAGTTGGCGGCCCAGCGTCCGAGCGAATAATCTTATCAAAGACATTACCCGCGCCGCCAACTTAGTGCGACCAGTGCCTACAGTTTAATACAAAAGCAAATTTCCTTTCCAAATCGCAATTCGCAGGGCCGTTTGATTCGTCGCGACGGTTTAAGATTAGGGCACAAAGCCAGTGTAGGAGGAAATTCCGATTTCCGCCAATTGTTAAGGTCCCTTCGAAAATGAAATCACTTGTAAGGTTCGCCGAAACTGAATCACTTTTGCGGCGCTTGGGTCTCGCTCAGCCAATCCCTCGATGTTACTTCAGTCAGCGATCTCGTAGCGATTCTACCACGTTTTAGTTACAATATGAGGCAATCTGTACGCAGAGAACTTGCTCTATATTCATAGGGGTACGGTAACGCGATGTCTTTGTCTGTCTGTACTCAAATTGGGAGGGAGCAAAAGCTATATGGGTTTATACAGTTGTTGTTTAAAGTTTATGATACCTATATTGGTAGTTTCATAGATCATCATTCACTTGCCCATTTCCTATTTATTTGGGGTCGGCGCAGCATGTTTTTTTCTTCCATAGGAAGGTACATATCTCTGTCACTCGTCATTTCTTCATTCATATTTTAACTCTAACACAATCCATCCACCCTTTATTTGGCCTACCTCGTTTCTTACATCCATCCATATTCATCTAATGCTCTTCTTGTCACATGGCTTTACTCGTAATCACTCCTCATTACAATGTCAGGCGATTGGGTCTTGGTTTATCGGCAATGGGTGCTACTTTCAGGTTTCGCCTTATATACTTATTACTTAATTCTGCTCATATCAACATGCCCATCTCAATATTCTCATCTCTGTAACATGCATGCTCGTTTTATCTGCATCTTGAACGCCCAACATTCCAATAAATACATGATAATGGAGACCTACATCTGGAATATAGCGTTGTTTGGAAGCGAGACGTGGACATTAACTCAGCGAGATAGAGAGAGATTAAGTGCCTTCGAGATGTGGTGCTGGTGGCGAATGGAAGCTGTAAGCTGGACAGAAAGGAAAACAAATGAAGAAGTTTCAATTTGATAGGAGAGAAGAGGCTGTTTTTGTCCTCAAAAGCAGCCTCTTCTCTCCTCGATCGAGTACAGAAGAGGAAATATGCTGGGGCATACGACATAAAAACTATAATTGAAGGAACGATAAGAGGGGAGACGAGGCAGGGTATGGTGTATCAAGAGCTCAAAGCATTGGCAGAGAACCAAACGGAATGGCGATTACCTACTCCACCGACAAGAGCTAGGCCCTGAAATATAATATGATGATGATGATGGGTCTTATTACGATTTTATAGATTGGTAGCAACTAATATACGGATACGGATACGCCCTGACATAATTGGTGGGCTACACCTGCAAGTTTTCCCTTTCCTTTGTGATAGTTTCCAAAGTAAAACTTTGTGGTGTTGGTGTTAGTTGGGAAGTAAATATTAATAAATAATAATAATATGCCTAATACTCGTACACCTTGATAGGGTAGCCGAGGAAAGTTCTGTAATCAAATTATACTGTGTGTGTATAACTTGTTGTGATGCTTGATTTCGTTAGTCTCTAAAAATAGGATTGTTATGAATTATCTTGTTAAGCTTTCCATAACAAAAAAGTCACAAGGAAATTCGTTGATGAGTTTCAATTTTATTTTAACTTATCCAATAAGAAAATACGACTGACCATTGGTACTTCCTCGGTCAACGGATAGGTATCTTATCCTATCCCTACCCAGCGAGGAAATGTGGCCAGCGTTATGGGCACCAACACCATCTCTAGGGGCAGCGATCTTGGGGGATTGTAGAATGTAGGTATATATATATCAATGTTATGTTGGTATCATCTGTTTTTCAATATACTTTCTTACGCCACAACGCCACGAAATTATAAAACTGGGCCAGTGTATACCTATAAATGGGAATGTTATTCAAACTTAAAAACTAACATTTAACATTTCATTTTCATTTAACATTTGCAATCTCCATATATCAAGCTCGTAGCTGTTGCAAGTATACAAAATTGAGAAGTGCCTACTTCAAGCACTTGCTTGAGAGAGCACCGATACAAAGCTTACAAATACTTAAAGCGCTTTTTAAGTAACATGCCAGCACTTACAGCTGACGAACTCAAACTCACGACATTCCATATAAATTGCACGTTCAGTTGGCAGAATGTCAAAATGGGGGAACAATTACGATGTCGCGTCCATAAGGCTTACACGTCGTCACACGTTTCATGTCTGCTGACAAGTTGTCATTTCATTGGTGCTATGCCGTGTGCTGCTGTCTCAACAGCGGAGAGTTTTGAGGAACGTTGTCAAAAGTTCGGAGGAAACAATGTCGTTATGTCGCGGCTTCGCATTGCAAACGAAATAATCGAGAACACGGCTTGTCAGATGAATTTTTTGGCTCTCAAAATTCCCACCGGTAAATATGTTAATAAGGAAAGAAAAAGATTTGAATGCAATAAAAGGATTAATTGCAATTACAGCCCTGAAAGTCAGATATGAAATGAAGGTCACCTCAATAAATGAAAAATAAAATATACTAGACGCTGGGCCAGCTCCTTATATACAATGTGAGCGCCGGGCCCCCACGGCCCAAGCGTTTCAACCCCAAACGGCTCAAACATGCAGCCAGTATCAATGGCTGCATATTTGCGCCGCTTGAGGTTTTCTGCAGTGTTCGCTGCAGCCCCTGCTCTGATTGAGGTCCCTGAAAGATGGGACGGCGCTAGAGTGTCCACGCATGTGGCATCCCATACTAGGGGCCGTCCCAACTTCCAGGGAACGAGGGTCATGCCATCCGGTCTTTTGCCGTCATCCCTGGCTAAGCCCGATGGCTCTAACACCGCTGGGACTCCGGCGGTGACGAAGGCCCGTCGCAGGATGTCATTCAGGCTGGCATGTCGCGATGAGCGGCCGGCGCTTCGCGTACATGACAAGCCGTGGACTCCGAAACGTGTTACGTTGGCACCACAGTGACATTGATGTCCAACCACGCAAGATGCCCCCAGACGCAGTGCTACAGTTAACCTAAAAGCCTCAGTTGTGAAAAGTGTTCCCAGGTTTTTTGATGGCAAGGCCTGGAGCCATGCGCCCGACTCCCACTTCGTTCCGGCTAGGAGACGAGCTCGCTCTGCAGGGCTGGTTGACGTTTCGTACAGATTATCCCGTACCAGCACACAGAGCGGCTCGTCCCATTGGCGTTGCGAGTGGCGTATCGTTGGCAAGTCTGAGTTGGGGCAAGCAGCCGTCCAGCTATCGATGGCCTCCGGTAGAAAAGGTGAAACGAAATTGTTGGGATTTAGTTTTAGAATTTGTGAACAAAGATTTTGTGTGTTATAAACGGACGAAAGAAAGGCAGGAAGTGCAATACTCGAAATTTGTCTTATTCCAATGCCACCGTGCCTAATGGGCAATGAGGCTTGAGTCCACTGGCGGTTGTCTAATTCCACGTTGAAAACGGATGATACTGTGGATTTAATGAGATCGTCTAATTTTGCCAAAAGGTTAGGATATTTCCACAGATGGCAGCATCGGAGGGCATACGTAAATTTGGGCACAAACAAACAGTATTTTATAATTGTATACGCCATATGGGGGTTAATTTTGAGTAAACGTTCCGAATGGTCACTATAATTTTTATGTCGATCATTTATGTAGCCTGGAAAGGCTTCATCCAGGATTGGTGAGCCTAAAAGGACAAGGGAACATGAATCAACTGTTCTAATATCAGGAGCAAGAGTACGAAATTTTGATAAAACTGTATCTTTTTCCTTGCAGTTGTCCAAAAAAAATAACTCACACTTCGAGAAATTTAGAGTTAAGCCTATTTGCGAAAACTTTTCTGTGAGGACTCGTAGATCTTCGAGCACTTCGTCGGTCTTACCACCAAGAGTTCCATCATCAAGATACCAGGTGTTAAATTTTGAATTTAGATTTTGTATGATAGGGTGGATGGCGAGACTGAAGAGAGCTGGTCCCAGCGGGTCGCCTTGCTGACAGCCAACTGATGATAATAAAAGGTTGTTTTTGAACATTAATTTAGAAGGTGTGCTGTAACATTGCCAAATAAAGTTATAAATTTCGGGAGTCTTTTCTTTAACCTGGGTGAGCAGGGCGCCTCGGTTAATTAAAATATTGATAGCACATGATTACTTTAAACTGTATTCGTAACTCGTTTCTATTGAGATATTTGAGATGCCATTTTATCAGGGAGGGAATACGTCAATATTGCGTGCCCTGAGACTTATTTAATTATTTATTTTTAACCAACCTCAAAACATTAGCAAACGTATAATTATGACACTCGTTATAGTAGTACATTGATTTTAAAACTACCAATTTTCAATATACCATGACTAAGCACAGATTAGTCATGGAATATTGATTCTGTCGTTGAAAGTCATCATTGATACAGCAGATAGATATTTGGCTTTGAAAGCATGTTACATAGCTCGCCGAGTGCGAAGTGAACAGATTGCACACGCGTTTGTAGCTCCGGCTGCATTCAGTGACAGATTGTTGTCAAAAGGTATTTCCTTTCCGGTTTTTCACCGAAATTCAGGTTCGACCAGAACTGAGCAACTGAACGGGGCGCCAAACTAAATGGAAAGTAAAAAGCGCAGTAAGAATAATTTTATTTCTACGTCAGAGACGTCTTCGACGTCGTTTCGGGGATCTCGACGACACGGCTCTAACGATTTTGATGAAATTTGTTGTGTGGGGGTTTTCGGGGACGAGCAATCGATCTAGCTAGGTCTCATGCCCGCAGCAAAGCTCGATCGCCCAGATATTAATCTGTAACACGACTTAACCTTAGTAATAACAGCATCATCAAATTTTGCTTCAATCTTGTTAAACACATTGGAGGCGCGTTTATTTAAATATTATTTTATTCTATCAAATATATTTTTCCATTTTTTTCGTGAGAATAGCTATTCCGAGGAAAAGCTTTGACCTGACGCAAAAGAATGTTATTAGAGTGAAAGTTTAAATTTTAATGTCGTTAGAATCTTAAAGCTAACTTGAAAATTTAATAATAACTTGAAAGTTGGAAGTACGATTATATAATTGTTTCTCTCCTTCAACATTGATCCCTTTTAACGAAGGATACAAAATAAAGGAACTTGACATAAGGCTCGAAGGAACGTTATACGCAATACTGGACCGAGCTTGATTTTATACATCATATCTGCAATTTGGTTGCCAAAAAGGTCCAAACGTGGGTGTGACCTTTTTAGTTATTTTTAATGCAACATGTATAAAAACAGTCACACAAGAACAAACACTTCAATTTCTTCTTATCATGAGAGTTCATGTGCATCTTTTTGTATTTTGTTCGTGAGTGACTCAATTGATATCAGAATCACTCGATATCGTGTGAAGTCCAAAAATAAATGAGTTACGTTAAAATTGTGAAACTTTGAAATGTGCCAGACACCCAAATAACCAGCTGTCTGCATTGTAAGTTCAACACTTTTGTTCATGGAACAACAACTAGACGACGATAACTTTGATACTTCCTAAGATTCATTTAAAAAATGTATGTAAAAAGTAGCATGCAAGAAGAAAATCATGTAACAGTTGGGATGACAATGTTATCAGAGGGTTTAGACCCTGAAGAATACGGATCTGCCTGTCTCCATCCCCTTTTAGCCGGAAGTATATTATACCGGAAAATGTGCAGCTCATACAAATTTAACATAACTTTATCACCCCAACTGTTACATGATTTGCCGCTTGCACTGTTTAGAGACGCGTTTTCTAGTTCTGGGCCTAGACCAATACACATCCTAAAACAAAATTGTTCCATATTTAAACTTTTATTTCATATCAGTAGCTTACTCCAGTTGGATTCTTTTTTTTCCAGCCGAACGAACCGGTATCAAACTAATGATGATTGAAGGATCCGACTTATTATTTTGATGTAGAGTACTTTTATCTCACGAGCGCGCGTAAGCCATGGTTGTGAGTTGATGCACATTGTCTATGTGTGCGTCAGCGCAGGAGCTATGAGTTCACGTTGTCTATGTGTTCATATGTGTCACAACAACGGCCAACCCGCGCTCGTGAGATAAAAGTAGATACTACCTATAACATGATGATGTGAAGCAAATACGATCCTAGAAGCTTCTTTGTAAACTCTTTGATACCTAATCATGTCTCGTTGCTATTGCATAACGTGTTGCGATATGACTATTAGCTGGGCATTTCGAATAATTGGCTGAATAGCCGGTGAATATTGATTGAATGGGCGGAATAATTGGAGTCGGGTCGTACAGTCGCGGTCGCGGTGTGATTCGAAATGCGGTGACCGAAGTCCACACGTTACCTATTGCTGCGTATGGATCGGTTGGGAATTGGGATTCCTTTTCTAGTGAACTCAGGACGAAAACTCCTCAATTGCACGGAAGGATTTGAAACTACGGTAGCTCAAGAGAGCTATCTTAAATGTGATTTGACATTATTTTCATTCTGGTACGGCCCACTGGGATAAACATTTAAAGATCCGGCCGGAATAAAATGTACTTATTTATTTAATTATTTGACTGTAACAAAAGAAAACTAAGGAATGCTTAATTTCAGCAGATATTTAAGATCAAAGAAATTTCTGCAAAATTTTGTGATGCGTGTCGTAAATATAAATAGAAGTTAGCTTTAACATTTGGTGTGCTTCCCAAAACCTCTTTCTGAATATGAGCCATACCTTAAATTCAATTACGCTTAATTATTAAAGTATAAGTAGGTGGAAACATTAATCGTCTAAAGGCTCTAAGCGATCGACAAACAAGGAACTTAGATAACATCAACGTCACATTTCGGATAGGTAGGTACATTGTTTCTCTACAGGAATAAACTTTGCAGCTTCCCGAAGTGAAAAAGCTTTTGAAAAAAGCTTACTAATTAACCACAAGGCTAGTTCCTGTTTAACTGCCTGCCGCGATACAATTTGCATAAAGATGTTTCGCCCGTGCCTAACAATAAAAAACAAACAGCTGTGGAATAAATTCTTTGGGTTTCTTTTTTCGACAATTCTTCTTTCGTTTAGTATTGTGTGAAAGCGTTGCTGAGTGGAACTAAATGTTCTTAACAGTTATGGCCATTGGGAGATTGGGTTTAGTGAGGTGTTGAATGGAGCTTCAATATAGATTGTGGTTGGTTTTGTTTACGGTGCCACGTATAAATATACTTAGTTCGCTTAAAAATAAAATAACTTAGCTAAAAAGTAAAAATACGTAGTTAATAAATATAGAATGGATAGAACGTGAGAGAGACGGGCAGGCGGACACCGAGGTGTACTTTAAGTGTTATTTTTTTAGCAATTTTAGTACGGTATACTCGAAATCATAATAATTATTAGCATTGTGTTATTGAAGACCTTTAAGGATGAACTTAGAACCCCAAATTTCATGAATAGCTCAATCGGTTATTAAAATACAAACATCTTCGACGACTAGATTTGAGATTTAAATGAATGCCAAGCCTTGTACAGTCGACCAAAAAAGTGGTCTACCACTTTTCGACTCTATTATTTGAACGTTAAAGTCCAATAGTGGTAGAGAACACAAATTGAAGTTAAAGACTTGACCAAAACTAACAATAAATAATTGATTTTTAGTAGTATGAATTCAAATTATGAATTAAGATTAGAATTTAGACTGTGTGAGTCCAGCCTAAGGCAGCCATTATTGGCAGCCAGCTCAAAATTATATGTATAAATATTAACCCTCTGTGTTTATTTTTATTAAGGTAACCCATCACCATCAGCTATTAATTACCTATATGAACAAAATTGTGATTGCTTTAACTACAATCATATACAGGACTATTATCTAATTGTATAGTATACCATTATGTTCACTGTGAGATATGTTTTTAGGAAGCATGTGCACTTTAAAAAGTCTTTATATATTTGTTTGTATTATTTTCCTGCGTTATCTCCTTAATAAATAAGTAACAAATACCTACAAGGTAAAAGGGACAGTCCCATGTATGCCCGTTGGACGTCCATTAGCTTTTATTAGTTTAGGTATTTACTAACATACTTTAGATCATCAGGTTATTATTGTATTTACTAACAAATTTGTATGGACCTATGTCTGAAATAAATGCATTATCATAAAAGCTGCTATCTCACCATCGTTGCAGTAATGACAGATTGCCTAGTTTTGGTTGTCAACCGACGATTACATCTGACAAGATTGCATCATATATCTGACAGTTCTTTTGTTCCATTCCAACTCACTTAATGCAAGTAGTCTCAATGAAGACATTACTACAAATCAGATTAAGCGAACGTGTGGAAAAAACTATATCTCCTTGAAAAAAACCGGTTTTTGTACACATGTACATTTAAACAGCACACTCCCTCTTCTAACTTATGGTTATTGAATTTTAAAACATGTATTTTTAACATGGCAAATGTTTAAGGAGAATTAAGTAGCAGTATTAATAATGATTGTTTCACAGATTTTGTTTGGGCATACTACCGGACCATTAGTAATTTTATGAAATTATTTTCCTTGATACTTAGGACATTCTTGACTACAAGTGTTAAAAATATTCTACAGGATCCTCTAGTATAACCGTTTCCAGTCTCAATTGCAAAACAAATAGTTTATAAGCCGATTTCAATATTTGTTTAGGTCCGTTAACCAAAGAGTGCTGCTGGAAATCATAAAATCAACGGGATGTTGAACGAGAATCCTTAACGAATAAATTTCAGTATGCCAAGAAGATACAGTGGCTTTAAAAACTGACCACAGCATGCATAAAAAAGGACCCACTTGGCAGAAAAGAGAACATCAGGCCTTCGTCCAACAGTGAACACTCATAAATACACTATAAAAAAGTTTACTTCTGAACCCGGGCTGTGTCTACTTACTCAGCTTATTTTGTTCTTAGAGCAAGTTGGTAATCCGATGTGGGCTGCACTCAGTTTCTGATCTGAGTAATAATGTATTAGGCGTATGTTAATTACTAACTTTATAGAGGCAGTGATATGGATCTTAGGTAGTGTGTTTGCTTTAGTGACATAATTTATTACAGCTATGGTGTACTCATACGTGATTTAATAAATATACTGACATGGTAAATGGTACATACAAACGCCTTTTACAGTAAACAAAGCATATGTATATGCCTCAATAAAATCTGAGAACAGAATTGATCATGTCGAATTGAAGTTTTTTAAGTACTGCTTACAAACAGAAATTCTTGTCATTTGTTTTATTCAGATATTATTTTAATGACTGATATTCGTCTCCTGGCATAAATCTCTCTTCTAGTTATTTTAGCTGGGTTTTAGATCATTTCCGCTCAATTAAATCAACATACCAGTATGCACGTGCACGACACTAAAATGGTCATAAAGGATATGTTGTAGAGGTAAATATTTCTACATAAAGTGTCATTCAATGGAACTTGCTAACAAACCGCCATAGTAAAAAATAACCTAACTTATGAACCCTCATAAACTTTTAATGAAATATCCAAGATACAATTTGTTGGGTAGTTAACCTAGTATGAAAGGTATTTATTTGCAAATATGCTTTACAATAAATAAAAAATAATTAAAACCTAGAATTGATTGTTTTAACAACTTAGTAGATTATTACACAGATTATTTAATTGTCATTATAATAGAATTGTAATTTTAGACAGTCAACTGACTAACTGTGGGAGCCATATTTGAATCACGTGATTGTTGGACGGGGGTAGGATATAAAACACGTCGGCCGTTTGAGCGGCGCAATTCGTTTGGAATAGTCGAAGAGATCACACCTAATTGATAGCGTATTGAAGTTACTTATACTAAGTATTACAAATTACTGGATGATAAGTATTATAACCCAAATTTGTGTCGTGTAATTATAATAATTTTGGAAGAATTAATAAAATGTAATTGTGACATGAACTACGTGTTTGATTCCAAGCTGACGTCGTCAATAAATTATATATTTTATAATTTTGTATCTTACGGTTAGCAAATAGTACATTACTTACCAAGGGCGATAAAACAAAGAATGTCTCAGATCGCAGTTTTTTTACGCCCGAGCCGAAGGCAAGGGCGATAAATATGCGATCTGAGGCTTTCTTTATTATCGCCCGTGGTTAGTACAAAATTTTATGTCACCCCCTGGCCAGGAAGTGGGTTTATGGCCACTTTATGGCCAGGTGTGACATAAAATAAATTATGTGACTCTCGCCAAAATGGAGACGAGAATCCCAATCAAACCTATATTAATTAGGTAAATAGCCGCTAAAATTCGTTTTCGTTATCCGTCATTTTGACACATGTGCTTGTGAGACAGTGACTTTAAGACATTTTAGTTAGCAGAGGTTTGCTTAGTTTAATACTATATAATTAGACGGGTTAATGCTTACGGAACAAGCAATGAACGTCAGCGTAAATCGTTCGGTTACGACAAAGTTAAAAGTGGTCTACAAATCGAATCGGTTCGCTCGCATCGACTCGTCTAAAATCCATTCGATACCTGTTACACAGGTATAATTAATTCGAGATTAATTTGTCAACGGATCGACGTATAGTGGACATTGATGGCGAAGGGAAACATGTATCATTTTACTTCGTGTTTAATCAGTTCGTTTTCATATGTCTTGTTAAGTAGATTTCAATCAATTAATGGTTTTTTATTATAGTTGCAGTGACAAGGCGGCAACTACTTTTCTGACAGTTTATTTGTCGGTGAACGATAGCAGAATTATTTGTCAAGTTGAGTTCAATATTTTTGTAGGACTACCTAGTATCTATTGGTTGAATGAATGTTTCATAAGTACCTACTCGTAATTCTCTGTTGTAACAACAATATAGATTACATATGTATGGCCAATTACAAGGTTAATGTCGCTAAATGTCAATAATAAAAGCCATGCAAAAGAAGCAGCACCAGATTATTCTTTAAAATTCAATAAATCACAATCGCATGAAATAAATATAAAAACGAATTGTAGAAATGGATAATGTTTTTAAATTTCAGTATGATTCCAGTTTTAAAATGGTCTAGGTAACAAAGCTTCACTTCATTTGCAAAGCTTCCGAAAATTGAGCAATATTAAAATTGTCATCAGATAAAACAGTTTCGCGGGACATGAAATGCCCCAGTTTTTGGCTTTCATGGATTTAATAAATATGAATTTTTCTGCAACCGCAGCAATCAATGTTAAAGTCCACTTGTGTAAAAATATGCGAATTTTACTTCAGTGGAAATACTTAAACATATAATATTTCTGTTTGAAATTAGCATTTACTTTTCGATATTAATAATTTTGTTGTTATTTTATCATTTACTTTGTCAGTTGCAAGTGTTTTAATTTTTTATTCAAGAAAAATATACCGTTGTTCTTTCTAAACCTCGCAATTACGATACGCTAATTATGCCCATGGCTTCGTCCGCATAAACTCATTACTTACATTCCCTCGAGGAAAAAAAGTAGGTATCCCGGGGTATCCAGTATGGGCCGAGAATTGTCGAAACAAACTTGCCTTTGTATTGTAAATTTATGTAAGCTAAGATCTAAGATGTCGCATTGGGTAAATGCGATTAAACAAAATGCACGCGCATGTTCCGCCGTGAATCACGCGAAAACGCAAACACGTGATCTGTATCCGTCCCGTTCTAGCTCGAGTGAGTCAGGAATGCGTTTGAGTCGTTTCATTCAGAAGTATATAGACGCGTACTACATTCCGCAGCGAGATAATGACAATGAATTGAATCGATAAAGTGTAAACGGTGAGTATCGACCCGTTTAGACTCGTATTTCCGCTCTATACATAAATTTACGTACATATATACAACGAAAATCGAAACAAAATAAACGAAGAGATAGAATTTGGTAAGAGAGATGGCGACTGAAGATGATTTGAAAACAAAAGACGAAATATGTACTTATGTTGAAGCATCTGAAACGGCATTGAAAACTGCCTACATTAAAAATAAAATATTAGAGCGAAGGAGAGGCAAAGGAAGACCGAGCTTTATTATTTTTTACTAAAGTCGAACAATAAACTATAGAAAAAATAATGCATTATTATAGCACACAGAGGTCATACCTTTTGCAATTCTTCGTACTAAATAGATTGCAAAATTACTCACGACCGCTATACCTAAAGCATCATCATTGGCCTGTGACATCTATAAAAGATGATTTAAGCAGCGTCCATTAAATTGCGGCACTTGCGTACATGGCTAGTAAGGATATCTACCTAAAGCACACATGGATTATTTATCTGCATTCTAGTTCCTAATAATCAAAATGAAACCGAATCCCGAACCAAACTGTTTAGGTACACCATTTCAAGGATAACATACAAATCTCAACTACGAATCGATTCAAAGTAATTTACCCGTACATAACAAGTTTGCATAAGCCCTACGACAAGGACAGTCGAGCTCACCTACTAACCTATTTCCCTGTACACTTGCCGCAAATTGGTGCTCCGTACATAGCCGCTGTCCAACGGATTCGGGGAATAAATTGTTGTGTAACGCAGCAAATACGCAATAGTTTGTAGAGAACGAATGTGGCATGCAATTTTTCACACTACAAATAAAAATATATTTGTATATGTTAACATTGTTAAATAATAAAACCGCACATTTTACAAGCAACATGCAAAAATATAATAGAGATTACTAGCATTGAAAACCTAATTAAGAATTAAGAATCTACAATAAAATGTCATGAATGTTCAATTACAATGTGAAGTCATATTTACTATAATTTCAGATTCTTTTTCTTTAAAGAATATATTCTGATTTTACTTTTATAAAATAACACGTTAAACTTTCAATAAGGAATATATAAATCTATCCATCTATAAAGTAACGACGAAGATGATGCAAATTTTCACAAGTCAGGCCAAATATAGTTTATATCTATATATATTTAAGTAAGCCTTGGCCTTATTTCTATGTAAAGTTCAAGGCTGGATCGCTGGACTCCCTGAACGCCTATCTACTGCTAGCAACGATCAAGTTGTAGTTCATTACATTACGTACAGAATCAGTTCACAAATCGTGTCAAACTAATTACGAGAACTACTATAAAGTGGACGTTAATTACTGACATACGCGCCTTTCAATAACATTAGCTCGTTATACAACCATCAGCTAAACGATCAACTGAACTGAACAACGACAGTGATTACGCAAAACTTGACCATGTCGATAATTGGTCTGACTGATAATAACAATCTTATCATTATCGTTCCAATGTGGGTATTGAATTATATAAATGTCTCAATACCCGTATTGTACGTTCTTAAACAATTTTATGGTTTTTTTTTTCAAAACCTATCATCAAGTTGGTTCAAGTTTAACTCCTTGATATTCATGCATTAACAGAAGAGCCAAAATTTGATTGTTATTTAAGAAGAACACTATATAATACAAATATCTTGGTGTAGTAGAAATTTTCCTTGGAAATGAAAACATGGGATGTACTGTATACTGTATTAACTTCGACTTATAGAACAGCCGGCGAATGAGGAAGTTATAATCTAGAAAATATTGCAATACTCGTAGAAGCAAATCTCTAAACAAAAGCGTCTGATTCAGCCTGAAATCCTACATATATTAACAAAATCCAGTTGTAGAACCATTTAACAAACACAGTGCCCTTCGCAGTCCGTTATATGGGAGTGACTAGTATTTATTTAACAACTACATCGAGTCGGCTTCGCACAGACCGACAGATATCGTTGCGAGCTTTCAATACCAGTGTAGCAATCGGGAAATTGGAAAATATTGTTAAACGGGGAATTTGGCTTTGAATATTCGAGGTGTGATTTGTTTTTTCTTTGTTGTTTTAACATTATTGGGGGTTTGTTTTATCACCATTTAAATCGTTTTTACTGCAACCTTTGGTCACTGTTCATCATACAGGTCTTAGTGTGCTCCGAATTATGTGAATACGTTAATTTTTGTTAATAGGCCATGCCATGTTGAATAGAGTTTAAAAGGCGCCTCCCACTGAACCATATCTTAGTGAACAGTCTCCTGTACTACTAGAAGTTTTTTATTTCCACTGCGTCAGAGGCCCGTCATTTAATGCAAATAACAATTTTAATGTCGCTTAGGCTAGCCAGTAGTGTTGCCTTACCGGACACATTAATCATGGAAGCACATAATTCATGTACAAGGACCTCCTACTGAGTACCCCTGTATTGGCGATTATGATGTCAAAACACGGCAAAGTATCGGTTTCCGCGCAGTGGGGAAATTAATGTTTTCCCGAGTAAACTTCATTTTGCTGGTAGCGGTAAATGGCTGATAATTTTTAAATCACTCTTATTAATTATGCGAGCAGACTTCCTGTAGGAACGAGCAAGTAGCTTGAAAATTATGGACGAACATATTTTGTCGCAATCGTAACTTTATTTTCTTGTGTAATTATTTATGCCAACATACTTCTGTAAGCTTGAATTGATATAAATGTCTGAAATAAATGATTTTAATAGATTTATTTGTAGGACTAAGTTGTAAACTTATTGCATGTTATTCCCGACACCGACCTTTGTTTCGTAACTAGCCGCATTCATCAATAGCAATATTTTTCAGTCTGCCGAAACATTAAAAAATATTTTGCTTGTCTTGAAGCTCGTTCAGAAATTTAACAGAGTTACCAACTGAAAATTGAGTGGACGTGTTTCATAGCCTAATAAATACTTTTTCTTGTTTTACCTACTAAAATCACTTGGCTCTCGATCCCCATGCCTGTATGTAATTATACAAGCTCACAAGGCAGCCGTTGTCTAACAAACTTAGCAGGAAAGTCTTCAAGAGAAAACAAAGTTGGGGTTGAAAACATAACAGTTAAAATTGTAAACCTCTTGATTTAATTAAGCGTGTTCTCAATATAAGTACATAAGCGAGTTACACGTAGGTTTGACGCAACAGGTGCCACAATACGACGTACAAACTCTGACTCTATCTTGAGTTACATCAACTTTGGAGTTACGAGATACGAGCCTCGAAGCAGTTTACAACTATGCATTAGTAGCACAGTGTAGATTATTTTACGGTAAATTATGCATCTTTCAAAGTTTGCGAAATTCAAAACTTTCAAAATTTGAATTCCTACTTCTTGCGAACTTCTTAGTGTTAAAGAATTTTAAATTTTATCAACTCAATTGACATAATGATACATCTTTATCAAATACGCAAAAACTTAGGTGTAACAACAGTAGGTAATGTAGGTATTGAAGACAGTTTCTTAATAATGTAATGGATCTTAGGTTTACTACTGATTTGAGTTTTTCCTTAAACTTTATAAAAGGTCGCCAACGAACGCGTGACTCCTTTGGAGTTGCGGGCGTCTATAGGCTGTGGTGTCCGCTTACCATCAGGTGGACCGTACGCTTGTTTACCACCCGTAATGCGCTGAGCAATAAAGTAACATCACTATGCAGGCAACAGATACTATGCTGGTCGCCTGCCGAACGAAACCGCTGAGTAGGAATTAAGGCTTGGTCACACCGCTTGCGCGACGCAAGCGGGACGCTGCGCTGCGCGCTAAAATGTATGAAACCATCCCGCTCGCGTCGCGCAGCCCAGTGTTGCCAGAGCACTTCCGTCAAAAAGCACGGTCGGGTGTCCAAAAAAGCACGTTTTTGGAATAAAAAGCACGTTTTTAGGGTTCCGTACCCGAAGGGTCGAAAATGACTCCTATTGCTGTCACTCACGCGTCCGTCCGTCCGTCCGTCAGTCGTCTGTCACAAAATTTTGTTCATAAGATTATTTTTTCTTCCCATTGACCCATAAACTTGAAATTTAAACTGTTCATTATTGCGGGTATTTTACCAAGAAATACTTATATTTTGATATAACAGGTTTTTTCGTTTGGAAATTTCCTTATTTTTCATGTTAAAACCAACATACTTTTGCGGTTGGTTCGGAAACCTAAATGTGCGAAGTCCGATATGCACTTAGCTGGTTTTCGTCACATACAGAGTACCTATTGAGCCTGTACTACATCGTGTACACATTGCACGACACGAAC
The DNA here is from genome assembly GCA_951800055.1 of Cenopis cana. Classification (NCBI taxonomy): domain Eukaryota; kingdom Metazoa; phylum Arthropoda; class Insecta; order Lepidoptera; family Tortricidae; genus Cenopis; species Cenopis cana. The sequence goes on along the minus strand of OX637486.1, from coordinate 7,061,109 downwards.
GATAGAGCTTGCAGTTGCAGGACAAGTTCTTTCCTGCAACCACAGGTAAAACATAACTTTTAACTTTGGGATATCAAAGCGTAGGGTAGGAGAGAAAGATTGTTTAACACAATGATTGTTAGAAAAAAAATACAGTTTTAGAGAGTACCAAACCAAAATTACCTCCCCATTTTTAGTAGTAAAATATTAAAGCACCATAGCACTTAAAAAAAGCACGGTTTTAGCACGTTTTTGGGGAGCGCACGTAAAAAGCACGTTCGTATCCAAAAAAGTACGTAAAACCGTGCTAAAAAGCACGTTCTGGCAACACTGGCGCAGCCTGTGTGACGTCGCTAACCTGTTAGCATATGTTCAGGCGCGCAGCGGTCGCGTCGCGCAGACGTCGCGCAACGCAGTGTGACCAAGCCTTTAGTCTGTTATAGTCTCCGCTCATGTGATTTTAAATGCCCAATAATTTGCAGCTAAAGAAGATCATTTATATGCCCGTATAATATCTATTATGTGCTGTACTATTAAGCTTAAGCCACACAGAGAGCGGGCGAGCGGTTGCGGCGCGGGCGCGGGCGGCGGCGGCGCGGGCGCGGGCGGCGGCGGCGCGGGCGCGGGCGGCGGCGGCGCGGGCGCGGGCGGCGGCGGCGCGGGCGCGGGCGGCGGCGGCGCGGGCGCGGGCGGCGGCGGCGCGGGCGCGGGCGGCGGCGGCGCGGGCGCGGGCGGCGGCGGCGCGGGCGCGGGCGGCGGCGGCGCGGGCGCGGGCGGCGGCGGCGCGGGCGCCCGCGCCGCAACCGCTCGCCCGCTCTCTGTGTGGCTTAAGCTTTTCTTAGGGAGGGTGCTACTTACAAACCGATTAAGGTTAAATATGGCGCCGAGGGCCTACCGGGAACCGAAAACGAAGTATCTCCCTCTCTGTTGCTCCAATATGCAAGTGCGACAGAGAGGCAGATATTTCGTTTTCGGTTCGCGGTAGGCCCTCAGGCAGCTGTCATCCCATTGAAACTTGTCAAACTTTCCATACAATCAGATTTTAACGAGCATCGCTTACGATTCCAGACGGTTTATGTAACCCAACCTTCTGTGCCTGTGCTACTTTTGTACAGTCGGCGTCATACGTAGGTGGAGACGTTGATACTTCGTCGCTTTCGCCCGTTAACAAAATGACAGATAAAACATGATATTAAAGTGACAAGGTGTTAAGCCCTTGTGGGGTCCGACCGTAAGTAGTAAGTTAGTAGGTTTTGATCGTCGCCGCGTTGGTGAGCACACGTGCCCGGGGCGACGACGAGCAGAATCCATTTACCGTACAAAACCTTATCTACTGTCACCGAACAACCGAACGCCGTCGCCGTCGTTACCGAACAACGTCATTGAACACGTGACATTGGCGAAATCATCATAAATTTGATGGAAGCCATTTTTTAAAGAATTGAATTAGTAAGTTAGTACATTATTATTGGGGAACGGGACTTAATCGCGTACAATTATAACTGAGTCAGCTCGCGACCACGGATGTTGTGATACACTCGAAACGTCGGGCAAAACCTTAAAAAAGGTAAATTAGTTATAATTGTACGCGATTAAGTCCCGTTCCCCAATAATAATGTGTGAAAATCGTGTAAGTTTAAATCAATATATAGTAAGTTAGTAGGTACAAATAGTTGACGCTCTCAATTCGTTAGGTCATATTGTAAGAGCTAACAGCAAGTTTTATAGGTAGTAAAACCAAGTGCTTATGTAATTCATTCACAAACAAAATAACGACACGTATAATAACATTAATGACTAATTAAATTACGTCACAAAGCATAACTTGGGTAAGTGCCTACTAATAAAATTTTGATGACTTCTCATGACACTCATATTTACCTACCTAATTTTTGATATTTGTTAAAGATAAAGAAGGCGTATGGCATGTGAACGCGTGTGGTACCTACTTATACTAAAATGGATTCTCGCCTTTAATATATGCAAATGGTTTTATTATTGAATCGGAAAATTGGAATTTATCCTTGATGTTATAGCAAGCAAGGGCGGTGTATTTATAAACGGCACACGTCCCCGCCCCGCCACGTGGGCGAGACATCTCACACCCGTCTTAACAATACCCCGATGTTATGTGTTGGGGTTAATTAAACACTTGGAGGTTTTATTACTAAGTAATTCATAATTTATTGTATGACATTAATGTACCTTAAGGCGACTTCCTGATTTGTCGGTGCGGAGGCAGTACGATATGAGAAAAGTGTCAAATGTCAGTGTCAGCTGTCAGTCGACGCGATACCATTTTTTACTACGCCCCTACATTTAAATGAGTGCTTCCTGACTGACGCGGGATGCGCGGTAGCGGGACGATGCGAAGGCGGTACTGCTTCGCTTCTGCGCATGATATTACTACTGCGCAAACGTAATACTGGCAGTATTATGTCAAGTGAGAATCTTTGCGACGTCAGTAAGTTTACGTCAAAGAAGAAAATGTCACATATCGACCCCGCCCCGCCAAGTCAGGAAGTCGCCTTAGAGCTTAGCGCAAGATTAAGTACTCTGCGTAGTTTTAAGCACGTGTTACCGGACAAAGAAAATTGTATGTCATCATCCTCCTAGCGTTATCCCAGTACAGTTGCATCCTGAAGGATTCCTGGGGTCCGCTACCTAATCCCAAGATTTGGCGTAGGTACTAGTTTTTACGAAAGCGACTGCCATCTGACCTTCCAACCCCGAGGGGAAACTAGACCTTATTGGGATTAGGCTTGAATCGTATGTATAACGAAATTATTTCAGAAGATGTTATTAAGTAGGCAAAGATAGTTAATATTAATAGGTACCTATATAAAGATTAGGATTGACTGTGTCAAACGAAAGAAAGTATTGATTTTTTTTGAAATAAGTATATCTTTTCAAAAAAATTAATAGGTAGGTTACTAGTTTAGTACCTATGTAGGCACAAAAAAATAATGTAATGGTCAATACAGATTAGAAATAGAAGTTCCATTCCATCATTACATGTAATTGTATTCTTCCATTATTGTTGCTTTTGTCCCATTAATGCATACGATCAATAACATATCTGCCACGATACTCATAATGACGTGTCTGACCTTTTTATACTACAAAGCACAAACGTATATATATAAGGAATTTACAGAATCACTAATAAATGAGTACAACTCAGACTTCACGAAAGTGCTAAAAAACAAAGCTTTTTGGATAAACATTTTAACTAGCGCGAAGCCACAGACACTCAAGCACGTGCCTCAAACTTCCGAACTCGGCTTTTATACTTTCTCTCCGTCGCTAAATATACTAACCTAAAATATGTAAAATGAACCGAATATCTGAACTGAACGATCACTCAAGAAGTCATGCTCTCAGTCTCAGTTTCAGAGGAAAAATGTTTTCCAGCAATTTACGCCTAATCGCTTGTCTCCGCAAAAACAGCGCTTTCGTCATCTGCCGATGTTCCCGCGTCCCGCAGCGACACTTAATTAATAACAAGTCGGATTCTTCCGTCTCCATAAGACAATGCCAATGCTGATGTTAAAAAGAAAAAAAAATCGATGTCAATATCACTTTCAACTTGAAACTTGACCCTCGTAAATGACTACGCGTTTGTTTGTATGATACTTAAGTGTAAATACTTAGTTTATGTGGAAGCTAGCAAACTGTAATTAACTCTTTTGCGACATTTCCCAGCATTTATCTCATATTCGAACAGTTAAGTCCCTAAGTACAGTTGTCGAGTTTTGATTGGGACCCCGGAGACAGACAGAGTTTTACAATTAAATTCAGGAAATCCGTTAAGTATTTATAGGATGTTAAAATAGCAAAGTGGCTTTATTATTCGTAATGTGACGAGAGGTAAATGTGGGTTTTCGTAACGCTGATTTATTTAACAGGAGAAGGGAACGAGTAAAAAAGTTATGGGTAAATGATTTAACTACGTTAGTCACGTGGGAAATACTTCCTGGATAAATCCGAATTACTTGCTCATTATTCAATACCTTTCGTGTGGTAAGTAACATATATATATTTATCTCCAACTTTAACCAAGGAGTAAGTTTACACATTTACTCAGTTAACTCATGTTAGACAAGAGTAACGACTCTGGCGAGCCAGGAGTGACAAACTACCGCTGGAGAGATTTACTCGGCACACACTGCGTTGAAATGGTAGTCTGCTTAATCAAAAGCGTCGTAGCCAGAAAAAAGGTTGCTAGGTTGCTAGCAAGTCACTTGCTAGCCCCTTGAATGAATGATTCAGAGAGAAGTTTTGCGTTGAAGTTTATCTTGTTTGTGCGCACATTTGTCACTCGAATCTTATAATGGGTATTTTACAATCAGCATGCGCATCAAATCTGTCTTGACCTAAGTAGGACACTGGTATGAATTCGCCCGTGGCACGATTTCCCCGCCGAGTGCCAAATGTCATCGCACCAACGCGCTGGTGGTCTCTCCACGGACCAGTGTTTCGACACTGTCGAAAGCCTTTTCATAATCGACGAAGGCGAATCACAACGGCCGGTTATACTCTCTACTTTTCTCCATCGTCGTACTTTAACCAAACAGTTTGTAAACTTGGGACAGTAATCTGATAGGGCGATAATTTTGGAGTTTAGCTCTATATCCTTTTTTATGCAAAATAATGACTATGGCATTTTTCCAGGCTTTTGGTGAACTACCTCCTTCTACAACTTTGTTGAAAAGATCTACAAGCGCTTCGAGTACAGGGACACCACCCACCAAATGTATACTTCAATATAATAGATAACATTCAGATGGCGATTCAAGAACAAAAACGTGCTCACCACACCAGTATTGTACGGGTACGAATATTGACGATATGTAAAGCATGTAAAAATATATTAACCCGTCGTCTACCAGTCCCTGGGATCGCAGGCCAGATAACAAAAGAATGGCATTGTATATTTTTTTCGCCGGGAGAGGTCGGCTTGTGAAAAGAGTTTAGTAGACGTAAGTGTAGCGATAATATATTTAATATTTGTGGACAATCTTACACAAATCAACCTAGTCCCAAACTAAGCAAAGCTTGTACTATGGGTACTAAGCGACGATATACATACTTATATAGATAAATAAATACTTAAATACATAGAAAACATCCAAGACCCAAGAACAAATATTCGTGCTCATCACACAAATAAATGCCCCGGCCGGGATTCGAACCCGGGACCTCCAGCTTCGAAGGCAGGGTCACTACCAACTAAGCTAAAGCGGTCGTCAAGACCGCCTGTTGTTTGCCTCTACTCATTATCATGTCTGTGTTATTTTTGTTGAGGTTGTGCAATAAAGAGTATTTGTATTGTATTGTATAGTATATTCGTGTGGAAACACCTCTCTGAGTAATCACATCGCCGCTCGGTATGATTATGTTCACCAGCAATTGAACACTTGTTTGGTTTCGCGGCTTTGTGAATCGCATGATTTACCGTTGGCACTAATCGGTTTAGTAGCAATGGACTGCACTATACTATTCAAGAAACTTTTTAATTTTAGAGGCTTACAAACTTATTTAATTTTATTTCCGGTCTTTGCGGATGATATGTGAATAAGGCCCATAAATCGGGTCCTTCTTTATTTGTTACTCTATCTCCATTCCGATACCCGTCCACTGTGTAAAAAATTAAGCCTCGTAATGTATATAAGTATATCTCATTAATATAATATCTATAAACTTTTTAAATAGCATTGGGGCCGATTTTTTAATCCCCAGATAAAAGTATCTGTCAGATAAATGTGAGCTTGGTTTTTTTCTTTCATGTCACGTCAGAAAATGATTATGACTGTCTTCATAATTTTAATCGACGTATAATTTTGTCTGGTATTGAAAACTTTATGCTTAGTGTATAAATAAATAATACACATTGTATCAACATTTCAGTAGAATCAAGTACGGAAATGAAACATAAAATAAAAGAATAAAATAAATAATGTTAAATATATACGATAGCTAACAAGATTACATTTTGCAAAAGCTCCAAGACAAAAAAAACAACTGTAAGACAAGATATATAACAATATTTTAGTACCAAAATCCTCATATACTCATAATTATCTCAAGAAGTTGATCACTAACTAAAGGCTTGGTCACACCGCTTGCGCGACGCAAGCGTGACGCTGCGCTGCGCGCCAAAATGTATGAAACCGTCCCGCTCGCGTCGCGCAACCTGTGTGACGTCGCTAACCTGTTAGCATACGTTCCGGCGCGCAGCGGTCGCGTCGCGCGGACGTCGCGCAACGCAGTGTGACCAAGCCTTAAGCAAATTATAAATTGCGATAATCCCCAGACCACTAGACTGCGCAAGTTTGATCAACGACCCAACTTTCTCAATGACACCTCATAAATTTTCAAGAACCTTGCAAATTTAAGTTAAAAGGCTTTACGGCCATGAATAAAACGTGTCGAGGGCAACCTAGTAAGTTTTCGAGTTAACTTCTCATTAAGAGGTGGGACACGCGGAATTTTATATGTGTTCCATGTTCTGCGTTGTTCCAGCTTCATTGCAATTTAATACAGAAAGAACATTATTAACCGAGCATTTGTGTGCCGTGTCTTTCAGCTTTATACGCTCACAGAGGCTTTATTAATTTTAGTTGAGCTAGTATTACGTAGCTTGATTGCGTCAATGTAAAATAAAGCTGTTCTTTACAGGCTATAAGGTATAGTCTTTTGGCGTTACTTTCGTATTTCATGATAAAATTTCGCGAATCTTCACACGCTTATGCCAGGATCACACGTACCGAGCAAAACGGGCGAGACGGGCGGATTACTCGGCCGAGTAAAACCCATATTAATTTTACTGTCTCGCCGTTTTACTCGGTACGTGTGACCAAGGCATTAATCTAATGACGGAGCGCATTGAAATAATACTGCAAAACTGATGAATAAAATTGAAGCCATGATTCATCTAAGCGATAAGATAAACTTGCACAACGGTCGCCAAAGCAAGTCTGCTGGAACAAAGCGATTTTAATAAACGGTTCAGATTGCTGAACCCACAAGCCGATATAACGTAGATCCCGTAAACTGCTGTATAACTGTCTAAGGCGACATCGACATTAATGGTGCGTGCATCGACGTTTACCTTCGTTTCTCTTCTATACGTTAGCAATAACACTTGTAAGAGAGGGATCGCGATAGGTATATATTTATATTTACTTACCGAATTTATTAAAATAAATGAAATTTTTCTTTTTAAGTATTCCTGTACATATTTTCTGAATAAAAAAGTTTGTAGTTGTTGACTGAACCTCCTCGGATCATAAAGAGGATTTATTTTATGTTCTGACAAAGGGTAAATTCTATGAAACAACAATAGGATTAATTTGCCTATTAGTTTACTTATTTATAATTTTTATTTTGACGTTTTACCTGGGTTTAGATCCTTATTCCTTTTAGGTTGAATCGGACCTAAAAGCATCGTAAAGAGCAAATTGGTGAAGTTGAACAATTTTATTGAATAGTGCGAGAAATAATTAGCGGAAAGATGTAAACATCTCCGCCAGTGGAAATGATGCAAATGTTATGAACGAGTAGGTATGAGCGCGGCCGTTACCCGCCGCTTATTACGCACTTCCCTTGCGTTATAGGCTGATTATGCAAGTGCTGCATTTATTTGCAAGCCATACATACCAAACGTGCCATCACTTGAGAGTGAAACATACATAGAAGCGCATTTCAATTTGATTTCAACATGTTTCGCTTGCTCGTTTCCACTCACCCTGAATAAATGTGAAATGTGTCAGAACGAGATAACGAAACAATATAACTATCTTACTTTTGAGTTGAGTTGTGTCAAAGTAATCCGTACAAAAGGGTGACTTAATTAGCATTCTCGAAGGTTCAAAATACAATAACAGTCTTATAAAATATCGGCCACGTATGCTATCAGACGCATACCACAAGATTTGATATCATAATTATATTTATGCGCGCGGTCGCAGGAGCATTTAGTAGCAATAGTATACATATACACGATGATTTTTAATCCGTGAACAGGAACCATTTTTTCTAACTCAGTAATTGATGGGGATAACGTTAAAGTAGTAATTACGTTGAAACAAACTTGTTTTTTTTAAATCATAATTTTAATTTTGAAATTAATTTTATCCTAAAATCCTTGTCACTCTACTACCTTATCGGTTTTAATGAGTTTGTAACCTCTTTACAAACTTATTAATAATAATAATAATAATATAAGCCTTTTATTCAGACATAAGTATACAATACATTAAAATTACAATTACACTCTTTCGACAGCATCGGTTTTGTCTGTTTGCCGTTTGGCAAAGGCCTCCTCCATCCCTTTCCATCTATCCAATTACAAACGGGAACAAATAAAATGATCACCTAAATAACTTTTGATATCACCAAATTTTCGAACCCTAAAATAAGGCTGAACACTCAAAAAAATGTATCGACCATCAATTTCAGGTCACCTAAACACTCATACCTATTATTCCAGCAGTAGCAGCTATTTTACTTATTGCGTTCCCTGAAATTTTATAATCGCATCAAAAAATTGTCAAGTACCACCAAAAATACTAAACTACCACCTAATCTCGTGCATCATTTGTTATTAGAATTACATCCAAATATTATACACATTACGAGCTATATTGTAGTTAATACATACAAATTAAAAAATGTGTTCAGAAACCGTAGAAACTCGCATAATAAAATTCAATGTTCTTACGTGTGGAGAAGGTTACAGCAGTAACATAATGATTATTATGAATTAAAATTGTTCATTATGTTATTAAATATAATAACAATTTTTTTTTTAATTTTTTACGAAAAATCGTCATTATACTCGATTTCGAATAATTCGGGGTTAAAAATTTCAAATTTTACATTTATTTTGAATTTTGACTAAAAAAAATTTTTTTTACGTAAAATCGTCATTATACTCGATTTCGACTAATTCGGGGATAAGGATTTCAAATTTTACATTTATTTTGAAATTTTAAGTAAAAAAAAAATTTTTTTACGTAAAATCGTCATTATACTCGATTTCGACTAATTCGGGGATAAGGATTTCAAATTTTACATTTATTTTGAATTTTAAGTAAAAAAAATTTTTTTTACGTAAAATCGTCATTATACTCGATTTCGACTAATTCGGGGATAAGGATTTCAAATTTTACATTTATTTTGAAATTTTAAGTAAAAAAATTTTTTTTTACGTAAAATCGTCATTATACTCGATTTCGACTAATTCAGGGGTAAGGATTTCAAATTTTACATTTATTTTGAATTTTAAGTAAATAAAAAAATTTTTTACGTAAAATCGTCATTATACTCGATTTCGACTAATTCGGGGATAAGGATTTCAAATTTTACATTTATTTTGAATTTCAAGTAAAAAATATTTTTTTTTACGTAAAATCGTCATTATACTCGATTTCGACTAATTTGGGGATAAGGATTTCAAATTTTACATTTATTTCTAATTTTAAGTAAAAAAATTTTTTTTTACGTAAAATCGTCATTATACTCGATTTCGACTAATTCAGGGGTAAGGATTTCAAATTTTATATTTATTTTGAATTTTAAGTAAAAAAAAAATTTTTTTACGTAAAATCGTCATTATACTCGATTTCGACTAATTCGGGGATAAGGATTTCAAATTTTACATTTATTTTGAATTTCAAGTAAAAAAAAAATTTTGTTTTACGTAAAATCGTCATTATACTCGATTTCGACTAATTTGGGGATAAGGATTTCAAATTTTACATTTATTTCGAATTTTAGGTAAAAAAAAAATTCTTTACGTATAATCGTCATTATACTCGATTTTGACTAATTCGGGGAAAAGGATTTCAAATTTTACAATTATTTCAACAGACAAAGGTTTTAATAATTAATTACACAATTCAACGATTACTTTGAATTGTAACTTTAAAAAAAATGTGTATCAAAACACTCGTGTTTTAATGCCCGAACATGTCGCGTGTTAGTCCGAAACATGTCGCATAACCCTAAAAAAACACTCGTGTGACCCTATTATGAAACTCGCCTTCGGCTCGTTTTATAAAACTCACACTCGTGTTTTAATGCCCCTCATTATGTACCGGTTGCATAAACTACTATTAGCATTGAATTATAAGTTAAACTTCCAATTAAGGTAAACGTCGCAATGTTTGACACCTTATGTTGATATTGTTGATACCCAAGACTCAAACGTTAGCGTGTGTATATAATATACACATATATATATATATATACATATATATATATAACAACGCGCGAGCCGAGCGAGCGAAGCGAGCGTGCCGCGGCAGCGGCCGGCGAAGCGCCAGAACCAACACATGTTGAGTCCGAAACATGTCGCTGGGTGAGTCCGAAACATGTCCCTGGATGCGTCCGAAACATGTCGCTTGATGAGCCCGAACATGTCGCGTGTTAGTCCGAAACATTGTAGCATAACCCTAAAAAACACTCGTGTGACCCTATTATGAATGTCGCGTGTTAGTCCGAAACATGTCGCTCGGTAACCCTAACATGTCGCGTGTGAGTCCGAAACATGTCGCTCGATGAGCCCGAATATGTCGCGTGTGAGTCCAAAACATGTCGCTCGATGACCCCAACATGTCGCGTGTGAGTCCGAAACATGTCGCTCGATTAGCCCGAACATGTCGCGTGTGGGTCCGACACAATATGTCGCTCGATCAATCCGAAACATGTCGCTTGCGTTCCTTACATTGCGCCATAATGTCCATTGCGTAGATTCGGCATCAGACTAGATATTAAATTGATTAAACAAATGACGCTTGAAATTAGGTGATCATGTAGTATTTCTGGGTATCGAAAGAATTATTTGGGTGTAATTAATTTTAATAGGATTACGAGCCCTGTAATATTTGGATGTAAATTATATGAAATTTGATGTTTGAAATTAGGTGATCATTAAGTATTTTTGGGTAGCGACTAATTTATTTGGTAACAATTTAATTTAATAGGTTATCGACATGTTACTTTTTTGAGTTGCACTTTATATTTAAAAGGAGTTGAAAATTTGGTGCGAATCTAGTATTTTTGGTAATCAATGTAATTTTTTAGAGCATCATTCGGCAACTAATTTGGTGGTTCGTTAAATGCTACCCATTACAAACTTATTAGCTATTGACAATTTATGAGTAAACCCTGCCCTTGACATTGTCAATCACTTTTGTGATACGCATAAGATCCGTCAAATTTCCCGCCACACTGATGGATGGCACTTGACTTATCGTAGTTAAACTTTATTATACTGCAGGATGACCATGTATTCAATGGTTACTTGTTTTAACTCAGTTTTCACTTTTAATTAATTAAACAGTGAAGAAATAACGCGAGACCTCGCCGAATAAGTTTAATTTGGGCTAAATTTTAATATTTTTCCACTCCTGTTCACGGATTCAAAATCATCGTGTATAGGATATGTAGTTGAGGACTAAATTTTTGGACCCGTTTAAATAGTTGGACCCATTGATTCCGTTATGTATGACGCGAACATTTGACATTTATTTGGATAACTTTTGTATCAATGAATTAGTAGTTTAATTAAAAAGCCATACTATTCCAAAAATTGGGTCCTCACTCCACTCACGCCAAGTCTAATGTAAAAAACACAAATTATAAAATAATCATATTATATATACAAAAACATGTAGTCAAATAAACCACGTGTTCATTTAAAGAACATTATTGTATTCCTATGAACTCCATTTAAATAAAAACGCAAAAATTAAATAAAATATTCTCCAGTGATCTCATAATTCATTGGAATATTTTCATAATTCATCTGTAGAAGTATACTTAAGCTTTTGGCGCCCAATGAACAAGAAAATAAGCCGGGATAAGCAAAAAATTGCTCAGCATCAATTTTTTCTATCTTTAATATTCAAGCGTCCTTCACAGCTTTTTCCTTAAAGGAAAAGCGGGAGTAACTTAATGATAATAAGATAAAGTTTTTAAAAGTTATCAGTTTTTAGCCCGTTCTTTGGATAAACATAATTTATGGGCTTGTTTTGAACATGAAATTCCTGCGTTTACTGACATTTGTGATATCATCTTTCTGCATCAGTCGTCGCAATAGGCGTTTGTCAGCTTTCAAAGGGTATACAATCCATTTTTGAGACTAATACTATTTTCTCTGTAGGCATTTCTGATATTGAGTTGCTGGTGGTAGTTAAGATTATGACGATACGTTTTGTTGAGAGCTAGGGACTACCTACCTCTACGATACAAGTGTCAACTCAACGAATCCTTAAATGAATGAAGGTGCATCGCGCTTGTGATTCCTCTGGATTCACAAGTGTCCTTAGGCTACGATGTCTGCTTACCGTCAAGCAAGAAGGTATCCAAAAAACCCACGTTTACTGACTTTGTGATTTAACTTTTTGCATCTGTTGCTGACTCCCGTAGTCTACGATGTTTACCATCAAGCACGCTGTATATTAGTTTGCCACCGGCGTGGTATTAAAAGTGAAATACCTGCGTTTACTGGATTTGTGACAATTTTTTGCATCTGTTGCCGTAGTAGGCCGCGCCGGTTCATTACGGATCGGTTTAGAGATCAGACACAAATTCCTTGGGACGTGTTATGACAACTACGCTTGGTGCAGCATACTAAGTGAACGCCAGACCACCTGCGTAGAGAGGGAAGGTATCTACTAGTTGCACAAAGCTTAACTGTTACCTTTTTTTAACGTTATAAGATACTAGTTATTGCCCGCGACTTCGTCCGCGTGGAACTCGTTCATCGCTATACAATTTTAGTAATTGCTATTTCTTATATCAGGCGCTTACCTACTCATCGCTCTTTCATACAAACTTCCATCCCCTTAAGGTATGATTTCCGGGATGAAAAGTATCCTATGTCTTTCCCCGGGACTCAATCTATCTCCATACCAAATTTCATGTAAATTGTAAATCGGTTCAGCGGTTTAAGCGTGAAGAGGTAACAGACAGACAGACAGACACATTTTCGCATTTATAATATAATGGATTATATTTAATTTATTTAGGGAAAAGATAGAATTGAGCAAATAATTATAAAAATAGACGAGAAAAAAAAAATGAAGAAAAAAAATGATAATGAAGTTTTTTGTAAGTAATATAAGATGCTTTATTTATGAGCGCATAAGATATGCGGATATGACTGATTAAATTATAAACTCCTAAGTTAATCCGAATAACTTTGATAGATGAGCGAGCATATAACGAGAACATAATTATGAGCTGCTTCTGTTCTCAGTCTATATTGGTTTATGAATCCAAAGAATCATCATCGTCATTATTAAACGTCATCAGCATTAGCCTACTTATATACGGTCCACTGCTAGGCATAGGCCTCCTCTCACGGATGAGAGAGCTGAGCAGTGTTACCAGAACCGATTTCCCATATATCGGGAAAACAGTGTTAAACTTTCAATGTGTCAAAAAACAAATCTTTTAAGTATATTCACACGATGCAAGAAATTCATAAGTACATTGCAGGGCTTGAGCAGAGAAAAGACTGGTTTGAGTGTTACCCGGGTTAGGACCCCCGAATTTTTGTAAACAAAATCAGATACAAATTGCTTGCTCCATGTAAATCGGCCTTTAAGAGCATTTCAGGTTTATAGGCGCTTTTTTGAGTAGTGCAATACGAGTGAAATATACAGTTATTGTGAATGAATATTCTCTTTAGAGCACTTGATTTTCATACGTGTAGTATTCAACATAAAAAACCGTATCGTATCTCTTATACCATTTTAATAAAATTATTAGATACTATAAGCTCTTGAGATGTCTAAATATTTCATACGGCAATTAAGTGCCTATTAAAGTAATAAAACAAACGCCTCAGAAATATTATCTTCAGTACTACCAATGGATATCGGCGCGCCACTCAATAATCTCGATATCGAGCTCGGGTTACCCGAACACCCATAAGCTGGGCTATGTTGATTGTTTGCATTGCGTGCTTCACAACTTGCCGCCTCTCACTCATAATAATCGATTTAAAACCCGATGGCTTTAACAGATTATGGAATCGATGCTAATCGGAGAAAGGGAGCTTTATTGTTGTTTAACGCCTAATATGGTATTTAAAGAGCCCTGCTAAGTGATGTTTAAATGCATTGTATAGTCATAAACTACTTTTCTCTATTGGCTAAAGGTGCACTACAAGAAAATTCGAAGATTAATACGAACGAACGAATACAATAGGACCTTCAACCCGCCTCCAGCTCCAGGGCTTTGGGCGGGAACTTTTGATATGTTTACCTCCTAACTAGTCCAAACAAAGTTACGAAGTCAAAAATTGTGTTCCAAGAATTTCCCTCTATACCTTTTCGTTGCCTGGCCTATAGAAAATGTTGAAGTAGGTATTTCAAAGGTCGCGGGAGTCCGCTGGATGCGGGTGGCGCAAGACCGGACATTGTGGCACTCTTTGGGGGAGGCCTATGTCCAGCAGTGGACGTCTTTCGGCTGATATGATGATGATGATGATGATGAGGTATTTCAAAAATCACGCAATTCATCCGCTAGGTTTTTAATATTCTGACTGTAAAATCAATAAAGCTGCTTTAAGATTCTTCTCAAAACCACCAATTTGTAACCTAAACGAACAAATTCGTTTAACACGTAGTGAATTCGAAATTAAAGCCTTTAAGACCCTAACGACCAAATAACTGAAGCTGACAGTGCTTTTCGCTTCGCAGAACGCTAAAGCAGAATAACGAGCAAGCTGGGAGTCGAATGACAAAAGTAAACCGACAGATGACGTCACCCCATTGTTTACATTCATGTTATGCGAATTCATAACAATTACTTGCCTGTTTTGCACGGAATTCGTAACTGAGTGGAACTCACCTAGTCTTTGTGAAGTCTATTCATCCTTACATTTCCTATCATGTTAAGGGGAGGTATCCCCAACGCAAATGTCCCGCTCTAACACGCGTGAGTTTACAATTAACCATCCCGCTCTCTACGCAAGCTCTGCGCGCAGTTTTGTAAAGATTTAGCTATAGTCATTAAGCCAATCATTTTATCAAAGCAAACTCTGCGAATTTGTCTAAAAATATTTACGATCTTTAATTGAGTACAAAAATTAAATGTTAAATATCAGTAATATAGCCGTAGTATTGAAAATACATTCCAAAAAGGGGTAACTTCGCGATTTTTTTCTATCGAGTGAAATTCATCAAGTCATGTATCTGACTGCGATTTTGACTAGACAAGATCCTTATGTAACACATATATTTTTTTTAGATTTTAAGACACTATATTCTATGTCTCAGATGGTTTCTAAAAACTCAAAAGTGGTAATACACGGCCTTAAGCAAACTCTTTTTGAAGACATTAAGACATTTCCATATAAATCCATTCAACGCAATGCGTTTGACGCAACGTATTTATAGGGAACGTATGCGTTTGACGCATACGACAAACGAGCGCCTGATCGTCATCACAATTTTCATATCACGATTTGGAATAGATATCTAGATTATATCACCTACTTACTTTTTTAATGTGCAGGTTGTACGGAGTACGGTGATGACGACGATGATGATGATGTGTTTCTGTTAGCCCTCATTAGGAAAATAAAGGCTCGCGGAAGAGTTCTCCAGTTGTACATTGTGCGGCTAGGTAGCTTAAGAGGAAAATTAAATGTAAATGCAAATTCGTAAGTTTAAAGTCTTCTTCTAAGTAATGCCGTTAAGTATCCTTTACATATTTTGTAGTCTTTTGACTTAGGTGGAAAGATGTTGCAAATCTGAATGTAATATATTAAAAGACATTTATGTGCTTGAAATGCAACTCCATTTCCGACTGAAGTAGCTTTTAAAATCTTTAAAGCATGTCAGACATATAAAAAGGCACTCAACGGCGTTTAGTTAAAAATATGGAAAAATAAATAAAATACAGGTTCAAAGATGTGACGGCCATTTCAGTACATCATCATCCACATTGTTCGTCGCATTTCCAATGACCTAGCCATTGCAGCCTTAGAAACAAAACAACTTCTTTTCGTACTCATTGTAATTGTAATCGTAGTAACTGTTTGCAAACTGCTGAAGTTTGAACACTCGCCGGCGCTAACCTTGTGTTGTGACACTTGTGACGTCATTGGCCGAGTTATGAGACGCTAGAGATGCCTGATTTTTACTCTTATTTTTGCCTTTGCTGTGTTCTAATTGTTGGCCTTTCCAAAACCGTCGATTTTGTCTAAATCTAAACACTGGTTCGAAGTGTATCATGAATAAAAATGAATAGACCCAGTTGCTGCTTTAAAGAAAACGAGAACTTCCATATTGTTTGTTACATTGAACAGACAACAAAGTATGTAAAGTGAAACAGGTAATGCTAACCAAAAACTGTCTTGCGGTTGGAAGTAAGCGTCCAGTTTATGCAAGAAGAAATGCGGGCCAAGTTCATTCCCTGAGTAACAGGGTTGACCGGCCCACCGCATTGCAGTCATCTGAAGTGTGCTTGTCTTTAGATTGATTGCCTTTATTCCTGCCATGTAAAGAGTTCACAAGGACTCAAACCCGTCAAATAAGTAATAACCAAATATTATAGATAGTATTTGGTCACTTATTGAATATTGTGGCATCTAATGCTATTGCATGTTTATCAAACAAACACCGATTTCTTTATTTAGACGGCTCCTAGGAAACTCAGGTCGCGTCATTTTACACGTAAAAAACTGAAAGAGAATATTAAACTCACGGTTTCGAGGCCGTGTCATAATCGGTTAAAAATAGCGACAGCTAAGTCTTTATACCATGCACGTGTGTGCACCGAGGAGGAACATTAAGACAATAAGTGCTTCTGGCTTATGAAGTTTAAGATTTGATCTTTCTTTAGGATCTTTCGTAACCTAATGAAAATATAAGATAAAAATTAAACATTTATTCTTCAAATGTCTTTTATTTATTAAATTAAACAGAAAAATCGTAATAATCTTGCAATGGTAATAATATTACCATTGTAAGATTTTCCTTTTATAATAAATATTATTTATTTCTGAAACACAGATTGAAAAAATCAAACGTCAACGTCATTAAATTAGAGCAAAATTACTAGGTTTGGGTAGATTTTACCCATTACTTAGAAATTGAGGAAAGCTGGAGGTGTATATTTTATTATCCGACTAATTTCGATTGTTAGTAGACTTGTGGTATGCTCCCTCAATTCTGTTGGCAAATAAGTACCTACTTATTGATGACTCATCATTGTCCAATCGTTATCCCACAGTTGCATCCTGAAGGATGTCTCGGGTTCGCTAAAATTTGGCGTGGGCACTAGTTTTTACGGAAGCGACTGCCATCTGACAGAGAGGGAAATTTTCGTTTGTGGTTCGCGGTAGCCCCCCTGACCTGGATCGACTTTGCTTAACCTTACATACCGCACGCAACACGCGGACGCCGCTGGGCCACGAGCGCTCCCGAGTATTGATGAATGTTTGTTTATTATTATGAAAACACGTACAATGCGATTTTCAAGTTCACGGGTGATTAATGAGTAATTTATGCAGCAAAGCATAAATACATAATAATAGGTTTTTATTAAACGCTTACTCGATATATAATTATAGCTAAAATATATTTTTTATAATACAAGAGGAACGTTGGGTGGAGCACGATTAAGACAGTATTGGTTTTGTATGTCGATTGTGATTCGTTAATTAGGTCTTAACAAAGAGGAAAGAAGTCATCTAATTTTCGTAACGTACTTGTTTGACAGAAAAAAACTCATATGAACATATTTTCTTTGGGAAGTATGCATCAGTGGATAATTTGAATAATTAATTAGTCACGCAACGGTTTGTAAAATGATAAAACCTGCATAAATAATTAATTACTAAGGTAATTTAACTTTAATTATACCTTAATAATTTAACGAGAAGACAAAATAACGACTATGGAAGTGCATAATGTTTCGGTAACTAAAAAATAATACAGATTATCGCGGAATTTAATACAGAGAGCCTGGCTCTTTCACCGTCCAAACCGCAAAAAATAATCGCCAATAAACAGTGTGACCATACAGCCAAGACAAACTGTAGTCCGACTAGTTATCATGATCAAGACGTACACTATCAAAAGAATCTCAGGAAGATGAGACATGTAGACAATTGTGCGTATAACTTATGTCTTGAAAATACCTATATGTATATTGATTTAAACATCACGATATTCACACATTATTATTGGGGAACGTATAACTAATTACGCGCTAAGTACGCGATTAAGTCCCGTTCCCCAATAATAATTACCTATATGTACTTAGTAAATTTGCTGTTGTAAATGGGTTACAAGGTAAATTAGTCTCAAGTATAATTCCTAAATATCTGAGGAATAAGCCTAAATATTAATAAACATACCAAAAAGCCCAAATTAAACTGCTTAAGTAACATTTGTATAGTCTTAAATAGAATATCACAGGTTGTATTCATTGTAGATAGGCAGTATATACAATATTTTATTTATATACCTACCCATTAATAAAATATAGGTCTCGTTGAAAGGAACCCAAGAAGAATGGACCCAGTCGGATCCGCTTTGAAATGTGAAGTACTTTGCTGTGTTGAGAGCTGGCTACGTGGCACTTAAAGAATGGGATAGCAATTCCTATCGTTCGATTTCGATGGGTCAGTATGACTTATGGAATTCCTTGTGCATTGCGCTGCAAGTAGTACCAATTAAAAAGTAGACAAATTAATTCTTTAACTATGTAAACTTTTTTTAAGGCGCTACACTGAGAAATTTGGAGACTTTGAAACGCTGTCCTGCCCAGACTAGCAAAGAGTAGGGGTTTATTTTCAGATATATGATTCTTGACTATATGATTGTGTACTGACAATAGCGAAACATGATTGCTTAAAATTTTCTCGATAGAAAATAAATCCAAAGTCGAGTCTATATTTTCCTTTTTTTCCTCAGCCTACTAAAACAACGCATTTTTAAAAGCTTAAGCCACACAGAGAGCGGGCGAGCGGTTGCGGCGCGGGCGCGGGCGGCGGCGGCGCGGGCGCGGGCGGCGGCGGCGCGGGCGCGGGCGGCGGCGGCGCGGGCGCGGGCGGCAGCGGCGCGGGCGCGGGCGGCAGCGGCCTTTGTCGGCAGCCGCCACCGACAAAGGCCGCTGCCGCCCGCGCCCGCGCCGCTGCCGCCCGCGCCCGCGCCGCCGCCGCCCGCGCCCGCGCCGCCGCCGCCCGCGCCCGCGCCGCCGCCGCCCGCGCCCGCGCCGCAACCGCTCGCCCGCTCTCTGTGTGGCTTAAGCTTTAAGTTAATATGATGGTATTTTTCCTCATCTAGGTACTGACAAGAGGTAAAATAAACCTGCACACAATCAGATATTTAACGAGATTTGTCTAAAAAGCCATTCTCGGAGAGGGTTGCATCCCGTTTTGTCGTGCTCGAAAAACAATGGGTGTCTCTTTCAATCGATATATTATCGCCTTAAACGACTCAAAAATACAAATCGTTCACAGTCAGCGTCTGCCGTTTCCCACGGGCCAGTGTCACCTGTTATGCATTTGGAGCCACTTATCGCAAAACCTGAGCTAGTATATCTAGAGTCCGAGATTCGTCATGACTACGCGCAAGCTAAGGCCAGATTTACACTGGTTCGACTGCAATAGGGTATGGAAGCATTGTGAACTACAGGTTAGCTGCAAGCAGATATCGTCGGCGTGACTCGGAAGGGGGTTCATTTCATTACATAATATAATATTTATGCGACTCATGATCACATTAAAGCTGGCGACATGAAACTGTCAGAAATTAGTTAATTCTTTAGACAAAATGTGAAATGACATGTAATGATAATTTGATTACTGTACATGGCTAACCTAAAATTACAGTACTTTTATCTCACATGTATGACATCAGGCAGTACGAATTTCGTTGCCGCAACTTTACAGGAGTTCATTTCATCAAACTGAACGGAAACTCATGAAACCTTTGCTTTGATCTGTACCGAACGCGTATCGGGGCTAAAATGCTTTGATATTGAAAAAAAAATCTTTGCGTATAGGATGCTGTCGGTAACTTAATATTACTTTATTCATATCAAATGTATACTATAAATGTGTACTATGTACGGCGTTTTATATAAGTACACGTATTATGGTAATAACTTTTTTTCAATGAATCTTTATGTTGTCAAATTGCAGAAAATAAATATTATATAAAATGTGTTCCATTACCATTTTTATACCCGTAAATCAAATGATTACGTTTTGGGTGAAACTAAAATTTACTTCGCAGTACCCATGCAAAATTTAAACAGCATAGTACGAGGTAGATCCAGAATATCGGATAACATACACGAGCCACTTTGTCTCAAAGCTAGTCACACCCGCAAACAATTCCCCTTTGTAACCGTACGAAATGGTATTTTCATAGGAAATTCATTTCGGTATTCAAATAAAAATACAAATATATTGGAAGTATATTGTCACGTTTACTATACGGCTTTTATTTACTGCTACAACAAAATTAATATTTTATGATAGAGTTTAGACTACTGCACGTTCCCTCTCATTCATGAGAGGCCTGTTGCCCAGCAGTGGTGGGACCTCAGAGTGGGACGTAAGAGTTTTTTATTTATTTATTTAGCGGCATCCGTGGTAAATAGTTGGTCTCTCTGGGGATGAACTGGGAAAAAGTAATGCCCAAGGCCGAAACAAATGAAGGGAGTTTATTCGAGCCCTACACCCCAGCAGAGGGTAACGGGATAAAGAAGAGAAGAAGAATTTATTTATTTAAACTTTATTGCACAAAACAACTACTATATGGGCAAACAGAAACTTGCAAGTACACTTTAGGATACTTTTATTAGTTTTCTACGTCAGCTACCTACGTCATAACAAGTTGAAATTGGTTAGGCGTACATTGATGAACGAAATGGAAAGGCATGGAAGAGGCATATGTCCAGCAGTGTACGCAAATATGCTGAAAGAGAGAGAGAGAGAGAGATAGATGCATTAATCATTGTTTTCACTAAGCGTCCCGCGTGGTAATTACGTAAATTTTCGAACGTACGGTAGGCATATTTTAATGTCAGTTGACGTTTTAAATCGACATTACGAACGGTCGAAAACGTTCCGTAATCCCACCCGCCGGACTCGCGACTAGTCAAACATTATGTGTGTATAGGTGAAATTTATTTACGTGGATTTACGAAAACTTGGTTTGTATGTAGTATCATAGAATAAGTAATAGCACAAGTAAGTACGTATGTCAATTATGCCTAAAAGTGCATCATATTATCAGATATTATCATATAGATAATCACTGTTATCGGTGTCGCGTGTAACGTATTTTTGTACCTATGGTTTTATACGTATTAATATTATTTGTATTTGTATCATACTTAATCGTAAAGCTTTGATAGTATTGTAGGTAACGGTAACCCAGATATTGTGATTTACGAGCATGAACGACTAACGTTTGTTCATTGATTGTGTTATGTGTTTGAACAAGTTACTAAGATTATAATAATAAGCTAAGTAAATAGATATACGTAGAGTAAGACCAAAAGCAATAATGAGTGCATTTGAGGATTTGCATACCCCGTTTGATATTTTACTATAATACATATAAAAATATATGTATAACACGAACCAGAATCAACAACATACCTATGATAATTATAGATAAAACCCTGACTCGAATGGTCACAGCATCATTAGAAAGCTCTACTTTCATGCGGAGATTCATTCTCCGCATGAATGTATATTATACTTAAATAACATGAATTCCAGTAATGTTACTATTATTTAGCATATTTTTGGTTACCGCCAATTTTAGAGAGAGCTCACGAATGTAAAATTTGCAGGAATATACATTAAACTCGAGGATTTGACCCAAATTCCGAAGCAACACTCGTAAAATAAAAACCCGCTCTTACAAAAGTTTAATCGTTCGTCTTTGTCTACCGTCGAATACTGTGTTCTAAAATGTAATCGGGTAAAATTATTCATGTTCTCATTATAGTCGTCATCTGCATAATGAAATTTAGAAGCTACAATAACAAGGGGGCATTCGCTGTTTTGCACAGGGGTTCCAGCGACACATAAAAACGGACAAAATAATTTTAAGGCATTTTTGCATAAATAAAGTACAGAATAATTTAATAATTAGATGAGTTAATTAAAATAAAAATACTACTAGAGTGTTTAGGAATTTACAGCGAAGTGTAACGTGTTGACAAATTTTATAATAGGTAATTAGGTTGTCGTGAAGCTATCATTTTCCTGTGCTATTATTTTGAATATTATAATTCTTTTAAATATAAGTCAATTTGCTTTCCTGTGTAATGATGGTAAAATGTAGCCAAGCCAAAACAAAGAACACCGAACCGAAGCATCAATTACAATAAAAATAACAAAAGCGTATCAAATCTATTTGTTACCTTAATTATTGTAGACACGACAGTTAACTCTGTCCTAATTATCTCCGGGTTAATCAATTAACCCTACTGAAATGCCATGATACTCAACAGGAAACACAATCGCTACGCTCAACTTACTATAAAAAATATTTTTTCCAGAGTATCCATTAACCAAGTCAAATTCAATCAAAGTTAAAGACAGGATTCGCGGGAAATTGTTAACAGTAGAGCAAATATGCCGCCACGTGCGCCGCGGGCGGGTTCCCACCGAGTGACTGCGCCGAAAGATGCGCAGTTAGTCCAATAAGTGGGCTTATTACCATGTATCCCACCTCTTAGACAAAGGACCTCCGATCAATTAGGGCTAAAGCAGCAGAGCTTGAATGTGCCTCCATTAAAACAACAAGGCTCGACTAAACACTGCGATCTATGCTCATGCTTCAACACCAAGCATATGACGCGGCAAAAGAAGAAAAACGCGCAATACAAGCCAGAGAGGGACGCAGATATAGAGATTAGTGGGCTGTTCGAATGGGACGGCTTCAAACATTTTGTAAGCTGATAACCAGAGCCAGCGAACTGGGAGCGAGGGGAACCATATTCTCGCGGGGCTCCGCATGAATGTAATGAATTAAGTTTCAATGGTACAAGAAAGACTTTGTGCGTGCGTGTGAATGACTTTCAATCATTTAAGCTCAGCATGGCGGTGCTAATGTGGAAATTAATTATTAAACACAATGGCCATGTAAAATTATTAATTAATAAGCGCCAACCACTAAACCCAAACATTCTTATTGGACTAATCAAATCTCTATTTTTTCTACATATGTTTAGTTTCATTTTTCTAATAAAAAAACGTGGTCAGATCGCACAGAACGGGTTAGTAAAATACTCAATGAATGATAAATAATTTCAAGGTCTAATCAACATCAATTACTACATTAAGGAAACATCGCAGCTAAAATGCACGGGTATCTGCTTACATTAAAAAACACATTAACCATATTGATTTAAGGATAATATCCTTACACTAAAATACATGCGGTACGATATACAAAGAGGCAGGTTTAACACAAAGCAGTCTTGTATCACGGCCTAAAACGAGTAGTCGAATGCTCGTATTCAACTGTGGGCCGTGACATATACAAACACAGACATAATTAAGGTGCAATTTTTACCTATACATCCATGAAAATGAAATCCATCATTGGATCCTTGCAACTCCACTGCCGTTGCACACACATCCAAATCACGCACACTACCGTAAGATCCCTCCTCACACGAAGGGAAAACCTTCACGCACGAAACAGATAAACATGTCAACTGCTAGACATTGTTACCCTAAAGTCCTTTCACGTTTTTCACCACAAATTCACAATTACACACAAATAATAACACAAAACGCATAAATGAACACAGAAACACTGGATTATTCCGCAATATCACCCGCGTCGAGTCAAGAAGACGTCGCTTTCATCGAAAATACGCGTAAGTATTGTAGTGTCGAATCGGCGACTGTTCTCCCCGCCCTGTGCCAGACTCGAATGGTGCCGCCATATTGAATCTCATTTCACTGGCGCACAGTGGAGCATCTAGCGGCACGACTCTGAACAAAAATGCCAATGAGTTCACAATTCGTGGAGTTATTTCTTTGAAATATTAGTTTAATTAACACTTTAAACATGCTTAAGCGTTGGTAAAATAAACTAAATAAGTTTTGAGATGAAAGTACATAGTTAGTTTTCTTCAAAGCATTGTAGTTTAGGATATTACTAAAGGCATAAAACAGCAACGTCGTTGAACTGGCGTCGTAATATACTCATAAGCCGATAGGAAGCGCTGAACACAATCCACGGTTGCTTGCACAAAAATGTATGCTTTAAGCACATACATTATACTAACTCTGTGTTTATATACATCGCTTACAATATACTAATAACACATTCAATGCCACGAAGCTTACGGGGTTTATCTAATTACTAAGGGTAAGTTACGGCTTTCGTGAACATTGAAGTGTCTATTCGGTATCACATAAAAGAAGCAATATGTTGGCTCGATGTATTATTATAATATGTACTAGTAATAAGTAAATGAAATATTTTTAATGAATGAATGAATGAATGAATGAATGATAGTTTATTTGTTAAAATAACAAGCGTATATATAAGGTGTTACAAATAATTCATCACAGATCGCATCTTGTTATGCCAATACTGGCGTACAAATATTATTCTTTTATAATCGTATTCTAATATTAATAAATAATTCTTTTTACAATTTACATTTGTTCATAAACTCATTAACAGAATAATAACACTGTTCAATTAAATAATTAAATAATTTCTTCTTAAAGATAGAGAGATGAATTAGGTAATACCAATGAAATACTTAACTTTATGGAAAATCATAATGATTTACTGCATTGTTTAGATTTTGTTAGTTAAGTATATCAATATCATATTACAATTTAACCCACGATAATTTTTCGCTATTTTACAATTTCAATATTTTCAATACCTATCGAATTTACAGCACTCTTACTCGTACTTTCACGAAATGCTCCTAAAATTAAAGCGACAGGAGTTTCATTAAATATAAATACGAAAAATGGTCAATTCAAGATGCATTGCTCATTTTAATCAACCACTAAACGATAAATGTAATTCAAATTATAAACTAGAATTATTATATCGAGAGAATCGCTGGAAAGAAATGGGGACAAGAGGCACAGGACAGAATCAAATGGAACCAACTGGAGGAGGCCTTCACCCTAAGAGGGGTCCTTAAAACAAATATTAATTAATATAGTAAAAAAAAATAGTTAAATATAAATTCCAACATAGTACTGAAAAAAAAAGTTAAAACGTTTCATTTTTTTTGTAGGTAATATATTATCGTTAAAGCAACTCTTGGTTTTAAGGAATAATAAAGGCCTTTTTTATTTATTTATTTAATAACAGTTTTATATCGAACCTCTCATTTTTCGTAATTTCTACACTTTAATACTGGCTGATTTATTAGCATACACCAGATCCACAGAACTGAATCAGCCACCTAAAACGTCTGCAAAGCGGAAGCAATTTATGGCCACCCACTTGTGATTCCCGCAGCGTCGCCTGCATCGGCCCGAATGGCTCGGACATCGACACGGAATACACAATCTTAAGAAAGACCAGATGATTAGGGGTATACTTAATATTAGCATTTAGATAAATAACATTAGGTCTAATGTGTTTAGCTTTTCTTGATAATATTATCCTGTGTGTTTTTTAGTCAGCGAAATTATAACAAATTCACACTTTAGGCTACTTTTACACCGGAATTAGAATAAAATAGTTCAAAAAGTTACATAGAATTTGTCGGAGCTAAATTACGAGTAGGTACGAAATAATCTTGTGGCACTTTTAAAGAAATGTAGCTTTTATTAGCTTTAGTGTAAAATCACCATAAAAAAACATTTTTTTGGATTATAATATTAGATGTAAATAATACTTGAAACTTATTCGCGATTTTATTCATTAACGGCAGTTCAATTGTAGCGATTATATAAAAAACTTTGATATATTTCAGAACAATACTTACCAAATAATGAATATGGCATGCAGCCAGCATAGTACTTTCAACGTAATCCTGTATTTTCTTTTGAGAACTTATCAACACTTACTACCGTGTCAATTTTACGAGGTCTCTTAAACCCGGTGATTTCGGCAAGTCCGACTTTTATCACTGCTTGTAAACCGTGTTACGAGGCACATGTGGACCAATCGATGTGATTCGATAAATTACTTGATTTCCGTCCTCTTTAACCTAAATATATTTGCGAAATTTCTACTTCTGATAGCATCATTCACGTTGGTTTTATTTAGTGCATAGTAAGAGGACTTAATCCATGCTCATCTTAAGCAACTACTTCTTTGACTTTTGATGTTTTAAAATGGGTTAGATATCATTAATAAAACATTTTCGAGCAAACATATAATGTTAATGTTGTGTGTTGTGTGTGTGTGTGTGTTTTGTAATAATTTCACTTTGTGGTGCACAATAAAGTATATTATTATATGTCTTTCCCGTTCACGGGACAATGGTGTCCCGGACCTTTGGGAGGCGTGCGCGGAGCCGAAGTACCGAGGCACCGAAATGCCAACGAGTACCACATAGCCAACACGTAGAGGCCCTTTTGACAATTTAATGAAATGCAAGGGATACACCGAGCGGATGCTGTCCCTGCCCGTGTCATGGGACGCACACAGAGACAGCACCCGCCAGGGTGTATAGGAACTATTGCTGATTGATGGAGTCTAAATGAACTGGGCTATTGGGTGAATCTGATGGACTAATGGCTGGGCTATTGGGTGAGACAACGGACGCCTGCCTAATAAAACTGTCTCAGATTTTTATTTCCGGCAGACGGTGACTCGCTCTCTGCTAGATGGGCCCCCATAAAATAGCGACATTATAAAATGGCCTAAGGGCAACACCGGTCAGAGAGCTGGGGGTGGAGAGGTGGCACTGGACTTTAAACATATAGCCACCTCGCCACTTAGGTGACCACATCCACCCTCGAGCGACAGCTCTTGCGACTCCACTCTGGACGGCCGGTTAAGGCAAGCCAGAGTCGGAGGGGCCTGTACCACCGACCCACAGGCCACCCCCAGGAGCACTCAGGTACGTAGGGTCGCTACTCCCTAACAGCCCGCCACAGGCTGCATTACGTTGACTGATTGCACTGGAAAACCAGTGGGCGATGGGGTCGTCACATCCCATTATGTTATCTTTCTTTTATTATTTTCAACAAATTTTAACTTTGGGCTTATCCAGAAATCACGCGAGGTTTTTTGGGCCACTTTTAGACCCCCCCTCCCCCCTTGGTAATCTTTGGTGAGGTTTTGGACGACCCCCCCCCCCCCTCCCCCACGAAACCTCACGTCACGTGTATTTTTTTAAATTTTTCACGACCTATGAATTTTTTTAAGAAAATGTAGTATATTAATTGATCTTGTGCTTATTTTGGTAGGTATAATGCGTTATGAAAACGTGATTGTGTAATTTCTTCTATTTTTTAAGAAAATGCTACATGAGTAGATATCATTTCTCGGTATTGTAGGTGCAGTAAAAAAATACACGTGAGGTTTCCTTGTAAACGTGATCATTAGTGAGGTTTTCGTAAATGTTTTAATTCCAGATTCGGTAATTATATAATTGGACCTCATCACAGATAACAAAAAAAAAATTTAATCTATTTATATCATTAAAAAAATAACTTAAATAACTTTAAAAGGTTTTCTTTGTTGTTATACTTGTTATACAAAACTCAAGTGCAGAAACACAAAGGGAAAATTGCAACAATAAACCCAAACGAGCCGTCTTAGTTTCGGCGCGCAAGTTTATTTAGGTTTCATAGTTAGTTAGCCTTATCGGAGTTGAGGTAATGAGATGGCATGACACCATTAGCTTAGGAACGATGTCGAATAACTGTCGGGCCTTGTTAGGATTATGATGTCGTTAGCCCACTGTGCGCGGGACCACCGGGATCAGCGTCATTTATTTTATTGATCCTTAAAATGACGTAATGCGAGCTTTCTCTACATGCTATGTTGCCGACGATTTTGGCTTTTTGTTTTGGATTAAATTAGGTTTGAATAGGTCAAATATCTTGGTGAACACCAAATGTTTATTTTTTTTTTAACAATAAAGTAACCTTCATTATATACGGATCACATGCATAGGTAGATTTGACCGATTTAGGCGGTCATAAGTCGAAATATTGAAAACCACCACGAGGCTAAACAATGGACTTTCTTATCTACCTGATATTCCAGGGCACCCATCCCCACTCATTAGAAGACCTTTACCCAAATGTACAGGTAATTGAAATCAGGCCATCACTTGCAGTGAACGTAACAGTTTTCGGTGCCTTCAATTTACTTCGTCTTATAAGTTGTAACAAAAAAAAACTGTGTGCCAGCGCGTAGTGAAATGTATGGATTCCAATAATTCAGGTAAGAATCTAATATTTTTTTGATTTTGATCTCATGTAATTATTTTAATTTTAATCTTTTCATTTAATTTGATCTTGTATGTAATGCAATATGGACATGTTCTGGAATAAATTATTTCATTCATTCATAATAACACAACATAAAAATATGATATTTTTTATTAGTTTACTGTTTCTAATGTTTTCAAATGGAACACCTCTTTTTAAGCTAATTTTCGTAAATTGTAAATTTCAAAAGTCGTTTGAAATACTTCCCAGGTCTTCCCAGCTTTCATTGATGTCAGAATAATTTCAGCAGGTCGTATTTTCCACCGTCGTGGTATAAATGTACGACGCAGACACATGACCGGATAAAAGCCCTCGGAGCCCTAATTGTCCGCCATTGGAGGCCGAGCCCTTGATCCGTTTAGCGGCGGGCCTGCGCACTACTCCTCTGTTAGTTTTTGCTTTCTTAGTTGAATCTGTGTACATACATACCTACACACTCACGCCTGTTTTCCGAAAACGGGTGCGCCGATCTAGATTTCTTTATATATTTGATAGTATGGCATGTACAAAGTGTAGGATATTACAACAAAAACAGTAGTCAATATATCCACAGGATGCGCAAGTTTCTTAGGGACCCCGACTGTTTTTAAATCGCTATGTTATTTGTCTTGTACGGTACTATTGATCTTTTTACCTTATGTCTTTATATTCCAGGCTCACTAAACCTAGGCTAGTAGCTGAGAGAGTCCAGCAAGGAACTCAAGCTTGGCCTGACCATCGGACTGACTCTACCCAGTATGCGGTGGTACCGGGACGAATAGTGACAACATGATTGTGTCTGTGTTGTAGCTGTACGGTGATCGTGGAGCTTTTAGTGGATAGAAATACTAAATAACCCAGTCATCCTCCGATGTCTGGGTACCTGCTCGCAAGTTTTCTTCAGGTAAAAGAAGGGTACTAGACTTGTTTTTTTCTTTTGTTCTTTTTACGCAGTCGGCAGTTGTTGATTTTTATGATAGGCACTTAGTTGGAGAATTAAAACTTCGGTAATATACCTACTCTTTGTGATTGCTACAATAACAGGAAAGACAATTTAGGGCTTTCAATATTAGATTGGAGGCCGGATAGCCCAATATTTTTAATTTTAATTTTCCTATTATCTAATGTTAATAGACCTAAGCCGCAAAAATAAATTATACTCTGAATCATGTACTTATAGTAACAACTTCTAGATTGTCAAAACGTAATAATACCGGTATTTTTGTATGCATAAAATACCGATATCCGACCCCTGTTACTTAGTGAGTATGGACTGTCCACCCACGATTTATGCTTTAGACCCTAAATTGACAAAAAGATCTGTGTACGTGCCACGCCCGAATGTGTCGCATTTAAAATGTCAAATCCGCTGCCGATGCCGTCAGTTTAAGACGTCATGTCACGCCGCCTTTTTCCTACACTTTTCCTGTCACAGGAAACAAGCTCCAACCGACAGGAGGCGTTAGGTGGAAACCAACACGAACTGTTCATTTCAGGGTATGATTACTTATTTGTCATGACGTCACCCTACCAACTGCTAAATCATTGAAATGTTGATCGACATTTGTTTCGAATATCAATTCGAAATATTCGTGCCGAGCGATCTGCGCAAGGTTTGGAGGTATTACTGTGAGCCAGTGAGTCACTAAAGAATTTTCATCTGTAACTGTTCAGTTACAGATGATAATTGATAATCCCCGCCCCGTCCTTGAAGTTAAACAAAATAAAAAAAGAAAATTCAGGTTTTAACAATGAATACAGCACGATTTTTCCTTTCACATCAATCACCGCTCGGGATCGATTTATAGCTCGTGTAATAGATTTTCGCAACAATCCTACTCTACTGAGTTAACTTAAAACGGCCATATGCGTGCCAGTGTTATTGTGACATACGTCTTTTTTAAGATTGAGTGGTAAAATGCGTACGAGTACGCGGCTACGCGCCGCAGCGGTCACACTCCAGTACGGGGGAAAATCGGCGGACACCGACACCGCGGATCCGCAAGCGAGTTTCATTAATCTACGGTAACAGTGATGTGTCGTCGGATAGTAGACATATATCGTTAATATAATGAATAAAAATATCGTCTTGGACTGCACGCAAGATCGTGGTTTGTATTTCTTTATAGGTATTTCTGATAGGTATGAAATAATTAATAGCAAGCCAGTTTTGTTTGTTCAAAATACAAAATACAAAATATTTTATTTGCTAGAATACAGTCAAGCGGATGTTGATAACAATACAATTAGTACAGTGTATTCTGCCTACTACTGGGCATGCAAATTTTGCTAATTACAATTTTAAAAATTATAGTTAGATTAGTTCAATATTAATTAATTATAATGTCACATTTAATAAATATGAGGCTTATAGTCTAAATATTCTTTCACTGAGTTAAAAGCATTTTGAGTCAGAAAATCTAATAAATATTTCTTGAATTCTGGCATATCAGATCGTCTTATAAAGTCTGGTAGCTTATTATATAACTTGGGTGCCATGCCAAATACACTTTTTGCACGTAAGGCTGTTTTTGATCACCTATTTGTAATCTTATGTTGCTGCCGTACACTATTAAAAGTGAAAAATTGTTTTATATTAGACTTAACATACAAAGCTATTTCAAATATATATAAACAGGGGAATGTTAATATTTTTAGGTCAATAAAGTAAGGCTTGCATGGTTCAGTTGTTGTATATATTATGTCTCGAATAAATTATCCCATCAAAAACATTACATGTAAAAAGATGCAAGTCTCGCAAAACAGTTCTTCTACAACAAAAAAGTAATGATATGTAATGTTAAACCATGTCGGTTATATTTTAGTCAATAGCACCGGAGGGGTGTCCACAGAACAAGACTTCCACCGACTTGCATCGGCATTACTTTATTTTTTTAAATATATAGAATGACTTGGCCGTCGCACACAACGCTTTACTTATACATGTGTATTGCTCAAACTCGCTCAAGCTGCATGTCATTAGGGCTAGCGCTATGTTTAATAAGGAATATTTTAATCAGCTGACGATTGTTCTTTTGCCATTATTTAGCTGTGCGATGGCCAAGCCATTTTATATATTTAAAAAAATAAAGTAATGCCGATGCAAGTCGGTGGAAGTCTTGTTCTGTGGACACCCCTCCGGTGCTATTGACTAAAATATAACCGACTTGGTTTAACATTACATATCATTACTTTTTTGTTGTAGAAGAACTGTTTTGCGAGACTTGCATCTTTTCATGTAATGTTTTTGATGGGATCTCATCTCTTTTTGTAGGCAGTCCTTCTTTTTTCTTTTCAGGTACGACTTCTTGTAACGAACATTCAAACTGCAAAAGTAACTTTGTAATCGCATGTATTTTGTATAGAATTACAAACTTACTTATGCACTTTGTGTTTCTAATCAGGGTCACCAGGTACTCCAGATTTTATAGTTTTTCCTTTATGTGGCCATTAAACCCTAACTCTGTACCAAATTTCAGCTCTCTGAGTTTATGGGAAGTACTAGTTCTATTCTTATGATTATGAGTGAGTGAGTGTCGTAAATGCAAAACTTTGCTTTCGCTTAACTTCGGAACTAAATGACCTACAGACTTGAAATTTTGGATTTTAAGTATGTGATTGTAGCTTACTGGATGACGATAATTTCTGCGTTCTGGTCTTATCCAGAGGTTCTCAAATAGGGGCCTGAAAATGCGGCGAAATGGCTCCAGTAAAGGATGGTACGGCAGTGTTTGCTTCGCGCTCGACTTGGCGGGGGCACTGCCGTGCCCCCAGATTTCATTTTCATTTTTTTCCAATAATCAAGAAGCCAAGCACCAAATGTCCCGGATTACCCATTTTAGAAAAACACACACAATTATCGCATAATTTTTCGTCATGACACGAACTCGTTTAGTTAGTAAGGCTATGGGTAGAGACTGTAAATGAGCGGTCTTGCCGAGTCTCAATGCCTTTCAATATAAATACATACTGTATTTGTACGTGATTGGTCTCATCTCAATTCTGTAACTTGTTTGTGCTGTTGAATATCTTTTTTAATTACTTACTGATTTCACACGGTATTAAAATCATAAACTAAAAGGAGTTTTCTGCATTTTATACCCTTATATTTTATTACTACAAACAGCCTTGCGAAAATAAATGAATCAAAGTCCACTAAAAAGCATCGACTCGTTTCAGCGACTCGTTGTCAGAAATTGGGTCGAGTTGAGTTGTTATGCGCACCTTTTGTTTCCCGTGCAGTGTTAATAAAAGATGCACTTTGATGCTGCTATTGAAACTGCCTGAAAATACGCTTACAGCCTCGCATTATTACAGGCCGCTAGCGATAAAGTATTTAGCACGTTATGTGAAATAAAGTGGGTTCGTTTTAGTTTAACAGTAGATATTGTATCTCCCTTTGTTATGGATGTGCTAATACAACCGTGATAAATCCCTTAACAATAGATTACTATGGATGCGTACTGAAGTAGTTTCTTGTATCATATGTCAAGAGTTTGTGGGGTAAACCAGTAAATGTCTAATGCGTACATTTAGTTTTTGTGTTGCGTGTATTTGTATTTAGTGTTATAGTTCCTAACTAGCGGTATTTGCCTGATTCTGGCTAAGCTAAAACTATAATGTTGACCAAAATTTTACGAGTACCTATAGTATAGAAATATTATAACAACATACACTAGTGGCTCTGTGAGCTGTAGACCTCGTGAGTGTTTTTTTTATTTCCAAAACTATGTTAGATATCGAACCTGTAGAGCAGGGGTCGGCAACCTTTTTGCACCCACGGGCCACATAGTAGCTAAAAAAATCTTCGCGGGCCGCAGATGATAATAATGATCACTGTCTGTTGATATCAACTCGAAACAAATTGGTACTTCGTACGCGACAGTAACGTAGTAAAAATTCGCACCCCTTTTTACGTGAAAAACGAGAAAGACGAAAAAACCGACTTTTCACAGATAAACCAGCTAGTTTCATCAAACTCAGATAACTCGCATTTCAACCGCATCGTAATTTCGCGATTATATATCGCGATATAGAATAGCAGATATAGAAACTTTAAGGGGGGGACGGGTCATAAAGTCATAACACTCCTAACACTGATGCAAATGCGGCAAATACTTCATACGCATCAAGTCATAACACATCTAGATGAAAATGCGAGCGTAGCGAGCGCGAAATTTTTCGAACATTATGATGCAGGTGCGGAAACTACTTCATACACATCAAGTTATGTAGATGTAAACGCGAGCGCGAAATTTTTCGAACACTGATTCAAACGCGGCAAATACTTCATACGCATCAAGTCATAACAAATCTCGTTGAAAACGCGAGCGTAGCGAGCGCGAAATTTTGCGAAAATTATTATGCAGGTCTGGAAAATACTTCTTACGCATCAAGTTATGTAGACGCAAACGCGAGCGCAGCGAGCGCGAAATTTTTCGAACATTATGATGCAGGTGCGGAAACTACTTCATACACATCAAGTTATGTAGATGTAAACGCGAGCGCGAAATTTTTCGAACACTGATTCAAACGCGGCAAATACTTCATACGCATCAAGTCATAACAAATCTCGTAGAAAACGCGAGCGTAGCGAGCGCGAAATTTTGCGAACATTATAAAGCGGGTATTACACTGTCCTGAATCAGGCGTCCTAACTAGTGGAGGGGAGTTGAAGCATCTCGCTCTAACGTATAGGTCGGAACCCTTCCAAGTGTCCTGAATTCAGGACAGTGTAATACCCGCTTTATGAAGGTCTGGAAAATACTTCATAGGCATCAAGTCATGTAGACGCAAACGCGAGCGCAGCGAGCGCGAAATTTTTGTACATTAAGATGCAGGTGTGGAAAATACTTCATACTGTCTAACGCAAACGCGGCGAGCGCGAAATTTTTGAAAAATAATTTAGATAGATTTAACTGTAAAATATACTTACAAACACATATCTCGTCCTGACCAACTGTGAAAATATTCGTGGTTGGGGATACAGACGCTTTCACGTATGTTAAGAATTTCAAATTTTACCTTTACAAACAATAAAGCCAGGGAGGCTCGCGGGCCGCACGGAAGGGGCTCGCGGGCCGCCTGTTGCCGACCGCTGCTGTAGAGGAGGACAAAACATAGATTTTTTTTAGATTACTCGACAAAAATATTCGATGTAATCAAAGAACGTGCTCACAATACTTCACGAGAATCTGTTGTGAAATGCGACCCTTAGAGGTGAACATTGATGCCAAGATTGATGTTGGTGTACCTCAGGGATCCATTTTAGGCCCAATTCTATTTTTAGCATATGTTAATGATCTCCCTGAATGCCTGCCAGATTATGCCATGGTAACATTGTTTGCAGATGATACCCATGTGGGCTTAAAAGATAAAAACCATTTACATTTAGAGAATAAAATTGGACATGTTATGATGAAGCTTAAGGAATGGTTTAGTGCTAACGGAATAATTTTAAATACTAATAAAACTACTTTATTGACATACCAAAATAAAAATAAAAATGATAATATTAATTATGCTAAATTAGGACTTAATAATGTGACTGATACAATTTTCTTAGGTTATCATATTGACAATAAAATAAGCCACTCATTTCATATTGACAAAATTTGTAATAGAATTGCTTCTGGGAATTATGCTCTCCTGAAACTTAGACCTTTCATTAACAACAAAACTCTAGTCATGGCTTACTACGCCCTTATTCACTCGCATCTTAACTACGCTTTAACAATTTGGGGCAATGCTGCTGGTATCCAAAGAATCCTTGTATCTCAAAAACGAGCCATTAGAATTTTGTTCAGTCTTCGCAAGGGCACCTCGGTTAGAGAATACTTTGTAAAAGGTCGAATAATGACTGTTATATCATTATTTATATTTAATAGTCTGTTGGAAATACACATCGAGAAGGAAAGCTTTAAAACGGGGAAAGACGTTCATACATATAATACACGCAGTAAAGATAAATTATGCTTACCTCGAACAAAACTAGTAAAATCATTTAAACAAGGTCTCCCTCTCAAAATTACTTTATACAATTTACTACCATCTCACATAAGAAACATGTCATATTTAGAATTTAAGAGTAAGCTCAAACGTTTTTTTCAATGTAATCCATTTTACTCCATAAATGAATTTAGGGAAAAATTAAGACAAGAGAAATCGCTTTAATGTATAGACATATTATATATATTGTAACTGAGACAAATGAATGTATGAATTATTATTATGAACGAATTTTACAGGTGCATGATAAATGTTAAGAGATAATTATGTATCTTGACTTGCTAGATGTAACGTGATTTTGTTACTTGGTCAAATAAAGAAACTTGAAACTTGAAACATATCGAAATTCGGCCGCAGAAACACAAAATAATTGATAAAAAAATTGTTTTTTTAAATTTTGAAAAAGTGACTGGATAAAAAAATTCTATAGAATTACCGCACCTGCTCACAAAATTTCACGAAAATCGGTTGATAAATGCGACCTGTAGAGGAGAACAAACCAATGAATAAGATAAAAAAAAATTAAATTTACAAAAATTTACTTGCCCAAAAAATTCTATGTAATCATAAAACCTTCTCACAAAACTTCACGAGAATCGGTTGAGAAATGCCACCTATAGAGGAAAAAACGGCCGCAGAAAAATACGAAATCATTGATACAAAGTTTGTTTTTTCGAATTTCAAAAAAGTGACTCGACAAAAAAATTCTATATAGTTACCAAACCTGCTCGCAAAATTTCACGAAAATCGGTTGATAAATGCGACCTGTAGAGGAGATCAGCCAACGACGTAAAAAAAAATTTTAAAAAATTTACAAAAATTTACTCTACAAATAAATTATATGTAGTCATGGAACCTGCTCACAAAATTTCACGAGAATCGGTTGAGAAATGCGACCTGTAGAGGAAAAAACGGCCGCAGAAAAACACGAAATCATTGATACAATGTTTGTTTTTTTGAATTTCCAAAAAGTGACTCGACAAAAAAATTCTATATAGTTACCGAACCTGCTCGTAAAATTTCACGAAAATCGGTTGATAAATGCGACCTGTAGAGGAGGACATACAAAAATCCGGCCGGACATACGAAAGCATTTTTGTCGAAGCTAAAACAGAGACCTCGTTTTACTCGGTCAATAAATACGTCTACAGTATGTTATACATTTATATATGTAATATACGCCATGTTATACCAAGTTAAATTACTTCAACAAACGAGGTATAAAAGAGTAAAAGGAGTAATTTAAGGTGGGGTTGGACTTACAAGACGAGTAAGGCGACTTACTGACTTGGCGGGGCGGGATCGATATGTGTCATTTTTTTCTTTGACGCAAAGTTACTGACGTCGCAAAGATTCCCACTTGAAAGAATACTGTCAGTATTACATTTGCGCAGTAGTAATATTATGCGCAGAAGCGGACCAGTACTGCCTTCGCATCGTCCCGCTTCCGCGCATCCCGCGCCAGTCAGGAAGCACTCATTTAAATGTAGGGGCGCAGTAAAAAGTAGTACTGAGTTGACTGACAGTTGACACTGACATTTGACAGTTTTCTCATATCGTACCGCCTCCGCGCCGACAACTCAGGAAGTCGCCTAATTAAGTCTTGTCCCGCGGGGTAATCACGTAACGATATGTACTACCGTTGGTGCGTATTAAATGTCAGTTTTAGTATGGGATTTGACATTTAAATCTATCGTACTAACGGTCGAAAACGTTACGTGATTACCGCGTGGGTGATAGTTTTACTCCACCTTACCTTTAACAGTTCATAAAAGCGTAAAATAAAAATATGAGACGCTATAACGTCTCTACAAATCGGGTTATGTCCTTATGTCAGATATTTTATACGCTTTGCCCAGTATCTTCATACACGGTTATAAATGTAAAGAAAGTGAGATACATTTGACCTGAGTACTGTACTATACTTAACGCCAGCTCCATTATTTTGTCAGCATAATCCAACGGCAATTAGAAAGCCAACTCGGTAAACCATACGTTAAGTGGACACCAGAATTATGACAAACGCCTCGCATTCACGATTGATTGACAACATTAGCATGAATATCGCCTTTCCCCTTCTGCGGTGGACGACAAAAACTAGCAGGAACTGTTGGTTTGGAAAGCCGAGCATTGTCATTGCGTGCGAGGCGCGCAATGCAAAAAAGATAGCGTTACTATACGGTTAAAATCACGTATTAATTGAGTTCGAAACATGACGCCCGGAGTGACAATGAATACGTGAATTTAACCGTTTAGTGTAATATAGTTTTAACATGACTCACGAAAGTTTAAATTCAAAGATAGCGTTATTTTATCTTGGTCGGTATTCGGCTTCGGCTTGCAAATTGCGCTATACATACTGTGCTATAATGTCCCTGTTTCATGTGTATTTTGTCATTTTAAAATAACATACAAAATTTTAAAAAGTGACTTCCAAACATGGGATGTTATGTACGAGTATATCGCTATCCTGCGTCAAAATTATTTGAACTTAGTATTGATACTGGTACGAGTAAGTAATCCATCCATCGCAACTCGCCTTTTCGAGTATTCCAATTAATAATGTTCCAAATGCGTGAAAGTTAAACACTTCTGTTCACATTTTGGGAAACTATATTCTGAAAATTAAGTACTTATCAGTAGCGGGCAGTTCTAAAATTGTCAGGTAGCGACTACTGAAGTTGTCTGCAATTTGAACCCTAAACTAACGTTATTTCAATAATCCGCTAGACCCTATCAGTATAAATAATGAATGACACATTCTGTGCTATTTCGCTACCAGAGTCTTATATGAGATTTTTTTTATTTACAGAACAAACAGACTGTTAACGCCCAGCGTATGTGTGCTATGCATACACAGGTACACACACATTTACATGCGTCAGTGGCCAGCCAGCGAGACTAGGACCGCGCCCCACTCTTATTCTCCCAACTACCGAGCGCATACGCATTTTACTTATGTATTTTTTATGAAGTAAAGGGAGTCAATTTAAAGAACATCTTCATTATTTCTCACCTCCGTCCACGGCCTGAACAACTACAATCGCTCCTACACAGAAATAACTAACATACTTAAGAAATAACTTACAAATGAACTATAACTTAAACATAAACATGCATCTAAGTACTAAACAGTTCCCACCAAGATGTAGACAATGTAAATGGGCATTTTCACTTTAAAGTGTACCCCCTACTTTTTTTTCAGATCAGATTTTG
Organism: Cenopis cana; assembly: GCA_951800055.1. Taxonomy (NCBI): domain Eukaryota; kingdom Metazoa; phylum Arthropoda; class Insecta; order Lepidoptera; family Tortricidae; genus Cenopis; species Cenopis cana. Next base: position 7,022,480 of record OX637486.1, on the reverse strand, counting down.
GGTATTCTGACTCAGAATCACGGGTACTAACCATTTCCGCAAAGAAAAAAAGTGCCCCCCAAAAAAGTCAGTTTTGTGACGCTTTTTTCATACAGTTTATATGGCTCGTCACAAAACTGACACAGAAAATTTGTATGGAAAATCAAGGACATTTTTTTTCTTCGTCTGATTCAATAGTACTCGTGATTCTGAATCAGAATACCCAAAATCACCGAGATCTGAAAAAAAGTAGGGGGTACACTTTAAAGTGAAAATGCCCAAATGACAGATTCGTGATATATTGTCACGTTGAAAATTGCGAGTAACTATTTTGACATTCGGCGGTTAAAAGGTTAATATACTACTCACAGCGAAAGCTTACGCCTTGGGGCGCCGGCTCGGGTCATGCTTCATTTGTCATATTATAGCAGCGATTTGCATGCTGCTTGCTAACGACATCGATATAACGGGAGCACGACAGTTAACGGCGACGGCAAAAATATACAGGCGCTACACTGAGAAATTTGGAGACTTTGAAACGCTGTCCTGCCCAGACTAGGAAACAGTAGGGGCTGATTTTCAGATATATGATTCTTGACTAAATGATTGTGGTACTGACAATAGCGAAACATGATTGCTTAAAATTTTCTCGATAGAAAATAAATCCAAAGTCGAGTCTATATTTTCCTTTTTTTCCTCTGCCTACTAAAACAACGCATTATTAAAAGACACGATTAAGTTAATATGATGGTATTTTACCTCATCTAGGTACTGACAAGAGGAAATTTAATAAACCTGCACACAGTCAGATATTTAACGAGATTTGTCTAAAAAGCCATTCTCGCAGAGGGTTGCATCCCGTTTTGTCGTGGTCTTTCAATTGATATATCGCCTTAACTAACAACTACTCGCAAATAAAGCGAAACAGTTTCGATACCTACCTATCAAATTACTAATGTCATATGCTCAAGCGAACATAAAAACCTTAACAAGCTGCTAATAGACTCACTTTAAAATCTTTTATTTGGAGCAAACTTTTAAATCGGATAACAGAAATAAAATGCAAATAATACTAGTTTAATATTTAAATATGGTAACTTCGTATTAGAGGTGAGACGTACTAGGCAAAACGCGTACTGAGTCTTGCGAGTACGCGTCCACAAAAAGACTAAATCTAAAGACTAAATCCAAATACGCGCTAAACCGACCCCGACCCGAGGTGCCCCGAATAAATCCGAACGCGCAGACGAATACGAATAGCGCGGAACATAAAGACTCTTAGACGTTTCGAGTCTTCAGAGTCGTCGTACGCCTAGTACTCGATACGCTAAAAGACGCGCGAGCGGGATCGCGTACTTACGCGTCCATGCCAAAACCTATTCCTAAAACCTGTTCCCGTAAATACGTCTCACCTCTACTTCGTATCAACAGAAAAATATACTTAATTTAATTAAATACTGAAATTCTATTTGAATATAATTTAACGCTTTCATTAAGGTCTAGTTACTTTCCATGGATTTACGATGCATAATGCACAATTGTTCTTATTATTTTCACTCTATTGTAAGCTTTAACCCAATGATTTAAGGTAGTCTTAGACAGTCACAGAAAATGTTTAATTTTAGTTATACATATAGTGGTTATTATATGAACGTTACGGCACATAGGGATAAAAGATGCATGTTAAGTGGTTAATGCGTTACATATGAATGATAGTTAAGTGATGAAACAACGTACTTTCAAATGCTTCTGTTATGTAAAACGAGAAAAAGTACAATATTTTTATACATAGTATAGGTATTTAATTTGTCCTTTTCACCCCCGACGCGCAATGCCCAGTTTGGTGATAGACTTGACCGATTTCGGCCACAATTCTGGTTTGGCATATTTAATAGATATTCATGCCCAGTTTAACATGTATTTGTTTGTATACAGTACCCGGCGATGAGTATTGCACATCGTCTTTGGAAAGAGACTCGGGTATTTTCAGATTCGTAAAGCGTTGTCTGTCTCACACGACCTAAGTATGTGACGTTTGCAAAAACTATACAAATCCATCGTTTACATGTCATCAATTTGACGTTAATAGTCCATAAGGTACAATATTTATTTGATATTGAGGACTATCTAACAGACAGAAAAGCATGGCCCAAACCAGATACTTAAATAGAGTAAAGATTCATATATTGTGTATTTTTTAATTTTATCTAGTTGACGCAGTTCTTGCAAGAAAACATATCAAAAGATTTATAACTAAATTTATAGTCTAAAGGATTCAATTTTTTTTTTCTAAATAGAATTTGATAATGCTAAGGTATACAGTTTCGAAATGTTTTCTTGCAGAATTACACACTGTACATAACTGGTTTTTTTCCTCATTTTATTCTTTGTTTTTGTGTTGCTTTATATAGATACTTAGATGTCTTGATCTTAAGTAGGTTAAGTATTATCATTTATCATTGTAATAAGCATATTTTTGTGAGAAAATGGCTGACTGTCGAGTTTCTTTCGGCGTTTCTTCTCGGCAGTGGCCTCTGTGAAACGCTAGTAGGATTTGACTTGTAAAAGTGCCATTGCGGCCTACTTACAGAATAAAGTTCATTTTATTCATTTTTTTATTCATTTTATATGAAACGTGAATTAATAAATGAGATGATGGATGGACGATCACCAGTGTTCGGGAATCGTCATGTCCCTTTCCAAAGACCGACGAGAAAAAATTTACCACGCTTGCTCTATGGCACCCGTACTCGTAAAAAAAACTACAACTCTCAGTTCACAAAAAGCCAGGCGAAAATGTCGTTCTGGTCCAGTTTCGCTTCATAGGCATGCGAATCCAACATGACTTACTCTGAATGGGAAAGTAATAAAATTTATGTTAGTTCGCATCTGAAGGTACCAAAATGACAAGTGAATAATATTTTACTCATGAGGAGCTATTTTCCCGGTAAACTCAATTTTTTATGTCATAATGAACTATTCCACTGTCGCTTCAAATAAGTTTTCTGCCTTTGTGACACATAATGTATTTATTTATAGGTAATACATATGCAGTGTCTCGTTGTATTCGGTAAGTTACTTAAAACTGTTGCTCCGAGCTACGGAAATAATCCGTATGTTGCTACAACACAATATCACGATATTTATGGGCTCCCCGGGATACAAGTAGTTCCAGAGACTTGTTTATATTTCACAACTTTCCAAACTTGTGCTGGAACGAAACATTATTTTATGAAGATTCTAGACACTTACTCCGAAAAACTATGTATAGTAGATTAATGCAACGCTTGAGGCGTAGTGTCCTTTACTTATAAAATGGTATTTTGCTTTTAATAAAGAAAGGGTAGGTACACATGTAGGGTAGAATACAAAATCATGTTAAAGAACCGATTTGTACTTAACTTTCTGTTACTGATAGTAGTTTTATAGATTGTTATTAGGTTGGCGACACAATTTTTAATGAAACAAAACATACGTCGGTGGGAATACTTTTCAATTTTATGTCCGAAAGTATGAAATCAAGTGGAACATAATTAGAATCCTGACGTACGTAAAAAACTTATTTTCTCGTACAATCGGCACACAATAGTACTACCTATTCAAATTTTCCGTGAATGATTTTCTTAGGAATATAATTTGTTTCTAGCAACAGGTTTCTCTCGCATCGGTAAAGGGGATTCGGACGTCCGGCGGACGTCCGACGATGATGGCCGGAATTTGTGGATTACTTACAGTAAGTACTTACTCACCGCCCATGCCGAAGGAACGAGCGTGCATACCCATTACATTTAGCTACCATTTCTAAAATGGAGTTGCGACTTTATCCGTCGATATGTATTTGTCGATAAAAATTGTCATTATACTCGATTTCGACTAATTCAGGGGTAAAAATTTCAAATTTGACATTTATTTTGAATTTTCAGCCAAAAAAATATTTTTTTGCGAAAAATCGTCATTATACTCGATTTCAACTAATTCAGGGGTAAGGATTTCAAATTTGACATTTATTTTGAATTTTAAGCCAAAAAAATTTTTTTTTTGCGAAAAATAGTCCTTATACTCGATTTCGACTAATTCTGGGGAAGAATTTCAAATTTGACATTTATTTTGAATATAAAGCCAAAAAAAGTTTTTTTTTTGCGAAAAAACGTCACTATAATTCAATCAATCATCTTTATTGCAGACCAAAACGATCCATAGTTTGTTAGCATGTCTTACATAACTACTTATATACTAGGGTTAGGGTGACTATATACTCTATATATATATATATGTATATGCTCTATATACTCTATATATATATATATATGTATATGCTCTTGATGTACTATTATAGGACTAGATACACAGTCAGGCGAAAAAATGGCACCCGCAAATGTACCGCGTGACGGTAAGTACTTTTGTGTTGATGGCAGACAGTGACAGTTACCTTACCAACAATGACGAAATAATTTGACACTTAACACTCACAACCGTAAGTCCTTTTTTGTACTTATCATTTATCTTGATATGTAAGCGTTATTATCAGCTATTTAAATGTAACTGACAGTGTCAATCAGTGCCACATTTTTCGTCATTTTTGTTCGGCACTGTGTGTCTATTTCTATATTATAAGTCAATGATTATGCTCATTAATCTACTTAGTTACTTACTCGTAATTAGGCAATTGCACTATTCAATATATCCATGAACCAGCGTCTAAGAAATTGATATGTTTATTGTTTATAGAAATAAGTATATCCCGCGCATCGGTAACAGATTTTTTAATGTCCGTATCTGCGCATGTCCATTCTTGATGGTTATGGCAAGAATTTAGGGATTAGAATTACATACACCGGCCGAAGAAAAGCACGCTAAGCCTAATTTACTAAGGTCTCGTTAAATCGTACAATCATGTGCAAAAATATGGATCGAATTAATCCTATCGTAAACCTGTAAAGTACCAAAACATTTAATTCGCTAACATAAGTGTGCAACCATATTTTTGCACTTGCCTGTACCATTCACAAGTGTGGTACAGGCAAGTCGTCCAAGGCCTGGACGTCTGTAGGAAGGTAGATAATAATAATATACGTGTTCTGAGAGTTTCTATTAAACAGTTAAACACGTGTTTAGTTTTTATAGATACGATTTCGAGAAATTTATATTATGCAATGTATTGCCCACAACAAGTGAAGAATCTTAATTACCATGCCACTCCCCCGGTTTTTAAGGCCCCACGCCCCCCACGGGTGCACCTTGACCCACGAATCCAACGACTGAGGGCGATTACTTTCATTCATGTATCAACGTTGTCAGATCGGAAATGTTAAGGTGCAATGCAATAGTAGACTTGAGAAATCGCATCTAACATTTTTAACGTTCGGTGATTAAAGGGTTAAAAATAATGTGTGACAATAAAATTTCATTTATTAGACTAGTATCTCGTGTATAATTTACACGTAGTAAAGTAGTTATTATAACTATGATTGGTGCCTATTTCGATGTACCTACAGAAAGGTCAATTCTCAACCTGCGGTCGATTTCAACGTAATTGGCTATTAATAAGTGGTAAAAATCGTGTAGAGCAAGAACTAGTTGAGAAGGTAATTGAATGCTGCGGCTACAATCAAGTGTTGAGAAACATGAATGTAATGAGCGCTGCCATCGATATCTATGTTATATGGACTGGTTGTCCAGCTAATGCCTGATTTGAAAGATTAGAATTAGGAATTCAATTAATCTGATGTGAAACATCAAGACAAGATTGTATTATAGATTATCCTGGAAATTTCTGATATACCTAAGCGTAAAAGCATATTGATGCTTAATTTGGGAATAAACACTATTCTTGTTTGAAGTTGTCGAAGAGCATCGCCAGATCAGTGTTGCCAGAGCACTTCCGTCAAAAAGTACGGTCGGGTGTCCAAAAAAGCACGTTTTTGGAATAAAAAGCACGTTTTTAGGGTTCCGTACCCAAAGGGTCGAAAATGACTCCTATTGCTGTCACTCACGCGTCCGTCCGTCCGTCAGTCGTCTGTCACAAAGTTTTGTTCATAAGATTATTTTTTCTTCCCATTGACCCATAAACTTGAAATTGGTGATACTGTTCATTATTACGGGTATTTTACCAAGAAATACTTATATTTTAAAAACAGGTTTTTTTGATTGGAAAGTTCCTTATTTTTCATGTTAAAACCAACATACTTTTGCGGTTGGTTCGGAAACCTAAATGTGCGAAGTCCGATACGCACTTGGCCGGTTTTCGTCGCATACAGAGTATTGAGCCTTTACTACATCGTGTACAAATTTTACGACACGAACGATAGAGCTTGCAGTTGCAGGATAAGTTCTTTCCTGCAACCACAGGTAAAACAACATTTAACTTTAGGATATTCAAGCGTAGGGTAGGAGAGAAAGATTGTTTAACACAATGATTGTTAGAAAAAAAATACAGTTTTAGAGAGTACCAAACCAACATTACCTCCCCATTTTTAGTAGTAAAATCATAAAGCACCATAGCACCTAAAAAAGCACGGTTTTAGCACGTTTTTGGGGAGCGCACGTAAAAAGCACGTTCGTATCCAAAAAAGCACGTAAAACCGTGCTAAAAAGCACGTTCTGGCAACACTGCGCCAGATATCACCTACCCGGCCTATGTAGATGATGGTGAGGCCTTCAGGCGGCTTGAGAACCTCTAACAGTCAAGTTGCCCACTCACTTGACAAAGCCTAATCCAAAATAAGGTCTAGTTTCCCCGCGGGTTGGAAGGTCAGATGACAGTCGCTTTCATAAAAAACTAGTGCATACGCCAAATCTTGGGATTAGGTAGCGGATCCCAGGCATCCTTCAGGATGCAACTGCAGCTGGGATAACGCTAGGAGGATTATGACGATGATATAGATGATGGTTAGCTAACGATTATTCCTGCAATGTATTTCTCTTGCCTAACCGCTTATACAATACAATACAATACAAATACTCTTTATTGCACACCTCAATTAAAGTATACAGTACAATGCAAAATCACAGTAAGTAGAGGCAAACAACAGGCGGTCTTATCGCTTATATTATAATTAGCCAAATTTATTTTGCAAGCGATTGTATTGTCCATAACTAACGTGGTTGACCATGAAAATCTGTGGTCTATGTCTATGTGTTTCGCTTGTAAATGACGCCCCTAAATTACCAGTGATTGGGTGTGGGCGCGCGGTTTCGGCAAATTGGAGCATATACATGGTCTTGCCTTATTTTTTGTGACACGTTTCATATTCATATTATGTAACTATGTTTACTTTTACTAGCTCTGGCCTTTATAAATATTTTTAGTCGAAGTTTGGTGCCCTTGAAAATAAATAATAAAGTCAGGTCTAAAGCTTAAGCCACACAGAGAGCGGGCGGGGGTAGCGGCGCGGGACCGGGCGGTAGCGGCGCGGGAGCGGGCGGTAGCGGCGCGGGAGCGTGTCACCGCGTGTACTTTAAATAAAAGTGATCAACTATTCGGATCCCACATCATTTGGTTACCTACTCCAGTGGATTCCTTACAAGGTGTGAAATTTATAATAGGTACTTAGATGTACCTATAATATAAGATATACTATGTATAGTCCTAGGTCCTCATCGGATTCGATGACTGCGAGTAGCCAGTGCTGACTCCTCCTTTTGTGACCTAATATGGCTTGCTAGACCAAACTTGGTTTGTAAGACCGTATGATATTCTTGAATAATGTCAAGATATACTAGAACTATGACAGAACTTCGCAAATATTCAAAAATAAAGATAAAAAACTTAGTCTGGCTAGGATTTACGTGACCAGTTCAAAAGTTATTTGTGTAACATTTTCAGCTATTGGCAACGGTTTTTATGCAATTCTCTGTTTTGTTGCACAGAATGGATTTCGCGTTTGGGATTACGTTGGCGGAAATTATTTCATCGTTACGTTTTAACTGTGAATATATTTGCATACCTTATACTTTGTATGGATATCGAGGCATTCACTTAATTCAACTGTAAATAATGAGATCATCATCATCATCATATCAGCCGAAAGACGTCCACTGCTGGACATAGGCCTCCCCCAAAGAGTGCCACAATGACCGGTCTTGCGCCACCCGCATCCAGCGGACTCCCGCGACCTTTACCAGGTCATCAGTCCACCTTGTGGGGGGTCTACCCACGCTGCGCCTTCCGGTCCGTGGTCGCCACTCGAGAACCTTTCGGCCCCAACGGCCATCGGTTCTACGTGCAATGTGCCCCGCCCACTGCCACTTAAGTTTAGCGATTCGAAAGGCTATATCGGTAACTTTGGTTCTGCTACGGATGGCCTCATTTCTGATGCGATCACGCAGAGAAACTCCCAGCATAGCCCTCTCCATTGCCCTCTGAGTGACTTTGAGCCTTCTTATGAGGCCCATGGTGAGCGACCACGTTTCCGTACCATATGTCATCACTGGCAACACACACTGGTCAAAGACTCTCGTCTTGAGACACTGCGGAATATTGGACGAAAAGATATGCCGTAGCTTCCCGAACGCTGCCCAGCCGAGTCGGATTCGACGATTGACCTCTTTCTCAAAGTTGGACCTACCTAGCTGGACAGTCTGTCCTAGGTATACATAATCGTCTACAACTTCGAGCGTAAAGCGTCCGATTGTAACGGGAGTTGGTGCTACATGGGCATTTGACATGATCTTCGTCTTATCCATGTTCATCCTTAGACCAACTCGCTCGCTCGGAGGTTTGTGGACTATGAGAAAGCCTTCGACTCGATCGAAACCTGGGCGGTACTACAATCTCTACAGCGGTGCCAAGTAGACTACCGCTATATCGAAGTACTGAAGTGTTTGTACGAAAACGCCACTATGTCAGTCCGACTCCAGGACCGGAACTCGAAACCTGTTCCGCTGCAGCGGGGAGTCAGGCAAGGAGATGTTATTTCTCCTAAACTGTTCTCCGCTGCACTGGAGGATGTTTTCAAGAATCTGGACTGGAGAAGGCTAGGCATCAACATAAACGGCGAGTATATCACTCATCTTCGGTTTGCTGATGACATAGTAGTCTTGGCTGAAACCATGGAGGATTTAAGTACAATGCTCGATGACCTCAGTAATAATGAGATACTTTAATTAATTATTAAGCAATGTGTAACCTTTACAACCGTACCTATACCTATCTCTAAACAATTGAGCACTGAAAATATACATATTCATGATGCTGTCTGTACGCGCGTTACGATATTTGCGCACACGCACACTGTAAACGGCCAGCCCATCAATCACAACAGTGATCTATGGTGGATTCTCACGCACGCGCAATAATTGGGAATGGATGAAAATCTCAGAAGTGCTTGATTTTTTTTCTGGTGATAGGAATAACCTCCCTTAGCACCAGAAAAAAGGTTCAGATTTTTTGGCTGCGCCACTGATTTTTGAAAAATAAAAATATTTTCCTCTCTCGCATTCTGGGCCTCGTTCGGCAGTATTACACTATCCTCGGTCCATCATATATTATAAAAAACATCTGTGGCAAACTGACAATGACAATGACATTGACAGATCTCTTCATCACAAACATAACCTTGTTTGCTTTCGCCGTTATTTCTGTGCTCTATACGATTCATAATTTTTACGAACAGTTTCTGCCCCTGGACTTTGATTATTGCCTGCCTGAACGACGAATTTTGCTTTTCGACCCTGGACTTGAGTTTGATAGCTTGTACGTAGACCACTGCAACTCTACTGGATTTTGAAATTTGCCAACATGAACACCGCTGCTTTTGTAAAAGCAGACTCCTCAAACTTGCCGGCAGTAGATATTTACATGCTAATGGAGTTTATGAAGAACAGCGACAAACATAATGTCGCTGAAATACGAGGTGCCAAAGCGTTATCGTAAGTGTAAACTTTAGCATTTTTCGTTAGTCTCTCGCGGAAGTCTCATATCGAAATTCACTGTGTAAAATGATGGACTGGTGGAAAAATGGGTCAGCAGTGGTTTGAACTATGTAGGTATGTCGGATACTGATGGTAAGATATTTTTAAAGAAAATCGATATGAAATTCATAAACAGATCATCTTTCTTGTAGCCTTTTTCCGGTTGGGCTCTGAGAAGCCCAGGGTCCGCTCCAAAACGGATTTGCCGTAGGAACTAGTTTTACGTAAGCAGCTACCATTTGACCTCCCAACCCAGAGGCAGAAAACTAGACCTTGTCGGGATTAAAGTCCATATCATTCATCATTTAATATTTATCTATAATTTAATAACTCTTAGGTACATCTTTCTGCTATACTGATAATGAAAGTTCTTGAACATATTATTTTTGTTAATTTAAGGTCTTCACGTGATTCATATGTAGAAAGTGCCATCGGATACATTGAAATTAATAGAACGGGTGGCATATGCACTGTGCGTGCTAAGGTGGTACCAGAACATAGATTGTCAAACAAATATTATGTTGTGATGGTCCATATAGATGAGGCAGGAGAAGCTATCACAGATACATCATGTGATGGCTGTGCGGCTGCAGCTGGTAAGTTTTCTTGCAAATATCTGAATAAATCTATTAACACATACATGTTGCAATAGGTCATGTAAATGTTTCTTTGTAATGACATATTATTTAGTACCTACTCATTGTCCAGCTATGCAAACTGATCCCCAATACCCAACACTGGCAGGGCAGGTCACCAGGTGTATGACACAAATATGAGAAACATGACATCATTTTGTTTTACCTAAGACAACTCGACCTAACCACGACCGCCACAGTAGACTCTGTAAGTTGTGCCTCACACGCCAAAGTCTTCATAGCAAAAGACTGAAAATGAACCTTATTTGACAGCATGTAGCTTGCATTAACTAACATCAACTTTATCGACTCAATATGAAATCATTGGCGTGCGTGTGGCACTTAATGTCCTGACTTTATATCAAGTCAATGGCGGTGAAAAGGTTAAATCACTTTCAATAAATTGTAAACTGGTTGTTGCATTGGTGTCATGTACACGTTGTATTGTAGCAATAAAAGTCATAATCGTGGTAAAACAATTAACAACACAGAGTGGTTAGTTTTTTGTTTCTTATTCTTTTTATGTTTTTCAGGAGGGTGCAAACATACTGTTGTGGTATTGCGGTGGCTACAAAAACGAAGCGATGAACCTGCACCAACCAGTGTTCAGTGCTACTGGACCAAACCCAACTTAAAGCGGGCTCGAGATGAACCACTATTGTGTGAAGATCTGAACAAAGGGAAGGTTGTCAAAAGAGGACCACGAGATACTGCTGTATTAGAAGAATTAAGACGAGAAGCAAAAAAACATGCTTGTGGAAAAAGTCTTCTTATGTTACACGATCCCACAAACAACGAAGACAAACTGACAAATTATTGTGTATTTGACCTAATGGTTGATTTTATTGTGAAAGAAAGTGACCACAGTTATGATAATTTTAGGGTGTTTAGTGACAAACTTGTAAAACATAAAACAGATGTAATAACAGGTTGGCAACACCGCGCCGTAAACGTCAGACGTGCTCCCGCGCACTGACGCTAACATAATTCTATTTTAATAGTAAAAAGTACAAAAATCGGCGAACTAATACGTTAAAACAGTGCATTAACCCGTTATTTACAATTAGAAATAACAGTATTATGATAATACTAGTAAAACTACGGTGAAATTACGTACGAAGTGTTCCAACGGCCATAACGGTCGTTTACAAGATGGTGAACAAAGTGTGTGCCGTTTGCCAAACAAAGACGGTATCGAAAAATACCGGGCGTACCTGTGATGTAGCATCGTGCCACAATAGCTACCATTATCGATGCATGGGGCTCACCGAAATCCAGATCGACGGCTTAAAAAAATCATCCCTGGCTTGGAATTGCCCAAGCTGTCTCTTGCAGGACAACTTGAATGCCAGCACTGATTCCACGAGACTTCCGCCGGGAGGTAGACCTTCCCTGTCGTCTGGTAATCCCATGGACTACTCCGGTATGCAGCTGCAAATCGCTATCCAGAGCCTGGTTCAAAGTAATGCTGAAATACTCAAACGACTCGTGGAAATAGAGAAGAGTACATCCGAGATACGAAAATTACACGAACGTTTACAGGACCTGCAAAGAGGAAGAGACGAAGACAAACAACGTATTGCGATGCTGGAGGCTCGCCTGGAGCGTCAAGAAGAGCAGATGAGAGACTCGTCTGTAGAAATAAGAGGGGTGCCGAGTGCCGACAACGAAGACCTGTACCAGCGCGTCGAGCAGCTGGCGACGGCCGTGGGGGCGCCTGTCCAGCGCGCCGACCTGTCCCACTGCTCCCGCACCCGGGTCATCAACGTCGCGGGCAACAAGCCGCGCACGCACCAGCCCATCATCGTACGGTTTGTAAACAAGAAGAAACGGGACGAGTTCCTTAAGAAAACGCGTCAACAAAAGGAAAATCCTTTATCGACTGAAGTGCTGCGAATACCAGGTACTCCATCACGTATATATGTAAATGAACATTTAACCAGTGCTAAAAAATCTTTGTTGTTTAAAGCTAAAGAACACTTTAAAACCAAACTCAAATATTCATTTGTATGGGTGCAGGATGGCAAAATCATGATCCGCAAGGATATGAATTCGCCATTCATAGCAATAAAAAACGAGATTGAGTTCAACAAACTCGTTATCAATAACAAAAATGCAACCTGAGCAAACAGGTGGTTAGTAGGTAAATACTTATTATGAGCTCAATATCGCTGTGTTAGCCTGATTGCACAATCCTTATGGAAAGCATATTAGTAACCAATATACATACATATTCTACTCATTATGTACACCATCCTGCACAATACTGCTATTTTATTCATGTATTAAAATGTTATATTAAATGCAAACCTACCTTCACCTTTATTCTATATAAACTACTACAAATACCATTTAAAGAAAAATTGTCAATACTATTTGAGGGCATATTAACTATGACTCACTATAATGTGGGTATAGGTATCGTTTTATTTAATGTAAAATCTACTCTTTATGGGCAAGTCGTATAAACTAAAATTAGGACTGTATAACGTCCGCAGTTTTGGAACAGAATTTGATAATATATATTCTACCATCTTAGAGGAAAATCTAGACATTATTGGGCTAAATGAAACATGGTTATCTGGTCTCTCAAATATTGCGTCGTATAACATTCCAGGCTATCAGCTGATTCACACCCCGCGGGAGGGGCGGCGCGGCGGCGGAGTAGGCTTCTACGTGCGCTCACGACTCGCCGTACGAACCCTGCCAGCTGTCCCCTCCTCTGCGCGCCTCGAACAGATGTGGATTCAGCTAACGGTAGCTAAACATACATGTATTATAGGTACTGCATATAGACCGTCAGATATAGCTATTACATCCGCACTTCATTCCCTATCGGAAAGTATCACTGAATATTTGCCTACTGTAGATTATATTTTTCTGCTTAGCGACTTCAACGTCGATATGTTTACCAATGCAACTAAAATGGTGGACTTCATGAATCAGTTTGATTTAAAACAGCTAGTTAAAGAACCTACTCGAATAACGCAATCATCACGCACATTACTGGATCTAATATTAACGAATGCATACGATCGATGCACACAGGTAGCTGTCCGTCATAACACCGTGATCAGTGATCATGGTTTTGTTATGGCTACATTTAGCATACCTATTGTAAGGCCTTTACAACGCTTAATGATGTATAGAAACCTAAATAGCATCGATGAAGTTGCGTTTGATCGCGACCTGCTAACAGTTCCGTGGGAAAATATTATATACACAAAATGTATAGATGAGAAAGTGCGTATTTTTGAATGTATGACTCTACAGCTGTGGGATCGGCACGCGCCGGTAATAACTAGACGCGGCCGGCCGCCGCCGCTGCCCTGGCTCACCGACACCGTGCGGCGCGCCATGCTGCTGCGCGAGCGAGCCGGCGTGCGCGCCGCCGCCGCCGCTCCCCACTCCGCGCCCGTCGCCTACTACAAACAGCTGCGGAATCAAGTTACATACATGATTAGAGATGAAAAGCAGGCCTGTTTCAAACGTGAAATTAATAATAACACTAAGAACCCCTCACAGATGTGGAAGGGTATCAATAAATGTATGCCTACCAAAATAAAGAATAACGATATACCGCAACATCTCAATGACGCAAATAAGATAAATGAGCAATTCTTGTCGCTTCCCCATACAGAACCAGTCCCAGAAATACTAATCGACTATTACAGTATGAATAAGTACCAAGATAATAAAGAAAAATTTACATTTACTCCGATCAACGAGGAAGAACTGGTAAAAATAGTAAAGAAAATATCATCGAAGGCGGAAGGCATTGACGGAATCTCGATAGCAATGATAAAGCGCACATTTCCTCATACACTCAAAGTTCTCCAGCATATTATCAACAGCTGCCTAGTAGAGGGCCATTATCCTAGTGCTTGGAAAACTGCTATTGTCACACCAATACCTAAAAAGGCAGAAATAAATACATACCAAGACCTACGACCAATAAGTATATTACCAGCAGCTTCTAAGATACTAGAAAAAATTATGGATAAACAACTATATACCTACTGTGAAGCCTCACAAATTATACCAGAGAACCAGTCAGGATTCCGGAAGGGGCGCAGCACAGCTACGACGTTGACCAAGATTACTGATGACATACACGTCTCCCGTGAGCAGGGGTTAGTTTCGATACTCATTTTGCTCGATTTTTCCCGCGCATTTGACTGTATCGACATTAATCTATTGCTGAGAAAACTAAGGTATTACGGTCTAAGCTGTAACGCGTGTCTTCTCATATCTAGTTACCTGCGCAACCGTCAACAAATAGTTAAGTGCGTAGATAATGACGGCAAGTACACATACTCAGAACCAAAAAGACTAACACGAGGATGCCCACAGGGTGCGTGCATCTCCCCACTGCTGTACTCGGTGTACACAGCGGACCTGCCGCGCTGCGTGCGCCACATGCGCTGCGAGATGTTCGCAGACGACACGCAGCTGCTGCACGCGTGCCGCCCGGAGCCGGACGCCGTGCGGCGCGCCGTCGCCGACGTCAACGGGGACCTGCAGCGAGTCGCGGACTGGGCGAGGGATAACGCACTGTGTCTCAACGCTGGAAAGACTGTCGCGATGGTATTCGGCAGTAAGCAAGCTGTGAGTAAGTTTCTCTCCTTAAAGCCCGATTTTCAACTGAACGGGACCCACATCGAGATAGTCGATTGCGCGAGAAACTTGGGTCTGTACATGGATACTAACTTGAAATTCGTAAAGCATGTAAACCTGAAAGTTAAGTCTGCAATATATAAATTAAAATCTCTTTATAAAATCGGTGAATACTTAAACACAGAAGTGAGGCGTACTCTCGTAGAATCACTTATTCTGTCACAATTTAACTATTGTGATACTATATATGGACCTAGCCTTGACGCAAAGACTAGCAAGAAAATTCAACTAGTGCAAAATTCATGTGTTAGATTTTGCGAAAGAGTAAAGCGTCGAGACCGTATTACACCAGTACTAAACAACTTAAACAGTCTGAACATGGAAGCTCGAAGGCAGCTGCACCTCGCATGCACCACTTATAAAGTGTTGCAGACGGGAGTGCCGGCCGCGCTGGCGGCCACGCTGCAGCTGCAGGGCGCGCGCGGCCGCCAGCGCGCCGTGAACGCGCTGCAGCTCAAGGCGCCGCGCCACCACTCCGCCGCCTTTAGAGGCTCATTTCGTTTCGCAGCCACCAAGTGCTGGAACGTTATCCCACCACCTATACGACTTTCCAAAACTTATTTACGTTTTAAAATTAACTTAAAAAAGTTCTACCTTTCGATACAAAAAGAGTTGCAAGATGTGCGATGCCCCACAAAGAGTAGACATAATTATAATTTTAAAAATAAAACTGTTACGTGATTTCATTACCATAGTCACTTCAATATTATTATACATAGTCAATCCAATATTGTATTATTGCAATTGTAACTACCTACTTAATTTAATTTACTAACCTGTCTATTTACTTAATGTGAAACCAACTTATTGACTACGGGTGGGCTTAAAACCAGCTTATCGCTGTGCTCACACCGATTTTTCCATGTCAATTAGATGTAAGATATTACTAACCGATACACCATTGTAATTTAAAGGAAAAATAAACGCATTTGTATTTGTATTTGTATTTGTATTTGTATTTGTATGTAATAAATAAAGAAACCGTGAGTCAAGTTAATTCTAAACTGTGGCATTACATAAGGCAAGCCCGAATAACTGGCTCTAGAATATATGAAATTGCCCATTGTAAGACGCCTCAAGGTAGCCTTGTTGAAGAATTATTAGGTGGTCAAAAAGTAATTGAGACCAAAGCGATGAAAAGGGGGAAACTTCTTGAAAAACAAGTGTTAAAGAAACTTAAGAAAGATTTAAATATAGAAGTAGAAGATTCGGGGTTCATTCTTATGAATGGAATTTTTGGAGCTTCACCCGATGGTATTGGTGATGACTTTGTAGTTGAAATAAAATGTCCTAAATCTGAAAAAACCAAAAGAAATTACATAAAGGATGGGAAAATTTGCAGCAAATATATGGGCCAAGTCCAGTTGGAGATGCTGGCAACTAAGAAAAAAAAATGCATATTTTGTGTAGCAGACCCTAAATTTGAAAACAATGGCAATATCGAAAATATTTCTATAGATTTTAATGAGGAGTATGTGGAAAATTTAATGAGCTCTGCCGAAGAGTTTTGGAAAGTTAATGTATTTCCAATAATTTTAAACAGCGCTATGATATGATATGAGCTATTGTTTTAACTATGGTTAAATGGTTATTTTCTTTTAAGGCCTCCACACACCGGAGCGCTGGGCGTCGGCGGCGCGGGTTGCGCGCTTGACACGCGCGGGCGTTGCGCGGTCTGACAAACACTGCACCGCCCGCGGCGCGCATGCCGCTGGCCCGTCGCGGCCCCGCGGCATGCGCGCCGCGCTACCGCGATGCTTATATTTCTAAGTTTAGCGGCACCGCGAAACTTATGACCAGGGATCGGATATTCGGATGCATACTTTTGCAGTTTTTGGCAACTTCATTTATTAAAAACGATTATTTATACGTCGATTTTAATAAATTAAACAAAAACTGCGCTCCGCGCACGCCCCGCCACCGCGCTGTTGTGATCGGGCGCGCGGCGAGTGCGGCGCCCGCCGTCGGTGTGCGTCACCGTATACGCGCTGCGCCCGTTCCGCCGCCGCCCCGCGCTTCGGTGTGTGGAAGGCTTTAGGATATATACAATCTTGCCAATCTTTGTTAATGCCATATGTACTATAATATGTATCATTTATGTAAAATAAAACACAAAGCTATAGATTTTATTTTTGATAAATGTCATTAAAATATAATTTGATACAATAATAAAATAATAATTTAAAGAGACACGAAAACTAGACCTAAAAATAAAACTAAATTACATTTATTATTGGATCCTGAAGATTAATCAAACCGCATGCAATAGTAACTAATTCATTTAAATATTTTGTATGTTTGTTATTGACTACAGCATGGGGTTTTAACATATGAAACTCCCTTATTTTCCTTATCACCCTTTCTACGTGTACTCTCAAACTAGCTATTACTTTGGTTTTTATTACCTCTTCTTTAGTCAACGTTTTGTTTGAGAATACACTCGGGGGTCGCAAGAGTTTAATATTTTTTGTGCTTAAAGCAGCTTCTATTTCTTTAAACCCTCGATCTGCCATTATAACTGCATTAACGGGAAGAATATCGATAAACCCGCACTTCTCAGTTATTGCTTTATCTGACGTTCTTCCCCCATAACCTTGCGATACATACGCTACATAGCCAGCTGGTGTGCAAGCAATCAAATATTTCATCGTATTGCACGACTTATATGATGACCATGATTGTGCTTGTGCATTTGGATCCGATGGTTTTTCTATTTGTATTTCGAAACAGTCTATTATACATTGCACATTGGAGTACCTAATTTTAAAAGCCAAAGGTAAATTTTTTTTTATCATTAAAAGAGGTGGTAAGTAAATACAGTTTTGCATGTATGTTGACAATGCTACCACATTCTTTTCAAAGACTAATCTAATGGTAGACCTCGCCATTTCAAATTCATCACTCATCCTCGCGAAGGAATCATTATTTTTTAATTTAAACAAAGTCACAATGATGTATAGCGCAACACTGGACGACTTCTGCGCTACAAATTCTATTATCCACCAGTAGTTTTTCGGTAAACCTAAATACATTTTAGGTTTATTGTATATCTTTTCTAATAATTGTTGTCTCCCACATTTGTCATCCTCATTTTTTGCACTAGATGATCCGGAGTCAACGTTGGATGACCCAAATAATGACGGTGATTGGTGGGGCGATTCTTCACAATCCAGTAAATTTGAAACCTGTGAAGGCATAACTTTATTTATCTTCCGAGCACGAAAGTTTGTGCTTTTGTCCTTTGTCTGAGGTTTTGCCATAGTTGATTTATTAGGCATGGCTATACCTCTGCATTGTACACCAGCATTAACCTGAAACAATTACTTTATAATAAAATATATGTACTGTTCGGTGCAATGCACCTTACACGTGAACGCGCCTCGTGCGCTTCATCAGCGAAAAGCATAGTCAATAAATTACAATTAATCCAGTTTAGTGTACTTTTCGGAGCTATCGCGACCGGGTGCATTCGAACATTAACGCACATTAACATTCAACATTTTACTAACAATCCTTTTATAACATTTGTGCTATTTCTAGACAATAAACATTTTCATTACTTCTCTCCGGACTTTGCAACATTCACTGCGAACCCGCTCCTCACATTGGTCCTTCGAACCGGATCTCGCGCGCTAATCAGATCTGAATAGTGAGTGAGGTGAATGAACTGAACATTTGTGGGTGAGCAGTGACTGAAGGAGAGGCGTAATCAACAGCAACAGCAGCGAGACAGGAGTAGTCGGTAACGACGTACATTGAAGACCTTCAAGTAAGATCTTTCCTATTTTTACTAACAAAACATCAAGATGGCGAGCGTAATCCGTCAGGAGGAGATTCACCGCATCATTGAGTCTATGCTTACTAACTTTAAGAAAGATAGTGCTGAAAGGAAGAAGAAGCCCGAGTATTTTACGAAACGCTTAGACGAATTGGATACCTTGTGGCAGGAATTTATACTCAATCATGAACAGATAGGTATGGTAGAGAGTCAGTCTCATCCGTACTTCACCAACCGTACGTATGAAAGTGCGAGACAATCTTATTCAGTGCTTAGTTCTCGTTTGAACGCGGGTTATCAGGAACTCACGACAGGAGTACCGCAACAGTTACCACTGGGAACGCTTTCTTGGGCCAAGGATGAAGAAGAACAAAAGAATCATCCCCAGGGAAGTGCCGCCGCTGGGAAAGGTGAAGCGTCACGAGAGCCTCTAAGAGTAGAATTAGGCGGACACTTAAGCAACCAATTCATCAAAACAAATGCGGGAACATCTAGTAAACACGATGAAATGTATCGCAAACAGTTAGCTAACATGAAGGCTTTCGTTAGAACAGTAAAAGGTATAGATGTCAACACTCTGATAGATAAGTGGGAGTTAGAAGATGCACTTAAGTCCTTACAATCTCGTTGGACTGTAATAGATTCGCTACATTGGGAGATAGAAAGTGAGAGTACTCAGACAAATGTGGAATACGAGACTTCATTTAATGCTCACGAGGAAACATTTAACATTCTAAAAAAGGAAATCAACAAAAAGATATGGTCAGTGGCACACCGAGAGAAATCTACACCTATGTTGGAAATACCGACTTTTCATGGAAGCTACAACACATGGGTGGCATTCAAAGACTTATTTAGTGAGGCTATCCACAAAAATACAGCGTTATCTAACGCCCAAAAGATGCAGTTTTTAAAGTCAAAAGTTAAGGGCGAAGCAGAAAGGCTCATACAACACTTGCAAATAAGTTCAGATAATTACACCGTATGTTGGGATATTCTAAACAACCGATACAACAACACTAAACTAATATTCACTTCCCATATGAATATTTTATTAGGTCTACCTACTATGCAGCAACAATCCGTGACACAAATCAAGAAAATGCACGATACGACCAACGAATGCCTACACGCAATAAAAAACCTAGGTGTCGATATAAACTCATGGGATCCAATAATAGTACATATTTTGTCACAAAAACTCGATGCCGAAACCCATATGGACTACGTGGAATCGCTAACCAATTCCCGAGCACTACCAGTCCTAAAGGAATTCATGGAATTCATGGAAGGCAAATTCACAAGCCTTGAGACGGCTCGCCGAAAACAAGAATCTGCTATTCCCAAAACATATCCCCAAACAAGCACATCGAGTGCAAATCCACGAAAGCCGTATCAAACACAACATAATTATCGCCCGTATCTCAACTCTACCCAAACAAGCAACGGAGTCAATCGAAGTCACGGAGCTCCAACAGTAGGAAAAACATTACATGTTTCAGGCATTCAATGTCCAATGTGTAAAAGTCAACACGGCATATACAATTGTCGTCAATTCTTACAACTACCCATTGACAAACGTTACCAGACAGTTAAAAAACTGGCACTATGTATTAACTGCCTGTTTACTCATTACGGTAATAAATGCAATTCATTAAAAACGTGCCACAAGTGCAATGGCCGACATAACACGTTGATACATGAGGCGTGCGTAAAAACACTATCATCAGCACCGGAGCCGTCGACCTCATCGTCGTCAGCAAATGCAGCGATTGCTGGAAATAACAAGAACGTAAATAACATTTCGCAATCACCTCAAAATGAGGACTCTGAGATTTTGTTAGCAACAGCTCTGATAAAAGTAAAGGGAGGCGACGGAACGCAGCATACCTTAAGAGCTTTGATTGATCCTGGCTCACAGATTTCTCTTGTAACAGAACAAACAGCACACTTATTAAATTTAAAGAGAGAAAGATGCAATGGCATTATTTATGGAGTGGGACAGAAACAAAATAACTGTAAGGGAAAACTAAACATAGAATGTTCTTCAGTCTACAACGACTTTACATTTGACGCTGAGGTTATTATTATGAATAATCTCATTAAGAACTTGCCGAATAAAACATTTTCAAAACCATCGTGGTCGATTATACAAAACATACGCCTAGCAGATCCCGAGTTTTACGTCAGTAGACCTATAGACTTACTACTTGGGGCGGATATTTATCAACATATTCTTCTCGATGGAATCATCAGAGGCAGCACAGCCGAGCCCATAGCACAACAAACGCAAGTCGGATGGTTACTTTTTGGAAATGCTCGTACATATCAATGCAACGTAGTAATAAACAATTTAGAAGACATTAAACACTTTTGGGAGATAGAAGACATCACCGAAGAAGGAGATTTATCTCAGGAGGATCAGGAATGCATCAAACACTATGAAATGAATACGAAGAGGAATTCGGAAGGAAGATATGAAGTGCGCCTTCCTATGAAACCACAGTGGCAAGAGGAACTAGGAGAATCGAAAACAAAAGCAATAGCACAATTTAAGAACATGGAACGTAAACTTCAAAAACAAGAAAAATTAGCACAAGGTTACAAACAATTTATTGATGAATATCTGGACCTGGGTCACATGAAGCCCGATACAGGTATTAAAGGACTCGAGTCCTTCTTACCCCATCACATTCTCGAGCGTGCCGAATCAGCAACTTCTAAATACCGGGTGGTTTTTAACGCATCCTCGAAAACATCTTCAGGCCATTCATTGAACGATCTGATGTATACGGGACCCAATCTACAACAAGACCTACAAGTACTTTTATTAAAGTGGAGACAGTATCAATACGCCTTTACCGCGGACATCGAAAAAATGTACCGTCAAATACTCGTGAATGAGATGGATCAACATCTACAGAAAATAATATGGCGAGATAGTCCTGAAAAACCGTTACAAACATTTCAACTAACAAGACTGACATACGGAACCAAGTCTGCGGCATTTATAGCCATGATGACCTTAAAAAGACTAGCAGCTGACGAACGAGATAAATTCCCAGAAGCAGCGAAAGTGGTGGAAGAGGCATTCTATATGGATGACTTACTACATGGAGCACATTCATTAGAACAAGGGAAGACTTTAGTTTCCGATCTAAACAACCTTCTAAAAGCCGGAGGTTTCAATTTACGAAAGTGGTCATCCAACCAGGAAGAAATCTTAGAAAACATAAGCAAAGAACAGGGTAGCAAGGAAATGGTCTTCAACTTTAAGGTGGATAACATAACAAAAACACTGGGATTATGCTGGAACCCCACTGAAGATACTTTCACGTTTAACTGCAAACCGACTCCAATTACAGGTAAACTGACCAAGAGAACACTTTTATCCGAAATCTCCAAATTATATGATCCATTAGGCTGGCTCGCCCCATTTACAACAAAACTCAAAATCTTATTCCAATTAGTTTGGAAAGAAAACACAAGATGGGACGACTATGTGTCAGATGAAATCCATGCGGAATGGTTAAAAGCAATTAGTGATATCGAACAATTGAATGAATGTAAAATACCGAGATGGTTATTGTGCAACGAAGATGACGTCATAGAACTTCTCGGGTTCAGTGACTCGTCCCTTGAAGCATACGCTTGTGTAGTCTATGCACGAATAAAACAACGGCCTAATATAGTCCTAGTTGCGGCCAAAACCAAACTCGTACCACACAAGAAAACATTAACGTTACCTAGGCTCGAACTGTGTGGAGCCCATCTACTGGCGAGATTGATGGAAAAGATTAAACATTCGTTACACGACCTTAATATAGTAACATACGGCTGGACGGATTCAAAGATCGTGCTCGGGTGGTTGCAAGGCGAATCGAACCGCTGGAAGCCGTTCGTAGCCAACAGAGTAGCACAAATAAAAGAAATAATGCCCGAAGAACAGTGGAGGTATGTCAAATCATCAGATAACCCGGCAGATGCAGCAAGCAGGGGTCTCACAGCATCCCAACTGAAAAACCATACTCTGTGGTGGCAAGCTCCGTCCTGGCTCTTAACATTCCAACCTACTATCGATGCCTCAAAACATCCACAATATACCACAAACGAAGAAGAGAAAAAATCCCGCATCAATAACATAACCCAAAATAACATTGACAACAATACCCTCCTTTGTGTGACGCAGTCGGTAAAAGAAAATAACATTATCAAAAGTTTATTGGACAAATTTAGCTCACTCGGTAAAATAACAAGAATTATTGCATGGATATTACGGGCATTGACACCGACGCGTGCCATATTACCTAGCTATCTCACGTTACCGGAGTTGAGAAAAGCTAAATTGACAATAATAAAATTTGTGCAAAGCGAAGAATTGGGAACGGATATGGAATACTTGCATAAACATAAACGAGTTGAAACAAACAGCAAACTTTTAAAATTAAAACCATTCATTGACGAAAACAACATTCTGAGAGTAGGAGGCAGGCTAGAAGCAGCTAACAGTCCGTACGAGATGAAGCATCCGAAAATCATCCCAAAAAACACACGACTTACAACGTTATTAATTGAGCAAGCTCACGCCATGACGCTACATGGTGGAGCCCGACTAACTATGGCAAAACTAAGAGAACAGTATTGGGTGATGGGAGGAATGAACACAGTAAAGAAAGAAGTTGGAAAATGTGTTAAATGCAAGAAAATTGAAGGAAGAAAACAACACCAAATAATGGGTACATTACCTGCCGCTAGAGTAAATGAAGCCAAACCATTTTATTACACTGGCGTTGACTACACAGGATACGTGGACATCAAAGCCAATAAAGGGCGTGGCATAAAAACATTGAAGGGCTACGTTGCGATCTTCGTATGCATGGTCACCAAGGCCGTCCACCTGGAATTGGTGTCTGAACTAACGAGCTCCGCATTCTTAGCTGCTTTACGAAGAATGGCAGCTAGGAAAGGAACTCCTCGTCACATATATTCTGACAACGGAACAAATTTTATAGGTTCTAACAACATACTACAGAGACAATGGCAAGACTTACGTAACATATTTAACGACAGCTTCCTTTCGGAAATTTCGGAGATGGAGATAGAATGGCATTTCAATGCCCCTTCTTGGCCCAGCGCAGGAGGTCTCTGGGAAAGGGCAGTACGAAGCCTTAAACACCACCTAAAACGTGTAGTGGGCGAACACAAACTAACCTTTGAGGAGTATGCCACCGTACTAGCCCAGATAGAAGCCTGCCTAAATTCCCGACCCTTATGCCCGTTGACGGAAGATATTGAAGACCTGGATTTTCTCACCCCAGCACACTTCCTGACAGGCCGAGCTGGTGGAACAGTGATCGAAACAGAGGAGGACGCTAGAACGAGATGGCACTTGACTCAAAAAATATTTAGAGATATATGGAGGAGATGGAAGTGCGAATACTTAAGTCAATTGTCGGCAAGACCGAAGTGGAACACGCCTCAGAAGAACCTTAAAAAAGATGACATGGTAGTAATACACGACGACAACCTACCCGCGGGAAAGTGGGCCCTCGGACGTGTGGTAGAAGTTCATGCCGGACCGGACGGACATGTCCGAGTCGTCACCTTAAAAACAAAAAATGGGCTCTTAAAGCGACCAGTACTAAAACTATCTGTCCTACCGATACCAAAAGAAACAGAGCAATATGAAAACCAAGCCTCCACGCCAAAAAAACAAACAAAAAAGCAGAGACCAAACAACAACCTCGGATATGCCAATACAATCTTTATGGCATTCCTTTATCTCATGTCCCTATTAACAATGGGATGCTGCGTTCAAGTGACCCACGTACAGGAAAATAAAGGGTTTTATTTCGACAACATCGGAAACATGCTGCTTGTAAAAGATGAATGGAAATTAGTAGCTTACCAGGACCTCAACCCCTACTGGGAAGGAATAACGGCCTACAGAAAGTATAACACCCAACTAGAAAACATATGCCAACAAATAAAGACCCTAACACATTGTGACATCATTACATTACAACTACGTCAGTCTTATGACGAATTACAACACTACAACCGTATTCTATCGAGTAAACAGTTGAAACCCGAAACACGAACACGCCGCGGCCTAATTAATGGTGTCGGAAATATCGCAAACACTCTTTTCGGAGTTCTGGATGAAAGGTTCGCAGAGCAATATCAAAAGGACATTTTACTAACAAGAAACAATGAGAAACACCTCGCCAACCTTTGGAAAAACCAGACGTCGATAATAGAGGCCGAATATAACTTGTTATTAAGAAACAAAGATAGCATAGAAAAACAACATAAAATGATACACGCTCATTTAATTAGCCTAGATCAAGGCACTTCCGCATTGCAAAAGGGAGTAAATAACGCTGAGTGCATGGCACAATTCAACATTATTGCGATGGCCGCTAACAACCTACTGAGCCACTTAAGAAATATTCAAGATACCTTATTAGAAACCCTCACAAACATATATAACGGGAAAATGAACATACATATCATCAGCCCACAACAATTTCAAAGAGAACTCAACATTATATCTGGACAACTAGTAAGCGACTTATCCTTACCAGTAGATAACATTCAAACCCATTTGCAAAACATCTATCACCTATTAAAGATTAAAGCCAAGATGACTGACCAATACATGATAATAGAGATTCGTATTCCCCTTGTAAGCCGAGACAGTTACGATTTATACAACATCATACCTATACAGCACAGTGCGGGAAGAAACATGATATCTATAACTCCTATAGAAAACCACGTAGCCATTAATTTACGCAAAGATGCCTATTTGCCGCTAACGGAAAGAGAAATAGAACACTGCATTATTCGAGACGAAACAACATACATGTGCTACCTTAAAACTCCAGTCTTCAAAATGAACTCTGACAAGGATTTATGCATTAAGGATAACAATTATCAATGCAAAACAAACACAGCCGCTTGTCAAAACAAATGGATAAGTCTATCGAAAGTGAATCAGTACCTTTACTTTTGTTGTGACGCGTGCCAATTGCGCGCGCTATGCAAGAATCAGGTTACATCCCAGACAGTAGTCCAGACGAATATTATCAATGTAGACGAGAATTGTGTTGTGAAAACGGATAACTTTACAATTCACACGCATCAAAACATGCAAAGCAAGGTCGACTTGAGTTTTAACATAAAAGCACCGGAAATAGATCCCATCAACCACATTATAAATATAACGTTGCCGGAGTACAGAAATAATAGCCTGGACAACTATGACGCGGGTCAATTAAAGGACATCGGAGATAAAATAAAGATAATGAAAGAAACCGAGCCTCTTCTCGATAATTACTCGGCAAACGACATACACCACTACACCGCTATATACTGTCTATGGGGTGTAGTGATAATCGGGATAATTATTTACGTAACCCGAAAAACACGCTGTCAGGGGAGGCTCAGAGCAACTCCTCCCCCAGTGAACAACCAGGTGCAAGAACTGCCTTCTCCAGCACAGGACGTAGAGCAGAACCGAGCGAGAGACGCCCCCGCCCCCCGCAGCCCCCGCAGGCAGCGCGGGCTGGTGCGCCAGTGTAGTGTTAGTGATAGTGATAAGTGCAGTGCAAGTGCGCGAAAAACGCAACAGTGTTGTGATGATGACATTGCGATGAAACAAATGGACAGAGGCACTTCGCCGATATTTAGGAAGTTATCGTTTAAAGATTAATTACTTAGCTGTATTGAATATTGTTGATCAACTTGTATCACTTAGATTTTCTTTCTCATTTCATCTCATCGTTTGCCCCCGGCAAGATGTTCGGTGCAATGCACCTTACACGTGAACGCGCCTCGTGCGCTTCATCAGCGAAAAGCATAGTCAATAAATTACAATTAATCCAGTTTAGTGTACTTTTCGGAGCTATCGCGACCGGGTGCATTCGAACATTAACACACATTAACATTCAACATTTTACTAACAATCCTTTTATAACATTTGTGCTATTTCTAGACAATAAACATTTTCATTACTTCTCTCCGGACTTTGCAACATTCACTGCGAACCCGCTCCTCACATGTACATTTTCTACTTCAATATTTACTGAAAGCATTGAATGATATAATGAAATAAGCAAGATGCGGCCCTGCCCTCAGATTTGGTTGAAACCGCTCACCCAATCTCACTGGAGGGCAAACTTTTAGAGTATTCCAGTGTTTAACCCGCCCGCATGGTCGTTTTGGAGGTTTCCCCTAAATTTTCCCTAAGCCACTCTCCAACTGCGCACTCCTAACGCTTTAATGGGCCCAGCCTATAAAGCCACAGTCGGGTCCAAAAAAAATCTATTTATCTATATAATATAAGTATGTAAATCGTTGCTTAGTACCCATAGTTTGGGATTTGTATTTGCTTTATAAGATAAAACACTTACGGTGTAAATGGTTTTCACAACAGCACTTGAAGTAGATGCCTGTGTGAGAACTCCTACATTCTCTTCCCTTGTGGTCAAATAATTCTTGAGTGTGGCATTTAACTTGAGCCTTGGTTTGGCACCAGCAATCCATTTGTTATAATTTTCCAAATCTTCTTCAAACTGTAAGTAATCATCATAAATATCATAATCATTTATGTAAACCTTATTACCTATATGTATACATAACACAAACATTGGTCATTACATTTACATTAAATTTCTGAACTGGCTTCTGGATGAGCCAGTATCTGAGGCTCGGGCATTGATGATAACTAGTGCATGAATGAAAGGTATTTAAATAGAGTAACACTATTTTAATACTAGTTAACTGGTTTAAACTGTCATCATCATCCTCCTAGCGTAATCCCAAGATTTGGTGTAGGCACTGGTTATTACGAAAGCGACTGCCATCTGACTGTTAGAAGTTCTCAAGCCGCCCGAAGGTCACCCATTTTGTTTTTGCCTCCAACTTGGCTTAACGACTGCTGCCATAGACAGCAGCCAGAATCAAGGGTTTAACATAAGCATTCAAAACAGTCACCCTTCCAAGTCCAGACCGGTGCCCACGTTGCTTAACTGTAGATACCGCACGCGGTACGCAGGCACCGCTGGACCACGAGCGCTCCTGGTTTAAAGTGTAACAGTATTAAGATATTTTACTTACATCAAATTTAATCATCTTTCAATCTACATTTATCTCTTTGTTTACTAGTGAGATAGTGAAAATATATTTATTTATTTAATGCAGAACAATATGCAGAAAACTTACGTTTAAATGGTCTTCACAGCAGAAAATTCGCCGTTTTGGACAGCTCCTTCCAGCTAATTGACACCAGTTTTCTTTCAACTCTTCTCTGACAGCAAAAAACCTTAATCCAGGGTTCTTTTTATCACTCTTAGAGCACGTTGGTACAAAGCATGTCTTTGGATCTCTGTACAGTTGGTATTTGCGGTCGTGAGCATCCATTGTGAAGACCTCGTAACAAAATCAACACGCCGGCAAAAATAGTCCAGTTTGGGTTGCAAGGGTCGTCGTTTAAGGTATCGAAATCAAGTCCAGGGTCAAAAAGCAAAATTCGTCGTTCAGGCAGGCAATAATCAAAGTCCAAGGGCAAAAACAGTTCGAGAAATTATGAATCGTATAGAGCACAGAAATAACAGCGAAAGCAAACAAGGTTATGTTTGTGATGAAGAGATCTGTCAATGTCATTGTCATTGTCAGTTTGCCACAGATGTTTTTTATAATATATGATGGACCGAGGATAGTGTAATACTGCCGAACGAGGCCCAGAATGCGAGAGAGGAAAATATTTTCATTTTTCAAAAATCACTGGCGCAGCCAAAAAATCTGGAACTTTTTTCTGGTACTAAGGGAGGTTATTCCTATCACCAGAAAAAAAATCAAGCACTTCTGAGATTTTCATCCATTCCCAATTATAGATACTCAGGTCAATAGCTGTCTGTATATCATCATTTGGCTCTATTTAAAATATTAAAATATTTTTAATATTATTTAAGTTTTCCTTGTTAGATTTAATTTTGTTATAGTTTTAGTTATTTTAAATAAAAATTGAATGGTATTTTAAAATATGTAATGACTATTTTTACGGCAGTTCTGAAGACTTTTGATATAACACTAGAAAACACAATTTTTTTCACATTTTTAGTTACCATTTTATGATGATACATTTTATTATTTTCTAGATGATCATACTACACGTTTTGAAAAAAGTTTGCTTAACTTTTTCAGAATTTGCATTTTCTGGGTGAGCTCGCTTCACCGTCGGCCTCATCTTTGCCCCCGGGCTAGATGCTGGCCAAGAGCAATCCCATTATTATTAATAAAAAAGAAAATTGGAAAATTTTGAATAAAATGAAGGAAAAATCGCCATTTTTAGGGTTCCGTAGTATTTTTCACTAGGTATATATTGTGTCCTCTTGTAACAGTTTTATTTTTATTCATTAGATACTGTGCATGTATGCACTGAAAAAAATATCTGTATTTGATACAGAAAATAAAAAACAAACAGTAAATTGAGGTGAGGTTATAACCTCACCCAATTTTGACTCCTCTGGTGTTGCATGTGTCTATGGGCTACGCGACGGTAATAGTTTACCACCAGGCGATCCGTCTGCTCGTTTACCCCCTATAACATAAAAAAAAACTATAGTTTCCACAAACATATTCTGACAATATATATGTGCATGTTCAAGCCTACACAGAAGCTAATTTACACAACACGTAGTTAGTAAAATCTAATTCGAGCTAAACGTCGGCTACAATTTTAATGACTTCCTCTTGTTCATTCGGCGTGGAAATGTATCGGTTTCCTTATACAATACATTATTACCTTCAAAAACGGCTAATTATACGGCCAAGTAACATTTAAAGCACATAATTAAACGATTTCGGTGTTGCGTCGACATTAGCAAATCACATTTTGACGGGTGAAACCTGGGTAAAACTGTGTATGTGTGAAAATGCTTTTTATATATTATATATGTATGTGTGTATATATATGTATTTGTATGTGTATGTATGTATGTATGTTAAATATGTGTGAATATAAAAATGATTTTATATATTATATATACATATATTATATATGTATTATATATGTATATGTGTGTGTGTGTTAAAACATGTCTTGCATTGAGCGACTATATATTGCGTATAAGTCTGACCAAAGGTATTGCATGACCAAAGAAATGCGGTTTTCTTAAATTTTGCACCTGCACGAAATGAATCATTGGCAGCACAGAATCTGGTTTTGCACACCTGTCGTTTTGCGTTGCATTAGTTTTGTTTTAAGAACGCGATATATCTTTAAAAAAACATAACTACTGATACTCCCTGCTTTTTACAGGACTACCCAAAAAATGGAGTGTTAAGGATGATTCACGCTAGACCGTTCCGTGTCCGGGTCGGCCCGTTTTCTAGTGTGTTTCTAGTACAAGAAATCGACGGCCGTCGCGCGTCCTGTATTTTAATAGCAACTATTATAGTCTGTTTTACAACTTACCAACAAACAGAAGAATTAAAATAAATAAATAAATAAATATTTGTGGACAATCTTACACAAATCAACCTAGTCCCAATTGTCCCAAACTAAGCAAAGCTTGTACTATGGGTACTAAGCGACGATATACATACTTATATAGATAAATAAATACTTAAATACATAGAAGACATCCAAGACCCAAGAACAAATACAATATTAAAACAATATTAATTAATATGATAAACTTATTATTATTTTATTTTTTATTTTTATTTATTTATTAAGGTTTATTACAATTTTGTTGTACAATCACAATTTGAACTGCACCGTGAAACCATAAGAGGTTTGTCTCGATGCAGGCTTATGCTACTTTAATAAGTAATTACTCTTTACATTTGTACTTAAATTATATATTATCTAAATTTAAAAAACAAAACAATCTAAGCTATATTTGCTGAATGTGCTCGACTCTACGCATCTTGATAAATAACCACGATTATACATATTGTCATCAGCGCCACATCTATCTCAAAATATTAAGTACCTACTTTTTAGATAATTCAGTCGCGAAATACCTTATTCGACTGTGGACCTTCACTACATTTACATTTTACATAAAGTTTAACTCGACCATGCCTGCCATATTCTAAGCGTGTTTTTATGATAAGAAAATAATCACGGCATCTTTGTAGCATGCACGGATGAATTTGAATTCTCATTTCAGTATTCTGTTGTGAGATAATAGTTCCGTTCCGTTCCGTTCCGGTGACTCATCCAGCCAGCAGTTCTGCTGCAAGGACGCGGAGGCGTTGGCCACACCCGGGAGGGAGGGTCGAAGAGGCTTGACGACCTTGCTCAAATGATCGCACTGGCACCGCACAGACAGTCGGCCGGAGGTGCATAGGAACTTTAGCAGCCTCTATCCGTAGCTGCAAGTGCTGTGACAGAGCGAGCGTTCGGACCCTTTCGCTAGGTCCTCTACGTCTTCTGCCGCCCTGGTGTCTCCAACTGACCCTCCTGTCCGAGACACCGGAGAGCCAATAAGTACAGGAGGGGAGTGTAGGGCTATTGCAGTCGGGAGGTGGATTGAAGGGATAGATACAACCAGACCGAATACTAGCATCGTGCCCAGTAAAAGGAAGAATAAATAAATACGTGTGTCAATATGTATGAAGGGAGAATGACTGCTGTTACTCAGATTTGTGAGTTGGAGGGTGGCCATCGTGGCTTTCATCCTGTTGTTGTTCGATCTCGTCTAGTTCAGATTCAGTGTCCGTTTCAAGTAATATTGGTCGGCCAACCTTCCGCTTGCTCTGTTTGTTTACGATATAGTTAAACTTTATTGTCACTAGCAGCTGCGACGGCAACCTGCTGTCGATTGGTATCCGAAGACGACATTAATATTTACATTATTATCTTCGGTTGCTTTTGGGTGTTGTTTTCTAAAGCGGCACTGCGGCATTGTTAGATTTGTAGTTACTTGAGTACTCCAGGTTGGGTGAGAGGGTTTTATGACGCCCTGCTCTGCTCTTACGGTTAGCACAAAGCGGATTAATATTTGGTACTTACACTATAATTAGGTACACCTTATTATCTAGTTACACATAAAAATTAAAAAGTTAAATACACATTTGCCACTCTTAGAAATGCACACAAAATATCAACAATTCAACATAACACCATCACACTAGATAAGTAGGTAACACAGTTTTATCACAAAATTAATGATTTATGTGTTAATTGCATCATAACTTCAATGTTGAATCTTCAGAATAGTTTTCGGCAGGGTGGGTGAGTTTTAACCAATTCTGGTTAGTGCTTGATTGAGCCCTCACGTGGCCCTCACTAAGTGTTGTCTTCGTGTGAGAAAGTGAGTGCTTCAATGCTTTACGCTCCATCTTGGAGAATTCGTCTTGTTGAGGTTCTTATTTTTCATAGTTAATTTCTTACTTCGAATCTGATAGCTGCGTCTTCATAGCTTTGATTTGAATGTTATGATATATACCTTCGGGTAGCCCTAGTGTTCTTTTTGTTTTTCTTACTAAAAGATTTGAGTTGGTAGTAGGTAACTTTCCCGATTTTAATGTTAAGGGATGATATTACATGTAGGTACTCTCACGGACCTTATGGTTGTAAGACATTCCATGTCAGGTAGCATGCCTATCGTTGTGACTCGAGGCAATATTTTTTTTGTGCCTTACCTACGCACTATTCTTTTGGTTCTAAAGTTTTTATTTTCTCCATTAAGTCATTGTTGGCGACTTCTTTCGCTGCAGTTGTGTAACAGATGTCAGGGACCCGAGTTTCTTTGAAAATATCCCGGGTGCGTTTTTTTTTTGGCTCGGCATTATGTTCAGTTATTACGCAATGTTTTATGGTAGAATTTTAAAATAATGATTTTATAACCGGTATCGACTATGAATGTGTAGTTATACCTAATGTTTTTGTCATCACGTAACAGCGCCGTTTAATTGAGACAGGTCTTTGATTACCTCTTGTTAGAGCCGAGAGCCCTAGGTACTAAATTTTAGCAATACAGATTAAAAGAAATGACGATAGTAGAAACCCAGGTATTTATTATCTGTTCTGTGTGTAGGCACACTTCAACCATTTTTCTTGTGTACAATAAGGCATTCACATACATACATACAAAAGAAGGTACCGCCGCGTTATTCAGTTGTCAGGCGTTTACTTTTAGTTAATGCTTTTACATATTTATCTTTATGTTATTTCCGGGGTTGTGAGTATCAACTTACTCGCCTAGATTATATAATATTACGATTATGCTTAAGGGACCACTACACGACCGTGGTGCCTGAGTAGACCTGGCTGTTACCTACATTGTGGACCCTATGCGAATGTGTTTCAAACGAATCATTAATTTTAAAAGAAATGTGAAGAGTTTAAACTGGAAAGAGCTCACCAATTCGCAGGGTTTGCATTGCGTATTATCCCAGCTGTCGTGCATGGGACGGACGGGACGAGGTTGTCACTCACATTAAATACACATACACTCACTATTTATCTAAATACTATATAAGACACTGCACTGCATATTTTGAACTGGCGGTCGGCATTTTAAGTATGAGGTAGAGAATCGCGCGAAGTTTGGTTGACTGGTTGGACGAAGAGTACCGCGGCGGTCCTTGCAGAACACGTGTTTCTATTGTTTCGCGAAGGCCTATTGTTAATTGCCGAGTTTTTATGGATGTTTTGGGCTGCGGATGGACGCGTCCGTACCCTATCGTGTCTCAAACAAGACCCAGTATTCTGTTGTGAGATAATAATTGATTTATTAATAATAAAGATATCAATCGGCAGCAACTATTTTTTTTAGGGTTTCTAGACTGATTTGTTTTGGGATAAGATAATAATATATTTGATAGTACGTTTGCTCTGGCTGCTATGCATAATCGCTATAAAAATACCTACTTTTCAATTCAAGGACTACTACAAATAACAAACTTTTTGCCATTTCTCTGAATTAAAGAGAAACATTTGTAGTAGGGGGTGGCCAATTGGATGAATAGGAACGTTCGTAGGACTGAAAAGGTTTATACCGACAAGTGGTATCGTTGGAACTATATATCACACCATTAGATTACGGCCAGTGGTGTCGTGAAAAATAAAGTTTATTTTCAAAACACACCAAGATTAGGCTCTTCGTAACAGGACATGCTTGAATGATTTTTTCTTAAATTTACGCTGAACGACTCACATGTATCCTTAATATCTAAACGCAATGAAAGGAGTTCGGAAAATATGAATTCCTACCATTTATTTCATTATTTTAAAGCAGTAAAACTAGCATTTTGTAGGTATGATGTTTTTTTTCCGAACTCCTTTCATTGCGTTCCGGTTTTCCCCCGCATTAGGTATCAATAAAAGATGCAATTTCTGAAAAAAAAACACTAGTAAAATTTTGAAAAAGATTTTTTTTTTCACAATTTTCGCGGACATGAAACAACAATGGTTACGAACCAGGAGTTCTATGCCTGTGAAAGTAGGTATGAAGGAAAATTTGCAACGTATATTTTGTTTTAATAGCTTTCGTCAAAAATCGGTTTTTATGCGAAAATTAATTGTGCCAGGGCGAGCTTTATTGCTGTCTCCCAGTCTCCCACACAACCCGCTACGGCGGTATCCACGAACCCATAGTTTTTAGGATAACTTTCAGCTGCTGTGTCTCAACATTTTAGTACTGAAAGATACTGAAATAAAAAAACACGTATTTTTACATATTTTCGCCAAGGAATTTACTGTGATTTGAACGGTCAATAAAATTTCACCCTGTATAAACTGATACACATGTGAAATTTACCTCTCCTCTCCCATCGGGAGTTAACGATCTCACGAATCACTGCATATTTTAATGTCGGTTATATATCACTATATCAGTAATTATGATAGTTATACCAAATCTAATCTTCGTTATTGTTATATTGGTCAATTTTTATGAACCTCGCCAGCTGTTTGGTAAGTTAACTAATAAGTTAACTAAATGAATGAGAATAGGAATGTTAATTGTTTAATCAATTACCAAACCAACTCACCAGCCTCGTGCTATATATAGAAGTATGTAGTTGTGAAGAATAGTTTCAATTTACTGATTGACCGAGTGAAACGAAGGTCTCAGTTTTAGCTTCGACAAAAATGCTTTCGTATGTCCGGGTTTCCAGTTGTTCTCCTCTACAGGTCGCATTTCTTAACCGATTCTCGTGAAATTTTGTGAGCAGGTATGAAAACTAAAAGAACGTTTTTTGTCGAGTCAATTTTTGGAAATTTAAAAAAACAAACTTTTTATAAATGATTTCGTGTTTTTCTGCGACCGTTTTTTCCTCTACAGGTCGCATTTCGCAAGCGATTGTCGTG
The DNA here is from genome assembly GCA_951800055.1 of Cenopis cana. Classification (NCBI taxonomy): domain Eukaryota; kingdom Metazoa; phylum Arthropoda; class Insecta; order Lepidoptera; family Tortricidae; genus Cenopis; species Cenopis cana. The sequence continues at coordinate 6,987,166 of OX637486.1, read as the reverse complement.
AAATTTCGAGAGCAGGTTTTACGACTACATAGAATTTTTTGGTCGAGTAAATTTTCAGAAAATTTCAAAAAAAATGTTTTTGTTTATGGTATGTTCTCCTCTACAGGTCGCATTTCTAAACCGATTCTCGTGAAATTTTGTGAGCAGGTTCAGTAACTTTATAGAATTTTTTTATCGAGTCACTTTTTGGAAATTTAAAAAAACAGATTTTTTATCAATGGTTCTGTGTTTTCTCGGCCGAATTTCGATTTGTTCACCTCTAAGGGTCGCATTTTGTTGGAAGGTGTGATGTGACCTCGTCGAACTAATCTTGTCTATGGACGTATTTAAATGAAAATACTATAAAATAGGTGACACGTTCTATTTTATGACTTATTATTGTGTTTTCTCAGACATAAACAAAACATGTACTAAATTTTACGTTTTATTTTCTATTAGCTCGAAACATCGTATTGCCTTCTCCCAATTTCCTTGATCATTCCTCTATCAGTGGTAGCAGAGCGTAACTGATTCTTGTGAAGAATTGTGAGCAGGTTGTTTAATTACATAGAATATTTATTTATGTCGAGTAATAAAAAAAAATCAATGGTTTGTCCTATTCTACAGCATTTCTCAACCGATTCTCGTGAAAAATTGTAAGCAGGTTCAATATCTAACATAGTTTTTGGAAATTAAAAAAAAACACTCACGAGGTCTACAGCTCACAGAGCCACTAGTATATATAAGTAGTCAGAATGCTGTAACGAATTGTCGTAAATGTCTAGTTAGGTGCCTACATTAGCCTTATGTTTTTGTTAGGATCACCCAACACCTCCGCCGACCATCTTTAATTTTATAGGGGTATTGAAAAAAAAATGTTTTTAAGATAGAAACTTGAAAATTCAAAGTCAAAGTGATTTATTTGTAAACATAGGTAATACAATATATGTTCACATCATAGGTAATACGATAAAGTGATTTATTTGTAAACATAGGTAATACAATTCGTAAATAGACTGAGTATTAAAAAGGAAGAAAACTATTTTCAGCGTTTTCAAAATTCGCCCACTGAAGGGGTGAAACGGGAGTAGAAAGTTTGTTAGGGAACAAGTATATTTAAAACAAAAAAAAAATGCTGTTCATACACACTTCCAGCCCCGTATTCACCCCTCCAAAGGCCAAATTTTCATAAACGCTGAAAAACAGGATACAGGACCATCAAAAAAGAAAGGCAAATATTGGAAATCCGTTTAATTCTAAAAATAACCAGGGTCATTATCGCATCAGAAGAGTAAAAGTCAGGTGCATATATACTTTTATTATTAAAATACATATAGCACACATATTTACGTATATGTACAATGTACATGTAACAAATTTTTCACCTATAACACTTGAATGCAAGGCAACAGGTGCTAAAACTACGGCTGTCTTGACCTGTAATTTACTTGCATTCTAAAATCTCGACCCATCTGTTTCCGTCTTTTGTTATAAACTTGAGGTGGCCTTGATTGTGTATAAAGTATAGATATATAAGTCTTGTAGGACAAGATCTTGTTTACGGCGAGGATTCCTGTTTCAGATATAGCATATTATATATATCCTCCTCATTGGATATAGAGAAGAAGCGGTTCCAGGTTGCGCTGCAGCATTCCTTGCAAGGCAGCCGCCGTCCGTTGCTTCGGCAAATCTCGACTCAGTTCGAAAGTTGACTCACGCCTGCTCGGACGCTTACCGGCGCGCGCGCACTCTCCGCATACGTTCTATATTCAAATTTGAAATTCGTCCGTTACTGAAAAATTGTTTTTTTTTTTGTAAAGAATTTCAAATAGTGGCCAGTGCTGTGATTTTATATGCTGAACTGATTGGATTAAGGATTGTGCTTACTGTTCCTGAATTGGATAGATATACCGCTTAGGTGCGGCTGGATTGTTATTTTGTGTAAGTATATATATATATATATTATATATAATAGATATAATTTAATTGATTTTTTCAGTTATGTAGATAGGCGCATAAGACTCATAATTTTCAGTTTCTGTAGCTTAACGGTATATTCAAGATAGATTAAATGTGTTATTTTGTTTTACTTCTATGTGAATTTGAAAACATACGTACCATGTTTAATTAATATTTCTGCGGATGTATTTTATTTGATGTAGAGATAATTTATTTTGTAAAACATGAGGAAGTTTATAAGTAGAGTGTGATCTTATAGGTTTACAATAATGTGCGTCTTGTTTTGCCTTTCAGCTTACTTCAATAATAACAAAAATAATATAATATAACAATAAAAAATAATTGAATTAGATGGCAATCCTTCTGCAATGACTAATTGATACATATAATTATTATATACCTATATGCACAAAATATATTTTAGGTACTGGCGTTGCATTAGGTGCCTAGCTACGAGTTTTAAGGTTATTTTATTACTAATTAGACTAGGTATTTAAGTCACGCTGCCAGTGGAATAATTACCTATAGACGCTACACTGAGAAATTTGGAGACTTTGAAACGCTGTCCTGCCCAGACTAGCAAACAGTAGGGGCTGATTTTCAGATATATGATTCTTGACTATATGATTGTGGTACTGATAATAGCGAAACATGATTGCTTAAAATTTTCTCGATAGAAAATAAATCCAAAGTTGAGTCTATATTTTCCTTCTTTTCCTCAGCCTACTAAAACAACGCATTATTAAAAGACACGATTAAGTTAATATGACGGTATTTTACCTCATCTAGGTACTGACAAGAGGAAATTTCATAAAACTGCACACAGTCAGATATTTAACGAGATTTGTCTAAAAAGCCATTCTCGGAGAGGGTTGCCTTGCATCCCGTTTTGTCGTGAGCGAAAAACAAAGGGTGTCTCTTTCAATCGATATATCGCCTTAAAGTATAATTATGTATTTTCAAAGTTATTTCTGAAACTCAACCGACATCCCAGCAAAAGAGAGGATGCACCGTAGAGTGTCCTAGATAAGTCCTAAGCTATTACGAAAACTGTTTTGTAACAGAAAAACTGTTTTCTGGGTTTCATACCCGGTGTCAGAATATTTTTTTAGTCAAGTATTTTATAAAACTTTATACTTACTCCTTTTTTTGGGCAGTCGTGTAATAAACAAGGTCTCGTTTATTTATGTATCACAAATCAAGATAATGCCTAAGGCAAAGCTTTCCAATCATTTCCTTAGTTGTTAACAACTGCTACCCACACTGGACGATACGTGATAACATATTGACAATAAACGATGTGACAGACAGACACAGAGTGAAACCAAAAGGGTTCCTTATTAGGGTTTCGTACCCGACTGCACCGTCTGCACGTCTGTCACAAAATTTTGTTCCGAAGTATGTTTTAACTTCTCATTGACATAGCTAACCCTAATAAATAGTGCGAAGTCCGACACGCACTTAACCGGTTTTTAATTCTATGGCACGGGACCCTAAAAAAATACAAGTACATCATTCATGCAATCGATTCTTGTCACGTTTATCAACGATCTAGTCACGTTTTCTCTCACTTTGCATTGGCACTGAATCGGAGATTTCACACTTTTCACAGCCAACAGGCGTCTACGCAAGTGTGCATAATTACCGCAATAACTGTAATGATGGCCACGTATAAGTATTGCCTTATGACCCATTTTGGAATGTGGTAGTTATGTTGTCAAGATTAGCACACGGTTTTGTTTAAGTTTAAACTAGGTTAGCAAATGCATGAAAAATTGGATGATTGCCGCCCAAATTTGTTCGGGTTATTAAGGCGGCGGAATAAGGTTTGGGCGACAGTCTTCAATCTGTGCAGCAAATGGTCTGTGGCAGCAAAGCAGAAAGGTGTTCGCGCCAAAATTCTAATAATGATCTACGCGCATATTAACATAACAGACGGATAGTTTAGAAAACATTGTCTGCATTCTGATTTTCTTCACGTTTAAATTTATTGAATTAAAGAAATCTCGACACTCATGTGCAAGAATTGCATTATTTTAAAGTTTGAAGTGTCCAAACGATCACTTCAAGACAATTTTCATATGATCGGGTTATATAAATATACAGTGTGTTACCGGCAAGCGGGCTTTTATTTAAGTTGGGTATTTAAACGTTTCTTAACCTAACCATGCACTTAATTTTAATATTAAACCAAAATTTCGACTTCACTTAGTTTCTAACAAAATTTTAATTGCCAGTAATATACTGCAAAGTAAAGTGACAGCTACAGCAGTACAAATAGCAGCCCTTAGTGTTTTGTTTACTATGACGTTATCTTACGCAGTGCACGTAGTACATTGGCGGTGTGGATTTAGGAAATTTAATTTTGCAGTTAAATCACATAATTATGATTTGCTAATACATGGAAATAATTGCTAATGGAACATATTAATATCAGTTTCAATTAATGCCCGCTTGTCGGTAACGCACTGTATATAGTTCAGCGCAAACCGGTCCAAAAGCCGTTTTAGTTGATACTTGATGTAATAAAATAAAAATCATCAAATCATTACAGTTATTTCAGTTACATCATGTACTGACGGGTCTTCAAGCGTCATTTGTTGATTTCGCGCTCCATTGCTTTTCTCTTACGATCTATTAGACACTCTTTTGTTTTTAGATATTCCATCGACCCCTTCTAAAGATCTTGAAGCTTCAATACATAATTTGAACATACCTTTTACTGTTAGCTATTCATAAACAAAAACGTGGACGTACTTTCTCTTTACATATTACGTTTTGTTTACGTTGCGTCTATTTCACGTGGCTTTTTTTGTTAAATTTTGACGTTAAGTATGTAGGTAAAAATGTATCGTCATTTAAAAAAAAAGTTTAATACGATATTTACAAAATATTGTAATTATTTCAAAAATATTCATATGTTGATTGTAATCCGTGCGAACTACTTGCAATCTTGATTTTTACAGCCCTTTGACAAATCAAACGACAACTGAGGAAAAAAACTGACCGAATATATACGGCAAGTGTTTAATATACACTCACCGGCAGATAATTTAGCCTAAAAACTTTTCGTGATTTCAAACTATAAATTGAATAAATTAAATTATGTTTAATATACATACATAAAAATGCATTTTTCTAGTTTGGGCCAAATTTTCTGCCGGTGAATATATCTTAATTTAATATTCTTAATGTGCCACTTCAACGTAATGAATGTGTATGTTGCATTTAAAAGTTGTTGATCCTGCATATATAGGTACTCACGAGCAAAAATAATGGATACATTTTGTATTGAATCTCCATAGAAAGTGTACCCATTACTTTTGCTCTTGAGTGTACATCGTCGTAATCAATTCGCCTCATTCCAAACAATACTTTTAGGATCCCCGGTAATTAATTTACTACACCTTTTATATAAAACTATATAAGGTACACTACACCTACAATAAGGTAGTCCAAATTTTGTATGAGAAAAAAAGAGTTTTTATTCCTGCTCCACAAATCTTATTTTGTTCCAGTCTTAGCATAAAGGACTTACATCAAAATTGAGCTTTCTATCTAGGGCGACGTTTAGAGCCCGCTACCGCTATAATTTGAAAGTTAAAAATATAGGTACAAACTCGCCAAGCTTTAACCTACAATGATACCTGGAAAGGAAATACTTGGTACATCGATGGGCCGATAGAAACCAGCTAAATGCATAAGTAAATAGCTGCAAAGTGACTGACCTTAGGCACTCAGGAAATAATCAAGACTACAGTTAATGTTAGTGGTGACACTGGTGACGGTAATTTACACCTAGGGAGTTTACAGAAGCCGTTAACATAGGCAGATCGTGATAATGTTGTCGAAGAGATTCTTGTTAATTAAAAGTTGTTTCTCACTTACAATCACATCCTCACAATTTAGTAATGGTAGATTTAAAAACTATGCTTTTCTAAACTCTCAAAACTCGCGTAACGTAATTGTCCCTCCGAGCGACATGTTTCGATGTACTTATATATAATGTATATGTAGTAGTTTCACAGACTCTAGGAAGTAAGGACAAGTACTTTTTACGTAAACGACCAAGCCACTGGTCTAAGACAGGAAATAATCAAAATATCAGTGACAGTAGTTTCCAGTCCCTGTTTAACCCGTACAGCAACCGTTAGACATACATGATTGCGCGGAACGGAATACCGCGGTCTAATCGCCGTGTTCCACATTTTAATACACGCTGTATGTACCGTTGCGGTTCAACTTCTGACACGGAATCATCTTTATATACTTCTTAGTTCTTACGCGTCTTTCTATCGAGATATTTTTTTAAACTATTTTTTATACTACAGATGTGAATAGTTAGGTACGTGTTGTGTAATGAAATTTTTGAATTACGTAATCTGATGTTAGCATCACTCACTACATTGGTTTTACTAGGATATATCATAAAAAGAAGTGCGAATGTTCTGTAACTGTAGTGTTCTTTTTAAACCTTGCTAACTTGCTTTTAACCTTGGAATTAAAAAAAATACAATTCATATCGGTAGAAAATATACTCACAAAAGTATTCCTTTTGAAAACAAAAGGTATCGTATATTATTTTCACCATCAAATCATCACTTTTATAAGTCTGATGGTAATTGTACGTTCTAAAACTTGGGCGCACGGCACAAAAATGAAAATTCCCCGACTTCCGCATAAAGTTCAAAAAGGGTATTAATAGTAACTTACTAACTTACAAATCTATCCACCCATCTACTTAGTAACTTACAAATCTCTCCGTAAACCTATGGATGTCCTTATAATCGTATAAGTAAAGACACACTTCCCGTACAAGCGAGTTTAAATGCATGGCACGGCTCCAAGATAGCTGCACGCTGGCTTGGCTCACACTTCCTTCCAACAGTTCAAACCTACGGTTAAGTTATTTACTGATTTAAAAAGGAATAACTTTTTCTCGTTTCTGCAACCAAGATGTTTCATTCTATAATACTCGTATAACACATTTCCTTCAGCGTCCTCATAAAAATCTATGACATCTATTTATTATTCATTCGGATTGCCGTATAGACTTATTCTAGCGTGTATAATATAAATTATTTCAACACGCGCAAGTTTGCATGCCATGAGGAATCCCAAAGTTATAGTAGCAATCAAATGTTAGCTCACAATATATGTAGTTATCGTAATTTGATAATGATAGTATTATCCGATGTGTTACTGCCATAGTGCAGGAGTGGAGTAAATCACAGTACCTAAAGTAGATTCGGAAGCTTGACATTAGCGTTTGACGGGGAATGATTTTTAACTTTATCTCTTGCTTAGCTCTTCTCATCTCATCTACAGATGAGAGATGATGGTTACAACCATTAACTTATTTTGACTGAAGCCTGTTCTCGTCACGTCAACTACTTATTTCGTATTTTATGTATTATACTTGCGACGTCCAATTAATCAACTTTTGCCGTTCCCCTTAATATGCGTTTTTACATTTTATAGCACGCTCAATTAGTATATCCGTGACATATTAATTTGCCTATGCTGTCAATTACCCTAAACGCGATGTAAATATTTGATGATAGCGGCGTGCTCGCTACTCGTAAGCAGATTTCTAGAGAATTTCCAATGAAGTTATGCGGAACGCGAACAAGGCAATGCGGCCGACTCATCGCGAAATTGATTATATCGCTGTAATGTACGTATTAATATCACGGCATTGATACTATGATTTACTTGTATATTTAATTTATTTTTAAATGAACTTTCTAACTGTGAGAGTGTCCCTGTGACCAGTAGTGGTATATGGGGTTAATTGTGATGATGATGATGAAGCGTCAGAGATTTGAAATGGGGTGGTAGAACAAAGTGAGTGTTTTTTACAAGTCGCCCACTTATGAGGATAAAGCACTCAATTACACTTTGTGGGAAAAAAATAAAAAGCACTTTATGAAAACTATCAAAAGTCACCTGCACAATATCTATGCTTCACAAAGATTGTCATTATTGTCTTTGAAAGCGACTCCGTGTCACAGTACAGGAATGTAGCCAGCGTGTTTTTTTTTCACCTGGATGTTTACAAACAAGACCGGATAAACAGCTATTTATAAACAGGATCGGATAGCAACAACAATTACCTACTTCCAAAAGAGAGATTTTGCCAATCCAGCTGAATTTTAAAATTGCGTTGAAAGTGTCAAGTCTAAAATTGCAGACTAGGTGAGAAATTATTTTATTGTCCGCCAGACCCAAGCTGTGACAAAAAAGTCATTAGCACTTTTATTGCGACATGAGGTATGTTAACACAAGCTCTGATCTTTGCAAGCATTTTTTCTGATCACTATACGATGGGTAAGTATTTCGACGTTACGAGTATCCTGACCTTCTGAGCCGGTTTTCCAAATTTACCTTTGGACTCTAGGTAACTAAACTATAGAAGCTGATAGTTTTGGGCTACAAAATGTGCATAGGTGGCCACTTGTTATGCCAGAATCTTACGACATTATAACATTATTCGTATAAACATAGAAAACATTGAATATCTACTCTTCAATTTTTATGAGGAACAAGGTAAGTAAATATATGATATTATCGTTCATATCGTCATTAAAAAATAAGAAACAAGATAAGCAAATAAGGCATCTAACCTTCATACGAAACGTCAGCCTGAATGAGATATTTCACTGAAACGCATCAGCGCCCTGACAATAAGGTACACCGATCACCTACTTTCGTGCGCTTGGGCATTTTGCACAAATTGCGGACTCCAATAAAGGAAATGTGCACATTTGTATCATAAGGTATACTTGCAGGTTCGATAACGGATTTTATCGAGTGAAAATATCAAGTTCAGTGAACTTTATTGTGGACATTGGTGACCGACTTCAAATATATTCGTATGCATATCTTGTAGTTTCTACACTTTTTGAAATAATGACTGTTGAAGTACTTAGGTAAATAGGTATTGTATGTACGACATGCATTTATTTATTTAATCTTTATTGCACAAAAGAAAACCTTATCATACAAAAGGCGGACTTAACGCCGTATGGCATTCTCTAAATCAAATATTGCTGAGTAGCATTATTTGAGTTATAAACTTATCATGTAGGTAGTCATGGGCCCTGAAAGGTGTTATAATAATCAATCAGTCCATCGCCCGCCAATTTACGTTCCCTGTAATTTAAAATCAAAATAAATGAACTCATCTTTTTTTATACTGAACAGCGATTGGTCATAGTCTGTTGAAAATGCGTTTAGATATTTATTTTTCAGAACACTCCATGTACACTTTTATGTTCACACCTCTTTCGTTTCGTGTGAGTTGCGAGCATAAGTTATTACGAAAGTAGCCACAGGCCAGCTTGTTTTTAAATTACGAATTATCAGTTCCCGACCTCGTGCGTGCCGGCGGCGGCGCCGCTAGCTTATGCTGCGTGTAGGTACTTAAATCATAATTTGCTACAACCTTTGGATTAGGCTACTTTTGAGTTTTAAAATATACTTTTCTCAAAAATAGTATGAAATGTTCTCATAACATCTGTGAAGATAGTATCCGAAAGTGACTCATCCTGGATAGTTACCAGAAGTGTCCAGGAAATCACACCTACTGTCCAGGAAGTAAGTATGTAAATCCCATTACATATCATAATATTTGAATTTAGAACTAGAAGATAAAAGTTGGCAGTAATTGACATTAAAAAAAATGTAGCTACCATGGAGGTTGACGTGTCCGTATTGCACGATGTGTATTGGCGAGAAATACAGTTCAATCATGTTTTTACTATTTCGAGACTAATTTTGAAATTAACATGAATAGATTGAATGAAATTAAATACTAATAGTAAACATAAAATAAATACGATTTTATTTACGATTATTTAAATACGATTTTATAAATCTATTCTATTGGGGTTGTGGCATAATATCAGTGTCTTAACACAACATCTAGCTAAAAAAAGTTGCCATTGTATTTTGACGGGATTGACTTCATTAATATATACAGAAGTATAATTGCTAAAAATAAGTTTAGATGAATCAGATTGCGATACATACACAGATCGCACTAGGTACTGAAAAAATTACTTCCACCCATACCATACCATACCATACCAAGTCTAAGGTGGTATTTGACCATTTATAAAAAGTTCATCAAGTGGAAAGCGGAACATGAAAGTACAAGTTGGTCAGAATGCAGGTACTATAAACCGTTGTTCATACAATTTGTTTTATTTTAGAGAAAAGCACTATACAAGCTTCGACCGTAAGTGCCATCCTGGCCTCGTATTATAGCCGGACCTCGCCTGCGGCTCGGCCGGCTAACTCATACTCGTCCAGGATGGCTTACTTACTGGTCTCTGCAGTAATGTACTATTGTTTTTTGCTCAAGTCTTGTTAAAGAGAATTAATGTTAGAAGCTGTCTTGCAAACAAGTGGAATCTAGTTCCCTTTATAATATCCTGCCTTTTCAATTACCTACAGCATCTACAAATTAAAAAACCTTTAGATGCGATTAGTATCTTATTAAAGTCCTACTTCTTACCATTACCCATTTTAATTATCATTAACACGTAAGTTTTTTTAATACGACTCTGGTAAATAAGCGTACGGTAAGCAACTCCAAAGCAGTCACGTGCGCGTTGCCGACCCTTTATAAAATTTGGGGATCCACTGTGTTGACAGCAGAAGGGACAAGTTTAGTCCCTCGCTCTCAATAAAGTCCATACTCTCACCTCTAAGAACACAACACTACATACCTGTATATGTATTTAGTAAATAATTTCATTATGACTGTGGTTTTCTGCATAGCGGAGGTACATCCCCGGTAGTGCTGCTCCAAATTCGAGCAAGAAGACATTTTGCTGTGCCCTGTCTACCTCTCATAATTACGGTGTTTGAATGATGACATGTTTTCCAAGTAATATTGTCAGTCATACGCTACCGAAAATGTACCAATTTGGCAGTATTATACCTTATAGAAAAAAACATGTATTCTACCATTTATGCGCGTACGAAGTCGCGGGAAAAAGCTGTCATCAAAGTTCATTCGAGTGCTAAACATAGTTCTGCAATATTGTAGAATACAATACATACTTATAAGATAATACAGTACTTTTATCTCACGAGGGCGGGTGAGCCATGGTTGTATCAGCATAGGAGCTATGTTCATATTTTCTATGCTTTAGTATTTTAGTATGATCACAATTACTACTATATATGGCTTAGGCGACTTCCTGACTTGGCGGGGCGGGATCGATATGTGACATTTTCTTCTTTGACGTAAACACGACAGTTGACACTGACTTTTGAGAGTTTTCTCATATCGTACCGCGTCCGCACCGACAAATCAGGAAGTCGCCTTACGCGCAACGCAATGTGCTATAAAAATACTGTAAGTAGCAATAGTTAGATATTATTAAATATTTACAATTGTTTTATATCGACGTAAGCTATTTACGTCCAGCCGCCACGCTGGCTGAGACTGTAAATAAATGTATACCGGAATGTGCTTTGTTTTGTGTTATGCATGAATGACATCATTGCTCTAGTTAAATCACCTCCGTTAATGAATGCGCTAAGTCTAGCGATTACCATAGTCAAGAGTTGAGCTCAGCGCTCATTCTGGGTAAATGTCCATCAGAAATGTGCAAAGCTATGTTGTCATATATAGGAACCTGTAAGTAACAGCTATTTATGGCAGAACATCTCGCCGCCGATTTCTTGTACTAGAAAACGGGCCGGCCCGAACACGGAACGGTCTAGCGTGAATCACTCTTTAGTCTCTCTTATACCAAAAAATGTCTTAACTCTACAGGTATGCGCAGTACTTTCAAGAGTTTCAAGCCAACAAAATTAGGCTATTGACTGGCTCTGAAATTAAAAAGATGTTTACATACACAACACAGCTGCCAAAACTGGTTGCGTCCTACTCTTACCAACATTGTTCACAGTTTTTTCGACACAGCAGGGACACAATACAAAAGCATCACAAATGTATCAAAATATATTGTCCTTTTATGCAGCTTGCATCCCACTTCGTCGTTGTGTCGTAAATTGATTGACTAAATTCTTTACACCTCTACATACAATATATGTAGTATGTGTAGTGTGTGGATATAAAGGCGCGCCCCTCCACAGCCCATTCCGTACAATTGCGCATAGATTTGTATGAGATTCAGTGTAGACATGCGCAAAATGTGTCACTAAAAAGAAAAGAGTGATATACTTCATTCCTTCACTGTGAAGTATATCACTCATTTAGTTCACTAGTTCAGTTTCGTTCAGTAGCTCAACAGATCCATCTACGATATAGATTGGGTAAACATATCAGTCATTCATTCAATCATGTCGTCTATGTCACTCTCTGAGCGAATGAGTAGGTAAAAGATATGAATCATAAACTGAACGAAATGAAATATTGAAGTATATGAATCCGAACTGAACTAGTGAATGAAAGAGTTACTCGAGGTGAAGTACTTCATTTGAATCATTCATTCGTGAACTACTCATGTCTAATTCAGTGTGCAGGGGCGCGTGGTCGTGGATGACACGCACCATACTTAAAAATTGAACCTTTTGCACGGCATCGAATCTTTATGCGCCTTTAGATATTTAGTATCGCATTATAATTCTCAGTATTGAGTAAATGTGCGATATCCATCTTATCGTAACGCATCCCTGCCTGCTTAGCCAAGTACGCTACGGTTTCTTACGTAATCACTGCAACTCTTTCCACGTCTATTTACGCATTTTATATAACGTACGTGTAGTTGAAATGGCACGTTAGATGGAGTCGTTCACCAACTGGTTTTAAAATAGCAGTTTACAGAAAGTAAAATTCAGAAAAAAGTATTGTATATAAAAGCAGAAATCACAACATTATACATATACAAGTGTTAGCCATTTAGGTTATAAACATAATCTCTAATGAAATAGCTTCCAAATCTCAAGCTTTTCCACTACACTAAATATAATTCGGCTAGCGCTGTTGTACGGTTAGTTTCGGCTATGTCACTAACTGGCATCTGGTACTCAGTCAGTTTATTATCGGCTAATCGTTTGCTACAATACGCCGGCAATGCGAACATTACGAACGCCGAAACAAAGCACTTGGCCTCAATGAGCAGTTGAATTGTGGGCCTCTTAGACAGTGGAACATCAATTACGCACACTACATTGAATTTACTAAGAGAAAATCCCAAAAAGTTTTTGGTGATTATCTTTTATTTATCATTCTAATCTAAGCTCTGCGCCAAGAGCTTTTTTCTTAGGAGTGAAGACAAGCTATCACCAGTACTTTATTTTTCCGTATTTATTACAATACGACAATAATGATACGTTTGGCTTAGATCAGATTCCTGAATTTAAAAAAATGCTGGCACTTGGCGTACTCTACATTTCAGTTCAAACTCAGGGGGCCGATTTTTGAGTTTCGAACACTCGACTTTTCACTCGACATCTGTCAAAACGTCATAGTTTTTTGACAGATCTCGAGTGAAAAGCCGAGCGTTCGACACTCAAAAATCGGCCCCTGGATCCTAAACTTCCTTTTAAGAAAATGAGTATTCGCCTGCTGAGCTTTCTCCGGTACATGCAATGTTAGAATACACTACGTCATCTAATTCTCATATTAGCGAGGAAATGCTGCCAGCATCTTAGGGACTATGCCTCGGGGACCGAATTTTTTAAATATGTTTTAGTTTAGTATAGTTTATTTTAGTTTAGTTTAAATTTTTAGTTTCATTATTAGATTTTAGTTTGTATTTACCTTTAATTTTAATTAGATATATTTTAAGTTAATTTTATATTTAATTTATATCTTTGTCAGTTATTGTTAGTTTGTAACTTCGTTTATTTTTGTATTTTTGTTAAATAATAAATGCCCATTTCATAGTGATATGATTATTTAAAATCGTATTCTCATATCAGATGAACAATACAAATTAAATCAAGTTTTTCACAAAATACATTCGCCTATTACTTGTGCCTGGCATTCTATCGAGTATCACTGCTTACTGGTTAAACAAGTATCAAAACTTTCACGTTGAAGCTCGCATATTTAACTCGTGCTTCCGTGCTTGTGTACGTTATGTGTGTTTGAGTACGATAGAATAGTTTTTCTATTACATTGCGTTATAAACAGACATTACAACTCAATTAATGATATACTTATTTATACAGAGCCCTTACCTTAATTACTTCATTTTAATGAAATCCTTAAACAATAAGGCTCAATTTCGTGCGGAAGTTCTATGGAACTACGATTCGCTCCTCGATATTTCCTCATCCTCGCTGTAATATACCTAGTTTAAGTTGGGGAAACGGAGTTACATATGTCTAATCTCCAGATAATTAATAAAACAATGAATTGTATATAATTGTAACATACCAGCTTAATACCATGGCATTTGACCAAGATTTTCCAACACAGTAGTAAAGTGTCGCCAGGGTCACTCCAGGTCACAATCTCAAATCACACTGCACACTTAAACGAAATGTGAACGAACTACAAAGACACCGCGGACGTATCGTGCCGCGAAACTGGCATTATGTTATGATCTTTAAAAGATACCAGACACGAAGCAAGCTTCTCTCTACTATTGTACCATTTTGACCGCCATTAGCGACAACAAAATAGAAGATTAGGTACCAAAGACAAAATATGTAGTCAGAGCGGAAACTAATGTCACCGAACTAAACTACTCATAGTCTTGCTCAGTGACGCAAAAAGGTTTCTGGCCTGCGATATCGACGCTCTTTCTCATTCATCTTTATCATTCACAGTCTATTAATTTATATAACAAAGTAAACAGAATGACCAATATCTACAATAAAAGTTATGGAGAGTATAAAGCAATTGTTACCGCTTGGTTAAAAGAAAGTGATTATGACAGAACTGAATTACTTTTACGGTAGTACAGTTCTGTCATATTCACTCAAAAAAAAAACTTTTCAAATAAGTATTGTAAAAAATTTGCATGCAAATATTTCTTAGTTATGTACTTGCTCACCAGAGAATATACCTAATGTTCAAATTATACCTTCCATTTAAAAAAAAACTGTTCCAACTTTATCTCTGTAACCAAACTTAAGAGCTGGGAGATTTGAACAATTTGTTTCGTAACCCAGATTGATAATGTGATATGTGTCTCATCTTCCATTGCTCTTGAGTATAGATTTAAGATAAATTTTAATTTTAATTCATTTTATCCATAATTTACTCAACACCTTGTATGAAAGAGCGAATTCCTCCTAACACAAGTTTTTACTTAAAAGGACGATTCGACAACCTTGTTAACGCTATTTGATAAACAATATTTTTTATTTTTATTCGGCGGCATACTCAATAGTCTGTTATATTTGAAATATAGAATGCATTTGAAATCTGCGTTTAACCACTCCAACAACATCACCAAACATTGATGCTATAAACATCGTTGAACGCGGTTGTATTAAACGCCAACTACTACCCAGTTAGATTGCTTCTTGGGACATGAACGATATTTTTTACATTGTATTTAAAAACAAAACAAGTGTCGACCAAGAAAGCGGAAAAGTCGGCATTTTCTGCCAGTTATCGGAAGCATTTGGCGCGGTTTGCGAACGTGACGCAATTACGATCAGTACGTGACGCCGCGAGGCGATCGGCATCGTAGCACCGCCGAGGCATCGTGACACTGAGGCTCTCCCGAGGCCTGAATCGAGGTAATGGGGACAAATCACAGGTGTATGTAAACAGAGATCGTTAATAAACAATTAGTGGCGTCCACAATCTCTTTTGTTATTTTTTAGTAGGTTTTTAGAGTGCTTAAATAAAGCCAGTGGTGAAAGAGACTTTGGTATTAGTTACGATTATATGATAATCTCATGTGGTTTTTCAAATAATGAAGCGTCGGTAAGTTTGGTCGTTTAGTCATAGACTAATTCTCCACGGCATATATTGGCGAGCGAAAAATATATTCATGTATTTGCTTCATATTTATTTTAACAATCCCAATGAAATAAGAACAAAGCGCACATCAAATAACAAAGGGCGGACTTAATGCTAAAAGTGGTACTATTTCATGCTAAAAGATTATAAATAATGGTACCTAATATAACTTGGTAAGGTATAATGGCTTTCACAATGTATTAAGTTACAATATGGCTTATGTTATTAACGTTGATTATATTCCACTGAATTTTCCACATTAAACTAATTTTTAATACGTTTTACAAATAATAATAACTCTATTACACTTGCTTGCTGCACGAGGAAATGGACATGGAAATAGGGTTGCACAGAAATTAGCTCAGTAGGAGTATACGTGACTAACGGCTGCACAATCATGTTGCCAATACAAATAGGCAATATACGGTCAAGGTGATACGATGCATTTCCTGCTAGTATTTATTTATCGTATGACATTTATTTCGAACCGCGAGATCTTCGAGAAGACAGTACGGTTGTCAGTTTTTGTTGCACTTTTAGAACCACCCAGGGGTCACGTGTAGGGTAGCGGTGGGTACTTTCCCTACGGACGTGGTGCAACTTCGACCCCCCTTTGTCAAGTGAGTGGGCAACATTAACTATTAAGTAGAAGTTCTCAAGCCACCCGAAGGCCTCCAACTTGGCTTAACGACTGCTGCCATAGACAGCAGCCGGGATCAACTGCTTAATGTGCCTTCCAAAGCACGGGAGCGCTCAGTTAGTAACCACTCAAAGCGGTCACCCATTCATGTCCCCCCCCCCCTGCCAGCTAAACGGTGGCTACTAGGTATGTGAAAAAAAAAACATGGTAATAGTATATACGATGAATTTAAAAAGAAAACTATCACAGCTAAGTAGACATTACTAGTTAACGAGTAATATATAGTCGAACTTCAGAAATGTACTGTGCAAAGGCAAACTTTCGTACAATTTCCATTGATACCTTAGATAATGTTGTTAATTCTGTCAAAAACGTAGTAAATATAAGTTTGCGAACTTTTTAGTCCACATACTGTAACGGGTAGACAACTACGGAACCCTACCTTGCGCGTGGCCTGCCCGACACGCACTTGGTTTTTTATGTGACCTGCCCTAGGATGTGCTTGTATTGAGATCTCTCAATTGATTCAGATCAATTGAGAGACCGTCCTGAGTCCTGAGACCTGTATTGGCGTCTTGCTGATGCTATACTTCTGGACTTCCAGGCGAACTTAAGCAAAGGTGTCCGCTTAGCACCGGACCGTGCGCTTGTTTGTCACCATCGTGGTATTCATATATTTTAAACCTACTGATGTTCATAGATGTAAGGATGGTTTTCTACTAGCCTATGCTATGGATGCGTTTGAAATCCACCAATCACATTCCTTTATTCACATAGCATAGGTCTGGTGGAGAAGGGTTCAGCTAAGCTATGTTTTTTATATGGAAAGATGCGAGCTGCGGATGCGTGCTATGGAATATGATGCGTGCTGTGGATGCGTGCTGTAGATGCGTGCTACGGATGCGCGCTACGGATGCGTGAGTGCTTCCCCCCTCACCGCGCTGCCGTTCCCCGCGCCCGCTGTCGATACATCGCATTAGCATAGCTCGAGCTGTGCATCTGCCTCGCACAGGTACCTCGCGGCTGCGCATCTTCACAGCTCATCTACCTCGCACAGCTTTAGTGGAAACGGTCGCATAGCTCGTAGCGCATCCTCGCAGCAAAGCTGCATAGCATAGCTCTAGTGGAAAACCAGCCTTAAGTGCAACAGTCTAATGTTGCCATTATCTTGCCTAAGATTGAAGTCCACATAGCAATTTTGACACGGTTAATATTTTATAAACACGCAAAAAATCATAACCGGTGTTGCAGTAAATATTGCAGGAGATTTACCAACTGCGGATTAACCGTGACGGCTGCAAACTTGAACTTACTTTTGATCTCATTACGCATTGCAATTTGCAAACCGGTCTATATCTGTGCACCTCGCATGACGCCATAAAGCGCTCTCGTATGTTTTATACGGGCGTCGCATGCCGACGAATAGACATGATGACATGATCCATTTTTCACTGTCTTTAGATAACAAAATATTGAGTCACTGCGTAATGATTGTAATAAACACTAGAGGCCGTTGACACGCGGTGACGCATCCAATACGGGGATATCATTAATTGTAACACTTTTTGTGTGATGCGGATTGCGGATTAGATTGACAGGATGCCAAGTGACAGTTACAAAGTGGTTAAAACGATTGGTTGAAGACAGCAGTCGTTAAACCAAGTAAGAAATATTGGCCAAGTTGTCAGCTCAGGATGCTCGGATAGACTTTATTATTCGCCAACTATGGAGAACTCTAAAATTATGTGTAGAGATTAGATTTACAGGATAATAAGACGAAAACTACTTAGATTTCACAATTGAGTAGTTCTTTCTGACAAGGTCTATGTATATTATATCTAACGTCAACCACGAAAATTTTTTCCCGCCTCTAGCTAATGTTTGACAAAAACGCTAAGAAAAACTCTTACGTTACGTGCCATTGGTGTAGGTACAATTTGTATTTTGTTACATTACAATCCACCTTCGTTAAATTAAGTCAGTGTACGTAACGATACCTATTGGTATTTTTTCTGCCAAAATTAGCTTGATTTTTTAATAGATTTGTACTAATTAGATTAGGTGCTTATAAGGGAGTGGGAAGACATACTAATTTTCCCTACTATGGGAAGACTTTTGCCCTGCTATTTTGCAACAAAATTCCCAAGATAGTACTTAGTAGACCGAGCTCTGTTCGGATTTTTTCGTGTTTTCCCGAGAATGAGAGCTAGTTCGATTGATTTTCGCCCCAGTAAATTTTATCAACTACTATATCATTAATAATTTTCTAATTCCTTGATCTGATTGGTTTTATGCCAGAGTACACTTATAATCGCAATCCTCATCTAGCTAGAAACCTAGTTCACACTTGGTTGCAAGTTATTCGGCCAAGTATCGGCTGCTGGCCAACTGCAGACGTATTTGGAAACTTGTAGAGATAGTGCACCGATAATAGTTGGCCAAGAGTTATATCCACTTAACACCGACTTGAAGCGTGGCTTTGTTAGAGAATTGGGATTTCAACGGTACCGGTTCTATAATACCTTTATAGATAAACCTACATTGTATTCTTTTGTAAAGTGGTCGAAAAGTTCCGGAATTTTTTTCTTCTGGAAAGAAAGACGCGCAAGATTCGGTGTCTTGTTAATCGAGGCTTTATACGTTGCAAGCCAAGCTTGTAAGCTTGGATTATTGACACATTTTCATTTTCATTTCATTTTCGTGCGTAGATACATTCAATGTACCACAGCATGAAAATGCCGAAAAAGTATCTACAATACAAAAAAATACTTATTGCACACCTCGCATAAATATTGATGTTTATCTACCGATAGTTTGAGTATCTTGGAACAATGATGTAACGTTAAAGTCGTTAAACTTTGAATAACAACCTACCTGTTGTAGGTACCTACTGCTACATGTACCTGTTAAAGTGACCTCCCATCGTCGACTATAGTATTATAAAATATAGGTAGTACATATCTAATACTTGTGGCCTTCGGAGCGTAACGGGCGCGTCAAGGTGAAGCACAGAAGCAGCAGTCACAGGATAGTCGTGTCATCGGCTTGATGCGATCGATCTGGCTCAACATATTACATACCAATATCATATCAATGCACGCACTCGTTTCACCATAAAAAATATTGCCGCTAGAACACCATATATCCTCCTTACAGAACAGTGTAGTTGTTAACCACGTTGTTTTTGTTTCCACGGAACAGGACCATTGTTATTATACTTTTTTCTGAATGCTGCACGGCTAGCACATGATGGCGCGCGAGCTATATGTCACCGAGAGATAGACTATCCGTCTTTTTTAAATGAATACACGCAGAAACAGACGGATAGTCTATCTCGCGGCGAGATAGCTCGCGCGTCATCATACGTAGATTAGATAGCGGATCCTTAAGGATGCAATTGTACTGGGATGATGGATGATCTTAAATATTCTCATTGTCTAAGCCCTTATTGTTGTCAGAGCGAGTGCGCACAACATATTGACAAGTTTTACGATATATCAAGACAGATTGTCCTCCAAGGCTGATATTCAAAACTCTTCGACAACTCACCTGAAAGGAACCGGTATAAATGTGACCTCGAATAACGCATAATTGTTACGAATCTTTGGGGTCAAGAAGGTCAGTTAACACCGGTTGTGAATGGCATAGCAGACATTTATCTGGGAATCGATTTTTGAGTTTCGAACGCTCGAATGTTCACTCGAGATCTGTCAAAAAACTATGACGTTTTGACAAATGCCGAGTGAAAATTCGAGCGTTCGAAACTCAAAAATCGGCCCCCTGATCTCTACACGGCGATTGGTTGTATTAGTGGTTATTAACAATGTGTTGTCTGCTTTTGTTGATACTCACCGTACATATTTACCTTCGTAAACTACTTATACTTAGTATCTTTTAGTAGTAACATCATATAGTTTGGTTAGTTTCCGCTCATCAAACTTTAATTCGGCAGTTCATTAGTAGGTAGTACCTATCACAGAATAGTGTATTTCTATGTTCATTTACTTTCAGCAGTAAATATTAAACCTTTTTTTTAATCAAATCTGATTTTAGACAGTTCTTAACTGCTGTTCCAAAGTAACCTTTTTTTTAATGAATCTGCCAATTGAATATAGTTCTTAGCGGATTGATTATGGGTTTATAGTAAGATTTTGTATCTACGTTGATTAAATTCTTAAAATAATTAGAGGCCGAATACGCTACTGAATTAATCATCACCCTTAATTGCAGCGGATGCAATATGAATATAATTGCTCGTAAAATTAATGCCGCCAGTTTACGAAATCCTGTGAAACTCTATTTCCAGAAACGTGTAAGTAGACTTATGTTACATTAAGTTGATTAAGTGCACAGAAATAATAACTAAAATTATGATTTGTGTGCATTTTTTAATAGCTACTATGGTTATAAACCTGTTCTAGCTCTACATTGGATAATTAAAGGGATATACCTATATTTTGGGATTTTATTAAAAATTAGAGTGTTTCATACATAAATATACCATTCATACACTACGTTAAGATAATTTAAGAGCATTAGTCTAGGTAGCTACAATCCTAATAAATCTACCTCATTATAACATTAGTGTAGAGCCTAATTTACCTATATAAATAGTTTCCAATTGCAGTTCTTATCCGACGTATCGCGGCCATGGATTGTGAATAATCGTGACGTCATAAGGTACTTATATATTTCATGGACATTTTCAAACGTTCCTCTTCCCTTTTTTCGTCCTCCTCCTTATCTCCAAAACACCTTATCACATCGACGCATTCATATCATATGTAAATATGATTCATTTCCAAAAGTATCACATACAACATACCACACGTAGGGATACATACTTGTTTCGTTTGTAAACACCGTGCGTCCGTCAATAGAATTTGACCCACTTATGAACCACTTCCATTGCCAATTTAACTAGATGCCGACCTCGAACAAATCAGCGGCAACAGTAGTGGACCTTATGCTCTAAGAAATATATACTTTTTTTATAAATTACTACGTGTTTACCAAGCGCAAATACACCAAGGTGTGACAGTTAAAGTTATTATCACGCCGTTTGTGTAAATTAATAGTTCCGAACCAATTTTGAACTAAGTCGTGGCCCCCGGGGTTAAGTGTCGTCCTGTCTTCATTTAATGTCACAAGTTATATTATATTGGTTTAGCAGTAATCAATTATAGGTGTTATTGATAACAACTCACAGAAATAATAACACAAAAGATAGCAAAATTAAATACCTACTCTAAGCAATTTCTTTCTCATTAATTAATTAACACACAACTGCCCTGAAAAAGTTGTGTAATGAGGTCATGTGTTTCCGTCAGAACTACCTGGGTAGCAGTGGCGGCGCGTCCATACAACTCGATTCCCACCGGCTTGCCTAATTTTCAGCCAATCCTGTTCTTTTACTACGGCTCATGAAGAATAAGAAAGGCAAATTATTTTCGGCTTGCCTAAGAATATTTTTGACGCGCCGCCACTGCTAGGTAGTAAGGTTAGGCTATAAATAGGCTATTTAGTGAGAGGTATAGAGAAATCGAAATTGAGGGAAGGAGAGGAAGAGGAAGACCGAGGATTATGTGGAACAAATAAACAATATTATAGACGTCGTGAGGTATCGAGAAGTCAAAGAAGACAACAGTGAAACACTAAGTTAAATTATAATGAATGATCGATAGAGACCCTATTATTTTTCTCGTCGTCCTGACTTTGTGGGTGTTTGATATCTTCATATTTCATGTTTTAACTGGCATCCAAATATAGCTTGACATGAATTCCTGTAATGACAGTAAAATCACATTTACATAACAATTAGGCATAAAAGAATGCGCCGGCGAGTCAAATTCCAAACGAATTGCCATTGCATTGTACGAGGGGTCTATTCTTAAGCCATAGACAAACGGCGTCGTACGATAAGATGGTTCACACGAGCCTAGAGATAATTTGCAAGATCATTGACATTTAATGTAAGGAATGGAGAGGTCAAGTGATGAACAATACTGCTGAATGATGGCTAAATATCGAATATCGTGAGGCGTATCAGATTTGATCGTAGAAAAGCTATTTTAGCTCGTTACGCGTAAGTTACTTAAACTTAATCCATGAAACACAGAAACTAATTGTGAAAGCCGTGCTGATATAGTATTTTTTAGCGAATTTGCTGAAATTATTTTAAGAAGTTGTCCCTACATGTCCAATTGTCCATTTAAATTCGTTCTCATTGAAGGTGAGCAGTCTCCGTGACGATTCCTCCAGCATTTTTACAACAAACACGGAGTCTAGGAATAAAATATAACCTCTTCCTATTTATCTGGAAGGTACAACACTCTGCATAGCTACCAATGGAAAAATAAATAAATTGGAGGGGTTTTTTTTAATTAAAAAACCGGCCAAGTGCGTGTCGGGCCACGCGCAAGGTAGGGTTCCGTAGTCGTCTACCCTTTACATTATGTGGACTAAAAAGTTCGAAAACTTATATTTACTATGTTTTTGAAAGAATTAAAAACATTATCTAAGGTATCAATGGAAATTGTACGAACGTTTGCTTTTGCAAAGTACATTTCTGAAGTTCGACTATTACTCGTTAACTAGTAATGTCTACTTAGCTGTGATAGTTTTCCTTTTAAATTCATCGTATATACTACTACCATGATTTTTTTCACATGCCTAGTAGCCACCGTTTAGCTGGCAGGGGGGGGGGGGACACTTGACCATAGCAAAAATTATCACTTCAAAGCTTAATATCACGCTAACCAATTCTTTAATCAAAAAATGCTTCTAGAAACCTTATAATATTTTTAAAAGAGCTATCCAACGATAACCCACACGATGGGGTTTGGCAGATAAAAAATTTGCAGCACCACTTTACATGTAGGGGAGGTACCCTAAAAAAAAATTTTTTTTAAGATTTTATTCTACCGTTTTGTCGGCGTCATTGATATGTATACTCATGCCAAATTACAGCTTTCTAGCACTAACGGTTACTGAGAAAAACGGGGGTCGGACGGACGGACGGACGGACGGACGGACGGACGGACATGGCGAAACTATAAGGGTTCCTTGTTTACTACGGAACCCTAAAAATGGGATCGCTCTTGGTCAGCATCTATCTAGCCAGGGGGCAAAGATGAGGGTAACTTCTCCTCATGATGAAACAATACACTCAACTTTACCTTTTAATAATATTAGGATGAAACAGGGCAAAGTTTTCCAACCTTATAATCTAACGTACCCTTATAAAATTTTGAAACATCTGCGTACTTCAAATTTAAAATGTTGGAGTAATTTTCAATCAAAGTTAAATTCAAACTCAATAACCATCAACCATCACTTGTCAATTTGTCATACCCGTATATTTTGTCGTGAACCCTTTATGATCACTGGCGAACCCCGGGGGATTGCGTACCTCACTTTGAAAATCCCTGGTTTTTACCAGGTACTAGGTAGCAACACTAGCAACCTTTCGGTAGGTACTCGTGGAACGCTATTCTTACACAACAGGTCTATTGACTAAGAATCGCCCCCAGAGGCAAAGGGGGCAATTAGGCGCGACGTGACTTGACTTACGCATGTCGTAATGTTATGGAATGTATTGATAAATTTCAGAGATGAATGTGCCTTTCATTAGCTGTATTTTGATACGAGTTTGATCGATATTTTTATGTCAAAACTATAAGATACTATTGTAGAAATACGATATGGGCCCGCTTCGTGGCAATTTTATTAGTTCGTTTTATCTGTTTGTCTATTGTATAATGTATATTATTATGTCACGAATAAATTATTTCATTTTCATTTTAATATATTACTTTTATCTCACGAGCGCGGGTTGACCATAGTTGTAGTTGTGACATATACATATACACATAGACAACGTGAACTCATAGCTCATTATAGTACTACTCGTATTACTTATTCTGTGCTACTACGCTGACGCACACATAGACAAACTCAACACACCACCATGGCGTCGCGTCGCGTAAGGTCCAACTGCCATTGTATCTTGTTTGAATTTCGAACTCTTTCGGTTTTGTTAGTTACGCGGTATTGCACTATACCCGCGCTAGTGAAATAAAAGTACTATAATAACTACTTACGTTTTTACAGAATTGGTTCAGATAACGACATTTTGGATGACATGCTGTTGTCTAAGTATCTTCATTCTTTATTAAAATACTGGATAATAAATAAAAATTACTTATTAAGTGTCAATAATTATAGTAACTACTTTCCATCAGCTCAGGAGAAATAAAACCGGCAAATCGTTAGTAGTTAGGAGAAAGAAAATTGTCTCAAATTTCCCGCAAAATTTATGAAAACATAACTGACGTTTCTGTTTTTTTTTCTTTGTTATTGAAATAAAATCCACCTAATAACTGACGAAATTACTTAACTTAATTGCGACTTTAATGGCCAAATTTCGTGTAACAACGTCTCTTAACCACACAATCGAGGAAGAACAAGTTATGTGGCATGCGAACAAAAACCTTCCTGCGATCTAGTCGTGATCTAGTCTCTATTAACCAAATTACGGCTTACAGGCACCGTTCAGCTTGTAACATAGATGTTTATTTTTTAAATGTACGTTTGTATTGTAGGTTCCTTCCTTACTGCCGAAAAAGTTCTATTGAGTAATGTGATCCATCTGTCCGGTATTCTAGTCTCCATACTGCCTGCGGTTGTTAGTAAATATGATGTCTTTGTTGCCTTAATGTTTACCATGAGAAAACAAATGCAATTGAAGAAACCGTCTAAAACGCTTCTGTTAAACAAAACTGTTGCGACAAGTCGAGTATTAAAGTCAATCAGTTTACCTACATAGGTACAGTCAAGTGCAAAAATATGGGTGCATGCAACTTGCTCAAAAATATGTCCCATAGCTCTTATGTCGGTATTTATGAGAGGATACACTCGACACATATTTTTGCACTTGTACAAGCCCAATGCTGGGTGCAGTTCTCCTCTTATACAGGGAAGAGAAGAAATTATCTTAAAATAACAAGCAAAATCTCCTTTTTTTTAAATCTTCGTCCATTTTTAATTCATACAAAGCAATTAACCTACCTGTTTCGTAAAACACACCGCTTAGCACATCAACATGTATCATTAACTTGCACACCTAACACAGCATTGCAATTAGCAGAAGAGGTTACAAGTTAGAAGGCAAGTTACCGACTCGGCCTTGCGTCTGTACATATTTATTATTACACGTAATACGTCCCGTGAGTTCAAATTACGATTACGGCATCGACTAAGAATATTGATGAACGGTGTTATTTTTATCGTGGCTATATGAAGCCGTAACATTGAGAACGTCATTCTAATTTATTATTAGAAAACTGTTAGTGTTTAATGAAAAACTTTTTAGAGAAAATCTGCCTGCTGAAATACATTAAAAAAAAACAAATTCAAAACATTGATTCTGCAAATAGGCCTCAAGGGCACTTTTACAAGTCAAAATCTATCTGTATCAACAGAAAATACCTATTACAATGTTCAAAATAAAACTAATTACATTATCATAAATAAGATTAAGCAAATAACAATCCAGATTTTTTAGAGGTGTAAAAGGTCTCTAAGCGTCACAATAAAAATAAAAAGGTACAATAATCATCATAGAATATTATGAGATGTAAGTCAGAGAAGCTAATATAAAAACACAGATTTGTTAGAGATGTATAAGGTCTCTTAAGCGTCAACATGAAAATAATAAAATCTAATAAATGTTCTCAGAGATGTATATGTATAAGGTCTCTGAGCGTCAGTATTAAAAAAATGAAATCAAATGAGAACAGAGTGAAGTTTCTCATGTCAGTTCAACTGAACACTAGTACTAAGTTACTATTCCTTGCAAACATGAATTGTCCTCTGATCGGTCTTGTTTGGTCATAAAAATGTATCATATTTTTCCTTAATCCCTTTTTTTACACGTTGACGTTTTCAGGAAATTTTCTTATCATATTTGGTAATAGAGCTATTACTATATGATAAAAGTAAATCTAAAGTTGGTCCATACAGATACACCTGTGATTCTGATCATAAATCTGATCCTAAATTATCCTTAAAATCTCCCTAGGGCGATAAATGGTTTATTCTCACGCACTCTATCGTAACAAACTAATACGCTATCCAGTCTATCCACAAGAGTCAAAGGAAAGAGAATTCAATCGACATCTCTGGAATGTCCGCTCGTTCACAAAGGCTCCACGGCAATCTCAGCCAAGCCTTGTGGATCGAAAACATCGCATATAAATGAAGCTGTGATGGGACTGGCTTGTCAAGTGGCATTTGATATCATAGAGGCCAGTCGGTATTCAGCATTGACAGCCTATATTCAAAGAGCCCTATGCGTGTTGATTAAATTTGTTTACATTAACAGTTGAGTGCTAACTGATTTGTAAATAGTCCAGGGTTAGACATTGTTGCGTTTTATTTATGACTAGCTACTTGTTCGCTCCACACTCGTAACACAAGCAAAGCCGTAGGATAAAAATGTCCATTCTGGAAGTCCATTCTATAAACAGATGAATGGATTTTTGAAATCATTATATTTGTTCCCTACATTATTAACCTCTTTACACAAACTTCCAAAGCTACAACCCCAACGTCTGATTCCGACTAAACGTTTATACACTTGACATTTCGTACTTTTAAATATTCCATCCAACAATTTTCATCTGCCTTGAACAGGTATTATTTTTCGTTAAGTATATCAATCGTTCTTGAACATTGTGAGACGTCCATTCATAAGTTTCATAACACAACACATAATTAACAGGTGTAACTAACTAATCATTTCAATTCACATAGGATAAAAACCCGCCCTTTCAACACTGATGTTTATTTGAAGTTTAACATGAGAAAACTTTTTTTTTATAAACTATCATACAACCAATTACCCCCTGTTACTGTACAATAGGTTCCTCATTTCTTTCTCTTGGCGCTGATTAAGCCAGATTATTTATATTAACTGGCCGTTCTCACGCAGAATACCAACTACTTAATTACTTGCCAGTCGAGTGTGCAAGCGAGTAGGCGAGTGGCTAGGGACATCGTTATGTAGAAACTGGGGGTTAGTGATTACACGCTTTCCGGGAATCATAGGCATGTAATCAGTGGTGATAGCCTGATAGGTATGGTATAGAATGGCACGATTGACCGCGCATCGGTACGTTAATTAAGCACAGTTGTTTGAAGTCGTGTGGAACCTGTAGAGTATCGAATTAGACTGAACGTGCATCCAACCTGAAAGTTAATAATTCTACCAGTTTCTGTAATGTACAGTCAGCATCAAAAGTAGCTACGCATATGAAGAGGTCAAAAGTTCTTATTCCGTTGTAATAAAGACTTTTGACGTCTTCATATGCCAAGCTACTTTTGATGCTGACTGTACACATAAAAGGTAACCATTTGAAATTTAAAGTGTATAATATTTTTGCGCTTGTCTTCGTTAAGAGTTGACAATTTCATATTTCTATCAATGAAAACTATGCCCTATACTCCCAATAGGAACCACCGCACCGTATAGATCATAATTATATATATGGAACCAGAAGATATACCCCAGATAGTCCTGTATAGTATGTAACCAGGTGCGGAACTACTGTGTTACAACTTAAAACTGAGTCATAGTAGGTACCTCCAAACATTCCTCTGCGTCAAAAAAAAAAAAAAAAAAGTACCGACCTAAACCTAACGCTAATTGTTTTAGACACCGTTGAGCCACGTTCGACTGACCGCGTGGATACCGATAAGTTTACGGTTGTTACCATCTCATTATTTCCAGCAAATCAAACTATCGCAGATCATTCATTGCATCTAAAAATACAACGCTATGAATGAATAATCAAGTTCATGCCAATTTCAACCCTTCTCCTTTACAATATTGTTTATATTTTTATAACTACTTAATGGTGTAACGATGTTTTGTTTTTAAATCGCATGTTATGGTTTAATTGCTAACGCTTGTTCAGCTCCGTTCGAATCTATCGAGGTGTAAACAATTATCATCGTAATTAGCCTAGACAATTACTTACCTATTATTATTTGCTTAGATTACATTTTGCTGGTGTCAAGCTACTGCTATAAGGATCGGATGTGCCTACTGTAAACGGATACTATTTATAAATAATAAATAAATAAATAAATATTTGTGGACAATCTTACACAAATCAACCTAGTCCCAAACTAAGCAAAGCTTGTACTATGGGTACTAAGCGACGATATACATACTTATATAGATAAATAAATACTTAAATACATAGAAAACATCCAAGACCCAAGAACAAATATTCGTGCTCATCACACAAATAAATGCCCCGGCCGGGATTCGAACCCGGGACCTCCAGCTTCGTAGGCAGGGTCACTACCAACTAAGCTAAAGCGGTCGTAAAATTTACTACTAAGTAATCGCAAAAAAATTAAACCGGCCAAGTTAATTATTTATCGTATGACATTTATTTCGAACCGTGAGATCTTCGAGAAGACAGTACGGTTGCCAGTGTTTTTGTTGCACTTTTAGGACCACCCAGGGGTCATGTGTAGGGTAGCGGTGGGTACTTTCCCTACGGACGTGGTGCAACTTCGACCCCCCCTTTGTCAAGTGAGTGGGCAACTTGACTGTTAGAAGTTTTTCAAGCCGCCCGAAGGCCTCCAACTTGGCTTAACGACTGCTGCCATAGACAGCAGCCGGGATCAACGGCTTAACGTGCCTTCCAAAGCACGGGAGCGCTCAGTTAGTAAACACTCAAAGCGGTCACCCATCCATGTACTGACCGCGGCCCACGTTGCTTAACTTTGCATAACGCTTGCGGCACGCAGGCGCCGCTGGGTCACGAGCGCTCCGGCCAAGTGCATGTCAGACTCGCGCCCGAAGGGTTCCGTACTATCTATAAAATCGGCAAAAAAATCATGTCTGTTGTATGGGACACTTAAATGCGTGTTTTTTAGACCTTAGTAAGGCCTTTGACCTTGTTAATTATAGCTTACTTTGGAAAAAGCTAAATGAGACACATTTTCCCAGGGAACTAACGCTTATATTTAGGTACTGGTACGCGAGCCAGAAAAATAGTGTCCGATGGGGGAATAGTTTGTCAGACGAATATGGGTTGGGTTGTGGTGTGAGACAGGGCGGGCTTACCTCACCCAAACTGTTCAATCTTTACATGGATGAACTTATCGGTGGGCTCAGCAGCACTCATGTCGGATGCCACATAAACAGAGTTTGTCTCAATAACATAAGTTATGCTGACGACATGGTGCTGTTGAGCCCATCGGTAGGTGGGCTGAGAATCCTTATTGATAAATGCGAGTCTTACGCTTTAAATCACAACCTTAAGTATAATGTACGTAAGAGTGAATATATGGTGTTTAAGGCGGGAAACAAGTGCCCTTCATATGTTCCTCCCATTACCTTGTATGATGAGCAGTTAAAAAGGGTTCATTTGTTTAAATATCTTGGGCACTTGGTGACCGACGACCTGCGTGATGACGCAGACATAGAAAGGGAGCGGAGGGCATTAGCCGTGCGAGCCAATATGATAGCTCGCAGGTTCAGTCGATGTACAGCTCAAGTCAAAATAACCCTGTTCCGCGCGTACTGTACATCACTGTACACCTCAGCTTATGGTCGAGGTTCACGCAGCGAGCCATGAATGCGTTGCGTGTACAATACAACGACGCGTTCAGGGTGCTGTTGCGGCTGCCGCGATACTGCAGTGCGTCGGGCATTGTTCGCGGACGCGCACGTGGACGGTTTCCAAAGTTTCCATGCGACGTTGCGCAAGCGCTGCGCCTCGACGCTCCGCAGGGTGCGCGGCAGCCGCCACAGTCTCCTGACCGTCGTGGCGGAGAGATGGGACAGTGGCCTACTGAGACACTGGACATCTCATCACTTAAGTTTAAGTAATAACATAGTTATATAAGTTGTCAACACTAACAATCTATGGATACACTTAGTCCGAAATAAATGCATTTTATTTTATTTTATTTTATTTATTTATTTTAAATATTTATCTTATTCTATTTTGTACTATTTGTTGTTGTAGCGGCAACAGATATAAATCATCTGTAAAAATTTCAACTGTCTAACTATCACGGTTCATGAGATGCCTGGTGACCGACGGACAGACAGACGGACGGACAGCGGAGTCTAAGTAATAGGGTCCGTTTTTTACCCTTTGAGTACGGAACCCTAAAAACTAGGTACAAATGAGAAATGTAAATCATCTTTTTATGGTTTTATTTCAGCACTGTTTCTGTTTATTTCAAAGACCAAATCTGGGACACAAATTAAATTAAATTACGTTAAATATGGTTCGAGTTAATATGGGCCAGGTTTATGCAATAACTCAGCGGTTTACCGTACTACCTGTTGATTCACGATGTTTAAATAAAAGAGTAGCCAAATGTTCGACCGTAAAATAAGAACAGCGGTTATTCCTACATTTATTACGAAGATACATGCAGTTCGTGAGCGAACACTTACACAAATCGACACTTTACTATTTAAACCATCGTATTTTATACTTAAGTTTCACTTTAAAAACAATCTTACACTTTTGTAAACAAGGTGCATATTTTAAGATAAAGCCAATGCAATATACGTTTTCGAGGACGTACTGTTTAAGTTGTTAGCGGTGGCTCGTTCGCCGCTCCCATACATTCCGAGGCTTGCTTGACACACATAGCTGATCGTATTTATGTGGCATTTGAAACTAATTGATATTATATTTGCTTTATTTAGCCGTGGCTACCTCTTTTAATTAGGTACTTCCAAATAAGAGTACCTACAACTTTCTTCTTATATATTCCATTCCGAACACGTAATTTCTCATTTTATGCCTATTAAACCACCATAGTTATTATTTATTTATATGACGGCCTGAGGCGATTGTTTTTTGTTTAGAAATACCTATATAGAGAGGTCCCATGTAACAGTTACCGAGCGTATTGCTTCAGGCGATGTATTAAATCTGACCTCAGATAAAGACTAACTTTTACCAATCTTGGGCTCAAATTATACACGGCGTCATACTCCTCATAGTCATAACCGGGTACAAATCGTCTTGTGATAGCCTGATCTAGTTGATAGGCCTTTACTGACCCATAGTACTCATGTTTGGTTTGAGTCAGTTTAACAGTAAACTATATTTGGTTCACCGAGTCAAAGCAACTAGAGCATTTCCTTTGATTCGGGAATCAGACTCAGCAATCCTGGGTGTCGCAATCGCAATATTGCATTGGCAATAGGTACATATGCCAATGCGCTTTATGGCTTGCCCTTAATCTGTGTGCTCGTTTGTTTAATTTAAATTCCTTTAGTGTTTCTAAATATACGAGTAAATAACCTCAAAACGGTTCATAAACAGAATGGTATGCATATATAAATTAAAGCTAAAATTTGACCTCCATCTAACACCCAGTACAGTACATCGTCCTACATTTTTGTAATTATTATATTATTATGTATGTACGTGTTCTCGCATACATCATCTCACACTCAGTGTAATTAAAATTATACACAATGTCGCTAGTAGTCACAGACCAACGAAATAGATAGACCAGCTTTTTGGAATTACTATAATTTTATTTGGTCAAATAAATCGCTATGCGTTATTAGCCTGGTTTCTCGGGAATAAAATACAGTACGAAGTATAATATAATAGTTACGAAGTATAATATAATATAATCATTCTTGTGGGCAGGCCACATTGCCCGGAGGACCGATGGCCGGTGGGGCCAGCGAGTTCTCGAGTGGCGACCACGTACCGGACGACGCAGTGTTGGAAGGCCCCCCACGAGGTGGGCTGATGATCTGGTTAAGGTCGCGGGGATCCGCTGGATGCGGGCGGCCCGTGACCGGTCTTTGTGGCGCTCTCTGGGGGAGGCCTATGTCCAGCAGTGGACGTCGTTCGGCTGATTATGATGATGATGATGATGAAATCATTCTCAAAAGTCTTAATTTAAAACCAAAAATGTATCTCTTATTATCTACAAACGTATTTTCTTCAATTTATCATGAAACCCCACCGTTTGCTGTAAATGTGTTGAACGCCTTTACCGTCAAAAGTTTTGTCTATTCGAATGTGTTTTTTCATTTGTAGGTATGTTTAATTCAAATTAAGTGCGATCTATATTATTTATTATTTCATTTAAGACTAGTGTTTTCTATAATGGAGGTTTAATCCAGACTTACTAATAACAATTCTGTGAACAAAACGTCCATAAGTCGGATGTCGTTGCATCCGGCCAAACAATGCGCACACGCCTTCTCTATCTCAAAGAATAGCCTCCTACATGCCTCAATTGTGACTTCGGTATTCAACACTGACACTGAGCATCGCATGAATAACTTCGTCTAATTGATATTCCAATGCAGCTTAAAAAAGTTTTGATTAAGGATGATTCACGCTAGACCGTTCCGTGTCCGGGCCGGCCCGTGTCCGGGCCGGCCCGTCGCCGAGCTTTTTTGTGTGTCAATATGCTACACGTTCCGCGTCCGGGCCGGCCCGAGCCCGGGCCGGCCCGTGCCGAGCCCGTCGCTCGGCCACCGGGCTCTTCCGTATGCTAGCGTCGCGTCTCCGGGCCCGGGCCGGCCCGGGCCCGGGCCGTTCCGTTCCGTTTTGTGAGTTGCGTGTCCTAGCAACGACCAAATTGCTTCCACAAATTTTTCAATATATTGGAAACGTATGTAAAAAAGACGAATAAAATAATACAATTAAAACACAAGCTTAAACTAATTAGAAAATTAAAACATACAGGAGACAATAATACTATAATTATAAATTATTAATCAGTTCCTATTTTGGGACTCGAAAACGTTTACCATGTCACAAGTTTCAACATTCGAGGCAGTATTGGCAATCGCTTTAATTCAAGACGAGGAGGAAGAAGATTTGGCACCATGTTCTTCCAGACAATTTGGTGTGCATCCGCTTTGGCGCTCTCGTGATGAAAAAGGAGAATTCCAAATGTTGTGTAAAGAACTTTGGACCTATGATGACAAATTTTTTGATTATTTTCATATGACGCAAGATTCTTTTCATGCTATCCACGAAAAAATTAAAGATTGTTTGGCTAAGAAAATTACGAAGTTTGCGGAACCCATATCCACCGAACAACGACTGGCCCTTTGTTTGAGGTAAGTACTTTAGAGGTACCTATTAGAAAGATATCTGTGCCTGGATCTAAGACAATATATTGTATTAGAATCTAGTGGTGACGTAATCACAGCACAGCACTATTCTAACAGAGGTTGTGGGTTTGAATTCTTGGCCGAATCATATCAGTCCGTTTTTAGGGTTCCGTAGTAAACAAGGAACCCTTATAGTTTCGTCATGTCCGTCCGTCCGTCTGTCCCCCGTTTTTCTCAGTAACCATAGTACTAGAAAGCTGTACTTTGGCATGAGTATACATATTAACGACGCCGACAAAACGATAGAATAAAAATTTGAAACTTATTTTTTTTAGGGTACCTCGGGTACCTCCCCTACATTTGTAAAGTGGTGGTGCAATTATTTTTTCTTCCAAACCCCATCGTGTGGTGTGTTGTTGGATAGCTCTTTCAGATTTTTTTTCTCTTTATTTTGGCACAAACAGTAATTACAAAAAAATGCATTTAATGTATTAACATTATTATTATTATTATTTTAAACTTTATTGCACATAAAAATTAGTACAAAGGGCGGACTTGATGCCATGAGGCATTCTCTACCTTAGACATCACATATATTAACATTACATATAATGTGGACCAAAACATCAGTGCCGAATGATTTGCTATTACAGTAATTTCAATGTTGGAACGGACCTAAATAAGTTGTTATAAAATAATGATAAAAAAAAAACATGTGGTGGAACTGTGAATCAGAGATGCGATATCTCGCATATTTATGATGCATATACACACGTATCACTGTCGATGTACTTACAGTCAACGCCACAGACACAGCTACGCCCTCGCACCCTATCCCATTGTAATAAGGTGCAAAAATGTCAATGCATCCCGACGCCGACAGCACAGTTCCATTACATTGACTTAAGTTTAAGTATGAAAATTGAAATTGAAAATTGAAAATTGGCGTGATATTATTTAAGCTTTCAAGTGATAATTTTTGTTATGGTCAAGTGTCCCCCACCCCTGCCAGCTAAACGGTGGCTACTAGACATGTGTAAAAAATCATGGTAGTAGTATATACGATGAATTTAAAAGGAAAACTATCACAGCTAAGTAGACATTTCTAGGGATAAGTTATTACAAGCTTTTACTTGACTGCCCCTGTTAGTGTGGGACAAATCTTGCAACTGAATTTAAGACCAGTTGTCCTCAACCGGTTGAGCTGAAATTTGGTATACTTTTGTAAGTTGGGTGACAATGCAATATTATGGTACCATCGAACTGATCTGATGATGGAGAAAGAAGGTGGCCATAGCAACTCCTAAACAACAAAAGATGCACCCATCGTGTTTGGGCTCATTGGGGCCGTCTCCACGAGTAGTTGATGACTGTGAAAAAAAGTACAGTCGGCAATATAAGCTTAGCACCAAAAATTACATTTTTGACTGAAACTTATTTTTCTTATAAGTACAATCTTTGTAATTTATGTCTTTTATTTTGCACCAGCAATTAGCCCGGTTAACCAATAGATAACGATGCCAGTCATCGACAAAGAAAGTCTTAAGTGGACTACGGCATTTTAAAAGTTTTTATTGTTTCCTAATTGTTGGTTGGTTGAGGTGGAATTATCTACACCAAAACCAATTATTACCTACGTAATTTCTTGAAATCAAAAACGGAACCCAGTTATAATTATGTCACATTATCACGCTTACCTAATTATACTAATCTTTATGTTAAGTCTAAATTCAACGTAAGTTTACGAAACCACTTTCTTTGCAGATTCCTGACTACGGGGGATTCTTTCAAAACACTCTCTTTGAACTATCGGATGGGACATTCCACCGTTTGTAAAATCATAAATGAAACTTGTCGAGCTATAGTTGATTGTATGTTAAGAGAAGTTATGCAAATACCGAATGAAGAGATGTGGAGGAAAATAGCAGACGATTTTGAAAGATTGTGGCGATTCCCAAATTGTATTGGAGCACTAGATGGAAAACATTTTTGTATAGAAGCACCGGCCAATAGTGGATCTGTTTATTTTAATTACAAAAAAACCTTTTCGATCGTGCTATTGGCCTTGGTAGATGCCCATTATAAATTCATTTATGTGGACGTTGGTTCCTACGGCCGCAACAGCGATGGCAGCATTTTTGCAAACAGTTCTCTGGGACAAGGTTTAAATAATAACACATTGAGTATACCATCCGGACGATTGTTACCAAATTCCACAATTACCACGCCTTTTGTCATGGTTGGCGACGAATCTTTTCCTTTGAAAACCTATTTAATGCGACCTTATCCTCGAGATCAAGCCAATGGTAAAGATCCTGAAACGAATTTCAATTACAAATTATCACTAGCTCGGCGGCTAGTAGAAAATGCTTTCGGTCTATTAACCCAAAAGTTTCGCATCTTTTCACGGCGCATGAAATCAGCCCCAAAAAATGTTGATTATATAATATTAAGTACCTGTGTTTTACATAACTTTTTGCGAGAGAGAAACGACATGGCTTACGTTACGGTTACACATACACGCGACTCTGAAGAGGAATCAAACTTGGAATCATTATCAGGCCCCGTAGACCAAACAACGCATGATGCATTTGCTATTAGGGAATTATTTAAGAATTATTTTGAATCACAGCGATTGCAATAATTTAGTACAGTACTTAGTCGAATTTATATACATACATCTAAATCTTCACATACATCTAAATTATCACAGTACATTTGTATCGCGAAAGATGCTCGGGGTTTACTACCTAAATAATCCCTAGTTTTTACGGAAGTGACTGTGATCTGATCTTCCAACCAAAAGGGGAACTAGACCTCATTGAGAATAGGCTTGTCAAGTGAATGGACAACTTGACTGTTAGAAGGCCTCTACGCAGCCAGGATCAGCGGCTTAACGTGCCTTGTGCCTTCCTAAAGTACGGGAGAGAGTGCGAGTATACCACTAAAAGCGGTCGCCTACCCAAGAGTTGACCTGGGCCGATGTTGCTTAACCACGCATAGGGCACGTGATACGCGGGCGCCGCTGGACCACGAGCGATATATAATTCATCCATATCCATATGCACCGCTTAAGGCGCCTGTATACGCAAGGCCTTCTCCATACAAACTCTGTGCAAGTTTTATTCGTCAGTTTTGGCACTCCCGCATATATATATTTTTTGCTTGTTTATATTAGACAAACGAAGAATGTCACGCAAAAAAAAAAACAAAAAATTAAAAAAAGATTTTTTTTTCTTGAGGTTAAAAAATAAGTGTACTGACCAAAAATCATAAGTGTAATGCAAACACAAGCCAAGAAAAACTTGCACAAAGTTTGTATGGGGAGTGCTTGCGTATACAGGCGCCTTAAGTAACTAGTTTCATGGCAAACCGGCACAGTAAATAGTAGTAAGTAGGTACTGTAATACTGATTTTTGCATTAATGAACAAGTTATAGTTATTCAAAATTCAGTCCAATATTCCAAATTACAAATTCCAAGTTCCAAATTCCAAATTCTAAATTCCAAATTCCAAATTCCGAATTCCGAATTCCAGATTCCAAATTCCAAATTCCAAATTCCAAATTCCAAATTCCAAATTCCAAATTCCAAATTCCAAATTCCAAATTTCAAAATCCAAATTCCAAATTCCAAATTCCAAATTCCAAATTCCAAATTCCAAATTCCAAATTCAAAATTCCAAATTCCAAATTCCAAATTCCAAATTCCAAATTCCAAATTCCAAATTCCAAATTCCAAATTCCAAATTCCAAATTCTGAATTCAAATTGATGCTGGCGCAGTTGCCTCCTCAGAAGAAAACTTCAAGCGTCGCAAATATGCTATTCTCAGCAATAGTCAAGTGCTCGGCGCCTCTATAAGGATATCTCGACGCGCCTTATAGAGGCTTCTAGTGACCAGAGGGCTGACCTATGTTACCCAGTGGATTAGCATTGCCATCCAACATTCTGTTCCATTGCTGCAGGATAGAAAATAAAAGAAATATTTATTCTAGTAACATGTGACATACATAATAATTGTTAGTAAAATTCACTATTATTATCACTATCCTGTCCGTGTCCCGGACCTTTGGGAGGCGTACGTAGAGCCGAAGTATTATTCTCAGTATCTAATTTTAATGACAGTATGTAATATACTAGGTATAAACATAAAAATGTCAGTATATTTAGTCATTTTAACTGTAAATTTGCAATGCGTCCAGCCTTCTGGGAACCCTAACGAGCACTGAGGACCTGAGGCAATTTTTTTTGGTGTCGACTAAAAATAGGATAACGTTGATATACAGGTTGAAATTTTATTGACCGTTCAAATGTACACAGTAGATTCCTTGGCGAAAATTAAGATATACGTGTTTTTTCTTTCAGTATCTTTCAGTACTAAAATGTACAGAATACAGCAGCTGAAAGATATCCGAAAAAATATGCGTTCATAGATATCGCCGAAGCGGGTTCTGTGGGAGGCAGCAATAACTATCGCCCTGGCCCCACGTTGTCGCCGGGACAATTTTCGCATAAAAACCGATTTTTGACGATAACAATAAAAACAAAAATTTTTGCAAATTTTTCTTCATACTTAGTAACCATTGTTGATTCAAGTTCACGAAAATTGTGATTTTTTTTTTAATTTTACCCTTTTTTTGTGAAATTGCATCTTTTATTGATACCTAATGCCTAGGAAAAATTTGAACGATCAATAATATTTCACCCTGTATACATCAGCCACATTACAAATACAATTTTTCTAGCATACAAGAATTCTAAGGCGACTTCCTGATTTGTCGGTGCGGAGGCGGTACGATATGAGAAAACTGTCAAATGTCAGTGCTAACTGTCAGTCTAGGCAGTACCGCTTTTTACTGCGTCCATACATTTAAATGAGTGCTTCCTGACTGGCGCGGGATACGCGGTAGCGGGACGATACGAAGGCAGTACTGGTCCGCTTCTGCGCATGATATTACTACTGCGCAAAAGTAATACTGACAGTATTCCGTCAAGTGGGAATCTTTCCGACGTCAGTAAGTTTACGTCAAAGAAGAAAATGTCACATTATCGATCCCGCCCCGCCAAGTCAGGAAGTCGCCTAAAGTGTCATTCATTGGAACTTGCTTTACTATGTAAACAAACCGCCATATTGAAAAAATAACCCAACTTATGAAACCGTTTAAACTTTTAATGAAAACACCAAGAAACATATATATAATATAATAATATATATAAACATATATATTTTACGATTCTGTATTTTACGGTAACGACCGTTTCCATAGTGTATGGTTTCAATGGTGTTTGATGAGGTGGTGTGAAAATTCAAGGAGAAACAGTGACAAAACAAAGTTCCGTTTTTTGTTTACACAGTTAACAAGTTCCATTGAATGAAATTCTAAATTCTAAATTCTAAATTCTAAATTCTAAATTCTAAATTCTAAATTCTAAATTCTAAATTCTAAATTCTAAATTCTAAATTCTAAATTCTAAATTCTAAATTCTAAATTTTAAATTCTAAATCAAAATTCAAGTAAGGGCTCATCCAGAAATCACGTGATCTTTAATAGAAGGGAAGGGGCAGATGTCTGTAGAATCTCACAAATGATCACGATGGGCAGAAGAGGGGTGTTTTTATTTATCGTATGGTAATTATATCGAACCGTGAGATCTTCGAGAAGATAGTACGCTTGCCAGTTCGTTGCATTTTAAGCATCACTCAGGTGTCACGGTAGGGTAGGTACTCCCTACGGACGTGGTGCAACTTTGACATTGTCAATAACAGTAAATTGAAGTTGGTTAAATTAAGAAGTTCGCAAGCCGCCAGAAGGCCTCCAACTTGGCTTAACGGCCGATCTCAAATGGATTAACGTGCCTCCCAAATCACAGGAGCGCTCAGTTGTTAACCACTAAAAGCGTTCGGCCACCCTAGAGATGACCTGAGCCGGCGTAGCTTAACCACGTATGCAGCCCGCGGTACGCGGGCGCCTCTGGCTACGAGCGTTCCTAGAGTCGAGAGGGGTGCGAAAGGACATCACGTGCAATATTTTTACATGGCTCGCAAAAAAAAAAGTTACACTTAAAGCACATATATACGGAATATGACTACCGTATGTGCTAAGCCTCCATACGATACGGAAACCGCTTTTTATCAGGAGCGCCGTATGTTTTTTTTTGCAACGTAGATAAAAAAAATATATTTCTGGATGAGCCATAAAGCCTTAATTTAAATTTCGTTATTTTATTATTATTTTGTCCTCCTCCACATCTCTCACATTCAGACTTCTAAATTCCAAATTCTAAATTCTAAATTCTAAATTCTAAATTCTAAATTCTAAATTCTAAATTCTAAATTCTAAATTCTAAATTCTAAATTCTAAATTCTAAATTCTAAATTCTAAATTCTAAATTCTAAATTCTAAATTCTAAATTCTAAATTCTAAATTCTAAATTCTAAATTCTAAATTCTAAATTCTAAATTCTAAATTCTAAATTCTAAATTCTAAATTCTAAATTCTAAATTCTAAATTCTAAATTCTAAATTCTAAATTCTAAATTCTAAATTCTAAATTCTAAATTCTAAATTCTAAATTCTAAATTCTAAATTCTAAATTCTAAATTCTAAATTCTAAATTCTAAATTCTAAATTCTAAATTCTAAATTCTAAATTCTAAATTCTAAATTCTAAATTCTAAATTCTAAATTCTAAATTCTAAATTCTAAATTCTAAATTCTAAATTCTAAATTCTAAATTCTAAATTCTAAATTCTGAATTCGGAATTCCAAATTCCAAATTCCAAATTCTAAATTTAAAAACAATTATCCTTATGTATCTGTTGCTGAATTTCAAATAGCCCTCTCAAGATGTGCGTCTCATAATAGCGCGCATCAACCTTCACCAACTTCCTACCGAACTTCATAAACTCTATGTTCCAGTCATCGAGGAACATATTTGACACTTTCGCAACTGTCGGCCGAGACGTTACATTTATAAAATCCTAAAAACTATTTATTACTGTAAAAACCCTCTGTGAAGAGTGAGACGTGAAATCTGGATCTGCGATGGACCTGAAGTGATTTATATTCTCTTTGCTGAAGCTTAATTATGGATGTGAGTGGGAACCCGTTCTTTGCCCAATAATTGTCGTAGTTCAAGCAGTCGATATTCCTGATTTAGAGTTCCTAAGAAGTAATTTTCCGATACCGGAAATTTTCAGGCACATAGTTATCCGCGTAAAAGGCAAGGCGGAGTCAAACTAGAGAAAAAAATGACTTTACGTGTCTGAATGAAGATTATTATGAAATCAAGAGAACACGATAAAACTAAAATGCATGCATACTCGTATAAGAGGCACCATATATCTTAGGCAGTATATATCGAAACAAGACTCGAAAATTCGCTGATTTTTTACATGGTCACAATTTTCCATAGGAATTATATTATGGCAATTGGAATAAGCAGAATCAACACATTTTATTTAGCAGAGGTTTGTAAATTTTTATGAAAAGCTATAATTATGTGTTTTATCTAGAGGTCAGATGGAAGTAGTTTTTGTAAAATGGGATTTGAAAAGAGGTGTCAAAGTCTCTAGAGTCCAGCTGTCCCAGGGTCCGCCCTGGGTCTTTTTATAGGTACCATTACTTACCAGCGTTAAATCGAAAGGTAAAATTAATATCATAATCAAAAACTCGTAATCCGAACCGTATATGAACCGTTATATAAATG
Organism: Cenopis cana; assembly: GCA_951800055.1. Classification (NCBI taxonomy): domain Eukaryota; kingdom Metazoa; phylum Arthropoda; class Insecta; order Lepidoptera; family Tortricidae; genus Cenopis; species Cenopis cana. Next base: position 6,945,831 of record OX637486.1, on the reverse strand, counting down.
TGATGTGAAATAAGGAAAAAATATATATCATCCTCAAATCCTCTTATACACGAATTATTTCCTCCAAGTGATCCTTAATTTACTGATTCATTATAGATGCATCAAGTGTGCGGAGCGCCATAATATAACCGAGTGCCGGAAGGACAAAAATATGCCTGGCTCTCGATTGACTACCACAAGAGGAGGAGAACTGAAGAAATATCTGGATTATTCGGGTTTAGATGTTCTCTCCACTGAAGAGCCAACCTATTGGCCGACAGACTTGATCTACTTTTTTCTACAGGGAGATTAAGAACCGTCCCTCGTCGCATGGCACTTGCACAAAAAAATCCGCGTGTCATAGGCCCAACGTACTACGAACGTATACCCGCTGAAATACGTACATAGACCTCGAAAACAGCATTCAGGTGTCGGCTAAGAAACTTTCTACTGGAAAATCCTTTGTATTCTGTGTGTGATTTTTTTGACATAACCGCATAATTGTATAAGGCTCGTGTAAATCTTTGGTTGATAAAATTAGACTTTCTAGGCTTCACGCAGTATATTTAGATAACATTAGTCGAATATGTGTTTTCTGGACAACCAAACGTGTCACCTAACAGTAGCAGAGAATGAGTAAATTCTATCTCTTTTTTAGAATTAAGATAGAGCGTTAAGTTAAATCATGGACCAAAGAAAATGTCTATTCTTATCGCTACTCTATTACTGACACGGTGGGTGGCCAGCCTAACCAATCAATGTTGTAATGCCTGTGAACGTGTTAATATCCATCAATCGAACTATTGAAATTGTATAAAACCTTTTTTAATATCTTCTTTGATTGCATTGGCGCCATTTGGGGAGAATTAAAAATAAAACAAGAAATAAAAATGGTATTTTATTGAAGAATTGAAGATATTTCTTTCTTGTAATTATATTGGAACATTAATTTTAATTCCGACTTCATTTCTTACATAATTTCCATTGATACCTTAGATAGTGTTGTTAATTCCGTCAAAAACATAGTAAATATAAGTTCGCAAACTTTTTAGTCCTCATAATGTGGACAACTACGGAACCTTACATTGTGCGTGGCCCGACATGCACTTGGCCGGTTTTTTAGATTAAGATATACCTATTAATAGTTACATTTGTAAATGAAATCATAAATAAATGTTGATATTTACGCAATCACCTAGTTTGGATTTCTTTCGGCGACTGCATTTTGCAACCCCTAGAACTCTGAGACAGACAACTAGGAACCTTCAGTAAATTAAAAACAATAATATAATTTGAACCAACGTTTATATGAAATAATAAAACTTAAATACTAACACTTAATTCATTTAGTCACAACAAATTATCTTTAAAGGTCCTTAATTAGTTAAAAAACGCCACGCGTCTGACATGCGCCAGAGTACCCCGATTCACCGAGATCCGAAAAAGTAGGCCAATTTCTGTTTAATTGAGTCGCATATTGACATTTTCTCTATGTTACTATCTAGAACAGGGCTATTGACATCAATTATATTGTATATTTGTTTAGTTTAATGATGAATTATGAATTATCAAGCCCGACATCTAGTTAGGTACTAAGTCATAATTGTGTTATGAAAATGTCACTTCTACAACTTTTAATCTTGGACAGAGTGGCAGCCATTTTACCAAGCCAAAGTTTCAAATTGCTCTGATGTGACCGCCATGAGCACCCTTCACAGACTAAACAAACATATGCGCCTTGGCATATGTTGACATGCGCAAACTTTCAGTACTGGATGTCTCGTCTTGTACCTCAATGCTAAAAATATCGCTTTGCCGACCAACTGAAATTTTGGCTTTTTAAGAGTAGGTGAAAGAATATGACAAAAGGAATTAGAAAAATGGAGGTTGGTTACTCGTTCACACCGTGTTTCACACTAAATCATACGTCAACTCATTCTCCATTTCAAAACCATTCAAACTCCATTCGAACGATCCTTATTCATCAATTTCATCATCAAGCATCCAGCACCTTACACAGACATCAAAAAGACAACTTCTGAACTGTGACCCTATGAACATTCAGCTTAAAAAATCTATCAAATGCTTATATTGTCAGACTTTTTTAAATTGTACATTAACATTATGACATGTGAAAGTGCCCTTGTGGCATATTTGCAGAATAAATGTTTGAATTTTGAATTTTGACTTTCTTATTAGACTCCTCAGTTAGTAAGACCTATCTAATCTGATATCTCAGGAGTGTCGCCGACGTCTGATGTGTTTGAAGGCGAACCAGCCAAACACTCCTGGGACGTTTCGACTAAGGTCCTACTAACTGGTGAGTCTAACAAACCAGTACGGTCACGATGCCGCTGCTGCACCACCTCTTCAAACTCCTCCCCCTGGCTGGAACACATCCTGGGTGTGTCATCCCGAATAGGTGACGACGACACACCCAGGATATGTTCCAGCTCTATTTTTTGGACTGCTGCAAAAAGAACCCCTTTCGCCTTGTTCTGCAGTACGGGGGGAAAAGTCCGAATAGTGCTCGCAAGGCTAGCACAAAAGTCGTCAATTTGGTCAACCTGTTTTTTCGGCTCCCTTTCCTGTATAAGCCGGAAAAGTTCATCGGCCGTGTGGTGCGGCCGTGGCCTTGTCGTGGCATAGCGGGCACGCATGACTCGGAGACTCCCTCGAGCTGGGGTACGGAACACTGCACCCGACGTTCCGTACTCCATCTCGAGGTTGCGACCGAACTGCGGCGCGCTCGATGGGCCTGCTTCCGGCTCTGGGGCCGGTGAAGTTTCCCTTTCGCTGTTTGGAGCAGAAGCACTCTCAGTAGCATCCTCATTTATGCTACTAAGAGTGCTTCGCTCCATAAAATATGGCCGCAAAAATTCCAACTGGTCGGCAAAGCGATATTTTTTTATTGCTGTTGCCGCTTGCCCACTCGCGGTTTTATTTTTATTCAGGGACCGTTTGAATTGGTCCCTAATGTTGGCCCACCTTTTCTTTGCTATAGTTTCTGTAAAAAAGAATATTATTAAATTTCGGCTATTTTCAGATAACTGCGTAGTTGCCGACGGAAGTTTCCTTTCATAGGTCACGCCCATAAATCTACCTAACTGCATAGCTGATATTAGCTAACTGCGCAGTCATAACTGGACTTTTCCTTTGTGTCCAGGGAGGTGGTAAATGAGTATACGAACTATCCCTAAGTACTTATGTCGCTCACCTTGCGTGAGCGAACTTTAATTAGGTATGTAAATAACATGTTTTCCTTACATATCTCACACTATTCTACTTAAGTAACAGGGTTTCCCTTACGTTTACCTAGCTTTTTGTTTATCTTTATTGGCGTTTAAAAGGGTCATAGTGACCGAAAAAAATTAGGCCATTTTAGCCAGATTTGGGCTCGTCCGCCACACAAATTAATTGCAAGTACATTACATATAAATATAATATATGTACTAGAACATACATATTGGAATAGATATACTACTACATATTTAATACATAGGTACTAGGTATAGTTATAAGGATGGATTCTCTATATGATTATTATGTATGAACTTACCGGAAGTATTTAACTGTTTCGCTATTTTTAGCCAGAGCGTTGTTTTATATTTGGTATCTAGATACCTTTTTTCGGCCATGTCGTACAGGCAGGGGTATTTCCTTACTTCTTCAATTAAATTTTCGTCACACATAATTCAATAATATTTTAATTTCGTGCCGGCACAAGATAATATATGCTCAGTGACCAGAAGAATCTGTGTGAATCTGTGAGAAGTTTCACTGTCACTGTTTCTCTTTTTTTGTTTTGTTTACTTTTTCATGGGCTAAAATCACTTTTTTAAAGTTTTTATTTAACTTGCGCAAATATGTAAGTAGGTATGTACCTATGCAAGTTGTCGTCATATTTTTGCAATCCTTTTTACTGCCACTTGCGGGTACCTATCCAATTAAGCTGAAATTTGGCATACTTATGTAAGTTCGGTCGGTCTTATGTCTGTAATCGTAAGTATAATCTCTGTCACAAAACTAGTACCTATCATAACAACGGTGAAATCTGTGGGTGAAATAATCGTAACCAAGCCGATGTTTAATTTAATATTGAAACTCTTTTAAATAAATATATCATTTTGACGGCATGAATAACGGACATTTATGCATCTTGCTTTTTGCGTACCTATCGATGTGCAATATATTTCACCCCCAGGCCCATTCACCGTTGACCGCCTTTAGTTTCCGAAGCGATATGTAGGTATGATGACGATATATAAGCTGCACCGATTCGCCATACAAGTTGTTCGAGGAATCGGCGCAGCTTATTTATTATTATTTATTTATTTTGAAGCTTTCGACAGCATGACGATGTGAGCTCCAGCAAGCTACCTACTGACGTAACCGCTTCGCTTAATATCGGAACTCATCGCCATCATCGGCCCACACCACACTGTCTCCTATACGATGCTTCTATAAAAAATCTTTACAATTTAAGATTAAGAGTAGTTACAAGTCAATAATTGTAAAATTAAAAGCAATAAACAGTTTAAATTTTTTTTTTTTTTTATATTTTCGGGTATAACTATGACTATTCATGTCAATTTTGAAGCCTTCAAAGTTATTTTGTACAATATCTCTACATTATATATACGTTTTGATGTAAATTAATTATTACGGTTCGTTACTTCGCTGGCATTATTTACTTCGCTGGCATATGTAATTATTATTCTTGGTGTTAAAAATATCAACTCGCCTTCTGCTTTAGGTAAGCAAAATTCAATAAATATACTCATATGCTACATTGACAATAAAATAATAATAGATATTTGTGGACAATCTTACACAAATCAACCTAGTCCCAAACTAAGCAAAGCTTGTACTATGGGTACTAAGCGGCGATATACATACTTATATAGATAAATAAATACTTAAATACATAGAAAACATCCAAGACCCAAGAACAAATATTCGTGCTCATCACACAAATAAATGCCCCGGCCGGGATTCGGACCCGGGACCCCCAGCTTCGTAGGCACAGGGTCGCTACCAACTAAGCTAATGCGGTCGTCAATTCAGTGTCGTGGTCGTGATCTATTCCAGTGGAAGAATCAGGCTGCCAACCGCCAGGTAGTTATGGAGATCTCTTGTGAAAAAGGCAACGGACAAATTTTAGAGCTAACGAGATGAGCTGGAAGCCCGACCACCAGCGACAATCAGATACAAATATATGAATGGTGTGCTTACGTGCCCGCTGTGTGCACGGGCTTCTGAATGTAGTCTTACTTTTTTTATATAAAAGAACGTTTCCTTTAAGTAAAACGTGCCATGCCAACTTAATGATTTGAGGCACTTTCCCTCCAGGGCCCATAATTTTTTACACACTTAGGTACAGTTTTTCAACATAGCTGCTCAGCATCGCCGTCAAACAGCGAGGGACAACAGGCATGTAAATCTGACATTCCGTCTCCTCGTCTTAAACTTGCTTCGCAACTTTCTACATGGCAATTCGTATTTTCAGATGACAGAAAAAAGGAACTGAAAAAATTGCAAGTCCCGTAACAATAATCGTACCCACCTGTATCAGCGACATAGCGCCAATCATCATATGTTATGAGTAACTAATGTAACTATACCAAAAATCTACAAAAATGGAATCGACTACGGTAAGGGCCAATAAATAAGTCCTTGTTTTGGTGTACAGTCAGCATCAAAAGTAGCTTGGCATATGAAGGGGTCAAAAGTTCTTGTTCCCTTGTAATAAAGACTTTTGGCGTTTTCATATGCCAAGCTACTTTTGATGCTGCCACCAAGCATCATTATTTACTTACTGCAATTTATCTACTTAAGATTATTAATTAAGATGATTGTCTATCACCCGTTTTCATGAGATAGAAGTACTATGGTATCCATAAATCATGGTTGGCTGGAAGAGAATGGCGATGAGTGAAAGACGATTACGATGGAAACTGACAGGGAAAACTGTGGGAGAAAGACCTAGCCTAACATTCCCGTAGTACTTGTATAATTGCCAACTGAGCGATCTTTGTATTTGACAGTACTATGAAAAGATTAAGATAGATATCAGGAATTCAGGACATGCGCAGATCCGTAGCTTATAAAAAGTTCAAATACGCACTACTAGCAGAGAACAAATATTCGTGCTCATCACACAAATAAATGCCCCGACCGGGATTCGAAATTCGAACCCAGGACCTCCAGCTTCGTAAGCAGGGTCACTACCAACTAAGCTAAAGCGGTCGTCGAATCAGCATTTCATGTCATGCTTAACAATAAATTAATAGTTTAAAAACACTAGAAGAACACGCTTCGCGTGTTAATTGAAACCTGATCGTGTTCAAAGTCCATTACGTGACCTTTCTCACAAGTGCAAACACGACTATGATACGATATTCCATCATGGAATGCCAGTGCCTATCTTCCGGCTTCATCATCAGACCTTGAAACCTAATCGTGGTCAAAGTTCATTACAGACTTTTCTAACAAATCCAAACACAGCTATGATACGATGTTCCATCATGAAGTTCCAGTTCATATCTTCCGGCTCCATCATCAGATCAGTTCGACAGTACCATATTATTGTATTGTCATCAGAACTACATACAGCTGCCAATTTTCATGACGCTACGACCCTTGGAAGATGGTTAAATTAGTTACCTTTGATTCCATTACATAGTTACATACAGGTCGACCTAATAAAAGCGTGTTAAAAACCCTACCATACCTTTATAGTTTCGTTATGTCCGTATGTCTATCTGTCCGTGTATCTGTCGTATGTCAGACCGTCTGTCCGTTCGGCTGTGCGTCTGTCCTCGGCTTAGCTTTAGCTTAAAAGCTAACATAATGGTAGATTGAAATCTTGGAAAACATATTTTTTGGGCTTTTTAGGGTTCCGTAGTAAACAAGGAATCCTTATAGTTTCACCATGTCCGTCCATCCGTCCGTCCATCCCACCGTCCGTCCGTTGGTCCGTCCGTCCGTCCGTCCGTCCGTCCGTTGGTCCGTCCGTCCGTCCGTCCGTCCGTCTGTCCCCCGTTTTTCTCAGTAACCCTTAGTACAAGAAAGCTGTGATTTAATTTGGCATGAGTATACATATCAATGCTATGTATACTCATGCCAAATTAAATCAATAGTATTATAAGATTTATAAGTTAAATTAGTTCGTGTAAATTCACCTATTAATATTTCATGTCTAATGTATATTTAGCTAAGTAAGATTGTTAAATAAAGGCTATCATTAATCATACATATCAATGAAGCCGACAAAACGGACAAACATGCCAGCCTGCCTTATATGGTATTGTACAATATGAAGGGATGTTTACAAAAACAACATAACTGCCTAGACTGGTCGACAACTGCTGTCCACTTGCCATACATTTTGTGGTACATTCTACGAAAAAACTATCAAGCTTTTGAATGTGAATTTTCGCATAGTAGTTCAGAATTATGTCTGTATGTATAAAGTTACTGGATTATTCAGGACGTGAGCAGATTCTTAGCTTACTGATTAATATAATATTTTTTTTTTCATATTGACGGGTATGAAGATGGGCCCTGAAATACGAAAGAAATTTTCAAGAGCAACGACGTTAATATGTGTAATTGTGTATCTACATTTGTTATTGTGCAGCTAACACAGAATGGGAATAAGTAGTACTCACTCATCACGTTGTTTATGAACGAGCTTAGGTATTGGACCTGTCTGACGGCAATCGATTGAGGATTCTTAGTGTTGATTGCTACTGCTAGAGGCAGATTTAGGTCCTTCACTTTCAACACAGCCCATTCTCGAGAGTTATGGCGGCCTTAATACTAGTAACGCAACACCATATACCCCTACACATTCAGTGGCTTGTTACTATGACGGCAGTCTTCTTTGACTGTAAGGTATATGACAAATAACAAGATACGTTTCCAGTTCAACTGCTTCAAATTTGAACGAGATGACAATCCCCTGTCCCCTGTGCCCTTCCTCTAAAAACGTATTCATAGTTTTGTCGCATTATTTACCATCGTCGCATATTAATTATACATTCTATTGACCTATGCCTCGTACATTATGATTTTAGTTATAGTATCTTTTGGATTGTAATTTTTTCTTTCTTTCAGGAATGCCTATAAACTCTAAACAGAAGTTGCATGGTCTTCGTCAACTTACGGCTTACGACAGTCTTCTTCGCAACGTTGAAATTGTCACGGCAGACCCAGAAGAAAGTAACAATATTTGGATACGTGCTCCTAACTTTAATTCCTTAAACATAGATATTATCATTTTTACTTAACTATGAAGTAATATTTAAATCATATTCATTCCTTGTTTCTTTATTAAAAAACTATGGAAATAAAAATAAAAATATTGCCGACTGTTACTTGCCGCAAATTATATTCGTTCTTTACGCTGTGGTCATATGTCGATTAAGCTGAAATGTAGCTTATATCGACCATGTACCGGAATAGATTAATAAGGCAAAAAAGAAGAAACCAGGATAGCAGAAACTATGGGCATTTTATTTTTATTGTAACCGAACTACTACTACGAAAGGTGTAGCAATAGTTCGGTGCTTTGTACCAACCGAAACTAGGTAATGCTACTAAAAGTAGCACTAGTTCGGTCTACCGAACTTACAAACGAACTACTGCGAATAGAGGGGTTATCTAAGAGTTCATTCCCAATTAGGTACGATGACGAGCAAGAAGGCGAGGTGGAGTGCAGTGTTTTCTGAACGACCACTGAACGTCCCGGAGGAGGGATCATCAGAATGGAAATTCGCCATTCTTAGAGTCCTATTTTCATTGGAAATATACGTTTTCCGATAAATATATTTCCAATAAAAATATGATTCTTTAATTGTTAACGTTTTATATCTGTATTGATGACTGAAATGTGTTTTTATGAATTTTTCTGTTTCATATTTATTTAGGTACCTAACACCATGTAAGAAAATAATAATGAATAAAGAAAGCTTATATAAAAAATGATTTAAAATATAATAATAAAGATAACATTCATAGGTAAGACTGATTATTTCAATGTGATCATCGAACAATCTAGAGGAAATAATTTCCGGGTTTAATGGAACTCCGCCACGGAACTAGTTCCACGGGACTTACAGATAATTTTAGACATTACAAGATATTCTCATATTGTACCAAGTTGATCCTACTTAGGTACCTATCCTTCGATAGATTATACTATTATTATTATTTTCGAGATTTTACCATTGAATAAAAATGTTTAACACTAGTTTTGTTTCATTGTGGTTTTTAGTATTTTTTTTTTGGCGTCAGTTACACGGTCAATATTATCACGCGATACAGTACTGGCCTCTATCTCTCACTTACATGAAAGTGAGAGAGAGGCCAATATGTGTATCGCGTGATAATATTGACCGTGTAACTGACGCCATTAAATTTTCAATATCTCAACAATATCTTAGAAAACAAAATTATGTACATCACAATCGTGCAGAATAGTCCTTAAAACCATTGTGAGTCAGTATATCAACTTCCTTATGAATTTGTGTGCTAATTATTTTTTATGCGCTTGACACCGTGCGAACCCTAGCCCGGCTAGCATGAAAATCGAGGCCAAATATATGTTCCGACATATAATGCGGAGGAGATCTTAATTAGCTAACATGTTAGTATTGCAACGTTAATTTATCTCCATACACAAACTGAGAGACATCTGAGAGAAGGCCTGTGCCCAGCAGTGGGACGTTATATATAACGGGGGGGAGGGGGGGAGAGGGAGGTGTACGGATGTTGATAATAATGACACGAATATGTGAATAGTGTTCAATTTTAAGTGGCGTCCATAATTTAGCATTGATTTGACAAATATACGGTCACATTTGAACGTCCGACAGTTATTAATCTTTTTTTTTACAAGAAAATATATACAAGAATACAATAATAACTTAAATAAAATTAAAGCTTACTTATATGTCCGACAATTTATATGTCTGGATATTATATTTAAAAATTCACGTATATCTTTTACAAAAAATTGACGGTAAAACGTGACCATAAATAATGTCATTTGACTATCATCCTAGCCCGGCAGCCATCCAGCAGCTAATATAAACCGACTAAATGCAAGGTTGAATGCTCTTCCATATTTCACGTATTAATATATGACGGTTTACAACCTACGTATTTTTGCCGTATATGCCCGTGCCCCGTCCTCGCCGCCCCCGTCGATTCTAGGTCAACGTTCCGTGTCCGGGCCGGCCCGTTTCCGAGGGCCACCGTCGCGCTTCCGAGGCCGGCCGTCGCTTGACGGCCGTCAAACGGATGCATTGTTGATAGAGCGACCGTTCCGTGTCCGGGCCGGCCCGAGCCCGAGCGTCACCGTCGCCCGGCCGGGCCCGGCCGGGCGACGGTCGCCCTCGGAAACGGGCCGGCCCGGACACGGAACGGTCTAGCGTGAATCATCCTTTAAGTGATGTTATTGTTAGTTATATGAGTCATCGAGTCGCTTGGTATCATCACTTATTTTTAGATGAAAATTTGTTATTATAGAGTTACGTGATTAAAACGGCGTACAAATTTACAAGTATTTAAATCATCAAGGCCGTCAAGCGAACGAGAAAACAATCTACCAGCAAATTTATCTTCGAAATACAATTCTTTAGTACTTTTCTTTCCACAGCCGTCAACTACTTCTCCGAACGCCGTCATAACATAGATTCAGAACTTTTGGTCTTAGCTTACAAGATTTGAACTAAACATTTCTTTTAACCACCATTTAACCACTCAGACGTCCATGGATACCATAGTATCTAAACACACTGGATCAAGTTAGAATATTGTCCATAATCAGGAGAAGTAAAATTGAACTTTCATTAAGAATTCAAGACACACGGTGCCTTGAAAAGATTTTGGAGTTTTGAAAACATCTTTTCATACTATCAGCATTATAGTCAGTTACCTTTGGTAGACCTTATCTCATTGGAATAAAGTCCACGAATGGTCAGTTAACTTTCATGCTGATAGTACTAGCCGCTTAAACACTAGAGCTACTCATCGGTGCTCTCATTTCCTTTCATTCTTCGCTACGCCCACCTCTTCGGCGGACGATCACCTTTGTCGCCAAGGTCAGTGCCCTCTGCCTACATATTAGCTATATTATATTATGTATTGGCATTGTAAGTACATAATTGTAACGTAACTAGAACAGACGCTATCAAATGAACAGAGTGACATATTTGACAGGTCGCTGGCCAACTGTCTGTACGGGTACAGTACAAAGTACAAAGGGTCCCCGTCAGAAATATAGTAGCGAACAAGGTCCTTAAGAATATCTAGACACGATTCTATTAGAGACGCGTTAGAGTCTATGTTCAAATATTTTAAGCACCCTGAATACTACAGATATATGTGATTGTGACTGTACTACTTACAATATTTTACACTGATTTGCCCTATAAATGTTGGGTATTTGTGCGTGCTAGCACAAAGTAAATAGCGGCGGCGCGCGCCGGAGCAGAGAGTCCGCTCAGTACAAAGTGCCATTTTCGCCGCACGCACACAGACATAACATTTACAGGCATTCTCAGTTGATTTCGGACGAGCTTAGTCGCGACTGTCACTGTCGCGTCGCGAGTGCTAGTTGTGCGCGCGTTGATCACCGCCGCTACGTAGGTACTTTGTGTCACGTACGTCAAAATGAATAACCGATATTATTACAGTTGGAATGTATTTTATTGTTTAAATACAACAAAAAACTGTGCCTACACTTTCTTCAAATTTTCAAACGATATTGAAAGGTAAATAAAACGGTTTTATCATTTTGGTAGTTACAATACATAGGTAGTTAGGAATTTTTTTGAAACTAGCCGCTTTGATAACGACGATCAACCATTACACATTCATCTTATCGTTTGCTGGTAAAACGCCAGTATTTAAGATATTCTTTGTTGGCGCTCTCGACCGCCGCCGGTCACAAGTCACAACTCGCAGCGGGTCACGCATCAATTTATTAGGGTTCCGTACCCGAAGGGTCAAAACGGAACCCTATTGGTGTCGCCCAGACGTCCGTCCGTCCGTCCGTCGTCTGTCACAAAATTTGTTCCGAAGAATTTTTAGACTTCTCATTGACCTATGAACTTGAAATTTGGTGACAATTTTCAATATTACGTATATTTTTTTAATAAATCATATTTTTGAGGTTGATTCGGAACCCTAAATGTGCGAAGTCCGACTCGCACTTGGCCGGTTTTTTACCAAGATACGCTGGTTCATATTTAAATGTCATGTTGAAGAATTTTTATTATACCTACTCATTTTAAAATTCAGAATCAATACAGAAGCAACCCTCAAGTTTAGGTATGTATTTTCAAGAACGGCGGGAACGGACCTTCTGTATATTTTTTATTTTGTGGTGCTAGTTTCCTGTTTTTTTTAAATATGCAAGTTGTAAGTAAGGGTACATACATACGAATATTAATGAAAGTGATATTTCCATTAATTAAAAAGTTATTTCTGAACAAATGCTTATTTCTCAAGTGTTCATAAACAGTAGAAACATAAATGTTTTTCCTTTTTCCTTCTGTGCTTAAAACAAATAAACTATTAAAACTTGTCACTAACAACATTATGTTTATGATGCATGTATTTTGTTAAACTTTCTCGGATGCTCATATATTTTGTCTTCAAAATGTCATGGATTCCATTCGAAGTATAGTGAAAGTGTTTCATTACATAAATGGAAGCAGATGATAATATTATTCTGAATACGATGATTATATGTTTGTTGAGTCATATTAGGAAGATGTTACGGATCGGCCTACGCTTTACCGTCATCTCCATACCTAAAATAGACAAATGGGTCAATCTTTAGATATACAATTTATTTACCATACTTTCCAATTTAACTAAGTAATCATATTAGGAAAAATAGGCCAGTGTCGAGAAGTTCTGGGGGTATATACCTAGATACCAACGGTATTGTAATCTAGATTTTACTAAGATCAAAACAAGGTGTGGTTTGTTTTGTATGTTTGACAAGAGGATCTCTTCCACATTGACCTGAAAGTTGAAACTGATGTTATTGAGATCTATATTGATCTAACAACTATGATAATCTAATATTAGACGCCTTGCCTTTTCAACGAGATGGTCTTATGCACATTGACCTTATATAAAAGCCGTAGGTACTTTCCAATCCAAGATTATTGAAGAAACCTAAACCGCTGTGTCATGTTACCTTATAAAGCGTAATCATAAACTTTATAAAGAAAATCCCGGACCCGGAACGGTCTAGCGTGAATCATCCTTTACACGTCTCTAGCGTATACTTAAGCTTACGATTATAGTAAATTGTATACCTTGTACCGCATGGAAAACTATTATTATGTTGTCTCCGTTTACCCGTAAGCCAATAACTAACTACTAAACGATTATTGTCTGGATTACATGGTCATAGCCCAGCGGTGGGAGAGTAAAGCTTAAGCCACACAGAGAGCGGGCGGGCGGCTGCGGCGCGGGCGCGGGCGGCGGCGGCGCGGGCGGCGGCGGCGCGGGCGGCGGCGGCGCGGGCGCGGGCGGCAGCGGCGCGGGCGCGGGCGGCAGCGGCGCGGGCGCGGGCGGCAGCGGCGCGGGAGCCGCCCTTGGCGGCAGCCGCCACCGCCAAAAGCAGCTCCCGCGCCGCCGCCGCCCGCGCCCGCGCCGCTGCCGCCCGCCCGCTCTCTGTGTGGCTTAAGCTTTACTCTCCCACCGCTGGGCTATGACCATGTAATCCAGACAATAATCGTTTAGTAGTTAGTTATTGGCTTACGGGTAAACGGAGACAACATAATAATAGTTTTCCATGCGGTACAAGGTATACAATTTACTATAATCGTTTTGATACGTGGATGCCTCATACGAAGGTGTTTCGATTATTTTGCTGCCTTCAATATTAACCACTATAATTTGCAAATAATACACGACTTTATTATTTCTCTCTTTAACTTTCGAGAAATAAAATCATTGCTAAGTTATATTTAAAAAATCGGTACCTATTATCAGAGTCTAAATAATTCGGAAAATTTCAATGAAACATCTTCTTAAAAAACAGCAGAGTTTTGCACCCTTACTTCAGATTTCTAATCTAGAATCTGAAATTGGTATAACCTGTGCGACACTAAACTATGCACTTATTCAATGTTTTACGATATTTCGTATCACATATCGGTATCACATCCTATAAAAATAGTTTGTAAAAGACTGTTTGATTCTTGAATAAATAAATAAATAAAGATACCGAGTGACTGTGAGTGATAAGTCCACACAAGTAGTACGGTAAAGAAAACTGCAATACATTTTATCCCGTATTTCATAATGTCAAGAGCTAAAAAGGCACGCGTTTCAATTTCCTTGACTGTACGTGCTCAGTGCTCACGTATGAGAACCGTGTGAAACATTGAACCCATACCTATTAGTGGGTGCCATCAATAGTCCGGCAGTCGCGGGTCCTTCACTTTCGCGACTTTCACCTGCGCTCGCGCACCCACCCTGCTTTTCTAACCTAATAGAGTGTATACGACATCTAAAGGCCTATGTAGATAGGCCCTTTTGCTGTTGGATGACAGTATCGACAACCAACATAATAGAAAATCTGTTACGACACACGCCTACTGCAGTGTTTGTTTGAGTTGCAATGATTCGCTGTATGTACTTACCTAATAGCTTTATTTACGAGTTTTTGTAGACATTACTCATCACAGTTATCATCTTAAGATATAAATCTAGATATAACGAATCTTACAGCTTGTTTATTTCTCAAAACTTCTCTAACGAAAGGTGGAAAAATTACTAAAAACAAACTTCTCACACACACATATCTTTTACTAAGCTAAATTACACCGGACCGAACTAAATTACAAGATGCCATTGGAACACCAAATTGCATGTTTTCGACACCGTGTTAAATAAAATCGTCTAAAACAGTCATTTGCATTTGTTTAATTAATTCCGAAATTCTTCACGGTTAGTGCTCCCATATCCCATTGGCACATATTATGCAATTTTTTCATTGAATTCACTCGAGACAGGTGCTTTTTGTTAGGAGGATCCAAGTCACAAATAACTTTATCTGAGTGGAATTTGGTTTATTTACACATAATTTGTGAAGCTGCAACACTTGAACGTGCGCTTTACACCTGCCCTGGGAGTGTGTTTAAGGTTGTGCGTGATACGAGATTATTATGCAAATAAATGAGGTACTTTATAATGGATTATTGCGATAACCGTTTAACGTAGGTACATATTACCCAACCCGCCGTCAAAATATTTTAGATTACAATATTATTTAGGTCCCTGCCCAGTAGTCTCAGGATACGAGATGCGATACGACAGGACAGGACAAAAATGAGAAAATTTAACCTTAGTGCCTAGTTACATTATTCTTGGTATTGTGATGATATCGGGCGTTATTTTTTTATTTAATTCAGCCAGCAAATAATCAGACATAAATATACTTATTATACTCTTTGATAATCAGGTAAACTGAAAATCACCCTGGTCTCTTGCTTAGTTATCCAGTCAACCAACAGAAACGTTTTATGACTAGTTTATAAAATTTATCGATATTCAACTGCTAAATACGTGATTGATTATGTTATTACAAATTGGCATTCGCTAATTCAGCCATTTATAAGGAAGCTCTAATTGGTCTGCTGCAACTGTTTGCATTCAAAAGTGAAACGTACTGTTAGCGAGAGTTACGCACACTTCAAAAGTGCAGTTCCACTATTACATTACGTAATAGTTAACTTAGAATGGTATTGTCCGCTTTATTATGAGCACCATTATAAGTGAGTTACGTAGAACATGCGTGGCGAGATCATAAGTGTAATTTCAGATTGAATCACTCGGACCCAGTTGTGCCAAGCAAGTTGCTTCCGTCTTTCATTTGAATCCTGAAGATGTATCTTGTTTTATCTTATGTTTTATGACTTAGTGTTTCTATTAAATAAGCTTGGTCAAAATCTATTTACTTTTCACAATGGCCTGTCGCATCGCATCACATCCGTCATCAGATTTCCATTAAATTCTGTGAACTGCTGCAGTATATTAGGTAAAACAAACATTGACTTGTTATAAATAGGTTACAGTTAAAAATACGTAATTTAAGTTTGATCATATACTTACACAGGTAGTGCTAGATTAGACCTGCTTAATTGCGTATGTTTAGTTTAAGTTATTCGTTGCTCATCAATCGTCTACGTTTGAAAGTGTGAATCTTATCCTAGTTTCAGGATATAACAACTCGGGGAGTGGTTCGACCCGGCAGCCTTAGATTGAGATAGTAATCAGTAAACTTGTTGGTACGCACGATCTGCTAGTCATCACGCATCATACTTTTACCTATGCGTTTTGTATATTGGATCATAAAGTGAAAATTAAAGTTTAGTCCAGATTCAGTATCATTACGAAGGTTTACTTGTGTTAAACAATGAAGGTAGCAAATGATTATTCGTTACTTTATCATAATTCATTTTATGAGTATTAATGCAGAATATTAATGTAAATAACTGACTGGGTTCGGGTAGGATTTTTCCTTACTCCGCCTTGGGAGTGTACATTCAGCATCAAAAGTAGTTTGGCATATGTAGGAGGTCAAATGTTCCTAGTCTCTTGTAATAAATACTTTTGACGTTTTCAAATGCCACGCTACTTTTGATGCTGACTGTACCTATTGGTCGCACGTAATAATATAGTAAGCTGGCCGGTCGCGAGGTATCAGATATGCGCATGGATATAGTGCTCATATCGAATACATGACTTGCGATACACTTTCAACTACAGAACCTTTACTGGATGCGAACCTTTCCAGAATGCGTGAGGCATACGATACTGCAGTATCGAAGATGATTTATTCTAGTGGTAATTACAATACCTATACGTATTACTTAATTTGAGGTATGCGCCTATTTGTTGGCGCCTACCAACTTATGATCACGGCATGTCGAGCCTTGCGTGGTGAGTCAGACTGTCCCGAGCTGGTAGAGCGTCTCGTGCGACTGTTTGTCCCGGATGTCCCGAGTATCCCCCTCAAAGCACGCCGACGTGACCTGTTGGCCGTGCCGCCGGCGCGCACCGTCTCCGCAGGAACTCTCCGCTGCCCCGCGCACTTTTACAGCTCAATGCGCTCCTGACATCAACACCTGAGTGCGATCTGTTTGCCTGGCGATGGGCGGCAGTGTGTAGTGGAAGTGTGTATAATACCTATCATGTGACTTCATGTGAACGTTGCTATCAATAAATAATAATAATACATACGCATAATTAAACTATTTACTGGTGACTATCTATGTAGTATCAATCTACGAACGCGTATGACTTCTTCGTAGTCGTTTTATTACGTTTCACTATTACTCAACCATTACATTAACATTTTATATTCTACAAGCGTATCTCAATTAATAATTACATGTCATTATTCAAGTTCACACCAACCTGCCAGGTGATGAAATTAACTGTAAATATTACATTACGGCTTATGTGTGATGTATAGTAAGTATCACCAGTTATGTTATGACTATCTTTCTACACAAGGACTGTAATGAGCCCGTATGCCAAGCCAATCAGATCGGGTGGCGTATGTACTGTACATTCAGTCAAGTAATTGCTTAATATTTTTATTTGACTAGTTGAGACTAGTATTGAAGATTGCTGAGAATGAAAATTAGTATTATTTTCTCGCAATTCTACGGTTTAAAAAAAATACGTGATAGTTGCCGAACCCCCTCTCCCCAAAGTAAGATTACATGAGATTCGGTTCGACCCCCTCCCCCTTGAACGTCCCACGTAATTAATGGACGCCCCCTTATTAGTATGATAACCTTCAAAAGTGGTAGCTCAATTTCTTTGTCTACTATACCGGTAAATGAGTGATTGCGAAATGCGTTTTGATACATGGTTACCGTACGTTTAGTCGTGTGGGCGCTCTTTGAATATCAATATTTGTTATGATTTTGTTTGGTTAAAGTTACAGGCAATCGAACATTTTTGTAAGTTAATAAAAACAATGCCTCGTATTCAGTGCACCTCATAGTTAAGTATAAGTTATGTGACATTACATAATTACAGTCCTCCGGAAGATTTTCGCTACAAAGCGAGAAAATGATAACATAACCTCCGTGGACTAGACGAACATTATAACTTTTGAAGTTAATATAAGCTTGTAAAAACGGATTACCTATACTTAGAAAATTTTGCCTTTCCGCTATTACCCAAAACTTGCGTCAAACATATCAACAATCGAACATGGCTCGTATTGAGCAATGATAAAGTGGCTAGCACTAGCATCGCCGTCCGCCACGCTCGGCTACGCGCCACTAATAATGCTTGCACGACTCGTGGTTTCTCTACACACTACCCACTACGAATACCTATAACTGTTTTCTGTTACTAAGCATGCACTAATTGCAGAATAAGTTTATTGAATATTGAGAATATTTTCAGAAAAATTAGGGAATGTTTACGGTAAGTTTAAATGCAGAAATTTTTCCTGAAAATATTTTAAAATATTTTAATATCATCAAGAAATTTAATCTATTTCCATTTATTCAATTAACAATCTACTTTACAACAAATTACGTAGAAAGTTTCGATTCTTTTGAAAAAGTCTCGATGGTCAGTTGCCAACTGATACTGCTTTACATAAATGCCCAATAAGTATATGCGTTGCGTTAAATAAAAAGAGCAGTATAGGTGTGAAGTGCGTACTATATTTTCTATCCGGAAAAGTATCTGGGAACTATACAATTTGTGGTTAAGTACTCATTCTATAAAAGATAAAGAGTCACGTTTGTACGACGTCGGTAGGTACCTAGTACCTACTCGATATTACCTACACCTAATCATTCATTACTGCCAATGGTGTGATTGAGGGTATAACGCAACTCATTATCTATTATAAAATATTTCTACGTGAACATATCCATAATTAGAATGTTGATAATCTGACACGACAAGAAATATATATAGCGAACGGTCTTAATCTTAACACTTAAACTTATTTGGGTTAGTTCAGATAGTCAGTCGCTATTCTGTCAGATATTACTTATGGCATTAAGTCCGCCATTTGTACATGTGTTTCTTGAATAAACCAATAAAGTTTAAATAAACAAGTATTAGTACAGTACAGTACAAGGAACCGGTATAACACTTTTAGACTAATAATTTGTGTGCAAGTTCCAAAAATACGTAGATCTTCGATAGTTGGAATTACTTTCGACGCCAATGAATCAGCAAAGCAAATTGATTCTCAGTGCAGTACTACAGTCTCTTAGCACCCCTCACTGACACTTTCTACCAGTAATTGACGATCATGCTTAACCGTCAATAGTGTTATATCATGAATCATGATCTTCAGCGTCATTATAGCGGACAATACCATCTATTATTTATTTATTGTTATTTTCAATTGAATTCACAATATTATTCTTTACAATTTCGTTTGCTATACAAGATTGCGAGTTTTGAAATTGGTTATTATATAGCTTTACTCGTATCTTATTAGTTGTTTTTGAGAAACTAATATCTTAGCATTAGTTTTACCGATAAACCGCTCTCGCATATTAACTTCATATTGGGGCTTCATATTGACCCCATGAAGAAGTAGCCTGCATCGTTTTCCAGAACTCCTCCCATCTCTTTTCGTAAATCATATCTCATTATATCTTTAAACGAGCAATTCTTGTATATATATTTATTTAATATGTTTATTTATTTCGAGGATCTCGGAAACGGCTCTGAAGATTTTGATGAAATTTGCTGTGGGGGTTTCTGGGGGTGAGCAATCGATCTAGATAGGTCTCATGTCCGGGAAAACGCTGAGCAAAGCTCGGTCGCCCAGATATTGGAAAATTTGATATAGCCTAAATCTGTTCAGGGTTAAGCCTAAAAAGTAGCAGATAATAATATCTGTTATTTTAAAATTAATATGTACTTACAAACAAGCATAAAGTAACTTCTAAATATATATTCATAAAAACAAATAGATATATAATAACACAGTGTAAATATGAGATTAACCGAAACTAAATATTGGTTTTATTATTATCATTTAATCTCAGAGTAATATTTCGTCACTAACTTTACCAAACGGACAATGATCTTTTGAGTTTATTATTCTCTTTAACAAGAATGCAGATGCGCAAATTATGTTCAGGCTAGCAAAAGTGAGCATTAAGAAACAGTATTCCACTGTTAATATCCAAACCATATATCATGCCTTAGCATTACTCAGAAAAGTGAGCTTTATTCTGCACTCTACTCGGTTGCTTTTGCCATGAGAGGTTCGTATAAGATACGATTTTACTATAGTAAGTAATGGAGATATGTCAAGCGTATCGTACTATGCTAATTTTATAGTCGCACCAGTGGTGGCTGTTTCACAGTCCATTTTATTGGTCTCCATGACCTAGGTCTTCTTTTTGCACTATTATGCGCTATCTTACTTTCTTAGTCGTACATAACTATTTGAGATTTTGTTTTACAATACAATACAATACAAATACTCTTGTTTTACTGTGTAAAGTGTTGCATAAACCTTAAAAACCAAGCTAGTGCGAGTTAAACACGCGTCGAGATGATTCCGCATCTATGCTACTTTCTATCAATAGACTTCTTACAGGTTTTTAATGCAGCTTGTTCTCAATTCATATTTGATTAATAAATAAAAATAATCACGGTATAATCGCTAAATTGATGATAAAACACTGCAATGATAATGTAGCATTATGCATAACACAATGGCATAAAACCGTTTTTCAGATTTAGGTATGTAAAGCAAGGTTATCAATTATCATTCGTTATCGGCTGTTACACATCAGTAATCAGTGTCATCACGTTCCTATAACCCTGATCTTCGTTATCTGTCTCAACACAATAAGATTTTCTCCCACGTTTTTGTAGCTGTACGTGCCTCGTGGAGTCATATCGCGTAATGATAATGGGCCACATAAGTGATAATTATCGTCTTGTGATCGTTACGGACTGGCTTAACGAGGCTAGTATTGTTTTTTTTTGGTTGTTTAAAATTTGTCTTTATGGCTTACTTGCATGGTGAGGTTTCAAAAGCAGTTGCCACTCGAGGTCGCATAATTTAAAACAGTTTAATTTCAATGTATGCAAAATCGCGTGCCAGATTAAGTCCTTAAGTACTAGCCGAAACGCTATAAAATGTCTAGTAAAACAATTGTTAAATATAGCAATTTACATAGCACAAAACATGCAATGCAACTCGCATTAAACGTTAGTGTTATTTACGATTCGGTATGTCTCCGGGCAGATATGAGCAAATAAACAGCTGTTGGGGCGGCAAGTTTGGCTCGAGTCACACTAACAAAACGAATTGCGCGATTTACTCACACTTCGCGTGCTGAGGCACTTACAAAAGTTTAAAAGGCGTATTTCACGGTAGATAAGTCGGACTTAAAAGAAAAACGCTTTACATATTGAAAATAAGAGTTCGCTTCGATGCAAAAACGTCGCTTAGCTACGTCCGATAAGTTTATTGCATGCTACATGCACCTACAAAATTATTTTTATATCAGCTATCGCGGGAAATGCATTACGGGTATACCATTATACGGTGTAATGTTATTCGATTTATCTCAACGTACGATCACGTACCACGGCACTATTAAAAAAAAGAAAGACAATCAAGTAGAAAAGGACTTTCTTCGTGTAACGACTTCCACATTGATATAGAGAGATCGCCGCGCACTACTTCGGCGGTAAATTAGGTAGAACATGAAATCATTGGACTGCCGATGTGTTTTTACACAATATGTGAATCAAGCATCGTTACACATTGATCCAATCACATTATAGCGATCTTGGTTACAAGTGCTCTTTACGCACTTGAGGATTTACTTGAGATATAGGAGTTATAATATGCTAGTTTCCCGTCAGTAGAAAAGTGTTAGATAAAAGATAAATTAATTATCATCTGCCATAAAATGTACAGTGTGGAAGCTAAAATCTTTACCAAACAGTGAAGATGTAACGGCCGCAACGGGTGACACCTAGATTGAAGAAAATCTAGATTAAAGATTAAAGAAAATCGGACAGAAGCCAAAAGTAATCGGACTGAAAAAAACTTCTTAGTTTCTTAGGTTTCCTAGAATCTTATTGGCTTTAAAATATACTGAACCATGCAAATTACAACACTTGGTCACAACACTTGGTTTAAATAAGGGTTCCTTGTTTACTACGGAACCCTAAAAAAGAAGACATATCACGTAACTGTTGGCGTGGTGAATTATTATCGTAAAATCCTCAACAACTGTGATCTGAAAAAATTAACGTGGGTTTAATTATGTTTGAGAAAAGTATAATTATATTTTTATTTACTTGAGAAGTCCTATTATTATAATATTATGTGATTTTATTTATAATTTCGATGACTCGTGGTTGTTTACGTTCTATGGAAGTTGTCATATGTCAAATATTTGAAGTAAGAAATCACATAGTATATATAGGTGGACGTGTTTCCTTGTGCTCCTCATTAACTCCAGTTCCTAGGCTAAGGATACGATTCAAAAGTGCTTTTTGCTAGGCCTGTTAATTTGAATACAGAATATATTGACTTTGGATATGTATACCAGTTTTATGAATTATAAAGACAGTTTATAACCTAATTCCGGATAACGTTTCCTTTTACATATGTCACGTTATATATGGACAAGGATTTCATTCACACTATATCTACCTATATACATTCAGCTCAAGGAACACATATATATGTACCTAACACTTATCTTGCGTGTGTAGAATCAAATCCATATTGAAATGCAAATTTAGTGAACGCTAGCTCGCCACGGGCATTGTTAGGCCTTAATCGTGCCATTAGGAATTGAATAAACAATGACGATATAAAGACATGTAGATGCATTTACCTTTGAGCGATGGCTGCAAAAACCGTATGCAAACGGCCTTTTAATATGCTCACAGCTTGTGTGAAGTCTTTCGATACTTTGACTTGTTCTTACTTATCTACCTAATACTGGCTTAGAATGTCTCTAGATGCCACACAACAGAACGTGGCCAGACCACTGCACATTTTGGTTTTTCAGATCGTTCCTACATGCATGTTCTATGTTTAATGTTTATTTTATTTTTATTTATTTTTTATTTTAATGTGTTACCTACTAAGCTCAATGTGTTACCTTCTGGAAAATCACTTGATGGTTCTGTCGGAAGATCAGCGCTGGCAATCGCGCCAGCACTACGCTGAGACAGAACCATTTCGTGCAATACCTACCATGTTTTACTGTTTTATTTGTTTTTCTTTCTTTTTGCTGTGTGTGTTGTGTATTGTCACGAATAAATAATTGATTCTTGATTCTTGATTCATGACGTTGACGCACGCATAGTTTTAGAGAAGTTAAATAAAGTGTATATGTATACAACAAGTAAGTAATGCTTATCATTTACAATATCCAGTTCAACCAACGCGAGACTAAGCGGCGCGGCGGCGTCAAGTTGTGAGTACATTGGCGGTCTGGTCAAGACAATACAATAACAACGGATTTGCGCGCTATTGTGAACATTGTTTACTAAACTGCATCCGTGCCGTTTCTTATGCAAACAGACTATTCAATAGTTTAGGAGTTTAGTTAAATGAACAATATTGGTGTAGTGCTTGGTGTTAATGGTGTTATTACAGCACCAGCGTTGTGTAGGAAGTTCCCACACTCACATGGTACGTACGTGGTAATTATACTCTTGTAAAAACTGGCGGTGCGTCCGCTTTGTTTATTTTCCGACAGATACGCCTTCCTAAATTGCATGCTATGAAATATTTACAGACCCAACAATACTTCGATATTCTTCTCTTATGCACTGAATTCCTCAAACAAGTAAATTACGTAACATAACACGCTATATGTTACGTCTCATTAGGCTGGTTAGTATCCTTCCACCTTCCATTGTTTCTTACTCGCCTATTAAATTTTCATTTTAAAAACATACAAAAATGTTTGACAATTTTCAAAAAACAAAAACAATAACTACAAAGTACAATAAAGAGTATTTGTATTGTATTGTATTGTATAACTACCTACCTACATTATTTTTTGAAACCACTTGAGTAAACTATTTGACTCGCGGATTTTTGAACTTTTGAGTGTACGATAGGCATATTTTAATGTCATTTATTGTAATTATAGTATAGGAGTTGACGTTTAGATCTACCTTTCGACCGGTCGAAAACCTTCGTCGCACCGCTGGGCCTGTTTATAAATGTGCTAAACATAATTTTCTTTGTTACAGGCAACACGAATAATGTCCCTGTGAGCGATGGACACGCTAACATGGCTGTCGTTGGGTCTGCAGCTGGCGGCGCTGTGCTCTATAGTGGGCGCGCTGCTGCTGTACTTACTGCGGAAGGTCCGCGTGGGGGAGGTGCTTCCCGCCGACAGCGCGAAGACCGTGCTCGTCACGTCTGTTGACACCGCGCTGGGCTTGCAGGTGTGTACTCAGTCGTGCCTGCCGCTGTACTTACTGCGGAAGGTCGGCGTGGGGGAGATGCTCCCCGCCGACAGGGCGAAGACCGTGCTCGTCACGTCTGTTGACACCGCGCTGGGCTTGCAGGTGCGTACTCAGTCTGCTGCTGTACTTACTGCGGAAGGTCGGCGTGGGGGTGCTCCCCGCCGACAGCATGAAGACCGTGCTCGTCACGTCTGTTGACACCGCGCTGGGCTTGCAGGTGTGTACTCAGTCGTGCCTGCCGCTGTCCTTACTGCGGAAGGTCGGCGTGGGGGAGGTGCTCCCCACCGACAGCGCGAAGACCGTGCTCGTCACGTCTGTTGACACCGCGCTGGGCTTGCAGGTGCGTACTCAATCTGCTGCTGTACTTACTGCGGAAGGTCGGCGTGGGGGAGATGCTCCCCGCCGACAGGGCGAAGACCGTGCTCGTCACGTCTGTTGACACCGCGCTGGGCTTGCAGGTGTGCACTCAGTCTGCTGCTGTACTTACTGCGGAAGGTCCGCGTGTCACGGAAGGTCACGATCCGGATTATCAGACCATGAGCACGGTATTACGAGTCACTAAGTAAAGGTTGCACCTAATTTTTACATCATCCGACAATCTTGGCGACACACTGTCTGTCAAGAATGAATAATCGTATTAGCAATGTATGTGTTTGATAACAGTCTACAGTCTATCTATATCGTTGTGACTGCTTGTTTACCAACTCCAAGAAACTTTGGTTATTAACTGGGAAAGAGAAAGGGAGTGATTTAAAAACGAAGTATTTATTGAAATAATTGTTTTAGAAAGCTTTGCCATGCGTTAACCGACATCGTAAATCCGACGCTGTCTCAGAAGAACGATAGTAATAACTCTGAAAACTTTAATTATCTTTAACTCAATTTTCCAACAGGCAAACCTAATAGTTTTACATTGTTTACCTAGGCAAGTGGCCGTTTGGCAAAGCATACGTGTAGCTATGCAAGGATTTCAATTAAGGAAATGAGCAGGAAATTGTAAGGCGACCGTTATTACGGCATAACAACGCGGAGCCGCTTGCAAAGGTGCTGAAATTAGCCTCGTAACATTTACAAGGCTATTAGAACTTGTAATTGTAACACACGTTCAATATACTTACTTAATTTTACACCGAAATACTTATGGTATTAATTAAGCTGTGGTACTTAATCATGTGTGAATCATGTGGTACTTAATTAGGTACTTTTAAAAACTTGTTCACTTTAAGTTTGAGCTCGGGTTTCAAGCAGGTAGGTATGCAAATGTGATTATAAATTAGCTACTTACTCGCAAAAAAATAGATTGTTTCGAATTGAATTTAGTACAACAATGTACGAGTGTATTAAGCTTATTTCGGCGATAGTTTTATGTTTAATGCTTATATGAGGGACTATTAGCAGCATGCACCATACTAAAACAATTTGGCTATGAAGTACACGCGACTTGTGGTAGGTAAGGTTTTCGTAGCTTAATGCTCTATAATAGATAGATAGATAGATTCATTTATTTCCTTTAGAAAATAACATTAATTATTTTACATAAAAATAAAATAAAATGGATTCATTAAAGGAACGTCTACAGGTATACAATTTGAATTCAAAATAATGATAATGATAATTTAAAAAATGTCAGAACATGAAATAATACAATTTAATATATAGCTATTAAGGTAAACGTCCCCGTGCTCGACACCTTAGTGCCCAATAGATGACACCTATCATCACATCTGTCATTTATCATCACATCTCTGTCGTCTATTATCACATCATGACATTAGATTGAAACTGCCATGTATTGGGTCCGTGTCGAGCACAGAACATACATAATTTATTTGTATTGCAACAATACTAGGAAGTTTGTTAGGTTAGGTTATATGTAGACTTCGCTAGAATAGTTAAGCACGTAATTATCGGAATAAAACGCGCCCATTGCCTAAACATTTGGTCTATGTCTATTTCACAAGACTTTACTAATTTATTTATTACTATTACTATTGCCCGCGACTTCTTATACCTAATGTACCTGTATACAAACTTCCGCCTCTCGTCTTAGGGGATGATATTCGGGATTTAAACTTATAAAGTGATTTGAAAGATTAAAATCAACATACGTACTTAATTAATTAATTATTTAATGACTTACGTAATACATAATAAAAATACGATAAAATAAATTAACACCACACATTAATTAAAATAATTAATTAAGAACTGAATGAATAATTACTGAGTACTAATTGAGTTTGTTTCTGCATTTCTCCTCTTTTTAAAAGCTGACAGCCTAGCTAATATGCTTAGGTACGTTTATGTGGGATAGGTATAATTATACAGCATTCGTACATTATAACAAGTACGTAAGTGCGAGAGGACTTGTAAAATTGCCATACAAATGAAGGCCATTAATTTCACTCACTTGCCAAAAGGGGCGTTGTAGTTGCACCACGTCCGTAGTATAGTATGTTATGTACCCACCGCTACCCTGACACGTGTTCCCTGGGTGGTGTTAAAAGTGCAACAAAAACTGACAACCGTATACTGTCTTCTCGAAGATCTCACGGTTCGAAAATAGTCGACATACGAAAACCAATAACACGGTAGATGAATGAATAAATAAATCAATACCCAACATTGTTTCAGATTGCAACTTACCTCAGCGGGCGCGGCTGGCGCGTGATAGCGGGCTGCCGGCAGGGCGGCCTCGGAGCACGCCTGGCCGAGTCCTGGCTGCAAGCGCACGCTGCGACCACGCCTGAGGACCAGCAACCGCCGCGCCTGGCCACCGTCGAGCTGGACGTGGCCAGGGAAGACTTGCTGGAGGAAGCGGCGAGGGCCACTGCCCAGCACTTACCAGCTGGGGAGCATGGTCAGTACTCCTGCTGTGTAGTAGGATCTACCCCCGTTGCGCCAGCCTATCGTTGAGCAGGAAGTTGCCAGGAAAGACTTGGATATTCAGTGCGTGATAGGTTGTTCGTGCTGAAAAATTAGACTTTGCATGTATTTAAGTAATAGGTACCTATATATATAGCTATCGGTACCTACATACCATATACCTAACCTAATATAAGTATCTACTTTGTAAACGGGCCAGGTGAAACTAATCCGCCTCGAATAGAAATGAGTATACCTAATTACCTATAACCACGGCCTATAACTTAATGCATTGTATAATATACCTGCAAGTCAAGTTACGAAAAACTAACGCACGATTAGCTGCGGTTAAGTTATTATTTAATGATGCAGTTTAATGCTCCGTAATCAACCAAGTAATGGCAACTTTACTGGTAGTAGGGGTTGTTTTGCCTAACAGTGTTACCTCACCTAATTTATTAAACAGTCAGTAAATAGATGAGAGATGCATAATATTCTAATAAATAGGTTAAAAAAATATCGTCAATTTGATGAAACTTGATGAGGTAACTTAGAAAAAAAAATCAATGCAAATAATAAAAAAGGAGCGTCAAAAAAAACACAAAAAGTGTGTGCACTGCCCGGGAATCGAACCCGGGTCGCAAGAATGGGAATCTTGCATGATACCACTACACCAGCAGTGCTTGTTTGTCAAGGACGAAAATTAGCTTCGCATTCAACGTAATTGTAATAAATAATCTTATAATTCGAAATTTATTATTTTGTCATCGTTGACAATATTTTCAGTATGATATCGTAAATCTAATCTTCATTAAAATATATTAATCATAAAACTAAGAACGAAGTTGGTTTGAACATGTAATGCCATCTATTGACGTAGTTCCGCGATAAGTGATTGCCGTTGTAAGACTGAACTGAACGCATAGCAAGTCGTCGCTCGCATGCAGCGTTCAGCGGACCGACGACATAACTAGCTTGCGTATAGATGGCGCGCTAGTAAACAATAATAAGTATTAGGTGTTAAAATAAAAAAAGAGGGCAAAATTGCATCAATAAAACACCTAATTAATATGCACTTGACTATTTGCTCTTAATTTACAATTTATGTCCATACAACTCGACTCTTACAGGCTTGCCTTTATTAAAATTGACAATACTTATGCAATTATGCTGCACTTGAATAATTTATTCAAATTAACTTCAGCTTGCTTACAGTCTACAGGTTTCCTAATCGTGAATAATTTTGCCTTAACTATTCGACGAGCTACAGCTACGACATACAAAAGCTTATTCATATTAGAGATATTATATAAAGCAAAATTAATTCATTCCAAAACTATCACCGTTTGCAATTAAGGTCTATTCTGAACAGTGAGCGATAACGGGCTGAAAATGATAATTAATGAATAATTTCAAATTGTATTTACCATATTAGATAATAAAAGTGAAGTCTTGCGGAATGCGAATAAAAAAAATAGTATTCTTTTGTTTTCTTACTTTGGTTTTATCGATCGTTCATAAATGTGTGTGTAACAAGGATGATTGTGTTTATAGGAATATGGGCGGTGATCAACACAGCGGGCAGCAGCGGGCGCGGCGGCGCCACGTGCTGGGAAAGCGCGCTGCGCACGAACGTGCTCGGCGCGCTGCGCGTGGCGCGAACATTCGCGCCGCTGCTCGCTGCCGCCGCCGTGGATCACCCGCACGCTGGCCGCTTGTTCTACATCGGTAAGTAGCCCTAAGAGTAGGGTTGCCAACCGTCCCGCCTCAGGCGGGTCGTCCCGTTTCCAGCACCTTAAACCCTAGACTAGACGATGCGTCCCGCAAATCTGCGCTCAGAAGTTGGCAACCCTACGTAAAAGGGTAAGCTAAGGATTGGAATAGACTTCAAAAGGTAGCGTTCTACTGTGCCCACTATCCGCCATCGAATGTGAAATGAAACCAGAAATGCATCAAAACGACTACAAAAATATAATTTAGGTCTGGGAGCTACTCAAAACATCCGCATTCGTGACGTATATGTTATGTGTGTGTCGTAGAAATGGCTAATAATCGTTCTCTATGATAATCAGTATTCAGTACCTACATAATTCGTTCAAACAAAACATGGTACAAATAGGTGGGTAAATAAATACATCGATCTACATGTTTCGTCATACACATCAGACATGCAAATATAAAATTGTGTTGTACTGTACTGTAACACTCTTATTTATAAAACTTACCAAACCTCTGCTAGCTAAAATTTGTCTGTTCCTTTCCCTCAAACACAAATTTATGTCAGAGTGACAAATAAAGACAAATGAATATTAACGGCACTTTAGCTAATATAGGTTTGATGACCGTTTATGAATAATAGGGTAAGACTTTCCTACTGTTCTTCCAGGCCTGACGTCGGACACGGACTGCGAGAGTCTGTCTCGCGGCGACGACGGCGGCGCGGGCGCAGCGGCCGCCCGCTGGGGCGTGTGGGGCGCCGCGCGCGCGCTCCGAGCCTCGCTCAAGGCGCAGGCGTTACACGTTGTGTTGCTACACGCGCCAGACTTGTCCGCTGCGGAGGTGTATTCGCCGCCCGCGCAGCTGACTGTTCCGAGTCAGCCGGCCAGGTACAGTCAGCAAAAAAAGTTCTCTACCACTTTTGGACTTTAACGTACACATAATAGAGCCGAAAAGTGGTAGACAACTTTTTTGGTCGACTGTACCTATACCGTGTATTACGTCCATTGTTTTAGATAACACTCCAAGCCAAGTTACTTAAAAGATTTGTTGAGAAGGCGATATTTATGTATGTAGGTACAGGTACATAGGTTAAGGACGTTTCGACACGTGTTGCACCGGTCATGTTCGCGGCAGAATACCCGAGGTATGTTGACAAAGCGCGAGAGTGTAAAATTTTATAATTTCCAAGGAATTTTACTGAGTTACGTTCCCTAGAGGTAGAGCTTGATGGGCACCGTGCGCGCTTATTATCGCAAGAAATCTGGCAGAAGGTATTTTTACCTATTACTTATTTATCCATACCTATAGGTGGGCTACCAACCAACCCTACCAAGCTTACCACCCAACCAACCAACCAACCAACCCAACCCACCAACCACCCACCACCAAGCTACCAAGTGGGTAATAGGTACTTACTTGGACGCAGACGGGCCTGACCCAGATGGCCAGGCCCAGACGGAGATAGCGGGGTGATCTGGATGCATTTGCCAGCGATTGGGAGGAAGGATCAACATGGCCAGCAGACACATTTACTAATTTATCAATCATATTTCCAGCCGGCCAGATACGCCGAATTCCGACGTGAGCTCCTCTACAACTTGCGCGGTGACAATGCCCGGCGAGGCTACCGAGTACAGCGCCAAGGTTCTCCCCACCAGCGCCCTCAAGCTGCTCGAGGAAGCCCTCACCACGCCAGCCCCCAGGGACACCTACTACCTGAAGATGAAACACGACTCCTGGTTCACACGCATGCCGTCTTTACGAGTCACGCATTAACCGCCTTCCTGTGTCTTGGTTTATCAATACCAAAGGGGATCGGTCCACAGGTGGAACTATGATAATCGGAGCTCGATGTTCGTAAATCATCCCTATTGCACTTGTTAATTGAGATTTACGAGTAAGAAGAATTGTGTACGACGGTACACGAACTTTGATCTTCGATTCTTGAAGTATCGTCTTAGAAGTGGGTATATATGTCTTCCTGATTACACATGGCTAAAAAATACCTACGCAGTGGTTCAAAACAAAAGAATACGCCAGTGGATCATGATTTCGTTTATTTTACGAATTATTAGGTCTTCATCTGAAATTTCGAATACAAGATAGACGTATTTTGTTTTTCAACCTGAGTAAAATGTAAATTAATTAATGTCAGAATATGGTGAGTATTAGTCATAATAATCTCAACATAATGGGCATTACCTACTTAAGTTTTTAGTGGTAAAGTTAGGTTTTCTTCCAGGTACCTATATGTATATCTACTAATATTTACCTAACATTTTCAATTAGGTATTTCTTTCTTAGTTGGCGGATTTGCGCGCGTTTTCTGAGTAAATAATGTTATTTATGAATTGATAAGCACTTACCTTAATATAATTGTAATGGTATCTCATAATGAGTATTTCCGCGTTAACCTGTTTGGTATTGATAAACTTAAAGAGATCCTAAACTATTTCCCTTGATTCAATTCAGGTGAAGGTGCCAAATGTTCTCCAATCTATTTACAGTTTCATTTACTCGTTTAACTTTAAGCGTCAATTTGTTTACTTATTTGTATTTTACGTTAGTTTTTAATTTTATTTAACGACCTCCTTATCCCACATCGAAGGCACGGCACGGGATAGAGATGTAAAGTGCCAAACTTTGGTCTGAAAGGACTGACTGATTTTGATAAAATTTCGACTTGAAATAATTACATTTAGTTTAGGAAGTGATGGTCAGTCCCTTCAAACTTTTAAAACGATGCTGACGGATCATTTTCTGTCACTACTCGAACACTTGCTAATTGGTGTAAATGGATATCACTTAAGAGCGCTTTTACGTTAATGAGTTGGCAACTGAAACCGCGCTCTTATCGGGCGGATATGAGATCAACCTACCTTATAGGCAGCACCAAGTAGATAGCTACATCATACCAATTCCATTATATACAATTTACGAGTATATAGAGGTAAGAAAATATTGTAAAATCTACTTAATTAAGCGGGTTTAGTCCAGAAGGATCAGACACGCTTTTATTAGGTACCTACCTTAACCCGAAATAATGTTGACCTCTTGCATCGTGTATCATATCTACTTCTGGTGCTGACTGAACCCAATGATCCAATCAGATTGAAAAATGATGCAATTGTACCTAACATAAAACCGCAGAACCGGCCTTCTGCAAGAGATTTTTTCGTACTACCTACACTCTGATGTAAAAGCGTTCAAATTGTAAATACTTCAAGCTTACACAGCTAAGCTAATGCTTGAATTTGTGGTTTTGAATGAGTGCATAATATATTATTTGCTATCCAGTGAAATGAATTTATTGAATGAGAATAATACAGAATCTTTAGCCTCGTGTAACTTAAGTTTTTGTAATGCAATGTACTCAATCAAGTCGTCTAATCGTTAGTTTTACTGATGGTTAATGTAAATAATGTTTGTATATTAAAAACCTTCTATTAAACGGAGTTTTATTGGCTGACTGATACCTACATATGACAAGGTTCCTCTCTTCTTCGCCAAAGTGACTGGACAATAGTCCGCAGTCCGCATAGCTTATAGCGTAGGTAATTAGTAGTTTCGCTGGTCAGTTACAAAAAGACAAAGTATAAAACGAGACTTTAACTGATGTAGTAAAAAACAAAACACTTTCAAATTAAGAAAGATGAATTATTCTTAAAGGCCTGTTGGGTTCTAAGGGAAGGCGCGTCCCCAACCAATCTTTGCTTGCTTTTCCTCTTAGTCATTTAATGTGGGAATTAATATCTTACATATGTTCCAAGAAAAAACAAAACGCGTGGACAAATAATTTATTATTTTTATTCAATAGATTCTCTTGCTACTAACACGAGGGCTCAGCTATCTTCAAATTATCAAACGCCACCCACAAATTATAGTTCTGCAGACACACCAGCAACCCTCCTTCCCCCGTGAGGTCCTCCTTATCAACGAGGCTAGTGCACACCCAATACTGAAGGGTCCCTGACCCTCTTTGCTGCCAGTGCGCAGCGGTACTGACCGCGAACCAGGAATAGTCAGTGCTGTTGGTAACGTAGTATTGGGTATTTCCATCGGTGCCCTCGTATTTTAGGCAGAGGGAATCGAGGTTCCGAACACTGAAAATGCAAACGTAACTCAACGCCCTTGCAAACTAAGGTGACCCTCGCTCAATCCCTCTTAATTCCCCTTTTGGACTATGGTGACATTGCTTTTCTAGATGTCAATGAGGAACTGCTGAGTAGGCTTGAGAGATTACAAAATGTCTGTATAAGGTACATATTTGGCCTGCGTAAATACGACCACATCTCTGATTTCCGCACACAGCTCGGCTGGCTACCGATCCGTCGGCGCAGAGATGTGCACATCCTGTCGCTACTTTTTAACGCTCTCTTCAGTCCTACTTCCCCCCCTTACCTGACTGAAAGATTTACGTTTATGGCTGTTGGCAGCGGTCACCGCTTGAGGTCGAGTGCTAACCTCACACTGGCTATACCCTCTAATAAGACGCGCACCTATTCGAGGTCTTTCACGGTGCGAGCCGTCAAGTTGTGGAACGGTATACCGTTGTCGCTTAGGCAGTCCCAGTCTGTGGCATCATTCAAGGATAAGTTGAAAAAGTTGTGGCTCTCCAATGACACGTGATTTAATTGGATACATTTTATATATATTATTTGTATATATATGGATATATATATGTATATATATTATTATGTATTAAATATATATGATTATTATATGTATTGTATTTGGTAGTTTGTAGTATATTAGGTAGTTTGTAGATATATATATATATAGACTTTGTACACGTGTTTGTCTATCTTCTGGTTCCTGTCTCCACTCAATTGCTCAAAGGTTAACTGGAAGAGATCCCTTTTAGGGATAAGTTCGCCTTTGTACCAAAATGTCCTTATTTGTTTGTATTTTTTGTGTTTTTTTTTGTGTACAATAAAGTTATTACATACATACATACATACAACGCCATGGACTCTAGGAAATTATAGTATCTACCTGCTTACACTGTTGTAGAAGATATAAATAGAAATACATGGGCGAGTGAGTCGAGGCCGAGCCATAGGCGAGGTGCATAAAGATTTAAAATACTAGCATCGGTAGCAGTGGCGGTCCGTCAAAAATATTCAGGAAAGCCGTAAATAATTTGGCTTTCTTATTCTTCTTGAGCCGTATTAAAAGAACTGGACTGGCTGAAAATTAGGCAAGCCGGAGGGAATCGAGTTGTATGGACTGGACGCTCCGCCACTGATCTGTAGGTACGATGCGCTCGACTGCTTTTCTTTACTTAGGCAACAATAATTATATCAATAATGTCACACCTGGCCATAAAGTGGCAATTACCGCACGCTCTGCGCGTGGAAAATCCCACTTCCTAGCCAGGGAGTGACATAAAATGATTTACTTACCACGGATCGCATATTTATCGCCCTCTGGCGTCAAATACCTGCGATCTAAGACATTCTTTGTTTTACCGCACTTGGTAAGTAATGTACTATTGTTGTGTTACTTGTGAACTTACCCAAACCCCTGATTGCACACGGTAGTCAAAAATGTACCCCGAGATTGTCCATACACGTTCAACATGACCAGTTGCCTCGCCGCAAACGTAGAGTAGATGCAACTCTTCACGCCAGGTGGCCGAGCTACCAGCACAGCGTCTAGTGGCTGACCACCGAGACTAAAATTGGCTCTTATAAGACCGTATATCGAAGGTCGTAGTCTCGAGTGAAGTAAATTAGGCACGTTGTGATCGAAATCCCATCCCGGCAACAGACTAGCCAGTGAGTTGGGCACAGATGCGAATGTGATGTTGGGAAAGATTTCCTTTATGGCTCGAGCAACCTTGTTCAGGGCAATGAAATCCAGAGAAAGGCAAGCCAATAGATGTCCATTTTCCAGTTCGTCAGGTGGGAATAGGGACGAAGATTCTGCAATAATATAAGGTAAACACGACACTGTTAGCTACAAGTATTTAGAGTACTTCGTGGGTAAGCCATGATTAATTGTGTTGAGCTTTACATGCATATCTATGTGTGCGTCAGCGTAGGAGCTATGAGTTCACGTTGTCCATGTATGCGTACGTATGTGTCACACATACAACAATGGCTCGCGAGAGCTTCCTTTGTACCATTCAATTTGTATGAAACACAGACCATTGCTTAACAAAATAGCGTCATCTATGAACACTTGAACACAACCGAATAGCTCGTTAATAGATGGCGCCGAATATAAACGGCCAGCCAGGGGCCCACTTCAAAAAGCTTTAAGTTTGAATTATTCCATTTTTTAACTGGCAACACTAGTTAAAAGGGCCACCATCATTGTTCAAAGGGCCTTGGTAATCTTGGTATTGCCAGTGAAATGCTTGGGCCCATGTTCAGCGGGTCTACTCCGAACAGCGAAATCCGAAATTCGTATCGTGCCTTCCCCTTCACCTTCGCGTTCTTCACTATAACAGTGAAAGGGACGGCACTATGCGAAGTTCGGATTTCGATGTCCCGGTTCGGTGGTCGGTGGCCCGGATATGTGTTGAGCGGAATACCAAAATCATCACACAACACACACACATCAAATCAACACACACACACAACACATACACACACAGAACATCTTCAAAGAAACTTACTGTAATTCAAACCCGGGACGCTGTGCGTGAGAAGGAAGCCGCCTTGCCCCCCGGCCATGACCACGCCCCTAGCTGAGGCACGACCATCCTCATCGTTCCGGGAGTCGAAAGTGACCATGGCTCTGCCGCTCCGATTCAAATAAGTACGCTAGATGAATAGGTAATAATATCAGGTAGGTTAGGTAATATCTCGCTCGGTTCTAGCTCCTAATCGAGGCACAATAAAAACTTGCATCCGAACATTCCTAATATTCCCATAGATGCTAGCGACATCTATATCATAGCATCTACGTACGCCGAAATCTCGAAGTGATGAGTGTTTTTATATTCAATGTAATTCGGTCTTTGACAAACGAATTAGTATAATTAACATATTAGAGATGTAATTTTAAAATTGCATTTGACATTTCCATCGATTACACTCGATTGAAATGTAAATTCGAACTGAACAGTCGACTTACTATACAATACAGGGTGTGTAACATGAGCAAATGATGAAACGTTACATTAATTAAGCCTACAGTAGGTCTAGGTACTTTTATCTCACGAGCGCGGGATAGCCATAGCTGTAGTTGTGACACATACCAACACATGGACAATGTGAATGTGAACTCACAGCTCCTACGCTGACGTACACATAGACAATGCATGATGTTATAGCTCACCACACAACCATGGCTCACCCGTGCTCGTGAGATAAAAGTACCTGCAATTATTTCCAAATAAATGCTTAATAGAAAAAAAAAGTTACTTTATTAATTATTTCTTACGCAGAAACCGTCTTCGTGTATTTTATTTATTACTCTTGGAATAATGTTAATAACTCCTTATATTAATACCTACCTACACATTTGGTAGTCCCTGACACCACGTAAAATCATGTCAAAGTACTTACAGGGTGAGCAAGTATATAATTCTTTAATTCAGGCATTTTTTTGGCGACTAGATTTTTTAAAATATAATATACAAAACTAGAGAATAAATAAGAATTTTACCTTATAGTTTGGCATCAAGGTATTACTCAACATGTTATCGCCTGTAATATCCACTGGCGATAGCATCCACCGACCATTTGTATCTGGCGTTAGGAAGCTGAAGTTCAAACCACTCGGATGGACCACTTTGGCTGGGGGCTTGTATATGTACCACCTATTGCACCAATGCGTATTATTGGCGTGAAAAAAAAATTTGATTCCCATTCAAAGGGGGCATAATACCGTACCCTTTACTGTATGTTCTTGGTTTGCCCCTACCACCACCTTACTAATGAAAGGCCGCATTTCAATATCTTTACGGGTCAAACAAAATAGGGTATCAAACAAGTCACATCATATTATAGTACATTATTCGACTTAAATCGCTACTCCCATATCAGACTCAGAAATATTTAAACATCATGTATTGAATTTGATTGAATCATGTTTATCGCATAGTATATACTCAACTATGTACCTAGGTACAAAAAATGTACGTATTTTGTTGCCTAAGTATTATTATTGTTTTTCACATTATACACAGTATTTACACTCCAGGGCAAAGTTTCAGGGTATTTCACTTTTTTGCACTATACTTATTCCTCGTAAATAGGTATAACATCCCTTATCCTTACCAAGCCACAGGTTTGTTTGCATTATCCCGACAGTGTTGTCCTAAAATATCGTTTATAATTATATCGCCCTTATAGCATCTCAGTAAAGTTCCAATTCCAAACAAGTAAAAAAACACAAAACTCATTTTGCGCTACGAAATGCTGGCTAGGTGGAATCTAACCATGACCATGTTTAGTGGAGCAAAACCATTTACCTACTGAATTGTAGGGAACGTAAAAATAAATATAAATATCGGGTAACCATAAAAGTTATCGAAAAACAATTGAATAATCGCAGTTTCACAGATTGAGTGAAGATTACAGCTACTACTAGTTTTTTACTCTTTCATTTCAAAAGATTTTCTTTTAACTTGACTCTGGCTTTATCGGGGCCAAAAAACGATAGGCGTTCGCTATTGGAGAGTGACCTAGGGAAAAATCCAGGGGAACCTCCGACACGGCATCGCGGGCGGTTTAACCCTTCGACCGCCAAAGCGATAGTGTGTCGTCGTGCCCAGTACGCCAAGCACTGTTTTTTTGGTGTAATGTCTAAACCAATAAAAACAGTTCGTAATTGATTTTTTAATATATTGATCAAAGTACACCTTCACTCGGACCTTTTAAGTGGTTATTGGCGTGGTGGGCACGACTACAAACAACCACTTTATATGTTCTTGGCGGTCAAAGGGTTTAACCATGGAATACCTACTTAGTTTGCGCTCCAGTGAGATTGGTTGAGCAGCTTCAACCGAATCTGAGTGTATGAGTGGCAAAAGACTTACGTACCTAGATCGCCTTTACTTACGATACGATACAATACTCAGTTTATTGCACTCACTCAAATTATTATTATTATTCATTTATTTCGAGTATCACAAAGACTCGTATCATATGTACGCGGTCTCAGGTACATCAACGAGATGCTCGCATCAGCACCGCAGTGTGATATTTTTGCAAGTACTTGGATGAATATATGTGTAGAGTGCATGAAGTTCTGTGAGGTGATGGATAAGCGACCGTCTTCTGTATTTTATTGATTTAATATTATTAATTTCGCAGTGTCTTAGGCTTAAGTCCTGTTAAACTGTGTAATTCTTTGGAATAATAAAAAAAAATTACAATACAATAGTTGAAATGAACTATGAATATGAATGTACGTCAGCGTCATATAGTATGTAGCACTTATTCTGAAACGTTGGTTTGAAACCAACTCAAGTTAACCATTACATTAAAACAGCATGGTCTAGAATAATTTCGAGGACGTATTTACTATTATTTACCCTGAGCCTGACCGTTCATCATTAAGTGTGGCTTTGATTCCCATCAAGTGAAACACAGTTATTTTACTTACATATAAAACTTTATTTTAAATTATCTCATGTATATTATCTTAAATTATATACATTATGCTTATTTATAAATACACTCGTGCAATACCAATGCTTAGGTATCCTTCGGATCGTATGTGACATGGGAATGGTGACTGAAGTCGATTTGCATTGAACCCTTGCATTGAAATGTTATTTCAAAAACGTTCTAGAATAGTCCCTATTATTAACAAATCATGTAACTTTGGTTTTTGATATTATAGGACTTATACACTCATGTATTTTTTACGTTTTTTCTTACACTGCATTTTTTGGTTTGGTTTTCTTTTCAGAATCGTGTCCTGTGAATTTTATTAGTTTAACAATATGATCTAAATTTCCTTTCCATACAATGTTTTAGGTTTTAACGATGTGACGATCCATACAAAATGGATGAAACAACCTCATTTGGTAGACTAAAAAATAGGGACTTCTTTCGTTTGTCAGAGTTAAGAGTTTTCATGATTTTCAGCAAGAAAACCAAGTCATTTTCCAAATTCTAAAATTAATGACAGTTGCATACATTTTCCGACGCGACAGCACTTGTGAATTGACCTACAGCAATAGAACATTATAGAAGTTATCGGCGTTTCTAAATCATTCAAACCATGACGACGGACAAACGTTCCACGCCTATATTAGACTACTACGTTATTTCATCCACGGCATGGTCGAATAATCAAATCCAGTTTATTTGATGTCAATGCCCGTACAGAATCACGTTCCTCCAAAAAAATTACCGATGTACAAGTCAGCAAAGAAAGTCCTCTACTACTTTTGGACTTTAACCTGCACATAATAGAGTCGTAAAGTGGCAGAGCACTTTTTTGGTCGACTGTACATTTGTACAATATAAATGGTAACTTTAAATTCTACATTCACCTCATTTGATTTACACAACCTTTTTTCATACCACGGGCCCCACAGCCAGTGCGGGGAGTAAGTAGTTATTTATTGCACGATTGCACAGACTCGACCAAGTGAGCGAAATTTCCCCATAGAATAGGACCCGATGTGCATACGGTGCCGCCTCCTCGGGATTCTTGTGGAAACTGAAAAAAAAACATATTATATCATAATTTAATAATCATCAAGGAATAGAAATACGACGTCTTAAGGCTTGGTGACACCGCTTGCGCGACGCAAGCGAGACGCTGCGCTGCGCGCCAAAATGTATGAAACCGTCCCGTTCGCGTCGCGCAACCTGTGTGACGTCGCTAACCTGTTAGCATACGTTCCGGCGCGCTGCGGTCGCGTCGCGCGGACGTCGCGCAACGCGGTGTGACCAAGCCTTTACGGCTTAGAGCCCGTTCAGACTTGCGGGAACCGCACAGTGCGATTTCCGCGCGGTATTCTTTATATTTATATATATATAAAAGCGTGGTTATGTCTGAACGCATCGGAACATTTTCATGTTCATCCGTTTTTTTTTAACATTATTAGGATAACAATAAACATAGATGCAGTGATCGTAAACTTTTGTCCCAATGTTACTTAACTTTTGTTACGTAATGTTTTCCAGCGTGCGCAAGATACACCTAAATGACATTTTCTATCCCAATAATATCAATCAGATCTACATAGCCAAAATATAACACGTTACATAATCAGCTAGAAGGTAGTAGTTTCAACTGTTTTAAGAATCTCTCTTAAGTTGCTCTGTCGATATCACACACAATTTAGTGTCTTGTCTTATTTACACACTACACACTAGAGATAAACTACGATAACATGTCCCTCGCCTCCAAAATTCAAAAGCTTCTATGTAAGTGTAATAGTACATTACTTACCAAGGGCGATAAAACAAAGAATGTCTCAGATCGCAGGTATTTTACATATGCGATGTGAGGCTTTCTTTATTATCGCCCGTGGTAAGTACAACATTTTATGTCACCCCCTGGCCAGGTAGTGGGTTTTTTCGCGCGCGGAGCGTGCGATAATGGCCAATTTATGGCTAGGTGTGACATAAAAGTATTTATCACTGGTATATTCAAAATTTTGTGTCAACTAAGTTTTTTGCAGAATACAATTTTTTCCCTGACCTTACCATGAGCTTCCCTGACTTTCCAGAAAGTGGACACCCCGATAAAGGACCACCAGGACTCCCGACGCACGTGTGCATGCTGAGACAGCCGTCAAACAAAAAAGATGCTTTATAAATACTTTCATAATTACATAACGTCGGGGATAGTGCAATACCGGGTAACTAGCACTGGTAAATACTGCGTATCTGCACACCACCCCTAAAACAAATCCGCGTAACTGGCATTGGTTAATACCGCGTATCTAACAAATGTAGCCAAATTAACATGTTTCCGCCAACGAACGTAAAATCCTGATTAGAATATACCAGTTCAACCACCCGTCGCATTTAACCAATAGCGAGCTAGTTATTTCTTAATAAAAATGCCGCGGCTCATATACTCTCAAGCGGCGATCTCCGCGTTTTATGCTTCTCCTGTAAAGTTGGGTGTTGTGTAGATACGCAGTATTTACCAGTGCAAGTTACGCGGTTTTGAATTATGGTCGTTGTGTAGATACGCACTATTTACCAGTGCTAGTTACGCGGTATTGCACTATCCCCGACGTCAAGTAGAAGTGTTTTGAATTTTGGAGGCGCGGGACACGTCATCGTAGGTTATCTCTACTAAGGAAAGTCGACTCACCGCCCTGTTGATGTCTCCCACGCAGACCCAATAATCTGCAACTTTAGTGTCTTGGCTGTTGTGCATCTTGTGAGCGACGGCCACCGCCCACTTCGAGTGGTCGTGGTGGGAGGTGAAGGACATACGGGCCAGCGGGAACTTCAGACGCTCGATGTTTCGTACTCTGAAATACAGGAAGGAATTGTTCGAATAATTTCATGACATGCGCTGCCAGTCTACCATTAAAACACCCGTTATACGGCTCGGCCACGACTTCGAGCGGCAGCGGCAGCAGTTTTCCTAATACATTGCGTGTAATCCTTACTAACCGCAGTGCGTTGCGCGTATCGACCGCGCAGTGAACAGGGAAAACGCTTGTCGCGACGGAATTTGCGCAAAGTCGTAGCCGGGCTGGTGGGGTTTACACTGAGGCGGAGCGGACCGGAAACGCGTAAAATTTACCAATCAAATTCATTCATTATATAGAAGCGGAGTGGAGTGGTGGGATGAGACTAATCAGCGTGAAGTGAATTTGTTGTGAATTTAATTCTCCACAATAAACTGTATTCACCTGCAAGGTTTCTTACAAGAGTTTATTACGTGAACTTACTGAAAGTTCCTGTTGCACTCAGAGTCCAAGGTTCCTGGCCCATTGGTCCATGACTCCACCAGTAGGTCTGACTGCAGCACCTCGGCGACGAGACCACTATACAGGTCATCGTTGAACATTGAGGTCTTCGCGAATGACAGGAACTTGCGCCCCGCTAGGGTTTCGAAGCTTTCTATGTGGTACCTGAAAAATGTATTTTAGCTTAGAGTAGACACATATAGCTCAGGACATATCTACATCAGAGTTTCAAGTTATCCTACACAACACTACTAACAAAGCCTTATTTATACACGTACGAGACTCACAAGCGAGTAAGGTCCGACCGAGATCTCGGTCTCGGTCTCGGCTATTCTCGGCCAAAATTCGAACCGAGAACTCGGTCTCGGTCTCGGCCAAATCGAGCCGAGATTATCGGCCGTAGCCAAGACTATGCAATTATCTATGATTGGTGAATTTGAATTTGCCACGCGCCTGTGGAGCCGCACGAGGTGATCTATTGGCTGGTAGTTTTGTTCGCCATTGATTTTCGCCATGTTGATTGGTTACGTAATACTTTTCAAACCAATTATGACACTTTGCCGCAATTGCAGACGAAGAGCGTAGACACAATCTCAGTGGGCACAAATAAAAAAAAAAAAAAAAAATTACAAATTGCAATTTTTCTCTCACATTTTTAAATTCTCGGTTTCGGTCTCGGTCGAGAATTAAATTCTTTCTCGGTCTCGGTCTCGGCCGAGACAAAAAAGGTGTCCTCGGTCGGACCTTACAAGCGAGTGTCATTACACTGCGGATCACGGAGGTATAACAAGTTCAATCGCTCTATAAAACCGCGCAATGTATTTAATTACTAGAATCCGAGTCTCGTAGTATTAGGACCTTTACGCACAGGATCGCACTCAGCCGACCTAACAACGCCGTTGTTACAAGATACGGTACAGTAGCCATTAAATATATCCGTACTTTTCAGAGTGCTCAAAAATATCTGCCATGCTCAGTATCGCCTTGACAATAGAGTCGTATTCAGATATTCTGTGTTCGCTCCGCTATATCTGATAACGGCAGACATTCTTTGGCTATGATGTCGATGTTAAACGAAGTGTACTGTTTATTTGTCTTGTTAATTAAATACAAGTGTCATTTAACTACTTATAACTGTAAAACATTTAAACAATACGACACAAACATAACAATAACAAATACCAAACATATTACGAACACGATACGATACGAGTAATGACTGTACAATGTTGAGCAAATGACCTAATTATTTATTGAATACGAGTGTTTTGTTTCATACCTAAACTTGAACTATTTCCCAGAGTTGTTGTGTATTGAGTTTAAAATTCTTTACATGCCTGGCCCATACAACGTGCCGATTTGTCGGCAGTGACTAAAGTCGATTTCTAAATTTATCTCCATGCCAATAGTTAGCCCCTTACAGCCACCGACAAACCGTTTTCAGAAAACAACATGTAAGTATACGTAGATATAGCTCACCTAGATAAGGGGCACCGCAGAACGACATCTCGCTCATATTTGGAGCAGCCCAACTGGGGAAGTACCTCCAGCTTAAGGCCCTATCAAGGATGTGCTGTGTCGAGGGTGAGAACCTGTATAAAGCGGGTATTACACTGTCCAGAATTCAGGACACTTAGAAGGGTTCGGACCTATACGTTAGAGCGAGATGCTTCAACTCCCCTCCAATAGTCAGGATTCTGAATTCAGGACAGTGTAATAACCGCTTAAGTCTCTAGCTGTCACCCCGGATCCTCAATTCAATAAGAAGTCGGCAACGCGCTTGTGATTCTTTTGGGGTCGCAGGCGGCAGGTTCATATGTTGCGGTGCCTGCTTACCATCATCCAGACCGTAAGCATGTTGGTCACCATTAGAAAAATAATACTTACCAGGGCGACGCATCAATCGTCTTATTATGCACCACGTCGACCAAAGTCGGCAATTCACTCTCGTATTCTGGCGGTATGTGGCTGTGCACCACTAGCGGCTCATTGTACTTCAGCTGTACGGCGATTTGGTTCACCGTGGCGGTCTGCACTGACATGCAGAGCATGGACTGGCCGTATCGCATGCCAGTCGCTGGGTAGCTGTAGCCGGTTCCGTTCAAACCACTTCCTGTTAAGTAGAATGTCAATCAATAATGGTCCATTTTACGAAGATACA
The DNA here is from genome assembly GCA_951800055.1 of Cenopis cana. NCBI lineage: Eukaryota > Metazoa > Arthropoda > Insecta > Lepidoptera > Tortricidae > Cenopis > Cenopis cana. The sequence continues at coordinate 6,901,750 of OX637486.1, read as the reverse complement.
CGTTACATATTTCCTGATGGCAACACAGCGGTATCATCATCATCAGCCTATATACGTCCCACTGCTGGCCTCCTCTCATAGATTGAGAGGGATTGGGCAGTAGTCCCCACGCTCGCCCAGAGCGGGTTGGGGATTTCACATACAACTTTAAATTTTTTCGCGGATGTATGTAGGTTTCCTCACGATATTTTCCTTCACCAAAAAGCTAACGGTAAAAATTGGTACAAGCTGGGATTCGAATCCACGACCGCCGCTTGGCAGCCGCATGATTGAACCATTGGGCTGCCGTAGCTGACACAGCGGTATGTATGCTCGACCAATATATGGCCCTTTTGACTAATATTGTAGGTTTAAGCCTTATTTACACACGTAGGAGACTCGCATGCGAGTTTCATTACACTGTGGGTCACGGACGAGGTACGGTCACGTGCATTAATTTAGGACCCATTTCGCAAACTTTCTCTTTGAATTTCTATACTGTTTGACAGTACTGTCAACCTTAAGGGGGTCCCAAATTAAAACTCGTGACTGTACAACGAGTTCAATCCGTCATAAATGTATTAATTTATTTTGACATTCAACTCACCGTCAGGCACCGGCGGGAACCTCGGCACAGAATGCACGAGCCACATTGAAGTAAACTTGTCTCCCATAATAACGCCCTTCGTGTGGCCTTTCTCGACTCTATTCTTCAGGAACTTAGAGTGCATTTTGCACATCTCGGCCAAGTCATAGTCGTCGTAGTACTTATCGCCTAGCTTGAATTTCTTATACTTCTTCATAGAGGGCTCAGTAAATTTCATTTGACCTGTAAGTCATATGTTATTTTTATGAAAACGGCATTTTTGGAGCAACATTTTTTGTGCGAGAGTTTCCGAGGGACCTCTAATGGTTTCTTGACATCATCATCATCAGCTTATATACACTACCGGCAGAAAATTTGGCCCAAAAACTTTTCGTGATTTCAAACTATAAGTGAATAAATTAAATAATGTTTGATATATAAAAATGCATTTATCTAATTTGGGCCCAACTGCCGGTGAGTATATATGTCTTACTGCTGTTGCTGCATGGACTTCCTCGCATTAATGATGAGAGGGAATGGGAAAGTCCCGTGGGAAAGTGCGGGTTGGGGACTTCACATGACACCTTTGACTTTCTTTCCAGAAAGATGCAGGTTCCCTCACAATGTTTTCCTTCACAGAAAAGCTAAATATCATGTAATACACTTGCCTTTTTTCAAAAACTCATTGGTACAGTCAAGGACACCAATATGTATACACTTTTTCACCTTATTCCATTGAAATACTATCCAAAAATTTATACATATTGATTCCCTCGACTGTACAAGTAGGAATCCCACAACTCATATCAATGAGATTTTGACTATCTAGGGCTCACAAATTTAGAAATAAAAATTTAGGCACCAAGCAGGTCTCGAACCTGCGGCCTCCTGGCATTCGCAGCCAGTTGCTCTAGCCAACTGAGCTATAGGTGCAACCCACACCCCGCCTCTAAATTCTTCAACCATTCCTTCATTTATACAAACGCCTTAAGGGAGGCGTACATTTGTGGTTTGCGTTAGCAGCGTTACTGCTTAGTACAAAATTAAATTTAATTTATCTAGGCCTCATTATAATTAAAATATGGTCAGGGCCCCCAAAAAGTTAACCCCATTCAAAGTTTTTCATTTCTCTCACCTTTACGGTTTGAATACATTTCAGCAACATGTAGCAGGATATCTGGCTGATTCTCCAAGGCTGGGGGCTGATCATTGTATATCACAGAAAGTGTATTCTTGGACTGCAATTAAAGTTATAATGGATCTCAATCTAATGCATGTCTCATCTTATAGGTATGGCACAAAAAAAAATTGTTTATCCAGGTAAAAGTGACCTACACAATGATAGTGAATTATGGTAATGATAAAGTACAAAACAATTATAGGTCATTTGCACTGAAAGAAATCGTATAAAAAAAAATAAAAATTATTAATTAATTTATTAATTAATGTTAATATAAATTTCAATTAAATCAGAAGCAAAATATGGTGACGTTAAATAATTATGGCCTTGCTTACATCATAACAGGAAAAGTGACTAATAACTATGACCTACTCATATCTGTTTCATAAACTCAAGTCAGTAACTTATTTATAATAGTTACAGAAATCTATGAAAAAACTGTTTTTGACTATCAACAAGATAATAATTACATTAGAAATAAAAGAATAATTGATATACTTAGGCACCAAGCAGGATTCGCAGGTGTTGCAGGTTCGAATCCTGCTTGATACCTAAGTTTTTCAATTCTCTCCTTTATTTCTAAATTTGTTTTACTGCTTAATTACTTTATTATATTGCTAGTGTTCTTAAATAAAGTTACCTGATACATTGGCTGCAGTGTCCTACCCAGCATGGAGTTTGGGCTAGCAATGGACAAGTCGGACATAACCCACCCTTGCCGCAATTTTGAAGGAATCAGGTACATGTAGGCTACCCCTTTTCGCACAAGGGGGTTTAAATGGTTCTTCTCCCGAGGCAACTTGTAGATGTAAAACCTGAACAAAAAATTGTGTACAAATTGCGTATAGATAACACACTAATTGTGAGGCACACATACATAACATAAATTATTCCCATTGAAGTAGATGTGCACCAGAGTTGTTTTGCGGATGATTTTCTCTTAGATTAAGTACTGGTGGATGGGATCCCTGGCCAGATAACAAAAGAATGTTATGTTTTGTTTTGTTTGCTGGAAGAGGACGGGCTTATTTACATATTATGGCAGGTTAATTCATTGTCATACATAAGGAAACCCCTCTAATTTTTCAAATATTAATTTTTAGTTGTAGACTGTTTCCATTACTTACATAAATTAATAATTACCAAAGCAAATTAATAACCATCACAATGTAATTACATCACTTTACTAACAAAGGTTTATAAATCCATAAAGATTAATTACATTATAAAAACTGCTTATAAAATTAAATGTATACTTACCAGTCAACTGGTTCACCTCTATCATCCCTACATTGTTGTGCTAAACCATCACAATTATTCACAAATATAATAAATACGATAAAACACAAGCAGCGAAGCATCGTGATGCGTGTTTATTTCGCGGAAACCGAACTCAAAGTAATAGAAGGATGTTTATACAATCACGTTGTCATTAGAGTACCTACGAGTTGATTCACGCATTGCAGTTGAAACTATTAAACAATCCATTTATTTACATAACAATCAACAAACATGGCTAGGATTTCCTTTACGATTTGGTTCATTCATTTGAATTCAAAATATTTTCGGTTGTTTTTGTTTTCTTTGTGTAGCAAAGCAAAGTGACGCATACGCATTGGCGTTGGCGCACAGTGTGACCAGGTAAGAAAAATATCATAATATTGGTGTTTTTTTCCAAAATTTAATAATGTAGTTGAACTCCCAAAATGATGATGATGATGATGAGCTCCTGACCGATTTCGGCCTCAGCGACTGTATATTCTAGGTTTTAGTTAAGTCTTAATAGGCGTTACTTATGTACTGGAGTGCCGTTGTTCCACTCTTTGGTGCGCTCTTAGGTGACTTATGTACCCGATCTTTTTTGTAAAGGTACGAGCACATTTTGAGCAGGTTAACACCCCGCCAACATAATTGTAACAGATGGCTGCTGGTGGACGCGCCTTCAGCTCGTCTCTTTTTCTATCGAGCTCGTTACAACGCTCAGTTTCGAAGGAGTTAACCTGCTCATGAATGATTCGTCGCCATTCGGGACGTCGTGCTGCTTTCCTTTCCCACCGAGAGGGCTCCAACTTGCAACTTGCACTCCCAAAATAATGTGAATATGTAATAAAATATATACCTATATTCGATTTAGTATACCAGCATCTTCCTCGGTAGTGGTATAATAATTTGGAGGGCCTACCGCAAACGAAATTTCTCCCTCTCTATCGCTCGCATATGCAAATGTGACAGAGAGGCAGATATTCGGTTCGCTACAAGCCCTCTGGTTCGCGGTAGGCCTTCAGTAACCTAATCTGGCGTAATATTACAATACGACCGCTTTAGCTTAGTTGGTAGTGACCCTGCGTACGAAGCTAGAGGTCCCGGGTTCGAATCCCGGCCAGGGCATTTATTTGTGTGATGAACACGAATATTTGTTCTTGGATATTTTCTATGTATTTAAGTATCTATTTATCTATATAAGTATGTATATCGTCGCCTAGTACCCATAGTACAAGCTTTGCTTAGTTTGGGACTAGGTTGATTTGTGTAAGATTGTCCACAAAATATTTATTTTGGTTGAGACTGACAGATTTTATGTTAAATTATATCATATATCAATTATCTCATCTATGAGAGGAGGCCTGTGCCCAGCAGTGGGACGTATATAGGCTGATGATGATGATGATGATGATGATATCATATATGGCAGGATGTACTTATACGACAACTGGCTGTATTTATAATGTAAAGCATGTGTTACAGTCTCAACAGCTTTTTTCATCATTCATCATTCACCACCCTAGAACTAAATTGTGGCGAGTTACTCTGAAGCGACAACCAAAAATGTCATTAATCTCAACCAACTGTGCCCTCGTGTGCCCTACTCCGCATCCGTGGTAAAGACTTTACACCTCCATAAGATTCGTTGCTTGGCAGTGTCACAAGTGCGGACACATTATCAACATGATCGCCCCGCTTTCCGCTGACATCCAGAATGCGGCATTATATGTCCTTGACCCTTTTCAACGCCAATGACGAGTTGGGGTCGAAGAGTGTGTACAGTACATATTTCGTAGTCTACTTCCAGCGTTGACGTTAAACCTACTTTGCGGATATAGTCTATTCGGAATGAGAAGCGTAAGACAGGGCGGCATCATATCCTACGCTTCTACTATTTCCGAAAAGACTATCCATTACGGCGTGCAGTCTATATCAACCTCCATGCATTTCTGTAGGGTTCAACTTCGCGTTTGACATTCTGATGTCATGGCGTGTGATTCACAGCGTTCGAATTTGACAGTGTTGAAAAGGGGTTAATCTTGTAATTAATATATCTATGGTTAATCCACATGACGGAGGGTAGGCTCAAAATCATTTACTTACGTAAAAAAAACTAGTGGTGAAAAAATAAATATATAATTGATTACAAATAGTGCCAATATAACAAGTGAGAAACGATTCTAGCTCAGGGTTCGGCAAATTACTGAATGTAGGATGTAGGTATTCCAAGTAAGGCAACACGATAAAAACTTACACTATACGTATACGCTTACTTATTCTACAAAATTGCACTCTATTGTATAACATTGTACAAAGTAAAAAAATAAAATATTTTATTTTATATTAAAACTTATATGTAAATATTTAAAATCATCTCTTAACTCATTTGAAATTATTCAGGTACCAAACCCTTGCTAATATAGAAGAGTATATTATAAAATGGAAGACAATGAATATGCTATTCAATAGCAGCAATAAATGCAACTTTCCTTACATCTTATTACAAAAATAAATAAACATTTTCCCCAAAATACTTCATACTTTTACTGTTGAGTAGGCATAGAAACGGCGGCCTTAGTATGCGAGACATCACTCTGTCTCCAGTAAGACACAACAGTCTTCAATTCCTGGTAGAAGTCAAGACCTTGCTTGCCGCAGAAGTGATTAGTACCGAGGAAGCTGCCACGAGTTCCCGAGAAAGAGAACATAGATAGTGGCACAGGGATAGGGACATTGATACCGACTTGCCCTACATCGATTTCTGATGAGAACTTGCGGGCAGTCGCACCGTTGGTGGTGAATACTGCTGTACCGTTTCCATAGGGATTACTGTTAATCATTTGGATCGCTTCATCGAGGGTGTCTACGAAGAGGCAGATAAGGACCGGGCCGAAGATTTCCTCCTTGTAGCACTCCATGCTAGGTTTGACGTCCGTGAGGATGGTGGGGCCAACGAAGTTGCCCTTCTCAAAGCCAGGTACTTTGATGTTACGTCCATCAAGCACCAGTTTAGCGCCCTCCTTCACTCCTGGTAACAGAAGATTCATGGCGTTAGTGAGGATTAATAGTAGATTGTGTCACAAGGGAGCAAAATGACTTATTTACGGCGTGGGCGTAAATTGAATCCTGAACGAAGCGAAGGATTATATAATAGAATCCCGAGCGTAGCGAGGGATTCTAAAATATAATCCTGAGCGTAGTGAGGGATTCAAGAATTAACGCCCAAGGTGGAAATAATTTTGCTTCCATGTGACACATACTGCTTTTCACATCACCTATTGAGGATAATAAAAGATCTGAAATAACAATGGTTGTGCATTTATTTTATCAAAATCGATACAATACTTAACTATCAAAATCAATACAATACAATTACTCGTTACAGAAAAGTGCCACTTTGATCCCTCGTAGCAGGGAAGAAAAGTACCATTTTGATCCCTCCTAGCAGGGAAGAAAAAGGCCTTATCCGAATAGGTGATGTGAAAAGAACTTTTTCACACCTGGGGGCCGATTTTGGAGTGTCGTCCGCTCGACTAGTCAAACTAAACATCATAGGTTTTTGACAGATCACGAATGAATATTTGCTATTCAGAAGAGTCATTCAGTTGCCCGCGAATGAAGCAGTATGTGCCATTCGGTAGCATAAATATTTGTAAGAAATTTCATGTTTTTAGCAGCAGGCTTCATAGGCGGTGTGAAAAGCAGTATGGTGTCACATGTTAGCAAAATGATTTCCGTATAGGGGACATAATTAAACACGAGGTAAAGAATACCTCCTAGTGCTCTGATAAGTCAGATAGTCTGTTTTAGGAAATATAATGGTATAATATGTATGTTAGTCTTTAAGGTATTTGTATTATGGGCCACAGATGCCTGAAATAAATAAGTACTACGAGTGTGAGTCAGACATGAGTAGTTCACGAATGAATGATTCAAATGAAATACTTCACCTCGTGTAACTCTTTTATTCACTAGTTTAGTTCAGTTAGATCAGTTCATGAATCATATCGTTTACCCACTCATTTGGTCCGAGTGACATAGACGCCATGATTGAATTAATGACTGATATTATTACCCGATCTATATCGTAGATGGGTCTGTTGACTTACTGAACTAAATGAGTGATATACTTCACAGTGAAGTATGTCAATATTTGTTTGTCATTGACACATTTAGTGCATGACTAGCGAGTTATGAATTACTGGGGGGACGGCGCGTACGCAGTCCCCACTACCAAAAATTACGCATCCGAGTTATCCACATTAGGGATAATCGCAAGGGTCAACTCAACCGCAGTGCAATGGAAGAGTCTCGCCCTGGGGGAACCGCCTTCTTGATCACGGTATCCCCTATGCCAGGTAAGTATGAATTCACAAACTTAGGCGAGGGGTGTCAGTAAACTAGGAAAAATCTTAACAGCGCGAAGTACAAATCGCCACGGCCGTAACAGCGACATCTAGCGGAAAATGTTGTCACTAACCTTTTTAGTTACGCCTATTGAGACACAATCTAGCGTGCCTTCGCATGGCTCAGATCCCAGAACTATTCTTTCGTACATTAAGTCTAACTAAAATTTAAAGGTGTGCAATATTACAAGTATTACATTGTAATATAATTATCTCACTAAACTCGACGAGCGGTTTCGAGCGGACAGGGTAAGTACAAGTACATTAACCCGTCCAGTGTCCTATACCCTAATAGTCCATATATTTTTTGAAAGAGCGCTCGACATATGTATACATAGAGGCATATTTGCAATGAACATCTCTGACGTCAAAAAAATCCACGGGTCAACAAGAAGCGGTGTCTCACGTCTCACCTGACTCGACGAGCTTGAGAATCCTCTCCTTAGCGCGCGGGGAGATGACAGGGCCGACGTCGGTCCCGGGCACGTGTCCAGCGTTCACTTTCAGCGCCTGGGCACGCGCCACTAGGTCCGGGATCCATTCCCTCGCCTCACCTGATGACATTGGTTAATTTTATTCTTGGTATTAAAAATGGGATTGCTCTTGGCCAGCATCTAGCCAGGGGCAAACCTGTGACACGTGAAAGAACGTAAGCGCTGTGGGTAAGTATGTGTGCGTGCGCTGTCGATACACGCGTCAATTGTTTGCGCGGGTGCTTAGCGCGTGGCGCGAGACGCGACGGCACCCGATCGACACCAGGCGGGTCTCTCAGGGACGAGGTAACTGACCTCGGTGCGGGGGGTTCGTGGCCGTTCTACTCTACTCACCTACGAACACGGCAGTGCTGAGCGCCATGCAGCGCTGGCCGGCGGCCCCGAAGGCGGCGCCCGCGAGCTGGTTCAGCGTGTGCTCCTTGTTGGCGTCCGGCATGATCACGCCGTGGTTCTTGGCGCCCATGTTGCTCTGTACGCGTTTGCCTGCCGAAAGGTATAAGAATGATTTATTAAAAATCCTTATAGCTAATGTTACATTGACGTAGCTATTGATATAATGACGTAGTCCTTCGTGGTACATAGGACGATAAATTGTTTTACTGAAGACTTGAACGCCTTGAGACCTTTGGGACTTGATAGAGAAAGTGAAGGACGCTTTGTCTTGTCGTTAATCACACGATAACTACGAGCATAATAACTGTATTCTAATTTCCCTCTATACCAAAATAATCATGTAAATTAAATAATACAAGGATACAAACCAGAAGCAGAAGCTCTCGTGTAGATGTGTTTCCCGGCAGCATCTCCGCCCACAAACGACACGGCCTTGATGTCGGGGTGGTCGCAGAAGAAGTTCACTGTGTCGTGCGTGCCGTGCACTACCTACAACACCCGTTCATTAGGGTTATAACATTGACTTCAAATATAGAAATAGACACACAATGCCGTACAGAAATGTTGGAAAATGTAGCCCAATTTGACACTGTCAGTTACATTCCAATAGTATCGTACAAAAAGTCTTGTCTTTAAGTGTCAAATTTGTGAACACAAATAACAACATGAATGTACCGTCAGACTCGTGCGGGCGGTACTTTTACAAGGGCTATTTTTATCGACTGATTGTGAATCATCTAGTTCTATAATATTACATCTATAGGTTATAATAAAATTACTGTCCCGCCTTAACCACGCGAGCTACTTTCTGCGGGTATTAGTGCTATTATTCTGTGACAGGAGCGTTCGCCCAGCGGTGCATGCGTACCGCGTGCGGTATGCGAGATTAAGCGACGTCGGCCATGGCCAACTTTTGGATGGGTAACCTCAGCGCTCCAATACTTTGGAGAAACATCCATAGAGACATCCCAGGGAAGTTGGTTCAACCCGCCCTTATTGGGTGACTAAAATGTGACTGAAATACTAACGTTGACTACGCCGGGCGGCGCCCCGGCCTCAGTCAGCAGGTCCATCATGGCCAGCGTGGCGCCCGGGTCCTGCTCCGACGGCTTCACGAGGCACGTGTTGCCCGTCACTAAGGCGGCGGGGAACATCCATAGAGGGATCATCACAGGGAAGTTGAATGCGGCCACTCCTGTAAAACAAACGGACATATTTCTACCATGATTTGTTAGAGCTGAAACTAGTGCCGGTATTCGTAGGATTGAAGATAGTGAGGTGAGGGTAAGATGAAGACGAGAAGTTATATCGAACTTAAATCTGAAGGACTTAAACCTGGTTAATACAATGATATACTAATGTAATTTTTAGCTATTTTCTTATACAAAATTGTTTTTATCTTTATCAAAATGTCAATATGTCGTATTTACACTAAATTATCATTAATATACCGTTAAACTATTCAAAATAGAAAAATAAAACACTAAGAAAAATGTTGTTTTTTTACTGACTTTTGACTGGACTACAAAAAAACGGGCACCTACCGAGATAAGCTGTATACTTTTTTCTACTGTTTTTAAGTTAGAGAATAATGTTTTAAAGGTTAGAAAGCGGGATCGGTAACGGTTTTCTTATAATAGCATACCTATTTTTCAGTTTCATAGAAAAAAAAAACCGATTTTATTTTTTTCTGCTTTAAATAAGCCTTATTTTGAAAAAAATATATAACATTTTTTATTCCTTACACCATTTTCAACCGAAAAGCATTTTTTTAAATAGGGGTTAGGTAATGTCCATTTTTAGTCACTTCGTTCCACTGTGCGTTAGTGCCGTTAAAGAAACTTGAGTCTTCTAGGTAGATGTCGTTGTACGCCTCCCTAAGGCGTTACGTATAAAGGAACTGTTGACGAATTTAGGAGCCGGGTTCGATTGCTCCCGTGGCTCAGAGGCTAAGCGACTGGCCGCGAATGCCAGAAGGTCGCAGGTTCGAATACTAGAAATCTGTAGAGTAAATCTTACCGGCCACAACACCCAGGGGCACCTTGTAGCTGTGCGTGTCCATGTCCTTGGCGATGTTCTGGATACAGTCGCCGAGCTGCAGGCTCGTGATGCTGCAGCAGTGCTCCACCAACTCTGCAAAAATACACGTCACATTTAGCTTAACCAGGTGGTCTCACTTCGTCAGTTCCGTAGCCCGCAGGTGGTACCATTCAAAGGCTACTTGTTCGGTTTTTTTTCTTACATTCTTTATTTTTCAATCTACAGTAATTTTTGTGTAGTGTAATTCTACATCTTTAAGATTTTCGTCGATTCATGAACTGGCCTCGCCTCAACTACATTGCGCGGTTTTATAGAGCGATATATAACTCATTATACATCCTTGACCCGCAGTGTAATGAAATTAAATGGCGGCTATTATATACTTACGAATTCCCCTCAGCACGTCGCCCTCAGCGTCAGCCGTAGTCTTGCCCTGCTCCTCCGTGATCTTCGCCGCCAGCTTGCTGTGGTTCTCGCGGAGCAGACGCGCGAATCTGGACAAAAATACAACTAAGTGCCAGTTGCACCAACGTATGAACACAGACCGGTCATCGTCAAATATGGCGCCGGCAGCTGTCAGCCCATAGAAACTTGTCAAACTTTCCATACAATCAGATTTGACGAACACCGCTTACGATTACAGACGGTTTGGTGCAACCCAGCCTAAGTGTAAGGCCTGAGTGGACGCTCGAGTCAGTCGTGCATGTTAAACAATCAAAACTCATACTGGTGTCCTGAGTCGCCGCTGCACAAATATTATGCACGCTCGCCCGCCCCGCCGTACGCTCCGCTTCTAGCTTCTAGCGTCCAGCTGAGTGGACGCTCGAGTCGGGCGTGCAGCGGGGCGTGCATGTTAAACAATTGAAACTCATACTGGTGTCCTGAGTCGCCTGCATAAATAGTATGCTCGCCCGCCGCAATCCGACCATCCACTCAGGCCTTACACTTAAGAGGAGGGGTAGGGCAAGCTCTCTCCATACAAACTTTGTGCAGGATTTTCTTCGTTTGTGTTTGCATTAAAGCTATGATTTTTGGTCAGTATGCTTATTTTTCTGTTAGCTATTTCGTGATGTATTTTTTTTCATTGATATTACATTTAAATTTTTTCATTTTTAATTTTTTTGAAAAATTTTAATATGTCACCTTACCTTTCTTCGCATATCTAATATTTACATCAAAAAAAAAAATTACATTCGTTTGTGCCAAAACCTACGAATAAAACGTGCACAGAGTTTATATGGAGAATGCCTTGCCCACCCCAGCGCCTTAAGCACGATTCCCACTTAAGTTTTGTATGCTATAAGATTCAAAATCCTATGAAACATTCAATTACGCACCAAGATATTTACGATATAGACTATGCAATACAACATACTTGAACATAAGCTGTTGGCGAGTCATGATTGTACTTTGGCTCCATGATTTGTAGGCTTTCTTTGCTGATTCCAAGGCAGTATTTAATTCTTCCTTTGTAGTCTCTGGTACTCTGAAAAATAAATGAACCATTAAAATAATAACTAGAAGTCCCAACATCTTGAAATGTTCTTCTCTAAACTATGCTCTCTCCTCCTCCTAAGTAATTAAAATATCCAACCTATGTTGATACTATACATTGTTAAACTCTAAGGAAGAGTGGTGTCTCTTGACACAGGCATCTCGATTGCTTAAAAAGAGACACCAGCCCGAATACTGTAAAGATTTTTAAGCTTATGAATAAATCTTTTTTTTTTTTTATTAAATAATGAAAAACATGTCCTTTATTTATATAAGGAATATTATGATAAAGAACCATAATCTTCATTTATTCTTAGCCTTATCTCAGACATAGAAGTAGGTAATCTAATCTAAAGATTTAATCCCACAAAAAAACTAACACATTAGTTATGAACCAAATATTTATGTTTTGCTGACACAAGACACATAGTAATAAAGTATTACTCTTTAATTAAGAGCACCCTTAAATAAACATGTGGTTTAAGTTTTCTTACTATGAGCTGACATAAAAGTATTGTACAAATTGTAGATAACAATTATCAGTCCAGTTATAGTCTTTGAAACCAAGAGATTTGTCAAAACACTGATAAGAAGAATGAAATAACAGAGATACCTATTAACTAGTGTACTTACCCATCCTTTACAAAATGAATTGAAACAATAATGATTGATAACCTACATAGCTACTTACATAACTTTCCTATGTTACATAACATAACAAACATATTGTTGCCTTCATTTTTATTACCTACAGTCTTGGACAGTTCAGGTTTTCTTGAATATGAATTATACTTGTTGATTTATGATCTGTTTACCCTTACTTTACCGTCAAGGCATTAGAAATTTAAATATGTTAGTATCTGGTTCTAAAGGATGAAAAGGTACGTACAGGTACCTACTTAAACAGGAAAATACATACCAATATTACGAATGTGAAAGTGCATCTACTTAGGTATGAGTTACATTTTATTTTTATATCGCTGATCCATTATAGCTTGCCCAAATAGACTTGTACGAACAATGAGATATACTACAACATTGTGTAACCGAAACTGTTATCTCATGTCAATGGAAGTATTATTATAACTGCCTAGAAATATTATAGTTACCTTTCAACTTATTTTTGAGAAAGCTCCAGCAATGTTGTTAATACAAAATTACATTAAATAATATTTTGACATTTAAAGAAATTATTTTATATCTATTAGTATTTCAACTCTCAGTGACATTCAATTTATATTTATATTATAATTTAGTAATTCTGTAATTCTTTATTTAATTAATTATTTAGCAATTTTAGCATGCCTAGTTTTAAGTACATTTTATATGTACTTTTTGCATGCCCATATTGTTAGCGAGATATATAAAATATTACGGATCGTATTATTGTGAATTTATTCTACCATCTAATGTACTATATCTCTAGCGAAATAAAACCATTTCATTTAATTTCATTTGTTATGAATTTTGACATGGAGATACTATTTAAATTTTATCAAAATGGATATACTTACTCGAGAAGAACATTGCATACTGTTTATCTCGGGAAACATTTGTATGGGCTGTGATTTTGTTCTAGCTCAGTTTTCTTACTCATTGCTAAATCAGATGCAGTATTTACTCATGAATACTCATCTAAATTAACTATTTTATAAGAAACTTGTACCTTCCTATGACTTCATTAGTGGCCGGGTTGGTGAGTTCAATCCAATTGGTGGTCTTAGAATCCACAAACTGTCCATCAATGAAGAGTTTTGTGGTGGGAGCAGAACTGCTGTAGTTTCTGCGCAGCAGTACTTGAGACTGAAAAAATATATTATTAAGATTAGAATATATGACGCCTATTAGTGGTTAGTGTAGTGACCCTACGCCTGCCTACGGAACTGACGGTCCAGGGTTCGAATCCTGGTTAGGGAAAATATTTGTGCCATAACATACATACATACATACATTTTTGTTTCAGAGTTTTTATAATTATTAAATTTCACATCACCCATAACACAAACATTTTTAACCTTACATGGTCCTAGTTCGATTGGTGTAAGATTGTCCCCCTAATATTTTTGTACTGTAAGAGTGATTCTTTTTTGTAATATTTAAAAGATTCAGCATTATTACAAGGGCAGAACATACAAAATTGTAACCTATTTTTGATGTTGAACGGCTTGAAAGCTATTCAATACACAATTATTGAATCACAATTACACAATCATTGAATCTTCACATTAACAATACGAAAGTAGTTTTTCTACATGAATATTTTTATTTCCCTATAACATGAAATTATATGCAGTGGTAGGTGTATTAATTTGCATGGTTAAATAGATGATTACTAATTCATAGTGACACACCTTGTAGTAGGTATGCAAGACCGCCTCAAAAATACAAAAACTGATACATTCAAGGTTTGGCGGAGCTACTATTGCATTGTGTCATACTCAATATGTCCATCATTATTCACATGAGGTAGTAATATTATTATAATTTTTATAGTTTAGCTACTAGTGATATGTCAGTCAGTCAAGAAAATGGTCTACCACCTTGAACCGTGAACCTTAATGTACAAAAACAAAACAGTCAAAACCAGTTTCATGTCTTAATCTACAAAGCTGGAATTATCTTCTACAATAATGACACTACAAGAATGCTTAGTCTGATTCATAAATAGAATAATGAATTATCTTTTTGTCAGTAATACATTTAGACTTAGGCTGGGCTGCACCAAACCGTCTGTAATCGTAAGTGGTGTTCGTCAAACAAATCTGATTGTATGGAAAGTTTGACAAGTTTCTATGGTATGACAGCTGCCGGCGCCATATTTGACGATGACAGGTCTGTGTTCGTACGTTGGTGCAACTGGCACTTAGACTTAGAATAGCATACTTGATAGTTTAAAGGTACATGCTAAGGTAGTGGAGCTAGTTCGGCTTACATTTCTGCTAGAGAAGTATAAAATGCAGAACTGATGTAACATAGGTAAGTAAGCCTTTGAGAATCTAGTTTTATAATAGATATCATTATAGTTTTATATCTATAGACACTACATCGCCTATGTGTAGGTGTAAGAAATAAATTGTAAATTATTACAATTATAGATTAATTTGTACTGAAAAGATTTTCTTTTCAGCTCGGAAAATTTATTAGGAGTACTTAATCAAATTTACACCTATCATCTAAAATAAACATTGAAAAACTCAAGAAAAATGTATGCTGTTTTATAAACTGTAAATAAATTATTTATATCAGTACACAAAGCCACTTCAGTGAATATGAAATCAGTCTGTGATGAAACTCGGAGACAAATACTCAAATGTGCAACAAACAACCTACTGGGGGCCCATCATGAATTATGTAGTAAGTTTAAATACCAAATTGCGTGAATGATGTATTAAGAACTCCTTTGTTTGTGCACAACCATGCTACTCTCGAGTGATGGAAGAAAACTAGAGCATGAAAAGAGTAGAGTAAAATTGTTAAACTTAAATTGCTAAATATGTCTTACATGACAAAATCTTAGTGTACCTAATAGATATTGACTGAGCCAATCATAGATGCTCCTCACAATGAATTTAATTGTAAGTATTATTGTTTGCAGATAACTTAAAGCACATTTAATTCTCTTACTTTATTCAAAATTGTCAATTTAGCAAAATCATTATTAAAATACACAATTGGAATTTGGGTAAGATCACATGGAGTTTTTACAAACATTACTTACACATATGGCAATAACCATCCGTTTACTCTGTTTTTAAGGCGAAATAATCAAGTTCAAAGCAAAGTTCAATTATTGTGATTGGGCACTTTTCAATAAATGGGTTGTGTATTGAAGCAATACCACATTGAAGTTGCTTAATTACGAAAAATCATTTCATAAACAAAACTTACTTCTGATTTGAACAGCTTCAACATAGCAGAGGCCATGATTATGAGAATATAATTTTAAGATTATGACGACGGCACTATCTATAATCAGAGCGGCTGTTGGGGGCCTACTGACTGATTAAAATACAAAATGTTCTGACCTTGAATAGATAAAGTTATTTATTCCAATTGTTGGCTTTCGTCGTGGAGCGAGGAATTATTATTTTGATTTGATTAAGATTGCGTTCCGTTCGCAAGACTAGGACCGTGTCGCATATAAGTATCAAACCAGATTTTGCATAATTTACCTAATTTTAACTAAAACGAATCACTACACAATAAGTAATTATTATAATAATTTTGTTGACACATTTTACTTTAAATTCAGCAGGTTATTTAGTGCAGGGATCGGATACCGGTATTATTTTCAAACCGGTTTCGGCCATTGACCCCAAACCGAAATGAATAGCGTTTGTGGTTTCGTTCTTGTTTCTGGTTTTCGGCACTCAAAACCGGTTAGTGAAGGAACTGTTCTGGGCCCAATTTCGTTTCCGTGGAACGAAATTAACCGGTTTTCGACGGAGACAACCAGTCTTAACTCGAATTTTTGACAGAGGCCGCCAAGGGTTACTATTATCCGCAGCGGGAGTGCGCTTACAATTTATTTAAAAGCTAATTTATAATTTGATATTAAATTTTACCACTAGACCTGATGTCGAGGGTCTGATGATGCAGCCGGAAGAGAGGCACTGGAACTGCCTAACGGAAAGTGATAAAGTGGTCAAGTTTGGGCTTGTTTGTTTTGTTGTCTTGAGTACTTACCAATGGACCTGATGTCGAGGGTCTGATGATGCAGCCAGAAGAGAGCCACTGGAACTGCCTAACGGACAGTGTTACGGTAGTCGAGTTTGGGCTTGTTTATTTTGTTGTCTTGAGTACTTACCACTGGACCTGATGTCGAGGGTCTGATGATGCAGTCGGAAGAGAGGCACTGGAACTGTCTAACGGAAAGTGATAAAGTAGTCGAGTTTGGGCTTGTTTGTTTTGTTATCTTGAGTACTTACTACTGGACCTGATGTCGAGGGTCTGATGGTGCAGCCGGAAGAGAGGCACTGGAACTGTGTAACGGAAAGTGATAAAGTAGTCGAGTTTGGGCTTGTTTGTTTTGTTGTCTTGAGTACTTACTAATGGCCCTGATGTCGAGGGTCTGATGATGCAGCCAGAAGAGAGCCACTGGAACTGCCTAACGGTAAGTGATAAAGTAGTCGAGTTAGGGCTTGTTTGTTTTGTTGTCTTGAGTACGTACCACTGGACCTGATGTCGAGGGTCTGATGATGCAGCCGGAAGAGAGGCACTGGAACTGCCTAACGGAAAGTGATAAAGTGGTCAAGTTTGGGCTTGTTTGTTTTGTTGTCTTGAGTACTTACCAATGGACCTGATGTCGAGGGTCTGATGATGCAGCCAGAAGAGAGCCACTGGAACTGCCTAACGGAAAGTAATAAAGTAGTCGAGTTTGGGCTTGTTTGTTTTGTTGTCTTGAGTACTTACCACTGGACCTAATGTCGAGGGTCTGATGATGCTGCCGGAAGAGAGCCACTGGAACTGCCTAAAGGACAGTGTTACGGTAGTCGAGTTTGGGCTTGTTTGTTTTGTTGTCTTGAGTACTTACCACTGGACCTGATGTCGAGGGTCTGATGATGCAGTCGGAAGAGAGGCACTGGAACTGTCTAACGGAAAGTGATAAAGTAGTCGAGTTTGGGCTTGTTTGTTTTGTTATCTTGAGTACTTACTACTGGACCTGATGTCGAGGGTCTGATGGTGCAGCCGGAAAAGAGCCACTGGAACTGCCTAACGGAAAGTAATAAAGTAGTCGAGTTTGGGCTTGTTTGTTTTGTTGTCTTGAGTACTTACCACTGGACCTAATGTCGAGGGTCTGATGATGCTGCCGGAAGAGAGCCACTGGAACTGCCTAAAGGACAGTGCTACGGTAGTCGAGTTTGGGCTTGTTTGTTTTGTTGTCTTGAGTACTTACCACTGGACCTGATGTCGAGGGTCTGATGATGCAGTCGGAAGAGAGGCACTGGAACTGTCTAACGGAAAGTGATAAAGTAGTCGAGTTTGGGCTTGTTTGTTTTGTTATCTTGAGTACTTAGCACTGGACCTGATGTCGAGGGTCTGATGATGCAGTCGGAAGAAAGGCACTGGAACTGCCTGACGGTAAGTGCTACGATAGTCGAGTTTGGGCTTGTTTGTTTTGTTGTCTTGAGTACTTACCACTAGACCTGGTATCGAGGGTCTGATGATGCAGCCGGAAGAGAGGCACTCGAACTGTCTAACGGAAAGTGATAAAGTAGTCGAGTTTGGGCTTGTTTGTTTTGTTGTCTTGAGTACTTACCACTGGACCTGATGTCGAGGGTCTGATGATGCAGCCGGAAGAGAGGCACTGGAACTGTCTAAAGGAAAGTGATAAAGTAGTCGAGTTTGGGTTTGTTGGTCATGTTGTCTTGAGTACTTACCACTAGACCTGATGTTGAGTGTCTGATGATGCAGCCGGAAGAGAGGCATTGGAACTGTCTAACAGAAAGTGATAATCTAGTCGAGATTGGGCTTGTTTGTTTTGTTGTCTTGAGTACTTACCACGAGACCTGATATCGAGGGTCTGATGATGCAGCCGGAAGAGAGGCACTGGAACTGTCTAACGGAAAGTAAAAAAGTAGTCGAGTTAGGGCTTGTTTGTTTTGTTGTCTTGAGTACTTACCACTGGACCTGATGTCGAGGGTCTGATGATGCAGCGGGAAGAGAGGCACTGGAACTGCCTAACGGAAAGTGATAAAGTAGTCGAGTTTGGGCTTGTTTGTTTTGTTGTCTTGAGTACTTACCACTGGACCTGATGTCGAGGGTGTGATGATGCAGCCGGAAGAGAGGCACTGGAACTGCCTAACGGAAAGTGACAAAGTATTCGAGTTTGGGCTTGTTTGTTTTGTTGTCTTGGGTACTCACCACTAGATCTGATGTCGAGGGTCTGATGATGCAGCCGGAAGAAAGGCACTGGAACTGCCTCACGGAAAGTGATAAAGTAGTCGAGTTTGGGCTTGTTTGTTTTGTTGTCTTGAGTACTTAGCGCTAGAACTGATGTCGAGCGTCTGATGATGCAGCCGGAAGAGAGCGACCGGAACTGCCAAATGGACGGAACGGACTACTTTATCCCTTACCGTTAGGCAGTTCCAGTGGCTCTCTTCCGGCTGCATCATCAGACCCTCAACATCAGGTCCAGTGGTAAGTGCTCAAGATAACAAAACAAACCAGCCTAAACTCGACTACCGTAGCACTTTCCGTTTGGCAGTTCCGGTGGCTCTCTTCCGGCTGCATCATCAGACCCTCGACAGCAGGTCTAGTGCTAAGTACTCAAGACAACAAAACAAACAAGCCCATACTCGACTACTTTATCACTTTCCGTTAGGCAGTTCCAGTGGCTCACTTCCGGCTGCATCATCAGACCCTCAACATCAGGTCCAGTGATAAGTACTCAAGATAACAAATCAAACAAGCCCAAACTCGACTACTTTATCACATTCCGTTAGGCAGTTCGAGTGGCTGTCTTCCGGCTGCATCAGCAGACCCTCGAAATCAGGTCTAGTGGTAAGTACTCAAGACAACAAAACAAACAAGCCCAAACTCGACCCCTTTATCACTTTCCGTTAGGCAGTTCCAGTGCCTCTCTTCCGGTTGCATCATCAGACCCTCAACATCGGTCCAGTGGTAAGTACTCAAGACAACAAAACAAACAAGCCCAAACTCGACTACTTTATTACTTTCCGTTAGGCAGTTCCAGTGGCTCTTTTCCGGCTGCACCATCAGACCCTCGACATCAGGTCCAGTAGTAAGTACTCAAGACAACAAAACAAACAGGCCCAAATTCCACTCCTTTATCACTTTCCGTTAGGCAGTTCCAGTGGCTCTTTTCCGGCTGCATCATCAGACCCTCGACATCAGGTCCAGTGGTAAGTATTCAAGACAACAAAACAAACAAGTCCAAACTCGACTACTTTATTACTTTCCGTTAGGCAGTTCCAGTGCCTCTCTTCCGGCTGCATCATCAGACCCTCGATATCGGTCCAGTGGTAAGTACTCAAGAGAACAAAACAAACAAGCCCAAACTCGACTACTTTATTACTTTCCGTTGGGCAGTTCCAGTGCCTCTCTTCCGGCTGCATCATCAGACCCTCGACATCAGGTCCAGTGGTAAGTACTCAAGACAACAAAACAAACAAGCCCAAACTCGACTACTTTATCACTTTCCGTTTGGCAGTTCCAATGGCTCTCTTCCGGCTGCATCATCAGACCCTCGACATCAGGTCCAGTGGTAAGTACTCAAGACAACAAAACAGGCCCAAACTCGACTACTTTATTACTTTCCGTTAGGCAGTTCCAGTGGCTCTTTTCCGGCTGCACCATCAGACCCTCGACATCAGGTCCAGTGGTAAGTACTCAAGACAACAAAACAAACAAGCCCAAACTCGATTACTTTATCACTTTCCGTTTGGCAGTTCCATTGCCTCTCTTCCGGCTGCATCATCAGACCCTCGACATCGGTCCAGTGGTAAGTACTCAAGACAATAAAACAAACAAGCCCAAACTCGACTACTTTATCACTTTCCGTTAGGCAGTTCCAGTGACTCGCTTCCGGCTGCATCCGCAGACCCTCGACATCAGGTCCAGTGGTAAGTACTCAAGACAACAAAACAAACAAGCCCAAACTCGACTACTTTATCACTTTCCGTTAGGCAGTTCCAGTGCCTCTCTTCCGGTTGCATCATCAGACCCTCAACATCGGTCCAGTGGTAAGTACTCAAGACAACAAAACAAACAAGCCCAAACTCGACTACTTTATTACTTTCCGTTAGGCAGTTCCAGTGGCTCTTTTCCGGCTGCACCATCAGACCCTCGACATCAGGTCCAGTAGTAAGTACTCAAGACAACAAAACAAACAGGCCCAAATTCCACTCCTTTATCACTTTCAATTAGGCAGTTCCAGTGCCTCTCTTCCGGCTGCATCATCAGACCCTCAACATCGGTCCAGTGGTAAGTACTCAAGACAACAAAACAAACAAGCCCAAACTCGACTACTTTATTACTTTCCGTTAGGCAGTTCCAGTGCCTCTCTTCCGGCTGCATCATCAGACCCTCGATATCGGTCCAGTGGTAAGTACTCAAGAGAACAAAACAAACAAGCCCAAACTCGACTACTTTATTACTTTCCGTTGGG
Source organism: Cenopis cana (assembly GCA_951800055.1). Lineage (NCBI taxonomy): Eukaryota > Metazoa > Arthropoda > Insecta > Lepidoptera > Tortricidae > Cenopis > Cenopis cana. The sequence continues at coordinate 6,880,785 of OX637486.1, read as the reverse complement.
CAGTTCCAGTGCCTCTCTTCCGGCTGCATCATCAGACCCTCGACATCAGGTCCAGTGGTAAGTACTCAAGACAACAAAACAAACAAGCCCAAACTCGACTACTTTATCACTTTCCGTTTGGCAGTTCCAGTGGCTCTCTTCCGGCTGCATCATCAGACCCTCGACATCAGGTCCAGTGGTAAGTACTCAAGACAACAAAACAAACAAGCCCAAACTCGACTACTTTATCACTTTCCGTTAGGCAGTTCCAGTGACTCTCTTCCGGCTGCATCATCAGACCCTCGAAATCAGGTCCAGTGGTAAGTACTCGAGACAACAAAACAAACAAGCCCGAACTCGACTACTTTATCACTTTCCGTTAGGCAGTTCCAGTGACTCTCTTACGGCTGCATCATCAGACCCTCGACGTGGCTGTCTTCCGTTCCGGCGGCATCATATAAATTATCTTCTAATCTAAATATTATAAGCGCACACGCGCCGCGGGGCCCGCGGGTGATGGTATTACCTGACGACAAAGCCTTCAAAAGTGAGAAAGTGACAGACGTGACATTTTAAACCGGTTTAATAAAGTTCCACGGAACGTTAAAATTCCGTTCTCCTAGAATACTGATAACCGAAATAATTCGTTCTTTCACTAACAGGTATTTTGATAAACCGGTATTATGTAAGAACGAAATCAAACCGGTTTAGGAACAAAATAATACCGGTATTTGGAAACCGGTTCCGATCCCTGATTTAGTGTGGAGTATGGAGCATTCAGCGCTGGTGCTTATGTAAATAACTACAAACGCTGCAAAACGGAACGTTTTCAAACTGACACGACGTCCTCACCGTCCTCGACGCAAACGTCAATGTCAAATGGATGATTCGAAATCACGAACAAAATAAAAGTTTGATTAGGCAAATTAATATTGAATGATTAATGTACATTATTTACCTCATCCCAACCAATTGAGTTTTAAAAATTTTAAACTCAATTGGAATGAATAATTTCAATCCATTCTTACCTGTCTGTTCGTTCTGTTAATAAAAAGTGACGTGATCGTGACGTTTCATGACTGCAGTATTGCCAGAATAGATTTCAGAGATCCCTCAGATATCCCTCATTTCATGGTAAATAGGTGTATCTATAAAGTAATATTTATTTTTGCTTATTGAGACGTAAACAGCCATAACATAACGTAATGAATACATTATCAGCATCGTTATTTGTTCTAGTAAGTAGAAGAGCGACGACTGCTTCACGTCGGCGATCATCGTAATCTTTTAAGAGAGTCCGGTGGGGAATGGCGATGGTAAGTTTTTAAGACTTTTGAAGTGAAAACTTCTTTAGCGGCGCTGAGGACTTTTTGTGATGCGGAAAAATGTTTAAAAACTCGCGACAGATCGACAGAGTCGTAAGGAGGTCTCAATATAGTGGACGGAAGTACGCCTAGGATGCTCTACGACCAGCTAAGTTGACCCTTCCTGATATTGTACACGCAAGGAGGTCTTAATATAGTGGACGGAAGTACGTCTAGGACACTCTACGACCAGCTAAGTTGACCCCTCCTAATATCGTATGACCTGTTTTAATACAAATCAGTACTAACAAACAAATGATTTTATCCTCCTCTCTTTCTACCGCGCGGCGAAAATGTATGCCTGCGCCTGCTGTTTCGTGCGGGTATTACACTGTCCTGAATTCAGAATCCTGACTAGTGGAGGGGAGTTGAAGCATCTCGCTCTAACGTATAGGTCCGAACCCTTCTAAGTGTCCTGAATTCAGGACAGTGTAGTACTCGCTTTAGTTAGGCGGCGCAGCGCAGGGCGTTTGCGCGAATGTACGTGTGTGTTTGGTTTTCACTTCTGCCGGCACTCCCGGCTGCAACCCGTTGTTTTTTTTTAGTGACTGTGATCGCGAGTTATTTATTATTTGTTTTTTTTCTGATAACTGAATGGACAAAACATTCATACGGTATTTTTGTCAAATTATAAAACGTCAAAAACGCTCGGTTGGTACCTAGATCAAGGCCCGCGAGGCCGAACCATCCCATTAGATTAGACACCCAAGTGGACCCTACCCAACATTCTTACAAGCGAAACCTGACTAACTTGAGGGTCGAAGGCCTGAAAGTGAGCGGCAAGGCCACGTGTGGCCGAAGGCCGAGCTCCGGGTATGACCGAAGGCCGAATAATAGTAGTCCAATTCAACTCTACAAACACCCATTCTTTTGTTACATAAGTACGATTTTCTTCATCTTTCTGACTAAAAACTTATTTGGAGTGTTTTCTTAGGGTTCCGTACCCAAACGGTAAAACGGGACCCTATATAATACTAAGACTCTGTTGTCCGTCCGTCTGTCACCAAGCTTTATCTCATGAACCGTGATAGTTTAGTTAGTTGAAATTTTTTACAGATGATGTATTTCTGCTGCCGCTATAAAAACAAATATTAAAAAACAGAATAAATCTTATATCTTTAAACGAGCAATTCTTGTATATATATATATATGTTTATTTATTTATTTCGGGGATCTCGGAAACGGCTCTAACGATTTTGATGAAATTTGGTATGTGGAGGTTTTCGGGGACGAGCAATCGATCTAGCTAGGTCTCATGCACGGGAAAACGCCGAGCGAAGCTCGGTCGCCCAGAGATTAAATGTTTAAGGGGGGAGCATATACTTAACAGACATGATTTTTTTGCCGTTTTTATAGGTAATGGTACGGAACCATTCGTGCGCGAGTCCGACTCGCACTTGGCCGTTTTTTTTCTTGATTATGTATACAATTCAGTCAGTCGGAATAAATAGAATACATATATAAAATTTGACGATTCACGGTGCTGACAACAGAAGGGACAAATTTAGGCCCCCACCCCACCTCAGCACAGTGCATTCTCGGGAGCTCTGGCAACATTGCTCACCTCCAGGAACGCTTTCTCTAGGACTTGAATTATTTCTCTCTCTCAATAAACCATCAATAAACGGTTCAAGTATGCGAAGAAAAGGCAGCAAATAGGTACATAAATTATGGATTCAGAGCTCAGACATCCGGTGGGGTTGTCAGTGTTGCCAGTGTTGTCAACAAAGACTCTTTCAACGGGTAGATAAGCAACACTTGATCAAACAACACACATACCTCCTTAATCGCTTCAACATTGCTAGTTTAAGTAAAACCGTCTCATGGAACCTTAGATAACCATCTGTTGAAACATCAAGGCTTATTTGTATGTATGAAATGTATGATAACACTTTACAGTAGTTAACTCACGTGTGTGTAGTACAATGAGTGTTATATTTTCTATGAAATAGTTTTTTATGCGCCTCTACTGATCTTGCTCTTGCATATAAACGATGAATGCTTAATTCTGTGCTTTGATTTTTGTCTTTCGTTCTGTAAGTTCTATGTTGGGTTGCGAAAGATTTTTTTCTAGACCATCTTAATAATAACTATCGAGTCCGTATTCAAATATGACTTATGTTCCTATATGTCCCCTAGATGGGGCAGAGGGCTTCCACAGTACGCCGCCATCCCGTTCGGTCTTGAGCTTCGCGATCGGTATTCAAATATGAAAGTGAAGTAAATTAAGTAGTACTTATAACAGAAACGTCCCTATAGGAAAAGTTACACATTTTCTTCGTAGGTATGTGCGTGACGAAGTTAAATATAAATACCTAAGTGATTAAAGTAATTGGCACTGGACTCAATTTAACGATTTAACTATCTCCATTTAAAGTAATATAAAATATCTTTCTATCACGTAAGTTGACAGATAGAGAGGTGTACTTCCCATAAGTTAAGTAAAAGGTGGTAAAGTCTAGGTCTAGTTTAGAAGCATAATTAAACCTAAAAGTACCTTTTTTTACGTGGAGAAAACCTGCGAACCAGGTACAGTCAAGGGCATAAATATGTATACATTTTTGGACCTTGCCTGGGTTATGTGGTATTTCTAGCCATTAAAAACTCCACGACGACCGCCATCCGCCATCTGCGCTCTCATGCGGGGGACTCCGGGATCTCATACAGAACGCAATAGAGCCCCCCTCGCGCTTTTCTGCCTTTTCACTTTTGGGGCTTGGGCCACCCTCCGTCTGGGGCTGCTTTAGCCTAGTTGGTAGTGACCCTGCCTACGAAGCTGGAGGTCCCGGGTTCGAATCCCGGTCAGGGCATTTATTTATGTGACGCGCACGAATATTCGTTCCCGAGTCTTGGATGTTTTCTATGTATTAAGTATCTATTTATCTATATGAGTATGTATATCGTCGAACAGTGCAAGCTCTGCTTAGTTTGGGACTACCTAGGTCGATTTGTGTAGTGTTGTAAGATTGTCCATAAATATGTTCAGTTAATGCTTATATTACCTACGTCGAGCAGAGTAAATGGGTACAAGCCATCAGTCCTATCACCAGTGGTGATCAGTGGTGACAATGCTGGGTGTCGATAAAACGCTCCGATAAAACTTATACAAAACTTATACCTACCAAAACTACTTAGGTACTAATACTTCGTTCATCGAGTTTTTCTTATTGGCCGTTTGCAAAATAATGATTTTATGCACTCGTGCGTAAAGACACAGTAGGAGACAGAGCAGGTGCCTCCCGATGTCGGTATTTAACAATCTGACTAATGTTTTGAAACTGTTAATCACACTTAAGAAATGGTGTGACACAAATACAGTAGATTGAAATTCAGGCTATCGCGAGTAGGGTTGCCATACGTCAGGATTTGTCCTGACATGTCCGGATTTTTGACCCTTTGTCCAGATTGCGGCCGGACTTGGTAAGTGTCAGGATTTTTAGGAATGACCCTATTTAAAAAAATGTTTCTACGATACATTTATTTTAACGTTTACACAGTTTTAATAAATGTACAGTTTTAATCAACAAAAATAGTAATACTTCTTCGAAAACAGTATAAATAGGATAATTTACAGCCAATTAGTGAATCAATTCGCGAGTCCCCGCAAGCCAAATCTATCTAAGCGCACGCAGAACATTATGAATTTTTTTTTAAAGTAAAAAAAAACATTTCTAAAACGGCAAAAAAAGTATAAATAGGTTTGTGAACTATGATATTGAATTGTGGAGGTCACTCATAGTCATATGGGTTATGAAAAAAATCCCGCACTTTTTGATGAAAGGAAGCCACTTTGCACAGTGATAGTAGCAACCAAATTAAATTATTCTTTTCGAGGCAACCGAAGTTTCGCACCTTGTTAGAAGAAATGTCAGGACTTTTAGGGGGATGTCCGGATTTTTATCAGGACATTTCAATTTTCCATATGGCAACCCTAATCGCGAGTCACCTGGGCGTTTCTCAGAGCCTTTCAACCGCCGCGATTTCGGTGCATTATTGAAGACAACACTGCAGAATGGGAGATCATATCAGGCTGTAATATATCGAGCGGGGAGGGCTATCATCCTTTTAAAAATGGACCACAGAAACCTAAGGACCTCATCAATAAATAACACGACCACCGAAGTCAAAAAAACTGTAATTTGGTACACAAAAGTGGGGGGAAAGTCTGTCAACATGTTTCTCTAAAATTTTTGAAGCACAAATATGAAAGCTACATGCATGCCAAGTTTCGTGCTTTCTGCCAGATGGGACCGTATATTCGTCATAATTTCGAGCTAAGGAGCCGTACTACCTGTGTGGGTAATGAATTAGCTGTTTTATTATATATTTTCTACCTCAGATTAAATCCTTACCCCTATTTGGTCGAACCCGTCCTTAACTTCCGTGACTTTGAGCTGCCGATGACGGAGTCCCATCTATTAAGAAGCTATTTTCGCTAAAAACATAAGACTGCCTTGTGCAACCGCACGTATACCCTGATAAGCAGGTCAATGGCCCCGCTATCGGTCATACCCGGTGCCTGAATGATTACACACTAGCCCATTGTGTACAAGGAAATTAACCCATAAACTTTTCTAAGGGATTTCTAATTTATCGATGGAACGAGAAAATAACATAGGTACAGTCAGATGCAGTGTCAGTGCTTGCAAACTTCTATGGAGGGAAGGTCACGTTTCTGCCGCTGACTATACATAACCTCATTGCCTTGTATTCCCGAAATGGGTAGGCAATGGTTTAATTTTCAGTCAAGTCCGTTTAAAATCCATTGTTTAAGCCGGGGCGCTGCGTAGTCCAAACGATTCTGATCAAGAAAAAAATACAAAAAGACGGTCAAAGAGTCTGTCCAGCCGGCAGGATAAAGAAATAGATTATATTGCAGTGATCGCCCATAACGCACTTCCACCCTATTCCCACAGTCAACTCTTAACGAAACTAGCAGGAAGAAGGGAAATGGTGCTGCTCTAACGGAAACCACACGGGGAATAAGAAAATTAATGTTTTTATAATGAAAATGACGGAAATGACGGGTCAGGCGACATGCAACTGTGATTACAAAACCTGTGGGTTATGGTAAATTTTCATTGTGTGTCACTCAAACCTCAAACGTAAAAAAGACGGGGAGGATGAAAAATGACGACACTGTTACGTTCAATAACTTATTGTTTTCTGTAAAAAAACATACCAACGTACATTTTTATGTGTCGTGAGGTGTGCAATAAAGAGTATTTGTATCGTATTTTTTACCTATAATCATTTTGGAATATCATTCAAAGAAATACTGATAGCATTTTTATTATTATTTAAAGTTTCTTTCTAATAATTACTGAAGATCACATGAGATCCAGATATTTTCCCATAAGGAATAATGAAGGCAATTTCCCTTAAAAAGAAACGTCCATCATGACCATCATCGTTATTAGGGTTCCGTATAGTGACCTTCAAAAATGTACAAAATAAAGATAACCTTATTACATGGCATATAGTTTTTTTTTGTAACTAGTACATACGAGGTTGAGACTGCTTAAATAATTGCGATTATTGAAATTGTACGATAGATATTTAAAAAAGGGTTTTTATTTTTATTTATTTATGTACTGTATTTTTTATTTACGTAGGTACCTTATCTACTGGATACATCAAACTAATTATGTATTACGTTGCTGGTTTCGTCGATTTATGAACTCAAAAATAAAACGGCCGATTTCAGCGTAATTCTCAGTGTAAAAACAAACATTTCTACACTAAGTTTAGTATAATGAGGAATATATGTATCTAGAATTGTCCTGCGTTGAATTGAAACAGTTCATCATTATTCATTGGTATTATTTATTTATCGTGTGGCATTATATTTCGAACCGGTGGTATTAAAACAGACTATAGAATATTTTTATCATAAGCTACATTACCAATAATGCAATTTATATAATGTTATCTACTTACCATTTCTGTCGTATGTGTTGCAAGGAATGATTGCAATAATGAATACCTACATGTCTGTTGCATGACTGTTATTACATCTATATCGTTACATTACATGCACACCTAATAGAATACCACGTCAGATCTTACGATGAGTTTAGGTCCGTTAGATAAAGGTTACCAAATTTCTATTACCAAATTTGATTACAGCCAGTCGTACTTAAATAAACGTAGTTTAATAGTTATGGTCTACTGACACAGAAATTCATCTTCTAGGGCAGGTTATTGAAACATTACTCCGAAAATATATTATATTTTATATTTTAATTATTTAAAAAAATTGGATATTCTATGAATGCATTAGGACCTTTTCATAAGGTCTAAGTGAGGGGTATTAGTTGGATTTTTTTTAATTCAAACTTCAATTAATGTATTTAGGCATATACACAAAAATCTAGTGACTTGACCATTGTTATTAAAACAGCCTTAGATTCGGTACCTTACCTACCACTCGATTAAAACTGCGACATCCATATATATACATTTTAAAGAAATATATTTAGCGCCACTGCTAAATACCCCCAACATTTACATACTTACTATAATAATCATTCATTCACCTTAAAAAACGTAACTAAGCGTAATCTTTTGTATTTCACAATTGTGGCGTAAAGCTACGAAGGTGTGGACTGTATTATATTGATAGCCTGGCTTAGCTATTGTCCCCGCCGAAGAACCCCACTAGCAATGAAAATGGAAAGGTGGACTCACCTGGTGCCGGTCACAGAAATGTTGTGGGAGCGCTCCCATTCGCCGCCAATGATGTAATTTGTATTCTTCGTTGTAAACAGCTTGAATAACTAGCGTTTTATTGATATTATCACGATATGTATTTGGTTTCGTGTTTTCCTTTGATTCGCTATTGTGACACTGACTTAATGTCTTTATATGTTTTTTATTAGAGGTTTGTCAGCCAGTACCGACTTTCACTACCATTGAGGTTCTCTCGGCTATTTACTGAACACCCCCCACCGAAAGCACCATGTTGCTTTCTCATAAAGAAAAAACACATTGATAAAAGAAAATAATGGATTTCTGCGCATATGCTGCGCTAAAAAATAAATAAAATAAGTTACCCTAAGACTAATAAAAGAAATATTACAGAAAGGGGATTCAGTTAGTATAGGGTAAACGACACAGTTTATTCACTGGTCTCGACAAAAAAGTATGTGCTTTTGTGCGCAATGTGACTTTACGCACAATGCCATCCAAACCGGGATGTGTCTGATGGACAATTGCAAGTGGCCAACTACAAGGAGAGAATCGATCATCTTTGACGAACACTAAGTCTCCTACATTAAGGTTAGGCGGCGAGGCAAACCATTTTGACCTTTGTTGCAAGGTGTTCAAATAATCTTGGCTCCATTTTTTCCAAAACAATTGGGAACAATTTTGTAAATATTGCCATCTTGACAAACGATTTACAGGTACTGCTTGCAAATTATACTCAGGTACAGCTGTCAGACTCTTACCGACTAAGAAATGTCCTGGTGTTAACACATTAAATTCGTTAGGGTTGTCACTAGCTGGCAAAGCACATAACGGACGCGAATTCATTATGGCTTCTATTTTACAGAAAACTGTAGAAAGCTCCTCAAAGGTCAAAGCTTTATCACCGACAGCACGCACCAGGTGATATTTAGCTATGCGCACGCAACTCTCCCATAAACCACCCATATGTGGAGCACTGGGAGGGTTAAACTTCCAGTTAATCAAACGCTGAGCACAGCCATTCAATATATCTTGCTGATTGCTGTTATCAGACATAAATTTTTGCACATCACTAAGGTGCTTGCTGGCTGCTATGAAATTCGTTCCACAGTCTGAATAGAAGTATGCGGAAAGACCACGACGCGATACAAATCTATCCAGGGTAGCCAAGAAGCAATCTGCAGATAAGGAAGAAAGTACTTCCAGATGCACGGCTTTAGTGGAGAAGCACACGAAGACTGCTAAATAAGCTTTCTCTATCTTCGCATTACGACGTAAGCTTTCTTTTATGTAGAAAGGTCCGGCTAGGTCAACACCTACATGCTCAAACACTTTGTCAGGTAGCAGTCGTGTTGACGGAATATCACCCATTTTAGGCTGAATCAGTGTTGGTTTACACTTGAAGCAAGTCTTACACTTTAACAGAATTGACCGGATGAGACTACGAGCCGACAATATCCAATATCTTTGGTTAATAATGTTTTGTAACGTTTGCGGTCCAGCATGTAAATATTTTTTGTGAAAATATTCAACCAACAGCTTCGTAAACCTACTTTGCTTCGGCAACATCAATGGATGCTTCGCATTATAAGGCAGATCAGAGTGAGGTATACGACCCCCCACCCTCAGGAAGCCACGGGCATCTATGAAAGGTGCAAGTTTCCTTAACGAAGGAATGTATGTCTTGCCCTTCTTCAAAGTGTCAACTTCATCCTTGAAGTAGGTGCCCTGCACTAACTTGATTAAGCTATCATGAGCTTGATTCAAATCATCAGTAGTTAATACTGCTGGGTTGCCGATTGAAACGTTTCCGCGGAATCGCCGCAGGAAACGCAGAATCCAGGCGATACTTCTCTGCATTTTCGAAAAGGAAGAGAACTGGTTGACGACACGTTCAACAAATTCCAGTTTATCTTCTTCTCCCTTTTGTTGAGATAACAGATTAAATGTTTTAGAGTTGGACTTCATCTCCGGGATTTCCGACTCATTTCTGTTGATAAATGTGGATACAGGCCAACTTTCTCGATCCTCATACATCCAGGCAGGTCCCACAAACCACTGCGACCTGCAAGCCATGAACTGGGACGGCGTAACGCCTCGTGAGGCAACATCTGCCATGTTATTCTCACTGTTAACATGTCGCCAGGCATGAGGAGGTATCGACTCTATTATCTGTGTAACACGGTTACACACAAATGTTTTCAATTTATAAGCATCAGTTTGTATCCACGCCAAAACAATTGACGAATCAGTCAATGCTGTAATTCTGGTAACATTGATCCTCGCTAAGCATTCACATGCATATTTCATGAGCTTGCTAAGAAGGGCGGCAGCCATGAGTTCCATTCTAGGTATGGTTTCAACCTTAACAGGAGCCACCTTTGACTTCGCAATCAGAAGTCTGCACTTAACTTCAGAGTGACGTCGTGAAATAACGTAAATACATGCAGCGTATCCACGAGAAGATGCGTCACTGAATCCTACGAGTTCACATTCAGTGACCTCTGGAAGCAAAATATGACGTTCAATTTGCAACTCAGATAGCGTGGGTAACTGGTCAATGAATTCCACCCACTGCTGACATTCTTCTAGAGGCAGTGGATCATCCCAATCAAGACCTAGTTTCCAAAGATCCTGCAAAATGCACTTCGCAACGAAGGTGCATGGAGCAATGTATCCAACGGGATCATAGATAGACGCTAGTGTCTTTAAAACGGATCTTTTTGTATTGACGGTATCCTGCTTATTCAAGGAAAAGCTAAACGCGTCGAATACTGGGGACCATTTCAAGCCTAAAAGCTTTATCGAAACATCATCCCTGTCCTTTTGAAAGCTGACAGTTTTCTCGCGATGTTCTTCTGGAACACGCTCGAACAATTGTTCACAGTTACTCGACCATTTCTTTAACACAAGGCCTCCGCACTGGAGCATGTTAATTAATTCATCCTGTAGGGAACACGCTTCAGAAAACGTTGCGCAGGACCACAGAATATCATCCATGTAAATACCTTGTCTAACGACATTAGCAGCAGAAGGAAACCGTTCGCCTTCATCACTGGCTAATTGCAGCAAGGTGCGGATGGCTAAGAATGGACTTGAACTGACGCCATATGTAATCGTTTTAAGTTCGTAAACTTTTATTGGTTCGTCAACGGACGATCTGTATAATATGTGCTGATATTTCCGATCAGACTCGCGCACCAAGATAGCACGATACATTTTACAAATGTCGCTTGCAAAGCAATATTCAAATAATCGAAAATTTGTTATAATGGCACCTATATCACGATATAAGTTCGGGCCTGTCAGCTGGGTGTCATTCAGCGAGACATTGGTGCTTGTTCTAGAACTTGCATCAAAAACCACTCTTAAAGGAGTTGATGTGCTGCTTGGCCTCAAGACATAATTGTGAGGGATCAGACATTTACTTGGCTCGCTACCAGTATACAGTTCCATATGATCTAGCCTTTCGTATTCCAACATAAAGTCGTTGTAGGCTTGTTGTAGTACCGGCGAATGAGCGAGTTTTCGCTCTGTCGCTAGCCATCGTCGTTCGGCTGTAGCACGAGAGTCTCCAAGTAGTGGCGCATTAGTAGCGAAGAGTAACGGCACTATATACCTCCCCCCCTCATCACGGGAGTGATGACGTACGTAAATATCTTCAGCCAGTTGATCAGCTGGACTAAGTACAGATTTGCACGGCAATTCCTCTACTTCCCAGAAGTCACGCAGCGTTCTATCCAATGCCTTCTCTGAAGAAACTGACAGATGAAAGTTCTGTGACAGTTGTTTGCCATCATTGTATAATCTTCCACTCACGACGTAACCAAAAACGGTCTGGATCACTTTCGGAATGTTCGGTTTGACATTAATTGGCTTGTCTTTAATAAGCTCCGACACGACGTCATTGCCCAGCAAAATGTCAATTGATGACTTCTCGAAGAACAACGGGTCAGCCAATTCGAAGTCCTTATATTCATCCACTACTTCATGTAGAAATAAAACGTTTGGCATTTCAGATGACACCTTCTCGACGACAACCATATCCACCTGAAAACTCGGAACGTCCGATTTACACGGCTTCATGTCGCAGGTTACCATGCCAAAGTTTTTGACTGTATCACCGCCTAGTCCAGACACTGTGAAGGGACACTTGATGCGGCGTAGGCCCAAACGTTGAGCACAATTCAAAGTAATAAATGAGCTTTGAGCCCCAGAATCCAGAACTGCACGGCAATTCTGATTTTGACCTGTGACGTCAACAACTAGAGTCCTCGTAGTCCCCAACACTACACCGTAAGAGTTCACGTTTTCATTCACGGAATGAAGATTCTCAGTTACGGCTGAAGCGGGCGGCGCACTCACGGAGTGCGGCGGCGAAGGCCCCGCTGCGTGCACGGCAGCGCGGGGCGGCTGCGGCGTCGGCACGGCCGGCGACTGCAGCACACTCGCATCCCGATGTAGCAAGTAGTGATGATTACGAGCGCAGACTCCACACGTCATAGTACTCTTACAACTTGACGTGTCATGACCACTTTTCAAACAATTGGTGCATAAATTCAAGACATTGACACGGTCAATCCTATCTTGAACTTTCAGTTTACGAAACTGTTCACAACGATATATCAGATGATTCGAGCTGCAATGCACGCAAATCAGTTTGTTTTGATTCGAATTATAAGTATGAGTGTCACGCGAAACAGCTAATCCAACCTTTTGCGTGGACGAGGCCGCGTTCGAATATTTGAAACTGGCCGGTTTATGACTCGGTTGCATATTTGTGAAGTTGACAGGTGACTTCACTTTGATTTGTTGACCATTGAAATTAGTCCGGGAGCCGGTTGTAGGAAATGTGTGTTCCAATACTTTAATTTGTTTGTGTACGAAATCAATTAATTCCTTGAATGTCGGTAATTTCTTCTGATCCCGACTTTCTTCAAACAATTTCCGACTATGAATGTCTAACCCGCGTAATGCCAGATGACAAAACAGGTAGTCATCTAACTTTTCAATATCCAAGGCCTGAATCGCTTTTAACGAATGGTCGAATGTCTCCACGAACGACGTTAAATTAGCTACGTTGTCCTTTGTCAACGGTGAGAAATTTAGCATTTTGTCCAGATATCTGCCGGTCAACGCTCTAACATCTTGGTATTTATCAAGCAAACTTTGCCAAACTAGAGGGTAATTATGCGCTGTGATCGGCAGACTCCTGACCATATTCAGTGCTGGACCCTTGACACAGGACAGTAGATAATGGAATTTATCTATGTTCTCGAAATTGCGACTATGAACCAATGACACGAAGGTATCATGAAATGTGGTCCAATTCTCCATTTGACCATCAAACTCGAATAAAGTTAGCTTAGGTAAGACCGGCCTAGCTAGACAATCATCACTTTTTTGAACAAACATTTTTTCAGTTGGCTCCTGGCCTAAACGATTGCAATTCATAGCTACTTTCTTGCAAACGTAATACAAGTCATCAAAACTATCTAATGCACTTGACGAAGGTTTAAACTTAGGGTCTGCTTGCATCTCAAGCATTGCAATTTCCATGACAATGCTCTCGAAGTCACCGCGAGCATCATCGAGTTCTGAGAACTGCACCATGAAGTTTTGTACCGAGTCTAAACTATCCAACTTAACCGTTTTGGATAAATCATAGGCCTTTTGGTATGTCAAACAATTTTAAATGGTATGTCAAACAATGGGAACGAAGTTGATATAATATGTTTCAGTGAAACATTTGTCAAACGGGGATCAGAGGGCAATATTAAACTGAACAACTATAAATTAGCAGCTTCATTCTGTCGGGAAAAGAGTAGAGGAGGCACATGCATCCTTGTCCACAAGTTGATCGAATTCAGGTCTTTTAATATTCCAACAGGGATAGCAATGAAATTAAATTTCGAATGTTGTGGCATTGAAGTAACTGGTCTGAATACATTGGTTTTTTGCATTTACAGAATACCACATAAAGGAAAATCAGAAATCGGATTATTTATGCGTAGTTTAGATAACTTATTACACTTTGTTACGGAAAAATTCAAGCGAAAAAGAATTATAATTTGTGGTGACTGGAATATAGACACAATGAAAGACAACTTAACTACTAAAGATTTATTATGTATATTACGCAACTATAATTTGAATGTCCATATAAATACACCGACCAGACAAAACTCGTGCATAGACCAAATAGCCAGCAACATCAAGGAAGTTGAGTCAGAGATAGTTCATTTAGGACTATCAGATCATGAAACAGCTCAAATTATAAACGTGAAAGCAAGTAAACACAGGACAATTTCCAATTGGTTCGAATATAAAAGAGACTACAGCAAGGATAACGTACAAAAATTTTGCGATTATATCTCTATGTTATCTTTTTATGACGTTTTTGCCTCACGCACGGCTTCAGAGGCATTCAAACATTTTTATGACATTTTCATTTTATTTTATAAATTATGCTTTCCCATTATTAAAGTTAAAAGGAACACTCGTCCTAAGAACATCAAGTGGCTATCGTATGGAATTAAAAAGTCTAGTAAAACCAAACGCAAATTATATTACAAATATAGGACATCCAGCTTTAATAATATAAGAAATAAAATTAAATATAGGCAGTATAACCGGATATTTAAATCATGCCTTCTGAAAGCACAACAAATATGCAACAATAAGTTCATAAAACTTAGTAAAAATGTATGTAGAGCCACCTGGAGAACCATTTCATCAACTTTATCAAACGATTTTCACAAACATGTTATTGACAAATTAATTTTTGAAAATAAATCCTACACAGATCCTAACGAAATATGTCATTTATTCAACAATTACTTGATAAATATAACAGATAATAATAATCTAACTATGAACCCACCAGTTATAAAACTGGAGAACTCATTACACAACACTCATTCGATCTTTTTGAAACCTACAGACGAACATGAAATCCTCAAAATACTCATGTCCTTAAATAATACCAGAACAACTGGATACGATGACATTTCAACAATGGTTCTTAAGTCATGTGCTCATATTATCTGCCGCCCCTTATCACACATAATAAACTTATCCTTTATGGACGGAGTCTTTCCAACTGAATTAAAGCTGTCTTTAGTAAAACCACTCTTCAAGAAGGGTGACAAAACAGATCCAGGTAATTATAGACCGATAACAATAATCCCAATTTTGTCGAAAGTATTTGAGAAGTCAGTATTATGTAGAATTAATGAGTTCCTGGATAAATATGACATCTTAACTTCAAAACAGTTTGGGTTTCGCAAAGGGAAGTCCACCACACTAGCCGGGTTGAACTTAGTAAAAACTGTCACAGAGTGTTTAAATAGGAAAAACCCAATCACAGCTATTTATTTAGACTTGAGTAAAGCGTTTGACTTTATCGACCATTCAATTCTTTTGAAAAAATTAGAGGTATATGGAATAAGAGGCAAAGCGTACGATTGGATACAAAGTTATCTAAAGGAAAGAACACAATATACAGAAATTGAAAAAATTGCTCGCAAAAATAACAACACCGTCATCAAAGAAAAATATAGGTCCGATCCATTAGTTAACAAAACCGGCGTTCCGCAAGGAAGCATACTTGGACCATTATTATTTTTAATAGCAATTAATGATTTTCCAAATTGTCTAACACAAAGACAGGATTGCATTATCTTCGCAGATGACACAACACTTTTAATACATGGTGACGGCAATTGTCACACTAGATATGAATCAAAAGTTAACATTACATTAGCAGAAGCGATAAAATGGTTCGAAAGTAACAAATTGAAAATTAACATAACAAAAACGAAAGCAATGCAATTCTGTTCATATAATTCAAACGTGCGACCTGTTCAAATTAATTATGACAATTTAAATGTAGAATTAGTTGACAATGTAAAATTTCTAGGTTTTGATATTGACATACATTTAAATTGGAAACTGCATGTTGACAATGTTTGCAAAAAACTCGAACGGTTTGTCTTTGCACTCAGAAGATTGAGACAAACGGTGTCACTAGATGCAGCACTAACAGCGTACCATGGCTACGTCTCCTCCGTTTTAAACTATGGAATACTACTATGGGGAAATTCCGTAGAGTCGGATAGAGCATTTAGACTCCAAAAACGGTGCGTTAGGGCCTTGGACAATGCGTGGTTTCTGCAAAGTTGTAAACCCCTATTTAAAAAATTTAACTTACTCCCGCTTCCATGCGCCTATATAAGAGACGCGTGTCTCTTTGTTAAGGAAAACCCTAGTCACTTTACCAATCGATATGATACCAGTGCTAGACATACAAGGGCTCAATACCGAAATCTGTTATACCAGCCTCGTTGCCAAACCTTTATTTATAAAAAGAATTACTACAACATGTGTATAGTTCTTTATAACACTTTACCTGATGATCTTAAATTAGAAAATAAGAAATCGTTTAAAAGTAAGTTGACTAAATGGCTACAGGACAAATGTTTTTATAGTGTTAACGAATATTTGGCAATGTGACATTAGGTAATTAATTAAGAATGATATAATTATATGATAATGTAATAACATGTTATACATTGACGACTGAGATAATGTTTGACTATAATTAGGTTATCGACTGTAAAATGCATGTAGTATAAGTATTTTTGTAAAAAATTTAGACTTGACATTTTAATAATTTGCACACCTGCATGCAGGTTGAATATGCATGAACGAATTCAGCTTTAAGATCCTTACTCTGTTACCATATTCTGGCAAATAAAGAAATTTTGATTTTGATTTTGATTTTTGATTTTGTAATTTCTTAAATAGATATTCTTTTTTGAGTGTCAACGTATTTATTTGCAAATATAGTTGTGCCTCGCCTTCCATTGTTCTGTCACGGACAGTTATGTCAAAATGGATTAGGATGGAAAAAATATTACGAAGCGAATACGATTCGCAATATGGGTACAGAGAATAGCGAATACGATTCGCGGTATGGCGAACAATAGATTAGGGCAGAAATTGGAAATTTAGGTATTAGGTATGAAATTTGGAATCCGGCTCGAAGGACCAGAAAATGTGGCGTAAAGCTACGAAGGTGTGGACTGTATTATATTGATAGCCTGGCTTAGCTATTGTCCCCGCCGAAGAACCCCACTAGCAATGAAAATGGAAAGGTGGACTCACCTGGTGCCGGTCACAGAAATGTTGTGGGAGCGCTCCCATTCGCCGCCAATGATGTAATTTGTATTCTTCGTTGTAAACAGCTTGAATAACTAGCGTTTTATTGATATTATCACGATATGTATTTGGTTTCGTGTTTTCCTTTGATTCGCTATTGTGACACTGACTTAATGTCTTTATATGTTTTTTATTAGAGGTTTGTCAGCCAGTACCGACTTTCACTACCATTGAGGTTCTCTCGGCTATTTACTGAACAACAATACAGTACAGTTTTTCACCACATTTACTGCTCATTGATAGCGCAGAGCTCAATGACTCTTGAGCCTAATTTGTTATTAGTTTTACCCCTAATCATAATTCGTTTTCACGAAACTTTTCATAAACAAGTGACTTACGAAATGACAGATAAGGTGGTTACGGTTATCTTCGCTAGATGGTTGACTGATTAACGATTGCCTATCATGTTAATGCTATAATTAAGTACCTAAATAAAAAACGGACGATGATCAGATTACATGAAGAGTCATAAATAGTTATTAACCGCCACTCCCTTACGGCTCGTTTCTACAAAATGAGCCATGCCCCAGGATGAACACTTACATCTTATCAGTCAAACCGAATAGAGTAAAACTATTAAGAGTATAGGCACCAGGGGGAAAGAAAACTAATTAAATATTAGGCAACAGAACGGTTTAATCTATTCAACAATAGTTTTCCATCATGACAAATATAGCAGTCACATATTTCATTTGTTCTGTCTAGGTATAACCAAAGACAATCAATAAAAGGTTAGTTTTGTTGCATTCGTTAACACCCTTCCTCAACCAAAACTAACCGTTAAAGTAAAACATAACACAATCACATCATGCTAACAAAAAACAAGTGAACAACGAGGTACATCTGCTACCTACAGCACTACTCAAACATTATGCAACGCTAAGACCAATATTAAAACATAAGTTTTGAAATTGGTCCTTACCTAGAGACTTTGTAAACAAATCGGCTAATTGCTCTTTAGTAGAAATATACTCAAGTACTAAGAGCCCCTCGCCAATCTTTTGTTTTACAAAATGATGTTTTAAATCTATATGCTTCAATCTCTTATTTTCACAATTCCTAGCAACTTGAATGGCTGATTGATTGTCAACATATATTTTAAAATTATGGTTATGCAGCTTTAGCTCTGAAAGTAGGTTTTGTATCCAACAGGCCTCTGCAACCCCTTTCCCCAAAGCTACATACTCCGATTCTGTCGATGAAAGTGATATGCACTGTTGTTTTGAACAGCACCATGACACAGTGCACCCGTACACCTTCATAACAAATCCTGAAGTAGACTTCCTATCTGTTTTATCACCAGCCCAGTCAGCATCGGTGTAGCCCAACAGCGGAGTCCCTTCATCAGCCTTGAAAATCAATTTGTAATCGATGGTGCCCTTTAAGTATCTCAAGATACGTTTAAGCGCCTTCCACAATCCTTCACTAGGTGTAGACTGGAATCTTGACAGGTAGTTCAACGCAAAACAAATGTCTGGCCTTGTACCTAACATGGCGTACATAAGGCTACCAATCAATCCTCTACACTTCTTTGTTAAATTCTCATCGTTTGATGTCTCCGAGCTAAGTTCAATACCCAATTCAATAGGTGTCGCTATTGCGTTACAATCTTGCATGTTATATTTTCGTAGTATGTCTTCTATGTATCGTTTCTGATTCAACTCTATAGTGTTCTTCTTTTTTACGATGTTAATACCTAAATATTTAAGATTGTTTTCGCCAAGACATTTCATTTCAAATTTTGATTCTACAGACATCTGTAAACTCCTTATGTTTTCCGGATCTTTTCCCAATATAAGTATGTCATCTACGTACAAAAGTACATAAAGCTTTTCATTGCTCTTGTAGTAAAGACAGCAATCCGCTTCACTTCGAGAAAACCCTTCCTTAATCATAAAGTCATTGAATTTATTATTCCACATCTTCGGTGATCTTTTTAATCCATACAATGATCTTTGTAGTTTTAATACTTTATGGTAATTAGTGTTTTCTCTCATACCTTCTGGCATCTTTAAGTACACTTCTTCTTCAATATCTCCATAGAGAAAGGCACTCTTTACGTCCATCTGTAACATGTTCAATCCGTGTTTGCAAGCCATGGCCAAAAGTATTCGTAACGTAGTAAGTTTCGCTACTGGTGCATATATATCTGAATGATCGAACGTATCCTCTTGCTGAAAACCTCTGACCACAAGTCTTGCTTTGTATTGCTGTTGCCCACTCTCTCCTTTCTTTATTTTAAACACCCATTTAGTATCGATAGTCTTCTTTCCCGCTGGTAATTCTGTCTCAATCCAAGTTCCATTTCTTTCTAATGCGTCAAGTTCGGCGTTTATGGCTTCTTGCCATTTCTGTCTGTCATCTCCTTCAGTTGCCATTCTATATGTGATTTCGCTTTCTTCATTGACTGCTGTAAAACCTGTATAATAATCATCAAGGTACTTAGGCTTAACAATCTGTCTAGTCCGGGTACTCACACCTTGTCTTATCTCAGAATTTTCCACGTTCGCGTTTGAAGGTGATTCGTGTCCAGATCCAGTACTTCCTGCCAACTCTGCCTCTACATTGTCTTCGTCCGGTGTTTCATATCCAATATCTTCCACATCTGTCTGTGCTCGTGAGTCAATTTCTTCTTGCTCGTTTATGTTAGGCATCCGAAAAGTATCAACTTTCTTTGTTCTTTCTTCACCCTCGCATTTCTTCCTATATTCTTTTTTACCTGTATAACTTTCTAAAAATATGACATCCCTATATGTGTCAATTTTATTAGTATTTGGTTCCCATACTCTATAGCCTTTGCAGTTGTCTCCATATCCCACAAAAATACCGCGTTTACTTTTTGCGTCCCATTTAAGTCTTTTCTGCTTAGGTATATGGATGCAAACTTCTGAACCAAATTTACGAAGCGTATTTATATCAAAGCTCTTGTTGTACATCAGCTCATATGGAGTCTTATTAGGTACCTTAGTCGGTCCGGTCCTGTTAATCACAAATGCAGCTGTACTCACCGCCTCCGCCCACAAACTTTTGTCTAATCTTGCCTCTTGTAACATCGTCCTTCCTGCTTCTACCATCGTCCGCATCTCCCTCTCCGCTCGCCCATTCTGCTCTGGTGTATAGCTTACGGATGTTTGATGGATGATACCATTCCTCTTAAACAAAGTCGTAACTTCTTTATTCATAAATTCCGTTCCATGATCACTCCTTATCGTTTTAATTTTATAACCTGTCTCATTTTCAAATTTATTTATCAATATTTCAAGTTTTTCTTTCGTTTCGGACTTCTGTTTCAAAAAATATATAAACCGGTAACCACTGTAATCATCTTTACACAATAAGAAATACGCGGAACCACCAAGCGACCGTTTCTCCATTGGACCACATAGATCCAGATGGATCAGCTCGCCTGGGGCACTTGCCCGGTTGGTACTACTTTCGAAAGCTTGTCTATGCTGCTTGCCTTTAATACAAGGTTCGCATTGTTCAGTCAGCCCTTCAACTTTTACATTATTTCTACTTAATATATTCTTCACCTGACTGTAGTTCTGGTGAGCCAGGATACTATGCCACTCGTTGACGCTTTTCGTGGTTGTCAAAGCTACCTTCTTATTGAATTTAAAATCCATTATAAAGAGATTTTCTTTGCGTGACGTAGTGCATGTTATCTGGCCACCCTTGACGAGCTTACATTCCTCACTACTTGAGATCATCTCATAACCCTTGTCAATAGCACAAATAACTGAAAATAGGTTTACTTTCAGCTCTGGAACATACAGTACATCTAAGAGAACAGAATCAATATACTCACAGCCATTATATGCCTTCACTTCTATTGTGCCTATACCACACACTTTCAACTGCTTACCATCTCCAATAGTGACCCATTTATGCTCAACCTCCTTGAATTCAGTGAAGATATCCCTGCAATAACTCATGTGCTCGCTGGCACCCGTATCCAAGATAAACTCGTAGCTATGGTCGCCACTCATAATGTAGGCATTAGGAGCCTTGTGGTACTTCTGTTGTCTCGCCCTGCAATCTTTAAAAACATGACCTATCTTACCACAAAAATTACATTTTCTACTTCTACAGTCTCGTTTGAAATGTCCAGGTTTCCCGCACTCAAAACATTTGACACTTCCACTCTCACTTTTATCTGGAAACTTCCTGATGGCTCCTCGAGTCTGGTTAGGCTTGCTTAGTAGCGCTGCTGACCTCGGCTCAGCGTCGTTCTCACTCGCTCCATTACGCTCCTCCTCAACAAGCAGACGAGTTTGAAGGTTACTTAGAGTCTGCTCTGACGCGACGACGGACTCCCATGCTGACACAAAGTGTTTATACGACTCGGGTAAACTCATCAATATTTTGGTAATTACCATCTTCTCCGATATTTCTTCTTTCATAGATTTCAATTTATTCACTAATTCATCCACATTTGACAGGTATTTTGACATAGGTCCTTCATATTTCAAATTGTAAAACTTCTGTTGTATTAAATGCACTCCGACTTTTGACTTTGAATCATAAACTGAGTTCAACTTCTCCCACATTTGGTAAGCTGTTTCGCACGTAGCTAAGTACGTAAGAACTCCCTCCTCGACCCTCAAAACTATTATTTCCTGTGCTTTCCTGTCCAAATCATCCCATTTCTCTATCTCAGCTTTGTCTTGTAACTTCGGTCTCTGTTCCGACACCACATCATATAATTTACGAGCTTTTAATATTACACTTGTCTGTAACTTCCATGCCGGCCAATTGCTATCGCCGAGAACCACGGTTCGGCTGCTCTCCATCTCGATTACTTCTATATTTACCTCAAATTTACCTCGATTTACCTCCAATTCGGCTTGTTAGAACCGACGACACACGTGTTAGCATGTGCGTAAAAATTCACGTCTCACTTACTTTCTCTACCACATTTCAAATTTCCCGCACCTGGGCCATAACCTATTAAGAGTATAGGCACCAGGGGGAAAGAAAACTAATTAAATATTAGGCAACAGAACGGTTTAATCTATTCAACAATAGTTTTCCATCATGACAAATATAGCAGTCACATATTTCATTTGTTCTGTCTAGGTATAACCAAAGACAATCAATAAAAGGTTAGTTTTGTTGCATTCGTTAACAAAAACCAATGAACTGAACACCTCTTCAGTGTGTTTTAGCCCACATCTGACGTAAGCATACACATATATACGGTATACAGGCACAATACATAGGAACTGGCATAGTTAAACAATGTCTCCTAATAGCCTAAGAGAGGGGAGTTCGTTTTCTGATTGGTTTTCATTATACTCAACAGGTATTCGTCTGACAAGAGCTTCCATTTTTGTCACTTTCAAAGACATAAGGAGGAAGTATACCTATGGTTGGGGACAGGGACTTTTTCCTTGTAACAGTAAACACAGGGTTGATAAGTAAGGGTTCTAAGGTTGAAGGTTGAACATGTAGTGAACCGACATGTCCGCAACTAATTGTTTCCTTACTTAATCCCTCTTTGTTTAAATCTGTATCTGTATCAGTTCATTGTTATATTTATACGTGCAATTATATTATACAGTCTATTTTTAAAGATGTCAGTTATAGAATGGGTTTGCTTCGCAGACAGAGGGATCTATAGATGCAAAAAAAAGGGGACATCTACATATATTATAGAATGTAACATATTGCGCGCCATCCACGACGAATCTATGCGCAGTTGTACGGGTTGGGCTGTGGAGGGGCGCGCCTTCGTGGATGGCGCGCATTATAGGTACACCGGAACTTTCCGGTGTACCTATAACATGGTAACATGGTGTCATTGGTCACTTGACCAATGCGCCATGTGCAATTTACAATCAATTACATGCTGATTCTTATTTAGTAATTATCCCCGCTTTAATCCCCTTATTCGCTTTAATCCCCGTCTACAAATTGTAGGGTGTATATCTACGCACAATCTGCGTATCCAGGCCGGTCAACGGCCCGCGTATCGCATTTTGCTATAAACAACATTTATCGAACAATACTACAAAAGACAATAAAACCAGTCAAGCACATGTTTTCCATAGTACAGGTGCTAAAGGCGGCTACAGCCGCCGCCTATTATGTATTTTGTAAATGGGGGGCAACTGAGCGAAATTAGTGGTTTAATTCTCGCCATCCACGACGACGCGCCCCTCCACAGCGCATCTCATACTAATCTATGCGCAATTGTACGGAACGGGCGGTGGAGGGGCGCGTCGTCGTGGATGGCGCGCACTATACCGCCGCATACCGGGTAGAGTCAGTCCGACCCAGGTCGGGCCGCGTGCACCGCAATGGGGAATGTTGGTACACGCAGCTGACCAATCTACCCACGTGGGATACACGTTTAGCGTGTGCGTGCATTGGTTGCTGTGGAAATGTTGACACACGCAGCTAGACCAATGGGGCTCCGGCTTAATACTGACAGTATTATGTCAAGTGGGAATCTTTGCGACGTCAGTAAGTTTACGTCAAAGAAGAAAATGTCACATATCGATCCCGCCCCGCCAAGTCAGGAGGTCGCCTTAGTGTAAGGCCTGAGTGGACGCTCGGAGCGGAGCGTTCGGCGTCGCGTCCAGCGTTTCGGCCGAGCGTCCATACCATTTGTGCGGCGGCGACTCAGGACACCAGTATGTTTTTTGACATGCACGCCCCGCTCGACGCAACGCTCGAGCGTCCACTCAGGTTCTACACTTAGAGTTTAAACCGCGCGGTCGTGTCGGAGGTTTCCCTCGGATTTTTCCCAGGCGATTCTCCAGCCGCGCATTTACTATCGCATTATCGGGCCCGGACTATAAAACCACAGTCAGGTTAAAAAAAAGGATTACCTCACATCTACCGAGAATAAAAAATAACAATAGATAACAATAACATGTGGCCGCGAATTCGCGGGCTCGATAGAAGACGGATTGACTCTGCTAGCAATAACAATCATCTGTTGAGCGGTTGGTGCAAATTATATGGGTAGGTACCAATACCAAAAGGCAACACAGTTAACTGAACAAACCTGATTGCAACGGAATAAGGACTATTATTGTACAATATCTCACCTTCATTTGTAAGTAACCTATCTATTTACAATAATTAACCTAACCTAACCCACCTACAATATTTAATTTTTTATATTGTTGCAAATGTGTAAATAAAATACACAGCACAAAACTTAGCTATTACCTAAGTACCGTATACTGCTGCGCTTTAGGTACCTATTTGTTAAGACTGGAAAAGGTTATGACTGTTCTACTTAAAACTGACTCGCAGGATACCTATATACTACCTAATAGACGTCTTTATATATACTTAACAGGTAAAACAATATAAAGAGCATTGTATTCATCCAATACCACACAAAAGTGCGCAATTTTGAACAGATTTTTCCTCATAAACTATTAAAAGTCAATAAACTACGGGTGACTGCGGTCAGTTATTTTTATTTCCTTCCAGTAAGTGGGTAGGTGATACGGATGAGTGCTAGTTCGTTCAATCTGATTTATTATACTAGTCCTCCGAATACATCACGTAGACGGCAGCTATATGAGGAGGTTAAATTGGATAGAAGCTACCAGTCACACAACCTAGATTTCTTCCGCAAGCTGGCCCCTAAACCACAAAACTTTACAACAAAATTGTACAATTCTCCATAGAAAAAGTTGACAAATTTGTCGAATTGTACGCTTGTCAAGTTTTGTGGTACAGGCCCCTGGCTGGCACGCAGGTACTCTTATTTAAATGAAACTAGGTGGTGGTGGTGGAGGTCGTGGGTTCAAATCGCACCTGTGGTGTTGAATTTTTCAATATTCACTTTGATTAAAAATTTTAGATTTTCGCTAGCGGACGCATCCGCTTAACAAACATTAAAACTAGGTGGTATCGATGGAAATATTTTTCTCCTCCGCCAGGCAGGGCACAAACACTGAGTCAATATGCATATGGCCAAATACATAATAAGACACTTGAGTAAATATCCGTACAGAGTCCATAGGTTGGTTATTATAGTGGAGGTGCGTCGTGTCTCACGTGCAAGTAAAAGGTTAAATAATAGCGACCTAATTAAGTTTATGAAGGTTTTTTTTACGGTTTAACGCATGCTATATGTACATACTTATAAGTACATAATATTTTATAAACTCATGCCTACCTATATGCTCAAAAAGGGCAGGCAGAGCACATATTGCAGTGATAGGCTGCCAAGTATAGTTCGGCTCAAAGCTCAAATGAAGGTACTTATTTGTTAGATTCTTTGCAATTCTTACCAGTACAGGGTTTCATGTTGTTTCATATTTACAACCTGCTGTGTCAACATTAGAGCAATGAAATACATATTATTATTAAAGTTTGTAGTACAGGGGTCACCAAATGGCGGACCGCCGACCTGTTTTGTACCTTAAGGGGATATATATCGATTCGCTCGACCACGCCCCCCGTGAAAGAGACGCGCTTATGTTTTTCGCTCACGACAAAACGGGATACAACACTGTGCGGGGCTGCGGGCATGGCTTTTTTAGACAAATCTCGATAATTATCTGACTGTGTGCAGTTTTTTTTAATTTCCTCTTGACAGAGTTTAGAGTAGGTAAAATACCATCATAATAACTTAATCGTGTCTTTTAATAATGCGTTGTTTTAGTAGGCTGAGTAAAAAACGGAAAATATGGACTCAAATTTGTTTTTTTTTCTATCGAGAAAATTTTAAGAATGCATGTTTCGGCTATTGTTAGAAACACAATCATATAGTCTAAAATCATAACAGGAACAGCGTTTCAAAGAACACGATATTTCTCGTTGTAGCGCCTTAAGTAAACAGTAACTTGAATTAATGAGTACGTAATTTAATAAAAAAAATACCCCACTTACAACAATTTATTACAATACATTGATATGTCAAAATAATCCTTGTTACTTCTGTACATTTACACTTGCTTTTTTGATAAAGTTTATTAAATAAATTCAAGTAGAGACCGCGATGTTCATGTTGTTTAAAACCCGGACCACTAAAGAAACCAATTAGTGATCCCTGTTCTAGTAAGCAGGCGGTGTGACAAAATTAAATAAACAATGCAACAGAACGTATTCTTTCTAGAAATGAATAGTGGCTTTCATAATAAAGTTACACAGATGTCGTCGTGCAATGTTTGACCAGTGCATTCCATGCATTGTGGTGTATGTTCACTAGAAAACATTCACGGCACACGTGACTATAAGGCCATACTTATTGTATGGTACAATCCTGATTTGAGTTGATAGAATTCGGAGTCCTGTGGGAAGCCCTCCTGCTAGGTGGAGCGATGACATACGCAGTGGCAGTGGATGGAATTGGAAAGAAAAAACTCAACACCGAGTTTAGTGGAGTGCCATGGGGGAGGCCTATGTTCAGGAGTGGACAAGAGTCGGCTGTTTATGATGATGATTAAAAATCCTGATTAGTTACGTCAGAGTCCGTGAAATCACATTTTTGGAAGTTTAAAATGTTTTGGGACGCAAATAAATAGTTTCTATCTAATCTGCCGGTCGGTAGGGTACTTCGGTATAGTTACCGGCAAACATCTTGAACCCAACCTTGAGTGCGCAGTAGCCGATTTACATACAAATCGTTACAGCGCAGCATGTTGCGCTCGAGAGTATCTCGACTTATCTCGAGCTCTTTTTCTGATTGTCGCTGCTAGAAAGTGACGGATAGCTCGAGATACGCCGACATACTCTCGAGCGCAACACGTGCTAGGCCTACTGGTAAGGTTAGGTTCAAGATGTTTGCCGGCAACTGTTACTTAATCTTTGAGAAGAATTGGTACCTATCTAAAAGTTTTTTTTACCTGACTGTGGCTTTATATAAAACGGTCCCAATAAAGCGATAGGAGTGCGCGGTAGGAGAGTGGCCTTGGGAAAATCCAGGAGTATTCTATGATCTGTGTCCAGGGGAAACCTCTGACACGACCACGCGGGCGGTTTATTAGTTACGTCAGAGTCCGTGACGTCACGATGTTGGAAGTTTTAAAAAGTTTCGGGACGCAAATAGTTTCTACGTAATCCGAGGTTAGGGTACCTACTTCGGTAAGTTACTTACCTTACATCTTCACGGAGGATTGGTACCTACCTATAAGTAAGTAGTGGTTGTACCCTATCGTTAGAGTGAAATAGTTTAACTCTCCTCCCCCAGTTAGGGCTCTACCGATATCTAGGGTAGTGTGATGCAGCCATAACCCTGGCCGCAGACGCACGGAATTCCGATACGGTTTCAGAGAGTCGGTGTCTGAAACCGTATCGAAATTCTGTGCGTCTGCGGCCAGGCTAAAGAGGAATGACTACACAAACCTAACCTAACCTAATCAGCTTAGTTTCTCACTTAGGTAAATGAAAGGGAAGAAATAAAATAATGAATCAACAACCAAATAAACGTTTATAGACAACAGATTGCATACCTAATTTAATTTCATAACGTGAACTGGCTAATGGCCGGTTTTGCAATAACAATTAAAGCAGCTATCATTATGCGAAAGCGATTGTTGATTGTGAGTGCAATTTATTGCGTTGTTGACTGTTGACAACTTTGGACAACATGTTCGCTTATGGATTGTAAATAGAAGTACAATTATAATAGTATTTTTATTATTTATCATAATTTATTTACAAACTTAGTTTAAGATTTCTTCGATAGACTTTAGTGCTTCTAAACATGCGGCTGTCTAGTGAGAGTCTTTTATGATATCGAATCTTATTATTGTTTATTAATACTTAGTTAATCGCACTCTTATATATAAACCTACAGATACTATTTCACTTTCCGGACTATCACTATCTTCATACTACATATACCATACCATAACATCTAAATCAGTTGAACGAAGAGCATACATACTGTTCCAAAAGCAAAGTTAGGCTATTACCTAGTATGGATTTAAAATGGTTAAACATACTTGAAAAACAACGAGGAAGACTTGTAGCTACCTACTCTTATTAGTTCATGATCTGTTTGAGTACTACTCGCGTAGTTCTACAATAGGTCACTAAACTAGGCAACCGGTCGTTATCCGCTCCGCCTAGGTATAACTATGAAAAAGAGCGTATCTGCATTTCGCAAATTCGGTAATAATATTTATTATTAGGTACGTATATTTTACCAACAAATACTAATATATTGATAAATCACATTTTTTGAGGTTGGTTCGGAACCCTAAATGTGCGAAGTCCGACTCGCACTTGGCCGGTTTTTTTTATACCACGTCGGTGGCAAACAAGCGTACGGCCCGCCTTATGGTAAGCCGTCACCGCAGCCTATGGACGCTTGCAACCAGCGCTTCCAGGGGTGTCACATTCTCGTTGCCGACCCTTTAAAAATAATACACTCCTTACTGCCCATACTGTAGCCCCTACTACTACTACTATGTGTACGGTCGCGCGCTTTAATTTATGACCCATTTCGCAAACTTTTCCTTTGAATTTCTATACATTTTGACAGGACTGTCAACCTTAAGTGGGTCCGAAATTAAAACTCGTGACTGTACCTATCTAATTATCTATTACAAAAGTCGAAATTTATATATTTTCTATCAATATTTTGGAATGTTTCCGACAACGTCATTACGTTGGAGTTACGCGAGGAGGAAAACGGATGATAAACTCGTAATGCATAACGATAATGTCAATTTGAATAAGTTATGATTAGGTAGGTATACAAGTTCTACAAATAGAAATGATTAGTTTGTTTTGATAGTGCCTATAATCAAAGTGTCGTGTCGTTACGTGAGGCTGTCAACAACTATAATGCTTTTAAAATAGCTTGGAAATGGTGACAGCTCTCTTTTAGCTGTCATCTCAGTATATGTATATGTCACAGGGTGAAATCAATGCGCTTTTCGTGATAAATTTAGGAATTATTAGCTAATACAATGCCATGTATTTTCAATGTTTATTTAACGGCTAATTATTGTTGATGATTTTTGTGTTATGCAACGCCATCTACTGGCAGTCTTCAGAAACGTCAAGCAATTTGCTTGGGTGCGGTCGGCGCAGAACTAGCAACGGGTATGTTGGCTAACCTGAATGTCAAAAGTGACAGTTGAGGAGTGGGGGAAAGTAAGCATGGCGCCGCTGGCAGCCATGCTCATCATTCTTGGTTGAGCGAGGGATCGAGTCGGACGTCTTGCTAGTTCTGCGACGAACACACCGCGTTTCTAACCTTAAATCATTTAATCCGAGTGTATCATTGTAATCATTGAAGTGTTTGCTGTGATTGTGATTGTTAATTGAAAATACACATCTGAACTACGAGTACTGCATCTTATTTCGTGGTTCCCGCCATGCACGAACCTGGAGAAGATGAACGCCCACTAAATGATCCGACATATATACATCCATAAAACGTCAAAAGTGACATAATTTGTACTGAAATCACTGCTGTCACCGTACCTAAGATATTTTAATATTACTAATGTATATATTATACTTGTGTATAAATATTACTAATCTTAATTAACGTATATACATACAGTACCCGGCAATATATATTGCACGTCGGTCTTTGGAAAGAGACAATTAGCTGTTTACGACGATGTCCGAACACTGGCGAACGTCCATATTTTTTTTTCCATCATCAATTATCTCATTTATCAATTGACTTTTCATATCAAAGAAATACAGCAGTTACAGCACTTTATGGACTTTATTAGTTAACGTCAAATCGGTGACATCTAAACTTTGGATATCTATATAGAGAGCTGTTACAACTACTAGAAAAAGTATTGTCAAACAATCATGTATCATTTTGACATTTTGTAAATTTGTACATCGAACAATTTGGATTTGGGGGGTTTTCAACAACTCTGTATTACCTATATATTTTGACGACGACTGACAAACGTTACGTAGGTATAGTGTGAGACAATGCTATATGAAGCCGAAATTAGACTGTACTGTACTAAGCACTAGAGTTTCAACATGTTTACAATGAAAATATTAGCTATTATACTTAAACTACATAAACCAACTTATTATTTCTGGCCCAATACATATATCTCATAAGTACTTAGTTCAGGTCAGGAAGTGAAGCATTATTAAAAGTTCTAGAATTCCCGCATTATGGGCACTAAGTGCATGCTATTACCCTTGACGAAATTCTAAAGAATATCCTTGATTTAAATATGTTTAAAAGCGCGAAAGATTGCGTGAGGTGCGCCAGACTGGCTGAACTGTTGCGGTCTGCGGCGGAAAACTGGCCTGAACACTCATTAATCTTTTCCACTCCAAAAAGATGTATGTGCCTTGCTCATACGCACGTCTATGCGCCTCTATGGCCTGCGAAGGAAGATTGTTCCTTTATTTTTAGTCATACAACGGCTTTACGCGGGTGCTAGCTGTAAACGGGTGTTTTTAATTATTTTACCTTACGAGTAGGTAAGTTCAAAAGGGTTTAATCAGAAACAGGAACCGGTAAATGACAAAGACTTCCAATCTATACTTTTGATTGATATACCTAGTTATCGTATAAGTAATTTAAGTAAATATATACTTATGTACATGTATGAAAATTTAACTTACACGAGGAAAACATTCAAAGAAACAAAATAACAGAAAAAGTTATGTGCCTCTTCCAGCTAATTCGAGAAAATCCGGTTTGCAATTTGGTGTCCGATCAGAACTTTGTTTTGAGGATGAACGAAAATAGCGTCTTAAATTAAATTTAGCTAAGAATTAAGATAAGGCGAATATCTATGCCTAAGTAATTTTATTCAAAAGATCTTCTATACTTATAAGAGAAAAAAAGACTTCTTTATTCAAGTAATAAATATTAATAAATGTTGTATGTTTATGTACATTTGCATTTGTATAAGTTATAGACTAGACTGGATGACTCGTGTTGGTTTTCCCGTTTTGTACTCGTATTGTACCTAGAAACCTGGCACGAGATCATGATAAATGACACAGTAAACAGATACGAAACACATAAATACTCAAAGTAGTTCCAGAGTTCTTTTTTGTTTCTTACAAAGAGAGTAGCGTAATAGTAGTTATCTAAAATTAAAAACCGGGCAAGTGCGTGTCGGACTCCGCAACCGCAGCCGAGCCAACCGCAAAATTAATTAGGTTTAAATAGAAAAAATAAGAAACAATGAAAAAACATGTTTTCAATATATAAATATTTGTTAATAAAATATAGATTTAGATTTATTTATAAAAATTAAAAATTACAATATAAATTTGCATTCAATGTCAAAATTATAAGAATCCTTATCATGACGTATTATAATCAAATTTCAAGTTTATAGGTCCAACAACAGTTTAGCTGTAAAACCTGTGTGACTACATAGGTACA
Organism: Cenopis cana; assembly: GCA_951800055.1. NCBI lineage: Eukaryota > Metazoa > Arthropoda > Insecta > Lepidoptera > Tortricidae > Cenopis > Cenopis cana. The sequence goes on along the minus strand of OX637486.1, from coordinate 6,849,216 downwards.
GTCTTGACCAAAAGTGTTGAGCACTCACACAAGTTTTTCATATAAAAGTTAAACTTTCAATCGAGCATTTCATATCCTTTTATTAAAGAAAATTAAATATCTTTCAAAAACTAGCTACTTTCGTTGACGTTAAAGATAATTGCACGGATAAAAATGCAATTTGTCCTTTTCTTGCAAACCCGTCTATTTTTAGTCTTCAGTTAGCAATAGCTACTTCGAAATGATATTATCTAAAGTTCTCTAGATGTTCTTTAGTATATACCTTTTCATATTTTACGTCAAAGTGCATTTTTGTAATTAAAAAATAATAGTTTTCATTTCTCGTACTCTGAAAGTGGGTCATTGATCATCTAAGTAGCGTGCTGAAAGTGGTCCATTTGTGCTCAAGAGCAGAAAAGTATTAAAAAAAAATTGTATGGTGAATCGGAGTTAAATTGGGCAACGGCACTAACCTATACAGCCACATAGTACAGATTCTACAGAGATCCTATATACCTACTTTTTCAAATGCCTGACTGCTTACCATAAACAACCTCCTTAATTTGTTTTTTTTTTGCCACAGTCGAAAGTAAGGTAAAAGTACCCTTCACCGGACGCTTAAGACCTACATGTACGTTTGTTTTTTTAATAAGGTTTAGAATTTTTGTACGATTATGATCAACAGCATATGGTGAAGATACATAAATTTGTCATCATTTAAATGTACGTCGAAATTTATTACATAGTTAGACGTATATAAAAATATTTTTTAAAGTTTTTTATATCGATTACACTGATTTGTCCCATTCAACGAACTAAGAAACGGAATTTGCACCCATTACCGGATCGGCATGCCGTTTCACCGAACTAGGGAAGAAATGTATGGAATGATGGCAGTGTGTGAGTTTGTAAACTGATGATTGACTATTTATTTCAACCTAACTGCACTAGTTTTGTGATTTCGAGCAATCTTGACGGTAATTTAATCTAAGAAAAAACTGTCTATAATTAAAAAATTAAATCAAATATTTTTTTTATATAAATAATATACTTATCTATTAAACATTCTTCGCTAATCGCCAATAATTTATTTTTATATAATTTATTCGTTGGTTTACATCTAAGTAGCGCTGGCTTTTTTTTAAAGATATACGAAAAATAACACATTTCAATATAGATCTAGCTGTACGCTGAATATGGTTTATATTCCAATGAACGCCAAATGTTCTATATCAGAGTATGTTCGGTATCAGAGACCATGGGTACGCTTTACCGAACGGGCGTTCGGTAAAGCGTACACATTGAACCTATCACGCGAACATATTTAATAAAATAGTGTTTTAATCTTAATGATTCTGACATAACAACATAAGTACATTTTATCTAGAAATAAGAACTATTGCAAAATAATAAATACACAATTATTTTGCTTCTACTGATGTTAAATAAATAATATGGAATTTTTAAAATTACCTGGTCAATGAAGCTTATTTTGACGTCAAAAAGTCGTGAAAACTATACATTTCAAATGCAATTTACAAAAAATCTGTCTCGTTTATAGGCGTTCGGTAATTGCTCATTAAATTACTCTAGTAATTGGATATGTGTAAACCGGAGTAGTATATATATAACGTTTAAAATTAACGAGTGAAAAAATAATTTTCAAAACATACGTTTTCCCTGATTCCGAACGCTGTTCGGTAAAACCTTCAAGCAGTAGATGAGGGTGACCCATCACCGAATTTACATTTTTGTTGAATTCTGTAAATTTGACTGCACTAATTTCACTTATTTAACTCAAACACACACACTTATTAACTCATGATACGATAACACCCTATTTTGAAGCATAAAGTCACTTTTAAACGCTTTTATGACCTTACGAAGAACACTCAGTTCCTTAAGGCCGTGTATTACCGCTTTTGAGTTTTTAAAAACCATCTGAGACATAGAATATAGTGTCTTAAAATCTAAAAAATACATAAGTGTTACATAAGGATCTTGTCTAGTCAAAATCGCAGTCAGTTACATGACCTGATGAATTTCCCTCGATAGAAAAAAATCGCGAAGTTACCCCTTTTTGGAATGTATTTTCAATACTACGGCTATATTACTGATATTTAACGTTTTATTTTTGTACTCAATTAAAGATCGTAAATAGTTATAGACAAATTCGCAGGGTTTGCTTTGATAGAATGATTGGCTTAATGACTATAGCTAAATATTTACAAAACTGCGCGCAGAGCTTGCGTAGAGAGCGGGATGGTTAATTATAAACTCACGCGTGTTAGAGCGGGACATTTGCGTTGGGGATACCTCCCCTTAACCATTTTCGTAAGGAGTCCCATACAACGCCGCGATCGACCTGCTCAATCGATTCTCCCGTTACAACTAAGAAACAAAATGGCTTTCTTTGCCTCGTAGTCACAGACAACCTCCCCTAGACAGAGCTTTCAGGGCGACGCGCTCGCGCCACACTTGGGAGAAGTTGCGCTTATAATACTGCCCCGCCTCACGCCGCTCAGTCAGTCTCGTCCAGGTTCATGACCTATACGCACGTGGCACAAAAAATACGTAAATTTGGTTCTAGGTATCTAGCTAACGGAAAAAATATCACAACGTAATATTAGCTGTAAGAACTCGACTTATGGCTCAAAATATAGAAAATCCGGTGATAGGGCAGATCCGGTAAAGGGTACATCTACCTTAATATCAATAGTTTGTGGCAGATATGTGTAATATGTCACTCTCTGTCGCTCTTATATAAAGTTGTATATGACCATCTCGTTCAGTAGGTATTATTATTTGATGTCGAGTCTAATTAGTAAACCGATTATTTTTTTTATTAAAAATAAATTGAATAAAATGGTCCATACACAAACACCATTAACGTCAGTCAACAGTTCCCGCCAAAATGTTTTTTTCACTGATTCAGAAAATGTTTGTACATATTTCTATTGTTATTGAATTTAACAAGTATTTCGCGTTGCAAATAACACAGTTCCTAATTTTTAAATCGTGTCAATATTGTTTTACATCTTGTCTTTTGTGAAAAATGAAACGAAAATGTGCATATTTAATTTTTTTTTTGTCTACGAAGCTGGAGGTCCCGGGTTCGATTCCCTGTCAGGGCATTTATTTGTGTGATAAACACGTATAATTGTTGTGGGTGTTTTCTATGTATTCAAGTATACATTTATCCATGTATGTATATCGTCGCGTTAGTACAAGCTTTGCCTGATTTGGGACTAGGTCGATTTTAGTGTAAGTTTGTCCACAAATATTTATTTATTTTTAAATATTTTACTTTCCTCGTATTCGCAATGAAAAGCAGAGTGTTTAACTCGGGTGAAACCACCTATTTCTGCCTCGAACTATTGGCGCTCTCACTTCGTTCGAGCGCCAAAATATCTCGGCAGAAATGGGTGGCTTTCAGCCCTTGGTTAACAATCTACTATTTTTTATAAGTTACAAAGGAAAATAAGGGGTGCTCAACACTTTTGGCCAAGGCTGTATGTGCAAGTTGCGGAAAGTTTCCAAAAACTTGGAAAAGTTCTCGGAAAATTCTTGAGAATTTCATAGAAATATAAGGAATTTCCATTTTAGATTTCGGAAAGTTTCAAACCCCATACAAATATGTGACAAATTTCGGAAATTTACCCACGTGGAATAATTCGCAATTTTGGAAAGTTTCCGACGGCACATCAGTATGTGTGACAGACTACGGACTACGGACGCACGGACGAACGCGTGAGTGTCAGCAATAGGGTATGGACCTTTCGGGTACGGAACCCTAAAAAATATCTTGAAAATAGATTTTTCAACTTTATATTTAAAAGTGAAATTAATTTATTTTTCAATTTACCAAGGCATATTACATACACCTCTGAGGTAGCCCTGTTTACTTAACCATCAGTTCCTAACTCAGATACGTGCGGAAAAACAACAATTTGTGCACCGAAAATCTTCCAGGTTAATTGGCGATTATGGTTTTGTATTGTATTGAGAGTACAGGCGAAGCCGAGCGACACTAATCAAATAATATTTGAAACCTAATGAGCATCCACATTATTTTTTACGTTTCAACTATATTGCTCATTCATATTAGTTACCCTCTTAATTAATTTTAATTAATCTAACATGTAGTACATCCACGTCCATGATAATTATATTTATACTGGTTTTACAAACAGGAAAATACTCGGGCACCCTATATCAAGTTATAATCTGTGATTATATATTCTAATGGATTCACTTGAGGTATTATCATATTTATAATACAACATTTTATAGGCTTAAAACGAGCCACGGTTTTTGTGTTTTAATACTTACTGAGCTTCTATTTGAGAAGCACCTGTCATATGACATATGCGGTCATAAACATGTATCTAATTTAATATTTATGTGTCTTTCCGTGTCCGTGTTGCGTTACGTTGTCATCCCTCTTACGTTAGCGCATTAAGGGGAGGTATCCCCAACGCAAATGTCCCGCTCTAACACGCGTGAGTTTACAATTAACCATCCCGCTCTCTACGCAAGCTCTGCGCGCAGTTTTGTAAATATTTAGCTATAGTCATTAAGCCAATCATTTTATCAAAGCAAACCCTGCGAATTTGTCTATAACTATTTACGATCTTTAAAATTAAATGTTAAATATCAGTAATATAGCCGTAGTATTCAAAATACATTCCAAGAAGGGATAACTTCGCGATTTTTTTCTATCGAGTGAAATTCATCAGGTCGTGTAACTGAATGCGATTTTGACTAGACAAGATCCTTATGTAACACATATATTTTTTTTAGATTTCAAGGCACTATATTCTATGTCTCAGATGGTTTTAAAAAACTCAAAAGCGGTAATACACGGTCTTAATCTAAATGCGTGACGCACTAATATTCATATTGGACAAAATTTACATACATATACGCACGCCCGCATCCTATTGGGCTAGACCAAAGAACGCCAAATATGACTACGGTCCTTTCATACTTCTTTTGCCGCAAGGCCTCAAGTCACATCCATACATCTCTCCTCATACATGCTCGTCGCTTGCGGGAACTTCTGACCTGGCCTTTTTCAATACCGCAGAAATTTGATCAAGAAACCCTACAAGCTGACATATGTAATAAAAAATGTTTTTTTTTATTTAATTCGGAATTTTTTGGTTCGTCCTAGTCTAGGAGCCGTTTGGAATATTTTGAATAATAACTAAATTGCTACCATGCATCGTCCCATCCCAACTAACATACGTATTTTTTACTGCCCAGCTAGCACGATTGGTTTACCGTTACGTTTTATGTGAATTTTCAGCACATTTGGCCATAAAACGTGACGATATAAACGTATGATGAGATATGCACCAAGCAAGAGGCAATTTGCAACATCGATAGCAAGCTGTTGCAGTATTGTTATGCAGGTTGCAAAAAACGCATGTGCAAATACATGCCTAAATATCTTCTGTATCTTCTAGCGTGCTTTACATATTTTGTAGTATACGGGTGGCGCGGAAGCGTTTTCTAAATTAGTGAGTTACGTTGAATAGTGAATGGTTTATGTAAAATTATACAGAAACAGTAGGTAAACCACAAGACTTCTAGAACGAGTCTACGCAATGTAACTGCTCATAATTATAAAATAAATACGATCACAGTACCTATACCTTGCATTAATAATTGTTATGCATTGGTTAATCGCATGCGGTTGATTTCCTTTAATCCCAAGAAACTCACACTGAATACTAGGTAACACCTAAACTCAACAAACAATGAATCATCATCCTCCTAGCATTATTGCAGTACAGTTGCATCCTGAAGGATGCCTGGGGTCCGCTACCTAATCCAAAAATTTGGCGTAGGCACTAGCCACTGGTTACATATTAAAATACCTAAAATCGATATACCTATTGTCATAATACCTATGTACGAAATACCTATTTTTAAAATACCTATCACTTATTTAACCTACAGTTTAAATGACCGAAGATTGAAATACCTACGTTCAAAAAACCTATTGAACGAAATACCTACTGTTCAAAATCCCTACCGGATGAAATACCTAAGGGACGATTCGCCTAAGTTTGATATACCTACAGTCAAAATACCTACACCTACAGTCAAAATACCTAAAGTACATTATCGCGACAGGTTTTAAAAATTTGGTTTTTGAAAAGTAGTTTTATTCAACGTAAGAAACATCAAAAATCAAGTATGTCAGTAGAATAATAATTTTACGGGAAAATGTTCGGTTCTGGCGCTTCGCCGGCCGCTGCCGCGGCACGCTCGCTTCGCTCGCTCGGCTCGCGCGCTGTAGGGTTGCAGTTCTACCTAACCACTCCTCCTCGCTTCGCTCGTCGTCGTACCTACACCGACCTGGTTTAGAGTATAATATGTAGAAGTCGAGAATAGAGGTGGAGATTGTCATAACATTATTTTTTACCTGTTTCTAATAGGTAATAACCAATAGGTATTTTAAAAAATAGGTATTTCGTACATAGGTATTTTGACAATAGGTATATCAATTTTAGGTATTTTAATATGGAACCCTAGCCACCTATATTTTCGAAAGCGACAAGGCGCTACACTGAGAGGAGACTTTGAAACGCTGTCCTGCCCAGACTAGCAAACAGTACCGGCTGATTTTCAGATATATGATTCTCGACTATATGATTGTGGTACTGACTATAGCGAAACATGATTGCTTAAAATTTTCTCGATAGAAAATAAATCCAAAGTTGAGTCTACATTTTCCTTTTTTTCCTCAGCCTACTAAAACAACTCATTATTAAAAAACACGATTAATTTAATATGATGGTATTTTACCTCATCTAGGTACTGACAAGAGGAAATTTAATAAACCTTGTACACAGTCAGATATTTAACGAGATTTGTCTAAAAAGCCATTCTCGGAGAGGGTTGCATCCCGTTTTGTCGTGAGCGAAAAACAAAGGGTGTCTCTTTCAATCGATATATCGCCTTAAACCGAGGGGAACAATTAATGTAGCTATTTTAATCTTGAATTCATGGTAGCATCGAAATAAAAGTAGTTAACCCTTTTCTTGGCATGGTAACTTACCCATAATAAAATACTTTGATGTTCTTTTTGTATTTTTTTAACTTTTTATTTATCTACAATGTGCAAATGATGCTTGAATTCACGATATTTATTTTATTTTACTTACATAAGGGTTATCCGTGTAATTCCGATGACATTAAGTATTGCGTGGTATTGCTTACCATGTGCCTCTTGGTCAAATAATAATATTTCTCTTCTTATTCCGAGTTATAATTATTTCGCTTCATTATTAAAAGGTGACCTTTCATATGCAAAATATATTTAAGTACCTACACAGCGTTGTCAACGGTAGCGAAGCACTTCTGTAGGTAGATGAAATCCATGAAATAAATAAGATGGAACTGATTTTGTTAACGGCCTTCAAACAGTCAGTTTTTGTGCTATTGACATTTCGTCAAATGCATGGAGTGGAATGTCAATGGACTGGCGTTTTTTACAGCCTTAACCAATTCCGAGATCAAGGGCAGAGCCGTCTGATAGACAACGCAATTCTAGTTTGGCAAGTCTCGTTTTGGACAGAATTGGGAGGGTAGTCCGTCTTTGTTCAGTTGCTTAATAATATATCGTCAGGGACGTATAGTTATAGCTGCCGGTAAACTTCTTGAACCTAACCTTGTGTGCGCAGTAGCGGATTTACGTACAAATTACGCTATTGCGCAGGTAATAGGTTCAAGATGTTTGCCGGCAACTGTACGTCCTTATCCTTTTCACGACTCTGTCAAATACAAACGCTCTCACTCACACGCCATGATATGGGAAAGTCAAACGTTGGCCCTATAGAAACGCATGTAGGTTCATATCGCATTGGATGCCGTGACGGATATATGCGTCGTTGGCGTCGAACCTATGGTGCGCATTATATACGTCGTATTGGCGTCAAAAAGGTTATTCAAAAGGTATAGACATCTCGATGGCATCACGTTTGTTTTACGTCTCTATCATACTCTCCACACATTTTAAATCTCGAATTAAGTTAAGACCCGATCTACCAATATTCGGATCGCGTTTAAGACTAATTAATTTTTTTTAGAATGATATTGAAATAACATGTCAACTGTACAGTGGAAAATGGAATCCTTCTCTGTATGTATTTATTAGCATATTAGCATTAGCAGAACCTTAACAATTGCAAAACTATTAACTAGGTATATACTGGTACTTAGGTGTTTTGTGGTTCCAGTATGTCTACGCATTGGAAAACTCTAGTACACTCCACTGCCGTGCACTAGACTGCTATCAAATTACCACGTCACTTTATCAACTAATCCGTAAACGGGTCGTAAATGCGAAAGTAAATAATGTAGATAATATTTGTATATCTACATAAATACATGAACAACACGTTCACAGCTATCACTTAGGTCGTTACAAATACAAACGTCTATTTCAAAATGATGAAGAAGCTGTGTTCGCTTGATTCGAGTGTTCAGTGTCGTCCTGTGTACATCCCGAATTCCTAAAGCGCAGTTGTGACTACCTAGAACTTGCGTGGAATTTTCATTACATTGCAGGATTTCATCGCATATTACCTCGGTAGCCCGCTGCCCCGCAATGTAAAGAAACTGGCATGCAAGTTCTTTTTTGGCTTTAAAGCATTTAACGCATTTAGTTTAGACAGAACTCAAGACCGAGTTCAGTGGCATGCCATGGGAGAGGCCTATGTCCAGCAGTGGACGAAAGTGGGCTGATGATGATGAGTTTAGACAGAAACTAAGTCTAGAAATGGAATTGCTTTCTAAAACTTTGTAGGTACATTACATATAAACAGTATATTTTAAGAATATCAGTAGGCAGGCCCTAAAGGTTACTTGGCCAAGTCTTGTCGGCACTGCCGCGTGTTTCTGTATTGCAAATTACTAAACAGGTGTTGATTTGAGTCGCAAAATGTAACCACCAAAAGCAGAATGAAATGGTAATTATGGGCATTTTGCGGCCCAAAACATCTGTTGCTTACGACGTCCTATGTGGTTTCATAAAAAAAAGAAAGTCCCAATTTTTATGCTCTGAAAGGCTGCTGTACCCTTGTAGCGACTCGAAGAGCATTTTTATTCTTTTGTTAATATCGGCTAATGTTTTGCCATCATGACAGTTGCATATTGACGCAAAAGTCAATCGTTGCGTGTGTTCTTGTGGGGCTGACATTGTGTATTGCTATACCAGATACCTATATCACTACCCACTAGGTACATACCTCACTTTATGTCACACCTGGCCATAAAGTGGCCATTATCGCACGCTCCGCGCGCGATAAAACCCACTTCCTGGCCAGGGGGTGACATAAAATTTTGTACTTACCACGGGCGATAATAAAGAAAGCCTCAGATCGCATATTTATCGCCCTTGCCTTCGGCTCGGGCGTAAAATACCTGCGATCTGAGACATTCTTTGTTTTATCGCCCTTGGTAAGTAATGTACTATTACCTGCGCGTAACATCAGTACGAGTAGAATTACCTGGTTGAATAAGACTAATGGCAGACATCGAGTAACGTTGGCTTATTAATATCGGATCTAATATCCCAGTGAAAGAAGTGGAAAACGCTTTTACCTCAATTATGTTTTGAAGTATCAATCGTACGATATTATCGCCACCAATCGTAACACTGGCTCTTACGATAAACTCTGCCAGACGGACTTAATACTTTGTTATTGTCTGATACAATACAACGATACACTTTGTGCCCTCCTTTGAGGTGGGTGCCAAAAATATACTTACAGTTTGCTCCTTAAATTATGTCCTCGCCGCGAATAAAGTACACATATTTTTGACGTTATGTTTGACTATACTAGCGGGTTTATTTCGAAAAAGTAAAGTAAAATAATCTCGGCTCGAGACAGCCATCATACATAGCTTAGTGCAAAAATGCGCATTTTGTTACTTTGGTGTAAATCCACCATACCTATTATCGTATTTATTTTGCAGATCGAGATTTACTTTCGATTACGGTACTATTACAAAAGTAAACGGGTGATGTAAGATAGTTATTGTATGTACTTATACATGTATATCCAAACCATACCTACGAAAGAAACCATAAATCACGAAATACCGTTTTTTGGCGATAATCTTTTCCCAAGGCTAATACTGTGAGTTATTGCTACATATTATATGTACTTTAAAAAAATGTTAGTTTCTAATATAGCAATGTAGTTTAAGAACTGACTGCTAGATGGATTCATAAATCATTTTATAATGCTCTTCATTACCTAGGTGGCCTGAAATATTAGATTCTGTTTAATTTGCTTATCGCGAATCACAAATACTATCACCGGTATCAGATAAGAATGCGAAAACAAAGCATTTCCCGCGTTAATAACAACATTTCTTTTAGATCGAAAACAAAAACAAATTTCTATTACGGATCATTATTGCGACTTAGGTATTATTCATAAGCAACATTTAAGGTTAAACTGATAAGAACATCGACTACTGCAAATCCCTCGCTACTAAAGTTTTCTTCATAATCTACTGTATCAGTAGAAAGACAGCTGAGAGCATGTTCACTGATCTTGTCATTACGCTATATTATACGCTTGTATTATTAAATGACATATTTTTATTATTCGAATAAGAATAATCAAAGACATACTTAAATATTAATGAAATTGACAAATCAAAAATATCAAAAGCTCTGAATTAAAAAAATCTATCAAAATTTTGTGCCCTTGGTAGAGTCACAGATTATATAATATGGTAGAGTTACCGCGCTGGATTTGCGATAGCCCTTTTCTGTGCGAGTAAGCTGCTTGCGCGAGGGTCGGCCGTTGCCTCCGCAAGTCGTTTGCCGATGCGCCTTGTGGAGCACCTATGCTCCTTTGCCCCATGCCTAAACCAAAAACCTCTAATAGATAAAAAACAACATTAGGTGCAAGGTTTAAATTGTCACAGTCACACTAAAGTACAGTGCCTTCTGGATATCTGCGTAGCGAGTCCGCTGGTTCGGCTACTTGACAACTGTTCTATCACTAATTTTTTTCTATGGTAATACACAACTAAACTGCAGCTAAAAAGGCAAGGTTTTAAGCAGCAGAAGAGGTGCGTCGGTGTTGCGAAAAGCGTTACCACGCGTTAAACTCCTTTACGAGCCTTTGTGCAGCGGCTTCCCGTCTGTCCGAGTACTGTGACGAACAAAATGCTGTAATAGTACATTACTTACCAAGGGCGATTAAACAAAGAATGTCTCAGATCGCAGGTATTTTACGCCCGAGCCGAAGGCAAGGGCGATAAATATGCGATCTGAGGCTTTCTTTATTATCGCCCGTGGTAAGTACAAAATTTTATGTCACCCCCTGGCCAGGAAGTGGGTTTTTTCGCGCGCGGAGCGTGCGATAATGGCCACTTTATGGCCAGGTGTGACATAATAGTACATTACTTAACAAGGGCGGTAAAACAAAGAATGCATCAGATCGCAGGTATTTGACGCCTGAGCCGAAGGCAAAGGCGATAAATATGCGATCTGAGGCTTTCTTTATTACCGTACGTGTTAAGTACAAAATTTTATGTCACCCCCTTGCCAGGAAGTGGGATTTCCCGCGCGCGGAGCGTGCGGTAATTGCCGCTTTTTGGCCAGCGGTGTAACATAAATTAAATTTATTTACGCTGTACCCTTAGGCACAGTATAGAAAGAAATCGGTCTACCATTTTAAACCTTATCATACAAATAAGAGTCGAAAAGTGGTATAATACAATAGATCGCTTTATTGACTGACCGTACGTAGTAACCATGTGGTACCTAACTATAGCTAATTAAATAGGTACAATACGTGTACCTACAATGATCATAGGTGACATCAGAAAGAACTGATACAAGATCTCATTACAACTACTTATGCCCAAATCGATAGAGTACAGTAGGTAAAACAGTCGGAGTCACATCACGTACCCGAAACGAAACCTAAAAATTACAGATCTACCTCTAGCACAGTCTCACACCGCCGCGCCGGTGACCAGCGAGTACCAATAGACCACAGAATAAGTAATCTCAGACATTACGGCGGCTGACATAGAACCTAATTGATTTTCTTTCTTCTTGGATATTTATTACCTACACTACGATGGTAAATAGCAAACAAAAATCAGGCCTACCACATGCCTATGTAGGTTTGTAAAAGAATAAATTGCTAGCGCGTTGGCGAGCCTGTATTTAAATTAAAAAAAAAAAAAAAAGAAAGGTCCCTCTGTAGTACCCAATTAGATGAATTAGATCTACCGGAAAAGTAACTGTTACTTATGTCCTTACAACACTTAGGTACCTAGTATCTATACTATTCATATTTATAAGCTTAGTGCGTTGATTCGTTTAAGCTAACCGGTCTTAATCGCCGTTCCTCAGTGTCAGTCCACAAAAATCAACACTAAAATGGTCGAATCTACAGTAAATAAACTACATAGCAAAGATAACGTTTTGAGGATACGAAATCAAAATCAAACACGGAACGTTAGTTAAAGGCAAATAAACTTTACTTCCTTAATGTAACTTGAGGTGTTTTACTAAATTCGCAGTTTGGCTGTTGACGTATACGGTATAGTATAATAAATGCAGTAATAAAAAAGAGACAGCCTTTTTATCAGCCAAAGTACTTTTTAACTTTCTTATAGATCACACACACACACACATACTATTGATATGTAGGTATATACATTTCGTTATCTAATCACTGTTAGCTGTACAAATATTAGATAATAGGCGCCCTATCACTACTTACATCCAGCAGCAATTATTATTATCACTGAGCCAACAGTCGTCTCGTATTTACTTTCTTACTTGATATGTGTCGACTGATATTCCACACACGATTATTGTTACATAATATTAAGGTTGGGTTACGCGGCCGAAATAGCCTCAAGAAATAAATCAATTCAAAATAAAACAACTGTTCCTGACTGTCTGTGAGCTATGCTAATGGCCCTAGTGTACCTACGTACTTTGACCCTCAGATTTGTATCATCCATAGTCATCTATAAGTCGGACCACCTTCACAACGATGGGCTCAAAAGTTGTTACGAATCTGCCTATGCGAATACGAGTAGGTAGCAAACACTTGTTTTACAAGACGAGGATAAAATGCTTCTAGATGAAATTCATAATCTATGTTCACTTTCAATCTATCTATGTTTATTTTCACCTTCCTGCTCAACCGTAGTGTATCTTGATCCTGAGCATAACCAACACGCGTAATGGGAGGTCAGACTTAAGCGGGTATTACACTGTCCTGAATTCAGGATACTTAGAAGGGTTCCGACCTATACGTTAGAGCGAGATGCTTCAACTCCCCTCCACTAGTTAGGACGCCTGATTCAGGACAGTGTAATACCCGCTTTAGATTGGCTTGTCTCGTGCGAGTAGTCGCTAAGCGTTTAGAGAACCAGACCATGCCCAGCATGACCTGGATGTATGGTATGTAGTATGTACCTGAACGAGCCTTTAATGAAATGCATCATAGCCATCATATTCATACCTTTGGCACTACTTTGTTGTAAAGGGACCTTTAATAACCTGTGCAACTTGCGAGTTCAATATTAGAGAACACAATCAAATAAATTTCAGATTGGTAACGATTTAGGTAAACTTAACGCGCAGGGGTGGGCAAGACATTCTCCATACAAACTTTGTGCACGTTTTATTCGTAGGTTTTGGCACTAACGAATATAATATTTTTTTTGGTTGTAAATATAAGATATGCGAAGACAGTGATGTGAAAATTTTCAAATATTTAAAAAAAGAAAAGGAAAAGAAACTAAAAAAAAATTACATCACGAAATAGCTATCAGAAAAATAAACATACTGACCAAAAATCATATCTTTAATGCAATCACAAACGAAGTAAATCCTGCACAAAGTTTGTACGGAGAGAGCTTGCCCTACCCCTCCTCTTAAGAGTATGTTTATTTTTCTGTTAGCTATTTCGTGATGTAATTTTTTTTTTATTGATATTATTTTAAAAATTTTTCATTCTTCATTTTTTTGAAATATTTGAAAATTTCCACATCACTTTCTTCGCATATCTAATATTTACATCCAAAAATATATTACATTCGTTAGTGCCAAAACCTACGAATAAAACGTGACAGCGTTTGTATGGAGGATGCCTTGCCCAACCCTGCGCCTTAAGCCTAGCTAGCTTAATCCTCGTTTTTGAACCAAACCAACATTGACTTTGAATCATCCGTCACTGGTCTCTAGAAGTTTGGTTCCACGAATAGAGAAGGACGACGAATGCATCGTTCTCCACGTGTGAGCCTTATTTGCTTTCGCGTTAAGTCTGTTTGCAAAACGTGTCCAGGGCGTGCATTGAATATTAATAAGGCTTACTTATATCTAGAGGAAACCAATATTACTTAGCATTTCATTCCAGCGATAAGAAAAAAAAAGTGTTTTAAATGCCACGTCGGTGGCAGACGTTGGCCCAAATTGCTGGTAAGTAGTTACCGTAGCTTATGGATTCTTAAAAACTTCAGGGATCTATAGTACGGCCAGCTGCAGAGAAACCTAACCCCCCGTGGGGGTGGGGATACCTTTTTTTCTGCAGCTGACTGTACTAGACTCGTTTGTTAGAGTTCTGTACAGCTACCTAGTTATCGTATACATTACCTACTACCTACATGTACATACATTCTATTATGTGCTTTATAGGAGATCTATTTTTTCCAAAGCGCTCTTTGGCAGGTGCTTCCACAAAAAGCGATGCAACCGGGAAGACGCTGCAATAAGCAGAAATATGCACATAGTAGTTAAGCTTGGAAAGAAATTGTATACGTAACCACTATAGTAGTTGCGGAAGATTAAAATAATGAAATGAATGAGAAAATCCTGAATATTACCGTATTACTTAAAGTACCTCTCCTATCGGAAAGTAATGAAAGTGATAATAGCCAGGGGCATCATCATGTACTTTTTCACCTATAAGGTGAAATGGTGTTCCATGGTATTCCATTGAAATAAGGTCGAAAATGTATACATAATTATGCCCTCGAATGTACATTTTCTAGCTACTATTTTTTGATATCACACACTAGTGGTTCATCACTATGCAGACCAGTATTTTAATTTGACACGTGGAATGGCGTCGTGCAAAATTATTATTTTTTTGTCTTTTACCTCTTTAGCACAGAATAAGTACCTAAATAATATTACTTTACTACGCCTTTAGTTAGATTTAATAAGCATTTATATGTGCAAAGGCTAGGTCCTCCAAGGGTAGGGTCATAGTTTTCTTTACTTCGGAGTGTATTTTGGTGCTTACTTACTTCAGTATTGTAAGGGATCGTCCTAATACAACGCGACTACGCGATTATCGCGCGAATTCGCGACTTTTACCAGTAAATATTCTAAGTTAAAGTCGTTAATTAGGACGATCCCTAATGCAATCTGTTTAGCACTCTAAAGGTGTCGAAAGGTTAAAGAGGGGAAATTTATTGTTACCTAATACCTAATTACGAGCCATATCGGCCAATCAAATTCTTGAAACTATAAATCAACTTAATCGGCATGGCACCTAGTCGTTATTTAACTGAACAAAAACAATATTAGTATTTTTAACATCCGTTTCACTGTACCACGCCATAAATCCGACCAATATACCCCTGCGGGGCCTGCATAGCTTGTCATGTGAATTGGAACTTTAATCCCTTGTGATAGCAATGTTCGATGGCTAATGCTCATTTTTTGATGTGTCATGGACGCTTGTGGAAATGAGATGTCTTGTCAAGGCCAGGCCGCGTTATCTGGGTGTTGGTTTACCAAAGTGGCCGACTCAGCCGAGCAACGTGAATCGTGATGCCTGATCAAATTATTATAACCATAGAAAAAAAAACGAATTATGCAAATTGTACCTATGTTGGACGCATATAATTCTTAGCGGTCTATAAAGAAACTATGACAAGATGTTACTAAACCTACTCGTAATATTTGTTTCATTCAACTTTGAACTAGGTAACTAGGTACCCTACAAAGGACTTTACTTATTGTTGAAATTATTTTCTAGAAAATGAAAACCAACTTTAATTGTCAAAAACCATGAAATGTCTAAACTGAATCTAGTTATTCTATTTAGCATTTGGTTTGTGAGTTTTTGAAATTAAATGAAACGATTTAAGTACCTAAACTGAATAACATCCAGAAATTGCGAGAGCACCCGTGGTAAAGAAGGTACTTAGGTAGCCATCGTTCCATGTTAATGATTTTTACCTGCAATCACGGAAACCGAAAACAATACCTATTAGCTTTTGAAACATTAGGCAAGACAAAACTTTATAGATCAGGCCCCTATTTCACCAACTTGACAATTATTGTCACCTGACAATGACAATTCGGTTTACATTGCCGGGCGGGTAAGTATGGATGCTATCCAACGACCATCTTTACGTGACGACTCAGAAGTGTACTTGGAATTGTCATTGTCAGATGACATTTGTCGAGTTGGTATTCCTAGCGATAGTCAACAATTTGGTACCTTTTGTGTGACAAAGTCGTAAATTATTATATAACACGTGCGGCAATTTGACTGCTGCAAGGTTGCCGTCGTTGCCTACCTACCAGTGGCGGCGCGTCAAAAATACTCTTAGGGAAGCCGGAAATAATTTGCCTTCTTCATGAGCCGTAGTAAAAGAACTGCACTGGCTTAAAATTAGGTAAACCGGTGGGAATCGAGTTGTATCTTAGACGCTCCGCCACTGCTACCTACCTGTCACTCGAGCCCTATTGACGACGTGAGAAGACAGTACCTACTCTCGACCGAGTATAGGAGAGTCCCGAGTCCAGTAGCAGTAAATTTATACAGATTGGCCCGAAAATACTAACCACTTTTGGCCTATGTTTTTTTAAATAACAGTGTGCGGTTGAGAGTGGCCCGGTGAAAATCCAGGGAAAACCTCCACGACCACGCTGGCGGTTTCAACACTGGAATACCTACCAGTAGCGGAGCGTCAAAAATATTCTAAGGGAAGCCGGAAATAATTTGCCTATCTTATTCTTCATGAGCCGTAGTAAAAGAACTGGACTGGCTGAAAATAAGGCAAGCCGGTGGGAATCGAGTTGTATGGACGCTCCACCACTGATAGGTACCTACTCTGTTTGCGCTTCTGAGATTAGTTGAGCCGTTGAGCGGCTTCAACCGAATCTAAGGTGTGAGTGGAGTCGAGCTACTGGGAGTTTTGTCGCTGGTTTACTAAACCTAGCCTAGCCTAGCTGAGCAGAGTCCAGCAAGAAAGTCAAGAAACCTGCCTAGGCCCGACTGACTACCCGGTATGCGGCGGTACCGAGATATCTCTGGACCAAACTTTATTACAAGTAATACGTTTACCTAAGGCGATTATTCTTTCTATTAGTTTCTTCTAAAACCTGCCTCTTAATATACTTACTTATGCTTCTTTCCTCGTTCTCGACAATTATGTAAAATTCACGTTCACTGCCATCATAATAACTTATTTATGTAGTTAGGTATTTCCCTAATAATGAAGAAACTAAAATTCGTTGTTTAATATTATAGTTTCACTGCATTTGTGGTGGAAATGCAGCTTAAGGCATCAATCAAATGGCTCAAAATGAGGTAAGCTCTAAAGAGCTCACATCTTAATGGGCAGTTTAACTTAAGGCGCCTGTAGAGGAGGGCACTCTCCATACAAACGTTGTGCAAGTTTTTCTTCGCTTGTGTTTACATTACACTAATTACACGATTTTTGGTCAGTACTTATGCTTATTTTACTGTTAGCCAGAACGTCAAGATTTTTATTTTGTATTTTATTTTTTTACATTCTTCGTATATCCAATATTAACAAGCAAAAAAAAATATATGCGGGAGTGCCAAAACCGACGAATAAAACGTGAGAGTACTAAACTACTAAGTTCAGTTCTCATATATTCGACACCTCGCAAACGAGGTGTCATTTATATGAACACTGATATTCACTCTAATTGTAAAAGAATCCCAGGTAGCGTCGGTGCCTTTTGAAGGAGTTTATAGTGCATTCGGGTAAATCCGAATGTCGGATAATTCTGGAAATTGCTAATTTATAAAACCAATCATATATTATAGGTAATATGTCCATAATTATTTTTGACGACATTTCTGTTTAACGGTACTTTACTATATGCTTGGTGCTAGAATAAATCATATTGCACGGTTAGACAGATATATGCCATTTTCAGAATTACCCGACATTCGGATTTACCCGAATGCACTATATAACATAGGCTATGGCAAATCTCAGGACCCGACTTTGGTTGTAGGTATAGCTCAGTTAGGGTGCTATCATAACTTTAATCAACGATTTCTCCACTGGCACTTTGTGTGACCAATTGAAGGCATTTCACGGCTGTATAGTCGGTTCGACATGAACCTATTGCAGTCGACGAACTTCCAATTATATGGCGGGTTTAAACCAAAAGAAAAGAGCATTCTTGTTTTTGGACTCACGGTTGGGGTGTATTGCGTTGGGAGAGCATGCCATGCCAGAATGTCGGTTTGTTCGCTCGGCCTAAACCCTCTAATATATAGGTAATTTTTCCAACCCAATGTATGATGCATGTTCCTATCCAGTTTCTTGTCATTACGTTATTTGGTAGTAGGCATACCTAATGCAAATTAAAAAATCGGAAATATTAATTAACCAAAATTAAACATAAGGAAGAAAACAAAAATAAAAAACAATTTGAACATATTTTTACTATAATTCAATAAAAATGCAGATGGAAATAAGGAAAACTTACAAGAAAAAAATGTCATAAACAAGCTTTAGCCTTAAGTTGTTTTGTCTAAAAGAGAATACGTAGTCAATTTTTTGGATGGTTAAGATTAAACTTACATTGGAATTAAATAAAAAATTAAATACTTAATTACAACTGACATAGGTAGGTACTAGAGTTTAAACCTAATGCCTGTTTATATTAAATGACTCATGATATATTACTAACATTAAGTTATGTAAACTTAGTACATAAATGTCTGTTTAAATACAAAAGAAATTAAATAAATCAGCTTTAATGGTTTATAATTCGTAATGAACTGATAATAAATAATATTCGCGAACTTTATGAAAACGCTTACAACTAACTTATGATTAGGTACAAAATTATTATCTTTAAGTGGTCACCATGCAACGAATCGCTAATATACGGAGAAAAACTGAAACTAATAAATTATAGGAAAACAAAAATACCACCATCTCGGTCTATCATGATCATGATAATTAAACACAAAACCAAGAACGGGCAACGTGTTCGTTTATTGATCACACAAAATCGTAGATCTGACAAGTATAACAAAATATTATGTAGGTATTCATATTCATAAGTGGTGAGAGTGCAGTCTCTTGGTAAGATTCGAAAGCGTATATCAGGCTGCTTCTATCAGAATTTCTCCTAATCACTTACATTGGTCCCTTAATTAAAACATTAAACTTTGTTATATAAATATTATAAAATATCACACTTTAAATTCAAAGAAAAAAAAAACTATGCTAAGTCGAAACTAATCATCTTAGTTCTGTCAAAAATACAAAAGTAATAACTGTGCCAATTTGAATATTTTATTCAAAAGGAGACAATAAATAAACAATCAATCTATCTCGATCAACTAAAAATTAAATATTATAATCGATTTAATTTGTTATTAAAGTAAAAGGCACTCTGAGGGTGCGCCGCCGCCGGTGCGACGGCGCCGGCCCGCGTACGTCGCTTGAACTGAGTTATCGATTGTAGTCACTTACGCAGCTTATGGCTTATGTTTCATTACGACTTCTTTTTATTTTGCCCAATACTTCTATATTCCAATATTGGGCAACATCAAATTAAGTCTTAAAGAAACCTAAGCAGCTTATTGTACGCGAGTCCTCGGGAGTTCGGCAGGCGTCCTCTTTTACTTTTTGCAGCGCCAGACGCGATCAGTTCTGCGTCGAGCCGAGAGGGAACGGAGAGTGAGGCACGAGGTCGAAAAAAAAAACAATCACGAAAATCCCAAACAGGTTTACGCTCGTAGCCGGTCCTCCTCGCACGACGCGAAACAAAAAATCCCGCGGACGGGCACCGGAGGCGAGCGGCGGCGCGCGGCGAGATTCACCGACGGCTCTCAAACAGGCCACGGACGATTGGGATCGCTAGCGGTGCGGGTTAGCGATTACTGCTATACTAGACCCTGTGGCCCGTATCAGAGCTTTCGATACGTTAACGTTAATGCGGCTAACCAACAGATGTTGTGTGGTAGACGCGGTCCGAACTCCCGACGAGGTGGCGACTGATTCCGGGTCTGCTGTGGATTGACTATGTTCACGATGGTATTTGAGGTTGAGAGGTAAGCAGTACCGGGACCAGTCGACAAGATTGATGCAGCGAGACGCCTGGTGCGTCCGTGTGCGGTGTGGCATCGCATCTGCTAGTTACACAATAATGGTTACAGTTAAAGAGACTCGAAATAAATAATAAATTATTATCTTAAATCCTTAAAAATAGATCACGAGGGCCTCCCCGCGGTACAGATCCGAGCGCGGTTAGGCAGTACGAAATAAATAAAATGTTCTATATCTAACTTTACAAGAGACCACCGCTCGGCGGAGGATCGCTAAGGGAAGACTTCCGCGAGCTATGCAATAAATATCTAATAATATAAGGTGCCATTTACAAGTGCGTGCCGATAATATTATTTAAAGATGTACTGTACGTAAATCACTATAAATTCACACCGCAAACTTTCGAGACGCCAGTGAAAACTTCGTTAACTTTATATATTACAGGTCGAAGTAGTTAAGAGCATCGGCAAACTGGAGATCATTCGTTGAGCGGGTGTGCGGGACGGCGCGGCGCTCGGGCGCGGCCTGGAAGACGTCGAGTTTAGGCACTACGGTGACGGACGATCCTTATCGCTCGGTATAAGTTAACTTAGGACTAGGCGGGCGTCTAGGCGATGATGAGGTCGCCGAACGCGTTCGAGAGGCGGTTGAACACGGGCAGCCTCTCGTCCTCGGGGTCGGGCGACTGCGAGCCGCGGAAGGCGAACGCGGGCGGTGACATCGCCGGCGGCGAGTGCGGCGATTGCGGAGTTATCGGCGAGTGCGGGGAGTGCGGCGAGCGCGGCGAGCGGGAGCCGTCGCTCATGTACGAAGCCATCGAGCCACCGGACGATAGCGAGGCCAAGGAGCCTCCCGGGGAGGTGGGCTCGCGGCGTCTCGCTTCCTCGGCGTTATGTACGAAGTGGCATCTGGGCCCGTACGGACAGAAGCCAACTGAATGGAAGGTGCGGCAGAGTTCCGTCTTGTATTTGGGGTGGCGCTGGAGGTTGCGGAGTTCACGCATGCCATGTGCGAATTGGCATTTGTCACCGTATTTGCAGACGCCCGCTTCTTCGAATGGGCGGCAGAGTTCGGTCTTGTAGCGGCTGGTGGCGGGCGGCGGAGGCGCCGGCTCGCTGGTGGTGCGTTCCAGGCGGCGATGGCCGAGCCTGTCGAGGAGCCCCACTATAGCGGCGCGGTGCGCCGGGACGGAGGCTGCGCGGGTCAGGACTGGGTGCTGCTCCCAGCCGACGCCAGCAGCGGCACCGACGGGGCCCGTGGCGGCAACTGTTGTGTTCATCGACTGCACTGGCCGAGATTGGTTCTGAAAAAGAAGAGACAAAGAAGATATAGACGAGCGTAATTACACACAATGAATAGTCCCAACTCCTTAAATAAGATCCGTTATCGAGTGCAAAAGAACCTGCATTGCAGGCAAAGAAAATAAACATAAAAACAGTGAACCTTTTTTTTTAGTTTTCTACCTACGTAGTTAAGTAATCGGGGCCTTACTATTAAATTTGGCCCTTATGGTGTAAGCTTTACAAATCACGTTTGCCGGGATTTACAATATTCGTTGTATACTTTTTTTTGTTGATGAAAAAACGTACACAATCTGGCCAGAGGGTCGGGTACCTGCCAAAGTTAACAAAAAAGACACCCCGAAGTCGGTTTCGTCGTTTACCTGCTCGAGTTCACCTCGTTTTCACTAATGGTCTCCATGTTGAAATGGTTAAAAATTCCAATTAACTGAGCCCTTAAGTAGTTTGGCCTTTTTAAAGCCCCAGGGTGAGACGAATTTTAATGGTAAATGATCGTGGGGACGGGGCGTCCGGTCCAGTTTCCTATCATGAATTATTTATTTCTGTAAAATACCTTTTTCTAAATGGACCTTAGACGTCTAGTTCGGTAGTGTCTATTTAAAAATGTAAATGGTGGTTGGTTCATTTGTTTTCACGGAGCGTCGAACCTGACGGTCGGAGCATCACCATAACAATGCTAGAGCTCACGCGAGAGGCAGTTGACACGGCGGACACAATCGCTATGATTGTGCACTATTGTTCAGTAAGCGCTGCCCGTCCCGTCGTCGTTGTCAGGAATAATTGTCGCGCCGGTGCCAGTCGCCGACGCCTCTACGATGCGCCGGAGCGAGGGGCAACGGTCGCCACAGGCTGCAAGCGACCATACTAACAGTACGTACGGTGCCTAGTGCCTACTATCATTGTATTCTTTACATTCGACTGCATAAAGCTGAATTACTCTTATATTATTGAAGTTCCGATCCCGAGAAGCTGCATATTCAATTTATAGCGAAGTGTATATAGTATGTGTTAATTGTTAACAAATTTTAGATATCGTTAGGAATTAAAGGTTCGTGGCGGGTACTAAACGCGGAGACAATAAGCGGCCGACCCACGCAAGGTTTCAAGGTTTCGCAAGAACACTTACACAGTACGAAGGTATTAGCAGATTTGTGTGCTTCGGGCTTGGAGAAGAGAGCGGCGTGAAGGTCGGGCCGATCTGAGCGACACGGAACATGAGCTCTATACATAATTTATGATACGCCGCATCTTGTATGCGGCCTCAATCGATGTGAATGACATGTCATTGTATATTCTATTCGCCTCCACATCGTCCGGGAATCGTAAACACGCAAACACTTGTGTTTAGGAATACAGCGGACAAATTATGCCTGGCTATTTTGTTAGGTGATTTACACAGCTGGTTTACTGCCTTTTCTAGCATAGGTAATGCGAACATCTTTACGGCAGACGGATGGAACTTTGCAGTGTCTAAATATCTGCTCAAGTCTGAGCAGCTCTTACGTGACTGGTCAATACAGTTTCGCAGTTGGTAGCAAACGGTAGGCAAGCAATTACACGCATAGCTTTTATTGGTGTACATATGAGCACCCATTGTTCTCAGTGGGCAATAACCGCTAGTAGTAAAGGTTCCACAATTAAGCGATTGTCCTTCTAGTTTGCGTGGCTTGCCCGGAACCATTAATTCTATTGTAACGGCTGAACTATGTAATATTTTGCATGATTGAATCAGGTTTTTGTATCTCAAACGACTCGAAATGTATACCTATATTTTTTAATAGGATGAATGTATTAGCATGTGTTAAATCTGTTCAAGACAGGGGAAATAGTTTAAGATAAACTACAAAGGACATTTACCGTTGTACTACTCCCAAAACGTCGAGTCGAGAACGGAGTTGATAGTTTGGAATATATTTCTGTCCATTGAAACAATATAGCTCTAGGGCCGTCAAAGGCGAAAGTGTAGCAAACAAATGAGCGTGCCAGAGCCGTGGCGGTGCAATCGCGGGTGAAATGTTGCAGTGAAAAGCACAGGGGTTAAGTTAGTGTCCGCCAAGTGTCGAAGGAAAACGACGGCCAAGGCGTAATTAGAGAGTTATTAGAGCAGAACATTGGTTAAATGCTGCTTGCTTTCCATCGGACGTTGCGCCCGCGCAACCGAGCTCCAGGGAAAATTGTAATCACTGTCGATTTCAAATGGCCGCGGTCGTTGCGTTTCAAACTGAGGGCATTCAGCCGCAGCCGCCCGGCCCACGGCTTGGGTGTTTATTGTAATCACTCTAATGCTAGACATTAGCTTCATCGGCTTACACATTTCAGAAAATTACTTATTTAAACAACAATATGGCTCTACGTGGAGTGTAAATAGTATTTGGCAGCAGAGCGGATGATGTTTGTAAGTTTTGGAAGTAAACTCCGATGAACGTTCGAATAACACTTCGCGTCACGAGTTCGTGTGAGTCGTTTTGGTTAGCAAGACGTGTTGTCAACGAGATAAACACGCGGCTCGAGCCAAAGTATTGTTTGTACTGTTCGTTAGAAGTGGGCTAGCAACGGAGTGCGTACAGCTAGAGTTGCTGTTTGGTTTTCAAACCTGTAGGAATCGTAAAGCCTGAACAACAAAATGTACATAAAACATCGGAGTTAGTGTAGAACCTGAGTAGACGCTCGAGCGTTGCGTCCAGCGTTGCGTCCAGCGGGGCGTGCATGTCAAACAATTGAAACTCATACTGGTGTCCTGAGTCGCCGCCGCACAAATAGTTATGGACGCTCGGCCGCAACGCTGGACGCGACGCGAACGGTCCGCTCCGAGCGTCCACTCAGGCCTTACACTTAGTGTTTCAGTGGTTGCTTCTGCTGCGGATGTTACAGTACCCCGGCGCGTCGTGCAAGGATTTAGTTCATCTTAATGAATGAAATCCGCTTAGTTCAGTACCTGTAGATACACTGGCAAAATTCCTCATTCATACTTCACGCTTACATGCATACATCAGTAATTGTAAATATATAATTGCTGACGCGTAATTGCAGAAAATTATTTTTGGGTTACACGTCATATAAACTTGAAACCCTACAAGTACAGTTAATAAAGATGTTCTGACGCTTTAAACCATTATACATACGCAAACAGAGTAACAGAGGTGTGACCAACGGATAACAAAAAAACACAAATTACTTATTACGACCAACCAATTTGAGGTCTTTTATGTGCCAGGTACCGAGATCTTTCCCAGATAAATCCTGCAACACATATACTAAAGAGGACTTCTTGTCTACAATTTTAGCTTTAATAAATTTTGGTGCCAGCTTTTTGGTGAACTGTTTACCTTTATCACTTAAAAAGTAAGCGCGTTTCATGACTATGTCACCAATTTCAAAATCAGCTGGCCTTCGTCTAAGATTATAGTTTGAAGTGCTCTTTTCATGAGCCAACCATAATTTTCGTTGCACGTCATCGAAAATTCCCGACAAACAACCTAAGTTCTCCGCGTAGATATCGCGTGGTAAGAACAACACTTCCTTCCCGACCTCGGTTTCCGTATAGTGCGTACCACATGACACTAGCTCCCTACCATAAACTAAGAACGCAGGCGTAAATCCCGTGGTCTCGTTAACGGAGCTATTAATGGCGAACTGAACGCGCGGAATGTACACGTCCCACGATCTATGGTCGTCTTCCACAAAGGTTGAAATGCAAGTTATTATAGTGCGATTAAAACGCTCGACTAAATTTACGTGTGGACTATATTTAGGAGTGTAATGGACGTTAGGGACGTTGTAAAATTTAAAGAGGTTATTCATAACCTTACCAGTAAACTGTGTACCATTATCCATCAAAATGGTTTGTGGTACTCCATGTACAAGAAAGACAGAGTCTGTCAAAATCTCCGCCAAGACTTCTGCAGTAGCTTTCTTGATTGGAAAGATTAAACAATATTTGGAAAAGCAACATGTGACGACAAATATATAGTTGTTCCTTTTCCTCGTAACTGGCAAAGGGCCCATAAGGCCCCACCAGGCCAGGCCAGGGGATAAGCGTCCCAAATTACAGTGATATTAAATTGAACGAGTAAATATTAATGGTCTATTCACATGGGAAGCAGAATAAGGGCCAACGACTCTTTGGCAAACGAAAACAAATGTGCCACAGCGCTATGTATATGTATGTACCTACAGAGAAGGTGCAAATACAGATGTACAATGAGTTCGTTAACAGAACGCCTAATAAGAACACCACATTTAAAACAAAATCAATAATTGATAAATACAATAATGCGTATATTGGGGTTTGTCGAGTATGTACAATATGTACATGACCGCCTATCTACCAAGTCCTAGGTCTGACACGTGAGCTGAACGAGTAAATGCAGCAAGAAAAATTCCTCTAAAAATGCCCTTTTCCGGAGTCGATAATAGATTTATTGTGCGGAATGTCAGCTGGAGTCATATCAACTAACAATACCAGTAGCCGCATTTGGTAAACTCTATTGGGTCAATGATCTTTCGGAGTACCTTCCAAAGTTGCTTGCATATTTACGTTCGCAATCATTGACAATTTACACCTTGGGATGTTGACGCTAGAGATCCTGCTAAAAATATTTTTGGACGACCTCTCAGATCATCGACTTGTAACAAAGAGCGCGAAACTGGGTTGAAGTTGTCAGCATTTGCAATTTAGATAAGATGAAATCTGTAGTGTGTGTGTGTGTGTGTGTGTGTGTGTGTAGTGTGTGTGTAAGAGGCAACATTTGATGGTGAGGTAAACATTTCGTGCATGTAATCGACATCAAAGCGATGCATCAATTCGGAAAACGCAACAGAGAGAACGAGAGAGTATGTACGGAAAGTGGAAGAGAAGACCGGGCATGAAACGTTGATGAGAAAGAACAAGGATTGAGCAGGATTCAGTTAAAGGGCAGTAAACGATTAAACAAGCATGAAATCGAGCCGGACGAGTAGCCGCCTCGCGACAATTGGTGGAGATATAAACTCTCGAGAGACCTCCTTAATTGGCCGTTAATTGCCTTTAATCAAATGCGTTCTATATTTAAATGAACATTTAACGATTTTTAACGCTTAGCCACCAACACGTATCGCCATGTCTATACATCCACTTAAAGAGAGGTACATACAATTATGAACGTAGTCGTTTCCTCTTTCACTGTAATAAGGATACTCGGTTCGCCTTGAGAACTAAATAATTTTAGTTACATATAAGTGCTACACTGGTAACCGTTAAAATAATGTTGGCCGGTAGAAATTGGTCCATTTCTTTGAGGAGCCAGAGGGTCTCGTCGATTGGCCCATCAAGTTTATTGAATGATTGCGCGAAAATAACCACTGTCGAGATGCGGCCCCTCTCAGCGTCTCACCAACAACCTCCCAATAATGGTTGTGTAGTCATTAACCTTTCAGTCTTTCGCCTCGCCCCTGCGTCTCGAACAATAACTTGTTTATTTCGATTAGCATTGGGGAAATATCTTGAAGACTACAATTTAGCTTAGGTAGCGAAATTATGGATTTTCCGGATAGGTATTTATCACACTTGCAAAGTGGGCGGATTCCCATTTAAGTGGATGTAACTTATAGTAATTCATACAGAATTCATTAGATTAACTTCACTGATTACTATTGTGATTAGTTGGTTATATATAAATTTAATTTAATCTTTATTTCGGCACTCACATCCATATATCTCCAAACAACATGTATCTCCAAATTAGATCGAATACCAAGTTTTCCTATACCGACATTAGTAATTATAGTGTCTCCCTCGAATTAACATAAACACTCCTCGTTTAGTGCAAACACGGAATCATAACAATAGCTGTTATTATGATTCACGTGGTGACAGTGCGTATGCGCCTGCCCCGTTACGGCGATGATTAATTACGTGACGCATTTCACTCGGCCAGGTTCGCCTAAACAAATATAACGATCAATGTTTCATTTGCTATACACCCATACATACATGACATAATACATTGCCCATAACTGCCTTGCAGTCTAAGTGTGACAACATTCCGGTTATGTATTTATATTCGTACAAGATAAATGTAGGCAAATAGGTAGTTACATTTTATATCAATCGGCGTGACTCCAAATTTTCCTGGAAACCTTCATACAGATATGCGTATAAAATTGAGCGTGTAATGAACTGTTTAGTGTACTGTAATTATTTCCAGTAAATTGAACGATAGCGCTCCTAGTTTTAATCCAGGCTGGGCGACGTAGTCATTAATAACGTTATGCTCTGCCTACAGGCTATTAAAATAGACGCAATGACAATTATAGCCGCATGCTCTCCCGCGGAGAAACACGCCATATGATTGTAATGAAGTGCAACAATTTTAATATGTAACGAAATTTATATTATCACATAAATTACTGCCATTCTAAAATGAGTACATGACCTATTTCGCTGCTTGATTAAGAATGCTATTTTTAATGCATTTTTTGGTAACATTAAATACAAGCCCTAATGCTTTTGCAATTGGACCTCCATACTACACGTAAGTATACTGCATATTATCATTAACCATTATTTAGAAACGATTTTTAGGGATATTCTGAAACGCGGGCAAAGTCATGGAGATTGCGTAGTATAATGTAAGTTAGTGTGGGATAACACAATAACGTAAGTGAGGCGGCTATGTTAATATTTAGTTAGCAACTGTTAGATGAGTAAGACCGGACGCGGTCGCCGCTCCGAGCGCCTCCGCGCATGCAGATAGCCCCCAGTCGTGATTGCAATGCCAGATCGATCCACCTATGGTATATAAATGCCATCACATGTTACCCGTTCGTATTTATAATTTGAATACCCGATTGTCTTCATACATTAGTAGAAACAATGGAAATGTATTGTAGATATTGAAGAGTAAGGAAATCACGTACGTCGTCAGCAAGGACGAGGTTTCAAGAATTGAAGGTGTAAACGTTATGGCTATTGTTTTGAGAATTCACATCGACATAAGTATGTAGCAGCAGTAGCTTTTGTTCGTTCATCTAGCCGGGGGATAAAGTATGCGTAGAGCGTCTAAAACAATACGAATATATTCGGACACAACGGGATTATATTATTGGCACGTGTATTGCAAATTTTATACTAAAACCACCGTCGAAAATAAAGTTACAAGTTAGTTAAAATCGCTTCAAAATGATAAGTCTTCGATTCTATTGCGAAGTGATAGAAAAGCGGCCGACGACAGTTTCTGTCGAGAGACAGTTAAGGAAAGAAAATATTCTTTCATTACCTATGATGTTTAGACCGCTGTTGTCAGCAGCGGACTAACGAGCATGGATGGCAATGATCGTCTTTGTCCGGGGACCAGGATACAGATGAGATAAGGTTGGGCGTAGGTCGCCTGCGCCGGCGTGTTTATTGCGCACACGCTATAAACTCGGCGACGCGACGAGGTGGAGCGGTCGGCGGCCGTAAAGCGAGTGTCAACAAAGGGTTTCGTTCAGCTTGAGCTTATTTACCCCTCGGTTGCTCAAAGCGGAGGAAGCACGTCCCCCGGCTCAGGCCGCTTTTAGCACCTCCTTATTTATAGATGCAACAACAGAACGCTGCCCCGAGGTCGATTTGCAGAACCGACCGTGTAAACAACGCTGCACTGCGACGGTGGTGGTAACTCACGCTCATTTGCCGCTTTGATACAGAGATTTAGTGCGTGTTACGTTTCACCACAGTTGTCATATTACGATATTTCCTAGCCTGACGAGCTGTATCGTTAAGGAAATACGAGAGCGATTAAGTCCTGCTATGGCACTTGGAATGTGGCTCGACGCTTAGAGCCATACGGGTCGAATAACTAAATCAGTTGGCGAAGCCGTGTTCTGAGCGTCATTGTGCGGCGGTCATTAGTGGCTCTACTTAGACCCTTACGTCAGTCAAGTATCTAGTTGCAGTAATTCCTTTGTCCGTGCGATTTTTATTGTTGCGTCAGCGTCACGCAGCTACACTTTCCCTGCAAATTGTGCGATGTGTGATTCACGGTGTAAAAACGGATAAACTGTTTTCTATGAAGTATGAATAAGTCTAGACGCTGGGAGGGTAATTGAGTTGGATTTCCAGATTTATACTTATTAACGGGGAGAACATTTATACTTAGCTGCGTTTCATAATATAACTATTGCGAGACATATCTCGGACTTAAGTTTAATCGTTTCCATTGATATGTTTTACAGCGAGAAGTGGAGGATAAAACATTTTCGATAATTTGAACCGATACTAATTATTTATTGACGTCGTCAAGGAAGATTAAAAGATTGCATGTCCATAATTCATTGACCGACTTTGCTGTCCATCTGACAGTGGTAATAGACCTCAACCTGCGTTTATTGACGTTACTGCAGTGCCTTTACAAGGTCATTGTCATTACCGCACCGCAACTGTATTAAAAACTAAATTATATTGTTTTTCAAATATGTTGATCAGACTGTAAAAAAATTATGTTCGTTGGCAACTCGATAACCAGGTTTTATGCAATTGAATCACCCACATATAAATTTAAATTTATATGCATAGCGTTGATGAGTCAACTTACGAATGTCGTTAATCCACTTTTGTCCGAGTAATCGGGGCTCACCTGTGAACAAAAGAAAACGAATGGTTAATATATGGTCGCTTGCTTACAAAGCCCTAGGTGTTTTAATTAAACCTAGAAGATTAACGATACGAGTCATTAGTGCAAGATCGATGGGATGACCCTTTGTAGGTAGTGGTATGTAGTTAAAAAAATTAAGTGATCGGCCGTAAAATGTAAAAAAAAAACACAATTACCTAGTTATTTTTTCTGCATTTTGCAAGTAGGTGGCTTTAACAGCCTCGGAAAGTAGATCCGCATAGTGCTTCCCAAGGTAAGACCTATCATCTATCCAGAACATTACAAGTTTGTTTATTTTAATCTATATATGTACAATTTATAATCAATTTATGGAAAATCCATGTTTGCACACACGCCACGATAAAATAATTAATTAGTTCAATATTATACGGACACAGTTTACGAACCAGAGAACAGTATACCTATAAAAGTAGGCCGGTATATTAAAAAAAAAAATCGATATACGTAAATGGTCTTGTCAAGCGAACGACGCATCATAAGAGAGCAGTAGCGATTACGTATGTTTCGCGCATACTATTTTAAGTAGATGCTGTACGATATACAATCGATTTAATTATAACACGGTATATTCCTTGCTTACGACCCGAATAGCTCGGGTGTATATATACGCTCAACCGGTCTCCATCGAAAGTGACAGCACTTCCTACAAGAAAGTAAAACCGTACCCGGAGCCGCACGGAAAACTCGTAGTTACAGATAGATTCGTTCCTAACCAGATAGAGTTCTCGTGATATCCGCGGTCGAAGTAAACTTCCGTACCTATACAGTGCGATATCAAAGGTTTCCGTATATTAAGGATTCGCACTAAACGAAAATTTGTATTTGCTGGTTTAATGCCGGTACTCAATGTACTGTAATGGACGCAGTTATGGAGTGGAATGAGATGAAAATGTCTTTCTCCCTTTAACGCATAACTGCGGTCTTCAGGTCTTGTACGTTGGGCCATCATGGTCCAGTGTAAGTGTCCGGAAAAAAGGAATAAATGTTAAAGTAAACCATTGAAATCACTCTAAACATTGATAATTATTTAATAACGCTATTTTTTTTAACGCTTTTTACCTAATAAGCTGTTCGGGTCAATTCGGAGCGATAACGTTGCGTAACTTACAATTTGGTCACCGATACGATTTCTTCCACATTTTCCGCGGTTAGTTGGCGACCCCGAACAATTAACTACTTACGTTAGTTGCACGTGGAAATTACTGACTACAATAAGTATTACACCACCACGGTTAGACGTGCCGTGTCACGACCCGGGCTCATAATGGGAGTAGGTAATAGTCGTTTCAAACGCAACTGGGTGATGGTTAATTGAACCCGGCTAGATTACGGAGCCGAATCTAAAAGCCTTATTACCAGAAAAGTGAGGGTTTCTGCCAGCTTGAAGACTAAACAAACGCCTTCGTATGTCTAATGTAATGTAGAAGGCTCCTAGGCTATACTGGTCTACGTAAGGCGCCGAATATTCATTTCTATCAATAACATCTGACCAATCAAGGTACGAAGAATCGCAGACGTCGTAAATTGTTTGTTCGGTATTAACCGACAAGCGTGTTAAGGAAAAAATATAGTTACAATGCAGGCGCCGCTGGTAGATTAATTCAAACTAATCACGACAATGGCGGATTGCCGGGGAAGGAACACAAGTTTCTACTAACGATCATAATTTACTAGGAGCGTGAATGGAAAACACGAGCTGTGTTAAGTTGGTCGGGCCTCGCGACCGAACAACGAAGCAATCGGGGCCACTTGTGCTAATTAAACACTTCAATTGAATTGGGGACATTAATTCAGCGGGCGTATCGTACGCTGTCTATAGTCGTATTGATACTAGGGGCATAAGTTCTCTTAAACTCACGGAAAACTACTGAAAGACAACCTACATCTTACGGACTAGTATTGCAGAATTGTTGGACCAGCATTCTACGAGTCTCTGAACTTATACGTTTGTGAATTCATTCTAATTATTGAAACTCGAAATTGATCGGACTTATTTTAATGCAGAGCTCAATACTCGTACACTGTACACTCTGCAACTACTTACCTTACAGTCTATAATCAGGGTAGTTTTAGTATTGTATTGCAAATAACGTAGAAATTGGGCGGAGTGCATCTGAATCAATAT
This sequence comes from Cenopis cana, assembly GCA_951800055.1. Classification (NCBI taxonomy): domain Eukaryota; kingdom Metazoa; phylum Arthropoda; class Insecta; order Lepidoptera; family Tortricidae; genus Cenopis; species Cenopis cana. The sequence goes on along the minus strand of OX637486.1, from coordinate 6,816,826 downwards.
TATGAAAAAGGAAAAACCGTTCAAAATTATAATTATATACTTAATAAGCACATTGTCCCCGTTATTGTTCAACGATTAGTTTAGGTATACATACATACTTATACCTACTTTTATTCAGTCAAATGTGTAATTCGGGGACTAGGAAAGAAGAACAATGAACTTGATGAAGGAGGTCATTAGTTAATATAATTTTATTATACTTCCTCTATCTTATGAAAACTTTCGTGACTCGGCCTACATGTCAATTGAGGTTATTGTTTCGCAATTTGCGCTAAATTGTTCCAAATTATACTTACCTATTCTTTGTAGAGGTATTTGCCTATATACTAAGTACGGCTTGGTTTTTATTTGGTGTCGCCTACTGTTTTATTATATTTAAATCATTGACTCGTAGTAATGTGCGTAATGGATATGACATTGTGAATGAAAAATCATGTTGCGATCCAACGAACCCATAGCTACGGCCGATGGGATCGTTTTACTCGCCAATCAATTACGTTTCTTTCAAGTGTATTGCAACCTTGCTGTCAATTTACGACGTCTACAATATGTCGAAAGGTTCTATATCTAGATTTATGGGTAATTTATCTGAATTGAATACTAATAAAAGTCAATTTCATAATTATTCTAGTTTATAGCGCCCTAAACAGGTCTGGCGGGATTGCGTTAGATTAATAGGGCAACAAGTTTACCTTGTAATGACCGAATGCTTTATGGAAATTGCGTTATTTACATTATAATTAATAACGAGTATTGTTACATGGCTGGCAATCGATAAGATCTTTGCTTAACGAGTAAAATCCGCCGAAACAACGATATACTACTCGATGAGCTAATCGCGTTCCGAAAACTAACGTCAACGGGCGCACATCCGACGTGATTATTCCATAATCGTTAAAGTACATTATTTATTATGAATGAAACTTACCCTTGTAACCGGTCATTTACATTTATTTTTATGTATATTTTTGTGGAATAATGTCTAAATTACGTAATATTCATTCTGACATCTGTCAGTTTTTGGAACGCGATTAGCTCATCGAGTATAGATTGTTACGGATAACCTTTAGTTGGCTATCAGTCCTATTTTGTCTTGACAAAAACACCATGTTTAACGAGTAGGTTCTTACATTATTAAAATGTTTACTACATATATTAATGCACTGCATCATCGCTTACTAGCGAAGGGCGAAGTATATCAACAATTAAATAAATAAAAGGGATAGAGTAGATGCTGACTTTACACCTCTTCAAGGCCTTACCTAATTATTTATCCAAAAATAAGCCAAGATCACCATTGGGCAACACGGAGCAGTACGACTCTTAATGAGCAGAATTGATGAATAATAGACGGTATATTTAATGATGTGCAGCCTTCACCTCGTGTCCGATTGAGCGACTTATGAGTAACTGTGAGAAACAAATATAACTAGCAAATGTCCTATCCTATTAAAATGTTCAAAAATGTTTAACAAACCCTTTTGCTTTAATGCCCGTAAAATTTGTCTTTATTGCCTACGTGAGAAAGGAGGCTAACAGAGGCTTGTATTTTTTTAAAGCCGTCCTCTCCCGGCGAAAAAAATAATATAATAAATATCTGCCCTGGGATCCCAGGGACGGGTAGACGACGGGTTAGGGGTTCTCTTGTCAAGTCACTAGTCAGTAAAATGATTCTTAGCTTGTGAGTAGAGTAATCCTTATTCTAATGTTCTTAATCGACTAGTGATAAACAACCTATTGTTCTGGTTCTATTTTCTATTGACAGTAACGATAAGTTGTCTTAAAAGAAGGAAAGCTTCTGTCATTGTCACGAGACCCGGTTCTGATAAGCGATTTACCCTAATGAACGTACCTAAATATCTAATTATGTTTACTTCTAATCTTAATTCTTTCAACTGTAGATAACTAATGTTAATAGCTGTTGCTAAGATTAAAAAAATGAGTTGAGGCAATTCATTATGATTTAGTTAAAATTGGCAAAAAAACCTTATTCATATGTATGAAGGAGCGTGACCTTGGAGCGGAGTTCGCCAGTCAAATATTAATTAAATATTTATAACTCGTTTGGTAAGTCCGGCGGCGTCGGCGCAGGCCGAGCGTGTTCGCGGCGCGTCCGCGCAGTGTTCCCCCACACCGAACTTGACCGAAGTGACCAACAAAACGAGTTCTGTTTGCAGTTAAGTGCCTTGTGAAAAACCAGATACTGGTAAGGATGTTCATGTAGGTACTCATCTTACTTAGTACATGGACCAACTTGTATTAAAAGGATGACGCTACGAATCAGTGACGGTGAACTTTAAAAAATATCTAGACTTGTGCGTACATTTGTCTATCCGAATCTAGAAAAGGCGTGCCAACTTTAGTAACTATAATATAACTACGGCTTCGGTACTACCTACAGCAGCATGATACACTAATTAAAATTCGTCGAAAGCGCACGAAAAGTATTTTTTATAATAATGTAACTGAATATGTAAATGAATGATCATCTACCTATAACTTAAACTTGAGACCGAGATTGTGGGCTTTTAAACTAAAAGTACAATCTGAGTCATCTCAAATAAAACCCGAAATGACTGGAACGCAGCCACGATGCGATAACCGGGCTCTAATTAACAGCAAAAAAACACTGCGTCTTCAAAGAACGTCTGCAAAAAAGCCTCGTTGCTGGTGGGTACAGTAGTTATCATTACGACAACGCGTTAAACAGACCAAAATATTCCTTAATTAGGTATTGTGGTCATAACCTTGAATTTACTTTTTCGCCTCATCAGAAAGTGTTACACCGTTGCAAAAATAAAACGTGCAACTCGTCATATTGTTTAAACAGAATCAATCAATGAACGTATGTCTTTCATTGCGTGCATAGTAAACAAAGCGTGCTTTGCGTGATACGTGCATCGTTGCATCGGCGTAATTAGTAAATGTATTATGGAGACATTATGACACAGTCCGCTTGATAAGAAAATGGCATAAGCGACTTCCTTCAAATATGAACATGAAAGACAAGTACTCGTTTTACCAGGATTTTCGGCATAGAAAGAAACACACATTCTCCAATAAAAACTGCACGCGTTCCGTTACTTTATGCAATGGAAAAAATATTGATAATTTTCCGGGGTTCAACGCCAAAAGGTTGGCAACTCTGGTTTACAGTCTGTGCATGATTTAATTGCCTAAATCGGTCGCTTATAATATAAATTTTACAATAGCCACGTCCCGTCCTAGCGGATCTACGGAGTGGTGACGGCCGCGTGACACACGCGACGGCAACTAGGGTGGTGCAATCACACGTTCGCATTGTCACGAGGGACGCCGTTCATGATGACACAAGTAGCTGCTTCACATTTTATGCAGATTTTGACATTTGGCCAAGTTTAGTGTTTTAATCCAGTGAAAATGTTTTCCGGCTCGATATTTGTCAATTGATCATACATGTGTAGCGTAATCCAATGAAACAATTTAAATGTTTTCCGGCTTGCCCCATACACAACTCGAAAGCGGGATTATGGGGATATAGAAACGCTTTAACAATATACTTATTACTGATAAAATTAGAAAATCATTAATTTTTAGTTATCATTGCAGTGTTCATCTTGAAGTGATTCACCACTGTCGACACCAGTCCCTACTTATTGTACACACAAGGCTTTCCTCAAATAATCTACTTTTTTTAAGAATTGTTAAAGAGGGTTTGGGCGATTCGACGGCTATTCTACACGTTTCAGAATATCATTGCTTGTTATTGTTACCAAGTAAGATGTTACCAAGTACCGTACTCGTACTCTAACTCACTTTATCTTTCGTAAATAGTTATAGGGGCTTGTTTTTCAGCTGCCTGTTAAGCGAATTTAATTTCAGCACCATTCTTAGTATTTCCTTTACATTTAAACAAGCCCTAACTTTAATAGAAGTTAGAAAGAGTCGTACATAAATTATTTACAGCTAAATGTGCTGTTTGGTGAATGCTGTAGCCAGAAAATCGACCAGACCTCAGTACCCACGGCTACTGAGTACAGGAAAGGGTTTGAGCTCTCCAAGTTACATAAGGTAAAATACCTCCAAGATTTCATTCCAATTACATATTGACAGCAATTAAGTTATTTAATCGTGTAACAAATTATAATACCAATTTTAAGCTGGCGCCATTTACGCAACGCGATTAGGCGGATAAGGGCTTGTCGACAGGGTCCGAATTTCCTTCCACTTTCCAATCGTGCATCAAGCTGGTCCGCCGTCGGGCATTGCAATTGGAATAATTCAAAGGTGTTATTATTGGTGAGATTTATAGTATTTGGATGCCGGAAGTGTGGCGCTGAAGGTCGGAGAACGCGCAGACGGCCTTGCCGGCGGGTGTGCCACTTTCTCCACCAGCGACGCAAGCGCCGACCGGCAAGAGCCCACACGTGCGTTACGTTATACTTACGTACTCGAAACAATACCCTGTTCCACGAGCTCAATTACGCCGACGCACTTAATGGAACAGCTGACATAATCACCCCCAAATTACACTTTTCCATATTCTAGTTATTTGTAAACAATTCTGATTACATTACCCGTGTCTTTCAGTGGCATTGTGAATAACAAACAAAGCCTTGGTTTCGCAGTGTGCTCACCACGGGACATTCTCTTTCCATAGTTAAGTATTATCTGTTCAGTTTCGTAATAACTGTTACAACGGATGAAAACAAAATCGTTAAAGGAGGTTGTTGCGAAATGGCCTAAATATTATCAATTCGAAATTAAAGACATTAAAATCTATAACGAAACAAGTGAATCACTAGGTCACCGTGACATACCGTCAGGGATAGTGCAATACCGTGTAACTAGCACTGGTAAATACTGCGTATCTGCGTACACCACCCCAAAAACAAATCCGCGTAAATGGCATTGGTTAAATATACGCGATATACGTACTAACAAATGTAGCCGAATTAATATTTTTCCACCAACGAACGTAAAATCCTGATTAGAATATACCAGTTCAACCACCCGTCGCATTATTTAACCAATAGTGAGCTAGTTATTGCTTAATAAAAATGCCGCGGCTCATATACTTAAGCTTAAGCCACACAGAGAGCGGGCGGGCGGTAGCGGCGCGGGCGCGGGCGGCAGCGGCGCGGCCGCCCGCGGCCGCGCCGCTGCTGCCCGCTCCCGCGCCGCTGCCGCCCGCGCCGGCGCCGCTACCGCCCGCCCGCTCTCTGTGTGGCTTAAGCTTTACTCTCAAGCGGCGATCTCCGCGTTTTAAGCAGCAGCAGCAGCAGAAGTTTTGTTTAAGCTTCTCCTGTAAAGTTGGGTGTTGTGTAGATACGCAGTATTTACCAGTGCTTAGTTACGCGGTTTTGAGTTATGGTCGTTGTGTAGATACGCACTATTTACCAGTGCTAGTTACGCGGTATTGCACTATCCCCGACGATATGCGATCTATTATTGTATTATATGCCAATGGGAAAGTTTTGAAGTTAAACAAGCTCCAACTCGAAAAGCTGTAGCTGTACTAAATCGTACTTAGCAAGTTACCCAACAAAACTGTTTAAGGTGAAGTATTTATATTTAATTCCTTAATTTTATTTATTTGTGCTCGCTGTTAATTTACTATCGATAATAAAGACATCATAGAGAGGTCATCTTTCGGGTACCAAGTCGCACCTAATGTGGCAAGTTCGCATCCGAGATGAATAATAAACTGCTGCTTTAAATGCGTTTCATTTTAACCGTTCAACAATTTGAATACTAATCCCTCAACTATGGGTCTCTTATTGCATAACTTCTCATAGCGATCAGATCATTAGCTCTAATGCCTACTTCTATGTGGGTCACATACAAGTGTGAAACAGCCATGTAGCAACATTGCCAAGTAAACGAGTTCAGTAAATATTGGTGACGACGTAACTGATTTTGACAAGTAAACCTAATGCCATAGTGGAAATGCTAAAGGTTAAGAGGGCACAGCAATCGAAGATGGCATATTGCGACAGGGTTAGTGAAGGTTTAACAATACGGATAAATCGTGTTTCTAAAGACCGCTACTGTATGTATCGATTTATTGATGACATCTTTGCTGAATTGTGCTTTATTCGTGTCCTATGAAAGTCTCGATCATTGTGTAAAGACAAGATGGAACTTTTGGTTCTTCTGACACTACATCATAGATAGAATGCTAAACCAGAGAGAATAATTATACAGCTTTAGTTCCAGCCTATTTGCAAAACAATTATACTCGAGTGTAAGGTCGCCCTGGCATAACTTAGATTTGTACTATAATTTCTATGATGATATGATAAACGACTGTACTAAGCGAAAAATAAATCATGCAAACTAAAATTCTGAATTCAGAAGTTTTTCAACATAATTACTAAACAACGTATTGTATCACACAATGTAATCGCAATGAGAATCCGTAATAAAGTTTACTCAGTCATCCAATATTGTTACCTCAGTGTTATTGAATCAAACTGATCATGAATTGAGTTTTACTTTCAGCTACCGTGCGCGACATCTGACCCTTTATAAAAGTAAAAGTCGGTACGTACTCTTATTGAAGAACATGGAAGTGGCTCTGGTCTTACCTGCAACAAACAAGGAACATTGTTAAAAACGGTCATATGGTAAATTCAATGGTATACTCGTATGTTCATAGAAGTCACAATGAGGAAGCATTAAACTGGTAATAGCTCGAAGTGTGTAAAAATAAACTAATTATACCTACGTGGTTTAATTGTATGTAAGCGTAGCTAGTGTGTAATATTCGAGAAAATAAAACAACATTATTGAAAGGCTATCTAAACGCGTTTCAAGCTTAAGCCACACAGAGAGCGGGCCGGCGGTGGCGGCGCGGGCGCGGGCGGCGGCGGCGCGGGCGCGGGCGGCGGCGGCGCGGGCGCGGGCGGCAGCGGCGCGGGCGCGGGCGGCAGCGGCGCGGGCGCGGGCGGCAGCGGCCTTTGTCGGCAGCCGCCACCGACAAAGGCCGCTGCCGCCACCACGAAACACCGTGTCGGTGGCGGCTGCCGACAAAGGCCGCTGCCGCCCGCGCCCGCGCCGCTGCCGCCCGCGCCCGCGCCGCTGCCGCCCGCGCCCGCGCCGCCGCCGCCCGCGCCCGCGCCGCCGCCGCCCGCGCCCGCGCCGCCACCGCCGGCCCGCTCTCTGTGTGGCTTGAGCTTCAATGTGTTTAATTCTATTATGCCTATGGTGTTTCGTCCGACGTACAAAATGTGAGCGAGGTATGCGATCCATGGGCGAATGTTAACCTTCGTAGATGCAATCAAATGGATTAACTACACCTACAAGCTCAAGCCGTAACTTAATTTATAGTATCGCAATAAAGCAAAACCGTATCATATATAACATACTTCGTAAATTTATTGGCCGCGCTAAGTAAAAAGATGTGAGCCGCATACATTTTAATTGCTAGGCTGCTGGCTTGAAGCTGACATTTATGAAATGTATATGTTATACGGATATTTCGAAATGATATAGTTGGGTTAGCACTTAAAATGGAGATGATTGCCAGGGCAAGAGGCCGAGGGAAGTGGTTCAATGTGTGCGACACATTGTGCGAATATGGCCGTCGCCGCTGGTGCTTCATCTTTACTAATTGCCTGTTATTCTGACTTAACAGATGTGCAACATCCGTTCTTCATTTATGTTTTTTTCCGACTGATTACTTTAAATTGAAATGTCGCTTAAAATTTTGTAACGTTACTTATTCATTATGATGTATAACTATTTGTTTCGTTGTGTGTTTGTGTGCGATGTAGCCGATGTATAATGGAATGAGGAAAAATAATTCATAGTGGGATTACGTCGAAGGTTGTGGGTGTTAAATCATGAGGCTCTTGATGTGCGGTGAGACATCTCGCCGCGGGTTTAAATCATATTATTTATGGCATCGTCGTCAAAGTAAATTCGAAATCCGATCAATGTTGTTCGCGAAGAAAGTTATAAGTTCCAGAAACATAGTTCATTTATTATTTTTTAGTGCAGCAACGTTGATATTTCGTAGACGATGATCGCAAGTAAAAAGCCACTGTTATTGAGTTCGATATAATCCTATACTGTGTTATTAAACCATTACAAATCCTTAAGAAAGGTAAGAACAAATGCAATTCTCATGTATTCTTTTTATTTATATAAGGGAACAAATAAAATGATCACCTAAATAACTTTTGATATCATCAAATTTTCGAACCCTAAAATAAGGTTGAACACTCAAAAAAATTTATCGATCAGCAATTCCGAGTCACCAAAAAAATTCTACCTATTTTTGCAGCACTTGCATCTATTTTACTTATTGCGTTCTTATAAATTTATAATCGCATCAAAAAAATTGACAAGTACCACCAAAAACACTAAACTACCACCTAATCTCATGCACTTTTTTTCATTAGAATAACCTCCAAATATTATACACATCGCATGCTACATTTTAGTAAACAGTTACAAATTAATTGTTTTTAGTACTATAAATATTTTAGTCATTTCCAAAATGTTATAGGTAAATTAGAAAGTAAAATTCTAAATTAATTTAAAAAACAACGCGCAATGTGGCTGTGTGAAATAATAACACGTATACTGCTATCTCACTCAATCAAATACAAAGAATTGTCTGAAGCATAAAACCTATTGATATGTCGTTAGAGTGAAAGGTACCTATTGCTGTTTCATTCTAACTACCTATTGCTGATGGTTTACAAACTGCAAAAAGTTTTATTATTAATTTTTTAATGCGTTGACGTGAGCGCGTTTGATTGAAAACTTTTATTTGAAAATGAGTTTTGTTGATTTATTAAATTGTTTGTTTGTTATGAAAATGGATAAAGGTCCTCAAATGAGTTTACTTTATTAATTTAGATAGACTTTCATGGAAAAATTAAAGGTAGTTAATAGGTAGAAATAGGTATAGGTAGGTTTAGGTTATGTTAGTTTTGTATCGGCCCGAAGGGCCAAAACAACTCAAAATAGGAGCTCCGCGCCAGCGGAGATCCGTCAATACTGTTCCAATGTCCACTAGTTTGAAATAAAAATAGATGTCATAGAAAAATACTACTACCTAGGCAAATTGACGATTATCAGCGAATAGAGTAGAGGCAAAAACATCTGAGAACAAATAGCTGTATGCGACCAGTACGGAAATCACTGTTGAAAATATATTAAATTAATAGTACATTACTTAACAAGGGCGGTAAAACAAAGAATGTCTCAGATTGCAGGTATTTGACGCCCGAGCCGAAGGCAAGGGCGATAAATATGCGATCTGAGGCTTTCTTTATTACCGCCCGTGTTAAGTACAAAATTTTATGTCACCCCCTGGCCAGGAAGTGGGATTTCCCGCGCGCGGAGCGTGCGGTAATTGCCGCTTTATGGCCAGGTGTGACATAAATTATGTTATGTACGTGTCTCATTAAAATTACAGAAATTTTGAAGCTTCTATAAAATAAAATCATTTAGCGCTGTCTTGCTCGCACGCGGTGCGACGTGCGAGCGAGACGGACCGTATGGAATACCGCATCAGTGTGCTAGCAATGAGGTTAGACTAGATTGGAACTGCTTTGCGCGTGGGGCGTTAAAAAACAATTGCCGCGTGAAATTTGGTGATCATGTAGTATTTCTGGGTATCGAAAGAATTATTTGGGTGTAAATAATTTTAATAGGATTACGAGCCCTGTAATATTTGGATGTAAATTATATGAAATTTGGTGTTTGAAATTAGGTGATCATTAAGTATTTTTGGGTAGTGACTAATTTATTTGGTAACAATTTAATTTAATAGGTTATCGACATGTTACTTCTTTGAGTTGCACTTTATATTTAAAAGGAGTTGAAAATTAGGTGCGAATCTAGTATTTTTGGTAATCAATGTAATTTTTTAGAGCATCATTCGGCAACTAATTTGGTGGTTCGTTAAATGCTACCCTTTATATAAGGCTATAAAAAGGCAACAAAGAACGGGCGGCGTCGGCAAAGGTTAGAGCAAGCGCGCACTCGATTATCAGATACGGTGGCTACGCTAGTGGCTAGTTCTATTACAAAAGTAGAGAACAGTCGGGCGATTACAACTAGTTTCACTTTCGTTGGAAGCGATGCGGGTCAGTGCAGTGCACCGATACGGCCTCGGTGCACTCCGCGTAGGCGAATACATGCAATACTGCAACTATGGAATTTAAATGATGTACCTAGCTACATTACATTGATTGCTGTGTTTAAAGATTATTCGGCAAGATAATAGGGAAGCTTGTTCCAACGGTTTCTTCTGTGAATAAAGCAAAAATGATGTCATCAATAAAACTAGTACATGTAGTAATAGCGGAGCAATAAAATAGTCGCGTGAATTTGTAACCAGTCCTGGCCAATAACCTTAGTAAGTTAGTATGCGCAAGAGTCCTCGCTATAGCACTTCACAGAAGTTGCTTCGAGGCGGATGCGGCAGTTAACGATTATTTTTAGCCATTTCTCGCTAAGATATTGTAAATAAACCGGTAACGTTGACAAAATACAAGTTGAACAAACTGGTACAAAACAAAAACTGGGCGTATTATCTCCGAGCGATAACATTTGAACTAGCTGTGCTAGTTTTAGATCATTGTAACTTATCAAATTGCGTCAAACGAAGATTGTTTTATTTTTTGTTTTAGTTGGAATTGCTTGGGAACTCGGTATTGCTAAGCAATTTACTTGCTGGAGACACGTGAATAATCCATGCAAACGCAAGTCACTATGGAAACAGAATGATGTAGGTACTTGTAACTATACCTATTCTTGTTGGTTGTTTCGTTATCGCGCTGTTTTCCACGGGTCTCGGGTCCAATGCACCGAAGCATGGCTTTCCGCGTCATGCCATAGACCACCCCGCTTGTCACGGTGATGGCTCCTCGCCCACCGACTCGGCGAGGGTCTGATGTGGTAATGCATTACGAAACATTTCAAGCGTGTACACGTAAATGTTTACGATCCGTGGGTTTGCATATTGCACTGGCGCTGTATTGCTTGAAAAATTAAGTTAAGGACACAAACATAATGAAAGTAGTGATGTCAACTACTTTCGACGGTTTAAATTGTTGAAGCAATCGTATCAAATAGTGCAGAGTTTATCGCTTTCTGTAGGTAATTAAAAGTTCATTTTCGCATAATTACGTAAACAAACCTGCATAATTAAGGTAGTTAAATTACAATTCTCCGCTAAGTTGGCAGATAGTAACAGAGACAGTAGATTTCACGGACCCTTGAGCACAGGTAGGTGTGCGTTACGGCGGTGAGCACCGATTTGATGTACGTTGGAGCTAGGGCGAACTCTACCTGCCACCTCAACCTGTTATGGAATTCACCTGTATTAAATTAACAGGATAAATAAATTATACTCATGTTTTTACGTCTGTTATGTACTGGCTTACTGTTATGATGGTATCACGCTTGGATAAATGCGCAGTAATTTTATTGTTTTGCCAGTATGTTTAATAATAGAAAAACAACAGTGGTATTAAAATTTGCATACTCATAGTTCGCAACGCAACGCGATTACGTTTGTGGAATTAAAAATATGGCAATCGTTCAGTCACGTTTTTCCTCGGTGCCAATTGATTTTCTTTCAATTTCAATCTTTAAACGAGTCTGTCCTGGTTCAATAGCTAATGATGAGGTTTTGAAAACATGAGAGCAAGAAGTTGATGTTTAAGGGCGTACAACAAATATATTGGATACATAGAAACGCCATTCTGACGTCACAAGGAAACACTGAGGCAACTATATGATAGTTTCTCTGATAGTGATTAGAGACGAAAAGATAGCTTAAAATTTTCTCGATAGAAAAAACACCCAAAGTAGAATATTCATTTTCTTTTTTTTAATCAGCCTACTAAATCAATAAAAAAGAGGAAATATGTATGAATAAAACTTCACAAAAGTTAGGTATGTAGTTTTGTAGTTATCGAAATTTGTCCAAAAAAGCCATTCCTGCAGAATGTTTCATCTTGTTCGGAAGACATAAGCGTGTCTTTTAGACGTGGGCGTGTGGTTTACAGAAGCGAAGCATCCCCTTAATAAAACCAGTTATTCTATGATATCGCGTTTTGTTTTTATGGTCGGTTTTTGCGGGGTTTGTGAGTGGCTCTAACATATTGTTGTATCGTATCGTGGCGTACCAATGGAATACTTTACACAGTACCGTAGGTGAACTAATTGGTGCTATAAAGAGAAAGGTCAAACATGTATCCGCAAGAATGGTAATCCGCAGTGTTGAGAATGAGATAAATTCCCAATCAGGGCTTAGCGACGATTATCATATTCAATAACTCAACAAAGAAGCGTTACGATGGGTTAAGAGTTAAGGCACCATATAACAACTACGGAGATTATTAAGGAGTTAGTAATTCGTGTGGTCGGAGGCTTAAGAGGATACATACGAAGCAGGAAGCTTGCGCGAGACCTTGCGCAGTTCACCGGCATTGATGACGCCGGCTTCGTACCCACGCCTTCTACCTTCCTGCTTGCTGCCATGTGCTTCCGCACTCGGGAGAAAACTGACCTCTAAACTCTGCCCCGTGCATAGTTACCTACAGCCTCACCTCAAGTTACCTAAGGATTAAATAGGTTTAAGACTAGCCTGCCACTTAATGCATTATGCAATTATGTACCATTACATCGCAGTAAAATGTAAGTTTTTACGGTACGTATGCGTTTTAGTTATGTAATGTAGATGATAAATACATATGTTTGTTAGTTCCGAATGCACCGCGGACGCAGATGTTATTCGGATGGAACGTGTCTGCTTTACGATTGAGTAAGGAGGACATTGTTCTCAAAAGGAGTCATGTCCGAAATGGACACGATGAATGGTATGACACTAGTTATGTAAGCGAGCGACACTGACCTACCGGCGCGGCCGGTCGTGCCACTTTCCTTTCATTATTGACACACATCTTGAAACGGACAACAACCTATCATAGAGTTCGCTATACGAACACTGACCGAAGCACGGGAGAAGGAAGGCGACGTATATAATTGTTATAAATTGTTTGTTGCATTGTAAGAAAAATATCGAGTAAATATTGTAATCTGTATGACGCTCTCATAAAAATAGACTAACTTGTTTTGTTGCATTTGAAATTTGTATGCGTTCTTCCAAGAAAACTAAATAAAATCTCCTTATTGAGATGTCTTCGACATACCTAAGTACGGTAAAATAAGTTCAAATTTTGACAGGAACCGTCATGTCATAATAATCAATTTTTTTACATCTGGCGTGGATAATTAAATATGGGTAGCATTTAACGAACCACCAAATTAGTTGCCGAATGATGCTCTAAAAAATTACATTGATTACCAAAAATACTAGATTCGCACCAAATTTTCAACTCCTTTTAAATATAAAGTGCAACTCAAAGAAGTAACATGTCGATAACCTGTTAAATTAAATTGTTACCAAATAAATTAGTCACTACCCAAAAATACTTAATGATCACCTAATTTCAAACACCAAATTTCATATAATTTACATCCAAATATTACAGGGCTCGTAATCCTATTAAAATTATTTACACCCAAATAATTCTTTCGATACCCAGAAATACTACATGATCACCAAATTTCACGCGGCAATTGTTTTTTAACGCCCGACGCACAAAGCAGTTCCAATCTAGTCTAACCTCATTGCTAGCACACTGATGCGGTTTTCCATACGGTCTGTCTCGCTCGCACGTCGCACCGCGTGCGAGCAAGACAGCGCTAAATGATTTTATTTTAAAGAAGCTTCAAAATTTCTGTAACTTTAATGAGACACGTACATAACATAATTTAATTTAATATATTTTCAACAGTGCTTTCCTTACTGGTCGCATACAGCTATTTGTTCTCAGATGTTTTTGCCTCTACTCTATTCGCTGATAATCGTAAATTTGCCTAGGTAGTAGTATTTTTCTATGACATCTATTTTTATTTCAAACTAGTGGACATTGGAACAGTATTGACGGATCTCCGCTGGCGCGGAGCTCCTATTTTGAGTTGTTTTGGCCCTTCGGGCCGATGCAAAACTAACATAACCTAAACCTACCCATACCTATTTCTACCTATTAACTTCCTTTAATTTTTCCATGAAAGTCTATCTAAATTAATAAAGTAAACTCATTTGAGGACCTTTATCCATTTTCATAACAAACTAACAATTTAATAAATCAACAAAACTCATTTTCAAATCAAAGTTTTCAATAAAACGCGCTCACGTCAACGCATTAAAAAATTAGGTAATAATAAAACTTCTTGCAGTTTGTAAACCATCAGCAATAGGTAGTTAGAATGAAACAGCAATAGGTACCTTTCACTCTAACGACATATCAATAGGTTTTATGCTTCAGACAATTCTTTGTATTTGATTGAGTGAGATAGCAGTATACGTGTTATTATTTCACACAGCCACATTGCGCGTTGCTTTTTAAATTAATTTAGAATTTTACTTTCTAATTTATAACATTTTGGAAATGACTAAAATATTTATAGTGCTAAAAACAATTAATTTGTAACTGTTTACTAAAATGTAGCATGCGATGTGTATAATATTTGGATGTAATTCTAATGAAAAAAGGTGCATGAGATTAGGTGGTAGTTTAGTGTTTTTGGTGGTACTTGACAATTTTTTTGATGCGATTATAAATTTATAGGAACGCAATAAGTAAAATAGGTGCAAGTGCTGCAAAAATAGGTAGAATTTTTTTGGTGACTCGGAATTGCTGATCTATAAATTTTTTTGAGTGTTCAACCTTATTTTAAGGTTCGAAAATTTGATGATATCAAAAGTTATTTAGGTGATCATTTTATTTGTTCCCATTAAATATTAACAGGAATTTTTCATTGTCTACCACGCAATTAGAAAGTCCTTCACTTGCAAACGCGATCCTCACTTGTGGGTGGCAACTGGCAGTGTTAGAGTCGACTCGACTGTTGCAAAAGAACACGCAGCAATTATATTATACGTGACGCAAAACGCAATAAGGACCGCGGCCGCTTTGATAAACATCTTGGTAAGTATCTATTCATAAATTCAAGTACCTACCCTTTGTATGCGACTGAGTAGAATGATAATTGTTAGCTTGATAAACAACTTGATATACTGCAACTACGAGCTATTAATTGACAGTTATCAACACGACAATGACATTACGTACTCGTAGTTGAAGACTAGCCCCGTCGAAGTGAATTGGCACTGAATCAGCCAGTCACAGAGCCGTCTTCGCTAATTTAAATATTGCTTCGGGGGCTGAGGCATCGCATAAATTAATTAAATTCGTTTATCACTAAGCATGCTAAGGACAAACGCGACATTTTGCGGTTCGAACCCGGATGCATGCATAAGTAAATGCTTCAAATATACAACACAATGGCAGCGTGGTGCGGGTGAGGTGACGCCGCGCGTCCTCCGCGAGGTCAGATAGGTGTTAGACAGCGTTGCGTAGTATTTAAGGTGGTTCGCTTTCCATACAAAATGACTTTTGACATTCGCAGGCTAGCGGCGTGATATTTCAAGAAACTTATGTAACAAACTTTCATAGATTGGCTTTTAATTTGCGCGAAAATCCCCCTTTCCTAGGATAAACTTGTATAACCTAGAATAATTCGAAAAAAATGATGTCACATGACACTCACGTGACAAAATAATTTCTCAAATTATTCTAGTTTATACAAGTTTATTCTAGGAAAGGGGAAATTTCGCGCAAATGGAAAGCCAATTTATGAATGTTTGTTAATTAAGTTTCTTAAAATATCACTCGGCTAGCCTGCGAATGTCAAAGACGTTTTGTATGGAAAGCGAACCACCTAAGTAAAAGCCCGGTTTAGCTTAATTAGACAACTATCAATATTGCTAAATACATTAAGTTTACAATTGAACAATAATTGATATTACGTCATTTAGATATTAAGAATAATTAGACGACAACGACAAATATAAACTGACGATTTAAAGACTAATTCGTATTTTTTGTGAGCATAGTAATTTTAGTAACCGCAATGATATTGTAATATCCGTCTTGTCTATTGTAATAGAATATGATTATAAACTCAAATAATTTAAGCAGGTCAAGTAGTTTTATTCTAAATGGCAAGGTAAAATAAGTTGTTTCTAGCACGAATGAGTCGAGTCGCCCTAATTAACCAGTTACATAATTCCAATTGTTTCTAAGTGGAAATACTAAATAGGTACATACAATGAGTGTACGCAATGCTGTTACATGGTAGGCACGCCGGTTTACAAACAAAGCGAATTTAATTAACCACTCCGAGTGAGCTTAAGATTGATTTCCATTCAGCTTTCGTGCTTACGTTAAAATAAAATGGGTTGATGGTACTAAAATGGGCAATAAATAAGTGAAAGAGTTCGAAAGTTCACTTCCTGCAAGCGAGTGCATAAGATATGGCCGCACGCGCGGATTACAATCGGCACAATCGCGTCACGTTTGTGCAACGGCTTACACAGTGTGCGCATGAGTACGCAACGTTGAGTGGCCTTATTACGAAGCTCTTTTCGTTCGGTGTCCAGAGTGGAGTGACATTGGTGACAGCTTGACGAGATTTCCGTGATTGTGAGCGGCGTTTCGAGTAGCCCGGTACCGTGTATAACGTAAATCGGTTATTGAAGCCTCGATAATCGGGCGCCGGTTGTGAAACCCGGCGTCGCCGGCGCCCGGTGCAGCGCGAGCGCAGCGACAGCTCCTCTCTGCTGGGCCGTATCATTACGAAACGAGAAAAGAAAGTTAAAACCGTTTCCACCGATAGAATGTCGCTCTGTTCGCTTGTCAGTGCTGTAATACATCCGCGGCTTGCTGTGCCCGTACTCCGCAACTTCGTGACGTAATTGCAGCTTAGCGTCCGAATAGCTTCTGTTTGTTTACACAGTATTGGGCACAGCCTCGTTTTGAATCAAGAACTGCATCTCATGAATGTTAATTCACAATATTAAATGTTACGCTAACATTACATGCACGTGTCCTTGAAAATAAGTATATAAGCTAAACAACCAGTCTGATGTCACGTGACGTGATTAACCCCATTTTGAAAATTAACGTGTTTAGTTTGTGATGTCTTCCTTGGCTCACTTAGCGCGGTATCAATTAATATGCTTGATCAATAGTGCAATATACCGTAACTTCTGACATTTAGCCAAAGTGCTGTTATTTATGTGCTTGTGATGTAAACCTACATACGGCACAATAGCATTTTTTGTTTTTTTTGCCAGGTATACATTCATTGAATTAAGGAATTAGGTACAACAGAGGTAGGTCAAAGTTTGCATCCGTTGTGTTGTGATGGCGGTAAGCGTACACTACATATAACTGTTATAATAAGGTAAATGTAATGTTTTTGTACTTCCTATTAATTTAGCGCGACAACTACATGTTTTTTTAAGTACATCATCATCCTCCTAGCATTATCCCAGTACAGTTGCATCCTGAAGGATGCCTGGGGTCCGCTACCTAATCCCAAGATTTGGCGTAGGCACTAGTTTTTACGAAAGCGACTGCCATCTGACCTTCCAACCCCGAGGAGAAACTAGACCTTATTGGGATTAGGCTTTGTCAAGTGAGTGGGCAACTTCACTGTCAGAAGTTCTCAAGCCGCCCCCGAAGGCCTCCAACTTGGCTTAACGACTGCTGCCATAGACAGCAACCGGGATCAACGGCTTAACGTGCCTTCCAAAGCACGGGAGCGCTCAGTTAGTAACCACTCAAAGCGGTCACTCATCCAAGTCCTGACCGCTGCCCACGTTGCTTAACCTTAGATACCGCAAGCGGTACGCAGGCGCCACTGGGCCACGAGCGCTCCTTTTTTTAAGTACAAATGAAATATATTGCATTAATGTAAATTAATTTGTCTAGAATTGTAAACTAGATCGGTTGGTGACCCCCTTTTTGGTGAACTCAACCAGAATCTCAAGTGTTGTTTTGCTGTTACGTAACTTGATGTGTTTTACGAGCAATTATGTAAAGTGGTGGATCGCGAGCCGAGCGAAGCGTGCGCAAGTAGGTGGGCAGGCGGTCGCGGCAACGTAAAAGTGTTACACGATGTGCCCGATTCCGAACGCGCTCCGCTGTGACGCAACGACTTAGCGAATGTGTGCCAAAACTGCATCGAGCCTACAATGCCTTAGGACCCGGTTTATGTTTACACACGCTGATTCAACCAAAAGCCCGAAGGACCTCTATTGTATGATGCTGTTGCTGAACGTTGCGCCCATGCGTAACACTTAGACTGCGTATACGACCCAAGCCTAATGAACTGCACCTAAGTTAGTTAGGCAACGAACCGAGACTTTCTGCCGCCTGCCTCGAGCATAGGCTTCAATACTCCGGTCACATAGGTCACAATAGACCCCGGAAACTTGGAGACTTGTGATGCAGAAAGAGATGGAGCGGCGATGATGGATATCTGAGCGCTCCTCAGTGAGGAACCCACAAGAAGAAGTCTACAAGAAGAAGTCTATAAGGCAATATAGGTATCGGATCACATTATTTACACAATAGACCCCGGCAACTTGGAGACTTGTGATGCAGAAAGCGAAGGAGCAGCGATGATGGATATCTGAGCGCTCCTCACCCACAAGAAGAAGTCTACAAGAAGAAGTCTATAAGGCATATAGGTATCGGATCACATTATTTAACCGACTATGCTCCGGAAACATTTTACGCGTTTGTGTTAAATCATAATAATCGCAACACTCCAGCGAGGCATGAAGACGATTTATGCATCTTACTCATATTAACGCGAAACCCACAAAGCGTCAATTTCAGTGATTGTTGTGTTTTGAAGCTCTTCACGTCAAGTTACCAGACAACACTAATAATGTTCCCAGTCTTTATCAGACTAGAGATAAGATAGGCAGTACAGTACCCTGTGTTTATGCGCTGCACTCCAAGACCCCCGATAAAGCATTATCGCTGTGTGTGTACAGTAACTATTTGCTTACTCACTCGTTAAATGGTAACTAACGATAAACTGTCTATTCTTTGTCTGCGTTGTACATCAACGACGTCATAGAAATTAACCTTTCCTTTGTTGCTTTATGCATTTAATGTGTAACCGAAGTTATTCATTACGGCAGTTCGAGGTATAAATAAAATAAATAAATAAATATTTGTGGACAATCTTACACAAATCAACCTAGTCCCAAACTAAGCAAAGCTTGTACTATGGGTACTAAGCGACGTTATACATACTTATATAGATAAATAGATACTTAAATACATAGAAAACATCCAAGACCCAAGAACAAATATTCATGCTCATCACACAAATAAATGCCCCGGCCGGGATTCGAACCCGGGACCTCCAGCTTCGTAGGCAGGGGCACTACCAACTAAGCTAAAGCGGTCGTCAATTAATAGTTAAGTAACTACAGTCTTTGTCTCAACTACATCATTCCACTGAAATAATACCTAAATAACAGACAGACAGACCTATTAATTTGTATTACTGAAATATCATCCTATCTTTATTGTTACTTAAACTAAAAAACTAATATTTCCTAAAATACTGTGAGGTTGTAAGTTTTTTTAATCATGTCATTATCTTTATTTTGCATCTATACTGCACAAGTAACGTCTCCAAGTTTAAATCGGACTCGTAAAAATCCATGAAAAAAAACAACGTTAACGGAGCGAGATATCGCGATTTTCGCGAAAAATCGACATTTTTGGACATACAAGTATATATACGATTACTGTGGTTTTAAAAATTACGGTGTAATATTTTAGTATATACTTATTATATTTTTGGACATTGATATTTTTATGATATAGGATCCCGGAAATTGCTAATACAGTTGGGCAATACGAAGAATAGTATAATATTTAAATAAAACGAGTGTAAAATATTTAACAAAACCTATTGAGACTATTTAAACTAGGGTGATCCGAAATTTTTGACCGCGAGTGTAATATGTATGTATATTCGTTTTAGAATATTTTTATATCATCATCATCATCATCATCAGCCTATCTACGTCCCACTGCTGGGCACAGGCCTCCTCTCATAGATGAGAGGGATTGGGCAGTAGTCCCCACGCTGGCCCAGAGCGGGTTGGGGACTTCACATACAACTTTGAATTTCTTCGCGGATGTATGCAGGTTTCCTCACGATGTTTTCCTTCACCGAAAAGCTAACGGTAAATATCAAATGATATTCCGTACATAAGTTCCGAAAAACTCATTTATATATATCGGTCAGTAAATACATTTTGCAGACATTTAGTCAGCGAGTATGGCATGATGTCACTACATCAGCATTGACAGTACGGCTGACGATGATTAGTAAATACATTACGATAAATAACGATTAAATAAGTACTTTACACAAGAAGTTTGACTAAGGCTACTCGGACAACTATAAGCCAACAGAGCACGTGTATTAACATCGCTGTTGGCCGTGGACGAAGCGATTACGCGTAGACTGTTCCGCTTGGCTCTCAATAAGATGGAACAACGTCAATTTCTGTTAATTCTTTGGAATAAACGAAACGATGACGTCATGCAATGGCTTAGATTTGAACGATGCTGTTTGAAAAAGTATGGGAGCCCCCTTAAAACATTTAAAAATAAGTTTTGACAATTTGTATGGCTTTGGGGTGCTTTGGGTCAACTAGATGCTTATACTATGAAAATTTGAAGACTATAGCTCCAACCGTTTGGCTGTAAAACCTGTGTGACAGACGGCGGACGGACGGACGGACGGACGCGTGAGTGACAGCAATAGGGTTCCGTTTGGACCCTTCGGGTACGGAACCCTAAAAACTGTGTATAGCCTAATGATGTTACAAATCACTAGGAAAATACAACGCTCCGATATATACATTTAAGGTTTGATTACAGCAACGTTACTCATGGTCATGAGTTTTGTAGGTATTCTAGATGCATGAATAACAGCCCTCAAACGATCAAAGGTCAGCTGGAAGAGATCCCTTAAAGGGATAAGTTCGCCTTTGTTTCTTATGTGACATGTATATTGTTTTAACCCGATTTGTGTACAATAAAGTACTTACATACTTACATGATGCATCGAATGTTATTTAGTAGGTATCATTTGTACATAACTAAAACGTTTACACACGCGGGCATTCTATGTATTCAAGTATGATACACAAGAGGAAAAAACTCGTTGGACAATGTCGCTTGTCCGGCAATGAACCCTCGCATTTGCTCTGCCGAAACAATTAGCGGAGCGGCGCGAATGTTGAAACCATGTCTATTTAATATGTCTTATAACGGTTTGTATTGGTCTTATAATGGCTTGACAACTAGAACTTATTGTGGCTTCAGAGGCCACGAAACTCCTCCGGATATTACGCGCAGTGTCCGAATGCTGGTAGTTTTGAGCGGGAGTGAGAGTTCTTTCTAATGATATGATAAGAATACGAACTATGGTCGACATGGTCGTACATCGGTAAGAGATTTTGATATAAAACCGGTTTAAGACGCAAGTCTTATTTGACGACATTGCTTTATTATGGAATCATTAGACAATATGTTTTTAAAGCTAACAAAAATCAGTGCAAATCAACAAAGCCTTACATCTGCACAATATTGAGCCATAATATCTCACCATATAATATAATAAAATAAAAGTGTTATAAATACACTAGTATCTACCATATTTGAGAACTATCTCGATCTCGCTAGCAAATACGGTAGATTTCCAATTTTTCGACTTTTTTCGCCATACAAGGTACTATTTGTCAGGCCTGTTCTCAATAGTTATAGTTAAAGACAAGCAGCATTTTTAATACCTAAAGTTTTGATACAGGCCAAAACTTCGTCCGTAGACTCGGTAGCGCTATACACCGAACGCCGATGTTTAACTTTTGAGAACAGTAGACATCTTATGTAGTTTTTTACAGTCTGACCCACATACGTACCTACCTAACTAACATAACATACGCTTTGTAGCGCCTAAAGAAGGCAATTAAGTGTTCACCAACCGGTCCAGTAACCCTATAAAATTCTAAGGTCAAAACTAAATGCTATTAATTAACATAATAAGTTAATAAAATCGCCAGTTCACCTAGCGTAAACTTCCAAAATTCTGATTAAACATCACATTTGGATATTATACCTACTTACATTTTGTTTTACATAAATAAATTAATATAAACGAGTTCATTCTATTTTGGGGTACGTGGTACGTATAATCAGCTGCTTTACTTTAACTTTTCCGTTTTCAAACAATTAGTCATGAATTCATAGTAGTTCATCACCTATACAAATAATACATATTCGATGGTTCTCAATGCAGTGCTGTTTGTAACAAAGTGTTTAAAGGGGGCAAAAAAGTTTATAGCCACGAATGCTTTGTTAGGTAGGTCCCTATAAGCGACCTAAGAGTCAGATTGCTTTTATAACTAAACGTCGTACGTGGGTAGTAAAGCCATTGTCGCAATCTCCGCACAGGGCCACGCTGTGACTGTGAAACCTCCAACTTGCCTCAAATTAGCGTCTAGAATATACTTATACCTCGACGCATAATGGCATCTCCACATTGAGCAACCAAGGAGCTCAAGGTAAGCCACATATTAAAAAACTAAACAATATTCACGCATGTTTGGAAAGCGCGACGCCTTGGTGGCCGTTTGACCGTATTGGTCACGCGTAGGTCTTCTTTGTTCGTTTTTGGATTTTTTAACGGCAAGAGTGAGACAGATTTAAGGTCCAATATTATAAGCAACTGCAGGGATTGGACATTACTATATAATTTTAATAGTAAAGAAGGCTGTAGTGCATTCAATCAAGGGAACAAAGAATTGAGTCATGTCCGGAGCGCTGTCGCAGAGAAAGGAGCTAAAAATAGTACAGTGACGAGACTGGGGCCATTGGACCTGGCCTACGCAACTTGACTTATTGGCCTTTTGCCCCTGACGTAAAACTTGCCCAACGCGGCATGGTTTGTACCGTATCCCTTTGCAAAATTTGACGTCATATTACCCCACTGACTTGACTGCTCAGTGTGAAATCTAACGCAACAAAGTTAGGGTTTTTCATCGCGAAAAAACATGCCATAATGCTAATTAACAAACACTATAGTAACTACATACGGCTTATATGACTTTTAGTTCGTAAATAACGAGTTCTTATTACGACTGGATTTTATTTTTTGCATCAAATCTGGGCGTTAATTTTTAAGTCAATGACAATTTTGATCGACAGATCATTTATCTTTTAATGATATAATGAGACACGTAGTGTAAATATTTACGTTGTATTTAACATCTCACTGGGAATGATTATTTACACAACGGTTTATTTGGGGAGAACATTAATTAGAAGAAAATGCTTTCGCGATATACTGTCGTAATAAGATTAGTTAGAAGCGATTAAGAACACGGACAACACGTTTAATACCTACAATTATATAATGCATAGCTCTGAAACATTACGACACATGAAAGCTTGCAACATTTGATGCCCAGTGATTCGTCTGAAATACGCTTCTCGAATTGCAGTGCAACGCGACGCGATAGCAAAATGGCGCCTCCAATCCCACGCAGCATCGCATTTCGCCAATGGAGCATGAGAGGAAATACTCTAAAATTACTTATTGTACTAACGAATGCTGCGCTAGCACCAGCAGACTCCCACGACCGACGATTGTTTACGCTGCACTCGAAGGTTTCTGCAACGGCTCGAGTGTTGAGAAACAGCGCCGTCGACTTTGACTTAGGAACCGGCCGTTTGAGAAACCTTTCCAATATTGATTGCGAAAAGTATGGAAAGCTTGTATTTACATATGCAGAATATGACAAGGCAACAGCATCTTTGACACGAGTGTAAGCAAACCAAGTGACTTAATGAATAAGATATCTCGCTTCTGCTGGATATAGCTCGCAAGCGAAATGCAGAATGTATTGGCTACGTCAGAGGCCAGTGTTATGTTATCGTGTCACGTGGAAAGCTAATCGAGTCACGTGACAACCGTCAGAATATGTATACCTACGAGAATCACCACCATATAGAAACATGACACTTGTACGCTAAAAAAACGGATTATTTGTCGCTCAGCTAACCTTAGCATTTTCTACAGCCTCTTGACATAGGCATAAAAATATAAAATACTTAAGTAGGTATTTTAACACGTCGGCCGTTAAATTTTAAGACGTTGTTAATGGCGCCGAAAATAGATGGTTACATGGTCAAGTCTAACCGCATCAGAACAACCTATAGCTTCTTTATTATGTTCCTTTAACAAGAAAAAAAACTTACTAAACATACGTTGCCTCCGTGTGTATTTGAGAACTCAGGCAATCTATCTAGCTAGATAGATTGGCTAGAGAGATTGGTGGTCCGCAGGAGCAGAGTATGTGCATTGCTAGCTAGATAGCTAGCAATGCACATACTCTGCTCCTGCGGACCACTAATGCGCAAACGAAGTACCTACCTAGGGCAGCACATCGTGCAACCAGAAGAGGTACAACACATCACCGCCCAAAGAATCTGGAAATTCCTGGATTCAACGGGTCTTAGCGGTGTACTCTAAAGGGCTGCCACAATAGATCACGCGTTGGTCGAAGCGGCATACAAAGCCCAAAACTAACAATAATAATAATAATAATCTATCTAGCTATATCGACAGATAAGCAAGGAAAATGAATTTATCAATGGGTAAAGGCCAGCTTAGTTACTAGCGACACGTTTCAAGCATCATGAGAAGCCGTAATATGTTCAATCCTGCCTCAAATTATGTTCGTGTGCCGTTCATGACAATGTCACACGTGTGACATAGTAATCGTGGCCAAAGAATCAGTCATTCTCGCTTCCTAGCTGCCAGAAAGGAATGGGCGATCTGTGTAATACACAAAGCACCCACAGCACAGACCTTAAGCTTGTAACGTGACATTGTTTTTCAACAATGGCAGGTCCAGCGAGAAACGACTTCGAACCAAATGTGCTAAGCCTTAGGGTTCCTCCAGTTGCGGAATGAAACAATGATGGCAATCCAAACGCCCGCATCTCACAGCTATTTTAGGAGGAATGCATCGGTTTGGTGTAATGTATGGTAATGCGGGCAATATCGCGAGTTGCAAGCGTGGCGCGATTGTACGCTTCGCCGCCCCACGTGATTACACGCGTTACTGACCAACTAACAACCAGCGAATGAACTAGGCCGAAAATAAACCTTTTTTAATGTCAACAAGACTGACAATTTGACCTGTGGATATTTTTCGCATACGAAATGCATCGTATTTCTCAGATGAAATGATAGTTGATGCATATGGAAGTCTCTGCGGAGTTTACTTTAATTCCCCTCTACATTGTAACTGGTGAATGGTACTCTCATCACAACGTGATTAGGCTGATTTTGTATTGTTTGGAAATACTCCACCCTACCCTCAGGTAATAGGACAGTAGAATATAACATAGTAAGTTGATGCAAGGCAGTATTAAATACAATGTCAACAAATAACGAGATCCCAGTTCCAGAAAAAAGATAAACATCTAAAACTGACCTAACATAACACCTCATTTTATACACCTATTCTGCATATTTTTATTAAGTTTTCAAAGTAAACTAATCGTTAACAACTTAGTTCTTGCTATTAAGCCTTAGCGCATACACTATAAAATCAACAGGTGAGAATATAGATAAGAGAAATAAGAAAATACCAGGCGCTACAACAAGTTGTGGATTCGTTAATACTACACAAACATACAAGGTAGAGGATCCCTAGCATTTTATCTGAGACACCTACCATCAATAGTAAAAGGACAAAGGGGACTTTCACAAAGCGCTCTGTATAGGTACCCCATCAGGAGTGGTGCAAAAAATATACCAACACAATGGTGAGCGGTGGTGTGTGTAAATAAATAAAAGACAGGTAGACGGTTGTAGGTGTATTTATAGAACACAGAACGGTCCTGAGCAATTTTTTTTAGACTCGAAATCTAAAGGTTTTGTTGAAAAAAAGATGCACCTTTCAAAATTCCCACTGGCAGTAAAGCTCGTAATGTAGAGACGTTTGGAAGAAAATACCATGCCTTTATTACGAGTACACCTTAAATTTGATGAACAATTTGTACAATATCTTTAGGGGATTTGTATAACAACGTAGCCAAAAATTCATGTTTTACGGATTTCATTTAGGTAAGTACAATACCTATTACCTATCCTATCTTCAAAGTAAGGTACAGTCGAGGGCATAAATATGTATACATTTTTGGACCTTATTTCAATGGAATAAGGTGAAAAAGTGTATACATATTGGTGCCCTTGACTGTACTTATAGGTAATGTGACAACAAAAAAAGCTTTTAATTGAGTATCGGAATTCGATTGCTAATATTTACGAGTATATTTAGAATTAGGCACTAACTTATCATACATATAGATCTAGCCAGTAATCACAGTATGATACCACCACTTATTTTGTATCTCGTTAGGTACAGAAACCCGATTCTATCAAAACCACTCGGGTGGATTACGTCCTTATGAATAGGTAGGGATGTATACTGCGAGAATGTGTACATGTGTGCGTGTCAACATGTAAGGCAGCAACCCCACGCAACAAGTGTCTTCCCTCCACATGTAAAAAACCACAAAAACCCTGAGCAGGTAACATATGATAGGAGGATAGGAACAAACGATTTATAACTATGTGAATTGGCTAATAGGACCGGTTTTCCCTCGTCACCGCAAACGGGTTTCCAAATCGTACGAGAGACAGGCGATTATAGACTTCATAAGCACGGCGTAGGGTTTATTTTATATATGAGGGATAACATATTTGTGACCCCTTAACCAAGTATGTTATGTACCCTGCCCAGGCGGAGATTACTCAACTGAAGGGTTCAAGCAGCTACAAGACACGAGGTATGTAACTTAGCTACTTATCCACCTCGTAGTCAGGTTTTGAGCAAATCATGATTGAGTGCGTGTGAGATTATTATTAATTCTTTGGACGATGCATACCTATCAAAGAAATACATTTTCAAAATGATAAATGTTGCTAAGAACCTACCTGAATATAGGTACCCATTTGTACCGATAATTTTGAGCACGGCAGGTAGGCATTTCTAAATAACTAGTGGGCAAGTTTAAGCAGGCAGCTTGGTACCTAATTAGGTACTTTTACAAGTCAAGCTGGTGTCGAGTCAGGTTAGACTACCTAACATCTAGATACATAGGTAGTGTTGCAACCTCTAGGTGAATAAGCAACTGGTTTTAACAACTCGACGTGGACTTTACGTTCACATCCTATTTACGAAAAGAAAAACCAGGGCTTGTCTACGATTTATGGTATTTATTGAATACAATTAGCATAATATTTAAAGGTATTATAAAGGTAAAGAGGTTTAGGCTATTTTTTTATAAAGATCAGACACAAACAAAATTAAGTGCTTAACACATAACTGGTACAATAGGTATGATGGAGACTTATTACCTGAAGAGTGGTTGGTTAAATTAAAATTTGACCGCCAAAGCGATAGTGTGTCGTCGTGCCCAGTACGCCAAGCACTGTTTTTTGGTGTACTGTCTAAACCAATAAAAACAAATTAAAACAGTTCATAAATGATTTTTTTCATTATCAAAGTACACCTACACTCCGACCTTTTAAATGGTTGTTGGCGTGGTAGGCACGACGACACAACCACTTTATAAGTTCTTGGCGGTCAAAGGGTTAACCCGTCGTCTACCAGTCCCTGGGATCCCAGGGCAGATAACAAAAGAATAGCATTGTAGGTATATTTTTTTCGTCGGGAGAGGACGGCTTGTTGAAAAAGTGTAGTGTACGTAGTGCTATGTAAGTATGGAATAAATCAATTAGATTGGTAGGTACTATTTAAATACAAATAAAAACAGTAGGCAACAACAATGAACCGGCAAAGTGCCTAGGTAGGTATGTATTTTGACGATTCATTCGTGATACCTAAGCAGCAAGAATGGTGAATTTAAAAGTTGCCAAATTACGAAGGTAGGTAGGTATGTATTTACTTACCTATTAAATATTGATGAAAAGCTATAGAGCGAGGTAGCTTGGTAGGGTAGGTAGCGAGGTATAATAATAAAGTAGCGAGGTAAATAGATAAACACGGTGACATATTTATTGTTTATGTCCAGAGGGTTACTATCAAACTCCATCCTATTTGAAAGGTTGGTGTTAGCGAAATCCTCCAAATTGATTTTGCACATCTTGGCAGTAACAAACCTCATTGTATGAGGAATGTACGTAGGAGTTTATGTGCACCATCACGTTTGATAAAGCTAACCGCCTGACACGTGTTTCATACTAAGATTTTATTCAGTGTTAATTTATATATCAAACACGTAGAAATCTGCACACCTAATATTTTTAATTGTAGGTAAACTGAAGAAAAGGAAAAATAGAAACAAATAACATGAACGGCATGAGCTTGGTGCATACAAATAAAATACAATGTTTACGAACGCTTTGTAGGTATTTTGACAGCTGATAACGTACCATTGTTTTGAAAGCAAATTACTTCGCATATTTTTTATTATTTACGACAATATTCGACTACCCGTAGTTATTCTTGGACATTGAAGATAATTATATTGGCATTTTTGTCTAGGCCCTTACTCGTTTCAGTTATGAACGCAAGTAAGAGACGTTAGGTAGGCATGTAGATTGACTTTTGATGAAGTTTGGAAGGGTGTTTTGATAAAGCAATATAAACACAGGTATTATAAGATATCACAAATTACCCAAGAAAAGAAGATTAAATAATATTTTCAACATACCTTCAAGAACATATCACCAAAGTCGTACAGCGCAGACTGATGCATTATGGCAGTAGACATTATTATAAACCAACTCGTCACTTTATTCCAGATTAATTATGGTTTATAAAACTGTTTCACTGTAGTACGTACTGATTTGATGGGTCGACGAACTCACTGTAATTTTAGGTTAGTTTTTGAAATGTTCACGATAGGTTTAACGAGAAATTTAAGGGAACCAGTAATATAGTAAATTTATGCGTTGCTTTTTTGTTTGAATGTTCGATGACCACAGATTGCGTCCTAACAACTAGTTGGCTGAGGATTTCCTTTTTTTTATCCACGATGGAGCCAGAAAATTTTTTTGAACACAATTTCGCAAACGTAGCGAAAATGTACAAAACTGTCTTGTGTTTTCGAAGTCTTTCTTCACTTTTTCTTCGCGTCTATACGGAAATACACAAAAAAATATTGAAAATCTGCGCGAACTGCATCGACGTTAACTTTTGTGATAAAAACTTTTTTCTGTTTCCGACTGTATACTCCAAAAACTTTGTTCTGGCTGGTATAATTCGCAAAATAAAAAAAATATTCGCAGAGTCAACGCTCGCGCAAAACGCACCACACGTTCATTCCGTATCACGCTCGCTCGCGTACTGAGCTAGCCGCGAGCGGGTAAATTTTGTTTTCAAATCAAACAGCGCGATCACAACGTTTCGGTTTCGAGCGAGATTCGTTTTCCATTCGGGAGCGTTCGGGTCCTATTCGGCAATATTCGGCCGTCTGTTTTGTTTTTGCTTCTCCCGCCACAACAAAACTCCCTCGTCGTCATCATTGATCATGCTCGCTGAGTGATCTGAAATTTGTAAAAGATTATTATGATTTTCAAATAATTTATTATTTATTTAAGATTTTGAGAACTATGTTTTTTTATCTTAGTCGATACTGTCGATAGGTCGGTTAGCGACCAGCTAATTAATGGTGCGCCGGTTTGCGACCACTTGGATAAGTTGATGAATTGAACTGAAAGGATAAACAAAATTTATACTAGTGGCTCTGTGAGCTGTAGACCTTGTGTGTTTTTTTAATTTCCAAAACTATGACATGTCCAAAATTATGTGACAAAAAATTTCTATGTAATCAAAGAACCTGCTCACAATACTTCACGAGAATCGGTTGTGAAATGCGGGTTGCACATTAGAGGTGAACAAATCGAAATTCGGCCGCAGAAACACAAAATCAATGATAAAAAAAATTATTTTTTAAATTTCCAAAAAGTGACTAGACAAAAAATTCTATAGAGTTACTGAACTTGCTCACAAAATTTCACGAAAATCGGTTGATGAATGCGACCTGTACTAGCCATCGACGGTTTTTTTTTAATTTTCAAAAATTTACTCAACAAATAAATTCTACGTAGTCATAGAACCTGCTCACAAAATTTCACAAGAATAGGTTACACGCTAAAAATACGAAATCATTGATAAAAAGTTCTTTTTTTTAAATTTCCAATAATTCACTCGACAAAAAACTTTCTTTTAATTTTCGTACCTGCTCACAAAGTTTCACGAGTTTCGGTTAAGAAATGCGACCTGTAGAGGAGAACAGCCGGAAACCCGGACATACGAAAGCATTTTTGCCTAAGCTAAAACAGAGACCTTCGTTTCAATCGGTCAACAAGTACTTATTCAAAAAAAAAATCAAAATTCAAACATTTATAGGTACTGCAAATAGGCCACAAGGGGACTTACATGTCAATTTACAATTTACTCGGAATACAGTCTGACTATACAAGCATATGCTACATTTTTCATGAGAAAAAATAATTTACAATTAAAGAAATAATGACAATAAGAATATATATTAATTTTTTTATGACAAAATACTCATTATCTATTACAATTGTTACAATATCAGTATAGTTAGAGATGAATAAGGTCTCAGTCTGAATAACAAAATTTAATATAGTATCTCAAAGATGTAAATGGTCTCTGAGCGTCAAAAAGTATAACTTCTTTATTTGAAAAAAAAGGTATTAATTACATTAGCTTCTCTCGCACTTACATAAATTCACTCAATTTAGCATTAAAGAAACGGTTACACTTTATGTGGAAATTCGTACCTATTCCTCCCAAATTCAAAACTCATCAAGGGACTTTAGTATATACAATATATATTCTTTGTCAAGGGCGGATTTGGGCCGGGCCGCCCCTCAGAAACTCGCTAACCGAATACCTACGAAAACATGCTATCGAAGAAATAACCCGAAGCGCCGGTTAAGGTTACGGTTAAAGCTCCACAACTATCAATTTTGGAGTAAAACAAAAAGGCGGTTGTTTAAAAAAGTTCGCAATTTTAGAGCTGGTTCGACCAGCTCCAGTGTGAGCAAGTTCGAATTTCAAAATTATCGTTCCGTTACTTTCCGTCGGTTCTTACTGTCCATATGAGTGTAAAGGATAAAACGAGTGTGCAGGTTTTCGAACTTCGCTGCGGCTCCCAGGATCGGCCATTGGAGTCGGCACGACCAAGTCCCCTGGGCAACTTTTTATATAGCATTCGTTCGCTGCAAACCCGTTTCACGGTTTTAGTGTTATGTTATGCACAATATTGTGCTACGTATGTTGTGTTATGGCACGAGAGGTACATGTACATGAGCCCAGTCAAGTCTCTGTCTTGTTTTTAGTGGGTAGGGTCGATAGGTCGGTTAGCGACCAGCTAATTTTGGTGCGCCGGTTTGCGACCACATAAATGAGTTGATGAACTGAACTAATATTTTCTCGTTTTTAAAGGGATTCCCATCCCATCCAATACCTAACTCACAAATAAAATGTATACAACAACTGTTTTTAAGGGTCTGAGTTAGTTAGACTCGAAAAAAGTTCACTACTCGTCCATTATGTTTCTAATTGTCTAAGGCACGGCACACAACGCGGATACTATGATCCGCGCACAGATCCGAAGATTTATCTACCCCGAGATTTTATGTTTTGTATATGGTCCCCAAGTCGTAACCCGTGTCGAAACGTTGGTACCTAAAATGAATATCGCATTCCGTTTAAGCAAATATTTAAGTATGAAAAAAATCTCGTTCTTCAGATGGTCGCGAACTGACACTGGTCGTGTAACCGGCCTAGCGACGGCCCTACGTTCTTGTTATAAAATCGTGTTCTAAGTATGTTGTCCTGAGCTTTTCCAGGATATAAAAATAAAGGGACATTTAATATGGGTGGGTACCATGAATAACTAATAAGAGCAAGGCTTTTTAGCGTTCCGTAAGAACGGAACCCTTTCTTATTAGGTACTCTTAGGTCCGAAAAAAAAATCGATATTACAGTGATAGAGGTAGGTAGCTATTTCCATTGTCAACTCTTGCGACATGACATGGAAATCTAAATTGGAATAGGTAAACATAAAATACACTGAGAGAAAAACTAACAAAAATAGAGTAGTTAGGTATTACTAAAATAAAACTTAATCCGAGGACGAGAAAATTCTAATAGCAACAAATAGACTTTTGTAAATTCTGTTAGGTACTTGATTTTACATATGTTACGTTTGTAATCACAATCACGTTTGTAATCACAAATGGCTTTTCTAAAAATAGGCAATATAATTTGTTAAATATAGGGAACTTTAATAATAATTACAGTGATTTGTAATAAGTAATGAATTTAGTTTTATGCTACATTTACTAAAGCCCATTTGTTGAAATTAGATTTAGGATTACTAGGCTGTTTGTACAAATAGATAACTTTTATAAAAACCGTAATACTTCCGTAATTAATAGTAAAACTTAATTTTTCCCCCCATTACAAATCGGTTTCTAATTCGGTGGTGATTTTTTCTCAGTGTAGCGGTAGTAAACTCGGACGAAGTCGTGTAGAAAACTAGAAAACCAGAGTCTAATAGCTGCGATATCTGCTTTGCTTACCAGCAGCCAGGCCGTATTTTGCTTGCCAATTTCGTAACTAGTTTAAAAAAAAATCCCACTTGTATACTGTCACAACAGCAAGACTCATGTTCTCAAAGTCGGGATATAATATTTCTCGCTTAAGCATTAAAGTTTTCTCATGGGAAACATGTAGTAACTTGAGTTATATTAGAAGCTGAAATGTAAGCGTTTACTGGGCCTGTGTCGAATGGCGTACTTTGGCCTTTTTCACAACGCTTACCTCACCTCGCTTCAGGCAAGCTAGTATAAGTTTGACCTATGTTTACGCATAGTCGTTATGGATCTAGAGTTCTAGTTATATTAGAGAGAAGGCCAGATTGTTTTGTTTTGTGTTGGTAGGGCTTGGTTCTCGAAATACAACACCCTAACGTCATAGCTGCTCGAGTTGATAGCGCGGCAGTTTTTGCGCAGCGAAATAACTTGCAACGTGCTATAAGCAGTGGCATGTTATTTCTAAGTACATTGTTATTGAATGTCTATTAAATAATAGCCGATAACTTTGTTGGGATTAACTATATCCTGTTTTGTATCACTGCTATTTAAAAACACACAATTTGGTTTTCTATACCTAAATAATTCATCTGTACCCAATTTGGATCACGTCACCCTTGCATTGGGGTTTGGATAAAAAATTATATATTTGTTGTTTATCGGACATATTATATTAAAAACTAACTGAAATCAAAACGAAGGGGTCCGTGGCGTGGGCACTTTGTAGTTTCGGAAGGGCCCTGTGTCTATAAAAAAGTATATGTTATTAACCTGTGGTCTATATCGACCCCCGTAAGGTGTGCGAGAGCCGAGTTTAGTGACAAGAAGAAAATGCCTGTCTATAACCATAGGTATACTAGTTAACCTTCAACTACTAAAACATGGCAAAACGGTTCAATTGGCAGGTCATGCGTAATTCCAAGAATAAACTCATGACATGACAAATTTGGAGCCAGTAGCCAGTAAACGCTGCGACGGCCTGATTACGATTCAAGAGTTTCATGAGGTTAAATGACTGCTCCGGCGGGTCAATTATTGTTTTCACTCAACAATCTAGTCTGTTCTGAAGGCACAATGATTGAGTCTAAAAATTGTGGCATGTTGGATTTTTGCCTGTATTCTGTATTGTCTCACTGCTGGGCAAAGGCTCGGCATCCAATGTTGACGATCCTGAGGGCCTACCCACCGCGAACCGTACGTAATCGAAATATCTGCCTGTCCGTCGGACTGTCGCACTTGGATATTCGAGCGAATTCGACTGGGATAAGACTCATGTCACAGAATAAGTAATAGTATCTACATCATGCGCGAGACTATCAATCTCGGTCGGTCTTATGCCAGCCGTACTAGAGCCAAACATGATAAGAATAAGACAGACAGTCCGTTGACTGAGCGGATCATACGCTTGTTTGCCACCGAAGTGGTAAAGGCTGTCCCAAAAAGGACGCAATATTTGAATTTAATAGATAACACTTTTTTTAATTTACTGTATTTTTTATTTTTAAACATTAACTACATAGGATAGGGTTATGTATGAAATAACACATCAGGCAAATACCCACCACGACTTTGCTGGCACATACGAATTCTTTTGATGAAATTTTCCTTGACCATTTTGCACAAATGTGGCTGAATTTCGCGAATGCAACATTAAACCTCCACCTTTAATGCGTTAGGACTTTTGGCATAGACCTTTGACTTCAAATAACCCCATGCATAGAAAGAAATCTAATGGTGTTAAATCACATGACATAGGGGGCCAAATCTGCTACCGAAACCAGAGACTAGGAATTATATAGACTGCCAATGCCTATACATTGTGGCGTAATTTTAAAATAATGGGCCTGCTGTGGCTAGTTTCACTATGGAGAGATCACTTTACCATTTAATTCGTATGCCACTAAGACCTCTGCTTAAAACATAGCGCCATCTATGAACACAACGTAGAAGCTCCCAACAGATGGCGTTATGTTTTAAGCAGAGGTCTTAGTCGCATACGAATTAAATGGTAAAGTGATCTCTCCATAGTGAAACTAGCTACAGCAGGCCCATTATTTTAAAATTACGCCACAATGTATAGGCATTGGCAGTCTATATAATTCCTAGTCTCTGCCGAAACGAATCAGTACACGAAACTGGCGAGAATTCGTAGCCAAATTTTCTTAATTTTTGTTCAACAATAAAAATGAGTTGTTCTCTCGTATAGTGTGCTACATTTTAGAAACCCTAAACTAACAGCTGTCAAATAGTTTTTTTTAGGGTTACCAGCTCTAAAGTGCAAAAATGGCGGCAAATTTAAATGATGCGTCCTTTTTGGGACAACCTTTATAAGAAAAATATGCACAGTATGAAATTTAATACTAATGCGAAGGTGCTAAAAGCTCTTTATTGAAAATTAATATTTACTGTACATTATTTATAATTTACAATTGATCTATTTGCTTACACTTTACATTATACTTATTCTGTGACTTTACTCTTCATTTCCTGATTTTATTACTATAAGTACCTCCAGCAAAAATACGTTGTCTTATTTTAAACTTACGATATTTACTTATCTACTTATATAGCCGTATTTATAG
The DNA here is from genome assembly GCA_951800055.1 of Cenopis cana. NCBI lineage: Eukaryota > Metazoa > Arthropoda > Insecta > Lepidoptera > Tortricidae > Cenopis > Cenopis cana. The sequence goes on along the minus strand of OX637486.1, from coordinate 6,781,604 downwards.
GCCATTTGCTAAGCGACAACTTCATCAGAAACATTATAGAAGGAAATTTTAATGGAAAAAAAGGAAGAGGAAAACTGAGGAAAAGTTATTTGAACCAAATAAAGGAGGATTTGGAATATGGATGTCGTGTCGTATCAGAGGTCGTCAAGAAGATGCCTCGGACCGGCAAAGCTGGATAGAAGTGCATCAAGCTGCACCGACAACAGCCCAGCTTGATGATATTACACTGTTGTTTGCATGTAAAATATGAGCTAGGTTAAAATTAAATTCACCAAAGAATATCCTGGCAAAAGCGGTCCGGCCCCTTTACGGGAAAATGATAGAAAGAAGACAGAACTCTAATTAGCTGACTTTCAATAAACAAAAGATTTCAGTATATAATTAATGAGTAATGTTTAAGGTGTATTGTACTGCAAAATATCTATGTGATTTTATTCATTAACTTGGAAAATTAAAATAAAAACGAACACGAAAATGTTTCGAACTTTCGTACCTACATGCGCCTGGGGCAATAAAAAATACTACCGTAAAACAATTCGTTTTTACCATGGATAGGCAACGTAGGTAGAAAGTAAACAAAACGTTGTTACAAAACAAAACAATTGTTGTAACAGTAACTATAAGGGACGTTACGGGTAAGGAACAATAAAATAAGGTATCTATTGTTTTAAAATAACATTCAGACATCTTTTTACCATAAGTTTGGAATAGAAAAGTATTGGTATTTTAATGAATATCTAGAAAGTATCTAAAATTATACATAATTCCTAAAGTGTAACTTTATGTGTTGAACACGAATATTTGTCTTTGTATTTAAGTATCTATTTATCTTTAAAAGTATGTATGTATATCGTCGCCTAGTACCCATAGCTTAGCATAGCTTCGCTTAGTTTGGGAATAGGTCGATTTATGTAAGATTGACCAGAAATATTTATTATATTTATAGTAAATTGTATAGTGCGTGCGTCTCATTTGTATCTTGCATAGAACTTGTATAGCATAAGTACAAGTCAAAAATTAGAATTAAACAAATTATGATTATTTAGTCACTCCGAAATCTGCGCGTTGTGCGACGAACTATAGTTTTAAAAGGAAAAGTTTATTGTTTTCGCTAAACGCAAGTCATTTGATGATAACAAAGACATCACATGTAGGGGTTGCAATATCGGACAGTTTTCCAATTCCGGAATTGTATCCGATATTGGGCTCCAATTCCGGAATTCCGGAACTGGTTCCGGAATTGGAATTTACCTTTTTCAACTAAATTAATTCACAAAAATGTACTGAAAGTATAATCTTTATCGTTTTATAGGCAATATGTAGATAGGTTAGCCTGGATTTTAAATTTTATTAAAAAGATATTTCATACATTCAATTTACTTTTTCACTTTACCTACTGAATTAACGGCTTTCCGGGATCAGATAAGCTGAATGCCAAATGTTATCCATTAGTAGTCATATATGGTCATTAATTCATTATCAGCACTAAACTCGTGATTTTCGAAAAAAATGCACGAAGTTTCATGTGGTTAAATTCCGTCTTACTGGAAGGGGGAACGCCAAAAGCATAAAACAGGCGAGGTGGCGCTGTTCTTCAAGAATGGTGACAACACTACTGAACAACTACCGAACCATCACGCTTTTGAGCCATGTCTACAAGCTGTTTCCAAGAGTCATTGTCATTACGAGCCGTCTCGCACGCAGGCTAGATGAATTCCAGCCTCCCGAAAAAGACGGTTTCCGAAGAGGCTTTAGTACGATAGACCACATCCATAGGCTCCGTTAAGTTATACATGAATAAATGTTTCTATCTATCTATCTATCTATCTATCTATACAGAAGACTGAAGATTACCATTTGTCCCTCTGTTTATTGTTTGTGGGTTATGAGAACACCTTGTTGATTCAATCGAATCCTGGGTGATACTACAAAACTTTTATGTCATTATGTTTATGGTGTGCTCACGTACCCACTGCGTGCAGTGCACGGGTCTTTGTGGATAAGAACGGCTAGGTACGTAAGCCACGCTAGAGCACACGAACGCAGCTTACGGCGGAGTTTAGTGATCGTCGTATCCAAAATACGGATAGGAGGAGTATACGTGATGGAATACCAATACCAGTTTGAATTGAAATCTATTCACAAAATGTTTATGAATCTGGTGATAGGCGAACAATTCCTCAGTTTTACATTGTGAAATTTAAGAATAAACATACAAAACACTCTATTTTCTCACTCTACATTCCTCAAATCCAATTCCGGAATTTCCGATATTTCGAGTGTCCCAATTCCGGAATTGTAATATCGGAAAAATTGGCCGAGATTCCGGAATTTCGAGATTCCGGAATTCCGGAATGCAAGCCCTAATCACATGTTACATTATATAGGCACCGATAATAAAATTACATTTTAACGGTAACCATTCTTTTAACATAATTTCTATTACGAAACGCATATTGAAATGGTGATACAGTGTACAATCACAATCAAGTGCCGTTTATGTACAGTGGCGGATAACAAAGGTGACATTGCCATTACCTGCTCAATCAACAACGCTTGTCTATTGACGGACGCTAGGTTGATGCCCAGTCAATTAAACAGTGTTTGTACACTCCACATGAGAAGTAGCTACGTATGTGGTGAGGTCAAGAGTCTTTATTACAAGGGAATAAGAGCTTTAGAACACCCTCGCCTTCGTAGCTATTTTTGATATTGACTGTACAGTGCTGTCTGCAATTAATGTTAATATTATTCTGGCAAACACTAGGACATTTGCGGCACCTTCTGTTTTTTGAGGTGTCGTGTCATGTTCTTGAGGTGTTGTTGTATTATATTACCGGACTAGTGAAATAATGCGTCTTTTATTTTAAGTCACACCTAGCCATAAAGTGGCAATTGCCGTCGGCTTCGCGTGTGGAAAATTCCAGTTTCCGATCATGGAGAGATGTAAAGTTTTGTACTCGCCACGGGCGGTTTGGCCGCGGTTTGCCGACCCCTAGACTATGAGAATATGGTTGCAGTGTGTTGTGGGCCACGGGCTAACAACCTATAACTACAATGTTCATTCTTCATCTTCTAACTTCAAATTACTAGAAGTTGCACTTGCAATTGCTAGAAATTATATGTCCTATGCTATGTCTAACGGCCTCTTTCGGAATATAGTCGTAAGTTTGACTTATTTAGTTTACCCTAAGTACCCAACCACCAACGCATATATGCTTTTCCGTTACTTTGTGCCTTGAACGCACAGACGCGTTCATAATATTTAGTGACTTTCACCCTATGCCTTAGTGCCTTAGACTTAGAATAGTCGGTTGAACTTGTACGAACGTGTACTTAATTGCCACTTTGAAAGTCACCTCTTTCTTATCTTTCGTTTGTTATACGTTCGCATGAGTACATATACAGGAAAAACTGATACAAGCAGGATTAATTTGTCTAGCATCACATTCTGTATAAATAATATGCAATGTAATTTTTTAAGTAAACCACCTTTTGGCGACATGCTTAAATTTGGCGCCATTCCTTACTAAACTCTTTAGGCGAGGGCTATATTGTACATAAGTACCAAATAATTCGTGCGGGCCAAGACTTGATTTTCATGGCTGGCCAATGGCCGAGGAATACCACGGCAGTTTGAAGACCCCTGATCTTAGGTAGGTACAATTTAATCAAAAAATCAAAATCAAACATTTATTCTGCAAATAGGCCACAAGGGCACTTTTACGTACATGAATTTGATAATAATCAGAGATGGGCAATATTCGAATAATTTTTCATCCAAATATTTATTCGAATAAAAATAATTCACAATTTTATTCGCGAATAATTTTATTCGCGATTAATTTATCCGCGAATAAATCAAACAACCACTTTTAAAATGACGAATGATCGATCTATTCGTTTTTGATTCGGATAAATCCACAAATAATATTTAAGGGTATGCTTCATATTCAAATAAAATTAATTATTCGTGCTAATCCATTTCACGAATAAATTATACGCAAATAAATCATTCGCGAATAAGAATGATCACACGAGAAATTTATTCGTCATTCGCGAATAAATTGGGTATTCTTATTCGTTACTCGAATAAATTTTGCCCATCTCTGATAATAATCTAAAATATCAGTAACCCCCTTAGTACCTAAATCAATCATGTTTGAACATAATACGAGTACAAACAATTTAGCGCAATTATTGGCGCCACTGGCAGTTTTTACGCTACGTCTCGATTGCCATATTTACGGTTTAGCATCATACATTTCATTAATTTCCATTACTCCAATGCAAGACTCCCAACCATACTAATAAGTAACGTTGAATAACACATAGGGATTAGATCGTGCGCGATCATCTTTAATGTATTGTGTATGATCATTCAACCGCTTAATCACACACACGAGCAAACGATCTCTGGCACCGCCTTCCCTTTATGGTGTTGTGGTTGCTTTAGGAGCAAATGACAGGGAGTTCTAGCCAGCTTAACTTTTAACCGTGCAGAATCAACCAGCGGGATAGAGCTTATTAACGCTTTTAAATAAAATCTTGATTAGCTAATAACATTTTGATGTCTCTCATCGTAACGTTTTTATTCCCGTTTGGTAGAATCCGGTTTTTATCTTTCCGGGCTCGGCACCTTGTATGTGAGTCAACCTTAAAAGGGCACTTCGCAGACCTCGAGTTCTCTACCGGGTTCCAAACAACATTCAAGAGATTGGGTTAATATTTACTCACAAAAGATGAAAGGCCATTGTAAAGACATGCTTGCTTGATCAGGAAACGATCTTGGAGGCCTATAAATATTTCGTAAAGGTTTCATTCCATTTATAAGTACCAATATGTATGTATTTTCGGCATCCGGCTGCAAAGTTAAGCCGGTAACAAACTATTCTGACGTGTTGTGTTCTGACCAAAAATGTCAGTGTCCTACCTATATCAAACATAGATTTAGTACTAAATCATATTTATCTGACGCGCTTCGAAGTGACGGCCTACACTGAGCGAAAAAAAATACTAATTATTAGTACCTCTAAGTTTAGTGAATCCCAGGACAAGGAGATTATATACTGACAGTTACAAACCAGTTTTTGACAATAGTAGTCATTTACTAATACCAAAAAATTTGTCCTTGTAACTACTAAACTGTTTTGTAACCGTTAGTATATAATCTCCTTGTCTTTGGGATTCACTAAAACTTATTAATAATTAGAAGTATTTTTTTCGCTCAGTGTAGGTATGCTGTGTCAGGCGGTTGTATATTGTTTGCCCGAAATTCATATGCAATAATTTCATTTGCTCGAATTTCATTTGCCAGATTTTCATTTGCCCGAATGTTTATTTACTAGAAAAGTTGTTTGGCATACTCTTGTAAATGATACGAATGCGATACGTATTGTTTTCCATATAATTAAGTGCGATAATATTATTTAATAGAATATTTAAACGCCATATTTCCTCCGCCTATTTCCGCTCTAAGGGACACAAGTGCGCACGCATGCAAGCAAGCAAATAAGCTTGCATGCATGCATGCAAGTACGCATGTATGCAAACAAGCAAGCATGCATGAGTTCTTCAAGGCGCATAAAAAATCCGGGTATACCTACTCAGTCCGACCTAGGTCGGGCTGGTCGGACCTAGCTGAGTTTTTTGCTGGATTCTTCTCAGCTAGGCTAGGTCTAGTGAATCAACGACAAAACTCCCAGAGCTTGATTCCACCTGACACATCAGATTCGGTTGATACCGATCAACCAATCTCACTAAAGCGCAAACTCTTAGAGTATTCCAGTGTTTAAACCGCCCGCGTTGTCGTGTCGGAGGTTTCCTCTGGATGCTCCCCAGGTCACTCTCCAAACGCGCACTCCTACCACTTTATTGAGCCAGGCCTATAAAGCCACAGTCAGGTTAAAAAAAATGAATCCGGCGTCTTTAGTTTACATTCGAATTGATTGCGATAAAAATCAGTTATAACTTTTTTAATTTATAACGTAACTAGCTTTTGCCCGCGACTTCGTCTGCGTAGAACTCGCGTCATCGCGTTAGAATGTTATTTCATTCTTCTATTTCATGCGCTTACCTAGTTATCTCTCTTCCATTCTAACTTAAACCCCGTTAAGGGATGATTTCCGGGATAAAAGTATCCTATGTCCTTCCCTAGGACTCAAACTATATCCATAACAAATTTCATCTAAATCGGTTGAGCATTTTAAGAGGAAACAGGCAGACAGAGTTACTTTCGCATTTATAACCCGCCCCAGTTTCGCACGGGTAGTCCGGTATTAAATTTATTTATCTAAGCTTTTGCCCGCGACTTCATTCGCGTGAATATCCATTATCCATATCAACTTCTACACCGTATTTCGCCGGGTTGTCTCGCCAAACATTGCGCACGCCGGCTCAATGCGCCCACATGAAACATGACAGAGGACTAAATATATGTTATTAACTTATTATAGATGTAGATGAAAACGCTCGCGAGCGAAGTGAGCGCGAAACTTTTCGGATATTCTGATACGGGTGTGGAAAATACTTCATACGCATCTAGTAATGAAGATGAAAACGCGAGCGCAGCGAGCGCGAATTCTTTCAAACATTACGATGTAGGTGCGGAAAATACTTCATACGCATCAAATAGTGTAGATGAAAACGCGAGCGCAGCGAGCGCGAAATGTTTCGAACATTGATGCAGGTGTGGAAAAGACTTCATACGCACCAAGTAATGAAGATAAAAACGCGAGCGTAGTGAGTGCGAAATGTTTCGAACATTATGATGCAGGTGCGGAAAATACTCATCAAGTAATGTAGATGAAAACGCGAGCGCAGCGAGCGCGAAATTTTTCGAACATTCTGATGCAGGCGCGGAATAGACTTCATACGCATCAACTATAATGTAGATGAAAACGCGAGCGTACGGCGCGCGAAAATTTTTTGAACGTTATGATGTAAGTGCGGAAAATGCTCATCAAGTAATGTAGAAGAAAACGCGAACGCAGCAAGCGCGAAATTTTTCGAACATTATGATGAAGGTGCGGAAAATACTTTACACTCATCAAGTAATGTGTATGAAAACGCGAGCGCAGCGAGCTCGAAATATTTCGAACATTATGATGCCGGTGCGGAAAATATTTCATACGCATCAAGTCATGCAGATGAAAACGCGAGCGTAGCGAACGCGAAATTTGTACGAACATTATGATGTAGGTGCGGAAAATACTCATCAAGTAATGTAGACGAAAACGCGAGCGCAGCGAGCGCGAAATTTTTCGAACATTCTGATGCAGGCGCGGAAAAGACTTCATACGTATCAACTATAATGTAAATGAAAACGCGAGCGTACGGCGCGCGAAAATTTTCGAACATTATGATGTAGGTTGTGCGGAAAATGCTCATCAAGTAATGTAGAAGAAAACGCAAACGCAGCGAGCGCGAAATTTTTCGAACATTATGATGCAGGTGCGGAAAATACTTCACACTCATCGAGTAATGTGTATGAAAACGCGAGCGCAGCGAGCGCGAAATATTTCGAACATTGTGATGCCGGTGCGGTAAATAATTCATACGCATAAAGTCACGCAGATGAAAACGCAAGCATAGCGAACGCGAAATTTTTACGAACATTATGATGCAGGTGCGGAAAAGACTTCAAACGCATCTGTAATTTAGATGAAAAAGCGATCGTAGCGGGCGCTAAAGTTTAGTAAAGTGCGGAAAATAGTTCATACTCATGAAGTTATGTAGATGAAAACGCGAGCGCAGCGAGCGCGAAATTTTTCGAACATTATTATGCAGGTGCGGAAAATACTTCATACGCATCAAGAAATGAAGATGAGATCGCGAGCGTAGTGAGCGCGAAATGTTTCGAACATTATGATGCAGGTGCGGAAAAGACTTCCTAAGCATCAACTATAATGCAGATGAAAACGCGAGTGTAGGGCGCGCGATAATTATCGAACATTATGATGTAGGTGCGGAAAATGCTCATCAAGTAATGTAGATGAAAACGCGAGCGCAGCGAGCGCGAAATTTTTCAAACATTATGATGCAGGTGCGGAAAATACTTCACACTCATTAAGTAATGTATATGAAACGCGAGCGCAGCGAGCGCGAAATGATTCGAACATTCTGATGCAAGTGCGGAAAAGACATCATTCGCATTAACAGAGATTCGCATTATTTGAGAGCAGCGAGCGCGAAATATTGAACAAAAAAATTTGTTGTCCTATTAAGTGGCTTTGTAAAGAGGTAGTTGAATAGATATTTTTTTTGTTCATAAATTGGAATTTACGAAATTTTGTTCCGATGAATTTAAAATTTGGTAATAATGATTGTTATTACGTATTTTTTACCAACAAATACTAATATATAGATAAATTAGATTTTTTTCTTTGAAATTTCCTTATTTTTCCTATAAAAACCAACTTAACTTTGCGGTCGGTTCGGAACCCTAAATGTGCGAAGTCCGACTCGCACTTGGCCGGTTTTTTTGCTTTCCAATCCGCCTGTTCGAATTTGGTCATACTTGATGTTTATTGTTACGTAGGTATGTATGTTTTAATAACGAATACCAATATACCCTAAATTTATGTCTGTTACGCGCTGAACGTATTTTATACATTTTGCTGACGGAAAACGCAACTAATCGGCACCTCGAAGAACCTCAAAGATGAAACTCATATCGATTATTAAGAAAAGTAAATAAGTAAATGTCCGCCATCTTCAATTTGAAAATGGATAAGTATCATTCTTGTAATGAGCACCTCAAAAAACAATATTTTATACAATAATGCGCATACTTAATATATAGGTAGTACATGTCGCAATGTGTGTCGCATGCAACCGAGAGCCCGCCGCTCTGCGTAGGTAAAGTACCCTCCATCGAAAACAAAAAAAAACCGAAGTTGCGTAGTAAGGTTTGTGAATATTGATAGCGACCGACTGACCAACATAATTAGATCTCTCATTTCAAACAGTTAATATGGTTTGAGGGACTTTTGTATTTTTGTCTATAGCCTTGAGAGGCAGAGGTATTGTTATTTCACCCCCCATTTTTTCAAATACTATCTGTTTATTATACAATGTTTGAATGAGGTTCTATTTATTTTGCGTCCATGTATATACTTACCAACTTTCAAGCCTGTAAATCATGAACTGAAAGACTTCTCATACAAAGTTTAACCCCTCTTTTCACCCCCTTTCATCCCTAACCTGTATGATTTTTATAGCCTATAACCTGGCCGAAGATCCAATAAACATATTAGTGAAGGCTGTATTCAAATCCATTCGCTAGTTTTCGCGTGATATACAGACACATAAACAGACAGACAAACAGACAAACAGACAAACAGACAAACAGACAAACAGACAAACAGACATGAATTCTAAAAACAGTTGAAACGTGTTCTGTTATCGATTCTTAGACCCCTCCATCGATTTTTTTACTAATATCTTCAATGTACAGATTTTCGACCCTCTTCTGCTTTATTATATGTATAGATATGCATCTGCGATAAAGGGACCTGACGCTATGACACCACGACATTTTACCCAACTAAATGCCCCAAGCAAAGGAAGTGGCAATGTGTTATCCGTATTATAAAATTGCATGTTTATCGTATGTATCTAATCAAACAGCAACACCTGCTTATGTCATTACAGCGATTTTGTAATGCTTTAAATTACTACATACGTTGCAATGCGAGGATTGGATACAAAATCGTGCATCGTCTATGCAAAAAATACAAGTTTACGTGTTCTGTTACAATTAATGTGAGGTTTGAGTTTACGCATGCGATCATAATCGTTTCGTCATACATTACTTAGATCAACATAAGCGGTCGATTGGCCTAAAACTGATGTTTTGAGACACCAACGCCTTTATTTCCGAGAGCACGCAGGGCACATGAAATTTAATTGTTAGCGCCATTATTGTAAAATCAAAGATGGAAAAAATATGAAATAGGAGTGATAGGATGCTAGCCCATCGTTGACAACATCTTCAATCCTACCCCTATAGACGACTCTTACAACACCCGCGTGGAAAGAAAGGTATCGTAATAAAATAAGAAATTTTTCATAAATACATTGATTGTCATAATGCTGGTCATTGCCTACGGTTTCTGAACGCATTTTAGAGGATTTATGATATGTGTGTAAATAAAAGTTATTTACCTGTATCGAACGTACCGATACTTATGATGTTATGTAAATAAATAGATACCTACTCTTAGAGATACACAAAATCAATAATATCCGTATCTAACACGTTGATATGGCTATTCCCTGTCGCGACCTTGAAATCCAGTTTTAAAGTGCCATGGGATGGCGTATTTCTCATCCGCTATATCCTGTTTGCTTTTCGAAATAATCAAAGTTTTAGGTGCTAAGTTGTCGTCCCTGTTTCCAATATTTAAATCATGGGAGCGTGGGATACTAAATGTGGTTGAAGCTGTTATATCTAGTTCACTTCAGAAATTAAGCACAGCCCATTTTGGCAACAGTAGGGTGATTGCTTAACTTTTCGAAGAATAATAGGGCGTCACCTGTTGTAAGTTAAATACTGGCCCCCTGTCTGAAGATTCTCAGTGTTTCGAGATGACTTAAAGCAGAAAATCAGACTACTAAATGAAGACTTTGATATACCTACCTTTTATAATACAATTATAGCATCCACTTCACAATGGGTACTTAACGCTTCAACTGTTGCAACGAAAAACCGGAATAGGTTTGGCTGAGAAATACTTACATACAGACTATTACAGACATACATAATGCCACACTTAATACTTCCGATTAGTAAGCCTGCATAGAAAAAAGAAGTGTCTTATTAACCAATAGCTCTCAATTTATTCCTGACAGCTATTGGTTAATACGTCACTTCTTGATGATTAGGCACCTAGTTATGTGGTGCCATTTAGGCGACTTCCTGATTTGTCGGCGCGGAGGCGGTACGATATGAGAAAACTGTCAAATGTCAGTGTCAACTGTCAGTCAACTCAGTACCACTTTTTACTGCGCCCCTACATTTAAATGAGTGCTTCCTGACTGGCGCGGGATGCGCGGAAGCGGGACGATGCGAAGGCAGTACTGGGCCGCTTCGGCGCATAATACTACAACTGCGCAAATGTAATACTGACAGTATTCCGTCAAGTGGGAATCTTTGCGACGTCAGTAAGTTTACGTCAAAGAAGAAAATGTCACATATCGATCCAACCCCGCCAAGTCAGGAAGTCGCCTTACTGTGTTATTTTAGTTGAGGTTGTGCAATGAAAAGTATTTGTATTGTATTGTGGTGTTGTGTTAAAAGTGAGGGACCTGCATACCTAGTCTCTCGTTGTCACATAGCGAATCCTCAAATCAATAAAGACTCGGCAATGCTCTTGCTATTCTTTTGGAGTCACAATCGTTCATGGTGTTTACATACCATCAGGTAGCGCGAAAGCTTAGGTATTTATCACCGTCCATGTATAGTAAATACGATCATTTCCAATGTCGAAACACTGTATAAACAAGGGCTACTTTATCCGCGTGATTTCCGGTCTGGCGCCATTAGCTCGATAAAAAATGTAACTTTGCAATTAACTGTGCAGTAAACAGTACAGGATCGTCACAAAGAACTGGACTGGTCCGAGCAGTTTGAGATGGCACACCTGGCAAATTATTATAAAGGTCCAATAAAACAATACTGTAGGGGTAAGTAACTGTTCGCAATTACCAGTTCCTTCGATGTGTACGCGTCGAAACTGTTTACGGCGCGATACCCCAGTCAACGACGATATTTTTATTATTTTTTTACAAAAGATACTTAAAACTACATACTTACATTATTTAATAAAACAGCGAGCGAAAACCGCGTAGTAAGTACGGTTCCTACAGGCAATCTTTGCCTATTTTTTGACATTTATAGGTACACTCGCGCTATTTGTATGTATGTATTATCATATGAATAATGCGAGTTAAGGCGGTTCCATGAGCCAGATATGCGAAAATACCCCAAGAATTATCCCATTTTTCTCAAAATCGTTGACATTTGTAGACGTAGGAAAATATATATGTTTATAATTCTTGATTATATTATCATTAATAACACAGCAATTCAATTTTATTTCCTACTATACTTGTTTTTTTAATATGTGGCACAATAAAACATAAAAAGGAGAAAAATCAATTATAACTGAAATAGTAATTTGACAGCTTCCGAATTTCGATAATTTGAGGCAATATTTGTAAAATAAATAAAAATCGACAAATTCTACCGTAACAAGATATCGACATACCTACGGCCTATCTCCGTTACCCTTTCGAAATGTGACAGTGACGGCTGAGCGCTCGATTTTAGATTTCATCTGGATATACATGAACGGCCTTAAATAACAACAATAATAAGTAAATAAAAAACCGGCCAAGTGCGTGTCAGACTTCGCACATTTAGGGTCGAATCAACCTCAAAATTAAGTTGATTTGTTTTCGCGCCCCCTTTAGCTGTATAGGCCCCCCCTTAAAACATTTGAAATAGGTTTTGACTTTTTGTATGGCTTTGGGACACCAAGATGCGTATACAGTGAAACATTTTTAAGATTGTAGCTCCCACTGTTTGGCTGTAAAGCTGTGTGTCGGACGGACGCGTAAGTGACAGCAATCGGGTACGGAACCCTAAAAACAATTATTCTGGTTATTCTGTAGTAGCTAGTGTAATGATTTCATGTTTAGTGTAGTTAATTTAAGTTGCACTTTTAATTAAGTTTGAGGGTACTTCACCGCCATTACGACTTAAAAAAAAGATGGCGGGGGGTCTTAAAAAAAAGGAGGGAACCTTTTTCTGGGCTCTCCTTGGTTAACCGTGCTAAAGTGTAGACGTGGTTGAGTATAGTTTGAAGACGTGGTTTAGTTGAAGTTAGACCATAAACGTGTACGAGTACGAGTGATTGTAACTTCCAGTATAAGTGAATAAATTATTCAAGAGATCTTCGAAGGTTCAACACTATGCACCTTTGACTGGTCTTACATGATCAAGAACGAAAACGTGTTTCCATGACAGGAGATGAAACCGAGTAAAATTGCAAAACCTATATCCTTCTATAGGAGAAAGGCAATGACACTGTATGAGACTCTTAGTTCGTTACTGTTTTTCTCGCAAGTCTTTTAAACAACTCCCATTAAACTCAAAGTATACGCGTGTATTGTAGGTATGCCTAGTTTTATACCTATTAAGTAATATTATTTTATAAGTATTCACCACAGGATATATTAAAAACATTATTATCGGCACTGCTACTGCGTTGTGAATTATTGTGGGTCTGGGTCTGGGTAAGTATACTGGATGGGTTATTCTGTGGGTTCCTCTGGGAGCTATAGTTATTATAACCTTGTTCTAACCTAACGTGATTATCACATTGATAGGCTAACCAGGTAATTTCCCTCACAGGGTTATCCTTTAACTTATGGACGAACATTATACTTTAATTTTATGTGATGTACTGTTTTAACCTGTTGTTGTGCCTAATAATGACAGGATTGTACCTAGTACTATATCACAAACCCACGAATCATCCCATCCCTCATACAAATCTGCAATGTAAGAGTCAAGGAAAACGAAACACACCTTTTTCGCTCATGTTATAATGACAACAAGACATGAAAAGTCTGGCCCATGGTTGTGCATTGAGCAATACATGCACAATGTCTGTGTGTGCGTCAGCGTAGAGCTATGAGTTCATATTATGTGTTCGTATGTGTCACAACTACAACAATGGCCAACCCGCGCTCCTGAGATAAAAGTTAAAAAGTACTTCAGTGTTTACGTTTTCTTTACTGTAGGTACAAATGATATCTTGGCTTTTATGAACAACAAACTCTAATGAATGTAGATTTCATTGTATTTATTTTATTACCTATATCAAATTAACTTTAAGAATGGTGGCTCGGCGGATATCCGGCCACTGATTAGGTATTTAGGACACTAAACAAGGAAAAATAACAATCGGTATAGGTACTTATACTTATTACTTGTTGATATAGAAGCATAGGTTTTTTCCTTGTGCACCGAGCATATATACGGAGCCCCAATTAAATATATAGAGCGCCAATTAAATAACAAATAAATAATTATTGTACTACCTAACTACTATGCCGTACTACCAATGCAACCCTTTCCTTAAAATGACTGCCTTACATTAGTGCTTAAAGATATTAATTACCTATTACAGAATCAAATCGCGAGCACAAAAATATATTTTTGTTCCGGAGTCTTGGATGTTGTCTGTGTTTATTTAACTATATATAAGTATGTTTAACGTCGCTTGGTACGCATATTACAAGCTTTGCTTAGTTTGGTAGATTTGTGTAAGATGGTTCATAAATATTTATTTATTTATAATTCATTACTGCAAAGGCCGCGAAGGAAGGAAGGCCAGCCGTAGCATTTATAGGTAGTGATTTTATTTTTTCTCAATACCTAAATGGAATTTATAAAAAACCTCCAATTCCATTCTAAAGTTTCAGTACTTAATACCTATATAATAACTAAAACGCGCTTGACGCGCTGCAGCAGCCGGCGGCACCGCCGTGCATGTTTTGTTTCGGAGCCCGGGAAACGCGCGTCCCCGCCGCCGTGCGGACTTCACGAAATTAGACTTTAAAATTTAAGGACATAATAATAAGAACCATGAGAAGTGGAATACCATTTTTACCCGGTGGGTTATAATGAAATTCAGTACTACATTACACCCCTGCAAAAGCCAAGGGCTATAATGAATTGCTTTCCGTAAGGTGTGCATGATATATAATAATATAATTGGGCATTGTCGAAAGGGTGACGTGAAAATACATATCTTAGAAACAATTAAGTTAGGTTTACTAGAGGTATGTTATTAGGTACCTACTTAGAGGTTGGAAATGTCTCGAGACTATGTTGAGAATTGTGCAAGAAGTACTGATAACCGCTTTACATTTCCCAGACCCGTAATAGACATTTAATGACTACAATACATACCTATTTATTATTTAAAAAAATAACCCATACGGACTAAGTAGCGTGCAAGTACAGTAATTTATAAATTACATTACTTTGTAACTAAAGTGTCTTGCTCCACAAGGTAATTACTTGTGACGAAGAAAATCTCCGCCAATTTTGAATGGCGTCACAGCTGCCCCAATCACTGCCAAAAAGCAGTAACTTTATACGAATTACATACACTCTTACTGCTTTTTGGTTTCGGGGTAGTATTATACCAATAACGCTGCGCTGATCACAAGGAAGTTGCTAACCGGTTCTTCTGTCCGCCGCTGTGTCGCCAACGTTCACATGCCGTTTATTATAATACCCCCTTCTACATTAACACTAGGAAGTACCTAGAAGTACCTATATACCTAGATATACCTTTACGTTTTGTATTGACGTAGTTGTCTTAAAGGATTATAATGGAAAATATTATATCTACTTAAAGATGCAGCGCGGGCAAAATCGTAGCGTATCGTAAATTCCTGTCCATTTTTGCGTTGGTATATTTTTTGAAGTAAGTAACTATTTACGACTGTTTTGGTTGTTTGTCAAACGGTCAATAAAGAACCACGTTGTATTTACGTAAATGTGGAAGTCAGCCTCGTAACATTTTTCTTATCGCATAAATAGTTGTATGTAAGCATTTCTGAAGAGAATATTTTTTTAATTGTGGAATATATAAAAAATCGACAATCTTAAAAATTAAACTTAAAATTAAAACTGAAAGCCCTCTTTAATTTGCATTCCTTTGGAGTGATACTGTAATATAAAAAGCCTGAGGACTGAGGGTCCTAATCTCAGTTGGAGTGAGCCACGACTAATCCAACTCACGGTCTACTAGCCGGATGTACTAACTAAAAGTATAGGGCATAGGACCAATTGCTTCTGTGTTGTAGAATTATATCAGCACGCACTAATTTGAATAATGAACAATGTTGCCTGACGACCGGTTGTATCGAGGATCACACGAACAAGCCTGTGGACATTCAAAACAACGTCTGAACACGGGCTACGACTATACTCAGACCTTTGAATCGTTCAAACTTATTGATGATGGAAGGTCAGAGGTATTTTGTTTCATCTGTTGTTTACGTTAGTACATTTGTGAATTTGCTCTGCGTGGACGCAGACCGCTCACTTTGCTCGTATCAACGTTTATTTACTCGTAAACCGTATTCCGCAACTTCAGACGTCAGGTAAATTTCTAGTTGATTATAAACCTTATAGGTAGATCCTAAAGTTCAAATTATAAATTCCACGTAAACCGGGATACGAGGTCGTAAAACTTTTTTTGGCCGTCTCGGAGTCGAATGATTTTTTCTCGTTTTCTAGGTCCTACCACTGTCTTAACATAGAAAACTAGAAAAATTCATTCGACACACTAGATGATCCGATCTCACTAGATGGACGGGACAAGTATGAGTTTAAGGCCCTTTTAAGCATTACCCTTTAAGGGAACAAATAAAATGATCACCTAAATAACTTTTGATATCATCAAATTTTCAAACCCTAAAATAAGGTTGAACACTCAAAAAAATTTATCGATCAGCAATTCCGAGTCACCAAAAATATTCTACCTATTTTTGCAGCACTTGCACCTATTTTACTTATTGCGTTCCTATAAATTTATAATCGCATCAAAAAAATTGTCAAGTACCACCAAAAACACTAAACTACCACCTAATCTCATGCACCTTTTTTCATTAGAATTACATCCAAATATTATACACATCGCATGCTACATTTTAGTAAACAGTTACAAATTAATTGTTTTTAGCACTATAAATATTTTAGTCATTTCCAAAATGTTATAAATTAGAAAGTAAAATTCTAAATTAATTTAAAAAACAACGCGCGATGTGGCTGTGTGAAATAATAACACGTATACTGCTATCTCACTCAATCAAATACAAATTGTCGTTAGAGTGAAAGGTACCTATTGCTGTTTCATTCTAACTACCTATTGCTGATGGTTTGCAAACTGCAAAAAGTTTTATTATTAATTTTTTAATGCGTTGACGTGAGCGCGTTTGATTGAAAACTTTTATTTGAAAATGAGTTTTGTTGATTTATTAAATTCTTAGTTTGTTATGAAAATGGATAAAGGTCCTCAAATGAGTTTACTTTATTAATTTAGATAGACTTTCATGGAAAAATTAAAGGTAGTTAATAGGTAGAAATAGGTATAGGTAGGTTTAGGTTATGTTAGTTTTGCATCGGCCCGAAGGGCCAAAATAACTCAAAATAGGAGCTCCGCGCCAGCGGAGATCCGTCAATACTGTTCCAATGTCCACTAGTTTGAAATAAAAATAGATGTCATAGAAAAATACTACTACCTAGGCAAATTGACGATTATCAGCGAATAGAGTAGAGGCAAAAACATCTGAGAACAAATAGCTGTATGCGACCAGTACGGAAAGCACTGTTGAAAAGATATTAAATTAAATTATGTTATGTACGTGTCTCATTAAAATTACAGAAATTTTGAAGCTTCTATAAAATAAAATCATTTAGCGCTGTCTTGCTCGCACGCGGTGCGACGTGCGAGCGAGACGGACCGTATGGAAAACCGCATCAGTGTGCTAGCAATGAGGTTAGACTAGATTGGAACTGCTTTGCGCGTGGGGCGTTAAAAAACAATTGCCGCGTGAAATTTGGTGATCATGTAGTATTTCTGGGTATCGAAAGAATTATTTGGGTGTGAATAATTTTAATAGGATTACGAGCCCTGTAATATTTGGATGTAAATTATATGAAATTTGGTGTTTGAAATTAGGTTATCATTAAGTATTTTTGGGTAGTGACTAATTTATTTGGTAACAATTAAATTTAATAGGTTATCGACATGTTACTTCTTTGAGTTGCACTTTATATTTAAAAGGAGTTGAAAATTTGGTGCGAATCTAGTATTTTTGGTAATCAATGTAATTTTTTAGAGCATCATTCGGCAACTAATTTGGTGGTTCGTTAAATGCTACCCACCCTTTAAAGCCCCCTTTAAGCCTTTTAAGCTTTAGGCCTTTTAAGATTTTTAACTGAAAAATGTACAAGGGAAGGCTGTAGGTATATGTATTATGTATACATCATGTACATTGAATACTCGTACAAATTCATTGCATGCATTTTATGGTATAGATAAAAAATATCTTGAAAACTTTAAATCTCCTATTAAAGACTCGACGCGAGTGCCTTTTTTGTACCGAAATTGACCGACAGCTACAAATGGACTTTGTTTATTGGTACTAAGAACTGGAGTGGGATATAAAGTGATGATATCTTGCTCACATCCAGAATGCGAGTAAAGGATAGAGCATTGTTGTGCCGTGAAGAACTGTTAATTCGAAGGGCAATGAAACCACAGGACAGCGTCTTGTCTATCGTAAAAGCATCGCTTTATGCCATACTCGAGATTCTTTTGCAATTTTGCCGAACCGGTGATGGCATGTAACATTATATGATCACGAAGCTATTTCTAAAGAGGAGGATAAAATATTTTAATAGACACATTTTATCTATATTGATTGACTATCTATCTATCTATGATTTTTTGTCATTTTGATTAAATTGGAGTCAAATAAAAAATCCAATTTACTTGTCACAAGCAAGCACATAAATAAACAATGGCAAAATTTAAAAAGAGCAATCGTATAGGTAGGTATATGTACCCGTTAGTTTTTATAGTTATAGACTTCTGGCCGAATTCGTTTCATCTGCACCGAAGTTATCTTTTTATGCGTTCTCTAAAAATTCAGTTACATAATTTAAGGATAATATTCACCACGCCTGCTGACCACTCGCCTGAGGCCGACCAATGTAAGTCCGCGGCTTCCAAAGACGTGTAGTTATTACATTACTGGGCCAAGATACAATGGGCCTGAGGGACGTGATGATCCGAAATAGCCCTTGAATTGCATTTGTGAACAAAGCGGCCTTAAAAAATGTCTCGCCCGGAGAGCCCGGACAAAGCTCGCCAAGTTATGTTTTTATAAGTTCCCCAGAAGTAGGCCTGGCTATTTAAACCGTCACATAAATCGCGCCCGCGAAACGAAACAATGAGGGCAGCCATCTTTGTTTTTGTTTTTCTCTGCGGCAATCAGTGGCTGAATAGCGGTATGTTATATAATACTGGCTTGTCAGATGTATGGTGGTCACTGGTCACCATTGCTTTTTGTTCTGTTTCATGTGAAACGAATGCAGGACTGTTTAATCGAATCTACGAACGAACTCGTAATGGGCGTTTCAAGCCATACTACGGGCCACGCGATAAATATGTGACAGTAACTCTGGAACTTACCTCGGTATGTCCAGTCGCCGTCGTAGGTATGCCGCAACATACAAGGATGCTCAAAGACTTGAATACGCTTTCTGTGGTAAGGACGAGGCTAGGCAGATCACATTTTTTTAAATTAAAAATGGGATTGCCCTTGGCCAGCATCTAGCCAGGGGGCAAAGATGAGGCCGACGACAAAGCGAACTCACCCACACTGAGCGAAAAAAAAAACTTATTAGTAAGTTTTACTGAATCCCAGGACAAGGAGATTATATACTAACGGTTACAAACCAGTTTTTGATAATAGTAGTTATTTACTAATACCAAAAAAATTGTAACAACTAAACTGTTTTGTAACCGTTAGTATAAAATCTCCTTGTCTTGGGATTCACTAAAACTTACTAATAATTAGTATTTTTTTCGCTCAGTGCAGAAGATGCCTATTCACTCGTGCCTTAAAGAGGTCCAGTTTATATGAACTCGGAAATACAGATGTCGACAGGGTATTCCAAACCTTAGCCAGTGCGCATTATAATATTGTCGACGACTGCTGTAGCTTAGTTGGTAGTGACCCTGCCTACGAAGCCGGAGGTCCCGGGTTCGAATCCCGGCCGGGGCATTTATTTGTGTGATGAGCACAAATATTTGTTCTTGGGTCTTGGATGTCTTCTATGTATTTAAGTATTTATTTATCTATATAAGTATGTATATCGTCGCTTAGTATCCATAGTACAAGCTTTGCTTAGTTTGGGACTAGGTTGATTTGTGTAAGATTGTCCACAAATATTTATTTATTTATTATAAATGATGATGAAACTCGCTTGGTTCGAGTTTCAAGATGATGTTTTCAGCATCTTCGTTTGTTACGAATGTATACGATGTATGTGATTCTGACTGAACACGATATTTCACTTTTGTAGTTTGCATGCCCAAAGTACCTATACAATATGTGTAACAAACATCTTCATAATCCATACTAATATTATTAATGCGAAAGTGTGTCTATCTGTCTGTCTGTCTGTTACCTCTTCACGCTTAAACCGATGAACCGATTTACTTACATGAAATTTGGTATGGAGATAGATTGAGTCTCGGGGAAGGATATAGGATACTTTTTATCATGGAAATCATCCCTTAAGGGGTGAAAGTTTTTATGAAAGAGCGATGACTAGGGAATCGCCTGATATAAGATAATAGCAATTACTTAAATTCTATCGCGATGAACGACTTCCACGCGGACGAAGTCGCGGGAAAAAACTAGTTCAATATAACCTAGATATACGTGACTAGACAACTCACTTCTGTTTTGCGTTGCGTTAAATCATCTATTAAATATTTAATTTGATAAGAAGTTTCGAACAAGATTTATACGTCGCCCGCTGGTTCTGCTGCGTCAAGCCATTAATGAAACTTGATAACAACGTAGCGTCAGCAAATCATTAAACAAAGCAGGGTATTTTTATACATCGCGGGAATGAATAGGAGCAGAAATTACACCAGACTAGTAGTTTCAATATGTTTTTTACACTAAATAAGTCACACTTAATTTTGTCCCTATAATTAATTTATAATATATATTATAAGTTGTCAGCGAGAGTTAACTTGAATGTTTAGCGTTACATCGCGGATTAAATATTTAATACAATACACATATAAGATAAGACAATACATAGCATAACTATACAATACCTAGTACATCTGTCCCCCGCATTCTCTGGTCAATTACGAACGCGTCCAGGTCATCCCGCCATCTCCGCCTGGGCCCCGCCATCTCCGCCTGGGCCTGCCTCGCCGCCTGTGATGCGACTTGAATAAATAATAATTATATTTATTAGAATGATAAATTAACTTGCTGGCAGTACATTTGAACGCTTGCCATATATTGGTGTCGTCATTATCACAGAATCGACTGCATCCAGTCTATTATATACATACTAACTTTAACGATAACTTAATTACTTTATTTATTCAGCTTGTTTGGATATTTATTATTACATTTAAATATTAATTAATTACTTATTAATATTATAGTCTGACAGACAACTTTTTTTGTCCCCTTACTATTTACTAGAAATTACAGTAGCGGAATGAAATAAAAATCTCGTCACTTTTTGAGCCTTAACAATTATTAAAACAGCTGAAAATTGGCGTATCTTTTTGTTCCTCGGCTATATACAAGCGGTATGTCATGAGTGCGCACTTAAGAGCGGAACTACGAAACCACCTACCATGAATATCTATTAAAGATGCCAGAATTTACAGTCGCTGTGGCCGAAATCGGTCAAGACTTAGACTATCATCATGTCATGATTTTTTGATCATGATCATGATTGGTGTTGAATAATTCTTAACTGGTGCAGAGTACGACTAAGGACAGTCAAACACGTGATAATGTGACAGGAACTATCAATGTACTTACAGCGTGTCACAAATTCCCTTATCTGAACAGTTGACTACGTATACAAACTATACAAAGGCCCCGGAGGCTGCCATTTCTCTATTAACTAACAGTTGACTTTGACTATACAACATATAAGTAGGTGTGTCACACCTGGCCAAAAAGTGGCAATTAGATACCGCACGCTAAGCTTGCGGAAAATCACACTTCCTTGCCAGGGTAAAATTGTGTACTTACCACGGGCGGTAATAAAGCAAGCCACAATTCGCATATCTATTGCCCTTGGCTTCTGCTCGGGCGTCTAATACATTCTTGGTTTTAATAAGTGATGTACTTTTTTAGTCGACTGTACCTACACACATATCTTATTACGAGAAGGTAGATTAATAAAGGTGACTGATGTTCTAACCATCATATTATGAGTTAAAAAATAATACGTATGTAGTTGTATTAGTCTCTAGTTAATTGTGTGAAAATTACAAATGATAACAAAAATTAAAATATTAGCGTTCTTGTAAAAATGAATAAAATGAACTTTATTCTGTAAGTAGGCCGCAATGGCACTTTTACAAGTCAAACCCTACTAACGTTTCACAGAGGCCACTGCCGAGAAGAAACGCCGAAAGAAACTCGACAGTCAGCCATTTTCTCACAAAAATATGCTTATTACAATGATAATACTTAACCTACTTAAGATCAAGAAATCTACTTAAGATAAAGTAAGTACCTACCAATATATTCTATAGCCAGTAAATATCAACCATAACGCTACTCCTTGGTCACAATTGACAAGCCAGTAAACACATTAATATCCCTTTCCAGCCGTCAGTACGATTTGTCAACGACAAAGTTCCAACTGAACACAAAACAGTTGATTGTGCACTTCGTACTGCGGTAGGTACTCATTATGTTCTATAAAAAAACCTTATCAGCTCAACGCTTGCTGCTTAAGGAAACGTGGCCTTATTTTAAATCCATATACTGTTGTTAGCTACTGGAAGAACGTCATAAGTTAGGTTCACTGTTAAAGAACGTTAGGTAGAAGTTAGGTTAGGTTATAGGTAAAGGTGGTTAGTGACCCTATGAAGCTGACTATCCTGGGTTCGAATCCCGGTCAGGGCAAAATGTTTGTGTGGTGACCATGAAAATTTGTTTCTGAGTCTTGGATGTTTTCTATTACATATATTTTATACATTACACATTGCTTTTATGTTTTCGGGTCAGGACAATATTTTCATTTATGTGTTCAATGTACTGTGCGGTTAGTCCTTTTATATCTGTCTTTTGTGCAATGAATAAATGTTTTATTTCTTTCTTTTTTATAAAAATGTGCCAAACTGAAATGCACAACATTGTAAAGCAGTGCGTCTAGTCCCCCAGCGTGTGGTCTAACTAGGTGATACCCATACCCACTGATAGGCGTGAACGCACTCCCACGATGACTTTTTAATAGTGTAAGTTCAAATCTGAAACATCAATGAAAATAAAATAAATAAATCCCCAATGACGCAAACAAGCATGACTATGTAAATCAATTGATAAGTAGGTTCCGTCCAGGAAATCAGTATCTTATTATAAACAAACGTAATCTCGGACCGAAAAGAAGCGAATTGTTTTCGCTTTCATTGAGATAAGTGATCCATTAGTAGTTATCGTTTGGCCAATAATAAGTTTTATCGGGTGGAAACTGGGTCGAGCGCCGATAGCAAACTTGCCTATTTCCGCACTTTGTAAATTGATGAGTTTATTGTTATATCCACTCTAATATTATAAATGCGAAAGCATCAACTGAGTTATACTTTTTAACGGCTATTAACTGGACAAAACCTCCTTTATTGTTGAAATTGACTAGGATTATGGGAAATTGACACAGGCTGAATTTCTCACGAGAGCTACGACAACGTATGATGCAGTCAAGGTCGGATTTAGGGGGGGTCAGACAGTTGTGAAGTTACCATCACTACAAGTTTATTTTTAACAGTTACCTATTGTTGATTACATTTACTCGTCTGCCGCTTGTGCCCTCTCAGAAAAAAAAACCTTGGATCCGCCCTTAGATAGAGTTAGTACGTGCTGTTCTTTCAGTGCCATCGTTTGGCAGTAATTGGGACAATTTTCCTAAAAAACGTTAGACTTAGTCTTCATGCATCTGGAATCCCTGCTCCTTCCGCTCCCAATGCCACAGGATCCGGTATAGAACCTACCTTCCTAGTGGTTCAAGCTAACCACTGCCGTGGTTTTAAATCCCGGCCTGTACCATTGAGTCCTTCGGAACTTACGGTACGGAGATGCTAGCATTTGATAATTACTATGCTTTTAGGTGAAGAAAAATTTCGTGTGGAAACTGCACACATCGTTGAATTATCCCCGTATAATCTGCTACAAGATGAAAGAAGAAGTAGATGTTTGATTGTGACGTGAGCATAACTATATGTATAAAATGTACACGAGTTGGTTTTTATTAAGTTAATCTTTGAATTCTATAAATCACAAGTGATATTTCTGTCAAAAGTTGAACCGCCTACGATCATTACCTGCTTTGCTTAAAGGTCAACTGATGCTTCAAGGCATTTTGTCGGCTGTTTGTGCTTTACTGTTGTAGTAATAAATAAATATATACTTTTTGTAACTTGAAATAGAAACAATATTAGTAGGGGGTCTCCTAAATCATTTGAACTTTTGTGGTCCTTGTACAGCAAAGGATTGCATTACAACGAAGGCTTACTCTGACACGTCTTATTAGAAACAGATACATTTTTCAAATAGAGATGATGGGGATCTTCTCGCAGGTCTATTTTTATCCTTCGCTTTCGATCCCAAGCACATCCCGCTCTAGCTTTCACCCGCTAAAAAGCTAAAGTTTATAAAATGCTATTTTGATGTGAATCCAGTGAACTGAGCTGTTGATCTCCGAGAGGTATAACACTCGTTTTCAATACCTACTCGTGAAGGAAAAGTTCTTAAAGAGATATTGTCAAGTTTACCCAACAATTATTGCTGATGATTTGTGCGCCAGATCACGCGCCAGGAGCCTTAATAAAAATTTGTAATCCTACAATTAACTAGAATTTAATGACACGAGATTTTCTTACCAAACCAGAGACCTGTGAACCGTCGCGGAGCGGTCGCGATAGCCTATCGAGTCGATAGCCTGCTTATCGCCGCCGGCGACCCCACTCGGCCCTGTGCGCGATAACATACCCTAATTCCAGTGAAACTGCAGCGGAACTCATACAAAGTATCCCGACCATACAAGCGAACTGAAAAAAATTGACGCGACACACTCTTTGAGTATTCTAGTGCTCAAACCGCCTGCGTGGTCGTGTTGGAGGTTTCCCCTGGATTTTGCCAAGGCTACTCTCCAACCACGCACACTAATCGCTTTATTTGGCCCGGCCTATATATCCACAGTCAGGTTCAAAAAAAAAAGATAAGCGACAACGAAAATCTTTCCCACTTTTTCTAATAGGCAAAGTGGGAGAGCGATTTCTAAATCTCGAAATCACGGGAAGTTTTATGAAGTTACGAACACAAATGCCAAACAGTTATGAATAAAAAAGGCTTTATAATACAAAAATATTAAAATATTTAAATGAATGCGGTAATATAAGTTTTTTTAAATTAATAATGGGATTAAGAAAAGAAGGGAAGGGAAGATGGGAAGTTTATAAATTCACACGTAATTCGAAAAGGTTGCATTAACTGTACCTCCACGGATAAGTACAACAATCTTTGCGTTACTTTTCATTCATAGACCTCGGTCTTATCGGCAACTGACGACACATTTTCTTAAGCTATAAACCTATACGTTTAGGCTACTAATTTGTAGACTCTTCAACTGCAATAGGTTTCAGAATGATACATCTCAGTTTCATTTAAGAACTTCAGTGATTGTAATCGTTATTACCTAATTGATAATATATTATACACTGATTACATTGAAGCCTTCGGGCGGGCCGCTTGAGCAATTCTAACAGTCAAGTTGCCCTGTGCCCACTCAATTGACAGTTCACAAGCCTAATCCCAATAAGATCTAGTTTCCATCGGGTTGAAGGGTCAGATGGCAGTACTGATGTGCCGTCGGAAACTTTCCAAAATTGCGATTTTTTCCACATGTGTAAGTTTCTGAAATTTTTGACACTTTTGTATGGGGTTTGAAACTTTCCGAAATCTAAAATGGGAATTTCTTATATTTCTATGAAATTCTCAAGAAATTTCCGAGAACTATTCCAACTTTTTGGAAACTTTTCGCAACTTGCACATCTGTAGATGGCAGTCGCTTCCGCAAAAGCTAATGCCTACGCCAAATCCTAGGGTTAGGTAACGGACCCAGGGCAACCTTCAGGATGCACGCTACACGTGGGATAAACGCTACAAGAACACCCATGTGTGGAATTGACTTTTTTTTTTGTAAAATTACTTATCCCAATGCATATTGTCCAATATGGCTCTTTAATTTTAAATAACGCAGTATATGATCTTGTTTCCGGTCTGGCTACGTTGAAAACCACATCCTATATTAAACCAATGATATTATTAATCAGAGTAGAAGTGGATTTTTAATGATGTAGCAAACAAAATACCTAAAAGTAACAATAACATGTTTTGGCAAACAAGCAACCGTTTGCCCAATGGTAGCCAAACATCAGTAACGTTATGGATTTTGCGACTCCAGAAGCGTCATCAGCACGTTGCCGATCCTTTCTTGATTCGAGGATTCGTTGTGCCGACAACTGGAGACAAACCTAACCTAACCTAACATATTTCACAAAGCAAAGTAGCGATGTGATTCTTATGACAGCATTTTACCTAAAAACTCATTTTAGCATGTACAGTCAGCATCAAAAGTAGCGACACATATGAAGGCGTCAAAAGTCTTTATTACAAAGGAATAAGAACTTTTGACATCTTCATATGTCAAGCTACTTTTACCTTACCTTGTACCTAATTTGTAGACTTGTTAGTACCTAGGTATCGTTAGCACAACAGTTACGTTAGCATGTTACACGTCAATATGTATTTATTAATTGAAGATTATTAATAATTGTATTTGGCCTAGAATCGACTCTTTATATGCTCTTTATATTATTTGTTTGCGTCACAAGTTTTATTAACCAAACTTGTTTAAACACCCACTTACGTAGGTTATACCTATGTGTTTATATTTTTCGGCCAGCTCTGTTATTGCGTATCATGAAATCATGATCGAATTCGCATATTTAAGCGAATTTAGAAATGTTGTTAGCAGTATATAAATAAGTATATCTATTAGTGACAAATAGTCTATTATAGAACAGACGGACTACGCTTATCTAAGTCTAATAATATATCAGTGAGCTGCCGAAATGTAGGATTTGATAACTAGCCGGCCAGGCGTTAAACAAATAATCGAAATAAGTGACGACGACTAATTTTATTTGTATCATACATATTATGTGCCATTTTAAACCGCATGTCGGTCTACCCAAGGTTTCGAACCATGGGTTTAAAATACAAGTACCTAGCAATTGAACTTCGTAAATATCGTGTTCGAAAATAAAGAGGCGATCGGCTGGCGCAGCTCCTATTCCGCACAATAAGGCATCCTCAACGTCCATTGGATCGTTCGTCTTGCTCACACTACTGGTCTCTTTATAGCTTTAATGAAGGACAGCAGCCGGGAACGATCGTAAATTGATAGCAGGACTGGACAGTCGTCGACTCTACAATTACTTGTCAATTGACCTCACTCCTCTCATATTGAGGCGCCACTATATGGTTACAACCATGCCCATTGTAAACTTAGACAGAAAGTTAGGTTCACGTTGAGCAAGCATCGATTTCTTAAGAATTCCTTTTATTGTGCAGGCACCATAAAATGACTTTAAATTGATATATCGTTACCAATTTAAACCGTACCTACAGTACGTAGGACGGAATTTAAATATCAAAATGTTCTAGTTCCCAACATAAGGATATCCCCACCACCTCTATTTAAAAAAATGACTAAGATGAAGAATTGAAGACATGAAAACGCGGATATATGTCATATTTTGTAAGTAAAATTAGTAAAATGGGCGTTTCATTCAAGATTCGTAATGATGTCGCTGTCACAGATATCCCCATTTTCATGTCACTGTCTTGTGTGTTCGAACAAGAAACAGCTGAGTAAGTTTGTCGTCAAAGAACAAAATTTGGTTGTCATTTCAGTTATATTATATTAATATAGTTATATGCATTTCAAATTATTTCACTCTTTTTTCATTAATTACTAAAATATGGGCATCGTAACAATACAATAATCACAACACAATAAGTCATGAAATTGTCTATTCTAGCAATTAAGCTGTGATCTTTCATAGGTACTTTACTTTCAACGGTTCAGCCTAAGTAGGGGCGGAAGCCACTGTGTTTATAAAACATTAGATACAGTATTAAACGTAATTAAGTCGGGCATTTGTTTTGTAACATGTCGTTAACAACAATAAAGACATCGTTAGATACTATTTTTATTTGACAACTGGATGTGTCAAATAAACGCTCTTGACAACCGGGATGTGTAATGAATCGCTTCCTCGTGCTGTGTGCCTAACTAAGTATAGTTAATGGCAAATGTCATTTACACCCTTACGTCGTTTTGCAATAGTAGGACAGTAAGGAAAAAACTGGCCGACATTATAACGAGTAAACAACGTCATCTATTTAACAAGCTCGGTATCGAGCTTGACACAAAAAATAATGAACTCAATACCTACGAGCCGAATTCAACAGCGTAGCGACCATGTGCGGAAGTGCGAGTCGCGATAACTATTTCGATCAATATTTTAAAATACTCGTAAGACCAAAAGAACAGAAGAAATACTGTTGCCGACCTGCCAATCGACCTTTTTTATTTCGAAATGAATTGTCATTATTCATTGTCAACTTTGCTTGCTTACTAGGATAACACGGAACAGGATTAAATTGTTTTCTCAAAGTTACTTGTACGTTTTCCTTACTTCTCTCTCTCAGAAAACGAGGCAATTATATCAAAAATGATGCAGATTTGTCCTTAAGTTTAATTGACTAATTGTCGACAAATCGTATTAAATAAAATGTTGCTTACCTATACCTAAATCACACTTTACGCACATATATGCGCGAAACCTATAAAGCCACAGCCAAATAAAAAAACCGGCCAAGTGCGAGTCGGATTCGCGCACGAAGGGTTCCATCCCATTATCTTTAAAAACGGCAAAAAATCACGTTTGTTCTATGGAAGCCCCCTTAAATATTTATTTTATTCTGCTTTTTACTATTTGTTGTTATAGCGGCAACAGAAATACATCATCTGTCAAAATTTCAACTGTCTAATTATCACGGTTTTTGACATACAGCCTGGAGACAGACGGACAGCGGAGTCTTAGTATTAGGGTCCCATTTTACCCTTTGGGTACGGAACCCTGAAAAAAAATCGGTAATCATTTTAAGTAGGTAAAGTTAACGTACTGGTCACGTTGTCGTTAGTGTGCCAACAGGTCTGGTTGGCGAATAACAACACTAACCTACAATATAGAGCTGATTTATGGGCTAAGGACCGGTATCCATTTCCTAGCTCCGTATCTTTACAATTAGTTCTGCAGTCGCTATTACATGAGTGGTTGAAATCGATTTTATAGGGCTACCGGGCTACCGTTTGATAACAGAAGGAAATGTTAGTCGTCAAGTTGGCTAGTCAATTTCTCCAAATGGTAAAATCAATAAAAAATTTAAAAGCACAAAAAATTATGTCATCTCCTCACTGGCCGATTGTGGAAGTACATCCTCCTTACAGAAGACTGTAGCAGGGGTCGGCAATTAGTTTTAGTGGGTCCGGATATGTTAGAAAAAAAATTTTTTTTTGTTTGCCGACCCTTGCACATGCGATGTTCTTGTTGTGTTCCTGAGGGGCTAAGATGTTCGCTTATAAATGTCGGGCATATATAGCATTCGTACCTCTCGCACTTAAATTCTTGACAGTAAGGGACGAATGCTATATGTCCGACATATACAACACAACAACAACAACAACACAAACACAACAACAACAACAACACAACACAAACACACAACAACAACAATATAACAATATTATAAATAAAGAGTATGAGTATGAGTACGAGTATAAGCGATCATCTTAGCCGCTGGTGACTGGTCATACCTTATTTATGGTCGCAAGTGCTGTTGGTCGCTTTTATACTTTAATACCGTGGACGTACACGTCCACGATATTCTGTATGGTTTCATTCATAAATAGACCCTATGGTCTGTACTTTAGACTAATTATCAATGAAACCATAGAGAATATCGTGGACGTGTACGTCCACGGTAAAGTATAAAAGCGACCATTGACTACGCTGCCCTAGCTGGGTTGGAGACGTTGGAGTGCGTGACCTAAATTTCATCTCTAGCTGTCAACAAGTGTATTCCACTATACTTAGGTATATGATTAATTAGGTACTTGAACAAACGCGTTTTTGAAATCTGAGTATTAAAACTTGTAAACACCAACACTGAAGATCACGTTTTATTTACACAAGCGTTACCTAAGTAGACTCATATTACGTAGAATACGTACCGTCACTCTTCCTATTGTCATGTAATACCTAATCGGCCCAAGTGTCTGGTTCGGTAGAATAAGGTAAGTATAACATGGCAAACTGTTCAGTACCAAAATGCACTAATTACGTATCGAGCTCATATATAACGCTACCTTATTCTCTTGGTGATCTACTCCTACTCCTTGGAGCGGCCAAACTGGTTCATTGCGACACAATACCGCGTGACATTCATTTCCTTGTCAACTCTAATGGCGCGCGCATTTTGTACCCAATATCAGGTTTATTAATTTGTTGCGATATTTAACTTTATCACTGGCAGCTCATAAATCGGAACCGAGTGATTTCTATGATATTGTAAATTTTATCCGACGCAAATTGTGTAGTTACTCGCGCGGATAACTAGACTTGAATAGGAACAGGAACAAACCGTACCTACTATAAACTATATAAAAGCGCTTCCACGTTCCGCTAATTGAAATTCTTCCTCTTAAGATAACTGTTGTGGAAGTTATACCTAGTATCAACAAATTAAAACTCATTTGTTTTTGCTAACAAAGGGGCTTTAGCTGCTTCCCAAGTGATCTTTGGACTCATTACCGCGATACTGGAAAGTATTAAATGCCTTTGACGGTCTTAAGCAGTTAGGATGTTGTACAATGTTGGGTTAGGTCGTTGCAAGTGCACTCCTTTCACTGAGGCGAGTGGTACGGAAGCGGTCTGTGACATAACGCTCGGCATCATCGCCGGCGCAGGCGCAGCGGACTGGGCCATCGGCTGACCGAAATGCCCGCGGCACACTTACCGACGACCCACGAAAACATTGCGTCAAGCACGACATCAAATTGCGCAATATTTTTGAGGCTTTTTTTATAATGACGAGTGTTACGTGTGGCTGCAATTTTTCGGTAGCTTAGAGCGTTAATAAAATGTGCCAATTTAACGTTTATGATGCCGTGAAGGCTGTTTTTGGTAATTTTATTACCGCAAATAAAATCATTAACTTAAGAGTCATGTCGTTTGGATTTTGGATGGCCTGTTTGAATTGATTGATTATCTACAATTATAGAAAACTGTACCATATTTTTAACGTAACGGTAATAATCTCAATACAGAAGGATTTAGTGATGCATAAAAGGAGCAAAGAATAGGGTCTTTCTTACTTACCTCATTATTTTTACAATTTATGCCTGTATTATACATATAACAAATATGAAGCCAGTATATACTCAATGAAAAAAATAGACGCCTCTTATCCATAAGTATTACAAAAAAATAAGTAATTTTTAAATGTCATAATTTTCCTCTTAAATTAATATATATTCGAGTACTATTAAAACATAACATAAAATTAATTGAATATTTGTTGGAAGTATTTTTATTAGGAAGCCCATGAGCTTTGACTATGACGTTATTTTACCAGGAATTCTAAGGAGCCGATATAAAATAATTAGCATACTAAAACAACAAGCGCGGTGCAAATCGCGCATATTTCAGACATGCTACGTTTATAATATAGATACTTCTTTATATGTCAAAATGGACTCAAGTCTTGAGAGATAGGTGTATAAAAATAGTATTTAAGGAAAAATAAAAAAAAATGAACAATAATAATTTTAACCGCCAATTTTTACAGGATACTATTTTCATTAATTGTCAGTTGAAAAAAAATACAGAAATACTCAAGGGTGTTCCAATATTAGTAGGCCCTACGGGATCTTTTATATTAAATTTAAGATTAAAGTTATTTAAAAGTTTGTGACTAGAGAATTGTCGTATCCACAAATAACTTGTAAACTGGAAAGTGCAAATAACCACCGAACTCGTTTTTTTTTCATACATCTAAATATAATCGTTCCCGATAGGTAAGTATATATTCCGATAGATTTACCTAAAACAATTAAAATGAACTGACGTCAACGTATCACAAATCAGGATTACCCTGCTTATCAACTTCGTATACTTAATAATATATTGGCTTAGTAACTACGCAATGATCACGGCGCCCAAACTTTGACTATCCTAAATGAAAAGTAGCAAAAAACAGTTAAGAACGCCGTCCACTGACAACTATTAACTATTGCTGCACAAGTTTGTTCTAAAAAATGTTTTTTTATTGTTGTATTATTGTTTAAATTTTCATAACGTATAGCATTTTAGTACAGATGAGTGTTGCAGCATCTGAGAGATAAGGGGTTTATTCGGGTAGTGGTCTACATTGCCTCTATTATGGTTGTAAGGCCCGATGGCAAGCCAACACTTCCAAGTCGACGTGATTTGTGCAGCAAAGAAATGCATTCATATTTTCATATAGAAAACGTTCCGACTCATTTCATGTAGTCGAGTATTTTTCGCCTTTTGCGACTAAATTCAGTCCCAAATATAGTCAGTCACACAATTTAGTAGTACCAGCTGAAGGGATGACTATTTAATTTAGTCATTAGTGTTGTTTATGAGAACCTATAATGTTTCGCGTCTTTGTTCAGAACGGCAGGTATTATTAGTACAGAAAGAGCAAATAGACAAGTTTCGATATTTTTATTATTGTTCTTATTTACAAATAATTAATGTAACTACAAGTTTGTTAGTTTATCTCATAACATACATTTATTTATGTACACGAATTGTTTGTTTACTATATAAATATCAAAAATATAGACAAAAACTGTTGCTGCTGAATATTCGCAGGACCGAATATTAATTATTCAATAATGAAGGCAATGGAGAGGGCTATGCTGGGAGTTTCTCTGCGTGATCGCATCAGAAATGAGGCCATCCGTAGCAGAACCAAAGTAACCGATATAGCCTTTCGAATCGCTAAACTTAAGTGGCAGTGGGCGGGGCACATTGCACGTAGAACCGATGGCCGTTGGGGCCGAAAGGTTCTCGAGTGGCGACCACGGACCGGAAGGCGCAGCGTGGGTAGACCCCCCACAAGGTGGACTGATGACCTGGTAAAGGTCGCGGGAGTCCGCTGGATGCGGGTGGCGCAAGACCGGTCATTGTGGCACTCTTTGGGGGAGGCCTATGTCCAGCAGTGGACGTCTTTCGGCTGATATGATGATGATGATGATGATGAATAATGAAGGTGGCTTTCTACTGAAATAGCTAATAAATTGCAACCTTGGTAGTAGTGCTTTCTTGCGTTTAGCTAAAGTTAAGAGCAATATATAGCTGTCACTGAATGCAAGCCCACAACTGCTTGCTCAGTTTGTGGTGTATTATTACCAAAAATTCTATTTTTACGTAGCCCACTGTCTGCTGTTCCTACCCGGTAGTAAGCGCGCGCACCGGACCGTGCTGGGCCCTAACGCTCCACTGAGCGGCGAGTCATCGAGCATATCTCGAGTGCCATGACTCAACACTGTACCCCACATCAATCAAAACATCCAAACATGGTTGAAACCAGGACACTCTTATGACTTTCTTCGATTGAACGTGGTCCAACATCATTCTACTTCACAATCCAGTAACATCGTACGTGCGTTTGAAGCCTGAATGAGTGAAGACTTTTGGGTAGTCGATAGAATTGAGGTACTTGGTCAGCCTCTTAGTTTGAAAATTTATGTCGGTCATGGAAACATCGACTTGAACCAGATATTGATGTTATGTTATTGTAAATACAGAATATTTCAAAAGGTTGTCGCAGTTAGCAAATTATGCTTTACCTTCGATGGATTCATTTCTGTCTAATCGGTATATCATCATACTGTAAGGTTGTTTTTGAACTTCTTAGCTATCCAGAGAGTTCTGTTCATTCTATTGTTTCCGATAAGCCAAGAATGGAGCGCATAATACTCCAGAAAACTCTTGAACTCAAGAGCTATAAATTGGCAAACTTTACCTCTTTGTTACCCGAACTATTTAAGTCGCCTTGTATAATTATCATAGTCTTTCTTCTCTGCAAAAATTGTCAGTTACTTCTTAAGGAAGTAGATAGTACCTAAAATTACCTCTCCATCTCGTAAACTAGCGCAAACTGTATTTTACAACGTACGAATCGCCAGATTCACAGCCAAAATATCTTGATTAATCTAAGTAAGACTTTATCCCGAGATTCCCGAGACACCCATAACACCGGTGCGTAATCAAAGGTGCGTAATCAAAGCTGACTTATGCTGGTTCTCCAAAGCTTAATTATCGGTAAGCATTGTGAATTGTGAATACCAGTCATGCTGTTGCACATTTCTCAGTCCTCCGCAAACGTGCGCCAATAGTACGATACTGACACACCTCTCGTAACGTGACGTAAGCTTCGTGTTAACCGTGCCGCTGCCACTCGATTTGGGCCACAGACATTTCCATTCCAAATCGGTTGTACTTCTCAATCACCTAACGTGAATTTGCCTTCGCAAAAAAGGAATTAAGAGATTGTTGGGAACAGAGATCTGTGGCAATCCAAAGGGAAGGCCTTTGCCCACTTTATTAGGCTTCTTAGAAAAAAAACCCATGTTGAATTGTAACTGACACCTTTCATAAAAACTTGAGTACAACTACTCTCCTGAATACTCTACGATTTTCTTTCTTGTAGAAAGGATCGATGATTTCCAACAAGTCCGAGTCCAAAACTCAATATCCATTTATAGAGCTAATCGTCCAAGGATGTCCTGTAACATGTGTTGTACGTACCAACATAGAATCGAAGATGTGATTTGACATTCAGACGGATTGGAAAAACAAAAGTCGTCCCTTTTGTGGTCAAGAATTAACCATATCTTCATGTAATTTATGTTTTTATTACATATATAGAAATGAAGACACCGCTTATGTATGCGGATTAGGAGTTCAACCTTATTACATTTTATAGCCCTTAATTTCAATTAGTCCATAGAATCTTTTCTTGACCGAACTAAAGTGTCGCAACCCACTGTCCAAAAGATTTCAACGCGTAATTCGCGTGAAGGCCGTTAAATTTTCCACGCACTGCCCATATCAAAATAAAGCAGGTTTGGGAAACATGTACTAAGTAAGCTAAGAAAGTTGTCTACAAAATGTCCGACTCATATTTGAAAATTAAGGTTCAGAAATGGTTGACTAGTTTACGTCCATAGCTGTCTATCTGACCCGGCATATTGATATGATATTGTTATAACATTTTCCGTCGCCCGCGCTCGTATAAATTGAGTTAAAGGGTTGGCAACGTGCATATGACTCTGTTGGAATTGCAAGCGTCCATAGGCTGCGGTGACCGCTTACTATAGGCGGGTTATGA
Organism: Cenopis cana; assembly: GCA_951800055.1. NCBI lineage: Eukaryota > Metazoa > Arthropoda > Insecta > Lepidoptera > Tortricidae > Cenopis > Cenopis cana. The sequence continues at coordinate 6,746,174 of OX637486.1, read as the reverse complement.
CCGCTTGTTTACTACCGACGTGGTATTAAAAAAAATGTTTAAACTACCGGTGATAAAACATCAATTGATTATCGCTGATTGGATAGAGATTCCAATCTAAAGTCCGCGTTATTTCCCTGACGGAAAACTATGAAAAAAAATGGTTATTTGGTAGTAAATTAGTAATTATATTACTATTTTGTTATTCAGACTGAGACCTTATACATCTCTAACTATACTGATATTGTAATACCTAATTAATATATTGACATGAAAATTTATTATATTATTGTCATGTTTCTTAAATTGTTAATTACTTTTTCTCATGAAAAATGTATCATAATCATATGCTTATATTGTCTGACTTTATTAAATTGTAAATTGACATTATGACATGTAAAAGTGCCCTTGTGGCCTATTTGCAGAATAAATGTTTGAATTTTGAATTTTTTGAATTAAAAAGTTGAACAAAATCAAGGTGATTAATTTAAAACTATATGTTAATAATGTACTTCCATACTAATGTTTTCCGTATACACTATACACGTAATATACTCGTAGGTTGCATTACAGCTAGAGCTAGGGCATATTATATCGCTGACAGCACAGTCGTAGATAATGTGTCAAAACGGCTAGGTATGCGCTCAACAAATGTCATACCGGCGCCATCACATCAGTTGACATCAGATAGATCCACATCGCAATATTCGCAGTCATGCAGTCCCAAATATCTGAACAACATTTTATTGTAACAGAATCAATATAATGTAATATGAAAAGACACGCAACGAATTCTCGAATCAATACACCATAGCCGACGTGCTTGTGACCTCTATTCGTAAGCGTCTCTGAGCTATGGTGCAGGGGGCCGATTTTTGAGCGTCGAACGCTCGAATTTACACTCGACATCTGTCAAAACGTCATACTTTTTTGACGGATCTCGAGTGAAAATTCGAGCGTTCGACTCTCAAAAATCGGCCCCCAGGTCTTGCTCGAATTTGGAGCAGCCCAACTGGGGAAGTACCTCCGCCTTGCAGAAGACCACAGCCATAATAACATTGTATACTCAGGTATGTAGTGTTGTGTTCCTGGAGGTGAGCAAGGTTGCCAGAGCTCCCGAGGTTGCACTATGTTGAGAGTGAGGGAGCTAAATTGGTTCCTTCTGCTGTCAGCACAGTGCATCCTCAAAATTTATAAAGGGTCGGCATCGTGCACGTGACTACTTTGGAGTTGCGAGCGTCTATAGGTTGCGGTGTCCGCTTACCATCAGGTGGACCGTATGCTTGTTTGCCACCGCCGTAGTATATAAAAAAGGTACTTAGGTTATTTGTCACCATTATAGTATACATCCATACTTATTATTATAAATGCGAAAGTGTGTCTGTCTGTCTGTTACCTCTTCACTCTTAAACCGCTGAACCGATTTAGATGAAATTTGTCATGGAGATAGTTTGAGTTCCGGGGAAGGACATAGGATACTTTTTATCCCGGAAATCATCCCTTAAGGGAGTTGAAGTCTGTATGTAAGAGCTATAACTTGGTAAGCGCCTGATAAAAAAAGTTGCAATTAAATTCTATGACGATATAAACGTGTTCCGCGGACGAAATCGCGGGAAAAGACTAGTAGGTATAAAATAATTGGAAACACATCTCTCGTAGATGTACAACTTTTTGTCAAAAGGATCAATAAATATCACAGTAATATCATTCATACTTCGATCCAAATAGACCTGGACTCCCACTCGATTTGTTTACTTCAAAATCTGCATCAGTTGTTAACAGTGCAGTGAGAGTGAAGCTGCGGTTACGTCAGGCCGCACACACTCGCACTTTCAAGTTTCTCTGTTAGATAATACTAATACTACGCCACTGGCTTACTTACACACTTACACACAATAGGAAGTAGTACTAATGATTTATACCGCAGCGCTAACTCCAAAGGGCTTATAAGTGTGCAGCCGCGTCTTCAAATATGTATTCATTATTGAACTTAATATGTGAGTCATAAGACTCAATATTGTACACATGTTTAAGATTAGACGTTATTAGTTTACGAGAGAGTAACGACCTTTTTCTATGGGCTCAAATGTGTACAGTGTCCGTATCTGTGATCGGGATTGGCGCTATGTAACTGGTCAAGTGGGAATGATACAATACGATTATAAAACGCTTAGTAACATAACTCTATGAATATTATTATGAATAATGTTAATTATGAAATGAGTGTAGATCTCTGCTCAACAGTGGGACGAATGTAGGATGATGACTTTGATAATGATGAAAAAAATCTATTCTTTAACTTGACCTATTTTGGATATGGTCAATTAATATTGATGAGCACCTACATACATAAATCGGGTTTAATTTTTAACTCTTTCCAAATTATTGATTACAGTTCTTATGGACGGAATTTAATAGGTCCCTACTATGTATGAACTTGACCTATTTTTTGTGAGCACTTAGAAATTAGGACAGATTTTTAATACAATTTCACATACATTTTCCCTCTAATCGTTCGCGGACATGGATGCAGGATGCTACTTAAGCATTCGAATTCGACTCATCTTTTGTTGAACTCTACGTTTGAGTGCATAACAATCACTCCTCATGTTCAAAAAGTGTGTCATATTAGGTTTATCAAGCGGGACTTTAAAGTAATGCCGTTGAACAAAAAGGATTTTTTGTCCGCTTTGTCCTAACTAAGGCGTGAACAAAAAAAACGTAGAACGAAACGGACTGCTTCGTACATTTTGTACGTAGGGAAAATATGAATACATATTTATTACTCGCTTCGTTCGAGAAAACAACCATCATGTTATAAAATGACTTAGTTTAGAACGTAGTTATACTAACTTAGTATACTATTAAATGGGCCACAGTCCACGTGAACGTCGCAAAGCCTGACTTAGATTATTACTTGACTTACACAATTGAGTTAAAGCAAGGTGTTAACAATAAATTTCTACTTAGTTTCCTGGGTGATTAAATCAGTGGCTGTAAACTTGTTCACGTAACCACGGACTAAAGGCGAGTTTAGACTAACTACTTACTTAGAATCTGGAGCATAAATACAATACAAAACCAGCCAAGTGCGTGTCGGGCCTGAAATGTAGACTTCCGTAGTTCCCCATCTGTCACATTAGGCGATTAATTTATGTAGATCATGTAATTTAAGTAATCAATGGATATTGTTTGTAAAAATTTGCTGTATTTAGTACATGTCTTGTTGTTAGACCTTTACTTATAATATACTAAGCTGAAAACTTAGTATGCATTAATAGCTGTGTCAGTTTTCCTGTAAATTTTTGGTTTTACAAATTTTATTTTATTTATCACTTTATATCGGCGTGAGTCATTGGTATACCCAAGCCAAACAGTTTTCTAGTAGCACCTAAAGATTACCGACACTGCAGATAGACAGATAGATGGACATGGCGAAATTATTAGAGCTTCTTGTTCACTACGGACACCAGAGATGAAACAATTCTGTAAGAAATTATAATTTACTAGCCTTTGCGGACTTCGTTCGCGTGAACATACATATAGAATAGAATAGAATAGAACTTCAACTCCGTATTTTATAGCATTGGGAGATGATTTCTGGAATAGTATTGTGTCTTCATAAGCACACCAAACCCAGAATTTTTGCTTGTGCATATTGTACGGCTCATCATATGTACTACAAATACAAATACACTACATCACGTAAACATGATAGGCGTTGCATCTCGTTGCATTTACTTTACACGTACCGACGTACATTAATGATTTTAGTTAATATCCTACTTCCTGGGTTTTTTAACACGACAACAGCTTCTTAAACTGTGAATATTTGAATCCATCCGTTTAGTTTTTAAGGGGGCCCCATATAGTTAAAGGGAGGTGCGAAAAAAAAAATTACTTACCCCATCGACTGGGGTATCGTTGTTTAGAGCTCGTTAAGTGCATACATTCTGTAGTTTTTGTTTTTAAAAATATTGAATAATAAAGGAACGAGAAGCCACTTTATCAATACCATGCGCCCTATACGGGGGCACTCCTTCCAATCATATTTTCATATTTCTGTTCACGACACATGATTAAATAAATAAATAAATATTTGTGGACAATCTTACAAAAATCAACCTAGTCCCAAACTAAGCAAAGCTTGTACTATGGGTACTAAGCGACGATATACATACTTATATAGATAAATAAATACTTAAATACATAGACAACATCCAAGACCCAAGAATAAATATTCACCCTGTATATATAAAGAAATGCTAATTTGACAAAACCATCGCGAATATCACGACGTAACGTAACGAGACCTTTGCTATTGTGGCCACACCCTGCCTCTACCCTGTAACAATGGAGCCGTGTTTGAATAATTATTTTGGGCATATTTTTCATATTAATGGCGAACTTTCTAGACGTAACATTGAATCATAATGTATACCGCCCGGGTGGTCGTGTCGGAGGTTTCCCCTGAATTTTCCCCAGACTACTCTCCTGTCACTTTATTGGGCCCGGGCCTATAAAGCCATAGTCTAATTTAAAAAAATCCTAATGCGAGGATCATTGTAAAGAGATCGATTGACTTGTGAATTTTAGAGAAGGAGAATTTGTTTTTATTGGCTTAGAGTAATTGAGAAGCGCAAGCTATAGTTTTGATGTTTTATTAACAGTACGGTTTCCATTATGTAACAAGTTTTCAAATCGTATCACAATACATAATAAGTCTATAAGTATTTTTATCAGTACCCTTACCATGAGTTTGCAATGTTTGCATTACCATACTCGCTAGCGACTGCGTAAACGATTTAGTATGGCGATTCTTAGTTTTATTCCGTAACCGCCAGAGGCGCTGTAGTACCTCTACATTTGTCCATACTAAATCGTTTACGCAGTTGCTAGCGAGTACGGTAATGCAAACATCATTATCATCATCATCATGGTAAGGATATAGTTAACCACTTTTACAAATAATAATGTGTGGTAATTGTGCAAGTTTAAATCATATAATTAGTTCATTACACTAATACAAGGTAAAGGTCGCGGGAGTCCGCTGGATACGGGTGGCGCAGAACCGGTCACGGTGGCGCAGAACCGGTCACGGTGGCGCAAAACCGGTCACGGTGGCGCAGAACCGGTCACGGTGGCGCAGAACCGGTCACGGTGGCGCAGAACCGGTCACGGTGGCGCAGAACCGGTCACGGTGGCACTCTCTGGGGGAGGCCTATGGCCAGCAGGGGATGACTTTCGGCTGATATAATGATCATGATAAGAGTAATGACTCAAATACACAGCTACTTGCTTATTCCTTTACAATTTTACCTTATTTGAGATTTATTAGGTCTTCCTTACTCATTATCTCGCACGCTGTACTGTCTGACCAAGCCTTTGTAAAGCTATTTATCTAACTAGGACATGTACAGTCGACGCTACAGAACCATTTACACTTTTGCTCCTTATTCCACTGTAATACCTAAGGTGTAAAAGTGTAAATGTATCTATGGCGTCGACTGTACTTAGTATGTTAATGCTGGCTGTAGTTTTTATAACATCAATAAAACTCAAGCTTTGTCTGATGTCAGTGACATCGCTGTGGGTTGTGGTACCCGTTTATAAATGAAGTATAGTACGTACCTATGTAGAGAAGGAACCATGGTCTCAATTTATAATCCTTGCATATTGCAAATTTGTTATCCTTGCTAAAAACTGCGCTGTTTGCTGTTTGTTTGTTGTTGCACTGTCAATTGTATTGTTTTCTATTTATACCTAATGCAAGTAAAATTATATTTTTTTAAGTGAAGAAAGAGAAGGAAGTGAAGAAGAATATACATCTAGTAATTGAAAACCGGCCAAGTGCGAGTCGGACTCGCGCACGAAGGGTTCCGTCCCATTATATTTAAAAGCGCCCAAGTGCGTGTCGGGCCACGCGCAAGGTAGGGTTCCGTAGTCGTCCACCCGTTACATTATGTGGACTAAGAAGTTCGCAAACTTATATTTACTATGTTTTTGACAGAATTATTAACATTATCTAAGGTATCAATGGAAATTGTTCATCGTATATATACCACTACCATGATTTTTTTCACCACACACATCACACACACCACTTTACATGTAGGGGAGGTACCCCAAAAATTTTTTATAAAGATTTTATTTAACCGTATTGTCGGCGTCATTGATATGTATACTCATGCCAAATTACAGCTTTCTAGTACTAACGGTTACTGAGATAGACGGGGGACAGACGGACGGACGGACATGGCGAAAGTATAAGGGTAACCAAAGGAGGATGAATGACATATGTTGTGAATTGAAATATATTTTCATACTCCAAAAATAATAACAATTACTAGCATAGTTATCTCCTGTATAAACTAATAGTTAGGTATAGTGCAACACCTTTTACAGAGCTTAAAATCGTCATAATGTACTCATTCCGAACGAACGTGTAATCTTAATACCCAATTTCGTCTATCGCAAAACGTCTGATTTCGCCAAGCCTCCACTCCACATGTAGGCGAGCTATATTTAAAGCTGGCCTTGGCTCACTCGTTTCGTAGGCAATTTTATTCTGCCCGCAGAGTTCCGTATCATGCCTTAATAAGTATTCATGACTGTTATAGTGTCCGCAACAACACGTACTGCTAAATTTATACACGAATTTAAAAAAGAGCCTTTGCTTTGTGACCGTCCAAAACAGTCTTGAACATCATAAAAAACACGCTGAATATATTTTTCACGGCATGTTATTTTCAAAACCCTTTATTGCAACTTCTATTATAATCATTTTATGGCGTTAAGACCTCCTGCAGAGTAATAAACCCTTATCGTGTGGTATATTTAACCAAAGTGGTTAAATGCGTGGCAATAAACATGGACCACTCGTCCACACCTAGGATCACTTCAGATTAACTTGCAAGCCGTTATTATCTTTTATTAATTTTAATTTTAATCTTTATACCGAGCTATCAATATTTTAAATGAAAAATGTTAAAGCAGTTTCTTTGGTTCTCAGGACTAAATAAAACCCACGCTTCATTATCGTAATAAACGGATTCATTTGCTTTTAATGGGCATTGGCGAGGTGATTCCGATAATGTAAATCGGGACCGCCAAATCGGCCGACCAAGTTAGTTAACTTAAGGCCATTACACATTACACACCATGTAATTTGTGACATCAATTGATAGTCAGACGCAGTGTGAGACTGCAATACTTAAACGCCATTTTTTAAGTATAGGTTCATCTCTGTCAGTTGTAGTGACAAATTGCATCGTTCGTAGCGTGCTTTTGCGTCTCTAAAAATAATGAAACATGTTAAAGTGTTCATAAACGCAAAATGATCCATTTAAAATTCTATACGGTTTTTTTTTTAAGTACTCGGACTCAGTCGCAGTCACGAACGTGAGCAAAAAGTTTATATCTTCGGTACGAGGCCTTGATCTTTTGTTAGCAAATTAATTACGATGTTACGTATTATTATTGTAATCATAATTATGATTGCTGTGATCATACAAAGCTCCGATTGCTTATTGAGATTAATCCATCACATCATTCGCGCTTTTTTTAACTAGTGGGTAATTGAGTAATTAAACACTAAATACCTATTTAATAAAAACTCTGGGAGATGTAGTAGAAATTGCGTCATGAAAAGTGTAACCAATAATGATTGTTATAATGAATAGATATGTCGTCACTATAAATACCGATAAATAAATAAATAATGGGTAGAGTCTTTTAAGCCGTCGTCTACCGTTTTTTAACCTGTCATCTACCAGAGTCCTGGGAATCTGGGGGACCCCAGGGCACATAACAAAATAATACCATAGTTTATTTTTTCGCCGGAAAAGGACGGCTTTGAATAGATGATGAGATTTTGTCGCGAATTTCCGGACTCCGGAGATGTGGGATGTATGTCACTATCTTTTCGTATCCGATGATTGTCCGACATCGTCACATATATAAGGACAATAATTGTCATTTACGCCCGTAATTACTTAATGTGGTACCTACTCAAATTGTACAAAGAGTTAATTATGTCGTTAGGGAAAAGAAGCCTTTGTGCGGAGGTGTTTAAATCAATCAATGACACTTCAAAAGAACGTAACGCTTCAGGGCAGGCGCCCTTTTCCATGAGGACAACACAATTACATACCTTTTCATTGAAACCATTCTTACAGCAACCGGCAGACAGCCAATGGCATGAAAAAATATTTTACAGTTATTTCCGACTTCTGACGAAATATGCGACTGAAGTCATGCATAGCAAAAACGAATTATTGTTAGACAATTGATTAAATATATACCTTAATCGTTAATATTACCTGTTTATCCGGGCGGGGTAATCACGTAACGATATGTACTACCGTTGGTACGTATTTAATGTCAGTTTTAGTATGGAATTTGACATTTAAATCTATCGTACTAACGGTCGAAAACGTTACGTGATTGCCGCTGGTCTCGATATATGTAGTAACAAAATGTGTTGCACTATACAGAATAGATGCGGTAATCCGTGCCAACAATTAGTATAAGTTTTGGCCAAATATACTTACCTACTATGAACAGAAACTCTTACTTAGTCCTCCTGCTTTAGACTTTATGTTATGACTTATGACTGGTAACTTATACCTACAACAATAGAAAATCACATTACAAAGAATTGCAGACTTATTTGTCTGGCTGCAGAGTGCAGACAGCTATGTATATTTGTATAATCAACTAGCTCACAAGGAAAAGTTACTATATTCATATCCACAGTTTAGGTACTACTAGGTGCAAATGATCACCTTTGAAAGTATATCTATGATAGAACTACGTCTCGGGTACTCCCAAGGTTGGCTATCGTTAGGTACAAATTATTGCTTCCATTAGAGATAAATCTATTGAGTTGCTGTACTGGGAGTTGATGTTATCAACCGTAAACCCCCGTTTTGTGTACGGGCAATACCTAATTGGCAGCCAACAAGCAATTTGCAAATCGGTAGGCGAGAGAAAGTGAACTGATTTATTTAGCGCGTGCTCATTTTGAATTGAAAATTGTGAAATTCGGATTCTGGATGCGATTTCACTTACGTACAGTTATACGAATACCAAAACAGCGGGACTGATGTGGCGATTTCGAAATGATATCGGTTTGTAACGCGAAACTTTTCCACCGCGCAAAAACTAACCGTTGGAAAAGGACTTGTTTACGATCCTAGGATTAATATTTAACAGGGGACAATCAAGGTGTCGATGTGTTAAGCAGCTTATGAATATCAAGTAAGCATTTACATGGCTACAGCATCTCATACATAGGTAGTACTGCTCTGTTTGTCGTCTAGGTAATCACTAAGCAAGTGGATTCTACAACGGCCATCTTTCATGTATATGCGGGGTCATTGAACGATAATACTGCTGTGGCGAGTTGGCCTCTGTCTCAATAATATCAATATCTATTGACAGAGTAGTTACTTCAAATAGGTTGCTAGTACGTAGTCTTACTATGTATAGATAGTGTGAACCAAAGGGTATTGTATGTCGACAATTGTTTTAAGTAGGTACCAATGGCAGATAAAAAGTGTTTTTATCACCACAAAATGTGCAAATACAGACCTGAATTTACAACAACATACTTAATGTGTACTATACTTGAAGTAATATTAAAATTTCTAAGCTAGACATAGAAAGGACAGGATGTTTGAATTTCCATCTTTCCGATCCGCAAATTGTGTTATTTACCTAAGACAAGATGATTCCTGTATCAATATTTATAGGTACCATGTTTATTTAAATATAATCTCCGCCATATTTTTTGTATTATTGATTTTAAACTAAAATATTCGGTCAAATAAAAGGCAGATCGTTTTTATGTGAATGACTTTATAGAGTACTTATTCTAATTCCTTGCAACTTTTTGAAAAAAATAGCGATATCATTCGCGAATCCGATGTTGCTATTGCTTATTCTTTTTCCCTTTCCTTGCCACTATAGTTTTTTTTTCATATCTCTTCCAGTATTGCGATAAACAGGCTCTTGCGATCCCAAGGCTTGAGTGCGTCCCCTAATCGTGCTTAGCATATTTATCATCATTAGGCCCATTGCTATGATCTGCCTATTTGACAATCCTTTTTAACCCGTCTTGCATTGTAAACAAATTCTCACCAAGCGCGTGCAGTTAGAACCATATTGTTCGTCGCCCCTTTAATCGACGGTCGATGCGATACCGGTCATTCGCACACTGCAATTCTACTCAATCTCGCTTTGTGGACAGTAAAATGAAAGAAAATAAACTTTAGCTAGTAGGCCTTAAAGCTTACAATTCAAGAAAGGATGTAAGTAACATACGAGGTTGAGAAGATTAGTATAACAAATGATTCCCAACACGAACCCTGCATGCGTCTGATGCGGGTCGCGTGCTTTGAGCGTGTCCCTCATGCTACACAAATTAAAACATAATAAAAACTCTAAACCGACACTTGAAGTGAATAAACTGATGACTTAAATTTATTCGAAGGGGAAGATAGAGTGGCGACAAACTGCGAAAACGAGCTTCGATATTTGCAAATTGGATTTGTTTTATTTGAATACAAAACACCGGATCGAATAATTGCTTCTAGTGTCAAAAGACCAAGTACCTTTAACTCCTCTAGTTGCAACTATTCTGTAATTCGGAATGACATACGATGGGCCAATAGTGTTAAACAATACATACGATAGTCAAATTTCACATTTAAATGCTAACGTGGTGGTTTGGTACGCTTGCTTCTTATAAAATTAATATATGAAATGCATATAAGTATGTGTAATGCTTTAAACTAGTGGTTATAATTAGGAATCTTAATACTTCGCCTTTGTAGTTTAATCTTATGTGACATGTATATTGTTGTAACCTGTTTTGTGTACAATAAAGTGCTTACATACTGTACCATTACTTGGCAGTTTCAATCTTAATTCATAGCAATAGAGGTGATGTAGGCACAGGATGTTAAATATTGGAATTACCTCACGATATTTATTAAATTAATCAATAATTGAGGTGCCCATTTATCAGGATCGAGTTCCGAGTCCTGATTGTGTGTTGAGCTATACATGCTTATTGCATATTGTCTATGTGTGCGTCAGCGTAGGAGCTATGAGTTCACGTCGTCTTTGTTTTCGTATGTTACCCGCGCTCGTGAGATAAAATACTATACTTAACCACATATTATTTCGTATCTCAAAAAGGCTCATTAAGAGGCCTTACAAGTTTTAAAAATTTTTGATCATAAATTTTGACAAAAGTATTGATAATACCAATAAAGTGATTAAAGGGATACGATGATTTTATTAAAGTTTTAGATAGTAACATTGCCCTTTTTTTGATTTTATTATATGTAGTAGAATTTAAGCGGGTAAAAGCTGTTTTTAGCTCGAAAATGGTCGATTTGGAGTGATGTTTGAATCAATATTTCTTAATGAAAAACCCAAAAAATACATTTAAAATGTATGTTAGTATAGACATTAGGTCGCAATAGTCTTGTTCTAGATAGTAACATTGATGAAATGTTAAAATAAGTGTTAATTAAACAGAAAATCGCCTAAGTAGATGAGCCTTTTTAACTAATAAGGACCCTTAAACTATTAACGTAAATACAGTAATGCTTTGATAAGAGTCCGAGAGAGGACGCGACCGCCCTCGCGCTAAAAATAACTGTCTGACTTGTGACCGTTTCAATCAGCCCCCGATAAGGGAATGCGTTAACCTTTCGAGGGTGGGAACCGTTACACCCTCGCGATTTGTAACGTACATCGCTGCCCCTATACAATCTGTAATGAGATACTTCATTCAAACACAACATTAGATTATTAAGTTAAATTCACAAAACATTCCGATTGATTTGTGGTGTCTGACAAATATTTATATTTAAAAAAATCCTTAAAGCACAAAACTAAGGTTACCAAAATTTTTTTGTATACAAACAGTGGCAAACAAGCGTACGGTACGGTCCACCTGATGGTAAGCGGACACCGCTGCCTATAGACGCTCGCAACTCCAAATGAGTCACGTGCGCGTTGCCGACCCTTTATAAAATCTATAAAACTGGATAAGATAATGGTAGAATATGAAACTGACCACTGAAAACTAATACAATCGGAAAACGAAGTAGAGCGACGAAGTACCATTGTAATTATGTATCTTTTTATTTCAAGTAATTTATATTAAGAATATACTCTTGTCTTGTTATCTGTAATTTATCATAACCCCAATTTCATCACTATTGCGTTGCGACAAAAAAGTATGACTTGTGTAAGCCGTTAAATAGGATTGTATTTGTAACCAACCGTCGCACTTAGCACATATTCGCTTTTTGGTACATGTATTAAGGGGAGGTATCCCCAACGCAAATGTCCCGCTCTAACACGCGTGAGTTTACAATTAACCATCCCGCTCTCTACGCAAGCTCTGCTCGCAGTTTTGTAAATATTTAGCTATAGTGATTAAGCCAATCATTTTATCAAAGCAAACCCTGCGAATTTGTCTATAACTATTTACGATCTTTAATTGAGTACAAAAATTAAATGTTAAATATCAGTAATGTAGCCGTAGTATTGAAAAAACATTCCAAAAAGAGGTAACTTCGCGATTTTTTTCTATCGAATGAAATTCATCAGGTCATGTAACTGACTGCGATTTTGACTAGACAAGATCCTTATGTAACACATATATTTTTTTTTAGATTTTAAGACACTATATTCTATGTCTCAGATGGTTTTTAAAAACTCAAAAGTGGTAATACACGGCCTTAAGTAACACAATTCTTTTCAACATTTATAACGAGCTTGCTACTTTGAGACATATTCGACATAAATAAGAGGGATATCAGCGAGTATATCGATGACGTAAAACACAATACGTAATATTACACGAGAACTTATGTACGAGCCGGTACGTAATAAGTTTCATTTTGTAGATTACTTCCGTAAGGCGTAATTGCTGTATAGTGCACGTCCACATTGAATCGATAATAAATACCTACGTATAAAAACACTTAAAAGGAAGTGAATTCTTGATCATCGTAATGGATTGAACGAGACAGCTACCTATTCAGAGTTAAGAAGCTTCGATCACTTCGTACCGATTCGATTTGCTGCACTCGACTCGCTTCATTTTTTACTGTGCATAGCGACCAGCAACAATCAAATCGAGATCATATCGAACTGTAATAGCCGGTTTACTCAGCATTGATCCCGAGAGAATTGGTATTTTTTCTCAGTCATTCCAATATAATGGTTTGTTATACTCGCACGTCATTGTATATTTTAATTTCATACGTGTAAAAACTGCAGACGTTTTAATAAATGTGTGCAACATTTTCAGATTTCATGTTTTAATTGGCTGGCGGCGAATTCGCCGTATTCTCACGATGACATCATTTTATTTGATTACAGCGTGTTGGATTGACAGGAATTAACTTTAATAGGTCCGTATAGGGTTGAATTTCCTTTGACACCGAGCTATATATAATAACCTGGGCAGCCCGCATATTTTGGCCGCACTGAGATTAAGCTGACACCACGGGGGAGGCAAACCCCAACTAATCCGCGGTCGAGAGGTACTAGACCGACACATGAGGATTTTTATGAGTATTGCCAATGGATTGTGGTCACACGGGTGGTGCAACCAAGGTAAGGGCTCATAAAACACAATTGGATCCATTTGTATGAGAACAAAAATGATCATCCATTGGTGGTATATTTTTATTGTTTTCAAGTCTGTGAATCATGTATAGTTCGGACACAACTCTAGGCTAAATTCTGTCAAACGGACGCAAGTAAAACTAGACTTAGATCTATGACTGTAAGATAGATTTTGGCTTGCGTTAATTTGACAGCACTTGGCCTTACAGTCTTGTACGAAGTATACAGTTGACGACAAAGATATCTTCGCATTTTTTTCGGTATACTATAAGCTTTATTTGTCCATACGTTCAATCGTTGTAGTAGTCTGTTATTTAGGCCGAAAAGTAGACACCAAGTCTATGCATGTACTAATTAATAACGGATAGAAATAATTGAATCAATTAAAAGCTTTAGATTTGGGACAAGATGAATTAGGTAGGATTGTAAGCTTATTAAAAAATACCTGTCGAAGAAAAATAGGTGGTTAATGGCATAATGGCACATACTTTTTGATAGATAACTTGAAGATTTTATTTGGTTAGATGCCTATGTAGCCGTACACACATTACATGAGCAAAAAGCATCTTTAGTAAACAACGTTGCATGCACTCAGTAATGCATTAAAAGATGTAAAACCGAACGCAATGTATTGTCTAATTTAGGTAATCAAGTCGTAATTGTTATTTAATCTTTGCTGTAACGATGTTCGGTAATATTTGCATGGCTTTCCTCAGACACGAACTTCGTTTGGCCTAGATAACGCAAAGACGTGAATATTGAATATTCCCAATTAGGGCAGTGAGAGCCGCCGTAGATGGGTTAAATCAAATCAAAGGTCAAAAACTTTTGGCACCAAGATGAGTACTATCTAAGATATTCTTGGTAAGTATTCTAGTATATATTTTCTTGGATATATTATGAATGTCAAAATTAGTTGATCATGCAAAAAATAGCATACAACATGTGTTCCGTAAATCATCCTGTAAAAAGATGAAATTGCGGAAGGAAGCAGTCCTGCCTAAGTAACCTAGTCACTAGTCAGTAGCAAAATACTTAAACCGGCAAAATCAACGTGCGTGGCAAATGTAATGAAGGTACCTACAATGAGGTAGTACAATAATTTGCTATAATTTAATAGCCTTTTTTGAGTCGTAATTTTTTACATACATAAGGAAGAAACAACCGAAAAGTTACAATGTAATTATAGTTATAAAGTTATCATAATTTAGTGTGTTCTTTAAAGATAATTAACATTGAAATGTGTAGTACTTCTTTGGCAATGGCTCTGAAGTCTGATCTAGTACCTCAATGGGAACAAAAAATTCAAACTACTTCCGCAATAAAAAAGTTTTTGATCGATTTGAGATTAGGTAATATTGTTGAAAAGTAAGTAATTGTATAAGACCTCGTTTCTGTACATCTGTGTACTTTGAGTTAGTTAAAAACACAATAGTTCTTACTCGCCGAGTGAGCGAAGCGATCGAAGATCTCCGTTTCAGCTCGGGCAAAAATGCTGGCTTGGGTTTTCGTATATCCAGATTTCCGGCAGGGTTGCATTCTCAACTGACGCTCGTAAAATGTCGGGAGCAGATGGCCGATTTTTGAGTGTCGAACGCTCGACTCTTCACTCGACATCTGTCAGAACGTCATAGTGTTTTGACAGATCTCGAGTGAAAAGTCGAGCGTTCGACATTCAGAGATCGGCCCCCTGGTTCGATACATAATATTTTTTTTATTAATACCGATTTTTGAAATTAAAAAATATATATACATATGCGAGGTCTACTACAACTGACAAAGCCACTTATTAATAAATATTTTTGAGCCCTTTTTATTTTAGAGTCTGTAGATACTTAACAACGGTCATGCCACTGAAGAAACGACAAATTTTAAAAACCTCCAATTTTAAATAAAAATAAAATGCATTTAGGTATTTCAGACAACATGATTTATAGGTTGTTACTGTTGTTAGTAACACAAAAACTTATACAATTATGTTAGTGCGTAAGCTTAAATAAAGGGAGGTCCAGTGCCTCAGCAGGCCGCTGTCCCACCTATCTGCCACAACCCTCAGGAGACCGTGGCGGGACGTGACGAGACAGCGTCGCGGCGCAGCGCTTTTAAGGCTGGGTTTTACCACTATTGAGTTTTTTAGAACAATCTGAGGCATTAGAATAAAGTGTTCTAAATTCTTAAAAATATATATACTGTGTTACATAAGGATCTTGTCTATTCAAAATCGTATTCAGTTACAAGACTTGATGAATTTCACTCGATAGAAAAAGAAACGCAACTTTGTTTGACTGTTTTTTCAATATTACGGCTATATTACTGATAATTTACATTAAATTTTTGTACTCAATTAAAGACCCGAAATAGTTACAGACAAATTCGTAGGGTTTGCTTTGATAAAATGATTCGCTTAATGACTATGTTTAAATATTTTCGAAAACTACGAGCAGAGCTTCCGTAGAGATCGGGATCTCACACGTGTTAGAGCGGGACATTTGCATTGGGGATACCTCCTCTTAATACGAAGGAAGTGTAAACGGTACCAGTGCTCGACTGTGGCTCGACATTGACGCAATACGTAGGCCTCACTGAAAGTTTTTAGCCTTAGTTACTTAACACTTTCAATCTTAATTCATAATAAGAGAGGTCAACAATAGATGTCAAGTTTTGGGTATTATGTCAAATGTTAGGACGTTTATTACTAGGATAAATGCCTATAGGAGGTATTTATCACAAACTGGTCCACATAAAAATTTGCCTCATCTCCTCATACTTAACCAAGCTCACATAATAAAGACGCCCTACGCTTATCTTAGCGAAATCAATATGGTAAGTAATATAGTTAACGGTTGTTGTAAAAAACGGGTCGAGGAGGCGCGGGGAATATAAACCACCCGCATCAGAGTTATTAGTGGTGCGCCAATCTAGCCGTGCTTCCCCTCGGTCTATTTAAAACGAGAGGGTGTCACACGCTGCTAATAATATCAACTGTTTTATCTTTGTAATCGGAAGGTTTTTTTTATTGAATTGTAGCTTTAGTGAAATTGAACGGAACTTAGTTTGTTAAATAAAATTCGTACCTACTACCTACATTTCTCCGCGTCTCTAAGCGCGTTTTAAAAGGAGCTACGGTATAAAGTTTGCTCTAGATTCATACGGAAGGTCCATTCAATATGTATACCGACGAAAAAATTAAATCGGATGTAGTTGATTACTTCCAACATAAACTTACAAGGTGAAAAAAATTGGAGATATGAAGTGGTTATGGTTGATGGAGTGGAGTGTGGAGAACGTTCTTGAAGACTGGCTACCCGTTGAGGAGTGTTCCAGCTTCGTTCCCGTCACTACGTGCACTTCAGTTCGTTTGTTGTGTTACGTGCTGCGTCCACTGAAGGAGACCATCGCGTGTGCTGACTTCTTGCCGAAGAAAGTTGGTTTCGGCGGTTCCGGGACAACCTTCCAAACCCTACATCAGAGCTGACGATGCAGCGGAGCCACACCACTACGTGACCTAAATGATTTCATTCCGATTTTATTAATAATTTATGTCATTCTGAAAGAAATATGGGACTTGTTACTAATAAATATAGGTTACCTGAATCTTTCTAGTCATCACATTTCTGAAAACTTTCCGATATTTATTTTTTCTTCATGTTCCGTCTACCTAAACGAAACTATTTACGCCACAAGAGTTTTAGTGGGTTAATCAGTATAATACCTATATGCGGTTGAATACTTTATCTTTTTATATTATATATTATACTTTTAGTACACAGAGATAGTGTAAGTACCTATGCTTTTAAATACACTGTGAAGTTTTGAACGCTGTTTTACCGGCTATTTCGCACTCCTAAAGGGGAGTGCTGAGAGGAATGGAAGTGATCTAAATTTAGCTAATTTGCGTGCATCTAAGATGCAAGTCACGTATGAAAACAAAAGGGCTGGGCGACCACCGCCGAGCGTTCTGAGAACAAGCGGCTGGACTAACGCATATTTTCTACCAGTACGTTTTAAATGTTGATTTCGTTTCTAAAAGTAGGGTATTCCAAATGTTGCAGAATCTGTCATTTTGATGAGTTAATCATACTGTACGTCAAATGATATGATTACGTTTCACCTGCATTACCTACTTACGTGTATTTCTGACGGTGGTAATGGTATGGTATTGTTACTGTTACTGATTCCGTCATCGTCACTTTGATGAGTCAATCGTATTTTACGTCATAATGACGTTATTATGTTACGTCTACATTACGTCACAAGATATGGACACGGAAACATTTCTCTAGGTACCTTATTTGTCAAAACTCATCCATGAGAGAATGACGTCATTGATACAGTGCTTTTTGTCCATGGTTAAGTAAATAAATACATGAGTCATCCACCCAGCTCTTGAAGGATGTAGAAGTAAAATAATCAACAAAATTATGACATTAAACATACCTGCTCTGTAGGCCTAGCACATGATGGCCGCGAGAGTATGTCGGCTTATCTCGAGCTATCTGTCACTTTCTAACAGCACCAATCAAAAAAAGACGCGTAGCTCGAGATAAGCCGACATACTCTCGCGGCCATTATGTGCTAGGCCTACTGAACTAATAAAACGCATTTACTTATACATATATCCATACCTTAAATGTATGAACTATGGCAGGCTTAGGCGACTTCTTGATTTGTCGGTACGGAGGTAGTACGATATGAGAAAGGTGTCAAATGTCAGTGTCAGCTGTCAGTCAACTCGGTACCATTTTTTACTGCTCCCCTATATTTAAATGAGTGCTTCCTGACTGGTGCGGGATGCGCGGTAGCGTGACGATGCGAAGGCGGTATTGCTCCGCTTCTGCGCATGCTATTACTACTGCGCAAAAGTAATACTGACAATGTTCCGTCAATTGAGAATCTTTGCGCCGTCAGTAAGTTTACGTCAAAGAAGAAAATATCACATATCGATCCCGCCCCGCCAAGTCAGGAAGTCGCCTTACACAAAGACGTTTCTGCCTTTTTTGCAATACTTCACAACGTCATAGGGAATTTCATTATTCTTCAGTCCTTATTTTTACACAATATCTTTCTATTCGTAATTTTTCATAAACGGTATTTTCGCAACAGTTTTCAACCCATTCGCTATTCTTCACAGTCTTCCATTTTACTTCTGTAAGTACAAAATAACGAATGTAATGAAATGTGTTATACGAGTAGTATAGTGTACTGAATAACGGATGTGGTGAATAGTTGTATTCAACGCTTCATACCTTCATAGCATAATTCAGTATTAATATTTCGCCAATCCCATATATTCCACCTCAATACGATTTCAAATAAAGTTAATATTAACCTATAGATTATTCAATTCACGAGGAAGGGCCTCACTGCAGCCTAGGTAGTTTAGAACTGAGGTACGAAATTCTTAGCGGTTTTGTCTTTTTTTTTCGGTATAATTTTCACACTTCACGTTTTTTAATCCATCACCGATGCAGTATTCAATCCGATCCCGGAAAATAGGTAACAAAATAATTTAAATGTTTGTTTTTTTGGAAGGAGGCAAAGAATTTCTTACAGAACTCAATGAACGGACACGCTGATAAACCTAAATACACTGTTTCAAACTCACAATACATACACACAAGTTCGATTCGGAATCTCAGCGAAAATAAACATGCTCCATTGAATTTACAAAGTAAACCTAGCGTAAACAGTTCTACGTGATTGAATCTTGATCGTTCCTCGCTTGGCTCCGACGGCTTTTTGCTTGCTGACCCAAAATGTTCCCAAATTCTCATCCTGCCGTTAATACACTATTACGCTAAAAATACTGGCTATTAGGTACAAAATTACGCTGCATGTTTCGGTAGGTAAAGTATGTCAGAAGGTAGGCATATAGGCGAGTAAGTTTTGCTGAAGTACTATGGTATTGATTATTTCAGTTCTTGATATAAGTATATAAGTAATTCCTATATTTTGAATACGTCAAATTATTTATGTTAGAAGTGGGTTGCACTAAACCGTCTCGTAATTAATCGTAAGAGGAGTTCATTAATTTTTGTTTGTATGGAAAGTTTGTCAAGTTTCTGTGGGATGTCACTTCCGGCGCGCCGTGTTTGGTCTGTAATTGTATTCAGTGATGGTGATGCAAGCCCCCAGGTGCCTGAAATTAAAATAAATAATAAATAAATATTTGAAGACGATTATACACTACAAACGTTACAAACTAAGCAAAGCTTGTATACTATGGGCAGTAGGTGACCATATACATACTCTATATAAATTTGTGCTTATCACACAAATAAATGCCCTGACCGGGATCAGAACCCGGAAACCCAGGCCAGAATCACCAGCTTCGAAGGCAGGGTCACTTCCAACTGGGTCGTCCAATTTTTTGTACTTTGCCCTAAAGTTGACTGGCAGAGAATGATATATGGCATTACGTAAATTGCGCCTTGTGCTTAAATAAATAGGTAATTTATATCCATTTCGCGAAATTTAAAATGAAGAAAGCAGAGAGAAATACTGCTTCTAAGTAAGCTACAATCGCAAAATAAATTATGTTCATCCTTATTTAGGTACTGTCTTTATTTTACTACCTATCTACCTACTCGGTAAATTAAGTTGATTTTGTTTACTTTCTTTATTTTAGGTACTATCTTTTCGTAGTTACAATAATTTATTATTAAAATTTCAAGTATCACTATATTCTAGAAGATATTTGCGGTAGCTCCAGGGTAAGACTTTATTAGCACTAAATCAAAGACGTAGTTTGAGTGTGCCAGACAAAGTTGCGGAACTATTTTAACGTCGGGGGCGAGAGAACTTTTGATAAAGCTAACAATGGATGATGCGCACACATTTTGGGAGTTCTAATGTAGGAACTTGTAGTGCTCAGAACAAGTACTATGCACATTAATTAAGGCGAATTATGCTAGGCTTTTCACAAAAGCGTTGTTTGTTCATATACACAGTTGCAAAAAGACAAAATTCCTCCTTTGTGTGGTCAATAGATTACGACTTAATGCGCATTTGTTTTTATTACAGAAACGGAGACGCCGTTTATGGGGATTACTAGTCGTACCAAAAAGTAGTCTTTACAATCCTTAAATTTAGTAATGGCCACAGGAAAGACGCGAACCTAAATCTGTGCATGACACTTTACATTATTTGCCATCCTGAGCGCGAGAATTTAAGTAACTTAAGTAGTAACTGAAAAAAAGAAATTCTGGATTCGCATCGCATCCCTACTGCCCCCGCAAACCCTACTCCCCCCGTTTTACGTTACCTACTCCATTTCTTACTAGAGTTCTCCTCATTTTTTACTTCTTTAATGAAAAACAAATTTCACAAAATATTGTACAACTTACCTACTGAATAACAAATGTGCGTATTTAACATCATTCAGGCTTTCTTAAAGATAATACGTGAGAGCTTTTAAGAAAATATTAAGATAGGGAAGAAGATCCCAAGTATATACTTGTGTTTCTCTTAATATATATAAATATATACCTTATGGTGTTTAAAATATAGGACGTAATTTAATTACGCTGATTGAGCTGTATTTATTTTATTTGTTACTATTTACAATTCATATTATAGTGTGAAAAAATAATCTGTCTTTCGAAATGACAAAATCTCACCCACTTTGAAAGTGCTTGGCCTTCACTTTTTTTTATATACATACCTTACTGTGTAAAAAAAACTGTTCCTTATTTGCTATTACTTTGTCGCTTATCTCCGTTGCATGTACTGTCGATATCGTTAGATACCTAAACGGGATATAAAATACTAAATTAGGGTGTTCATTACTTTGATATTTATCACGTGGTAATAAAGTTCATATTGGATGTTGTGTTTGTTCGTTTTGTTTGTTTGGTTATATCGGCAGTGGGAACGGGGGAGAGGTCGAGGCTATCTGTCGATAACGGCTGAACCGTCGGTTGTTGGCTTTACTGAGCACAAATTCATGATACCAATACCATTAAATAATTTCGCTTTAAGACCTGGAAATTATTATACAAGTTCTATATGTCAGATGCCCACCCACGTCACGTCTTTTGATAGGAAGCTTATTAGTTATGTGCTATTTATTTCATAATAAGATTACATTATAAATTACATATAGATACAATAAAAATAAACAACTAAAACTAGACCTAAAATAAAACTAAATTAAAATTAAATATCTATATCAAAATAAACTTAACTATACTAAACATATGTAAAAAATTGAGCCCCCGTCGCATAGTACCGATGATGCTGGCAGCATTTCTTCGCTGTATTGCAATACTAATGCGTTGTGCGAGAAAGCTTATTAGTTATTATATTATGTACGTATGCTTATGGTTACCCTAGACGTGACCCCTGGGCGGTTCTAAAAGTGCAACAAAAACTGGCAACCGTACTGTCTTCTCGAAGATCTCACGGCTCGAAATAAATGCCATTCGATAAATAAATAAATATGGTTTACGTTGCAGTCATATGGAAAGTTAAATATTATTAATGCAATACTGTTCGATGTCACTCTGTCATATCCATTCACGGCAAGGATATTATAATCTCCAGTGGAACTATGTATTACTTTATGCAAATTTAAATCAACGCGTAGGGGTAATCCCAAGAACTCGTTTGATACCATAACATTAAGACGTTGTAAATTTGATGTTATAGGTACTTATATGCAATTTGATGCAAAACTTGAAAATGCCATGGCGCATCAAACTGGTTCACTCCGGCGAACTTGAGCTGACATTTGCTACGCCAGGAAATAACTCGTACTACCTACTGGGCAACCAATCTAGATATAACTAATATACTTCTAAATTGGAATATGTACCAACCTACTCTATCGAACATAATCATAATTAAGATACTACTACAGAACACTACAAAATCAATGTTAAATCACGTAAAAGATTCTCACCGTTTGTCGGGATTTTCTTTATATGTAGTTTCATCTAAAATAGTGGTGGACATGCATGTCTAATTGTGCAGCACGCGTATTTTTGTTACATGTAAGTAAATAAATATTATATTACACGTGTATTTTATTACATGTAATAAAATACACGTGCACCTACTATAATGCACTATTCTTTCGTTCCAAGATATCCGGATAAAGGACTACTTGCGAAGCAACAGACTTATTTAGGCAGCAACAGCATATCACAAAAATGACGTCTATGAACGTCTCTCCTCTAAACACATTCATTCCTCACAACATCTATCAATTCTCTTTCACTCTCATGAGCGTGTATCCTCAGCGGATGATTCGGGGCCCGTCCATCCGGGGATGATCCGCTACAGAATTTGCCAGTCCGTAGTCCCTATTCAACAAGGAACACTCTATTTAATAATTGAAATACGTCGGGTCTAATGGGACTCTATTAAAATTATCATACTAAGTATGTGATAATAGTTTCGCGCTTCTAGTTTATCGTCATAGCGTTACGAATATGTTATGACATTTATTATGTTGACGCTGGCCTTTAGACGGCACGATTCACCTCCGGGGGGGTTGTCGCAACATCTTTGTGAGTTGGGAAATATAGATGAGGTCATGAATTATTGTTATCTATCAACATTTTATGTAAACATGCTAGTAATAAGGTGATTATTAACATTAATTACTGTTTTCTTTCCTAAAAAATTGTTTACTTTTGCAATGAATTGCTATCAAGATTTATCTCGTCATACATATACCAATAACCTCTCCAGTTAGGTTCTTAAGTTTTTTTTTTGTTATGACCGGAGCAAAAAAGAAGAGTGAATCCTCGAAACTCACAGCACTTAGGCTTAGCTTAGGTGAATAGGTAGGTTTGTGCGAGATATTGTAGGTGTTTACATACATTGCTGACCACGTCAATCCATTTAAGTATACGGTATAATTAGTGTGAATTGTACTTAGTGCTAGCATAAAATACGGAAGGTTCGACAAAACTTTCCATATTGGAGAATGTAGACTTTTAACGAAATGGGGTTTCATCCCATAGTGCCAAATTACCTGCTTGTTATCTGACACATTACTTCATAATGTCTATAGTTACGTTTATCGTGTTGCACAACTTGTGTCAAAGGATTTTGGACCTTGCTGGTACAAAATACAGCAGAGTTTCTACATGCGAAACTCTGCTTTATGTTTTACAAGCAAGGTACAAAATCCTATTGACTTTTGAAACCTGGGACTCGTTAGCACGAATGCTTGTTCCATCCGCCGTTTTTGCGGTCAGTTTTCGCCGAGTCACCGTAACAGAGATAGCAGTTTGAAATATCATTGCAAATATGCAATCAGTTCTAATAGCAGATGCCTCCAATACGTATTAATACGTAATCGCACGGAAACGTAGTCAGTATCGAATACCTAGCATAGAACTCGAAGTTCTTTAAATATAAGATTACGCTTTAATAGATATTGCTTTATTTATATATTGTATTCCTAGTGTGTTTCATTGATACCCATAGTTGATTAATTAATTAAATATGTGCATACATTTAATGTATAAGCCTACCGTTTACCTAAGACGGGCGCCTGTAACGAGAAAGGGGCAAAAGGGGTGACGAAAAAGGCTTATCCATACCGGTCGCTACCCGTCGTCGCCATCTCAGTTAAGCAGACGACGTATAATCTACTTACCTACTCATTTAATGTAACAAAGCCTTTTTATATAAGCGATGAAACATGGAATTCATTATAAATCTTTTTTTTTATACCACGTCAGTCGCAAGCAAGCCTATATACGGCCCGTATGATGGTAAGCGGTTACCGCGGCCTATGGACGCCTGTAACTTCAGTGGTAGGTATCATATGGGCGTTGTAGATCCTTTAAAAAATATAGGCAGGGGGAAGTCCCGTATATAATGCCCGACGGCACCTATGGCCGGATACTCGTAATACCTCGGTAATTCTTAATGATTACTACGCAAAAATGGATGAAAAAAATGCGACGGACTCCCTTGCACCCCTTTTAGATAAATCAAATATTAGATAGGACCCATTACAATTTATTGAAATATTATGAGTGTCCGGCGATAGGTGCCGTCCGGCTTTACGGGACTTCCCCCTACACTTCTTTCTTGAAAATCCTCGAAGACTGTCCCACTGGAAAACCTCGGCAGGAAGGCACTCGGGAGCACGTTCCATTAATCATATTTAAGACACTACTGTTGCCAGTTAGGGGTATGCAAATATAGGTACGTGGGTAAAGACATGATAATACTCGCATATATATATGTCACACCATATGAAAATAAAATTTGACGTGACTGCATTGGTGATCTTCTACATAACGCATGGACTTGCAGTGACGAAAAAGGAGATCCGACATAAAACAAATGCAAGTGGTAAGGCAAGGAAAGGTCAACTTTATTTTAAAGTGTAATGAGCATTTTTTGATGTTTATCAATTCGCGATGGAATCATAAATTTTCGACTAAATATGGAATAAACCATATACCTGAAGCAAAACGAAGTCTTTACTTTTTGTGTCTTAAAAAGGATAATACATATACACTACTCACGATAATACATACACTCACGGACAAAGAATACGGGTCGATAAAAAACCGTCATATGTCCTAAAATACTGTGATGTTGTAATTATATTTAATCATGTGATTATCTTTATTTAATTTTTCATCTATAAAGTAACAGGCAAAAAAAGTAACGTTTCCAGGTTTAGATCGGACTCGAAAAAAACAACGTTAACGGAGCGAGATATAGCGAAAATCGACATTTTTGGACATTGATATTTTTATGATAGGATCCTGGAAATTGCTAATACAGTTGGGCAATACGAAGAATAGTATAATATGTAAATAAAACGAATGTAGAATATTTAACAAAACCTATTGAGGCTATTTAAACTAGGGTGACCCGAAATTATTGACCGCGAGTGTATGAAAAATAAACCTTATATTACCTACACTATTTTACACCTCCGCACTTTGTTATGAACCTAATTTGGAATCAGCTTATATATCCCAAAAGGTTCTATTGTTATCAGAAATTATTGCCCCTTCCTTTCTGTGCAAATTTCTGGGCAACGTCTATGTATGTAGATACATTCTAAGTAATAAAAGAAAGTAATTAGGAAATATAAAAGTTATATGTTGCAACGATATTGCCCACTTGTAAATTCACAATTTACGTTCAAGTAGGTACCTAATACCGATAATTCATAAGTTTTCACATTTGTTGCGTCAAACAGCACATTTTCTTTATCATATGAAGAGTTTAACTTTTAGTCCAACCGAATATCAGTGACTTATTTCCACAATCGGTTATCTTTCTTTGTCGTTGTTTCGAAATACGACTTGGTGTCTTAGTTAATAAGACTGATATTGTACTGGAGAGTGGAGTAGAATACGTGCTTGAGACGGTTCCGAGTCGATATCGATTATGAGGGCCCGCATGTCTGTCAATACATTATGTAAATAGAGCTTATCTTGATAAATGTGCTGCCGGGTCGGAGTGCTACGAAAACTTACTAGAATCTATTACGAAGTTTTATCTACACCAATGGGAAGCGTTTCATATCGATTGACATTTAACAGTAGCTTTTCAGTGAAGAATTAACATCGTGAGGAAACACTATCTAATCGAAATAAAGGCCGAGTTTTCCCTCTAGATTGAAAGGTTACAACACAGTTTCGTATTTCTCAGGAATCTTTTCTTTTTGAAAGATGTTCGTCGGTGCTTCACGCGATTTTATCTCAGAAGATAACGCAAAGCTAACTGAAAACTACACAGATCTTATTAATTTTACTGTCGACAGATTGTCGTGGTTGACACTAATCCGTTGTACAAATTTGGTTCAGACCATTATTTTTCTTTTATTCTAGAGTTTTTTATATTGCGACAGCAACAAACAAGCATGATGGTATTAAGCAGATATCGTAGTCTATAGACGCTTTCGACTCCAGGCTCCTATAAGTACCATAAAACTTTAGCGTACAATTTGACAAAATATATAAATATATGTATGTAGAGTTTAAAAACAAGCCTAGATTAAGTTTCCATCGTTTATTAGCCGTTTAAACACTTTATTTTAACAAATTAGTCTTAGCAATTTTCTCCTACGCCATTTTTCTATTTTTTTCTAAAACAAAAGTGCATCACAGCTCATTCATCCTGTTTGATTCATTCTTCTATCACTCAGTCTTCCTCATTAATAAAGCCTTTACACATTCGACCCTACATGTAATTGTTTTTTTATAGTTATTTTGTACCAAAAATACAGCACTATCGCTAAACAAATCCCCTTTTAAGAACTTTTATTTCATATGAACCACTTCTTTACATATCTATATATTTCCTTATATAATCTTGGTCTGAAACAAATCTGTACAACGGTTTAGTGTCAACCACCACAATCTCTCAGCAGTCGTAAACGTAGGAATAGTAACAGTAGGTACAAAATTAATTTTAATAAAAGTGATTTCGTAGAGTGAACAGCTATGAACACAAACCCAAATAATGTTAAATCAGGATTTACTTGATTAAATAATAAAGTTCTAGCACTTTATTCTAATTTACAACTAGTTAAACTTACCTACTACTTACGTATAAGCAAAGCTTTATATGTTCTTTGGTATAAGTATAGGTCGCCGAGGTCATCAAAGCAAATCATGCTGGCCACAAGATATCAGATGATCATGATCACGTCATCATCATTTATGACGTAAATATAAAGAAACGACCGAAGGAAAATGAGTACGTATGCAAAACGTTCTGTCATAATAATAAAATATTCAATATTTCAAAATAATTCAAAAGGTACCCAATATTTTCGGTCACGGTTGTAAATATGAAAATAAACGTCAACGCGAACAAATGACAATCGGAAATTATTCACGAGCAGCGCAATCTGCTCTAAAATTCAGATTGGGAACCAGAGATTAGTTAATTATAAAGACTGCTTATATCTTTATAATGTCGCGTTCCTATAAAATAATGACACTTTACCGACTCCGTAACATGGCACTTTTATTAAACATCATATTCATGTCATGGTATAAATGTTCAAGACTTAAAACTAACAAAAGGTATATTGAAAATGTTTAACAGGACTTAACTCAGCATACATGTTGCAGCAAATATACTGCAACGCTGATTTTCAGTCAAACCCTCCTATTGATATTGGTTAGAATATAAGCACGTTTTTGATGCTTAATACCTACAATATGAGAAGATAAGGAAACTAACGAAGAAGTAAAACGTACGAAGTAGTTAAAAAGAAGAAGACTTTGTTGAAAATTATAGAAAGCAGAAGACCAAAAAGTTTTTATTGCACCTTTAGAACCACCCAGGGGTCACGTGTAGGGTGGCGGTGGGTACTTTCCCTACGGACGTGGTGCAACTTCGACCCCCATACATACACTATGACGACTGGATTAGAGCAATAAAAGAGGGAAAGATAGAGGGAAAAAGAAAAACGGAAAGACCTTAAAGAATGAGGGAAAAAGAAAAAGGAAAATACCTTAAAGATAGAGGGAAAAAGAAAAAGTGCCATACGAAATCAATGGTACAGAATCAGTAGATATACAGATAGGTTATTATTTTAAAGAAACTCGACACACACAATAATGTCAATATTGTCTATATTGACATTTTCAGTCTTTATAATTTACTAGTCTCTGTTGCTAACGTAACGGCCGTATTTACATAGATATCTGTGGCATATTGTAAACATGTCAATTTCGCACCTCGCGCATTGGTGATATGGTCGTGTTTGTCTTGTAAACGGCGTTTGTTTTGTCATAGACATGCGATATGCATGAACACGTGTTTTACGTGGTTGCAAAATCTTTCGCAGATTTTACGTGATTGACAACTATCAAAGACCTATCGTTTCACTACTTTCATAAACCCATTTAACACTCAAAACTTTTATTTCAGAAATAAATAGAGGCAACGTAATTCGACACTTGTTTCGTCAGCTTACATTATCTGTACTTACATAATGCACAAGGTGGATTATATACACAAGTACTATCATAGTAACTTGTTCTTGCATTTTTAAATAAGTCTAATAAGTTTTAGAATATATATGTATAAACAAAGATTTTCATCTCTTGCCATCATTGGTTAGGTTAGTGATATTTAGATAGTAACATCTTCGGTGTCGTATCTTTGTTCGTGGTAGCATCTTCGTAAGTCAGTGTTTTATTTTACAACTAAATAGACTCTATTTAGTTGTAAAATAAAACACAAATAGACAGCAAGTTACAAAATACTCAACGCATGCTACCTAGTCCATAATTCATTATTCGATGTTCCATTTAGATTTGACTAGGTATTTTTGCGCGCTTTTCTTTTGTATTGCTGAAATCACTTTATTCGTATTCGATTTTGAAATGTCAAAGGTCGTATTCTAAATGTATCTGTAATCATATGTATACCACATTCTAATAATATTCTATCGATCTAGACATGCATTGTGCTGTTTAATTATTCAGTCAAAGAGTAACAAACGACAGACGATGTTTGTTTTGACTCATATATGGCGGACTTGGCAAGAACACTGCCTAATCATGTTTAATTATGTGAATGTCCAGTGGTACAAACGGTGATCGGCTCAGTAATGTATAATCATAGTCCGTGAGCCGTTTGCATATTTAGCAACTTGGGCGAGTCCAGAAGGCGGAGTAATCGACAACATTTAGTACAGAGAGCTATCTAGTTAGCTAGAGTAAGTTTGAAAAAATAATTAGATATATTAGGTATAGAGGTCGGGGGTTTTGGTCTGAACCAGGTATATAAATATATTTATACTAATTATTAGATAATTACTTTTACGTTTTTATTGTAAGAGTAAAAAATTCGAACCCTTCACGAGTTATTTTGCAGGGAACGGATTTATGAACAACAAAGTGCCCATTCATCATCGTCATTAACCGAAAGACGTGTGTAGCTCCTAGATAATGCCACCAGGATAGCGGTCATGTGATGCCCGCAAAGCAAGTGTTTATTACCTTAAGAATATTTGCGTAGGTACTTATGGACAACTAGTACTCCTTAAACCTTATAAAATAACTTACTTTACCTTTAAAAACAAATTAATAAAGTAACGTTGATAATTAACGAGATAACTTAATCTGACACTATCTCTCAGACTACGTATAATCGGCGATTGGTAAGCAAGCAGCGCACAACCAAGGTCAGTAACCCACGCAACACCATCACTTCCTCGTTGGCAACCGAGCTTGGGCAACCGCCTCTCACCAGAATTAGGCTCCCGGTTGCAACACCAACTTGAGGCTAGCCTATGGAAACACGTTATAACTACTTAGTTTTGTGATCTTAGATGGCTGTTACTCAGCTCAAGAGGTGTTGGGTCTTGTTTGTATTGCGGTGACACGCATTCGAGGGGAGATATCGCCCTATTTTAAACCCCACGTTCAAGAATAGCAAGGATCAAATAAATAATAACAAACATATCAAACTCGTTCCTATACGATAATCGGGCAATAAGTATAATGTATATTTCAAAAATATCACATCAAAAAGGCAAAATCTCTTTTCTCAAGGAGACACTCACAGCTCATCTCGTATATGATTGCCGACTACTAAAGGTTTTAAGGCGATATTGGTTGAAAGAGACGAGCGTATATTTTTCGTTCACGACAAAACGGGATGCAACACTCTCCGGGAATGGCTTTTTTAGACAAATCTCCATAAATATCCGTCTGTGTGCAGGTTTAAGCTTAAGCCACACAGAGAGCGGGCGGGCGGTGGCGGCGCGGGCGCGGGCGGCGGCGGCGCGGGTGCGGGCGGCGGCGGCGCGGGCGCGGGCGGCAGCGGCGTGGGCGCGGGCGGCGGCGGCGCGGGAGCTGCTTTTGACGGTGGCGGCTGCCGCCAAAGGCGGCTCCCGCGCCGCTGCCGCCCGCGCCCGCGCCGCCGCCGCCCGCGCCCGCGCCGCCGCCGCCCGCGCCCGCGCCGCTGCCGCCCGCCTGCTCTCTGTGTGGCTTAAGCTTTATTAATTTTTCTCTTGTCAGAGTATAGATGAGGTAAAATACCATCATATTAACTTAATCGTGTCTTTTAATAATGCGTTGTTTTAGTAGGCTGAGTAAAAAAAGGTAAATATAGACTCAACTTTAGATTTATTTTCTATCGAGAAAATTTTAAGCAATCATGTTTCGGCTATTGTCAATACCACAATCATATAGTCAAGAATCATATATCTGAAAATCAGTCCCTATTGTTTCCTCGTCTGGCCAGAACAGCTTTTCAAACTTTCTAAATTTCTCGTTCGGCCGTTTCTTAAAGAGGCTTATTGTTAGTCTACCGAAAAACTACCATGTGGACGGAAATCTCCGGTATTGGTAAATGAACGGAATGCCAGCGATGTTAAAGGTTTGGATAAGACAATAAAACAATGAGTTGAAATTTAAGAGGCCCGAACGATTATGTAACTAAACACTATTTCAAATACCGTCGGTGTTCGAGAGGTGTGCGAGGTGCCGGATTAAATAAGTAGGTATAGATAGGGTGGTTGGTCACTCAAGTCTCGTTGAAACATATTATATGAGTTACGTGCAAAGTCATGGAAATAGTAAAGTACTGGAAACAGGTTTTATATGTTTGTGATACTGATGACGCAAATGAAATAAAATATTATACCTATCCATAACCATTCTACATTAGACAACTGGATTGCTGACCTATTAAGTTTGAATCCAATGAAGAATTAATTTCTAATATTATCGTACGTTCGAAAGATTAAGCTATAGTGATTACTTACTAAATGAAACCACATGCAATGTGAATGAAACAGTAAAGATGCGAATTAATGTCATAATTATAATTTCATATAAAGTTTTCATATAAAACGCTACATGTATGTAGGTAAGTAACAACTTATGTACCTACCTAGGAGTTATCCTTCTGTCTCATGTCGTTCCATGATAACTGGGGACGGGATCGTAGCACATATGTAATAGTATAAAGGTATTAAAGCCTATGAATAGGAACCGTTACATGAATCGTTACATGTCCTATCACTCTTTTCGAAGACGTAAATTATTATCTCCCTTTTTTCTAGGATTACAATACTTTGTGAGCTTCTTTAAGTTTTTACTATAAAAACCAACTTAATTTTGCGGTTGGTTCGGAACCCTAAATGTGCGTAGTCCGACTCGCACTTGGCCGGGTTTTTTTTTACTGTTTTCAAATGTATCACATCACATTTCATTTCAAATGTAGCAGAAAATGTATTTTTTTATTGTAGAACTTTATAGGTCGCAACCCCAATGTACTATCAAAGTTTCCCGCTCTCTGATAGTAGGGAGGCCAAGTGGCTAAAATCAAAATTCCGTTTGTACGAGCAGTCGCCTACCGACGACTGGTATCGTTGGATTCAGTGACGTCTCCCGAGTATGGAACTCGATGTCGTCACTCTCTAAAGTGGTGGAGGGGGTAACTATGACGTCACAAAGATGGCGGAAGGTGGTATCAAGTTTTATCGATTATCTCTTTAACTATTCAACGTATTGCAACAAAAGAGGTGTCAAATGAAAGCTCTTTAAATTGCTAATAATTCGTTTTGAGGAATAAAATGTGTAAGTCTAATAATTAAAAAGTTTTTCTTAAAAAATCGTACTTTTGAAAAAGTCATTTTTTTTCAACTGCAAAAAACTCGATGAAAGAGGCCATTTCTGTAAAAAATACTTCATATGATTAAAAATGCTAAATTCATCCTCTATACAATGCTTTTTTAATTATTAGAATCGGTTCATAAATGAGTACGCCAGGGACATTTCGCCACGGGCGGGGCGAAAGTCGCGGCGCGCGCGCGTTTGCTGACAAACGCGACTGTGAAGACATTCTTAAGTGTAGCTCAACAACTACTTAACCGATTTAGACAAGTGAGGTATCATATGAAAGTTCTTTATATTGCCATTAATTTGTTTCAAGTAATGAAATGTGTAAGTAAAACAATCAAAAAGATTTTCCATAAAAATCGTATTTTGGAAAAGGTCATTTTTATTTTAACTTCAAAAAACTCGATGAAAGAGGCTATTTCTTTAAAAAATACTTCTTATGATTGAAAATGCTACATTTATCCTATATATAATGCTTTTTGAATTATTAGAATCGGTTCATAAATGAGTACGCCAGGGATATTTCGCCGCGGGCGGGGCGAACGTCGCGGCGCGCGCGCTTTTTCTGACGAACGCGACTGTGTAGGCTTTCTTAAGTGTAGCTCAACAACTACCCAACCGACCTTTACCAGGTCATCAGTCCACCTTGTGGGGGGTCTACCCACGCTGCGCCTTCCGGTCCGTGGTCGCCACTCGAGAACCTTTCAGCCCCAACGGCCATCGGTTCTACGCGCAATGTGCCCCGCCCACAGCCACTTAAGTTTAGCGATTCGAAAGGTTATATCGGTTACTTTGGTTCTGCTACGAATGACGTCATTTCTGATGCGATCACGCAGAAAAGCTCCCAGCATAGCCCTCTCCATTGCCCTCTGCTGAGTGACTTTGAGCCCATGGTGAGCGACCACGTTTCCGTACCATATGTCATCACTGGCAACACCCACTGGTCAAAGACTCTCGTCTTGAGACACTGCGGAATATTGGACGAAAAGATATGCCGTAGCTTCTTTTCACAGACAGACAGTCTGTCCTAGGTATACATAATCGCCTACAACTTCGAGCGTAAAGCGTCGGATTGTAACAGGAGTTGGTGCTACATGGGCATTTGACTTGATCTTCGTCTTATCCATGTTCATCCTTAGACCAACTCGCTCGGAGGCTTTACTGATGTCATTGAGCATTGTACTTAAATCCTCCATGGTTTCAGCCAAGACTACTATGTCGTCAGCAAACCGAAAGTGAGTGATGTACTCGTCGTTTATGTTGATGCTTAGCCTTCTCCAGTCCAGATTCTAGAAAACATCCTCCAGTGCAGCGGAGGACAGTTTAGGAAAAATATCTCCTTGCCTGCTGACTCCCCGCTGCAGCGGAATGGGTTTCGAGTTCCGGTCCTGGAGTCGGACTGACATAGTAGCGTTTTCGTACAAACACTTCAGTACTTCGATAAAGTGGTAGTCTACCGCTGGCACCGCTGGTTGGCACCGCTGTAGAGATTGTAGTACCGCCCAGGTTTCGATCGAATCGAAGGCTTTCTCATCTCATCATCTTTCTCTTTGCAAACGCTAAACAGAGGGGCAGGGTACTCTTCAGTCTTCTGTATACAGAGTAACATAGAACACATCCATACAGGTTATAACCTGACGAAGCGTATGGTGAGCGTATGATGTGGTCTATGGTACTAAAGCCTCTTCGGAAACCGGCTTGTTCGGCAGGCTGGAAGTCATCTAGCGTGCTGCCAGACGGTTCATAATGACTCTTGAAAACAGCTTGTAGACATGGCTCAAAAGCGTGATGGATCGATAGTTCTTAACAGCACCACCACGCTTGTGTTCCATGCCTTTGGCGTTCTCCCTTCCAGTAAGACAGAGTCGGACAACTTCTGAAGGGCTGTAAGGACCGGTTTTCCACCCTCCTTCAGGAGTTCGGCTGTAATGCCCTGTTGTTTTTGAGCTGTTTAAGAGCCATTCTAATCTCGTACAGGCTGATGTCCGGAATGTCATCGGTATAGTGCAGGGTTAGTCTAGCTCTAGGATCTTCCACTAGACCAACTTCGGGGTCTGCTAGTTGACGTGTATAGCTGTCCATAGAAGCGCTCTATCTCGCTCAGAAGCCCAGGTCTGGATGAGTAGTAGGGAGGCCAAGTGGCTAAAATCAAAATTCCGTTTGTACGAGCAGTCGCCTACCGACGACTGGTATCGTTGGATTCAGTGACGTCTCCCGAGTATGGAACTCGATGTCGTCACTCTCTAAAGTGGTGGAGGGGGTAACTATGACGTCACAAAGATGGCGGAAGGTGGTATCAAGTTTTATCGATTATCTCTTTAACTATTCAACGTATTGCAACAAAAGAGGTGTCAAATGAAAGCTCTTTAAATTGCTAATAATTCGTTTTGAGGAATAAAATGTGTAAGTCTAATAATTAAAAAGTTTTTCTTAAAAAATCGTACTTTTGAAAAAGTCATTTTTTTTCAACTGCAAAAAACTCGATGAAAGAGGCCATTTCTGTAAAAAATACTTCATATGATTAAAAATGCTAAATTCATCCTCTATACAATGCTTTTTTAATTATTAGAATCGGTTCATAAATGAGTACGCCAGGGACATTTCGCCACGGGCGGGGCGAAAGTCGCGGCGCGCGCGCGTTTGCTGACAAACGCGACTGTGAAGACATTCTTAAGTGTAGCTCAACAACTACTTAACCGATTTAGACAAGTGAGGTATCATATGAAAGTTCTTTATATTGCCATTAATTTGTTTCAAGTAATGAAATGTGTAAGTAAAACAATCAAAAAGATTTTCCATAAAAATCGTATTTTGGAAAAGGTCATTTTTATTTTAACTTCAAAAAACTCGATGAAAGAGGCTATTTCTTTAAAAAATACTTCTTATGATTGAAAATGCTACATTTATCCTATATATAATGCTTTTTGAATTATTAGAATCGGTTCATAAATGAGTACGCCAGGGATATTTCGCCGCGGGCGGGGCGAACGTCGCGGCGCGCGCGCTTTTTCTGACGAACGCGACTGTGTAGGCTTTCTTAAGTGTAGCTCAACAACTACCCAACCGACCTTTACCAGGTCATCAGTCCACCTTGTGGGGGGTCTACCCACGCTGCGCCTTCCGGTCCGTGGTCGCCACTCGAGAACCTTTCAGCCCCAACGGCCATCGGTTCTACGCGCAATGTGCCCCGCCCACAGCCACTTAAGTTTAGCGATTCGAAAGGTTATATCGGTTACTTTGGTTCTGCTACGAATGACGTCATTTCTGATGCGATCACGCAGAAAAGCTCCCAGCATAGCCCTCTCCATTGCCCTCTGCTGAGTGACTTTGAGCCCATGGTGAGCGACCACGTTTCCGTACCATATGTCATCACTGGCAACACCCACTGGTCAAAGACTCTCGTCTTGAGACACTGCGGAATATTGGACGAAAAGATATGCCGTAGCTTCTTTTCACAGACAGACAGTCTGTCCTAGGTATACATAATCGCCTACAACTTCGAGCGTAAAGCGTCGGATTGTAACAGGAGTTGGTGCTACATGGGCATTTGACTTGATCTTCGTCTTATCCATGTTCATCCTTAGACCAACTCGCTCGGAGGCTTTACTGATGTCATTGAGCATTGTACTTAAATCCTCCATGGTTTCAGCCAAGACTACTATGTCGTCAGCAAACCGAAAGTGAGTGATGTACTCGTCGTTTATGTTGATGCTTAGCCTTCTCCAGTCCAGATTCTAGAAAACATCCTCCAGTGCAGCGGAGGACAGTTTAGGAAAAATATCTCCTTGCCTGCTGACTCCCCGCTGCAGCGGAATGGGTTTCGAGTTCCGGTCCTGGAGTCGGACTGACATAGTAGCGTTTTCGTACAAACACTTCAGTACTTCGATAAAGTGGTAGTCTACCGCTGGCACCGCTGGTTGGCACCGCTGTAGAGATTGTAGTACCGCCCAGGTTTCGATCGAATCGAAGGCTTTCTCATCTCATCATCTTTCTCTTTGCAAACGCTAAACAGAGGGGCAGGGTACTCTTCAGTCTTCTGTATACAGAGTAACATAGAACACATCCATACAGGTTATAACCTGACGAAGCGTATGGTGAGCGTATGATGTGGTCTATGGTACTAAAGCCTCTTCGGAAACCGGCTTGTTCGGCAGGCTGGAAGTCATCTAGCGTGCTGCCAGACGGTTCATAATGACTCTTGAAAACAGCTTGTAGACATGGCTCAAAAGCGTGATGGATCGATAGTTCTTAACAGCACCACCACGCTTGTGTTCCATGCCTTTGGCGTTCTCCCTTCCAGTAAGACAGAGTCGGACAACTTCTGAAGGGCTGTAAGGACCGGTTTTCCACCCTCCTTCAGGAGTTCGGCTGTAATGCCCTGTTGTTTTTGAGCTGTTTAAGAGCCATTCTAATCTCGTACAGGCTGATGTCCGGAATGTCATCGGTATAGTGCAGGGTTAGTCTAGCTCTAGGATCTTCCACTAGACCAACTTCGGGGTCTGCTAGTTGACGTGTATAGCTGTCCATAGAAGCGCTCTATCTCGCTCAGAAGCCCAGGTCTGGATGAGACAATTTTACCATCCTCAGTTTTTAATTTGGTGAGCTGGCTCTGCCCAATCGACAGATCTCTTGCGAAAACTTTTGAGCCCTTATGCCGCTCGATGGCTTCTTCAATACGTTTAGTATTGAATTGGCACAGATCACGGGTCAGGGATTTGGAGATCTATCTATTGAGCTGCCGATATAATGTCGCATCGAGTGAAGACTGTAGAACCATCCTACTCCTTTACTCGAAGAGCCTTTGAGTGGAGTTAGAGGGCCTATTGGTTCAGTTGGTCCGGTAGGCTTTAAAGAATTTAGACCCTGTGGTATGGACAGCGTCCACAAACCCGTCATTGAATTCATCCACATCGCCACTTAGGCAATCGAGATGGTTCTGGAGTTCCAGCTGAAATCTCTCGGGGTTTTGGATTTGGACTGCTGATGGTCGGAGCGTGGAGTTCATCAGACGAGAGTGCTCTAGCTTAACACATATATTCAATGTGCCTCTTACCAGACGGCGATCACTTCCGGTTTTAACCGTATTGATCACAGAGACATCATTGAATATATGCTTCTTCGTCGACATGATGAAGTCAATCTCGTTTTTAATTGCACCGTCGGGACTCATCCAGGTCCACTTTCTATGCTCACGTTTCTTGAAGAAGGAATTAATCATGTAGAGATTGTAGAGTCCCTCCTTCTCCAAGAAACCAGCCAGTAGTTGGCCCCGGTGGTTCCGACTTCCAACTCCAAATTCCCCCACTCTCAGCTCTTCACCATCTCTCTTGCCCAGTTTCGCGTTGAATTCCAGCAGGTTAAAACCTGACGAAGCGTATAGATGTGGTCTATGTTACTCTGTATACAGAAGTGGTGGTCTGTATACAGAAGACTGAAGAGTATAACCTGCCCCCACTTTTGTGGACTATAAGAAAGCCTTCAATTCGATCGAAACCTGGGCGGTACTACAATCTCTACAGAGGTGCCAAGTCGACTACCGCTATATCGAAGTACTGAAGTGTTTGTACGAAAACGCCACTACGTTAGTCCGACTCTAGGACTGGAACTCGAAACCCATTCCGCTGCAGCGGGGAGTCAGGCAAGGAGATATTTTTCCTAAACTGTTCTCCGCTGCACTGGAGGATGTTTTCTAGAATCTGGACTGGAGAAGGCTAGGCATTAACATAAAGGGCGAGTAAATCACTCACTTTCGGTTTGCTGACGACATAGTAGTCTTGGCTGAAACCATGGAGGATTTAAGTACAATGCTCGATGACCTCAGTAAAGCCTCCGAGCGAGTTGGTCTAAGGATCAATCAATTCTTTAAAAAATGGCTTCCAACAAATTTATGATGATTTCGCCAATGTCACGTGTTCAATGACGTTGTTCGGTAACGACGCCATGACAGTAGATTAAGGGTTTTGTACGGTAAATGGATTCTGCTCGCCGTCGCTCCGGGCACGTGTGCTCACCAACGCGGCGACGATCAAAATCCTGGTCTAAGGATGAACATGGATAAGACGAAGATCATGTCAAATGCCCATGTAGCACCAACTCCTGTTAATACAATCGGACGCTTTACGCTCGAAGTTGTAGACGATTATGTATAGCTAGGACAGACTGTCCAGTTAGGCAGGTCCAACTTTGAGAAAGAGGTCAATCGTCGAATCCGACTCGGCTGGGCAGCGTTCGGGAAGCTACGGCATATCTTTTCGTCCAATATTCCGCAGTGTCTCAAGACAAGAGTCTTTGACCAGTGTGTGTTGCCAGTAATGACATATGGTACGGAAACGTGGTCGCTCACCATAGACATAGACATAGACATAATTAATTGGTAATAATAGGTATTACAAGTCAATTGTACATTCATTATAGATTATATTAATTCGTTTATTCATTACATTGGAAAATTACATACATAAATTACATACATACATACTTATTTATTACATAGGGTCAAAGCCACTCAGCAGAGGGCAATGGAGAGGGCTATGTTCGGAGTTTCACTGCGTGATCGCATCAGAAATGACGCCATCCGTAGCAGAACCAAAGTAACCGATATAGCCTTTCGAATCGCTAAACTTAAGTGGCAGTGGGCGGGGCACATTGCGCGTAGAACCGATGGCCGTTGGGGCTGAAAGGTTCTCGAGTGGCGACCACGGACCGGAAGGCGCAGCGTGGGTAGACCCCCCACAAGGTGGACTGATGACCTGGTAAAGGTCGCGGGAGTCCGCTGAATGCGGGTGGCGCAGGACCGGTCATTGTGGCACTCTTTGGGCGAGGTCTATGTCCAGCAGTGGACGTCTTGCGGCTGATGTGATGGCGATGTGATGATGAAAATAAGGCGAAAACAATTTTTTTTGGATTTATTTTCATTATTTTTTTAAATCTGTGAGCAAGTGTTCTGGCTGTCAACATTTTTTTTATGAAGTAATAAAATACCTTTCATATGACACCTCATTTGTCTAAATCGGTTAGGTAGTTGTTGAGCTGCACTTAAGAAAGCCTACTCAGTCGCGTTCGTCAGCAAACACGCGTGCGCCGCGACGTTCGCCCCACCCGTGGCGAAATGTCCCTGGCGTACTCATTTATGAACCGATTCTAATAATTCAAAAAGTATTGTATAGAGGATGAATGTAGCATTTTCAAACATATAAAATAATTTTTAAAGAAATGGCGTCTTTCGTCGAGTTTTTTCAAGTTAAAATAAAAATGGCTTTCAAAAATACGATTTTTTTTGAAAAACTTTTTAATTGTTTGACTTACACATTTCATTACTTGAAACAAATTAATGGCAATATAAAGAGCTTTCATATGATACCCAATTTGTCTAAATCGGTTAAGTAGTTGTTGAGCTACACTTAAGAATGTCTACACAGTCGCGTTCATCAGAAAACGCGCGCGCGCCCGTGACGTTCGCCCCGCCCGCGGTGAAATGTCCCTGGCGTACTCATTTATGAACCGATTCTAATAATTCAAAAAGCATTGTATAGAGGATGAATTTAGCATTTTCAATCATATGAAGTATTTTTTAAAGAAATGGACTCCTTCATCGAGTTTTTTGCAATTAAAAAAAACTGACTTTTTCAAAAGTACGATTTTTTAAGGAAAACTTTTTAATTATTAGACTTACACATTTTATTCCTCAAAACGAATTATTAGCAATTTAAAGAGCTTTCATTTGACACCTCTTTTGTTGCAATACGTTGAATAGTTAAAGAGATAATCGATAAAACTTGATACCACCAACCGCCATCTTTGTGACGTCATAGTTACCCCCTCCACCACTTTAGAGAGTGACGACATCGAGTTCCATACTCGGGAGACGTCACTGAATCCAACGATACCAGTCGTTGGTAGGCGACTGCTCGTACAAACGAACTTCGTTATTTGACGACTTTTTTCAAATTGGCCTCTCTACTACAAGTCATAATCAGATTAAGTATTTCGCTTGATTTCGCAAAAGATTTAATGAGATTCAGCAACCATTTACCATACACTAATTTATAGGTACAATTTATATTATTCCACTCTTACGTGTAAACACCTATTTTCAAAATAAGAAGTGTCCTTTAGTCACAATCACAATTCAATACGGTGAGGTCAATCCCGTGGAACTCTTTGTCGATGGTACGAGTAATATCAGGGGACAGATAAAACTTCTAACATTTGGTGCGTACAAAATAAGTAAATGAGACGGAAAAGTTTCAAAAATAGATCATCACATTGATGTCATTTATGGAATTATTCAAGAAAGGAGTGTATAAATTTTTAAAAGGGTCGGCAACGCGCGTGTGGCTCCCTTGGGGTTGCAAGCGTCCATGGGCTGCGGTGACCGCTTACCATCAGGCGGGCCGCACGCTTGTTTGCCACCGACGTGGTATAAAAAAAAAAAAATCAGTCGCACTACGGTCTTAGACGAAATTAGTCTAGTAAGAAATAGTACGTTTAATAAAAATCACATAGATATGGAAGCTTATTGATCAAAAACGACACGAGCTCATATTTACAAGACTATTAGGTTAGATAGGTTTTCCACAGCTAACATTATCATTGAGCCCTATAAACCGCCGGCATAATTTTAGCTTGCAATTGCCTTAAAAAACAGAATAAGAAGTTGAAAGTTAGTAGGCCCAGCCACAGAATAAGTAATAGTACAGCCCAGCTTAAGTTTTGTAAACAAGTGAATTTCATTGTAGGTTATTAAAAATACGCTGCGTACATTTTCCGTAATCTCTACAATGTTGCTCAACATTCAGCGTTTTAAGGTCTCAAGTATTACCGGTTCCGTAGAAAAAGAATATGATGCGTTGTAAACAAGCTATTTGTAGATACGTACTTGTTCTCGTATATACGTTAATCCTACACCCAATGAAATGGATTTACATAAGCTCTGGAAACTTGAGACATTCTCATTTAACGATGTCGGAGTGTAACTATTGAGTAAACTGAACCATAACATACTCGTCTAGTCAAAGAAGTTAGTGGGACTAATAATAACCTCTTGAGGTAAAAAATTAATCGCAATCGCATTTGATGTATTGTTAGGAAGCGCCGAATAAAAATAGACCTTTGGTTTTGAAGCAACTGACTTGAGTTGAGAGTATGCGCAAATGTAATTTTAGAATTCTCGTTACTTCTTTGGCAGAAACGTTTGTACAAATACGTTTTCAATAAGTTACAGGCCACATAAAAATCAATTCGAAATAAATATAAAATAGGCGTAAGTATAGGTATTAAAACAGAAAATGCATCAAGAAACGTGTTTGCTGTAGAGACAAAGTAGAGATAAGATTTTAACTGAATAAAAACTACTTGGGTATATTAAAACTTCCTTGATTGGAGTAAAATGGATTTCATTAGTTTAGGTATAATCTTATGTTGCTGCTAAGCTCAAGCAATAGTTACATTAGTAACCATTATCTAGTGGTGAATGTTAAGGCGATAAATCGATTGAAAGCGACACCCTTTGTATTTCGCTCACGATGGAAGCAACCCTCTCCGAGAATGGCTTTTTAGACAAATCTCATTAAATATCTGACTGTGTGCAGGTTTATTAAATTTCCTCTTGTCAGTACCTAGATGAGGTAAAATACCATCATATTAACTTAATCGTGTCTTTTAATAATGCGTTGTTTTAGTAGGCTGAGAAAAAAAAAGGAAAATATAGACTCGACTTTTGATTTATTTTCTATCGAGAAAATTTTAAGCAATCATGTTTCGCTATTGTCAGTACCACAATCATATAGTCAAAAATCATATATCTGAAAATCAGCCCCTACTGTTTGCTAGTCTGGGCAGGACAGCGTTTCAAAGTCTCCAAATTTCTCAGTGTAGCGCCGGGTAAATTTACTTAACATAAAATAAAGCAGGGATCGGATACCGGTATTATTTTCAAACCGGTTTTGGCCATTGACCCCAAACCGAAATGAATAGCGTTTGTGGTTTCGTTCTTGTTTCTGGTTTTCGGCACTCAAAACCGGTTAGTGAAGGAACTGTTCTGGGCCCAATTTCGTTTCCGTGGAACGAAATTAACCGGTTTTCGACGGAGACAACCAGTCTTAACTCGAATTTTTGACAGAGGCCGCCAAGGGTTACTATTATCCGCAGCGGGAGTGCGCTTACAATTTATTTAAAAGCTAATTTATGAATTTATATTAAATTTTAACACTAGACCTGATGTCGAGGGTCTGATGATGTAGCCGGAAGAGAGGCACTGGAACTGCCTAACGGAAAGTGATAAAGTAGTCGAGTTTGGGCTTATTTGTTTTGTTGTCTTGAGTACTTACCTCTGGACCTGATGTCGAGGGTCTGATGATGCAGCCGGAAGAGAGCCACTGGAACTGCCTAAAGGACAGTGCTACGGTAGTCGAGTTTGGGCTTGTTTGTTTTGTTGTCTTGAGTATTTACCACTGGACCTGATGTCGAGGGTCTGATGATGCAGTCGGAAGAGAGGTACTGGAACTGCCTAACGGAAAGTGCTACCATAGTCGAGTTTGGGCTTGTTTGTTTTGTTGTCTTGAGTACTTACCACTGGACCTGATGTCGAGGGTCTGATGATGCAGTCGGAAGAGAGGTACTGGAACCTGGAACTGCCTAACGGAAAGTGCTACCATAGTCGAGTTTGGGCTTGTTTGTTTTGAGTACTTACCACTAGACCTGATATCGAGGGTCTGATGATGCAGCCGGAAGAGAGCCACTGGAACTGCCTAACGGAAAGTGATAAAGTAGTCGAGTTAGGGCTTGTTTGTTTTGTTGTCTTGAGTACTTACCACTGGACCTGATGTCGAGGGTCTAATGATGCAGCCGGAAGAGAGGCACTGGAACTGCCTAACGGAAAGTGATAAAGTAGTCGAGTTTGGGCTTGTTTGTTTTGTTGTCTTGAGTACTTACACATGGACCTGATGTCGAGGGTCTGATGATGCAGCCAGAAGAGAGCCACTGGAACTGCCTAACGGAAAGTGATAAAGTAGTCGAGTTTGGGCTAGTTTGTTTTGTTGTCTTGAGTACTTACCCCTGGACCTGATGTCGAGGGTCTGATGAAGCAGCCGGAATAGAGGCACAGGAACTGCCTAACGGAAAGTGATAAAATAATCGAGTTTGAGCTTGTTTGTTTTGATGTCTTGGGTACATACCACTGGACCTAATGTCGAGGGTCTGATGATTCTGCCGGAAGAGAGCCACTGGAACTGCCTAAAGGACAGTGCTACGGTAGTCGAGTTTGGGCTTGTTTGTTTTGTTGTCTTGAGTACTTACCACTGGACCTGATGTCGAGGGTCTGATGATGCAGTCGGAAGAGAGGTACTGGAACTGCCTAACGGAAAGTGATAAAGTAGTCGAGTTAGTGCTTGTTTGTTTTGTTGTCTTGAGTACTTACCCCTGGACCTGATGTCGAGGGTCTGATGATGCAGCCGGAAGAGAGGCACAGGAACTGCCTAACGGAAAGTGATAAAGTAATCGAGTTTGGGCTTGTTTGTTTTGTTGTCTTGAGTACTTCCCAATGGATCTGATGTCGAGGGTCTGATGATGCAGCCAGAAGAGAGCCACTGGAACTGCCTAACGGAAAGAGGTAAAGTAGTCGAGTTTGGGCTTGTTTGTTTTGTTGTCTTGAGTACTTACCCCTGGACCTGATGTCGAGGGTCTGATGATGCTGCCGGAAGAGAGGCACTGGAACTGTCTAACGGAAAGTGATAAAGTAGTAGAGTTAGGGCTTGTTTGTTTTGTTGTCTTGAGTACTTACCACTGGACCTGACGTCGAGGGTCTGATGATGCAGCCGGAAGAGAGGCACTGGAACTGCCTAACGGAAAGTGACAAAGTATTCGAGTTTGGGCTTGTTTGTTTTGTTGTCTTGGGTACTTACCACTAGATCTGATGTCGAGGGTCTGATGATGCAGCCGGAAGAGAGGCACTGGAACTGTGTAACAGAAAGTGATTAACTAGTCGAGTTTGGGCTTGTTTGTTTTGTTTTCTTGAGTACTTACCACTAGATCTGATGTCGAGGGTCTGATGATGCAGCCGGAAGAAAGGCACAGGAACTGCCTAACGGAAAGTGATAAAGTAATCGAGTTTGGGCTTGTTTGTTTTGTTGTCTTGAGTACTTCCCAATGGATCTGATGTCGAGGGTCTGATGATGCAGCCGGAAGAGAGCCACTGGAACTGCCTAACGGAAAGAGGTAAAGTAGTCGAGTTTGGGCTTGTTTGTTTTGTTGTCTTGAGTACTTACCCCTGGACCTGATGTCGAGGGTCTGATGATGCTGCCGGAAGAGAGGCACTGGAACTGTCTAACGGAAAGTGATAAAGTAGTCGAGTTAGGGCTTGTTTGTTTTGTTGTCTTGAGTACTTACCCCTGGACCTGATGTCGAGGGTCTGATGATGCAGCCGGAAGAGAGGCACAGGAACTGCCTAACGGAAAGTGATAAAGTAATCGAGTTTGGGCTTCTTTGTTTTGTTGTCTTGAGTACTTCCCAATGGATCTGATGTCGAGGGTCTGATGATGCAGCCAGAAGAGAGCCACTGGAACTGCCTAACGGAAAGAGGTAAAGTAGTCGAGTTTGGGCTTGTTTGTTTTGTTGTCTTGAGTACTTACCCCTGGACCTGATGTCGAGGGTCTGATGATGCTGCCGGAAGAGAGGCACTGGAACTGTCTAACGGAAAGTGATAAAGTAGTCGAGTTAGGGCTTGTTTGTTTTGTTGTCTTGAGTACTTACCACTGGACCTGATGTCGAGG
Source organism: Cenopis cana (assembly GCA_951800055.1). Taxonomy (NCBI): domain Eukaryota; kingdom Metazoa; phylum Arthropoda; class Insecta; order Lepidoptera; family Tortricidae; genus Cenopis; species Cenopis cana. The sequence goes on along the minus strand of OX637486.1, from coordinate 6,701,188 downwards.
GTCTGATGATGCAGCCGGAAGAGAGGCACTGGAACTGCCTAACGGAAATTGATAAAGTAGTCGAGTTTGGGCTTGTTTGTTTTGTTGTCTTGAGTACTTCCCAATGGATCTGATGCCGAGGGTCTGATGATGCAGCCAGAAGAGAGCCACTGGAACTGCCTAACGGAAAGAGGTAAAGTAGTCGAGTTTGGGCTTGTTTGTTTTGTTGTCTTGAGTACTTACCCCTGGACCTGATGTCGAGGGTCTGATGATGCTGCCGGAAGAGAGGCACTGGAACTGTCTAACGGAAAGTGATAAAGTAGTAGAGTTAGGGCTTGTTTGTTTTGTTGTCTTGAGTACTTACCACTGGACCTGGTGTCGAGGGTCTGATGATTCAGCCGGAAGAGAGGCACTGGAACTGCCTAACGGAAAGTTATAAAGTAGTCGAGTTTGGGCTTGTTTGTTTTGTTGTCTTGAGTACTTACCACTGGAGTGGAGTGCCTCTCTTCGGGCTGCATCATCAGACCCTCGACATCAGATCTAGTGGTAAGTACATAAGAAAATAAAACAAACAAGCCCAAACTCGACTACTTTATCACTTTCCGTTAGGCAGTTCCAGTGGGTCTCTTCCGGCTGCATCAGCAGACCCTCAACATCAGGTCCAGTGGTAAGTACTCAAGACAATAAAACAAACAAGCCCAAATACCACTCCATTATCACTTTCCGTTAGGCAGTTCCTGTGCCTCTCTTCCGGCTGCATCATCAGACCCTCGACATCGGTCCAGTGGTAAGTACTCAAGACAACAAAACAAACAAGCCCAAACTCGACTACTTTATCACTTTCCGTTAGGCAGTTCCAGTGGCTCTCTTCTGGCTGCATCATCAGACCCTCGACATCAGGTCCATTGGTAAGTACTCAAGACAACAAAACAAACAAGCCCAAACTCGACTACTTTATCACTTTCCGTTAGGCAGTTCCAGTGGCTCTCTTCCGGCTGCATCATCAGACCCTCGACATCAGGTCCAGTGGTAAGTACTCAAGACAACAAAACAAACAAGCCCAAACTCGACTACTTTATCACTTTCCGTTAGGCAGTTCCAGTGACTCTCTTCTGGCTGCATCATCAGACCCTCGACATCAGGTCTAGTGGTAAGTACTCAAGACAACAAAACAAACAAGGCCAAACTCGACTACTTTATCACTTTCCGTTAGGCAGTTCCAGTGACTCTCTTCCGGCTGCATCATCAGACCCTCGACATCAGGTCCAGTGGTAAGTACTCAAGACAACACAACAAACGAGCCCAATCTCGACTACCGTAGCACTTTCCGTTAGGAAGTTCCAGTGGCTGTCTTCCGTTCCGGCGGCATCATATAAATTAGCTTCTAATCTAAATATTATAAGAGTACACGCGCCGCGGGGCCCGCGGGTGATGGTATTTAATACCTGACGACAACGCCTTCAAAAGTGAGAAAGTGACAGTCGTGACATTTTAAACCGGTTTAATAAAGTTCCACGGAACGTTAAAATTCCGTTCTCTTAGAATACTGATAACCGAAATAATTCGTTCTTTCACTAACAGGTATTTTGATAAACCGGTATTATGTAAGAACGAAATCAAACCGGTTTAGGAACAAAATAATACCGGTATTTGGAAACCGGTTCCGATCCCTGAAATAAAGTGGTAAAGTAGTTCTTATACTGATCAATCCATTTTTTTTGGGTTCCGTAGTAAACAAGGAATCCTTATAGTTTCGACATGTCCGTCCGTCCGTCCGACCCCCGTTTTTCTCAGTAACCGTTAGTACTAGAAAGCTGTAATTTGGCATGAGTATGACATATCAATGACGCCGACAAAACGGTAGAATAAAATCTTAAAAAAAACCCCTACATGTAAAGTGGTGATGATTTTTTTTTCTTACAAACCCCATCGTGTGGGCTGTCGTTGGATAGCTCTTTCAAAAATATTATAAGGTTTCTAAAAGCATTTTTTGATTCAAGAATCGGTTGGCGTGATATTAAGCTTTGAAGTGATAATTTTTGTTATGGTCAAGTGTCCCCCACTGCCAGCTAAACGGTGGCTACTATGCATGTGAAAAAAATTACGGTAGTAGAGTATATGATGAATTTAAAAGGAAAACTATCACAGCTAAGTAGACATTACTAGTTAACGAGTAATAGTCGAACTTAAGAAATGTACTTTGCAAAAGCAAACTTTCGTACAATTTCCATTGATACCTTAGAGAATGTTGTTAATGATGTCAAAAACATTGTAAATACTAGTGGCTCTGTGAGCTGTAGACCTCGTGAGTGTTTTTTTTATTTCCAAAACTATGTTAGATATCGAACCTGTAGAGCAGGGGTCGGCAACCTTTTTGCACCCACGGGCCACATAGTAGCTAAAAAAATCTTCGCGGGCCGCAGATGATAATAATGATCACTGTCTGTTGATATCAACTCGAAACAAATTGGTACGTCGTACGCGACAGTAACGTAGTAAAAATTCGCACCCCTTTTTACGTGAAAAACGAGAAAGACGAAAAAACCGACTTTTCACAGATAAACCAGCTAGTTTCCTTACCAAACCCAGATAATTAGCATTTCAACCGCATCGTAATTTCGCGATTATATATCGCGATATAGAATAGCAGCTATAGAAACTTTAAGGGGGGGACGGGTCATAAAGTCATAACACACCTAGATGAAAACGCGAGCGCGAACTGATGCAAATGCGGCAAATACTTCATACGCATCAAGTCATAACACATCTAGATGAAAATGCGAGCGTAGCGTGCGCGAAATTTTTCGAACATTATGATGCAGGTGCGGAAACTACTTCATACGCATCAAGTTATGTAGATGTAAACGCGAGCGCGAAATTTTTCGAACACTGATTCAAACGCGGCAAATACTTCATACGCATCAAGTCATAACAAATCGCGAAATTTTGCGAACATTATTATGCAGGTCTGGAAAATACTTCATACGCATCAAGTCATGTAGACGCAAACGCGAGCGCAGCGAGCGCGAAATTTTTCGAACATTATGATACAGGTGCGGAAACTACTTCATACACATCAAGTTATGTACCTAGATGTAAACGCGAGCGCGAAATTTTTCGAACACTGATTCAAACGCGGCAAATACTTCATACGCATCAAGTCATAACAAATCTCGTTGAAAACGCGAGCGTAGCGAGCGCGAAATTTTGCGAACATTATTATGCAGGTCTGGAAAATACTTCATACGCATCAAGTCATGTAGACGCAAACGCGAGCGCAGCGAGCGCGAAATTTTTTGAACATTAAGATGCAGGTGTGGAAAATACTTCATACTGTCTAACGCAAACGCGGCGAGCGCGAAATTTTTGAAAAAAAATTTAGATAGATTTAACTGTAATAGTTATTTATGTCACACCTGGCCATAAAGCGGCAATTACCGCACGCTCCGCGCGCGGGTAATCCCACTTCCTGGCCAGGGGGTGACATAAAGTTATTTACGATACAAGGGTTGTAAAACAAAGAAAGGCCGATATCGCAGATGTTTGGGGCCCGAGCCGCAGGCGAGGGTCTCAAATATGCGAGAGAGGGCTTTCTGTTTTACGACCCGTGTTTTGTACACAATTTTACGTCACCACTTGGCCAAAAAGTGGGTTTTTCTGATCGCGCAGCGTGCAGAAAAACGCGCTTTTTGGCAAGGTGTGGTGTAAAATATATTTACAAACACATATCTCGTCCTGACCAACTGTGAAAATATTCGTGGTTGGCGATACAGACGCTTTCACGTATGTTAAGAATTTCAAATTTTACCTTTACAAACAATAAAGCACGGAAGGGCCTCGCGGGCCGCCTGTTGCCGACCGCTGCTGTAGAGGACAAACCATAGGTTTTTTTTAGATTACTCGACAAAAATATTCGATGTAATCAAAGAACGTGCTCACAATACTTCACGAGAATCTGTTGTGAAATGCGACCCTTAGAGGTGAACATATCGAAATTCGGCCGCAGAAACACAAAATAATTTATAAAAAAAATGTTTTCTTAAATTTGAAAAAGTGACTCGATAAAAAAATTCTATAGAATTACCGCACCTGCTCACAAAATTTCACGAAAATCGGTTGATAAATGCGACCTGTAGAGGAGAACAAACCAATGAATAAAATAAAAATAAATTAAATTTACAAAAATTTACATGCCTAAAAAATTCTATGTAATCATAAAACCTGCTCACAAAACTTCACGAGAATCGGTTGAGAAATGCGACCTGAAGAGGAAAAAACGGCCGCAGAAAAATACGAAATCATTGATACAAAGTTTGTTTTTTCGAATTTCAAAAAAGTGACTTGACAAAAAAAATCTATATAGTTACCAAACCTGCTCGCAAAATTTCACGAAAATCGGTTGATAAATGCGACCTGTAGAGGAGATCAGCCAACGACGTAAAAAAAAAAATTTAAAAATTTACAAAAATTTACTCTACAAATAAATTATATGTAGTCATGGAATCTGCTCACAAAATTTCACGAGAATCGGTTGAGAAATGCGACCTGTAGAGGAAAAAACGGCCGCAGAAAAACACGAAATCATTGATACAATGTTTGTTTTTTTGAATTTCCAAAAAGTGACTCGACAAAAAAAATCTATATAGTTACCGAACCTGCTCTCAAAATTTCACGAAAATCGGTTGATAAATGCGACCTGTAGAGGAGGACATACAAAAATCCGACCGGACATACGAAAGCATTTTTGTCGAAGCTAAAACAGAGACCTCGTTTTACTCGGTCAACAGAGACCTCGTTTTACTCGGTCAATAAATTCGCAAACTTTTTAGTCCTCATATTGTAACGAGTGGACAACTACGGAACCCTACATTGTGCGTAGCCCGATACGCACTTGGCCGGTTTTTCCTTGAACATGAGGCTCATTTAGGTAAACATCGAAGTTTTTGTCGCTGACCCTATGCCTACTTGACACTTTCAATCATAATTTACTATAGGTGTCAACTATGTATTGGGAATTAAGGTGGCAAGCCTTGGGACATTTACCCTAGTTGTCCACAGTTGTGTGCTTTGTGTTCTTCCTTCTGTCAATCGTGGCATTACTGAATCCGTGGCGACACTCTCATCACACTATTTCGCTTATAATCCAAAAATAATAATCATGCCAAATCTAGAAATTCTACAATTTCGTTGCATTTGCAAGTTGTTGCGATGAAGAGTTATCTATGTAGATACAGAGCATTTTCCAACACAAAGCCAAAAGATTAACAAAGAACCGCCTTAAAACAAAAGATGAACGCGACGACAAATAACCGTCTTATTTTGGTGTTTCGTTCGAATTTCGACGGAATCTTTGTCCGGCGCCCCAATTCAATTTTCTTTGTCTGAATTCATAACCGTATTTACAGTTACAGTTTAAGATTCCTTGGCGTTGCCCAGTTTATTCAGTCATCGGTATGTTTTATGCCTTTATGCACAAAGCAGAATTTCTGAACGGTTTTCGGATAATACGAGTGAGTACAAAATTGAATATTGTCTAAGTATGTTGCTCAATAAATTTTGTAATAAATCGAAAATATAATTTTACTTAGCACACCATTTGTATTTAGAGTAATTATGAATCTACCTTTAATTAGGAGTTTTATAAGGCTCTTCTTTGAAAAACTACTGTGGCATAGTAATTAGCAAAACACTGTAATTTGTATTATTAAACGCATGACAAAAATACCATACATCGGTGACGCCCTGTCAATTTCATTAATAGTTGCAGGAAGTGAAGTAGGCATGTGAATTACGTACAAATGGTACTAGTGCCCTTTAGTACAAATTTCAAGAGACAACAACACACATATGATCGTGTCGAGTGACAGGTGAAAAACCGGTAGAACCTTTTATCCCTTCAATGGCAACCGATTGAAATAAATAAGTGTATTGTACTTAATACTTATTCAGCTCACGTAGTAAACAAAAGACACGGCAACATGGTACGTAAATACGTACTCGTATGGGCGCGCGGTAAAAACTATGGATTAACATATAAATTGCATCTTACGAACAGATATTTTCATCGCCTCAAGGTCTCATCACTATGGGCTTTATGTTAGCATGCGTGTTTGCATCGGAATAGTCGAACACGGAAGTTGCTTTAATTGGTCTAGTGAGAATCAGCATCGTCGTAAAAAATCATATAATATAGTCCTTCCTTATTACTCGTGAGCGTAGTCATAAATTAATATGATACATGCCCAGCACCAACTGGCTATTTCTGATTTACCCTGTAATTTGCAAGAGCCAGCAAACAGGCAATGTATGTTGCAACTCTCTAATCACTGTATCTCAAGAATACTTTATTGATAAAATTCTATTGCTTATAAGCGTACATGCACACTGTACGTCTAGTAAAATCCATAATTCGGCGAAGTAAACTGACAGATAAGATTTTGCCGGGATGTTGAAGGGACGGTATATTATATCGATAAAAAAATATCGATAAGTATAACGTTGTACTACCAAATTTAATCCAATGTCGTAATCTTTCAAGTTTCTGGCCACTAAAGCCTCATTAAACGGGACAAAAGTAAAATTCAAAATTCAAACATTTATTCTGCAAGTAGGTCTCAAGGGCTCTTTTAACTCTTTTAGTAGTATTTAAATATAAAGTTTAGTCCTTTAAATATGAATAAATCATACAATTTAGAAATAATTTTATTTTGTCAAATTCAGGGCATCTTAGATTGAGAGAAACACTACTGATTTCGATGTTCAATGTTCTCTGCAAGCCTAGATGGTTAGCTTACGTGCCGGTAAATTGGGCCGTAAGATCGGTACGTCTAGTGAGGCCTTAAATAATATCGAAATGAACAGCACTGGCCGTACTGTGGCAACATTTGTGGATTTTTACTTGTCAAACAACTTCGCCTAATTGTGGGGTCGATCTCGCGCACTTAGGGCGCGGCCACAATTATTGCTTTGCGACGTCGCATCGCAAAAACGACGTACTAGATCTTAATTAGATTTCTGGAACAATGTGTACTCATCCTACACAATTATGGGCGATCGGCGGATCGTGAGGTAAAACAACTGTTCATTATGCCAATATTACACATGTTACAATTGCTTTACTATGCAAAGCGTAATTTGCGTAGCGTAAGCTTACCAAATTGCGTGTTCGGGAGATCTCGAACGATTACCATCCGATACAGTAACAATCATGTGAACCGAAAAACAATAGTCATTATGTACTCAATATGATTATTTTAATTCGTACAGCATTTAATTTCGAAATTGAAAGTTGCGAATATTATAGTTATCATCATCAGCCTATATATGTCCCACTGCAGGGCACAGGCCTCCTCTCATAGATGAGAGGGATTGGGCAGTAGTCCCCACGCTGGCCCAGAGCGAGTTGGGGACTTCACATACAACTTTGAATTTCTTCGCGGATGTATGCAGGTTTCCTCACGATGTTTTTCCTTCACCGAAAAGCTAACGGTAAATATCAAATGATATTCCGTACATAAGTTCCGAAAAACCCATTGGTACGAGCTGGGATTCGAACCCACGACCGCCGCTTGACAGCCGCATGCTTGAACCACTGGGCTACCGTAGCTTTAGCTTATTATAGTTATATATAAGGTATAATGATACATTTATTACACAAAAAACACATAATATAGAAAATAAACAAAACAAGAATAGATCTAACAACTACTTAAACCTAACCTAAACTAAATACTTAAATTGTAAGGGCATGCATCGCCCAAGTCGCTGCCACTGGGAAGGGTTCCCATAAGGCTGGCTGCGTTGCCTCGCTGAATGGCAATTCCGATTCGCTGAGCGAGGAACGAGCCAGCCCTACGGTCACCTGAGGACCGGATAAGCAAATAACTTAATCTTTTAAAAAGTTTAATTGCATCCGGTCCCCACGGACCCAGGGTCTCCACTGCAAACGCCGCAAATATGTAGCTATCGCCAAGAGTAACATATTTGCGGCGTTTTGCTGATTCGGCCACGGCGGCTGCTCCACCGGCCCTCAACGACGTCGTGCCCAAGTGGGGCGGCGCTAGGGTGTCCACGCATGTGGCATCCCAGACTAACGGCCGTCCCTGATGCCAGGGCACGAGAGTCATCCCGTCGGGTCTCTTGCCATCGTCACGTGCAAGTCCATTTGGCTCTAAGGTGGCCGGTACACTGACGCTGACGAGAGCCCGACGGATGATGTCGTTGAGGCAGGAGTGGCGGGACATGCGGCCGTTGCTTTTTGGGCAGGCGAGGCCATGGTGACCTGTCCTGTCGACTGTAGAGCCACAGTGGCAACGATGAGGTTCCACAATGTTGGCCCCGAATCGTAAACCAACAGCCAATCGGAAGCTGTTGGGGTCCAATAGATTCCCATAGTTGGCAGATGGGTAGGCGTGGAGCCAGTAACCTGACTCCCTTTCTGTGATTGCCAGCATACGTACATATTATTGAAGTGGTGGTTATAAAAATCACGCCATTATTATAGTGCGTATCATCCACGAAGGCGCGCCCCTCCACCGTCCATTCCGTACAATTGCGCATAGATTAGTATGAGATTCGCTGTGGAGGGGCGCGTCGTCGTGGACTATATCGGTTATTTTATTACGTATAGTTACCTAATAAAAAGTTAAGTAGCTTACTACGTGCTAAGTGAATCCTAGTAGCCAGAGAAAAAAGTCAATTTTTTGCTATTAGAACTCATTTCCTTGTTTTTTACATGAATAATGAACCTATTATAACTTGAAATATATTCTGTTTATGTGTCGAATATCCGGGTCATGTTCATTCGTTTGCCTACTTTGGTTACTAATGGCTTTTTATATCTGTCATGAAGATGAGACCGAAATAACATATTGTGTCTTATAATGACACGATTCACACGTAGGGTATACAACTATTATTCAGTTATGTTACCGTGATTATGACGCTCAGAGACCTTATACATCTCGGTGACATTTTACAAATTTCATAAACAACCAAAGACCATACACATCTCTATTTTCCTTTTTAACGATTTTGTTTATATTTTCCTTTTTAACGATTCTGTTTATGTACCTATTGACATTGAATTTGTTAATTAATGACATTGTAGCTTTGTGAGTATTGTTAATTAACAATTACCGATTGACATGTAAGTGCCATGATTTTGATTTTGTGAACGTCTATTTAATGTACAAAACCAGTTAGACTGTGGATTAACTAGTTAATCTGCAGATTATAGTTAGGATTGTGACCGTTAAAGTGGAAATAAATTGTTTCACTTCTTATATTAATAACTAGATAGGTAATCTCCAGTATTCTACACGTAACATAAACCCAGACAGACGAAACGCTTTTTTTTTACCGTATACCTAGATATATGCATAGGCGTTCGTCTGCATTAGTTAGGAAGCATTGAGACTATGTACATAGTAGGTATAGGTAACCAGGTAGGTATCTAGTTAAAGTAACAACTGATATCATTTATTGCTCTTTAACGGACTCGACCAAGATAATCTGCAAACCAACCAGTTACTCTATATATTCTAACTAATTTAAGCACTTTAGTGGAAAAATAGGTATGCATTGTTAAAAAAGTTTTGTAAGGATTATATTCAGCGTAATTTTTTAAAGGATATTTTTCTGTGAACTTCAAGTTATTATTACATTAAGATTTGCAACGACCCACATTTATATATATATTTAATCTTGTATTTGAACGGGGCGAGCAAAACAGAAGGTGGGTAGGTATGATAAGGCTCTTGTGTGTCGTGTCCATTCTCAGATGATCTCAGATGTGAAAGGGCAGAAAGTGTAAGTGACCAACAGATTATGACTTATCTTAATATTCTACGCATGTACTCAGACAAACCTAGGTACTCAGACAAAACGTAAACTATAAACATGTAATAGCAACTTGCACTAACCAACAATAAACCTTATGTTGTTACAATAGGTTCACGAATGGTCAGATAAGCGTAAGTATGTAGGTACTTACGTATGCAACGCGGTTATCTAAGTCGGGTTGGATCAGACACCTATGAACCGTACGGCCGTAAATCGGTCACCGATCGCGCCATGACATAACCTAACCTATAGACAGTATACACAACGACATATAACATTCATTAGGTACTCACCGCAAATTGTTTGGCCTGTAGTGACGGTTCCCTGTCACATGAATCACGACTCAATGGAATAATAAACATTTAGTTTTTTGCACTCTTCAGGGTGCTCAAAAATCGTGTTCAGGTATTTGTGGCCACCTTGTTTGCTCTGAATAGTTTTACGGCGGCGACTGTACCTATTTGTTTCACAAGCTTAGTGAATTTAGGACCATGCCTATTATGTATTAACAGTACATAATAATTAATTATTGTAACTGTGAGCGTTTACAGTTACCTCCTATATTTAATTAGTTGTGTTAACAGTGAAGGCCCGGAAAAACGTGAGATTGCGAAAATAAATTTAATTAAACATTAAGAACGTGCGAAAAGTAAATAATAATACCATATCAATCATTTAATAATATATAGGTAGTTTAGTACACGTCAGAAGAATAACAATTACTTATAGCAATTTTTAAATACCTTAAGGTAAATAATGAAATGAGACCACTCAATGTTATATGATATGACCAATTTAAAGCAGTGTAGAAGGCAGGTATAGAATAGCCATTTGTATTAGGTATGTCCACTACATTCTTGTATATTTAATATATATATATATAAGAAACATGTCTAAGTGGTCATTATAATTGTCTTTACTTACTGTAAAGACTCACGGTATAATAAATGCCAAGAAAGATATCTTGGAACTTAAAAGCATTAAAGCCTATAATGCATGACGCATCCTATGAATACGAGTCAGTAGTCATAGTTCATTGCAAGCAGCGAAGAATACGTAGATACGTCAAAATTGTATAAACAAATACTCGTTTAAGCTATTTAGAATAGGCATCAAATATGGAGTTATAGGTATGTCATTTATAGTAATTTCCAGCTACGTATATGACTTAAACTTACTTTTCATCATGTACTTATGCCTTTTTTGTTAGTCGTAGTTAAATAGAAGACTTTAAGAATAATATTATGAAATACTTTTTTTCTTGAACTCCTACTAGTTGGTTATGTAACGTCACGTTAGATCTAACCGTAATATTTCATAAATAAAAATGAAATTTATGTCAACCTTACGCATTAAATTAAAACTGCAATTTTATGTCTCAACTCATCATCATATCAAATCAACTGAAAGGCGTCCACTGCTGGACATTTTGAAATAGTATTATATTTCCTTCTTCCTTATACCCTTTTCCATTAGAACCACAAAGCTAAAGTCCGCTACGATAAAAAAACAATCGATACACACCATTTCACAGCTTCACAGCTCTGATACAAGGCTATTCACAGCTTACTTAACTCGGCGAATTCATAAACATTGTCAGAGCAATGCATCTCATAATTTATTCGAGCAAACCTACGTGAAGCCTACACACGCTTTCATGACATCACCGTGTACTTTGATCAGCATGTAAATCAAACCATAGTCGTTTTACAATTTTGTGTTGAACAAATAATATTTTTTGCCGCGATTATATTTGACGCCGGTATTATCTACGTGTGTTGCCTTAATTAAAACTAAAATCTATTGATTTATCTTCCTCGCAGTAATGGTTTAGGTACGTTAAATCAAATTTTACTTTATTTCCATCAGCAGAAGATAGATTTTTCAATAAAACCATTAATTAAGTTACGAGGTGTGCTCGGCTTTGGAACTCCCAACATTTCGGCGGCTCACCGTCCATTATGTCCTGTCAGCCCTAGGATCGATGTAATGAATCGTTTTAGCCGATTGCTGGTAAACTTTGCCTGTTTGTTCGGATTCCAACTGTCGGAACAAGGAGTAGCGTCAGTCGGGCAATAAACTATTTCGTCATATCGTATCCCACACTCTAAATTCAATGATTTTCGACTATACAGTGCGTAAGCCAAGGTTGCTTTTATAGCATCTTCTAAGAGTGAAATAAGAGGTTGAGTAAGTAAGCATCCGAACATAAATTACCTCGGCCCGTCCGAATTTCACACCTATTTCGATGCCTTGCACGTCTGAGCTCAATTTTCAAGCCTGTAAATTTTAAAGTGGTTCTGGTAGGTATGTTCTCTGTGTCTAGATTGTATGCAGTTCAAGGATTTACGTGGGCTTCTACAAAGAGGTTAAGTTTACGACTAACGAAATCCCATTACTGAGAATGTTGAAATTGTGGATTTTTAATTTTTATTACATTTAAAAAAGGTTATAATTGGATAGCGTTCAAATTTTTTGACCATATTTAAGGCTTATTTCTTCTACAATTTACCTAATACTTTCCGTAATAACGCGAAAGTTACACAATTACCCAATACCCATTTAAAAGGCATGAAAATTTTTCGTGTCCCAAGTTACAACGTTTCAAACCTGCCTATCGCCAGCATGCCCCCAGGCACCCCAGGTGTTAACTGATAATTGTGTAATAACTATTTATTATTATTATTGTTTTTTTGTGGGCCTTCTATGCCGCCTCCACCAGTCATTCATATATTGAGGCAACCCATAAAGTTCTTCGCTTATATCCGTTGCTTCAAGCAATTTCCAGACTCTTTGGGGCGCAATCTGTTGTATCTCCTCTAGATGCATGATATGTGCCTCCCTAGGTACGAGTAGATACTTATTATTATTATTATTGGTTTTTTGTGGGCCTTCTATGCCGCCTCCACCAGTCATTCATATATTGTGGCAATCCATAAAGTTCTTCGCTTATATCCGTTACTTCAAGCAATTTCCAGACTCTTTGGGGCGCAATCTGTTGTATCTCCTCTGGATACATGATGTGCCTCCCTAGGTACGAGTAGATACTTATTATTATTGTTGTTGTTTTTTTATGGGCCTTCTATGCCGCCTCCACCAGTCATTCATATATTGTGGCAACCCATAAAGTTCTTCGCTTATATCCGTTGCTTCAAGCAATTTCCAGACTCTCTGGGGCGCAATCTGTTGTATCTCCTCTGGATGCATTTTGTGCCTCCCTCCTAGGTATACTTCTTTTACCCATAAGTGTTCCAGAGGAGCAGAGGATAATGAATGTATAATAAATAGTTAACTAGAGTTCATTTGACGTTACTTTGGCACAGGATTCGCAAACTCTTCAAAATCTAGGGGGCCGATTTTTGAGTGTCAAACGCTCTTTTTTCACTCGACATCTGTCAAAACACCATAGTTTTTTGTCAGATCTCGAGTGAAAAGTCGAGTGTTCGACACTCACAAATCGGCGCCCAGCTCAGAAAATAAAGTGCCATCAAAAATGCAATATGTTTCCAATGTTTCCACTACGTTAAGTTCAACTTCGTTTTTATAAAACAGGTTCCGCGCCCGTAATGCCTGCGTGTCTGCCTCGCAAATTACTTGCTCTAAAAAAGCTAAAATAAAAACCAGGTATTGAACTGCAAGAGGAAAAGTCAATTCGTATGCAACGAGCATAGCAATAAAAACTCAAATTGATTATTAGGCATTTAGTATATTGATATACTGTATTCATTGCATACTCGATCGAGTACCTGTATACTGTACGTTGTACGTAGGGAGTATATTTGTATATCGGTGAGCCTAATTGTACAACGCTGTACATAAATAAGGATAAGACTAATTTATAGGTAATGATGGCAACATAAGCTCCCAGATAAAACCTGTTACTAGAAATGTGGAGACCACTTATTCAGTATTAAGATTAAAAACTGGTAACGAGATATTTGCATCGATGCAAGATTGTATGATACATTTTAAGTACTTAAAAAAGTCTTTACGTGGGTTAGTAGGTAAACAAGACTTTATTTCAGTAGTCTTCAAAAAGAATAGTTATTTGTTATGCAAGGCTGCAAAGTTGATTTTTGGCGCGAGTGTTTGTATTGAGAGCCGAGCTAGCGAAGGATGTAAGATTGAACCACGAGCGACGCTCGTGGTTCAAAAATACAATCCTGAGACGCCGAACAACTTTGCTGCCGAGCGCAACACGAGGAAATACTTTCATTTATAATTCAAGATGTACTCATGTTCTATAAAGGGTTGTATAAATTTCACCCGTTACAAAGCATTTCGTGGATTATTAACATTTAACTGCATCAAAGAGCCTAATTATTAATGTTGAGTACTGTGGTACGAAATACTCACGGCTAACGGCAAAAAAAAATATATTTCACTCATTTCCAAACTTATCAGGGGTTAAAATTGTAATATAAGTATCTTCTGCACTGAAATCAATTAATTAAATTCATTATTTTGATATTATTCTAACTCAACAACAAAACAAAACAATATTTAAATATCTTAATCTCTCGCATCGAGTTTTTTTCTTAAAAACTAACTTTTTAAACGATGCGTTCCGAAATTGCACTGAGCGTAAAATATTGAAACATATAAACATTTCAAATATGTTTCTTCGTGTTATTTCTTTATAAATAAAACGTAATTATTATTGAATATCATCAAATTAAGCTGGAAAAAGTATTAATATCATTATAAAAAATAAAACAATAATAAACTGCACCATTAGGTACATGATATGTATACTTCTAAACGCTTAGGAATGACCTGTCGTTTCACTTTATAGAAAAAAGTTGGAACTCATGGAACTGCGTAACGTTCGAATTTCAAAATCACTTTGCACGCTAGCGTGGAAAGTGGACTTTTGCACGCAGATTTGAAACGATAAAGAAAGCCTTTCCGAGCGGGTGAGATGAAAATACTATTATAGGGTTGCCATAAATATGGGGTGCATGCTTATTTATTTATTTATCGAATGGCAATTATTTTTACCTAGCTGGTCTCTACTAGTGACGTACTTTTTTATTCAACACAACATAAAATATATCAACATAGGAACTAAAATAATATTATAACTAATTTAAAAAAAGGTCCCCAAGATCGGAGCCCTGTGGAAGGGTTCCCATAAGGCTGGCTGCGTTCCCCCTTTGGATGGCTATGCCGATCCGCTGGCCAAGGAACGAGCCAGCCCTATGGTCCCCTGACACCTCGGCCAGCCTTTGGGATAGTTGCCCAAAAAGGCGGTGGGCACCGGCGCTCCACGGACCCAGTGTCTCTACGGCAAATGCCGCAAATATATGTCGGTCTGTCAGGCCGATGTATTTGCGGCATTTCGCCGCCTCGGCCGCTGCGGCTGCCCCGCCTGCTCTCAATGATGTTGCGCCTAGGTGGGACGGCGCCAGGGTGTCGACACAAGTAGCGTCCCAGATAAGGGGCCGTCCCAGTCTCCAGGGCACAAGGGTCATACCGTCGGGCCTCTTGCCATCGTCACGAGCCAGGCCGGGCGGTTCTAATACGACTGGCACGTTGGCGCTGACAAAGGCCCGACGGATGATATCATTGAGAGAGGCGTGGCGAGGCAGACGACCGGCGCTCTTGGTACAAGACAGCCCGTGGTGACCGAGGCTATCCACCAGAGCTCCACAGGGACAGCGGTGGGGTGCGACGATGTCTGCACCCAAACGCAGGCCGATAGACAACCTCAGTGTATTATTATCCAGAAGGGTGCCATAATTGGAAGAAGGAAAAGCATGTAGCCATGAGCCAGACTCCCTTTCCGACACAGCCAGTAACCGTGCTTTTTCCTGGCTGGACTACTAGTTAACTATGGTTTTCAATCCGGGACAATTCGCTTATTAACCGGGACAACGGGACACCACGTTTCAAACCGGGATATGTCCCACTATATCCCAGCGTACTGGGATGTAATGGCAACCCTATACTAGTAGGTAATTTATTATAATCGGTTTCAGCTCGCATTCATAGAAAATGGCTTTAATCAGGTAGCCAGATTAACTAGGCTTAGTTTTAACCCTTTCAACGACGCTGTCAGTCAAAGTTGATTGTGTGATTGAGTTGATTGAGTCTAGGTACTTGTCTCGTTTGACAAATAATTATTCACTGACGAAATAAGTAAAACTTATAAAAAAGTAATGTTCTAGAAGATAAATGAAGAAAATATAATGTGGGAAAATATATGCCATAAATGATTAAAATTGTAATGTAATATGTAACATATCCATTTAAGTTTGAGCAATCCTGTGACCACAATTGTCCTTTTAAGGTACGTATTAAAAAAAAAAACTAAATCAGTTATTAAGTCGATTGCTAACAATTTGAACGCAGATAATCGAAGAAGCGTGTTAGGCGATAATTATGTGATCATTATAGCGTACTCTAATGCGATAATAGACGTAATAATTGACGCCATACCTACCTACGATTATACGCTGCCAATACATTGTTGACCAATATTTGTTGTCCTACTTCAATAACGCCTTAAGTCAGGTTATCATTATATGTTTTGTTATGACTACGTATTTCTCTTTTTATATGTTAAAATAAATGATGGTTACAAATAATCTGCAGTGTCCTTGTGTTTATCAATTCCAAAACATTAAATTGCCCATTTACAATCTTGTGAAATGCCTGTGATGCAATATTCGTTACAAGCAATTTATTAAAACAGAGCTTAATTTATTGGCTTGATTGTCTTAATGGATTGGTTCACAGGTGGTAGAGCTGATAGAAATCAATCACAACATTGCAGAAATAAGAACAGTGTATGCACATGTTATTTCAACGTAGTATATCGCAACCACCCGATCCCGTAATTTACTCTACGGGTAGATAAGGCCTTTCAAAATATAATATCTAAGTCATTTCCGATTATGGAATGAGCTTGCTGTAGGTGAGCTTGTCCCGAGCGACTATTGAAGAAAGGAGTTTTTTTTCACGGTTTTTAATTTACATCTGCGATCGGCTGTTCGGATTACCGTCAAGAAGGCTGTAGGCTTCTATAAGGCCGTTTTACATTGTGCAAGAACTCGCATGCAATTTTGATTAGGTACATTGCGCACTGCGGGCTACCGAGGGCTACTTACCGACGAGGACGATCAAACCCCGCTATGTAATGAAAATCGCATGCAAGTTCTTGCACAGTGTTAATAGGCCTTTACAGTTGATGTTGTAAAAAAAATATTATTAGAGGTATAGGTTGGGGATTGACTATTGGTTAAGGGATTTCAGCCAACTATGTCTCGCCTAGCAGATAAGGTTCGCGTCGCGCCTAACACCGAGAGGTACGGGTGCTGCAGTCGCAGCGTTTTGGTTTTTTATTATTAGTGTTCATACGTAGGGAGTAATGTGCTTGTTTTGTTACTACCGATGAAAATAAGTTAGGTACAGGGCAAGGTGAACAATCAGTTTATTAGACCTTTCAGGAATTTTCTATTCACTGTAGACTGTAACTTTTTTTTGCTCTACTCTAAGACGCATACTATAATATTTTATTAAATACTCGCAACTCTTCAAGGTAATGCAAGTGAAACATTCAGGCAGGTAGACACTTCCACTGCCAAGATAAAGCACGCTTGCTGAATACGCGTGTCCTTACAAAACACAAAACTGCACGGTTGTGAGTAACGACGTGCCTACCAAAATGTGTGTGAAACGTTTCGCAAAGCGAATTTCACGGTGAAGCGAGATTAAATTATTTTTTTTGTTGTTAGACCGGTGCTTTCATTGGTCTACTTAAATATTTTAAAATCTACGCATGCTAGATATAGAGCTAAACAACGAACAAAGTGTCTTTGGGCTACCAGATCGGCCCCACCACAACCTCAGACCAGAACCTAGCTTCGTCAATTAGCTAAGTCGAAAGGAAATTATTATGATATATACTTATTGTAAAATGTCTACCTATGTTTTTACGGCAACCTCAAATACTGTGTTGTCACACAGTTGTTCCTTGTCAGGCACAGAGAGGGAGATACTTCACCTTTCAGTTCGAGGGAGGCTCTTTAATGCTTTGCTCGGCGTTTTTCCGGGCATGAGACCTAGCTAGATCGTTTGCTCATCCCCGAAAACCACCGCATATCAAATTTCATCAAAATCGTTAGAGCCGTTTCCGAGATACCCGAAATAAAAAAAATAATAATAAGACAAGAATTGCTCCTTTAAAGATATAAATAAGATGGGCATTTTCACTTTAAAGTACACCCCCTACTTTTTTTTTCGGATCTCGGTGATTTTGGGTATTCTGACTCAGAATCACGAGTACTATCCATTTCCGCGAAGAAAAAAAGTGTCCCGCCAAAAAAAGTACGCTTTTTTCATACAGTTTATATGGCTCGTCACAAAACTGACACAGAAAATTTGTATAGAAAATCAAGGACATTTTTTTTCTTCATCCGAATCAATAGTACTCGTGATTCTGAGTCAGAATACCCAAAATCACCGAGATCCGAAAAAAAAGTAGGGGGTGTACTTTAAAGTGAAAATGCCCAGATATATAACACATATACGTGCAAAAGGATTACCAATCAACTACCTACTTGATGATGGTTTACTTCAAAGAACTATGCCATTCACCTCAATCAATATCAGGGAGCAAGGCGTCAACAGTTGGCACGTAAATAGATAATGGGAAGCATTGCATTCGCTATCGGGCTTTTTGGTCGTTTGAAACTGGTAATAACTCAGCCATACCTGCAGTTTACGTCACGAGTGCAGTTCTAGTACAGTTTTGTTGCGGTAGGTTGCTTAGTTGTCACCTAGATTTCATATTTGAGGTGACTGCAACGATTGAAACCACTGCAACTTTGCCTGGTATGTAAATGTTACATTTGCATTCCATTGTTTTATTTGAAATCGAACCCTTGTGACACCCGCGAGGTGAATTAGGGTGCTATTCTAACATCATAATAAGATCCGTGGTACAGCTGCTATCACAAACATCTGTAGAATTCAGGGTGATCAAAACTATCTTTAACGTTAGACAATATATTCGTTTTCAGATGTGTGTAGGCTCCAATCCGCTGAATGGCAACTGTATGTATACCCTTTCGAGAAGTCGAGCCGTTTTTAATCTACCCATAAGGTAGTCCTAATGATTGACACCTCAATACCTAACCGACGACAAGTTCTTCACCTCTATTATTATGACATAAGTCACATAAATAAGCACCTAAGCCTAAGATTGAAAGCGTCGACTGTTGGGAAATTTACCAAGGTCATAAGACGCGTTGAGCTCGTCAATTTACTTTTGACAACGGACAAGTAGCAGAGTGGATTTAATACCCCTAATTTACATGTACAGCTAACGTCCAAAATATGTATTCATTGTGCGCCTTATTACAACCGAATAAGGTGCATAATTGTAAATTAACATGTCTTTGACGTCTGCTGTACCACGAAATATATAGCTACCTATATATTTCTTAAGGTAATTAACTCAACGTTTGGCCTAGATGAGCATCTACAATCACCAAATAAACAAGTTTATGATATCATTGCGAGATCCTCTTCATCAAAAAACTTACATCACTCATCTTACTTTACATTTGGCCGTAACTAAATCGATGAAATATTGCATTGAGTCGACGAGGCTGAAGACATTTGGACTGACAATGCAACTTATGAATGTATAAGTGTTTTGGCAAAAAAAAACCGACTCTATATTTCTATGTTTGTAACAAGTGCTTCTTTTAACTTTTGATGTCAAATTCTCGGTTAAATTGACTACTTGCTACAGTTATAGCTGAGCAGGTAGGTAGAATATTATAGAATAATGGAAAAGATGAGGTATATGAGACATTTGTAATTATGTAATCGGTAATTTGCAACATCGTAATGTTAAAAACAACATGAAAGTTCTAGATAAAATATACATTTCTGGTTCTCGACTTGATTATGTGGAACTCACACCCTACCCCATTCACCCATGAACCATTTGTAAATTTAAATTAGTAGTTTGATGTGTTTTTTTTTGTTGTTGTAATTTTCCATGCTAATAATGACATTAAAATCTACCTGACAGTAAAATAACAGAAAAATCAAGGTTGATGGGAGTATTATAAGTGACTCAATACACTAGAATGGAGCAGGAAACTAATCGATCACAATAATACAATCGCATTTCATATGCATACGTTTTAGAACGTCTAATATGCAAGACTCAAAGTCGCAAATTGTATTTCCGGACGTGACCGGCTCTAGGAAGACTAACGCCCTTGCATATGTCCGCATGTCAGGAAGTTACAAAACCGTATATTTAGACCGTTTCCTAGATTTTAATGCGCGTCTTTGTCATGTCTAAGTATACTACATATTAATTATAGTATGATAATGCCAGACGACGTAACAAAGGTTACAGGACGGATGACTGTGTTCACTGACTCTGATCGTAAATCTCGTCGTGTGCTTTATGGCAATGCCACATATGGCTGGCATAGTCGGATATACGTGGCCTATATTTTGGAACTATAAGACTAAACTCGAGGTAGAGGTACGTAAATGTAAACGGCGAAATTTATTTTTGAAATGTACTTTTCTCTAGATAAAAAAAACCCTGTTTCTCCTTTCGGGAATACAAGCGTGAGTTTGTGTACATGTATGTAGGTATGTTCCCTAGATAATTTGTATGTGTAGCTACCCTTAGCGGATGCCACATACGTGAGTCACTGTTTTTTTGCCTCAGCTGAAGTGTTATTCAATAAATACCAGATTATGGCAACCATGTCTAAAAAAGTATAATTTAGGTACATTTGCGTGTCTAATAAATAATAATACACATTACACAATTAGTACAAGATACTTGTGGTAGGTAAATTAATTATTGGACATCTTTAACATTTAATGATAGGTCGGCAAGTACATTATTTATTCCCATTATTTATTTGATCTATCTGGACATATATTTTGAATAATCGTGCCTAGTTATAGAATGTGTGATATTTTTTCCTCGGCTGTCATTAGGCGGTATTATTTAAATTGGTGGGCAAAAACTGGTCCTCAGGCGGCGTTCTTTGTGGAAGTCTGCGGACGCTCCGAATGCTCAGGGCTGTCGGGTCGGGTTAATCTTCAGTTTTATAGAAAGCTATATTTTCAACTTACAAGAACAATATCGTAAGTTTGTACATGAAAATTGATTCATATTCCGTGGCATATCTACAATAAGGACATTATAACTTGTGATTACTGATTATTCAGTAGTTACCTATAAAATAAAATACCTATTTATAATAATATTTAGCCAACATGCACACGCCCTGTATGCATCTGAAGTCAATGTGTATGGCGATCTGTATGCAATGAGAAGCCGAACATTTCTTCGAGGATTAAACATCGTTAATGTACTAAATGTCATCAAACCAATGACCTCAGAACCTTTAATTAATCCTATATCAATGAATCAAGTTGTTAATACATTCAAATTAATAACTAATCTACTTATTGAAGGTTTTTTCATGTTCATTTGAATATTCATAAACACGGCAGCCTGGGTGGCTTGCGTCTCAGAGGCAGATATTATCGAATGGACGAAAATAGCCGAGTCGTGCCAAATTTTCGATGGTAACAAAGAGCCTGTGTTTTGAGAGACTCTTAAAAGTTAATTGCTGCCGCGGATTCACATCATAAGAAACACAGAATGTGCGGTTTTTTAATGTTTTCCGAACAATACCTACTGGCTTCGTGTACATGTTTCTTTTTATCATTTTATAAGGCTGGCGAGGCGTGAGACTTGATGGGACTAGTTTGAAGATTTTGAATTAATAAAGATTTGAAGTTAAACGTCCAGGTGCTCGACAACTTTGTGTCCAATAGATGACTCGTTAATCACCTCTCATAAAATTTAAAGAGCCATTTTATTGGGTCAGTGTCGAGCGCAGGGTAGTTTAACCATGATATGTATTAAGAAATAAGAAATATTTAGATTTGAATATAAGATTACAAATATTGGGATAATATTATGGTAAGTGT
Organism: Cenopis cana; assembly: GCA_951800055.1. NCBI lineage: Eukaryota > Metazoa > Arthropoda > Insecta > Lepidoptera > Tortricidae > Cenopis > Cenopis cana. The sequence continues at coordinate 6,679,375 of OX637486.1, read as the reverse complement.
GCGTTCGTTATCTTGGTCCAAACCTTGATACTTTAAATAATAAAACACGGCATGTCGGCAATAGAGGTAAAAAATAGGTATCAGTTATTAGGCAAGCTTTGGGACGCTCACCTTAATTTTACACTGGCTCTACTCATCCACTGTCATAGTTTCTGTCATGTATATTTTTACTGTTGGATAATATAACAAAGTCAGACAATTTCAAGAAAAGACGGTGTTCGCCATACACAGAGACAATTTAATACTCCAGGAGATTTTTTTATTATTCATCGCTCGCTCTCGCTTTCACGTGTATGAAGACTAACTTGCCAGAAAACGCACGCGATAAGTCAAAACCGATACCAATTCAAAACTTTCAGTCGAATATACCCCTTAAGTGAATCGCCGTTTCCAAAGCACGTGCACTCGTCATTACGCTCGCGGGCCCTAATCAATCTACCATAAACCTTGCCGTATCTAAGCTAGACTACTTATTGACTCGCTTCCTCAATCCACAGCCTTATACGTCACATACACATACGAACAGAGCATCGCACAAAGGAGCCTTGTTCGTGAACCAACGAAGGCCGCCCGGCCGACGGCAACGAGTTCCTATACAAGAAATGTGCCCGCACATACGCCGAGAAGTTCATGGCTACTTTTATTTTTAAGTGAGATAATCTCAGCAAGAAGGTCAAGGACTTTATTTTTGGCGGATGCGACGGTGTGCCCGTTGGCAGCCGCTTCTGATTCAAGAAACGTTCGTGGTTCTGAACTCACTGATTGGTTGTGAAATGGATTCTACGCTCAAACCTAACCTATTTCGATGACCTACAAACACTTAATAAACTTGCAACAGTAGTAATGAAATACATAGTATAGGTAAACTTCCCACTTCCTTCGATCATATACCAAGTTGTTATATTTACACATCTATTCAATACGAGGTTGTTTTAGCATTATAGGACTGTCGTCAATATTTCCACAATGAAGAGTCTGTCGTGTCTCAGACATGCCTACAAGAAAACTGTACCTAGTAAACAAGTCGTATTTGTAGGTATTAGGCATTTAAGTCGGGAAGCAAGAATTGAACGGACACAGTCCTTATTCAAGCAAGATATCCGACGACATTTGCTTAGACTCACTTCACATCAACATACCTGAAGTCTCCTCAGCGCGCTGCGCGATCTTTAGTAAGTATCATGTTGGCAAGATACAAAAGTGAATATATAGATACGTTACTTACGTGTCATGCGCTCACTCTTATAAAAAAATACGACGAGTTTTAAACACACTTCAAATTCTAAAGTTGGTATTGCATAGACACAGACGCACCATTACAAACTTGTACTTTTTTAAATTACATTTTGAGACAAGCCTTACGCGTATCTCTGGCATTTTCCGATGGCATATAGGCATGGCGGTTTTTTTCGCCGCATAAGGTATTCGCTGTAGCAGACGCATTAGCATTTCGCCGGCGATTCAGCGGCAAGTTGTCCTTGGCATAAGGATGTGGCGTGTCTAAGCAACAAAGTAATACGCAACATTTCGTTTATCAGTCCGTTTGAACACTGAATGGAGCTTGTAATCGATACGTTATGAAAGACTGGAAACTGTATACGGTAAGCTGTAAATGTAAGAGGATTGGCGTATTGACAGCGAGATATTGAGTATTACTGGAGTCTCTTTATCGATTACGATTTGAGAACGCTGCTGCTATGTTCAATGGAAATCCTTTGTGAAGTGGCCACCTTCACTGAATTTACTGTTGAAGGAATAACTTAGACTATATTTGTGGACAATCTTACATAAATTAACCTAGTCCCAAACTAAGCAAAGCTTGTACTATGGGTACTAAGCGACGATTTTTTTTTTCTGTTGTCCATAGTTTACACTGTGTCGGTATTTCTTTCACGATATTTACACATAAATATCTCTGTCATTCTGATTTTAAATGACAAAGTCATGAAAGTGGGGATCACGTCAAGCAACGTAGCAGATGGGAGACTAACTGAAAGTCGCACTTGTATCTTAATAATGTAGGTACCTACACTTTAATTTTAAATTAAAATAACCTAACCGCTTAAAATAAATTTTAATGGCTGGCGTCTCCCACATCGCAATAAATTGATAAACACAGTGCTGAATTCCACTATTTTTAGGTATAACGTAGTTTCTTAAAAACACATTGTACTACGCTCGGTCAACGGCCGCATAAAAGCGACCATGGCGATTTACCAGAATGTTTAATAAATATTTGTGTGCGTCATGTGTGCCTTCGATCGTGTGCTGAACAAAAAAAGAAATCGGTTAATAAATGACGTACTTCTGAGTTCACAACATTTAAAAAATCGCCCCATTGCGATTACGACAGAAAAAGTTCCATATCAATAATAACAGACGTAAAAAGACGCCGAAGATAAGGTTTTTTTTATAAATATTTTCGTTGCATTATTTGTGGTTTTGTTACAGCGGTCTTGCAAGCACTTGTGTGCACATACATACACACACACTCATTGCTTATTGGTATCGGTTACAACGGTTCAAAAAAGTCAGTTCTGTGATTGAAGAATAGACGATCAAGCGGGCAGCCACCAACGGGGTAGGAGCAAGGCCTCTATGTGGTCTTTGAGTACGAAACATTTGTGACACAGACGAGCCTTTTATAAGTCGGTTGAAAAAGTCTACAAGTACATACATGCGATTCTTAAGGCGAGGTTCTTCCATTGCAAATGCCCCGCTCTAACACGCGTGAGTTTGCAATTGACCATCCCACTCTCTACGGAACTGTGCGCGTAATTTTCGTAAATTTTTAGTAAATTTTTGGGTGAGAAAAATACATGGCTTACTATATTAACAATATTAATCCCGACATCCCTCATACCATCAAATACGTTTATTTTAGTATTATTTTCTACTCATCATGTTACCTAAGATTGAAATAAAATGAGTTTTAAGATAGAAAATAGAGGTATGTTTGGATTTTTTTCTATCGAACAAAGTTTTGCAAATTGTGTAACGGACATCCGACGGCACTAGATAAAGGTCTCAAATATAACATCGTAGTTTTTTTACATTTTTAATATGTAGTATTTCGAAATAAAACCGTTTACCAAATCAGATTTTTACTATAACCAGCACTTTGATATAACGTAGGGAGACGGCGTAACAAATAATGGTCACACCTTCGTGCTCTATCGTAACTGGCTTTGACGCATGTGCATTTGCATATGTAATAAAATAAATATTGAAACTATGACGTCAGTGTTAATCATTTTTATGAATAATAAGCTACTTTTACGTAAGAGTATGAACACGTAAAGGAATTAGAGATACTTTTTAATTATCTACGCCGAGCAGCACACGTATTAGCAGCAATAACATAATATATATCAAATGTAGGTATACAAATGTTTCTTTTTAGCCCAGTGGTTGACTAGTAAACCTTAAAGCATTAAGTCCGCCATTTGTGCCTTTTTAATGTGTAATAAAGTTTAAATAAATAAATATATTGTAGTTTAAGCTATGTATTGTACAATAAGAAGTTAACGGACATAATTTACAAAAAAAAATGAGTAAAGTACAAAGGCGAACTTGTTGTTGATTGTTTTTCCTTTTGTTGACTATTAACTAAACCCCGTAATTTTTCGAAAAAAATGTTGCTCTACTGAACAAAATAATGCAACACACAGTTACGTCGTCAATTCGTGACCATTCCTTTATTTATAAATAATCCATAATCTAATTAATTCATCGTTATTAAACACCGCGCCCTAAATATGCGAGTCAACATGGCAAGATAAACGATGCACGCGACATAAGTTAATTACAGTGCGGCCTCCGAGAGCGAGGAAGCGGGTACTTCCGAGCGGAAGATCGGGCGCGGAAGTGAGCACTTCCTGGCCTGCCGCTCCCCAAGGCGTATGGGCTTTTCTGACATTTTCTATACAGACTCCATGTATCCGGTACCACGAACCTGAAAATACACGCAAATATGTATTTATAAAGCATTAGCATTGCAATCCAGCGAGGAAATGCTGCCAGCATCCTCGGCACCATGCCGCGGGCGCTCAAATATTTTAAATGTCTTTACGACTTATTTAGTTTTAGATTTTAGTTAAGTTTTATTTAGGATTGATTTTTAATTTTAGTTGTAATTTATATACCCAGTTTTTAAATTAATTAGGTACTTTTTATAAAGTCACAAGTTTAGTAAAAACCTTAATACGAAATCAGTCAGAGTACGACTTGTGGTCAGCCACTGAACAGCGCTTCACGTCTCTATCACGTCCATATCACCAGATCAGCTTTACAGTACTAAATTATTGCTGTAAAGCGGTACTAAATTAGTGCATTTTCGTCTAGTATATTGTACATAAGTGTTTGCAGTTTAAAATTGACATATTTGAATAGGGTGACGATCGATTTGTAAGATTTGATTTTATTATTACCTACATACATATTTACTTAAAACTGATGAAGTTAACGTAAAAGGCATGTATAGATTGTTGGGTTACAACTTACAACTGTGGCAAATTGACCTCGCATCGACATAAAAATCTTCAAAGGGTAGAATTTATAGCTCCTAAATCGACCTCGGCATGAAATCTGCCCGTTTTTAACGGCAAATTACAGTGATTTAAATTACAATTAACTCGTAGCTGTCAGCTCGTTCTAGTGTAGGCAAAAAGTGTAAACCCTACTAATATTATAAATGCGAAAGTTAGTGTGTTTGGATGTTTGTGACTCAATCACGCAAAAACGGCTGAACGGATTATGATGAAACTTGGTATACAACGAGATTATAGCCTGGATTAACATAATAAAATAAATATCTATATTTTCCTAAATAACCATGTTTTGTATTTTATTTTATTTAAAACAAAAAAGCCTGGGTGAACATATAGGATACTTTTTATTCCAAAAATCATCCCTTTTACGCGGACGAAGTCGCTGGCAAAAGCTAGTTGATTCATATATTAACGCATATTGTGTTCATTGTCTATCATACTAGAGCTTATACTCGAATAGCCGAATCAGTAAAGGGACTTTTCCCATATTGTCATGTTTGTATTAGCTAAGTAGAGCCAGTTTCATCCAATATGCAACTACGTTCCCGAATGTTCTATAATTGTGATTTATTCGTTTGTAAATGCAATAAATATTAACAGGGAGTTTTGCAGTCTGCGTTAGTAGTTTAGTATTATTTATTAGTCCGCGACTGTGTTATTTATTCGGAGTAGGCGTAACTCCCATAGATCGTTATCCATAAATAAAATAACTTCTGAATCTGTACTTTAAAATTTTGTTGAAACGTTTCGCAAGTGAACACCCATCACCTATAACACCCAATACCCATACCCACATAACATTATAGCGGTAGCCGTACGATTAAAAAAACCGCAAATCGATGTACAGTTTAGCCGTTTGGCACACGCATACTAGAGGTGAAAACAAAATTTTTGACCCGCAGTTCCTAAAAAAATTTCCCTTAGGGGGGGGGGGGGGGGAGTGCCGAGACATTCTTTTTTTTGTATGGAAAAAAAAATATTTTTTTTAGTAACCTATCATGTGTGGTGTCATATGAAAGGGCTTTTTGAGGCGATTCTAAAAATATACTACATCATTACATTTAAGCCATTTTTTTTTAATTAAATCAAAAATAATTTTTGAAACATACCAAGTTTGAAGTCCTCCAGACACGATATGGCTGATATTTATATTGTTTAATATACCAAAAATGATACGTTATATCCTCATATCTAACCTCAAAAAAGCAATTTTGAAATAATTTTCATTAAGTATTTTTTTTAATTTTTCAATATTACTAAGTGACACGGTTCTACTTCAATACCTATTTTACGTGAGTTATGGAACTTTAGTGCAGATACGGTACATATTTATAATAAAATGCCAAAACAAAAATTTTGAACCGCAGTTCCTAAAAAAATTTCCCTTGGGGGGAGTGACATTCTTTATATTTTTGTATGGCTTTTTTTTTGCGGAAACCTATCGTGTGTAGTATCATATGAAAGGGCTCTTTGAGGCGATTCTAAAAATATACCACATCTGTACCGTATCTGCACTAAAGTTCCATAAATCACGTAAAATAGGTATTGCAGTAGAGCCGTGTCACTTAGTAATAATGAAAAATTAAAAAAAAATACTTAATGAAAATCATTTCAAAATTGCTTTTTCGAGGATAGATATGAGGATATAACGTATCATTTCTGGTATATTGAACAAAATAAAAATCAGCCATATCGTGTCTGGAGGACCTCAAACTTGGTATGTTTCGAAAATTATTTTTGATTTTATTAAAAAAAATAGCTGAAATGTAATGATGTGGTATATTTTTAGAATCGTCTCAAAAAGCCCTTTCATATGATACCACACACAGGTTTCTAAAAAAATTTTTTTTTTTCCATACAAAAAAAAGAATGTCTCAGCACTCCCCCCCCCCCCTAAGGGAATTTTTTTTAGGAACTGCAGGGCAAAAATTTTGTTTTGACCTCTAGTATGCGTGTGCCAAACGGCTAAACTGTACATCGATTTGCGGTTTTTCATTGAAATTGGGCCTGTACCGCTACCACTATTACCTTTTAACGGCTTTAAATGAAACTAAGTTTACTTTTTTACAAAATCAATTTTATGGGATTACATACATAACCCACGTAGGTAGGTAGGTAATTATGAATGTTAACTTTATATATGTATTGTTGTTAAAGGTATACCCGTAATCTACAAGTTTAATGTAGATATAATTATAATGTTTGTTATTCAGACCATGTAGCAGTAATCAAAGCATTTTCAATATTATAAGTAGTTATTTCGTAAAGCTCAGTTCGAAGTAAAAATACTGTTTTAAAATGCAAATAGTTAGGTGGCTCGCAGTCATTAGCTGGCCACTTAAGAACTGCGCTTTTACGATACGCAGTGGAATTACCTAAGCAATGTAGCGTAATTTTATTTTACATCGCTCTATTTGTTCTGCACGCTCAGTGCTGATTCTTGTCGAGCGGTCAATGGAACTACGCTTAGCGATATAGTCACTTGTATTGCTGGTTTTGTTGCATTATAATGTTGCAGTTGTTTCGTGGTAGCGGGCATTGCGTGGGTCGGGACACTCGGAACGAGTGCGACCGGTCCCCAGGTGTCCGCTGTACAGGGACGTAATAGTCACTTTACTAAAATAGTACGGATCCTCATTCCTTTGAGAAATTGACGGCGTATACTTGCTTACGACTTACAATACCGACATATTTACTTAAATGTGAGAATTAAAACAAATGGTTTCGGAATGATGAATAATATAACTAACTATGTACCAAGCGCTCCTCCTTGGTACATATTACTTACGTTTTCCGTACTGAAAATGACAGGGGGATTAAGTTTAAGTCGCGTATATGTTTGATGTCTACTTTGAACTAGTGCCCTAAACTCTCTAATCCTAAGTGAACTCACAGTGCATGTTAAGTTGAAGCGAGTACACTGAATGCACCTCTGTGGCAAATCTATGCGGGTATTGCGGGTTGCTAGACAGGAAAGACTACGGTTGTTTGCGTAAACTTCGCATCAGCTGGCCAGGAGCTTCCTTTAGTGCCCACTAAATACACTTCTACGTTGACTTCATGCCGTAAAGGCTATAATATGTTGCAATCTGCTCTAGCGACTGCAGTTTTATTTTACATGGGACATCTTGCACGCTATTTCACTGCAATACGCCGGTTTAAGATAAACGTTTCAATGTTCGAGCCATTAATTTTAATGATATACATTAAATCTGATGATGCCAAATATTAGGGTAGTGTTATGTAAGTTAAATCGTCCATTACTTACCTATACAAGCTTGAACAGTGAGTAGGTATTGGATGTTCCATCTGTTGTTTAATTTAATACTAGTCTTTTTACTGAGTGAAGCATAAATTAGGTATTTTTATTCGTAACAGGAAAACAAAGGGAAATCCAATACGGCCAGATGATGAATTGGATTAGGTGAGTCAAAACAAAAACAGAAAACTTTTTTAATCAACCGCCCCTGACTGCCCTTGATATTATAATTTCTTTTTTACTTCGACAAGTGTTTTAATATAGGCAAGTACATACATAACCACGAAGTCTGGGTTTGGTTCACAAGTTTACTTATCTGAAAGTCCCAGCGTAAATCTGGGCTAACTTACGTGTTGTAGTTACATAGCTTGAGATCTAGTTATGCTGGTTACAAGAGTATGAGAAAAGTTGTGAATCTCATGGCTGGGACGAGACAATGCGGGACGTTTAGGGAAGTGCGTGCCGCGCCTAACAACTTGCGGTCGGCCGACAGTGCCGCGCCGGCTGCGGTCGTTTGTCGATGTTTTCAGTTTTTTAAGGCCAGGACATACCCCGAATGATTGGCTCTGAATTGGCCGTGAAAAAATCTGAATAAAATATAAATGTTATTTTTTAATCTTTCGTTTATAAATAAGCTGAACGTTAAATTTTTCTCTAGAACATTAGGTAATTACTATATCAAAAACAATAAGAAACGCCTAAAGCAAACTGACCGTATTAATGTAAATTGCTCAGTACAGCCTTAACAGTTGTGATAAGAAGGGTGTCAATTATTTTAATTGAACCGGATATTCAACTTATGTCATACTTAAGCTTAAAAGGATTGCTGCCTGATGTGCAAATCTTTATTAAATGCCAGCCACAGGATCAGGACAGCGTACTTCTAGATGCACCTTATTTGTATATAAGTAACTACCTTAGCAATAATCTTGTAGCCACGGCTTGTAGTGATGGCAATAACTCTAGAATAAACTAGATGATCATTTCTGTTTAAACCTTCTCATCGTCATCAGTCTAAATACAGTACAGTTCCACTGCAGGGCACAGGCCTCCTCTGATAGATTAGAGGAAACGGGCATTAATCCCTTAGCTGGCACAGTGCGGATTGGGTACTTCACATACAACTACGAATTTCATCGCAGATGTATGCAGGTTTTGTAACAATGTTTTTCTTCACCTCAACTCACTCAAAAGCTAACGGTAAATATTAAATGATATCATCAAACTAATCTGTATAATCTGTTTTGTACATACATACAAATTTATCGAGCTAAAAATCAGAACGTTCGTATACGCATGTCATACTCGACTAAGACCAACCACATCCCTATAGAGGTAAGTCAACGCGGTTAGCATACTATAAAAGTGCATTGTACCGACGTGTGCGTCGACTCGAAATCATGCAACGTCATCTCAAAACAACATTTACATATGTATAATTAGACACATTTACATAACGTATGGGAAAATCACTGATATGAAGTGGTGTTCAAAAGTGCGAGGCGAATTCGCTATCTGCTCATCGCGGCTGTACGTCAGGAAGGTGAATTTCCTTCAGATAATGAGAAAGTGAATAGCTCAGTTGACAGGCAATATGCACGTCTATGTTCATTTCATTTTCATTCAGTATTTTCCGGGCTCTGGTGATGTTTGATGGAACAAGTGTAACGACAAGATAGCGACAGGACTGATATTGTAAAAATGATACTCGAATAATATTTTTTTACTCGTATTATGGATCACTTTTACTCGTCAAAGAGAAGCTCTTCATTAAGTACTCTTCAAGATATAAACAAAAAATATTATATGAAATGCTAAAAATCAGTTCGTCTAAATTGAAAGAAATAGATGATGTCCATATACCAGAGATATTTAAGGTGTTTCATTTTGCAGAACTCACTTCACAGAAAATTATTTCCCATGAAAATCGTATATAATATACGATTTGTGAAGAGGTATTTTCTTAAGTCCTTTTGGTTACATAAATTCGTTTTACAAAAATCCCATTGTGACAAGGGCCGCCAACCTTTGTCCTAACATCGAAAAAGCTAGAATCTCATTAATTCGTAGTCGGACCGCTTAGTCCACCATTCTAGGAACATTCGTTTAGACATCGATGAAAAAGAATAACGCGACTTGTCGAGAATAAATTTATTTTGAAAATACCCACGGCTGCCAATGTCAACATCGTTTTGAAGGCACTTTGCATTCGGGACTCGGTCCCGCCGTTTCTCCGAAGCATAACAAAGGTTGAATACTAGGCAGGTTTTTGGCGTACTCATACAAGTTGAGACATAACAAAGTATTATCAAAGCCGGACCATATTGTTTCACCATATTTTAACCTGAGATAAAATCAAATCGCTCTCGAATTGCCTACTTCTAAATCTAGTTGCCATCGCAGCTTTAAATGGGTGCGCCAGAAAAAACTAAGTACTTAAGTCTGTAGAGTTCGCCGCTTTTTCTACTTCAACTTGTAACCCGCAAGACTTAAGGGGATTAAACCCCGCTAACTTATTTTTACTTGAGATTTGAAACAAATGGCTTTTATACAGTTTTATAAACTTTGTCCTTTAAATTTCCGAGACCGATAAATCCCTACTTCTGCCATATATTCACATGAAAACAAACTTTTTTACCTCTTACATAAAAAGAAAGACGCACGCACAAAAGAAATCAAAGATCCGCTTGTAAAAACGTGACTACATTTCACAAAACAGGCGGCTACTCGTGCAGTTACCTTGAACGTTTTTCTGACAATAGTATGAAATTAAGCAGACATTCATTTGTTTACTTAAAACCAATCATTGTAAGCTTAATATTTGTTTAAGCACTGGCCTATCACGGAAGAATACCGCCATATTCCCTAAAAGACAAAAGGCACATCAAAAAAAACCTCAACCTAAAACTGCCAAACTGCTGTGTAAATCAGTATTTTTTGTTGTGCAGTTAAATTATTATCCTTTTAATCCCTGAAATAGTGCAAGGTTATACAGTATTTTTTAATCTATTTTATTTAATTATCTAATTATTTACGACCGAACATAATAAAATAAGCTACGGTAGCCCAGTGGTTCAAGCAAGCGGCTGTCAAGCGTCGGTCGTGGGTTCGTAGTACTTCGTACCAATGAGTTTTTCGGAACTTATGTACGGAATATCATTTGATATTTACCGTTAGCTTTTCAGTGAAGGAAAACATCGTGAGAAAACCTGCATACATCCGCGAAGAAATTCAAAGTTGTATGTGGAGTCCCCAACCCGCTCTGGGCCAGCGTGGGGACTACTGCCCAATCCCTCTTATCTATGAGAGGAGGCCTGTGCCCAGCAGTGGGGCATGTATAGGCGGATGATGATGATGATAATAAAATTCGTATTTTCTGCGTATGTATTCAAAGTACATACATACCAACAATAAACTCTAATCTCATCTTATTACACAGCCTTGAATCATCTCGACTAGCCCTCTTCTCCGGAACCTCAAAACCGTAGCATTTATTAACCTGCAAATCGTATAGCTAAAAGTGGTTACAGTTGTCAAGAAATAATTTATAAGTAACCGTGGTCTTGTTTATTAGCCCATTAGGAAACGTAACGAAAGAACTCAAGGGCGAGGAATTCAATTTCGAAATGACAAGTCGTTCTTAAGGGGGAGCTGTTGAAAAAATTCGTTGTCGCCATAAGAGGCATATTTTAGTCGGGCCCGTCAACCTCACTCACGTAAAAAAGTAAGCAGTCGAGTGTTGGGATTTCATGTGATACAGAATTATCGATATTTCTTAAAGTTGAGCGCCAATGCCAATAAGAGGCTCAAATTTTTAGGCCTTTAACATAACATCAATAGATAGGTTTTTTAGACATTACATTACGTATTACACAAATGATATTCATAAATGTCCAACAAACCTACTGTATAATCCCGTTTTAGGTTCGAATGAAATATGTCATTGTTAAAATGTAGCTTAATACCTACACTGCACTAGACTTCAACACAACAACTAAGCTATTTAGCTATTTAAACAAAGTGCGTAAGTGTGATTTATTTAAGTACTTACTTGCTATACTTGCAACAGTTTCCAGATTACTTTTTCCTAATAATTTATTCATATCAATGATAAGCTAACTGTTATGTACCTAAAGCTAAGTTGAAATATCAGATGTTCTTCAGTTGTCTCTGTTTAGTCTACTTACTGTCCCTCAGTTTTTGTACATTAATGCCGTATAAATTTAATTAAAACAGTTTTTATTTACCACGTTTCAACATTATCGATATCGATCGCCGACTCGATATATCCCAGCAGTGCTCCATCTCAGCGGGAGTCATCTCACAAGTGCAGGGTTGGGTTAGGTCAGGTGCCACTATACATATGCATACAATTACGTACATTCGTAGACGGAACACGCAGTGGCTTTGTCATAGAACAAAAACACGATGCATATTTGTCTGTGTATTTAACTTCGCGGTCCGTGCAAGGACTTTTAAAACGACATGGAGATTTTTATATTCTATTTATGTTACGACGAACATTAACCATGAAATTAATAGAATTCCGCGGTGTATAATTATAATCCGTATTGTGGAAAGTTACCTATAGATACAATACAACCCATACCTATTACCTAAAACTAGTCTATTTTCTTCTGTTCTGTCATGATTTGCGATCTGTAATAAAACCGTGTACAGTTAAGTAATTTCCTTTTGTATTTTGAAAGCAATTATTCATAATTCGAGGTCCGTTAAAATTTTACTAAATTAGTATGACAATAAATAACTTTTGAAGAGAAATATAGTACCTACTGAAAAATTAAGAGGTCAACTTCTAGCGGATTCTCAATCACATTGACTTTGACTAAGGACTAAAATGGAAAGGAAATGTACCTAATCTTTTAGTTTATTTTTAATCAAAATCAATCAATTAATTTATTTGTGATTTAGTTTTATTTTTAGGTGTAGTTTTAGTGAAATGAATCTTAACTAATCGCAATATAATCTTTTAGAATAAATATAACCCGTAATTAGCCTATGTGACTCGCTATCATGGAATATGTAAGAAGGTTAAGTATTATCATTGTAATAAGCATATTTTTGAGAGAAAATGGCTGACTGTCGAGTTTCTTTCGGCGTTTCTTCTCGGCAGAGGCCTCTGTGAAACGCTAGTAGGGTTTGACTTGTAAAAGTGCCATTGCGGCCTACTTACAGAATAAAGTTCATTTTATTCATTTTTATTTTATGACCGCAGGAAAACGAATTAAATCTTATAAGCCACCTTTTAATAATAAAGCCACCTTTTTATTCCAGTTTTAATTAGGTACATAGTTTATTCCCATAGTCATACGAGTAGGTAGTGTAAGTACATATTACCTACATTAGTTACAGATAAGTGGAATACCCATGATTGATTCAATAGTTAACTGATTCACGCTCATGAGGAAGTAAGCATACCTATGTAACTTTATGGCCTTTGAATTATGTATGTAGCTGTACATTGTTAGATACCATTAAGCTGTTACATTACAACTTTAAAAGAGCCTATAGAATTTACCTTGACAAGTCTGAAGTTCTATTTCATTTTTCAAAAATATATATGTTTAATTTTTAATGCTCAAAAATACCTGTCGTTTAAAAAGCAAACGTGGTAAGTGATACAGGTCAATTGTTAAAAATGATTTTAGCACTGTAGCTACTGCTCACTCAAATCTATAGCTTAAAAATTCACTAGTTGAGGTGATTTTGTATAGGTAGATTTATTTCCGAACAACGCGTTCCCGAACAAAGGACGAAAAACCACATATATAGATTGTTTAACATGACAAAAAGTATGCGTTACGTTTACAAATATAACCAAAATAACAATTTGGAGTCTCATTACATTCCAATTTTAAATTCGACTAAAAAGGCAGCAATTTTTTACGTCTCCCAAATGTTACAAATACTTTTTACAAGAACGTAAAAACCATACAATTGCTACAGTACCAAGGCCTCCGATTTCGTACTGTTACGCATTTTACCCAATCTTGACGGTTTGGTCAATCTTTTCCATTATGCGGCCCATTAGATATCAAATTAGCTAAATTAGGCTTACAAAACTCGGTTGGAGCGAAACGTAACACCCTATATTACATGTGTAGTAGGTATATAACAGATTGGGCAAGTGGAAGATATACATACACTTTAACTTTTTCATCCAAAACTCAGGCGGCTTTTCATGCTAATACAAAGCAAAAGGACAGCAAGATTATTATAGAAATTGAAAAATGTCACAGGACACTGTGCCCAAATTGAAGGAGACGTTTTCAGGTCAACTCTTCTCCAAACATTGTGATATTAGTTGACTTTCAAGGTCACCAAAGCTATGTGCATCAGCAATTAAGCATGCATTTTAATAAACCCGAACCAGGAAAGACGGAAAATTCGACTAGTTGTCAGCAAAGTAGGTACATACTTTCAGAAATGCGAAAAACTCATTTTACCACACAGCAAGGTTGAAACTTGGCGGGTGTACATTTCCGTCCATATTTAGGCTTTAACAAGTATTGAAAATAATACTTTCACACATAAAAATACATTTAATATTTTTTTTGGATTAATTATATACCTATCTAATAGCTTTTGGGCATCTCTAGATACACAAATAATATGCCGAAGGAGCGAACATGTTTTTATAGATTCTTACGGTTTTCACACCAAATAAAAATAATATTAGATTGAATGTACCTAGTTAATTGTTGAGTGATCTTTTCTCCATTTGTATCAAAGTTAATTAACGAAATTTATATTTGAAAAAGTATTTTACAAATAGAACGTCTGTATCTCATGTTTGTGTCATTTACAAAATTAAATGTTGTTTAGTTTTGGTGTAGCATAGGTTTTGGTATCGACCGAGTGAAACGAAGGTCTCCGCTTCAACTTCGACGAAAATGCTTTCGTATGTCCGGATGGTTGTTCTCCTCTACAGGTCGCATTTCTCAACCGATTCTCGTCAATTTTTGTGAGCAGTTCGATATAGATTTTCCAAAAAAAACAAAAAACTTCCAGTTAAAAATATTTTCTATTTTCAATAAATATTTTAATAAAAAACTTGCGAGATCTACAACTCACAGAGCCACTAGTTAGGTTACGTCTAAGGAGCTATAAATAAAACCCGCTAAATAATTACACAGTGAAAAAGTACAATGAGATTCCGTGCGTAAAAGGATGTTGATACATTCACCCTCTACGTATTAAATTGCACGCCAGCAAAAACGCGCATCCGTGAATCTGTGAAACCTCACAAGCATTCGTTAGTGATTCACAGCATCTGGACAGAGTGGACAGCTCACCGAATCACTGTCCAGCGGGTGAATGTGACTTTACCGAGATAACAATAGTGATTAATGAAACAGTATCTTACTAAGTAACACAATAAAATATACCTACATTAAGTATCCTCAATTACAACTGTTTTCGACCGTCCCCACATTTCATTAGTTACCTGTATACCTACTACCATCCTGAAGTTAAACATTAAATTGTTGTGAGAACATATGTAGTTACAACGTTGCAAGTAGATCTGAAGCATAGATAAGGCCATTTTCTCTACTCAATTATTTATTATTTTAAATATTTATTGGTATAGTTTAGATTTGACATTCATTTCACCAGAAAACAAGATAGTAATTTAGTTCAAAGTTCAGACAGTCAATAATTTTCCCATAAACGCTGAATCACATAGAAAATATTTCTCGATGTTAGTGAGTCATTTGTATATTATGCATATTAAATTTGTCAGATCACGATCAAGCTCAAAACATGGCGTTCAATTGCATCAGATTCACAGAATGTCGGATCGAAATGTCAAATTGAATCATATAAATTATCTTTCCCTAAAGCATTTCATAGAACCATAAAAACGATTTTGCTTTGAGCATTTAAGGTTTAAATTCATACAGAAACATACCTACACATTTTCCAGTAATATCTGTAAGCTAGTCTAGCCACACAATGAATCATCAAATCGCCAGGGGCGAATAATTTCAGGATATCTGACTCATAGTAGGTACATTGTTCCCTCACGCCAAAGTGCTTGCAGCCGTGTAGGCGACGACAACACTGCATGTCATTTCCTGAATAATAAAGATGGCTGAACCCTGTAAATACGCCTGCAAGTAGCGTAGGATTCCGTGCGTTTGAAAACTGTTAGATTTATGCAGGCTTTTTCGCCACTATTTACTTAAACTGTCTTTTGTTACAACGATTGAAATAGCATAACATATGCAAAATTCTGTTTCTCTTAGAAATAATGCACTAGTTAAAATGCACTAATCAATAATCGATACATATGGCAACTATCAGGTATATTCTGCTATCTCACAACATATTAATTTGAGGTTAATTTCATGTTTCTATTTTGACTACTACAGTAAAATTTGCTTATGGGAACAGTCAAAAAGGGTCGGTATTATTTTATAACGCACTAACAAAATGATGCACAGAACAGAACGCGCTGATGTTCTTTCAGAGAGATTTGTATGAGTAGATTAGGTAGTTTGGGTGTAATCTGACTGCTGTAATTGATATCCACAAACTATTTTAATTGAAGTCCTGAATTAAATGGAATCACGATAATAAAATAATTTAGCTCCTGATTAATTAATCCTGATTAAGTAATTACTTATAAATACTTGTATGTTTACGAAGTTTTATGATAAAAACGATCGGTATTTTTCGGATTCCCAGAACGAGCGCATCCATTGCTCATCAATCATTTACTTTATGACTACGAGCAGCTAAAAGAATAATACATCATTTTATTTCCCGGGGTATATAAATAAAGCCGTGAATCATACTTTTTTGTTCAAACCGTTATTTTGTATGACGTTTAGTAGTCCGTACTTTGCACTCGTAATGCATATTTAAAACTAACCAACTGGACAAATATTACTAATTAGTGTTTAGTAGGTATGCATATGCAATTTACAAGAAAACATTATGAGAGGAACTTAATATGTTTTTTTTTATGGCTACGTAGTTAAGTATTTTTTCTCACACTGATAAAAATGTTCAAAATTTGGATCTGAATGTTTAATCAATAGGTACTTTTATTCTTTCAAGTGCATTTAGGTACAATATTATCTTAGTCTTTTAACTATATAAAATGAGAGAAAGATTCAAATACAAGTACAAAATACTGACATTAAGTACTGAATAGTCGGACTAAGGTCGGGTTTTTGGCGTTAATAGTCATAATCATAATAATTTATTTATAAAGCCAATTTACACATCATTGATAAATAATTAATATAGTAGTACCTAGTGATTTCCTACAATAAGTATATGATAGTTATTACAGTTCTAATTATAATTGCTTAATGTCATAGAATATAACGTTATCGTCATTTGTTATAATTTTTAAAAATTGCTATGTATATGCCGCGAAGACTCCGATCACCGTCCTCTATGATTAGCAAAGGCGTACTAAGTATTATATGTAGGTAATATAAGTCACCTAAGTGCGCTCTAGCACGGATTTTTCTCTTAACGCCTAATTAGTTAATGCATCGATCAATTATCCGTCACGTCTTCAGCGAGAGAAGACCCGGGAGGCGAATGCTAGCCAGCCTTACTTGGTCTGTGCCCATCGATTATTGTGTTATTAGAGCCAGGGAGATATGTACAGCGTGACTATAATTTGGTGGCTGTTTTCGCTTAAAAAGCATCGTAGCGACATTCAGAGCAGTTATAATATAATATTTAATTGTATATCTACTCCATTTGTAAAATATTTGCACGCCTAATTGTGTTTGAATACATGATACAAAATCGATGTAATACCTAAGCTAAACTGTATTCTATGCAAATAAATCATTGATTGGTTGATTGATTGACATAATATTTTTAAACCAGTTTTTATTTTATTTAAAGTTTAGATTAGATTAGAACACAATGAAAAAAATATATAGCACCTAGAGGATGGTGTCGAATCGACACTGTCGATATATAATATGCAACGTAATTAGTATTTTCACCGTATAAAATACATTCATGTTTATGATTGAGATTTAGTCAACCGTTGTACTTATTTCACATTGTATGTACAACAGTGGATCAGTGCTTTGTTGAGCGAAGGGCATATCCCTAAATTATTATATAGTTATAAGTCTCTATCATTGTGATATATGTATATCAGTTAGGCACAGATGTATAATAATATGATGGCGACTATACCAGGCGGACTAGCACAATTCGCTGTCAAGTCGCGTCACGTGTGACTCATTGATCCTATTTCACTCGCACAGTGAGAATTTGAAAGAGAAGTGTAGATTTTTCTTTTCCGAGTCACGTCGTATGGTTAGTAGTGCTAGCCCCGCAGTGACACACACGACACGGAATAACTACAGCACCACAGATATGATTATAAGTATTCCATGCTTCTGGCCGCCTAGTTAGGTTTAAGGTCGAGGGTTTAAGGTTTCGGGCCGAAATGGCATGACCACATACTCGTATCCTATCGTGCTAGCTGAGCCGACGTGCCATGAATGAGTAAAAATTGGCACACTCTGTGTGGAAGCTCTGCGACAGTGGCGACCACATGGCGTGCGTGGGAACGGCGCAAGCACATGTGCGCGCCAGCTTTATCGCGCTGTAATAATAATGCTTGCTTGACACACCGATAGCGGGGTTATAGGGAAATTAGTGGTCACGTGACAAGATGACACTCGTTTTTAAAACAAAGATATAGTTAAAGCTGGAGGTAGAAGCATATTCTCATCTTGTGAGCAATAAGTGACCAAAAGGCACTATGTCTACCGAGTACCCACTAATATTAGGTACCTACCATGTTTATAATGTAGGTGACGTTGAATTCTAAAATGTCCTGCGAACAGAGACAAAAGATCAAACTAAAGCTTTTTACAAATCTACCAATTTGTCGCGTTAACCGCACAAAAATTATTGAATCGAATGATAGCTATCTCTTTCCATCATATAGCTACGTCTCTAGGACAGTGACATGCTGTGTTTGTAAAAAGCATTGGTCCTCTGCCGACTTTACTCAGTTGCCTGCTAGAAAACATCGACATCATAAAATTATAAAAAACAATAGGTACGTAAAATGTAAACACCTTCCTACGTTGTTAATTTTCGTGAACACAGGGGTCGAATTAAGATAATATTTATTAGCTCACATGTGCGTGACTCGACTTTGTTTTCGTTTCTGATCAGTTTAGTGTACGCTGTATGCATGGAAGTTGCTTTATTGCTTTGTTATACATATGTAGTGGCAGAGTAATAAAGGTCCACCAACTATCAACATTATCTTAATGATTTTAAGGTCCAGAAAGTGACGAACATTTCAATCCGCAACTTTACAAAACCTATAAAAAAGTTACGGACCAATGTGATTCTTGCGTAACGTGCGTTGGCATCCAATTTTGATTCACTGTCATTTAGCGAGGAGAACGAAAACTCAAACTATCTAGAAATTTTCATTTCGTCTTCATTCTCTTTTCTTAATTCAAGAATCGAATTAGTAAGTGCGAGTAGCGCGACAGAGAGCGAGATCCCTCGTATTCGATTCCCGTTCATCCCTCTGAACAATAACTCTGTGTTATGCAGACGATAGGGTGCATATATACATATATTTTTGCTTGATAACGACTATATATATTAAAGTGAAAATACAAAATTCTTAAATTTAAAAAAAAAAACTTTCTATAATCCAACTTGAATTGACCTGTTTACATGAAATAATTCAGACCCTATCATTATCAAACGAAAACGGCGGTTGGCTATATACGTCCCACTGCTGGGCACAGGCCCGCTCATAGATGAGAGGGATTGGGCAGTATAGTCCCCACGCTGGCCCAGAGCGGATTGGGGACTTCACATACAACTTTGAATTTCTTCGCGGATGTATGCAGGTTTTCTCACGATGTTTTCCTTCACCGAAAGGCTAACGGTAAATATCAAATGATATTCCGTACATAAGTTCCGAAAAACTCATTGGTACGAGCTGGGATTCGAAGTCACGATCCTCAGCAATGGGAGACCGACTAAGGAGGAGGAATCATTACCAAAGTAGGTGCCTACCCTCATACCTAATCACAATGTTGCCAGCAGTATTACATTCATATGCTAAATAGGAGTTTGAAGCGGGCACTTTAAGCGTTTATGAAATATTATTGCCCATCGTAGTAAACGATGCACATTTGGAGCATAATAATCAAGGTTTATTACTATAAACCATAAAATAATTAATATATTATGAACTAGCTTTTGCCCGCGACTTCGTCTGCGTAGAACTCGGTCATCACGTTAGAATGTTATTTCCCTGGCTAGATGCTGGCCAAGAGCAATCCCATTATTAATAAAAAAAAAATCTTCTATTTCTTGCGCTTACCTAGTTATCTCTCTTCCATTCTAACTTAAACCCCGTTAAGGGATGATTTCCGGGATAAAAGTATCCTATGTCCTTCCCTAGGACTCATACTATATCCATACCAAATTTCATCTAAATCGGTTGAGCATTTTAAGGGGAAACAGGCAGACAGAGTTACTTTCGCATGTATAACCCGCCCCGGTTTCGCACGGGTAGTCCAGTTTTAAACAACAACAAATACCTACTCTCACACCTCAATTAAAGGACACAGATCAGGATCACAGGGAGAGGATTTTTTATGATTTAAATTTATTTATCTAAGCTTTTTCCCGCGACTTCATTCGCGTGAATATCCATATCAACTTCTACACCGGCTGTGTCGCCAAACATTGCGCACGCCGGCTCAATGCGCCCACATGAAACACATGACAGAGGACAAAATATATATTAAGAAGGGAGTAGATGAAAACGCGCGCGAGCGGAGCGAGCGCGAAATTTTTCGGATATTCTGATACGGGCGTGGAAAATACTTCATACGCATTAAGTAATGAAGATGAAAACGCGAGCGCAGCGAGCGCGAATTCTTTCAAACATTACGATGCAGGTGTGCAAAAGACTTCATATGCACCAAGTAATGTAGATGAAAACGCGAGCGTAGCGAGCGCAAAATGAAAAAAAAGAACATTGTGATGCAGGTGCGGAAAATACTTCATACGCATCAAGTAATGAAGATAAAATCGCAAGCGTAGTGAGTGCGAAATGTTTCGAACATTATGATGCAGGCACGGAAAAGATTTCACACGCATCAACTAATGTAGATGAAAACGCGAGCGTAGGGCGCGCGAAAATTTTCGAACATTATGATGTACGTGCGGAAAATACTTTATACTCATCAAGTGATGTAGTTGAAAACGCGAGCGCAGCGAGCGCGAAATTTTTGAACATTAATATGCACGTGCGGAAAATACTTCATACGCATCAAGAAATGAAGAAAATCGCGAGCGTAGTGAGCGTGAAATGTTTTGATGCAGGTGAGGAAAATACTTCATACACATCAAGTATAATGTCGATGAAAACGCGAGCGCAGCGAGCGCGAAATTTTTCGAACATTCTGATGCAGGTGCCGAAAAGACTTCATACGCATCAACTATAGGTAATGTAGATGAAAACGCGAGCGTACGGCGCGCGAAAATTTTCGAACATTATGATGTAGGTGCGGAAAATGCTCATCAAGTAACGTAGAAGAAAACGCGAGCGCAGCGAGCGCGAAATTTTTCGAACATTATGATGCAAGTGCGGGAAATACTTCATACTCATCAAGTAATGTTTATGAAAACGAGAGCGTAGCGAGCGCGAAATATTTCGAACATTATGATGCCGGTGCGGAAAATAATTCATACGCATCAAGTCATGCAGATGAAAACGCGAGCGTAGCGAACGCGAAATTTTTACGAACATTATGATGCAGGTGCGGAAAAGACTTCAAACGCATCAAGTAATGTAGATGAAAAAGCGAGCGTAGCGTACGCTAAAGTTTTTGAACATTATGATGTAGGTGCGGAAAATGCTCATCAAGTAATGTAGAAGAAAACGCGAACGCAGCGAGCGCGAAATTTTTCGAACATTATGATGCAATTGCGGAAAATACTTCATACTCATCAAGTAATGTGTATGAAAACGCGAGCGTAGTGAGCGCGAAATGTTTCGAACATTATGATGCAGGTGCGGAAAATATTACATACGCATCAACTATAATGTAGATGAAAAAGCGAGCGTAGCGCGCGCTAACGTTTTTGAACATTATGATGCAGGTGCGGAAAATAATTCCTACGCGTCAAGTAATGTAGATAAAAAAGCGAGTGCGAAATGATTCGAACATTATGATGCAGGTACGGAAAATACTTCATACGCATCAAGCAATGTAGATGACTGAACAAAAAGAAATTGTTGACCTATCAAATGGCTTTGTAAAGAGGTGGTTGAATAGATATTTTTTTGTTCATAAATTAGTGGAATACCTTTCAAAGTTCAAATTGCTTTATTGTAAAACATAGGTATAACTGAATACCTTCTTTGGTCTGTTCTTTCACTTTCGAAGATGGAGTAGAGGCCTTGGTTGATAGCGCACCCACCCTTGTTGCTTCTAAGAGTTATGTAATTTTCTGAGAATTGTTTTTTTTGCTTCCTATCCGCCTAAAACTTTCGAATTTGGTCATACTTGATGTTTATTGTTACGTAGGTATATTTTACTAACGAATACCAATATACCCTAAATTTATGTCTGTTACGCGATGAACGTATTTTATACATTTTGCTGACGGAAAACGCAACTAATCGGCACCTCGAAGAACCTCAATGACACCCATATCGATTATTAAGAAAACTAAATAAGTAAATGTCCGCCATCTTCGATTTGAAAATGGATATCATTCTTGTAATGAGCACCTCAAAAAACAATATTTTATACAAAAATGCGCATACCTAATATATAGGTACATGTCGCAAGTGCTACCATGCAATGCAACCGAGAGCCCGCCGCTCTGCGTAGGTTCCCTCCATCGAAAACAAAAAAAAACCGAGGTTTCGTAGTAAGGTTTGTGAATATTGATAGAGACTGACTGACCAACATAATTAGATCTCTCATTTCAAACAGTTAATATGGTTTGAGGGACTTTTGTATTTTTGTCTTTAGCCCCGAGAGGCAGAGGTATTGTTATTTCACCCCCCATTTTTTCAAATACTATCTGTTTATTATAAAATGTTTGAATGGGTTTCTATTTACTTTGCGTCCATGTATATACTTACCAATTTTCAAGCCTGTAAATCATGAACTGAAAGACTTCTCATACAAAGTTTAACCCCTCTTTTCACCCCCTTTCATCCCTAACCTATATGATTTTTATAGCCTATAACCTGGCCGAAGATCCAATAAACATATTAGTGAAGGCTGTATTAAAATCCATTCGCTAGTTTTCGCGTGATAGTTAGACATATAAACAGACAGACAAACAGACAAACAGACAAACAGACACGAATTCTAAAAACAGTTGAAACGTGTTCTGTTATCGATTCTTAGACCCCTCCATCGATTTTTTTACTAATATCTTCAATGTACAGATTTTCGACCCTCTTCTGCTTTATTATATGTATAGATGCAAGCAGATAAAAATATTAAAACCAATGTATAACTTTTATTATCGTAACACAAAGCGCACAGCGAAGCGAAAGACAACAAACTCAAAATTGCCAATCTAAAAAACTTACCAGAGGGTAGTTGATAGGCCAATTTATAATTTTGATACTATAATAACAAAGAACCTAGGAATACGTACTTTAGGGCATAAGTTACTTCTTTATTAAATTGAAAATGCACTTGAATCAATCAAAATGTTTTACAACTAGTTAGTCATCAATCATGTAACGTTCAATGAAGTATACCTACCCCAACAAAAGAGACATGCACCTACTTGTGATTAATTATAGTCCAAGATTGACTGTATTAATAAGTTGGAAAGCAACTATAATCGGCGAAGAGGACAAAGAACCAAACGTTTTTTAGAGAAATCATCGAAATGTCAACAAATGTCAGAAATATGATTTAGTGTGACTTAGTATTTCGACTACAAAACTATGTAGTGGCCCACATTTTAATGCACTTTCCTATAGTTCTAGAGTAAATGTGTGTGGCATACGGACAGACAGACGGACATGATGAAACTATAGGAAACATTAAAAAGGATTTTGTTTCAAATTGATTAAATTTAAAATAAAAGACGAGGCTAGACATGATCGCCGCAAGCGAAACTGTTTTTGAACTGATCGAGTATTTAAACAGATGTATGCTCTAAAGCTCCCGAAATGTTAATTCTACATCGATTGCGCAATATACATTACAACTCGCCCATTTGTAACAGAAAAGCCAATTAAAATATCTCGACGTTTCCAAGAAAAACTAGCGTCAAACGTTGAAAAGGTGACAGAAATTGGCACGACACCTGGACGGCAAGCAAGTTCAAGGCAATGTATTTTGAATGATGGCAACTGGACGTAGTCCAAAACTATTCGGAATTTTACTAGGCGTGTGTACGGGCAGTTAACTTTCGCAGCAGCGATTACAGCAATCGGGTACCTGAAACTCCCGCCTAAAATACATATTATGAAACTAACGCAACCCGCTGTGCAAACAGATTATTCAAACTGTACACATTGTATACCTAGTTAGTTAATTGAATGAAATAATAAAGTAAGAAAAAATATATTTGGTGTTAATTGGTAACATAAGACATGTCACATTGAAGGAAATGAAGTACCTACACCTTGTTGTTACTGTAACTAATAGATTACAAAGACAGACCACATTAAGGACGATCAGGACATAAAATGACACTAACTACATATATAATGATTCCATCCCCGAGCCGTACTCAAAATGGACTCTGTTCTGAACGTGGTATTACTGTTTTATTATTTCTATTTACGAGAATCCCATTCACTCTGGCTTACGAAAAGCCAATACCCATTCAACCTGAAACTAATTCTTTCTCTGAAAGTATTTCCAAGAAATCTCGCTTTAAGTTGCTAAGTTACCTTTTTTACCCAACCGGCCGGTCCCAGAAGACTCATTCATAAAGATACAACATTTTACCTTCCCTCTAATTTATATGAATACGGAGGTAGAAATAAATTTTCCTCTCCGAAAAAAGCTTCGTACTAGCTTTGTGAAATTAACGAGTCTGCTCGGAACGACAAAGGTGAGCAAAGCTTTGACTAGGAGGGAAGTTGGCGGTGTTTTCCTTATTGAGGAGCGACGACAAGTGATACAAAAGATCCCAGCGTCTAGATCTCGGAGGCTGATTGAAAAGCAGTGTGTTTCAAACATAGACTGACACAGATTCTTATTCGAAGCAAAACATTAAAAAGTCTTTACGATTACGACGTAATCCGTAATCTCTTTTGAATTTTTGCCATAATTACCCTACCTACTTAGGACAATACGGCAGTTTGAGTTATCATGGCAGTGAAGATCAGCCGATCGTCATTCGGGAATATTGGATCACCGTTGTCAACTTCAACAGTTACGTCATGCTTACTAATAAGTAAGCTAGATTCTATTTTACAAATACCTGAGAAACCTGTTTTTTTTATCTACATAACAAAGCGAAGATAACACGGGCTTTTACGACGACAGTAAATCTAAATTAGCATACACATATATGCACTTGCACTTTCAATCGCAAACGCGGGTCAACGCCCCGGACCTATGCCAATGCCAACAAATCCTGGCTGCCGAATGCCAATAAAGTTAAATCGTTAAAGCTAGGTGTGGATACTGTGGATAGGTATGCTTTTAATTTCTAAAGGTATACTTTAGTTTAGTCTTTATAGAGGGTGGGTGACGTATCCGGATTGTGAAACTTGCTAATACTCTTGCTGCTTTGACTCGTAGAGTCCTATATATTATTTCTACCTGTTTTTTTATTATTATAACAAAACTTTTTTAAATACTGCTCAGGATCGCTCATGACCTATTTTCTAAAATATTTTTAATCATAATATATCATATAACACCATAGTGCTATTGGAGTCATGTTTTCAACACATTTAACAGATACTCGTCTCCGCTGTGTTAATATAGCTGTACGTATTTTAGTGTCATCTGTGATATTGAATTTCATTTCAACTTCATTTCGTTTTGACGATATTATACAGACCAACATATAGGAAATATTTATTGTACTACAGCAACTATATCTATGGAATGTATGTATACGTACTCGTAAAATCAGCTTATAGTTGTATTAGCATTTTTGTAAAAAAATAATAATTATATAGCTCTCGCATCCAGTCTAAACCTAAAGATAATAAGAGCGTTGACACACGGTCGTGAATTGCAGTGTTCTTAATTTAATAACCTTGAAAGGTCTTTTACGAGTCCATTAAACTAGATGGTCTATTTGGCCCGACCTAAAGGAATGATATTGGCATGATGTTTATTAGGCGCACTTGTTGGCGACCAGAATAAAAAATAGCACTACTACAGACTGACACGCGCTATTCGCTCTTACGTTCCTAACACAGTA
This sequence comes from Cenopis cana, assembly GCA_951800055.1. Classification (NCBI taxonomy): domain Eukaryota; kingdom Metazoa; phylum Arthropoda; class Insecta; order Lepidoptera; family Tortricidae; genus Cenopis; species Cenopis cana. The sequence continues at coordinate 6,653,134 of OX637486.1, read as the reverse complement.
GTTGTGTGAGAGCGGAGTTTAGCCGAAGAAGACGGCAAAAAGGAAAAGCCTACTAAACGAGCGGTAAATGTTATAACAATATTATACCAACGCGTCGATTCAAATAGACCTTTGGGCAGAGCACACCGTGAACGAAACTACTGACGTTTTCCTCGAAATATTAATAAACATCTGGCCTCACATTCGGTCAACTACGCAACTCATGTCAAATTGAAGAATTATTAGCTCTCTGATATATAACAGAAATAGAACGGCCCTACGGCACTTGACGTTCCTTATTTTTGCCTCGATACAATAAACAGGAGCTATTATAAAGTGTTACAGTTGCTAATGGATTCATAAATTACTCGTATGAAGATCATATGTCACGATGTACTACCTAAACAAAGGTATTCCTAAGCATTACGTAATTTAATGACATTGCTAACGTAATTCTGAAAAGGGTTCAGAAGAACAGGTTTTATCGGACCCAATTAATTTTTAAACATAGGGATAATTACAACCAATTAGGATGTCTTTCATCGGATTAGTAACAAAATTGAAAATACGTCCAAACTCTTTGAGTAAAGATATATGAGTGCGCTCTTGCTTGTCTTGGTAAATATAGCAAATACATAGTAGTAACTATAAGGTACCTACATACATATAGTAAGTTAAGTATTCTATTAATTAAATAGCCTGTGTCAGTCAACTGTTGGATTGCGCTCGGTCTTCATGTATTCACTGAGCGAAAAAAATACTAACTAATTATTAGTTAGTAAGTTTTAGTGAATCCCAAGACAAGGAGATTAATATACTAACGGTTACAAAACAGTTTAGTAGTAATAAGTAGTTACAAGGACAATTTCTTGGTATTAGTAAATTACTACTATTATCAAAAACTGTTTCGTAACCGTTAGTATATAATCTCCTTGTCCTGGGATTCAGTAAAACTTACTAATAATTAGTATTTTTTTTCGCTTAGTGTACATAAATACTTATATTATAGGTTTAGCACACGAAACTCACATAACCAATGGGCTGGGCACCGTACAAATACCATTGGTACTTTGGCGTTTATGTAAATTGCGAAGGGCACGTGATTTTAGCTTAGTCATGCTTTATATAAATTTACATTTCATTTACATACATGTTTAAGATACTTACGGCGTAGGTTTCTATTACTTCTAACGAACCAATCCACTTCAGATTTTTTTAGTATTTGTTTGAGTTAGGTTAACTATCTGATCAATAACTGTGATATCAGAGTATAAGAGAAAAAGTTGATTAAATCCATGTAATAGTAAACTGTTCGAATATTTATGTTTTGTTTGTGGTATAAAACTTAAATATATGTGGGATTGGTAATTTTTGATGGCTATGTAAGGTGCTGGCTGCTTTATGATGAATAAAGAACGTTATTAATAGTAGGTAGATTAGATTATACACCAAGGGGACTGTTTTATTTCACGGGCGCGATATTGAATCCTGAACGCAATGAAGGACTCCAGGACTCCTGAGTGTAGTGAGGGATTTAAGCGCACCCAAGACAAAAACAGTTTTATCCCCGAGGAGTATTATACTCTACTTTTCTCACCTCTTGCGAGACAATAGAAAACACCAAAGCTACTATAAACAGAATTAAATCGCGAGCAATATTTTTGTACATATTTATCTATATACTCGATACCCACCGGCTTGCCTTATTTTCAGCCAGTCCAGTTCTTTCACTACGACTCATGAAGAATAAGAAAGGCCAATTATTTCCGGCTTGCCTAAGAATATTTTTGACGCGCCGCCACTGATAAGTACATATTTATCTATATAAGTATGGAGCGCTCGTGGCCCAGCGGCGCCGGGTACTGCTTGCGGTATCTAAGGTTAAGCAACGTGGGCAGCGGTCAGGACTTGGATGGGTGACCGCTTTGAGTGGTTACTAACTGAGCGCTCCCGTGCTTTGGAAGGCACGTTAAGCCGTTGATCCCGGTTGCTGTCTATGGCAGCAGTCGTTAAGCCAAGTTGGAGGCCTTCGGGCGGTTTGAGAACTTCTAACAGTCAAGTTGCCCACTCACTTGACAAAGCCTAATCCCAATAAGGTCTAGTTTCCCCTCGGGGTTGGAAGGTCAGATGGCAGTCGCTTCCGTAAAAACTAGTGCCTACGCCAAATCTTGGTATTAGGTAGCGGACCCCAGGCATCCTTCAGGATGCAACTGTACTGGGATAACGCTAGGAGGATGATGATTTATCTATATAAGTATATTATATCGTCGCCTAGTACCCATAGTACAAGCTCTGCTTAGTTTGGTAGATTCGTGTAAGATGGTCCATAAATGTTTATTTATTTATTTATAATTCATTACTGCAAAGGCCGCGAAGGAAGGAAGGCGAGCCTTAGCATTTAAATAGGTAGTGATTTTCTTTTCTCAATACCTGAACGTAATGAAATTTTAAAATTATAGAAAAAGCCACGACTACATATGTATGTATGTCAAGCACACAATAAAAAGTTAAAACACGTACACGTCACAAAAGATTGAAGTACAAAGGCGAACTTATCCCTATAAGGGATCTCTTCCAGAGACTACATACAAGAGGTACTTAAGGATGATTCACGTTAGACCGTTCCGTGTCCGGGCCGGTCCGTTTTCTAGTATAAGAAATTGACGGCCGTCGCGCGTGTAATACAATAGAAAACGGGCCGGCCCGGACACGGAATGGTCTAGCGTGAATCATCCTTTGTACTTCGACAGCTAATTTGCGAAATATAAGTGAGTGACGATCCCACTAAAGTCAGTCAGTAAATGACACCTATAAATATTTTAAAATATTTGCCTATAACATTTGAACTCGTCTATTTACAGAGCAATGCTGGACTGTCAAAAACTGAAGGATGTTTCAGCACTTCCAGCACGTCGTTGCCCACTGCACGGCGCGGGTCAACGCATGAAAGCTATAAACTGTTTATTTCCTCAACAGTTGAAACCTGGATCCGTATTCGATAGAGGGAACGCTATATCGCTGTCGCTAGTGAATAATCATGTATATTTCATACATACGTACTTACATAGTTTCTGCAAGTCGGTTAAGTATCCTGTAACAGAGTGAATAGTGCGACTCTTAAGAGAATAATAAAGAATATTACATACATATATATACAAACACAAGATACGCGAGTCGGGTAAAAAAGAAATGGTACCTATATCAGTGAGGCAGTGACAGCTCGCTTATGCTTAGTAATCGAGGAAAAGAGTTTAAAGTGGCTGTATTTTTATTTATTTATCAACTAGCTTTTGCCCGCGACTTCGTCTGCGTAGAACTCGGTCATCACGTTAGAATAATGTTATTTCCCTGGCTAGATGCTGGCCAAGAGCAATCCCATTATTAATAAAAACAAAAAAAACTTCTATTTCTTGCGCTTACCTAGTTATCTCTCTTCCATTCTAACTTAAACCCCGTTAAGGGATGATTTCCGGGATAAAAGTATCCTATGTTCTTCCCTAGGACTCATACTATATCCATACCAAATTTCATCTAAATCGGTTGAGCATTTTAAGGGGAGACAGGCAGACAGAGTTACTTTCGCATGTATAACCCGCCCCGGTTTCGCACGGGTAGTCCAGTTTTAAACAACAACAAACAACAACAAATACCTACTCTTTATTGCACACCTCAATTAAAGGACACAGATCAGGATCACAGGGAGAGGATTTTTTATGATTTAAATTTATTTATCTAAGCTTTTTCCCGCGACTTCATTCGCGTGAATATCCATATCAACTTCTACACCGGCTGTGTCGCCAAACATTGCGCACGCCGGCTCAATGCGCCCACATGAAACACATGACAGAGGACAAAATATATATTAAGAAGGAAGTAGATTTTCGGATATTCTGATACGGGCGTGGAAAATACTTCATACGCATAAAGTAATGAAGATGAAAACGCGAGCGCAGCGAGCGCGAATTCTTTCAAACATTACGATGCAGGTGTGCAAAAGACTTCATATGCACCAAGTAATGTAGATGAAAACGAGAGCGTAGCGAGTGCAAAATGAAAAAAAAAGAACATTGTGATGCAGGTGCGGAAAATACTTCATACGCATCAAGTAATGAAGATAAAATCGCAAGCGTAGTGAGTGCGAAATGTTTCGAACATTATGATGCAGGCACGGAAAAGATTTCACACGCATCAACTAATGTAGATGAAAACGCGAGCGTAGGGCGCGCGAAAATTTTCGAACATTATGATGTAGGTGCGGAAGATACTTTATACTCATCAAGTAATGTAGTTGAAAACGCGAGCGCAGCGAGCGCGAAATTTTTGAACATTAATATGCAGGTGCGGAAAATACTTCATACGCATCAAGAAATGAAGAAAATCGCGAGCGTAGTGAGCGCGAAATGTTTTGATGCAGGTGAGGAAAATACTTCATACGCATCAACTATAATGTCGATGAAAACGCGAGCGCAGCGAGCGCGAAATTTTTCGAACATTCTGATGCAGGTGCCGAAAAGACTTCATACGCATCAACTATAGGTAATGTAGATGAAAACGCGAGCGTACGGCGCGCGAAAATTTTCGAACATTATGATGTAGGTGCGGAAAATGCTCATCAAGTAATGTAGAAGAAAACGCGAGCGCAGCGAGCGCGAAATTTTTCGAACATTATGATGCAAGTGCGGGAAATACTTCATACTCATCAAGTAATGTGTATGAAAACGCGAGCGTAGCGAGCGCTGAATATTTAGAACATTATGATGCCGGTGCGGAAAATAATTCATACGCATCAAGTCATGCAGATGAAAACGCGAGCGTAGCGAACGCGAAATTTTTACGAACATTATGATGCAGGTGCGGAAAAGACTTCAAACGCATCAAGTAATGTAGATGAAAAAGCGAGCGTAGCGTACGCTAAAGTTTTTGAACATTATGATGTAGGTGCGGAAAATGCTCATCAAGTAATGTAGAAGAAAACGCGAACGCAGCGAGCGCGAAATTTTTCGAACATTATGATGCAATTGCGGAAAATACTTCATACTCATCAAGTAATGTGTATGAAAACGCGAGCGTAGTGAGCGCGAAATGTTTCGAACATTATGATGCAGGTGCGGAAAATATTTCATACGCATCAACTATAATGTAGATGAAAAAGCGAGCGTAGCGCGCGCTAACGTTTTTGAACATTATGATGCAGGTGCGGAAAATAATTCCTACGCGTCAAGTAATGTAGATAAAAAAGAGAGTGCGAAATGATTCGAACATTATGATGCAGGTACGGAAAATACTTCATACGCATCAAGCAATGTAGATGACTGAACAAAAAGAAATTGTTGACCTATCAAATGGCTTTGTAAAGAGGTGGTTGAATAGATATTTTTTTGTTCATAAATTAGTGGAATACCTTTCAAAGTTCAAATTGCTTTATTGTAAAACATAGGTATAACTGAATACCTTCTTTGGTCTGTTCTTTCACTTTCGAAGATGGAGTAGAGGCCTTGGTTGATAGCGCACCCACCCTGGTTGCTTCTAAGAGTTATGTGATTTTCTGAGAATTGTTTTTTTTGCTTCCTATCCGCCTAAAACTTTCGAATTTGGTCATACTTGATGTTTATTGTTACGTAGGTATATTTTACTAACAAATACCAATAAACCCTAAATTTATGTCTATTACGCGTTGAACGTATTTTATACATTTTGCTGACGGAAAACGCAACTAATCGGCACCTCGAAGAACCTCAATGACACCCATATCGATTATTAAGAAAACTAAATAAGTAAATGTCCGCCATCTTCGATTTGAAAATGGATATCATTCTTGTAATGAGCACCTCAAAAATCAATATTTTATACAAAAATGCGCATACCTAATATATAGGTACATGTCGCAAGTGCTACCATGCAATGCAACCGAGAGCCCGCCGCTCTGCGTAGGTTTCCTCCATCGAAAACAAAAAAAAAACCGAGGTTTCGTAGTAAGGTTTGTGAATATTGATAGAGACTGACGGACCAACATAATTAGATCTCTCATTTCAAACAGTTAATATGGTTTGAGGGACTTTTGTATTTTTGTCTTTAGCCCCGAGAGGCAGAGGTATTGTTATTTCACCCCCCATTTTTTCAAATACTATCTGTTTATTATAAAATGTTTGAATGGGGTTCTATTTACTTTGCGTCCATGTATATACTTACCAATTTTCAATCATGAACTGAAAGACTTCTCAGACTTCTCTTCACAAAGTTTAACCCCTCTTTTCACCCCCTTTCATCCCTAACCTATATGATTTTTATAGCCTATAACCTGGCCGAAGATCCAATAAACATATTAGTGAAGGCTGTATTAAAATCCATTCGCTAGTTTTCGCGTGATAGTTAGACATATAAACAGACAGACAAACAGACAAACAGACACGAATTCTAAAAACAGTTGAAACGTGTTCTGTTATCGATTCTTAGACCCCTCCATCGATTTTTTTACTAATATCTTCAATGTACAGATTTTCGACCCTCTTCTGCTTTATTATATGTATAGATTTATTTCAGACAAGATCCATAGGGGTATGCTCTAAACTCTAAAGGGTCTCATTATCATGTAATAGAATAGGTGTGTGCATGAGATATAATACAAGAACTCGCATATCAGTCGTGCAACTCCCATCAAATGTCCTAGGATCCGATTTGAAATAACAAAATGTGACATTTCAGTAAATATCCTCATTTCAGGACTCTATCCTTAAAAATCAAAATGATAAAGGAATGAAACAAACGCATACTTACTCAGTACCTCCTCTTCTGCCAATTAACCCATTCAAGGCTCATGACATGACAACACCTGCCTCGACCTGCGATTTTCGCGGAAAATTACAGTTACACTCTACGACGTTGCGCAAGTAATTTCGATGGGCTCGAATTGTACCTAATTTCAATGCATGAAGTGAGATTTTTATAAAAGTGGTGGGTGGTCGGTCATATACGGTACGGTAAAACCCGCTTCTTAATAGCGATCAGTTTCTATAGCTATCGCACTCAATCTTACAGCTGACAGTATATTTGTCGTCAAAAAAGAAAATTAACAATGACGTTAAGAAAATAGAAGCACTGTATATTGCATATACTTGTACTACATTAAATATCAGCATACTGGACATCATGGAATAATCTGGACATACACGTTAGCAATATCGTAGCCATATCGCTTCGCCCGTCTCGAATAGAGTCGCGTGCGCGAGCGACGCGGAAGGGTGCGAGTGTTGGCGCAGCGCCCGCGCTGCAGATGGTGGCATTGAGCCAGCCACGGTCAGGAGCGGGCGATGCACCCGCCACAACACGATTTACATTCAATGCTTTAGACGAGAACTTAAAAAACCGTTCCGTCATCAGCGGGGTAAGATAGTTGCTATTCAATCAGTTATCGCCGTGGATAAGGATACACGATCCGAAAAATTGCATGCGATTGTCATTACATTGCAGGGTTTGAGCGCACTCGGCTTACTTTGGTAACTGGAAACCCCGAAAATGTAATCATTGACAGATGTTTTATCCATAGCATAAATAAAAATAATCTAGGGTTCATAGTTAGCTGATGTAAATTAAATGCCATCGGACATAAATCAGAAACAGACCCTGCTGTTTCGGTGATAAACGGTACCGTACCTAGTGACCGTTGTTGACTTGTTGGGCTCAAGCGTGGTTGCGCTTATAACTTGAACAAAAAACATCCATTTCTCTTTATCAAGTGGTGTCGGACATAAACAATTGCTTTATATTGCCTGTGACGAACACAGACTTCACCAACGCAATAGGCCGATCTTAGTAAAACAAAACAAGGAACCCTTATAGTTTCGCCATGTACGTCCGTTTGTCCGTTTGTTTGCTTTGCTCAGTTACCGTTAGTATTAGAAAGGAAGGTGTAATTCGACATGAGTATACATATCTATGACGCCGACAAAACGGTAGAATAAAATCTTGAAAAAATAAAATTTAGGTTACCTAAAAACTACCTCCCCTACACGTAAAGTGGTGGTGCATTTTTTTTGTTTTAAAATCCATCGTGTATGGACAGCCCTTTCAAAATAATGTATAAGCTTTCTATAACCAAGATTTTAAACACTACTTACTCTAATCCGCTACTTTAGTAGTCTTTATGTTTTAAGGTATCATTTTGTACTAAAATTGTGCTGGACTAGTTAAGGTGAACGTTCCAGTGCACGATACCTTAGTTGCCAATAGTTGACACCTATTAATCACCATGAAAAGGGCCATGTATTGAGTCAGTGTTACATGCGCATAGGCAGGCATAATTAAGAAGCTTGTACCACTGTGGTTGATTATCCGTACCGTATTCATGCTCGTTTCTCCTCATTCGCGGAATGTAAACAGTGGATAGGTTAGGTACATAATAGTTAAGTAAGCATTCTGTAGGTTGTCCTGGCTCTCTAGTCAGAGCATGTAAACGACGTCATTATTACGTCGGGCTCAGCCGGGATAAAAATTACATTTAGCCAGTGAGCTTCACTGAATATTTTAAGAATATCTTTTAGATAGCTGGACGAATCTTGCTTGGCCTCATGCTGGATTAACACGAGCTTAGCATCTAATGCTTAGTACTTGCCACTTCTCATAATGCTTAGTACCTATTAGTACAACTGCATATGCGGGTGATTAAAAGCCGATTCTGTTTATAGTAGAAATTATTTAAAATTTCCGACATTTTATAAAACTTGTCATTGGACTTTGAATCTTCACGCTTGGAAAGTAAAGTCGCTTTTTGAACGGCCTAATTTGATACAACTCGGACAGTTCATAGTAGATTGTTTGACAAGGGGCTAAAGTAAGCCATATTACCACGAGATGGTTATTTTCCCGAACGTAGTGAGGGAAAATTGTTCGAGTGGTAATATGGCTTTTAGACCCGAGTTATACACTCTACTTTTCACTTCGATTGCGAGAAAACACATTAAACACAAATTATCCACCTTAAATGAATAATTTAACTCTTGGCGGGCGCATGTCTAATTTGACAGCATGTTTTTTTTCTAAGGCCAGTACCATGCCTCGCTACGCTATGCGTGTTCGCTTAAAAGCCTTATCACACTACCCTATCGGTAGGGCCCTACCGATAGGGTAGTGCGATAATGCTTTTACGTATTCGCCTCCCTTTCTTTTGCTATATTAAAGAAAGAGATGCAACACGCGCGTTTTTTTCTTTTAAAAGACGCAAGTCCTTTGACCATAGACACCGCTTAATCTTTAGAGAACTGAAAAACGTCTTTCCTGATTGGTCGATTTTAGTACAGCTGTATTCTGGTTGGTTGATATTTTTACCAAATATTTTCTAATCCGTCAAATTACTGTTCTGTGATTGGTGGATTTAATAGTCGAAGTATTTTGATTGGTCAAATTAAAATGTTTAGTGAATCATAAATATGTATACATATTCTCCCTAGGGCTTAAATGTATTACTTTAGCCCCGCTTCACAAGTCTAATATGACACACTTTTCGAGCATGAGAAGTGAAATAGTACATTACTTACCGAGGGCGATAAAACAAAGAATGTCTCAGATCGCAGGTATTTTACGCCCGAGCCGAAGGCAAGGGCGATAAATATGCGATGTGAGGCTTTCTTTATTATCGCCCGTGGTAAGTACAAAATTTTATGTCACCCCCTGGCCAGGAAGTGGGTTTTTTCGCGCGCGGAGCGTGCGATAATGGCCACTTTATGGCTAGGTGTGACATAAAATAATTTATGTTACACTTGGCCATAAAGCAGCAATTACCGCACGCTCCGCGCGCGGGAAATCCCACTTCCTGGCCAGATGGTGACATAAAATTTTGTACTTAACACGGGCGGTAATAAAGAAAGTCTCAGATCGCATATTTATCGCCCTTGCCTTCGGCTCGGGCGTCAAATACCTGCGATCTGAGACATTCTTTATTTTACCGCCCTTGTTAAGTAATGTACTATTTAAGTATACCTAATACGACATTACGACGAATTAAGCGACAAGTGCCCACCCAGAATTATATGACTAGACTTATCGAGTAGTGTGAACAGTTACGACAAGCGAAGATTGAGAACTCAAGACCGACTTGTTTTGTAGGTACCTATACCTATATACTTTCTTTGATCTTTGGTTGCTAACTCCCTTAAAAGATTGTCAGAATTTTCATTATCCTCTCTTCGCAGCAACCGCTGCCTTGTCCATAAATGATATTTAACGTCTTCCAAAGAGGATATAATCATTGTATATCATTGTTAGTAATGCCTAAATATCTCAAAACAAGTCGGCGATGTTATCCAAGGCGAGATCTTTTAATAATACCGTTTTTCCACATCAATGTGTAAACTGGTACTTGACACTGACCTTAACACTAATTACAATGTACTAAGCTAGAAGCTTGGCTGCGAACAGTCATAATATAACCAAACCCACCTATGTTTTATTTATATGTGCCAGTTTGCTTAGCCGAAACTGTCCTTCCCAAACACAAGGGTGTGTTTATTCAAATTACCAGACAGCAAGATCTCAGACTTACCAGGCTATCACTTATAAATGAAATAAATGAAATAAATGAAATAAATGAACTTTATTCTGTAAGTAGGCCGCAATGGCACTTTTACAAGTCAAACCCTACTAGCGTTTCACAGAGGCCACTGCCGAGAAGAAACGCCGAAAGAAACTCGACAGTCAGCCATTTTCTCACAAAAATATGCTTATTACAATGATAATACTTAACCTACTTAAGATCAAGAAATCTAAGACACATAGAATTCAAAATTCAGAATTCAAACATTTATTCTGCAAATAGGCCACAAGGGCACTTTCACGTGTCATAATGTTAATGTACAATTTTAAAAAAGTCTTACAATATAAGCATATGATAGATTTTTCATGAGAAAATATTAATTTACAATTTAAGAAATATGTATATCAATAAGAATTTAATACATTTTTCATGTCAAAATATTAATTATCTATTACAAACATTACAATAATAGTAAAATTGAGAGATGTATAAGGTCTCAGTCTGAATAACAAAATTTAATAGAATATCTCAAAGATGTAAATGGTCTCTGAGCTTATATAGATAAGATAAGCAACGGGGCTTATCTTGGCCTCTAGAGTTCGGGGAAACGATAATATTTTATATTTAGAAAGCGCTGACTTAAATGGCCAAAAAAACAGGGTCCTTCTGCCCAGCGGGGACCCAACCTTAGCTTTGTTTAGATTCAAGAACAATATTCGCTGGCAATAAATAGTAATTTTAGTTTTACACTGCCCCAACAAAGGCGTTGTCGATTTTAGCCACACGCTCGAAACCGGCCATGTGTCTGACACAATATTTATTTAGGCAAACTCGTTAAACGCAGGCAGGATGTGCTTTGAGGACTCAAGGTTGGATTATTTGTAATGTAGAGTATTAGTGTTAATAACGCAATCTTACCCTCGAGACGGCTATATCTAATCACAAAACTGGTTTTCTCTTAAAATTAAGTGGGCATGAAGTTTTTTTACCATTTGAGAATACATTAAGCACTGTAGTAAGAGAGTAATCTCAGCAAGCATTCTGCCACAACACAATGACTGAAAATTAATGCCAAATTTAGAGCCTAACTCGCAATCGAATTCAGTGAACATATTTATATGAAACATTATCTCTATACAGATTAAGTTCGAAATTTATGTACACCGTTTGAAGACTTGCCTAAGAATTTACGGATGACATTATTTTTTACATTTTCGTCATATTTTCGTTCATAAATCGAAAACAATCCACTCTATGTAAGAAAAACGTATTTAGAATGTCTAGGTTCAAGCCTTCTTATATGATATCACACTTGATGGTTTTGTAATTTTTTTAGTTCACATTCTGGTCTATATAACTAGGGTGATAGGCTATGTCGCACATATAGCATTTGTCCCACTCGCACTGACCTATAATTATTGCTAATTAGTAAGGGATGAATGCTATATGTTCGATATCACTCGATATAAACGCGATCTTCCTAGCTAGGCTGAAGCGAATTTAGTTACGAACGAGAGAGCGCGAAGCAGCGGCGACATATACAAAATACATACATATGAGTACAATACAATACAATACAAATGCGTTTTGCGTATGAGTATTTCTATAGAACTGCACCAAGACTATTGTTTGGTATTTATAAGTTCCTAGTTACTTAAGTATGAGGTGACTAAGTTACATACGTAAAAGTGTATAGCGGGACTCTTATCTGCGGGCAAACATTTCGCAAATTGTCGTTCAGTAGCGCTACACGTGTGAATCGTAGCGCATAACGTGCGTACTCAGTCTTATCTCTACACATCCTGCCTTAACACAGATTACATTTTAACCCATGGAGTTGTAAATTATATAGAAATCATCGTTAACCGTACCGATATACGCAATTGTCTTGCTATTTCTGCGGCCCCTAAGTCCAGCGCACCGCAGGGCAGTACTAAATTTGTCGAAATCGGACCGAAGTGCGCTCAGCGTGCGTTTGTCGTGTGCGTTTATTTACGCGATGCCCCGCGGCACTGGCGTCGTTCCAAAAACCCACGGAAATAGCAGCTTTGTCGATGTCATTGTACTAGAGCAGCCCTACTGGAAATTTCACTGCTCGCCCTTTGAGTACTGCTTTCATCCAGTTAGAAGTACGGATTAATGGCGAAATCCTCTTTGTCTTATTTCGGAAACATCGAGTGGGGTACTCCATTCGCGATTAGTGTGTTACTCATGATTACTTGCGTAGTAGCGCTTTCGCAGCGTATCATAAGGCCGATATACATATATTAGCAAGAACTTTGCATTCAAGTTTCATTACCTACATTGCGGGAGCTTTCAAGTATCACAGATGTGATGTCTACAGCAAGGGTTGCGCTGCGGGCTACCGAGGTAAGATGAATACGATCAAACACTACAATATAATGAAAGCTCTCCGAAAATTGCACGCAATTTCTTGTTAGTCTAAACCTTGCTTGTTAGCTTTTTGATAGCCCAGTGCAGTTTACGATACCAGATAAAAGTCGTAACGCAAATACTAAACAACTGCAACAATTTTATATATACTATGAAAGTACACAAGCGCATCGCCTCTCATAAGAGTTTTTTTGATTGCAGGTGCTCAAAAGTAATAAATAAGATAGATGAAAACATGATGAAACTCAGGTATATTAAGATATGTGAAGAAAACCCAAAACACTTTGTCACCAGGAAACCTTGTGGTACACATACACAAACTATGAAGGAACTCTTATTCCGGTCGGTATTAAAAATACCAACCCTACTTATTACTAGCAGCGAACAACATTTATTTACTTATACGTACCTAGGTGTAGTAGATACCTGTATAGGTACGTTATATAATAAATAACACAGACACAATGGAAGCTCAGCAAGATATAGATACAAGCACAACAAGGCGATAAAAACACAAGGTGAACCTATTACAGACCCTCTAAATTAGAACGTAGAAGCTGATCAACAAAAAACTAAAGACGATTCGCTCGCCCAACCCCTTTATTTTGCTTGGCCGAACACTTTTTACTTTTATTCTAAAAATATCGCATTCACGAATGAATTTCGAAAGGAAACGTGATTCCGCCCAAGGTCAAGTAAATTAGTATTCGTGCGGTGTGTTCGCTGTTTGACCGGACGCAAAAACTCGTTGTGTTGCGGACTCTCGACGGTCCTGCGACTTTTTCTAATCTCGATTAGTATGGCCGGCGCCCGCGCCGCCTGGTTAACTTAACACCTCGCTATTACACAACTAACGTAATTTAATGGGCACGCACACCTCTGCAATTATGTGAGGAGTCTCGTTAATGTGATGATAAAAAGCTTGGGTTTAACCCAAGTTAATCATAACAAAAGAACACACAACAATTAGGTACATGCTTGAGATAAGATGACATGTTAAATCGCTTTTCTTTTACGTCCTAGGTATATGAAAAAACTTGAAAAGCCTTACCTTACCATATACGAGTTTATGGCACGTTAATGTTTATTGACGCAGGGTATGCGATAGAAACTTACACATTTTATTTTCGACATTTGTATGAACCCGTATCGTAATCACAATTTCAATTTCAGCTTTATGTTTCATCAATTGACTTCAGGTGACGGTAGTAAAGTGAATTGGTTTCAATTTCACACTTTGGCGATTTAAGTACCTACCTATTTGCACATGATTATTGTGACGTGGTGACGTCATGTAATAAGTTGCGCTGACGTATTGAGGATGCATAATTTTATCCCCGTCCGTCATCGTCATCGGAAATTGAGCAATTATTTCGAGCGATGAATTCGAAAATTGGATTTGCATTTGCTTTGCGGTTTTACCTTTACCTAGGTACCATTATGAGTAAAGTGTAGGTATTCACTCTAAATCCTGTATCGACCTTATTCTAGTTATTTAGTAATGTTCCTATACTTGTTTTTATTTTCAAAAAAAAACTTTAAATCATCTTTATTACACTTTTTTATATCTATCTTTTGAAAACGACTTTTTGAGAAGCGCTATTGCTCTTGTAAAGAAATACCCACGAAACACATTTTCATGTAAAATGTTGCCAAGATCAAATCTAATGTATGTACACGCCCTAACATCACAAACTCAAAATACAAAACTCAATACTCTTAGTCAAAATACGTGGATTGGCCGTTTCGCTATTGTCGCATTGAAATAAATATTCACTGTGCATTATTATACTTTTTTCTTATAGTTACAATAGTTCTTTTAGTAGTACGAGGCGGCAAAGCCACATATTTTGACTAAGGTGTATCATGCCATGCCCTTAGGTAGGCAAAAAACAATGAAAACAAAGAAATAAGTAGTTATAGAAGTCAGTTACCATTGAAAGATTAATTTACTTGCAGATGGCACGTTGTGTGCTATGTTATGTCGGCTAGGAACATTCATTAAAATACAATTGGGTCAAAAGATTGTCGTAAATAATAAGCAATTTCGTAACTATTGAATGAGCCAATAACGATATAAATATCAATTATAGCACGTAAAATTATTACAAGAGGCTCACAATAAGTGGATAATGTAATGGGAACTTCATTTACCTACTTAATGCTAATCTTAACTTCAAAACATTCAAAGATTCAGCCATAAAATATTCAATGCATCATAAGTTTAAGAGAGAATACCTAATTAACAATGAGTCGCTTCGGTTTCAAGAAACTTCACTTCCGAGAATCGGAAAAATATTATGAGAAAGCTGAGTCATACATGTAATTTGGTACCTATGGACCTATCTATCTTGTTGTCAGTGCAAACTTCTGAGGAAGCCTTACCAACGGCGCGGCGGGTGAATGAATCATCAATCATTGAAGGGCCAATAACTGCCTCATTGTGTGAACCCAAACTAAATTTTCCATTTCATTTGACACTCGGGTAGAAATAGCGAAAAACCCTAAAATGACATTCAGTGTTAATTTCAATGTTTATGGTGAGATTGCGTCTAAATGTGGTGTGTAAAGTGCAGTACTGTCAGTGAAGAGGTTTGTTAGTTAACGAGTACGGTATTGTTATTGTTATGGTCGTGGGTTATGCAGTCGGCTTCAGTCATAACCTCAAAGCTGGGGGCGTCCGGTGTGGCGAAGCGCCCTCCGCCGGCGTCGCTCAATGTTGTCGCGCATGCGTCGGCCCCGACAAGCCCCCACGGCGCACAAAGCGACGACTCACCGCGATGCCAGGCGCCGAGCCTTCACCACGCTAACCAACCGCGACACAAAATATGTGATAGCAGTGCATGTGACAGCGTAACTGTAGTGTTTCTTTTCAATACTTAACTTCCGCTAACATGTACAAGACGGTGCGGCATGGCGAGAACAGTCTCCAGTACACGATCCTGCCGCAGACGGAGGAGGTGCTCAGCAACAGCGGCCTTAAGGGCAAAGGCCGGGACTACAGCCCTTCCATACATGTTCGCCACTCTCGAAAAATATCCGTAGCGGAATATTTTCTACTCGTGACATTCGGTATAATAGTAGCACTGGCACTGGCATCCATAGTACGGTATGTTATGGACGGAGGCCCCTATGGCCATAAGAGCCAGGAGGGTGTCATCACATCCTCGCCTCACACTCCAACTGGAAAGTCATGCAAAAAAGATCTTAACCAGATATCACCAGAGTTGCTTTCAACGCTTATATCAAAACTTGAAACGACGTCAACTACTGCGTTACCTACCACTGGATCTACTACAGTTCCCACGACTGTGATTAGTGAAAGGGCCACGACTCCCCCTTGGACTATGCCTGCTATTAGATCGTGGAAGAGCTCAACATCTTCTACGACAATCCCTCCTATCCCAACCGAAGATAACGAGGAGATACCCGTAATAGGCACACCCTCTGGTAGCATTCGGCGCCTCGACCAATACATGTCCAACAAACCTTGGGAGAGTGATAGTAATATAATAATTAAACCAACTGTAACACCTGAACCGACAGTGCGGAACTATAGATACTACTCTCGTCCATTCGTGCCATCAGTTAAAACACCGACTGATCCTCCAAAAGTGTTTGAAGATGTACTGATTACTACGAAAGCTACTACTACACGTCCTCCGGTGACGACAGAGTTCACGAGCACCAGCGATAGCTCGAGAATGAGTGATTTCAAAGACACGCTACTGTCAGTGGAAGATGACGAGGACTTCAAGTCATTGGAGGTGGACGAGGTATTCTCGCTTCCCTCGCTGAAGCCGGAGTCGGCTGGAGCCGACGGCGACGAGGTGACAGTAGCGAAGGCGACCGATGGTGCTTGGTACGGAGCACGGTGGCCTTTCGTCGACACGTCATCATACTTTCAATGGACGGTGAGTACGGTTGCAATATTTCCTTTCTTACGTAAGTAACGTCTCGTGTCTGGTCGAAGCGTGCACCGTACTGGTTTTAAAGTATTTTGATTTAAAATTCTGGCATAAGTGTTGATAATACTAATAAAGTGATTAGATACGATGATTTGATTAATGTTTTAGATCACAACATATGCCTTTTTTGTTTTTATTGTATGAAGTAGAATTTAAGTGGAAAAAGCAGTTTTTAGCTCGAAAATGGTTGATTTGGAGTAATATTTGAAACAATATTTCGTAATGAAAAAGCCAAATTCATTTTAAATTCATATCACTAGGTAACGCAATGGTCCTGTAATCCTGTTCTAATAGCACCATTGAGAAGATGTCACGATACGTGTCAATGAAACAGAAAATGGTCTAAATAGACCAGCGTTTTTTAACTGATAAGGACCCTTAATACCTTATCCCTTAATACCTAGAAATAAATACTCAGCGTTCTAAAAAAATTGCGAAAGCGGATATAGAAACACCGCCGGTGACAAGATAATGGAATACTGCTATCGTAATCAAAAAAGTCTGTTGCGATTTTTTATGTGACATAACTTTTATTTATCGTAACACACGATAATACACGATGCAGGGCAATTGAGGACAGTATGTCCCTAGCGAGGACACAAATTACATAACACGATTACTTCACGGATGTCGCAGAAAGTTTTCATATTACTTGATACTCCCAGAGAGACAATTCCATCCTCTCTAATCCAACGACGGATAAAATGACACCCCGTTCCATTTTTCTCGTCTAGCGTTATATTATTTACCTATTTTGCTCTCGTCACTTAAGTTATCAGTTGAAGATTAATTGTTAGAGAAGATATAATTAAACGTTTTTTTCGATGTACCTAATAACTATCTTGATAATGTCTCATTTAAACACGGTAAAAAGGAATATATACTTACAACATGAACTTTAACAAAATACCAAGTTATAGTAATGCAATGTCAATGCAAGGATAAAAGAACCCTAAAACAGAGGAAAGATTCCAAGTGAGTGTAAGGCTACGTAAAACTTTGCTACATAAATACGTACAAAAAACACATTAGGTACCGGCTGGGTTGAATTTTGCTTCAAGTTACCCTTCCTGCCTAAAACAGCTATTTACTCCTAGCATCTCTGAAATGAGGCTCCGCTCATTTTCTCCCAAGCAAGTCATAAATTAGGCGCCTCGACTACGCAGAGGCATATTGCTCTCGACTCCAAGTTAATTTGAGAGTTTAAAACCCCAGAACACACTTAGCCGTGTCATTACGAGTACAAGGCAACGTGAGTGCGAAATGTTGCCTGACACGTAGGTAATATCTGTTCGTGTATTATTATCTCCGAGCGTGTTGCAAACGTGGAAACGCGTACGAGATGTCATGAAGCTCGAAGTTGCCTTTGAATATTGTTTTGCAAGAGCCCATAGTTTCCTATTGGGGTCTTGCGGATACTACGTCAGCAATGGCATTTTTTGTTCCAACACTTTACAATGATACTGATGCATTCCTATAACCGCATCAAATATCTTCCTATTTGTCTTTATTCTGTTTATTTCATTATACTTAATTCATCAATTAGGTAGGTATTATAGAACCAAGCCTGAACCTGAAAAATGTCTTCATTCCGGACGCGGTGAAAATATATTACCGAAATAGAATCGGTGTGTTGAGCTCAATACATATATGGATATGCATATAAGCAAATTCAGAAGTGAAGAGTGAGAACATTAAGCCGAATTGAAGCTAGAATTTCATTATTATCTCGTTTCTTTTCTCTAATAAAATTAAAATAAAAATAAAAACAAAAAAGATATTTAATTTATATTTGAAGGTATATTTATTTTTTTAAACTTTATTGCACAATACAAAAAGTACAAATGGCGGACTTAATGCCTTAAGGCATTCACTACCAGTCAACCGAAGGTATTTATAGTTATTATTAATTTAATATTCAGTGTTACTTGTATTACTTTTACGTTATTACGTTTAGCCTATTGTTATATCCTTATTCCGGTTCGGTCAAACCGGGTCTCGAAATATAATTAAGTAAGTTAGGTATTTCTCAATTAAACGAGACACATATCACTTACTAGATAAGTACAATAGGCGGCAATGAGTATAGCCACAATAATATCAAGCCTCTATTTATTTTAGTATACCCGTGCTACCCGTAATTTAGATGGTTATCTGTATAACTTATAACAAAATTAAGATATATTCTCAGAAAATTTTTAGTCTCCCGTAACAATTCACATTCAATTCGTATTCAAAATCTTTATTTCTTTTTTAACGTTTATGTAAATGCGGTTACCCGTACCTCATCTCATGAAAGGTTCTAACATAGTAGGTGTCGGTAATCGCAGTCAATTAATTAATAATTTACTTTTATGAATATGGTAAAGTTAGTAAGTAGAAAATGTTAATCAGTGTCAGCATATTTAGTCAAACACAATAGTTGGTTGGTGTTTAGTGCTTTATTCTATAACTTTTCAGTTATACTTATAGTAGAGAGGCCAATTTGAAAAAAGTCGTCAAATAACGAAGTTCGTTTGTACGAGCAGTCGCCTACTGACGACTGGTATCGTTGGATTCAGTGACGTCTCCCGAGTATGAAACTCGATGTCGTCACTCTCTAAAATGGTGGAGGGGGTAACTATGATGTCACAAAGATGGCGGTTGGTGGTATCAGGTTTTATCGAGTATCTCTTTAACTATTCAACGTATTGCAACAAATGAGGTGTCCAATGAAAGCTCTTTAAATTGCTAATAATTCGTTCTTAGGAATAAAATGTGAAAGTCTAATAATTAAAAAGTTTTTCTTAAAAAATCGTACTTTTGAAAAAGTCATTTTTTTTTTACTGCGAAAAACTCGATGAAAGAGGCCATTTCTTAAAAAAATACTCCATATGATTGAAAATGCTAAATTTATCGTCTATAAAATGCTTTTTGAATTATTAGAATCGGTTCATAAATGAGTACGCCAGGGACATTTCACCGCGGGCGGGGCGAACGTCGCGGGTGCGCGCGCGTTTGCTGATGAACGCGACTGTGTAGACATTCTCAAGTGTAGCTCAACAACTACTAAACCTATTTAGACAAATGGGGTATCATATGAAAGCTCTTTATATTGCCATTAATTTGCTTCAAGTAATGAAATGTGTAAGTCAAACAATTAAAAAGTTTTTCCAAAAATATAGTATTTTTGAAAAAGTAATTATTATTTTAACTTCAAAAAACTCGATGAACGACGCCATTTCTTTAAAAATTATTTCATATGTTTGAAAATGCTACATTCATCTTATATATAATGCTTTTTGAATTATTAGAATCGGTTCATAAATGAGTACGCCAGGGACATTTCGCCACGGGCGGGGCGAACGTCGCGGCGCACGCGTGTTTGCTGACGAACGAGACTGAGTAGGCTTTCTTTAGTGCAGCTCAACAACTACCTAACCGTTTTAGACAAATGAGGTGTCATATGAAAGGTATTTTATTACTTAATAAAAAAAAATTTGATAGCCGGAACACTTGCTCAGAGATTTAAAAAGAAAAAGAAAATAAATCCAAAAAAAAAGTTTTCGCCTTATGTTAGACAACAAAATCATCATCATCATCACATTAGCCGCAAGACGTCCACTGCTGGATATAGGCCTTCCCCAAAAAGTGCCACAATGATCGGTCCTGCGCAACCCGCATTCAGCGGACTCCCGCGACCTTTACCAGGTCATCAGTCCACCTTGTGGGGGGTCTACCACGCTGCGCCTTCCGGTCCGTGGTCGCCACTCGAGAACCTTTCAGCCCCAACGGCCATCGGTTCTACGCGCAATGTGCCCCGCCCACTGCCACTTAAGTTTAGCGATTCGAAAAGCTATATCGGTTACTTTGGTTCTGCTACGGATGGCGTCATTTCTTCTTCTTCTCCGAGCATAGTCCTCTCCATTGCCCTCTGCTGAGTGGCTTTGACCCTAA
The DNA here is from genome assembly GCA_951800055.1 of Cenopis cana. Lineage (NCBI taxonomy): Eukaryota > Metazoa > Arthropoda > Insecta > Lepidoptera > Tortricidae > Cenopis > Cenopis cana. The sequence continues at coordinate 6,632,332 of OX637486.1, read as the reverse complement.
GGTGAGCATCACGTTTCCGTACCATATGTCATTACTGGCAAAACACACTGGTCAAAGACTCTCGTCTTGAGACACTGCGGAATATTGGACGATAGATATGCCGTAGCTTCCCGAACGTTGCCTAGCCGAGTCGGATTCGACGATTAACCTCTTTCTCAAAGTTGGACCTGCCTAACTGGACAGTCTGTCCTAGCTATACATAATCGTCTACAACTTCGAGCGTAAAGCGTCCGATTGTAACAGGAGTTGGTGCTACATGGGCATTTGACATGATCTTCGTCTTGTCCATGTTCATCCTTAGACAAACTCGCTCGGAGGCTTTACTGAGGGCATCGAGCATTGTACTTAAATCCTCCATGGTTTCAGCCAAGACTACTATGTCGTCAGCAAACCGAAAGTGAGTGATGTACTCGCCGTTTATGTTGATGTCTAGCCTTCTCCAGTCATCCTCCAGTGCAGCGGAGAACAGTTTAGGAAAAATATCTCCTTACCTGACTTCCCGCTGCAGCGGAATGGGTTTCGGGTTCCAGTCCTAAAGTCGGACAAACGTTTTCGTAGTTTCGTACAAACACTTCAGTACTTCGATATAGCGGTGGTCTACTTGGCACCTCTGTAGAGATTGTAAGTACTGCCCAGGTTTCGATCGAATCGAAGGCTTTCTCATAGTCCACAAAAGCTAAACAGTGGGGCAGGTTGTACTTTTTAGTTTTCTGTATACAGACTACCACTTCTGTATATAGAGTAACATAGACCCCATCCATACGCTTCGTCAGGTTATAACCTGCCGGACTTCAACGCGAAACTGGGCAAGACAGATGGTGAAGAGCTGAGAGTGGGGCAATTTGGAGTTGGAAGTCGGAACCACCGGGGCCAACTACTGGCTGGTTTCTTGGAGAAGGAGGGACTCTACAATCTTTACATGATTAACTCCTTCTTCAAGACACGTGAGCATAGAAAGTGGACCTGGATGAGTCCCGACGGTGCAACTAAAAACGAGATTGACTTCATCATGTCGACGAAGAAGCATATATTCAATGATGTCTCTGTGATCAATACGGTTAAAACCGGAAGTGATCGCCGTCTGGTAAGAGGAACATTGAATATATGTGTTAAGCTAGAGTCCACGCTCCGACCATCACGAGCCCAAATCCAAAACCCCGAGAGCTTTCAGCTGGAACTCCAGAACCGTCTCGATTGCCTAAGTGGCGATGTGGATGAATTCAATGACGGGTTTGTGGACGCTGTCCATACCACAGGGTCTAAATTCTTTAAAGCCCACCGGGCCAACTGAACCAATAGGCCCTCTAACTCCACTCAAAGGCTCTTCGAGTAAAGGAGTAGGATGGTTCTACAGTCTTCAGTCGATGCGACATTATATCGGCAGCTCAATAGATAGATCTCCAAATCCCTGACCCGTGATCTGCGCCAATTCAATACAAAACGTATTGAAGAGGCCATCGAGCGGGATAAGGGCTCAAAAGTTTTCGCAAGAGATCTGTCTATTGGGCAGAGCCAGCTCGCCAAATTAAAAACTGAGGATGGTAGAATTGTCTCATCCAGACCTGAGCTTCTGAGCGAGATAGAGCGCTTCTATGGACAGCTATACACGTCAACTAGCAGACCCCAAAGTTGGTCTAGTGGAAGATCCTAGAGCTAGGCTAACCCTGCACTATACCGATGACATTCCGACCATCAGCCTGTAAGAGATTAGAATGGCTCTTTAACAGCTCAAAAACAACAGGGCACCCGGTGAAGACGGAATTACAGCCGAACTCCTGAAGGAGGGTGGAAAACCGGTCCTTACAGCCCTTCAGAAGTTGTCCGACTCTGTCTTACTGGAAGGGAGAACGCCAAAGGCATGGAACACAGGCGTGGTGGTGCTGTTAAGAACTATCGATCCATCACACTTTTGAGCCATGTCTACAAGCTGTTTTCAAGAGTCATTATGAACCGTCTGGCAGCACGCTAGATGACTTCCAGCCTGTCGAACAAGCCGGTTTCCGAAGAGGCTTTAGTACCATAGACCACATCCATACGCTTCGTCAGGTTATAACCGAAGCGTATGGATGTGGTCTATGTTACTCTGTATACAGAAGACTTAAGAGTACCCTGCCCCTCTGTTTAGCGTTTGTGGACTATGAGAAAGCCTTCGATTCGATCGAAACCTGGGCGGTACTACAATCTCTACAGCGGTGCCAAGTAGACTACCGCTATATCGAAGTACTGAAGTGTTTGTACGAAAACGCTACTATGGCAGTCCATTCCGCTGCAGCGGGAAGTCAGCAGGCAAGGAGATATTTTTCCTAAACTGTTCTCCGCTGCACTGGAGGATGTTTTTTAGAATCTGGACTGGAGAAGGCTAGGCATCAACATAAACGGCGAGTACATCACTCACTTTCGGTTTGCTGACGACAACTATGTCGTCAGACTACTAAGTCTTGGCTGAAACCATGGAGGATTTAAGTACAATGCTCAATGACCTCAGTAAAGCCTCCGAGCGAGTTGGTCTAAGGTAAGGATGAACATGGATAAGACGAAGATCATGTCAAATGCCCATGTAGCACCAACTCCTGTTACAATCGGACGCTTTACGCTCGCAGTTGTAGGCGATTATGTATACCTAGGACAGACTGTCCAGTTAGGTAGGTCCAACTTTGAGAAAGAGGTTAATCGTCGAATCAGTCACCTCACCCCAACCTACCTGGACTACGGGGTGAGGTGGGATTTCCAAATTTTTGTGTTTATCGTTAAAGTAATGAACACAAAATCATAAAAAAAAAGTAAAATACAAACAACCGGAACACTTTTTTTGTAAATAAATCAATGTGCCACATACAAAAAATAAACTTTTATCCGGGTTTGAACTTCGGTTTAGTGCCTACTCACCCCATTTTACGGTATATATGGCGCCGATAGCTGTAAAGTGTAAACTCATAGAATTTTTTCCCGCATTCAGTGCTAATTTGTATGACAGTTATTCCCGAATGACAATGGAACAATAAATTTACATCCCCATCATGATTATAGTTATAGGGCAAAACTACATCGGAAGAAGTTGATAGGTACGCTACAATAAGACATTGTCAGTCTATGTGTATCTCAATTTATCTCTCTAAAAGGAAAAAAAATATCCCTTTCAATATTTAGGTCAATAGTTTGACGACATTCCCAACAATTTCGTATCCGCGTCAACTGACGCGCTGTTAGTTACAACTTATAAGTACCCTGCTTATACCTAAGTATATAGGTGCCGTGTTTTCGTCTCGAGTTGAAACACTTCAACTTTGAATGAGGAAGGGATGATACAACAAAAACCCCGTACCAAGCAGAGCGTGACATCGTGACCATATCGTAAACATGACCCAATTAAAATAATCTCGAATCAAATCTACTACCCGAACAGCACCTATCTAGGGAACTCATCGGCTAACTTACATTATACATAAATTCACTCCAACGGATCCGGATTTTCTACGTGCTCGAAGCCAATATTGGAATGTCGCTATTTCAGTCTCTATTCGTAGATCATATTTGAGATACCCAGGTTTAAATATGTTATTCTTTGAATAAAATTAATCAAAGTAATGAAAACTAACCTATTAACTTATTTTGAATGCGATTTTTGTGGCCAATCTCTCCAAAAGTGTTCTTTTATTTTTGTGGTTAGTTTATGTTATTTCAGAGAATAAGATCCCCGTGCCGATGCGCCCGATGCGGTCATAGGCAGTCTCGCGGTCCGATATCTGTAGAGTGTGTGTATCTGTAGAATTTTGTAATTAGGGACATTTTGGTTGGTTTCCTTGATAACAGGGTTCAGTCAGCATGAGAACTTCTAACAGTGGCGTTGAACTCCCTTCACAAAGAACCTATACCTAATCCCAATACCTAAGCAATCGCTTGCCTGTAAAAATGTACACGATATCAACTCGTGAGATTGCTGATTGTTTTTTTAGGGTTCCGTAGTAAACAAGGAACCCTTATAGTTTCGCCATGTCCGTCCGTCCGTCCGACCCCCGTTTTTCTCAGTAACCGTTAGTACTAGAAAGCTGTAATTTGGCATGAGTATACATATCAATAACGCCGACAAAACGGTAGAATAAAATCTTTAAAAAAAAATTTTTTTAGGGTACCTCCCGTACATGTAATGTGGTGGTGAATTTTTTTTCTGCCAAACCCCATCGTGTGGGGTATCGTTGGATAGCTCTTTTAATAATAAATATTATAAGGTTTCTAAAAGCATTTCTTGATTAAAGAATTGGTTAGCGTGATATTAAGCTTTGAAGTGATATTTTTTGTTATGGTCAAGTGTCCCCCCCCTCCCCCTGCCAGTTAAACAGTGGCTACTAGGCATGTGAAAAAAATCATGGTAGTAGTATATACGATGAATTTAAAAGGAAAACTATCACAGCTAAGTAGACATTACTAGTTAACGAGTAATAGTCGAACTTCAGAAATGTACTTTGCAAAAGCAAACTTTCGTACAATTTCCATTGATGCCTTAGATAATGTTATTAATTCTGTCAAAAACATAGTAAATATAAGTTTGCGAACTTTTTAGTCCACATAATGTAACGGGTGGACGACTACGGAACCCTACCTTGCGCGTGGCCCGACACGCACTTGGCCGGTTTTTTTTTCCACTAATTAACAGGCAGTTAGGGCAGGTAGTTAGCACTTGGCATGTTAGGCCAAGATCGAATAAAAAGCGAAGCATCATTGCATTGCAGTGTACAGTCTATTCATCCTTACGTGTCATATCATGTTAACAAACTTCTTGAAATTAATCATTATCACACTTTTCTCTATTTTCTCTATCATCAATTAAAATGTACAGCCTTGGCCAAAAGTGTTGAGCACCCCTTATTTTTCTTTGTAACTTATAAAAAAACTATTATTTTTTAATTACAAAAATGCACATTGACGTAAAATATGAAAAGGTATAAACTAAAGAACATCAAGAGAACTTTAGATAATATCATTTCGAAGTAGCTATTGCTAACTGAAGACTAAAAATAGACGGGTTTGCAATAAAAGGACAAATTGCATTTTTATCCGTGCAATTATCTTTAAGGTTTTTCTTCGTGCCGAAAGTAGCTAGTTTTTGAAAGATATTTAATTTTCTTTAATAAAAGGATATGAAATGCTTGATTGAAAGTTTAACTTTTATATGGAAAACGTGTGAGTGCTCAACACTTTTGGCCAAGGCTGTACTTAACCTACTTAAAGAAGCTCACAAAGTATTGTAATCCTAGACAAAAGTGTGATAATGATTGACGTCTTTGAGGAGAGTTTGTTTACGTGATAGGAGACGTAAGGATGAATAGACTGCATTTGATTGCAACACAGTCAGCCAATACAATGGTTTATCTCTTTTGAACCTTCATCATCATCATAATCAGCCGAACGACGTCCACTGCTGGACATAGGCCTCCCCCAGGGAGCGCCACAACGATCGGTCATGGGCTGCCCGCATCCAACGAATCCCCGCGACCTGAACCTTAATGAACAAATAATAGAGTCGAATACTGGTAGACCAAACTGATCAACGTACACCAATAAGCAAGGGCGTTTTGTTGCAGGGCTACTCCCCCGGCGACAACCTACTGCTGCCGCTGCTGGTGGCCGCGCTCTCCTCCATAGCGCTAGTCCTTCTGCTGGCCCTCGCCGTGCGCAAGCGCAAGCGGAGCCTCTCCGCCGCCTCCGCGATCGGGGTATGTATCCGCGGCGTCACTTTCTAAACTATATCTACCCTTAAGAGGAGGGGTAAGGCAAGCTCTCTCCATACAAACTTTGTGCAGGACTTTCTTCGTTTGTTTGCATTAAAGTTATGATTTTTGGTCAGTATGCTTAATTTCTGTTAGCTATTTCGTGATGTAATTTTTTTTTCATTGAAATTATTTATTTATTTTCTGTTTTTTGAAATATTTGAAAATTTCCACATCACTTTCTTCGCATATCATATCCAAAAAAAATATTATATTCGTTACGCATAAAACAAATAAAAACGAATAAAACGTGCACAGAGTTTGTATTACTTTGTATGAAGAATGCCTTTGCCCATCCTGCGCCTTAAAGCGCGGTTTACACTAGGAATAAATTGCAATTTTTAGTGAATTTTCATTACATTGCAGGGTTTGATCGTATTCATCTTTCCTCGGTATCCCGCAGCCCCGCAATGTAATGAAACTTGCATGCAAGTCCTTGCTAATGTAAATCAACAATTCGACAACGTCCAGCCAACAGGACATATTTTTCATGAGGCTTGTAGTTAATCTGAATTTGAACCATAAAATTTGCAATGTTTTTTTTAAATTTAAGGTTAAGATAACCATTCAAATAACAAACAAACGCTCTGTTTGGAATTCTGTATACCCTTACCATGAGTTTACAATGTTTGCATTACCGTACTCGCTAGCGACTGCATAATAAACGATTTAATATGGACAAAAGTACAGCGCATCTGGCGGTTACGCAATAGACGCCGTCGCTAGCGAGTACGGTAATGCAAACATTGCAAACTCATGGTAAGGGTTCTGTTCATGCAAAAACATTGATTCACGAAACCTAACCGTCCTCCCGCGACACATATGTGCGACGGAGAATATGCGTCACCCATTCGCATTAGCAATCTACCATCTGGTATCTGCAATTCTGAAAGTCAAATAGAAGTCGGTCATAGGTCGACAACCCTGTATAGGTACTGAAGCTATATACCTACCCAAGTTAAGGCTCGTCCTTCTTAAACATTTTGTCTTGCTCGCTCGCTCGAAACTTGATATGATGTCTAAGTCTCGCTCGCGCGCGATAACTTGCGAAAATGTGTGTATTATAAAGGCGGAAGCTAATAACAATGGCCCCTACCACGCACGAATGCAAGCCACGTGGTAAGTACCTAGTTGAAATCGTGCGTGACGCAGCGTGTGACATGATGTCTTGGATCCCTATTTAAACCGTTATTGCATACGAAGTCATGTATGTGGAAGATATAATTTATGACCTTATTGGCATCACTTCAAGTATCAAATTAAAAAAACAACGGAAATGAGACTTTGTTAATACGTCCCCGAAAACCACCACAATACGAAACTTCATCGAAATCGTTAGAGCCGTTTCCGAGATCCCTGTAATAAATAAATATACAAAAATTGCTCGTTTAAAGATATTATACCTATTTACGATAATATTAAAAAAAAACTGACGTTTTTCCCTTTAAGGGGAGGTATCCCCAACGCAAATGTCCCGCTCTAACATGCGTGAGTTTACAATTAACCATCCCGCTCTCTACGCAAGCTCTGCGCGCAGTTTCGTAAATATTTAGCTATAGTTATTAAGCCAATCATTTTATCAAAGCAAACCCAGCGAATTTGTCTATAACTAAGTACTATAGTTAGTCTATAACTAACTTTAATTGAGTACAAAAATTAAACGTTAAATATCAGTAATATAGCCGTAGTATTGAAAAAACATTCCAAAAAGGGGTAATCTCGCGATTTTTTTCTATCGAGTGTAATTCATCAGGTCATTATGTTATGTAACTGACAGTGATTTTGACTAGACAAGCTCCTTATGTAACACATATATTTTATTTTTATTTTTAGACACTAGTTATATATGTCTCAGATGGTTTTATAAACTCAAAAGTGGTAATACCCGGCGTTAAGCCCAGTGAGCTAGAGAAAAAGTCTTCGCTTCACGTTTATCTAATAATCAATTAAAAGAAACTACCTAGTTTTCCGCATCCGCAGCAGACCTAAATAACAAGGAGCTCAAAAATACATTAATTTTTCAAAGCTTTTCCTGTAACGACTTTGTAGGTATTACACGGTAAATAACAAAATTAGCTGGTACAAGTGAATGACATGCCGAACGTTACAATGTAAGTCACAGACCTAAACCTTCAAAGCTATTTCCAGGCTGTTGTCATAATATCTTACACGTATGAAAATATGTTGCCATAGGTCAAGCAGTTACTCTTTGACCTTCATTGTTTCTGCCACCCACGTGGTTCAAACGTGAAGTGAAATAGTTTTTATGAAAACATAACTTTTAGAGGGGTTGCAACACTTGCAACAGAGCATTTAGCAACGAGTCGATCAGACTATTGTTTCACATTTCAATTTGGTAGGTATCAATATGTTTCGTATGGTCACTTCTTCACAATTCTTAACGTATCCTAACAATTGCTACTCAACCAATCTCACTGGAGCGCAAACTCGAAGAATGTTTCAGTGTTTAAACCGCCCGCTTGATTGTCGGAGGTTTCCCTGGATTTTCCCTAGGCCACTCGCCAACCGCGCTCTCCTATCGCTTTATTGGACTCGACCTACCTATATGCCACAGTCAGATTCAAAAACAAAAATCACATAGTTATGTACTATTTTTGGTTTCCGTCAAGGAAAACATCGTGAGGTAATCTCGATACACCAAGAAATTCAAATTTGTAAGTATGTGAAGTTCCCAACTCGGACTGGGCCAGCGTGGGCACTACTGACCGTTCCATCTCAACTATGAGAGGGAACCTGTGCCCAGGTAGTGGGACGTAGGTATTTATATACATAAGGATGACGATGAAAATTGTGAAGCACGAATAAATTCAATTTCAATTTTAATTTGAGGAAAAACTGTAAATTCTTATGTATATACCTACGTCCCAAATTTAAATTTAAATTGAATTTATTCGTGGTTCACAATTTTCAACGTCCCACTACCTGGGCACAGGTTCCCTCTCATAGTTGAGATGGAACGGTCAGTAGTGCCCACGCTGGCCCAGTCCGGGTTGGGAACTTCACATACTTACACATTTGAATTTCTTGGTGTATCGAGATTACCTCACGATGTTTTCCTTTTTCGAAATTGTTCTAAAATTCATAAAACTCATAAATAAACTATGAGATTTTTTGGCAACAAATTACAGAACGTTACGTACTTCATTGCAAGCATTTTATACCTAGGTACATGAGTTTATATACCTAGATAGGTTACTTAGATAAGTAGGTAGCTAAATTAATAATTTAGATACTTTGTTATAAGCGCGCCAGTTCATGCGGTTGGGTAAACCTTACCTACGTCCTGTGCCTGTCTAGCGGAGTACCTGACAAAGGATCATAAACTTGTTTATTATGTTGATCCTTATTGTTCAACCAGAATAACAAATAGGTCCCAACATAATATAATACCTACCTACATAAATAATACGAGACGAGATGTTTATTTGAAGAAACGGGACTTTGCATTACGCAATCACATTCTTGGCATTATGCATACAGTACATTTCTATGAGAGCTCTTTTTAAAAAAATCATTATTTTTCGAGGTAGAATTTAGCTCGACTTTGTCTCGAAAACCTTACCTTCGCGGTAATAGACTGCGATACACAGCGTTACAAGCGTCGCGAAGTTTTAGATTCAACAACTCTTTTATCTGGCCTGAGTAGTAAAGTAGGTATGCACTACCTACCAAAGATTGTTAGACTTGTCTCTATAACATTTGGCACTACATATCTGCTAGAACAACTGCCTCTGCGAAGCGAGTAGAGAAAAATCAGCTTTCCTCTTTCTAATTCGCACAGTTAGACAGGAGTCGGTGAGTCGCGCGCTCGCGCGAGATACGACTTGGCAGTAAATTGTGCTAGCCTACTTGATGACACAACAAATATGTGTTCGCAGATGACCTCGGACCTGCAGGCAGACGACAACACCAACCTGCTCACCGCCGAGAACCCCGAAGACGCCGAGGAGTGAGCTCCAAGTCACCATGCTTCAAGCTTCTTCGATCCATCTTAGAATGCCTTCTGTACATATCGCGGGTAGACGCACAACGATGCGATTGTCACTTGTTTAGGAGGAAAATTGAGGTCCAGATTGTTAGGGAGGTGATTCAGGGATTCTCGAAATTGTGTGATATGAATTAGGCGCGACAGCCCATTCCACCGAGACTGGAATAGCGTGTAGAGTAATTATGTATTACATAAGGCGTCCCATCACAACGTTTGGAGGTAATCGGTAGCAGAAGGCTGTAATATTATGTCCACACCCGCCTCTTATATGTTTAAGCCACAACAACACAACTATTATGAGATGATTAATAAAGTAGGAACGTAAGCTGTCCTCGATTGTACACGAGGCATTCACGCACCTTGTAATGATTTAGCTGCCATAGTGTATTTCTTGGACGCTCACCGTCGAGGTATTTCGTCCTCCGGCGTACCTACCGGTCATATTTAAACTTGCAGTGCCTATTGTTTATATATAATGTACGTTTGGAGGTCTCAGTACCGGCCGACAGGATTTCATATTCAGAGATACGATATAATATGTAAGTATATTTTTATTCACATTTAGATATTGGACTTTAAATTAGGTATCGTCAAATGCCAAAGTCGCTAACTTATTTTTGTTACAAATTGTAATCTATAAATATTTATTGAATGTCATTTGCCATCCTAATAATACTTCCTATTACTAGATACTATACCTATTATTGACATTAATGTAGAATACTCATGAGCTTGCTAGTTCTTATTATAATACCTTTTTCACCTAGGTAATGCCTGTTCTTTCAAGATATTCATATTCATTTATTACATTTCCTATTTAGCCTGAGTTCTTTACCACTATAAAGTTTATACTATACTAGATGTTAGATGTATTTTTAATATTTTTTAACGGCGTGTGGTTTATCAGAGTAATCCCATTGATCATTAAAGCTTAAGCCACACAGAGCTAGAGCGGGAGGGCGGTAGCGGGCGGGAGCGGCGCGGGAGCTGCCTTTTTTTGTTAATATCGTGAACCCATACCCGCGCTGCTACCGCCCGCTCCCGTCCCGCTCACGTCCCGCTACCGCCCGCTACCGCCCGCTCACGCGCCGCTACCGCCCTCCCGCTCTCTGTGTGGCTTAAGCTTAATTAATAAATAACTTTTTATTGAGGTAAATTACTAGGGTTCGATACCCTCTGTTATTGTATTATTTATAAAATTGAATAGACATTAAAACAATAAAACAGCACTAACACACGCAAATATATAAGACGTACCTATAAGTAGTATTCGTACTATGTATATCATATCTCTGAAAGTTCGAACGTAGGACTCGTCAGTATTAACAGAACCCTGTGGTATTATCTCGACATTAAGCATACAATACATATTTATTTTATTTACGTGTAGTCGGATGATAGGATAAGGTGAAAATATCGATCTTGGTGTACCTAATAATTGTACCTACCATTTATCGTCATCTTTATTATACAAATTGATTTTTTAAACTTTATTATTATTACTATTCAATTGTTTTTAATATAGGCATAAGACTGATGTATGATTGAGTTTACATTATTTTGATGTTATTAGATACGTAGCGATTAATTGAAAACTATTTTTTATAACGGCACTATTTGTTTCAATGGTTTTTAATCCAGCAGTGCGTTTTTCGTGTGCTATTTAATGTAAATCTATTTATATGTATGTAATTCAGTGTTAGAATATTGGTGTAAGATCGTGAGGCGGCAAGTGGGGATTGTGTAGGACTAGGTAGATATTCAAATATGATACCTCTATAGTATCGATGACAATGTGATTCCCCGTAGACGGAGCAGTCCAGGGGTTCCATTAGAAACACGCTTCCCAATGAAGATTACACCTGAACTGTGTTAAACATGTCTTACAAACACATATCCTCGGGTGACAACCAAAACACTAGCAAATCTATCATTACTCTTAGAAACCTCGTATCTCTACTGAGGCGATGAGATACTACCTAGTATACAATACCTGGCGATAAATATTGAACGTCGTTGGAAAGAGACTCGGCTAATTTCGGCCTCGTAGAGCGTTCCTTTTTGTGACGTTTGTCAATCGTCCTCAAAATATATGGAATACAATACAATATAATAATATAGAGTTAGCGAAACCCCCAAATTTGAATTGTACAAAATGGTACCTACATCATTGTTTTGCTATACTTTTTCTAGTAGTTGTACAGTCAGCGTCATATAGTATATAGCAGCCAAAGTAGCCAAATAGTTCGGTACACCATATATTTTGTATGGTTTTCCGAACTATTTGGTCACTTTGGCTGCTTCACACTATATGACGCTGACTGTACAGCTCTCTATCGATATCCAAAGTTTACATGTCATCGATTTGACGTAAACTAATATAATAAAGTACCTAAAGGAGTCGTTTTAAATTTTTTTTTACATAGTTAAGGGCTTTAATTAAAACAAAACTTAACTATTGATTCATTTGTGTAACGATGACTCATATAACTTTTTCGTTACACAAAGGACATGATCGTAATTTTGTTTTCATTAAGCCCTTGGTCATACATAGATATGTACATTTTTTTTTAAAACGACTCAAAGAGCAGTATTTATTTACCCATTTGATATGATAATCATATGAAACGTCAATTAGGTAATATATAAGATGATTGATGGACGGTCTGGCGACCTGATGGCTTCGGAAATCATCGTAAACAGTATCTTTCCAAAGACCGACCGTGCAATATTTGGGTAAATCGCCTGATACTGTATTTTAATTATGTATATATGTTACGTATTGAGTTTTCAACTAAGTGCCGATGTGATTCAAATATAATCTCAATTTTATTTTACTAAACGGTTAAAGCTCAGTTATTAATTGACAAAATACGAAGACACAAAACAAAGAACAACCGAAGTGACAATTAATACGTGAGTTTTAACCGTTTAGTAAAATAAAGTTATAACATGTCTCACGAAAGTTTAAATTCAAATAATCTCAATTGCTAAGAGCGTTTCGAATGGAGCCCAGCGCGAGGCCTATCTCGTGCTAGTTTAGGTAGCCCTAAGTTGTGTAACGTTCAAACTTCGACATAATGCCATGGATCACTATATCATGCTAGCAAACATTATATCTTGCAAACGATTCGCACACTAATATATCAATAGATTTTAAGTTGGAGTAGCTTTTGTGGCGACGTTGTTTTCTTGTGATGCCATGAGCGTAACTTTTATATATGCTGTTGTTTTACACCCTCCATGTACATAAGTAATGAAATAAACTGTTTTCCCACCTCAAAATTGTCTTTAATATCTAAGACTAAGAACGTAAGGCGAATCTACCAACTATCACCATCCGTCTAGTGTAGTACATAATTTAACCTCATGTCGACCGGTGACTCGAAAACAAGTCAAGTAAACAAAAACATTGTTTTGTTGTGTTTTTTTCGCCGTCAACCCACAGGTACATTCCTGTGCAAAGATAAGTAACTTATCCTTCTGGATGCTAATCATCAGTGAGTGTTTTACCACACTTGCTATGACTAACCAAATCCAACTAATATTATAAATGTGAAAGTTTAAATGTTTGTTACCTACACAATCACGCAAAAACAACGGACTAACGGATTATGACGAAACTTGGTACTCAAAGATTATCTGGATTAACATATAGAATGAAATAGGGAGTGGGAAATGTACGCGGACGAACTCGCGAGCAAAAGTTTGTTGTACTTATAATAAAATGAGAACCGATGAGCTGACAGACGTATGGGTCGTCGCAAATACAAATACCCGAAATAAAATGAAATAAAACCCGTGTTAAATTGACTTAATATATTGCATTCGTAATTGAATTTCATGTCGAAACAGGTATAATATGAAAGTAACAACAAAATAAATAATGATTCTGTTGTGACGTATTGCATCTAGCAAGCAGACTTATCTGCACGCGTGGTTAAATAAATAATAACATAAAATATTCAATAATACCGGCTACAGACACTGCTATATACATAAACGTTGAGTTAATAAGGGATATTTAAAACTTAAAAAAAAACTTTACAACTAATCAACACTTCTCATAAGCGTCTATACAAAAACATCCGACCCTCAGCCATTTACAATGCAAAATACTGGCTTTGTACATTCAATATTTTATTTTATATAATAATGCACTATCCGTAGATGATATGAATAAAACAATTTCATTAGGTAGGGAGATCCCTTTACACATAAAATTGATTACACGCGTTACGCAGTAAAAATCTCGATTCGAGCTGAATTTCAGTAACATATTCAATGGAAACTTAATAGTATCCTTCAAGTCACTTCTAAGTTAATCAAATACTCTATGTACATATAAAAATAATTGGCATTTGAGAGCTTCAGCTAGTTACACTCTTCAGAATCTTGTTTCTCATAATAATATCTTCGCCTACATGTAGTCAGCATCAAGTACTTCGTATCAATTTAGAATGCCCAAAAGAACATTACACAGAAAAAAACAATGGAATTTGAACCCAGCGGTTTGGATAAAAATTTGGATTTTCATTTATTCTAAAACCGAACGGCACAAAACAAATGCAACTCTTGATAAAGAAACAAATGCTAACGCAAAAAATATATAAATGCAACTCTCTTTGAAATTAGTAAAAACATTATGTTGCGATATAGACAAAATACAATATCCGTTATATTCTATTAAATCCTGCAAAAGTTACGGATTACCATGTCAAATACCGTCAAAATTATTCCGTAAATATACGATCCCGAGAAGGTTTCAAGCATTTATTACCACGTTTTCAAGGCGTCGGTCATAGGCCCACTAGATGTAACTTGAAGCTCACTACAAAGAGGTAGATAAAATAACTAAACCAAACATACAACAACAAAAGAAACGTTCACACCGTGTCCTTATTTCAAAATATAAGTAAGCTCTTTTGAATTTAGTTAATAGTACATATTTACATACATACAAAAATTCTGTATGACTAGTCAACCAATGATTCCTCGTTCTGATCTGATTTGTCATGTTTACTTTTTCAACTGTAAATTCAACAATAAACCCAAGAACATCCGTTCGTATGGTCTAAAACTCTAAACTGTAATCATTTTATAGTTCGTACAAAACTCTAAGGTCAAATTCTGTCAAACGAACGCAAGCACAACTCGACTTAGAGCTCTGACTGTTAGGTAGATTTTTGCTTGCGTGAATTTGACAGCACTCGGCCTTACAGTTGTGTACGAACTTTACACCATTTTCTTTCAATGAAAAATCAAACATTTATTCTGCAAGTTGGCCTCAAGGGCTCTTTCACATTTGCGTTGCGTACTTCATATGCTTTCCCAAAATTTGTAATATGTAATTGGTACAATACAGAACAAATCATTCAATATGAGAAGAAACCATCTTTGATCCCTTTCTGGTTGGTCTGGTTTTAATGGTTTATAGGCTGCCTTTCTACCAGAGCTATGCTATGCAGCTATGCTGCGAGGATGTGATAGCTTTACGTGTCCACCAGTGCTATGCTATGTGAACCAATGAATATGACTGGTGGATATCAACGCATCCATAGCAACGTAGCATAGTACCGCTCTGATGGAAAGGCACCCCGTAATCTAAATGTACTCATATTACATATGACAGAAGATTAATTTCCCCGTTTATAATATGACAGGCATATCAGATCAAATAATGTTATGCAACTTATGCAACATGCAGAACTTCTTGTCAATATTCCACGGCTCCCAGTTTCAAGGTTCAATTCAGTTTGAACATTATGTCCTTAATAATAGAGCATATTTTACGGGAGCATGCGTGAAGAACCCAGTAAGAGATATAGTCTTGCTCCAAACAATCTAGTTATGCCTTCGTGTCCGAATTCATTCCAATCTGAACTTTACACCACTGATCATTAAGCACATTTCACTATAGTGACATGGTAGACAGCAGACTAACCCGGTTTTTGACTTCTGCCTATTTTGATCTTACAACAGCAATAGGCCGCAGGTGCTTAGGGCAGCTAACACGTAGCTTCCCGTTTCTGGCCCCCGTTTATTTGGAACTCTACACCACTAATAATAGAGTATAGATCACTGTAGCAGGTACGCGGAGAGCAGCATGCGCACCCTTCAATCTAACTCGTTTGGCCTTTCCAATTTGAATTTTATATCACTAACAAAACTAACAATAGAGCGCATTTCACTGCTGCAGGTACGTCAGGTGCGCTCCTTGACTCTCATTGCGGCCTTAGTCTATTTTGAACTTTACACGACTAACTATAGAGTTCACTTCACTGCGGCGGATGCGCTGGCCTCAGCAGCCGCGCGAGCACGTGTCGGCCGCCGACGAGTTTGAGTTGCTGCCCGTCCATGAGCACGCTTCGCACCGCGTTGACAGCGCTAGATGTTGCCACAGTGGCGTTCGCTCCCGCCTGCCCGGGACAAATATGTAAATTACTATAGTCGTTCGTACAAAACTCTAAAGCCAAATTCTATCAAATGAACGCAAGCAAAAAAACGACTATGAGCTCTGAATGTAAGATAGATTCTAAGATAATGTCCGCGGAACTGTATGCGATCTATCAGGCCTTATTGTACCTAGAAAGTGTAAATTATTCCAGTGTTGTTGTACTGACGGATAGCAAAAGCGCCATTCAGCATTTAGCTCGTTGTGCCTCGGGCGAACGTTGTTTTTCGCTAGCGTACAAAATTTTGAGGCAGATTAGATTTGTTCAAACCACGGGAAGGTGTCTCAAAATACAATGGGTTCCGTCTCATATTGGCTTGAGGGGTAACGAACAAGTAGATCGTTTGGCCGTTGCGGCTGCTTCCGAGGGTGCTGAGACGGTTATTGCTCCAGACCTCTCGGAGGTAGTCGCTCGGTACAAAAGCAAGGCATACTCTCGCTGGAAGGAGTACTTTGATTTACGTTCGCGGGATAAAGGAATCTGGTACCGAACTATCCAGTGTGAGCCCCCACGTGTGCCGTGGTTCGACCATGCTGGATTATCAAGAGCGGACGTGGTCAGTGCACACAGGCTCCGGTCCGGGCATGTTCCACTCAGCAAGTTTGCACATCTGATGAGGAAGAAAGAGTCGCCCGACTGTGAGGAGTGCGGAACCGTCGAGGATGTGCATCACTTGTTGATGGAATGTGTCCGAACTCAGGGGAAAAGGGAAATGTTAGACAGGGTTTGGGGTGTTTCCTTTTTGGATGTTGGGGTTTTCCAGTCTATTTTAGCGGAGCCTTTGTCAAAGGCTGCAAAGTTTGTATACGGTTTTCTTTGTAAATAAGTATACAAATTTTGTAGTTTTATTTTTATTTATATATTTTTAGTGTATATATATCTCTCTGATGTAGTAGGTTAGATAGAGGCTTGCTGGAGCTGACATCGTCATACTGACGAAAGCTTCAAAATAAATAATGATATAAAAAAAAAAAAAAAAAGATAGATTCTTGCTTGCGTTCATACAGCATTTGGCCTTACAGTTTTGAACGTAGGTACGTATTATAACGTATTATATAGAAAACTTTTTCTTCTGTTATTGGCTGACTGACGAGTTTGTTTAAAACATTAAATCACAATAGAGAACACAACTTATAATTGAGATATATGCCATTTTAAGAGCTCACAGATTGTAGAAAAATTACGCATGTTTTGTTATAGAATTAAATACAATACTAAGGTAATGTGATATAAAACTTATCAGAGACAGTGTGTTTAAATAACACTTTCAATGCAAGCGCCACTCCCATATATGTCAAGAAAATAATTGAACATTCACTAGAATTACACGAAAAGAATAAAGAAACGATAGGAATGCATAAAGCTCTATATAACAAAATAAGTACATAGTCCATTACCAGTAGTTATCATCAAGAAAAAGTAAGTTTTCGTGCAAAAATTATATGTAGGTAATTTAACATTTCGCTTTTTAATTGTAATTGCAATTTTTTTAAGAACACATTAAACCAGATGTAAAAACAGCACTCTGCAGTCGCCCCACTTCAACTCTACAATAGTAACCACACCTTTCGACGGAGAAGACTGGAATTATTCAATAAACTAGATTTAATTTTATGAGTGCAATATTTACCAAACACTTCCAGTTTCAATATTCTGTTACAAGTTGTCTAACGAGAAGAATTATTAGTGAGTTAAATAAGATTAAATTACTAAGAATTATTGCAACCATTTCCCACTTAAATTAATTATGCAAATAAACCAAAAACTACACATGCTCTACATAAGAAACCATTCAAACATGCTTAGTGTCAAAGTTCACCTGCTGAATCTTTATTCCCTGAGGAAGTTTTACTTGTTGTATTGGATTGACCTAGAATGTAATTTTAAATATTAGAACTGAGAATATTTTCTTTGGATGTTAATGCATTGATTTTTTTACTGAAATCTCTCGCCTATAATAATATTTAGGACGCCATATTTTGTAAAGGAATTTCAACAACCAAGCTCCTGTTTATTCCGATCATCATCATCTCCTAGCCGTATTCGGCCACAGCGACTACTTCCTACTGCTGAGAGCGACGCTGGTGCGCTCTCTGGTGACTGACATAGCCAACCTTTACAGCGAATGTGCGACTACACTCGCTGCATGCCAGCACCCCTCCGACATAGTTATATGTTATGGCCGCAGGTGGTCTGGCCTTAAGCTCGTCGCGCTTAGCGTCAAGTTCCGATAATTATTTTATAATAGTTTAAAAAATATATAATATTTTGAGCTTTTAGAAGAGAGAGAACCGAGTACTTTGAGTATCAAACTATCAGAAGAATGGACTTGAGTAAATAAGTGATCTATTTGAAGCTTCACGTACCTGTTGTAATTTTAACAACGGCGCTGCTGCAGTAGACGTAGTGACTGCTTGGGAGCCTGAAAAACATCATCATCATCATCATCAGCCTATATACGTCCCACTGCTGGGCACAGGCCTCCTCCTAAAACATATTTTCGTGTAAAAAAAACAACATTTACACTATATCAATAAATAGTGCCAAAGAACAAATAATACTGGCCTCTGAGAAAATTCTGCCATTTAGCGAAGTGAATAGAAATTATTTTATGTTTTAATTAGAGCGCCATCTATGGCTGGCATTCTGCATTAGTAATGACAGTACAGATGTGCAAGTTGCGGAAAGTTTCCAAAAAGTTGGAAAAGTTCTAGGAAATTTCTTGAGAATTTCATAGAAATATAAATTTCCATTTTACATTTGGGAAAGTTTCAAACCCCATACAAAAATGTGAGAAATTTCAGAAACTTACCCATGTGGAAAAATTCGCAATTTTGGAAAGTTTCTGACGGCACATCAGTATGCATTACTGATGTGCGAGGTCTACTTTGACTACAGACGTGTAGAACTTAGTAGATATCGTACGTAACGGTAGATGGCGCTGACGAAATAGACAGCTCGTAAGTGCAGCTACGATAGAGTAGGTTTTGGCATGTTGGCATTAAATGGCGCCATCTAGGTATTTATTACGAACTGTTGAAATGACGACATCGACAGCTTTTAAATTAGTGCCTTATTCTCGCTACTATAAAGTTCAGGATGCTTTGGATATATTTGCAAGGAGCCACCTACGTCTGTATAGCGAACTATATACTAGAATTTCTGGGAACAAAGAAGTATCCACTTCAAAATGTTCTCGAATCCTCAAGGGCCACATCTATGACTCGGCTTTTCATTTCACTTCCATTAAATGCTTAACGTGGTCGCTCACTATGGGCCTCATAAGGAGGCTCAAAGTCACTCAAAGAGCAATGGAGAGGGCTATGCTTGGAGTTACTCTGCGAGATCGAATCAGAAATGATGAAATCCGCAGAAGAACCAAAGTAACTGACATAGCCCGAAGAATTGCCAAACTTAAGTGGCAGTGGGCAGGCCACATTGCCCGGAGGACCGATGGCCGGTGGGGCCAGCGAGTTCTCGAGTGGCGACCACGTACCGGACGACGCAGTGTTGGAAGGCCCCCCACGAGGTGGGCTGATGATCTGGTTAAGGTCGCGGGGATCCGCTGGATGCGGGCGGCCCGTGACCGGTCTTTGTGGCGCTCTCTGGGGGAGGCCTATGTCCAGCAGTGGACGTCGTTCGGCTGATTATGATGAAATGCTTAAACATGTATTATAATAGGTATTTTACTATGGGTGTTAAACTCACCAATGTTACTTAATACTATCGTTTGGGAGGAACCTGCAGTGCCGCTCGAAGTAACCCGTATGGTGCTGCCGTCGCTTTGCTGTCGAACAGAAACGTAGCACGTAATGTACATCTAAGTAAGCAGGGGGTGAATGCAAGTATACGAGGAGCGTGCGCAAACACTTCACCTTCAAATGTGTAGCGACTAACGCACACTTATCCTTTTCTTCTCTTCTTATCTTAATTATTTAAGCTTTATTACAATGAAATTTTAACGTACAAAAGGCGAACTTAATGCCATTCTTATGATTCTTAAGATAAAACTATAATATAATTATGTGGTATAGTAGGATTCGTTCTTATATTTATGTACACTTGTGCATTATATTTTGCTTCGTAGATTGAAAAAAAAAAAGTAACACAATAACCGAACAAAATATTGAAAAATGCAATTATATCATCGTAAAAATAAACTTTCATGCCGATTATTTCGTAATTGTCAACGACTGTGATATGTTTTTTTTTACAAAAAGGATAGTTATTTTTATTGTTCTAACACAATAACCGGATAGATTTTTGATAAGTGATCCAGCATTAGTTACATTACTTGAAAACTACGCGCAGAATTCCGTTAAGAGCGGGATGGTTAATTGTAAGCTCGCGCGTAGAGCGGGACATTTGCAATGGGACTGCCTGGCCTTAAGAAGGTCGATCTATAACGATGAGTTAGTGGTGTTCGAACCTGTAAGATGATGTTGTGGAGCGGTTTGGCGGCGGTGAGCAGCAGCGGGCGCGCGAGGCGCGGCGCGGGCGCCAGCACGCGGACGGCGGCGCCCGCGGCGCGCGGCGAGCGCCCCAGCCGCCCGCCCACCATGCTCTCCAGGGAGATCATCTGGCCCTGCACACACGACGAGATCATACATCCTTACTTTCCATAATGCGCGCCATCCACAGCCCAAGCCGTCCAACTGCGCACAGATTAGTATGAGATTCGCTGTGGAGGGGCGCGTCGTGGATGACGCGCACTATACTCAACTATGTAACCTGTTTGTGCTGTTGAATTTTTTTAAAAATCTTTACTATAATAACTCTGTCTCGCTATCGTTTAACCAAGAAGTTTAGATACATCCTGGAGGTTGCGTGCCGAACATTCGTTTGAAGCTAGAAAATATGGGCTTGAATGACGTCACTGTTGACTGTTGACGCATCTCTTTCATTAGATCCATCTTATATTACAATGAAAGAGATGCAATTTAACAGTGACGCCATGCAAGGCCATATTTTCTAGCTTCAAACAAATGTTCGGCACGCAACCTCCAGTATGTATCTAAACTAATAGATAGGAGAAACCGGAAGAAACGACAATAAAGAGACCTCAGGGACCGAAGTCCAATTGAAAGTTATATTTATGCAACTTCACAAACTTCGATAGCGCGTTGCAGAACACGTCAGATTTGACAATTGCCATGAGCGACGCCACACACCGATCTCACCTGCGCGTTCGTAAGCAGTTTCGCGACGATCGGCTGAGCCGGTTTGTCGACTACCGCCTGACTTCGCACCACTTGCGCCATCGACTTCGGCGTCTGATTCGCTAGCTGCACAGTCTGACCACTAGCCAACTGTAAAGTCTGACCGGAGAGTTGTACCTGTTTAAGAAACAACATTATTGTCTATGACAAAATAAGTGGCAACACTTTATTTTATTCTTCTCGGCAACTCTGGCAATGGCTGATTGCTTTTGGTGCAGATTTAATTAATTTTAGGGTTCCGTACCTCAAAAGGAAAAAACTTTTATCGGATCACTTTGTTGTCCGTCTGTCTGTCTGTCAAGACTATTTTTTAGTAACAATATCCATAGATATGTCTGTTACCACTTCACACTTAAACCGCTGAACCAATTGCGATGAAAATTGGTATGCAGATAGCTTAAGAACCGGAAAGAAACAAATGATAGTTTTTGACCTGAGTGTAAAATGGGAGCTGGAAGTTTTTGTGGGAGTGTAATAATTCATAAAACGCATTATGGGAATCTAGTAGTAAATATTTGTTTAGAAAGGCGTTTAACGAATGAGTTCTGAGGGCTGATTTTTCAATCCCCATATTAAGCATCGATTACACCGAACTACATCTAGTGCACTAACTGGTGGAGGGGAGTTAAAGCATTTCACTCATTAGAGCGAGATAGTTTAACTCCTCTCCACCAGTTAGTGCACTAGATGTAATTCGGTGTAATCGATGCTTAAAAGTATCTGGCCTATAAATGTAAACTCTGCCTTTTTCTTTCATACCTATGACTTTAGAAAAAGACAGTCATAATTTTAATAGACGGGTCATTTTCTCCGGGGATTGAAAAATCGGCCCTAAGCGAAGTCGCGGACACAAGCTAGTATACCTACGTTATAAGTGTTATAACAATAACAAGCATGTTGTATTTCTCAAACAGTACCGTCTGACCACTCGGTAGCTGTAGCGTCTGACCGGAGAGTTGCACCGTCTGACCGGCTAACTGGACGGTTTGCGAGCCTAGTTGTACGCTCTGGCCGGATAGTACATTCTGTCCGGCTATTTGGACGGTCTGGAGGTTTCTCCCGGCGAGTTGGACCGTCTGGCCGCTTGGTAGCTGGACTGTCTGCGTCGGAATAACGCTTGGGCCGGCCATCTGTAAGGAAACCTCATATGCATTAAAACATTAAGTAAATGTACTTATTACCTTTAATTTAGAATTTGGAGGAACCTCATCCAGTCCATTGTTCACTCGTTGATTGTGTGTTGTTAGAAAGATAACAAGGATTAGCCGAGTTACAGCCCACCCACAAAGCATAATCGCAATTAGATCTATAGTTTTTCTTCTGAACTGCAAAGTCAGCAATTACGTCCGCAATAATATGACCATGTACCCTATTTCCGTTCCCAGCTCAAGTGGCTCCCTATTCGTCTTCGTCGTAACTCTCATGTCCTATCTCTTTTGTATTCTATTCTCTTTAACCCCGCAACTCCATGCTACCTCAAAGAGCGTTTTAGTTATTTCCGTTCTGTGAGGTCCTCACGGAATTTGCTGCTTACTGTTCCATCTTCGTCATCAAAATTTTATAACTCATCCTTCACTTTCCAAGCTACTCTGCAATGGAATACTTTATCTCCTGATTTAAGGCGCGCTACTTCTCTTGCTGTCTTCAAAAAGCAACTAAAAGAACATTATTTGTCTCTCCCATGACACTACTAAGCTTAACTCCTTTAGACTTTGTGGCTGACTATATATATATGTATGTTTATGTATATATATATATATATATATATATATATATTTGCTTATGTTATCTATTTATATATTATGTATCTATATATAATAATTTATCTGTTGTAAATTTTAGTATATTCCATATACTATTATCTATGCATCACCTACTGTGATTTGTTATTCTTTGATATGATCTCCGCTACCCTAAGGTTGTCTGGAAGAGATCGCTCATTAGCGATAAGACCGCCTGTTGTTTGCCTCTACTCATTGTCATTATGTACTGTTATGTGTTACTTTTGTTGAGGTTATGCAATAAAGAGTATTTGTTGTTGTTGTTGTTGTTGTAATTTTCTTAAAAAGGACACCGACTTCAAATGGTACCAAATCCTTCTCCAGAATGTAAGAAATGCCCGGCCAATTAAGTACCGGCTCTGTAAGTTACACTGTCAACGTCGGCACGGGTTTGGGCGGCGGCGCACGAGCTGGCAACAGGCTCGTCGGCTGCAACGACCTAGTGGCCTGTTGAACGGGCTAACCGCCCGGTTTAACATACCTGAACATTTTTGACAGCGTGTTGCGCTATTTGCACGCTCTGACCAGCCAGATGCACATTAGGCCCGGCCAGTTGCACAGTCTGCCCTGTAAGCTGCACTGTCGACGTCGGCACGGGTTTGGGCGGCGGCGCACGAGCTGGCAACAGGCTCGTCAGCTGCAGCGCCCTGTGTAGTAAGGTCACCATTATAACACAGCTGATAGAAACTTAATAATATTTTCCATTTTAAGTAACTTAAGAATGCAACGAGCCTTCACATTGATACCAGGAAAATAATATACAATTAATTGTTATAAAGCGCGCGTGATGAATAGAAAGAATTTACTGTGTGAGCGCGACGCCAATATGATTGCGCGCGAGAGACAGAGATAAGTATAATGATGGGATAGGTCAATGTACGAAATTCTTTCTCTTTACCTAACTTCCACATTCCAAACCTTAGTATAAAAACAGTGTTTTTATCTAAATGAATCAGTATTTCCTTGACTATTTTAGTTGTTATTATAAACCCGTCCTACCTACTCCTATCCTACTCCTATGTACTCCTTAATTACTGGTGCAATAAAGAATATTACTACTACTACTATTCCTAACGCCGTACACTTCATGGCGACCCTGCCAGGATTCTTCTGATCACACTTTACCTGGTCGCTAGTTGGACGGGTTGCCCTCCCGGGAGATGTACGGTCTGGTTGGCGGCGAGTTGGAGTGTTCGCCCGCCGGCTAGCTGAACGGTGCGAGTGCCGGGCGCGAGGGCTGTGTTTGTGGCACTGTGCGCTATTGTTGACACGCTTGAACTCTGGGAAAGCAGGATTAGCATTTAATAGTACATCACCACAGAATAGTATAATATTACCTATTACATACAGAACGGACACGAACCCCCCGCACCGAGGTCAGTTACCTCGTCCCTGAGAGACCCGCCTGGTGCCGATCGGGTGCCGTCGCACCTCGCGATTCGTCCGCGCCACGGGCTACGCCCCCGCAAACAATTGACGCGTGTACAGACAGCGCACGCACACATACTTACCCACAGCGCTTACGTTAAATAATACCTACATTAATTACCAAGTGCGGTAAAACAAGGAATGTCTCAGATCGCAGGTTTTTAACGCGAGAGCCGAAGGCAAGGCGATAAATATGCGATCTGAGGCTTTCTTTATTACCGTCCGTGGGAAGTACAAGATTTTATTTCACCCCCAGGCCAGGAAGTGGTATTTTCCACGCGTGGAGCGTGCGGCAATTTCCAAGTTATGACCAGGTGTGTTATAATAGTACATTACTTACCAAGGGCGATAAAACAAAGAATGTCTCAGATCGCAGGTATTTTACGCCACCCCCTGGCCAGGAAGTGGGTTTTTTCGCGCGCGGAGTGTGCGATAATGGCCACTTTATGGCCAGGTGTGACATAAACACTATTTATTTGAGTTCGATAAAAATATTCTTGGTCACATAGCGTTGCGCGACGTCCGCGCGACGCGACTGCTGCGGTTAGCGACGCCACACAGGCTGCGCGACGCGAGCGGGACGGTTTCATTCATTTTGGCGCGCACACTACATATATATGTGTGTGTGTGTATGTACTCACTTGAGCGACAGTCGGAACGGAGCTAGTGCTTGTCATGGAAGTACGCTTCTTTGCAACCGTCGGGGTAGCTGGAAACGTGATATTGATATTCAAATGCAATTAAATTTCCAGTCGAAATACTGAAATGCAAATAAAGTAAAATAAGGCAAATAGCCATCCCTCTTGGCTTTGTCGTAGTCAGATAAAAATAAACTTGCTGAGTTTCTTGCTGGACTCTTCTATCTAGTGCTAGTGCTAGGGACAAGACTACCAGGAGCTGGATTCCACTCACACCTCAGATTCGGGTTAAGCCACTCTGGGATTGGTTCTCACTGGAGCGCAAACACTTAGGCTGAGTTGCACCAAACCGTCTGTAATCGTGAGCGGTGTTCGTCAAGTCAGATTGTATGGAAAGTTTGACAAGTTTCTATGGGATGACAGCTGCCGGCGCCATATTTGACGATGACCGGTCTGTTCGTAAGTTGGTGCAACTGGCACTTAGAGTATTCCAGTGTTAAACCACTTGCGAGGCCGCAAGTTCCCCCTGTAATTTCCCCAGGTCACACTCCAACCGCGCACTCTTATCGCCTCTATTGGGCCCGCACAAGGGCCCCCCAGGCCGCCCAGGTTCAGCCAGTTTCCCGGTTCCCTTGAAATTCCCCTCCAATCGCGCACTCCTATTGCTTTAATGGGCCCGGGCTTTAAAGCCACAGTCAGGTTATAAACAGAATGTAGAGTAGACAGTATGCTCACCCTGGTGCAGCAGCGCGCGTGGAGAGATGAGCGACTTGCCGGCGGCGGCGGCAGGGCTCAGCACGCGCACCACCCCGCGCCGCGCGCCCGCGCCCGCGCCCGCGCCCGCACCCGCACCCGCACCCGCACCCGCACCCGTCGACGTCTGCACACACATACTACGTCAACGACTATTTTCACTACGACACAGAATTGTATAATAGTACTACATACAGAATGGCCACGAACCCCCCGCACCGAGATCAGTTACCTCGTCCCTGACAGGCCCGCCGGGTGCTGATCGGGTGACGTCGCGCCTCGCGATTCGACCGCGCTACGCACCCGCGCAAACAATTGACGCGTGTACCGACAGCGCACGCACACATACTTACCCACAGCGCTTACGTTCCTTACTTGTATAGTTAATTCCTGACACAACAAAATTAAAAATACCACACTGACCTGCGTAATAGGCGTAGACACAACTGCGGTGACAGTCGTCTGGACCGTAGGCGGCCTTATTAGCAGCGATCTTGTGCCTTGTGTCACCTGCTATATTGATATATTACATTCAGTTAGACGCAGTACAGTACGGACTTGAACATAAAGAACAAACAAGAATCATATCACTTCCCGCTAAGCTACTCGTTCATAATTGGTTTCGTAAGTGATTTCTCACACATAGCAAAAGCTAACATAATATATTGATTTAAACTTACACGATTTTCACACATTATTATTGGGGAACGGGACTTAATCGCGTACAATTATAACTAATTTACCTTTTTTAAGGTTTTTGTCCGACGTTTCGAATGTATCACAACATCCGTGGTCGCGAACTGACTGGCGTGAGCGGGTATCAACATCTTCTAGCCGCACGGGTTTTCCGAACTACCCGCACTTGGTCTTCATTAATTACATTCTCACTAGGGTTGTCACTCGCACGACACACAACACTAACAATGTCCGTTGATATAATGGACGATGTATTTCCACGCTTGCACTTACTAATAACTGGATTCCACGAAGATGAGATTTTGAAACCGTCGTCCCGGTTGAAATTTCGATGTTTTTTAATTTCAATGGCTTCACGTACTTTTCTACTGTAGAAATGGCGTTCTGTAGAAAGGACTTTCGGTTTATGGAGCTCAATCCAGTGGTAGTGGTATTAGTTATAATTGTACGCGATTAAGTCCCGTTCCCCAATAATAATGAGCTAACATAATAGTTTGCACTAAAGTTCAATACCAAATGACTCCAATAATAAAATATGTAATGCGGGAAAAAATATCTGATGATAGTTGTTGAGATAATCTCTGTTTACGGAACACAGAAGGTATTTTAAGCCTTAAAGAAGCTAGGCTTAGGTCGCAATTCAAAAGTTCGTGTTATGAATTGTGACCATCCGAATAAAAAGTGCTATTGTTGCACAATTGGTTTTATTGCTTCAAATTTTATGGCTCTTTGGGCTTAGACCACCGTACAAACTTACACAAATCATATTTCAAAGCCACATCTTTCGTCATATCACCTTAAGTAAAAACTGTACGACGAAAAACTCCTTTGCAACGGATCACATAAGAGTTTACCGATTAGAGTAGATTTGATCGTAAATACCTTGTTGGGAGCTGGATGCAACGTAATGGTCGACACTGGCTGCACCACGGAAACCACGGGCGTCGTCGGCTGACTCGTCACTACCGGGGCGGAAACCTGGGAATAGACAATTATCTATATTAGTATGAAGCGTCGATCAACATTATAAACACCATTGAGTAATAATAATGGTTATGATAATTCGCCCGGCTTAGTAATAGATATGTTGTCGGGAGTTTCCGAGTTTGGTAGATGAGGGGTAGTACGAGAATGTTCGAATCCTATGGCTATTGATAAATTACAGACTAAGCACGCAATGAGAAGGAGTGATTGAAGTTGAATGATTATAGTACATTGTGCATTTAGGGAGGTAACCAGGTTATCACTAACGAAAGTCATAGAAGCCGAAGGCGGAGGGATTTTATTGACTTGAGTTTGTAATAACCCTTACCTCACGTGATACACACAATGTTTTTCATCACATTTGCGAGGAAATAAATAACTACAAAAGGCAGAAAACCCATGTTTCATACAACCACACCAATCAAAAATTGACGAACTTGACAACTTCACCTCCAGTATCACTGCGAGAGGAGCGCAACGCGCAACCAATTACAGAGCAATATTCTTGCGGCGCGCGCGGCCAACTAGATTTTTTTCAACCAATCACAGAGCAGTATTCTTGCGGCGCGCGGCCAACTAGATTTTTTTAAACCAATCATTCAATATAAAATTCCATAACTCCCGTGGGAGGTAAATCGGCTATAACTGCTTTATACGCACGCGTGCAATAACACACTTTACGAGCAAGTGTGATGAAAATTTAATTAACTGTTGTTTGATAAGTCGAAAGTTCACTTAAATACGGCGTGTACGACGACTTGGCTATCTTAAACTATCTTAAACCTTATTTACACACGTATAAGACTCGCATACATTACAATGCGGGACACGGAAGTATAAAGAGTTCAATCGCTCTATAAAACCGCGCAATGTAGTGTGTATACGGCCCTTTATCTTCCTGTATAGCTAGCACATGATGGCAACGTCAGTTTGTCGGCTTATCTCGAGATATCCGTCTTTTTTTGATGGGTGCTGTTAGACGACTGCGACGTGCTGTGACGGATAGCTCGAGATAAGCCGACAAACTGACGTTGCCATCATAATTATGTTAGCCATCAAAAGCGGTTTCAAAGTGATAGTACTAGGACATATACACTTCAATGGAATTCGTATCCTTCGAATTTGGAACAGAGTTGCATTTGTTTTGTTTCATTTAATTCCGAAACAAAACAAACTCTACTCTATTTCCTGACAATTGGGATTACAATTTACAATGTCATTGGCAATTTTTCTTGTACGGTGAGCGGCTAGAGGTTATAGCTGAGTGCTTACAGGGGTCGGTGGAGGTTCGACCTTCAGCAGGGGCCGCTGCCTGATGAGCGGCGAGTGCGCGGGCGCGGGCGTGGGCGACGACTTGGGGAGCTGCGCCGCCGCCGGCTTGGGGGCCGGGGCCGGCTTGGGCACTGAAGCCGGCTTGGGCGCCGTTACCGGCTTCGGCGACGGCGGCGGCTTGGTAGCTGGCTTAGCCGGCTGGCTCACTGGAGCAGGCGGTTTCTGGACCTGCAAAGATGAAGGGGAATAGTCGTTTTAGACACAATTTGAACAATTCAAGCACATTATAAGATGAATCGCACCATATAACTGATCCGATAGGATCCAAGATCCCACAAAAGTATTCATAATCGAATAAGCAATAGCGCCCTCACATGAACTACCTTGAAGGGTTCAGACGCTGCGGTTTAGGTATTCATATTCATATTCATATTCATTTATTCATAATTTAAAAAATTACATGTCAACATATATGGGTACTTACTGTGCACTTCACAAACGAATTTCTTGAGGCTACGTCAACGGCATGCGAAGTCTGACGAGAAAATTTACCCCGCTACTTTATTAGTAGGTAACATTGCAAGACTTTTAAGGCAAACAGGTAGAGTCAGTGATTTGCGTGCTACGCGACTAGGTAGCAATTTGTACTAGCCAGGTTTCGCTTCACCACCGGAGATTGCTTTTCACAGCTTGTGCAACTAGTCAAGCTATCTTGGCTAATTGCCTTATCAATAGGGATGTTGACTCAAAATTTATAATTACTCCATACGAAAGAATACCTAAAACTATGCCAAATAGTGAAAATCCTATTTAAATATCCCAAAAAATAACGAAACTACAACCGTTAGAATGTTTTTAGTTTGAGAGAGAAAGCACTACAGGTCAGTGACGGCACTGAACTAGAGCGCCATGGTAAATGACGATCGTTCAATACAGAGGTGCGTTTTGCGGAAAAGGGACAGAAAATGCCCCCTCCTAAAACTTATAAATCTTATAATGATGTAATTAGTTATTCTTTTGAATTACTTTTTTCGCTATTTGATTGAGAATTTGATCCTTTTTCGAGAAAATTCGGATTGATTGATTTTCTTATTTGGTGTCAACATCCCTATTGTAATTTTGCAATCTTCTTACCTTAACTACATTGACTGGTTTAGGAGTAGACGCGGTCTTCACAGGCTGGTTCAGGTTTTGTTTCGCCGCCTGCGCTATGAGATTGCTCTTGACGGCTTGTGCCACTAAGCTAGCCTGTTTGGCGGACTGCGCCATAAGTGCCGCTTTTGGCGTAGATTTTTGTTGTGGGGAAGGTTTCGGTGGAGCCGCGGTGGGCTTCGCCTGTATTGGGGTGGTCCTTGTCTGTGAAATAAGAAACTTGATAGAACACTGAACTCAGTGAAAACTTTAAACTTTACTAACTTATGAAGAATATGCGGTAGAATATTTGTATCAATTGAAATGATATGTATATATAATGATAATTTATCACAGGTACATTCTATTATATCATATGCTTATTAATTATGGTAGTATTTACTGTCACTGCTCATAGAGTAATAAAATGTACGACTAAGTTACGATGCAAGAAACCCAACTGTCGGAGGCTTATAGGCTTTTAGGCTTTAGTTTTTAAGTTCTAACATAGTCTTAAGGTATTTATTTTTAAGTGTTTAAACTAACAAGAAATGAGATCTTTATTATCTTTCAAATAAATAAATTGAATTGAATTATACTCATATTTTATTTCGCGTACAGGAATCGAGTTGTATGGACGCCCCGCCACTGCCCTCCAGACGTTCCTCCAATGCCGTTCCTCCTCAAATCTTACTCCATACTCAAGGAGTAATTTGTATTTTGCTATAATCTATTTGTAATTGTCCAATTTATTGTATGTTATTTCAAACACAATCTTTGTATTGTTAATGAATAAATAAATGAAAATGAAATGAAATGATCTCCTTATGTCACGGCGCTATGTAGTTCCATAATGCCACGATGTCACGGTCGCCATGTAGTGAGCGTACCGCCGAGATAGGTGATGGGGTACTCAAGGAGTAAACACTTATTGCTTGAACATCGTTTGTTTAAAGCCCGCTGTACACATTGGGCCAACGTATTGTAGCAGTTGAGCCAAGACGACAACGTGTGAACGAAGCGCGCCAAGATCCTTTGATGTGTGGACGAAAACCGACACCATTCGGGTTGCGAGCCAGCGTTGGCGCCAACTACCAACATATAGCCAAGCGGGTCTCTATACGTTGGCCCAATACCTTGTCCCAATGTGTACTGCGTGCTTTAGATGTTCGCACTGGTCTGTTACCTGCGCTTGTGCGGGCTTGGGCGCGGGCTTGTGTCTCGCGCGCGGGCGCGGCGGCTGCCTGACGGCGGCCAGCAACAGTGCGGCGGAGCTGGGGCCGCTGGCGCCGCCCTCCACGTCCACGTCCACGTCGCTGTCCGACACCGACTCCGCGCCCACCTCCAACTCCACCTGGACAAGAATACCAACTAATGAGGGCTCCCGCGTATTGATTCGCAGCTAGAGGCGCTAGTGTGATGTCAGTCCTCCGAAATGTCAAATTTCATAGTTTGTGGGTGGGTTACGCGGTTTTATTTCTAATTAAGGTATGATTCCGCTGCCGACTGCATACAGCAACTGCACGTTCCGCCGATCCAAATTGAACCGTAATGATAAGATTAAAAGTCCCAATTTAGAGCGAGCGGCGTGTGCTGTTCCGACACTTCTCCGCTCATTTCAAATTGAGCTTTTTACGCATACCAACAATGTGGTACGTTTTGTTTGAGAGACTCGCATATTATTAACACCTGCGGCCCGCGACAATTTTGTTAGCTACTAGGGATCATCGCTGCTAAATGGTAACTGACCCCTGCTCTATAGTATGAGATGTTATTTAATCTCGTGTAAATAGAGTAGTTTGTTTTGTAATTGATAAAACAAAACAAATGCAACTCTGTTCCAAGTTCGAAAGATATAAATTCCATTGGAGTGATATGGTCCTTGTATTATCACTTTGAACCTCAGGAGGTTAAGGCGAGGCCAGTTCATGAATCGACGAAAATATTAAAGTTTGAGGTTAGTGTGAAGAAATAATGTATAATTTTACACTACAAAAAAATTACTGTAGATTGAAAAAGAAAGAAAGTAACAAACCCACCGAACAAAACATTGAAAAATGCTTTGGTAACTCTGTGAAAAAATACTAAATATCATCGTAAAAATAAACTTGTATGCTGAATGTTTCGTAATTGTCAATGGCAGTGACAAAATATGTTTTTTTACAAAGGGTTGCTTTTTTATTGTTCTAACAAAATAACCGGATAGATTTTTGATATATGATCCAGTATTCCAAAAATCAATCAAAATGCACTAAATATTCACTAAAACTACGCGCAGTTCCGTAGAGAGCGGGATTGTTAATTGTAAACTCACGCGTGTTAGAGCGGGACGTTTGCAGTGGGACTGCCTTGCCTTAAACAGATACTTACAGCGGGCGGCGGCGTGATCGGGTCGGGCTCGCGCGGCGCGGCGGCGGCGACCGCCCGGCGGCCGCGAGCCGTCGACTTGACCCAGTCTTCTTCCGTCCTGCACACAATATTCACACAACATATAGTGCGCGCCATCCACGAAGGCGCGCCCCTCCACAGCCCAAGCCGTACAACTGCGCATGGATTAGTATGAGATTCACTGTGGAGGGGCGCGTCGTCGTGGATGGCGCGCACTATACATTAGACAAGCTATCGACCTTCATAAAGCAGGAGTTCTGGCCGAATTTTCGTCGCGAGTGGGCTCCGCGGGCCAAGGCAGTATATCAAGATACCTAATTTCGCCTAAGAACAACTATCAAGATTGCGAGTTGGCTGATTTTCCTGTTTGTGCGACATAAGTTGTAGGACTGAGGGTAATGCTTAAGAGGAGGGGTAGGGCAAGCTCTCTCCATACAAACTTTGTGCAGGATTTACTTCGTTTGTGTTTGCATTAAAGTTATGATTTTTGGTCAGTATGCTTATTTTTCTGATAGCTATTTCGTGATGTAATTTTTTTTTTATTAACTTTTTTTTCAAATTTTATAATTTTGAATATTTTTGAAATATTTGAAAATTTTCACATCACGATCTTCGCATATCTAATATTTACAACCAAAAAAATATTATATTTGTTAGTGCCAAAACCGACGAATAAAACGTGCACAAAGTTTGTATGGGGAAGGCCTTGCCCTACCCTGCGCCTTAATCTGGATCCAGCACTGGGCTAGCCTAAGGAACTGTAGCTTCGCTGCCTAACATCGCCAAGAAGATCTCCAGGTAAGCCAAATCGCAACGCCTTCCAAAAGTGTAAATTATTAACTTCAAATAAAACAGTTCAATATAATCTCACGGGAAAATACGCGGCAAACTATTTTTCGTCCTACAGTCCGCTCTCTCGTTCTCGCTCATTTTTTGGTTTCGCGGCCAGTTATTTGACACCCACCCAGAGTAAGCGCCTCGCGTCGTCGCCCCAACGTGAAATTATTTAATTTTAGGAAATAAAATGATCATTATGTCTGATATGCCTGAAATAAATGATTAAATAAATAAATTAGAACAACTTATACTAGTGGCTCTGTGACCAGCAGACTTAGCGTTTTTGCGTTTTCAACCCAGAAGGCCCCGCCATTTAAAAAAAAACCTAAAACTTTTCTTGACAACAACTCCATATAATTTTCAAATCTGTTCACAAAATTTCACAAGAATCAGTTAAGGGACGAAACATCCGGAAACCAGCCTCCCAGAGGTACGAAAGTATTTTTGTAAAAGCTGAGATGGAGCCCTTAGTTCCACTCTGTCAATAAATTCTAACGATGTATTTGAGGAAACCATAAAGATATTCGAACAACTCGCACTATAACGAGTGACATATATCGAAATTTTTGGAAGAATCACGATTTTTAACAAACGTAACAATCGCTAAATAAAATAGCTTGACTTTCTTTTAGTAAGGTCATAACCAAGAGACAAGGGACTTGGATTAAAGTGAACTGCAGCTGGTACACTAAAGCCCACAGACGGTCGCCGACAAGTCCCTAGGACGGAGCGACCTTTTTCCGCAAAGACCGGTTGGTTTTCTAAGGAAATTTTGCTTGAAACAACTGTTTACACGGTCCGCGCGGACCAAGGCGGTTTTGGGGCTTGTATTCGAGCGTATGATACGGGCTTTAGATCAAAACCACGAGACAAGGGATTTGGATTAAAGTGAAGTACATCTGGTACACTAACAACATCCCACTAAAATATAAAACTGATTCTCAATAATGCTAGAAGTGGCATGTGTGTTACCATGTATTTATTATTAGCGGCTTATTTAATCTTTATTGCACAAAAGAAACGGGTTTAATGCCGTATGGCAATCTCTACCAGTCAACAGTAAGGAGACGCAGAAAAATTGTAGACGCCAACTAATATAAAGTGTAAATTAATTTTGTATCAAGCAGTAACGCTGCTAACGCAAACTACAAATTTAGAAATAAAGTAAAAATTGAAAAACTTAGGCACCGAGCAGGATTCGAACCTGCTACCTCCCAGCACTCGCGGCCAGTCGCTCTGGCCAACTGAGCTATAGGTGCGATTGCTACCCGGCTCCCTTAAGGCGTTGTATAAATGAAGGAAGGATTGGCAAATTTCAAGCCGGGTTATTCATGGAGGTTACATTAGAGAAGGTATTGTGTAATCAGATTACCTGTTTCTGTGCAAATAGGTCCAGATGGCTGTCCGTTGGTCGTACTTCACCACCGGGTCTCGTTTGGCAGACAACAGCCGATCTAAGGCAGTCGAGAGCGCGCTCAGAAGCGCCTGGTCACTGCACGCTGAGATCCATTGAGACATTCTGCAATATGTATGAAAGATGACCACAAGTATTAGAGTTTATCCCCCCTATTCGGAAACGTCCATCAAACCAATTTTATCTAAAAAGCCACTAGAGTTCGTTTGTCCTTATCTGTTACTTTAACACACATCCTTGTGAGACAGTGACAAAATATATTTTAATTAGCAGAGAGGTTTGTTAAGTTTTATGAATAAGGGGTCTATATTACTCCTAATAAATGCAGTCTATCTACGACATTGATTGTTCTCATTTGAGTAACTCTCGTCCCTATATGGCGACCCTGCCAGGAAACATAGTGTTACGGTAACAGTTGTCATACAGTATAGTCCTTTTAGTTATATTAATCTACTTATTTGGTATTTGTTTATGTTTAATTTAGTAACATTGAAAGAAACTGATCAATTGGAAATTCAACCAGAATGTTTTTGTCGCAACCTTCTTGGTCCCTAATTTTTCCAATGCAATAAAGTCCACTCCCTATCATCTATCATTACCTGTACCTCTAGTATAACTTTTTTCGGAACAAAATACAAACGAACGCGTTAGCGTTTAGTCTCATTCAAGAAGTTTAGATACATACTGGAGGTTGCGTGCCGAACATTCGTTTGAAGCTAGAAAATCACATATGACGTCACGGTTAACTTGCATCTCTTTCCTTCTAATGTATTAGAATCAAAGAGATGTATAAGAATGAAAGAGGTGTCAGTTAACCGTGACGTCATATGTATCATATTTTCTAGCTTCAAACGAATGAACGGCACGCAACCTCCATTATGTATCTAAACTTCTTGGTCTCATTTTGTCAGCGCCTCTGGTGGCTTTAGATTGTAACTATTTTTTACCAAATAAATTAAGACGCCAACGTGTTCAATTGTGTTGTTTCGAAAAGACATATACTAAAGCGCGCGCGGCGAATAGAAAGAATTGCGTACATCGACTGGGGTCTCTAGTGTACTAACTTGAGCAGCGTGAGCACGTCGTGCCTCGTGCCCTCGCCGTTGGGCAGGCGCGCCACGGCGTCGCGCGCGAGCGCCAGGAACGAGGCGTGTCGCGGCCGCGCCGCCGCCAACAGCGCGCCCGCCGCGCCGCCGCCCGCGCCGCCGCCGCCGCAGCGAGCGCAAGGACCCACCACCGCCTTGTACCTAATATCCGACATAATTATCAACATGACAATATCTCTAAAGCTCGGGACGGACGGGCGAGTAAGTCCTTACTCGCCCGTGTGGCACCCTAATGCTAGCTAATCCTAACCCACGATCAAGTTTACCGTCAAGTTGGCTCGACGCTTGAAGTGAGTGTGTGTGTATCAGTATGCATGTCAAGTCAGTATGCAAGATAATAAAAACCGGCCAAGTGCGAGTCGAACTCGCGCACGAAGGGCTCCGTACCATTATCTATAAAAACGGCAAAAAAATCACTGTACACTGTTGTATGGGAGCCCCCTTAAATATTTATTTTATTCTGTTTTTTAGTATTTGTTGTTATAGCGGCAACAGAAATACATAATCTGTGAAAATTTTAACTGTCTAGCTATCACGGTTGATGAGATACAGCCTGGTGACAGACGGACAGACAGACGGACAGCGGAGTCTTAGTAATAGGGTCCCGCTT
This sequence comes from Cenopis cana, assembly GCA_951800055.1. Lineage (NCBI taxonomy): Eukaryota > Metazoa > Arthropoda > Insecta > Lepidoptera > Tortricidae > Cenopis > Cenopis cana. The sequence goes on along the minus strand of OX637486.1, from coordinate 6,595,846 downwards.
TACCCTTTGGGTACGGAACCCTAAAGAAACAATGTAATAGTTACATTAAGTACCTACTTCCTTAGCAATTTTTGCATGAATTTAGAATAAATATCAGCATGCAACGTCTGTCACTGGTGACGTCATGGTTTCAACTGAGGCGCCGCCATCAAGCAAAATGGCGGCGAACTTGGAAGTGTGTGGTCTATATGAAAGCACTGCGAACTGGTCGCCGCTTCAAGCGTGCGGCAAACTTGACAGTAAACTTGCTCGTGGGTGGCTAGCATAAGACCGCGTACTTTAAATCCGCCGAGTAAGTTCGCCGGCGATCCACCGCTTCGAACAGAAGACCAAGTAGCTATTCTAATTACTTAATTTTTTATCTTTAGTTTTAGTTTATTTTTAGCTTAGTTTTAGTTTATATGTAATTTAGTTTTATTTTTAGTACTAGTAAATATATTGAATATTTTGTACATTCAACGTTAATTGACAGGTAGATGTTGTAGGTCTAATCTATACTATATTCTCTTCTATATTGTGTTTTTGTGTAATAAATCACTATCTAATTACTTAATTAAATATAATATGATTAACAATATCATCAACTACTACTACTGAGGTGCTGGTTCTACTTATTGAGGTGTGCAATAATGAGTATTTGTATTGTATTGTATCAACTTACCCATGTTGGACGTATGTGAATGGTTTCGCCGAAGTAGCATATCTTTTTCGCTCTTGGGCTCGGAAGTCTGCTATTTCCGCGGCAGTTAGTGGTCGCACTACCCATGACGTAGGATACCTGACATTCAAATATAGACTTGTTGATAATTCTGGATACATTTCAACATTCCAATCCATTCATCACTTATAACCATGCTCAAACGGGCAGTGGAAAATAATTTATTTATTTATCGTATGGCATTTATTTCGAACCGTGAGATCTACGAGAAGACAGTACGGTTGCCAGTTTTTTTGTTGCACTTTTAGAACCACCCAGGAGTCACGTGTAGCGGTGGGTACTTTCCCTACGGACGTGGTGCAACTTCGACCCCCCTTTGTCAAGTGAGTGGGCAACTTGACTATTAGAAGTTTTCAAGCCGCCCGAAGGCCTCCAACTTGGCTTAACGACTGCTGCCATAGACAGCAGCCGGGATCAACGGCTTAACGTGCCTTCCAAAGCACGGGAGCGCTCAGTTAGTAACCACTCAAAGCGGTCACCCATCCATGTACAGACCGCGGCCCACGTTGCTTAACTTTGAATAACGCTTGCGGCACGCAGGCGCCGCTGGGCCACGAGCGCTCCTGTGGAAAATAATATGGGTATGACACAGCATACCCACGTTGAAGTAAAATAAACGGGTCACTCACGTCTTTAAGGCTTGGTCACACCGCTTGCGCGACGCAAGTGGGACGCTGCGCTGCGCGCCAAAATGTATGAAACCGTCCCGCTCGCGTCGCGCAGCCTGTGTGACGTCGGTAACCTGTTAGCATACGTTCCGGCGCGCTGCGGTCGCGTCGCGCAACGCTGTGTGACCAAGCCTTTAACGTCGAACCACCCACCACCACTCACCATACTCACGTTGGTTACAAGTGAATTGCACAACAACGGACTAGAAATTATTTTATCGTACCTACACTGTAAAGCTGCTTCAACTTCATACACAAAATTTGAGACATAGATGAGACGACTATAAGACATGCGAGTGATTTGGACCAGACCAGCCATTAGAGGACTCTTTCGATTACGATTACTAACGATGACTTTCGATTACTACCTGCTGTGTATTAGTAACTTGCTTGCAGTGGCGGCGCGTCCAAACAACTCGATTCCCACCGGCTTGCCTAATTTTCAGCCATTCCAGTTCTTTTACTACGGGTCATGAAGAATAAGAAAGGCAAATTATTTCCGGCTTCCCTACGAATATTTTGGACGCGCCGCCACTGCTTGCTTGTTCCTTTCTTGAGCAACTTAGCGTCTATGGCTGCACTGAGCACGACATTCAGATATATTAAATTTTCTTCTAAAAAAACATACCTAGGCGGTGGCGTTTCGTTAGTAGGCGGCGTGGGTTCAGCGGCGCGGAACCAGCGCTCACACAATCGTCCCAAGATCGCGTCGCAGTCGCGCCCTGCGCCGATCCATTGGTACATCTGCACAAACGTTTTACTTGAGATGATGGTAAACGGGTCGTCCGTCCCTGAAAATAGGGGTAAAATCGACCTCCCTCGTGTTCGAGTAACCTCGATTTTATCCCTAAACAAAATAATAAAGACTGTCAGTCTCTCAATTTTTTTTAATTATAACTCTTTGTCGTTTAGCGTCCTTTTAACACTTTCACCGCTATTATAATATTGCCAAAAACTACGCCGGGCCTTGACTCTATCTAGTCTTTAGGTCAAAAGCGTTGCCTGTCTCATTAATATAATATGAAATATGTTATATTACCTGCGTTTCTGGAATATATTGCAAATATGGCACGAAGTCATCAGGGTGAGGTCCTCTTTCCCCAGCCAGGAAATCCAGTGCGGAATCCAATTCCGCACACCAGTCGTCTGACACTTTGAAAGAATAGGTATTATTTTATTAAATGCCATATGTGTGCACAAAACTTGTGAAAAAGTTAACATCCTGTCTCCAGAAAAGTTATTAGCTCAAAGATAGCCAATGCACTGCCTTCGTAGATGTATTTTTTTGCATGACAACGAGATATGTTTGATGATAAATTTTAATCCACTTTTTACAGTGATAAACATATAATAAATAAGCTTAGCTAATATTTCATAATAATAATGCGGCTATAACAGAACAGATATATTATGTGTCATCAGTTTACTTTCTACTGCTCGCATACTTCGTAAATATTGATAAACATTGGCATTACTCTGATAGAAAGGGTCAGCGGCCATCGCCGATGCCTACATTGCCGGCCCAAGCCAATATTGTACTTACGGTTATACCAGGTGTTAAGCGGCGCTATAGGCGACCTCATCACAGCCGTGCATCGCGCATGCAACTGCTGTTTAGAGGCCCTGTGCGCCGCCCGAGCTGGGAACAGAGCCCTAACCAACGACAAGAAATTGGCATGAGTCGTCTCCGTTAGGGCTTCATCGGTATCCACTGTCTCTTCTTCGTTCTCCGGCAGGTCTCCTTCATCCGCCAACTCGACTGGTAACGCCATCATGTCTGTCATAGATATATGTTTTATAGACGCTGCGGCAGATAGAAATTAAGTCTGGTTTTAGATATCTACTTCTAGAATGTTAGTAAGCATTGAAGATATGGAAGCCATGTATGCATGCAGGCTACAAAAAAGACAGCAATTCAATTTGACAACATAATAAAAGAAATAAATATAGGTTTGATGATTATGAATTTATTTTCAGTATATGAAACATACTCTTTTAATTGAGCATAACACCTTGTAAAAAACATAATATAAATAATACATGCGAATATATGTGTATACTAATGCCAAAGTTAAGATGAACATGTCCATTTTTAGCGAAATCAAAGTGCCCAAAACTACCAAATGACAAACAACCCAATCACCTTAGTATAAATGCTTACCAATTCCATCAAGATCTTCCAACTTCATAGGCACTGGCTGTATGATCCTGGCAGCATTCTGTAGCGCAAGAGTGGGGTCTAGCGGCTCTTGCTTGATCACACTTTCTAATTTAGGATCATTGTAATTTATACTGAAAATAACCATAAACATGAAATATGAGTCTATTCATTTATTCTCATTGTCATTCTGTTCTGTAAGCCCTCGGCAACCTTTTAGCAGCCAAGGGCTACAAAGTAGATAACAAAATTGTCGCGGGCCGCAGGTGTTAATAATTTGTGACTTGAGACTTTGAGACAAACGGTTTGTGAGTCGCCGCCATACACATTCGCCTCGTTTCGCACACGACGCCGATGAGACGAGTCGACAACGCGAATATGTATGGAAGCGACTCACACGGGACCCATATGAAACAAATCGTTTAGGAGTAGTCCCGCGAGAGAAGGGGCTAAAACTAAGTAGAAGATGCCTATATTTTTGTCCCACAGTCCCACTGCTGTGTAAAGGCCTGAGGCCTTCTCTATTTCCGCTCCTCGTTCCCGTCCTGTGCTAGTTTAAGGCGTTTTTATGTGGACTAGCGAGAAACAGTACAGCAGACTGCTGCAGACAGCTTATAATTACAATGATACAATTAAAATTTATATCCTAATCATAGCAGAGTAGTGTAGGCAAAGTAATAACTGGATGGGGTACTGGCATATGCCAGTGAGCTTATAAAAAAAAAACCTAGCTAGACATACCTTGTGGTATCTAAATACTTGGGATCTACGACTTCTTGCTTAATCTCAACATTATCACCTAACTTCTTGTGTTTGGCACCCTTCGGCTCCACAAATGAACTTTCGGAGTCAGATTCCTCTTGTTCACATTTTATTTTAATATTTGGTAGGAGCGGTTTGAGTTCAACACTGTCTTCTTCCTTCCTCTTAGTTGCTTTGGAGTCAGATTTTAATTGTCTCTGACTTGGCTCCTTCTTGGGTCCTCTTTTTACTTTCTGTGCTGGTATCTCTGACTTTTGACCTCCAAACATAAGTTTTCTTGTACCATTTACAAGTGCTACTCTCTGCTTTATATCTTCTAATGTTAAACCCGCTGTATTTAGTTCTGGATGATTCTGTAATAGTTAAATCATACATAATAATTATTGGTAAAAGTAAACTGTAACTTTTCAACAACAACTGTCACACGTGAATAATATGATGATAGTGGCATCTGAATCTAACTAAATAGTTACCTCTCTATACTGCCTTCTGGCTCTGTGAGCTGCCAATACATTCTTGAGACAGTCCAGGGAGGTAGGTTGTGAAGACTCCGAGCCTCCAAGAGTGCCAGATACATTGGTGTCCTGATTCTGCTATTATATGAAGAGTAAAAAATATACATTGAGAGGACTCTTTCTCCCAAAATATATCTTTCCAAATAGATAACATATAACTTTTTAGTTTAGCCTGAATGATATACTGCATATTTACAAACAAAACACAAGTAGAATAAGTTATCACTTCCCTAATCTTTATGGAACTGTATGAATATCTGATGAATTGTATATGTACAATAACAGCTTTCTTGGGAACTCACACCTCCTCAAATGAATATATATATATATATATATATATATATATATATATATATATTGTGTATGTATTGGTAAACAAATTCAATTAGAGGAATTGATTTGTAAAACAGATAATGTCTGCCTCTGTATGAATACACCATTTATTTATTTACAAAATGATAAATATTGATTTAAAAAAATAGTTGTTTTAAACATATTGGCTAGAATACTTCTTTATAAACATGTGGTTATAGTAGGTAAACCTTGTACTTCAGTGATTAAAAAAAAAACAATTTTAATTTATTTACCTGGACTGTGTGCATGTGCTTGCGTTTTTTATGTGATGGCTCTGGAGGCCCCTCAGGATAGTTGTCATCCTCAGATTCATCACCCCCCACTTCACTCCGTATAGCTGCCAACTCCTCAAAATACCTCTGCCTAGCTCTTAAATACAGAGGTTTGTATGTATTTTTGGAGGAAGGTTTTTGTGGCAAGACAGGTAAGCGAGGGGTGGGACCCGGAGGCGCAGTTTTAGCTGCAGCCAGTAACCGTTCCCGAGATATTAACACTTCTGGCATGAGTTTAGCATAGTAGGATTTTATCTGAAAATAATAATAGTGTGACCACAGTAGTTAAGCTGTTGCAGTTGATTAAGGCGCAGGGTAGGGCAAGACCTTCCCCATACAAACTTTGTGCACGTTTTATTCGTCGGTTTTGGCACTAACAAATATAATATTTTTTTGGTTGTAAATATTAGATATGCGAAGATCGTGATGTGAAAATTTTCAAATATTTCAAAAATATTCAAAATTTAAAAATTTAAAAAAAATAATAATAAAAAAAAATACATCAAGAAATAGCTATCAGAAAAATAAGCATACTGACAAAAAATCATAACTTTAATGCAAACACAAATGAAGTAAATCCTGCACAAAGTTTGTATGGAGAGAGCTTTCCCTACCCCTCCTCTTAAGCCATCCACTACCAGTGACTTGGATCCCCGGCCGGATAACAAAAGAATGTTTTGTTTTGTTTTAGTTCGCTGGGAGGACGGGTTAACACAAACTTTTAGGTTGACCTTTACTGTGTGAATGACAAAACCCTTAATTATATTAATACAAAAGTGGAACGTATTTAGAATCTGTCATTTAAACTTATATAAAACTTGACATGGTTAATTAGGCTGTTTGCGAAGCTTGAAAATGTATTATTAGTTTTTTTTCCATTTTGTTTACCTTATGCTTCTGTTGCTTAGCTCTTGCTTTTTGCAAAAACTTTCTCATCTTAGCTATATCTGGTCTGTAGTTGCCCTGCCTCAAATTGCTATAAAACACTTCTAGAGGTGAGGTAAAATGAAATGGTTCATGGTCAAACAGCATCTTTAGGGTCTTTTCCCTTTCCTCTTCTTCATTTTGTGCGAATTTAGGCAGGTACTTCATGAGCTGTTCCTTGTGTGAGTCTTCTAAGGCCTCCCAAGTTTTATATGAGAAGAACTCTTTGAAGAGCCCATAGTTCTCACAGAGCTCCTGCGGCAGCTCCAGGCTCTGCCCCAGCAGGCGCACGGGCTCTGTGAGCTCCTCATCCGGCTCCGAGCTTCCGCTGCCGCTCCCACTACAACTATCCGAGGAGCTACTGCTCTCGCCGCTGTAACTCTGTTCACTCTCCATCTTCTCCTCCATCAGAAAACACCTAATATACACCCGTCTGCTCCCGCTGTGCACTAAACGCCTTTCTCACTCACGATAACGACAATTTTCCGCACACTTCATTGAATTATCGCGTTGTTTTGCCAATGTTTACGAAATACCGAAAACAACGGTACACAGAAATATCGAATAAAAAGCCATGAAGATATTTTGGGCGGTCGTCAAATCTCATCTAAAATAAAATAGAACGCACACGCCAAAACGTAATGTTTCATACATACTATGCGCCAGAACGGCACATTACGATGAGAAAATAGCTTGACAGCCAAGTACAGCGACATTTTGCTCGTGTTCCTACGGAATTTTTAAAAGGTAGGGCACTTGTTTATGGATTTCATACATGGCAACACTAAAGACCATAGACTAAAGCATATTTTTTTAATTATTTGAAGCACAGATTCCAAAGTATCGAAACGGTCTAATCGAGCTCAACTGATATTGAAGAAATGGTTTAAATTTTCCACAAAACCTATATATTTCAATAAAAAATATCGTATTATGTTTTTCATTAACTTTCTTACAAATCTTGAAACTTTGAATATGACTTACAAAACATGGCTTTAAGTGCTACACCTTTGTCCATTCTTATTGGTCGAGTCAAGTTTGCTAGCGGCGGTGGTTGTCGAAAGATTTTGACGTAAATTATTCGTGTAGTAAATATGGCTGACGAACTCAATGTTGACAGTCTAATTCACAGACTTTTAGAAGGTAAAGATTCAGTTTATTGTTTATAATAGTGTAAATTTAAGTAGCAAAACTAGAACATTTAAAATCAAAATAACATATCAATGTTCTCGTGCTGTTAGTTGCGTAATTATCACAAGTATGTAGGCATAGAAACGTCAAACTCATAAATAAATCGATTATCCTCAATTCTTATCTGATTCTACTTTTGATGATCATCCGCCAGAGATGCTGACGGCTATTTTAGCTGTCGCGAAGAGATGTTGATGTAAAATGATAATTCAATAGCCCAACACCACTGGTACTTTTGATTATAGGTGATGTCAAATTATATGGAACACTTCCTAGGGCTTATTGTTATGCTTTGTTCGCATTGTATGTTACTTTACTTGATTTAAACATGTTTATTTCACTTTATTATGCTGCTTTTTGATGGGTTACAACAGTATTCAGAGTGCAACAGGAAACAGCAAGGCGAAAAGGGAAATTCAAAGACATCTTTTCATCAGAATGTATGGTTACCTGCATAGTTCTTGGCCACAGTATTGCGCTAGATTCGTTTGATTGATTTTATTCTTCCATTTGTATGATCTGACAAGTGATTTGTTCCCAAAACAAAGACATTTTATGTTTCATTTCTTTCCTTTGCAATTTGATCTAGATTCCAATCAAGCTAAAAATAACCCATTCTATGAACCAAATAATAACTATGCTTCAAATGGCGTCAACTATGTACTGGTACAAACTCTTCTGAATGTTGACTTGATCATGGCAACATGTTTTATGTCCTTCATTCAATTGGCATAGCTACATATGTACAGAATTGAGCTGAATTAATAATCATTTTATTCTCGGGGAATATACATAATGATTTTTCTTTATTATTTACTAGCATTACTCCGGCATGCGCTTGCAACTGTGGTAATGTGTAATGCTTTGATGAAACCCATGTGTATGTGTGTTAAGTATCTATTTTTTTCAAGTATGGTCCACATTCTGTACCTAGAATGCTGGTAAAATAGCATGCATTGTGACTATGAATATTAAGTATTTGTGTATGAATGGTTGAAGGTCTTGCCTGTAAATACCTATTGTTGTAAAATTGTCTTCTGGCTACACTATGATATGTATATACATATATGGTAATGCCTGTATTGTAAAAAATACAATCAAGTCAATCATTGTTATCTTGTCATTCAGTGCTTCATTTTCTCATAGAATCATCATTGGTTGTACAATGTTAGAGGTTTACTTTAGTGCTTTTAGTTCACAATGAATCATCTCAAGTGCTTCAAAACATTAATTGTTGGACTACCAAGCTCCATTAAAATTGTACTCCACTAAATAGTCAATGAAATGCCAGCCTTTGAGGCAGGCTTTTCTGTAATCCTCTTAACCTTTGTTCAATGTTGGCTCAGTTCGAGGATGCAGGCCCGGAAAGACAGTGCAGATGTCCGAGTCGGAGGTGCGTGGGCTCTGCACCAAGTCTCGGGAAATATTTCTACAGCAGCCAATACTACTGGAACTGGAAGCGCCACTAAAAATTTGTGGTAAGGTTTTTATAAAGAAGTACTTGTTTTTTTATACAACAATGGTGGCAAACAAGCTTACGGTCCACCTGATTGGTGATTTATTTAATTAGCTTGGTATTCTGCTAGAAATAATGATAAGGTACTATCAGACCTGTCTACCCGTCGTCTACCAGTCCCTGGGATCCCAGGGCAGATAACAAAAGAATGGCATTGTATATTTTTTTCGCCGGGAGAGGACGGCTTAATGAGTAATTTTAAATTGATTGATACAATGCATGATACAAAATTAAGCAATCAGTATAGACTTCCTACTATAGGAGTCAATTGATTGGGTGTAGTAGCACTAGTAACTCTGAACAACAGGTCAATAACTAATTTACTGTACATTGCTTATATTACACTTATGAAAATGATTGCAATAGTATTAGTTAAAGACTTTGAGGGTAGATATATTTGAGTTGTTTAACACAAAGTGTGCTGCCAGGTTATAAATTTGGCCAAAATAGATACCTGTATCTAAACAGCTTGCATCTGGCCTGCACCCATACTTAATCAAATATAAACATATATATGCTTTATAGCAAGGTATGGACCATAAATTAAGGCACTGTTTATAAATAGATGCTGGCTAGTCTAACTACAAGACTAGTGGAATAAACAAAGCTATTTGAGATTGTTTTAAGTTATTTTTAGTGTACTTTATTATATTAACATTTTAAACACTGTCCATGTCTTATGAATCTTTTGATTGTGTAGGTATATTATGACATTATTAAGTAGACACGTCATTATCATCTATTGAATGTTGTAAATGACTCAGCTGATGATAATGCCACTTAAAAACTTTGTCATTTAGTGTTGCATTTTAATAAAAGGATATACATAGTATTTTGTCGTTTTGTCCCTAATTATAGCAAACAAGCGTATGGCCTAGGTACCTGACGGTAAGGGGTCACCGCATCCTATGGACGCCACGCCCTTAGTGCGTGTCATCAACGAAGGTGCGCCCCTCCACAGCTCAATCCGTACAATTGCGCATAGATTAGTATGAAATTAGCTGTGGAGGGGCGCGTCGTCGTGGATGTCACGCACTGTAAACATCTGATCAAACCTTTCCGTAAGACTCCCCCAACCACAGTACAGAGAATCTGAGGGAACCCTCATAATAAGAGTTTTGGGTTGTATGTAGTCAAGTCATTCATTTAGGTATTATAAAAAGGTTCACCTACTGCCTACCAATAATCCATAATATTTAGAAGTGCTTTATTGAAATAGTAGGCAAAGCATAATGAACTTTCAATTTCAGTACCACTTCTTGTGATTGCAGGTTTATATGAAAAAAATCTGATATCTATTATAGTGATATTTAAATAACAGTGGGTAAATCTTGTCCTTGTCGTTTTTAGGTGATATTCATGGCCAGTACACAGATTTACTACGTCTCTTCGAATACGGGGGGTTCCCGCCAGAGGCCAATTATCTCTTTCTCGGTGACTACGTGGACCGCGGCAAGCAATCACTAGAAACTATATGTCTCCTGCTCGCTTACAAGATCAAATATCCAGAGAACTTCTTCCTTTTGCGAGGCAACCACGAGTGCGCGAGTATAAACCGCATTTACGGTGAGTATCGTAACGTAACTTTTTCTATACTTGCCGTTCTTGGATTGACTACCCTAGAGCGAAGAAAACAGCGTGGCGATCTCATTGAAACTTACAAGATTCTGCATGATTATTATGACTTACCTGACTTAAAGAATCTGTTTACAATGAGTAAGAATCATCGTCTGAGAGGCCACAGCTTAAAGATTACTCGGGGATCCAGCACAAGCAATCCTAGGAAGCACTTTTTATCAAATCACGTAGTACGTGAGTGGAATAAACTACCAGTTCAGTTCAGTGAACAGTTACAAAAATAGACTAGATAAACATTTTAAACCACAGGACAATAAAAAAATAAGTGCAGTGATAGGTATACACGCATCAGCTTGTAGCTGCTAGTGCAGAGGTTCCCAACCCTTTAACCTATGCGCCTCACCTAACGCCAAGCCAAAATTCGACACCCCCCTTAGGGGCTGAATTTGAGAGTTTATACAAGAAAATAGAGATTTGTATGCAGCATGTCGCGGTTGAGTTCTACAGCGTTCCCGCAGCTTCGCCATAAGCAACGAGGCGAACACCGTGGGGTTTTAGACGGTAGTCCGGGCGGTTCCCGGGAGTCCGTCATACCCGCCTTGGCTTCCCCGGCCAGGCGGGATGCGTAAATGCATTTCCCCACGAAAAAAAAAAAAGTTTACCCAGCATAGGGCGGGCCTATGCTAGTGTATAATAAATACTATAATGGTGACAAACATTCATCCGGCTTTCGTGTGTCGGCTCTTTTACATATTGCCTTAATACGATTCGTGTATAATTATAATTTCTAAAAATAATCTCTAAAAATAAGACCGGAAATGCCTCCGATAAATCCAACTATAGGCCGATATCCTTGGCAACAGTAACGGCAAAGGTACTTGACGGACTGTTTGATAAATTACTGTCGAAGCACATCGAAACGCAGGACGCTCAGTTTGGATTTAAGCCGGGACTATCCACTGAAAGTGCGATTCTTTGTTTCAAGCAGACCGTCAAGTACTATACGGATAGTAAAACGCCTGTTTTTGCCTGTTTTTTGGATTTATCGAAGGCATTTGACACAGTTTCATATGATATTCTGTGGAGGAAAATGGATAAATGTACAGGTACACCGAGGGAGGTGATCGACATGCTCCAATATTGGTATAGCCATCAGACCAATCAAGTGAGATGGGCGGGGGCGCTCTCGGACATGTACAGGTTGAAGTGTGGTGTGCGGCAGGGCGGCCTGACCTCACCCAGGTTATTTAACCTGTACGTGGACGAGCTGATTGCTGGGCTCAGTAGCACTGGATCCGGTTGCTCGATTGGCGGAAAAACTATCAATAATATCAGTTACGCCGACGATATGGTGCTGCTGTGCCCATCGATCAGTGCGCTTGTAAAGCTTCTGAAGATTTGTGAGGAGTATGCAGTGGCTCACAAACTGAGGTACAATACCAACAAGAGCGAGCTTTTAGTCTTTAAAGCGGGCAATAAGACTCTCGAAACAGTACCGTCTGTGCTCTTGTGCGGAGCTCCTATTAGGAGAGTTACTCGCTTTAAGTACCTCGGTCATTGGGTCACTGAAAATCTCCACGATGACGTTGACGTAGAAAGGGAGCGCAGAGCATTGTCCGTTCGTTGCAACATGTTGGCCCGTAGGTTTGCACGATGTGATGGGAATGTCAAAATAACTTTATGTCACACCTGGCCATAAAGTGGCCATTATCGCACGCTCCGCGCGCGAAAAAACCCACTTCCTGGCTAGGGGGTGACATAAAATTTTGTACTTACCACAGGCGATAATAAAGAAAGCCTCAGATCGCATATTTATCGCCCTTGCCTTCGGCTCGGGCATAAAATACCTGCGATCTGAGACATTCTTTGTTTTATCGCCCTTGGTAAGTAATGTACTATTGTTTAAGTCATTTTGTCAGACCTTTTACACGTGCAGCCTATGGACTAATTACACTAAAAAGGCGTTCAATGCTCTGCGTGTCCAATACAATAATGGTTTCAGGATGCTGTTGGGGCTTCCACGATTTTGTAGCGCATCAGGCATGTTCGCGGAGGCGCGCGTTGACAGCTTTATTGCTATAATACGCAAGAGAACTGCCTCCCTGATGCGGCGCGTTCGTGAGAGTCCCAACAGTCTCCTGAAGGTATTGGTGGAGTATCCGGCCAGTACAATATGGAGGCACTGGGACTCCATACACATGGACTCCAGAGGGGGTCATGTGTATAATATTTTTTAATTTAAATTAAATTAAATGTAATACTAACATAGGGTTTAAGATTTATTTTTTGCATCTGTTACTAACATATTCTATGGACATTGTCTGATTTAAATAAATTGAAATAATTTTTGATTTTTTTATGGAATGACTTTCAGCCCATAGTTAGCTCCATTCTAGCTAATTTTCAGCCACTGAAAATAAAGAGTAGGTTATCTATGTAGGTCGAAATCCAAATGCATTTTTTATCATTGTACACAAATTACCTACCACTGCATTCCACAAATTGTGGCCATTATTCATTGTCGTCATAGTGCAGCGCGCAGTTATTTTTAATATTACTTATACTCACAGTAACAAATTGTTTTGGTGATTCATAAAACTAACCCACATAATTCTATTATGCCTATAACTAATCAGTAATGTAATTTCAACATATCCTTTAATAGAAAAAGATTAATAGGTACGTCCTACTCAATGTCAATTGAAGTTCAACCGCTTACCCTTTTAAGGCTTCTGTTGACACTACAGGTTTCTACGACGAGTGCAAACGCCGGTACAATATAAAGCTATGGAAGACTTTCACGGACTGTTTCAACTGCTTGCCGATAGCTGCTATTATTGATGAGAAGATATTCTGCTGTCATGGCGGTCTCTCCCCGGATCTCCAGGGTATGGAGCAGATTAGGAGGATAATGAGACCCACTGATGTGCCTGACACAGGTTAGTCATTTGCTAAGTCTTTAAATATTTCATAAGACTTGTTTAGCTAATATAGCTACCAAGTGGATGCCACTAGGGCGACGCAGACGGGGTCAGCCTAAACGGAGATGGCGGGACGACTTGGACGGTAACAACTTCCCTCATCAACTGGCAGGAGGAGGCACTGATGCGGGAGTCATGGTATTCATGAGGAGAGGCCTTTGCCCAGCAGTGGGACACCCAAATAGGCTAAGAAAAAAAAGACTTGTTTAACCCTTTGACCGCCAATGCGATAGTGTGTCGTCGTGCCCAGTACGCCAAGCACTGTTTTTTGGTGTAATGTCTAAACCAATAAAAACAGTTCATAAATGTTTTTTTTTTTCATGATCAAAGTACACCTTCACTCCGACCTTTTTTAAAAGGTGGTGGGCACGACGACACACAACCACTTTATAGGTTCTTGGCGGTCAAAGGGTTAAAAAAAATGTTTAAGTATGTAATTATTTATTATGAATCTTTCTTACACAGAGTTAAATTTTCTATTCACTGGCAGTATTAGTTCGCATATTTTTGTCAATTACAAAAATCAATTTAATCATATTTCCCAACAGGCCTGCTTTGCGATTTGCTGTGGTCGGATCCAGACAAAGATGTCCAAGGATGGGGTGAAAATGACCGCGGCGTATCTTTCACATTTGGTCCTGATGTTGTCAGCAAATTTCTTAATAGACATGACTTGGATCTCATATGCCGAGCCCATCAGGTACAAACTTCAATCAAGATATATAGATCGTAAAATCTGGAAAGAAGTGCTCCACTTCTGAGTTTTTATTTGTGTTTTCACCTTAGCATAGACAGAATTGGAGCAATTCATTCATGAATTGAACAATCTTTATAGAAGCTCATCACCCAGCTTATTCCTTATGCTTTTGATGGTTTGCAGGTAGTGGAAGATGGCTACGAATTCTTTGCGAAAAGGCAGCTTGTCACTCTGTTCTCTGCACCCAATTATTGTGGGGAGTTTGACAATGCCGGTGGCATGATGTCTGTCGATGAGACACTCATGTGCTCGTTCCAGGTCAGTATCCTTGCTCCTCCTTGTCCAATGTTTTTTTTTTAATTCCTTTTTTAAATAACTAATCCCAACAATCCCTTCAGATATTGAAACCGTCTGAGAAGAAGACTATAAAAAAGGAACACTAACTTTCAATTGATGTTTTTTCTTTCAAACAAGAAACTAACATTGAAAATCTCTTCATAAATTTGAAAATGTATGTGAAGTCGATTAAAAGGAGTGCTTGTATTCAATTGCTGATGTTTTTTTTTTTTAAACCGAGCGACTAATTACGAAAATCCCTTCATAGATATTGAAACCATCTGAGAAAAAGGCGAAATATCAATATAATGGTATCAACAGCGGCCGGCCTGCCACGCCGCAGCGGTCGCCGCCTAAAAAGAAATAACTGACGTATGGGATCCAGTGTGCTGCACAGTGAGACGAATGCTACAAATAATTGATTATATCATGTATTATAATTATGTTTAGTGCGGTCACTGGACAGAGCCGAGTATGTCATGGATTGTTAAAATTATTTATCAATTTGCTTGTGCCTTCTTATTTTTAATTTTTATTATTAATGTGAGTGATATTAATTTATGAATTTAGTTCTACAGAGATTTCGTGGAGATTGCAAGCATGATCTATTCGGCGATGCCTCGTGACTTCTGCTTTTTCGATCCCCGGTGTGACACGTTTTAGATCGGATCGTCCCCATTATTATGTTGTTGACATGTTGGTGTTCTAGGTAAATTGTTATGTTGATTTTAAAGAGTTTGAAGTGGCAGATAATTCTAAAGATGCGGGCATTGGACAAGAAAATCGTAGTTACATTTTGACATTACATGTTTATTGAGTTGTAGTGGATCGAAAGCACATTCGCTTTGTTTATTCTGTAACTAATGTGCCTATAAATGTAAAGTATATTATTATAGGTCTCGTATAAGTGACGATAATAGTTGTTTCAAAAAGATATTATTTAAATTGTTTATATTAAAAAAGGTCGTCCCTTAGACTGTATTCTATTTCTGATTTGACTTGAAGTACACGTTTTCGTTGTTTAAAAGCCGGGCAGGGGAGCGCCGGCGGGCTCATTGCTATCACTAAAGTGGGCAGAGTAGTCCCAGTGAAATTAATTAATGATATTTTGCACCCAGTATTACTCTTACGAAATAAGTAGATAATCTAAATTTTGTTTTTACAAATTGGCATTTTGATCTCCTAATTGAGGCTTTCCCTTCACAGCTTACAGTACTATGATGTCTAGAAATCAATATCGGAGGTGATAGAGCAGTGTAGTCCTCGCAACAATAGTGCAATTGCTATATTATTAAAATATAAAATTATATGCAAAATTTGCATTGTACAATTATATTTTTAGCTATGTTAACAATATCAAATGATTTTCATGAATAAATATTACTATTAAAAATAATAAGTTTATTTTGTTTTATTTTCGCATTTAAGGTAACATATTTCTTTTTGTAACATTGTAGTTTTATGAATGGTATATGAACATTTCATGTATTCTACTTCCGAAGTATATTTTGCTCTTTCATTATCATTCACTGGAAAGCTTTTCTTTAACAATTTTATTATATTATACTAAAATCCAAATAAGCTTAGTCCTCATTTTGTGTACCTCTAAGTAGTTAGCTGATAAACACTCACTGCAAAATTACACCTATGTTAACAAACAGTGTGATGCTGATGTCATACAATTAAAGTTTTATTATCTATTTTCATCTACATCTTAGTAAAAGTATTACATAGATTGTGAAATATGGGTTAATAAATACACTTATTATTAAAATTCACTGTACTTTTTCTCAGGTGTGTACAATTTTCTGAAATATAAATTTTATTCCAATAAAGTGGTCATGCATTTTCAATTTCCTCATCAACTTCCACATTGACTGCCCAGTCTATCTCAATATCTGGCTTTGTAGGTATAATTATCTTAGTTCGCTGCTCATGACTATCAAGCATTTCACTGATTTTAGACACAGTATTTTCGTTTTTCTTCTGATATTTGGCTACATCCATTTTCAATGCCTTGATGTATCCTCGCTTCGCTGAAAGAATCTTCTTTAACCTGCTGACTCTAGCTTCATATTCTTTTGCTAGGCCTTCTAGTGCTTTCTTTTGTTTCTGTAAGGTTGCGACATCATGAGCTTTTAATTGACTCTTGACATCACCCAACTGAGGCCTCCTGTAAGAGCAATGTAAAGTAGATCATTCATAGAAAATAATGATCCTTGTTTTTATTCTGTCCTGTCAAAGAGTATATAACCAATAACATAGTTTCTTAGCAAAAATGTTATGTACGCAATATTTATGTATCAAAAAGGTGAATATAAATATCGCATTAGACCTGTTAAAACAAGCCTTTTAACCCTTTGACCGCCAAGAACCTATAAAGTGGTTGTGTCGTTGTGCCCACCACACCAACAACCACTTAAAAGGTCGGAGTGAAGGTGTACTTTGATCATGAATAAAATCATGAATGAACTGTTTTAATTTGTTTTTATTGGTTTAGACATTACACCAAAAAAACAGTGCTTGGCGTACTGGGCACGACGACACACCATCGCTTTGGCGGTCAAAGGGATAAGTATGTTAACAAAGCGTGAGAGTTTAAAGTGTTATATCACTAAAACATATGTTTGGTAGATTTAATTTAAACCCTATAAAATCACAGTTTAAAAAGATGGCAGGATGATATCAAAAAGACGACATGGCCAATCTGGACCAGAACTGATACGTCCAGAACAAAATTGAAGAGGCAAAGAGAACAGAGCCCAGCTTGACAGACTAGCAGCTAGTCACTAGCTAGTTTATATGAGTAGTAAGTTGTATGGGAACTCACCATAATGTTGTGTTTGGATCTACATGGCTGTATTTCCCTTGTTGTTTTAGTAAGATCTCCATCTTTTGTGGCAAGTTCTCCGAAGCCCACATAGCGTTCATTTCCTGTATCATTTCATCAAGGATTCCTTGTTTTAAACAGTTGAACAAAGGAATCCATTTCACTCGCTTCATTTTCGATTTGGGCACTGTCTCAAGAAATTCCTCGTCACTGGAAAGTTTAAAGATGTTGATTTTAAACCCTGGAGTTGTTTACTAAAATTACTTTTAATGAAAACCACTATGTCCAACAAACCTGACATGATTAACAATATTGCTGAATTCCTTTAGAATGATTAGATTATCAAACATTACTTCTGATTTGTTCATTGATTCGTTTACGTTTTCTTCATCCCTTTCGTCCATTTTTACACAGCACAACAAAAATAAAATATCAGTTTGTTTTGATTTGAAACGAGTTTTATTTCAAAGATCAACGAACATCCTATGTTTGACAGATCGGACAGATGGGCGCGGGCGCGTCTCGTCTCATGCAGATATCTGTGGTCCTGTGGTCGTCTCATGACATTTAGGGCGGCCGCATATTTATAAGATATTTCTAACAGAAAAATTCTGACGCTCACCGGAAGGCACTCGGTGCATACATTTTGTATTAGCTCCCGCACACTGTTAGAATAATTCTAACTCTGACAGTGTGCGGGAGCTAATACAAAATGTATGCACCGAGTGCCTTCCGGTGAGCGTCAGAATTTTTCTGTTAGAAATATCTTATAATGTGCGGCCGCCCTTAGTGTTCGCCGTGTACAGAAATATGCATCTTATGTCTATCGGGTAATGTTTAATTTTATGTGTAGAAAAATGGTCACATGTCATAGACCAAATAGACTATTATAGTACAGATAATATCAGCTCTGTGATCCATAGATATAGTATATACTCTGTGTGATCTGGTTAAATTTTAGTGTACATCTCTTTAAATATACATGACAAGAAATAGTATGACAAATCGTGAAAAATCACTGTGAAAAATTAAGTCGCATTTATTAGTAATAAATTAGTTCCGATTAGTACTATGCAAATTCAGTAAACGAGTGCGCTGGTGTAGTGCGCTTCTTTGCTAGAAGTTGCACAAAATTGAAACTAGGTGGAGGTAGTAGTTACGATTAACACAAAGAGTAAAGTAAGTATAGGGCTGCCATCCATCCGGGTTTTCCCGGATTTGTCCTAGTTTGGAGGCCGTCCGGGAGCTGTCCGGGCGGGGTGTCAAGAAGTGTCCGGGGAAAACCCGGACACTTTTCATGTAAGGAAGCACCTCATTGAATTTAAAGGTCTTGTTTTTTAAAAATATTATTTTCGGACTCGTCCGGGGAAAAAATGCGATTTACGCCAAATGTCCGGGTTTTTTTGAATCTTGGTCCGGGTTTGGTGAAATTCGAGATGGCAGCCCTAAGTAAGTATCTATTCTACCGTTCTACCAATCACGTCATCATCTCATGATCTCATCACAATAATATATAAAAAAACCGGCCAAGTGCGAGTCGGACTCGCGCACGAAGGGTTCCGTACCATTATCTACTAGTGGCTCTGTGAGCTGTAGACCTCGTGAGTAGTTTTTTTATTTCCAAAACTATGTTAGATATCGAACCTGTAGAGCAGGGGTCGGCAACCTTTTTGCACCCACGGGCCACATAGTAGCTAAAAAAATCTTCGCGGGCCGCAGATGATAATAATGATCATTGTCTGTTGATATCAACTCGAAACAAATTGGTATGTCGTACGCGACAGTAACGTAGTAAAAATTCGCACCCTCTTTTTACGTGAAAAACGAGAAAGACGAAAAAACCGACTTTTCACAGATAAACCAGCTAGTTTCCTTACCAAACCCAGATAATTCGCATTTCAACCGCATCGTAATTTCGCGATTATATATTGCGATATAGAATAGCAGATATAGAAACTTTAAGGGGGGGACGGGTCATAAAGTCAAAACACACCTAGATGAAAACGCGAGCGCGAAATTTTTCGAACACTGATGCAAATGCGGCAAATACTTCATACGCATCAATTCATAACACATCTAGATGAAAATGCGAGCGCAGCGAGCGCGAAATTTTTCGAACATTATGATGCAGGTGCGGAAACTACTTCATACGCATCAAGTTATGTAGATGTAAACGCGAGCGCGATATTTTTCGAACACTGATTCAAACGCGGCAAATACTTCATACGCATCAAGTCATAACAAATCTCGTTGAAAACGCGAGCGTAGCGAGCGCGAAATTTTGCGAACATTATTATGCAGGTCTGGAAAATACTTCATACGCATCAAGTCATGTAGACGCAAACGCGAGCGCAGCGAGCGCGAAATTTTTCGAACATTATGATGCAGGTGCGGAAACTACTTCATACACATCAAGTTATGTAGATGTAGACGCGAGCGCGAAATTTTTCGAACACTGATTCAAACGCGGCAAATACTTCATACGCATCAAGTCATAACAAATCTTGTTGAAAACGCGAGCGTAGCGAGCGCGAAATTTTGCGAACATTATTATGCAGGTCTGGAAAATACTTCATACGCATCAATCAAGTCATGTAGACGCAAACGCGAGCGCAGCGAGCGCGAAATTTTTTGAACATTAAGAAGCAGGTGTGGAAAATACTTCATACTGTCTAACGCAAACGCGGCGAGCGCGAAATTTTTGAAAAAAATTTTAGATAGATTTAACTGTAAAATATACTTACAAACACATATCTCGTCCTGACCAACTGTGAAAATATTCGTGGTTGGCGATACAGACGCTTTCACGTATGTTAAGAATTTCAAATTTTACCTTTACGAACAATAAAGCCAGGGAGGCTCACGGGCCGCACGGAAGGGGCTCGCGGGCCGCCTGTTGCCGACCGCTGCTGTAGAGGAGGACAAACCATAGATTTTTTTGAGATTACTCGACATAAATATTCGATGTAATCAAAGAACGTGCTCACAATACTTCACGAGAATCTGTTGTGAAATGCGACCCTTAGAGGTGAACATATCGAAATTCGGCCGCAGAAACACAAAATAATTGATAAAAAAAATGTTTTTTTAAATTATGAAAAAGTGACTCGATAAAAAAATTCTATAGAATTACCGCACCTGCTCACAAAATTTCACGAAAATCGGTTGATAAATGCGACCTGTAGAGGAGAACAAACCAATGATTAAAAAAAAAAAAAAAAAAATTTACAAAAATTTACTTGCCCAAAAAATTCTATGTAATCGTAAAACCTGCTCACAAAACTTCACGAGAATCGGTTGAGAAATGCGACGTGTAGAGGAAAAAACGGCCGCAGAAAAATACGAAATCATTGATACAAAGTTTGTTTTTTCGAATTTCAAAAAAGTGACTCGACAAAAAAATTCTATATAGTTACCGAACCTGCTCGCAAAATTTCACGAAAATCGGTTGATAAATGCGACCTGTAGAGGAGATCAGCCAACGACGTAAAAAAATTTTTTTAAAAATTTACAAAAATTTACTCTACAAATAAATTATATGTAGTCATGGAACCTGCTCACAAAATTTCACGAGAATCGGTTGAGAAATGCGACCTGTAGAGGAAAAAACGGCCGCAGAAAAACACGAAATCATTGATACAATGTTTGTTTTTTTGAATTTCCAAAAAGTGACTCGACAAAAAAATTCTATATAGTTACCGAACCTGCTCACAAAATTTCACGAAAATCGGTTGATAAATGCGACCTGTAGAGGCGGACACAAAAATCCGGCCGGACATACGAAAGCATTTTTGTCGAAGCTAAAACAGAGACCTCGTTTTACTCGGTCAATAAAAACTGCAAAAAATCATGTCCGTTGTATATTCTATTCTGTTTTTTAGTATTTGTTGGGGTTGATCAAAGAAAAAATATTCATAATTATAAAATTTATACTAAGCCTATAACCCGACCATAAACACCGTATTAATGTAATCCCTCCGCATGCAATTAATCAGTTGAAATATCAATTCAAAATGACAAGGTTCTAAGTGAATAATGATCAACCTTTTCACTTTCGACTAGGTACCTACCATTAGGTAAATACCTGGATACTTAATAGGCATAGCGGCATAGGAGGGTAATTTCGTTGTGTGATTCTACAGGCGAATAAAGTGTGACTGTTGAACACGAACAGGTATCGCCGTCCACACAGCGCCTAAGTAGTAAACAGTACTTAGTTAGAATCTCTGGTTTCCTTACTCGCTGCAGGAATACGACATCCTATACACATCTTCTCAAGCAGTGTTATAGAATATAGATTAGGATATCATTTTCACACTTCACACCTGCTATCAGAAAAGAGTCATTGTTGACCTGATGGGCATCAAAGTCGTACTTTTCTTCCCTCGTTTGGTTGTTGGTTGATTGTTGCCCACACTGATTTTTTTCTTCATAGAAGTTGTAGTAGGTATGTGCCACTTGGTAGCAAAATTCCTAAATTATAATATTTATGACACACCTGGCCATAAAGTGGCAATTACCTCACTCTCCACGCGCGGAAAATCCCACTTCATGGCCAGAGACTCGAGGCTCCCAAATCTCTTTTATAATGATATCTACCTAAATACCTAATCTGCAACTGCCTTTATCTCGATACATACCTACCTAGGGCATTGTATAAGCCCTTATTTAATTAGGTACCTATTACCAGCCCCTATTTTCACCAACTTGACAATAATTGTCACCTTACAATGACAATTCGGTTTACATTGCCGGGCCGGTAAGTATCGATGCTATCCAACGACCATCTTTACGTGACGACTCAGAAGTGTACTTGGAATTGTCATTGTCAGATGACTAATTGTCAAGTTGGTGAAAATAGGGCCAGGCCTGTTCCTCTTGTCGTGCCCAAATACTAACGAGTAGGGTTTCTGCTCAAGAATTCTTGAGGCGGGAATTTATCCTTAGTCGAGGTACCTAACGGGCTTGGATCGAAAGAGAACGTGCTATGCGGCGAACGCGTGCGAACGGGATGCCATGATTAACTGTCAAATCGTGTCAAACATCGATTTTGTTAGACAGAAAACCTGTTGTACGTTAGTAAAGTATGTACGGTCAACGAATTGGATTTCTGGGCCACTTCGTATCTTGCCACTGTGACATTCATATGAGATGTCTTACGGCTTTCATATTGATTTTCACTGTGACAAGGTACGAAGTGGCCCATAAATCAAATTGGTTGACTGTACCTACGATTTAAATATTTTGTAGTACCTACAGTCAGCGTCATAATAGTATGTAGCAGCCACAGTGGGAAAATTGTTCGGTACACCATATATTTTGTATGGTGTACCGTACTATTTGGCCACTTTGACTGCTACACACTATATGACGCTGACTGTACTATCCGATCACAGCATATGTGAGTATTGGGAGCACCATAGACTTGTATACAGAAAGCTTGGTTTGAAGTTTCAGGTCGTGTGACTTCCAAACGCCATCTCAAAGCCTGCGATATTCCTGCTGAGCGCTGGGAGGAGCTTGCATCGACGAGACCGGAATGGCGTAATCGAGTCCGAAAAGGTGTAGCTTCGTTTGAAGACGCTCGACTCTAACACCTGGACCATAAGCGTCATCTACGGAAGACCCGACCTAAGCCCTCATATTCTTACACCTATAATGATCAGGGGCAGTTATACTGCACACAGTGTGACCGAATATTTGCATCGAAGTTCGGTTTTGCGAGCCACATCCGTGCTCATCAGAGAAAGTTGTAAGGGTCGCCGTTGTCGGACACGTCAAGGAGGACTATATATATATATATCCGATCACAATATCTGTGCACCTCCTTGGTCCACACCCGTATACTTACCTACGTACCGGGGCTGCGCAACGACGTCATGCATAATAAAGTTATTGTCTATTGTCTAATTGTGACCGTAGTCGGTAGGTATTAGGTATACAGGGTGGATTTTCTTTTTGGGTCAGCGAGGGCAGCTACCAGATCCCGTGCTGCTACGTGAAAATTGTCTTAGAATTGTCCATTCCTAAACAGGAAGGGTATCGATTGGCATCAAAAAAAAAGGTTTGTCAAAACTGGCCTTTTTCTCGCAACCTGTATATATATAGTTATATGTTTTTTCCAAAATCTGAAAACGCCATTTTTCATTAATTCAAAATCAAAGGAAGGTCTTCTAAGACAATTAATTTTCACGTAGCAACACGGGTAGCTGCCCTCACTGACCCAAAAAGAAAATCCATCCTGTATATGTAGTCTATTCTTTTCATCATTTCTGTATGTTCTTTTCATCGGTTTTTGTAAATATTTAGCAGAATAACTCTTTTGAATTTAAACGCAATGTGTATCTTATATCTTTAAACGCAAGCAATTCTTGTATACATATATCTATATATATTTATATTCTTATCTTATCTTATATCTTTAAACGAGCAATTCTTGTACATATCTATATCTTATATCTTTAAACGAGCAATTCTTGAATATTTATTTATTTATCTTATCTTATATCTTTAAACGAGCAATTCTTGTATATTTATTTATTTATATATATATTTATCTTATATCTTTAAACGAGCAATTCTTGTATATTTATTTATTTATATATATATTTATTTCGGGGATCTCGGAAACGGCTCTAACGATTTCGATGAAATTTGGTATGTGGGGGTTTTCGGGGACGAGCAATCGATCTAGCTAGGTCTCATGTACGGGAAGTTCCATCCTCACCCCTTAGATGGTTGGCAGTCAACAACTGCCCGTTTTTCAAGAAATTTCCTGCCTCGCACAACCAAATTACGGAATGAACTGTCGCCTACGGTATTTCCGGACCGATGTGACCTTCAATCCTTCAAGAAGAGAGCGTATACTTCGTTCCAGATTAGATGACAAAAATTTCTGATATTGCCCCGCCACACCTCACCGGCTCGCCGTCAACCAGACTTCAACACAACGACGCAAGCACGGAACAGCATCGCCTCAGCAGCGTCGAGATGACGTTGCGACGGCGCCACGCTTGCCGCGAGGTGTCCACTGGTTGACAGCTTTTTTACGTTTGAAGTACCGAAGACGTTTCGTCCGCGCGCCGAAAGCGCGGCGACCATGTGCGCTCCTGTCGCCAGCAGCGAGCTGCAAGCGCGGCGTTCACCCTGCGACGGAGAGCTGTCCACCCTGTTAGGTGGTCCCAGTAGGTATGTATAATTGTGGCAATGCCGTTACAGAGTGGATAAGTGTGCGTTGCGGTATGAAAATTCTAAATTCTAACAAATAATACTGGACGGCTCGAGTTGAGGCGGCGGCGATCCGGTACCGAGCGAGCGGTTACGTGTGCGACAACCTTTACAATTTAAGGCTTGGTCACACAGCGTTGCGCGACGTCCGCGCGACGCGACCGCTGCGCGCCGGCACGTATGCTAACAGGTTAGCGACGCCACACAGGCTGTGCGACGGGAGCGGGACGGTTTCGTACATTTTGGCGCTGGAGGAAAGTCCTAGAAGATAATTTGAAAAAGTAGGTTCGTTCGTTACCATATATTCCCCAGAGGTCCGACTTCGTCGACACGTTGGAGGAAAGCACAAAGCATTGTTATTGCATTATTGGTGGCCCGATCGACCTAGGCCGCTTATACACGTGAACGGACAACGGACCGCGTTTTTGCCGGACTCGCTTGGTGTATGGTTTATAATGAGCATGTATCGGATAAAATCGCCTGACCGATATATCCAGTGCACTTAAAGTCCAGCAAAAAGAATGTTCCGTTGTCCGGTAAAACAACGGACATGGCCGGGCCAAGGGTGGGGCGGATGGGGCGGCCGCGCCAGGCGCCGGATGTCAATTGGGCGCCAAGCGCGGGATTTCAAGGGGCGCCAAACTGGCAACGTCGATAAAATTCAAACCAAAGGGCGCCCAAAGACCATCTCGCACCCGGATCTAGGTCTAGGGCCGGCCCTAACAACGGACGTCTACAAGCGGCCCTACCTACTACCCTGCCTACCCTACCTATACTTTAAAATCTAAAGTTTTTTTATATAAAACGATGGTGGCAATCAATACGGCCTGCCTGATGACCAGCAGACACCATAGCCTATAGACGCTTACGACTGGAGAATAACAAGCGCGTTGACGACCCTTTATTGACTTGAGAATTCGTTGTGATAAAGTGGATAAGGTCTGGGAATATATAAATAATAAGTTGCATTTTCAGTTTTTTTTATTTTTTTTTAAGTTTTAAAATACATAAAAATATAATTTGTAATAAAAACAAGGTTTGAATAACAATTTTTTGATTTCCGCGGCAATGACTATGCTATTGCAGTCTTTGAGATCTTTAATTAAGTAAATATTTATTTTCCAACACTAGAAAATTAAGTTTTTGTAATGTGACTATGAATATTACTTAATTATGTTGTCATATTCGATAACATAGTCAAGGCTATAAACACGTCAATTATTATGTAGATAGTATTATAAAAATTGTATAATGTACTCATAGGTATATGGTATATTCTTAAAGTAGAAGGTTCGATGGCTCGCCCTTTAGTAAGCAGCAGCTGAAAAAAGAAATCATTTAATCAACTTGGTGTTCTGCTACACAACTCTGTATCTTTATGGAGACCACCATTTTCACTGATGTCTGTAGTTTTGATTACCATTAGATGACGATCGAAAAAAACCTTCTCTAGAAAAACATAAGGGATTTTGTAAAGAATGACACATAGGTAACGACAATAATAATTCACCAGACGGACATGCATTCGTCCCTTCTTCATTTAAGTGCGAGCGGGACGAATGCCATATGTACGACATAAACAGTTGATCACGCTAGCTAGTGGTTCTTATTTTGCTGTTAGCACCGGCATATTTCACCAAATAGTAGGTAGATAATTCCAAGTACGTCCTTGTAGCTATGTGTATTTCTGGCGCAGACTGAGAAGAAATAAAAGAGGAAATAATGCATCCTAGTTCATAACGACCTCCAGAGTGAAAATGGTGGACCAACCGAAAATGTTATTAGGTACATATGTACTTGTTAAGTAGGTACTCATTTGAAAATGCGGATCATACAATGAAATCGACCAAAAAATTTGCAGTGTGGTATATTTACATTGGCTCATGTAATAATATAATGAGAAAAACGTATGAGGGTGTGTCTAGTCGTGAGAGTGCAGGACTGCTAAAATGTAGGTACGTTCCTATAAATTCAGTCTGAATTTGGTGGTCTATTTGACACAATGTTATGGTTTGATATCAGATTTACATTTGTTGGGTGCATTAACACGTAAAATTTTGCGTGTTGAAAAATGCTTTGATACCTTGCGCTACCCAAGTCTTACATTTCCCCTGAGGGGCTACCGTGAACAGAAAACCAAGGATCTCCCTCTCTATCGCTTGAATATGCATGTGCGACAGAGAGGCAGATATTTAGTTTTTGGTTGGCTGAAGGCCCTCTGGTCTGGTATACTCGCACTATTAAAGCCCTATAAACATCATTGGCGTTATCTAGCCAAGCGAATAAACCAGATACGTTCATGGTTAATGTCACTTGTGCTAGGAAAAAATCTTGTACCTATAGGTACCTACCTTGGCTGGACATACAATGATGGAGGTTGTGTTAATATTTGTAATTGGGGAATGTAAATATGATTGATAAAATTCCAGTTGTGAGAAAAAGTGAAGAGGTAAATGTATAATAATTAGAACCCTGAGAAAGCATTCAATTGGAAGGTACTGGCGACTGACATAAGATTTCATGTAAAATTAAATGTATCTACCAAATGTATATATGTAGGTAGGTATAATGCTGAACAAGTATTATGATGAAACACTTCAATAATTCAAAAATGGGAACTCTTTGTTTTGCAAGGCTTACAGATGCAGGTAAATAGGAACTGAAAGAACTTTAAGGAACACAAGTAACTAACAGGGATATGTAGATACTTCTGTTTCCAAAAAGGTACTACGTTCTAAAGAACTACTATTGCAAGACTTCATATCATCGCCAGATACCTGATGTTTGTACTTTATAGACTACGCATGAAGGGCATAGTGCTGCTTAGATCACCCACGGTGAATGCGTCAGCGACCATTAAATCTGCCATGACACAAGAGGATCATCTGTAATACTCAGCTTATTTCGGACAACACAGAAACGCACATAAAATTAATTTTATATCGATTAAATGATTCGGCAATTAGCGGCCATTTATACAACTTCTCGGCAAGCTGCGTGATAGCATATTTACAGCGAGCCACTAACCTAGCGGCCTGACGGGGTGCTTGTCCCAGAGGAAGGTGCGTTTCACGGGCGACAGATACGAGTCCCGGACGTAGGAAGGGCTGCGGTTCCACCGGGACAGGGGCTTCAGCTCCGGCCAGTCGTACCAGAAGGGGTCCCGCGTGATCGCCGAGATCGGCAGGGAGGGGCTCGGGTTGAATATATCCGCCCACGGGCGGCGGCGCAAGCCACCGGCGGTGTACAGCGGCGCACCTACCGCACAACACGTCAGTAACGGCACAGGCACAGAGCAGAGACATCGTACTTCGTCATCGCCCACATCTTACAAGCCAATAAGCCTTACACATACAATGCCATCGTTAAGCTGAAACCAATATGGCTGAAGTGATAATGGAACGTTGAATAACAATATATGACGCGTGCGCAATATATGCGTATGACGATGGCGTTTCTTCCGTACTTGCATGGTGCTAGTGATCTTACACCTATGATGAGTATGCATGCATCATGCTTGAAGTTATGCTGATCGAAGATGCTTCTCTTTGGTAAAGAACACATACACTCGAAGGATAAAATGACGTAGGTATACAACAGTAAAGAAGAAATTTATACGTGAATAAAGATGTCTCGGTTTCTCATTCACTAAGAGTACTCGAAAAGGATATGGATATCTAACTACTGCAATGTAAGCTCATTTACCTAACTGATACAGTTTGTGAAATCTACCATCTACACAAGGCTTTATTTTGTTTGTTTTTCAGCTAGGAGCATTCAGAAAGGGGAGCTGACGAGGTACAGTGCTCGGGTGCCTGTGGCCTTACCGTCAGCATCATACGCGACTTCGCAGTCCCGAGGAGGGCTGATCCTCGGCTTCACGGGCGTGGGTGACATCCCTCGGAGCGAGCGATCAAAATCCGCCCATTTTTCGGCATCAGCGAAAAAGGGATCCTTTTTGAACGCATCCGATATCCGCCCCGCCAACGCTCCTTCATGGCAAGTCTTATAATCAGTACTAATCAGAATATCACTGGCTCAGAGACGAGTTATAGGAGTAAGAATAGATGGACTTTACTGATTTCCATGACAAAGGATCTACGGGAGATGGGAACTGTGCCAAAGGGTTTTACTGTTCAAGAGTATCTAATTAACTATCATAAAAATACGGAGTGTAGTTGTTCTTAAAAATTTGGAACTCAATTTTGGCTGTGAATAGCTTTGTACAATGCTGCTTCCATGCGTATGCTTGATTATTTCAACAATTATAATTATGTAGGCGACTACGTCTAAGTGAAATCTATTGTCTGCGCCCGTAGCACATGTTGCACTCGAGAGTATCTCGAGCTACGCGTCTTTTTCTGATTGGCGCTGTTAGAAACATCTTTTCGTCGAAAGTATGTTTCAGTTTACTTTAATACATTATTTGGAAGGTACTAAACTACTAAATCAAAACACGAGTTGGTCTTTTATGTTTTAATACAAATTCGTATCGGGTTAGTTGACGTAATAAATTTTGTACTATAGAATAAATGTATGATGAGGTGTTGAGTATGTACATTAACAATGACTGATAGCATTTGAAAGTTGATTCACAACTTCAATTTAAACAAACTGATGAACTAATTTACAATTTATAGGTACAAATAATTTAGAAAACTCTATTTCACAAATGTTGATAGAAAATAAGTAAAGATCGACATATAAGTTCTGATCATTACACTCTTGCAAATATAATTTTAAGACTACAACATTCAATCCAAATTAGATTCAATGATGATCGAATCGAACCGGTGAACGGAGTCGCTATTTTAGTATTTAACGATATGCTGTTTCCACATGAATCACTGTGGTCCGACTGATACCAGAACTGAATACATTCTTAGTAAAACAACTAACAAGAGACCATGGCATCGAACCACGGATCATAATGTGGAACAGAACCATAACCACAGTTGGCCTGTTTGTGATTGAACAAAGCAATCAGTCTTTCCGAGACACCAAGAAAGACTTGGCATGGATTTTTCTTGTTAATACCGAACAGTCTAACTGCGGCGGGACTTAACTCTAAAAGCTCTACACATTACCCGCAAGAACTCCACAAGGATGGCCGCGCACTTGTAGCAGGAATGTCTATTACGATCGTACAAATGATAAGAGATGTTAAAGCGGCCTACCCCGGGTCGGATGTCATCGTGGCTAACGTGTGTAGCTAGGCCTTAATCTAGGGCGTGTCGTGCTTATAGTTGTTTAGTATTTACCTGATCCCCAGTGAGGCTTGTTGTCGGGTTCATATTCGATTCCTCTCAAGCTCTTAGGCTGCAGGGGGTCGACGATGGGCGCGCTCAGGTCGGTGATGGGGTATGCCCGGTCCTTGAGGTAGAGACCGTAGCGGGAGGGGTATAGGCGGTCGATGGCGGCCAGGCGGTCAAGATGGTCCTGCCACGCCTTGTGTGCGTCGAAGGGGTCGACGCCTCGTCGTATACGCCTTGGTACGTGGTACACTGGGTACAAAACATAATGTCAATTAATCGGAAAGTTAGGGAATACAAAGGAAAACCAAAGAGAAGGTTCTGTATCAAACACTCTAATTAATCCTTCGAATAGGACGTTGACGTTAGAAAGATTCATTTTGGTGTTGTAAGTTGGTAAGAGAATCACCTGAGATCCTTTATTTGCACCATTTTTTATGGTGATGTAAAGTATAAATAAAATAGAAGAAAAGTTAGTAAGGTTTCATAGCGTAAGCGTTAGAATAAATGATAATGAATTTCGATACGTAAATATATACAACAACTTAGAACTCACCTCTTCATGACATCCGTGGAAAGTAGATAAAATAGAATGGAGGAAATTAATAATATGTACATTTACATATATAGGGGGATACATTGATAGACAAAATGCGCCACCTGACAAATGCTAGAAGATCGGTAGATAGGTATCAACAGTGAGGTCGATATAACATACATGGATTATTATGTGTGAAGTTATGTTATGTAAAAGAGGTGATTTCTAGTATATGACACATGCGATTATTAGCCATGATAGCATAAATATATTTAAGTTGCAACGGCAAGCAAACATCTAATGCCAACATAATATTATCACGTAGAACCGACGAAGCGGTGATATCGCGACATGAGACAACAAATGAAACAGAAAATTTGATCTACAATTTGACATTCACTACCTCTAGACGTACATAAAATATGCATGTACCTAAAGAAGCAAATACAATTGATCAGATATATTACAAGACTCCTTCAATTTGTTTATAAATGTTTGTGATTGTGTGAGTCCATGTAGTGTTAATCGATCCTTCGTATGATTAAATTAATATCTCCGAGCCTTCGACAGGGTTCGCGTCGATATATGAATTCCAACAATTTATTTATAAAATATTATTACAAAGTAAAATATTAACTGCAGTTAACCCGCAATGTTATAAAGGGCTACCTCATATTATATTATAATATTTGGTCCTACGTTGTTACATTACAGCCGCATGTTTGATGTGAGAAAATGAATAATGATCATCTCAATAGCAAGTTGATTCCAATACAAGATGAAGTCATGAAAATGACTACATAGAGTGGTGCGGCGACCGTATATGATGTTCCAAATTATAATATTACTGGCCGTAGATGTTTTATGCTGAAACAATAAAGTTAAATGCCAATGTGTACTAACTTACTTGGTTAATAGTGGTGTACCTACTGTCCGGTTAAAACAATTGCTCAAGCAAGCTGACAAGCTCTATACAGTGAAAAATTTGTTTGTTAGAATGTTTGTTTATCTACGATTAATCTTCCATCAATGAGATTCGGGAATTTTCCGAGGATAAATAGTGTTAAACACTTCATGTCGATTGCCAAATGCCGAACGTGTATTACTTATTGATGTTAGATGCACTTGCCAATCAATTACCAGCTTCCTATATTGAAAATGAGGTTATCTTTCATCACTCCAATACAATGTTCTATTTTCGTGTTGGACATATTTACTACAGTCTGACCTTTTGTTTCGAATCGATAGCAACGCTTCGTCTACAACACGCTATGTAATGAAACTAATGACTAGAGACGACGACATTTACAGCGTAATATGTAGGTGGGCATATAATGTATGTATAATACATTCCATAGGTCAAATAAAATAGGGAACACGTCAAATCAATGCCCGGAAAATCCACGTATCCTGGCAATGAATGAAGTGTAACTGATTTATTATATTTTGTTTTAATAATACATTCTCCACTAATTAACGATATTATCACCACAAATAAATATCTGATTGTGATTATGATTCACCTTATTAAGCGTGGCAAATGATTGACAAGCTTTGTGTTATGTATTATCGAGTTTTGTTCACGCTATAACCAGCATCAGGTAAAAAATCCTTTTGGAATAGCTTTTTATTTAACTTAACTATTAACTATTTAATGTAACTTTTTTTGAAATAATAAATTTAAAATATATATATATATATATATATGAATGTTATCATAAATGACAAGATAAATCATACGCATCTTCCTATCAACGGTGTAAGAAGGAGCCGAATGTTTCATCTTGTTCCTGTCCCACGTTAACCCTGCCATTGTCTCGCAGGATTTCTCACCCTAGCTGGACAGTGTTGCAGATGAAAACAATAAGTTACTGAAAAAATTACGGTTGACACTCACTTGAAAAAGTCAGTATTTGCGACATGTTTCGGTGATGTGCGGTCGGTTATCGTCAACCTGATGAAGGACTTCAATTGTAGTCCGTAACATGTCGCAAATACTGACTTTTCCAAGTGAGTGTCAACCGTTACTCTCTTATTAAGTGTAATGATGTCTCACGTTAGGTAAATTTATGTAAAAGCTACTGACCTGGCCTGTACCGGTCGAGGGAGCTAGGGTAGTTGTGCGCATAGATGGCTCGCGGAGAATACCCGTATACATCACGGTGGACCGGTAGGTAGCGGTAGCCGGGAACGTTGATGCGCTGAGCAGCCGCAACGGGGTCATCGTAGATGGACTTCGTGTAGGGGTAGGTCAGCTCGGGGAAAATGCTGCGGCGGGTGGGCCTGTACCTCTCCTCAGCTCTGATGTCTTCCGATCCTGGGGAACACGACAGTTTAGAGCCTTTGACGCTAAGCGTGACGAACTTAAGGGCAGACTATAGTGCGCGCCATCCACGACGAAGTGCCCCTGCACTGCGAATCTCATACTAATCTGTGCGCAGTTGTACGGCTTGGGTTGTGGAGGGGCGTGCCTCCGTGGATGGCGCGCACTATACCTACAGCCATGACACATTAACACGTTCCCTCTCCGGGTGCCCCCAATGTGAATGCCATGAACCTTTTTTTCAGGAGTCCATGCTTCCACTGTGGGTGGTCACATCCCCATACTGAATGCATAGTCCAACTGTCAGGTTGGACTTGTGACATTGTCAAATCGTTTTGTATGGGCACAGTGAACATGTCAACTATGTCGGAGGGATGCTGACTTGAGTTGCAGCGAAGGGAGGGCACCAGCGACGCAGTAGAAAGCAGTCGCTGCGGCCGAATACGGCTAGGACATACATGATAATGTAAAATCTGGGATATATGCATCATTAGGTACATTACATCCAAGTGCGCGCCGACTCTATAAAGATCTGTCGGCGCGCCTAATAGAAACCACTGGTGACCAGAAGGCTGGCCAATATTTCGCGCAAAGAATAAGTATTACCATTCAGCGTGGTAATGCGGCCAGCCTTCTGGGCACCCTACCCGCTGACGGCGACTTGCGTCAAATTTTTTATCTTTAATTTTTATTATATACCCCTAGTTAAGTTTTTATTTGATTGTTTGTTTATCTATTTATAAGACGTTGTACATATTGAATAAATAATTTATACCTACGCATTACAGTTACATTCATATTTTTAATTTAATGTGGAACAAATCAACGCCTTTATAAGGGTTCTAGGCTAATGTAACAACTCAAACTGCATAACTGTTTAGGTACCAAACATGGCATGCATGAATACTGCACTCGTTTGGTACGTCGAATGCAGAAGAGGAGATTTCGTAAACCCTGAAGTGCAGTTTTTTTTCTTTTACACTAAACAAAGTAAATAAGTGTATATTAGGCTTGAATAGGAAGCTTTGGATATGAAAAACTGGTTCACCTCAGAAAAAAATCCGGAAACATGTCAAAAATGTAGTATATAGCCATACATTTTTTACGCCAATCATTTTTATGGTATGGTCGATCTTTTACTTTTTTTTTTAATTTATACTTAATTAAGTTGGTACTTTTTACGAGAAGACCCCCTTACCTTTAAGAGATCGGACATAGGACTGCCAAAATCTGGCTTTCTTCGATGCCGTCTCATTTCTGCCAATCATTTCTAAATGATTTTTAAACATTTTGATGGTTTATGTCGTGCTCGTGGTCTGAAACAAAACAGAAAACATTTACTTGTAGCATTTTATTGCGAGTGACTTTTGTTTATGTATTTAGTCGTATCACAGTTTCAGTGCTCTCTGTGTGGTTTTGGGTTTTGTCGTAAGAATCGACTATGGTTGTGGGGGCTTTGAACATTTCACTGTAGCAATTTTCCATCTTTAACCTACAATTGCGAGATGTGGCTTAAAATTTAATTTCATGAGCTCTGTCGGCCATTTCCGGGAACAATGCCGTGACTTTGATTGTATTTTTATTCCAGTCGTTAACCTTGTGTAGTGGTATACGTGGCTATGTTCGGGTGACATAATTGAGTACAATAGCGTGCTAGTATCTCGTAAATAGAGCAATGACGTTGAGTAGTCGCGGGGCCGCAAATAGACGCAGCCCGTTCTTGGGAGGCGGCCAACTCGCCGTGTCCAGAGAAACTTGAAAATTCGTTTTTCGAATGTCTGTTCGTCGTTCGGCTATTTTCGAGATTGTAGCGACCTTGGTGCGAGTTTCTTCGCGGGTAAGTCAGCGGCCTGCCGCAATGTAGATTACGTAAACTCCAGTTTTAGTCCGATGACAAACTGATAGGGCTAGCTGATACGTTCTCGTTTTATTTCAGGAGCACGTGAGTTGGAAATACTTTTGTGATTGTCTTTAATTTACAATTACCCTAGTAAAGCCCTATGTGCATTTAAATGTACCTACACTTGGTGTTAATATAAGTCAAACTTTTCGTAACTCATTTCATTTGGGAACGTACGGAATTCCAATTAAGTATGTATCCTAAATAACATGATTCCAATTTCAATAACCAAATTTTTATTGGTGGAAGTTACAGAGATACCAGTCTAATTCTATCATCGCAGATGTCTAGCCAAGAAGACGGATACTTTAACTAATTACTAATTAAGATTTTTAATTATAATTAATTTACTTCAAAGGGATGATGAGATTAGCTAGATGTAGCGATTGACTTCGCATTAACAAGCACTTGACGTTTAAATTAAACTCGGCATTAGTAAACAATGAAATCCCATTTGTTTATACCTCAAGCATTGAGCCATAAAAGTGTTTAGAATTACGGAAATATGCGTAATTCCGTTGCTAAACGGCCAGTACTTCGCCCACGTTCAGTAATAACATAACCATTGGTTTCGGTTTTAAGGAACGAACGTCACTGGTTCAAATATAGAACGGTACCATTCATCAGAATCGACTCAAGAACGGCTATTCAAAAGATACGAGCGTGCCTGGAATGCATTCAGTGTGCTCTTGAAGCACGTACATATTCGTACATTTACCTAATGTACGTAAATTATTCCTATAGCTCACCGTTTACAGTATGCCAAGTTTGAATAATGCAATCCGTAGCGAAAAGTGAAAGCTATTTCAAAAGACGGTTATACACATCTTGTACACACTTATACCTAAAATATTAACATTTCTTATCGCTTAGATATTTGGTACTTTAAACCGCTTTGGAGTATTTTAAGAATACATTTTCATAATATTCGTCGTAGCTGTCTACGGAGGCGCTACGCTCCCTACGCGTTGAAGGTGCTACGAAACAAGCAGGGCCTCTATACCTACAGTTAATTAAGTATAAAAAAAGATAAATAATAGTAAAATAAACAAAATCATGTTTAAATAATATTTACAGCCAATTTTTTAATCAATCTATTATTTTCAATTTCATTACTAAAACAACTGTTCTTTAAAGTTACTTGCTACGTATAATCATTTATTACTGAAATTAACAATAAATCGATAATGGTATTACAGACGTCGTTGTAATCTGAGATTAAAGTCGTTGACACGAGCAGCATGGACTCAGTCATAGCCTCATCGATCATCACTTCCTTTTTTAAGTAGTTCACTATACTTCATCTTAATTTCGGTCAACAATGAAGGCCAATGTCAAAAATGTTTTGCAATAAATAGTCCGGAAACGATATAGTAAATTATAAAAAAATGATGACAAAAACTCCTCGATTTTACAGATTTACAGATTGACAAAAAAGCATGATTTTTCAAACTTTTGCTGAATATTTTGTTTCTTCTCTTCATATGTCCTATGTATTCAAAACTCTAGAAAATTCAGACAAACAAAAAAAACAATCT
Source organism: Cenopis cana (assembly GCA_951800055.1). Classification (NCBI taxonomy): domain Eukaryota; kingdom Metazoa; phylum Arthropoda; class Insecta; order Lepidoptera; family Tortricidae; genus Cenopis; species Cenopis cana. The sequence goes on along the minus strand of OX637486.1, from coordinate 6,559,568 downwards.
ATTTACAGAAAAATGTTCGGTTGTTTTTATTTATCCGGTTAATTCAGACATTTCCGACAATATCTATCCGAAGCACAGTTTCCCAATTATATTCCATGTAAAAAAATTATAAACAAAACACACCTTTTATCTTACGCCTAATTAGATTCGCGTCACAGGCGTTCAATATCCAATTTACCCAACAAGAAAAAGTGAGGTTGTGAAACGGTTACGAAAATACTCAGCGCGTCTATTTGGCGGGATCGCAAATTTGGCGCGCGGCGCGCGCGCCTGAAATAGATCGTATCGTGTTCAGGCGCAGGTGCATCGATACATGATAGCTTTCCACACTCGGGCAACTCGCCCTTTCACCAACTTGACAATTGTCACATGACAATGCAGCGTACAATGCTGGCTTGATGAGTAAAAGTTGTTGCAGGACGGGTTACGAACGCACCAATGTACGTTAAAATTGTCAACTTGGTGTGATACGAGCCAGGTGAGCACGACACACATCTGAAGAGAGATTTATAATCGTGAACTTGGAAGCGAAAGGCTTATTATTATTAAATTTGTATGATAAAAACATTGAGAAGGTTGCTTTTTGTAATAAGTATACAATTATTTTAATTTAATTTACGCACTGTAAACCGGGCATTTTCACGGTAAAACCTATCGAACAATCCATGAATTGGGCACATTTCGAGATCTAAAATGTAGACACGTCACGTTCACTTTACAATTAGACTTACTTCTATACACTTTAGCGCTTAGGTAACACTGCCTTACCGATAATTAAGTGGTCGTTTATTGTGTGTGTTCGTTGACGAGCCGACGTCGAGTGTCGGACCGGGGCAGGCGCGCACTGGCCAGCTCGGCCGCCGCCCGAGCCGCCCGCCCCCACGCCCGCCCAGCGCCAAGGCTGAGCCCCGTCGACCGCGATTGGCTTGACCATTTGATAACATCTTGTTTTGCTTCCGAGTTCCGGAACAAAAATGATGTAAAATATTAAATATACTTTCAGTATAGATATGCTTGGCTCTGTGTTTGATAACATGTTGTTTTGCTTTTTTTTTTAAATACGACGACGGTGGCAAACAAGCCTACGGTCCACCTGATTGTAAGCGGACGCCGCAGCCTATAGACGCTCCCAACTCCAAAAGAATCAATTGCGCGTTGCCGACCCTTTATAAAATTTGAGGATTCACTGTGTTGACAGCAGAAGGGATAAAGGTCCCTCGCTCTCAACACAGTGCATCATCGGGAGCTCTGGCAACCTTGCTCACCTCCAGGAACACAACACAACACTAAATACTTGTATAGTAAATAATGCTATTATGGCTGTGGTCTTCTGCAAGGCGGAGGTACTTCCCCAGTTGGGCTGCTCCAATTCGAGCAAGAGATGAAATTTTGCTATGCCCTACCTCTCTATTGTCGTAGATCAGCGCTGGCTGCTAAGCCAGCATTACCTATGCGGAGTTTGGTCCATTTCGTGACTCGGCAGTTCTTATTTTTGAGCGTGAAACTTTGCTTGTCACCGCGAAAATGTCGCTTTAATATATACTCACCGGCAGAAAATTTGGCCCAAATTAAAAAATTGCATTTTTATATATTAAACATTATTTAATATATTCAATTTATGGTTTGAAATCACGAAAAGTTTTTTGGCCAAATTTTCTGCCGCGGTGAGTATAGGTATGTTTAGGTACTGTGATTTGCTGAAGTAGTGCGTTTTGTCTTACGATATTGTTTCCGATTTCCGTAATAAAAATGTATGGAATTTCATTGATTAATAAAATGTATAGGAACACGTTCTGTTTTAGGTATTTTGAGACTCAACCCGGAAACCAGATTCAAATTCAGATAATTTTATTGATAAAAGTATAAAAACATTTTACAAGTCATATCAATTGGCAGAAGTAATATTTAATATTATTTACATTGCATTCATTGAATATATGATCATTGTTTCTTATTAATTAAAGGAGTTAATGTCTTTTTCTTAGAATAAATTCGTCTAAGCTAGGTAACACGCTAGGTCAACTAGTAGGGTTTTTAGCCAATTTATCCTCCTCATTCTGTCAATATGTTCCAAACATCATGAACTAAATATGTTTACCTAGTTAAATCGTTTTGATATGTTCATTTTCGTGCCAAATCTTCTTTGAAATAAAACAAATTTTGTTTTTGCTTCGTTTTCAGAGTATGACGCTTTAAAACGTAAAAGAAAATTGCGTTATTTTTTCGACCTCATAATTTTTTATGGTCCTGTGTACCAAACACTTAAAATAATGATAATGAACTTAAAACAAAAAAACAAGTTTAATAAAAAGAACTTAAAGAAATCTATTTTGTTTAAAGTCGGGGGACCTTATATTTTGATCTGGTATTGTATGTATAGTAGGTAAAGTTCTTTATATTGAGACTTTTATATCTAGTTCACTTTAAGGCGCAGGGGTGGGCAAGGCATTCTCCATACAAACTCTGTGCACGTTTTATTCGTAGGTTTTGGCACTAACGAATGTAATATTTTTTTTGGATGTAAATATTAGATATGCGAAGAAAGTGATGTGGAAATTTTCAAATATATAAAAAAAATTAAAAAAAAAATTAAAAATAATATCAATTAAAAAAATATTACATCACGAAATAGCTAACAGAAAATAAGCATACTGACCAAAAATCATAACTTTAATGCAAACACAAACGAAGAAAATTGCCTGCACAAAGCTTGTATGAAGAGAGCTTGCCCTACCCCTCCTCTTAAGCCAGTGCGGTTGAGTTTTTTTTAATAATTATAATTTTATATCACAATTTTTGATTTTTAAAGTACGTGATACATATCTATGATACCGTCTTTTTATATTCTTCATTTTGGTATCCCACTTAACACGATAGAAAACACCCTGAAAACACTCCTTTTTTTGAGCAGTCCTGTAAAAAGATAAATACTAAATAACTCGCTGCATGTTACGCCATAGCCTTACATCGAAAACAAGAGTAAAACTGACCACTATGCATTTAGCATCTGCACATGAATAGCAATATCTTACGTGCTACAAAAATCATATAACAATACATAAAATACAAAATACAGTCTGTATTTCCTCGCGATGTTACACGGCCTTGGGACTGGATCGCGGAAGTTAGACTTGTCCTAGAAAAAGGAATAAAATTAGACGGACTGTCAACCTTGACTCATGTGCACTATTTTTGCTCCAACACACACTTGAATAATTAGGTAGTACAAGTGTAAGTAATACAGAACAAAAGAAAAAGAGAAATAATTGGACTTGCTTAGGACTCCTCTGTAACGGGCAAATTTATTGGATTACTCAAGTATTCAAATTTGCTACGTTACTAATTTTACTATGCTCAACTCTATTGCGGATATTGGATAATTTGATAGACATGAACAAAATGCCGAACCTATAGGTACCATGTAAGTCTAATCGGAGCCACATAGGGATATCGTAAGATTATGCGTTAATATTCTACGTAGTAATATTATATGAACATTTTTAATAAGTACCTATTGCTGCCTATGCCGTAATATTAGTAACATAATAATATTAGTTACAATGTTGAACAAAATAAATATTCAACTTAAGTCACCAAATAATGTATCGGGAATTGGAAAGCTTGTTAGAGCGGAAATAAATAAAACCAGCGAAATCCCTTGGTCTTGCTGCTGGTTGGGTCCATTAAACTTAACGTATGTAAACCAAAAAATTTGGCCGCTTCAATGTAACATAAATATAACCAACAAAATATTCAGATATATAAATCTTGTGTGCCTACAATTCAGGTTTTTTTGAATTGACTTCAAATAAATGCCTATAAAACTAAAGATAATATACCCAATTAATAACCTGATCTCACGTCACGTTTCCCAAAGCGCGCACGCACGAGCGTCGAGCCGTCACTCCCGGACGCGATATTATATCGAGACTTCACGCTTTGCTATCTCAAACTCGTATCTTACACCACTACACCATCCTAAAACAGACTTTACACAATATAGTTAAAGTACTTTTTTATTTAAAAAAGCGAATAGTATGTGAAGTAAATGATTTAACTGTATATTTTGCACTCGTTCTTTTAACTGTAATTAGTTATTTAATAACAAACAAGACGCGTTATATTCGTAAACATGGCGATTGGCGTCATGATATTTATTAGTTGTTTTTCGGCCTAATGGCTATTTTTTTGTGAAATTCAAATCTATTTAAAGCTTAGCATCCGCTTAATTTTGTACGTTATTTCTTATTCCAAACCTACGTATGGTACTTGATCATCAATTACTCTTTGTTTAGTACCTAGAGCATTTGATTTTATAAACATTAATCCTTAATTTCAAAAGTAATAAGATCACTTTCTCAATGCGACCGTTACGACCATGGACTCCCACTCATGATGGCTCGACAGGCCCAAAATAATCCTCGTTATCGCCTGGAAATGGACCCAAGTTCAAATGATTCATCAGGCATTCCGAGGTCGTGACATGACTGTCACAATCTTAGTTACTACTGGAATATACCAGGCCGTCGCGAAAATTATTCTTAGTTCACTTGACGTACCTGGAAGAATTAAACAGCACTTGGAACAGAATTCTCTTTTTCTATGTGTACCAAAAATAAGTTTCCTTTCAAAAGTACGTCTAATTTCATCGTAGGTAGCGGTTTCGTAATACAAATCACCAAAATAGTTTCCCTTGCACCTGAAAGAATTCTTGGATGTTTCACCTGGCGCATTCCGATTTCGTGAGTCATTCGTGTCTGCGTGATACCTACTTGTTCAGCCCGTGGGAATTGAATGATGACGTTTCTTGTACAGTCACCAGCATTAATATCTACCCAAACAAAGGCGTCAAATATCATCTGACACGTCGTCCTAACGGCCCTACCTAATACTCATAGCGTGTGTCAGATATGCACTATTTGTTATGGTAGAATTAAAAAAAGTAAGTAGGCCGCAATGGCACTTTTCACAAGTCAAAAAGTAATAGCGTTTCTCAAAGACCACTGCCGAGAAGAAACACCGAAAGAAACTCGACAGTCAGCCATTTTCTCTTAAAAAATATGCTTATTTCAATGATAATACTTAACCTACTTAAAATCTGAGTATCCATATAAAACAACACAAAAACAAAGAATAAAACGAGGGGAAAAAAGTAGTCATGTACAATGTGTAGTTCCGCAAGAAAACATGTCGAAACTGATGTATACGAATTATCAAATTCTATTTAAGAAAAAAAATGGAATTACTTCCTTTAGATTTTATACTGTAAATAATAAATAAATAAAATAAATAAATATTTGTGGACAATCTTACACAAATCAACCTAGTCCCAAACTAAGCAAAGCTTGTACTATGGGTACTAAGTGACGATATACATACTTATATAGATAAATAAATACTTAAATACATAGAAAACATCCAAGACCCAAGAACAAATATTCGTGCTCATCACACAAATACGAGTAAATGCCCCGGCCGGGATTCGAACCCGGGACCTCCAGCTTCGTAGGCAGGGTCACTACCAACTAAGCTAAAGCGGTCGTAAAGTACATATTTTGTTGTTTTCTTGCAAGAACTGTGTCAACTAGGTAAAATTAAAAAATACATAGGTATACAGGGTGCCCCAAGACTATGGGACATCAAGGGAAAATACCTTGAATATTGTAGATTTAAGATTGTACTAAAAGAAGACATTATATTAATATAAAAAACAATTTAAACTGCATTCATATTTTTTTACAGTTTAAATGTAGGGTCCCAGTACATCTATGAGAATATTGTTTATGTCATAAAGAACCTAGTCTAGGTTCTGTAAAAATTCTGATATACATAATTTTAATACTAGGAATAAAAATAAAATTGCCACACAAAGTTTCGTGTCCGTCAAGTATGTCTACAGGTGTTTTGTAGGTCAATGTGTCCGTTTTTATAATAAGTTATCTGATGAAGCTAGAATTTACCTTTTCCAGCTCTTAAAAATTACTTGAATAAATCTTTGATGTCGAAGGCTTATTACAAGGTTGACGAACAGATAGAAATACATGACCCGAACCAAACCAGATACTTAAATACTTAAATAGAGTAAAGATTCATATACAGGCCGTCCCAAGACTATGGGACATCAAGGGATTAACCTTCTCCAGCTCTTAAAATAAAAATAAAATTGCCACACAAAGTTTCGTGTCCGTCAAGTATGTCTACAGGTGTTTTGTAGGTCAATGTGTCCGTTTTTATAATAAGTTATCTGATGAACCTTGAATTTACTTTTTCGAGCTCTTAAAAATTACTTGAAAAAAATCTTTGATGTCGAAGGCTTATTACAGGGTTGACGAACAGACAGAAATACATGGCCCAAACCAGATACTTAAATTCTTAAAAAGAGTAAAGATTCATATACATTTTAACAATGTTAATTTCTTTAAAAAGTTCTCTTAAAGATCCACGTGAGCCCAACGTGAGCCTAGGTTATATATGGAACGAATGGCTCTTTTTAGTAACACAAAAATTGTCTGTATGTCGGCTGCTTTACCCCTTCCAAACCAAGATACCATACGACATTACAATATGAAAATAGCTATGATAAACTAGGCGAGCTGTTTCTACATTGGTAAATTGTCTGATTTTTCTGATAGCATATGCGGCTGAACTTAATTTACGCGCCATAACGGCTATATATGGGGACTCAATTGTAGATTTTTGTCAAGAATATTAAAGAAAAAAAAAATAAGAAAAAGAATAATAATAATAAAGAAATAATAAAGAATATTGCTTTATCTACTATTTCTAAGCACTCTTTATTTAAAAGTATACTAGTTTCCACCGGTCAAACATTAGGCAAAGAAAATCTGACACATTTAGTTTTCTTAATTTTATTTATTTTATTTTATTTTAGGGATAACAAACAACTATATAATATAAGTTTTACAATGTCTTAATGCTACTACATTTACTTTATATATAGCCAACGACATTATCCACAGATTACTGCTACTTAATATTAATAAGTAGCAGATTGTTAACGGTAAACCAATCAAGTACTATGAACAGTGTGCCATTAACTTTACTATTCTACTGATTTTCGGTCAACCTTAAGAGGCCGTCAAGCTTTGCGCTTTCATCATTTTCACGAAATCTTACTCGATAGATGGCGTTGGCGAGCTATTTACAATAGTCAAGCATCGATAACCTCACCAGTTACCCCTAGTATATCTTGACACTAGGACACGTAATAACTACACGCAATCGGAGGTCTGAAGCATTGGTTCTCCTACGGTGAGGTCAAAGCGTTGCAGAATATTACTTAATTACCTAAGTAACCTACTGCCTGGCGTAAAAATCTTGATCGTTTTGTTTACTTAAAAAATAATATTACTTTGTATGAAATAATATTAGTTGTTGTACAAGTAAATAAAATGCCCATTTTGATTCGAAAATATGTATACATATGGTACGATCATATCCTGTACGTTTTATTTTAAAAAAATATGTAGTTTGATTTATTTATATCTGTGATGAATACATAAAAATATTTAAAAAACATTCCCTATAGTTATTCATTAAAATTCATTTTAAAATTTTCATTCCTCATTCATTTGTGACTTGTGACTCAGCATCACGGCGTTCAGCTATGAAGAAAACTATAAGCAATAATTGATTTTTAGTTCGTTAAGACATTCTGCCACTACCATTAACTAAAAAAAAAACAATTTCTCAAAATAAGACGGAACGGAAATGAGACGGATATATAATAAGAATAAGACGGAATTTGAATTAAGATTTGATAAACATACACCAAAGGTATTGAAACGTCAAAAAGTTCATGCTTTCCCATTCCCGCCGTTCATTTTTTTAACAGAATCGCTAGTGTATTTTTGCACCGAAAAACGGAAATTATTTAAGACGCATACAAAAACGTAGCGTTTCCAACAGAAAAATACTAGTTGAATTGGCTGAATACGACCGGGCCTGTACTCTGATATTCGAAATCCGTACTTGGTATTAGTGGCTTCCCTTTCACGCGAGAGTGAAAGGGACGGCATCTGCAAAGTATAGATTTCGGAGTAGACACTCTTTCTTTTAAATACGCCTGTTTCTACTTTTAATAAAGTTTAGAAGTCGACAAATAAATAGTAATATATGTGTCAGTTTATTTTTTTTCTAGTTTACTTTCAGTTGCTATAGAAATTAAAGTTTGATTTCTAGGAGCTTTTTTGATTTATTTCATTGCATGTTTGAGAGAAGCACTATACATATACCTCGGTGTGAAAAGGGGTTGCCAGCCTGGTAAATATCCGGCCGGCGACCCCGTACTTCTCGGCCTCTGTAGTAATGTACTATTTCTCACACGTGCAATGAACTGTCGTCATTACGTGCGTTTTATAACAGGATTCAAAGTATAACGTTTCAGGCGGAATAACCCGAGAGAACTGTAAAGAAATTTCGTACAAAATTGAGGGCCTAGCCCGGGAAGTATTTATTTTTTGACCGAGTGAAACGAAGGTCTCTGTTTTTAGGCTATCGGCCAGCTAGCCAAATTTTAGAAAATGGTATAATTTGGGGGTACTAAGTTTCCTTCTTACAGTAGTTAGACAGGCTTATTATGATGTGAAAAAACCATGATTGCCATCTCAAAGTAGTAGCTAATAGAAATGGCGGCCAATCCAAGATGGATATAGAACTATGGTTTAAAAAAAGAACAATGAAATCAGACGAATACTTTTTAAGTTATAATTGATTTTGTAATACTCAATATCCGCCATCTTGGATTGGCGGCCATTTTTGTTAGCTAGGTACCATTTTGAGATGGCAATCATGGTTTTTTAACATCGTAATAAACCTATCTAACTCCTGTAAAAAGGAAACTTAGTACCCCCAAATTATACCGATTTCTTGGGTGGCCCATGGACTATTTAGCTTCCAGATAAATGCTTTCGTATGTCCGGATTTCCGGTCGTCCGCATCTACAGGTCGCATTTTTAAACCGATTCTCGTGAAATTTGGTGAACAGGTTCGAAAATAAAAAGAAATTTATTTGTCGAGTCAATTTTTGTGTTTGTTATAGAGCGGACGTTATACGAAGATCCCTATGACACTGACAGTGACATACCATATAGTGATGTGCATGTGTCGATACTTCAATTGTGTTTTTATCTGTGGCGGTTCTTATCAGCGTCCTCTCACGTACATTAATTTTAACCTCAAATGCGGTTATCGTGTAAAAGACGTTTCTGGCTACTAAACCGCCATTTTTAGGGTTCCGTTTCCGAACGGTCCAAACGGAACCCTATTGTTGTCACTCATGAGTGCTTCCGTCGGTCGTCTGTCACAAAAATATTTTTCGAAGATGTTTTCAACTTCCCTTTGACCTATTGACATAAAATTTGGACATAACGTATTCTTACGCCGCACCAGAAGAAAGACCAGTACCTACAGGTCAAAACAATACGTGTTAAACAATTAATAAATATGTTATTTAACGTTGTTTTATTTTTACACAGTCACGTAACAATTAAAATGAAATATAAGACACGTTTTATTATTATCACTTCAATTATCGACATCTGTTATCGACGGCACCGCTTCCTTAGTCGATACAGACCAACGATATAACTTTTGCAGTACGTCACCGTGTATATTCCGTTAAGCATATTTCTGGGAAATAAGGGACAAATCAAGTTTCTTTCATATTGTAATTATGTAAATGTTACAATCCTACATAAATTAATTAGCTACATTCCCAAAAGATGCTTATTAACATTTCGATGTGACATCGACGCTGTTCCAAGGTTATATAAATGAACTGTCACTGCAAGTGTCATAGGGATCTTCAAATAACGTCCTACGTATACGAATTTTTGAGCATCTACATACTTTATCAGATGCTTATTGTAGCATTCTGAGAGACAATATTTCGCAGAACTACATCGTATAGCTAGGTATAGTTCGGACACAACTCTAAGGCTAAATTCTGTCAAACGAACGCAAGCACAACTTGACTTAGAGCTCTGACTGTTAGGTAGATTTTTGCTTGCGTTAATTTGACAGCACTTGGCCTTACAGTTTTTAACTTTGACAAATGGCTAGTTGCTAAATGATTACCTTCCAGGTTAAACCACTAGATGCTGATCGCTGACTTTAATCATAATGAAATGCTCATCAAAATAAAGCATTTTTCTAAATAAAAAAAAAGTCACGATAGACAAATAAATTAAATCTACCAAGTATCAAGGACAGTACTTGAAAATCAATTGACAACTGCGTTATCAGCTATGTGATTCATAAGTTGTCTCGATTTAGTTCACAATTACGTTCCTAGTATACTTTGACTGCGACTTTCATAATAAATACACATAATGGGAGGTCACAATTTGTATTGGTTTGTTTGAGGGGGTTGTGGTAAGCTTTGTGAATAGCCACAAAAAAACGGTATATACGTCCTCCTCCGACGGCAGCTCGGCCGGTACTGAGTCACTATGACCGTGTCAATGAAAATGTCGTGAAAAAGGCATGTTGTAAATCAAATAGAATTAATATATTTCTCCCTTAGTTGCTACTTTTTATTATCTCAAGTCATAAAATAGGAGTTATTTTATCATAGTCATATGCTCAAAAACCTTTTTATTAGCTTTAATATTACTAAAAGATGCAATGAAGTTTGAAGTTTTTCAGAAAATTTACCAATTTTAATATTCTGTTTTTATAACATTTTTGTATGAAACTTGTAAAAACCCTTGCACTCATCCCTAAGAGGAGTATCTATTGCACATGTGCATATTTTTTTCAAGCCGGTTTGGCACCAATATATAGCTTAACTAGGTCGTTTTTAAAGCCTCAACAAGCGCAAATCGAGGAAACAGCTGTTAGGTTAAGCAAGATTATTCGAAACTAAATAAGAAAATTTAGAAAGTAGCACACTTATTCCATTCAGAATGAAATGATCTTTCATAATCTGTAATAAAATGTAGATAAATACTAATAGATTATGAGATACGACCTCATCAATCTTAGCCAAATCGTCAGAATATGTTATACGGAGCCTTAAGAGGCTGACAAGACCTAATTTTGTTGAAATTGATGTTATTTAAGCAGTTTTTTAAGAAAAACTATTTGTTCTAGCACATCAAAAAAAATATGTTAATATTCATCATATTTCAAAGACCGTGTAGTGTACGGTAAAAATACGTTTTGTATGGAAATCGTCCCACCTTAAGTAGTTAATCCTTAAAGTAAATTTATCCGCTGCTAAAAACAGTTCTAACACTTTTCTTTGAGTCCTCGAATCATTTCTATAGTAATTATAAAATCATATAATAAATTGCACGTATCACGTAGTTTTTGATGTAGCACCGGATGTTATTGTTAATTTAATTTATGACGAGATAATAAATGTCTCTTCGGATGCGTTTTATTTTCGTGAAGGCGCCAACAAGGTTAGAATCATCGATCGACCCGAATCACCCGAATGTCAACTTGAAATACTTATTTATAATCATTGACGCGATATAAATGTATTTTCGTATGTACAAATCCCTAAAGGTTAAGAAAGGATACAGAGCTTTTCATGAACGGAACTGAAGTATAATATATTATGGTGTTTTAAACCTTTCTGTCAAAAATTAAATATATATACATGTCTTACGTATAGTTGTTTGGTGGTTGAAGAGTTAAAATGATTGCAAATAAATAGCAAACAAAGGAATGACAGGACAGGCTGATAGTGTCAAGGAATCATAAGAAGTAATACGAAAGCAGAAAATATTATGGATGATTACTATATAAGTATATGAACGCACAATATGCACAATTGCACATGTCTGAGATAATACCTACGCAAACACGAAACATTTGTTTACATTTTTCTAGTACAATATATTTCTTATGTAGGTTTATATGCCGCCAGGCCACTAGAAAAGTTAGACAGTAATAATACGCAGTAAAAATAACGTTTTATCGAATTTTGGCTCAAGACCAAACAGCATAAAAATAGTACCTATTTTCAATTCTCAAGAACACACTTTGATATCAGCGAATTTCCATGAGACACATTTCATTTCCGATGTCGCATTGATCAATTTCAAAATAATTTAAAGAACTATAAATTTGTTTTCGGTGGCAACAAGCTGAAGATAAAGAACTTAATTCCTGAAACTTAAACCGTCATGTAGTTCGTCTAGTGGTGGGTTTCTTCATGTTACGCCAATTCTCTTTACCCCAGCCTCTGGCTACTGTCCTCTAAATGAGAGAATAGGAAAGTCAGATGTTTAATATAATTATAACATATATAGACAGATTAAGTATAAGTACATGCAGTTGCTTCACAAATAAACAACGACATAGTGTCTTTATCTTAGTCATAACACTAATAAATACCCAAGCCAAAAGCGCACATATTAATTGTAAATTTCCACGCTTGCCAAAGAAGGCAATTCCTATCTGTTTCCTGTGACGTCGCATCGGCATCTAAATGTAAACATGACCAGACACTGGAAGTGAAAACGATGACGTCATATTGGCGCGGGCCAGATCAACACGGCACATTATGTTGTGATGAGTTGTTGCTTTAATTATACGCCATACATTATGCCTTCTATGACGCGATGAGCAGCTAGCCAAAACAAAACACTTATATTTAGATAGGAATCATCCATAGTATTAGCCGCTCATTAATTGGGTGTCAGAATTTGCTAAGTGTAATTAATAGTACCCAGGAGACCGAGTCTTACAGGCGTTTTCCCTTGAACGAGATCAATTGTTCGTCCCCAAAAACCCCTATAGCATCATCGAAATATTTTGAGCCTTTACTATCGATATCATCAAAATTGTGTGACTAATTCGTTGATGGCAATGCAATGTTAAAAACTCTTCAATTGCTTAATAATATGTTACTGAATCCGAGAACTAAAACTTAGTAGACTTATAGGTATGATATTTATTTGGTTGTATGATATTGAGAATTGTCAATTACGCCTTTGCTCCCTGAACAAACAACTAATAATACAAATTATACGTACAGCTGTAGAGAAACCTGACCCCCCGTGGATATGATACAATCTTCTATGCAGGGGGGGGGGGGGGGGGGGGGGTACCTTTTTTCTGCAGCTGACACACAAAGCGTACCCGTTTTTCGTTCTTGAAAGTAGTTGAAGCATTACGTTCATATGCATTACGCATGATTGGAACTGTCTGGGTCATTAGCGTACCAAAACAATTAATGTGTAGGGCCGTGTTAATGTCGAATCTAATTTATTTTGTTGTGATGGATGTTTTTGCTAAGCTTTATAGTCATGCAATATAGTCTTGGCTAGGCCTCCTGCGCCAGGTGCAATCATTTTAAAGCTTAGTTGTAGTAATTTGTAACAAGATAAAAGGTGATAGTCCTACGTTCGTATAATCTCGATGCCAAGATGCTTCTAAGGCGAATCCCTCATGCGGTCTACTGGTTCATTCGTAAAGGAATTTTCCTCACATACATGTATATATTTAAAACCATGCTGTTGGCTACGAGTGTGGTAAATGAAATCGTCCTGCGAGGCCTAAGCCTTTCCTAAAGACCGAGAAGGCTGACGATCGCTTTAGCTTAGTTGGTAGTGACCCTGCCTACGAAGCAGGGCATTTATTTGTGTGATAACAAAAAAAAAACACTCACTTGGGCTACAGCTCACAGAGCCACTAGTAATCATCGTGTATAGCACATTGTATGATATCCATATCCAGCTAGAACTCTACGGGGGACGACAAGCCATTGCTGATGCCAAATATACGCAATAGTCTTAAGCCAGATGAAGATGTAGGTAAAGACAGGATGGAGATGTAGACACTTTGTTATTTAATATTTATGGAGGAATGTACAAACAGATCGAGTGCATTTGTAAATTTATTGGCAATAAATGTATGTTAAACACGTGCATCGTATATTAAGAGGAATGCCTAGCTGACCAACTTTTCAAATCTTGAATTTTTGACATAATGTTTCTGTCGCGCTGCTGGGAGCGGGAGCGGGCGCTGTCTATGTGTGAGCGCACGCACACAGGCGCGAGACGCGAGCCCGCGAATTTACTTACTGACCCAGCATACGATAAATTAGGCTGTAGGTACAGATCGCACCATAGAAAAAGTCCCCCCTTGAGCACTTTATGAAAACTGTACAATAATTTCGTCAACTAAAATGAATTCACTTTAGCTCAGACGTTAACATGGTTGACACGCAATCAAGAGGTTCATGGTTCAAATCCCGAGATTGCCAGAACTTTTTGCTTTTTATTTTTCTTACCAAGTAAATTAATGTAATGCTTTTATAATAAATGTTTATTTACGTCAATATATTAATAGGAAAATGAAATAAAGTAACGCCTAAACTTTTTTTTACTTTATTAACTTGAAATACTTAGCAATATCATATTGTAAATAATAGCGTTTTATCTTGGCATAAAAATATGTATATCTATCTCTCTTTATTTTACACATCTAAACAAAATAATAAACAGAAATAAGAACAAATAACAATATTGTATTTTTTTTTTTTGGTTAGCTAAAATTGTGGTATATTTATTTGGCTGCCCTGCCATAATATTATCTATACATATTATAAAACTTGCGTTACTTAGACAACTATTGACAGACAGTGCACAGCCTAAACCACTGAAGATATAACCATGAAATTTGGAACATATATTCTTTAGGGTACGTAGACGTGTACTAAGAAAGGATTTTTCGAAATTCAACCCCTAAGGGGGTGAAACAGGGGTTGAACCGTTGTATGGAAATCGTTCATTTGGAAAGTCTTAGACTTGAAACTTTGTACAAAGGTTACTTATTAAAAAATAAGATAAATGATATAGAGTTGGTATAAAAATTCATCCCCTAAAGGGTTCAAAAAAGGGATGAAAGTTTGTATGACAAAAATGTTGTTTTTCAAGTAAGAAGTTTGAAACTTCGGTCACAAGCTTCTTATGTATAGTGAAAAACATTGATTATGGCTTTTTTTTTTAAATTCATCCCCTAAAGGGTTTAAGCGAGGGTTGAAAGTTCACGTGCGCAATGTGTTATTCTTTTATAGTATGGGTTTCTTTTGAACCCATTTCAAGATTTCAAAAGAGGATGTTCTCAATTCGGTTCATCAAAATGCAGATCTGATGATGGGATCCATGAGGAATCGAGGGAACTCCTCAAATCTTATAGGCAAACATACAGTGATTTTTGTGTTTTGATCAACAAATCAAGCATTTTCATACAAGAATGTTATGTGACATTTGATGAAGTGGGACTGCTGATGATGTTCAGAACAGAACTCTTCAACGACGCATAGTTCACGTTTGGCGAATTGTCCTCTTTGCTGTGTTTGTTAAGCAAGTTAGATTTTCAAGACAATCATTTGTCAAGCTCGAGTTCTGATGATGGGATCCATGAGGAATCGAGGGAACTCCTCAAATGTTAAAGGCATACATAAGTTACATTACACATTTTAGTATTTTAACAAACAAATCAGGCATGTACATTTAAATAAATTGACATTTGATGAAGTAGAACTGTATGTATATGATGATCATAATGGAACTCTTCAACCACGTATATTTTTGTTTTTTACATTTTTGTCAAACTTGAGTTCTGGTGTTAGATTCCATGATGAATTGAGCGTATACTTACTCTTCTACCATTTTTAACATACTTATAGCCATTTTTAGGGTTCCGTACCCAAATGATAAAACGGGACCCTATTACTAATGCTCCGCTCTCCGTCTGTCACCAGGCTATATCTCGAGAACCGTGATAGTTAGACAGTTGAAATTTTCACAGATGATGTATTTCTGTTGCCGCTATAACAACAAATACTAAAAAACAGAATAGAATAAATATTTAAGGGGGCTCCCATACAACAAACATATTTTTTTATTGCCGTTTTTATAGATAATGGTACGGAACCGACTCGCACTTGGCCGGTTTTTATTTCATTGTATGGAATCCAAGAGTGCACCATCTAAGTATAATAATCTTTCACCGGTCTCCCCGATTGAAGTCGGTTTTTTTTAATTTTTCATTATATAGGTAATATGTAGATTTTTATTTCATTGTATGGAATTTAAGAGTTCGCCATCTAAGTATAATCATCTTTCACCGGTCTCCCCCATTGAAGTCAGTTTTTTTTTATTATATAAATTGTAGATCTATAAAAAAACATGAGGTTTATTTCTATTACATGACATTTTTCTTACTCTTAATCGCCACGAGTTCTACGCGGACGAAGTCGCGGGCAAAAGCTAGTGGGTTATAAAAACCTATGATTCGTTAATAACTTTACCACTAACTAAGTAGCATTTATTCCTATATCAAAGACAAGGGTTCCCAGGTCACCTTTCTATTCAATATTCTTCCATTGTGACTCAGGGTTCTTCTTGTGATTAATAACTTTTCTGGTAATAATGATTTATCGATAATTTTTCACCACTAGCGTATCGACAATATATGTCAACGACTGTTGCCCATCCCTATTCCTTCTGTGTACGTATATTTAGAAACTGACTCCACCACGAATTCGTGCGATAAGGACAACTGCAGCTCGGACTAAAATTCCCTTGCAAAAAACTGAAAAATCGAGGTTTCGTTCTCGACTGTTTCCTCATCCAAAACGCAACCAATCAATATAGAATTTTGGAAACTGCAAGAGCAAGAACTAATCTATGCCGCTACGTTTTGATTTTTTGGATATTTGTTGTCATATTTGTATACTGCGCCTTTTTATGGAGCCAATTCAACTAAGCCGTTTTTGCGATTTTTGGAGGGCTGTAACTTTCTTTAAAATAAAAATATCCAAAAAAACAAAACGTAGCGGCATAGATATTGATGATATTGATCTTATTTGAAAAAATCATTGCTCTAGGTTCAAAAACCAGGGAGGAAACAGTCGAGAGCGTTTGTATGGGAAAATCGCAGCTAGGCATTCCTCTTAAGAGCGCAATACGGACGCAGGCTCTCATATATAAATAAGTATGTGTAATAAGCGCATTCAGCAATGTACCTACCTAATAAACTTTTTTTTCACGTCGATCAGCCACGATATTGGCAACCTAGCAGACGGCCTGCTACGGGTAAGCGAAAACCGTATACGCTATATGGTCATGCAAGCAAACCGTAGGTATAACTTATGGGCATGCAAGTTCACATAAAGATACAAATGGAATGTTACTCTTACTTCGGGAGGTCTGGTGTCATTACCAACCACCAGGAACTAAACAAACATCGAATGGATACCTACAGAGCAAGCAGTAGGTAGATAGTATTAAGGTACAAACACACTAGACCGTTCCGTGTCCGGGCCGGCCCGTTTTCTAATACAGGACGCGCGACGGCCGTCGATTTCTTGTACTAGAAAACGGGCCGGCCCGGACACGGAAAGGTCTAGTGTGTTTGTACCTTTATTGTGGCAGCGGTCTTCTTCATAAGGTAAAATTACTTGTACTTGAGCACTTCTTTATTACTTCGTTCTTCTTCGGCTGCTCCGAATATACCGTGTTTTTGTCTCTAAGAAGTTATCTCGCACTGTGATTAGGCTTATTTTTGGGTTTATTAATCTATATAATATCTATATAATAAGTCTAAAATTTCAGCCAGTATAATAGGATACCGTTTTTTGTCACGGCTAATCTCAGGATCCGCTGCATCGATTTAAACAATTTTTGTTATACATGTATACTTTTATCCCCGCCAAAACTTAGGATAGTTTTTATCCGCCCGCGGCAGTTAATTAAATATTCGAAATATGCGACCTTTTTCGTTTAGTTACATACTTCATAATATTTAGATGCCACTATTGCTGTCAGTGTGAGTCTTGACGTAACGTCATTCTCAATTGTCAAAATGACACCATTCCTGGTACATTTATTTACCTGCAAACATGATCTTTTCAATAAGTAGGTTACAAGTAAACAAAAAAGTGAAAACCTAATATTTGCATGAATTTGCTGCAGTAATAAGTTTAAGTTTGTTTCTCAATAAATATTTGTAGTATTTAATAAGTTTAACGCGTGAAATAAAAAATAGAAAATATTACTTCTTACCTGTTGAAGAGGTTGAAGAGAATAAATGTTAAGTATCGGAGCGTAATGCTCTGACATATTGCCCCCCACAAACGAAATTTTCCGTCTCTGTCGCACTCGCAAGTATGTACGTAAGTGCGACAGAGAGGGAAAACTTCGTTTGTTGTTCGCGGTAGCGCCCAAGACAAAACAAAGTTAACTTGAAACTTACTTAATCCTATTAAATGAAAACAAACTTAAATTAAAGAGAATATAAATTTATCACTGTTTAAAAAATGCTTTGAAGTGAAGACATGTGTTTATGTGGTATTTACAATATGATACGGTAGTGCAAAATGTAAAACGCAAACCAACAATGTTTGAATTGAAGAAATACACACCGCGGGACCAGCATATTTCCTGTGATATCCAAGATATGATACAGTAGATACTTATATACTTATATAATAATGATGAGTAAATACTTATATAATAATGGTACGTATAAACATCTTTCATGTGAAGTTTAACTATAAGCACTCGGCATTTTTATGACTTGACGAGGCTTTGTAACAATGCTGGTAGGTAAAACAATTATGACGCGTCACTTGAATACGACCATTTTTCAAATATAACCCCATCAAATAACGCTGGTTTAACCCTTTGAACGCTTTCATATTTGAATGAAGTGATCACTCACACGCCAAGCACTGTTGAATTGATGTAATGTTTAATCCAATAAAAACAATTCATAATAGATCACGCCAACCAATTCTTGAATGAAAAAATGCTTTTAGAAACCTCATAATATTTTTAAAAGAGCTATCAACGATACCCCACACGATGGGGTTTGGAAGAAAAAAAAAATTACCACCACTTTACATGTAGGGGAGGTACCCCAAAAAAAAATTTTTTTAAAGATTTTGTTCTACCGTTTTGTTGGCGTCATTGATATGTATACTCATGCCAAATTACTGCTTTCTAGTACTAATGGTTACTGAGAAAAACGGGGGTCGGACGGACGGACGGACGGACATGGCGAAACTATAAGGGTTCCTTGTTTACTACGGAACCCTAAAAACACTAGAGTTTTATTCTAAGGGTTAAAGTCCACAGTAATAAATGACCAAGTTGAACCTATAAAATACAATTGTTTGCCTACGGCCTGCCTGATAGCAAGCGGAAGCCGTAGCCTATGGACACTAAGGAATACATAAAAATCACAAGCGCATTTTTTTTAAAACAAGCGTACGGTCCATTTGCGCCTGTAGCACATATTGCGCTCGAGAGTATCTCGACTTATCTCGAGCTACGCGTCTTTTTCTGATTGGCGCTGTTAGAAAGTGACGTAGCTCGAGATACGCCGACATACTCTCGAGCGCAACACATGCTAGGCCTACTGATAGTAAGTGTGCAGTGCACCGCAGCCTATAGATGCCCGCAACTCCAAAGATGTCACGCGCGCGTTGCCGACCCCTTATGAAATTTGAGGATTCACTGTGTTGATATTGACATAGCTATGAGCGCCGCGCCGGCGCGCCGCCGCCGCCGATGAAAACTTCACGCCGCCGCCGCCGATGTGGCGCAACCGGCGTGGCATCGGCGCGGCATTCTAAATACCCGCGCGCGTTGTAGCCCATATACAATAGTGGCTCTGTGAGCTGTAGACCTCGCGAACATTGTTTACGTTCCAAACCTTAGCAGTGCGCAGCGCATACTAAAAGATAATGATAAGCGCTTTGTTCGTTTAAGAAGAATTTCTCTTCGTCTGGATGTCCGATGGAAGAAGGTGGAAGGCGGTATAAGCTCCTAAGCACACTCGGCGTAGTACAATTTGTAGAAGACGCACAGCTAGACAGGCAACTTTGCCTCTATCATATGCTAGGTTCTGCACCTAGTGTCTTTCTACTACCGTACAGCCGCCAATGAGCCTCCTGGCTCTGCGATCCACTGAGCCGAATGCAGCAAGTTAGCAATTACCAAGAGGTCCGACGAGCAGCCATCGGTGACTACTGGGATAGACCGCTCATTTATGAAATCTGAAATCCAACTACAAAGGCCGAAACTGAAGGGATATGCAGGAAGCTTGCGAAGCAGATTAGCATCACAAACCCTGTCAAAAGTCAAAAGCCTTCGAGATGTCAAGAGACGGCAAGAACCTCACCGTGTTTCACACAAGAAGATCCCCAGTGGAACGGCGCTGGCGAAAACCATATTGCCGATCACTGAGGAGGTCTTTAGTTTCAAGCTAAGCCAGCAGCTTACTGTTCAGAACTCACTACATAACCTTACAGAGTATGGAGGTGATGTAGATATGTCGAAAATTACACGGATCGGCACGAATACACTGGTTGCACATTGGCAAGCAAGGATGCCGGAACAAGTGTGTAAAAATAGGAGACAACTTAGGAACACAGTGCTTTGAGAACCCTTGCAGGTATACTATAAGGCCCACTAGCGTTGGTTACGTCTGGACTGAAGTGCTTCGACATTGAGGTATTGACGGTGGTAGTACGTTCAAAACTAAGACCTAATGCTGTCAAATGAATGCAAGCAAGAATTTACCTTACAGCCAGAGCTCTTAGTCGTTTTTTGATAGCGTTCGTTTGACAGAATTTGGCCTTAGAGTTTTGTACGAACTATATGAGAATTACTGGCAAACAGAGAGGCGAAGCGATTAGACTTCTCTAATGCGGTGAAAGCCAGCTAGCCATCAGACTTCTGCATAGGAGGAAGTATCGGACGACAGAAATTGGTTTCGACGGATTTGGATAAAAACCAGAACTGCTTACTACCAGGAGGGTAGTATACTAATTAGGTCTCTATACTTTTGTCGTGGTCAAAACGAGCCATACGGATCATTTCAAGATTACTGCAAGGCTTGGCGGCGAAATTAAATGCCCTCATCTTAGAGCGAACCCTTCGAGCTCGAAGTTTGCGGGCACGACCTTGAACTCAGGCCTGGCAGGCACTCTTTGCGGAAGTCTGCCTACCTATTGTAGGCACTATAAAGCATTACAATTCATAGAGATGATTATTTTATTTATGTTCCCGCACCAGCTACGACTACGGTCCCGGGCGGTCCTTTTAACTAAAAGTTATTAGTTTTTATATACAACAAGTGCTTTCAAGGCCACGCCGCCGATACGCCGCCGTCGCCGACCGATTTTGACCGGCGCGCCGCCGCCGACCAAACACCTATCGGCGCTCATATCTATATTGACACTTGACAGCAGAAGGGACACATTTAGGTCCTTCGCTCTCAACACAGTGCTTCCTCAGAGATACTTGTAACTACATAATACATAGTAAATAATGTTATTATGGCGTTGCCGAACCTTTATTGATTTGAGCATTAGTTATGTTAGCTAAAGCCAATACCACCTCCTTTCTTCCCGTGGTGGGTGTGGTAAAAATCGACTATGAAAATCGGGTTGAAGAGTGTCACATTTCCTCCATCTTTAATTTTAACCTATGATTGCTAAAAGTGGCACTGGAATTAAATTTCATGTGCTCTGCCTACGCCCTTTGGGAATACAGGCATGGGTTTGTGTATGTATTGTATGTATGTATCTATGTATGTAAAGCCAATACTGGTCTCGGGAGATCTGGTGCCTTAGGCTTAGATACGTGGGTCTAAGAGAAGAAATTATAAATGTATAATAACGCACACGAAGTTGCAGGTACAGCTAGTCACGAATAAAGATCGTTAAATCTCCGAAAGACTTGCTCCTGTCTACGCTCTGGACAAAACGCAGACAACGTAGAAATGTAAAACATGTTCGAAGAGTGACCAACAACATCACAAGATAATAAAAACAACTTTCGTGTCTTTACTAAAAATGAAACGTGTTTTATTCCACTCACCGGACAAACGTTATTTAAAAAATACGAATTATTCCACTCTTACGTCAAGTCCGAAATTCCATAACCCACAAATAACCTCCTATTATTCAAATATTGTTTACAAACATAAAAACGGTCGTCATAGAGACCGCATCAATGGGACTGCGTTAGGATGTTTGTATTTGTCTAGTTTTGGCACGGTACGGGTCACGTTTTAGATATTTGAGAATAGCGGTGACGAAACGTGTCTTCGTAATTTCGTGGCGAAACTGGCGAAGCTCTCGTTCATGGCGAATTGTGGATTTTGTTTTATTAGCGCGAATGAGTTATAATTAGCTTTTGTTTGTGCCAGAATTTCACATTTAGGTACTTCAATTCGATTTACTTATTGATGAGTTGAATTAATGTGTAGGTACCTATTGTAGGTAACCATTCGTTGGCCAACCTAAAATTACGGAGAAAACATAACTAGAAATTAGGTAAGTACGAAGTTTGGAAAGTGTAATTCCATATTATTGAAGAACAACCGAAAGAACAACAAAAATCTTCCTCCCTTTTTGGAAGGTCTGCTAGTTTCAATGATTGATGTGAAACAATTCGTTGGCCTACCTGAAATTACGTAGAAAAATCATAACTAGAAATTAGGTAAGTACGAAGTTTGGACGGTGTAATTCCATATTATTGAAGAACAACCGAAAGAACAACGAAAATCTTCCTCCCTTTTTTGAAGGTCTGCTAGTTTCAAGGATTGATGTGAAGCAATTCGTTGGCCAACTTGTAATTACGGAGAAAAAACATAACTAGAAATAAGGTTCAAAGTTTGGGAGGTGTAATTCCATACTATTGAAGAACAACCGAAAGAACAACGAAAACTTTCCTCCTTTTTTGAAGGTTTGCTAGTTTCAAGTTTCCTAACATTCCTGTGACCGAATCCTGTTATATAATCTGGCTTTATCTGACTGTTAACAGAACCCTAGCGTATACAGGTTTTAATAAGCTCGCAAAGATAAAGAAAACTAGTTAACTAACATTGAGGCGGCGCGGCGCGTGGGTGCGGCTATTCGTAGCAAGGTCGGCCGATATTGTGTTACAGCTTACAACCAGCTATCTCAGACCTTCGGGATCAAACTGCCTTTCCCCGCCTCATCTATTTCCTTTACTACCCTACAGATTTAAAAAGATCTACAAACCCGGTTGTAAGAATGAGTAATTCCACCTTTTGGAATCGTACGGTTGAGTAGTCTCGCGGAACGGAGAGATCATGGATGTTGGCAGAAGCGCCCACGTTTATCGACAAGCGTCATTCTTTACTGGATAAACAGACGGTTTTTATTCAATTTTATAATGTAAATCAGAGGCGCCATAAGTCATGTTCACGCTCGTTAATGCGTCTTGCGTGATAACGTGATAATGTTTTTTGCAGTGTTTTTGAAACTGTTTTGTTTGGTTTCAGCCCATTACCCGAAGACCTGAGTCTAGTAATGAGCTGACGATAACTTTCATAGACTGATTATTTTTGAAGTTATTTTTGAGGTCCGCTCTAATACTTGGTATTATATCAGCTAGCTAAAAACAATTTATGTTTTTGTAGCCCGTAGCAGTGCTACGAGACCAATTGGGAATGGGCGCTTCATACTTTACCGTGAACGTCCACGGCATCGGCACGGTAAAAATCTATGGTTTCATTCATAATTAGTGAAAAATTTTACGATCTATTTATGAATGAAATCATAGTTTTACCGTGCCGTGGACGTCGACGATAAAGTATAAAAACGTCCAATGTCAGCGTATTTTTCAAACCTGGGAGCCGATTTTTGAGTGTTGAACGCTTGACTTTTCACTCAAGATCTGTCAAAACATCATAGTTTTTTGACAGATTTCGAGTGAAAAGTCGAGCGTTCGACACTCAAAAATCGCCTCCCTGCTCCGATTGACATTTCAATACCCTAATCTACACAATTTATCCCAACTTATTTCATCTAATATTATAAGCGCATTATCCGCTAGACTGAAATAATTTCATGTGATGAAATATTATGCGTCGCATAAATTGGTAAAGTGGAGCACATTGCAAATTTCGTAGGTATACTTTCTAGCACTTTCGGTGATGACTGAAAAGTAAACTTTGCGCCACACAAATAAAGGTCGATTTTGTATTCGTGTAGGACATAATCAGCTGCGAAAATAATTCCAGCATACTGAAATTTAACGTGGCCAGACGAGAGTGCTTGAAGTTTCTTGGGATATCTTAGTCATTTATTTTTAATTCTATTAGGAACTGTCACCATATTTTTAATAAAGTAGGTATTTTACTTAATTACCTACATATTTTTGTCTTCAATCTTACAAACTTAGTTTAGTTAGAAAGAAGTCTTATTAGACTAGATTGAATTAGTTTTGACCTAACTACCCTGTAGGTACCTACTACTACTAGGTAATGCAAATAGCTATTTTTTACGTCTTTTCTATAAATTTATAGGTAACTACATATTGAAAATTGTTTTATTACTATAATATGAAACGAATAAAAGCTTATAACTTGGTTTCACATTTGTTCCTTCGCTTTTTGTATAGTACCTTTCAGTTTTTTAACAACTGATTGACAGATCACTTGTTGAAGTTGCAGGGCTTGCAGGAAGTAAGTAGAAACTCGCATGATATATACAAAATATACACTTCTGCAAACAGAAAAAAAAAACATAAGTACAGGACTCGACGATGAAAAAAGGAACGAATGTTTTATTAAAACCGGATTAATTTAAGACACTTTATTATCATCAAAATAGCTTCTTCTTCGTAAACAAATAAATCTCAAATGAATAAAAAGACCCTCAAGGAAACTTGCACGCATCCCCTCAGACGTGACAGCTCAAGACATCTTGAAGTCCGGAAGCACGTCAGTAGCCGGACAGTTGTAGATGGCGCCACAATAGCAAACTTGCGCAATTTCTTCGCTCGCTTCCGCCGGGGCGCGGCATACAAATGGCAACATTACATATTGTTAGGGCAAACTTTTCCGAAATACTCGTGCTCGAGTCTGCGGAGAGTTTCTGAACTGACAAGTTTAATAAACAACGCGATTGGAGTCTTGGAGTGAGTTGTTTCAGCTTGTAATTATAAAAATAAAATTTCACGTGTAT
This sequence comes from Cenopis cana, assembly GCA_951800055.1. Classification (NCBI taxonomy): domain Eukaryota; kingdom Metazoa; phylum Arthropoda; class Insecta; order Lepidoptera; family Tortricidae; genus Cenopis; species Cenopis cana. Next base: position 6,534,574 of record OX637486.1, on the reverse strand, counting down.
CGTGTGGTATTTTTTTGCACGGTGCTTATATCTGCTACATGCCAAGGTAGCACGATAGGTTGGTTATATGGAAATTATATTAGTAGGTTATGCATAAGGAAAAGTGTTTATCGAATTATGTGTAACGTACCTAGTACGTTACATACGTCTTTTTCTCACAAAGATAAAAATACAAGACGCAAAAAAACCAATACATTATCACGACTTAAACCAACGGGAACGTTTCGCGTTGATATATAGTGTGTCGCCAGTTAGCACATTAAACTAAAAATATCAGGACCTTCCTCAAGATCATGATGCAATGGACTTTTTTATTGAATAAATGCCAAAAGTCATACCTGAAAGGTAATGACAATGTATTTTGTCACGTATCGCGATCTACCGTGCGTGGCGGGCGCGGCTCCACAAATGTTTGCCGGGTGTACGCCTCTCTTGGCCCCGTCTTGATTGACTTTTGATGAGCACTGACATTGCAGTAGGCTAGGTTCAATGAAATAGGAATAATATTCCACATAATTGCTCTTCGCTTCGCTTTCTACAATTTGCTGTCTCAGTAGTCAGCAGTCAGAGAGTATTTAATTCCAATGGTGACAAACATTCAAGTTTTTCGACATTACATATTGTTTTATACCACGTCGGTGGCAAACTACCTGAAAGCCCACCAGGTAAGTGGTCTGTCGCCTATAGACGCTTGCAACACCGGAGACGTTCAACCTTCTTTCAGTCATTATAATATGATATCTTTGTTATGGATTTCCATTTCGTTGTCGTCTCTAATCAATTTTTGTGTTTTCTTATCACCTATCATTTCATAATTTAGTATAGACTGTTTAATTAGGTATCAGTTCTCTGAGATCAGAATCTTTAGTCTCACTATCTCATTCTGAATGTGCCTGCTGTAGGCACTGTGTACAGTAAACGACGCAGCAAGGGTGCGTGGTGCAGCAATGTTTGCTCTATTTGTTACAGTAATGGCGGCAGTAATAGCTCGCCGTCAGGTTAACTGCTGTTTGACTAGGACGCGTGATTTGCCGTGATGTTGGTTCAGTATCGGTATATGGGTCTGTCGTGTCATTTGATTAACTAGCTACATCGATACTTGCAAGCTAAAATGTTCCTTGTTTCGAACGAATGGTAGGACATAATACAATACAAGGAGCTTTAAGAAAATACAGATGGTAATACTTGTTCCAAAAGGTACCAACGCAAGCAATCCTGGTGCTGTTAAAAATATGAGACGAGGATTAAGGTAGGTAGTATTGAAAAGTTGTCGTTTAAAGCTGTAAGCTACATACGTAAACTTATGAATAGTCACTTCAGAATTGAAAACCTTTTTCAAGGATCGCTGCTCCTTAACCGAAGGTCACATCTTCGCAAGACCTTTACCATCATAACCTGCTTGTTAAGACCTTTCTAACGATACCGGTCACACTACCGTACTATATTACCTTGTACTGAACTTTTGCAAGGATGCTGCTCATCTTCACGAGGACCTAGATCCCAAGAACCACCCTACGAAATTGCTCCTTCCCAAGACCTTTCAGAAAAACTTTGTTTCAAGCCTGTAGCTTTATCGGTTCTCAAAAAAAAGGTGTCGTTTTACTTTTCAGTATTTCCACCCTCTACCTGCAGTACGATACAAGAAACATTTCCAATGTTAAAAGGTTGACTATCGTGCCATGCTACATTTATTCATTAACAATATCTGCTGATGGCTAGAAAATGGCTTCCACCGAAAATAACAGCTTTCCAAAAAACGACACACGACCGGTAATACTACCCAGCGTCGACACATTTCAAATAATTACCAAACAAAGACAGATAAAACAATTAACTTTTAAACTACATCGTAACTAACATTTTACTCATTAACAAAAATGTACCTAGAGATAAGTAGCTCTAAGGTTTAAAGCTGCTTGTTTTTTTTCCAAAAATACTTTTTATTTATTTTATACTGGCAACACCGGTGTTGTAGGGTGCAATTCAAAGATGGCGCGGCACGTGTCGGAAGCGCTGCGGAAGCGCGGGAACGCGGCCCTAACAAAACAATGCACATCGTGTAAATTGAAATAAATTGATGCTTTCGCATTGTTTCGTCTTTCAATAAGTTTCATGGATCATCGCTGGATGAGCATTACTTGTAAGTACTAGGTCCGAAACTTTTTTGTAATTCTGTGCATGTTTTATTAAGTACACAGACAGCACATTTTAATTTCGCCTAGCTTAAAATAAAATGAGTTATTTTTATGTTATCTTTGCCTCCTGGCTAGATGCTGGCCAAGAGCAATCACAACTTAATAAAAAAAAATTAAAAAAGTTTCGTTTGTGAATTAGTTCGTATCTGTTACCATCCAACACCACCATCCCAATACGAGTAATTAGAGAGAGGAATTGTATGTTCTTGGTTAGGTTACTGTATAGATAGGTGCGAGGTTACCACACAAATTACGTCAATAAAAAGCCTTATTATTATATCTCAAATATGAAATACTTAACAAATTACATTTTACCTGTAGGTGCGTAACGATCGAGAGCGTATTGAAGTTCCCACTTATTAAGTCAAGTCAATCATAAAAGCGTGTCGACAAACACTAAATTGACACCAGTGCAAACATTAGTAATTAAATAGTCCCACGGGTGCGGTAAAAAACAAACGGAGGGCAGGCGTTCCCGCGCCCTCGGCCGCCGCAGCGCTAATTACGCAATCAGTTCTCACAGCTAGGATACTAAACCTGTGACCAAAATTACATTCGCCTAACAGATTACGTTGATTTCATTTCCTTCTCTTCCTTGAGCGGAGGTCTGTGTCCAGCAGTTCAGATGGATTTTAGGCAGTCTTTGTATGTACGTCGCTCTGCTTGACGTAGTCCTTTCCTTAGTCTGCTTTTCATCATCCTGATTACTAGCTGAAAAGATACTTGCAGCTTCTTCTCTATAAATGCCTATATTCCAGAGCAATAGTAGAGTCAATTTTATTACTTGTTGTATTGGCCCGCTGTCGGACAACTAGGTAATTCATGTCAAAACGAAAGCAGGTACAGAAAAAACCTAGATAAAGCAATAATCGTAGGACCATGCACCTCTAGGTAAATTTAATACGGAACGACAATTTTACTATCGAAATAAAATAATACGAACCAGCGGTGATTCCCGCGCCCTCTGTGACTCGTCGCGCTAATTACGGAATCAGTTCTCACAATTAGGCAGATAGGGACACCCTTCTAAAACGTTATCGTGCCATCTTATTACGGGTATTACACGATTAAATTTTACTATTTCCGTAACATTACCATCAATTGCATTTTCACCCAATGACCATCGAAAATTTGACGCATCACCAACGTTAGGACTTCGAACTATAGTTAAACTGTTAAACACTTAGGCTGGGTTGCACCAAACCGTCTGTAATCGTAAGCGGTGTTCGTCAAATCTGATTGTATTTGAAAGTTTGACAGAAACTTGTCTATGGGATGACAGCTGCCGGCGCCATATTTGACGATGACCGGCCTGTGTTCGTATATTGGTGCAACTGACCCTTATTAAGTGCCATTATTATTAAGCCTAAATGATGATGCATGAAGCTGGAACCATTTGAATAATCCTGTTTCAGTTTTAGCGGACAAAAGACGATTTCCACCAATGAGGTGAGGTGTGTCAGAGTGACATATTTCATTGTAAATTGAAATGAAGCATTCTTTTGTTTTATGTCCGATTTCAAAAAATATCAATTCAACCCCCGCATAACCTCTCCGGTATATAAGATATTTTCTTCTCTGATAATTCGCTATTTGAAAAAAAAAATGGTGCCATTAGAACTAGTTTTCAGAGACGATTAAATGTCTATATGGGGGAACCAACTAAAATTAGACCACAATAAAGGGAAAAAAATAGGGAAAAACCTAGCTCGACGTTAGCGGCTCTCAAAAAGGCTCGTAGAAATTGGCATGGGCAAATGACGTTACACGCACACCGAACCAATCGTTGTATCAGTGGCGTAGCGTCCATACAACTCGATTCCCACCGGCTTGCCTAATTTTCAGGCAGGCCAGTTCGCTTACTACGGCTAATGAAGAATAAGAAAGGCAGAATATTTCCGGCTTCCCTAAGAATATTTTTGACGTGCCGCCACTGCGTTGTATGGGTCAAGGGGTGGTCATGGGATAAGTGTTTTGCTATTTTAGCCGTGAAATAATGCGTTTAGTTACATATTTATTTATTTATTTATAAAATTTTGGAGGAAAAATCCTTATTTTCTGAATTTTTGATGTTAAATATCTTTTTATTATTATGGTAATAGTTTATATTTTTTTTAAATCATTGTGACATTTTGATGGTTTTCTATACCAACATAAAGTATGTTATTTTTAACATGTGTCAAATACCCAATTGCGTTCACATAAACAAATAATATTTATTTGCATAGTCAACGTTCATTAGCCGCGACCTGAAAGTGCTCTCTAGTTCATGATGCGATAAGGGTGCGCCCCGCATGATATTAATCTTCGCAGACCCGACCGGTAACGACGGCTTCGTTACCGAGTAAACGGATTGCGAATATGATGCCAAATGCCAACGGGAAAACCATGGAAACAGTCACTGGTAAAAATAGTAACCGACGGACTTAAATTTAAAAATAACGTTTACTTACGACTAAAGTACCTACTTATCATCGCCATTCATTGAGTGTAATAGGCGCTCTGTTTTCTATCGTATCGTACCATTCGTACCTATCCATTGGCTTGGCTACAACATCTAATTAGACAGAGTATTCCATAATTCTAAGAAAAACCCTACTATATTACCTAGTTCGTTTATCAGTCTTACTCTACTCAATGTTACAATTTTACTAATGTCTTGAAAATAATTACAAGAATAGCCATTCCATGGACTCGTGATACAAAAATGACAAATAGGCACCGGAAAAGATCCATTTTGGCGGGAAACAGTGCGCAGGAAGTCGATTCGCCGACCGCGAATTTCGCCGGCGCCATCAGTCGGGTTGCCGTATTTGAAAACAAGCTTTTCTTTTTTTCTAAAACTCTTTGTTCATACTTCTTAAATATAAAGAGCCAGTTTTATTGTTCGCAGACTTGCGGTTAACTGGTTTTAATTTTCAGTGCGGTGCCATTAAACGCGTATAATAAATGCCTCACACGCTATCTATTGTGCAATATCATTAAAATACATAAACTGGCAGTAGGGGTAGCTCGCATCTGCCGATCGTCCCCGCCCCCCGCCGCATCTGTACATGTTTGAAGAAGTACTTAAATATAATTTGAAGATCACATAATATAAATTAAACAACCGTATTGACAAAAGTCGAGGCGTTGCGAATTGTTGAAGGCACCACGGCGAGGTACGGTTAGGGGTCGCGTGGAGGCCAGGTGCCTTCCAGTCATTCTTCGATGACAAATTATCATTGTGTTTTTTAGAGTGCGGATTTAGCTTTGAACACCACAATGGCAATAAAAACTCGAAAACATTAAATGGATCCCTATGATGCAAAGGTCGCATTCATTGCTCCTGCCCTACGGCTAATCAATTTTTAGTATTAAGTAGGTAAGTACCTAGGTCAACATAAATTAAATTTTAGAATTATCTACGTTGAAATTCTATAGGTAGGTATTACAGAAATGAAGAAGATGTAGGTATTCGTATTTTTAATACAATTTTAAGTAACTATATTTAGGGACCTAACATACCTAACTACGTACTTACCAGGATAATATGCGAGTAATTTTAGACAAAATCGTTCACATTTAATTAAAAAACATCTAGAAGTTAAGATGAATTTAGTTCTAAAAAATACCTAAGAAAATTTTATAATAACTGACGTCCTTTATATTTTCGCATTTTAATTATAAGTAGAGTGTATACTTACTTTTGTTGCAGCTGGGTCGAAGTGAAACAAAAATCACTGAACAAATGCAACCTAAATTATATTTTCCCAGCCTTCAACCACAACCAACAGTAAATATAATTACATTTGACGCTTCACCGTTTACCTTTCTTTTTCAATCAGGTCGTAATTAACTGGCGAAGGTCTATTACCCGCCCGACGGAAGGCAGCCTACTTAGCGTGTTACTTACAAACAATTTACTTCCAACTAGTTCACGCTACACTAACATGCGTGGATATGAATAAATGGTAAATAGTTGTTTGAAATATACAGGAATATTTGAATAATCATAGTAGTTTAATAGATTTAATTATGTGTGCAGAAATATGTATAGAATTATTAGACACAGTAGTCTTCGGACTCTTGCGACTCCAGAGAGGTTACAAGTGCGTTGTCCACCCTTTATTGCTATGAAGGTTCGATGTCAGACATACAGACAGCAATTATGTCCTCTCTACTTATTGTCTTCACTAATATTAAGTTACAAAATAAAATAATATACATTTCGAATTCGGAATTCCTGTTGACTTCTCTTTCTCTTCTTCTCAGTCGTAACACTCTTGTCAGAGTGTACGTGGCTGTTGGGATGAAGTACATGGCTGATCTTCACTTCAAGGATTGGTTTTCGGCATTGTACTTTTTAGACTTTCCCTTGCAATATCTCTCCATTTCCGACGGCTATTAGCGTTGCGAGTACACTCGACTACGGATGAGTTCGTCACTGCTTTTAAAAGGTCTGTCCATCGGGTAGGAGATCGTCCTCTGGATCTTTTCCCTTCGACCTGGCCCTCTACTACCAGTCTTTCCAATGATTCGACATTTCTGGATATATGGCCAAAGAACTTCATAATTCGTAATTGCACAGTCGAAGAAAGCCGTTCTTTTGTTCTAAGTTCTTTCAATATACAATCATTGATCTTACTTCTCTTGATTGATCTTAAATCATAACATTCATAACTCATCATGTGTAATGAATTGTGGATAGTGGGATACTACGTGGAACTAACATTGTCTATGGTCATACTTTGAATAAAATTAGTATAAAAAAGTGACACATTCCATTTGTTGACTTATTATTGTTTTTCTCAGACGAAAATAAACAAGGTATCATTGTACTACATTTCACGTTTTATTGCCAATAGCTCTCAGATCGTACCTATTGCCTTCTCCCAATTTTCTATTTTACGTTACCTTAGTGTTCCATAAAAACCTCTAGATACACATCCAAACTAAAGCATTATTAGGTCTTTCTTACTGTCCGAGTGCAACTTCATTTCAAAGTCAAAATTGCAAGTCATGCTTCCTGCCCATCTGAATTACCATTTGAATGAAGAGTATCAGTGAGTTTTATCCCTTGTGCAATGGTAGCAGTCTCTTTGAAGCTCGCCGACTGCCACTGTTAATCGAATAAAGACTATTTACTTCCTTCCTTTGGCTATTAACTTTCTGTGAGGAGAATGCATTCAGCCAGGCGGGTGCCTTTAAGGGTCCATCTACAATGCAGTTGACTTTTAAATTGATTGGGGTTACGGTTTTTTGGGAGTTTTCGATGAGATAGAGTTTTCAATACAATGAAGAGGATATCTGTAAGCTACAAATTATAGATAAAGGAAAAATTGAAAACCTTAACTTAACTTTTTCCTTTATTTCTAAAATTTGTAATTTGCGTTAGCAGCATGTTATGTTAGTATTATAAATAGTTATAAAAAAATACTACGCCGATTTTCGGCAGAATATGCTGATCAAAAATATTTTTAACCAAAATTGTACCATATTCTTAGAAATAAAGTTATTATCTTATCTTTTTCAATTCAATTCAATTCAATTTATTTATTCTCACATAAGTTGACAGTATTACACCAAAACACTTATGTGGTAGCTAATCTTAATCTTATCTTTTCTTATCAGCGTTACTGCTTAATACAAAAATTAATATCTGTAAGCGTTAAAATATGGAACATATTCAAGAATTATTTCAGAGATTGATCTTATTGGCGAATGAAAACTACCCTATAGTAACAGGAAAAACTTTTATTATATCGTACCAAAACGCGGACACGTTCCCCATGACATTGACTTGAATGGCGAACCAAAAAATCAATGGTACCTACATGCCCATCGTATTGTTGCGATGACTAACCGACGCTTTATATCTGCCACACTGATTTCCACATGCAATTAGGGGTGGACTCCGCTATCAAACCTACAACGACGTCTTTCATTGCTCGGTCTGCTCCAAGCTACGCGGAAAGCGTGTAATAAACTGAGCAATGGTATTTATGGCAACTGCTATCGTCGATATGTGTTTAGGGGTGAGAGTGACCGTGGTGGCAAGCGATGTTCCCATTGTGGACTAATTACACGGTACACGATGAGCGTTACGATATGCGATAACAGTAAAAGTCCAATAATGGCCGTGGCGACGCCGTTTGTGTCAACTTTGTCGCACTCCTTTAATGACGCACGACGCTATTAATTGGCCTGCGCACCTATAAATTTTGTGCCAATTTATAGGGTCAATTTATCCGTTTATCAAAAAGGGTTCTAATATAACTCGCTACGTGTACCATTATCAAAGCAGCAACGAATCTTCACAGCGAAAGGACCGTAATGGGCGCACCTGTGTGTATTCTTGTACAATTGTAGGATAACAATGCACGCAATGATCACTTTTACAATATCAAAGTACAAGTGGCACTAAATGTTCCGAAGTTCGTAAGTCATTTCCGATTGTCGGCGGCGATGAGCGATGGGCCGGCGAGTTGTGGGTGGAAACATCTCGCAACAATCGAGCTTTGTAGCGGAATTGCGTAAAAAAACGTCGTTGCGCGTTTGTCGGCGGGACGACGCGAATCGCATCCGGTCTTCCGACTTTTGTCGGCGCAACGAGCCATTGTCGCGCCCGATATTTTTGATAAAATTACGTCACACAATGACGCGGACGCTCTATAGCGTGTTGTTCGATTGTTGTAGCCTCATTGAGCGAATGATGTATGGTCGGGGGTCCATTCTGTACTCCGTTCCTTCCGATCTCATTTGGCTTGTAATTTTATTGTATAATGCGATATTTACTGAACATTAGGGAATATCTATTGCAGAAAAGGGAATAAAAGTTGAAATTACACGACGAACAACAATGAGGAATTCCAGTTGATCGATATTCGCATTAATCTTGGCAGACATTACCAATTTGTATTTCGTCTATGTCAAGATCATTTTATTTTATTGCTTTAGAGAGAGTGTAAGCGATATTATTTTAGGTATCACTATAGACAATTAAAAACCAGGTATGTGGGTCACTGATAAAAAAGCCTGATATAAAAAAAACTAAATTACACACCGGACGGCAAACGTCACAATATTTCAGCGGACCGCCTTCAACCCTTCCACTGCGCTTTGTCAGGATTAATAACCCGTAAACTGTGCGGGCCGTTCACGGAGCAATGTTACTTTTCCGATTCTACGATTGTTTTACGCATTATTAACCTGGCAATCCAATTACTCGGATAAGGAGGATGGGGTTTGTGTTTATACAGTTACGGTTATGATTTAAACTGTTTAAAGATGTATATTAATGTAACAAAACAATTATTAAAAATCCTAACGTTTAAAGGTTAGGCACATTTACGATCCTCGAATATAACACACCAAGTGATTGCAAGAGTGATTTAGTGTTGTGGCTTAAAACGAGGGCATTTTAAATGAAACCATTAAAGTAATTTATCTTATGGAAAAAAAAAATGTTGTGTAACTATAATAATAATCATCTTACGGTTATTTTTTTCGCTTCCATTGCATGGATGAAGCCCGGACTACATAACATAAAGCTTTAAGGATGATTCACGCTAGATCGTTCCGTGTCCGGGCCGGCCCGTTTTCTAGTACAAGAAATCGACGGCCGTCGCGCGTCCTGTATTAGACACATGCCTACGTCAACACACGTACTGTGTTGTGAGTTGTGACACGGAACGGTCTACTGTGAATCATCCTTTAATATAAGTTTTTCATTTCAAAATAAAGCGCACAGTACCCCATAAACAGAATCCAATAGACCCTAAAAAATCTAAAGCCAAGCAAATCCTTGTTAATTGATCGCGTTAGCCCGGCGGGTGAATGAATGTAAAACAACTGCCAGTTAGGGTGCGAACCATGATTAGGCAATATCCTGAACCCTCCGGCCTCGCCCTCCATTACGTCTTACTTAATGCGATATGGGACCTCTGGTTTTCGATGTTAGGCAATACGTTTACACGCGTGTTATACTAGAGGCAATTTATACGCATAAAACAGGGTTATAAATAGATATCATATGGCATTATGACACTCATTAATACAAAATAAATTCCACCTTTATTATACTTAACTTCAACGTTTGATATTTTCATTTCTGTTAGAAGTTACCTGTTTTACTCGTGTAAGATACTACTTTTGCCCGCGAATTCGTCGGGCAGCATAAACTCTACCTCCTATTTCCATTTTATTATCCCTTCCGGGGATGATTTTCGAGATAAAAATTGTCTATGTGTTAATTCGTGCTATAAACTCATTGTAGTCATTGTATATCTACAAAGTTTCATCATAATCATTCAAGATTGACTAACAAACATCCAAACATCTACTTAACTATTGGATTAAAGTTATAATACTTATATTTTATTTATTTTAATTTTGTTTTTTTATTAATTTTAATATTAGTATGAAAACAATATATATGGATGTAATGATATAACCACCGTTATCAATCAATCAATAATAATTTATTTCGTTCGGTTTTATTTCGGTGTGTGTTGTGTGAATGTATGTGTGTTATACTCGAGTGTATGAATTATGAAGGTTAACATTTTAATATAGTGAAACAGGCAACAATCGGCGCATTCGCCGTACAGCTAGGCTTCATGCCGCGCTAACACTTGACATAGCTATCTGCGGGACATGGCATGTGGCCTGTACTTATGTGCGAACGTGGTGTATGAGTAATCCTGTAGAAATAAACATCAAGTTGAAGCCTCTGACATTTGTCTAAAAAGCTATGACTTTACTTCGTAAACCAATTACTGTCTCAACGCTGCCTAACGAAGACAGATCATTTTGAAGGGATTTTTAATATATTTAAGATTTAATTTTAATCAGACCACCTAGGCAGCCATATTAAACGGATCCATCACGGCAGCTTTGCGGTGTCACCAGTGACACCAGTGGTGTCACCCTTTATTCGGTTAATTACACTGGCATTGTCGCAATTGAGGGTTAACTTAGCGTATAGTGTTTTTGTTTCGGTAAGCTGTTTAGTCTAGACACAACACAGATGTTGATGATGTCCTCATCTATGTGTCTGAATTGTAAAAAATAAAATGGAAATGTGTATCTGAAAAATAAAGACAGCGTAGCTTATTTGGAAGTTATAATCCTAATCAGAAATACCTAGTATTGTAGATTATTAACTAAAGGTTGAAAGTCACCCATTATGTTCTGAGCCCATTGCAGACGAGATATTTTGGCGCTAGAACAAAGTGAAAAGAGAAGTGCCGGCGATTGTCTCGCATTTATTTCTAAAATGGCGAAGTCATCATCATCATCCTCCTAGCGTTATCCCAGTACAGTTGCATCCTGAAGGATGCCTGGGGTCCGCTACCTAAAATGGCGAAGTAATTATAATAAATACTTCTTTCGTCATTGTGGAAAAAAATGCTGACTACTTTATTTTCTCTTCAATTGATTGTACCTATATATCTACATTCAATCCTCTAAAGACGCCTCGCAAAAGAGTACAAGAAATGGAGATTATGTAACTTTTCTCGTTGGAATTGTATTATAGCAGCACTTTAGCGATAAGACCGCCTGTTGTTTACCTCTAGGTTTAAATATACATACTCTGTAATAGTTCTACTTATTGAGGTGTGCAATAATAGTACATTACTTAACAAGGGCGGTAAAACAAAGAATGTCTCAGATCGCAGGTATTAGACGCCCGAGCCGAAGGCAAGGGCGATAAATATGCGATCTGAGGCTTTCTTTATTACCGCCCGTGTTAAGTACAAAATTTTATGTCACCCACTGGCCAGGAAGTGGGATTTCCCGCGCGCGGAGCGTGCGTTAATTGCCGCTTTATGGCCAGGTGTGACATAAAGAGTATTTGTATTGTATTGTATAGTGGTATATTTTTTTTTTCAATTCAATTTATTTAATTTATATGGTATCATTATAATGATATTTTAAAATTTAAGTATATCTAACTATTATGTAGACAAAAATTTTTAGGTAGGTATAATATCTCATGTTATTGAATATAAACAATATTAACCGAAAAACTATTTGACATCGGGCGTGTGTAAAGTGATATAAAGTGCGATATTTTAATAAAGTCGCACCGAAACGGCGAGAGGCGCAGATATGGCCCAGGATTACCGGCAAAGCCGAGCGTAGGTTAGCATACTACGAGGGTGCGTATGCGGTCCATGTGACAAGCTTTAGCTTGCTTGCTTTTTGCTTGTTTGCTTTGGCTTGTTTTGTTGGTAACTAAAGTTCTTGACAAAATTGACATGGCTCTTTGGTTTGGCAATTAAACCAAAGAACGAAAAAAACACGAACAGTATACTATGCACATACTATGCATTGAATTTCTCGGCAAGGCGGGTCCAAATGACAGACTTTACCGTTGCGCAGCGCGATGCACAGTGGTGTTTGTGGCGTCTGGACTACAGTTATTTTCCATCGAACCTTAATAAATCGCCTTTAATAGGTCAGTACTTAATTTTGATTTGTTAAATTATTAGTAGCGCTAGCCATGAAGACCACTAATCAAAAACGATATATATGAGGTTCCTTTTTGTCAGGTACATACCTAACTGAAAGGATTCCTTTTAATATTGATTTTAATTGAACCCAAAATTCGTAATAACTACGTGCTACGGCGGCCGTCAAGGTTTACAATCATATGCTAGAAGAGTTATACCTGCGGGGTAGTTATGTAACTGTTTTGAACGGTGGTACGTACGATCTAAATGTCAAATCCTATACTAAAAATTACATTAAAATATGCCTACCATACATTCGAAAAGTTACGTGATTACCGCGCCGTTTGATTAAAGCGACGAATACGTAATCCTTACAACTCCCAGTCGTGTTGCGCTATAGTTTTTCAGGGAAATCGCTTCCACTTCTCACTTGTAACAACCCTAACAACAGGGGCGATTTATCCAACACAACAATCAAAATGTACTGGTGGTTTTAATATTGTCAACGATTTATAAGGATAAGTCGTGAGAGTAAATATTAAATTTGTTAACGATACTCCGAGATTAAGTGGGAGGGCCCGTCTTATTGGTCTCGAGGGTGGAATCGAATATGTTACTGGAACCAATTGCATTTGAGAATAATAGTTTGATTAGATTAGACTGTTACGGAATTATCTTGCTTGTATATAAATAGACATACTCGTTGATAGGTACTTTGGATAATGTAGAAACGTGTGGCTCATAATGCTTATAAAATGAAGTCATCTACGCTGTTTACAACGCTAATGCATTTACAATTTTACATGTTTTGTGGCACGTTTTCACGTCTTGACATAGTGCATATGTGTGTTTGAATTATGGATTTCAATGTGTTGCTTAGATCAGCTAATTAATATTATGCCAAAAAGGGCGCCAGCATTGACCATCAGGCGCCTAAACAAGAAATTCTGCGATGCAACCTAACCTATCATATCATATACGTTTGTGAGGCTGGAAGTAAGATCTATAAAAAATCCCTGTTTGTAATTTGAACCTAATGAGATGGCAAACTTAACAGCCCCTACAATTGTATAAATGTATTTTTGTGTAGTATGGTGCGTTAAGAATTACATGATTAGTAAGTTTTCGTTCCTTACTAATATGTTATAGTGGCTAACTCATAAACTGTACGTTCTGACTCCGTGTTCCGGCTATAAATCACCGACTACAAGTCGATCACCTGAAGTCTGAAGGCTTAATGATGCGCCGGTCCAGTATCGACGTCCGCTTTGTTACGCCGTTGGAGGCCGAGGGCCCCTACTAAGGAATCTCTAATCATTTCATGTTATGTCATGAATAAAGATCATCAAGAACAACGCATAACGTCTGAACTTAAGAAGAAAAAAGTTTTAGGTCAAGAAAATTCGCATAACTGTAGGCGAAATACACAAACTCACTCAATCTCACTCATCGAAACAGTGTCTTTTCAACTCGTCTACTACTAAGCTTTCGCGTGCAGCGCAGGTTTTTTGGAGATTTATTTGGTTGATCACACACCCAGTGAAATAAACATCAAAATCAGATTCATAACACCGCATTTTGAACAAGCCAATTTCATAAGAAAACAAGAACTTGATGTATTGATGTATCCAATTTCATAAGGAAACAAGAACGGACGCCCACATAGACAATGTGCATGTATAGCTCAACACACAACCATGGCTCACCCGCGCTCGTGAGATAAAAGTTCTCTCCCTAAATCTCACATTGTTAACTGACCTAGAAATGTTCTAGAATAAGCACTTTATGTATGCCTACTGTACATGATCACTAGCCGACTCGATTGCCCTTATATTAGTTATTGCTGTCTTACGCACATACATCCTAATTGTTAAACCAGTTTAATGACTGACATTTTTATATTTATTTACTATTTAATTTTACAACTTCATTTCACAATTTTAATTTACAATTTATTTTACGATTTAATTTTACAATTTTTTCTCAATTCTGTTTTACAATTTGATTTTACGATTTCATTTGACATTTTGATTTTGCAATTTGATTTTATTTATTTTTTAAATGTTTTTATCAATCAAAGTTTCTTTTTACCATTAACATTGTCATCACTTATTTATTACTTTAAATTCATAATCCTTTATATTCCGACGTATGCTACTCGTATGACATGATAATGTACAGTCAACCAATTTAATTTCTGGGCCACTTCGTACCTTGTCACAGTGACATTTATAAAGATCTCGAGCGGCTTTCATATTGATTGTCACTGTGACTAGGTACGAAGTGGACCAGATATCAATTTGGTTGACCGTACCTACTAACATTACTTTGTAAGCATCTACTAACAATAATGATCCAAGTTGGTCTCGAAATAAATGAAATTGAAATTGAATTGAAAGTACCCTTATGCATATTGTACCTTGTACCTACAGTAAATATGTATACCTTTCATAAATGCATTTCCTCCAGACGACAAAACACCCCAAGTCCCCGAGCGCCCTCATAGTAAGAGCGTGATGGGATTATTGCCGTGCAATATCCAGCGCCATCCATCCTCATTACCCGCCGGCATCATTATACACAATAGCTTTAGCGAGACAGCGGGACTTCACTACTACCTGGTTTAGCATTTGTTTTTCCAGCCTAACTGGCTGGTAGGAAAGTGACGACGAAGATGAGTTCTGGAAAACAAATTTGAATTCGAATGAGATTTTGTTTTATTAAAGCTCTCTGATTAGAAAGTTACATACACAATGAAGTGTTAGCGTTACAGCGGGACATCACTACTATCTGGTTTAGCATTGGTAATAACTGACTGGAAAGAAAATTCAATAGTGACGAGAAAGGCGAGTGCCAAACGAAGTTTAAAATTGGAATGATGTCTATAGTTAAATCGGGGAACTTTGGGCCCTAACTGAATACGCTAACTAGTGGTCTGAGCTTTGTTATGCCTACCAAAAAACACAGTTGTTCTTAGTAAAAACAATAAACTTTTTTTTTTGAGTTCTGGCGTTTTGCTGAGACGATGTTGCTCGTCCAAATGTGGCAAAATTATGCAAAATATACAACACAACAACGAATGCCTATGACCACAAAACGACGAATATTATTCAAATAATGTTGTACTTATTCGTTTATACGACTTTGGTATACTTAAGTACCTACTTAGATATTCAAGTATTCAAGTATTTATTGCACTCATGTTGTTACAAATACATAGGTGTTATATGTTAAAATATAAGTATCAAACATGAACCCTGTAAGGGCATCGCAAGATATGGATTTTGCTGTAGTGGAATCATTCTTGTAACGCGCCACAGACGTCGAAGTACCAATGTTCACATAAAAAATAGGAAGACGCAGAATACATAAACGGTACAAGACATAGACAACGACGCGACGACTTGTTTTAGTTGTTTTAATAACATCGATCTTACGTAAACAATGCACATAAATTTTCCAGCAATGGAAATAAAGCTGCCTCGTAAGACTTCCTCGTAAGTATGCCTGGTACATACACACATACATAAATCTTCACATATTAATTATAAATTTCCTCAATCTCTTGTGTAACTATGGACAAATTTACAAAATAAACTTTGCGGCGAACGAAATAGAGTTCAAAGTGTATAATCGAAGACGGAGAGTTAAGCGTTTCAGTAAGTTATCAGTCGATATTGCCTGCTGCCGTAAGAGAAACAGCCAACCCTTGGACGCCTCGTTATTGAGCTCTCACTCCCGTGTCTTCTATCCCGCTTGCTCTAATGCGGAGCAACGGAGCCTTCAGCCCACGCTATCTCCCTCTAGTTTCAATTTACTCGAGACGGATTTTCAGGCCTTCATAAGATCGCTTAGGGAAGTATATGCAAAGAAAGAAGATGTTTCAAGTGCTTATGTACCTGGTACTTATTTGTACTCCTTTTTAACAATAAAATTCAGGTAATTTCAGGCAATTTGAAAATTCAAAAAGTGTCCTTGATTTTTCATACAAGTTTTCTGTGTCAGTTTTGTGACGAGCCTGTAAACTGTATGAAAAAAGCGTCACAAAACTGACTTTTTACTGGGGGACACTTTTATGGGGGACTGTGATTCTGAGTCCGAAAACCCAAAATTACCTAGATCCGGAAAAAAATGTAGGTTTGTTTTATTGGAGAATTAATAGCGATCTGTGGAGTTTATTAGGTTTTATTTAAATACCTATCCTGGATGTTACAGTCTTATGTTTGTTTTGATTTCCGCTATATATGAATGTACTGTACCTACCGTGTCCTTGGGATATGCAGTAAAAAGTATTTGTATTGTATTTTATTTTACTATCTAGCATATACTACGTCCCTGATCCGTTAGGTAATAGCGACGACAGCCTTTTGTTCTTGTTAGATTGTGAGTGCGCAGCCCGTCTCGCTTGCACGCAATGGCGGCGCGTTTATCAACTTCTTTACTGAAACTGAAGCGCTTCGCTGAAAATGTACTCCGTCTTAGTCCGTCGGGATCCCAGGGCAGATAACAAAATAATGGCATTGTATATTTTTTTTGCCGGGAGAGGACGGCTTAATCAACCACTGCATTTTATTCCCAAAAAATAGTGAACCGCGGTCACTGAAGATATTTCAATATTTTCAATAAATTCATAGCTTAGAAAGTTATGACTAATGACGCACCTTAACTGTTTTGCATTACCGTTTTGCATCATTCTGCGCGGCCGACTCGTAGAATATTTTGCGCGACCGTTGCGCTTTTGGTGGCAAAATCTACGGCCTGACCCATATGGTCATTAATAGAGTTAAGAAAAAAGTAGCGGAGAGTTAGGTTACCTAGGTTATATAGGTTATAGGTTTACGCGGGCTAGTTTTCCGCAACTCGACGTCGAACGCGCCTATTTTGCGTGGAGGTTACCTAATACTAATAGTGGCAAAATCTAAGGCCTGATCGACTCTAAATACTAGAGAAGTTACTTTCTGTCGCGACTTGATAAAGTGACGGATGCTTTATCTTGTCGTTTATCACGTGATAACCATGCGTACAATACCTACGTGGCCAGCTGTCGTTTGAGCCTCCGTTATTTATGAGACCATTTTCGAGGCCCGGAGGCGGGCTAGCCATCATTCAGAAGTGGGTGTGATGCGGTCGCAAAATATACAAAGCGTGCGGAATGACAGATTGTACCTTTGAGATTCACCCTTATGCAACGATGCCCTGAAAATAATCGAAAATAATGTTAAGGCTATATATCGATTGAAAGAGACACCCTTTGTTTTTCGCTCACGACAAAACGGGATGCAACCCTCTCCGAGAATGGCTTTTTAGACAAATGTCTTTAAATATCTGACTGTGTGCAGGTTTATTAAATTTCCTCTTGTCAGTACCTAGATGAGGTAAGATACCATCATATTAACTTAATCGTGTCTTTTAATAATGCGTTGTTTTAGTAGGCTGAGGAAAAAAAGAAAATATAGACTCGAATTTGGATTTATTTTCTATCGAGAAAATTTTAAGCAATCATGTTTCGCTATTGTCAGTACCACAATCATATAGTCAAGTATCATATATCTGAAAATCAGCCCCTACTGTTTGCTAATCTGGGCAGGACAGCGTTTCGAAGTCTCCGCGGATGAGACTAGCTCAAAACGCCAAACTGGCGTAACCCTGAGTAGGCCTTTCCTCAATAGTGCGTGGATACGTAGGCTGAAATTAATAGCTTCTTGTAACACCAACGTTATAAAGTTTGACCAATATCTGAGTCATAAATATCTGAACAGTACTGGGAGCATTGATAATGTAAGAGGATCTTATTTTTGTTCCAGGTTTTCTACAGTATGTACAGATGCATTTTCGAATTGGCGTTGGACAAGGTAAATGCCCTAGTTGCGGTTTTCAATCTTACGTAATAATAATAGGGGCTAACCATAATAAATGTCTACTATTGTGTATAAGGTGTCAACCGTTGGTACGTTCACCTTATATGATATATTTATTTTTAGGGTTCCGTACCCGAAGGGTCAAAACGGAACCCTATTGGTGACGCCCAGACGTCCGTCCGTCCGTCCGTCGTCTGTCACACAGGTTTTACAGCCAAACGGTTGTAGCTACAGGCTTCAATTTTACATAGTATAAGTATCTGGTTGGCCCAAAGCCGTACAAATAGTCAAAACTTATTTTTAAATGTTTTTAAAGAGCTGGACCCTCAAACAGCTAAAGAGGGGCGCGAAATAAAAATTTTATCCTACCCTATCGAGTGGGGTGTCGTTGTATAGGGTTCATTGAGTAATACTTACTATATTTTTAATTTAAAAAAAATATTGGAAAACAAAGGAATGAGAAGTCACCAAAGTCAGCTTTTTTTACGAAATTTTGTTCCGAAGATTTTTTTAATTTCTCAAATACCTGTAAACTTCAAATTTGGTAATAATGTTTGTTATTACGTATATTTTACCAACAATTACTAACATATGATAAATTAGATTTTTGCTTTGAAATTTCCTTATTTTTCCTATAAAAACAAACTTTCTTAACTTTGCGGTCGGTTCGGAACCCTAAATGTGCGAAGTATGACTCGCACTTGTTAACATTTAAACACTGACACTTAAGATGCAATATACATACATAGACTGCTAATAACCTTTTCCTTTTAGGTTTTGCCAGAGTGGACGCTCGAGCCGGGCGTGCAGCGGGGCGTGCATGTTAAACAATTGAAACTCATACTGGTGTATCATACATACGTTAGATTACAGTTATATCTAGCCACGTTCAGTTCAAGTGTGTCCAGTCCTGTTTGAGTTATCTATGTTTGCGTACTCTAATCTAACGCGTTTTGTTTATTAGCATTTTTACAATGAACATTATGTATACGTAATACCTACCTAATAACATCATTTATAAAGAATTAGTAATCAATTCAATGTTTTAAGTCAGCGTAGGTCCTACGCTGACTTGATATTGATTTGACACACATCCCGTAAAAAAGAACCTATGGAACCAGAATACTGCAAACTATATTCTTGGATAGGGACAAGAGATGGGATGTGGAAGTGTAGCGAGCGGCGGTAAGTAACATATTGATATAAAAATCTGGAAAGTAACAAATCTGTGGAGATGAAACATTCCCAAAATACTTTTGCTAATAAAAATATATCTTATCAGAAATATACTTGTCAAAACGAATTATTTTGCAAATGCACGGGAAATTAATGTATTCCGATTTTATCGTCAATCTTACGATGTTTTGTTTTAATATCGTATTGATATATTCGTGTAGTATGGACACGATAAAAATCAGTCCAATCACTTCAACATGCGTCACCACGGTATCAATATATACATACACTTAAGGTAATTAACCTAAACACAATGACTTGCATTCCGACCCATTGTTATCAAAAAATATGCATTAGTTAGGTCCTGTTTAAACTTAAATCCATATATAGGTACTATTACCCCACTACTTGAAAATAAAAACAATATTTGAAATTGTTAGCACCTAATTGTTATTATTTCTGCAATTGCTAATGTCATGCTCATGTTCACAGGATGCTTAAATATTTTTAACAGATTTGGCTGACGCACAACGCTCAACCAACGCGCAACGAATAGTGTACGTATACTTACTTAGGCTGGGTTGCACCAAACCGTCTGTAATCGTAAGCGGTGTTCGTCAAATCTGATTGTATGGAAAGTTTGACAAGTTTCTATGGAATGACAGCTGCCGGCGCCATATTTGACGATGACCGGTCAGTGTTCGTACGTTGGTGCAACTGGCACTTAATGTCGCGACAGTACGTCTGGCACGCCGTTTTTATTTTTTTTAATTAAAACATTGTCGAATAAAATTGTGTCTATCTACACTATATAGGTAAGTATGTACTTACATAAATCGATTTGACGTAAGGTTACTCTGAGGGATTAAACTGTAAACGCATAATCATTTAGCGACAACAACATACTACAGTGAACTCCTACGATGACTTCAAGAACCACAATTTGTCGTTATACTTACTAAGCACGGTCATCGCAATAATTTATTAGCGTACTTCGACAGTGAAGCGGAGTGTGGTCCATTCAAGATCATCCCTCATTGTGCTATTGTCAGTCCGTCACTGTACCCAAACATTTATTCTCTCCGGCCGTTAGAAAAAATCAATGTTTACCTTTATACTCGAGCGCATATTTTTATACAAAGTGTGGTTTCATAATGAGAAGCGTTTACAGAATAACGCCTGTCCACAAAGGTGGGCTGGAATTAAAGGTGTTGTGATAAATGGAACGCGGCTGGAATGCAAGAAAGTACAGTACAAGACAGTTTTGGTACTTATTTATGTACCTAATGACATATTTTTTTGGTCAAAATTGACACAATTAGTTAGGTAGTCTGTGTTTATCAAGTGAATATTGGAAAAAATATTCTTGGAGCATGTACCTATGCTGTAATGTAGGTTGTTTCTTAATGGTCATGTAGTCATGTAGAGTAGCAAGCGCGCTTATAGTGTAAGTTTTCCATTTCCCTGAAAATTTCTTCTACGTCTTCATACCATCTTGAATATTTCCGTTATGCCGTATCCTATCTAAACAAGTTGGGTCCTACTACTTGGGTACTCATTAATCTCGTTTTGATTATTCACTGGCTTTTATCGTTGCCTACTTGCTCTTTTTATTGAGATGGCGAGTTTTTGTCCGACATTAAACTATTAGTATGTAAAACCCGTGCTCTGTGAAGATTAAAAATAATTTATTTGACCGTCAAAAAACGAGAACAGTGTCTATTATCGCAGGCTCGGAGAAATGTTGGCACGATTCGCCGGCACCGAATACAGGAACGCGTAACTTACTGAAACTGTCGTCATTGTAACAATCAATCGGGATATATCTACATTTGTCAGGCTGCCAATGTTCTGTTATCACCAGTACTTGGTAATGACTTTGTGTTACGGTCTAGAAATAAATTAACGCTAAGACTGTACGTTGAGATACATAGACCCGATCTTCGTGTGCATCTGGTAAATCTTTTAATTTATAAACAAAGAAAAGTATAAGAAAATCGAAAACAAAGCTTCTCTTCTCTTCTCTTCTCTTTCAGCATATTTGCGTCCACTGCTGGACATATGCCTCTTCCATGCCTTTGCCTTTGCTTTTTGTTTTTTGCAAAACAAAGCTTGATCTCTAAAATTAATTAAACATTGTTCAAGAGCACCTTTAACTACTCGAGTTGAGAGTAGGCCCATATCGATCCATACTTAAATTTTTTCACACATAAAGTAACGTAAATATTAAGGCAGTACCTACGACTATGAAAAATGATTTAGATATTATTTTTAAATACATTTCAAAAAATATTAACGATCTTTCCTAAATTCATTACTACTAAAACGTTTTAAGCATATCTGTAGCAAATTTCAAACACAAAAAGTTTTTCTCATTTAATGAAACGGTTAATCGCAATCATTAGATAATTAGTGCCGTACGTACTTCCCAGGTACTGTACACCGCACAGCTACTGAAGGCTCTCTGGGTGGCCACACTTAATTCGGCTCATTGTGGGTGAACACAGCCACCGCACCGGACACTTCCGAACGGATGTGGCCACATCAATGGACATTTAAATACGCTACACTATCGAAATATGTAGTTACTATATGAATCACTTTTATAAAACGAGAAAAATTTGACGTGTAAATGTAAGCTAAGTACCTACGGTTACGGTTACACGCGGTATTATTTGCCGCAATATCAACTCAAGACTTCATCGCAACACTAACTACTTTAGGCATCTCCGCATCTGTATTTCGTAACCGCTGTAAGACAAAATATGATGCAAACAGTTTAAGTACATATACATAACATAAGTAAATAAATTGTCCGAGAAATGTATATTTTTGTTAAAAACACAACCTAACATCTGTTTGCAAAACATACAAACCTTCTAGATTATCCGTCTCACGAAACTGTTTGACTATCATTTTATACCCTGTTCAACAAGACACTTTTGTGTTTAGCAATACTGAATAGACTTTTATCAGTATTTGTATCTAACACCAGATAACTAACGTGTCAGAACAAGCAATGGTCCAATCCTCAACATCTGTTGACCAAATTACCTCATCCTTGCCATGTGGCGCTTTGTTCTTCGCAAACAATTGTGTTCTAACAAACAAAAAGAAGAATAAACAAGTGAAGTCGACACTTAATAAACTATAACTGTGCAGTCCAGCGTGGGAAACACGTGGCCCAGTGATTCGCATCCGGATCGGTACCTGACTTTGACTAGGTTTTTTTGTCACGTTGTAAAACACTCCTTACTCCAAATGGGTCCATTGAAATGAGTGTGTTTGGAGTGTCCGCCTTTTCACTCGTCAATGGGCTAAGAGTGAACGTTTGAGGAATTACTCATCTGCCCCCCGGCGAGTTTTTACTTCAATTAACTATTCACAGTTTGGGTCATTTGGAGTTTGGAATAAATCAGCAAAATCGGGGTAAGTTGAAGGTTACACCTTAAATCCATAAATTGTAAGACACTCTATTTCTATGAGTATCTTTTTAGTTATCAGCACACATAAGTAATGTTGTGTTGCGATTTTCAATAACGTAGTCCTAGTAAAAATTATAACCCGTATGCTGCGATCTACACTTGACCGTGGTAGCCTTCATTTCCAACTCTTGTCTCTTAGTTGAAAAAAAATAGAATACATGTACTCGTATATGTACGTATATTGTCTGAGTTCCAAACTGGCATGGACAAGGTGATCAAACATATTTGAGCACGACTTTATTGTTAGGACATAAATTCAGATTTTTGTTAACCTTTGGGAACGTACTTACATGTAGGTAGTATTTATAAACTCGACTGTTCCTTTGTGAATTGACAATTATAATAGACTGTATAAATATGAGTTGATAGTTGGAATAGCTATAAAATATCTCTTCTTTAGTCCTTCTCTATGTAAATTCAGTATTTTCTCTCTAAAAAACACGCGTACTGTAACTTGCTACTTTTACCTATACTTACATACCTACCTACCTTACATACCTAGTAACTACGTAAGTAAAAAGTAGATTATTGTAATTGGGTGTGTATTGTCAGACAGGCTAAACGAATGAAACGTTTTTTGCATAAAAGTCATCACAGATAATTGACGGCAAAGAGTGAGTAAAATTGGGATTCATTCATAAATTTCGCCTACCTGCGCATACGCTGCACGTAGTAATCCTTATGAATGGACATAGTTATGAATGGAGGTGTCCAGGGATACTCTTCCGCCTGCTCAATGCCGTGGTCTCGGACCAATTTCACGCATCCACGCCGTTGCATAAAACTGCATTTGAATCCCGAACACAAACATATCCGTGTAATCAGGCCTTATAATTGTATAAAAGTAACAAGACTAGTCAGCCACACGAAAACAGTTCTTAAAACACCTACTTACAGTCTTTGCCGTAAAACATTTTGTAAATTTGCAAGATTTCATACGCGGATTTCTTTAATTCCCCCGCGATTTGCTAGGAATAACAAATCATATGAATGAACGCCTTGCTTGAATGAGTGAATGGAAACATGGGATCGATTGAGTTTATTTACTCAATGAACTGCCATTTTAGGGGAGAATTACAAGAATACGTGAATTGTTGGCAAAGCTCCTGTTATTATTATTTAATCTTTATTACAAACAAATAAATACAGTAGAATTCTGAACAATGTTAGCATGAAATTTAACCGAAACGTAGGTACCAGGAATTATTAACCTATGGTATGGTATGTGTTTAGTTCAGTCTCTCATTAATTTTATTCCTAAATCAAGTATATCAACCTACGAAGCAGACGACGGGTTCAGTAAAAAGCAGATAGGTATTTCATTTCAACTAAGAAAGGTAATGGCGTTGTTAGTTGTTAATGAGTTTAGGTGTTAGGTATTACCTACTTAGGTCTTGAGTTTTCGTAGGTAGCAATGAAAGTTTTAATCAAGGTATTACTTGTCACTTATATTAAATTGATAAACGTTATCAAACAATACATAAATACATTAAATCATTGCTATCAGTATTGCTTATTATCTTTAAATATTGTAAAAGTACTCAACAATAATATAGATCGTATCAGTTTCTTATCAAAACAATACCTAGGCACTTGTAATATTCATGTGAAGGTTTCTTATTAGGTAGATGTGTCTTATATATGTATGTAACATGGACAATAATTGCACAATTAATTATATAACAAGCCAACACAAACTCTTGTTCAAAAGGTTATAACTAGGTACACGTACAGTATGTAAAAAAAAATAGTTTACCATTATTCAACACGATTATTTGCATATTAATGTTCGAAAGTGGTGGACCACTTCTTCACTGATTGTAACTTTCCTTATTATTAATATTACAACAATCATAATAAAATGTATCCCTCAGGAATGCAATAGACGAAATTATAAAAACAAGTGGCAACATAAACATCCTCTTCGACCGACGTTTAAAAAAATATATTCTGACATTTCGGACCTCCAACGAATGCTAAAAAATTAAGCGCGTCTATATACTGTATCCATTGACATCGGCGACAGTCTGTCTGCCCCGAATAGCTGCCTATTCAGCCACATACATTCACGGTTAATTTTTGCTACTACTAATGCCTTTAGTAGCGTTGCCTTGACGTGGGTCCTTTCCGGTGGCTACAAAGGACAAGTAATTATAAGAATTACGCGTCGCTGTCCTCTAAAAGGCCCTCCACTTTGGCTTCCGAGTTTCAAAGAAACGCCATAGATATAATATGGGATTAGCTTAATATAGTTAATTCATAGAAATATCACAGTACAGGACGGACGCCCGTGACGATGAGTTATAACGAGATATATTTCGTATGATAAAAACTAGTAACAGATTTGTTTTTTGCAAACAATCAAAGTTTTTTGGTAAATTGAGGTCCGGCGTCGCCCCCCGCTGTCATCTAATTCTCCCTCACTAAAACTTTTTTCTTCGTCTCACTCTGTATTGTCCCAAATCTTGATTTAAGGTGCCTATTTTAAGTTAGTAAATAATAAAATTTGTATATTCGTTTGATTTTTTAAATTTATTCCAAAAATTTTACGGTACACTTTTTACATTAATTTCGCCACACAAAGGTAATGTTTATTGACGATTTACTCACTTTTATGACACTAATGCGTTCGTTCGATTTGGTTTCGATTCGTTCATTCGTTTAAGTACCTATCAATACCATTTGTATCTAAATTAAAATACATGAATCAATTAACAAAACATGACGAAGGCAGTAATGAAATATAAATATTTAGGTAGTTAAATATGTACCAATAGCTTTCGCCCGCGACTTCGATCCCGTAAACTCCCTATTTCATTTCATCTCTTCGACGGATATATGGCTCGCAAATCCGAATTTGGATTTAAATGTTCGGTCGCACTGTGTGCAGTATAACTGCCCATGAGAATTTATTTATTCATTTATTTCAGGCAACAAGGGCCCATAGATAAATACCTTATAGCTAACATACATATAATTATATACTATGTATTATTATTACTTTTAGTGTAAAAAATATGAGTTCTTAAGTTCCAGGTGTTTAAGTCGAGCATCTTCAAAAGAAGCTACACCTTTCCGAACTCTAATTAAATAACTGAAACCAAATAAGTAGGTACTTAGAGTCAGCCATAAAATTGGTCTACCACTTTTCGGCTCTATGAAGTATAATAATAAAGTTAAGAAGTGGTAGACGACTTTTTAGGCTGACTGTACAATTCCTCTGAGTTTAAATACACGAAGTACGTAGTTAAATCTTAGGGAATAATCATATTTACAAATTATTTAAAGGTTTGATGGTCAGTTTGATATACAAATTAAATTCTATAGACAGTCATTAGCGCCCTAGTGATGTCGAAACAGTCCTATTCAAGCTCGGATTTATTAAATGGCTTGAGTGAATGCATGTAGAGTGATGGTATGAGATTGATGAGCTTGAGCTACTGGGCGGTCGAATAATGAAATAATATTTAGATATTATTTCATTATTCCTCGAGGTTAGCCTCGGTAGCTCTACTGTGCGCTCTCACGAATTATTTAAATGTCATTACACTAAAGGCGTTCAATACTCAGGTGTCTACTTATTCGTTTCATAACCTGCAATTAGGTAGTCGTGTTACATTATATTAAGCTGTGCACCGAAAAATATATCAATCGACCATACTAAATTTAATACAACACTGCAGGAAATTAGCTACTTAAGACTTGAGTTCAGTTTCTGAGTGAGCGCGAAGCGAAACACGAAAAATAAGCATTTCCCATACCTAAGTACATTGTAAGTGGTAAAAAAGGCATGTCAAGTAAAACATCCCATATTTTATGGTTCCCAGACTTCAATAACAATGCACTTTATTGCACATCTTAAAAAATAACACAATTCAGAGCATAAATCTCAAAGTAGATGTAAACAAAATGCGGTTTTATCGCTAAAGTGCGATCTCTTCCAGACAACCTTGATAACCTAGATACTTAATGCAACATATTCATCAATTTCAGTAGGTGAGCTGACCCGAAATATACCAACAACATCCGTTTCATCACTAAACATAACCCTTCATAACGGCCGCGTCCACTACCTGTATTAAATCTGGGTGCGCTCATCATAGAGCCATCAGCGCGATAAGGGTGATTAATCATCGCCAACACGATGAGGATGACCATTAGCCACTGCTGACTCACGCCATGGTAACCAGGAAGCCGGGGTTTCAATGGACTATCAACTTAAATGGCGGCTACACCGTTTAGTTGTAAAGCTTTAAGCGGTAAATAATTAATGCGATTTAGGATGTACTTATGCTTTAAACTTAATGCAACGGTGATTCAAAAAATTAAACTGCAAGTGGCATTTTGCACAACTCTAGCAAAGCGCGTAAACTCGGCTTTTTCAAAACTCATATCATATCATATCATTTATTTATTGCTAACCATGGTATTACAAGATGTGCAGCATGGACCCTGTCAGGGAAATGCAATAACCTATAATTAACTTAACCTATAACTTAAAACTAGAATTTAAATTTTAGAATTTAATTAACCAATGAGAACGTGATACATAATGATATCTAACTTTATAATTTCTAAGTTACATATTGATATATTCTTTCATGGTGTAGAAGAAAGCTTTCGATAAAAGATAATTCTTTAATTTTGTTACAATAAGTGTATATTTCTGTTCATCAGATATTTCTCTACGTAAGCGATTATAATATTTTTATTGACATGGAATGTGGTCCTTTTGTGATCATTTTAAGTTTGGTTATTGTAGTTTGCACCAGTTTTTTTCTGGGTCGCAAATTATGGGTTCCTGTACACAGCTCTTTCGCTTGAGCGTAAAGACTAGGGTGTTTCCGCATGAATTTGCATGCTTCTAGAATGTATAAGGATATCAGTGTGAATATTTTTAGTTTGGCAAAATACGGTCTACACGATTCGTCATTTTGTATATTACTTAAGATCCTGATACATCGTTTTTGTATTAAAAATAATTCGGGAACATCAACTATTGCCCCATAAGATAATTCCGTATTGTAGCCAAGCTTGTGCAAGTTCAAAATTATAATTAATTTATTCTTCAATTTAGGCATATTAAATGCACCTATGAATGTCAAAAAGCTACCACCGGTTCGTAAAAAATGAACTTCTACCTCGAGAAGAACCGGCGTAAGAAACTCGGCGAGGTGTAATTTTTTCAAAACAATATACAAGTACCTACCAGTGGCGGAGCGTCCATGCAACTCGATTCCCACCGGCTTGCCTAATTTTCAGCCAGTCCACTTCTTTTACTACGGCTCATCATGAATCATCATCATCATCTTAAGAGCCGAGCTCTTGTCGGTGCAGCTTGATGCAGTTCTCTCCATCTTTGTCGGTCCGAGGCCAGTCTCTTGACGTCCTGATACGACACGACATCCACATCCTCCTTTATCTGATCTGGTCTTTATCCTTCATCATGAATAAGAAAGGCTAATTATTTCCGGCTTCCCTAAGAAAATTTTCGACGCGCCGCCACTGGTACCTACAAAGTGTAAAAAATGACAGTATTACAATTCTAAAAATAGTATTTTACTACAGTTTTTAGTGAACCAGCGACAAAACTCCCAGTAGCTCTATTCCACTGACACCTCAGATTCGGTTGAAGCCGCTCAACCATCCTATTGCTTTATTGGACCGCCGAATAAAGCCACGATCAGATTTTTAAAAAACTAGGCTTTCATTTAATCGCGGGATCTCATTGTAGACGATCGTGCTAATAAACTATGTAGTAATTACAGAGCGCATGACAAATTTTGAATGTTCTAGTTGACAAACTATTGGAAATTAGAATATTAGAGAACATTCTAGTATACCTACATGAGTACCAACTATTAACTGTGCTGTGACTCTTGGAAACCTATGTGTACCTAGTTATTTTTAGGGCATGTTAAAGCATATCACCTTATCCTCTGTTCCACTCTGGTGACGTTTGTGGTATTTCGTGACAACAATAATTCGTGCCTCTAACTGACAAGTATTGATATCTACTCGTAATAAAGCTGTTACAATTCAGGAGGCCACAATTGGCACACGATCACTTCATCGCCCGTATTATTTCACTATGTACGAAACGGAAAGGGATAGAGACAGTTTATCACGCAGCTGGACCGTTTTTCTGTAGCCACGTGTGCTCAAGTAGGTGTAATTTTCATTAACCGCTATAAATTTTAACTATGTTGGTGGCATAGCACAATGATACTCGATTGCTCATACGGTGGTCGTAAGACTCGTAAGTAAGTAAGTCGTCACTCATTAATCGCCGGGTGTGACGTCTCTTTCACAACAACCAGCGGGGCGCCAATGTGCCAAGAACCGGAATTGCTCCATATTGGTATTATTTCGGGCCAATCAATTTGCCACTTCCGGTGCGTGATACAAATGCACAGAAATACTCTTATAGATAATGAATACAGGAATCGATGGCATACTTTTGCCAGTTGCCATAAACATTTTGTTCAATACATCTGGCGTAAAATGCAATATTTTTTTTCTTTATATCAGTGCTTTTATTGCAATTACACTTACAACATTAATGTGATTTTGAGAAGCATTTATGAACGCTGAAAAATCTCTATATTTTTAGATAGGATTTACGACTTAGGTTTATAAAATTATGAAATTTGGCTTTGTGTTTTTATGCTATAAAACATATCGTAACCCGTATATAAGAATCGTATTATCCTTATGTATACTCCTAGGGTAATTTATAGACGTGGTACGAATGCTACAATAAGTGTATTGGGCTACTTTGGCTCTTACTACGTAACTATATAATGACGACCGTTTTAGCTTAGTTGGTAGCACTGGTAGTGACCCTGCCTACGAAGCTGGAGGTCCCGGGTTCGAATCCCGGCCAGGGCATTTATTTGTGTGATGAGCATGAATATTTCTTCCTGGGTCTTGGGTGTTTTCTATGTATCTTAGTATTTATTTATCTATATAAGTATGTATATCGTCGCCTAGTTAGTACCCATAGT
Source organism: Cenopis cana (assembly GCA_951800055.1). Classification (NCBI taxonomy): domain Eukaryota; kingdom Metazoa; phylum Arthropoda; class Insecta; order Lepidoptera; family Tortricidae; genus Cenopis; species Cenopis cana. The sequence goes on along the minus strand of OX637486.1, from coordinate 6,504,414 downwards.
ACAAGCTTTGCTTAGTTTGGGACTAGGTTGATTTGTGTAAGATTGTCTAAAATATTTATTTATTTATTTTATTTATGTTACGTTTACGTTATATCGATAATCAATTAATCATCGATAAAAACCCTATGCTCTTGAATAAAATTTTGTAAATACGTGTGTTGAGCTCGGTTTCTTTGACATGCAGAAAAGAAGAAAATGTAGGTTGAACCTCAACTTTGCCAAGCAAAATATGTGAGGTGTAAAAAATAAAAACTTCGCATGTAACTGTATCACCTGCCCTGACCACGCACACCCATTTCAATATTTTCAATCACGTGAACATACAACAAAGTGACCAACGTCAATGTAAGTTTAAATTGAACAGGCAGAGGCGGGCCGCGTATCGATTTACTGATTTAGCTCCCCCTGTAGATAACGGTGACAGGTACCCACGGTGCGTCTTTTCGATTCAAATTATAAACCATACTATAAACTGCGAGGGATTTGGAGTGAATGAAAAGGCGGAAGACGTGTCACGAAACGTCGCCTCCCAATAGCTTGAGAGGCGAAGTTACCGAGTAGTTTGGGTTAGAGATAAAGGAAGAAAATTCAGGGTCGAGGTAAGTTGATTTATTTGTCTCTAACTACAACCTAGAACATCATCATAACACTTACAAAAGAACAATTTCAAGGAACGGCGAATATGATGTAAACGTTAGCGGTGGCGGTGGTTAACAACGTGGCGGTTAAAAGCGGTGTTAGTGATGGCCGGCGTTCGGGGCCGCCGAATACTGTAGCAGAGGCGGCTAGGGGCCGCGGAGCACCGTAGCGGAGGCGGCTAGGGGCCGCGGAGCACTGTAGCAAAGGCGGCTAGGGGCCGCGGAGCAGGACAGCAGAGGCGGCTAGAGGCCGTGGAGCAACAGACGCGGCAAGGAGCCGCGAGCCCGTAGTAGAAGAGGCTCAGGGTCTCTGAGCACCGTAGCCGATGTGGTTCAGTTCAGCAGCGTAGTGAAGATGGCTCAGCGCCTCAGATCGATGTGGTAAAGTCACCCAATACAAAGCCTCGAGATAGCGTGGTAAAGGTGGCCCAGGGCCACGGAACAGCGTAGCAGGGGTTTTAAGGCTCCCAATTACTTTGCGCGAGGTCTTCTTGAGGTGCGGGGCCTGGCTTGGCCCCGCACAGACCAATTTCGTAGTTGACTTCTTGAAGTCTAGACGAGAACCGCCGTTGTTTGGCTTGGTACGTCTTTTATATCCGTCCGTTCCGTTGTTCTAGAATATCTAGTTCCAAATTTACAATTTCGAAATTATGAACTACCAGCAACCTATTTTGACTCGAAAGTAAGTTAAACCTCGCCTTAAAACGCGATTGACAAGTTACGTTTCTATGACAATGTTACACTGCTGAAATGTAAATAAATATGTCAAACAATCAGATTAGTAAGAAAATTACGAATTAAGCTATAAATATAAACAGAAAATGAGCTGAATTAACTATTGGTAAGTAGGAGACACGTTTTAACGCGTCCCGTAGCCCGAGAAATGTAGGAAATTACAATTTTCATACTTGACAACAATGTTTCACGTTACAGCTTGTTACAAACGGAATCCGAATGCATATTCTTAAGGAAAACGGAAGTAATAGAGGAGGTACGAAATACTGCGACCAAGATCCGTCGTTACAGCACAAGTCCATAGGCATATTTTTAAGGAAAATGCCCGTAATAGAAGGGGAACGAAGTACTGGAATCCAGGATTCGAGACCAAGCATGTTTCCACAAATACAAGGTATGCTACATTACCCCAAAAACCAGGGAAAAAAAAACTTTTTCGTAGTCTAGTGAAGGAAAAGTTTTTTTTTATATCGTATAGCTAAATTAATGGGTGTGCAGAATGGGATGAAGTGCAAAAAATGAAGAAATAAAAATAAAGGAATTCCCGTCCTTGCATACAACTCTTTCACACCATACAGACAAACCTTCATACATCTCTGACATGGGTAAGGGGATGTGGTTCACATTCTATGACGCACACTCCTTAGGAAAACCTTTCCATGACCTAAGGCTTATTTTTAGGGAGTAGTCAGCCGCTCCACTAGAAAGAAAAAGGATGATTAAAACGACCTAAGGCTTATTTAACGAGTTAGTCTACCGCTCAACTATATACAGGCCTAGTCGGTTTAGAGCCGACTAGAGAAGTGTTGGTTTAGAGCCAACAAGTTTGTGGTAGGGGTAGACCTACCACAAGTAGAGATTTGACCATAAGGCTTATTTTTACAGAGTTGGACGACCTCTCTGGAGTTATGGTTGGTTTAGAGCCAACCATAAGTATTAAAAAAGAATACAAAAGATGAAGTTAAGAAGACGCAAAGCGAGTAATCGCACACGCGGCATAGTAGATGCCTAAAAAAAAAAAATAATGTGATAAATGAGATAATGAGACATGAAGATGATTGCAGCACACCTCGTTCGCAGGTTGGGGTCAGAAGAGCAATTTTGTTAATTAATTTAGAGCTGTAAAGAGATTAGAATATTATAAGCTTACATATAAAAATATGCTAGTATAAAAATTAATATAAGAATAAGTGTAACAAAGATATATAAGTATTTGCTATAAAAAGAAAAAGACGTGCCATGATGATGTTCCTAAAGTAAAAAGTGGAGTCCCGCCGCAATGTGAACTTCAATTCATTTGTGGTGAGGGTTCCAACCGACAAGCTGTCGACCTTCATGAAGGAGGAGTTCTGGCCGAAAGGTGTCGTTTTCCGGCGGTTTCGCGGCCAGTTATTCGACACCCAGAGTAAGCGCCTCGCGTCGTCGTCCCAACGTGATACTACTACTATTTAGTTTTAGGAAATATAATGATATAATATGTATGTTAGTCTTTAAGGTATTTGTATTATGGGCCACAGATGCCTGAAATAAATGATTAAATAAATAAAATAAAAAAACTGTAGGTAGTGTTTCGAATACGTAAGATGTCAATCAAATAAACTATTTATAGACTGCTATGTTGTCTTTTTTTTGAATTTTGGAGTGAGACAAATACAAAACCCGTTGGGCGCCAAAAACTGTCACGAAACGTCGCCTCCCAATAGCTTGAGAGGCGAAGTTACCGAGTAGTTTGGGTTAGAGATAAAGGAAGAAAATTCAGGGTCGAGGTAAGTTGATTTATTTGTCTCTAACTACAACCTAGAACATCATCATAACACTTACAAAAGAACAATTTCAAGGAACGGCGAATATGATGTAAACGTTAGCGGTGGCGGTGGTTAACAACGTGGCGGTTAAAAGCGGTGTTAGTGATGGCCGGCGTTCGGGGCCGCCGAATACTGTAGCAGAGGCGGCTAGGGGCCGCGGAGCACCGTAGCGGAGGCGGCTAGGGGCCGCGGAGCACTGTAGCAAAGGCGGCTAGGGGCCGCGGAGCAGGACAGCAGAGGCGGCTAGAGGCCGTGGAGCAACAGACGCGGCAAGGAGCCGCGAGCCCGTAGTAGAAGAGGCTCAGGGTCTCTGAGCACCGTAGCCGATGTGGTTCAGTTCAGCAGCGTAGTGAAGATGGCTCAGCGCCTCAGATCGATGTGGTAAAGTCACCCAATACAAAGCCTCGAGATAGCGTGGTAAAGGTGGCCCAGGGCCACGGAACAGCGTAGCAGGGGTTTTAAGGCTCCCAATTACTTTGCGCGAGGTCTTCTTGAGGTGCGGGGCCTGGCTTGGCCCCGCACAGACCAATTTCGTAGTTGACTTCTTGAAGTCTAGACGAGAACCGCCGTTGTTTGGCTTGGTACGTCTTTTATATCCGTCCGTTCCGTTGTTCTAGAATATCTAGTTCCAAATTTACAATTTCGAAATTATGAACTACCAGCAACCTATTTTGACTCGAAAGTAAGTTAAACCTCGCCTTAAAACGCGATTGACAAGTTACGTTTCTATGACAATGTTACACTGCTGAAATGTAAATAAATATGTCAAACAATCAGATTAGTAAGAAAATTACGAATTAAGCTATAAATATAAACAGAAAATGAGCTGAATTAACTATTGGTAAGTAGGAGACACGTTTTAACGCGTCCCGTAGCCCGAGAAATGTAGGAAATTACAATTTTCATACTTGACAACAATGTTTCACGTTACAGCTTGTTACAAACGGAATCCGAATGCATATTCTTAAGGAAAACGGAAGTAATAGAGGAGGTACGAAATACTGCGACCAAGATCCGTCGTTACAGCACAAGTCCATAGGCATATTTTTAAGGAAAATGCCCGTAATAGAAGGGGAACGAAGTACTGGAATCCAGGATTCGAGACCAAGCATGTTTCCACAAATACAAGGTATGCTACAGACGATGTAGCTAAAGAAAAGCCCAAGTTGCGTTACACAACGAATTTAAGCATTTACTTCATATTATTGATTAACAAAGTCCTTGATGTTTAATCAAGAAACATGAATGACTATTGCAAGAAGCAAAAAATAATAATTTCATAGGTAGGAATTTACTTAGGTTTCAACTTAAAACGCGATTTAAGGCTCAATAATACAATATTAGACATACAAATTTGAAAGATCGTGCCGTTCCTGCATAGGTCTATCTATATACGGTCACCAAAAACGGTGTAGGTATACAAACTAAACGGTAATGCTTAAATCGTCTGCAATAGACGTAAAGACCCATGATGATGATACTGATGAGACTGTAAAAAACGGTTTTGAACTCGCAACGAACAAAATGTCTACAATTTTGAAAAAACGTCAATATAGTGTCCAGTTTTATGATTAAAAAGTCAGGTGTGGTTTTATTGAGAGCAGACAAAGCGGTCCACTTGCAAGGAAGCAAACATTAATAAAAGTCCAACTTCTTTCCGAAATATCTTAATACGGGATCGTCTCCAATAAATATAATAACAACAATACAGCCGATAAAAAGCTTAATAAAATAAAGTGTAGCATTAATACAAAAGACCGGTACAGTTTCCTCAGATTGGACGGCGATTTATCGTGCGGAAATGCCGTTACTAGGTAATATTTCCGCCCCGCACTATTCATTTTCCCTTTTTTACGAAAAAAAGGGCGCGAGACGTCTTAATCGAACTGCCTGCCCCAACTAACACACCCGGCCGCCCGAAGCGTCATAGATAACTGATTTTGTACGTAAAATGTTTGTGTTCTGGTAATATTTGTAATAATTTACTAGTACTTTTTTAGACTATGGTGGTGGCGTATTAGTTTGGACAAGGGCTAGGATAACTGTCGTCACCGCGGGAGATTGTCAGGGGTGTTTATACTAACTTTGGCGTCCGTTCGCTTGTCTCGTGGATTTATTTAAATAAATTGTTTGGTATACTGTTCTTGGACGAAAACTGTTCAATTATAAAAAGTGCAATTATAATTTATTAACATGGACTCTCCATGATTCTTCCTAAGTTAACGCTATTATAATACATATACTGAATTACACCTTTTATAAACGTAAGTACTTAGTAATGTACTAATGCTACGAATAACTTTTTTTTCCAAGTACAGATCTCAGCTTTTATGAAGAATAAAATAATATAAGTAGAGTAAAGGAATCTATAAATAAGTATGTAATATGTATATGTGTCAAATTCATAATGCCATTAACTGACGAAAAGACAAATAATTATCAGACCCTACGGAATCCCGGCATAACCCCAAAACGGTCGCATCCGACCGATGATATACGCGAGGGCATTTCCTGACACCGGCCAGTAGCTACTTGATTTAGCGGAAAGCAAGATAAAACCTAATGCGCACAACAAAAAATATATCACAATACCCACGCCATAAATATGACGGCCTGTCGTAAACCTTTATGTCTGTGCGTTGTCGTTGGCACGTGAAAAATGGGCGAAAGATACAAATAGAAAAACTGAACGCGAACGCTTAGCGAGGGAAATTTGCGATGCGTACCTACTGACATTGGGTCGTAAACAGATTTAGGTTCGCGTTTTTCCTGTGGACATATCAAAAGTTAAGGGCTACAAAGCTTAATTTTGGATTGGTCTCGTAACTTGCATAAACGGCGTCTCCGGTTCTATAAATCCATATAATAAAATCATAACTTACATGCTCATAAGCCGTTAACTATTGACCACAGGAGGGACGACTTTTGTTTTTTCAAGTGTTTATGACCCATTAATGACTTACTAATATGTTTTATGTGACTGCTTAAATGTTTTAACAGAATGAGAATAAAGCAAATCTTTTTCACACCATTTATAGTAATACACCGTACGTATACCTACCTACCTACATTTTACAATATATGCAGAGTTAATTTAAGTCATCTATGTTGTTGTTTTTATCTGTGTTGACGATGCCTGTTGCTGATTATTAACTTGTATGGATTATGGGACGAAATATGTTGCGGATGTGTGTTGTATTGTATTTTGGACGAAACCTGCGTTGTGGATTTGACTACGTAATATATTTTTTCGTTTACATCAATCGTCCTTGGTTTACATGCAAAACTGATAATTAATGATCTAGCTTTTATATTTTAGTGATAATTAATTAAATATATACTTATTTTTAATTCGTATCTACAAAATTGCACATTCATGTATAATAGTTTAGTGGAATACTTTTGGCGGACGTGGTATTATAAAACTAGACTGAAAAAGTAACCTTTAGACTGGTAGGCTGTTAAACGCAAGTAGCCACAGTAGTCAAAGTAATTATTTCTTAAACAATGCAATACAAGATTGTGTTTGAAAATAAGAATAAGTGGTAGTTTTTTGACATTCATTGGTTCGGTTCATGTAATATGCCTAAATTGGGTATATGAAGGTTTTTATTTTTGATTTTTTTTTAAATGTTTACTTGCAAGTCAAGACTTGCAAGTAAACATTAAAAAAAAAAAATCAATTGCTAGGCATAGTAAAAGTTGTAACCCTGTTACAAGTAACAGGGTTACAACTTTTACTATGCCTAGCAATTGTGATTGTGCCTATAGATTGGTTACTGACTTCATAAAGTTCATGCGGGGAAGGAAATTTATTCAAACGTAGACCATACGTAGACTAATCCTTATAAACCCTAAACGGCGCGACGACAGCCGACAACGCAAATGAAAACGTTAGATCGCGGGAACTGTTATTAATATTCGTTTGGTTCACGAAAACCATCTAATCGATGCGCTTGATTGGTACGATTATAAACCGTTTGATTTACAGTATAGGGGTTATTGTATAAGTAATATAGGTTTGGTTTTATACAACGTGTTTATTAGGAGTGCATAAATCCTGTAGGGCGCGGGAGCCGCAGAATGGCGCACGCGTGTCTGTTGAGCTCTGACGATGTTCTTCAGATCCTAGTTAATTATTTGATGACTTTGATTTACTTTGCGGATTAGTCAGACGTACCTACATGGCTGCTGGTTAATATGGGAAATTATATCTCTATACTTTTAGTGACACTAATTATGTAGGTATGTAGACCAAATTAGGTTAGCTACATATATACCTACTTTCTGTTTCTAAATCAAAATAGTTTTTTGGGTGTTTAAGTGCTTTCTCACAGTTGTTATTGAATTGCGGTTTGAAATTAAACAGACGTGTATGTCATGTCACTAGGCAATCTATAGTTTACTCATATAGGTAGATATAACATTGTCGAATAGCTGCTGTTATTTAACAAGAGCTACAGAATCAAGACTTATTTTAATAGGCATATTTTAAGTAAAGGATTTGACTAGACCTATAGGAAGGTTACACATATACATATATGTTTCGTGTTTTAATTTAACCTTAAGTATTTCAGGTGTTGGTAGCAAAAGTGCAATTCTTCCATCGTTATCGCCGTTTCGAGTCGACTGCGTACTGACCGGCCGATACGCGGCCGTCCATCATAGAGATATTGCGCTTACATCAACAATATTGTGTTTCATATGTTCGCTACCGATCCCTCCCCATCCCAAAACCCACCTTATCACAAGACAACACGGTTGGAAATAGAACAGCGACTGGTGCAAAAATCAATACACCCCACAATCAGAACTCCGACTTCGAACAAACTATCAACTTCCTTTGCTATAGAATCCTTCAAAGGAAAGTAAACTTTGTGTTACTGTTTTAGGGTTGATTTTTGTTTAGCTTAGCTTGTATCTATAGGTTTTGCTAATGATATTTTATGTCCAGGTTGCGGCTATAAAGGGCTACGTCATAGCCACTTATTAAAGAGACATGTGCACCATTACTTTCCTGATAGAGATAAGCATTAGCAATAGCATCTTGTACTCGATGATTATGGAAACTTCACAAATATATGTTGGATAGTACTGGACTGTAGCCAATGATGAGGTAAGGTGTCAAACCCTAAAAGATACATACATTTCCTTGTTATGCTTAATATCGTGCCAGTGCTTGATAGTGTTGCCAAATACTTAGCACCTTCAATCTTAATTTATAACAGTAAAGATGAACCTGAACTGGTTTAAATTATTGGAATTAAGATGTCATATTTACCTAAACTAATTTCAAAAATAAGTATCTAACTACATAGCAAGTTAACAATTTACTCAATTTGTTTTGTTTATTTTTACAAAATGATGCTCGAATAATTAGATTAAGCATCTATTTTTTTTAATTTAGATTAGCTGTTTGATAGCATTTTATTTATTATTGGGGAACGGGACTTAATCGCGTACAATTATAACTAATTTACCTTTTTTAAGGTTTTTGTCCGACGTTTCGAATGTATCACAACATCCGTGGTCGCGAACTGACTGACTGACTTAAAAAAGGTAAATTAGTTATAATTGTACGCGATTAAGTCCCGTTCCCCAATAATAATGTGTGAAAATCGTGTAAGTTTAAATCAATATATAGCATTTTATTTATACTTAACTCGACCATTATTTTTCGAGTAAGTACACTTTCGTTCTTAGTAATATCTAACTATTTATGTTCAGTTTTAATTGTAAAGATCCGTTAGACGGTGTCGGCAAGTTATGTCAAGACATAGTACCTAGTTACTGAGGTCGCAAAACTTAACGGCCATTTGTACACGTTCACGATTATTTACCAAGATATATAACAGCCTTCTTTCAAACTTAAATATCCGGATATTTTTTGGCCTGATAATATCACTCATTACGCATCTGACGTGTCAATTGAATGGATCGATATAGTGGCATTCTTAAACCTTAAGTAGTATTCACTTGAATAGCCATGTATTACACACAGGCGAGGAGTGAACGAACAAACAAACGTCCCACGTGTGTCAATGTCGCGATGTCAGCGCCCGAAAGGCTGTATTTGTGTACGCTAATCGGCTTAACCCACGATTCCCGATTCTATTGGGCCTTTTACACCGCACAATCGAAGGCGTTTCGAGAATTTATCGAAATTATTTCAGTTTGTTTGCCCATTGTGACTACCGACGACTCCATGCCTTTGTGTTGGTGTTATTATTTATTTAATAACGACGACATCGCATTGTTGGAGGCATTTCGGCGTGGAGGCGTTAGATTAGCTCTTTGTGGCAGTTGCCGGCGATCGACCACTTTACTGATATTCCGTAGGCAAACAAACGGTGGCGAATGTAGAAATGGTTTTATATTCCCGTAAGGATGCACATAAACATTTTATTTTCTTATTAAAATGTGAACAAGTAGAGTACGAGTAGATCTGAGAAGCCAAGTAAGTAGCTAATCAATATTTTTTAAAACATACCTACCTGTACCATAATCTGGCACTAAAGATAATTTTGATTTTTTTGATTTTTTTTGGTTTAACTTGAAAACCAAAAATATTTATTTCGAGACAAAAAAAACTACTAACATAAACTTATAATAAACTTAAAAATAGACTTAAAAATAAAATATGTGCCCCAGGTCACCTTCGTGGGTTATGGTGCCCAGAACGCTGGCAGCGTTACCCCTTTGTATGGCCAGACTTAATCTCTGGCCGAAGCAGCTGCCAGCCCTCTGGTCACCCGAGGCATCTGTGAGGCGCTGGGAGATTTCTTTATTTGATTTTTGAATTTACTTACCTAAACTTACAATATTGACTAATATTATCTAATTATGTAAGTAAAGTAGGTAGTTAATTATTAATTAAGTACTGAAAACCAATCTATTACTGTAAGCATGGTTGAACTAAACATGATGATTGATGACTAATATGAAATAGTAAGAACTCCTGATTAAAGGTTCGCAGAATGGTCTTTCTTCGGAATTGCCACTGTGCTTAGGTTCCTACTGTTCCTAGTACCAAGTGATAATGTTTGTTGTAGTTATGTTAATATTTTATAAGTATAGAAGAATTATCTAACCCCTTCGGCCGCGTATGTAACCGGAGTTTGTAACCAGTTACCTACATAAAAATAAAAAATGATCCTCATAGGATACTGGTATCCAAGTGATAGGATTTTTACCTTTTCTGATACCGATATGATTGTTCGTAACTAGGATCCAGTAAGGAATAAATAATACTCTTATGAAACCATGAGCGATCCGGACCCATGCTTTACCTAGGGCCTATACCATATTAATTTTTTAGTAATTGAAGACATAGTGTGGAATAAGTGACTAATTTCGTGGTGAGAAAAGAGTGAAAAGTACCAGGGCAACAGAAAGTATTAGGAGTTAGTCTACACTTAGTTCATTATATTTGAGTTGCAAAGTTATGCCCGTTTCACACGAGGGCAGAGCAGTGGGGCAGAACAGTAGGCAGCGGCAGCACAGTACTGCTACAACCTGAACGCACAAACTGAGACAGAATAGTACAGTTCTGTCTCAGCTTGTGCGTTTGTAGCAGTAAACTGTGCTACCTACTGTTCTGCCCCACTGCTCTGCCCTCGTGTGAAACTGGCATTTCGATATTGCGTCTTCAAGAACCTCAACTTAATGCCGCGGACACGATATCACGTCCTCAAGAACTCGAACGTAATGCCGCGGACGCGACATCGCAACCTCAAGAGTTTGAACGTAATACCACGGACGCGAATTTGCGTCTTACCTATGATTTAGGAGCGGTTCTACAACTGTATACTATTCCTAAGTATTTTTGTAAATAAATAGCTCTTTTTCACTTGATACATATTTTCAAAAATAAATAAAAAGCAAGCAGTTTTACCTACGAGGAATATAAAGTAATAAGTTTCCTAGGTTGTAACTCGGTTACGTGAAAGGAAAACAATATATAACTTGGATACCAGTATCCTATGATTATCTTTTTTTTATGTAACTGGTTACAAAACTCCGGTTACATACGCGGCCGAAGGGGAATAAACTATGTTTTTGGTAAGTCAATATGACATATGAGCCATGTGCGGAGAAGCCCGAAGAAGGTATAGTATGTGTTACTTATGAAAACTATCTAGATCTTCCTGACAGGGAAATATAGCTTCGTACCTTCTAATAGACTAAGGTCAAAGAAGATATATATTATATACTAACGTAACAAACTAAGGTTTAGCTGTTATTGTAAATCAGCCTTAGTCGAAGAGAAATAGATTGTTTTTCGTTTCGTTCACCTGACAACAAATGACTAGCACTTCCAAGAAACCTGCGTAGCGAATAGATAAGTCTTGGCATTAAATAGAACAGGTGAGGAGAGAAGTTATCACGTTATAGGCACAGTAATCGGGTCGCAAGCTATCGGCAGCTCGATTAGATAAGCTGAGGTAAATGTTTACCCGGTAAACAATAGTGTTGGTACTGGCATAGGTAACTTCGATAAAGTTAATCGCTGATGGGATGGGTCAGAGGCATGTGATGTTGTTATGTGAATATGCTCTGATGGTATTTTGGAATCTCTCTCTCTCAGGGATAAAATACGCAACGAAGTAATCCGTCACAGAACCAAAGTAACACAATACCGACATGGACCCGCACATGCCGCGGCATGGACGGCATGCACTGAGCGAAAAAAATACTAATTATTAGCAAGTTTTAGTGAATCCCAGGTCAAGGAGATTATATACTAATGGTTACAAAACAGTTTTTGATAATAGTAGTTATTTACTAATACCAAAAAAATTGTCCTTGTAACTACTAATTACTATTAAACTGTTTTGTAACCGTTAGTACCTATATAATCTATTAATCTCCTTGTCTTGGGATTCACTAAAACTTACTAATAATTAGTATTTTTTCGCTCAGTGTGGATGGATGTAACCGTCATAGATTTTTAAATTAGCAAACTGAAGTGGCGATGGGCTGGCCACATCTGTTGCAGAACTGGCAGCAGCTGGCGTAAGCGTTTTCCGGAGTGGAGACCACGCGTAAGAGTAAGTAGTGTTGGTCGTCCGCCGGCCAGGTGGCGGGACGACATATATGTAGGAGGCGACTGAATGCTTAAAGCGGAGAACCGAGGTTTGTAGAGCGCCTTAGCCATAGGCCTCTCCCTATGTTCAGAAGTGGACTGCAGCACAAAGTAAATAGCGGCGGCGCGCGCCGGAGCAGAGAGTCCGCTCAGTACAAAGTGCCATTTTCGCCGCACGCACAATGACGTAACATTTACAGGCATTCTCGGTTGATTTCGGACTAGCTTAGTCGCGACTGTCACTGTCGCGTCGCGAGTGCTAGTTGTGCGCGCGTTGATCACTTGACGTCCTCGCCGCTACGTAGATAGTTTATGTCACGTACGTCAAAATGAATAACCGATATTATTACAGTTGGAATGTATTTTATTGTTTAAATACACTTAAATACAACAAAAAACGGTGCCTACACTTTCTTCAAATTTTCAAACGATATTGAAAGGTAAATAAAACGGTTTTCTCATTTTGGTAGTTACAATACCTAGGTAGGTAGGTAATTTTTTGAAACTTGCCGCTTTGATAACGACGATCAACCATTACACATTCATCTTATCGTTCGCTAGTAAAACGCCAGTATTTAAGTAGTACTATGGTTTAGTTAAGTAGGTACCTAATTAATTAGGTATATTTTTGTTGGCGCTCTCGACCGCCGCCGGTCACAAGTCACAACTCGCAGCGGGTCACGCATCAATTTATTAGGGTTCCGTACCCGAAGGGTCAAAACAGAACCCTATTGGTGTCGCCCAGACGTCCGTCCGTCCGTCCGTCGTATGTCACAAAATTTGTTCCGAAGAATTTTTAGACTTCTCATTGACCTATGAACTTGAAATTTGGTGACAATGTGTTCAATATTACGTATATTATACAGAAGCAACCCTGTAGTTTAGGTATGTATTTTCAAGAACGGCGGGAACGGACCTTCTGTATATTCTTTATTTTGTGACTGCAGTGAGGTGATGACGATATTTTGGATGACTAAGCCGAATCTTGCCAAAGAATATGCTTGCCTACATCCACTCACCACCACCACACCACCAGCCACAGATATTCTACATATAGGCCTGCCGCATAACTCAGGGGCGGTGGGTCTCCTGCCTCCCGCTTCCCTTCCTCGCCGTCTTAGTTAAGCAGCCGATCTATAAATGTAGCAGTTCTACTTCTTATCCTGTAAGAGTACCTATTTAGGTATTGGCTATATCTAGGTAGCGGTGTTATAATAGTGGGTAATAGGGTTATAGTGATAATGAGATATTATTTACATAAAAAATTAAATTCGTAAGCGAATATTGAGTAGGTACAAGTACCTAATCAATAAATAATATGGTTACGCAATATGCGATCAGGCAATATTCTTTACTAGTTTCGAGGACCATTTTACGATCAATATGAATTCGATCCATTTATTAAAATAGATAGAAAGTTCACTATCCAAAGTTAAATCATACTGCTTTCGGCATGGGTAAGAAAAAACGTATATATATATTTTCAATCATTAATTTATTTTTTGATAATAATTTATTTATTATGTAACACAATTTCCATAAGCTTATTTCATAATTCACACAGAGACATAGGTATAGGTCAGATGGCTTCTAGGCAAGTACACGCGGCTATGCCTCGCAATGTAGGTAATGTATAGTTTGCGAGATAAGATTAGGAAAGCAATGATGCAGACAAACTGATACGCATCGCTTGCCATTTATTTGCGTAACTGGATACATTTTTTGTTATATTATATACAAATTATGTACAACTTACAACTTCTAAACTACATAAAAATGTATGTAGTTGCGTAAATAACAGTAGTTTATTTGGAATATAAATAATTATTCACTATACACGACTATAATAATACTGAACCTTAAAACTAAATATTGCATTCTGATAAAATCTGGTCATTTCTCATAATATTAATATTCTAATACTTGTCAAAGGCTTTATACATAAATATACACATTTCTAAGATGGAATGTACTTGATCACTAGTTAAGTTAAGGCCTACTCCAAACAGTTATTCGACTATAATAATTCACTTGATACACAAAATCGTCCAATTCATTATAGGCTAGTACCTACTGAAGACTTCAGAATATCTAAATATAAATAAGTAGGAACTCCAGATACCTTATATGCCGATTATTAAATAGTAGGTTTTACATACAAATTTAGTTTAATATTCGAGTTTAACTGTTAATTTAACACGTTCCAAACTCCTAATTTTGACGTTAAAACTTCATCGCCGGCCAAGTTTGCAAATGGCACAAGCCATTGCAAACAATCGACGAATGGACTAGTAGACACTGTGGAGCGGTGACGTATTTCACCACCAACATGGCGCTGGCTGCGGGCCGTGCGAGGACACGGGCGGCTGGTGGTGCAGCGGCTGATAAGGAGGCAGAGGAATGCCTAGCGGCGGCAGCCCGTCCGGCTTGCTCAAACATGGCCTCCCGTCCTTTACAAGAACAGGGACCGCCACTCTCCGTGGCGAACTCAACCCGCCCACATTCAGCTCATGCGCTCCCTTCTCCTGCACCGCTCGCTTCGTCTTGTACCTATGGTTCTGGAACCAGATCTTCACCTGGGTCGGCGTCAGGCGGATCAGACTGGCCAAATGCTCGCGCTCAGGCGCGGACAAGTATCTCTGCTGGCGGAACCGCCGCTCCAACTCGTACGTTTGCGCTTTGGAGAAGAGCACGCGGCGTTTGCGTTTCTTGTGGACCATGGAGGGGTCGCTGTTGTTGTTGATCTGGTCGTGGTCGTGGTCGTCGTCGTCGTGTTCGACGTCGTGGTCGTCGACGTCATCGGGGTCACGCGGGTCGGCGGGAGGGGACGACGCTGACGCGCCCACGTATGAGAGCTCGGAGGCGCGGGATGTGCTGTCCGGACTGGCTTGCTGGTCGAGAACGCCTGAGGACAAAGAAAAATTACGGTTAAAACTCGTCAATACAAGATTAAGTCAGTCTTCCTAACTAATTCTATCTGTAATATGCCTATAATTGAAATACGTACTATACCCCTAATTACGACAATTAATTGAAAGCGATGATCTGAGTTTGAAAGCATGGTCGCTTAATATTTGCGGTTTTAAGTTATGGGTAAATACCTAAATAAATAATTTATTTATTTAATAGTTTACGTATAATTACCCTTGCTTACAAAATGAGTAAATTTATATGTTGGTAATAAACGGTCGTTGGATTGCCACTTTAAAAAGTTTTATAATTTTGTAGTTTAAAATAGTGCGGGTACCGTACAAGGCATATACTTCAAATGAATAACGTGAGTTTCCCACGGATTATGTTAAAAATATTAGCACCATACTCGCTAGAGTTTATAAATAAATTAATAACAAAACGAAATTATAACACCACTACAGTTAAGTAACATACAAATCTCCAGTTAATCCTCAGGGTTACGCTCTATTTAACTCCAACTAAGTTCGCATACAAATAACGAGAGATGAAAAAATCAGGGGCAATATTACATTGTTCTTCCACCCCTCGGTAACGATTCACACGGTAGGGCGGGAGGCGCGCTGGGCGTGACGGCGCGGGGAGGGGGCCACTCCCACCACGGCAGATGGTATTGTACAATCCTCGTGAGGACATCTTGGAATTTAATAATGGTAATGTGGCCTATGCCTAACACGCACCGGTATAACGAAAACCAAGAACGTCTCTAATCTACAGAAAGGTTAAGGAACCATCGGTAGAGCTGAGCGTTTTTTTCAATAAGCGTTTCGTAAAACGCTTTCGCTTACAGTAACGGAATAACAGTTTCTTATGAGAACAAAAAACAGTTTTTATAAAAACGACCAGCATAGCTGCAATGCAACGCAACAATGAAACTACACTACATGAAAATAGAAACGAAACTCAAAACTGACATAACTCAAACTATAACCTATAACTTTCATTGATGTAGCGATCGAAATCCTCTAAGGATCGAAACGACGAAACGAAACAAAACTTAGCTTTGTTCGGGTGGGCGCGTTTCGTTTTGTCGGGCGCCGCAGTGAAAAAAACTAGTTACTTTTGAAACTGTTTCGTGAAACTGTTTCCAGATAATAAAAAGCTGTTACGTTTCGTTACACTTAAAAGTCGCAACGACCCAGTTCTAACCATCGGGCGATATTCAGGAAAAACTAAACGCGGCAGATAAACAAAGCGGAATAGTAAACAAAGGGAGAGATTTACCTTGACTTGAGTGAAATATAATGGATACTTAACCAGCGATTTTCAGGTGCGGTGAATCATGTATTAGTTATTATAACAAATGAAAATGCAGTTTAGGTAGGGACAGATTTAACTAGACTTAATGTCAATTGATAATGTTCACACGTAGGCACGAAATACTATTTAGATAAAAGTTGCTATCTAATCTGGTGTACACCTTAAAATATCTCGATACTTCGCAATCT
Source organism: Cenopis cana (assembly GCA_951800055.1). Taxonomy (NCBI): domain Eukaryota; kingdom Metazoa; phylum Arthropoda; class Insecta; order Lepidoptera; family Tortricidae; genus Cenopis; species Cenopis cana. Next base: position 6,487,733 of record OX637486.1, on the reverse strand, counting down.
CACATCTCTCGTTTATCTATCGCATGGTGCTAAAGGAACCGCCTAACTACAATACTTCCATTATATAACAGAATCTCTATATAAAAAAATCAGCTGAAATTATAATCAGTAAAACTCCCGTCATAATTAACCCTAAACCTAAGTACCTAAACCTTTTCTGGACTTAAAAAAAAACTCTTCTTGCTAAGCATAATTGTTCGCTTTCGATAGAGCTCCGTGGTTAGATATGCTAATTTGCTAAAAATGTAGCAGGTTTTGTTTCCAATGCAAATAATCACTATGACACTTTAATGATCTAATAATTCCAATCAAAGTGAAAATTAAAAAAATTACTAATATTTATACTAGGTAGTAAAACTATTTATTTACAAGGAACATAGGTAATATACAGGATTACAAGAATAGTACATTACTTAACAAGGGCGGTAAAACAAAGAATGTCTCAGATCGCAGGGATTTGACGCCCGAGCCGAAGGCAAGGGCGATAAATATGCGATCTGAGGCTTTCTTTATTACCGCCCATGTTAAGTACAAAATTTTATGTCACCCCCTGGCCAGGAAGTGGGTTTTTTCGCGCGCGGAGCGTGCGATAATGGCCGCTTTATGGCCAGGTGTGACATAAAATACATTATATACAGAAGAAAGAAAAAACTAAACCTAAAATAATAAAAAGTATAAATAACAAACTAAAATCTGACAGTTATAAAAAGAATATCCCCTCCAACAGCTCCGACTGCGGCATGGTTCCCATTATGCTGGCGGCATTACCTCTCAGTATTGCAAGCCAAGGGCAACGCGTTGTGATTGTGATATTTATACTTACAATGTATAATTTCATTTTTTAATTTCTCACTTTGACAATTATAATTTTGCTAGCGGACGCATCCGCTTGACAACATTTAGATTTAGATCTAATATTTAACTTAAATCTGATCACCTACAATGCCTACCAGTGGCGGAGCGTCCATACAACTCGATTCCCACCACAGAACAAGTGTTCAAGATTGCATCCCAAATTATTTATCATAGATAAGTTGGATGCACAGCCGTCAAATGTAAGGGATACAATTTTTATTCCGGTCTCATGGATCCTTTCTAGGCATTGTTTTACTAAATCGGATCGTTGAGTGCCTGTTACACCGTCAACCAGGAAATATCCCACCGGCACTTTGAAGCTGCAATTGATACCAGTTACTAGAAACACTAAAGCTTCTTTAGCCTCAGTTATGTAGTCCCCATCCAGATTAGTGCCAATCTCCACATAGCCATGTAATCTATTTCCATCCCATTCGATTCGGCGTCTAATAGCCATCTCATCCATCACTAGACCGGCAATAATTGGGTATTTGGTTGACTCTGCTTTTAACTTCAATGCTGCAAAAGATTCAGTCGTGAAACCGGCTTCGCCATCCACGCTTGAATACCATGCTCTAAGCGTACGTGTATGGGGTAGACATGTATTGAAAGTATTTCGGACATATTCATATGCTTTAGGGGAGTAATAATGGAGCGTTAGCGCAAAAGTACGAAGAGCAGGAGAATATTTCTGCTTTGTCATTCCACCGGACTGGGTTTGACAAATATATCTGTCCAGCAACTCCTCAACCTGGAAAAAGTAGAAATAAAAACTCTTAAACTAGTAAATTTGAAATTATTAACTGCAATTATTATACCCTTTTAAGAGGATTGTGTAGCAAATTTTTTTCATACAAAAATGTGCTTCGGGCGCCAACGGTTTCCCCTCGCTAAACCTGAACCGATTTGCATTATTTATATTATATATATATATATATTATATGTATTATAGGTTAAGATTTAACCTTCAAGTTGGCATTTTTAAGTGCATTCACATCTTCACTTCGCATTGAAAACTTTTGTTGCAGATCGTTTAATAAGTCTTCTATTTTAGTAATTTTTTTCTTCAATCGCCTGTTTTGCGCCTGTATCTTTTTTATTTGTCTTTGTTGTCGTTTGATGACACTCTCTTTGGTAGTAATTATTTGTTGCAATTTACGCTTCCTAGGTGTATCATTAACGCTGGTCAGTGGCAGTACATCACACTGAAATAAAGGTAGATAATAGTTTAGCGTTTCATAATATATCGGTAACGAGAATATTTACTATTACACAACTTTCATACCTGTATTTTTCGTTTTGGCATAGGTTCATCATTTTCGGTTGTAGATTTTTCTGGATCCATGTTAGACTAAAATAAAAAAAAGTAGAAAAATATTAGGTAGGTATGGAACCTTATTACAGTGAAACTAAATTGTTGTCTACCAACTGGCATAAGTTAGTTATACGGATACCTGTACTAGTTTCCGCTTGTTTCGTGGTGATTCTGTCAAATGATTTCCCCTGTTTGAAGTTACCGGGTTTGAAATCTCTTGGGACTGAAATGCAACACAAATAATAACAGTTTGTAACTTTGTATTGAAGGAAGTTAACTTTTGATTTACTCATACAGTAAAAAAAACAGTTATCGCCTATGTCCATGTCGAAAGTTAGTATACTCGTAAATGTGTAAATGTTTAATAAAGAGTTATGGGTAATTTTCAATCGAAATATTTCAATTTATAACAATAAGTTCATTTACAAAGATCTATACATTTTATTGTAAACCTGATGCTACCTGAAGTTTTCTCCGCTTGACATTTGAGCTACATGGAGTTGTATTTAGTGTACGCTTTCTTGGCGTTCCCATACTAGTGGATGATGCAGGGCGTGGAATCGCGTTGGTCTAAAATGATACCATACATTTTTATTCATTATCATCATCATAGTCAGCCGAAAGACGTTCACTGCTGGACATAAGCCTCCCCCAAAGAGCGCCACAAATATCTGTAATGAGCTGACGGCATCCAGCGGATCCCCGCGACCTAAATCAAGGCATCGGCCCACCTCATGGGGTGGGGGGCCTTCCAACGCTGCGTCGTCCTAAACTTTTACTGTACACTAGCAAACTTCCATCCTCGTAAAACGGGTCAATCCCCGGGACTAAACTATCTCCATAATTACAGTTAAATAAAAAAAACTAATATAATCTTCAACATAAGGACCATATCTTGACCGAATCAGTTGATATGAATATAATTCATAAGCTACTAAAATATTTTTAGCATTTACACAAAATAAATAAATACAATACTTACCGAAGACAGTATCCGTACAATATTTTCACTTGGTATTGCACCATCCCGTAAATATCTGAATCCTGACTTTTTAACACTGTAATCATTTTCTTTAAAGTGCTTCGAGCAAATGGTACTTGTTTTTGTAGGAAACCAATTTTCTCTACCTGTCACATCAATCCATTTTTCCTTTATGTCAGGCTCTTTAGGGAACCTAAAACGTTAACAAAAGTTTATAACCGTTTTAAATTTAAATTGAGTACGGTAAATTGTTTAACCCATTCGAACAAGGTAATGTATAATTTTCAATAAAAGTGTAAATTAAAAAATTAGAGCCACAGGTTGGCCACAGGGTTAATTAGCAGAGTATGATGATTGAAAGATTCACCACCCACAAGGGATAACCACGTTAGCTCTGTTGCGTTAGCAATGGACGGATTCACGGGTTCAAATACCAGCAGCGGCGTTTCATTTTGCAATTTTTCATTTTGATTGAAAATTATAATTTCCTTAGAAGACGCATCCGCTTGACAACATGTTATATTAAGAAAACGCATATTAAAACTTTTCAATATAATTAGAATAAAATAATCGCACGATAACACATCGTAACATATTTAATATTAGTTTTTACCAGTACTTATGCATGTAACAAATAAAAAATATAAGATTTCTATAGCTACCACCAAACCGATAAAAATCGGTAATCTTTCAAACGGGTACATCACTACGCGTACGTGGCGCAGCGCGGGAACCCGAGTGGGGCTTTGTTAAATAAATCAACTTAAAACCAATTTTACGTCAATATTAACATTGAAATAGCGTTACTTGTGAAATGAAATCCTTTCATTAGTCGTATTTGGCACCTGGCTTCTTGCTCTGCATGTAATGATCGCACAGGACGGCATTTTTTAATATTTTTCACGCTTGCACGTACTCGTTCGTTCGGTTGAGAGCGACTGAGGCGACCTGCGCGTGCCGTCGGCGCGAACGTTGAGCGAATGCTCAACGATGTGGCGCGCGTGCCACGCCCCCTTCGCCTTTCTAACCTATTTAATGTTCTGTGATTCCCACCGGCTTACCTAATTTTCAGCCAGTGCAGTTCTTTTACTACGGCTCATGAAGTATAAGAAAGGCAAATTATTTCCGGCTTTCCTAAGAATATTTTTGACGCGCCGCCACTGATGCTTACAATACATATCTAAGTACTACAAAGCTCCAGGATCTCCCGCCATCGCACCACAGACAATGAAGTCACAATAAAATCTATAACTGTCATTGAATAAAGAACAAATAGCGTCCCTAACAGCCGCAAACATTTGTAATTGATAGCGGCAGCTGCCGACTGTTGGGCTATTGGTGACAAATTCACCCCCGACCCTTAGCCCCAGAGGGGCGTGAACACAGACACAGCCCTTGGCGTGATTTGCGTTTAGTGACACGGTATTTTTATTTGAATTTGATTTAAACAGTTTGTAATGTGAAAGACAATATTTTAGGTGGACCTATAGTATTTGAAAGTTAATCGCTGAATATTGGGTTATACAGGAAGTCAAGATAGTTTTTCTTTAGGTCTACCAATTTTCGACTTTATTATTTGAGTACTAAGGTTCAAAAGTGGAAAACCACATTGTTGGCTCTACCTTCAGATGAGTGCTAATTTATTTCTTTATTAATCACACACCCATGTTGTTATTGTTAGTTCACAACTCTAATAAAGACTAGACTTTGATATAACTTAAGAAAAATTAAAGCGGGGGCGGTTTATTCTACATTAGGGCTTATCCTTGGAAAACTATAGTGAAAATTAGTACCTACTATAATAATTATGTACAATTGTAATATACCATTATAATTGTAATATCATATGTACTAGAAAATAATGTCATAATATGCAAGAAATAAAGAGTGACGTAGTCTTCCTCGAAATCCATATTTAAAAAAGAAATAAGAGATATTAAGTCACAAAGTTTCCCTTATTTTTCCACATGTACCTAACCATTTTATTATTTGAAGAATATGAGATTTTGTACCTAATCTTCGTTTCACAATAATGTACAATAACTTTTTCTTACCTACTTTATTATTAAATGACCCATTTTGAAAAAAAAAAATCTGCGACGAGTCGGCGACCACAGCATATCGACACAGCATAGCGATCCAGCAAGACAAAATTTTGGCGACGGTTGAGCCTTGTAAACCGTAAAATCGGTATATAAAATATGATACAACACAGACGAAAAATCAAAGTTCATTCTGCAATAAACATTAAATGCCGTTGAAAAACATTAGATGTTTTCTTTCACCACAGAAAAAAACTAAAGTGCGTGTAAAGAAGAGCGCATACTCAGTCGAAAATCATATCTGTCCAACTGAGAAAGTAAGCTAAATACACAAGCAATCGGACGCCAAAAGTGTCTGATAGCGATAAAAATAATTAATGACAACAACAGATTAGTGTGAAGGCACTCCACTGGAGGAGCATTTCAAAAAATAATCTCTGCCTCTCGAAACTCACTACCGAATACTAGCTCGAGTGGGCCATACACATTGGTGATAATTCGATTATGTACTCGTGGATGTCAAATTTGAAGATATATTATGAATATTAGGATCTAATATGCAAAATTTGACGTGTACAAATTGGACAAGTGTAATAATGCAACAAAGTAAAATGCCGGATCCCGAAATTCTCTAATGGTGATTTTGTGTTGCCTATAAAGATAACTGGTTTTGCTTTTTATACAAAACTTATGAGTACCTATTTATCAATGATATGGTGAATAAGAATGGTGGCGGCCGTCATTTTTACTGAAAGCAGATTACTATAATTTTTAAAGATCTATCCATTTCTAGGTATATATAGCGGCTCTACTTTGCAGCTCTTTATTTTTTATATAAGTAACTTTGAGGACCTACTAGCAATCTTACTCAATGAACACCTATCTGTAAGTATGAGTTACTTTAAATTGTTAATCCCCTAGGTACATTAAATATCGGTGTTATAAGTTTAACATGTATTTGTGTATATGTCTGTGGCTTCATAGCTCCCAAATGGAGGAGCCGATTGGAGTGCGATTTTAATCAAATCTATTTTATTTAGCTATCTTTGTTAGTCGGGGGTTTTTATTTTTATATTTTAATTAGCTAGCATATTATTATTTAATATTATTATTTTATGTTATTTAGTATTTATTATTTTATATTATGCTTTTTGGTCTGTTTAAATAAATATATTTGATAAAAGAAATTAGCTAGCCAACCCATTAAAATTATGTACAGTCAAGGGCACCAATATGTCTACACTTTTTCACCTTACTCCATTGAAATAAGGTCCAAAAATGTATACATGTTTATGCCCTTGACTGTACATAAGTTTAACTTTTTAAGTTTATATTTTATTCTGTATACGTATCGTAAAACCTACCCGCATCATGGTGATCCAAGGACAACCACGGCTGGTGATGCCGCAGCAGCTCCGACGGGTAGTGGTGGGGCGGGTACGGGGGCAGTTCGACGGGGCAGGACCCCGCCGGGGGCTCCAGCTTGCCCTCGTTCAGGCCCAGGATGTCTGAGATCTGGAACCCGGGCCGCTGGCCAGGCATCTTCATGCTGTCCAGGAGTCTGGGGGCAAAGAGAATTTGTTGTAGCTTAGCTAAGGATTTTAGTCGTTAATAGAAAAATGTTGAGAGTTTTATTCCCATAAATTAAAAAGCGCAGCTATTAGGGTTGCTAAGCTATTAGGGTTGATATCAAATTTATAATTGTTGTAAAAGTTCATTCTCGCCATTTTGGCTTAACACGCCGTGAGGTGCAAGGTGGTGGACGAAAGAAAAACTGTTTACAGTTAATATATTATCACATTAAGTATCTTAGAAAATGAGTTAAGTTGCTATTTTATGTACCTTTAAATACTGGGCTACTACTGCACGTAATTCATGCGTAACGCTTGCGCATAAACTGCGTATAATTAATTAGCAATAAATAATTTAAAATTTAAACTAATTCAGTTAAAAAATACGGCTTTAACAAAACTATATAAAATTTTAAAATTGTTAATAAATTATTATAAATGTCTTTCATCTATCATCTAATTTATTAGACGTCTTTTTAAAGACTTGAACGCGCATGTAACGCATGTTACACCTTACATTTCCACTAAAGTATCTTCTCATAAAAGCCACTCTACACGCGTGTTCTCTCAACAGTCTACTTATGAATGAAAGGACTCAACAACGATGTCCAACTCAAGCTTACAATCATTGTGAGGGCGTAGATTGTAAGAAAACATCCCGACAAATGAAATGTTTTTACAAACGAAGTGCCTCTCGAAGGAACGTGACCCTATGAATGAAAGAAGACCATGGTTATTACAGGAACCGTGCTGACTAAGAGAGAGATGGATTTACCACTTCTTTATGTTTGAATAAGTAGCCATATCTACTTACAATAGCGATTCCTAAAAAAAATGTAGCGATAATTGATATAATCTGCAAACTTATGACTAAATTCAAACCCATTCATCCTATATTTCGATATAAACTAAAGTAAATAAATGAAACCTTATGGAACCTGTGGATTTTACCATTACGAACCATTTAGTACCTCACAAATTAAAATAATGCACGCCCAAACCTTTTTTTACAAAAAAAACTCCCGGAAATAAAGGTAAACTCTCGAAAATTGTGTAAATATAAACGTTGCGAATAAAAGGGTTAAAAGGGGTGGAATATAACTCCTTAGAAACCTCCGACTTGCCTAGTAGGTACCTATAATAAGTAATCAATGTGTTTCAACACTTTCATTTAGTTCTTTTAGATGACAAAATCAAAATAATTCAGAGGTAAGTTAGTAGGACGTTTTAGGCCAGGTTTTATAAAGATCTGTTAGTCTAAATTTCGGATAAAATATTGGTAATTTTTTGAAACACCTAACTTGGCGGCATGAGGTCGAACGGGTCTTTTAAAATCGAGTAAAATGTATATCTCACGTACCTAACAAAAAACGTGGCAAATATTTGGTCCAATTGAGTCAAACGCCAGAACGTAACTTGTGATCTGAGCCGTACGTGACCCGATGAATGGGCCCTCGGGAGCATTTAGCAGGTTGTAAACAGGTCTAACTGCCGAGGTGCAAACTGTCACACGCTTTGAACTAAACATGTGTGCCGAAAGCATACTCAGTGCTATAAAGCTATGCTGTTATAAAACACTGCTTGAATAGTTCAATACCTAGGTATTGGTCTACCCATTATGAGATAATTTTTAGGGTTCCGCACCCAAAGGGTAAAACGGAACCTTATTACTAAGACTCCGCTGTCCATCTGTCAGCTTATCTCGAGCTACGCGTCTTTTTTTTTTTTTGATTGGTGGTGTTAGAAAGTGACGCCATCATGTGCTAGGCCTACTGGCTGTATCTCATGGGGCGTGATAGTTAGACAGTTGAAATTTTCACAGATGATATATTTCTATTGCCGCTATAACAAATACTAAAAAACAGAATAAAATAAATATTGAAGGGGGCTTCCATACAACAGACATGATTTTTTTTGCCGTTTTTATAGATAATGGTACGGAACCCTTCGTGCGTCAGTCCGACTCGCACTTGATCGGTTTTTGTTTCCTTTATTATGCGACAATTATTTCAATACATACTGCGGGTTATTACCGTTATTTTATTAACTGGGTACCTAAGGCACGATATCGAAAACACTTCCTATATGAAATAAAAATATTAAAAATACGAGCTCTTTTGTGGGAATGGCACACACTGCGACCAGCCCGAGAGTTTTCTAAAAGAAGGTACCTAATATGCTTAGTTAAAAAATAGAATATGACATGCCGTGTAAAATATCACTTAGTGAAACTACAGCCAACAGACATTATGCCATTGAGAGATGAGGTGATTGAGGCTCACCCTGGGAAAGCGGACCGGAAGGCCGCCGGGTAAAGCGCCGGCAGAAAAGCCGGCGCCCACGGCGGCAGCAGGATGGGGCTCCACGCCAGCAGCGACGCCGGCGGCAGCAGCGGCGGCGACCGCTCGCCCTCCTCGCACTTCATCTCCCGACCGGGAGAGCTCGCCTTCGGGATAATCTTGGAGCCTTCACAAAACACTCGCGAACACGTGCTGCGCCCTTCGACGCCGCGGCCACACTGAACAACCCTCGAGTGGCCCTCGGGGTGAAGAACACCCCGCGCCTCGACAGCCTACTCAGGCTCGAGGGTGCTCTACTGACCCCCGCCAATCCGCGCGCGCGCCCGTCTGGGCGGGGCGACACCCGACCAATCGCAGACAAACTCTAAAGCCTTCCCAACAAAAAAAACCTGGAGTATACTTTGTGAAAAGAGCTTTCGACGCAGCGTTATGTTATGTCGCTTTTTGTAATGAGTGCGCGCGTTAAGCCTATTGTTGAGGCCGGTTCGTTATGGACGCCGCTCCAAATGCCGAATAACGATTTTCATTTAGAGTGTTTTTATTAAGCTCGTGTAAGCCCATGTTTATAGGAGTTTTTGTGTAACATCACAATTTCGTTGTTAATGATTTGCGGGCTATTATTGGATCTTACTTATACAAAAATGCAAGAATTTATATCTAACTCGGAAATATTTACTTTGGTACTCTTATTATGGCTATCTATTATAAGTAGTAAGCTTGCAATTTTAGAGATCAATAAACGATTATCACATTTTGGACGACAAAAATGTTACCTTACAATATCAAAAATATACCAAAATCTTTAAACAACTTAGGTATTATAATCAAGCACAGTTAGGTACACATCGTTCACATAAACTAAATGGTTCATATTGAGTGTTTTGTCCTGCACACAACAACAAAATTTAAAAGCCCCAAATTACTTTACGAAACATCTGTCAAAAATCCCATCCCGTTTCGTAGTAATCGACACTTTACATTTGTCTTCAACTTGAAACTTGTATTCAAAACTTGCACATGTGCAAGTACTTAGCGGGAGACAATAGCTGTAACAAGGACGGCAGTGGTAAAGCAGGTAGGAATGAAAGAATACCTAATCACTTTATGACTTGCACGTGTTCACATTGTTTTAGGATCTTTTGTAATTTTTGAACTTTGCGGAATTGATAGGCAAGGCAATTGAGATTTAAGTAGACAGGTATAAAGATAATTCTACATAACGATATTGAAATAGGTAATCGTAATGTACGCCTATGAGAAGTAGTTTCCGAATAGCAGTACTAACCTTTTCTGTGGTATAGCTTGCTCACGTTCTGAGCTCTAAGCATTATTAAAATATATTGTAACTAAATAAATTGTATGATGCTCTATGTACAAATAAGATTTTTAAACAAAGAAAGTAAATCGAAAGGCGCCTGAATTTAGAAAATAAATTGTTCCGTTGGATCAGTTCTATTTTGATGCTCAACATTAGAAGAGAGTGATGAAGTGATGATCAAGGTACAAAGTTACCATTAATTTAACAATTATTAATACTCTTATTATTAAACTTATTTTTACTTTCTTATTTATAAATCAGAATGCACTCTGTGTAATGACAGATATCAATCGCATTAGATAGTCAATTTTATTCGTTAACTTAAAAGAACGATAAAGGAAACCGAAACGCATATATCTTTTTATATATTAATATTGTCATAGTTACAAGATACGTTGTCATGTTTTGATAACGGATGGATTACGGACATTACGGTAATAGTAAAACTGATGAGCAACAAAGTTTAAACCCATAAAGCGCACTTTGTGAAAAGGGGCGCAACAAAGGGCAATTATTTATATTGGGAACGATCGTAAGTGGCGTGCGCCCACGGACGGTTTAATTGACTTATTGTGAATGAGTTTTTAAAATATCTAATCGTAGCCATCGTTGCGTGCTCATCGCTTTTATTTACAGTATATGCATAACATCCACAACTTACAGTTTTCATTTCGACGTAGGGTTGTTTTTTGGGATAGCACTCTCTGTATGGTCGACCGCTTAACTGAGACCTCGCGGAAGGGTCGGGAGAGGCAGGGACCCGCCGCGCGCTACCGTCCGCTACCCTTCGACATCACCCCTCTCTCCCCTTTCCCGTCACAGGCGCGGTCTCGGTTATACGGTACTCCTATAGTTAGGTAGGTACTACTGGTACTAGGTACCTAACCAGAACAGAGTTTACAGAATCTAGTAGACACAACGACCAAAGGTGTCGCAGCGCGTTACTCGTACGCAACCAACTTGTATCAGTTCGTATGACCTCTATTCACCCAGCGCTACCGTAGCATGAAAAATCTTATATTGATTGACGCTGCAATGAATTCCTTACCTACGTCTGGACGCACACTAATCTACAAACGTACTTAGGTACATGCGAATATTATTAATACGTACCTATAATAAATAGACCATCCAATGCCTCCATTCCATTCCATCCATTTAGATAAGTACACATATCTACAGAGCCAAAGGTAGATTCAGAAAGTTTATATTTTACGATGGGTTTATTTTACGATTTATTCACGCAGATTATACCTACTTGTTTCATTAGTCAGATGGTAAAAAGATTTCACATGATGCGTCATATATTACATTGATAAACCTAATCAAAACATATCAATGACTAACCAAGTCTGTAAGACAGCTGTGATTCACGAAAAAGAACATTTAATTTAATTTTATCTCCATAAAAATCGCTATCCTAGATTTAATGATGTCAGGATATAAGTTCTCAAGGTTTCAGAGATCGCACCGATTCGTACGTACACTCGCCATCAAATATGTATATCTGTACTCTTCAGGGTGCTAACGCCTTGACAATAGAATCAGATTCAGTTCAGATATTTGTGAGCACCTCGTTCGCTCCGATACTGATGGCGACTGTACCTTTTCCTACGTGACATATTTAACATTTTCGCCTGGTAATTTCATAAAATAACATTATTAGGCACCAGATGTCCTAATCGTGTTTATAATCAGATCGTCAGGTGTTCAAGATTCCGCAGATCTAAAAGATATAGTCAAGGTATTTACCTATAGAATTGCACAGCTGCACTCGCTTTGAGGCGCCTAAGGCATCCCTAAGTCCCTTAAAGCTATTGTCATACACTTAATCCCTTCAATGGCTTTGCATTGTCTTAATCTTGGTGTTGCACGTGCAGGGCTAACTGGGCTAAGCCACTTTATTGTTTACCGAAATGAAGTTTCTCGTGTTTTTAGTTTGACAAATCTATTGTCACTGATAAGTGATAACCGACACTGATACTACTGTCCTAAACCAAAAAGTCGTATATCACTTGATCACAAGTTCACGAGTTCGATAAATCTTATTTTACGGCGGCGCTGCTTACCCTTCACATCTGGGGGTACAAGAGTGCCCCCGCCGAGTCAAGCGCGGCCACCAAATGTAGAAATATCTTCACTTACGCGCCTATTAGGCACACAAAATAATTTTAGACGCTGTGACATCTCTATCGTACCTAACACAGGAAAAAGTCAGTACCTATTAGGATATTTTTGAGTGCGTGAATAAAGAAGAAATGTTTACACCTCATTTAATTTTCTTTATATTGCGGAAATACCTACATGTCCGTGTTCAATGTGAGTTTAGGGTATACTGTGAGGGCCAGATTTGAGGGATCGAGGGCAGGTGCGCGCGCCCTCCGCTTCGGCTCACTAGGCACTCCCGGCGCATCTGATCATGCGCACTTTACACACGTTAGGAATGCTAACTGACGAGTAAACATTCACATGGCTTAGGTCCTAGGCCTAGGATCCGATGTGTTGATGGCGAAAGGGACAATTGGTTACTACTTCACTATCAGCATAAGGACATTCTTAGCTGCTCTCACGCCCTTACTCACAAATACGTTTTTGAGCATACTGAATTGAACCCAGGATAAACACCGCTATAGTTTGAAATAAAAGCACTAACAGCGTAACTATAAATGCTGAAAATATTTGCAGTAATGATTTATCATCATGTGACCAGCTCACGTGAGGTTAATTTGAAACGCCGTTCTGACCAGTGCACCACGTTTTGAAAAACTATATACGTTATGCACGTGAACGAGTACGATAGTCGATAAGTCATATACTCGTAAATTAGGATTATTTATTGGATGGGCACTAACGTGCTGACATTAATCATAATTCGTGATTACAATACTCAGCAATCAAAATCTACTAATGGATTACCGAAGCACACCACACCTGTCCAACCGGGATTAGAACTCCGGGCCCCTATCTTAGTAGCAAACAATGTTGAACTAACTGCCAGCTGGTTAGAAGTAAGGGAGAGCCAGGTATGAGGGCCGAGCCTCTTTGGTACAAGTCACTCGTTCAAACATATATATTACGCATCTGCTAAAACGATAAAATACGATTTTTGTGAATGCAATGAGACCTTACCATCTGATTTTTAAATATATTTACCTACCTTAATAATACTTCTTTAAAGTTGTAGTTGTACTTGTAGGTACCTAGTGCAGTACATAAGATATAATAGGTAGTAAAATAACGAGTCTTCCAACACAGTTCTATCAAATTATCTTATTACGGAAGCAGAAGATCTAAATAAAAGCAAATATTTAAAAACTACTATTTAAACTATTACTACTTACTATTATTTTTATTTAGTGTTTAGTTTTAAGTGAGAGCGGAGTGACCGCGCACATAATCTCAACCATAGAGATTTTGCAACCTAAATATATTAGTTTATGTAAATTTATTTTTTATGAAATAAACAGATTTAATTTTTATTTTTTATTTTTTTCTTAAACAAACATTTACTTGTTACCTTAATTTCTTTCTTTTCTTTCAGATAACAACCGAGCCTACTCATAAAGTTTAGGTGTTTAGCGTGCATCTATTCCATAGGGATCCCAGAATAATAGAGACTTTAATAAAAACCTATACTACGTACTGAATAAGTAGGCATACCCATATTACCCATATGGTATGTACCTATGACAACTAAAATAGAATGGACATCTAATCTTGATAGCCCATTATATTGCCGTTTAATTTATATCGAGCAAACGTGTCATTATGCGCCGAATTTAAAAAGATGCTCATTTCGTATTCGCAATGGCTAATGATAAAATAATGGGGGCTGATAGCGGGCACGATAGGAAAGTAATTTGTGTGAAAGTTGAATATAGACCGCCGCGCCATTCGTACCACGCGCCACCAATCGCCAAAAAAAACTACCCTATGACCAAACTAACTTGAAGCCATTACCTATCCTACAGTACCTGTAGCTTACCGCAACTATTTTTTTTTTGAATACAACTTTGTGTCAAGGAAGCTAATGTCTTCGTTCTACAATATAAAGCGTTCGAATAGCTTCAGGAACATCGGAACCGCGCGTCAACCTCGCGTTTACGTGACCCAGATTAGATACCAAAAACAAACAACAATCGTACACACGTCATCAATCCGGCGCCTACGGTACTTAAGACGAATTTATGACCAGTCGAGCCGTGAATTTCCTTTAATTTTGTGACTTTGCGAGAGTCGATGAGTTTCCTCGGAAATTTCGTTATGGCAATCTGGTTAGGCGCACGGGTCCAAATGGGCGTTGGCACGCTAACTCGCGAAGAGGGTTTCCAAACCAATTAAGGGTTAGGGCAAGGCCTGGGAGAGCTGGCAGCTGGTGGATTACGAGCTCGATGGTGCTCATGCACCGCTTCACCGCGACGAGTAAGTGCGGGCACGCAACCGCGCCGCCGAATGCCTGTTCACACGCGACGCCGTGACGAACACTATATCAAGTATTGTTTCAAATGTATGCGATTACCAAATTCATCAACTATAATTATACATTATGTAACACAGTACGTTCGCGAGAACATGGATCGTGCGCGAGTCGGAATCGGACTTGGCCGATTTTTCGCAAGCCATCATTTACCTATTGTTTATAGCACCTATAAGAACATTAAAATGATTTCAAAAGTCGTCGGCAATTCGTGGATAAATTATACTTTCTTCGGGATTCCTACACGTGAGCTTTTAAATATACATACCTATATGTATATAATTTAAAAAAGTTATTTGTTATTAATTTAATCTCAAAAAGTTTTAAATTTGAACTATTTGAGAATCATTTTAACATTAAATTATGCACACGTTCCATTAGGAATATTGCCACCGCCTTCGTAAATAAACTCACATGTAGACGGCAAACATTTCAATAAAAGTAAATGGGATCATTGAAAGAAGTTTTACAAAGCCATGCCAGCATCGGGTGCACTTGGCCCGCCATATCTACATGTTCAGTTCGCGTGCATAAACCTTAACTTTGCTACTTCTATTTTGTAAATAACCCTACTTTATGGGTGCACGAAGTGAACATCAATAAAATTTAGCTTTAAGTTTCTGTAATGAAACTGAAGTTAACAGTTTAAATTTAAAAGTCAGGTATGCTTTTATAAGTACCTAAACAAAGTTGTAAAGCCATTTTAATTTTATTATTTCTCTCAATTTATAGTTATTTAGTTGCCCTATCCTACCTAAATACTTATTATAGGTACCTACTTATTAGATTACCGACGGGGCTAGAGAAATTAGCGTTCCATAGTAATTTATGGGCCGGGCCCAATAAAGCGATAGAAGTGCGCCGTTGGAGAGTGACCTGGGAAAAATCCAGGGGAAAACTCCGACACGACCATGCACGCGGGCGGTTTAAACACTGAAATACTCTAAGAGTTTGTGCTCCAGTGTGATAAAGATACTTCCTAATTGTTATTATTTACGGCCGATCTCGATACAATAGATAATCCGAGATAGAACCGAGGTCTGGAGGTTGGAATTTTCCGATGATTATAACTACGGTAAGTTCTACTGTATATTGATATAATAGTAACTCGATTAACTGTAATATTATCCTTAATATATTTACTAGGTACAAGTCGATTAATGTATCGTGTTCTAATTTCTAATGATAGCTTACGAATATTTTGTAATTGGGACTCTTGTCTGCCAACAAACCATATTCTGGTTTAACAGAAGAAAGTTTGAATGTTAATTTGTAAGCAGTTTCGTGAATAAACTTTTTATTTTTTTAATAGCCTATGTGACCTCACTACTATTCAAATGTCTGTTCTACATTTAAACGATATATAGCGTTTGCGTTTTTCCATGCAGCCAATTCCCGTAGAAGGGAAGATTTTTTTTATTCATAGCAAGAATATAGTTTACAAAACAAGATGTTATAAATATTAATGTACATACGTTCTGCTTTACAAAGCAAGAAGATAAAATTCGATTTACATTGTGTAAGTATACCTACTATTCATCTAAGTCGTCAAACTAGAATAGATATTAGATTACCTACATTATTGTGTAAGTACTTACGCATAGGAGTTGTATCGGTAGTCCTCTTCCTGCGGCTGTCGGATCTGGTAGTTGGGTTCATAGTACTCGGGTGGAGCGCCCCAGGTGCTGTCATAGTTATAGTATTCCCCATATCCCATGTCTTCACCCATCATTTTCATTACGCACCGCACTCCAAACTTACACAACTAAACTTAAACAAATGAGAAATGACTATGTTAGTATCGACTAATCTACGAAATTCGATAAAGGATTGAATCGTGACAGGCTCGGTGCCGAGTGCCTGGACAGGACTGCAGGGGATCGGGTGGACTGATCGATGCCTCGGCCCTTATCAATAATATTGTATCGTTATCATATCTAGCAGCTTTCCCCGATATGTACTTTTATACGCCGCGACGCCTGCCTGAGCAATATTGCAGATAGATTTATCGGTGTCAGATGTAGCCACTGTCATGCGGCGTGTTATGAAATCCAGGAATGACAGGTGCTGGTTGGGCGGTGATAAACAGTTGACAGTGTCACGGAAATGATAGCTATGTGTAGCTAGGAACTGAATTAAGTAATTTAACAATACCTAACTACTTATGTATGCTTAGAGAACGCATAGAAACTATGTAGGTAAACCGAAAATAAAAGACATTGCAAAAAAGTCACTGTAATGATTTTATTAAATATTTGTTAAGCGGATACGTCCGCTAGCGAAAATCTCACCTGTGGTGTTGAATTTAACAATTTTCACTTTGATTAAAAAATTGATGATTTTATTAGCTTATTGCATTTTGCGTTCGTTCCATAACTAGGTAACTATTATTGTTTTGAGATACGTAAGTACAACCATTTGCTTATGGGAGCAGGTTTTTAAGTTAGTTTCATAACAATCTGTTTCGATTTTGTTCACAATTACAACGGTAGATACAATATATTATATACTTTTCAAAACGTTATTAGTTTAGTAAATAAGTGCTTATGTACAGTCACCATCAAAAATAACAACGCTAACGAAAAGGTCTACCTAAAGCTAAGTTATTAGTTAAGTACAATGAATACTTTTGATCTATTCATATGATGCGTTGTAACTTTTTATGCTAACTGTAGCTGTTACAAAAACTAAACTTAAGTACTTACGACAAAAAAATATTACCATAGGTACAAGACTGATAGACAACAAGCAACAAACAATAGACTACAAGACTGATATTGAAATAATTACTAGGTAACTTTATAGTAGGTACTTAATTTACAGCTACTACTTATTAATTTCGGTATGTATTTACTTTAGGGGAAACTATGTAGTACCTATTATGATTGAATGTTCAAATAAACAGATACCTATTGCGCTGTGACAAGACATTAATCATTTGTCATAAAAAACCTTGAATATGTTTAGTGTAGGTCACTATTAAAAATAAAAAAATAAAAATCTTATTGGAAATCTATCTAATAAGAATATTATAATTCTTCCTACAGGATCTCCCTCCGTGCTCCCTCTAACAAGAATCGGACTCCACAGCATTCCTCAGGCACATTCCACAAAAAATCTGTTTTGTACCTCTGGTGGGACTCGAACCCACAATCCTCGGCTTAGGAGGCCGATGCCTTATCCATTGGGCCACAGAGGCGGACGGCTGAGCGGCGCGAGAGACAGCTCTCGTTCGAACGGTGTGGCGTCACCGCGCGCGTCACTGCCCGGCCGCGTTCACACCGCCAATTAATACCTAACCGATAATTATACATCACCGGTAACGTTCTAATTCACCAGCCCGAGCAGCCGCTCGTGACGGTGTGAGAGTCGCTCTCAAAACAAACACTTGGCTACAAGTGACGGTAGATCGACATTCCACTCCTAAAGAGAAGCTCACGTTCGAGCAGAGCAACTGATGTATGTAACCTTGATATGAACTGATAGCGATACGATATGTTTGTTCCTAAACTAAACACGAGGTCAGTGGCCTATGGTATCACCATATTTTAATATTGCGTTCGCCACATTAAGGTATGGTCGCGGCCATGAATTGAACATATAGTGTAAATATTTAAAGAACTGTTCACGTGTTGTTTAGGTAGGTATTAATTAAGAATGTTGTACTGAACTACCTATGAATGCTACCAATTTCGTTGCGGGCGTTTAGTCTGTTTCCATATTTCGGGAATAAGACAGACAGACGTGCACGCTATAATGGGAACCGCTAATTTAGGCGGATAGGTAGCGACGAATTTAGATTCTCATTTTTCGAGCGTGCCAAATATTTGGGAGTTGACAAACGAAGATAATCAGATGGTTTAAATTGTTAATATGAATGTAATACCTAATACCTAAATGATTCGAGCGAGGTGTCACTACGCATCGCGTTTTGCAGTTTTTATTAATAGAATATTGACCTCAATCCGGCCCCATCGATGCTTGGCTAGCCGTAAACCGGCCCATGTCTTAGTTAACCGCTACCGAATATGGTTTACGTGATAATTTTGACTTGTACTTTAACTGTAGTTTGGTAATTACACACTTTTCTCGTGACGTTTAGAATAGAGAAAGCAGTGGAGTCGTTTAAAACTGGTTTTTAGCCGCGACTTTACCTAACTTCATAGTAGGTAACATTTAAATTATATAACGGATAAATTCGCCTACGTTTCCGCGTGTATAGTGCGTGTCATGTACGAAGGCGCGCCTCCACAGCCCAAGCCATACCTACAGTAGGGAAAACGCATTATTTCATTGACATTATCTATCTTAAAGATTTAAGGATTACGTAAAGCTATCAAACACGATTACCTAAGTTAAAATATACACAAGTAATTTATTTAGTTCAATTAAATAATCGACATCTTAACTTTCGCCCTCACTGGCTTGACGTGACCCGTCCTCTCCCAGCGAAAAAAATCTTAACGTTCCCCATTGCGCATAGATTATCTAGTACTCGTATGGGATCCGCTGAGGAGAAGAGCGTAGTCGTAGACGACACGCACTATATCTAGGATTTCATAGATAAATATTGTACTATTTTTAATTAATTTTCTAACATAGCACTACTATTTTAAACACTTTTGTTTTGCACTATAACTGTTTCAACGGTAAAGTAGCTTTTTGAAGGAATTGCTTTGGAGCAATTCGTTCAACTGAAATGATTTTAAGTTTACATCCGTTTAGAATAGCTATTAATATTTATTTACATATGTGATATTTGCTATTACATTTTCATAGGCGAAGGCATGGTCGTCAGTCGTCACCATCACCAATAGTCGAAAAAGCTCTCCTTATTTTCAAAACTATACCTGTTTAGTTGTTAGTGTGGTAGAGACGTCTATCGGATCATCGGTTACTATATTATATGGTTTCATTGTATTATTTTTCCTATTAGGTATACATTGGCACATGTGAATTAACCTATTTTATGATAAATTGCATTTGTACCAATAACATATTAACTATTTTTTATTCAGCTCAATGCGTATAATTTTGCATACAATAGTATAGAAAATTAACAGCAGAAGGAAGTCTCTTCTGCACGGAACTGAGTGTCTATAAAATATGGGATGTTTTTCCGACCCAGTGTCGACTTCGCGAACCAGTGTAAGTAAACCTTTTTTTCCTGCCTTTAAAAAGGTAGCATAATAATAAGAGAACGTTTGAAATTTTCAAGAAGGTAATTAAAACAAAATAATTCCGATATAAAATTTACTAATTACTAACATTTTTACAGATTATATAAATACTAACATAAATTAGGTATATAAACAGTAAATATAAAGTTTATAAATATACAGCCAAGTCTTTATCACTATGTTGAACTTAAAACAATTAATTTCAATGACTAACAAATTCCCAAATACTACTTACTGATCTGATTTTAATTTTAAGCATTGTAATAATAAATCGTAGTATATGTATTTTTAGTGCTCCTCTACTGAGAAGATTTTCGAGTTCATAGTAGTATCAAAGACTAGGAATTATATTAGACTGCCAATGCCTATACATTGTGGCGTAATTTTAAAATAATGGGCCTGCTGTAGCTAGTTTCACTATGGAGAGATCACTTTACCATTTAATTCGTATGCCACTAAGACCTCTGCTTAACACATAGCGCCATCTATGAACACAACGAAGAAGCTCCCAACAGATGGCGCTATGTGTTAAGCAGAGGTCTTAGTGGCATACGAATTAAATGGTAAAGTGATCTCTCCATAGTGAAACTAGCTACAGCAGGCCCATTATTTTAAAATTACGCCACAATGTATTAGGCATTGGCAGTCTATATAAATCCTAGTCTCTGGTAGTATTTGTGAAAACGAGTTTAAAAATGAGTTAAATATACAGGCACTAACTAGATACAATATACCTACTTCTTGAATTGTATATTCAACTGAAGCATGTATAGGTCTACTGAAGAATATTGCAAGAAAAAACTAGATTATAGTGCGCGCCATCCACGAAGGCGCGCCCCTCCACAGCCCAAGCCGTACAACAGCGCACAGATTAGTATGAGATTCACTGTGGAGGGGCGCGTCGTCGTGGATGGCGCGCGCTATAATAATAAAGCGGCAGCCAGACAGTTCTACGTAGGGTATAGGGATGTTGACACCAAATAAGAAAATCAATGAATCCGATTTTTCTCGAAAAATAATCAAATTCTCAATGAAATAGCGAAAAAAGTAATTCAAAAGAATAAATAATTACATAATTATAAATTGTAAGTCTCCAAAATTTTAGGAGGAGGCATTTTCTGTCTCTTTTCCGCAAAACGCACCTGTTATATTGAACGACCGTCATTTACTATGGCACTCTAGGTCAGTGACGTCACTGACCTGTAGCGCTTTCTCTCTCAAACTAAAAACATTGTAACGGTTGCAGTTTCGTTATTTTTTGAGATTTTTGAATAGGATTTGCACTATTTGGCATAATTTTATGTGAAAGAATACATGTAGAATACATGATGTAGAATACATGTATGGAGTAATAATAAATTTTGAGTCAACATCCTTATTGTCGTGGAATAAAAAGGTTCGCTAATTTTCGTATAAGACACTAAGGTACTGATGTGCCGACGGCAACTTCCCAAAATTGCGAAATGTTCCACATGGAAAAATTTCTGAAATTTCTTGTACCACGTGCGGCATGCGAGGTTAAGCAACGTCGGCCTAGGTCAATGCTGAATGTGTAACCGCTTTGATTGGTTTATAACTGAGCGCTCCCGTGCTTTGCAAGGCACGCTAAGCCGTTGATCCCGGCTGCAGTAAGAAGCCTTCGGGCGGTTTGGGAACTTCTAACTGTCATATTGACAAGTCTAATGCCAATAAGGACTAGTTTAAGCTTGGTTTGGAAGATCAGATGGCAGTCGCTTCCGTAAAAACTAGTGCCTACTACAAATGTTGGGATTAGGTAGCGGACCCGGGGTGCCTTCAGGCAACTGTACTAAATTGACTGGGATAACCCTAGGAAGATGGATTAAGGTCAAAAAAGTGACAACAATTTCATTCCACGACTGTAGAATAGTAGGAAGATAGATAATAATACAGTAAGATTATAGCTTCCTAACAGTCCGCCACGCACGACCGTTGGTTGCGCCTTAAATAAGGAAATAGTGTCACAAGGGAGCAAAATGACATATTTACGGCGTCGGCGTAAATTGAATCCTGAGCGTAGTGAGGGATTCAATAATTAACGCCCAAGGTGGAAATAATTTTGCTTCCATGTGGCACATACTGCTTTTCACATCACCTATTGAGGATAATGAAAGATCTGAAATAAAAATGGGTGTGCATTTATTTTATCAAAATATATACAATAACTTATTACACGTTACAGAAAAGTGCCACTTTGATCCCTCCTAGCAGGGAAGAAAAAGCCCTTATCCGAATAGGTGATGTGGAAAATAGTTTTACTTGTGGAACAATGACTTAGCTATGGATACAATACAGTATAGGTTTACGTACAAGTATATTTAAACTACTTTGAAATATATTTAGCAAATGTTAAATTCTACTACATTGTAAGTTGTTATTTTGCACTTTATTCCGTTGTGATAAAATGAAAAAATGTTAATATATTTCTGCTCTTGACTTTACAATATAATATTGGAAGCAATAAAGAGATCGATGAGCTAAAAAGGGGCGCTTCTGGATGACAACGCAGTGCAAAATTGCTAAAAATTATTCGAAGGTATTTGCACAATAACAGAATAGCTCTCATATAGCAGTTAGTAGTCTTCAACTTCACATTAGTGAATTCGAAAAGACTTGACATTTTCCCTAGGAAGAAAAAGACATTTAGATCTCCTATACGCAGGAAATCTCTGCGGACTGCGCGATCATCAATTCGTCGCTCATACTTTTCAGAAACTAACCCAAAATATGTCTAGTCTTTTGGGCAGTCGACTGGACAGTAAAGGCGTACAGATGCCTGGGCGGTTTTTAGTGTCGGAGACCAAAATCCACTTCGGATCACCGCAGAAGTGCTAGCCTGTTAACAGTGTCGCCAATTGTACAATAGCAAACTAGACTACTACGCTGGTAAGCTTGTTGTCGATCCACATAACGCATACTACAGTCAGACGAGTCTAAGATGCTAAATATAACAACGTCGATAAAGATGGATGTGTTCACTTGTCTAGCCTACAAGAGTAATGTACGATGTCACCGTTAGGATAGCGCACGAAGGCGCTCTGGTTGATGAAACGTTTCTTGCAGACGGGGCACACGTTGTAGTCGTTTATTACCACGCTTTTTGATTCGTGGAACTGCTTTAGCTCTTGGACCTGGGGAAATATTAGGTTGGTTTAGTAATTGAGAAAATAAAGTGATGCAGTGTGTAAAACTTGGAAATTATGCGCACTTCAGCTTATTATTTAAGATTAAAAGGCAGGTCATGACTGATAGTCCTGCTTTCGGAAAACAATCAAATAGATATGAATTCGAGTCTTACGGCCAGGTGTTCATATCCTTGCTAGCCATATTGAGTAACCGTAACTTAGGTAATTGATTCAGTAATCTACAGAAAAACCTAAAGACAGGTTACATTGATCTCACGACTTGTAGGCAGTGGCCTATTACTAAACGCGTATTAGTCTAATAATATTAGTGTTTTGTGATCAAAAGACTTACTATTGCGAAAAGTGGCCCTGTTGTCATGCCTAAAGAGAACTGTCAAACTTCTCTTAAAAACAGATTTTAACGGACGTTACATTCGATTACGGACAGTTTGAAGCAGCCAACCCTAATAAAATACCTGTAAATGTTCCGCATACAGCAATCCCTTAAGAACTTGCGTTCTCCGTTTGAGTGTGAGTTGGTTGTCCAGAGCGCTTTCTAGGAAGTATTTCAGTCTTGCGAGAGGCACCGAGTCAGGTAACACAGACAAAGCCTGGAAAAACAATAGTAAATTAATCTTTTGAACGACCCTTCGATGGCATACTGCACAATCATATATGGTTGAAATTATTTTTGTTGAACGTATTTATATTAAAATGTTATTGGATTTTGAACCTTATTGTTTGAACGATAAAGTGGCCTTTTGAAGGAATCGTTTTGGTGCAATTACTTCAACTGAAATGATTTCAAGTATACAATGGCGTTGTTTTGTTATGTGTCCCGGGGATCCCAGGAACTGGTAGACGACAGGTTTCACTATTTTCATATATTTCACAAATATTTTTTTTAATCATAATTAACACATTCTATTTAACTATTTGTAATACGTTATTGAATATATTGAATAAATGCTGTCTAAAAAGTTCGGAATTTTCAAGTGTCTCTATTTTTTTTTTCAGTTAAACATGATTGGAGATATCTTGTCCGCATGCTTCTCCAAAATACTGAGGTCTCGAAGTCTGGGTCCGCAGTTTTCCGGTGTCTCGGTATGTTGGCCAGTGGACCCAAAAATACCATCAACTAAGGAGCCAACAACATAAATAATCACCAACTAATCTGGATGGGAGATATTTTGTCCCCATAATTGTCCAGAATACTAAAATCTGTTCTGAAGTCGGGTTTCGCAGTTTTCCGGTGTCTCGGTAGATCGACCAGTGGACAAAAAGTACCATCCACTAAGATGAAAACAACAGTCACCAACTAACCTTGACTGGAGATATCTTGTCGGCATATTTCTCCAATATACTAAGAGCTGTCTCGAGGTCCGGCTCCGCAGGTTTGGGGCGTCTCGATATGTTGGCCAGTGGACCCAAGAGTACTATCAACTAAGGAGAACACAATAGTCACCAACTAACCTTGACTGGAGATATCTTGTCGGCATGTTTCTCCAATATACTGAGAGCTGTCTCGAGGTCCGGTTCCGCAGTTTTGGGGCGTCTCGATATGTTGGCCAGTGGACCCAAGAGTACTATCAACTAAGGAGAACACAACAGTCACCAACTAACCTTGACTGGAGATATCTTGTCGGCATATTTCTCCAATATACTAAGAGCTGTCTCGAGGTGCGGCTCCGCAGGTTTGGGGCGTCTCGATATGTTGGCCAGTGGACCCAAGAGTACTATCAACTAAGGAGAACACAACAGTCACCAACTAACCTTGACTGGAGATATCTTGTCGGCATGTTTCTCCAATATACTGAGAGCTGTCTCGAGGTCCGGTTCCGCAGTTTTGGGGTGTCTCGGTATGTTGGCCAGTGGGCCGGTAAGCGCGCTACTCTGCTGGGGATTCATGAGGATTCGAAGCAGCATGATATATATGTCACGGCTTTTTTCGTTCGTGCTGTCGCAAGTTTTTTCGCAGTACTGTATGGCTCGATCGACATCGCCTGAAGATAATAAGGTAAGGTTTAAGCTTAAGCCACACAGAGAGCGGGAGGGCGGTAGCGGCGCGTGAGCGGGCGGTAGCGGCGCGGGAGCGGGCGGTAGCGGGACGTGAGCGGGACGGGAGCGGGCGGTAGCGGCGCGGGAGCAGGCGGGAGCCGCGCGGGAGCTACCGCCCGCTCCCGCGCCGCTATCGCCCGCTCCCGTCCCGCTCCCGTCCCGCTCACGTCCCGCTACCGCCCGCTCACACGCCGCTACCGCCCTCCCGCTCTCTGTGTGGCTTAAGCTTTAGTGTAATACGAGCTTACATAAAACTATTACCTCTTATATGACCTTTCGAATGCCGCAAAGTTTGAAATATAATGTAAACTATAATGACAGCATTAGGAGAACTGAGGAATAGGGAGTTTTTTCAAATACTACAGGCCCTATAAAATACAGTAGTGAAAGAAAACTATCTGTTCCCACACCGTTACGCATATTTAGTTTCAATCTGTTACGCTGACATGAAGGTTTCTTGAGAGGTTCCAGTTCTTTACTTGCACAACACACACAACGACGGATTACGTAAGTAAACGAATTATCATACCTAGAATTTGTACATAAATAGCGAGCGCCTGCTCATGTCTGCCCAGCTTTTCCAATATAACCGCTCTCTCTTCAAACAAACTGTCAGCCGGGAAGTGTAATATAACCCTCTCCGGGGTATAATGTGAAGATTTCTCCAAAAACGCCAGCAACTTTGACTTCGTATGTTGCAGCTCCTCTTCGGTAATATTAGCCTTTTTATCCGTAATCTTCTCCCTGTACATGTTAATTAACGCATCGTGGAATAGATAATTTGTGTCGTTCCATGTATGTATGACATGTTCTAAGTAAGGCACCACTAAAGACTTGTGTTCTCGCAGTAAGAAGTCTAGAACTTTCGGTCGAGGTAGATTTTCCACCTCGATTTTATCTTCGATGAATATTTTTAATCCTTCCTCGGGATGGTCTCGTATAATCCAGTCGGAGAACTCGAAGATAAGGTTTATGTGCTCAGCACCTTAAAAAACAAAAAATCATTTTTTAATTTCATTACAACAAACAGATTTACAAATCATTTAATTCTATCCAGTGAGATGTTATGATGCCGAGAAGAGACAGTACCATATTATTTCTGTGTTTGCCATCCATAGAACTTGAAATGGTATTCAATACTGTTTTAAATAATTAGTAAAAATATACAGTTTTAGTGATAGATTGTCGTTTTATCGTGTTATTAGATGGGGGAGATGGTAGACTTCGAGATGGTACAAACGCCAACAAAGTTAAGTGACCGTTCGTAAACCCTATTACAATACGCATAAAGTGCACCAGTAACTGTGTTGGCGATGGTACACAGAAAAACTAAAAAGTTATGATACCCATGTCTACATTGCGTCGAAAGTTCACATTTTTCGGTGATATTGACTTATCTATTTCAATTATTTATTACAATTATAAATCGGGTGCCAATTTGACCATTATTCAATTACTATCATCATTCATCATCATCATTTTCAGCCTGTAATCACCCACTGCTGAGCATAGGCCTCTCTTCGAGTACGCCGCTCGTCCCGGTCTTGAGCCAGTCTTATCCAAGACTGACCCGCGATCTTCCTAATATCATTGAGCCGGTGGACGGCCGACGCTCCTTTTGCCATGAATTGGCCTCCAGTCCGACAATACCAAGATCTCAAGATTTGCTAATTATATAAATAAAAATAAAACAAAATAATCTACCTAGTTGCTGCAAACATTTCTTAGTCATATTGTATCCCTTGAGACTCGAGTCTGGCTGCTTGGCTTGCTCCTTCAGCAGCTGAAGAGCCTTCAGATGCTGCCCTTTCGTCTGGTACAGTATCACGAGTTCGCTGTATTTGCCGTGAGCAGACAGGATCCTCTCTGCTTCCTCCAATCGGCAGTTGTTTAGACGCAGTAGAGGCGCGATTAGGGCGTCGTTTATCTGTTAAATACAGAAAATGGTGAATTTTATAAGGCAATATGGCGAGTAGGAATCTTCTGTGTGACATGTGTATTGTGTATTGTTTTAACCTGATTGTATGTACAATGAAGGGATTACGTACATAAATCCGCAGCGGATTCCAGCGTCACTGCGCGGTGTCTCATAGAAGATTCGTCTTAAATCAACCCTTACATTACAACGTTATGTAATTCGATTTGCAATAAATATTTTTGCGTGTACTTCATTGTAGTATACTCACGAGCAAAAATAATGGGTACACTTTCTATGGAAATTCAATACAAAGTGTACCCGTTATTATTGCTCGTGAGTGTATAATAAAACGGGTCACTCACGTCTTTAAGGTCAAATATTGCTTGACATGTTTCAAACCGGGACGCGGTCCCAAATCACTAGTGCTCATGATTAACAGTTTAGTAATCCGATTGATTATCCATATCCATACTTAGTATGAATGTAAAAGTAAATCTGTTTCGTACCTCTTCACGCTTAAACCGCTGAACCGATTTGGGTGAAATATGGTGGAGATAGTTTGAGTGTCGTGAAAGGACATAGGATAGTTTTTTCCAGAAAAAAAATCCCACATATAAACGAGTCCAGCACGAACGAAGTCGCGGGCAAAAGCTAGGTAGTATTTGAATGTCTGGACCTTCCGTGATTTGAATGTTCTTTAATACTAACCTGCAAATAACACTTGAGCAGCGTTATGTCGATCAGTTCCAACTGCTGCTGCACATTCCTCTGCCCTGCATCATCTTGTGAGCCACTCGCTTCGCTCGCACTACTTTTCCTCGACCTCAACTCTAACAAGTACTTCACTAACGCATTTAAAGCATTTTCCAGGTCTTCTCCCTTCAATTTCCCATTTTTCCCGCTAGAGCCCGGCTTGTTGTCTAGTTCAGGGAACAATTTAATGACGTCAGCTGGATCGGTGTTTAGTTTGGCGAACACGGTCATAGCCTGACCATATTTCTTGTTGTCAAACAATTCTAGGGCACTAAGCATCTGTATGGAATGTATTTTCTGTCGTTTATCATCTTCTGGGCAGTCGTTCAAACTCTGTAAGGAATAAAAACAACAATCTAAATGAGTCAAATCAGATTGTTCTACTCTCCTTCAAACCTTTAAATTTTTAGATTTTTTTTCTTTTTTTTATAATTCTTTATTCGACATAAATAACCAATACAATGTAAGTACAATAAAATAGACGCTTACATATGAAAAATTAGGCTAATTTGCGCCCTTTAAAGCTGGTTATATAAATATATATTTTAATTATTGTTAATACATACAGAACTCGATATAACATAATTTAATCTAATTACGACAATTAGAATTCATCTCTATGGCCCATTGTGTTGGGTACACTTTTTGCATCAAAACATTATAAAAATAACAAAATAACAAGTTCTATACCTAAAAGCCTTCTAGTTAACCCATTCATGGCCCATGAATGCATTTTTCGCTACAAATCCGAAACATGGCTGTTATACTTAAAATCATTTCAGTTGAACGAATTGCTCCAAAGCAATTCCTTCAAAAAGCTACTTTACCGTTCAAACAATATGGTTCAAAATCCAATAACATTTTAATACAAATACGTTCAACAAAAAGAATTTCAACCATACACATAGTGTTGGCACACCAACCAGTCACGACTAGAATAGATGTAAATATGTCAATTAAATATTCATCCAAGTTATTCATCGAATGTCGTCAGTCCCCCCTGTCACTATGAACTAAATCCCGACTCTTGTCTCAAGAGTTGTGACACGTTTAAATGTTAGCGGGACTGTACAATGTACACAATAAATTTGAGTTAGCCAATGAGTGGCAATCGACTCTAACAGAATTGATCAATACTTACACGATACAACAATTCAAGGGTCCCCTTGCGATTACGGACGGCACGGGCCATTTTCAATTTCTGCATCATTTTTCTTACATATACGATCACGAAAATATGAGACTTGACTTAGATGTGATAATTCGCCCTAATCACAATCTTCTAAAACTAGTAATGACTGAATTGCAAAAACAAATGTACCTTGCAGAGGCAGCTTCAAAACTTGCATAAGAAATAACACTCAAACCATAAATACGTGTACATTCCTTGTTTCTATTCTCCTACACTAATAATAGAAATTGTAGGTTTAAAGTTATAATTATTTTATACAGTCTGGGGCCTCACACACACACTCATGTCAGCTATTACTAGTGGCTCTGTGAGCTGTAGACCTCGTGAGTGTTTTTTTATTTCCAAAACTATGTCAGATATCGAACCTGTAGAGCAGGGGTCGGCAACCTTTTTGCACCCACGGGCCACATACTAGCTAAAAAAATCTTCGCGGGCCGCAGATGATAATAATGATCACTGTCTGTTGATATCAACTCGAAACAAATTCGTACGTCGTACGCGACAGTAACGTAGTAAAAATTCGCACCCCTTTTTACGTGAAAAACGAGAAAGACGAAAAAACCGACTTTTCACAGATAAACCAGCTAGTTTCCTTACCAAACCCAGATAATTCGCATTTCAACCGCATCGTAATTTCGCGATTATATATCGCGATATAGAATAGCAGATATAGAAACTTTAAGGGGGGGACGGGTCATAAAGTCATAACACACCTAGATGAAAATGCGAGCGTATCGAGCGCGAAATTTTTCGAACACTGATGCAAATGCGGCAAATACTTCATACGCATCAAGTCATAACACATCTAGATGAAAATGCGAGCGTAGCGAGCGCGAAATTTTTCGAACATTATGATGCAGGTGCGGAAAATACTTCATACGCATCAAGTTATGTAGATGTAAACGCGAGCGCGAAATTTTTCGAACACTGATTTAAACGCGGCAAATACTTCATACGCATCAAGTTATGTAGATGTAAACGCGAGCGCGAAATTTTTCGAACACTGATTTAAACGCGGCAAATACTTCATACGCATCAAGTCATAACAAATGTCGTTGAAAACGCGAGCGTAGCGAGCGCGAAATTTTGCGAACATTATTATGCAGGTCTGGAAAATACTTCATACGCATCAAGTCATGTAGACGCAAACGCGAGCGCAGCGAGCGCGAAATTTTTCGAACATTATGATGCAGGTGCGGAAACTACTTCATACACATCAAGTTATGTAGATGTAAAGGCGAGCGCGAAATTTTTCGAACACTGATTCAAACGCGGCAAATACTTCATACGCATCAAGTCATAACAAATCTCGTTGAAAACGCGAGCGTAGCGAGCGCGAAATTTTGCGAACATTATTATGCAGGTCTGGAAAATACTTCATACGCATCAATCAAGTCATGTGGACGCAAACGCGAGCGCAGCGAGCGCGAAATTTTTTGAACATTAAGATGCAGGTGTGGAAAATACTTCATACTGTCTAACGCAAACGCGGTGAGCGCGAAATTTTTGATAGCGAGATAGATTTAACTGTAAAATATACTTACAAACACATATCTCGTCCTGACCAACTGTGAAAATATTCGTGGTTGGCGATACAGACGCTTTCACGTATGTTAAGAATTTCAATAAAGCCAGCCAGGGAGGCTCGCGGGCCGCACGGAAGGGGCTCGCGGGCCGCCTGTTGCCGACCGCTGCTGTAGAGGAGGACAAACCATAGATTTTTTTTTAGATTACTCGACAAAAATATTCGATGTAATCAAAGAACGTGCTCACAATACTTCACGAGAATCTGTTGTGAAATGCGACCCTTAGAGGCGAACATATCGAAATTCGGCCGCAGAAACACAAAATAATTGATAAAAAAATTGTTTTTTTAAATTTTGAAAAAGTGACTCGATAAAAAAATTCTATAGAATTACCGCACCTGCTCACAAAATTTCACGAAAATCGGTTGATAAATACGACCTGTAGAGGAGAACAAACCAACAAATAAAATAAAAATAAAATAAATTTACAAAAACTGACTTGCCCAAAAAATTCTATGTAATCATAAAACCTGCTCACAAAACTTCACGAGAATCGGTTGAGAAATGCGACCTATAGAGGAAAAAACGGCCGCAGAAAAATACGAAATCATTGATACAAAGTTTGTTTTTTCGAATTTCAAAAAAGTGACTCGACAAAAAAATTCTATTTAGTTACCAAACCTGCTCACAAAATTTCACGAAAATCGGTTGATAAATGCGACCTGTAGAGGAGATCAGCCAACGACGTAAAAAAAAAAATTTAAAAATTTACAAAAATTTACTCTACAAATAAATTATATGTAGTCATGGAACCTGCTCACAAAATTTCACGAGAATCGGTTGAGAAATGCGACCTGTAGAGAAAAAAACGGCCGCAGAAAAACACGAAATCATTGATACAATGTTTGTTTTTTTGAATTTCCAAAAAGTGACTCGACA
Organism: Cenopis cana; assembly: GCA_951800055.1. NCBI lineage: Eukaryota > Metazoa > Arthropoda > Insecta > Lepidoptera > Tortricidae > Cenopis > Cenopis cana. The sequence goes on along the minus strand of OX637486.1, from coordinate 6,456,164 downwards.
AAAAAATTCTATATAGTTACCGAACCTGCTCACAAAATTTCACGAAAATCGGTTGATAAATGCGACCTGTAGAGGAGGACATACAAAAATCCGGCCGGACATACGAAAGCATTTTTGTCGAAGCTAAAACAGAGACCTCGTTTTACTCGGTCAATGAAGGTCTGGAAAATACTTCATACGCATCAAGTCATGTAGACGCAAACGCGAGCGCAGCGAGCGCGAAATTTTTGAACATTAAGATGCAGGTGTGGAAAATACTTCATACTGTCTAACGCAAACGCGGCGAACGCGAAATTTTTGAAAAATAATTTAGATAGATTTAACTGTAAAATATACTTACAAACACATATCTCGTCCTGACCAACTGTGAAAATATTCGTGGTTGGGGATACAGACGCTTTCACGTATGTTAAGAATTTCAAATTTTACCTTTACAAACAATAAAGCCAGGGAGGCTCGCGGGCCGCACGGAAGGGGCTCGCGGGCCGCCTGTTGCCGACCGCTGCTGTAGAGGAGGACAAACCATAGATTTTTTTTAGATTACTCGACAAAAATATTCGATGTAATCAAAGAACGTGCTCACAATACTTCACGAGAATCTGTTGTGAAATGCGACCCTTAGAGGTGAACATATCGAAATTCGGCCGCAGAAACACAAAATAATTGATAAAAAAATTGTTTTTTTAAATTTTGAAAAAGTGACTCGATAAAAAAATTCTATAGAATTACCGCACCTGCTCACAAAATTTCACGAAAATCGGTTGATAAATGCGACCTGTAGAGGAGAACAAACCAATGAATAAAATAAAAAAAAATTAAATTTACAAAAATTTACTTGCCCAAAAAATTCTATGTAATCATAAAACCTTCTCACAAAACTTCACGAGAATCGGTTGAGAAATGCGACCTATAGAGGAAAAAACGGCCGCAGAAAAATACGAAATCATTGATACAAAGTTTGTTTTTTCGAATTTCAAAAAAGTGACTCGACAAAAAAATTCTATATAGTTACCAAACCTGCTCGCAAAATTTCACGAAAATCGGTTGATAAATGCGACCTGTAGAGGAGATCAGCCAACGACGTAAAAAAAAATTTAAAAAATTTACAAAAATTTACTCTACAAATAAATTATATGTAGTCATGGAACCTGCTCACAAAATTTCACGAGAATCGGTTGAGAAATGCGACCTGTAGAGGAAAAAACGGCCGCAGAAAAACACGAAATCATTGATACAATGTTTGTTTTTTTGAATTTCCAAAAAGTGACTCGACAAAAAAAATCTATATAGTTACCGAACCTGCTCACAAAATTTCACGAAAATCGGTTGATAAATGCGACCTGTAGAGGAGGACATACAAAAATCCGGCCGGACATACGAAAGCATTTTTGTCGAAGCTAAAACAGAGACCTCGTTTTACTCGGTCAATAAGGTAAAATCAAGGAGAGCTGCTTTATCAGCCATTCCTAAAATTCAACATTTTGCCTAGCTTATCACTACACATCCATCAAATTAAAATAAATTAAAATTTCTGTCGTGTAAGGGCAACCAATATCGACAGTATCGACGCCATAGTATTAATCAAAGTGTATGTAAATTGGTTAGGTACTTAGGTATGAGAAGGACAACTGGTCATAGAAGCTTTACACTCTACGAACAATAAATAAACAGTAAAGTTATAGATATTTCAACTTATTTAAGTTTGGCGAGTTGTATCTAAGGGATTCGTTCAAAAAACGACTTTAAAATTCAAGTTATAAGATTCAATATCCTATTTCATTTACATGATGTATCTGATATGAAATCTTTAAAAATTTAAAGCTTACAATAATACAGATAAGTAAACACTTACTTGCATGAGACGTATAATTTGAGCCTGCCGCTTTTTATTAATTTTACTGTAAAACATTTTTGTTATTATAAAAAAGTGTTAGGGAAAAATGCGTGTTTGTTCACAGCATGCGTGCGATAAACTATTAAATTATACCTACCAATTATAAATGAAAATAATTAATGCGATTTGAGATTATACATGATAACTATTTGTGTAGTTATTTTCCTCAATTAAAATTATGGCTTTTTATCTATTTTGAAAATGGAATATTTTGGGATACCTGATACGGCATTACAAAATTCCAAAACCAAACTATAATTCCAAACTATAATTGAGGTGAAAATAGGAGCAAAGGTGACGTTGTATCGGAGCTCAAGGCAATGGCAGAGAAGAAAATGGAATGGCGATAACTCTACTCTCGTCAGCTCTTACATTTAGGATGATGATGATGATGATCTATTTTGTACCTTTTTTATTGGAAATAAGATTCAATAGCGTTTCGTGCGCTCACCTTAACATAGATCCATAGCATATGCACTCGTAACTTCGTTGCTAAAGTTATCAGTCACTTGCCTTTATCCCATTTCCTCGTTCGCGCAGCATGCCTTTAATTCCATACCTCTTAATGGCGGCGCGTAAGCCGGTAATAATTTGCCTTTCTGGACTGGCTGAAAATGAGACGCTCCGCCACTTTTACCTCTATCTCTCGTCACTGTCACTCGCATGCTTACATGTCACTCACATGCTTACAATTCATATCACCTCTTATGCGGTCCATCCACCTTCTTTAGCCTACCTCTTCTTTTATAATCCTCCACAATCATACCTAATAAATTGTATTGTGCTAAAACACTCAACTATGCACACCTTTGATAATGGCAGTCAATCTACCACACAAAGTAAAATAAAAAATTGATAATATTATTTCGTTGTCATTATAATTCCAGTTGCAAAAAAAGGTCGGATGTTCGCTATAAAACAATTCGTGTGTTTGAAACGATTTAGGATAACTTGTTTGTACACAAATCGTTTAAATTAAAAAAGCAACAAATAACCCTGCCTTACTATGTGAATAATAATATACACAACAAGAGCACTTATTCACACACCCATCTACAATAACTTAAGTCTTGAGTAGTCACAAATGTACACCTCCTAATAACAATCAATAGTCACTGCGATAGCGGAATGATATAACACCAGTTGCGATGGCGGTGGCGAATACAAGGAAACAGCCCCATTTATTTATAAATAAGGATATGTGTTCCATTAATAGCCATATACCTACAAGCAATGGTATGAGCTTGGTAATCAATACCAATATTTTAATGTGAATAAAAATTCTATCTGTCTGTTATAGTTATAGGTACTTTCACAGCTAAACTACTGAACCATTAGTGACGGAATTTGGCATGAAGAAAGTTTAAGCCTATGGGGGTCATAAACAAATTTAGGTTCGCGTCTTTCCTGTGGACATATCAAAAGTTAAGGGCTACAAAGCTTAATTTTGTATTGGTCTAGTAACCCGCATAAACGGCGTCTCCGGTTCTATAAATCCATGTAATAAAATCATAACTCACATGCTCATAAGCCGTTAACTATTGACCACAGGAGAGACGACTTTTGTTTTTGGAAGTGTTTATGACCCATGGAGTTTCTTTTTAACCCGCCTCTTGGAGGTTTATTCCACGCCTACAATTGTTTCTTAGTAAGGACATTATAAGACAATGCGGTATTCTTCTAGATTACCTAGCACGCCTGGAAAACATTCAAAATGCAAGTGTTACTTCATGCCAATAAGTTTCATTATTATTTGTCACCAAATCCCCTAAGGTGTAGTGCGTACGTTCAAAACTGTAAGTCCAAATGCTGTCAAATGAACGTAAGCAAGAATCTACCTTACAGTCAGAGCCCTTGGTCGTTTTTTGCTTGTGTTCATTTGACAGAATTTGGCCTAGTAACTATTCTTACCGTTAAGGTGATAGCAATCTGGAACTGCTTATCTTTCAACAGTTGTTGTATTTGCTTGCTAATATCCACCGAGCTGAGACACCACACTTGCCCCACAGACGCAGCGAAAATCAAGCCTCGGTTACACCTGTAATTTGATAGTAATAAAAATAAATACCCACAGTCCAAATATCATACAATTAGGAGGCGGCGCCCGCGTACCGCATTCGTTAAGGCAAGTTAGAGGCCTTCGGGCGGCTTGAGAACTTAACAGTCAAATTGACTCACTTAACAAGCCAATAGGATTCTAATAGGGTCTATTTTCCCCTTGGGATGGAAGGTCAGATGGCAGTCGCTTCCGTTAAAACTAGTGCCTACGACAAATCTTGGGATTAGGTAGCGGACCCCAGGCATCTTTCAGGATGCAACTGTACTGGTATAACGCTAGGAAAATTATTAGTGCAAAATATCATAAAATTACTGTAATCACATGACCATGAAACTAATAATGCGGTTACAAATATAATAATTAAAACATTAAAACATAATGTATTTAGTCATATTATGCTCGAATTGTATAGTCGACGCGCGACGCCATAGATACATTTCCACTTTTGTATCTTATTGCAAAGGAATAAATGTAAATGTATCTATGTGAGATGTGGAGCGTTACGGGTAATAATGATAAGACGAGACTCGAGGAAATACTGATTTATTGAGTAACAATTACACTGCTTTTATACTAACAGTTTGGTATGCGAAATAGAACATATGGTAATACTATCTTCTTGGAATCAATATCAAGGTCTCTCGCATTCCTTTGTTCTGAGAAAAGGTACAAAGGTTAATATTAGTTAAGTTTCCATCAGATGTGTATCAGCTGTGATCAGCTGTGATCAGCTGAGTTATTAGGGTGTGACATACACCACAGCTTCCCCGTTTTTTTGAGACAAAAAATAGTAAAATACATAACTACTATTTTTTGGCTTCTGTAAACTTAATCAACTTATGTCTATGGTTTACATGGTTTCTTAACTAACTTAAGTCTATGGTATACATGGTTTCTTAATGTATCTTAATACTAGTTACAATGTTTACATTACGTGTTCCTTATATGGTAGGTTTCTTTGTTACATTATTATCTCGAGTGGTTCAGAGTAATATTTATTTGTTATCGTAACTTGAGATGTCCAGATGTTGTAGAACAGGTGGTATGCGATCAGATGGATTGGCATAATCCTTTAAGTATTGTAAATACTGTAATATAAATGTTATGAATGAATGAATATGTTTATTTACGATCAAGTTGGATCATTGTGTTAGAGTAACAATTTATTAATTTATAGTTTTAAGTAAACATTGTTTTTTTTTTTTGTTTCTTAGTTAATACACTTAATAATACTAGTAGGTTATATTATTATTACTATAGGATTATAGGATTAAATGTAAATAAATGAGAGAATAATGATTAAAACTGAATATAAATGATCTTATTACTAAATTAATGTTAATTACGAAAAAAAAATTAAAAATGTTATAATATTTTTTTTTTTTTTTTTTACTTATACATAGGTTTTTTTTTTTTTTTTTTTTTATGTGTAGTATGGTTTAGTTCGATTTTTATGCACAACGTGCTCCTTACCTTGCGCTAATATTTTTACATTCGTGCCTTGATCTTCAATTACCGTATATGGTCCCTTATATACCGGGTCCATTTTATGTCTATCTTCCCCTTTGATTAATATTAAATCTCCTATTTTATAGGTAATGGGGTTTATTTTGGAATCATAACTTATTTTTCTACACATTTTTGTCTTAATTAAATTATTTCTAGCATCCTCTTGGGATTTTTGTAATCTATACTTAAATTCTATAGGATATGAATCATAATTATACATAGGGTCTACTTGATTAATAATATTACTTGGTATATTACATAACTTACCAAATACTAATTCATATGGTGTATATTTAGTGGCTGAATGCACTGTCGTGTTATAAGAAAAACACCAATATTGCAACCAATCTGACCACTGATGAGCCTGGTTGTCTGTTTGTATTCTTAAAAATGCTCCTAGAGCTTTATGCGAATTTTCCAAGGAACCAAGGCTTTCATGGTGGTAAGCGGTTGATTGCAATTGTTTTATACCTAAAATATTACAAATGTCGCGCATAGTTGATGAAATGAATTCACTTCCCCTATCTGTTCCGATTTCTCTAGGAATTCCATATCGCAATATAAAATTATCAACTAAAGCTTTCGCGACTGTCTCGGTCTCCTTATTTAGAAGTGGATATGCCTCTACATACTTTGTGAGCTCGCACTGTAACGTAAGTATATAGCAATAACCATTCGTATCCTTTGTTAGGGGTCCGCATAAATCTAAGAATATCTTATCAAATGAAGCTGTTGCCGTACTAGTAATACATAATGGCTGTTTTATATATTTATGGAATTTTTGTTTTTGACATTTATCACATCTTTTTACGAATTTTATAATGTCGTTATCCATTCCGGGCCAGTAGTAGTAACGCTTCAAGTTATTGGTCATTCGTCGAATGCCTGCGTGACCGCTGGTCGGTAATAAATGAAAGTCGTTTAATATGACTCGCTTGTCATCCTTATCACTTACTTTTGTGACACCTTTAATTATACATAATCGGGGTCCGGACCCGGTTTTACATTTATTTATACATTGAGCTAGCTCCTCAATAATACACGCGGTGTCGTGTTTACGTAGTATGCATACTTCTGTTATTTGTTGTGCCTTGCAAAACATACCTAATTCTCTCGCGAGGAAAGCTCGTTTCGTACGCGATAGAGTACTAGGCTCGACACACATTGTCAGTAAGGATTGCGAGTATACAATAATATTATTCTGACTGGTAATACAGTCTGTTTGTTTCATTACTTTGTCATAGTCTCGTTTATTGAAACTTAATTCTGGCAAATTATTTGGCTTTTTAAGAATTTCCACTATACTTGGTTGATCAGACCCGTCATAGTTGGAATCCTTATTACTCGAATTATTTACTTGTTTTTGCTCTCCCATACGTTTCCTTTGTGCTCGAGTCATTACCGATATGACTTGTTTTGTCATATTTTTAAGCTCGTCGCTAGTAATTTCGATCCTAGATAATGCGTCTGCAGCTACATTATCTTTTCCTTTTAAATATTCTACTACGAAGTCGTATTCCTCTAGGCACAAACGAAACTTAGTGAGCCTACTCGATGGATTATTCATGCTGAATAAATAAATAAGAGGGCGATGATCTGTTATAATTCTAAACGTACGTCCGTATAAATATGGTCGAAAGTATTTTACTGCCCATACTATCGAGAGTAATTCTTTTTCCGTTGTAGGATAATTTTTTTCTGCCTCGTTTAATGGTCGGCTTGCGTACGCTACTGGTAATCCATTTTTATTTGATAATATTGAACCTATTGCCACGCCCGAGGCGTCTGTGTGTATCGTGAATGTGTTATCACTTGAGAAATCGGGGTATTGTAACACAGGTGGGCTGGCGATGGCTATTTTTAGAGTTGTGAACGCCTTGTCGCATTGTTTTGTCCAATTGAACTCTACATTTTTCTTTAATAGATTATTTAATGGTTGGGTTATTTCGGAGTATTTTGGAATAAATTTTCGATAGTAATTTACAAATGCTACAAAACGTCTGACCTCGTCAGCGTTTTTTGGTACTGGATAATTTTGTACTACTGTTATTTTTTGTGGGTCGGGTTTTATCCCTCCTGGAGTTACTACGTGTCCTAGGTAGAGAATTTCTTTTTGTAAAAAATTGCATTTTTGTGGATTTAATTTAAAATTTACTTTTCGTAATCTTTTAAAAACATCTAATAGGTTTTTATTGTGTTGATCTAAATTTCTACCCATGACAATGATGTCATCTAGGTATACTATACATTGTATGTAATTTAATCCTGACATAGCTATTGTCATTGCTCTACTAAAGGCATTTGGACTTGTTTTTAATCCCATGGGGAGGCGTTTCATTTGATAGTGTTTATCCGCAATGAAAGCGGTATATTTTCTACTCTCAGGGTCAAGTTTGATTTGATAATAACCTTGATTTAGGTCTAAAGTGCTGAAATACATAGCACCGGTTAATGAATCCAAGATATCCGTAATGTTAGGGAGGGGAAATTTGTCGTTTTCTATTACTTCATTTACTTTTCTGTAATCTATTACCAATCTCCATTTCTTTTCTCCGCTTGAGTCTGGTTTTTTGGGAACAAGGAGTAAAGGACTTGCCCATTCCGACTGGGACTCTTCTATGATGTCATTTTCCAACATTTGTTGTATTTGTTTTTTAATTTCCGATTTTTGTGATTGAGGTAACCGGTAGGGTTTACTGTATACAGGTGATACGTTGGGTTTTAAACGTATTTTTTGTTCATATAAATTTGTGGTATTTAACGAATCGCCTGGTAGTTGAAAAATGTCGGCATATTTTGCACAAATATTGGCAATAGAATTTTGTTCTTCTTTATTTAAGTTGTCGAATTTTAAAAGTGAAAAAAGTAATTTTACTCTGTCTGCATTGTTTTGACATTTGTCGAATGAAAAACAATTATAATCACGTAATGGTCGTATTTCCGGTGTAAGATTGTGTAAAGTTATGATTTCGTCACGCGTGTTTAATATTTTAATTGTTATTTTTCCATTTTTGGCATTAGTTATAGAATTGGCTATAATAATTCCTTCTCCAATTTCACTTGACAATATAACGCAATCCCCCGTGTAATTTGTTGATAATTTTATAATGGATTCACTTCGAGCTGGTAACTTTATTTGATTTGAGTTAATGGTGACGTCATCATTATTTTGTAATATTAATGGTATCGTAATTAATTCGTTGTTATTGTTCAGTGTGATTGTCCCGTTTTCGTAGTTTATGACACATTTATATTTTATCAAAAAGTCTTGTCCGAGTATCCCGTCAACTTGTATTGGTAATTTCGGGAAAACATGAAATTCATGTTGAAATGTGTTACTTTCGTTTTGTAATTTTAAAGTAACTGTACTGTGTGACGTAATCTTTCCTCCGACTCCATTGATGTGGGTCGTCCTGGGTGTCATACGCGCGCGGGATGATTTTGCTGCGTCATATGTTATGGCGCTAAGGCTGGCGCCCGTGTCTATAAGCCATATGTGCGCTGTGTCGTTTATTGCAAATTGCACCGAATTCATATGATTATAAGTTAGAATGTAGTTTTTATTCACGAAAAAATTGTAACGGCGAAGGCGAGTGATTTTCGTCTTGTGTATTTTCTATCACCGTATTAACGTGATGTCGCCTGTTAGATTGTTTTTCGCGGTAATTATTATACGTACGCGTGTTATAGTTATTCGCGGGTCGTATAGGTCGAGTATTTTTCCTCTGAGTGTACACTCTAGGTCGCCATGGTATTTTGTATGACGGACCACGCGGTGGGAGTGTACGCTGTGGGTATTTACCCACTGGAGCCCTATTGTAATAGCTCCTGTATGTCCTTGGGATGTAACTTCCTTTGTTCCGGAAGTGCAATAGTTGCTCCGTATTGGGCGTAGATACGGACACCTCTTGGTCCTTTGCACCCTGTATAGCATCTTTTAACGAGGTGTAACCTCGCGACGCTATAATGGTACTTAGTTTGTCATTTCGCAAACCCTCTGCGAATTTAGTTATAGTCATTTTCTCGTTCAGGGGTTGTAATATTTTATAGGCCTCCGGCTTTCCATCGGCCTGTGTTACCGTGAGGTTTACGAATAGTTCCTCTAATTCTTGTCCATATCGCTCGATAGATCTATTTCCCTGTTTAATAGTTAATAGTTTGGTTTGTATCGCGGTTGCTGATTTTGTTGGTAATAAGTGGATTTTCATCTCATCAACTAAATCGCTTACACTGGTATGTTTTTCTGATATTCTAAGTTTAGCACTTTGAGTTAATCGGGTCTTAATGACGAAATTTATTAATAATTTTGAGTCTGAGTCTTTTATCATCATAGAGTACAACTCTATGGCGTCTATGAGCTGTTTAGTGACGGCCTCTGAACCGTCCATGACTGGTAGCAATGCTACTGCCGTTTTTAGGTCAAAGCTTTCGGTAGACGTCATGGTGCCGTGCTCTTGGTCTTGCTCGTAGGTTTTTATAATTTTGTTATAAATTTCCTCTATTTTTATTAAAATAGACTGGATTAACTCACTGTCCTGTACAGAAATTTCCGATTGTTCTAACTTAGAACTATATTCTTCTATGTACTGATTATACTGACCATATAAAATTTTTACTTGTTGGAGTTTATTTTGGCCAATAGCCTCTTTTCGGCGTTTTGGTCCTAATTTTCTAATATCCTCCTGTAGTGATTTTAATTGGTCATATAATTTTTGAATTTCGGTCATGCTACATGTACATTATTTGAATTTAGCTAGCACTTGAACCACGAAACTAAACTAGATAATACAAAAATAGTCTACACATCACCAAATTCACTACTTAATTTTTAAAATTGTACCTGTCGACATCTGTTTGTCAGCTGTTGAACAGCTGGGCTGTTGAGCGGCGGCGCGGCTGGTGCTGGTGTTCACGCTGCGTGTGGGTGATGCTGCTGACGTGCTGCAGGCCGTAGACTGGAGATTAGACGCTCTGTTCCGCCTTGGTGTTGCGTATTGTTGCTGCCACTGCTTGTCTCTCAATTTTCTTCGTGAGACATTTATGGATTTTTTTCCAAATGGCGTACAGGAAAATAACGCCTAGTAATATCAGCACTGCTGTGGAGATATATGTAGCTGCCGTGCTGCTGTCTATCTGCTTCGTGCTGGCGCTGTTTTCGGCTCCGTTTTGGGCAATAATAACTTCTTCTTTCTGGTCCGTTTTGGTGCACTGTCCCCCCATAGCTTTTCTGGCTATGCTGGTTGGCTGACGCAGTGGTGCTGGCTGGCTGGTGTGGCGGAGCTGGCTGGTCGGTCCAGGTGACTATATCGGGGCTGCCTGGCGCAGACCGTCTGGAAGGGTCGCCATGAGAGGCGACCTGCACTTAGTAGTTCGGCTCTGGAAGGGTCGCCATGAGATGTGGAGCGTTACGGGTAATAATGATAAGACGAGACTCGAGGAAATACTGATTTATTGAGTAACAATTACACTGCTTTTATACTAACAGTTTGGTATGCGAAATAGAACATATGGTAATACTATCTTCTTGGAATCAATATCAAGGTCTCTCGCATTCCTTTGTTCTGAGAAAAGGTACAAAGGTTAATATTAGTTAAGTTTCCATCAGATGTGTATCAGCTGTGATCAGCTGTGATCAGCTGAGTTATTAGGGTGTGACATACACCACATATGGCGTCGACTGTACCACCGAATTTTATGTCCTGCAAGTTATGATTATATTGTTTTCTGGCATTAAGTTTGTAGTAAATAGTTAATTAATAAAATCGTTACAAAACTAGGTACTCATTTTTACGATCGTATACCTCAATTTCATACAATATTGTTCAGTACCAATATTGTTCAGTACCAATAACTGAATAACCGCCCGCGTGGTCATGTCGGAAGTTTCCCCCGGATTTTCCCCAGGCCACCCTCCAACCGCGCACTCCTATCGCTTTATTGGGCCCGGACTATAAAGTCAAAGTGAGGTTCAAATAAAGAAAAAAACATCAACTGAAAAGTGTACCTGTATAGTAGTCTCGCCTTATTCAGCTCTGGCAGTGTTTGCACGAACAAGGCCGGCTCCACTGTCTGAACGACTACGTTGTCATCCTGCATCAGCCCCAGGAGATAGGGTTCATCCCACACTGGACAACAGTAATGGTTAATATTATAGCATATTTCCACGGACCGGAAGGAGCAGCGTGGGTAGACCCCCCACAAGATGGACTGATGACCTGGTAAAGGTCGCGGGAGGCCGCTGGATGCGGGTGGCGCAGGACCGGTCATTGTGGCACTCTTTGGGGGAGGCCTATGTCCAGCAGTGGACGTCTTTCGGCTGATATGATGATGATGATGATAGCATAGTTTGTAAGCAATATGAAATACGTTGTACGCGGTGTAAGTTTGTCTATCTCAGTTTCCCACTTTCCACAAAATTCCTCAAAGATTAGCTGGAAGAGATCCCTCATAGGGATAAGTTCGCCTTCGTACTTTAATCTTATGTGACATGTACATTGTTTTAACCTGTTTTTGTGCTCACATAGCTATAGTACGTGTCTCCCACTACGACGCGCCCCACCACACCGAATCTCATACTAATCTATGCGCAATTGTACGGAATGGGCGGTGGAGGGGCGCGCCTTCTTTGATGACGCGCACTATACATACATACATACATAATACAAACGTAAAGATAACCAATTGCGACACATAAGATACTTCTCTGTATAACTTGTTTTTTTTTTTAATACTACGACGGTGGCAAACAAGCGTACGGTCCACCTGATGGTAAGCGGACGCCGCAGCCTATAGACGCTCGCAACTCCAAAAGAGTCACGTGCGCGTTGCCGACCCTTTATAAAATTGTTTATAAGTGTATGCTGGTTTTGCATGGATACCTTTCAAGAATCTCAAAAGATACTATCAGCACAGAATAGTATAATAGTATTACATACAGAACGGACACGAACCCCCCGCACCGAGGTCAGTTACCTCGTCCCTGAGACGCCCGCTTCGTTACGATCGGGTACCATCGCGCCTCGCGATTCGTCCGCGCCACGCGCTACGCACTCGCGCAAACAATTGACGCATTTACCGACAGCGCACGCACACATATTTACCCACAGCGCTTACTTTCCTTCGCGTGACACCCCCGTGCTATCAGCCAATGATAACTAAAAACGTGGTTATGATACAAAATATGGACAAACAAAGATACAAATAATACCTTAATTCTTACCAAGGGCAATAGGTGCTGATTGCCATTTAACAGTGTTTCGTATTTCTACCTCTTTTGCTTCCTCTACCAACACTGAGGTAAGATCGCGGCCCAGCATGAAGCATGTCTCAGAGTACTTTGCGACCGTCGGCTCTAGAGACCGAGAGCTGCTTGTAGGAAAGAGATCTTTAGGGTTGCCTGATGACAGCTGAAATTAATTGTAATTTCAATGCTAGGGTACTATATCTTACTTTAGTAGGCAAAAAGTCATCTATACATGAGAACAGATAGTTTTAAATTAACCTTCAATCAGTATACTATGGGCGGAATGGGTATGTTCCCAAATAAGACACATTCTGCCTTGTACATGTCCATGTAAGCACAGAATAAGTAATAGTACTATGTACATGTTGATGTTAAATAAACGTATTTTCTTTCGTTCTTTCTTTAAAGAAGCCTTGCCTACGCGTGGCCATCTCCTTCTATAGCACGCACAACACTCGCTACATCACTTTCTATCGCATTGAAAAGCCCCCGGCGGGGGACCTTTGAGCGGCGCGATGACGTCACGTGAGTGAGTCGCCCCTGATGTAAGGCAAAATGTCAGGAGTCAATAAGCCACTATTTCCGTTAATTAATTATTAGAAATAGTTGTTCGATCAAGGAGCAACTTTTTGCTTGTCAATGACAAATGTTGCCTTGACACATGTATAATTGTTACTAACATTGATGTACAGGTATACAGGGTGACAAACAATAACATACCTTAATAATGAAAAAGAACAATAAAATAAAAAATTAATCACACCAACTTATATATCACAAAATACATTTTATAAATAGGGTGACTCCTAAATCGTGAAAGAGTAAATTATTTACTTACATCATAGAGTGTGTATTCAGCTTTGAAACCAACACATAGATATTGCTGGCCCCATGCTAAAACCTTTGGTACATCCGGTATATTGAAATCAAACAAGTGCTGTTTGAATTCTCCATTCTTCCCGTAATACAACTGTAGCTTCCTTCTCACTGCAACACAGAGCCGGACCACTGAATTGGATTCTCCAGTCATTGAGGTTTGAGACTGGAAACGAATAAAAAGAACATCATTTATTAAGTCTACACAAAATAGAACAGATTTAAACGTCATGCATGTTCTGCTGCAAGGACCTTAGCAAAACTCTTAAAAGCCATACATTCTTGTGTCTAAATAATTATTTATCCTATGTCACTCTCTGGTAATTAAACAATGTAATGCCAAAGTTATGTTGACTTTCTCATGTGGTGAAACACGGACTTTCTAGATATATTAAATTCAAGTTTTGACACTGACTAATGTATCTCTTATTTGTATAGTATCTGCCATACCTTATTGTCTATAGCAAATAGTGATGCCCCTTTTGTCTGAGAAAATGTTTTCAGGAGTGGGAAATTAACACCTTTTATGTCATGTGTTGTTAATATATTGTCAGTGAGGCACAACAGCAGGTTATCTCCTGAAAGTAAAAAAAATGGTTGTCACTGACTAAAAGTGAAATTAAATCCTTAATTATCACTATCAAGTAGACCTCAAATTCTCTTTGGCTTCAGCTTGTATACATATTTGTAAACTAATAAAGATAACTACTTAAGGTGGTTTGCTTTCCATGCAAAACGTCTATTGACATTCGCAGGCTAGCGGAGTGACATTTTAAGAAACTTAAGCAATAAACATTCGTAAATTGGCTTTCCATTTGTGTTTTTCTTAGAATAAACTTGTATAACCTAGAATAAACTTGTATAACCTAGAATAAACTTGTATAACCTAGAATAATCCAAACCATGGCTCACCCGCACTCGTGAGATAAAAGTATGTACATGTACCTAGGTTATCATGTTTTTCCTGAAATATGGACTTTATCACTTTCAAACTCTTGGATTACATTATGCATGGTGTATTCTGTATTGACTTCATTGTGTTATCATACAACACAAAGTATAAATATAGAATGTATCACCTGGAATGACTTCAATTTGCTGGATAGGCTTCTTGCTAAAATTCTTACAGTACTGTAAGAGTTGCAGCTCGTATTTCTGGTTGCCATTGGTGGTTGACAGTGAATACATCATCAGGTGGCCCTGCCTGGAGCCCAGTATGAGGTGCCCATCTACAAGGAAATTATGTTGAGATATATTTTTAGTTTGTATGGACTGAGAAGTACCGACTTTGCTGAATAGGACAAAAAATTTAGTAGATCTCCCATTCACATAGATATGGTAGATTTCACATTTTGTTGGCTCAGTGACATTGTTTTCTATTTAATTTACTGATTATTCTTACTGTTAGTACAATTATATAAATTTAATATTATGTAGGAATAGGAAGTTCCTTTTTCTAAGATATGAATTGTGTAGATCCTCTTTTGTATACAGGCTTATGAGTCAACCTTTTAAATTATAATAAGTTAGTACTTACCATACGCTGCTATGGCTTCTATTTGGACCGTAAGATTGAGAAGATGAGACACCTCGTAAGCCTCGTGCATGGTTGTAATATGAAATAAAAACCTAGGAGTTTATAATTGCTGACACGATACGCCTCCAAAAATATTAAAAGGATGATCCTACGAAATCATATCATATTAATATATGTGACGAGAAACAACCATTTTAAATTACAGCAGTTTAACACTCATAACTATTGCTTTATAATTCCAAGTTAAATATATTTTTTAAATACTTGTATTGTTGTTTTTTTCAATCAATATTTGACATTTTGACTTTACTCTTTGACTTTGACACAATTTTGACAGCACATGCAAATCACACCATAGACAAATTAGCAGACTGTTAAATCCCATCCTCACCGTCACCTAGTAAGCCTCATTTACACTTACGTGTTTTTATCGCTCATTTTACATAGTATTTAACTTGTCATTGGTTAAAAAAAAACGAAAATAGAAAAAGAACTTCGCAGGAAAAAGTTGGAAAATAAATGAAGGCTGCAAAGGAGGCAGATGCTGATGCCCGCGAACCGAAAACCAAGTTCATTCGTTCCCTTTCTGTTGTTCTGTTCTGTTGCCTCACTGTTGCACTTAGAAATTCGAATGACAGAGGGAGATACAAGAACTTACTTAGTTTTCGGTAGCAGCAGGTGCTCGACCGCTATAAAAGGATGTCATATGGGTATTATTTGTAGGGCAGGGCCAACGGCTTCTGTGAGGCGACAAGTCCGCTTGGGACGACTGAAACGTTCCTTTGAATACTACTATCTGTAGTCGTTCATATTACTGTGGACACATTTAGCGACATTCGAGCTAATAAGCGATGGAAACGCCTCATAAGCTTTAACACTTTGACCGCCAAAGCGATAGTGTGTCGTCGTGCCCAGTACGCCAAGTAAAGTAAATAAGTTGGTGTAATGTCTAAACCAATAAAAACAAATTAAAACAGTTCATAAATGATTTTATTCATGATCAAAGTACACCTTCACTCCGACCTTTTAAGTGGTTGTTGACGTGGTGGGCGACACAACCACTTTATAGGTTCTTGGCGGTCAAGGGGTTAATTTTGACTTTCTCTCGTTCTAATTTTCATTGCTAGTCAGAATAAAATTGTAAGGAATAGGACAATGAGGAACAATTAAAGCTAAAATAAAAAAACAAATTACTATTCATTTAATATTTACTTTTATAATTATGTTATTTTCATTCATAACTAACAACGATATGGGTGTTATGATGTATTCAATTTCAGTTAAACAAATTTAAAACAATACAAATTTCACTCACTATTAAATTTAATATTACAGTAATAGTAATAATAAAAAGTCCTTTTACTTGAAATAATTTATAAGTCATAACCCCATCTCGAACTATGCGTTTTATATACGGAAATTCTCATAAAGGTAGTAAACGTGCACGCAAAACGTGAGAGTGAGAATTCAGTGGGATAAAGTTCAATAAACATCATTTTCATACATTCAGGTCACTAGTATGTCTTAATCTTTTTACACAGAGGGTCTTTAGAAGCAACGTCGATTACAAAATCCATATTAGATAGACTTAATAAAAATATGCGTATCTAAACTACATCCCCGAGCCCGCAAGTGCCGGCGGTCGCAGGCGACGGCGCCAGGCGTTTGGCATCTAGTACCGGACGCCGGACATCTGTTACCGGGCGCCGGACACCTGGCACCAGAAGCCGTCTTCGACCCCTAGCCCACGGCCACCCGATAACCGACAATCGGCACTCAGAGTCATACCACAAAGATAATTATAATATATTTACAAGACATATAAAGGTGTCAGCAAATCAATAGCCTTATTGACATCTAAGCTCCACTAGGTGTGATTTCAAATCGAAGCGCCGCGCGCTCACCGAATGGCGATACATCCCTTAACATACGATAATTTTACAGCTAATTAAAAGTCATTGCGTTGCAGGGTTCATAGGTAAAACGAGGATTTGGGAAGTACAAGGCAGTGCATGCTAAAAACAAAATGCCTAGCACATACATTTCATTAAAGTAAAAGATAAAATCATTTCCGTATAGGCATCCGTAACTATATGTTACTTTCAGTGTTTTGACTTTTTATTATATCGAAAATGCGACGACTATATGCACTTGTTGTTTTAAAATGTTTGGTCATCAAACCTGACCCCGTATTATGGTCGCGGTTATCACATGATAAACGACAAGATTGTCTCAAGTAGTGTCAGAAACTGACGGATACTTCTTGCCGTTCATCGACGCGACAAACGAGAGGATCGTATTCATTAAGGACTTGAATCCTGACCGTGCTACTAACAGATAGGTTACAACATTACGTATGCTGTTTGGATGGTTCGGGCTATCACATCGCCCGAAAACAGACATAGCTTGATAAAAAAGGACAGATATAACCTTTCTTACAAAGCAAGCTTTTAGTATAGAGAAAGTATTCAGAGCTGAAGAGAACACTACAATTTATTAACCTACTTTGCATAAGTTCAATGCCTCTATTCGTAAGAGCCGACGCGCACGAAACGACCAAGCCGATGGCTGCGCGTTGATACTACCCTACTCCGAATAAAAGATTCCGATAGTCTACCTACCCTTAAGGTTTACTACCTCGCTAATTTGTTTGTATGCCCAATTGAAGTGCAAAACGAAATTAGTTTGCATACATACTTAAAAACTATGACAATGAAAATAGCTTTATTTATACACCGTTTCATAAATGACTACTAATAACCATAGTGTTTTCAATGACAATTTTTTATATAATAGAAATATCATTTATTGAATATAGAATACAATATTATCGAAAAACTATGTCGTTACATTAGGACACCGACAGTGCTATCAAATAGATTACATTTATCCAGCTCTGGATAAGATTTAATAAGGTACACCGCAATAAAAAAAAGGATATTACATATAGAAGTTGCCCGAAAAAAATCTATAATGTAGTAAATCTAAAAAAAAATTATATTCTCTGAATTGTTTATACAAATACAATATTCTGAGTTATCATTAAACATTATAAATTATCTCGAGAGATCAGTTTATGCTAGTTATAAAAATTTACAAGTATGCTCCCTATGAATGCGAAAAATGTACCATCTGCTAAGTTTCATCGTTGAAATAACACTAGGCGTACGCTTCGTAAGTTTTATGAGTTAGTGATACGTTCCAACAATAAATACACTAATGCACTACAGAATACGTCCCCTACTGATTACACGGCTCAAGCAAGGTTACGTCTTAAAGTATCGCTGTCGGCGACAAACGCGGCCCGGCCATCCCACATCCAAGCGACACAAAAACAACTCCATCTGTCGTTTACCGGGTAAATAACTCCCCAACTCAACATTAATGTATGTACATAAGGAGACAATTTGAGCTTACAAAAGTACAAAGTAATCACATCGCGACGGTTTAGAATCTACGGCGGATTTACCCTTCTGACCGACTACGACAGCTCAAGCATCAATTACGCTACGGTATCACACGATAACTCGCCGAAAACACCTATTATGCATAAAATTTACCGACGGCCAATAAAAAGGACTATCTCTAGTTAGCATACTCGGGTCTAGGTTCGCGGGGCAGTGGCGTAGCTAGGGGGCTGTCTGCCGGGTGACAACCTTCTGGAGCTTAGGTTTCATTACGACTTAATTTCATTTTGCCCAATAATCCTAGATCCCAAGACCGCTGTGTCAAAATGTCCCTATCCCTAAATAATTAGTTAAAAATGGCGGGCTAAATGGTATAATGTCAGTGTCAAGACTAAACATAACAACAATTTTACTTACATATGTTCAAAACAATCAAGTATTTTATCAGGCATTCTGCGTTAGGTATTTTAATACTAAGGTTCGATTTTTTTAAACGCCAGATAAAATTATCCGTCAGTTAAAATTATCGCTGTCATTTATCATTTATCTGACAGATACTTTTATCTAGGTATTGAAAAATCGGCCCTAAGCCAGTATAAGATCTAGGAGTACTGGGCAAAATGAAATTAAGTCTTAACGAAACCTAAGCCTTCTGGGGCCCCCCGAGCGTCTCGCCCAGGGTGACACCCGTTTGTATTCCTTGGCGTACCCGGCACCCGTACGCCACTGTTGGCGGGCCGGCCGGTGACGTGACCGGGAGTGTGGGAGGTGTACCCTCGTGCTGGAGTCACGGCGGGCCGGCGCGAGGAGGCGGCGGCGCCACGAGCGTCTACGACGCGCCCGGGGAGCCGCTCGGCCCGCTCGCCGCTGCGTTCTCGCCTAAAAACAAACACACATACAATATACATGTCATATAAAATTTACCACAATGGTCGCTTTTATACTTTACCGTGGACGTCTACGACACGATAAAACTCTATGGTTTCATTCATAATTAGTGGAAAGTCTATAACCTATGGTCTATTTATGAATGAAGAGTTTTACCGTGCTGTGGCCGTCGACGATAAAGTATAAAAGCGACCAATTAATTAGGGCGTTCAGGTTGTGCGTTGAGAAAATTTATCAATTTGGATATTTTCAATGAAAAGTTAAATCATTTTATAGTGCGCGCCATCCACGACGACGCGCCCCTCCAGAGCGAATCTCATACTAATCTGTGCACAGTTGTACGGCTTGGGCTGCGGAGGGGCGCGCCTTCGTGGATGGCGCGCACTATATTCGTCAGACTCTAGTCGGCCACAGATTATTTTAGATCAAATTGCGTTCAAAGTCAAATATCTGGGCGTTCGCCGAGACATTCTAATTCTGTGCGAAGCCGGACAACACAAGCGTAATTTTTTTTCAGTCCGATCGCGTTCCATATCGATATTTTCCATTATTAATCGATTATGCTAAACTTAAGTGGCGATGGGAACCGATGGTCGTTGGGGCCGAAAGGACTTTATTACGATTAAATTGTAAATTGACATGTAAAAGTGCCCTTGTGGCCTATTTGCAGAATAAATGTTTGAATTTTGAAGGTTCTCGAGTGGCGGCCACGTACCGGAAGGTGAAGAGTGCGTGGTCCCCCCACAAGGTGGACCGACGACCTGGTAAAGGTCGCGGGAGTCCGCTGGATGCGGGTAGCGCAGGACTCTATGTCCAGCAGGGGACGTCTTCCGGCTGATATGATGATGGCTAGTGTAGTGTAGCAGTCACCTGGCGGGTCGTGGTATGCGGGTGGCGCAGGATCGGTCACTGCGGCACTCTGGGGGAGGCCTATGTCCAGCAGGAGGACGTCTTTCTGCTGATATGATGATGAATGTATTATAGGGTTGCACAGTCACCTGGCGAGTCGTGGTCGGGCTGTGGCGCGGCGCCGGCGGCGGGCGCGTCCTGCGGCGCGGCGCGCGGCTTGAGGAAGTCGTTGAGCGACGGCTGGATGTTGAGCTCGTACTCCGTGAAGTTGAACAGCGGCGGCAGCGCTCGGCCGTTGGGCAGGCGCGCACCTGGATACGACACGTTTATATGTAAGACACAGGTGGTCACATCGTAAAGGATTCGCGACAAAGTTTAATCACAACTAGAAGAATTCATGTTGGTGTGAACATTTAGAGGCTCGTAATCGTCTTATTAATCTCAAACTTATTGTATCTCGATACATGGCATAATAAATTTCAGAAGCCCTACAATAAATTGCGGCCCGTGAGCCTCTTACTTGCGGCCCGCGAGCCTCCTTATTGACAACCGATAATGTGTGTTGTTAGCTACTAAATATGTGGCCCTTGGCCGCAAGGTTGCCGACCCATGATTTAGACGCCAATGCCAGTGTCACACTCGCTGTACCTGTACCTGCGGTTCGCGCAGTTCGTCGAAGCTGTGCGCGCACGCCTGCAGCGGCGAGAGAACGTTAATGCCAGTGTCAAACTGAAAGTACCTGTACCTGGTTCGCGCAGTTCGTCGAGGAAGCTGTGACATCAGCGAGATGGCGTCTATCCAATGGAATAAGAATTCCTAGAAAAAGAACGTTAATGCCAGTGTCAAACTCGCTGTACCTGTACCTGGTTCGCGCAGTTCATCGAAGAAGCTGTGCGCGCACGCCTGGAGCGGCGACAGGCGCGCGCCCGGCGTGTACTCGAGCAGGCGGGATACAAGCGAGATGGCGTCCGGCGGCGTGCACGCGCGGAACACCTATGGGATACACCACCGGGTTAACTACTGCCCTATTACAATTAGGGTAGTAATAAAAGCTCCGAAAAAGTCTAACATAACCTATAAAAAAATAAATTGTACTGACTGAAATACTAACTGTGTGAATGTGCAAGTTCGTATTTCAGACAGTACGTTTAGTTTTTCTGTCTACCGGTTTATTATTTCTCTTACAATTATAGCCGTACCGCGCCTGTGAACGGGGGTAAGAGTTGAAACGTCAAATAAGAGTTGAGACGGCGGGTCTCTGCCTCCCGCTACTGTATACGGCATACATGTAAAGTTGCAAACGATAACGTCGATAACCGCGGTCGACCTATACATGTAAACGATAACGTCGATAACTCTCACCCAACAACGAAAATCTAACGTTATCGTATATTAAGTATAACCATCGTTTCTTTATTAGAATTGCACGTTATTCAGAATCTTATTGAAACGTAAACGACTGCTACAATTAACAATGCAGTGCCCGGTCCAACTCTGTTCAGCATGCGGCTCGCACATCCGTTCAAATCGAGTAGAAAACAGAATACCAATCGATAAACATGTGACTGTATAAAGCACTTAATTTTGTCGTATTGTATGTTCCTTTAGTCAATTTGTGATTGATCGTTGTCGCTTCGGATCGGTCCCTCTTTCAGGTAAACTTGACAGGACCAAATTGGTCACTGATTCAAGGACTAAACGAAGAGTATAACTCGCGTCAGCACTAGGTTTGGACAATCAGCAACTCATTCGAGTCGGTTACTATAACTCGAATAGTATTCGTTCACGCGTAAGGCTCGAGATTGTGTCAATGCAAAACTCAGAGAGATTTTGTCAGAGCTTACTTCGAGTTAACTCGCGTGATCGCGCAAATCTTTCGAATATCTTCATCTCTATTCTAGGGCACTTTCCAAGATCGAGGGACAAAAATACACAAACTGTAGTGTTCGGTCGTCCACGGTAGCAGCTCTGGATTTAATAGCGGCATTTATTTACTAGTTTATTGGTCAACAAAACGAGGACCTCCTCACATGATGCCTTAAACCCTTCATTCTAAAGTTTTACTAATTTTTATTTAATTGTTTACCGATTGAGTTGAAACTTTTTTTTGTTGGTATACGTTGTTTTCTTTTATCACCATAAAAATGACTTTTTTAGAATCATGATGTGTTAAAACGCACTCATTAAAACAATGTTAGCACTTAGCAGTCGCAAAAATGGGAAACGATCGGAAGACAATTGCATTGTTAATCATCGATTAGCATAGCTCAAATTTAATGAGATGACCTTGCGAAACCATTTTAGACATGACGGGAGCATTTCTGTAATTTTATTTGTGAAGTCGTTACAAGAAAAAGACGAATGATATACAATCAGCGCAAAGACACACTGAACACCAACAAACACTCCATGGGGATGGCAAGGTATATTTACAATCTATCAGGCCTGGTTCAAAAAAACATGGCCAAGGGCAATAATTAGGTGTTTGATGCGGTTTAGACTGTGAAATTGTAACTTGAGGCTTCGAGAAACGGAACAGAAGCGCTGGCACGTAAAAGGGTACTTTTATAAAATTTGAGGATTCACTGTGTTGTCTATCAACAGGGACAAATTTAGGTCCCTCGCTCTCAACACAGTGCATCTTGGCTGGAGCCAGGAGCTCTGGCAACCTTGCTCACCTCCAGGAACACAATACTACATAGACACACTAACGAGACTCATTTTTTTAATAGTTTTTTTTTACTTTTCAGGCAAACTGCCAGCTATGAGCTATGGTATCTCCTTTAGTCTCTTACGAAGACATTACAGGGCCATTTTACGAAAAGTTGTACACTCGACTTTTTTTTAATTTGGATAAAAATCGGGTTTTTTCTACTCAGAATCGAAAGCACTTATTGTCCAATAAAATAAAAAAAGTAGAGTTAAAAAAAAACTTTCCGTAAAATGGCCCTACAACATCACATATCATCGCATAATTATGTGATTTAAGAAATAGGCCATATATACATATATACGCCCAGTACCTGACTTTTCAGGAAGCGAAGGTATATAATTATGACAACTGCTTAAAAATCATAAATTAGTGTGTAGATATCAGTGGCGGAGCGTCCATACAACTCGATTCCCACCGGCTTGCCTAATTTTCAACCAGTCCAGGTTTTTTACTACGGCTCATGAAGAATAAGAAAGGCAAATTATTTCCGGCTTCCCTAATAATAAAAGTTTGACGCACCGCCACTGGTAGATATGCACTACTTCTGTAATATTACCAGTGTCAAATACACATTCTCTCCTTGATTACCACTGCCATCCCCATATTAGAAGACATCTTCATAACATTAGAGTGACTTCTAGGTCATCAATTCATGCCAAAGGCCATGATGCAACCGACACTAAATGCCTTCATTTACATACAATGCGAATGCAGTCTGTCTGTACAGAAACTGCATGCAATTGGTTGATTATAGTTGCGATAAAATGAAGTATTAATTAGGCAAATTGGCAATGTTCGCATTCCCTATTTAATCATAAATGTCAGCCGTTATTTATACAGCTGAATGTTTTAATTAATTAATGTAATGACTTTTTGATTCAGTTAAGTTTAAAATTGACTGTTTTTAAAATGTTAACCATCCCAATGGAGATTAGACACCATTTTCCATTCTCCAGAAGACTCCATTTTCCAGGAGGTAGATGTAATCCACAGAACTTAGCTTGGAAACTTAGGCTAGACAAGACGCAATCGTCTCTCACTAGCGAGTACTTTATGTCGTACAAAACGCGATCTTGTTACCAGTGCTGTAATAAGACTCAGTTATAAACTCTTATCTTACATTATATAAGGGAGTAAACGAATTATTCAAGTTACTCATCAATTCGGTTGATTTTATTCTGTACAATAAACACTTTTGTGTTTCGTAATCTGTACGTTGTAAGCATAGTAAATGAAAATAGCCAAAAATTAAGAGTGATAAATAGGCCACACCACTCTAAATTTGCGGGTTTCAACGGTAAAAAATTAAAAACAGGTATCATACCTGAGAATTACAAAAGCAAAGAAGAGCAGGTTGCCTTTAAAACAAAAAATATATCTCCCTGGTTCTCAAATATTTTATGTCACAGGCCAGAAAAAATCTACTTCCTGGCTAGGAGGTGGCATTAAATCTTGTACTTACTATGGGCGAAAATGAAAAAAAGTCTCAGATAGCATATTTATCGCCTTCGACTTCGGCTCGGGCGTCAAATACCTGCGATTTGAGACATTCTTCATTTTACCGCCCCAGGTAAGTAATGTACTATTTATTTTAAAGAGATGAAGTAGGTATCGAGCATTGCGGATTTAGTGAAATGAATTTGTATCGATCGAATGATGGCACTTAGTTGCGAGCAGTGTCTTACTCGAAGGCGCTGGTGGTCAGTGAGATTCTTGGGCATGGTCATTCGCTCCAACAAATACTGCAATGACGGCGCAATATCATGTACATAAATATATTGTACTATATACTATCTATACGAAAGTGCATGGACGATTCGTTGTTTGCTCGGATAAGTGTGAACAGCAAGACATTCGTTTTCTTTGGGTCGATGTAACATTACAAGATTGTCAATCGCTTTAATAGGTTAATTGGGCAATTTTTTTACAAGTGAAGCGTTAGAAACTGGCTTCGTTGTTCATTTTAATTACACCCCAATGCAAAAAAGATTGGTGTTATAAATGTGAAGTATAGTTTAACATGTGTATATGTATATCTCTTTGTCTGTCTGTTCGTCGATCGTAGCTCCTAAGTGGATGAGAGGCTCCTAAGGCTCCTAAGGGGAAGGTGCGTTTTAAAAAAAATTAAAAGTCTTGTTTAGGAAAATCGTTTTTAGCAGCATAGGTACTGTTTGTTGTGTCGGGAGTTTGTATCATATTAATTCATCTTGGTACAAAAAAAAATGCAAAATCTTCATTGTTTGTTTATAAATAAGTATTGCTCACTTTCACTTTTCCAAATATCCAACAAGTCATCCAAACACTACCAAACTGATCGTGCATCTACTTACGTCAAATCATTATAAATAATTCTAATCTACACATTAAAAACATCTAATTCACTTTCATAATACAGGGTGATATAGTCATGACAAAATCAACGTTTCCGATTCAGCTGATGAACGTCATCATCGTCAGACATAGGCTTTGATCATCGATGTGCACTTGTGCAGCATCAAGTTGTATAGAAGTGCAATGAGGGCTACCGCGTATGAATTTGCCACTAGAGGCGCTAGTGATGCGAGGTCTCCGAAATGTCAAACGTCACTGTTTGTGGGTGCGCTACGTGGGTTAATATCTTATTAGAATAATATGGTGACTATTTTGCAATACTTGATATTGAATATAAGTTACGGGTCAATGAATTTCAGTGCTAGCAGATAATTTTATCTTTTGTATACCCATACAAAGTATGAGTTCGACTGTACAATAAGACACCTTCGCACAGCGCGCGGGGGTATTAGTTATTTACTTTTCCGGAAGTCGATATCGGTTTCGCCAAGTTTGCGTAAAAAAGGACGTAGCAAGCTCTAACCACTTTTGCAGTATGTCGCTACGCAGTTTTCGCACCTAATATTAATTTATATTTTGTTTTTAAGACATAGCACCCGATGTTCTAAATTTCGCGAGTAGGTACTTGTATTAGTAGATTTTGTAAAATGTGTACAGTCGGCCAAGAAAGTGCTCTACCAGTTTTGACAAAAGTTTCTGTGAGATCTAATTATCGCTAGGGTTGACTTTTCTAACGGAGTGTAAGAGTGTCACAAATTGACGTACCGTCTATTATCTGAGATGCCTGACATATAAAGTCATGGGTTATTTTATTTTGACCTTTGTTATCAATGCAATAGGCTATTATTTTGCAATAATGTTATGTATATTCTTCTCTTTAATTAAAACCATTACGATCTTTTTCAAGAAAATCATTTTGCAACTGAAAAAGAAAGCATCACTGACAAATAGCGTCAAGTATTATTTCAACGTTATATTCAACAATCGTGTTATTATATATTATTCTAATTTCTTGATTTCCTACTGCTGTAATGCCTCGTAATTTAACAAGAGCCGAACGAGCTAATAATAAAGCACTTCATAACGAGAGCTTCAATAATAGTGAGATTTCTAGACATCTAAACTGGCACATGACATGACGTAAACACATGTAATAAATGAAAGGAGCAATTGTCACTGTCATAATATTATTGCAAAGGGAAATCGACCTTGTTGTTTCATGACGTTCAAATGAACCTCGACCGTAGGGTGGTATACCACATTTTTTGCTGACTATACCTATGAAAGTGTTACTATTTTAGCATTTCATTCCTTTTGTCTATCAGATCCAGCCTGGTGAGTACTGTCATATCCGACGGCTATCTACACAAGTTGAGCCGGAAACAATGATTTAGCATGACGTTTATTTGTCACCCTGTATTTACTCTATGCACTTCTTGTAACAAAAGACATACAACAATGTCGTATTATGAAACTTGTGAAGGAAACTCACCTTTGCCCATGGATGACTCTTGATTTGAGGGAATTTGAATTCTGTGTAATTCGGGTTCATCTCTCTGATCTGCTCCCGCGTAGGGGTGCCTAAGACCTGCAAAGAGCAAAACATCGTTTTAAGTACTAAATCAAGATTATCCCGGGATATGTACCTATATGTCATGTAATACTTTATTGTATGGAATGTGGAACATTTTACAGAAACTGTTCTCATTTCACGTAGTTCACACTTTTTGTCGTCTTCTAAATTGAATCCTGCCAACAGCTCAGTCAATAGTACTCGTGTGTTTGCACTTATATGTTCAGTCAATAAGGCTGAGTTCCATCAAATAGGAATAAGGACTCAATCCGAGGTAAACTTCATAATAGAAATGGAGTAAACAATAAATAAACCCTATTCTTGTTAGGTTGAATCTGATAGGAAACCCATGTGGCGAGTTGCTGTTCACCATTTTGTTTACTAGTTGACCTTGATGATTTTTTTTCTAGAAACTCCATCATCCTTTTTGTGGAAAAGTTGGAGAGCAGCTTGGAGTAGGGATAATTATTATTATAGCCTCATGTTGTCCATGCAGGTGTTTTTTTTTTCTTTCCCCTTAGTTTTCGTTTCTATTTGTCCTGGATGTCCACTTGCCAATCGGCAAAGGCCTCCTCCAGCCTTCTCCACTCGTGCCTGTCTCTGGCGGTGGCGACCCTGCTCCATGTGACTCCAGCAACTGGCCTTATGTCGTCGTCCCACCTTTTGCGCTGCCTTCCTCTTTTCCTCTTACAGCCCCTGGCCCCACTGGGTCACCTTTTTGCTCCACTTGTCACTGCCTCTTATAGTGTGGCCAGACCACTTCCATTTGAGTCTCCTGATTTTTGGGACTATGTCTTGTACCTTGGTAGTAGTGATAAAGGTGGGGGCAATTGCACAAAAGATCAAATTGGGTCGAAGTGCATCAACAACGGCCCTCATCTATATAAGTTACCTTGATGATTTCCACGAGTTGGTCGACACCAGAGTCGCCCGGGAAGATCGGCTGCCCCAACAACAGCTCCGCTACCACGCAGCCCGCGCTCCACACATCTGGAACGTACAAACATACTCATAAACACACATAAAATACTGATTAAGTGCCAGTTGCACCAACGTACACAGGACACAGGCCGGTCATCGTTAAATATGGCGCCGGCAGCTGTCATCCCATAGAAACTTGTCAAACTTTCCATGGAATCAAATTTGACGAACACCGCTTACGATTATAGACGGTTTAGAGAGTGTGTGCAACACCTTCGGTAATCGTAAGCGACGTTCGTTAGAATCTGATTGTGTGGAAAGTTTGACATGTTTCTATGGGATGTCGGCGAGGCCGGGCCCAATAAAGCGATAGGAGTGAGCGGTTAGAGAGTGGCCTGGGGAAAATCCAGGGAAACCTCCGACACAACCACGCGAGCGGTTTAAACACTGGAATACCCTAAGTTTAAGCTGCAGTGCGATTGGTTGAGCGGCTTCAACCGAATGTGAGGTGTCAGTGGAATGGAGCTACTGGGAGTTTTGTCGCTGGTTCACTAAACCTAGCCCAGCTGAGAAGAGTCCAGCAAGAAACTCAGCTAGGCCCGACCTATGATCGCGTACCCACACCCATTTCAAACCGTCGGTAATCGTAAGCTAATTATTGGTATGACAGCTGCCGGGCTCTGTATGGCTATGAATATGTTTTGTAGACAAATATAACGCTTATCATACATGGGTACATGTAGAGTGGTCTCGCCACTTTGCCACGTAGATGGATGAAGTGATAATGTTAGATAATGGATGTTTCTCATAAGTAAGTGAAGGCCATAAATAACAACACTTGAAACTCTTCTTTACAACCAGGAATTTTCGATACGGTCAAGAAAATTGAAATCCTAGTCCACCTCGTGGACACAAGACACATTACCATTGTGATAAATTGCAAAATAGCTCATGTTTTAATTACCTCGCCCGTTCCATCGGCAGAATTAACTAACCAGTCATGACCCTTACTCCAACGAGTTAAGGTCTATATACGGTCAATATAGCGTGTTGCTGTGTGCGTACTTTGTATCCCAAACACCTTAGAACTTGATACCCAGAGGCACTTAATGGCGCGAACACGGCACTCGAGTTGACATTATCGCTTATGCTGTTTCAGTGTTTACATTTACAACAAAGAAACTTCTGTTTTCTGAATAACAAGTGAGCTTTTGTCATTTCTGGAGCGAGCATTGCCAAGATTCTGAATGAATACCATTCGTGCCTTTTTTAAGTAGTAGGATGTATAATTCCGACATGTACTTGAAATCCCTTATATTAAATTATTTATAGTATTGTCCCTGGCCAAAACTATATCGGGCAAGCTAGATGAAGGATACTCAAACGATACCTATTATATATGTTTTCAGTGTTAATTATTATTTACTTAGTTACATGTCCAAGATAAAATATTTAAAATAATCTTAATCATAAATGAAAAGTAATGGCAAGTATATTATTTTCAAGTGTTTAAACAAGAAATGAGATAGAGAACTGGAATGAGATCTTTGTCATCTTTCAAATAAATAAATTGAATTGAATAGTTCGTACACAACTGTAAGGCCGAGTGCTGTCAAATTAAAGCAAGCAAAAATCTACCTAACAGTCAGAGCTCTAAGTCGAGTTTTGCTTGCGTTCGTTTGACAGAATTTGGCCTTAGAATTTTGTACGAACTACTATATGTAAGTATTCATCCATCTTATACTTACATACTTGGCATTGCCAGTGACAGATGAATTTTATGTATTACAGCAAACGGCCCCATGCGAGCCAGTCAGGAGAAAACGCATCAATGTAGGTGCATAACATACACCAAGCAGTAAAAATGTTCTAAGTGCGTTGTAATAGGGAACTGGTTGAAGTATTTGGGGGCCGAGCATGATTGTTCTGGCAGCTCAGTTGGCTAGAGCCATTGGCTGCTTATGTGAAAATGTCGTAGGTTCGAGCAGAGCCTAAATTTTTCCCTATTTGAAATCTAAAAATTAACAAAAACGTAGCCAAAATACCACAATGCTTACCGATTTTAGTGGTATAATCTATAGCGCCGAAAATAAGTTCCGGCGCGCGATAGTAGCGCGAGCAGATATAAGACACGTTAGGTTCGCCGCGCACCAAGTGCTTCGCCGAGCCGAAGTCGCACAGCTTCAGGACGCCGGTCTTCGGGTCTAGCAGGAGGTTCTGGGGCTTGATGTCCCGGTGGCAGATGCCGAGCGAATGGATGTATGCCAGGCTTCTGAACAACTGGTACATGTACAGCTGGAAGGGAATAAAAAGGCCCGTCAGTTTTTGTACAATTGCTGTGTCTTGGACTTGGAAAAGAAAGGACGAACATGCAAGCTAGTCCGAAATTCATAGCAAAATTTCGTATCTTATCTGTCCTTTATAAACAGATTTAGAAAATAACCAGTAGTTTAAATAGCAGGTAATAGATTGTTCATATATCTACATACATCAACAGTTTCAACATCAATCAACCTTTATTATCTAATTAACATAACAACAAACGAATTTTAACTAGAATTTGCTCCAAAGTCGTTAATTAATAAAGTCATTATTCTCTCTGCATAAATGGCAGGAGCGAAAAAGTCCACCCCATTATTGAGGTCGCGCAGTTCAGCAAACAGGCTGGTATCGATCGATACCTAAAAATACCACTGCAGACCCTGCAGTCCATAAATAAATTACGTATTTAACCCTTTAACCGCCGAACGTTAAAAAAGTGTCCCGTAATTTTCAACTTTGTCAGTAAAGATAAAATTTAAAGATGTCGTTTCCATCGCCACTGTGTTAAATATCAGACGTTTCACGTTGGTCGTTAAAGTTTCGTTTTTGTCACCGACGTTGTATAAAAAAAACACAAGATGAGACGGAATATTGTTCAGTTAATTAGGACGTTACCTGATGGTAAAATTAGCCACATTTTATGAAACGTCAACACTACACTTTAGTCAACTTTTTGATCTTTAATTATTTAAAAAAAACTATAATTGCAAAAATGAGTGAAGTAGGTAAAGTGAGTTGCGAGTTTGGTTGACAATGATATATTTTTACAAGCATCAACTACTGTATTGTACTCACCTTTATAAAACTAATGGGTATGGTTTGTTCATCTTTGGAGTAATGACGTGCCACTTTATACACAGTTTCCGGGATATACTCCAGCACCAAATTCAGGTACACTTCGTCCTTCTGCAAACGTCGAATAACAATTTATATGTGCCTTTCCAACTCCTATATAACAAATATTTCCTAATGTACTTGTTTAGTTAATAATCCGAATTTATTGGAGTGTAAGCTTCAACCATGTTTTAATTTTACCAACATTTATTGCTTGAGTACAAATTACATATTACCAATTCACGAATAGAAAAATAATGTTAGGCGCATGAAAAATCATTCAAAGTCACAAAAATAAAAGATAATAAAACCATGTTAGTTGCGTGACCGTGATTGTTGACAGCATGATTAGTGATAGCATTCTAGGTGGACTTCTTTGTCTTACATGATTCATTTTACAGATATGTACATATAAAGGAACTCGTGAGAAATACATCCTTGAGAGGACGACAATGCTTCGTATTTGGATTTCTTCCAAAGGTTCTTGGCTCTAGCTTTTAATTTACGTATAACTGATATAAATAATGATAGTTTACTTTAGTTGTTTAGAGCTGCTGCGAATACGAGTAGTCAGTATTTGAAGCAGATGCGAATGGCGATGACTAGTTCAAAGCTGTCACAGGAAACCAAAAAATAAAAATAACAAGCAAGCACAGGATAGATGATCGATATTGTTTAGTTTAAACAAGGTCCAAATGCATTGAATTCGGTCATGGTATGATGCAACTCCGTAGCTTCATCCGCTCCAAATGTAAAGCTTATGGTTGAAAATGGTTTATGACAGGATCTTGTTCTGCGTAAAACTCGACTGGCGTGGTTGGTTACCGAGCAATATTTTACTATCTAAGGCATCTAGAAATCCGGTGAAAACCGGAAAGATTAGTAATAACTTGTTAGAATGTGTGTTTATTTCTCGGTAACCATTGCCAAGATTCTGAAAGAGCTAATTGTGCGTTAGCACACTAGCGCAACAATCTGATTGGTTTAGAGACATACTGTGACATCAATAGACTGCATTGCGTTTAGCAACGTACTGACTGCTGCGGGCACTGCCGCCTTCCCCCAAATAAAACACACAAATAACACAAGCTTAAAAACCGGACAAGCTTAAAATACAGTAAACTGATCGAGTGCGCGGCAGGCGCACTGAGGGTTCCGTACCAGCGATCGTATCATGCTAGGTCTATACAGCAAACAAAATACATACATATGGCTTAGCCTGTGCGCGGTTGCGAGGCTGTCGGCAAAATATCTTAAATGACTGATTTCATTATAATATTAAAATTTGTTTTCGCAGTTGATGCTACTTGTCTTTCTTTATACATATTTAATATTCCTAGTTGTATTGAAACTAGGTATATGTAACGCTAACATTTACTGTATTTCATTTTAGGCTAATAAAAAAATCTGCATCGATGAAGCAAACGCAATTGGCAGAGTTAAATTATTATTCCTAACCATTTTTATTAATATATTCTACAAGATACGGAACCCCTTAATAATCACAATCTCATCGGAAATAAGAGAGTCATACTGTAAATTTACGTCATTTACTTCAACATTTATCTGCAATATAATATAACTCTTCTATTTCGGCATTATACACATATAATATATGTTAATATCATTCATAATTAATTAAATATTTCAACTATAATTATGTATTATCCATATTAAATTACAAACTCACCTTTTCTCCACTAGAGTAAAAGAAGTATTTCAATTTGACAATATTACAGTGCTCCAGTCGTCGCATAATTTGAAGTTCTCGATTCTGTAAAGAATAAAATACAATTTCATTTACAATTCAACTACGTGTATTCAACACAATAGTGCTTACATTATACTATAAATAAACAGTTTATATAATAATGCCTATTACAATAGGAAAAAATACGCAAGGTACTACCGCTGGCATAAAAACGGCTCAAGGCGATCACTAACTGATACTACAATGATACCATTAAAGTTTTTCGGCGCTAACAGGACATAAGTGAAATTACATTTAGCAACACTATGAAACTAAGATTCAGTTGTTATTTGTTATGAAGCTATTGACCAATTTCACTCGGTTATATAGAAGCATTTTTCACGACGCCAGTGCGCTTAAACTGCAAGCATGACACAACGCGGAAACCGTCGCAGCTATTACCTATAGGTATTGTGGGTACCAAGGGCTCGGAATCGGTTTTTACTATTTTTTGAAATATCTCTAAAGTACTTTTCATATCTACATTTTTATTTTAGGATTTATTTAAGTGAGAAAAGTTTTTCCCTGCCTAAATTCTCATGACATTGACATAGGATTGTATTTCACCTGGCCTATGGAAAAGGTTTTTTTCACTATACATGTGCACATGGATCACCAGGCCCCTGTACCACAAAACTTTAAAAGTCTACAATTCGACAAAATTGTAAAACTTTCCATGAAAAAGTAGACAAATTTGTTGAATTGTACGCTTGTAAAGTTTTGTGGTACAGGCCCCAGACTGTCAGACTCGTCAGGAATGACAAAGAAACTTTGGAATAGATAGAAGAAAGTATACTCTTATTTATTTCTCTTACCCGACCTGCTCATATTCTTTTTATAAACGGCGGGTCGAAATTGATTCAGGTATTGACCGAACAATTGTGACACAAGACTTACGACGCGTGGCTAAACACATTTCACGGACTGGCGACTGACAACAGCGTACCTGCGCAATTAGCTACGCCACAGGTCAAAACATAGACGTGGCATACTTTGTGAGGTTCACTTGTCTTTTCAATTCAGAAAAGACAAGTCTCCCGAAAGAATATATTAAAGGCCGGGCCCAAAAGCGATGCGCGGTTGGAGAGTCCTCTTCTTCGTAGTCGATCCCTCATGACATGACTGAGGATCGTGACCGCATGCAATTGCCCTTCATGCAGTTCGGTTCCTCGTTGGAGAGTAGCCTGGGGAAAATCCAGGGAAAACCTCCGACATGCGGGCGAGCGGTTTAAACACTGGAACACTCTAAGAGTTTGCTCTCCAGTGAGACTGGTTGAGCGGCATAAACCGCATCTGAGGTGTGGTGTGACCAAACATACCTTAAACCTTTTGTCCTGGAGCACCTTTTTGATGGCAATGAGCTCGCCAGTGTCACATAGTTTGGCCTGGTAGACGACGCCGAAGCTGCCGTTACCGATGAGCTTCATGTCGGCATAGCTCACTTCCTGCGGCCGGTCGGGGCCTTGCCCCGGCGTCGCTACCACGGTCGTCACCTTTGAGCCGTCCTTGCCTGGAAACAAAAAAACACAAGTTACAACATGTGAACGTTTCTCGACCTAGTCTGGTACGGGCAGAGGGAGGCAGCTACCCACCCTTGTAGACCAAGGACGCCGAGCCAAAGGACTACGCCATTGTGCACATGCGTGGGGACGAAACTTTTGGATCATAGTTAAGGCATTTAATTTGTCTACATTTTAATTGATTACGTCGTGTCACGTAAAATTTGTCATACAAGTTATATGGGTAGGTAACTGTCGTGTAACAAGGGAATCATTAAATTAAATTTAGTCAAAAGTCTCACCCATATAGCCTAGCACGCGAAAACACGACCAATCCGTTCAGTCATATAGTCAAATTAGATTGATCGCGTACCTACACGTTCAACGGTAGGGTATCTAGTGCATGCGTCAAACCTATAATGGATTAGTTCAGTCTTTTCCATTATTGGAAAACTAAATATGTAATAGTTTCCAATACCAAAACCATTAGTTTCAAATTCAATTCAAACCAAACATGAACAAAATATTACAGTTAAACAGTGACGTTGTGAAGTCCTAAAATTTGAGTTATAGAACAAAACTGGTTAGCTTTAATCTTGTATTTACTAGGGAATTTCTTACGCAACGGTTTGAATGGCCTCTCTAATGCAATTGAGTGTGTGACGCAAATGAATCCATTTCACAGTAATATGTGCCTGGGGCTTGTAGTAACTTATGTGAACCTCGCTCGGCATACAACTTCAGGTGATCACTTTACCTAATTATTGCCGCATTAAATGAAAAAACTCACCGATGGAATCTATCGAAGCAGGATAAATGGGAGCTAGGGCTCTGACGAATCTATTTTCCATAATTTTTACATGCGGTTGAAAACACGCCCGGTTTTTAATTTTATACAAAAATATTTAAAATTGTAAATATATTCAGAAAAGGTAGCCCTCGAGAGTAAATGTCACTTTAGGTCCGTTTAAAAACTAAATATTTCGTTTATTTAAATTCAAACGTTTTGGGAGTTAACGATTTCACAAAAGCGATTAAGATCATTGTTGTGAAATGATAGCCAAATAGTTGTATTCAGAAACTGTCATAAAAACAATACGTAACGTTATTTGTCTATTTCACGCGAAACCACAGAATGCTGACATTGGTGAGTGATATTAACTTTAAGCCAGATTTTTTTTAAAGGCCTGTTGGTAAAATGTCAGTTACGGACTGCGCTTATCTCGGTATTTCCATTTCATATACATACGTATATCCATGACTACAAACTGCAGGATGCTTTGCATTGTAAAATAAAAGGTGCTGAAGCAAGTATCTCCACCGTCTAAATGATTTACAAGTATCTCAATTCCAGTTACTTGTATACGTAACGAATAAGAAGCTGCAGGACCGTAATCAGTATCTTTCACATAGAATAAGACATTGTGCGGGCATCCCAGGCAACGATGCCTTGTTACACCAGGCTCCTATACCACAAAACTTTACAAGTCCACAATTCAACAAAATTGTACAATTTCCCATAGAAAAAGTTAACAAATTTGTCGAATTGTACGCTTGTAAAGTTGTGTGGTACTGGCCCCAGGTTTAACACATTGCATGATATAAACGACGCGTCGCAGCAAGTTGCGTAAAAAGAGTTCTGCATGCACAATCGTTCTACCACAAATGAATGAAAGGAATCTAACTACTAGTCCATGATAACATGGACACCTCCACAATACATTTCTTGGACCATTCATGTTTCTAAAGATAGTGTGCAAATGCGTACTTATATTAATTCTCGTATTTATATACTCGGCCTTCAAAACAAATACCTTTGTTCGATGTTATTCATAAACATGAAATTTGAGAGTGCAAGAAAATTCACGTAGGTACTTCCCTAGTGCGGCGGAAGAGATCTAATGTAATTTTCTCATCGTATTCTCAAACAAAATGCCCTTAGAAAATTCCTACTCTAGTTACTCTACTTCACGTATTTAATTCGTGATACCAACATATAGGTACATCTCTTGAACACCGGTTAGGTATTTAACCATTTTGTCTTTGATTATTCCTTTTAACTAGCGATATTTTCCAAGTAAGTAAGTAATTTCCATACGCACAATATAAATCAACATTTATATGTAAGAGCGTACGACGTTTCAGTTATACACGTAGTAGTATCCGCTACCTAAAAAATATTTCTGCTGGCGTCAGACAACATAACGATGGCAGTAAAATTAATACGAAAGACGGACATAGCAGCACTCGAAACTTTTTAAAAATTCAAAGAACAGTGATTAAATAACAATGTCCGCTCGTAAGCCTGACACAAAACTTTGTATTGTTCATTCACTCAATTTACAAAACAAATATTATTGACATTTATAATAACGAAGCTATTTTTTTGAGCATTTCTAAAAATATATAACTGAACACGCATGGTTGGTAAGACAAGCAGAGAACATCGCGTAATCATTAGGTACGAGTTGTTGTAATCAATCGTCGTAACAAATGGGAGTGGGAATAAATAAGAAAGAGACAAATACCGAATATGGCAATGGAAACGAACATTGATGTATAAAAGCAACATACATTTTCGGTAACGGTATCTACGTTTAGTATGTTCGAGTCCTGGACTGCTTTGTTTGGTTGGCAGTTGGCACATGACACCATTTAGGTCAATCGATACCGATAAATTTTTCGTTACATTGTTCGAATTTCAGATCAATTGAATGGTCAATTTAAATGCAAGAAGTTTCACCGAATAGTTAGCAAGTTATAATTACCTAGCCCTAATATAAACGTCCACAAAATACGTCTTACCCCCCTGAGCTTGTCTTTACAGCACTTAACTACCCTATTTTCCCGTAACATCGCTAAAATGAAATTGGTTTTTCTCGTATCCCACGAGAATTGTTTTCATTTCAATTTAACCGAGAAAAAGTTCTCTTTCGGGGCATCCTATATATTTACATTGCAAATTTATTATTGATTGCTCCTATATAGTAGCCCCCCATACAAAAAATGCCATGAAGTTTTCATCTACTGAAATGGGAAATAAAAGTAGTTTGTTTCGATTAGAAATAGAACAAAACAAAAATGAAAGATTAATATTCCATTGAAGCGGAGGATACCTTTTAATTGTCTTTTGGGCGACTGATATACTTATGGATGTAACATAAATAAAACAATGTAGAGTATACCTTTTGTTTCATCAGTAACAGTAAATAATTAATATTCTTCGGAACAAATACTCTACTCATTTTGAAAATATGCTCACACAAAAAAATTGCCAACCGTCTGTTTTATTTTTTATTTTACGATACTGTACAGCAATCAGTAATAAATAAACTCAATATATTGTTTATAACGTAACTCAAACGATTATGATATATAACTATATAAGATTAAGTAAGAAAAATGTTTAACAAAATGTAATAATATAACTAGCAGTGGCGGAGCGTCCATACAACTCGATTCCCACCGGCTTGCCTAATTTTCAGCCAGTCCACTTCTTTTACTACGGCTCATGATGAATAAGAAAGGCTAATTATTTCCGGCTTCCTTAAGAATATTTTTGACGCGCCGCCACTGATAACTAGTCAATCATACATCAATTAAAGCCGTCAATTACCTCACTGATTATGAAACGATTGTGCTAAGTACAGATTTTTTAAAGCCCAAAACTAATAGGCGAGGAGATAAAAAGATCTATGATCAATTGGTTAGGTAGCTGGTAGATAAGCCCTGTCATTATGCGATATAATCACGTGATATACATACACATTGCTATGTACCAATAGTATTGAGATACACTTATCTATTTTAAACTCATTAAAGGCTTGGTCACACCGCGTGCGCGACGCAAGCGGGACGCCGCGCTGCGCGCCATAATGTATGAAACCGTCCCGCTCGCGTCGCGCAGCCAGTGTGACGTCGCTAACCTGTTAGCATACGTTCCGGCGCGCTGCGGTCGCGTCGCGCGGACGTCGCGCAACGCGGTGTGACCAAGCCTTAAAGTGTATACGATAGTGCTGGTTATGAATATATTTTTTTCCCGCAGCTGGCCTCGGAGAGAGAGCATATCATATAGGAACGACATCTTTTTTAGGCGTCGGAGCTCAATTGTGTAATAACTAATAATATAAATGTCAGATCGATTAGGAAAATCTTATTTATTACTTTCGCCGAGAAGTAAATCAATCATTTAATGTCATACTTTTTTCGTCCCAATATAAAGGGCGTTGGCTGGTAAGATATGATTGATTGTTTAAGGATGACAGTAAGTAATTATCATTTAATAAGATTACATGTACATCCCCATGTTTTGCATAGACGATTTAAATAAATTAAACCATGCCTTGATTTATATTTATAACACACGATAGTTACACATAGTTAAGTTTCTTACGCAGGTAATTCGTATTCAGATAACTGGTAGAATTATTCCAAGGCTGAAGATACGCATTTTGTGAGCAGGTAGCTACGTAAGTCCCATAAAATGTTATATGTACCGCGTAGAAGCTCACGGCAACTCAGGAGCGGGGTGCGCCCAAGCTAACACCTCTAAATAAATTACGATCAGCCAATAAATTCTCAAGTTACCTTGCAAACTAATCGATTGAAGGATCGGGTCTTCGACATTGGCTCAAAAGCTAAGCTTTAGTGCGAAAACTATTGTCCCCACAAAACCAGTTTGTAGTTATTACAAAAAAAAA
This sequence comes from Cenopis cana, assembly GCA_951800055.1. Classification (NCBI taxonomy): domain Eukaryota; kingdom Metazoa; phylum Arthropoda; class Insecta; order Lepidoptera; family Tortricidae; genus Cenopis; species Cenopis cana. The sequence goes on along the minus strand of OX637486.1, from coordinate 6,417,259 downwards.
ATGTTGTCGTGCCGTAGAGTCAAATTTTGTAACTCTAACTAAACTTTAGTGATAATAAGTAAAGTTTTTTCTCCGTGCACTCAGAAACACCTAAAGGCATAATACCACACCCTTATTACCCTTATCCCTTATTGACGCAAGACCAAGCAATATACTACACTCCACCCCTGTTTAGCATCGTTTTATTTCAGCATTTATTATTTTATTTTGGTGCGTATAACGATTATTGACACTCATATCCTTCCTTAGTAACGGTTATATCTTCAAATTGTTGGTATATTAGACAATCAATTCAATAAGATTTAGATTTAAAATGTTGGGTACTCAGCTATTATTTTGCTGTAATAAACAGCTGAAGTTTCTATGTATCGGAGATATCGGTTTGCACAAAATTCGCAACCGAAACAAAAGCAAAACATCGCAAATATAATCCAGCTGTAGTTAGCGTGTACCGAGATCACGTGTAAGTAATAGTTAGAAAGTGAAGACGAAGTTTCGGTACATTGCACTTCTAAGTGGGCACCGGCTGCTAATAGCGGGAAGTTAAGAGGGAAATGTCAAGTGTGGTGCATAACGACTCGTTCCACTAGTGCCGCTTGGCTATATCGAGTTAGGCAAGTTAGGACATTCACAAATAACTTTTCACTAACAATCGGTACAATTATAGTATTGATTGGACATTCAGGGACCGTAGTACGTATGCCTTCAATTGAATCGGCACAAAAAAGTTCATAAAATATTTGCAATTAAGGTTTTTTATTTCATTTTGCAGTAACTTAAAACAATTGATGTTTTGGTATGTATGTATATAGGCTAATAGTGTATACGATGCAATAATAGTGTAGTCGTAGCGTCAACAAAAAATCTTGGTATTACTTACTCGGTTCGTGATTTCTCGATTAGTGGGTGCTGCACATGCATTCGAACGAAATTTCCATACTCGTAGGTAATGAGAATCATATGATTCATATAATAAATCTAAGAAGAAACACTATTTTTGTGCGCATTAAGTTAATGTTTAATACAAAAAAACTATTCCAGCTATCTGGCTCTAATTTCTGTGGTTACAAGTTTCATGTAACTCGTAATTTGATGCTTTTGTTGTGTTAAGTCTTGTTTACTTAATGGAATATAGCGTAGATTGAGAGATAAGTTGGATGAGTGCCTAGGGGAAAATGGAAGCTAAAACATGTTTTTTTTTCCTATGTTATGAAGGCAACTACTAAATGCAGACGATGGGCTTAAATATTCTTTAGTTTTGGATAACAGCGGACATAAATGAATACTTAGGTATTTAAGATTAATATTTAGGTATAAGTATAGCATCAGAAAATTGCAAAGGCCTAAAAGACAACAAGACAACTAACATCAATAAACTTCTAAAATAGATTCCTGTGAGTGCGACTAATAAAATCGTATCTATTCCGCAATAGGACGATTATTGAAAGCTGCTCAAATTGAGGCATTTGTTACAATCAATATTATCTTTTAGACATCAATATAACCCGTCACGGTGCTAGAATGCATTAATCATTTTCATTTGCTTATAATCTTATAAAATGACTCGACGTCGACCACGGCTGTTTTATAACTATATGCAAAATGCATTTGCTCAATACATTTACACAATCACCAAATTGAACTAATTTGCTGGTAAACATTGCATTTAGAAATAAGACAAAATATTTTATCAAAACTACCACATCAATTAGAGTATTCAGAACACACAACACACATTAAAAAAATAACAAAAATGATATTGAGTGATCCGGCTTACTGCGATCCCTTTACTTGAAACTTAGAGTACTTAGAATTTGTTTTAGAGTATATAGATTCGGGTTCGAGTATGGGATTGCCGCATTGCCAGTGCATTAACAGGCGATGGTGATATTTTTGTGAGGAAACGGCGACACTACAATCTAGCTAAAGCTAGTATCCCAATCAACTAGGAGTATTTTTGTAGAAACAATAATCCCCCCGATTCGTGGTATTTATTATGCAGTTTGATTAATTAAAGGGCGCAAGTTACTGCTCAATTCCACGAACGAGGAAATAATTGTCTGGAACAAATCTCTCGTTGATTGGTATAATGATGAAGTGCGGCACATCTAGCACTTACGCGACGCAGCGGCCTTCTTATCCGAAGCCACCTCGGCCTTTTTAGGAGTTTCCACGTCGCCTGCGCGCCGCAGCAAAACACAAAAGCAGCATTAGAACATTGAAATATGGACATACATGTATGATACAACAGGGAAAGACCGTAGCGTGGCGTGACATTACACCGGAAATACATGGACATCACTGGCGTTATGAAGTCGGACACTCACTGATGGTACGGCGGAGTTTCTTACAGAAAGAAGAGAGGCGATCACAAGCACGGCTGATTTGGGTTTTGTCATTGTCAAGTAGGCGCAATAGCGAGGGTTCGGAGCGGGCGGCCACTTCGCCGACGGGGCGGAGTGCTGTGCCGGGCCCGTCGGAGACCGCCATCGCCAGGCTCTCGATGCATACCGGCCCTGCGGATCGCTCCAGCTTGCCAAAGGATCGCACACGAGCGCGCGACGTGCTAGACTGCCGGGCGAAGCGCCGCGCTCGCGTCGCCCCGCCCGCCCGCTAAGGCCGACCAGATACACATTACATTTAAACGCTAAGAGCGTGTTTGTGGTGCTAATTCAAACTACGCGACTTTATACCTATGTTAACTTTCATAGCATTACACGTTGCATAGGAATGTTTTCCTGAAAGAAACAAAACACGATCGGACCATTTAGTAATTGTCTTGCTGCGCTATACATTAGATATGAGCGCCGATGAGCAATTGGCCGGCGGCGGCGCGCCGATCAAAATTGATCGGCGGCGGCGGCGTCGGCGGCGTGACCTTGTAAAAACCTCAGGTTCAAAACAAAAATACGTTTTTTTTCCTTATTTGATGCCGTACACGCCTGTCAACTTCGTTTTTACTGTCAGGATGACAAACACGCCTATTGATATCGATGTTCTACGTTTTATCCCGTCCTAGTCGATTACGCATGGTGGGTTACACATTGTGTATTAAGACTAAGTATGCTCTGCTGTATATGTAGCACAGACCACCTCCTCTAGACACCTCGTAGGAGCGATTTAGTTCGAATCAAAAGTCACCAAGGTTAGCGGTAGGTGCGGGCTGAGGGGAGGTCGGCAACAGCGCTGCGATTGGCCGTTTCAAAATACGCGCGACTTCGCCGCAAAATGGCGCGCGGGCTAGTGATGAGACACGGTTGTTGATTATCGGTTTTTATCAGCACCCCAATTTATTCTAGGTAAATTATTTTACATGGCGTGTATACTTTATCTATTGAATTGACTATAATAATATCTTCTAGGCGTGTTTACAACCTTTACTAGTGTATACAATTGAGATTTGAAACAATTTTATTTTGATTCATGTATATGCGCTGTATGTAAATAAATAAAAATCGTTTATTTCAGACCAAATGTTGATCCATACATATTATTACATATAGCGTAATGTACAACAGTGGCGGAGCGTCCATACAACTCGATTGCCCACCAAGACGAATCGAAAAAACCTAATTGCAATGGGTTTATCTCTAAATCCCTTACACTTCTTCGAAATTCAGTATTGGGGCCTTATCGTGTCACTAGTCCTGATTGCTAAAAGAAATCCACCACCACTAATTATGTTACTACTATATAAACTTCATATTAAAATAAGACAACAACAAAACTACAATGAGAACAAACTAACTAAATATTCTATCCCATACAACTACACTGATTTGTTTAGCGTATAAAGTAAAACGAGATAAAAAAACACTACACTATTACCATCTTTCACCTCCTTATACCAACTTCTATGATTCATATAGTAAAATAATATTGTCTACGTAAATACTGACATTGTTGACAATGTTTACCAATAGAATTTTAATATTTATTAAAATCATTGTGATATATAAAATACGGATGAACCGATAATTAAATGAAATCGGAACCGAACATCACTGGCACAGCACTAGCCCGCGCACGTGCTGTCAGAAAGAGAAAGTATATTGGCATTTGAGGTGGTTGGAAAGGAACAAGCACACTTCACTACGCCTTATAAGCCGGCCCGGCCAGTGTAAAATGATCCCCGCCGGGCAGAATAAAATGTGTATTTGTATTAATTTAACTTACCTATGATATGTAATTCCGCCTTTCTTTAGATTTTTAGTTCGGGAATCGTTCTCACACCACTTTACCGAACAAAAACCCATGCTTACGGTTAGTCGGAACCAAATTTAAGTATTTTTTGTGCCACGTACGTAGAGGTCATGAACCTGGACGAGACTGACTGAGCGGCGTGAGGCGGGGCAGTATATTAAGCGCAATTTCTCCCAAGTGTGGCGCGAGCGCGTCGCCCTGAAAGCTCTGTCTAGAGGAGGTTGTCTGTGATATGTAGGTAACATCTAAGTGGCAATGAAAACAGCAAGTCTATTGCTGCCTGCGGGAAACTTCGCGTCAAGGTGGTCAGTCACATCACATGACAAAGCTCAAAAATATGATAGGTATTTGTATGTAAACATGACAATTCTGCTCAAACTCTTGGATGCCTCCGAAACGTGGTGTTTCTAACGCAAACACACTCGCATATTATATACTTCTAGAATTTATCACAAATACTAGGAGCGGCATTATGCCCATCTTTTGGTGAACCTCGAATACATCGAACCGTGTCAGAAGCAAGCAAGTTCTTGAATATAAACTTTCGTGAGACATGTTATAATTTTAACTTACTAAACGACAATTAATACGTGAGTTTTATCCGTTTAGTAAAGTAAAAGCATGTTCTTCACTAAACCAAACTAATTTCAACGGCATTGAAGATTATTTAATACGCAGTAGTCGCGTGGACTCTGCTAACTACAGGCTCATTTCGGTCACATCCATTCACTGCAAGATTATGGAGTGTTCTGACTGAACAGCAGGCTCTTTGGCGTACCTAAAATGATCTCCTCAGTGACCGAAAATACGGCTTTCGCCCCAATCGGTCCACTGGGGATCTTCTAGCGTACAACACACACACCTGGAATAAGGCCATAGAGATAAAATACGAAGAAGCCCTAGCGGTGTCTCTCTATTTCACAATGGCCTCATTCCAGGTGTGTTATTGCTTTGACATGGTCTGGCACAACGGTCTCTAATCAAACTTTCTTCGTGTGGTCTGCCTGCTGGTTGTTGTGCTTAGATTGAACATCGGATTTCCTGAGGTACAGAATCTATTGGAGTGGTTATATATTGATGGCTGCTCGTCTGATCCGATGGCTATTAATGACGTTGTCCCCCATGGGTCAGTGGGTCTCTGCGACTCTTTCTGCTGTGCGCCCGGTATCTTTGGGTATGCAGACTTCAGTACTGTTGTAGAGAACTACATATCCACTGCACGAACCAGTATGACCAGAATTCGGACTAATGGGAAGTTATAATTATGCCTGTGAACTTTTCTCTCTTAAATTAGAGCGATGCCAGTCCAGTCTGGTTAGGTTCAATGCCACAAAAACTCAGACGTGTCTAATTTCCGCCAAAAAGAGGCAAAAGAGACCCCTACTTTCCGAGATGTAATCGTGCCGATTACCGGCTTTTCGGCGTAACATTGTTTTTGACTCTCAGCTTTGGCAAATATATAAGTAAAGTGAAGTAAGTAAGTAATCTAGAACATCGGCACAAAGTTGCCAGTCTGTCAGATTTTGTTTAGAATCGCTCATTAAGAATCCCTTTTGTGCATTTTTGGTACTGAATACTAAAATAAATAACGCTATATAACCGTAAAATATCAAATTCCAAAGTAGTTTGCCGATCGATGATATAAGTGTGTAAAAGATAAGCTACACAGTATCTGAAACGCGCGCGAGACAGAGACCGGCGCGCCGATCGCCATGTGTCGGCGGCGGCGGCGTGGGTTTTTGACCGGCGGCGGCGGCGCGGCGGCGCGGCGCTCATATCTACTCATCATCCTCCTAGCGTTATCCCAGTACAGTTGCATCCTGAAGGATGCCTGGGGTCCGCTACCTAATCCCAAGATTTGGCGTAGGCACTAGTTTTCACGGAAGCGACTGCCATCTGCGCTCATATCTACTATACATACGTAGATGGTTGTCATAATATAACGCAACAGTACATAAGAAGAAATCAAACGTATCTATTGCAATGATATGAACGATAGTAAAGGAAGCGATGGGTACACAAACAACGTGACCAAGTGCATACGTACTTTAAACTAGATACCTAAACTCTAGCTAGTGATTAAGAAAATATCGTCTCTATAGGCCTGACGTAGGTACTAATAGATATAATGCAATCTGCCAATATGACTACTAGCAGCAGAATCGCAAACCGTATTAGCATCCCAGCTCTACATACATATATTTAACCATTAATTTATTCATGTGATTACTTACAGTTATATTTAGAAACGAATATAGGTATTATTACGTAAATATACGACACTCTTCGTTACACTTCTCCCTTTTCTAAATAAGGCTTGCCTTTTTACACATACTATTTAATTTAAAGATATCAATCACATACAGGTACCTAAATATCAAACACAGTAAACTGTGACCAAGACCACATAAACAAAAAAGTACTGGCTGAACGTACATGATGACATGACAAACCTAAAATTTTAATAATATGATAAGATGACCACCCAAACGATCAGTCGGGTCACAGTGAACATAGTGGTTAACCTAATTAAAAATTGCATGTCAGCATTCTTTTAAATGTCTAAAAATTGCACTATTCCATAAGTAATGGAGGTATTACGTCAGACACACAGTAGGGGTCAAATAATAGTTATTGACATTTTCGCCGTGTATTGAATATAACTATTACTGTCGCACTTCCTTGACATATCCACCTTTGCTTTACCTTTTTTTACGTTGTTCTTTTGTAATAATTAATGAACAATCAATATTACCTGGAATATAAACAAAATAAAGTTATTTGGCTTTTTCGACACCGCTTGATTGTCTTTGTCTCGTGACAAATGCGACCATAACATGCCTTCCAGTATCGCATCGCCTAGTGCGTGTAAAGCTTTTTATACAACAGGTGATAATCAAAATTGACGTCACAAGAAACGATAAAAGAGTGTGTACATAGGACGACCATAATAAACTAGTGCAATTCGCGATTACATTTTTTCGTCAGGCACACAAGGGGAACGTGTTCACTGTTCAAGGTCAAGGTATAGTTTTTGTTTAATATTTTTCATGTTTTATCTATGGCGCCGTAAGTTATTTGCGTTGCGCACACGTTTTTATGGCCGATTTATCGACAAAGAACTCTTATAAATTGACCTAAATAAGTTAATTACGCGGCCATGGCTAATAATGTCTTAATAGAATTATGTCTGTCATATTAGAGGACAATTGGATTAAGTTTTGGCGGAGTTGGTTGGGTTTCTAATAAACGCGCATTTTTTTCGGACAACCAATGTAAATCATGTAATCTGATGGTCCTATTTGGAGTGTATTCTCCAACTAATACCTGAAATAAAAATGTTACTTTTTAACTACAGACGTCCAACAATCTACGAGTACAACTCAAACAACTACCGTCAGAGAAATGAAGATGAATGACGTAAAACATAATTATTTGCTAACCATTATTTCCCCGATGTTGTCATATTTCGCGTGGGTGGACAACTGTAGGGAGACTCAGGGCCGGGATTCAATACAAGGAACGTGGGCTGTTTTGAGCGTATCCACCCAATTTCATTGGATATGAAATAAAATGCAAATGTAAAAAACCGTTCCTAATGTGGACGCATAAATGTACAGACTGCATTAGACTAAGTATAACATTATGTACCTACTAAGTTACATAGCAACAATGGGCACAATGCGTTTTCTCGTTAATCCCTGGCAACGCCATTGTTCTTGAAAGACGACACCGCGTTTTGTCCCGCGGCAAACAGTCGAGTCGGGAGCGTTTAGCCGCAAGATATGAGTGCGTAGCGGGCGATAGAGTGACTGCCAACCACATGTAACGTATGTGTACATGTGTAGTATCTATATGGCACGAGCTCTGTGATGTTATGCACGATTAAACATTTATTTATTTTTACTAACCTTATATATAAGGCAAACGCTTTTAAAAAACGCGTTTCTAGTTCTTATGTCAAATTCTGGGATTCGGTGTCAAATCGGACTCCGGGCTACTCAGGGTACAGACTAGGAAAACTCTAGGAAGATGATGATACGTTTAAACACAAACGTAGTTTCCCGACGATATTTATTTTATTAGGGCTAAAGACAGCAAAAATAATTATTTTGTTTAGTTTAGCATTCAGATCGTATTCAAATCAAAGCTGTAAAAGAGGTGACGATGACGATTCTTATAATTATGTAGGTAGTAAAGAGATTATCTTTCCTGGTCTAACTACATCTTCTTGTTTGTTAATGGTAAGTTTAAACGCGCGACACATTGAAATCATCTTCCATTAGAAGTATTAGAACCTCACGTGTCAACCTTTGCCTCGAAAGGTTATAAATTCCGCCATAACGCTCCTGTCACGAGAGACTAACTGCAGATAATAGGACGAACCGGTCGCGCCAGCTAGCTATGACGCATCGCTCACCTCCGGAAAATGCTTCGCATTAACGCTCTCTTCATCTCCACGACGACGGCCCACACTCGTAAACTTTAGGAGCTTCAAACTAGCGATGTATCTACGCTTTAGCTTGATATCGTATCTCGAGCAAACAACGCAGTCGGCATTCAATGAGTTAATTGGTTGTTCGCGGAAACCATAAACTAAACAGGGAGCTAAACTAGCTTGTTAAGCTGCCTAACAGTCAGATAAAATAATTGTTTTAATTTCTGTTCTTGATAATGAGTTTCTTATCGAAAAACAAATACGCAATACGGACAACGAAGTCATATTTCGCTTGAAGAAGCTGAATAACTAATAATGAATAATATTTGGGATAGAAAAAACACTCCTTTTTTATTAATAATGGGACTGCTCTTGGCCAGCATCTAGCCAGGGGGCAAAGATGAGGTCGACGATGAAGCGAGCTCACCCAGAAAATGCCTATTCACTCTTGCCTTAAATAGGTCCAGGTTATATGAACTCGGAAATACAGATGCCGGCAGGGAATTCCAAACCTAACTCAAAGACAAACAAATTCATCGCGTTCTTTTGTATGCACAAATATTGAAAGGTCACTGGCTTTTTCGTACCGGAGGCAACGCCTTTTTAAATTATATTAGTATTGTAAAGCACGAATATATATGATTAACGAACTGGGATATTTGTGTGAAAATTCTGGGCGAATATCCAAAGGAGGCCGCGCGTGTGACGTAAGTAGCGTGTTTACAAGGCCCTAGATGCGACCATTGGCCGTCATGATATTCAACGGGAGAAAAGTATGACAACTCCGTGTAGTTACGAGTGCCTGGGGTACGATACGCGGACAGTCGTTGGTGAACTAAATTAAATATATACTTACAAAATTATAGTACCTAGGTGGGCAAAGTTGTTTTGAGTTGGGTTCTGAAGGGTGGGCGATGCAATGCGGTGTGACAGAAAGGACGTTTGAGAAAACAATAATTCATAAGAAATAGAAATAGAATACCATCAGATCTTTTACATTACGAGAAAGATTGTATTGAATGGAGATCTAATGGTGTTTATTTTAACCCTGCCCAGCATTAGGTAGATCCTAATAGCAAATATATAAGTGCGCACCGTCCAGAATGGTTCAGAAATGTAATTATTCAATCTGGTTTAATATTAGCGAGTTAATTATTACAAAAAGTTGTATCAAAGCTACCTACTTATAAAGTACAGAAATGATGTTTCGTATAGACGTGTGCGCCGATTTAAAAATGTTCGGCGGCGGCGTTTGCCAAAAAATCGGCGGCGGCGGCGTACTTTCGGCGTGAAGGTCACGTAAATAAAATGCGAAATAATTCGTATTCTTTTTTTTAAATCGAGATCAATGCAATAAATCTGTATTCATACAAGTAAACCACATCCCTATATAACAAAAATGCGGTAGAAACATTGACTTGACAATACTGGTTAGGGAGCGACAAAGAATAGACGCATTCGATATGCGGTACTGGAGGCGAATGCTCAGGATACCCTGGACAGCCAAACGGACAAATGACCCAGCTCGGTATCAAGACACGGTTATCCACTGTTTGTCGGCAGTGGCTGCTGTCATACTTTGGACAAGTAATGCGCAGTGGTGCTGATAGTCTGGAGAAACTGGTCGTGGTTGGTGGAATGTAAGGCAAGAGGGCTAGGGGACGCTCATCAACTACACATTATTATTGGAAAACGGGACTTAATCGCGTACACTTATGATTTATTTCATCAACTACATGGACAGATCAGGTTAAGAAAGCCACATCCTCAAGCAAATTTCACCAAGCGATGAGGGCTACGTTGGATCGAGACCGATGGAGACATTGGAGATAAGTCATCAGGGCGGCGAAATCCAAAAGTGATCACGATCCTCAAGAATGAGGGACCGACTCAAGAGAGACAGATATAGCTAACAAAAATATCCAGTCTAAAATCTCCGCCTGGGACATGGTCCCCATAACGCTAGCCGCGTTACCCCTCTGTATTGCCAGAGAAATTCTCTGTGAAAGGAGAGTGTCAGGTCCCCCAAGGTCGCCACAACAAAGTTCCCATGAATGTCTTCATGTCAGCCGGCCAGGGTCCAGAGTCCACTGCAAGCATTGCAAACTCGTAGAGTTACACAATACATACGAGTGTTTGCGGTGCTTGAGAGCTTCGTCTGCTCCAGCACTGGTCTGGGAGCGAGTTGCGTGGAAGTGGGATTGCGCATATGCGGTGTTTCACACCAGGGCCCTCCCTAGTTTCCACGGCTCCAACGTGACTCCATCAGGATGCTTGCCATCGTCTTATGCCATACCCACCAGTTCTGTTGTCCCAGCACGAAACACGCGCACAGGCACGCCATATCGTTGTCAGGAAATTTCCGAATGAGACAACTACTAGAGGTGGGGGAGGGGGACATTATATTAGATTTATGAATCGATTATTCCCAAAGTAAAAAAATGTCTTTGAAAAATTCTTAATCGATTCTGAATGAAAGTTTTTCTATATGAAAAGGATTGTGACATTAAAGGACATACGTACAGACAGACAGATATGAGGAAGCTATTATTATTTGGCTACAGATGCCTACCAATACGATTTTCTCATTCGGATTTCCATACTCAGGCGCTCAATGTAGTTCAGACTGCTCTGATAGTATATATAAACTAAGAAAAATATTTATTGTCACATAACAAATGTAATATAACAAGTGTGCCACTGTACATATATTAAAACAATAACAAAGCAATAAAAAAGTTGAACAAAAATGTTAATTATACTCTTTTATCTAATAAAAAGACTCTTTGGCATTCAGTCAAGGTTACGCCGATTTCACGCCGATCATTTTGTCGGCGGCGGCGGCGTGGCAAAAAGGCCGGCGGCGGCGGCGCGCCGGCGCGGCGCACACGTCTAGTTTCGTATCTCTTGATATCTTGTTTGATCGGTGGCGGTTTTTTACATCAATGCCTTAGGCTTGGAATAAAAGGGATTGGGCTTGGTCGCGTCGCGTGTGCATTCGTAGGTCCATTTGACTCGAATAAAAAATATTTCGTTTCGTTACGTTATTCGTGCGGTTTGCTTTGCGGCTGTTTCGGTACTTGTCTCATTCTTTATTCGACTTGTCGTCACAATAACCAACGTGACCAAATGAAAATAGTGGCTAACAGCGAGAAAAACGAATGCAGACGAATTTGGGACGAATACTGGATGAGACGAGTAGATATGTAGAAAACGAATAAACGGTGATACATTACCACATACATACCCACTTGCCTTGTCCTTATAGTTTATTTATTTCTGTAGTTTCCGCTAAATTTTGTCTCGCTCGCTTGCTAGTGTTACCTCGATTTTCTGCGCTCGTCGCGCGGAAACTTGTCAAAAACAGCAATAAAACAAGTTTGTTTTTATGGTCATTCAAACAAGTAAAAAAAACAATGTATAATCGATTTTTTTTTAATGAAGATAAAAAAACAATGGTATATTTTCTGATAAAAAAGCTCTAGTAGTAAAAGTTACAAGTGGAAAAATAAGGGTGGGTGACTCAGTGAATTAATTTCTCTAATTTATTTTCATATTAATGAATCGATTATGAGGAAAACAACCTTACTCTTTCTTTTCCTGAATATTATGATATAATTTGGATTCTGGTATTAAAATTGTAATAATCAATGTATAAATTAGCAACAAATATATTAATATCAACGATAATTTACGAATGATAAACCCTTAAATTACATTCAATCATATAAAACTAACGAATATTTTTAACGCACATAGTAATGCTCCGTCTCGCCTTAAACGGTAACGACTCGTGCTATGGAAATATTCCGATCTCTATCGACTTCTGCCTGTAAACACCAGCTACGTACACAGATGGAGAAACAGATAACCAAAAGACTCATCGGCAGGCGTCACTCAAAAGCTGCGACATTACTGTGCCGATATAAGAACCGAAAGTAGGTCAACATCGTCTTTATGGTGATAAAATCGGGCAATGTACATAAAGTGGTTTTAAATGATTTCGCTGCTCGGCGCTGTCACGGGGAGTGGGGAGTGCATTTTTAATAACATCATGGACTTCGATTTTCCACCGGGGAAAATAAATTTGTGTTGGCATGGCAAACCAACTTAGACGAAGATATATCTTATCAGACCTTGTTGAAGATTGTAATATAGGTATTATAGTTACAAGTACGTTTCTTATTGCCGCTATTAAAATGTTTTAGACAGTTATCGAGAACGATGAAATATGTGGGCAATACAAAGTATTCTTATTTAATACTCGTAGTTATAGCTTTTATTACCTACACACACTGACGTATTTATTGCCTGTTATTCCGACGAATGTTATCAACTGAATTTGTGTTGTTAGGCTCTGTAATGTTGTTGTCAGGTTTTGCATTCATGAAATGCTAACCGCAAATACTAAATGCGAAAGGGACCTTATGGCGGCAGGCGCTTGCGTCGCACTGATTCACTATTGTATTTGAACAATCACAATAGAGACGTAAGTGCCGGCCGCCCTTAGGTAATAAAAAAACCGGTCAAGTGCGAGTCCGACTCGCGCACCGAGGGTTCCGTACACAGTTCTTGTATATGTAGTTGTGTACCCGTCCCGACCCCATTAATTCAGGAACAATCTTAAAAAAAACATGACAGCACCATCTATCGGCGCATTGTGTTACTAATTTGCGCGACTGAATAACTTAGTATGTATGTTGGTTTTTCAAGGATAATTCTTTATCAAATTAACCGATTTCAATAATTGTTTTTTTTTATTTGAAAGAAGGTATTTTCAACGTAATTTTGTAAATTTAAATATAAAACAAAAATATATACAAAGGTGATTAAATTACAAACTTAGTATAGAAGAGTTTTTTGATGATTAAAAAAAAGAAAAACTAGATAGAGCTATGGCTATAATTTTCCTGTAAAATATACATGCATATTAATGTTGTGTAATAATTTCAAATTTTTTTCTTCGTAAACTTCGGAGATAAGGGGGGGGGAATGGTATTTTTTTTACATTTTCCCTCGTAAATCAAAAATTCCCCAACGAAAAAAAAAACTAAAAATTGTTTCAGAATGTACAAGTCAAGTCCTTTCATATGATACCCCACTTGACATAGTTGCCAGACTTTAAAATTTTGAACCCCCTTTTATCTGTCATTATTCACAGAAAATAAAATAAAATATTTTAAAAAACCATCTTCCATGTATTTGGGTTACCCTTATTTATAACTATTCTAAATTTCAAATCGATAGCATAAGTAGTTCTTGAGATATTTAGCGATGTGACAGACAGACAGACAGACAGACAGACAAAGTGAGACCATAAGGGTTCCTTTTTTACCTTTTTGGTACGGAACCCTAAAAATGAATGCAATGATTTGTAATTTGTATTTTGCTCTAATATATGTACATATACACTGGCGGTCAAAATTTTTGGGTCACCCTAGTTTACCCTCAATAGGTTTTGTGAAATATTCTACACTCGTTCTATTTACATACTGTACAAAAATGACGATTTTCACGATATCTTGCTCTGTTAAAGTTATTTTTTTCATGGAATTTTTACGAGTCCGATTTAAACCTGGAAACGTTACTTTTTGGCTGTTACTGTTGCAGTATAGATGTAAAATGAAATAAAGATAATCACATGATTAAAAAAACTTACAACCTCGCAGTATTTTAGGAAATATGATGTATACAATATATTTTTTACCGACGCGTATTCTTTTCTATGTCCGCGAGTGTATTTGTAATTGTCCAATTTATTGTTGTATGTTATTTCAAACACAATCTTTGTATTGTTAATGAATAAATAAATTAAAATGAAATGAAAAAGTAACATTCGAAATTCTACGCGTTTTTTATATACCACGTCGGTGGCAAACAAGCGTACGGCCCCCCTGATGGTAACCAGCACACATGCTCTATGATTGACATTATACTTTAGTTACTTATTACCAACATAACTACATGTGATGACATTGTATTTTATTCGAATGTAATATAACAATTCAAGTATTTGAATATAAAATAACAAATTAAAATAAAACTAAAACTAACCTTAATTACCTTTAGTTACTAACATACACCCATTATGATTTTACAGACCGTTAAATACAATAGTCCCGACAAAAAACATGTAAAAATTATAGCTATAGTATAGGCGTGTCATTCAGATATATTACTGGGAAATTGTATCATAATCCATTTGGTAATGTTCACGTGAATTAGTAACAAACAACCAATCATCGTTACAAACTTTCACGTGTCTTACTTATGTTAAATAGGAAGTAGGATAAAGAGGCTAACTGCTGATATGTGGGTATAATAATGTGAGACAGCCACACATAAAAAATACTGCATCACATGCCGTGTGGACTACGTAACCACTCCGCTGATTCAAGAAACAAAGACTGTTACGTTAGGCAGCAAAACACTGAACCTAATAGGTAGCTAATAGACCATAAACGACTGAAAGAAATTCGTCGTAGACAAAGGAAATAACGTACCATATCCTTTGACAAGAATCGGTAAACAGGCCTTGACCCGATCCTCAGGATCAGCATTAACAGTGTACGTGCCGCGACGTCGCAACATCGCTTCTAATTCTAAACCCGGAGAAACAAGGGACGCACAGCACTAAGAGCATTCGCTCTGAAACTTGGTAAAACTCACTCCACATCACAGTATGATTGCCACAAAACTTAGCACAGCATCACATCATGGCGAAGCACTCACGCGGAGATGAACAAATGGACGAATTGTTTTCAAAACGACCGAGCGCCGGATACAGGCGGCGAACGACTGAGGAAGTGGGTTAACGAACCAATCAACAATTTTGCAATATATGCTGCGACCGGTGCTTAGCGAAAGGAGACTTGAAAACCGAGAGTGCGTTAGCGCGGTTCCTCCGCGAATGGCGGATGACGCGGTTACGCCGGCAGCGAGATAGCGAGATCGTCAACACCGCTGATAACACCGCGATAGCACCCACCACTTGTATCAATACCTACTCCACGCTAACTGAATACCGTTCAAACCTAAACAACAACTAGAAGTAAATTACCCCACCACTATCTACATTCTAGACTGCTTCAAGTTTGCTTAGTGCGGAAGTATACATTTTAATTTAAGTAAGTTATACGACTGGTACGATGCAATAAAATTTACATGTACCTACTTTCTTAGGATCGCCTCCTTTTACAAGATGGTTATGAAATGAGAAATGAATGCAGTGACTTTGACTACTGTGATGAATTGAAATGAAAAGTATCAAGTCGATTTTCATTATACTCATTAGGGACTTCCCATTATATTGATAGAACCTAAAAGGAACTGAATTCAGAAAAGGAACTGAAGAAGAAAATAGGTTTTCCTCTAGGGAGTTACTTTGAAAAGTTTGCACCAGTCGGCCAAATGTTTAACTAATTCAAGTAGCTTCTATTCCAACAATTATCATTAGTACGGTAAAAGAGTCTCATTACACAAACTGGTAGTCATGAATGCAGCAACACTCAATTTCGTAATACTTTCATTAATAAACCTTCGTTAAAATCATTAACATAATCGAACGCTTGCAAAAGTGTAACAATCTCGGTAGACCGCGAACCAAGGCTGTTGCCGTGGTATTAAAAATGCAAACTCGCGCCGGACGAGGTGTTTAACCGTGAAGCGTATACCTGATGAATTTTTTACGCGCCTCCCGTCCGCAGTACTACATCGCGCATCAGTAGACGGTCCACACTCCTGACACACATCCACTTAAAACTAGGCCATGCGAATTTAAGAACCTGCAGAAAGCGTCGAGCGTAATCTGCGTAACTTATGAGGATGTATGTACTACCATTCTTGTAAGCAACAAATGCGTACATTAACGAGCGAGCGTAATCACGTATAAACACATCAATTTTCAAGTAAATCAGGTTATATCCTCATTACCTTCAGTGGTGTGATTGTTAATGATGTTTACCGTGGGCCAGAATTGCACTAGCTAGGTCGTACAAGTACAGCATATTATGGCAAAGGAGTACGGTTTCAGAAAAATAACTAGGTAATAAGGTTTTTAAAATCATATGACGTTAAATGGGCGAATTAATTGATCAACTAACCGATTGGACCATCTGAATTGCACTTGTCATATAAATAGTTAAATAAAATAAATATCCATATGTAAATGTCCTAAACGTCAACTATGTAAATGCTTAAAAGATGATTATGTTACTAAGTACATAATCATTATTAAGTGCCTACTATTAAATGTAACGTGACACTTTATCTAGTCCGCCTGTCTTTTGTCTTTGACGTCAATCACCAGTCGAGTTAGGAAGACTTTCAAGAAAAAAATATTGCCAGTTGGCACATGCGCTTCCACGTCAGTCTAACTGAAGCGCGTGAAATTGAAGCAGACAGAGTTAGCAACTATGTGGTTGTGGGATTAGCAAGTTCGACGATTTATCTATGCATACAACCGACGAGCTCAATAAAATCAACACCGTAGCATAGACACATAATTAAAATTTGTAATTGTAAATAAGCACAGAGGAGACCTATAAGTGGTGTGGAGAGAGGGTTAAAGATGAAGAAATAAGTACAGAAGATCCATTGACTCACAAAACCGATGTTTAGCTCTAGTCAATGTGTATTCCTAATATTCCTAATACACCGAAGCATTTCTTATATTTCTGTTGTAGCCAGGCTTTTTCGCGTATTACCCTTATGCACCGATGATATAAGCAAAGCATCCCGAGATTCAAACATCATTTTAAGAAATAGGAATCGTGGAATACTTGAGTCCATCCCGATTCCCGAGATTCGAAAGTCATACGGAATACGTAGGTTGACGACTGGCCTGATCAGGTACGTAGATAAAAGAACTTAAACTACGTTGTAAACGGAGCTATAATTTCTAATCCCCGCAAAGCTATTACTAATTTAGAGGTCAGTCCCAAACAATCATGCCAACTACTAGGCACGAGCTCTCAGACGGAAAAATGTTTTATTTACAAAACGGTGCCCATTCTTACTCCCAATAGTCCCAATACGATCAGGTGTAAATTTGAGTTCTCATTTTTGTAAATGCATTTGCTTGTGCCGGCAGCTGCAGCGGACGATGTTTTGTTAAAAAATATTCTTAGTAGGTCACTTTTTTAACAAAGCCTGTCCGAGATAAGAGCCCTAAAGTTTCTCGGTCACGTCACACGAAAACAAGGGGAAGCGCCGTAGTTGTAGGTAACAATAAAGGAACAAACCCACTAGACCGTTCCGTGTCCGGGCCGGCCCGTTTTCTAGTACAAGAAATCGACGGCCGTCGCGCGTCCTGTAGTTCTAGTATAAGTTTTTTCGAAACATTAACTACTTCGAACGCGTTTGCGTTTTGTCTCAAAATGTATGAAAACGCTCTCACCGAGTTTGAAATACGCGCGTTCATCGGTTAGCAACAAATGTTATACTCGCTGTTTTAGTTTCCACTAGTGACCACCAGAGGCGCTGTTCACGTTTTCATACCACTTTCATACATTTTGAGACAAAACGCAAACGCGTTCGAATTAGTTAATGTTTCGAAAAAACTTATACTAGAGCTACTGCATTAGAAAACGGGCCGGCCCGGACACGGAACGGTCTAGTGGGTTTGTACCTTTACTCCTAAAGGGTCGGAGATAAACTATAGGACTACTTCTTTCAATTTATCTCGGTGACCTTCACGAGAAAGATCGTTGGTCGCGTTTGTCGTTTATCACCGTAGATAAAATATGTCACGTTTTGACAAGTGTGAGGGGGTGACGCACGTTTTATTTACACCATGGGCGACAAACGTCATAAGGGTCAGCTCGCGTGAGAAAACGTCATATCTAATTTGTGTTATGTTATGACAAAAATGGCGCGTGATTAGTCCTTGGTTTCATAATGTTTAGTAGGCTAGTTTCATAATGTTTATTAGGCCAAAAACCACGTCTTGTTTTGCATGTTTACTGTATTTCTCTTTAACTAATTAGCGCAAGTGAGGGCTTCAACTTGAAATCCATTGACCTCCATTTTGTTAGAAATGAAGATTACGGCAGCAGTTATTCAGGTAGAATACGCATCAAGATTTGCTCAGGCACAATGTCTCAAAAAGCTACGGTAGCCCAGTGGTTCAAGCATGCGGCTGTCAAGCGGCGGTCGTGGGTTCGAATCCCAGCTCGTACCAATGAGTTTTTCGGAACTTATGTACGGAATATCATTTGATATTTACCGTTAGCTTTTCGGTGAAGGAAAACATCGTGAGGAAACCTGCATGCATCCGCGAAGAAATTCAAAGTTGTATGTGAAGTCCCCAACCCGCTCTGGGCCAGCGTGGGGACTACCGCCCAATCCCTCTCATCTATGAGAGGAGGCCTGTGCCCAGCAGTGGGACGTATATAGGCTGATGATGAATGTCTCAAAATAATAACGCGTAATAAAGCAAATAACATTCTTATCTACGTGAAATTTGTAACACAACAATACCTACCAATGACGTTTTTTTTGGGGTTTTACAGACATTTTCCCGCTATGTGACACCAAAAAAAATTACCTGCCCCATAAACGCGCAATTATAAAAGACCCTCCCAGAGGTATGATCGCGTAGTCAGTATCATAAGAAAATAAAGGATAATGGATGTTTCCACCGGCAAGATGAGACTGAGAGGGAAATTTCGTACACGGATCATCATCCTAGAGTTATCCCAGTACAGTTGCATCCTGAGGGATGGCCGGGCTCCGCTACCTAATCCCAAGATGTGGCGTACGCACTAGTTTTTACAGAAGCGGCTGCAATCTGACTGTCAAGCCCCAGGAAACTAGACCTTATTGGGATTAATGTACTTCAATTCAATGCTTGCTTGGGATCGCCGATGGAAACCCACTAGGATGGGTCTCGTAAATTTAAAAAAATATGTTTAGGTTACACACAGTGACCCTATATTTTGATTACTTCCTAACGTAAGGAACTGATTTTGGTGACTTGGCAGTTCATTGGAATGACACTGGCGTGCTCAATGATTCCCAGAAGCATCTGTGTTTGTGGCACCCTGCAGTTTATAAGACTATCGACTATTTAATTCTGTGCACACGTATTTTGAGTTGTAGTCCAGATCGAACATACTGTATTATCTGTAGCTGTTAAATATGTAGACAACTTGTTCGGTGAGCCTATTAAATAAAATAAATTATATGTCGAAGGGTCGAGCGTTGTGACATCAGAAGGATCCCCTTTGGACCCCATATTAAGTGGGCGGAAACACTGGGTACAATCACACAAACGAGTCCAATAGTTAGAATGTTTATAATCACAATATAAGTTTCACAAGTTAAATCACATTAAAATAAGTCAGATAACACACTAAGTCACTTAGAGTCTTTTCTCTAATTTAACTTCTAACTTTATCGAAACGGAAACGAATCCGTGGGTCAAGTGCCACTGCGCACAACGCGAACGCTTAAGGGCGCGCGTCCCGCCTCAAGCAGGGTAACAAATAGAATGCCCGCTTGGCATACACTACAAAGCTTAGAACAAAGAGCTGATCTCAAATTTCATTCAAACCCAGTCCCACGGCTACGTTCGGCAATGTGATCTTATTAAAACAAATCATACATTGCCCCGTTTCATAGAACAAAGACCTGCACTGTGTCAAAATACGATTACGGTTAAATGATGTTAATGTAAACATCGAGCTAAGAAAGGAATGCGTGTCGCCTTCGCGGGACCCGGATGCCGGGAGTACTTAAGCACCGTCCCGCGCCGACACGGCGATCCTGACTGTCACACGTCCTCGTGTGCCAAATTACTTCACAGGGCGTCTGAAATAAAACAATTTTCAAGCCATACAACTTGCTCGGCTATCCTGCCACTAAGGCACAACAATGACAAACTGGTAGGTTCCCAAAATTATATCACATCTTACTATCCAAATGACATCATAGTGACTAAACATTTTTATAGGACACAGATCAGGTACAGCCCAAAACTACATCCACACTACCGAATTACTCTAATTCGTATAGGCACAACCATTTGGCTCAAACATCATCACACACATGAAATTGCCCATGATAGCACAACAAATGGTCTCACACAGACCACAACCAATGCAAGGTCTCACAGACCACATTGCATCCAAAGCAAGGCCATATCTCAATGACCACAGTGCAACCAACACAAGGTCTCACAGACCACAATGCAACCGTAATCCTCCTGCTTGCCACCGCACCGCGCAGTCTCCATACCAGCTAAACTGGGTTTGGAATGTGACCTACGGCCAGTGAACAAGTCAGTAGACCACGTTGCAAGAGCCAAATGGATGTATCATACAAACAATAAAAAATCTGTGTCAAATATGGACAACCATGTGTATCAGCTACACATCGCCGCCGACAATGGCTGATCCTGACTGTTCCTCACTTTCATCAACAGCAGT
This sequence comes from Cenopis cana, assembly GCA_951800055.1. Taxonomy (NCBI): domain Eukaryota; kingdom Metazoa; phylum Arthropoda; class Insecta; order Lepidoptera; family Tortricidae; genus Cenopis; species Cenopis cana. The sequence goes on along the minus strand of OX637486.1, from coordinate 6,396,190 downwards.
AAGCACTTCAAACTCATCAGGAACATAACAACTTGGCATCGCACGCAACCTCTCGTGCGCATACTTATAAGTTCTTTTGTTATCAATAGCCTTCAAAAGATATCGGTCTCCTTGAAGCAACTCCATTATTTTAAATGGACCCCTAAATTTCGGGTCTAATTTCGTTTGATTCCTCTCATGATTCTCAATTAATACAAAATCACCAACTTTAAACTTAGAAACTTTAGCCTTTTTGCTATCAAACCGCTCTTTATCGATATGAGCATTCGCATTTATAGATTTCTCCGCTTGTTCTCTGATCCCAGCAATATCTACTTCGTCTTGGTCTTGGTTACCTAGAGCAAGTAACGACAAAGGTCGCGCTACTTTACCAACTAATAATTCTAAAGGGCTAGCTTTAATTACCCGGTTGACAGTGCAATTAAAAGCGAGCTGCACATCAGCGATGGCATCCTGCCACGTCCTTTCTTTGTTAACTTCAACAGCAGTAAGCATGTTCTTAAGAGTACTCATAACGCGTTCAACTTGACCATTAGCACGACAAGTTCCCGTTGATATCAAATGCAGTTGAATGTTATTTTTATCGCAAAATTCGCCAAAATTTTTATTTGCAAAACACCGGCCTTGATCCGCAATTATTCTTGTCGGTGCACCAAACAGACTTATTCCAGATTTTAAAGCATTAATAGCACTTGATGCGTCAATATTTGAAGAATGACGAAGAAGCACATACTTCGTAAACGAATCAATAAGAACAAAAATATACTCCTTCGATTTCTGTAGTCCACTAAGTTTACCTGTAGCATCTATGTGGACGGTATGCCACGGAACTGTGACTTTAGGAATTGGGTGAAGCTCAGCTTGTATTTTACCAGATTTAGACTTTGACATCTTGCATGTTATACAGTTTTCCACAAATTTTCGTACGTACTTTCGCATGTTAGGAAACCAGTAAAAATCAAACGCTTTCTCTAAAGTCTTTTCCCATCCGAGGTGCATGATTGCCTCGTGAATATGATTTATCACAGACCACCGAAACGCATATGGTACTATTGGCAAGCTACGTGTTCTACCATTGCGTTGTATTTTTCGATGCAAAACTCCAGAAATTATTTGATACGTACTTGAGAGTTCATCAGTGATTTCATTACTATTTAATTTCGATATGATATCAATTATCTCTGGATCGCGTTGTTGTTCGGCATGCAACCAATTTTTAGAAATCTCTAGTAAATTTACACGTTTCTGTTGCACCTTAAGTCTTTGTACCGTTTGAATTGTTTCCCTACGTTCCAGAGGATTTCGTGACAGAAAATCTACATGACCCATTCGTTTTCCGTCTCTATAAACGATATCAAAATCAAATGATTGCAAGAAAGCCCACCACCTATGAACTCTAGGTGTCAGGTCAATCTTTGTACGTGAAGCTTGTAACGAGTTACAATCGGTAATTACTGTGAATTCTCTACCTTGCAAAAAATGCCTGAAATGCTTGATTCCGTTGACAACTGCCAAAGTTTCCAATTCGTATGAATGGTAACGAGATTCAACATCGGTTGTCTTTTTGCTGAAATATGCTACAACATGGGATCTACCATTTTTCTTTTGCAATAATATTGCACCGTAACCATCTGCACTAGCATCAGTATGCAATTCAATTGGATAACTCGGATCAAAAAGCATTAAAACTGGTTCATTAGTTAAGTATCCGATAATTTTCTGACGTATCTCTTCGTGTTTTGGTTTCCATTCAACTTTACCTTTTCCTGAAGTGAGTTTATAAAGTGGTGCAGCTAATTGTGAGAATTTCGGAATAAATTGTCGAAAATAGGAAGCCAGGCCAATGAATTGCCTTACTTGCGTAACTGTGCCTGGAGGAGGCAAATTCGTAAGGGCCACAATTTTACGGGAATTGGGCCTGATTTCTCCACATGTGACCTCATAACCCAAGTATTCCACACGAGTTTTCAAAAACGAACATTTTTTGAGATTTAATGAGATCCCTGCTTGTTTTAACGTCTTTAACACAATTTCAAGTCTCTCTAATCCTTCTTCAACAGTCTCAGATACAATCATTATGTCATCTAAGTAACATACAACAAAAGTATTTACAAGATCACCTAGAGCCTTGTACATAGCTCTCTGGAAAACTGAGGGGGCGTTGCGTAAACCAAAAGGCATTGTCAAATATTCGTATTGACCGTCAGGCGTCACGAAAGCCGTACGCTCAATCGAATCTTTGTGAACTGGAATTTGATGAAAACCAGATGCAGCATCTAGAATAGTAAAATAATTTGCTCCTTTGAGTCTTTGGATTTGATCACTTATAAGAGGCAACGGAAATCTATCCGGGACAGTATTGCGATTCAGTTCTCTATAATCAACACAAAGTCTATCCGAGCCATCTTTCTTCTTAACTAAAAGAATAGGGCTCGCAAAAGGGGAACAACTTGGCCTAATAATATTAGCATCCAACAGCTCTTTAATTTTCTCACGACAAATTTGTCTCTCATCTGGACTCATTCTATATGGTCGTCTTTGAACCGTACGATTGGGATCAATGAGTTTTATCTCAATTTCGCCTGTATTTGCACGTCCGGTAGGCGTTCCTTCAACAAATGAGGTGCGATATTTATTTAAAACGCTTACTAAATTGACGTGCTGCTCACCACTGATATCCGTACGAAGATTTCTTAAATCACACGTCGGCTTACCGAATTCGCAAGTGTTAACTACTTTAGATCTCTTTATACTCAGGTAATCATTAGAAATTTCAACTGTAAAACCCTGGGTAATCAAATCTCTGCCTATCATAATCCCATGATTAATGGCATCATCAGGGACGACATGAAAAAGTAATTCAACCATGTTATTGTCAATACAAACTTCAGACAATATCTGACAAGTGCTCTCTACATCGGCATCACCAATGCCCAACAATGTAACCAAAGACACAAAACGTTTGCCTCCAAACTTATTTGCTAAAGTTTCTTTAATCAGAGAACATTCGGACCCAGAATCAAAACAATAATCAAACGACTGACCAAGGTGTGTTAGCTGAGACGAAACGGGCTTGACGCTGCAGGCCTCGACTCGCCGGTGCACTGCAGCAGCAGACTTGTCACCCGAACTTGGTGACTGCGACGATGATGATCGACGACCCGTACATTGTGGAGCAATGTGTCCAAATTGGCCGCACTTGAAGCATATCGCCGACCTCTTCAGGACCCCATCCTTGTTGCTCTGATGATTCTTTGTGACTTCTGTTTTGAACGATTTCATCTTCAAGTGCCGCTGTCTACACTCATTAAATCTGTGACCATTTTGTCCGCAGGTGTAGCAGGTTACAGTTTTCATCCGTTTTGCTTGATCCGTTATTACACGATCACTACGGTCAGTACTCGGACGTTTCCTATGTGAAAATGCCATAAGCTCCCGTTGCATTGATGTCCTATCTTTGACGTCCGTTGTATATGCCAGTCGTTGTATGCGTGGTTCTATCTGGACGCATCGAGCTAAAACTGTAGAAACAGCTATTTCTTCAAGAGAGAGATTCTTCCATCTTGCCATTAATGACGTTAGGGTTCTATTAGCAAACGCTGACATAGATTCACCATCAGTTGGTACACTGTTGTTAATGCGCACCAACGCCGCAGTAGCAGTCTCAGTCGAATCAAATCTAGACAAAAACATTTCTTGAAACTGGCTCCAATCCATTCCAGAATAGCTTATTTGTGAAAACCATGATGACGCAGAACCCTTAAGTGCTGTGCTCAAGGATATTATTAAATTACTCCCTGTCAATGGATTTTCCTCCATACACAAAGCCACAGTATCACACCAAGCTTTAGCTTCCATATCAGTTTTGTCAGGATTAAATTCAGGAAAACTCGTTTTCTTCATATCAGAACTTGAAGGCTGCTTTAGAGCCTGAATCAGTTTTTCAATTTGATCACTTTGTTGCTTCAGCATATTTTCGTAGTATGTTTCCATTGTCACAGGCTGTTGTCCCGTCAATGGGTCACACACGGAAATTCCCGGGTTTTCCTTTCCGTTTGCAAGTAAGTTTTCCGCACTATTTTCGTCTCGATCTCGTTGCGCGGATCCCACTTCTGATGTCGAAGGGTCGAGCGTTGTGACATCAGAAGGATCCCCTTTGGACCCCATATTAAGTGGGCGGAAACACTGGGTACAATCACACAAACGAGTCCAATAGTTAGAATGTTTATAATCACAATATAAGTTTCACAAGTTAAATCACATTAAAATAAGTCAGATAACACACTAAGTCACTTAGAGTCTTTTCTCTAATTTAACTTCTAACTTTATCGAAACGGAAACGAATCCGTGGGTCAAGTGCCACTGCGCACAACGCGAACGCTTAAGGGCGCGCGTCCCGCCTCAAGCAGGGTAACAAATAGAATGCCCGCTTGGCATACACTACAAAGCTTAGAACAAAGAGCTGATCTCAAATTTCATTCAAACCCAGTCCCACGGCTACGTTCGGCAATGTGATCTTATTAAAACAAATCATACATTGCCCCGTTTCATAGAACAAAGACCTGCACTGTGTCAAAATACGATTACGGTTAAATGATGTTAATGTAAACATCGAGCTAAGAAAGGAATGCGTGTCGCCTTCGCGGGACCCGGATGCCGGGAGTACTTAAGCACCGTCCCGCGCCGACATATATCGAATTTCACCCCGATATTTTAATGGAAATACCTCCAAGTAAAATATTTTATTTCTACATATCAAAGTGGGCTATACGGATACCGGTAGAAAGTCCGTAAAATTAGTTTATATTGTAGTTATGATTGATTACGAGACCCTAACCTAAGCTATGCGTGTGGGTGACCGCACTTGGATGTATAATAAATACATAACTATAAACTAGTTATTACGAGTCCTAATTAGGGTAATTAGTTAATTACATGTAGGATCCAGAAAGTAATTTATGAGTCTATGGCATTGTTGTCAAAGTAATTAGGGCTTGATGTTCATTAGGAATACAATTCCAAAATAATCAGAATCAAATAAAAATATAGAGCAACCCCTTATCATAACTTACATGTTTATATCAATCATTTCAAAATTTAAAAATTATAATTGTAATTAATTAAATGAAATAAAATGAAATAGTAAATTGCTTATATCTAACAAGTACAAAGTAGGTAAGTCAGTATCTATTTAATTACTACTTACTTATTAATTACTATGTCGTCCGGTCCTTTATATATTTGGGTATAGGGCACTTGTACAGTTCAACTGAGAATACATTATTGTCGAGGCATGGAAGGAAGCAATCTCAGTCATAGTACCTATTCGTTTCACAAAGCTTGCCAATGCAATTCCAGCCGAGACCGTACAATGCTTTTTATCAAAAATGGGGGAGACGATTTTTTTTAAAGAATCGCAAGTGTATTTTTCTTTTACTAAAAAAGGCAAGCTGTTTCAGGCTCTTACAAAAAAGTTGCGTGTTAAAAAAAATTGACTGTAGGTATATTTGATTCAAATTATTCAAAACAAATAATGGAATTTATATGAAACATTACAGGCACATGGAGGGAGCCTGCAATATTCTATTCTTTTTTCATCTGTATGTAATCTATATGTAGCAAGTAACATCCTCTTTTCCGAACATTTTTTTTTGTATCATATCAATATGTACGGCTGGGTTACTGATACCCAAGTCTCTTGAACATGCCACTATTGCTATTTACCTGAGGATGACTGAATTACAATTGTAGGGTGACAGTCAAAACTTACTAGCAAAGCCGACATGACTCTTAGAAACTAGAAACCTCATATCTCAATCTCATTACTAAAATGGTGCCGAGATATTTATTGTAAGTTTGGATTTGTTACTTAGCGAGTTATGGCTATCAACCGATTTCTTGCTACATTTACAATATGTCTGCACCTAAAAAAAATCAGGAAAAACAGTGTCATGCATGTGTCACTTAAACACAAATATTCAGATTATTTTAACGTGAGTTCCAGTATTTATTTATTTATTTATTTATTTAAACTTTATTGCACAATACAAGAAGTACAAATAATTCAGATTTCCAACTAATCTAATCAAAAGCTGAATGCCCCTACGACAACATGCCGGGTGATTTATACCTACAAAAAATCTTTGTATTTAATTTATGATTTACAGCTGTAACAGTAACACACAAAATGAGAAATGTTAAAAATGTACCCAAGACACATTTAGTAACTAAAAGTGAAGTTGTCTCATTGTGCAAACTTGTGCAAGTCTTGCACCTAGTTACTTCAAGTCACACAATTACTTGGTTAATTCTTTCTCAGTCTTTGGAAAGGTGTGGATTCACATGAACAAATACAAATAAAATAATTTTGAACAACTGTACAGATTAAAGAGACAAATCAATAATTATAAACCTGGTTCATGTCTCATACAAGCAAATTATGAAACAAAGTTAATGCCAGTGTTGTTACTGTATTAACCAATAAAAATTTAAGTATATATCTTCATACATATGTACAGTCAAATCATTAGTAGCTGGACATGTGAGTTTCATCATAAAATTCTAATCATACCAGCATTGAACATAAAGACATTTTGAATGAAATTGTTGATGATCTTATTTTTACAAAAAAAAAACATACCTATATAAACTTCACCTACATCTAAGCATGGGTTACTAACTTTTAGCTACAGAAGAAAATATTGACAGCACCATGTAATTTCTAAAAGTTAGTAGTGAACAGACGGATTAACATAGCCCGGGGCTTGAATTTATATGTAGTCTTATACATAATTTGCTTAAGAGAGTCTCAAGTAAAAAATATATGACAATTATGATACTTGGTGTGGTCAAGTGACCTTTTTCTAGTGATAGTGTAGTTGCAATGCTTAGTATTAAAATAGTAACACCTTCTATACAAAAAAATAGAGAAATAGGCTGGAGTTACGTATGTTACGATACCAAGCCTATGCAGATATTATCCCTGAGCCCTACAACTGTCTAATTTATATACAGTACGTGCATACATACTGTGGCAAATTCCCACGTCATTAGTCAATAGGAAAGATATATACGATGTTAGAAGACTATTTAAATTACGTCATGAAGTAACCTCAAAGAGATAGTAAAATTACTAGTAATTAACCAGAAATTGCTTAGCAACTGCACAAAATGGACTCTACGGCGACTACGCAGGGCAATGAGGCGTCGACAGAAATACATCTTCCTATATTCCAGAGGTGCGAGAGGTGTTATAAAATACTACGCACTTTATAACTAAGTTATTTTGACGTGCTAACTGTCACACGGCGAGGCATATGTGGCAGAATCGAAGCACAGGCTGTGGCCATTTTTGATATGCTTCGGACATAAAACGCTCCCGATATTGATTATTTCTAATTACAGTAAGACACAACCTCTAATTTTAGGATGAATTGTGGCAGTTTGCAGCCATATTTGAAATTGTCAGTATTCAAATACGTCACAGGCGTAGGAAATCACGATGGCCGACAAAAGAATGGTTAGATAGAGTATACTTACTGCTGATTTTTACCCCTCCTAGTGGTTTTGGTGGTTGATTATCGAATGTCTTTCGAACGGATTTGCTGCCCTCGGCGAATGACGTGGTCCTAGGGCGTCCGCTCATTATTATATGTATAAAATAAAAGGCTTTAGAATCCTGAACTTCATAGATACTTCACATTTCTCGTTACCACCCTTGCACTCGCACTGAACTCTCTCACTTAGCCGACGAATTACAGAGTTATGGGTGTTAGAGTCAAAACAATATCACTAAGATACAATTAAAATCAAAACAAGATTGTCTTATTAAGCTTTTACATTATCATTTTGTTGAATTTTCAAAATTTACATCACTAAGGTGAACGACAGATTTTTAGTTTCTTGATTTCTTCAGTCTTGTACTAGTTCGGCTAGTTTCGGCGTTCACTCGGACGTTCGATCACTGAACGAAGATGACGTCACATGAAAGCTAGTGACATACAGAGCCATCTTGCGCCCATATACTAATAATTTTGCTCCTATGATAAAGCAGGTCATCTATTATCTATGGTCATATTAGGGTAGATCTACACGTTCTTTATTCATTATGTAAGGTCTAGTTTCCACGAGTTGTAATATTTTAGTGAAATCGAGGCCTAATACAATCCAAAAAATAATTATCGACACTTAGGTACTTCCCTACTCATATGTCAAAAAAAAGTAAATTTACAAATTTAGCATAATTTTGCGGTTAGTTTCAAATTTGGTTTATAATGGTAGGTATATAAAAATATTAGTTTAACTTATTATAATGAGGTTCGAAGGGAGAACACTCCTTCTTCGCCAGTTTTCAGCGAAATTTATAACTGCGTAGATCCACTGGTAAAAAATTAAGTTTTTCAATTACGGGCCTAGAAAATTTGGCCCTCTGTGTGGGATAAAATACTCAAACTATAACGTCCATACTCCGTGACCTTCAAAGATACAACCTAATTTAGCTTCGCATGGTCACACGTCTAGGGCCACCAACTCCAATTAGGTAATCAAAGCAGCCTTGTGCCTCTGTTCACACGGCGGCGGGGCGAGACGGCGGCGGCGGAGACGAGACGACAAATACGACAAGCACAAGCAGACACAGTTGCGCGCGCGCCGTCAGTTCAGCCGCGCGGGTGTACCCTAGCTCGACACTATAATGTGAAGTAACACTTCAGTGCACAACGTAAACTTATCAACATCGAACAAAATGGAGTGCTACACGTCCGATAGCTGCGATAGCGACAGCAGAGAACAAAAAACCTTAGACCTCTCCAACCAGTTGCTAGATACGAACGGACTAGCCCTGGAACTAAAAGGTATCGCCGACGAAAAGGATTGCGCGGAAAATTACGAGATCGTTCTCCTCTACAGCAACAGAATAAGCGGATTGCCCGACACCATAAACAGGTTTTGCAACTTGAAGATATTGGACGTGAGCCACAACAGACTCAAAACCCTCCCTGACATCCTGAAATATTGCCCGCTCACGTCCCTCATTGCTAAAAACAACTTGCTCACAAACGAATCCTTGCCAAAATGCTTCTACTCTGCGAAAAACACGATAAAAGAACTCAACTTGAGCGGAAACCAACTTAGCTCTTTCCCAGTACAAGTAATGGAGCTAACATCTCTGCGATATCTCTACATGGGTGGTAACAATATAGTCAATATACCAAAGGATATATGGAAACTAAACTGGTAGGTGGCATTATGATATAAGCTATTTTATAGTTTGTCGCATTTAAGATGCCGAAAAGCACTTTTACAACGGGAAGCGGGATTTTACAATACCTTTTGTTGCCTAAACAAAAGAAAAGATAACAAAGTGACGTCATAAAACTAACCATTTGCGGCACGTGTACTGCATTGTAAACATATTTAAACAACACAAATACACCACTGCGTAGTTTTTTTACAACCCTACTTAAAGATTTAGTTTCGGTCTTAAATATTTTTCTTCTTCTTCTTCTTTCTTCTCATCTTAAATGGAACAAACTATACTTACTGCTATTCTTTATTCAATTAGCAATATATATCATTACGTAAAGCTGATAAGATAAGCAATCTATGTTTTTTTTTTAAATAACAATTTACTTGTCTAGTAACACCCAAATCACCCAATAGAGCTGTGTTGTAGTATTCTTCATCTCATTATCATCAACATACAAAACGGGTTACCAGTCCTTTCCCACTTCTCCCAGCGAAAAAAAAAACAAAACAAAACATTCTTTTGTTATCCGGCCGGGGATCCCAGTTACCGGTATAGTACGACTCCTTAGCTCGAAATATCGTCCCATCTGGCAGAAAGCATGAAAGTTGGCATGCATGTAGCTTTCATATTTGTGCTCCAAAAAATTTAGGGAAACACGTTGACAAACTCCCCCCCCAATTTTGTGTGCCGAATTACAGTTTTTTTTTAAATTTTATTGAAAACGGCTGAGGCTAGGAGAAAACCGTCAAAGGGAAAAATGTTCCTTATAAAATTATCTACATGTCATTATTTGGATGTATTTCGATAGGACCCATAGCTTTCAAAATACTTTTACGAGCATTCATTAGGGTAAGTACAGCAGAAAGATGCTAGAGGGCAGATTACTAACATTTTTGTGCGCATCGGACTACAAGCACAGAATAAGTAATAGTACAAGTACCTACAGAAGATTATCTGTTAACAAATTCTCCGTTTACTCCAAATGTGCCTAAACGTGGCCATCTCTTTCTATCGCACGCAACGCGCTCTTTCGAGGCCCCGCCCTCAGCGCTAGGGTTACCACCAGCAAGAACCTATTTTAATATATGTACTTTATTATTAGTAGTGTTGTTTACAATAGGTACAATTACGAATAGTACTTTTTAGGTTCCGTAGCCAAAATGGTGAAAACGGAACCCGTTCGTCCGTCTTTACGTCTGTATGTGACAGCCGATGTACTCGGAGACTACCTATAAGCACTACAAATACAATTAAAACATTTAGCAGGAAGGTGTGTTCTACTCGTATGAACTGCTACGTAAAAGTGACGTGAAATGACGAAAAAATATTAAAGTAGGGGCAGGCACTCCATACAATCATGTAACCAGCGGGGTAATCACGTATCACGTAACTTTATGTACTACCGTTAGAGCATATTTAATGTAATTTTTCGACATTGCTCATAGATCTATACGTCAAAATTGACATTAAATATGTTCTAACGCTAGTACATAACGTTACGTGATTACGCCGCTGGGGATACAATATTTAAAGGTCCGAGTTTTTATTATTACACAACCTGCTGCAATGCAATAATGTTTTGGTCTTTGCATTATTATTTATACACGTCAGTTCACGACACGAATTATGATTGTACAGCGGTACAGCAGCGCGTGCGCGTGCGATCCGTATCGTTGCGCCGCAACCATTAAATAGTCCTAAGACTGGGGACCCGTCCCGCCGCATGTACTTTGAGCGGCGCGATGACGTCACGGTAGATTGCCCCTCCTGCTACAAGCATGAAATTTGTACCATAGATAAAGTGTTCCGCCGTGATTCTTTTCAGATGTGGAGATTAGTTAGATTCGTCCCCTGTGCGAGGGGAGAGTGGGGTGAATTGGACCAAGCTCACCACTTTTTAGTCTTTTTCTCACTGATCAGTTAAGGCTACTATGGCTTGAAGGGTATCGTTTTCGTGTAAAACAGACATCAGGAATTCATTTTTAGGGCTCCGTAACCGAAAGCTCCAAGCGGAACCCTATTTTTGACAGTCATTAGTCCGTTCGTCGTCTGTTTTACAGGAGTTACAGCCAAACGGGTTGAGCTACAGGCTTCAAATACAAAATTTCTTCCTATTTAAACTTCCCATTGACCTACGAACTTTAAATTTGGTTATAATATTGTTGCGTACCTTTCTCGAACTCCGTTTATCAAAATCTCAAACTTGACAGCCCTTAAAAATATAAAGCGCAAACTTTGCGCTTTTTTTCCACGCCGCCCGCTCACCCGCGTACCCCCCGTATCGTTCGTACCTTGCAGAACTGTATGTAGTAAGACTGTGGTCTGTGGTTCCACCGAAGTATAACTGACATTATTTGATACTATATTAGGCATTTAACATAGATAAGTATATAGTCTTTGTACTTACACGTGTTAGTTTGTCTATCTTCTGGTTTCTGTTCTCCACTCAATTGCTCAAAGGTTAACTGGCAGTGACACCTTATATGGATAAGTTCGCCTTTGTACCAACATAACCGAATTTGAATTCTTCACCCGTGTTTTCTGTAGGTACAGTAATTACATACATACTTCTGTCGCTCTTTCTTTGACATAAATATAAACGAATCATGCACATGCTAATAAGTTAATTGCACAAAAACCCGTTTAATACAATACAAAACAATATAAATAAATGTGTTCAGATGGCCGGTCATTATTTCAACAAATAAAATGGGTCATCACTTTTCCGCAACAATGAGGTTCTGTTTGCGATTTAAACTGCGCAATAAAACATGTTTTATTGAAACATCGGATAGTAGTTAATACTAGATATAATCGTAGTTGTGAATCGAATAATTAATTTTATGACTGTGACCAGCATAATATACATAACATAACCATTATCTAATGACCTTATACGCAATTTGAAAGTGGTGCAAAATTGTAACAGCCGGGTCAGAGGTTGCGTACCCATCAGATAACTGAAACGGTAGTCTTAACTCTTAACCACTCTTTAACAATACATATCAAATCAATCTACGAAAATATTTAGATAGTTAAAAACTGAAGTTCTTTGTTCCAGCGAATGTTATTCTAAGACGTACCCATGAGATGGTTCCCAAAACGAAGCGGCGTGGAGTCAGGGCTCATGTTTTAACAGTAATGTTTACATATTGCATATTAACTATACCGACCTACGCTTATTGTGTTACCAAAAGTTATAACCAATTTAGATGAGTTATTGAAATAATCATCCTTCCTTATCGAGAAAACAAAACGGCACTTTTTTTAGGTACAAAATACTTTATAGACAAGTCTTCAAAAATATTTACTATAGGTACGTTACGTATTTAAATTTATACATTTAGGTACGAGATTTTAAATAACAATGATTCTAGGTACTCATTATTATTTAAAATCTCGTTTGGATTTTATTGTGGAAACGATTGTCATGTAAAATTTACGTAGGCTCACTTCACTTCATTTGGGTATTAACTAGATAATAGTGGTTACGTGATGGAAACTAATTTGAAATTCACGAACGAATTAGGTACTACCTATAGTGCTGTGCTCCTGCGAAGGTACGAGTTGAGGTGATCTTGGGATGGTTAGCTATAAAGGAAATACTTCAAGAGTTTCAAGACGATACTCAGTTAATCTTATACCGTAAAAACCTCTACAGTATCTATATATTTGGTAGTCAATTATAGTCCTTGAAAGATATTCACTTGTTTAAACAAGAGCAGCAGTTCAAGAATGCTGCCCTGTGGAACACCTTGTGTTAATTTTGATTCAGTTCAGATCAGACCTGTAATATAGGCGAACGTTTATTTCCGTACGCTGTCTTCTAAATAACTTTTAATTCAATTACGAGTAGGCTTTCAGAATAGTGAGACAGACTTCTCACTTTTCTGTGATTAACAAAATCAAAAGCTTTTGTCTCGTCAAAAAGATAAGAATTTGATATGATGAGAGAGGTATGATAAGATAAGAATTGTATCATTCATTCGCTCTGAGACAAAATAGAAAAGAGCTAACACTGTTAATTCACCCTTTTGAAAACCGTAGGTATAACATGGGTTATCTAAATTAAAAATTCCAGTTTGGGTGAGTTGGGGCGTAAAATAATACCTCGTCATTTTGCGGTTGGTAAGTAACAGTCCCTTGCCTAGACATATCAAAGAATTAAATGCAAACCACTTATACCTATTATCTGCCGACCATCCACTGATAAGGCTGGTATATATTAATATAGATTAGATACCTAAAAACTGATATATGATGGGGCACGAATCCAGAGCGTGGAGGAAATAACAATGCACATAGTTAAGATAAAAATATGGCATTTCCAATATAATCTTTGTTTGTGGATTACGGGAAAAGAAACATACTCATCATCCATTTCTTACAATTTAAAATAACAACAACAACACTTCCAAAGACTACAATGATATACTAAAGAACACTTCTCTCGGCGGCTACACGAACAATGTTTTTTTTCTGCATATAATCTTCTATGCAGGGGGGGGGGGGGGGGTTTCTCTGCTGCTGACCGTAATACCTACCTACCTGCCTACTTACTTTACTAGATGCGAGGGAATTGACGAACTCCTGAACAATTTAAAACCTATAGATATTTATGTATGTTATGTTGTTTACTTCAGAATACAGTAATGACTTGCAAAACGGGATCAGGCCATAAAATGATTCGCGAGTTTTTATCGCGACAGACTTTCATGTATGTCACTCCGATGCAATGATAGCACACATAAAGGATAATGTTATATTATCGAGTACATAGGAGAACGCTAAAGGACGCAGTAGGTATTTATAACAGAATGATTGTTGGTTATCTGAAGTGATCCACGTTCCCTAGCTATTACTGACTTTAGATATAGGTACCTATATGACTGTTATAGATAAGTACTTAGGTATAGAGACGAAAGAGCTAACTACGTCAGATGCGCTAGACGGATGCGTTTATTGATACGAGAACTACCTAGCTTGCTTATGATCCTTTCTTTAAATAACAACAACAATCGAATATATTATTTTCTTCTTTGCAGTTTACAGATTCTCTCGCTAGGAGGAAACCAAATCCTTGAAGTGCCGGACGCAGTCGGAAGACTAACAGGCCTTCAGGCTCTGGTGTTGAGCGACAACCTCATAGAACAGCTCCCAAACAGCATAGCCAACTTGAACCAGCTGCGTTCACTGCTCATCCATAGGAACAGACTAAAGACACTGCCTACACAAATCATCAAGTTAAAATGTCTGACAGAGGTAAGCCAGATCAATTCCCTATGCCCATAGATGGGCTACAGCATGGGACTCTTCAAACAAGACGTTCCATAATCGGTGACAACCATCAGGTAGGCTGTCAGCTTGTTTCCCATCGACGTGGTAAGTACCTACCTATAAAAAAAATCTTCCGAGACTTACCTAACATAGTTTGGGATAATGAAGAGGTACCTACAAAAATACAACTAATAAATAATGAAGACTTCATCGCTCTAAGTGTAAGTAATTGTACAAAAGTGACGTAGCGTATTCTGTTGATACTTAGAGATCATAGCGCAGCGGGGGAAATACCGTCAGCTTACAGTAGACCGCATGATCAATATTTGTGTTATTATATTAATGGCGAACACGCTTTGTTGACGACGAGGAAATAAACCTAAGCTGAGCCTGCGGCGCTATTGCGAAAAACTATTGCAGATCTCTCCCTCGAATATCCTAGTCGTATCAGCAATTTGTATAGGTACGTATGTGCCATATTGATGCATGTCATTATTTTGTTCGCAAAAGATATTGTGCAAATATAGGTAACAAGTAGAATCCCTTTGGCCTTTACGTTTCTTATCTGACTCGCACTTTGGATTTAAATTATCATTTTTATTCTTTCACAGAGACTAGGTAAAGATAACAATTCCAAACAACATTCGTTTATTTGTCGGCAACTGTTTTTGTTTCCTTAGGTTAATTATAATTACCAATGGAATCATGTGTTTACGGTAGACTAAGGTACTATCGAACCAACTGAATCGTGACCCACCGTGGAACCTTGTCACAGAAAGTGTCATAACGATTTTCTTTGTCAGGCAGTACGATTTCACTATGACATTTTCTGTGACAAGGTTCCACGTTGGGTCACGATTCAGTTGGTTCGATAGTACATTGCCTTGTTTATTTCGTCTATTAAAATAAAACAGTAGGTGTATTAATAAATAATAAAATTGCCAGCGCCACGATTAAGCTTGCCAACTGTGTAACTGCATGTTTTATACATAATCCACATAAGGGGCCAATTGGGCCATGATGGCGCAGGACTTGCTTAGCTAGGCTGATCGCGTTTATGTCGTACATATAGCGTCCCTCTCGCACTTATATAGGTACTTGCTAGTAAGGGACGAATCACGAATGCTATATAATGTCTTATATAAACGTAATCAATAATGCGTTAAAGGCAGAAAGGCACACTTTTTATCTCATTCCACCGCATAGCTGCGTTTTAGCCCTGCGCTATAATGGCCCATTATCTAAATCGGGCATAGTGAAAAGAATGTCTTTCTCCCTTTAACGCATAACTGCATCCTGTACGGTATATACGTTGGGCCATCAAGGTCCATTGTGTGGATGCGGTATTATGGAAACTAGCAAAGATATTCTCAGAATTATTAATTAGGTACTTAAATGAGTATTTACTATCTATCTGCAACAAAATAAATTACTTATGTGTAACATTTCTCTCCTTATCGTACACGTGCCATATGACTGGATGCGAATAATTTTGTTTATCGTAAAAGCATACCTATTGGTCGCTTCCACGTCCACGATATTCTCTATGGTTTCATTCATAATAAACCATAGAGAATCGCGTATAAAACCGACCATTTAGTAATTCTAATTCCTAATTACCTTTGAACTTTTATTTACTTTTTTCTTTGACTCATTAGTTCCATATTTGATCGCTATATGCTCAAATCAAATAAGCTATGTAAAGATTGCTTGACACTTTAGGTAGGTATGTAGTATGTAATATAAATATCATATCTGCAAATTTCAAATAAAGTAAATTAAAGATTTTTTGAGTCTTTTAGGTAGATGTCGCTATACGCCTCCCTAAGGAGTTGTAACAAGGAACGGTTGAGGAATTTGGGGGCCAAGTATGGTTGCTCCGGTAGCTCAGAGGCTGCAACTGGCCGCGTAGATAATTATGTCAGATTTTTTTGATTATTCGATTAATTTAAAATTTGTACTGTTGTTACTGCTTAAAGGTATCAGTCCGCAGCCGACAGCAGACGACAACTGCACGTGCCACCGCACTCGAAATAGAAACCGTAAATGTATTCGTAAAAAGCTCAATTTGAAATGAGCGGACAAGTGTCGCAAGTGTCGCAACTACACATGCCGCTCACTCTAAAGCTTAAGCCACACAGAGAGCGGGCGGGCGGTGGCGGCGCGGGCGCGGGCGGCGGCGGCGCGGGCGCGGGCGGCGGCGGCGCGGGCGCGGACGGCGGCGGCGCGGGAGCTGCTTTTGGCGGTGGCGGCTGCCGCCAAAGGCCGCTGCCGCCCGCGCCCGCGCCGCTGCCGCCCGCGCCCGCGCCGCCGCCGCCCGCGCCCGCGCCGCCGCCGCCCGCGCCCGCGCCGCCGCCGCCCGCGCCCGCGCCGCCGCCGCTCGCGCCCGCGCCGCCACCGCCCGCCCGCTCTCTGTGTGGCTTGAGCTTAAATTGGGACTTTTAGCCTTATGATTACGGTTAAATTTGGAGTGCGGCGGTACATGCAGTTGTCGTATGCTGTCGGCTGCGGACTGATACCTTAACTCTTAAATTGGCAGCGTATCTAAAAGCCTTATCTCACTACCCTACCGGTAGGGCCCTAAACTGGGGGAGGGGACTTAAACTATCTCGCTCTAATGAGTGAGATGCTTTAAAACCCCCCTCCCCCAGTTAGGGCCCTACCGTTAGGGTAGTGTGATAAGGGTTTAAATCGAATAATGCACACAATATAAGGGTTAGTTGTACAAAATAAATGCAATATCTGTCTCAGCGTGAACTTGATAACTTGGAATACACTTGTGCTTTGTAACAGCGTGTCTCGTGTAAGTACATCCGACAAGCGACGTCTCCCTCGTTCATAGGTACATGCTAGACTGGAGAATAACTGCTTCACGACACGACCATACAAGCTAGTCTGATCAGCGTACTTTTGTTACAGCTTAGTCTCCGAGACAACCCACTCGTAGTGCGATTCGTGCGGGACATGACGCTTCAGCCGCCATCTCTGCTGGAGCTCGCAGGACGAACTATCAAACTGCACGAGATCCCAGTAGTACCAGGGGAAGTGCCAAGGGACCTGATTAACTATTTGGGCGCGGCGCAGTGCTGCGTCAATCCTAAGTGCAAGGGTGAGTTTAGAAATAAATTTTACGAAAAGTTTCTCAGTTTGATATTTTTAAGGTCGCGCAGTAAAACCTTGTATGGTTGAAATTCTTTTTGTTGAACGTATTTGTATTTAAAATTTTATTGGATTTTGAATCTTATTGTTTAAACGGTAAAGTAGCTTTTTGAAGGAAGGAGGCGTCGCTATTATGCAGCCTTGAGCCTGCGAAGTAGTACGATATGGGGAGTTACATAGAAGTTTGTAAGCAGGGGAGTTCACTTTTCTCTGCACCTGACTCTGTACGTCCGTCTGTTTCTTGGTATACGGATCTAACGATAAGATGCATT
This sequence comes from Cenopis cana, assembly GCA_951800055.1. Classification (NCBI taxonomy): domain Eukaryota; kingdom Metazoa; phylum Arthropoda; class Insecta; order Lepidoptera; family Tortricidae; genus Cenopis; species Cenopis cana. The sequence continues at coordinate 6,378,235 of OX637486.1, read as the reverse complement.
AGGGATCGAAGAAATTCCTCAACCTCAAGTGTTACATAGGTAGGTGCTTTTAGACAAAACAAATCAATACAATGTAACGTTATCAGAAAAGGGGCATGTAGAGGTTAAGTCTTACGTTTTGTTTATAGAGTACGTAACGTATAAACGTAGATAGTATTATTTTATATGTTATTTAAAACTGTTATTACCGGGTTATATGCGTTTTCATTTGTTTTGACAGTATTGAATAGCAGCATGAATCTATTTTACTTAGTTACAATATGAAAATTCTCGCTTAAGCCATAAGGACTATATTTCAATGCATGATTGGTCGCTTTTATACTTTATCGTCGACATAGAGAAAATTAAATATATACTGATCGTCGACGGCCACGCCACGGCACGGCAAAACTCTAATATGGTTTCATTCATAAATAAACCAGACTTTATACCTACTAATTATGAGTGAAACCATAGTTTTACCGTGCCGTGGACGTCCATACATTTACGTCATACATTTGACACCTCGCAACGCGCCGAGCGAGGTGTCAAATATATGAAAACACATCCTCGCACATCTCTGGTGGAAACGCAGCCTTATGCGGCATTTACATTAGGCCAATTGGCGAGCCATTCCACTAAGACAATCCAATATTGGCAACGTGTAAACAGACACAATTATTGGCCTAGTGTCTGTTTACACGGTGGCAATATTGGATTGTCTTAGTGGAATGGCTCGCCAATTGGCCTAATGTAAATGCCGCTTTAAAGTATAAAAGCGACCATTTTTGCTACTTACCTAATGTCCATATAAATAATTGCAGGAGTCTTCTTTGATAACCGCGTGGAGCACATCAAATTCGTCGACTTCTGCGGTAAATACCGCATCCCACTTCTGCAATACCTGTGTAGCTCTAAATGCATTACCGGCAGCTGGGAGAGCCGAGAAACGGACAGCAATCCGCATCCGCATATGATGAGGAAGGTGCTCCTGGGATAAATATTCGTGATAAATTTATTACAGGCCATAAGAACTACGCCAGGGGTCGACAAACTGAAATACGATTGCAGGAATCCAATGCAAAGTCCTTGGTGTTTTCAAACTTCTGGTAATTTTAGTATGGCTGGCCCTTCCGCTTCAGTTGCTAACCCCTGGAGTAGGAGACGAACCGCAGAGAAAGTGTCTTGTAGTTTGTAGTAAAATATAACACATGTCACGTGTCATGTCAAGTGAATTAGCACCAGTTCAAAAAAGCAGTCTTTTCTGCAAATTTAACAGGTTGTTTCTTTATTCACAAAGATTTATCCAGGTATATACCACTGGTCGCTTTTATACTTTGCCGTGGATGTGCACGTCCACGATATTCTCTATGGTTTCATTCATTATTAGTCTAAAGTTTGTAGTCCTTGGTCTATTTATGAATGAAATCATAGATAAAGCATGTTCACGGTACATTTTAAAAGCGACCCGTTTAGTCGGATTATGAGTCCATCCAAAAATTGGACTTGGTAGCCATTCACTTGTATAACCCATATAAGCCTTCACCTCACACACATCTATATTTTGTGATAATTGATTAAATCAATAAAATATGAAAGACATGTTAATTAAGCATTTAGAAAGTATGATGATATACATGTATCTTGTCATAGTAGCAAATTTGTATGAAACTATCATAAGTATTCCACAAATTCCACAAAATTGAAACTTAGGAAATGGATTAAAATACTACTTTGGATAAGAATTGTTGGTGCCTTGGACATGCATACAAAGTCAAAAGTAATGAAGAAAAGAGCTTGAAATTTAGAGGATTCTATTAATATTTAAAAAGCTAAAGTTAAAAAACAAAAATACTTATTTGAAATTTTATTGCATATTTTTGTATCCATGTTTGTGTAGATAAATTGTGTTATACTGTATATTTTGTTTAGCAAATCGTTATATCTCTATCTTACTATCATTTATTGCCTTATTATTCTAAATAATAAAATAAATGTTACTGAAATGTTTGTTTTCACTTTGTTTCTTGAAGGAATTTCATTCTTTCTTCTTTTCCTCGCTGTATGGCTGCTTTGAATAGTTTGCAATAAAGCTCAATGGCACCCGGGGTGTCATCATTTCCTGGTACTGGGTAAGTGATTAGATTAGGATTACAATTTGTGTCTACAATACCAATTGTAGGTATTAGCATCTTTGCGCTATCTCTCACAGCTGTATGAGCATTCAAAATATTGTTCTGTGTGTTCAAAAATATGCACAAATCTGGCAGTCTTGTGACAGCACCAAATTGCTGATTAGCATTTGTGAAGATACCACCTTGCCAGAATCTAGTATGCGCATATTCTCCACATTCTTGGGCAGTTTTTTCTACTAAATGCGCATTTAGTGCATTTCTGTTGAAGAAGCAAATAATACCACCCCTATAGGCAACATGGGCTGTGAAGTTGAGGGCTCTCCGAAGGTGATCCGCAGTGATGTCCAGGTCAAATATTAAATGGCCTAGTCTCGAACCATACAAGTATGGTCTCATGTAGTCATTGAGAGAGCCTTCCTTGTGGCCGTAGTGTACTCTGGCATCAAACAAATCCTTCACCGTGAATAAATTGTGCACATGGAAGTAGTCTGGACTGTCCAGGGGGTTTTTGTTCAGTGTGTTAGAGTCTGCAAAAAAGGAGATCAGTCAATTTAAGATGGTTTGATTTCCATTCAAAACGTCTTCATAAAATTTTAGATTTTTTTTCAAATTATTCTACTTTAATAAAAGTTTATTCTAGGAAAGGGGGAATTTCGCTCAAATGGAAAGCCAATTTATGAAAGTTTGTTACATAAGTTTCTTAAAATATAACGCTGTTAGCCTGCGAATGTCAAAATACGTTTTGTATGGAAATCGTCCCACCTTAACATGTACGAACAACCAGGTACGAACTTTCTTAGTACAATCTATATACCCAATATGACAGTCACTATTTTGTAATTGTGCACTAAGAGACTAAAGGATGACTGAAATGTTCTTCATTTAAACATACCATCAGACACATTTTGAGGAGCAACAGCCGCCTGCGCTGCTGAAGAGCTGTTTCTTAACGATGCAAGACCAATTGTCGTCGGTCGTCCTTAAAGTAATACAATAATTTAATGGATTGTATGAAAGTAGGTAACAAACTGAATTGTATAAACAAGACTGTCTAATAGTACGTACGTAAAGTGCGTGGTAGCATTGTGCGCCGTTCACAAGAACAAAAAACAAATATATTTGCGACAAATAACACAGTCAATGAAAAATAATTTCAATTAACATAAGCACTTCAATAGTTGCGAATTTTATTTTTAGGTTAGGGTTGACACAGTGTTGCCAGAGCACTCTAGTCAAACAGTACGTTCGGGGGTCCAAAAAAGCACGTTTTTGGAACAAAAAGCACGTTTTTAGGTTTCCGTACCCAAAGGGTCCAAACGGAACCGTAATGCTGTCACTGACGCGTTCGTCCGTCTGTTCATCCGTCCGTCCGTACGTCGTCCGTCACAAAATTTTGTTCCGAAGAATGTTTTAACTTCGCATTCCCTATGAACTTGAAATTTGGTAATAATGTTCATTATCATTAACCAACAAATATTTACATACTGATAAATCAGATTTTTTTATTAGAATTTTCCGTGTTTTTCATATTAAAACCAACTTAATTTTGCGGTTGATTCGGAACCCTAAAAGTGCGAAGTCCGATATGCACTTGGCTGGTTTCTTTTTACAAGTACGTTACATTTAGAGTATTTAGCCTTTACATCGTAAACACATTGCACGACACGAACGACAGCAGCTGCTTGCAGCTGCAGTACAGAACAGTCTTGACCTGCAACCACAGGTAAGACGTAAGTTTTAACTCTAGGAAATCAAATCATAGGAGAGAAAGATTATTTACACAATGGTTGTTAGAAGTTGTGCTGTTTTAGAGTTCCAAACCAACACACCAATTTTTAGTAGTACAATCAGTCATAAACCATTATAGCACTTAAAAAAGCACGGTTTTAGCACGTTTTTGGGGAGCGCACGTAAAAAGCACGTTCATGTCCAAAAAAGCACGTAAAACCGTGCTAAAAAGCACGTTCTGGCAACACTGGGTTGACAATATATCAAAAAATATATGTCACAATGACAGTGACCATAAACCATTATAACTATGTTTTCATACATTATCTGGATCACAAGAACGTTTTTAATAGACTCTTAAATAGCGTTAGTATTACCAGTATACAGGTAAATCTACGAATTTGGGATAATTTTACTGTCGGGCTACCGCGACCACAAACGAAGTTTTCCGTCTCTGTCGCACTTGCAAGTCTGTACGTAAGGGAAAACTTCGTTTACGGTTCGCGGTAGGCACTGTGCTGTCGCTGTCGAGGGAAAATATAATTATAGGGCATATTTAATGAGAAACATGATAAGGAGTTTTAGAGGAAATTGGCATTTAGCTACATTGCAACACCCCGTTTAACTGTCAGTGTCACTCGTGGTCCACGCCAATGGAACAAGATAGCGCTGGACAAAGATGCAGTTATGCGTTGAAGGGAGAAGGCCACACTTTTATCTCATTTCACCGCATAGCTGTGTCCTTGTCTTGCGCCATCTCCAACTTCTCCAAGCTTATCGTATCTTCGTCTCGCCGTTTATTTATTTAGTGTACTTATTTATTTTAAGACAGTAAAATGGCAAAAACTAAAATTGAAGATGTCGATCTGTATGCTATCCTCGATCTTACTATCAGCGCCACAGAACCCGAGGTATGTTTTGAATTTCCTACATAGATTCCAATGTTTGATAAATAAAACTTCATATCTTGAATATCATTTGTAGCTCACAAAGGTTTCACTAATTTAAATTTCAGATCAAGAAGGCATACCGTAAGAAGGCACTACAATGCCACCCGGACAAAAATCCAGACGATCCGAAAGCAGCAGAAGCTTTCCACGAGTTGTCAAGAGCTCTGGAGATCCTCACAGATGCTGCTGCACGATCCGCTTATGACAAAGTACTGCGCGCTAAAGAAGCTGCAAAGCTCCGGCACAAAGAACTTGACAGCAAGAGGCAGAAACTCAAAGAAGATCTCGAGAGGCGAGAAAGAGAAGCCATGGCTAGTTCAGGAATACTTACAGACGAACAGAAGTTGGCAGCAGAAATGCTAAGATTGCAGAAAGAGGGCAGTAGACTCCTACAGGAAGAACAAAGAAGGGTTAAAGAGGAAATACAGAGAAGCTTAGGCAGACTTAGTGAACCTATATGGGACTCTAGCTTGAACAGAATTAAAATTAAATGGAAAGCAGATAAAACTGATGAATCCAATGGAGGGTATGATGAGTCAATTTTGAGGAAGTTCTTGAAGAAATATGGAGATATTGTAGCATTAATTTTATCACCTAAGAAGAAGGGCAGCGCTTTGGTGGAGTTTGCTACTAAGGAAGCTTCAGAAATGGCTATCGAATTTGAAAAAGGTATTATATTTTTGTCAATTCAAAATATCACTTTACCCACAAACTATAAACAAATCATTACCAGTTGGGTGGGGTCTTGAGTCAAAAACTGAAAAAAATATTTTAATATGGTTGCTAAATATTATTTTATATATGACAATGGTGGCAAACAATTTAGCTGCCAGCCAGACACCATAGCTTATGACTCCAGAAGAATCACTTGCATTTTGCCAACCCTTACTAAGTATTTCCTCTGTTGTAATGTACAATAAAATAACGCATTTTTTTTTCAGGTTTACCAGAAAATCCAATCACATTGAAGTGGCTCAATGAAAAACCGGTGTTAACCACAAAAAGGGAAGCCCCAGGACCTTCACTGGTGTCAGACAGGGATTATGAATCATTGGTGTTGACGAAAATGAGGCAGGCAGCAGAACGGCAGAGACTCATAGAAGAAATGATGAAAGAAGAGTCATGACAGCCTGAATAAATTATATGAACGCATACATTTGTGTGATTACCGATTTACCACATTCGATATTCTTTCCTAATTTATTAATTGATAACAGTACATAATCACAATTAGTAGTGGCAAACAACAGGTCTTATTGCTAAAGAGTGATCGCTTCCAGACCACCTTAGGGTAGCAGAAATCCAATCAAACAAAACAGATTACACATACAATAAAACAAACACTTCAAATGATTTTTGTCAATCTTTATTCTTATTGATTATGTCAAAAGGTTTCCATTCTCTTGTGAACTCTAGAACCTTCTGCCTTTGTTCATCACCTGGCTCCCGTCGTGGATTTTTCCACAAACAGTGGTCTAAATCTAGAAATCCACCAATAATTTCCTGAAAAAAAAAACAAAATAGTAAATTTGACGAATTTGCGCAATGTTGCGCAACATTGTGTAACATTGCTCAGCACCTTTCGACAGTTTTACTCTTTTACCCTCCTTAACATTCTAAGGGAGGATTGCATGAAAGTTCTAAGACATTTTTGGGATCTAGCATCATAGCATTAGACCACTATTCATAACTAGTGGTTATATTATAGAATACCTAATTTACTAAATGGAAAATCTAAATAAAAATTACCTCTGCAAAATTTCTAGGAAATAGTTGCTGATCCTCTATAACATGAGCGAAACCAGGGTCCATGCCAAAATCAACCCAGAAATATGGTAGTCCTTTTGGAACACCCTTCCTTATGTTCTTGCCTTTCAATTCAACAACTTTTTTGTTGACAGACCATTCTGCCTCACATTCGAGAAGTGCTTTCTTGAAGTAAATTGATGCCATGTCTCCAACATCTCTGGGCAATGGTATACAGTTTATAACCATATGGGGGAATTTATGCAGTCTGGTAGCAGTTTCAAAGAATACAACATCTTTGTCTTGTGAGTTGAAATATTTGGTTATAGCTTGTCTGCAATTCTGAAAAAAAGGCAGTGAAAAATCAGCATGGTTCAAACTGTTTCAATTGTTTTAAATACAAAGCATACCAAATAAATCAGTATATGAACAAATGTTTTGATCTAGATGTTAATAAATTTACACAAAAGTTATTTTTGTTCATTATCAATGCAAATTAGCCTTACCATAATTTCTTCCCAAACATCTTCATCCACAGCAGTAACACATGTTGAGTGCTGGACTGTAGTAATTATACATTGCCCTTTTACCAGAGATTTTCTCCCTGGTAATGCCAAGTACACCTTTGTACCGCAGCTGACCATAAGATGTTTCAGCATGTTCTTAGAATCCAAACAATATTCACATCCTTCCAAGGACCTCTCCATTTTATTGTGCATTTTGATTGCTCTCTGTTTCTCTCTTTCACTATCTTTTGCTTCATTTCTGTTTTTGGATATTTCATCAGTGAAAATGTCCTCTAGGTCATCATTTGGATTCTTGTGTTTGGCAGCAATTTTAGCCAGTTCTGCTTCTTCATTATAGTTATCACCATATTTTTCTTCTTCAAACTGAAATGTAAATATTACTAAATGAATGGCACTATTTATTAGTCTTAAGTATAGTATGAAAAAGTTTAACATTAAAATTATAATACAAGAGCAGAATCCAGCCCCTCTAGCACAACATGCATTCCGTATCTACTCGCGCGCGAGCATGGTTGTTCATCTTAGAAGAAAGCTGACGGGATTAATAATAGCGCCACCTATTTTCATGGTTATTAAACTTGCTCGAATAGTCAGCTAAAAAGTAAAAGTAGGTAGACTGTTAAAAGGTATTCATAAATTCGATGCGTACCAGTATCACACACGTGGCCCTGTGGTAAAGTATATTGTCTTTAGAGACAATGTACCCGGGTTCGATCCCCAGCGGCGGATGCACTTTTTGTATGTTTTTTCACATGTATCCAAGATAATGCTTACTAACTTTAGCACTTGTTGGCGCTTTAGACGGGATCACAATATGCGTGAAGTGGGCTATCTATTTCCAGTCATTACACTCTTATTTATGCGCGCGAGATAAGCTACCTGTCACTTTTTGACAGCATTAATCAGACAGTGACAGGTAGCCTATCTCGCGCGCGAGTAGAGACGAGATGCATGTTATGCTAGCCCCACTGAACTGCCTCATATTTAGAAACAACATTAAGCTATATTTAAATATTACTAATCCTAAGATAAAGTAATAATTAATCTTGCAGGTGAAATGATCAATGATGACTTGGGAACCTACCATTTGTTTAAGATTATACTTGTCATCATTGCCAAAGTACTTTGTCCTTTCCCCAGAAGCATGTGTTTCTGCTTTCCTCTTCCCTCCCTTACTCCTCGGGTCGCCAGCAGACCCTTTAGTCAGAGGTCTACTATTACCCATGCTGTTTGTAGATGTCAGCATTACTCTGTCATCTTCTTCTTTGCCTGCATCAGGATTCTGTTTTCTGTATTCCCTGGCTGTCTCAAGTTTGGATTTAAGTTCAGCAACTAAAGTAGTATTCCCCATTATTTCTGCTTTCACAATTTTTGCAGCTAATTTGTTCAGTTTTTCATCACTCAGATAAAGTGAATCCTTATTAGTATCAGGCTTTGTTTCTATGGGATCTATTGTTCTACTGGTTTTTGTTTCTATGTGTGTATTGCTTTCATCATCTCTAGAGTCTCTACTCTTGTCTTTTCTGTAATCATCTCTGTTATCCCTTGAATCCTTTCTGTGATCATCTCTGTTATCCCTTGAATCCCTTCTGTAATCATCTCTGTTATCCCTTGAATCCTTTCTGTAATTATCTCTGGAATCTCTACTGTTATCTCTAGAGCTACTCCTATTATCCTCTTTTGAATCCCTATATTCATCTCTTCTGGATTCCTTCTTCCAGCCACTAGTTGTCTGACTGTAAGAGCCATATCTGTAATTACTACTTTTATTTTTGTAATCTCTGTCTGTATATGACTCCTTTGAATTCGAGGACCTAGAGTATAGATCCCCAGTGTTGTCAGGTTTCAGAAATTGCCTGGATTTACGGAAACTCTCAGGAGTTTGGGGCAGGCCTCCACCACCACCTTTCCAATAGGGGTTGAGTTCTCTGCTGCTAGTCGCTGGGTTATAAGAGTCGATATGCTTTTTCTCTTCATGTTTCGGTTGTCTTATATCATCTTTAGTGTATGTTTTCATCATCCCTGTCATAGCCATCCAATCCTCCCGTTGTGCAGTACTTTGCTGTTGGGTTGCGGGCTGTTTTTCCACCCATTCATCTTCACTAGAACTACTGGAACTTGTAGACTGTAATAGAATTAGACAATACTGAGGCGAGACGAGGTTAAAATTATAAACAATTACTTAAAGAAACTACTTACGCTATGACGCTTGTGTTCCCGTTTATCCTTATGTTTACTTTTCTTTTTATGTTTATCTTTCTTTCGTTTTTCCTTCATTTTAGTATTTTATTAGAGCAAGACGAAGCAAGTGCAAGTTGTTAAATTAAATAAATAAAACGTAAAACATAACATAGTTATAGGTTAAAGGTTAGGTCGGCCTGTCATCTGTCATTTATTCAGAGCTCTAATACTTTTATGTACAAACAACTTTATGACGTATGTGTTAGAGTATAATTTGGAATAGCAATTAATCGTTATAGCTTTCCATAGAGTACCTTAACGACTTTGCTTACAATGCGTTCACGCTAGTAGAAATATCCATAGACACAAGAGATTTTATATAAGCCTGGCCGCAGACGCACGGAATTCCGAACGGAAACGGAGGCGAGGGGAGTTGAACAAGGGCCTGACACGCTTTGTAAGAGAAAGATAGCCTTATTGCGATTCCTATGAGAGGAAGTAGAAAAAAGTGCGATGTTTTGTCCTTATCACCGACCGGACATTTTTTCATGGTCGGGTAAAAGTAATCTGTCATTAGTGTCAAGAAGATTGCAAAACAAAGTGGCAATATTTTGCAGTGCAATTTATAAGTGGAAAATTAATGATGAATTTGGTTTAAATGAATAATAATTTACCAATCATCAGATCCGTAGTGTTTGGTTGTTCAATGCAAACATGGTGGGGTGTTCAGTGTTTGGCTGTAAAAGCAATTTCGACCGAAAAAAGGCGGATGTTACATTCCATGCGTAAGTACATTTTCTTTGAATTTTGGACCCGTGTTTATTTCTAAAATCTCACCGGAACCAAATTACTGAGCTAAATCATTAGTTATATCATGAGACAATAGATGAAATAGGAAAAATATGTGAATTAATTAAAAAATAACCTCCAAACATTTGACATACAAACCGGTCAAATCGCGTAGTAGAAATCTACCATAGAAGCCAGCTTAGCATTGATGTCCCACCATTCAGTCGGTTTATAATTCGATTTCGGGATACCAACAAATAATAAAAAAATCCCCTAAAGATTACCCCACGTTTCGGGAATTTCAAGTAATTTGATTTTTTCAGTTTTTCAACAGAGGATGAATCCCGAAAAAATGGATTTGAGGACTGAGGGAACAGGTAATTAAATTGGGTAAAATAATCTATAACTGCTTATTACATATTTGTTTACTTATTGAAAAAAAAAGTTATAAATGTAAGATATTATTGTAAATAAATTACCTGTTCTAAATTGAAGTTTATTCTTTTATTCCAACAACTACATAATTTATCTGTGAAAGACAAAAAGGGGCATGGAAATAGTAAGCACTATCTGGTTACATTACTTACTACTTTCATCGTCTAGAGACTTAAACATTTAGCATGGTTCTTTGGGTGACGTGATGACCAGCAAGTCAAGCGGCGAGCAGGAAGGCCAGCGACCAGCGGCGAGCGGCGAGAACAAAATGTATAGATTTGGATCAGTGAAATCGCCGTTTGATGCAACGGTGGTAACCGGTGACTATGTATTTATAGGTAAGATTATCACAAAAAAAGTGGCCGGTCGGGATCACTTATTTTACGATATCGCCTACGATGTTGTGTAAATTTAGTTAGTGAGTCAAAATGGCGACTTAGTCACTATGGAATTTGATCACTTGTAACTGTACTATCCGACTAAATTTTTGGGGTAATTTTTTGCAACCATGGTATCCCCATATTTTGACGTCATAATATGAGAAAGACATAGCCCCGGTCGCTTGTTGGCGCATCTATAACTACAGAGTATATACTATATCTATGGAGTTGAAGCCTCTCTTTCTTAAAGCGAGAGGCTTCAACTCCCCTCCCCTCCGATTCCGTTTGGAATTCCGTGCGTCTGCGGCCAGGCTTATAAAACAAAACCGGTTCCAAGTTCCAATTTCAACTGAGTAGGTACATCCCTAGTCCGGAATGCGCTTTTTTGTGTTTTGTGAGGTTTTGCGTGACAGTTTTGGTTCGGTGATAGAACGACGTGAATTTTAATACTTATCTTATCACGAGAATATGTTTTTATGTAAATCAGGCAATTGAACAGTGAATTAGTCATATAAACAAGATCACCTGTAGCACGTTAATTCAATTTGATTGATACGCAACGACATGGCCGCTTAGAATATCATGGTTTCCATGGAGTAGGCTATTTGGTATTCAGTTTGTGTTCACCAAGCTCAGTAAAGTGTGCAAGTATTTAGGATATTGGAGGTTCGTATTGACATACACTTTGGCCATTGTTCCCGCTCAATCGTGCAGCTAGTGAAACATGACTAGTAATCGATTGTTTACGCACTTGATCTAGAAAGTATTGCTACGCTATTTTCCAGCTTTCTTTTTCTCGTTACATAAAGTGTTTCCGGTGCTTAATGTTATTACCGGAGCTAATGAAAAGCAAACACTTTCTTGGTGGAATCAGAGCTTTCGATTTTTGCGTTTGGTCTAATGAAGGAACTTTTATTACAGCAAGTAAATGAGCAGCATGTTTTCTAAGAAAAAGAAGAAGCCTCTTATTTCACCGCCGAGTAACTTCGAACACAGAGTACATACGGGCTTTGATAGACGAGAGGGCAAATTTGTGGGGCTACCACTGCAGTGGGCATCTCTAGTTGGAAACAATCAGGTAATTTCACTGTTATTTAGCTTGTTTTAAAAATGTAGTAAAAATAAGTAGATTCACGTACTTCGCTCGACGCGTTGCGATGTGTCAAATGCATGAAAATGCATCCTCGCACATATCTGGTGGAAACACAGCCTTAATCGTAATTTATATTTTACAGATACTGAAATCAACAAACAGACCACTGCCTATGGTAGATCCTTCAGAGATTACCCCCACGGAGATCCTAGACTTAAAAACAATAGTAAGAGGTGACCACAGAACCGCCTCTGTGTCCTCCCTTATATCCACTCCATCACAAGTGCTACCAAACCTTCCAGTACAACCTGTGCAAAATGGTGTCATATTGCCTAAAACCTCCAATGTTGCAAGATCAAACTCATTGCGAAGTAGTAGTCCTCCGAGGATAAGAAGGGATTTCCGGAACCAGCCTAATGTACCACCAGCAGTACCGGAGGAGTCCCCGCCTGTACCACCAGCACCGCAACAGTATCCCAGTTTACGACGAGACCACAGCAATTACACTTTAAACAAGCCAATAGCGGAGTCACCAACGGAATGGGCGCAGCACACTCACGAGGCCACAGTCAGGCCTGTGTCGGAGCTGAATGACAACCACCATGCAACCATGACATACCAGAATGTACAGAATGCCAATGTGCCTTATCAACACAATCACCCACCGAAGCAAATGTCTCATAGCAGTATGCACAGAGGGCTCAATGGAAATAATGCCAATATGGGTAAGAATTGACACTTATTGATATTATCATCAAGTTAGAATCTTGAGCATAGTGAGGGACTCAAATGCATGAAATGCAAATATGTGCTTTGCTCTCATGTGACATACAACTTTTCACCTCATTAGTCAGAACATATTAAAGTTTAATAATCCACCACATTTAATTACTACTTTAAAGTTATGTGGTCACATAGAGCATATTTTAAGTGTTTATCAGTGACCTGGAAACATTTAGACTGAGGTTATCAATCACTGGGTCATTACAAAATATCAAAGTAGGTCTACAAGGTTGTTAACCTTTTAAACACCAAATTAACAATTTTAAAACATTGCCACCAGAATAAGAAAGCTTACTTGAAATCAACTTTAGGGTTTGCTTTTGTGTTATTCAACTTGTAACAGTATATTTTCTATGGTGATCAAAGGTTCAAAAGGTATTTAAGACAGTTTTGATAACACACAATTATTAAAGTAATGACTAATTGCACTCCCAGGGAAATTATTAACCTCTCATACCCACTGACCACTTATACATACACTTATCAAAACCTATTAACCCCAGATAGGTTCTAGAAAGCTTAATAAAGTGTTCAATTTAAAGTACATGGCTTACCAAGGGCGGTTAAACAAGGAATGTCTCAGATCGCAGGTGTTTGACGCCCGAGCCGAAGGCAAGGGCGATAAATATGCGATCTGAGGCTTTCCTTATGACCGCCCGAGGTAAGTACAACATTTTATGCCACCTGGCCAGGAAGTGGGATTTTTCGTGCGGTAATTGTCACTTTATGTTCAGGTGTGACATAAAGGTAAATCACTACATAGTATAAAACAAAGTCGCTTCCTGCTGTCTGTCCCGTTGTATGCTTAAATCTTTAAAACTACGCAACGGATTTTGATGCGATTTTTTTTTAATAGATAGTGTGATTCAAGAGGAAGGTTTATATGTATAATTTGCACCCGTGCGATGCCGGGGCGGGTCGCTAGTGAATAATTATAATGAATAACCCATGTATATGTACCCAGCAGGTGAAGGTTATCCGGCGCGGGCGCACGCGCCGGCCGCCGGGCACCTGCCGCTCGCTGCCTCCAAGCACGAGCTGAGACTGACTCATGAACAGGTCAGGATTACTCATACGTCATCAAAATTTATAAAGGGTCGGCAACGCGCTCGTGACTCTTTTGGAGTTGCAAGCGTCTATAGGCTGCGGCGTCTGCTTACCATAAGGTGGACCGTACGCTTGTTTGCCACCGTCGTCGTATAAAAAAAGTGCCTGCTATCTATAGTACATAGGTTTTGTATTACTTCGTCTCCATTCACTCAAAACAGGTTTGCAAGGTGCCTCTTAGCGGTTAAGTACAGGAAATTGGATAATGTGTAGTTAAATGCACGCATTGCGTTAATGAGGAGGTGGCGTCGTGTCCATAAAGTACATTGCGACATCGTAACTTATGTCGTTTTATAAGTAGTATTGCAGGTGCAATGCAGGTGAATGGGCGCATTTATAATTTACCGTGGACGTCAACGACACCGTAAAGGCTTGGTCACACCGCTTGCGCGACGCAAGCGGGACGCTGCGCTGCGCGCCAAAATGTATCAAACCGTCCCGCTCGCGTCGCGCAGCCTGTGTGGCGTCGCTAACCTGTTAGCATACGTTCCAGCGCGCAGCGGTCGCGTCGCGCGGACGTCGCGCAACGCTGTGTGACCAAGCCTTAAAACTCTATGGTTTCATTCATAATTGTTCTAAAGTCTATATATAGCCTATGGTCTATTTATGATTGACACCATAGAGTTTTACGATTACGTGGCCGTCGAAGATAAAGTATAAAAGCGTACAATGTGTTACAAAATCTGTATGGCAAGATTGAATAGTTTCTATGGGGTAATTTCTACCGATGCCAAATATAACGTTGATGGTCCGTAATCGTTAATTGATGCAACCCGTCCCGCCATATATTATATTTATATATTAATATATATATATTTTCTTGTATTTGATGATTAAAAAAATATAATAAATCATGTTTCTTCTTCTTCTTCTACCTAGCGTTATCCCGGTTATAATAAATCTGTTTATTTCAAGAAAAAAAAGGTTACATAGTTATATTTCATTAAGTTGCAAAATCTCTAATAGGTTATATTATGTGCGCGGTCACTCCGCTGTCTATTAAAATTAGAGCTTTGTTTTTAGTTGGGTTTCACACTATTGCTTAACATGGTTATTAACTATGGTTTTTACATTTCTAGTTTGCGAGTATATTCCCCAGCATGTTTCCCTTTTGTAAAATATTCCTATAGTATTTTAGTAGCCTAAGGCCTGGTATACACATTGATTAGTGTTTAGTGCGAGTCCACATAAACGCTACTCGCAATAAAATAGAACACTCTTCTATTCTATGAACTCGCACTAAACACTAATCAATGTGTATACCGGCCATAGGAGGGGATGATGATATGACAACCTCGATTGTTTGTTTAGTTCCGCGCAGCGCTCCGCCTCGTGGTGAGCGAGGGTGACCCGCGCTCCACACTGTCCGGGTTCAGTAAGATCGGCGAGGGCTCGACGGGCGTGGTGTGCGCGGCCACGGACTCGCGCACGCGCCGCCGCGTCGCCGTCAAGATGATGAATCTGCGCAAGCAGCAGCGAAGGGAGTTGCTGTTCAATGAAGTGGTATGTGTCATACAACTATGCACTCGATTCTGGTACACTGATACTGGAGGTCTCTAGAGTCTGGATACTGGGCATTTTTAGATTGTGTGCAAAAGGTATGCAATAGTTACTCTGTTACATTAATGTTAAAAGTCATCTAATCAATAAAGACCATATGTGTCGTAAAATTGATAGTACATTACTTACCTAGGGCGGTAAAAGAAAGAATGTCGCACATCGCTGGTATTTGACGTCAGAGCCGAAGGCGAGGGCGATAAATATGCGATCTAAGGTTTTCTTTATTTAACACTTTTAAGGCCAGATGTAAAGTCAGCATCAAAAGTAGTTACATAAATGAAGACGTCAAGTCTTTATTACAAAGGAATAAGAAGTTTTGACTTCTTCATATGTCAAGCTACTTTTGATGCTGACTGTACGATGATATAATAGTTTATTATGATACAAGTGAGGTACACTACACGTTGATCATTACACTAGAGGCGATAAAGAGCCGACAGTGTAGTGTAATGATCAAGTACTTCGCGTGTATAAACGACGTTTTTCAACAAATTTGCGCGACCAAAACAATTCTACAAGTTAAAAAGTAATTTACCCTTACGCTTGTTCGTTAGGTGATAATGCGCGACTACCCCCACCCGCACATAGTCGAGATGCACGCGTCGCACCTAGTCGGCGACGAGCTGTGGGTGGTGATGGAGTACATGGCGGGAGGCGCGCTCACGGACGTAGTGACTCGCGCGCGCATGGACCCGGAGCAGATCGCGACCGTCACCAAGCAGTGCCTTAAGGTTAGTAGTTGTACTTGTTGACGTCAACGATGTATATACCTATGCACACGATCGGTTCGAGACCAAGAACTTTAGATACATATCTAAACTTCTTGTTCGAGACCAACGACGCAATATCTGTCGCGACGTCAAATAGTGTGAGTGACAACGTTTGTAATTGACAGAGGGCTGAAAACGTTAAAGGAAGAATTATATGTAGTCCCAATACGCGTGCTACCAAGACGGACGGAAAAGCTATACTAAGCCAAATATTATTATGTTTGTCGATTAGCATTATTATTCATAGCGTGACACCACCAGTCATAGACACTTTAAGCTGACAAGCACCATTAATGGACACTTCAATCCTAGTTCAAAGATCATACGGTTTTAAAATTGATTGTTGTCCATTACTGGTGGTGTCACCTATGTAGCATTTTCATCCTCATTGCTATTACTTTTCTTTGGATCTCGAGCTGAGTGTCCCAAGATTTTATTTTTAATGCCATCAGCGTCAGTAGCATCTACGTATTTTACGTAATCATTATTATTATCTTACTTTTAGTATTTTCTTGGCAAATAATTATATTTTTATACATTTATGATCACGTATATTATTTTCAGGCTCTAGCGTTCCTCCACGGGCAAGGTGTTATACACCGCGATATCAAGTCCGACTCGATACTTCTCACGGCAGACGGCAGAGTCAAATTGTCTGACTTCGGTTTCTGCGCTCAAGTCTCTCAGGTAACGTATAAATTCAAAATAACACACATTATATCCCTGAAAGTTACAAGATAATATTTTGGAAAGATTTTTAATGTGTAATAATTTTTAATTACAACTTCACTTGTCGCTTGACATGCCATCATAATTTTGTTACACACTGTATGAAGTAGAAATAACATTAGGAAGTCCAAATACCTATTCTGTTTAACCTTAGTTTTCCAGAAAGCAAGCATAGTATTTTTTTTCATAATGAGCAGTGATAATAACTTTCCTTAATGGTTTTCCACTAGCCTCGTAAGTCCTTTGTTTTATCAACTGTCGTACTCCTAACAACATAGTGCAGTACAGACGTTACTTTTCGACTTTATGTAAATTTTTGGTAATTGTTTTCTATTCAGTATGAGTGAGTGATCTTTAACGCATCCTTAACTAGTTCTTGCTGTATATATGCTATCAAAATGTCAGGTCTGAAGTACTACTATTAATTTTACAAAAGAAATGTGTCCGTATCCTGGCTAATATACGCACACCAGAAAGTTGCCGGCCATTCTTCACGCAATATAAGCTACTAACATTACCCTCCATATATATACTCGAAACATCAATGTTTGTACGGAAACACATGACCCTATATCAAAAGCGTAAAGATATAGGCTCCACAAGATGTAAAAATATACTCACGATTCCAATGTCCAAACTAGCGATATACCAAAACAGCCCGTACATTAGGTCCATAAAAATATTTAACCATCTACCGCACAAAATATCTACCGAGGAAAAAGATAGCATATTTAAGAGGAAACTTATTAAACTGCTTATCGACAAGTGCTACTATAGTATAAACGATTTCCTAATTGATACTGATCTTAACTAACCCGATTTTGACTTCTATATGCAATGACTTAGACCACTAATAATATTATCAATTTATATAATGAAATAACTTTAAATATTATTTAATATTAATGTAATTGTAAATTGACATCCTAAATTAACCCTATGAAAATGTTAAAATATGACCTAGTTATTAAGATGACATTGTAATGCCCTTACAGGGTAGCATGTACGATACCAAATTATTGTAACACCATGTATTTATATGCATCAAACTGTACATGTATACAATGAATAAATGATGATGATGGTAATTTGTACTTGTACAAGTACTGTCATTTTGGCCAGTCATTTTGTCTCTGGCTGTATTTGTTTTCGTTATAAGTAATAACTAATGTGTTATTTGCTCTTTCCAGGAGCTGCCAAAACGTAAATCCCTAGTGGGTACACCTTACTGGATGTCGCCCGAGGTGATATCGAGGCTGCCGTACGGGCCTGAGGTGGACGTGTGGTCGCTCGGCATCATGATGGTAGAGATGGTCGACGGAGAACCGCCGTTCTTCAATGAACCACCGTTACAGGTGAGAATTTTAAAATTAATCGATGGCATTTTAAAATTGTTAATTTTTTTTGATTGGATGTAAGTAATGTTTTTACAAAAATTGTTGGGTAAATTAAAGATATGATCCCTTTTGATAATTTTTGTTAAGGCGCACGGGTGGGCAAGGCTTTCTCCATAAAAACTCTGTGCACATTTTATTCGTAGGTCTTGGCACTAACGAATATAATTTTTTTTTGGTTGTAAATATTAGAAAAAAATGAAAAATTAAATTC
Source organism: Cenopis cana (assembly GCA_951800055.1). Lineage (NCBI taxonomy): Eukaryota > Metazoa > Arthropoda > Insecta > Lepidoptera > Tortricidae > Cenopis > Cenopis cana. The sequence continues at coordinate 6,359,735 of OX637486.1, read as the reverse complement.
AATAAAAAAAATTACATCACGAAATAACTATCAGAAAAATAATCAAACTGGCCAAAAATCATAACTTTAATGCAAACACAAACGAAGTAAATCCTGAACAAGGATGTATGGAGAGAGCTTGCCCTACCCCTCCTCTTAAGTTGCGCCTTGATAGCAGCTTTGCGGAATGGATACAACTCTATCATTGACGCACCCAGACAAGGACATGCCGTGCGACGAACCATTTATTGTCGTTTTTTGGCGGCGCGGCAAAGGAGCGTCAGTATTTTGTCCGCGCACAGTTTACTATTTGTTTGTACGCATCGTCTATACTCGAAAGGTGCTGACACAAATGGAACGCGAGCCACAGAGTTGTCGCGGTCGAACAATGCTCGCGCGGCTCTTGCGCGATATCGAGACACGGCGGCAGAGTGATTCTTAAATTACCGTTGCCAATTCATTATTGGCAGGAGAGGGACAGTCGCGCGTCTCGCATGTTTTTTCTAGTGGAGTAACGTATATTTTCGCACAGGCCATGCGGCGCATCCGCGACATGCCGCCGCCCCGGCCGCGCGGCGCGGCGCGATGCCCGCCCGACCTGCTCGCCTTCGTGGAGAGCGCGTTAGTGCGCGACCCGGCGCAGCGCCTGCCCGCGGCCAGGCTGCTGCAGCACCCCTTCTTGCGGCGCGCCGGCCCGCCCGCGCTGCTAGTGCCGCTCATGCCGCCGCAGCAGGCACCGCACCCGCAGTGAGTATACTCACAGAATAGTATAATAATATTACATACAGAACGGACACGAACCCCCCGCACCGAGGTCAGATACCTCGTCCCTGAGAGACCCGCCTGGTGTCGATCGGGTGCCGTCGCGCCTCGGGATTCGTCAGCGCCACGCGCTACGCACCCGCGCAAACAATTGACGCGTGTACCGACAGCGCACGCACACGTACTTACCCACAGCGCTTACGTTCCTTTGCGTGTCACAGGTGTGGTATAGTCCTGCCATCCTGCGTCCCGAGTCAGACCTGATGGGCTAGCACAACAACTTTGTCCCAAGTCGTATCTCGCGCGACTCAGTTATTTCTGTCCCACTCGAAGTGTGCGAATTAGAAAGGAGAAGGTAGATTTTTCTCTACTCGCGTTGCGTCACAGTGACAGTTGTGCTGGCCCCGCTGAGCTGGAGAGCGCGCTAGTGCACGACCAGAGATCTTGGAGATCTCAAATTAGGTTACTATTATCACACATCACACCTATGATATAAATTGCAGTCCCTACTGGCGTGTTCATTGTGAAGCAAAAATAATGCTTAGAGAAATGATGTTTAGAGTACATAACAGTGGATTTCTGTTTCAGGTAATTAACATATTGCTAACGACTTCCCAAATGCCCACCAGTTCGACACGAAAAAGACCTATTTATTTTATCGAAATGACTTAGAGCTTACAGCTTCTTAGTATGCATTTATCGATACACAACGATCATGACAAACTGTTGTTACGATACCACTTGTGAAGAGTAATTTTAGTTTTTTGTACAAAATAATCGTTACGTCACGCATTTGAGCTATCGTAAGCGGGAATTACGTATAGGCTTCTAGAATGGTCGATTTTTTACAAGCGTGACAACAATCAAATGAATTGAATTTGAAAATCTGGATCAATTATCTCGTTATTGTTATTATCTTATTATCGTTTTTAATATGGAATGCTAAAATCTACTTTGTACCAACGTTTTGTGTTTTCTACCTATATTTACATTGTAAATACGTAATTTCCGCAGTCTTCGCTTCCAGTGAAATCATTCCATTGCCTATCCATATGCAGCTATGGATTACATTCCTTATTTCTATTTTCTCTTGAACATGTAATCGATATACCGTTGAAAATATATTTATCGTGTTTTTATGCCATAAAATTGTTGGATATACATGTTTGTTGTAGATTTATGTGTTAGCGTATGCCTATAAGCGTTAAGTAATATTATCACGTTTCTGTACCTCCAATCCAAATGGAGTGTTTTTTATAGGTCTACCCTTTAACCGAGTCGGTTCCTGGGGTGGTTGCGCGGTGCGAGGGGCGAGGATTTACAGCGCCAGCCAAACTGGCACTAATATGAGATCTGACAGTGATTTAAAATCCGATTTGGCTAATGTGTCAATTTTCTATGCAACGGCAGCTGCCAGCGGTCATACTCATACTCAGACTCATTCATTTATAATCATTATAAATTATTATATTTTTTATTTTATTTTTGTTTATATTGAGCGCTAATCGGTTAAATCGTTGACGCAACCAGGGCTTGGAAACTGGTTTCGTCTACATACAATTAACCGGTTAAAATTTTCGTTTACTTGCGTTTTACTACGTATTTCCTATTTGAAATCATTTATTTCATAGATGAATATGAACAAAAACAAATCTTAATTAAAATATAAATGGATATATGAGGAGATATTTCAAAAAATATTAAAAACCGGTTCGCATTCGTTAAATGGTAGACCTATAACTGTTTTCTTGCACTATAATATTATATTCGTACCTTAATAGTGACTAATCAAGCCTTATACATTTACGTAGCTTCTTATTCTATTACCGAATCGTGTCTTGTTAATATACAGTGTTTTAAAAACTAATATCTATAAAGTTGACAAAAATGAATCAGTATTATATTGAATTATGAAGCAATGGCTGCTATTGTACTTAACTTACTAAATTATAAATCGATATTAGTGGATATTATTCGTAATAGTAAGTTGAAAAATCATCGTTTAATTTTCTACATTCCGGCATGAGTATTTAAAATTCATATTTTCTTATTTTTATATTCGTCTTTATACTTGATACGTGTTATTGAATGAAATGTACGATACGGTCTTATCAACCGGTATTTAGACTTATGATTCTGCCTAAAATCTTAAATGTTGTTCTTGAGTATACAAATTGTTACAAAACCAGTGCCTCGGAACATGAAAAACAGTGGCAGTTAAATATAAAATAAAATGGCCTTACGTATTCATGACCCTTCTATGATTATTTATTACCAAATAAATTCAACATATCTTAAGCAAAGCTTTACATCGAGTAAACACGCGAAAATAGTTAAGATGTTTCCTGTTTTATTAATTATAATAAAACAGACAGTCACAAATACCTTTTCTGTCCACTTCTCCATAGGTATTATATCTAAGTTAGAATAACTTAATCGATTTGGCCTTAAAACTGTGATGTTGATGATGATGAACCTGATATGATATTTTATCTTAACGTTTGCCTGCCAGATATTTTACGAAAAAGAAAATCTTGACTTGCCAGAATTAAGTTGGTCTTATATCCTCTAATACAGACTCACTTAAATAAACGATCGCTTTAAACCTTTTCATGGATAGTATAATTTATTTACCATAAAACGTAACAAAAAAAAACAGTAAACAAAACAGAATTTGACACAGTTCGAAACTGAAACCAATAAAGGGTTGTGTCCGTTTTGGTACACCATATTTTGGTCAATTAGTAAATAATACTACTAACAAAGATATTAGTATGTGTATTAGAAAGCTAGAGTTGTGACTAAACGATACATATTTAAATTATACGAAAACGTAGGCAGCTAGTTGTTATGAGACTTATGAGAATAGACTAGAGCCTTACCTAAATAGACTTAGTGCCTTAAACACGAGCCTAGATTGTTGAAAGCACTTTGAATGCACCTCGTTTGTTGTAAACTAGTACATTTATAATAACATGTTAAATAGATCTTCATCACAAAACCTTTCATTGTCTCCGACATGATGTTATTCATCAGAATGTCATAATTTATTTGTATCAATTTCAACTTTATGTAAGGTATATGCCAAATATTTTGTAAAATTATGATATCACATTGTTATAAGATTGTTATGAAATATAGATTTTGAAGAAAAGTAATGTCTTTTTCATACCTTTTCAACATTTATTTTTAAGTGTTAATGGGTTTATTATTATTTTTAGTAACTGATATACGTTTTTATGGATATCCTAAGGGCTTTAGATTAGATGCTTTGGATATGTTTTGTTTTATCTCATGAGATCTATCTTTGCTTACGTACAAATATAGATTGGAATTATTGGATTCTCTAGAATTCTGTAATCATGCATCCCTTTTGGATACATCAAGGAGTCCAGGGTAACAAAGTTTTGGAATCAGAATGGATTAATTGGACAGGGAAACGTGTAATTTGTCAACTGTGTATTTGTAATTCTCAACCAGGTCTCTCTTCGTCGATTTCTAATCGAGTCAGTAAGGAAATTTGCTTATAAAACAATAAGATATAATTATCAACAAAGGTATAGTAAATAGGAAATCGTCATAACATGTTACTGCTGTAACCTTCTACCACAGATAAGAAAATTTTCATACATTGATTGTCGTAATGCTGGTCATTACCTCTACGGTTTCTGAACGCATTTTAGAGGATTTATGATGTGTGTAGATAAATAACTTTTATGTCACACCTGGCCATAAAGCGGCAATTACCGCACGCTCACACCTGCTGGCCGGGGTGACATAAAATTTTGTACTTTACACGGGCGGTAATAAAGAAAGCCTCAGATCGCATATTTATCGCCCTTGCCTTCGGATCGGGCGTCAAATACCTTCGATCTGAGACATTCTTTGTTTTACCGCCCTTGTTAAGTAATGTACTATTATCTCACGAGCGCGGGTGAGCCAAGGTTGTGTGTTGAGCTATACATGCGAATTGTCTATGTGTGCGTGCGTCAGCGTAGCAGCTATGAGGGCACATTGTCATTGTTTGTTCATGTGCTATAATTACAACTGTGGCTCTACTGGTGAGATAAAAATACTATACATTTGTTAATACTCGTATCTTATTTATTTTACGAGCTTCATTATTTTTTATAGCTTCATCTAAGAATGGCTTGCCCATTGCACGAAATAGACCCATCTTTGTTTCGATCTAGGTACATATTTATACAACAACAATGTGCAAAAACAAACAATTCGACAATCAATCATTATATTTATTTGGAGTAAATTATTTTAGACAATGACAGTAGGTATAATTAGCATCTATTTGTAGAATTCATATTCACTTTCATCCTTCTTGATATTGTTCTTGTATCCCTTCTCAAAGTCTTTAGGCAGGACAATATACCTGAAAAATAAAAAAAATTGAGTCTTCATAGTATAGTACGGTCAACCAATTTGATTTCTGAATGTAAACTTTGGACAAGACGCTTTACGAGGTTTTTTTATCAGGCACTTTCTGTGTTAAAAGAGTCATATAACCTCAATAAATATTTAAAAAAAGTAACTTTTCATAGTAACTGTTATTCTGATTTGACGTGCAAATTAGGTTAATTCAATGTGTGTGTGTTTACGACCACTGCTTCTTTGTTTACCTAAATTCTAATCTTAAAAAAAAACAAGGTATAGAGAGTAGTAGTTATTCATACAATGCTTTACGAAGCCGAAATTAGACGAGTCTCTTTCCAAAGATCGACGCGCAATACTTATCGCCGGGTACTGTACACAATACCGGTACAAAGGCGACTATGACTGTGAGACTGTGCTACTGAGATATATATAGTATATATTCACAAGTACAGATTTAGAAATAAAGGAAAAATTCAAAATTTAAGCACCAAGCAGGATTCGAACCTGCGATCTCCTGGCAATTTATACTACGCAATTTGGCCGGTTTGCATGTTAAATGTCTTGCTTATGGAAGTGTGCCTGTGCCTATAACCCTGGAAAAATGCTCGGACGCTGATAGTGACAAAACATGAGACTCTTTTCTATTTCCTCATAGGAATCCCAATAAGACTATCTTTCTCTTTCAAATCGTGGCGGGCCCTTGTACACAATACCGGTACAAAGGCGACATTATAGAGTGAACTACTGACTGACCTGTTCTCGCGTACTGCGTGCATGCCCGCCTCCTGGCAGATGGCGTTGATGTCGGCGCCCGACACGCGGTCCGGCCGCGCTACGAACTCTTCCAGGTCCACCTCTTCAGACAGGTTCATCTTCGCCGTGATCGTCGAGAAGATCAGTCGCTTCTGTCGCCTGAACATAACATTATCATATCCATATCATCTATACTTTAATACTATAAATGCGAAAGTGTGTCTGTCTGTCTTTTACCTCTTCACGCTTAAACCGCTGAACCGATTTAGATGAAATTTGGCATGGAAACCGTTCGAGTCCCGGGGAAAGACAGGATACTTTTTATCCCGGAAATCATCCCTTAAGGGAGTGGAAGCTTGTATGGAAGAGCGATAACTAGGTAAGCGCTTAATGTAAAAAAATAGCAATTAAATTCGAACGAGTTCCAGGCGGACGAAGTCGCAGGCAATAACTAGTAAATAAATAAATCATCATCAGTATGATATCAGCCGAGAGACGTCCAATGCTAGACATATGCCTCCCTCAGAGTGCCACATTGACCGGTCTTTTACCAGGTCATCAGTCGACCTTGTGAGGGGGTGGATCAAATAAAGAAATGCGTCCTTAAAATATATCATGTCCCTCATTACTTGATTAGTAGGTATGTGATTTTGTTTCTGATGATGACTAGTAAGTAAGTCTCCCAAGGATGCGGAAAGTTATGCGACCTGCATTATTTATCTATCGGCAGCGCACTTCTGTACGCAAGCGTCCATAGGCGACGGTGTCTGCTTACCAGACCTCAAGTTTGCTTGTCACCATCATACGAGTATTAATAAAAATTGCGACTTACTCCAATCCAATAATTGAGGGATCAAATAAATAGAAGGCAAAAAATCCATGTCTAGTAAATTCTGTAAAATCCGTCCAATAAATTAAGAGAACCTCACCTATCAGGAAGCGGGAACTCAATTTTCCTGTCCAAGCGACCAGGCCGGAGCAGAGCAGGATCCAGCGTATCGGCACGATTTGTCGCCATTATAACCTGAAAAGACGGTAACATCATACTATTCTACATGTATAAAAGTGTAATACAGTGTATCTTATCAAACCATAACTGGTCTATCTATTTTCAAGGCCATTTCTGAATGCTGGGTCGAAACCCAGCGGTTTAACTTTATAAAAAATATTGACAAAGATTGATGAATTGACAAATAACTCTAATAACAGTGAGTACCTACCTTAACATTAGTAGTCTGGTCGAAACCATCCATTTGGTTAAGGAGTTCCAGAAGAATCCTCTGAACCTCTCTGTCGGCACCTGTTTGAGCGTCAAATCTGGAAAAAAATAGTGACAAGTATTAGGCTTGAGTGGACCCGGGCGTGCAGTGGGGCGAGCGATCGTGCATACTATGTGTGCGACGACTCAGGATGCCAGAATGAGTTTCAATTGTTTAACACGCACGCTCAACTCGAGCGTCCACTCGGGCCTTTACATCTTTACAAGCATACAATTCGACAAATTTATCAACTTTTTCTATGGGAAATTGTACAATTTTGTCGAATTGTAGACTTGTGGTATAGGGGCTTGGAGTCGGCTCATGAGAGCGCAGATGGCGGTCATCATGGAGTTTTTAGTCGATATAAATACCACATAACCCAGTCATTCCCCTATGTCTGGGTACCTGGTTCGCAGGTTTTCTCCACTTAATAAAAGGAAGATATTTCACCTCTTGGTGGCGATGGCGTCGATCTCGTCGATGAAGATGATGGCCGGGCTGTTCTCCTTGGCGAGGCGGAACACGTCGCGCACCATGCGCGGGCCCTCGCCCAAGTACTTCTGCACGAACTCTGAACCCACCACGCGGATGAACGCCGCTAGAATACAGATTATTGGTTAACCTCTTGACTCCCGCGGGCATCCCGAACATAGGACTCCATTCCCTCCCACGAGCGCACATGCACACCCCCGTTGAATCCCACCGTACCGCGCGACCATGACATGCCGCATCTCCCACGGATATGACTTGAGCTGTTATTACAGCTCATAGCTCTTATTACTGCTCACTAATACTATAAACTTACAACAATGTTTTGTGCAGAAACATAAAATTATCGACGTTTCGACACGGGCACAAAGGCAAATCTTTTCAGTACGAGTATTAAACGCGAGAGTTTAAGATGTTATATACAGATTATTAGTAGAACTATACATTTAGGAAAAAATAAGATTAAATTGTATCAGTGGCATCAAAGATCGTAACGATAGTACTGAAAGGCTATCACTATTGGCATTATTTATTTCTCCTATAAATATGAGACAAAAATAAAACATTATGTTGTGATACTGCGTCTGCCGAGCATGAACAATTTAGTACATTGACTTTGCTAGCCGCAACTGTATTGCCGTCACAGTAGTCAATGTTGTGTAATGGCGACAGCAACGTGTAGTTATAGTAGTCAATAAACGTTCTACATACACAGCAGTCGTTTCTTACTAATCTAACAATCCAACCAGACACGATATGTAGCTAATCTTTCGAGACAGCAGTCTACTTCGGGTGATATGTTCCTGTTCCTGAAATGGCCTGTATTGCTTACCAGTGGCATATATGGCTTGTATTAGGAGATGTATGTATGTGATTGAAGCAAAAGACGAATGTAAGGACCGTAGTACTTGGCGTTCTTTGGTCTCTACCTACCCCAATGGGATACGGGCGTGAGTATATGTAATTGTATGTATGTATGCTTACCAGTAGTGTGGTGGGCCACAGCCTTAGCCAACATGGTCTTGCCGCACCCCGGCGGGCCGTACATGAGAACGCCTCGAGGTGGCTCGATACCGATTTGCCGGTACAATTCTACATGTGTGAGCGGCAGCTCCACTGCCTCTCGGATCTCCTGCTTCTGCGTGTCCATGCCACCAATGTCCGAGTATTGGACGTCAGGTTTCTCATCTGTGCATAAAGAATTATTATAATTAGAATATTTCAATGCTTACAAAGACAAATGTCAAAGGTTGTGAAGGGTAAGCATACTTGTGGAGAAAAATCAATAAATTTGAATGATAACATACAGTTATGCATTAAATATCGTTTTGTCGCTTAGTTTACGAGTATTCGATAAAACACGGGAAACGCTATGTTTGTATTAGTGCCTTATAAAAATGCTCAGTTCCACAACATCAGTCTTTACTAGTCCTTCGGAAAATTAACATCCAGTGAGTAAAATACCTAATAACAAACTACCTATAAAAAGAAAATGTTCACACCTGCTTGCAACATAGAAATGGAGCTGTCTGCTTCTGGTGGAAGAACATCTACCAGTGCATTGGAGTGCTTGTGCAGCGCAACAGATGCAGACGGCTTCAGGAGCTCTCGGTCGATGGTGGACAGGATCCGGACATAGTAGTTGGAGCCAGTTGTGCTGCCCACTGTAACAGGTAATTAGGAAAATTGTTGTCACACCAATGTATGTTGACTTAGAAGTTTGTAAAACTATACAATATTTTTTATGTGTATTCAATAGGTTAAGTAAAAGTAGAGCAGAGATGCATGTTTTTGTTATTTATGGAGTTAATAAAACAAGTTTGATGCAATATTATAACTTGCACCATGTTTCACACTCAATCCTTTGTTTCTTTCTGTGTATGTGTTATTACTGATGAGGCCTATAATTAGCTTTTTGTTATGTTCAAGGTTTATTGCTGCGTGAATTCACGCGTGTGAACGCAGTGCTAGTGTGCCAAAGCCCTTAAAACTAATGTACCTAGACAGTAGCTGTTGAATCTCTGGATAAAAAAACATGTGTTAAGCTTCGATTCCCCAGCCAACAGCATACGACAACTGCATGTACCGCCGCACTCCAAATTGAACCGTAAATGTATGCGTAAAAAGCTCAATTTGAAATGAGCGGACAAGTGTCGGAACGACACATGCCGTTCACTCTAAATTGGGACTTTTAGTCTTATATACGTGCAGTTGTCGTATGCTGTGGCTGCGGAATCGAACCTTTAAAATGCACTGTTATTGGTTGAAACAATTTTTTTTACTCACAAATTATGTAACAGCTCTGTATATAGAGAATCCATATGCTGATTCTGTATATACTAAGATGAGAGTGACCCATGACAGAATGCAATGGAAAGAGGTAGACGAGGCCTTTGCCAAGCGGCACACTGAATGAAGATGTCAAAATTGTGCAATCAAGGAGTGTCCTTTTGATGTAAAACAATAGGTTTCTTATGTTAGGCAGGAAAAGGTTCCTGTCTAAGGTATGCTTAGAGGGGTAAGAGATATTCTCTAATTCAGAATAGAAGGGCTTAATAGATAGATAAATAATAGATATACAGAATTTAATTGTGAAAAGTCAATAAGCCATAGAAATGTGCATAATCATTACCTATTCCAGTGTTCTGATCCACAGCCTCAAGGAACTGTCCAATGACGAGAGGAACAGACTGGATGCGCTTCACTTCCTCCTGAGCGTGGAGATATTCCTTCTTAAGGTTCCGTTGTTCGTCTTTGATGTAGTCCTCCTGCACTTCCAGGAACTCTAACATACGCTGTAGTTTCTGTAATTATATCGTATTATTTATAACCTGTTATGAGTCTTTGTGTTATATATATATATATATACAGTAAGGGTCATGTTGTTTCTATAATTTGTTTACAGCTATAATGCAAATTATGTTTGACAATTAAATCATAACGCTAACTATCTAAAGTAATCTCAAATTTCATTAAATAATGTTTTTTTATTTGCATCTAACGAGGATAGTATAGTAGCTAACCTACTTTTGTATACGAGACATGAAAGATATTCAAGTTAAATTAATATTTACCTTATATTTAGTGTATAAATCTTCAGATTCGATTTCTTCAAAGGTTTGTGGTCCTGCAAACGCTCCTTTGGCATCGGTAGTAATGTCGTCCTACAAAGACAAACATTTATTATAGTGTGAACAAAAATGCCGAAAAACACATGTTAAACTAAATTTACCTTCTCTGGCAGTATGATACCGATTTCCTCCATGATTACTAGCTTTTAATTAACTATTTATATGAGAATTTGTGTTAATACAAAACACTGCCACAGCAATATTTCAATCGTGAATTGTCAAATCGAGACGTCAAACATCTTACGCATTGTCATGGCCTATTTCGTTTTACGCAGAATTTCCACAGATAGAATAGCGCAAAATAGACCTATTATTTAATTTTATTCATTTGTATTTTTATTTTTATTTAGATTAACTTTTAAGTAATTAAATTTGTAATTATAAAATAGTTTATTTGATGACATAAGGGTATTCCTTACCTGAAAATGATTTGTGGTAGCATCAAAAAATACATCCTGACAAATATATCGACGCAATGTTGCACATGTATTTTATGACTATGCGTGAAAAAGAATCAGGCGTTATCACAGACTACTAAGAAGATACTGGCGTTATAAAGGCGTGTAACGTGTAAGTGAGGTATGTTATTAGGGAATACTCGTACTAACGTGGTATTAACACATAAGTGGAGATCCTACTCTGACCGAATGCGCGAGCCGGAGGAGATTTAGTTAAGTTTAGCGTGTCCCTTTTTCTAAGAAAGCCAAGCGCATTGAGCACACCAGCACACCAGCACACCTCTCAACTACTCTCAGGGGACTTTTTCATATATGTATCGAGTGGAAGTTCGAGTGGCACCCAGTTCTAGCGTGGCACCTATACTCGATTATCTTAAAATTTCAAGATTTTTTTTTGTTGATCCAAATGAAACTGATTTTTGATTTTCTATGGCTTTCGGTATAATACTTACATTGCCCAATACAATAGTTATTTTCTCACAAATAATGCCGATATCTTGAACACTGACATTTTTGTAAAGGTCAAATTTGCTTAAATTGAAACCTTAAGTAATCTATTCTATTAGGTACCCATCTTAATTTTGGCGTTGGTTTTAGGACTTTTACTTACTGTAGGTACAATAGAATCCGGATACAGCGACCGTCAAGGGACCGGCGATATTACGTCGCACTTGGTCGCACTATCAGAACGTCGCACTAAATGCACTAAATGGACTGATTTTCTTTGAAAATGAATGGTATAAATCCTAATGTCAGGTCAAATGTTTTATGTATATTGATTTAAACTTACACGATTTTCACACATTATTATTGGGGAACGGGACTTAATCGCGTAGAATTATAACTAATTTACCTTTTCTAAGGTTTTGCCCGACGTTTCGAATGTATCACAACATCCGTGATCGCGAGCTGACTGGCGTGAGCGGGTATCAACATCTTCTAGCCGCGCGGGTTTTCCGAACTACCCGCACTTGGTCTTTATTAATTACATTCTCACTAGGGTTGTCACTCGCACGACACACAACACTAACAATGTCCGTTGATGTAATGAACGATGTATTTCCACGCTTGCACTTACTAATAACTGGATTCCACGAAGATGAGATTTTGAAACCGTCGTCCCGCTTGAAATTTCGATGTTTTTTAAATGTTATATGCGTAGTCGTTATAAAAGGATTCTACTGTATATCTATACATATAATAAAGCAGAAGAGGGTCGAAAATCTGTAGGGGAGATGCGGATAAGACGGGGACACGGGGTAAGATGGGGCCCCCCACACACACACGAAACTAGACATCACACTAACACAACGTACTGGGCGACGGGACGCCCCTCCCGAGCGGCCATCAGTCCGATGTCGGCAGCGAGTGAGAGTGCGTGCGTTTGTTCCCTGCAGGTCGAAACGTGTTTACCGATTTCATCGTACTATGATTTAGGAACTGAATAAATATTTATAAAACCGTAAGTAATAGTTGCCTGATTAATGTAGATTTTGTAATGCATTTGTGATTGTATTAATTATCGTGTGATGTAAGTCAAAATGCCTGAAGTTTGGTGTGGTTTTTTTTAGTAATATTTTTGCTAAACTATGGACGCGGAGGCAAGACGGGGCAAACTTTTCGAGGCATGATGGGGCTTGCCCCATCTTGCCTCTTTAACAGGTTTTTGGTATAATGCGTGTCGTGGTATTGCAACCATTTGTTGTTTTTCAGGTAACAGTGGTATGGTACAACGGTACGAAAATAAAAAAAAAAGACGAAGAGGGGAGAGTGGTGTAATGAAGCTACGAAAAAAGCAGTAGAAGATGTTTTGGCAAAAACAGGCAGGATTTCGCAAAGCAGCTTCAAATTATTATAGTGTCCCGTAAACCACTTTAGAGCGTTATGTCAATAAAGTAAAACAAGGCAGTGAAATAATATTTGGCGAGCCATTAGGGCCTATAAAAAAAGTATTCAGCGATGAAGAAGAGGCAGAAATAGCGGCATATTTAAAACATATGGAAGTATGATTATTTGGGTAAAGTGTCAGCGGTGTGGACGATGGGCCCACACAGCTTGTGCTGGAGTCGACGACGATGATGTGGAAGATATCTTGATATGCATCTTCTGCGAGGAGAATTAGTCCCCATCTTACCCTCGGTCCCTATCTTGCCTCCTTTTTAGTATCCCGTCTTACCCCATATGTGGGGTAAGATGGTGTATTTCCAATATTTGACAATTGTATTTTTCTAATTTTTGTATGATTAGTTACCAAGTCCAAAGCTGTGCCAAATAAAGCTATGATAAGTAATTAATACTTGATTAATAAATAAACCGGATAATGTTTTAAATACTTACTCTGTTTTTATACTTCGTTACCTTAGCGTCCCCGTCTTATCCGCATCTCCCCTACATTGAAGATATTAGTAAAAAAATCGATGGAGGGGTCTAAGAATCGATAACAGAACACGTTTCAACTGTTTTTAGAATTCGTGTCTGTTTGTCTGTTTGTCTGTCTGTTTATATGTCTAACTATCACGCGAAAACTAGCGAATGGATTTTAATACAGCCTTCACTAATATGTTTATTGGATCTTCGGCCAGGTTATAGGCTATAAAAATCATATAGGTTAGGGATGAAAGGGGGTGAAAAGAGGGGTTAAACTTTGTATAATTACTTGATGAGTATGAAGTATTTCCCGCACTTGCATCATAATGTTCGAAAAATTTCGCGCTCGCTGCGCTCGCGTTTTCTTCTACGTTACTTGATGAGCATTTTCCGCACCTACATCATAATGTTCGAAAATTTTCGCGCGCCGTACGCTCGCGTTTTCATCTACATTACCTATAGTTGATGCGTATGAAGTCTTTTCGGCACCTGCATCAGAATGTTCGAAAAATTTCGCGCTCGCTGCGCTCGCGTTTTCATCGACATTATAGTTGATGCGTATGAAGTATTTTCCTCACCTGCATCAAAACATTTCACGCTCACTACGCTCGCGATTTTCTTCATTTCTTGATGCGTATGAAGTATTTTCCGCACGTGCATATTAATGTTCAAAAATTTCGCGCTCGCTCCGCTCGCGTTTTCAACTACATCACTTGATGAGTATAAAGTATTTTCCGCACGTACATCATAATGTTCGAAAATTTTCGCGCGCCCTACGCTCGCGTTTTCATCTACATTAGTTGATGCGTGTGAAATCTTTTCCGTGCCTGCATCATAATGTTCGAAACATTTCGCACTCACTACGCTTGCGATTTTATCTTCATTACTTGATGCGTATGAAGTATTTTCCGCACCTGCATCACAATGTTCTTTTTTTTCATTTTGCGCTCGCTACGCTCGCGTTTTCATCTACATTACTTGGTGCATATGAAGTCTTTTGCACACCTGCATCGTAATGTTTGAAAGAATTCGCGCTCGCTGCGCTCGCGTTTTCATCTTCATTACTTAATGCGTATGAAGTATTTTCCACGCCCGTATCAGAATATCCGAAAAATTTCGCGCTCGCTCCGCTCGCGCGCGTTTACATCTACTCCCTTATTAATATATATTTTGTCCTCTGTCATGTGTTTCATGTGGGCGCATTGAGCCGGCGTGCGCAATGTTTGGCGACACAGCCGGTGTAGAAGTTGATATGGATATTCACGCGAATGAAGTCGCGGGAAAAAGCTTAGATAAATAAATTTAAATCATAAAAAAAACTCTCCCTGTGATCCTGATCTCATCATCATTATTTAAGAGTTTCACTCTTGTCGGTGCAGTTCTCTCCAGTCCGTTCTACTTAACGCCAGTTCTTTGACCTCTCTATACGACACGACGTCTATCTTTTTCTTTATTTGGTCCATGTAATTAATCCTCGGCCTTCCTCTTCCTCTTCTTCCCTCAATTTTACCCTCCATTATCTTTCGTATTAGATCGTCGTGTCGTATCAGATGACCTATCATTTTCCCTCTTCGAGTTTCTATTGTACGTAGCAAATGTCTCTTTTCCTTTACTCTTTCCAATACTTCTTCATTGGTGATCTTTTCCGTCCAGCTTATTCCCTCCATCCTTCTCCAGCACCACATCTCGAACGCCTCAAGCCTTTCTCTATCCCGTTGCGTCATGGTCCACGTCTCGCAGGCATACAGTGCAATACTCCAAATATATGTTTTAATGAAACGTTTTCTTACAGATTTGGCCATTTTTGATTTAAAAATATGTTTTTTATTGTGAAAGGCGTTTTTAGCTATTGCTATTCTAGTTTTAATATCTGTAGTGCATCTCGAGTCTTCTGTTATTATGCTGCCTAAGTATTTAAATTGTTGAACTTGCTGTAATACTGTGTTATTTATTTTAATTTCATGAATTTCTCTATGTTTAGATGCTATTAGTGTCTTAGTTTTATTTAAATTTATCTTTAAGTCGAAGTCTTGAAAAATAGTGTCCATTAAGCTTAAAAGTGTTTCTAACTGTTTGCTGTCTTCTGCTAAAACTGCTATATCATCAGCAAATCTAATAAAGGTAATTCTATTTCCGTTAAATGTAATTCCTTCCGTTGTGCTTTCTAGAATATGGTTTATTGCACTTTCTATGAATAAGTTGAATATGAGTGGCGAGAGTGAGCACCCCTGTCTTACTCCTTGTCGGATCTTAGCCTTTCCTTTCTCGTCCCCTATTTGAATGATTGTTTCTTGATTATGATAAAGTTCGTATATTATTCTCCTATCTCTATAATCAAGTCCAGCGTCCTTTAAGGCTTTCATCATTTTTTCCAGTTAACTGTGTCAAACGCTTTTTCTAAGTCTACAAAAGCTATGTGTGTATTTAGTCCAATATCTAATCGTCTGTCTATAATCATCCTAAGTGCTAAAATGGCTTCTCTAGTACCTTTATTCTGTCTAAATCCATACTGGTCTTCTCCTAGGAGTGTTTCTATTTTAGGTCTAATTCTATTTTGTATGATCTTTAATAAAATTTTAGATGCTTGCGAAATAAGGCTGAGTGTTCGATGCTCCTCACATTTTGAAGTATTGGGTTTCTTTGGAAGGGGTATGAGTTTACTTATTTGAAAATCCTTTGGTATAGTTCCCGTCTTGTGCATATCCTTAATAATTTCATACAATTCATTCAATAACATGTCATTCGAGTATTTAATTAATTCAATATAAATATTATCATTTCCAGCAGCTTTTCTATTACCTATAATATTTATTGCTTTGTCAAATTCTTCTCTCATAATCAATGGTCCTTTTTCATCATCGTCCTGATCTAACTCCTGTCCTATGTCATCTATGTGTAATCCTTCACCATCATATAATCTTTCTATCCTCCTGATCTGTGTCCTTTAATTGAGGTGTGCAATAAAGAGTAGGTATTTGTTGTTGTTTAAAACTGGACTACCCGTGCGAAACCGGGGCGGGTTATACATGCGAAAGTAACTCTGTCTGCCTGTTTCCCCTTAAAATGCTCAACCGATTTAGATGAAATTTGGTATGGATATAGTATGAGTCCTAGGGAAGGACATAGGATACTTTTATCCCGGAAATCATCCCTTAACGGGGTTTAAGTTAGAATGGAAGAGAGATAACTAGGTAAGCGCAAGAAATAGAAGATTTTTTTTAAATTAATAATGGGATTGCTCTTGGCCAGCATCTAGCCAGGGAAATAACATTCTAACGTGATGACCGAGTTCTACGCAGACGAAGTCGCGGGCAAAAGCTAGTACATAATAACGATCATGAATGCGATGGTTCGACACCACAATGTTTTCTAACTTCTTTTACTGCCTTCGATGTATTTGTCCGCAACAACTAATACATATAGCCTCAGATTGCAGTTGAATCAGACTAAGGGTGAATTATTTCCAAAATGTTTCACTTTTGTATAGCGTTATCAAATGCTCCTTGTTAGGTAGTTATAGCTCGTACACAACTCTATGGCCGAATTCTGTCAAACAAAAAAAAAATCCGATTTGGTCAAGTCCGAGTCGGAATTTAGTTTTCCCATACATTTTGAGACCCAGCGCCTGATGAAGGCAACGAGTAAAGTTTTTTTAAAGTCTTTTGGTATAGGAGCCCCCCTTAAATATTTTATTTTGTTTTTAGTAAGTATTTGTCGTTATAGCGGCAACAAAAATACATCGTCTGTGAAAATTTCAACTGTCACCAGGCTGTATCTCATGAACCGTGATAGCTAGATCACGGTTCATGAGATACAGCCTGGTGACAGACGGACAGACGGACGGAGACTGGAGTCTTAGTAATAGGGTCCCGTTTTACCCTTTTGATTCGGAACCCTAAAAACAGCTTTCCCGAGATAGGTTAGGTTGGCAGTCTGCAAAATTGCATGATCAGATGTCGACCGTATTGCCGAGTGTTACGGTTGATGTCCATGCAATTTTGCAACTCATGGTACCTAACTTTTTGTTCATGAGTGGTTGATAATAAAGGGTGTACCTAATAATGTGATCAGTAAAAAAGAGATTGTAAAAGTTTTAACTTAAATTATATTTCAGGCACATTGAGTATCAGTATCATTACAAGTGCTCGTTGATGAAGTCTATGTAAGACGTGACTCTCGCAAAGGCGGCGGGGAAGCCCAGCTCGCAGCCCAGGGCAGAACCGAAGGAAGTGACGCCAACCTGGAGGTAACGGAAACATTAGATACATCAACAATAGGGTCCATGCTAAAGTACAGATATTTCTATAGAAATCCTATACGCGTGCCACGAAGAGGGATGGGAAAGCTATTATTATGCAGATAAATTGAGGACTTGTTTAAAATGGCTGACGGCTTACCATAAATAACCTCCTTAACTTGTGCGGGTAATCGTTTATCTGCCGCAATTGGCCACAACTGTCATATCAAATAGGTTGTGGCAGACAAAAAAGTGAAACTATGACAGGGACAATAAATGATATGTAAACTCTGCCACTCTTATACAAAGTTGTATATGATCGCCTCGCTTGATGGTGGTCGTGTCTGGTAAGTCTGTGGGTACACGTTGAAACTTGATATATTATTTGGAACTTTCATTTCATTTGACGACCACTTTAGCCTAAATTAGTAGTAAAGGAACCCTGCCCGCGAAGGTGGAGATCCCGGTTAGGGCATTTATTTGTCTGATGAGCATGAATAATTATTCCTGTGTCTTCACTCACCAGAAGAGGTTGTCCGTTCCTCTGAACCGTGAGAGGGCCGCCAGAGTCTCCGTTGCAGGTACTCACGCCTCCAAGACCGCTGGTGCAGATGTTAGAAGACTGGAGAATCAGGGGGAAGCCGAGGGAACACACGCTGTTGGTGATCACGTTCAGGGTCACGTGGCTGAGGAACTGGGTGGTGGTGAGGGAACCGCCTGGAATCAAGGACGAGTAAGATCAATCGATTAAACGTGGCGATGATGAAAGCACGTGGAAGTTAACCGTTATGGATAGAGTCACGCTCACCGGTCATAACATAAATGTCAAAATTAAAAGTTCGGCAAAATCTTTAGAAGTGTTCAGCATAGACTCCCCATCCAGTTAGTTCATCCCACATTCAGAATCAGGAGAAACTCCTTTCGAGTAAAAACAAGAGACGCCAATAATTCATAACATGTGATCAATTTCTATTCTTAAAGTTCGTATACCTCGCTTAATTATTGTGAATATATTGTGACGGCAACATTAGGTCCTTATTAGGTACATAGGTACGAGTACCTACGTATTTCTTTGCTCCGTATATAACCCGGCATTTAACTGCAAGAGGATGATATTATTTTTCTCAAATTTTATATTTCCCGTTTTTAAATGTGCTTGAAACTACGCATACCATCGGCCGTCAACCCGAAACCGGAGGCAGTAGCAATTTCGCCTGCGAAGTTTTCGTCCAGCTGGGCTCCCGAAGGCAGAGCGATGGGGGCAATGGTAGCTGAAATAAAAAAAAAGGCAAATGGGCATTAAAAGGACTGACTGAAGTTCTATGCAAACCATACACCGTACCAAAGGGTTGCGTAGGCGTGCGATTTTCAGAACTATTACTGTTGTTCATTCAGATACCACTTCTATTAGCACGATGCATTAATATCTACAACTTCACATTCGTCCTTAAGCTTTGTCCACACTTTTATCGTGTTCCCGTATCAAGATCAGGCGTATCGTATCGAGCACGCGTAATATGTGGACGCTCAATTCGGGCTAAACGTATCATTACTATTGTCGTGTAAAAAACACGTCCACACTTGTATCGTTTTAGCGTATCCAGGTCAAGCTTATCATATCGAGCGCAAGGCTTGATCTTCTCAGATATTTGCAGACATACATACCTGACGCAGCGACCGCAGTGGGCAAGTAAATCACAGCAATGTCGTTACGGATGAGTAGAGGCAACCAGTTGGGATGTGGCACAACCACACTGGTCTCCACCCTGGTGCCCCCAGTGAACAGCTGCACGGATCCCAGCACCACAGTGAAGCGCCAAGCCTGGTTCACGCCATCGTGCCAGCAGTGGGCGGCTGTTAACAGGCGCTGGTTGCTGACGAGAGAAGCACCACACACAGCTTGGCCGCTGAAGCCGATGAGGTCAATGAGCAAGCCAGCCTGTATGTATATAAACACGTAACCGTGATTAGTGTTCGTGGCAAAATAGCTATTCTAAACATCACACAGAAGCGTTTCTTCCACGTGGAAATTCTGCATAAACTCTATTATTCGAGCGATCTCGTCCAGATAGCATTTGGATGGTTTGGATACTGCCTAAGTATAGTTATAATAATCCCGCTTGTATCATTGCTTAGGATGTCGATTTGTAAAGATAGAACTGCCAAGTATTGTCGCTAGTTGAATTACCAGGAAACTATATTTATTAAGGTATTAAGATTAAGCTCTATGAACTTACTTGGTGAGGAAACTGTCCGGGTGATGAGGCAGCGCCACCTACAATCCTGGACTCAGCCGGGCTATTATTGTAGGCCTCCTCAGCCGCTTTCATCTGCTCCAAACGAGGCACTCCATACCTCGTCAGGTACCCAAAAGCGGTGGTGGTCTCCTCCGCGTAGGCGGTAACCACCAGGAGAGCGAGAGCTACTAGCAGTTTCATGGTTTTAGGATCGCGCAGAAAGAAATGATTATTGCGCTAACTTTTATATACGTTCTATTTCGATTTAGTTTAGATTACGTCGAGATTTCATTTGATTAATCGGTTTTGAAATCAATGTCGTCAACATTATTAATCCCTCGATAAGTATATAATTTCAGTGAATTAGGAAGGATAAAGATTAGTTTATCGCAGAAGAGTATTTGTCGGACGTAATAAAACTGCAAAATATAGTTTTCACAACATCTGCTCGGCAATGCCAAATTACATATCATGCAGACATTACCGAGAGCAAATCATTATAGCCCTTGGCTTTAGCCGGGTTGTAATGTTGTACTGAATTTCATTATAACCCGCCGGGTAATAAATTAATAATGTGATTTCACTTTTCGTAGTTCTTATTGTTATGTCCTTAAAGTCTAATTTCGTGAATCTGAAGGCGGCACAGCGGCGTTCGAAACAAAACACGGCGCCGGCAGCCTGGCCCCGAGGACGGGGATGCCGCTCCGAAGCCGAACTGATTTGAAAATCGAACGTATTTGTAGTATTTGTACTGGCCACCAAAAGCTGAATCTCTCGCTAGAGGTGAGAAAAGTAGAGTATACTCCTCGGGGATAATGACTGCTTTTGTCTTGGGCGCACTTAAATCCCTTACTACACTCAGGACTCAGTCTTCTCTCGCTCCGCTCAGGAGTAAAATTTGGAGTACTTTGTTACGTTCAGGATTCAATATCGCGCCCGTGACATAAATAACAGTGCTTTATAATCTACTATTAATCCGTGCGTACTTACTGATATTTTTTAATTCTGTAATTAAGGCGATATATCGTTTGAAAGAGACGCCCTTATGTTTTTCGCTCACGACAAAATGGAATGCAAGTTGCATCATGCAACACTCTTCGAGAGTGGCTTTTTTGGACAAATCTCGTTAAATAGCTGACTGTGTGCAGGTTTATTAAATTTCGTCTTGACAGAGTTTCTAGATGAGGTAAAATATTAACATATTGACTTAATCGTGTTTTTTAATAATTGTTTTAGTAGGCCGAGTAAAAAAAAGGAAAATATAGACTCAACTTTGGAATTTTTTTCTATCGAGAGAATTTGAAGTAATCGTATTTCGGCTATTGTCAGAAACACAATCATATATAGTCAAGAATGATATATCTGAAAATCAGTCCATATTGTTTCCTCGTCTGGGCAGAACAGCGTTTCAAAGCAGTGTTGCCAGGTCCAATCTGAAAAAAACAGTAGCTACATGCGCTAAAAAACAGGAGATTTGAAAAAAAAAACAGTAGACAACATTTGTTCCACAAAATTTACCTAAATGCGTGTTTCATAGTGTTATAAGTGATAATATAAAAATAAGTACTAACTGCCACACTCCGAGAAGTTTCATAATTACTAAAAAAATCTCATTTCATCTGTCACTTCAACTTCAATGAACCATTACCAAGTAATGCCGGTCGGATCCACACCAAGGGTCTTGATGGCCCATCAAACAATGACCATTGTCGTGGAGACCATGGCTGCTGTTTGCTTGCTCATGCATAGCTACAGTCCTCCTCGCCGTGTCCGGCGACAGCGACTCCGTCAGTTATTAGGATTATATAGTATAATGTGGCTCGCAAAGCCAAATTTAGTTTTGAACGTGCGGTTACAGGATGCGCGACTGCGACTGCGCGTGGGCGCTGTCCCGCGAAGTTGTAGGTATACGTGTAGCAGGGCTTTGGCCGAGCCTTGCGGATATGCCGCTTCACGTCCAGGTTTTCCAAACGCCACTGTCCAAAAAAGTTTACTTTTGTATTAACAGTAGAGCCGTTCCTCCATTCCGTTCGACGCTTACCTCTCACTACCCTTACACTCGCTTAAAGAAATTTGACAAGTTATATGTATATAATTGTTTTTTTCTTGATAATTGAATTTAGATAAGTGAAATTCTAAAATCCAGTAGATTTTTTAGAAAAAAACAGTAGACACACCCCGAAAACAGTAGATCTCCTGTAAAAACAGGAGACCTGGCAACACTGTTACTCTCCTACACTCCTTAATGAATACTGAACGGATTATAATGTTCTTCTTTTATAATTGATTGATAAACTAGAAGTAGTTTATCTGTAATGTATAAGTATGAAAAGATTTGATTAGTTAACTTACGGAATTCGGTCAAATTACGATACAAAGAATTTAAATACAACCAACCTAAATGAAAAGCGGAGAAAAATGATGAAGCGATCAAAGTTAAAGTGGCTATAGATATTGCTTTTGTTGTTTGTTGTGTGATGGCCCCGCAGTGCATCAACCGGCGTCCAACAGGGGACTGTCAGTCAACCGCTCGGCTGGAACAACCAATGCTAATAGACAGCCAGTTTCACTAGATCCCTAGGCCTGTACCACAAAGTAAATAGCGGCGGCGCGCGCCGGAGCAGAGAGTCCGCTCAGTACAAAGTGCCATTTTCGCCGCACGCACAATGACGTAACATTTACAGGCATTCTCGGTTGATTTCGGACTAGCTTAATCGCGACTGTCACTGTCGCGTCGCGAGTGCTAGTTGTGCGCGCGTTGATCACTTGACGTCCTCGCCGCTACGTAGATAGTTTATGTCACGTACGTCAAAATGAATAACCGATATTATTACAGTTGGAATGTATTTTATTGTTTAAATACACTTAAATACAACAAAAAACGGTGCCTACACTTTCTTCAAATTTTCAAACGATATTGAAAGGTAAATAAAACGGTTTTCTTATTTTGGTAGTTACCATACCTAGGTAGGTAGGTAATTTTTTGAAACTTGCCGCTTTGATAACGACGATCAACCATTACACATTCATCTTATCGTTCGCTGGTAAAACGCCAGTATTTAAGTAGTACTATGGTTTAGTTAAGTAGGTACCTAATTAATTAGGTATATTTTTGTTGGCGCTCTCGACCGCCGCCGGTCACAAGTCACAACTCGCAGCGGGTCACGCATCAATTTATTAGGGTTCCGTACCCGAAGGGTCAAAACGGAACCCTATTGGTGTCGCCCAGACGTCCGTCCGTCCGTCCGTCGTATGTCACAAAATTTGTTCCGAAGAATTTTTAGACTTCTCATTGACCTATGAACTTGAAATTTGGTGACAATGTTCAATATTACGTATATTTTAACAACAAATACTAATATATGAATAAATCATATTTTTGAGGTTGATTCGGAACCCTAAATGTGCGAAGTCCGACTCGCACTTGGCCGGTTTTTTACCAAGATACGCTGGTTCATATTTAAATGTCATGTTGAAGAATTTTTAATTTATCTGCTCCTTTTTAAAATTCAGAATCAATACAGAAGCAACCCTGTGAGTCTGGCAAGTTTAGGTATGTATTTTCAAGAACGGCGGGAACGGACCTTCTGTATATTCTTTATTTTGTGCCTGTACTCTGAATATCGAAATCCGAACTTCGCATAGTGCCGACCCTTTCACTTTTATAGTGTATAACAAGAGAGTGAAGGCACAAAATAAAGAATATACAGAAGGTCCGTTCCCGCCGTTCTTGAAAATACATACCTAAACTTGCCAGACTCACAGGGTTGCTTCTGTATTGATTCTGAATTTTAAAAAGGAGCAGATAAATTAAAAATTCTTCAACATGACATTTAAATATGAACCAGCGTATCTTGGTAAAAAACCGGCCAAGTGCGAGTCGGACTTCGCACATTTAGGGTTCCGAATCAACCTCAAAAATATGATTTATTCATATATTAGTATTTGTTGTTAAAATATACGTAATATTGAACATTGTCACCAAATTTCAAGTTCATAGGTCAATGAGAAGTCTAAAAATTCTTCGGAACAAATTTTGTGACATACGACGGACGGACGGACGGACGTCTGGGCGACACCAATAGGGTTCCGTTTTGACCCTTCGGGTACGGAACCCTAATAAATTGATGCGTGACCCGCTGCGAGTTGTGACTTGTGACCGGCGGCGGTCGAGAGCGCCAACAAAAATATACCTAATTAATTAGGTACCTACTTAACTAAACCATAGTACTACTTAAATACTGGCGTTTTACCAGCGAACGATAAGATGAATGTGTAATGGTTGATCGTCGTTATCAAAGCGGCAAGTTTCAAAAAATTACCTACCTACCTAGGTATGGTAACTACCAAAATAAGAAAACCGTTTTATTTACCTTTCAATATCGTTTGAAAATTTGAAGAAAGTGTAGGCACCGTTTTTTGTTGTATTTAAGTGTATTTAAACAATAAAATACATTCCAACTGTAATAATATCGGTTATTCATTTTGACGTACGTGACATAAACTATCTACGTAGCGGCGAGGACGTCAAGTGATCAACGCGCGCACAACTAGCACTCGCGACGCGACAGTGACAGTCGCGATTAAGCTAGTCCGAAATCAACCGAGAATGCCTGTAAATGTTACGTCATTGTGCGTGCGGCGAAAATGGCACTTTGTACTGAGCGGACTCTCTGCTCCGGCGCGCGCCGCCGCTATTTACTTTGTGGTGAAGGGGACGGATTTCGTTGTTCGGAGTAGACCTTGCATACGCTGTAATGACCCCTCATAAATGTTCATTCCTACGAAACTGCGTGGTGCTGGGGAAGTCAATATAAACTGGTGTCTGGGCCTACGGTCTGCAACAAACACTGACAACCTCTTTAGTTATGCCGACATTGTATTCAGATTCAATTTGCGTGGTAGGTACGCCGTGTTAGTTTCGTCTGTCACTTTTGGATTTTGGATAGATATTTTCGAGCGTAAATAAGTGAGTAGTTTTATTGTGATTATGAATTCTTTATTAGTACTTAGTCTGTAGGTACAGCGAGCTAATCCTATTAGCTTTTAGGGCTGATGGAACTAAATTTTAATATTACTGAATTATGTTTGAATTATTAGCTTCTCCTAAAATACTTACATAGAATTTATTTTTCATTAATATAATGAAAATGTATTATGTACTTACTGATTATTATATAATGCATCATTGTGTAATGTGAGTTGTGACGTACTGCTATAAAGCAATGTTTTTAATTCTATTCCATGTAATGTAGTTAGTAATAATGATGTAATAATTTATTTCATATAATTTATTCAAATGAATTAATATGGGCTATATGTAGGTAATATGTGAATGCAATCCTAATCCTAATAATATTATAAACGTGAAAGTTTGTGTGGATGTATGGACGTTCCGCTTAATCTCAAAAACTACTGGACTTATTTCTCTGAACCTTTCCAGTATTGTAGCTTAGACATCAGAATAGGACATAGGACGTAGACTATAATTTATTTCAAAATTCATCCCCTGAGGGGGTAAAAAGGAGGTGGCCATTTTGTATGGAAAATAAAATTTTCTTTAAGATAGAGACTTCAAACCCCCTTAATAGACTAACCATTAAAATTAAAGAAAACAGTTTTCAGCGTTTTCCGAAATTCGCCCTCTAAAGTGTGACGTAAAGGTGACACGGGGGTTGAAAGTTTGTATAGGGACCAATTTTTTTTAAAACGTGGAGCTTGAAACTTTGTTTTTATACTCGTCGACTACAATATTACAATTAGAACTTCATAGACCGTTGCACAATATTATACATTTTAAGCTGAACTCAAAGTCTATGCTCTATGGAGTAAATATAATATTTCATTGTACAACTGCGCGGAGAATCGAAATATCATTCAAAAATAGAACGCCGTAATTTGATGAAAAAAATTAAGTTTAAGGAGACTCATTTTATGAATATTTCAACATTGATAGTGCTTCCCGCGCTTCTGAACGTAAAACCGTCAATGCAGTTGTCAAATTGTCTACCTACTTAAACGGTTGTCTGGATACTGGCCATAATCATTAGAAAAAAAAACTTAAATTCTCTTGCGTCGTGATTGGTCGAAATTTGACATGATGCCAAAGGCGGGCATGGACTGATAAATTTTTTTTTCAATGTTAACAGGGCACCGGTCCCGTGGGAATTGTTATTACAAATTTACAATACTTGTGATATTATCGTAAATTTCATAATTATTTAGACTTGTTTTCAATATTCATCAATACCCACGTGATACGTATTGTGATATGTGCAGACCACGTGCTATTAATCACCGTGTAACCTACATGCACAAATGAGATCGTTTCAGCGGCAACTTTCTGTTATTTTGTTATTTTCGTGGACTCGTAGAAAAAGTATTGTATACAATAGTTATATAATTAGCTTTTTGAGTCTCGAACCTTACTTAGACCACTCGACAAGCCTCGTGGTCTAAACGCGGTTCTCGACTAAAAAAGCATTCATTATATAACGATTGTATAAAATACTATTATGTCACCCCCTGGCCAGGAAGTGGGTTTTTTCGCGCGCGGAGCGTGCGATAATGGCCACTTTATGGCCAGGTGTGACATAAAATACTATTATAGACCTAGCATTATATTGTAAGAAAACAAATTTCAGTGTTTTTTGAAATTCACCCTCTGAAGGGGTCAAAAAGGGTTAAAACATTGTATGGGCATCCTGAGTTATTAATAAGTGAGTGACTTTATACTTGGCGGGTAGACTCTCAGTTAAAATATAAGAAAAGTTGTTTCGGCGTTTTTGAAAATTCATCCCTAAGGGTATAAAAAAGGGGGTTGAATGTCTGTAGCTCTAGTATAAGTTTTTTCGAAACATTAACTAATTCGAACGCGTTTGCGTTTTGTCTCAAAATGTATGAAAACGCTCTCACTGAGTTTGAAATACGCGCGTTCATCGGTCAGCAACAAATGTTATACTCGCTGTTTTAGTTTCCACTAGTGACCACCAGAGGCGCTGTTCACGTTTTCATACCACTTTCATACATTTTGAGACAAAACGCAAACGCGTTCGAATTAGTTAATGTTTCGAAAACACTTATACTAGAGCTACTGTATGGAAAACGTATAGTATTCGAAGCGAGGGACAATATATTAGGTAATAGGCAAGTAGATCGAACATTAAAACACTGGACTCGCCGTGCGAAGCCGGGGCGGGCCGCTAGTAAATAATAAGAATATGAATAAGTTTGTCGTGAACTTCCTTCCAAGTATTTAAAACATAAGTATTTATAAGTAAGTTATAGGTTCCCCGACTTCGAAACGAGAGATATTCTAAGTTTAGATTCTACTATAATATGGAGGTATTTGGCAACTTACTTATAAAATACCTAACCTACTGAGTTTTTTTCTAATTCACGTTATGCGTTCACGAAACGCATTGTACATATGGATCGAATAAATGAAAATCGGTTATCGTACTTCCATTTTTAATTGAGCAAAATTATTCCGTTTCATTTAATGATAGTTTTCAGCCAGCGCGTACCTTAAGGGGAGGTATCCCCAACGCAAATGTCCCGCTCTGACACGCGAGAGTTTACAATTAACCATCCCGCTCTCTACGCAAGCTCTGCGCGTAATTTCGTAAATATTAAGCCAATCATTTGATCAAAGCAAACCCAGCGAATTTGTCTATAACTATTTAGGATCTTTAATTGGGTACAAAAATTAAATGTTAAATATCAGTAATATAGCCGTAGAAGAAAAAGCATTCCAAAAAGGGGTAACATCGCGATTTTTTTCTATAGAGTGAAATTCATCAAGTCATGTAACTGACTGCGATTTTGACTAGACAAGGTCCTTATGTAACACATATATATTTTTTAGATTTTAAGACACTATATTCTATGTATCAGATGGTTTTTAAAAACTCAAAAGTGGTAATACCCGGCCTTAAGCCATCTAGTCAGTGATTTGATTGATAAATCGTTGAATATTTATCAGTGCATGGCGAATCGGTTGGAAACAAAGAGATTTGATTGGCTGTCTCCGGGCTAGAACATGCTGCGTCTGCCGTTCGCTTGTTACCGCTCGCTTGACCAAACATGACCACTCCGAAATTCTAAACTACTTATTTTACCAATCTCTTACTTCAACCAAATCCACAATCGTAATTTATACTCTATCACGCCATCGATAAAGCTCACAATGCAAGTTACGGTAGAAGAGCTAACACGAGGTAAAATTATACAGGAAATATAGAGGCAAGGCAACGCCTGTAGGTAGCATGCATCGTTGTTCTACCAGAAGCCAATTAAATTCAGCGGCGAATTATTGTTTTCTATTTTCCGATTTTCCAAAAATACTCGAATATGAAACTGGAAATCGAAATGTTAGATACTAAGTACTTCTACTTAAATGTTATATTTAGATACTTACGAATAGCATTCCAAAGAGGAGCAACTTCTACATTACGTAAAAGTTTCTAGGTATATGGAACGTTCTCGGTAATTTTAGAACATTTCCTAAAGTGATGGCAGTTTCCTTAAAACTTACTTCTCAGTTCTTGTAAACTTTGCATCTTAAAGACCATTGTTCTGCAATTTGTAGGCCAGCTAGTTTGGTTTACACCACATTATTCTTTCTTGACTAAAATTGTTTAGTCCTATGGGTTTTCTATCCTTGGAATTGGAAGTGACAAGAACACCAATGGATACCTGAACTTTTACTCCCCTTTCATACAAAATTAACCTGCTCTAGCAAAGAAAACGTTAAAAAAGTGGCGTAGACCGCACATCGCAAGGGTCCGATGAGAAGAGTGCACTTTCATGTACCGATGATTTTTTAAACAGGAGTTGCGCGTCGATATATCTTCATGTACAGGCTTTGAAATGCATTTTTGTTTTATTTAATTACGAACATTTCAAGGCTGGGGTATCGATCGTGTGTGGCTAACACTTAAGGGACATTGGACGTATACGAGTCAGTATAATGTTGTACTCTTGCAAAAGGTGGATTGTGTGTGGTTGGATAAATTGGATATTAAGATGCTTGTTACTCAACCACGAAAATCGGCTTGACGTATTGTGGTGAAACTTGATATACAACGAGTTTAGAGCCTGGATTAACATATAGGATACTTTTTTATCCCGAAAATCACCCCTGGGAGGGATGAAATAAGGAGTTGAAGTTTACGCAGACAAAGGCGCGGGAGCAGTTATTAAACCATAGACTTTCGTGCCGTGGCCGTCAACGATAAAGTACAAATAAAGCGTCCGTTGTCCTATTTATTGACTGGAAATTAGGTACTAACTTCCTGTTATCGGGTGTTAATCCCGCAAGCTTTCCTAGAGAGGCGGCCAGGAATTATAGCAGCTGACAAAGAAATCTACGAGAGGAGCTTTGTGTCAAAAATTGGATTAGTAGCACGAAGAAGGTGCGAAAAAACAGGTGCATTGTTAAACGACTTTTGAGCAAGATTCAATTTAAAACTTTATAAATTAGAAGATTAACCGGCTTAGGAGCTGAAGGCATTTATCTAAGTCCGTTTCTTGTTTAACTGGAGTTCTTGAATTTAAACTTTCGTGAGACATGTTATAACTTTATTTTACTAAACGGTTAAAACTCACGTATTAAAGTAACTGGAGTTCATCGCAGCATAGTACCTGTTTTAAGTAATTATGACTAGATTTTTTTTATTATTATAAAAGTCTTCACGTTCGGATAGAAATAAACCCGAGTACGGCTGCGTTTCCACCAGAGATGTGCGAGGATGTGTTTTCATATATTTGACACCTCGCGCGGCGCGTTGCGCAACTTGCGAGGTGTCAAATGTATGAAAACGCATCCTCGCACATCTCTGGTGGAAACGCAGCCTAACTCACCCAAAAGCAGTGAGTGACATATCGGGGACCACGCATGACATTTTCATACGCGGTAGCCTTCATAGTCGGGTGTAGATATTTGTGAGCACCTTTTTGGCTCCGACATATATCTCATGAGTTCATGACAATTGTACTATACTATACTACGCTACACGAATAGTCATTTCACACATTTTCCACAGAGCAGCTGAAATTCAATCGTATGTCACTGATATAAAAAATTTGACAGCAAACTTTTCTCACTTATTTTTGAAGTTAAAACCGCGTCGATATTCGCATGTCAGAATGGCTATTTTAGGAGTTCCCCAAGGCGTTTAAAGCGCGATTCGAGGGCGTTTCAGTCGTTCTCGCGGGCGGCACATTGTTTCATCTCAGTCGCGCCGCGTGCCGCTGACGTTTAATAAACTTGCCTCGGATTATAGAGTTAACGGTGATACGTTTTTGAAAACAAGGCTTGAGGTGCCGAGATACTTGCTCGAGATCAGAGAAAAGAGAAACGCATTACTCATCATCATCATCATCATATCAGCCGAACCCGAAACACGTCCACTGCTGGACATAGGCCTCCCCCAAAGAGTGCCACAATGACCGGTCTTGCGCCACCCGCACCCGCGTCCAGCGGACTACTCATACTACTACTCATAGCGGCATTACTCATACTCATACTCATTTATTCGTAAAGCCAATTTACATGTCAATAGAATTTGAAACAATATATATTATTAATTATAGCCACTATATTTATATTGGCATTTGGCCAATATAGTAACGGTGCCTAACCGTTTTACTTTAACCTTTTCAAAGCTATGATAAATACAAAAGCTGTCACTCACACACTATAGAAATGTATGTAGGTTAAGTATATCCGTCGACGTCAATGACGGATAAATATATCCGTCGTTGGCGTCCAAAAGGTTTAAGACTGTTACTATCCTCTTCCTCGTCATATTCATATCGTACACGTACGTACACATAGCACAGTGTAACAGCTATTGTAGCCAAATATATCGTAAATCGTAACACAACAATTAAAAATGCGTGAGCAACTCGTTCTGTCTCTAACCGAGGCCACGCAAAATCTTTAATATTAAGATAAAGGCCTTGTTAAGGCCGTGTATTACCACTTTTGAGTTTTTAAAAACCATCTGAGACATATAATATAGTGTGTTAAAAAAAAAGTGTGTTACACGAGGATCTTGTCTAGTCAAAATCGCAGTCAGTTACATGATCTGATGAATTTCACTCGATAGAAAAAAATCTCGAAGTTACCCCTTTTTGGAATGTATATTCAATACTACGGCTATATTACTGATATTTTACATTTAATTTTTGTACTCAATTAAAGATCGTAAATAGTTATAGACAAATTCGCAGGGTTTGCTTTGATAAAATGATTGACTTAATGACTATAGCTAAATATTCACAAAACTGCGCGCAGAGCTTGCGTAGAAAGCGGGATGGTTAATTGTAAACTCACGCGTGTTAGAGCGGGACAGTTGCGTTAGGGATACCTCCCCTTAAGCCATGTGTAACTTTTTATAATTTTAGAAATAAACAGATTAAATTTTTTTTTTTTTTAAATGGTTACTTCGTTAAAAAGGCACGTGTTTCGATTTCGCTTGTAAGTATATGGTGCTGACTATACAAGCTTTGCTTATTTTGGGAATAGGTATGTATTTACCCTCAGATATTTATTAATTTGAGAATGATTCACGCAAGTATCAAGTATGCTGTACCCGCGAGTGCCGGAGTTCACGGGCGCGAGTGTAGGCACTCCACTCGTGTCTACACAGGGTTGCCTCGTCGATATATTACTAATTAAGGCGCCTGTAGAGGTAAGCACTCTCCATACAAACTTTGTGCAAGTTTTTCTTTGCTTGTGTTTGCATTATACTTATGATTTTTGGTCAGTATGCTTATTTTTCAGTTAGCCAGAACCTCAAGCAAAATTTTTTTTTTTTTTTTTTAATTTTAATTTCTTTGAAATTTATGATTTTTTTTCTTGACATTCTTCGTATATCCAATATTAACAAGCAAAAAAAAATTATGTGCGTGAGTGCCAAAACCGACGAATAAAACTTGCACAGAGTTTGTATGGAGAAGGCCTTGCCTCTACAGGCGTCTTAAAGAAAATATTTTACGATGTACACTGTGATTTACTTACAGATGGATAATTTGGCGTATGTATATTAATTAATCGGTCTTCATTCTTGTGGAAACCGTGTTTGCTTAGGCAAAATAAGGAGTTTTGCTGTGCTTACGAAGGACGCCGACGCCGTATAATAACCCCGTAAACCTAAACGTTGTTACGCGCGTGGCAAAGTTAGATTTTCCACTGTGTTCCGAAAATCCTAAGACACGTAACGTTTTAAGCGTATGTCAATTGTACCTTCATGGACCTCAAAAGCAAGCTAGGTTACTATAATGTATCTTTTCATACGTGACTGACTGACTTTTCATACATAAACTGTTATTTTTGTACATCAAAAGAGTCCTATCACGCCTTCGACGAGTTACACGTTTATCCTCCACACTTTAAAACTCAACATGTGATCTTAAGTAAAAGTAATAATTAAATGTAGTTTTTATCCCAGAAAGTAAGCAAAGACTCGTGTCACACCCCTATTCTAGTACGAGCACACGTTTTGACGTGCCGCCAATAATATTAGCTCTCCGAGATGTAGGCATTTTATGCTCGGGACAGCAGCAGTATACGGAAACTTTTAATTAAGGATACATTATAGTTGGTGAAAATTGTGTTTATTTATTTCTTCAGCACGCAGGGATCATCATCCTCTAGCATTTCCTCAGCACCTGTTATCTAATGGAGTCTGCTGGATCCGCTTTCGCACCATAATCCAAGACGAATCCAGACAGAAAACGACATTGCTTAACGATCGTAGATTATACAACCTAATCAAGGGTCTTAATCACGCTATATTACCACGATATGATAGTCATGGCTAGTTAGCAAGTTTTGTTACCTCCGAAGTTGAAAGTATATTTATTTATACTGTCAACTTGTACCTAGGTATAATTTTGTTTTATTTCCTCGTATTGATGGAGAAAAGCACTAGAGGTATATATGCCTTGGCGGGAATGACGATTCTTGGATTCCTAATCATTGTCGGACTCAGCTTCGCTTCGTCCGATAACATCTACTCGTCCACGCATGGCCTTATTTCCCGACCTCTGCAATAATGTACTAGAGTTGGTGTAGTTAGATTATTTTCATCACGCACCATTTTCATTAAATAACTAAAACACTTTCCTTTTCCTTGGTTATCAGGCAACGTTCAACAATTAGTATATTAATCTCCAACTGGCGTTTACTTAGTTTGCGTGGTGATTGAGTGAAGGGTTTCTTGGTGAAAACAAGGGTATTTTTTATGAAAACAAGGGCGCCTGGCATTAGCGATACGCCGCAATTATCGCACTAATTAAATTTACCCGCCTTATGACTAATTTATTCGATAACGCGCCGCTCTCCACTAGACCAAAACGACTGCGGAGGTCGAATGCGCAGAATTGCTCGGAAAATAATTCGAAGTTTTTACTGGTGAAAAGAAGAGCATTTTTTTAAATTGATTTTTTAAATCCTTAGTTTTAGTCCAGACTTGGTCGATAGTATATTTTAATTTAACGTAGAAAATCAAACCTGCCTCCTAACGACCACAAAGGTGCCAAGCAAAGAAAAAGAAGTTGGTTTTTAGGGATCTATACCCGACTAAAGCAGTTTGCACAATTCTTTACATACATATGTAAATAATTTAATTCCCTAAAGGGTAGGTCCGCATATCGTATGTTAATCCGTTTACCACGAATATTATTCGGCGTACCTCAGACAATCCCCTTTGGGAGCAAAGTAGAGTTTACTATTATCATATTTTAAGAGCACTGTAAGACCTGTTGCGTGAGGAGTTTTAAAATTTAGAATGTAAATGAATTACTTTACGATCTATTTTTTTATACAACGACGGTGGCAAACAAACGTACGGTCCCCCTGATGGTAACCGGCAACCACAGCCTATAGACACTCGCAACTCCAAAGGGTCCCGTGCGCCTTCCCCACCCTTTATAAAATTTGAGGATACACCTGTGTTGACTGCAGAAGGGACACACACACACAGTGCATCGTCGTGTGCTCTGGCAAACTAGCACACCTCCGAACACAACACTACCACAAAGTAAATAGCGGCGGCGCACGCCGGAGCAGAGAGTCCGCTCAGTACAAAGTGCCATTTTCGCCGCACGCACACAGACGTAACATTTACAGGCATTCTCGGTTGATTTCGGACGAGCTTAGTCGCGACTGTCACTGTCGCGTCGCGAGTGCTAGTTGTGCGCGCGTTGATCACTTGACGTCCCCGCCGCTACGTAGGTACTTTGTGTCACGTACGTCAAAATGAATAACCGATATTATTACAGTTGGAATGTATTTTATTGTTTAAATACAACAAATAACTGTGCCTACACTTTCTTAAAATTTTCAAACGATATTGAAAGGTAAATAAAACGGTTTTCTCATTTTGGTTTACAATACCTAGGTAGGTAGGTAATTTTTTGAAACTAGCCGCTTTGATGACGACGATCAACCATTACACATTCATATTATCGTTCGCTGGTAAAACGCCAGTATTTAAGTACTATGGTTTAGTTAAGTAGGTACCTAATTAATTAGGTATATTCTTTGTTGGCGCTCTCGACCGCCGCCCGTCACAAGTCACAACTCGCAGCGGGTCACGCATCAATTTATTAGGGTTCCGTACCCGAAGGGTTAAAACGGAACCCTATTGGTGTCGCCCAGACGTCCGTCCGTCCGTCAGTAGTCTGTCACAAAATTTGTTCCGAAGAATTTTTAGACTTCTCATTGACCTATGAACTTGAAATTTGGTGACAATGTTCAATATTACGTATATTTTAACAAAAAATACTAATATATTGATAAATCATATTTTTGAGGTTGATTCGGAACCCTAAATGTGCGAAGTCCGACTCGCACTTGGCCGGTTTTTTACCAAGATACGCTGGTTCATATTTAAATGTCATGTTGAAGAATTTTTAATATACCTGCTCCTTTTTAAAATTCAGAATCAATACAGAAGCAATCCTGTGAGTCAGGCAAGTTTAGGTATGTATTTTCAAGAACGGCGGGAACGGACCTTCTGTATATTCTTTATTTTGTGACACTACGTACAAACCTACCTGTATAATAAAACGTAAATAATGTTATTATGGCTGTGGTCTTCTGTAATGCCTTTCTGGAAATTATTATACTAAGGCGACTTCCTCACTTGGCAGGGCGGGATCGATATGTGACACTTTCGTCTTTGACGTAAACTTATTGACGTTGCAAAGATTCCCACTTGACGGAATACTGTCAGTATTACATTTGCGCACTATTAGATATTATGCGCAGAAGCGGACCAGTAATGCCTTCGCATCGTCGCGCTAACGCGCATCCCGCGCCAGTAAGGAAGCACTCATTTAAATGTAGGGGCGCAGTAATTCAATGCAATTCTTTAAAAAATGGCTTCCATAAAATTTATGATGATTTCGCCAATGTCACGTGTTCAATGACGTTGTTCGGTAACGACGCCATGACAGTAGATAAGGTTTTGTACGGTAAATGGATTCTGCTCGTCGTCGCTCCGGGCACGTGTGCTCACCAACGCGGCGACGATCAAAATCCAGGGGCGCAGTAAAAAGTAGTACTGAGTTGACTGACAGTTGACACTGACATTTGACAGTTTTCCCATATTGTACCGCCTCCGACCCGACAAATCAGGAAGTCGCCTAACTCCGCTAGGCGGACGGAAGAGGCGGAAGAATGCCAGCGCCAGTCAGGAAGTAGTAGGTACCATGAGAATTATGTTTTGCATAAATTTATATCTAATAGTTCATGAGAAAAATGGTGTTCAATATAGCGTTTCTTGTTAAAACACTGTTAGTCAAAAGGCTTAGCAAAATCAAACTGCATCGTATGCAGAAATCAATCCATTTTTTCCAGTGATACTAGGAACCAATATAAAGGATTCCATCCGACGAAATGAAAATTTCATCGACGGGAATTCAAAATGGCGGTCATTTACCAAAGGGGAGCCGCATTTTTTAAAAAGTGTATAATTTCAAAACGGCATCTGCTATTTAAGTAATATGGGTATCAATCGATTGGTATTGACACCATTAATTAAAATAAGAAAAATACCATGTAAAAAATTAAAGATAGCGGCCAAATAATATCAAAATTGTAAAATTTTTATTCTTCTTTTTTTGGTTATATTAAAAATAACAACAGATATATTTACATAAATTCTCATAGTATTCTCTACGCGATAAAACAAAAATTATGACAATCCGTCGAGTAGTTTTTGGACTATACGAATTACAAACGAGCCTTGGCGACTGTGTCATAGTAGTTATGGAAACAAACTGCACTTTTGTAATGAAAGCAAGTCGCTTTTGCACAATCGTATTAGTGAAGAGACCAAACTTGATAATTTTTTTCGATTTTCACCCGTCAGTAACCGAGACTACTCCACTTCGAAATTATAAGTCTAAAACGTTCTACTAAGTTAAAAGGTGGCCAGATTTGGACAATAAATGGACATTTAGTTGTTATTTTTAATATAACGAAAAAAAGAAGATGAAAATTTTACAATTTTGTTATAGGTGGCCGCCATCTTTAATTTTTTACATGGTATTTTTCTTATTTGATTAATGTTGTCAATACCAACCGATTGATACCCATATTACTTAAATAGCAGATGCTGTTTTGAAATGATACAATTTTTAAAAAATGCGGCTCCCCTTTTTGTAAATGACCGCCATTTTGAATTCCCGTCGATGAAATTTTCATTTCGTCGGATGAAATCTTTTATATTGGTTCCTAGTATCACTGGAAAAAATGGATTGATTTCTGCATACGATGCAGTTTGATTTTGCTAAGCCTTTTGACTAACAGTGTTTTAACAAGAAACCCTATATTGAACACCGTTTTTCTCATGAACTATTAGATATATCGAGAAAATGATAATAACCAAAGTTATAGATAAATTAATGCAAAACATAATTCTCATACAAAATTTTTGTGTAGCACGAAGCATTTTTGAGTACTAAAAAAAATTGGAAACTAAAATAGCCTCCATTTTGAATTTTTTGCGTGGATAGTTTGGCCTCGCTCAGTATAAGTTACAAGTAGCCTAAGGAACAGTTTCCATCGTGAGGCCAAACTTTATCACGACTTGTAACTCCCACTTAAGGATTCATACCTACTAAAAATCCTAGGCGCGCAGCCAAAAATCTGTACCGACTTGACTGACATTTGGCACTCACAGCTGACAGCTTACTGTTACTGTACCGACCAATGTGGAAGTGCCCGCGTGGTCGTGTCGATGGTTTCCCTTGGATTTTCCCCAGGCCACTCTACGACAGCGCACTCCTACCGCTTTATTGGGCCCGGTCAGGTAAAAAAAATGCGGAAGTAGCAGTTATAGCAGTTATTAGGATGAAGAAATGTCTCGCGGCCATAATTTTTTTTTTAAATCCCATCAATCAAAATTTTTGGCTCCAACTATAGTTAATATACCTAATCACTACTTAAGCTTTATCTATAACCCCCTTTCTGGCGTTACGCGACCCTGAGAGATTGAAAATGACTGTAAACTACATCAGGTACTAAAAAGCTACTTCTTCAAAAGCGACATGTCACAATATTTTACAAATGAATATAAAATGTTTATCTCCACAAGCTGAGATGTGCTTTATTCCGGTCTGCAACCATTTTGATATTGTTTTTGCAGACCGTAAGTTGCAACAAATAAGTAGGTACGGTATGGAATGTTTGTAGCTGAAGAGAAGGATATAAGTAGGTAGGCAGCAAAAACAAACTGAATTTATTTGCCTCAAACGTGCCCCAAACAAAGGATTGGCTTAAAAAGCGATGAAAAAAGGTCTCCACGTGTTTACCTCGATTTTCCGTACTCAATAAGATTGTCTTTGGTATAACTTACGAAAATACTAGGAAAACAACATGCTTCAAATGATTTTGCGATTTTTTTACCCTATAACATAAAAAATAAACATTCACTTTCACCTATACATTTCCCTTTTTCCTATTAAACTTTTTATTCAACTGGACATAGGCCTCCCTACCCGGCATCCGCATACAGCAAACTCCCGCGATTTTTCCTTAGTCGCTCACTTTGCTTCATCAAAAAAAAAAATATATCTGCAATATTCATAGGGCTACGTTCGTAAGCCGAGTGGGAACATTTTTAATGGAGTTAGGTGTTGCGCGATGGCGCGGTGGCTTCTAATTGGGCCCGTGTTCGGCCGCGTCGGCCCGTGCGGCGCGTCCGCCCGCACCACTGCTTTACACGGTTTTAAAGAATGCTGGATCCAATCCAACATTCAAAAACCATAAGATTGCGTTTGTGCCATTTTGGTTATGGAACTCTAAATTCTAGGATTATCTTTTAGTTAGCATGTCGGAGATAGCTTGTTAGCAATGTATTAGGAAGTTATTTTAATAGACGTTAGGTCAGTTTGGAGAAGTAGCAAATATTTAGCGTAACATTAAAATGGTCCTACTCTACAAGTTAGGGCTAACGAAGCAGTTGGCGAACGTAAGTATGTCGAACCTTGGACTCGTCATTAATTCGAGGTTCGAGGTCTCTGAGTTTGTAATTTTCGAGCCGAGGTCGAAATATTTACGGCCGCGACTGAAAACTTTAAACAACCAATAGCCATTCAACAATCATCATCATCTTGACTAGGGCTTATTTAAAGTTATTATATTAGGTACAGTAGATAAGAGCTTGAGTTGAGTCACATCGAATAGTAAAGATTATAATAAAAAATATAAAGATTATTATCCAAAACGCATCCAACGAAATTACTTATACCGTCATAGGGATTTAACCTACGTTTTCGAGTGAAAACCTAATGGGGATTTAGATATTTCAAATTGGCAAAACCCGTTAAGAGTTTCGATTAGTCGCAGTCAAGTCGAACCGGAGCGAGTGGCGGCGAGCTCAAACATTAATCGAATTTGAGCGCTAGGTAGTCGGGCGGGCGATCAAGTATGCGTTAGTTCACATTACCCTCCTCTCGAGGTTAACTCGATACTTGTTCCACTCCATACGGAGTCCGGAGTCGAGCTCGAGATCTCTGCCAAGTGATATCGGGATGTCGAGGGCAGAGGATGCCCGAATGCAACGGTTGATGCATTCACTTCATTTCGCACAGATATGTACGGAGCTCAACTCATGTATTTGTTCACGAGCAGCGTTCGCACCTTTAATGTCTGAGGCGTAAGGTGTTTATTTGATTTATTGGGGAGCATCAGTTGCAGGCTGTACGTTCGGTTCGTGTTGAGTGCTCGTAGGATCGAGCTATAGGATCATGCGTCGCTGTCCTGGCCTCTCCGATATCAATCCTGTG
Source organism: Cenopis cana (assembly GCA_951800055.1). Lineage (NCBI taxonomy): Eukaryota > Metazoa > Arthropoda > Insecta > Lepidoptera > Tortricidae > Cenopis > Cenopis cana. The sequence goes on along the minus strand of OX637486.1, from coordinate 6,320,366 downwards.
TTTATCTAGGCCGGCAGCTGTGAATGGGCTCCCAGGGATCGGCCACTTGAGAATGCCCGTCCAGTCTGAAACGACGTGATTGGAATTTGATTCGTAGGTACATGTATACATACAATAGCTAGAATATAAGACGTTTTCTTTTGTATTTCAGGATTTAATGTACGAAATTCGCATATTATGATCTATACATATAATAAAGCAGAAGAGGGTCAAAAATCTGTACATTGAAGATATAAGAAAAAAAATCGATTGAGGGGTCTTAGAATCGATAACAGAACACATTTCAACGGTTTTTAGAATTCATGTCTGTTTGTCTGTTTGTCTGTCTGTTTATTTGTCTAACTATCACGTGAAAACTAGCGAATGGATTTTAATACAGCCTTCAATAACATGTTTATTGGATCTTCGGCGAGGTTATAGGCTATAAAAATCATACAGATTGGGGATGAAAAGGGGTGAAAACAGGGGTTGAACTTTGTATGGGAAGTCCTTCAATTCGTAATTTAAAGGCTTGAAAATTGGTAAGCATCTACTTGGAAGCAAAGTAAAAAGAACCCCATTCAAACATTGTGCAATAAACAGATAGTATTTGAAAAAACGGGGGACGAAATATACTTGAGAGGCCAAAGACAAAAAAACAAAAGTCCCTCAAACCATATTAACTGTTTGATATGAGAGATCTAATTATGTTGGACAGCCGGTCGCTATCAATATTCACAAACCTAGGTACATACCAATCTTACTATGCAAGCTCGATGTTTTTTTTTTGTTTTCGATGGAGGGTACCTCTACCTACCTACGCAGAGCAGCGGGCTCTCGGTTGCATGGTAAGACTTGCGGCACGTATATGTATGCGCATGATTGAAATAATTTGAGTTTTCCGAGTTGCATCAACTTTATTTGTTTAAAAAGCTATTTTACTGTTCAAATAATAAGGTTCAAAATGTATAAATTTAAATATCAATATTTTTGTATAAAATCTTTTTTTTGGGGTGCTGATTACAACAATGATATCCATTTTCAAATGCAAGATGGCGGACATTTATTTTCTTAATAATCGTTATGGGATATGTTTGAGGTTCTTCGGGGTACGAGGATATCAGGGGTGGGGAAGGGGTGGGGGGTTCACTGACCATTTTCAAAGCCAGAAAATAAACGAACCACAAACGAAGTTTTCCATCTCTGTCGCACTTTAGTACAGACTTGCAAGTGCGACAGAGAGGGAAAACTTCGTTTGTGGTTCGTGGTAGCCCCCCCCCCAAGTCGTAAAATTTGCGTTTTGCGTCAGCAAAATTCATAAAATACGTTTTCGATGTAATTAATTCGAAACAAATTAAGCATAATTGCAGCTCTATAAGCCTAAGCTATGGCCCTTAAAAAATGGCCCTATTTATGTTCTCCCGGTTCGCAGTTCGCACCGAAGTAAAGTTTGTCAAAGTTGCAAATTTGGATGAACTAACTGATCCATACAACATACCGAAAACCGGCCGGGTCAGACTTTTCACATTTAGGGTATATAGGTATTTGTTAGTAAAATAAAGGTATGTAACAATAAACATTAAGTATGACCAAATTCGAAATTCATAGGCCGATAGGAAACAAAAACTCAGTCTCAGAAAATCACACATCTCCCAGGAACAACCAGGGTGGGTGCGCTATCAACCTGGGCCTCTACTCCACCTTTGAATGTGAAAGAACAAACAAAGTTAGTAAGGTTCTCCAATAATTTTTAAACAAAAAAATATGAATTCAACCACCAACAATTAATTTTTTTTCTTTAAAATTTTGCGCTCGCTTCGCTCGCGTTTACATCTACATTCCTTAATGCGTAAGATGTCTTTTCCGCACCCTGCATCACAATGTTCTAAAAGTTTCACGCTCGCTTCGCTCGCGTTTTCATTTACACAACTTGATACGTGTAAAGTATTTTCCGCACTTACATCGTAATGTTCGAAAGATTTCGCGCTCGCTACGCTCACGTTTTCATCTGCATAACTTAATGCGTATGAATATTTACCGCACCTGTATCATAATGTTCCAAATAATTCGCGCTCGCTTCGCTCGCCTTTTTAACCACCTGCATCATTATGTCCGAAAAATTTCGCGCTCGCTTCGCTCGCGTTTTCATTTACACAACTTGATACGTGTAAAGTATTTTCCGCACTTACATCGTAATGTTCGAAAGATTTCGCGCTCGCTACGCTCACGTTTTCATCTGCATAACTTAATGCGCATGAATATTTACCGCACCTGTATCATAATGTTCCAAATAATTCGCGCTCGCTTCGCTCGCCTTTTTAACCACCTGCATCATTATGTCCGAAAATTTTCGCGCTCGCTTCGCTCGCGTTTTCATTTACACAACTTGATACGTGTAAAGTATTTTCCGCATTTACATCGTAATGTTCGAAAAATTTCACGCTCGCTTCGCTTGCCTTTTTAACTACATTACTTGATGCATATAGTCTTTTCCGCGGCTGCATCATAATGTTCGAAACATTTCACGCTCGCTTCGCTCGCTTTTTTAACTACATTACTTGATGCATAATTAAGTCTTTTTCGCACCTGCATCATTATGTCCGAAAATTTTCGCGCTCGCTTCGCTCGCGTTTTCTTTTACATAACTTGATACGTGTAAAGTATTTTCCACACCTACATCGTAATGTCCGAAAGATTTCGCGCTCGCTACGCTCGCGTTTTCATCTGCATAACTTAATGCATATGAATATTTTCCGCACCTGTATCATAATGTTCCAAACATTTCGCGCTCGCTTCGCTTGCCTTTTTAACTACAATACTTGATGTTTATAAAGTCTTTACTGCACCTGCATCATTATGTTCTAAAATTTTCGCGCTCACTACGCTCGCCATTTCATCTACATGACTTAATGCGTATGAAGTATTTTCCACGCCTGTATCATAATGTTCCAAATAATTCGCGCTCGCTTCGCTCGCCTTCTTAACTACATTACTTGATGCGTATGAAGTCTTTTCCACGCCTGCATCATAATGTTCGAAACGTTTCACGCTCGCTGCGCTCGCGTATTCATTTGCATGATTTAATGCGTATGAATATTTTCCGCACCTATATCATAATGTTTCAAACATTTCGTGCACGCTTCGCTCGCCTGTTTAACTACATTACTTGATGCACATAAAGTCTTTTCTGCACCAGCATCATTATGTCCGAAAATTTTCGCGCTCGCTACGCTCGCTTTTTCATGTACATGACTTAATGCGTATGAAGTATTTTCCTCACCTGTATCATAATGTTCCAAATATTTCGCGCTCGCTTCGCCCGCCTGTTTAACTACATTGCTTGATACGTGTGAAGTTTTATCCGCGCCTGCATCATAATGTTTGAAATATTTCGCGCCCGCTGCGCTCCCGTTTTCATCTACATTACTTAATGCGTTTGTAGTATATTCCGCAGTCCGCACCTGCATCATAATGTTCGAAACATAGGGAAGGACATGGGACACCGCAAGGGGGTGGAAGAGAGATAACTAGCTTAGCGCCTAAAATAAAAGAATAGCAATAACATTCTAATGCGATGGCCGAGTTCTACGCAGACGAAGTCGCGGGCAAAAGCTAGTCTTAAATAAGTTTAATTCTACTTATTTCCTATTACACAAACATCTGTTTATCCACAGTAATATTGTAGGTAGGTACTTACCATACCAGGCGGCTTTCACTCCGTCAGTTCGCCGCGCCGCTGCAAGTACATCCCCGGGCCGCTGCAAGTACATTCAGTGGTGAATTGCTACCGGACGTTCGCGTCGTCTCGTCATTCGCTTGGTGTGGTCAATATTTGTTATTTACCTATTATAATTTGGGTTTTTAAGTTGGCGATTTGTTAACAGTGCAACTTCTGTATGTAGTAACTACTATTACTTATTCTGTGACCATACCATGATTCATTGAAAATCTGTTTTATACGTCATCATCATCATCATCTTCAGCCCGTAATCGCTTACTGCTGAGCATAGGCCTCTCTTCTTGTACGCCACCCGTCCCGGTCCCTTACGTACACACACTACGCACAGTACGTACACTTAACTAAATAAAAAAAATCCTTGTCCTTTATAAAAGAAAAGCTGCTGGTAACTAAATGGAATATTCTGTTCCTCAGCGCCTTCAGAGCCGGTAATTTGAGTCAGTATCAGTTATAAAAACACTCAACAATGCAAACCAAATGGCGGTAAAACGATGGAGTAAGATTTCAATTCCCCGGCGACCCCGCAACTGGTCGCCGCAACCGCACGAAATTCAAAAGCACGATGTACCTTTCTTACCCATATCTTCTCAGCTGAAGAGTAATAGGAACAGTTAAACGTTTCAATTTTCGAAATCCTTAGCGCCCCTGGGCATCGGCCGCTCGCCCCACCAGAGGACAGACTAAGCCACATTCTGCATTATCGCCGCGCTCTCCCTACCGCCGCTTTAGACGAATTTTAAAACCTGTTAATGTGTTAAAAGGATGTCCATTAGGAGGTTAAATTCTTTTACCTCGCCTATTACGCGACCTGTCTGCGATTTTGACGAGCTCCCACCAAATAATATCTTACCCCGACGCTTTGATTAAGTAGTTGATAATCGTTCATGACTGATTGCTTTAAAGCCGTTAATATTTGGCAACCGTTTTTTGTACTGGGTCTCTCTCTCTCAATTTGAGTTTAGTGTGTTTAAGTGGAATTTTGAATGGTGTATGATTGAAACGCAAATCGACTTATAGACTAGGCTCGTTTGTTAGGGGTGTTTAATAACAGCAATTAACATTTAAATTAATTTCGCTACAAGTGTGCGTGATGCGTGCCAGCGTTGTCGCTGGGAAGATTATCGCAGTAAGCCGGGCTTACTGTAGTTTACACAAAACACCATCGATCTAGTGTGATTGGCAGACTCAGCCGGCGTCTGTCGGCTGGGTTATTCACATCACTTACCAAATACAACCACATCTACCAGTATAAGTTTGCCTGCAACTACGTATAGTCGTTATGAAAAGGGGGTTCAACTATACTTATGCATGATTTCAAAATTGTTCAGCTGCCGCGGTGAACAGTAGGCTTATTCGATTGATATGTATTTAGGTGTAAGGATTTTTGGATGATCTAATGGAGATGATGCGACCAACGTAACTTTCATTTTGGGTAACTAGGTTGTAGTCAAGTTAGTCATCTGCTGACTATAGCCGTGTATCCACTAGAGGCAGCCTCGGATCGAGCGGCTGCCTCGCTCAGCGTCCGCGCAAGTGGAGACGCTGCCTCAATCCCTGACCAACCCCTGAGGCAGCGTCTCCACTTGCGTAGCCTCGGAGCGAGGCAGCCGCTCGATCCGAGGCTGCCTCTAGTGGATACGCGGCTTAAGGCATATGTAGGCAATAGCAATGACTACAGAATGACGAATTTTTTGCGAAAATTGTAAGAATTTAACGGTAAAGGAAAAAAAGGTAAACAAGCGACCTTGTCGACCAACAATGTCACCTTCATTACAATAAGTACACCCTGTAGCTGACCTTTATTGCTATAAATTAAGATTACATTTGGGGCGTTTACCTGATAATTCGCAAATAAAATTGCTTGCTGGTTACAAATGGCAGAAAAAGTAGCAGACAGAGACATATTGTGAATAATAACATATTTAAATTATTAGAATCTGTTTACATATGTTGTGGCTCGTCACTAGTGTCATTACTAATCAGGCTATTGTGAATGCTCAATTTAAACAAAACTCGCAATGATTCATGTCGGCGCAATGGCACGGCACGGCCACAATCGATTCCGGAGCCTCCATTTGGCAAATAAAAAACTTATTTTAACTTGACTCACTCATCTTAATATCAGTGCATCGCATTCACACACATTTGGCTATGCGCTTACGTAAAAGGGATCGCACGAAACAAGACATTCTAGTATAATTTCGATACGTCAAAAACGTGTATTGAAATTGGGCACTGGGTCGTTGCCGGTAATGAATCGACTGATATGCATTACGCCTCCACGCTATTTGTCAACATTCGTCGTCGACACCGACTCCCTAATGTTGACTATCATTTTCAGCCGCGCACCGGTTCTAATGTTACATGCAATTCTGTTATACAATTGGCTATTAGCTGTCGGCTGGATTAAAATTAAAACGATTGTGACATTTACTTTATTACAAAATAATCGTTCTAATTTTTGACATCTTAGTTCGCAAAAGTTGTTACCTACCGTACCGTCCACCTCTTTTGTTATGAATAATGATAGAAAGTGTCAAGTATAGGGTCAGCACAAATCGCTACGTTACTGTATTACCTGTCGATCCCAGGGCATATAACACATCAATCCAATTGTTTTTTTTTGCCGGGAGATAACGGCTTGTCACTCGTGTAGGCTGTATATAATGTGACTTAATTCAGTTGTGTTTCATAAAAGACACCAAGTTCAATCGTACTACAACTTGTTTTCAAACCATGCACCCTTGTCGCTTGTCCAAATAAATCGCAACCCGGAAATTTGAATACGTGACAAATTAACGTATCCAAAAGGTCCACTGATTGAGTTAAAAACAAATGCGAGATTCAAAAACAGAACAAAAGCGTAGATTGAAAAATAAATATAATTAAATGCAAGGAGTGTCGCGAACGTGGCAGCGGCGGGACGTTAATGCCACGGGACTAAATAACGTTAGAGCACCCTTGTTACAGCAATTACGGGAGACCGGCCGCTCGGTTAAAATGTACAGGACAGCTATTCACAAACCCTTGCATAGGTTGCATAAGTGATCCCCTAGTATAAATGAAGCCTGAAATTTGCTATACGAGTAGGTAGATGCTTAATCGGAGGTCAGATTTATATTGGCTCGATTGTAGCCGTGCGGATACTATTTAATTGCGAATCGCATATCAGTGTTAATTCGCAACACTTTATAGAACACCTCTTTCACGGGACGCCAGCCTATGGCGAATATCTGATAACGCATAGCCGTTATGAGAATTTAGCTCAAGTTATGTTAGAAACAAGCTAAGAATATATGCAATGTTTTATGAATATATGGGCAGGCGTTTTAAAGTTTTCATCCGGATTTAGCAGCATCACGCGACAGAGTTTAAAGCATCAATCAAACCCCACACTTTACGGACAACGCTTTTTGATGGTGTCCGGTCTGTTGCGATTTATTGTTGCGACGTGTCGCCAGTGGGGTGGTCGGATCGTAACGTGTGCGTCGGTATATGTAGGTAAGCAAAGCATACACTTAGATATACCTACATAAAAAATTGTGAGCACTTTATCTTACCTTAGTGAACGATGTTTAACACTTTTGTTAATTAGATTACTTATTATATGTAGTCATGTTGATGAAGTTAGTATAAAGTAAGTATTTTGGTGGGCGGTATGTTCGGCCTTTTAGTATCTCTAGAACTCTATGGTTAATTTGATTAGGTATAAAATTATACTTATGTCATGTGTCAGTCAATAAAAGTCATGTCGATACAAACTACGTTTTCTTCCACAAAATCCAAATAAATCACCAATAGCGTGAACATGGTATCTGCTTTGTGCCTAGTGATATAAACGAATATAATTACATTCGTTTCGTCATATACGTATGTTATAAATACTTTATTCTTTGCACCGTTTATAAATCTGTGCTTCAAGTTATAATAGTATGAAAAGTGATAAATATACCTATACATATTTATTTATTCACAAAACTTTATTGCACAAAACACAGAAATGTACAAATAGCAGGCTTAATGCCAAATCTCATTCTCTTGCAGTCAACCCTTCGATTGACTGCAAGAGAATGAGATTTGGCATTAAGACTTGGACTTGGTTTGTGTGACTTGGATTTGGCTTTGGAGAGGATTTTTTGGCGGATGACCTGGTAAAGGTCGCGGGAGTCCGCTGGATGCGGGTGGCGCAAGACCGGTCATTGTGGCACTCTTTGGGGGAGGCCTATGTCCAGCAGTGGACGTCTTTCGGCTGATATGATGATGATGATGATGATATCACTTTTCTTACTATTATAACTTAAGGTGGAATCGACCAAACACGAATAAGGACTTAACCTGAGGTTAAAGCTTAAGCCACACATAGAGCGGGCGGGCGGTAGCGGCTCGGGCGCGGGCGGCAGCGGCGCGGGAGCTGCTTTTGGCGGCTTTGGCCGCTGCCGCCCGCGCCCGCGCCGCTACCGCCCGCCCGCTCTCTGTGTGGCTTAAGCTTAAACCTTAATATTAACTTGGACTAATCCGTGGATAAACTCTATCTTGTTTGGTCAGATTGATGCTTAAGTGGTCCCTCAGAATCATATTAAATTTTTTTATGAATCAAAAAGTACATAAACTATAATAACAATTTATGTTACTCGCGAAATTGCGATAGATAACAGTTTGTTGACGAATTCAATTACATTACCTAATGATTTTTTTTCCTGAAAGAGCATCTAAAACTGGATACTAGTATGTCTTGAATATCATCATGAGCTTGTTGTATTTGTTTAGTTTTATGTTAAATACATCTATCCTGAAAATTTAAATGTTTGAAAACGAACACAAAAATATAAATAAGTCAAATTGGGTCGTCCGAACATGGCGAACATAGCATTCAATTTTCAAAAACAAGTTTGACAAAGCAATTTTATATTTTCAACAACGAATATCGTAGTTTCGCGACAGTAAAATTTCGCAATAAAATTATCAGATTCTAGAATGACCAATGAAATACGTCAATCAATATCGACACTGTTTATACGTACAGTCAGCATTAAAAGTAACTACGCATATGAAGAGGTCAAACGCTCTTATTCCTTTGCAATAAAGACTTTCAACGTCTTCATATTGTAGTTACTTTTGATTCAGACTGTACGCTCATTTTGTATTCACTTTAAGTGCTCGTTTATTTTATTGTCACTTCACAACAGAAAGCCTCAGTAAAAAAAAATAACGTTCGTGGATGAATGAGCCAATCAATTTGTACATTAAACCAACCCTTCATTGGAATAAATATCCATTGTTTGCTGCACAGGCAAGCAACAAATAACAGAGCTGATTGTAACGATTTCGGCAAACTTTTAAGTATTATTTCCAGTAAATGTTGCTCATTAAGTGTCGCGGTTATTGATTTGGCTTTATATCTGCGTGCCGAAATCAGCGATTGATTATTGGGTGGGTGGGTAATTGGTGTAGGAATGTAGGTAATTCATTATTAACTCGATTCTGGTACTGCTAACGCATTGACATTCACTTTGGGTCGAACGACTGGTGCACTTTTTTAGTGTGTAGGTACATAATGAGGTCTACACACATCGTGGGCAAAACGAATTTGAAATTGCATTTAATTTGAAATCAGTCAATTACTGTATATTTAATTGTAGGTATTGTTTAATTGCAGTATGAGCTAATGATTTGCTGTCAATAATACCAGGTAAGGAGCCAATGTTTAATGCCAGCAATTATTTGCCACTACTGTTTTGAATAAAAAAAAAAAAAGTGTCAAGAGTTCAGTGACACGCACTGGGATTTTTCAATTGTGCAGCAATTCGTCATTTGCAGCTATATGTTGCCAGACAATTTTAAGATTGGGCATGAAAAAGGGATATTGAAAATCATCGATGATATCTATAATTTACACAGGAAAATTGATGGGCTTAAATTAGTACCGATTTCGCAAATCTGCACTTTTATTTACCCTTCCAAGAAAGGTTTAAAATGTGGTTTGTTTACCCTTTTCCAACACTTATACAACTGTATCTGAACAATTCGGATCCCCTGACAGTATATTGTTTTCGAGTTGTTATAGCAACTCTTTTCCATTAGATAAAGGTACAGCAAAGCTTTTTAAACTTTGCTTAGAACGAGTTAACTTTTTCATTGCGAACAAATTTGAAAGTCGACCCGCCTCAGACCGATTGCCGTCTTAAAAATGGAGTGTACCCGCACTTGGCCCAGGATGAAGGTGGAAAAGGACAGAATGTTTGTGCTATTGCAAAGGTTTGAAAAAAGGTTTTAAGAGACGCAATATCGACTGTGGGCGGGTTAAAAGACGGTAGAATACGAGTAGTGCGTGAAGTAAAAAGGGTGACATTTCGACTCCACATTCCAGTGTTAAATCCAAGTGATTCGCGTCTGTACGAATGCAAAGTTGACCGACGTTCTGACTTGGACGGCGGGATCGATATTTGGTCTTTTAAGGTTCCGTACCCGAAAGGTACAAACCTGAGTGAAGCGAACGATTCTACAATAGAAACTTGAGCGTAGCGTTTACACCCAAGAAGAAAATATTTTTTACCGTGTGACGCAAACATACTGCTTTTTCCATCGCCTATGAGGCCCGCTGCGAAAAACATGAAATGTCTTACAAATAATTTTGCTACCGAGTGGTACATGTTGTTTTTCACACCTTTTACGAGGAAAAGAGTAATTGTTTCCCTGAAATGAGGGAAGAAAAGTACGACTTTGATCCCTCATTAGAGGGTAACCATGACTCTTTTCTGAATAGCAGGTGTGAAAACGAACTTGTTTTACAAATATCTCGCATCGCTATTTTTGTAGATACTATACTTATTCTGCGTTCTGTTCTCTTCTAAAGCTTTACTCCCAGCAGTCCCAGCCTTCAGTCAGATACGATTAGTCGGTGCATTAAAATCTCGTGTACCCCACTACACTTTGATTGAATCGTAATAAAGTATTAATTTCCTGCAGCGGAGTGCCAGGGAGCCTCCTAAGTAACAACGACGCGCAACTGATAGACGAGTTTAACAGGATTGCTGTAGTTGGTGTTGTACAGTCAATCAAGAAAGTGGCCCACTTAATTTTGAACCATAAAAGGCAAATAATTGAGTCCATAATTGATAAACTACTGTCTTGGCCGACTCACCATATAGAATGTGAAAAGATTATTAAGCCATAAATATTTTTTATACCACGATCGACGCAAATTAACTATATGGGCCAGGTTGATAATTAGCGGACACCTCAGTGATATGAGGGGTACGTGCGTTGTGCGTTGAGAGTGAGATTGAGTGTATGTACGAGCACATCGCACTAATTGCACTCTCACTACTTCGGCTACATCAATGAGCGGAAGCGAGTGCAAGCGAGACAAACATCATTACTTAATTATGAAACTGTCGGACGGTGGAGCGATATCATGAAGCTAAAGCGATATTTCAGGGACTATGACAAATGCTTAACCGCGGTTCCATTTGTCATAATGTTCACTAAAACATATCACGAGTTAACTAAAACATTTACGCGAACATAGCTTGAGTCCATTACAATAAGTATTTTCAAAAAAACATGGTACTTACACTAAAACACGAGCACCTAGCGATCTTGCCCCGCACATCCACGCCTCGTTAGTAATACCTACTACAATACAATTTACCATCATTCGTCACCCCCGGTCCATTCGCGGTCGGGGCCCACACTCCATTAGCACCAAGAATGCCAAGATAACTTTTCCATAAGAGTGACATATTTACGCGAACATAGCTTAAGTTCATTACAAAAAAGACATGGTACACTAAAACACGAGCACCTAGCGATCCTACCCCGCACATCCACGCCTCGTTACTAATACTACTGACAGTACAATTTATCATCATTCATTACCCCCGAAGCACGCATGCGGTCTCCTGCGGCCAGATTAGCAAAGGGTTTAAGTTCAGGGATGTAGGGACGGCATCCGGCTATCGGCCCGTGAACTGATGACGTGAACTTTGCGCATTTGAGGTTTATGACGGGTACGGGTGAGAGATAACAGAATATATGGTGGGCTAGCACTTGCTGCCAAGTCGTGTTACGCTTACGCGCTACTCGGCGATTCCTGTCTCGCTCGAACTTTGCGTATTAGAAAGAGGAGGGTAGATTTCTTCTCTACTCGAGTAGCGTCGCAGTTGCAGTTGTGCTAGCTTCAATGATATCTGACTAAATACTAACCCCCTTATATTATTCATAAACGTCCATCAAACCTCTATTAGTTAACAAGCCGCTAAAGTTCGTTTGTCCTTATCTGTCACTCTGACATTTACGTTTGTGAGAAAGGGACAAACAACATTTTAGTTAGCAGAGGTTTGTTAAATTTATGAATAAGGTGGTTAGCTAGTAAGATTACGTTTATGTTCGTTTTTTGTTTTGTCTTTTTTTATACTACGACGGGGGCCAACGCGCTTACGGTCTGATGGTAAGCAGCCACCGTAGTCTATGGACGCTTGCAACTTCAAAAGAATTACAAGCGCGTTGCCAACCCTTTATCGGCAGCTATATAGACTTGAAGATCCCTCACTCTCAACACACCGCATCACACACACAGGACCACAAAAGGCAAGTATTGGTTTTAGTATGTGATCTTCTGTGAGGGGGAGTTACTTCCTGTTCGGTTGCTCCAAATATGAGCGAGGTGACGTTTCGCTGTGCCCTACCTCTCTTAAATCCTTTAGGCGGGCCAGGCCAGATTCGAATTGAATCAAAAATCAAATTGTAGGTCAAAATCAAAAAAGTCGTTTCCTATTGAAGTCAGTTTCTGAGCACGTCAGATTCATATTGAGTCATGTGTTTAATTCCTTTTTTGTAAGAGCTGTGGAGCTTTGGTGCTACCATCATATATGAACAGTCAATTTCTATTGTAAGAACATTGTCTTTGTTCCACGTAAAGCAAACGTGTTTCGGTAACATAATAATCATAATCATAATCCATTTATTCATAAAAACATTTACACGTTGTATTCATTCAAGTATGTAAGCAAGGAGCGCTCGTGGCCCAGCGGCGCCTACGTGCCGCTTGCGGTATCTAAGGTTAAGCAACGTGGGCAGCGGTCAGGACTTGGATGGGTGACCGCTTTGAGTGGTTACTAACTGAGCGCTCCCGTGCTTTGGAAGGCACATTAAGCCGTTGATCCCGGTTGCTGTCTATGGCAGCAGTCGTTAAGCCAAGTTAGAGGCCTTCGGGCGGTTTGAGAACTTCTAACAGTCAAGTTGCCCACTCACTTGACAAAACCTAATCCCAATAAGGTCTAGTTTCCCCTCGGGGTTGGAAGGTCAGATGGCAGTCGCTTCCGTAAAAACTATCCTTCAGGATGCAACTGTACTGGGATAACGCTAGGAGGATGATGATTCATTAATGTCAAAATATCAATTAAAAATAAATAAGTACAATTTCAGGAATAACAATTATGAGAGTGTGAATATTTCTGTTCCTGACTATTTCTATTCGAGCTCTGGGTAATTTACTTTACAGGATGATTTGTAAATCATCCTGTAAAGTAAACTTCCCAGAACTCGACACTGAACCAATATGAATTTAGTACTTAAAATTTTGTTATATTAATAGTAATAGACGAACAAGGCGTCATCTATTGGATATTAAGGTGTCCCAAATTTGAGTGTTTACCTCATACACACTCTATAAATACGAACACGTACCCTTACATTGCTCTGCGTCTAAGCCTCAAGTTAACTTCGCTAATGTGTCGGACACCGAAGAGGCCGGATATTTTGGGATCCCGGGGGAGTCCAAAGGATTCAAAAGTGTTCTTTGCTGTTAATAATAGTGGATTGCTGTGGAAAACCAGACTGAGGGGCTAGCATAACATGCATCTCGTCTCTACTCGCGCGCGAGATAGGCTACCTGTCACTGTCTGATTAATACTGTCAAAAAGTGACAGGTAGCTTATCTCGCGCGCGAGTAGATACGGAATGCATGTTGTGCTAGAGGGGCAGGTTGTCATTAATTTTAATATCATCGGCAGTATAAACTTATGCGTACCGCTTGCGGTATCTAAGGTTAAGCAACGTGGGCAGCGGTCAGGACTTGGATGGGTGACCGCTTTGAGTGGTTCCTAACTGAGCGCTCCCGTGCTTTGGAAGGCACGTTAAGCCGTTGATCCCGGTTGCTGTCTATGGCAGCAGTCGTTAGGCCAAGTTGGAGGACTTCGGGCGGTTTGAGAACTTCTAAGAGTCAAGTTGCCCACTCACTTGACAAAGGTCTAGTTTCCCCTCGGGGTTGGAAGGTCAGATGGCAGTCGCTTCCGTAAAAACTAGTGCCTACGCCAAATCTTGGGATTAGGTAGCGGACCCAGGCATCCTTCAGGATGCAACTATACTGGGATAACGCTAGGAGGATGATGATGGCAGTATTAAACTTAATAATGACTTAATCGTATCTTGTACTACCAAAAAACACTAAAAAGTTAAATAATTGCCAAACTTCTTATTAGAAAGCTTATTTTAGTTTATAGAGCTATATGAGATTTTACGCTCTGTAAGATGTCAATTTCCCAAAGAAATTGCCTAAAGTTGACGAAATGGGTTTCGGCGACCCATTTCTGAAGAGTTCTTTTGGGCTAGCGTTAGATCTCTAGCGCGATAAATATTACCCATCATTTTCTGTTTGGTACAGTGTGAGGGCCAGTTGTGTCTGACTGGAAAAATATAGGTACCTATGATTCAGACGCAGGGAGGAATTAAGTTTCGAGAACAAGTGCCAGCCACAGTAAGGCGAAGGTCGAGTGAGTTGGATACTTAGTTGCTATAAAAATCTTCAAATGTTGGTTGGTAACAAATAATAAGGCTGTATGAACAACTACGAGCGAGTCCACTAGCGATAGCGCCATTCGTGAATAATTATTTCTTCTCGTCGACTATGGCGCCTTTATTTTTTTAACAAACTTTTTAAGGTATATATTCTTTACAGGAAATTCACATAGAAATCCATAATTCAAATTTCTCAAAATTCAACAATAAATCTTTACAAGAAAATGCAATTGGGCAACACAGTAAATCTCGCATCGGCCACGCATGGCCGCGCTACCCGAAACACCACTTAGGCGGTATAATTTCAATGAATAATGGCTGCAAGGAGCCGACCTAGGTCAACCATTACTGCCCGGAGAGTCGTTTCCGTAGTCACAAGGTAGGAAACGATGGAGATGACTGCTGAGTTTTCTTATTTTTTAACACTAACGGAACGGTCTACTGTGAATCATCCTTTATAGTTTATCGTGAAATACTTCGGATTAGTGCATCACGCACACTACTTAATCTATTATGTTCGATTGAGTTCATTAATCTGACTGGAATTGAACGATTTTAAAACCGGCCCCATCACGATATTGCGACAAAGATCGTAGTACGGATAATTTATTTAAATTGATAAGCGAATTTTATTGATGACGAATTTTAAATACAGGTACATGTATTTAAAGTTCGTTGTTTAATTGTTAATGCAAATGAAATGTAATTAATAATAATGCAGAAATAAGCAATTTTAAATAGAAAACTTCTGTGAGTCTCAGACATATTGGGACAAAAAAGCGGGTCACTCCCGTCTTTAACGTCGAATATCGCTCGACATATTTCGGACCTATACGTAGTCAATCATGAAAACTAGCCAAGAACGCGCGACCCGTTCGCGCGATATTCGACGTTAAAGACGTGAGTGACCCGTTTGTTATATTTCAGTTCATTGATACCTCTGAGTTATAACTCTTACAACTTATGGATTCGATACTATATGTTAGTTGATTACGTACGAGTCGAACGTTCGCTAGGTAAATTTTTCATTTTTAGTATATAGAAAAGGGCATGTACTTAGTTCTAAATTACGCATGCTCAAAACGTTACGTACCACCCCTTAGGTACTTAGGTCAAATATTTTTACAACTTTTTATTTTGATGTACCTAAGTATGACTATCTAAGTATTGATTTAGTTGCATACAGGTAAATTATTTTCGAGCCGTTTTTGCATTTGTAGTAGTATTTGTATATTTACAGTGATTCTATATTTAAATTTACGGACACTTAAAAAATAATTTACACACATTTAAATTTTGTCCATACACAACTACAAATGCAAAAAACGTCTCGAAAGTAATTTACCTGTAGTTTGTTATAGAAGTTACACTAATTAAACCAAACTATTACCTATCCATAAATCAAAAGTTAAGTAGCCAGTTCAGCTACTCTTTAAAAAACATATTGGCAAAACGCCATATTTGCTTTTTAACGCTGTATCAATGTTATATTTACGTATGCTCTTAAAACACAAATATTATGCATTTTATACTTGAGAGTAAATGATAAACAACAATAAAAAGTAATAAATAGTACAAAAAACTCGAAACGAAAATGATTGAAGATAGTGTAGCAGTGGCAGAATGAAGTAATCTCCCACGACTTCTGTCCCGTGGCACTTCCTGTAAGGGGCATCCCGAGATTGACCACGCTTATCTCCCACTGTAAACATTGGGCGATGACGGCCGTCAGATGGGCAGGGGCAAGGGGCAGTCTAATCAACGAGGGGCTTGGAAACAATATATTTTATTTCCATTTTTTTGGCCGCTAAGAATACTTTATTAGTCAAATAATATACAAGATTAAGGAATAAAAATATATAAATCATGGTTTTAAAGTAGGTAAAACATAAAAGCGATTTGGTCTTATTATGTCTTGTGTATTAAACAAGATTCCTCAGGATATCCTGCAACTATGTTCTATGAAAACAGACCATCGTCCAGATATGGAGAAATAAATAATGCATTCCCTGAGTTTTTCCCCGTATACGAGCCTAAGAATGAAGTGTGTGAAAATGATATATTAAGTCTTTCTCTGTCAGATACTGCCCCAAATCTATGAAATATATATAAAGAAATTTTTTTGGACAATCTTACACAAATTAACTTAGTCTCAAACTAAGCAAAGCTTGTACTATGGATACTGAACGATATATATTAAGAAACCTGATCTTCTAAAGAAACTAAAAAGTATTGACGGGATTGGACTAGATAAAATAAGTCCTATTTGTTTTTAAATACACCTACCGCTTTAGTAAATCCATTATATATTCTTTTTAATTAAAATTTCACATTTCATGCGATTCACAAATCCGGCTCTAGAACGCAAATTACTAATTACAGACCTATATCGGTACAATATTGTATTCCGAAAGTATTAGAGTCCCGAATACATGAGCTAATCTATCCAGCACTTGAGATAACTATCTCAAGGTTGGTATCTCAATGGTTTCATGAAAAACAAATCTACAATAACCAATCTTATAGTCTATAGTGTCTCAACAACTTCCTTTTTAACCCCCGACGCAAAAAGAGGGGTGTTATAAGTTTAATGTGTCTGTCTGTGTATCTGTGTTTCTGTCTGTGGCATCGTAGCGGCGCCCAGGATAAACCGATTTTCGTTTAGTTTCTTGAATCTATTAGATAGAAAATAACAGGTAGACATTAATATTTACAGGTTTTAGAAAAACATTCGATAAGGTCCTAATATCCGCTGCAACGACTCAACCTACCTAATGTTTATGTTATCAAGTTAAGAATATGCTTCGTTGACTGGAGTTAGCGAGGATAAGGGAGTAGCTGATAGCAGGAGTCATCAGACGTAAATGGAAACGAGAGTAACGTCCGGCAGAGCATTGTTATGACAAATGTTATTAACTCGGGAAGGACGGCCAGTGACTCGGCATGTTTATACAAGTCAATAAAACATGTTCGTCATCGTTAGCAGGGATGGCATAAAGATTATCCCCATATAAATTGAATAGTAACTCTCTGGAATCGCAAGCGTCCACCAAGCGTCCATACGGTCTGCTTAGAAGCAAGTCGGCCGTAACTATGCTTGTTTGTCATCGTAATAGTATATATAAAATAATATTAATAAGTTTATCTTATAAAAATAATTTTAAATAAAAACTTCAAGTAATCTTTATCTTAACCAGATACCTTTACCTTTTACCTTTCGGTTTGTAATGTCCTGTTTTGTGAGTGTTTTGTTTGTCACGAATAAATGTTTCTTTTCTTTTCTTTTCTTTCTTTCTTTACTAAATAATGTGAGAAATGTACCTAAATATGTGCGCAAAGACAAAAAAAAAAACCATGTACCTACCTTAAACTTGTATATATAAATATATGTATTTTCATTATGCAGCAGCTAGACTGAAAATAAATCACAATGATGCTGGACTAGTTGTGACATAAAACAAGGTTTAAATGCGAAAGAAAAACAAAAAAGCGTCGAAACTCAACCTATAAAAAGTCCATCGCCTTTAACTGTTTCTAGACTAAAGTCGGGTCCAGAGAACCTGGTTCCATCAATCAGTTTAATGCTAGCTGCAGACTAACTAAAATAATATAAACGTGATTCTGATGTAACACGATGCAGACAGACTGATTACAAATAACACGAACTAATAAAATCCTCTCTGTAAAGGGTAGGTAGAAAAAACCATTCACTGGAATTACAATTACGAATACTGCACTTGTTTAAAACGTGACTTAGATTCTAGACTACAATACGCGGGAAAGGATTGAAATAAAACAATACGTTGTCTTTAAATGCAGGTGTATAAAGGAAGTTAATGTACAAAGCTGAGGTGGAAAGCCCGGCTCATGTTGGATTACTACTGCTCTACTCTACTGCTTTAGCGCGTGGCGCGAAGCATAAGAGGCGGCATCTTGGTTTTAATAGTCTCAACATGGTGATATATGTTTTGGAAATATTTCATAAAAGTACTACCACACTACTACTAAGCAAATGGAGAGAGTTGATTCGAGCCCTTCAACCGAGCAGAGGGTAATGGTATTTAAGAGGAAGACTACGGAGTCAAATATATTTCTGCAGTAAGTCTGTACTTAGCAACTGATAAACTGAAAGGTCAGTGAAGTTCTAACACAAAAGCTTGCGAATTTATGACTTGATATGATGTGAAGATGTAATACGAGGTAACAAACAAATATGTGGAGATAATAAAGCGTGTAATTTTATTGAATGAAATGAAATTTTATTTATTTTATTTAAGTCTCAGATAGCAAGTCTGACGCCTGAGCCTAAGGAAAGGGTAATAAATATGCGTTCTGATGCTTTCTTTATTACCGCCCGTGGTAACAAAGAAAAATTATGTCTCACTCTGGCTAGGAAGTGGAATTTTCCGCACTTGTAGCGTGCGGTAATTGCCACTTTATGGCTCAGTTTAGCTTCTTCAGTACCAATGTTTTTGTCGCGTTATTTTTGGATGTCACCAGTGAGGAGTGAGTGAGTTGTAACAGTGAGTTTTGGATGTAATATCAAATATTAATCAGTGTACCTATAACTCGGTCGAATATTTAATTTCCCCTAGCGTATAGTTCATACAAAACTGTACGGCCAAATTCTGTCAAACGAACGCAAGTAATAAACGACTAAGAGCTCTGACTGTAAGATAGATTCTTGCATGCGTTCATTTGACAGCATTTAGCCTTACAGTTTGAACGTAGTTACTATACATACATACCGTCAGTCGCCCGTGACTGGAACCCGCGCCCACCTTAATGCACAACACATAGCACTCATGCGCCGCGATTGTTCTTTTCTGCGGGAATTAGCAAACATTTCGGAATACTTTTAATGCAGCCCGCAATGTGTAGTGGAAAATAAAGACTCGTATCACTATTGCATCGTTCAGATACGCCCTTATCTAACCAAGAGGTCGAGTAATGCTTAGTGTTTCCTCTGCTCTCACATGCCAATATAGTTAGGTTAGAATTAGAACGTTGTTTGAAGGTAAACTGCAAAGTTCTAAGTATTTGTCATTTTAATTGTAAACCTATTATAGGTATTATAAATGTTTACCCCATCTAAAATTTTTGCACAGTCATTAAAAACACATCAAGACGATTCTAACGAGTCCTAACAGGACGTGTTTATCATTGCTAATTTACGCAGATAACCCAACAGTGGTACCGAATTAATAATGTCCTATGGCTACCTTTCGTTTAAGTAATCAGAACGACTTATTAGATCCTTAATATAAATTGTGCTCGAATTTACGGATACTAGCTCCATCTGAACCGGTACCCGAGGAATAATTGCTTAAGGCCCCATTTACAAGAAATTGTATGCGATTTTCATTACATTGCAGAGTTTCATCGATCTCCTCCCATCTCAGTAGCCATAAGCCTCGCAATGTAATGAAAATTGCGGGCATATTTTTGCACCGTTTAAATCGGCCTTAACTTTTCGAAGGAGCACTAATACTTAGGGCATATGAGCGGTCATTTTCTTTTATAAAAACAGTTCAATATATACGGAATGGTTTGTAAATTTTGAAACTGACAACTTACGAACAATGCAACTTGCAAGCTAATAAAGAGAAAACTGAAGTAAAAGTGACTTTCTCTAGCCGCCCAGAAACCTATCAAAAGGTACGAGTATGCTCTTTAAATGGAATTTATATTTTTCGAAATTGGAGCACAGTTGCATCAGTTTTGTTTTGTTTCGTATGATGGGCGGGTAGAGGTTTGTGTACTTTGTGTAGGTAATTATATTGACGAAGCGAATTGCTAAGTTTATGTTCTGTTTCCGCTACAAGTACAGAATCTTGTCTCGACGCCGCAATGCCGCAACACGCATGTATGCAATAGCATTCCAATACACGCTGGTGGCTCGCCCGGCTGCGGTCGCTGAGCGATGCGCAGCCGGCGCTGACCAAGTGACCAACACTGATTGAGTTAGCACGAACAATGAACATGGTACACTACACTACGGCTCCGTCATTTCAAACCGTTGTTGGTAATCGTAACATTGTCCGTTTTATGAATGAATGAATGAATCAATCAATTAATGAATTATCTGCTTGTATAGGAAGTTTGATCGGTCCGGTTGGTAGAGTAAGTCTATGCAATACATTAAATGCATAACACCATTTTCCTATGAGCAAATATTTTTCTGTAACTAAACTCGCACTATCTTGACGGTACTATATGTGTAATCTTTTCGGCCATATCTAGTAATATTTACTAGAATAATTACTTACGCAATTTGAGGTTAACATTCAAAATTCTGTGGGTTAAAATTTAAATACCACTATTTTAGACAGTGGATTCGACACCGGCATTGTTATACAAAAATATGCTTTTCATAGATTTATGAACAAGTCAAGTGCAAAAATATGGGTCCAAACGACTTAATTACGTCTGAAAACAATTTGTCGTCGAATTAAGGTTTCGGTTTATATAATATGATATATGAGAGGATTAATTCGATACATATACATACTTTTGTACTTAACTGTACCTCTAACTCCTATAGTATTTTTGTGCGTATACTCCCGCGTATCTTTCCCGGTGAGTGTATTGAATTGGTATTGTGCGAGTTAAGACCGTATTATAACTTAGTTTAATGGCTATCTAATCTGCATCTACAGGTCTCGTACATATGCGGTTTAGTTACGGCGCATGTGGGTGTTCAGGTGTGGTAGTGCAACACTATTCTAGCCACAGATGGCTATGCTAGCTCGGTCTTCGCAGTCACAGTAGGATATGTTATTGGCAGTACCTTGACTTATGACGGTAAACAAAATGGTAAGAGTTTTAAAGGTACGGGTTTTTCCGTATCCTAGTTAAGATCTCACTCAACTTTACTAGCGCTATACGCAAATATTGGACCGGGATAACTCCCTTCAAAAACGTATGCTAATGAATCGGATATTTTTATTTGTCGTAGTATTCGTAGCTGATTGGACGG
The DNA here is from genome assembly GCA_951800055.1 of Cenopis cana. Taxonomy (NCBI): domain Eukaryota; kingdom Metazoa; phylum Arthropoda; class Insecta; order Lepidoptera; family Tortricidae; genus Cenopis; species Cenopis cana. Next base: position 6,298,872 of record OX637486.1, on the reverse strand, counting down.
AAGGTTATTGTGATAAAAATTATATTATTAATAGTGTTCATGGGTAATAATCCATGTAATTGAGAATCTCATTATATGAAGATAATTTTAAGTACCCAACATTAACAGAGGTAAGTACGGGACTCCGTACGAATACACACTCGTATCTCTTTCAGGCGGACGTTCTCTCTGGGGACCGAAGTCCGATTGGCGCGAGACACAACTTGCTCCAAGCTTAGAAACTTGGCAAGTACGACATGATAGATTAGTTCCAAAACTGGCCACTAGGATCTGTTGATCTTACTACTTGTCTAGATGTCGCTAGTGGTGTACACTGAATTATTTAACACATTTGAGTATAAAGCACAGTACATACTGAGCAACTTATTGTAACAACCGACAGAGCTGCAGCTGGAAATAACGTTTAACGGGCGGATCAAAGAGGGACACAATGAGAGAGATTGTGACTGTACGTGAGTCCCCGTGAGCTGGGGGCCGATTTTTGAGTGTCGAACGCTCGACTTTTCACTCGAGATCTGTCAAAAAACTATGAATATTTGACAGTAGTCGAGTGAAAAGTCGGGCCTTCGACACTCAAAAATCGGCCCCCTGGTCCGTCCTCATTCCAATTGTAGTCGAATCTCTGTCGGTTGTTGCGATAAGTTCCTACATTTAAGTATAATGCACTTCACAGTTCTAATACGGGATATGTTATATCTACAACGCAGTTTCTTGTCTTGACCATAATCTACCCACGCGGCGTTGGGCACAATCCGACGGCAGGCAGACCTACGGGCATTCCTTATGTGGTCGATGTGTTTAATCACTGCCTATTGGCTAAGGGTTTAATATAGATGAGCTTGGAATAATTCAGGATGTGGTAATTGCATTGGCATTGGCGGGATTATAGTAATACCCACACCTAACCTAACCTAACCTTACTGCCACATATAAATAATTATTCATTTATATAATATGTATAGTATCTATGATAAATAAGCTCTCTGTTAATTCTTTCGATTTTCATGCAAGGAACAAATACAGGATAGTTTGTGAGATCTTAAGCTTAATATTAGCTTTCGTGTGTCACTTATAGATTGAGATTGTAATGGATAATTTAACATGGTTGAGTACTAAACGATAACCTTTGAAGTTAGTCATAGATTACTCAACCTATGAAATACCTTAAAAGTTAGAATAGGCCCAATGCTTAAACGTAGTATAACCTAACTTTCTGATATTAGTACCTACTTACCGCAAATGAGTGAATTACGTAACCGCCTAAGTACGCACCGCCGCGCCGCCGCGGCGTGCTCGCCTGCTTCATCCTACCATGTAGGGTTACTTTTTTCTGCAGTTGACTACTGTGTGTGTGTTGTGTTTTTGCTTTGTTTTCGGGATTCTAGTATATTAAGAGCACTTTTGACTGTTATAATTATAGAAACGCATTACTAACACTGCAGACTATAATTAGAGTTTAATTAACGAGTTGTATAAAGTTAAATGGGTGATTTCTCGAGACAAACAGCAATGGGCTGGGGTCATGGTTGCTGCCTCCCCCGACCGATACGATCGTTGCCCACCGCTGAGCATTAAATCTGAGACGAGATTGAAAACAATATCTACCAGACTGTGATTAGCTTTGTTATGAGTTCTGCAGGAAGCTCTTCAAGTACTCTTGGTTATCTCAGAAAGAAATAACGGTTTTTGACTAGGGGAATTAGGCTTGTAAAAAGGCACATGTAGAAATATTTCCATTTTTTTTTGTCTATTTTGACAGCAAAATCAGAATATTAGACACGTGAAGCACGTGCGATATTCAGGGGATATCTTCTTCTGCCAATTAAAACTGGAATAACGACCATATCGAATTGCACACGCCTTAATATTAATATTTTGGATGTAGGCTTCTATTTTGCTCAATCTTTATGGTTTCAACAAGCTGGAATATGTACATAAAAAAAGATTTTATAAAATAAGCGTTTAAGAACATAATACCTGCCTAAATATTATTCTTTTGGGCACTTAAGGCGCAAGGATGGGCAAGGCATTCTCCATACAAACTCTGTGCACGTTCTATTCGTAGGTTTTGGCACTGACGATTGTAATATTTTTTTGGGTGTAAATATTAGATATGCGAAGAAAGTGATGTGGAAATTTTCAAATATTTCAAAAAAATGAAAAATGAAAAAAATTAAAAATAATGTCAATGAAAAAAAAATTAAATCACGAAATAGCTAACAGAAAAATAAGCATACTGACCAAAAATCATAACTTTAATGCAAACACAAACCAAGAAAATCCTGCACAAAGTTTGTATGGAGAGAGCTTGCCTTACCCCTCCTCTTAAACAGCTACTAAGAATCGAATGTACACCTATAGTTCCGTGTTAGTGGCATATTGTGCGGTTGCATCCTGTTTTACCGGCACCGCACAGAATTTTAACCAGATTGACGCCGCCAGTTTATGCGTTCCTGTTACCTTACTTTATTTACCTACGCCTTTATGACGGAAGACGGAAGCTTTCATTTGAATAAGACGTAAAAGCAAAATGGACCGGCTCCTTGTCTTTGTTTTGGGGATGTTAACCATATGATAACAAATAAGACGCGTCTTCGTGGACGAGTTTATTGCTCTTATGGATTTTACTCGCGTTACTGGTTCGGTACTACTTGTTTCATTACTAAACATACTTGTGCTCGCCTTACCCTAAGAAAGACCGAAGTGCATTTTAATACTCATGAATTTGTATAAAAAGTATAGAACAACGTTTTGTTTGCTCTGGAGTGTACGATTATATACAATAAACAATTTTCATAGTGTCAAAACTTAACTGGCGAATATATGTAAGGGTCCATTTCCACCAATTGTTACAGCTCGCCTCACTCATTCATATTACCTTGTTTTCACAAATTGATGTCACGTGATACTCACGAACTGATTTCTCGAATTATTCTAGCTTATACAAGATTATTCTAGGAAAGGGGGCATTTTGCGCAAATGGAAAGCCAATTTATGAAAGCTTGTTACATAAGTTTCTTAAAATATCACGCCGTTAGCCTGCGAATGTCAAAATACGTTTTGTATGGAAAGCGTCCCACCTTAAATAACAAGTATAGTATGAGTGCACTATGGGAGGTAAACTGCAGTGACTAGTGAAAATGAGCCCTTAGAGGGGTTTGAACCATGTCAGTAGGCAATCAATAACCAAAACAAATCAACGTGACAAAATCACATTTCGTTCTCTAATTTGATTCCTATAATTTATGAATCAATAACATTTTGAATTTGTATTCATTGTTGCCATTACGTGCTTCGAAGTTTTACGAGCCTGTGGCGGAAGAAATGCACAATAATATTTTCTCCTTGCATACTTTATTTGCTGTAGGTTTAATGCCGGTACGTCTGTTTGTATTGGACTACGAGTAAATTTAAATTGAATGAATATCCGTTAAACTTTTTTTCTGCAAGAATCCTCAAGTCACTAAAGGGTTAGCAACGCGTTTGTGATTCTTCTGAGATAGCTGGCGTACATAGGCAACGGTGTCTGCCTACCATTAGGCCGTCTCAATCAGGTACTTATTCAGAGTTCTAAAAGTGCAGAAGCAAGACATTATAGACTTTACCAACAATCCTCAATTATCCTCACATAGGTACTTTGTATCATAATGTGCATACTTCCGCAACTAGTGACCCAATTGCACGGCATTGTATACAGGCTTATTTTCTGCACGACAAGTATGGACGAATAAATTAAAGAGCGTTAATGCCTATGCGGTCAGGATATTTATTTGTGAGATGAGCACGAATATTATTTGTTCGGTCTTGGATGTTTTCTATGTATTTAAGTACCATCTATTTATCTATATAAGTATGTATATCGTCGGTTAGTATACCCATATACAAGCTTTGCTTAGTTTGGGACTTTGTTGATTTGTGTAAGATTGTCCACAAATATTTATTTTTATTTATTTATTCAAAGTAGCAGTTCTTCGAAATCAAATACTGTTGTAGATGGCGTCACTAATATTACTTCAGTTGCCAAGCGCATGGTATTACTTAGACCTTAGACCTTTACATATCATTATCAGACTACCATCATGAATAAGGCCTTTTTATTAAAATAGCGTTAATATGAAATCACTCGACGGTCCCATCGGAAGACCAGCGCTGTGGCGATTGTTCGCATTATTCTGAGATGAGTGAGATGGAACCGTTTCGTGACAACACAACATTATACTCGCTTTGTTATTATGCTGTGTAAATTGTTAGTTGTTTTGTCTCGAATAATTATTTCTTATATTTCTTCCTTATGAGTCTTACGAATTAATGGCGTGATGCGAGCGAGCTGACAGAGACCTCACTGAAGTGACGTTACTTTTACCTACACCAGACTTTTTATATCAAAGGTACACGAGGAAGGCACATACCTCTTTTGAAAGACCTACGTCACCTTCGAAGACGGCAGTGCCCTTGATTTATTCATCCATGTAACAAGTTATGCATAAGCTATGACGATGTAGATACAGAAAATTGCACCGACGCTCACGGTTTGCGGTGCGCTGGCGTTTATTGGTACTTGTAATGTGTAACAATTTTCTGTATATTTGATGTAACAAACTACCAAAATGATTTCTTAAAACATTTTTAGAAGATCATTTAAGCTAGGATGCACCCCGTACCGACCTTGCTATAGGCACCTATATGTAAAGATATCTTTCCTTATTTAAAAATAATCCGGACAAAGCGAAATTGTTCAAAACATTATTAAAATACAGCTAGGGTCATGGCCGATGAAAACGTGTTCACTTCATACGGATTTTCCATAGAAACAAATCAACAGTTTCAAAATCAGACTGTAGGTACATACATACATATCTACATGCATGAGCTCACGCCTGTACTCCCAAAAGGGGTAGGCAGAGCATATTAAATTAATTTCAGTACCACTTTTAGCAATCGTATTTTTAAAGATGGAGAAAATGTGATGTTGCAGTGATAGGTTGCTAGCCCATCGCACACAACACTCTTCAACCTGGTTCCCATAGTCGACTCTTACGACACCCACGGGAAGAAAGGGGAAAGTGCTATTCTAACCAGGCACCACACGGGTAAAATCAGTCTATGATATGTTAAAATAATAAGTAGGTAAGTAACTAACTTCAAGAGGTGTACCTATCTCATAAAATATACATTAATCGTCACTCTGGCACGAGATTGAACAGCGTACTGTATACTTTTTTCGCGAAAGATAAAACCTCCTTGCAGCGGGTAATTCTTTATCCAACCCCGACTTTACCCATTTAAGAAGCTTTTGAGTGTGTTGCTAGTTAATTAAGTAACAAAGAGATGGCGTCTGTTACGTTCGCTGCAGCGGGCCGGGCGCACCACCATTAGCCAGAGGCGCCGCGATGCGTGACTCTTTATGGCCCGTGACTTCACCCCTTCACCCCTTCGCCGATCCAACCCTGCTCTAAACGCGGACACGTGTACGAATTAATCGTGATTTTTCCCGATAAATCACACTCAAAAGACAAAGCATCCAATCGTAACAATTCAATTCCGCCTGGCTAATATATATTCAATTGAATTTTTCCAAGCAATTGGGATTACGGCTGGCCTGGGAATCGGCTGGGTGATTAAAAAACAGAGTTTGTTTACCTGTGGCGTATAAACAAGAGTTTTTTTGATCTGATGCGAATGAATATAAAAGTTTGGAGTTTCAGCGCTGAAACAAATAAAGTACAGTCAGCGTCATATAGTATGTAGCAGCCAAAGTACGTACTATATGACGCTGACTGTACATAGTAAACTAACGTTTACCTACGTTTACAAACTTTACCCAAAAAAAATTACGATTGAAATGGAGAGCTGGGGGCCGATTTTTGAGTGTCGAACGCTCGAATTTTCACTCGAGATCTGTCAAAAAAACTATGACGTTTTGACAGATGTCGAGTGAAAAGTCGAGCGTTCGAAACTCAAAAATCGGCACTCTGTAGCTACTTAACCCATTTTTTTTGCTTAAAACAAGCAGAAATGAGTCGTTTGGAAAACAATGTCGTACTGTGCAAAAACTGCAGCGATACTACAAATATATAGTAGAAGCTTTTGTATAAATTAGGTTGCCGTACAAGACATGGGTAGCATTTTGTATGGAAACCCATAAATCACGTGTTGCCCAGGGAACAAACAAATTCACTTTTGCGGCGGTATATATTTCCATTCCGGGTTGAATGTGTGAGTTAGGCGGCCGCGAATTCTTCATTATGCCGATTTAGTGTGGGCCGACACGCTTTATGGCAGCAATACACGGTTATAATATTTGCATACGTTCATTCGCACTCGTCCGTGGCCATTACCTTTCCATTTGGTAAATAATTTAGGAGCCCTCTAGGAGCCGGCCAAATATTAAAAGTGATGGTTCCCCGAGGTTTAATATTAGACTCCCCTCGTATTAAATTTTCTGTCACGCGAAATTCCCAAATGCATACGCCAGATATTTTTTGCACATGTTCATATTCTCTCCTTTGTCCGCCATTCGATACAGAATGTCACTAGCAGCGTAATTTCAATGTTCTCAGAATTTCAAAATCGCTTTTGGCTTTTTGCGGGAAAATTTAATGGCTCTATTGAACTCTATTACGCGATTGCTATTTTTATTTGACGCCATTATATTGGGGTATTGTTATACAAAATGCGCGTGCATTGTTATTGCTGCTTGGGTATATTCGCATTTGGTGGCTGTTGCTCCACATGCAAAATCGAGTTTTCCTCGCCTTTTTTAATTATTAAGTAAAGTTGGGATTTTCACTAACTTTAAAAAAAATGTGATGTTATCTTTAAATGCGTGTCTATCAACGTTGCTTATTTTTGAGGATAACATAATATCAATGCAAAATCCTTCATCAGGAACCCCGTTTACTTATACTAAATCATTACGTCTAATTTATTATTTAAAACGAATTAAAGTCACTAACTAACGACTAAAGATAAAATCACCAAAGAGTCCGCCGACTCACGTATGAGGGTGCCGCATACAAATGTTAAGACGTAAGTCGTCATATGGCGTCATTTTATATTCATAGTACAATAGGATGCAACTTGCGCAGGGCGTTGAATAATGGAGCTCATTGTATATGCATCAAATTCACGGAACAAAACTAATCTAGAGCTCAGGGGCAATAAAAATGTCCCACCTCCGCCCGTCGCGTTAAAAATAGATGGGTACAAGGTGTAATCTCGACGAAGCTTATTATAAAAATTTCGCATCATGATCCTTCAAGAGTCGGGGCGAGCGCGACTGCAAGGCTTGATTCGCAATACTTCCTATCAACTCTCCTGAGAACCAGTGGAAGTCTGACCTCGGATCGCTTGCAGATATTACCAGTCTCAGTGTCAAGATATACTAGAGGTGAGTGGTGGTATGAGTCCGGACAGGCTATGATTCGCACAGCAGGGTAATGTGCGTTTATCCGCTCAAAGTAGCCGCGTCAAGATATCCTCTTTAAATAAATAATACGTCAGGATTTCGTGTTTTAGTTTTGCGAGATCCTTTTTAGACCCTACAAATGGCAGAATGAAGAAAAATGTTGGAGTAGATCCATATAGCAAATATATCTGAGCAACATTATGCCCATAATAAGCCATGATCACATATTTTTTAACACTTCAACTTGACTTTCGAACTAGATTGTACTTAGTACTTTGTGTTGTTGTAGATTGTAATCAGAATCAATTGCAGTAAAATGGATTCAATAAAATGGCAGTCTAAATTCATTCCTCGTTTTTAATTTACCATTTTTGAATATTCCAGCATACTGTGTCGCTATTGGAGAGTATTAAGTTTGGTGTATAGTATCTGCATTATTGCCGAGACACGGAAAGTAAGTGGTTGCCTGACGAGGTGATTGGCTTTTTTCAAACAATGTGAGGGAATAACACAGAGATATTTCACAAATTTTTGTGACGAGTGTACTTAATAAACACAGTGATAATATTTTGATTTAGCTGAAAGCACTATTTCGACGAATTCTTTCAAAAGCGGTATTGTTTACACATTGCCTTTTACACTCAACTTGGTTTTTAACGTAATAGTAACACAGTTAGTTAATTTAAATACCAAAATACCTATATGAAATTGTTACTCATTTAAACTTTTTACTCATTTTTCTTCTAATCATAGACAATGAGAATCAATGGCGTCAGTTACACGGTCAGTATTATCACGCGATACAGTATTGGTACCTATCTCTCTCACTTTCATGTAAGTGAGAGAGAGGCTAATGCCGTATCGCGTGATAATATTGACCGTGTACCCGATGCCAATAAAGAAAATTTAATAAAGGTGCACTGCACACACACGTTAAACGCGCGGTTTGTGGGTTTTCTTTGTAAAATACGATCCTTTCCGAGCAAGATTGAGAAAACACTTTTTTCTAGTAAAATGTGCCAATTATTGTTGAAGGTGTTAAATTGACTGACTTAGGTATACCACCATGGTACTTATGCAGGCAGGTGCCAACGCCAGTTTTTTTTAACAAGGGCATAAAACCATTATTAATTTACTGAGTGTCACTAATGCTTAGATTATTGAGAATTAACCGAGTTAGCTCCATTCAATTTGCAATGAGATTGGCTAAATCATTTAACACTAGACTTTCTCCAATCTTCCGCCGCTTTATTGAACGAGAGGTCGTCGACGGATCCCGATGCAAATGTAATAAATCTCCGCAACAATATGCGTTGATTATCAAAATGAAATCTTTTTGTTGGCCCAACTAATCAAGTTTATCGTTGATTTGAATCTTCATTTGTTTAAAAGGGTCTAAGATTAAGCCTGTTTACATTCGGTTTGATGTGATTAGGCTAATGAAGTTTTTTTAAATCCTTACGGCAGTTTAAGTCTCGGGTCGGCCTGGCGGCTGCGCGCCCTTACCTGCCCTTGCAGCCTACTTAAGACGTGTTCCGCCCTACGCGGCCGGTAAACGGGCAAATATGTTCTGACATCCCCCGTCTTGGGATAACAGGGACATTGTTTGTTCTTCGTATTTTTGCAAAGCCCCGCAATAAAACGTTTGCATTTTACATTTTTTGGGGGGCCATAAATAAAAGTACTCTTGTAAAATTGCATTTTAAGCATTTCTAAAAGCGTGCCGTCACCTTTACCCGGGAGGTCGGTGGGTTTTATATTGCAAGGGGATATTAAAGTTTCGGGTAACATGGGACGGTGCGTTTCTGCAATTGGAAATTTACGATCTACCTAATTTATCATAAGGCCAATGCAGATTTGTTGTGTAGGAGTAACAATTATTTTCACGTACAATTAAACGTCATCGTCAATTAATTTCGGTGCCTATTATTATGAAATTCTGCGTGTAAACAGCAAATACAAATGGACAAGCGGGTCTGCGAGCGGCCGCGTGCTGTTGGGGTTCAGGCAAAATTAAATTACGAGTTGACAAAATGAGTTACGCCCTTTTCTGTAGATTAACAAACAAAAACTGATGGCATGAGGGTCAGGGCTGCTAATGTTGTTAAAGGCAAATGACTCTATTCTTCGCGGACGCGTCGCTTCCCCGGCCGTTGTTAGCGCACAATGCTACAATTTGAAGTTCTTTGTTCTTGTCCGCTTCCGATTTAGTCGCTCTTTTATCGCCGGCCATTATATCGCTCGCAGCTTCGCTAATTCACTGAACGAGCGAGTTGCATCGGTAAACGTTGCTTCAAACCTGCATGTTCAGCGGTTCCGTTGTGTCCGTTACTTACTAAACTTTTTTATAGTATGTACAGTCAGCTGAAGAGAAAAAGGAGCTCTAGTACACAAAGTTTTGCGCCATTCTACATTAAATATGGCCTGTTTATTTTACGTAAGTACGCTAAATTACACGGTACGTTTGTTGATGGGGCACAATAGCTGCATGGTGGTTTTTTTATGGAAGTGAAGGTAAAAACATTATAGCAGATAGGTTCAGAGGTTGTCAGCCCAATATTTCACATAGATGTATTGGAGAGGGGGTCTGAGATGGCAGTTTTGGCTCGATGGTTTTAAGAATACATATTAGCAGCAGAATACATTAAGCTATGGGGATGAGGCGTTAAAAAGTAATTGTAAATTAAGTCGGAAATAATTATTTTATTATTTTAGTTCTTATGTTGATATATTTTGCGTTGTGCTGAATAAATCGATGTACAGTCGGAAAGCTTAGGAGTTACATTTAGTCAAAATGCAGTGACGTCCTGGCAGTTGTATTAAATAATCGATGTAAAAACTTCTAGCCATCAGCTGTATACCTGCTTTGGTTTCTGAATGAGCACTTCTATTTCGCTTGGCTTTTAGTTGTTTAGATTTGAAAATGTACCATAAACCGTAAAGCTTTCTAAACTCTACTAGAAAGTTATTACAAACTATTAAAGTTCATTTGATGCAACTATAGTGCACTTAACCTTATAACCCAGTTCTCAGAAATCTCTGACGTCACAGTAAGCGCCCTCGAGCAAACAGCAGGCGCGCGAGGAGAGCGGTCAGGTCAGGCGTAATCCTTTATTACCGCGCGGGATGAGCGGTGTCCCACTCGTAAGCGCATTACCCGAATTAACAATTAGTCATGCCTGCGTCTGCCTACGAAGTTTGCGCAAATTTACATAACAATAAAGCCGGGGGTTCGAACGGCTATGGCGATTTTTAAATTAATTGGATCGCGAACCGTGGAAAATTCCTAATCCCCCGCACGCTGGTCGCGGTCAGCGTCGTGCGAACCCACTGCTGACGCTGTGCTGTTCTTTTTAAATGGGAAATATAATAAAAATAAACGCTTTGAAGTGGTTTAATAAATCTACTAGATTATAACCGCATTAAACGTCGCAACTTTCACATTTTATCACAATCTTAAGACTTGAAACCATTTAGGATAGTTTTTTTAGTGTCCCTATCCGTTATTACTGAAAAGCGGTATTCATTTTCTAAGAGTTTACTCTACGAGAGGCGAGTAAAAATTTTCTAAATATTTATCAATTATGACTGGCCTTGACAGCATGACTTTTAAGCATTTAATATTTATAATCCTAATCTTCATTTAGAAAAGGTAAAATCTTGTCCTTGTACTATAATTTGTGATTAGAGAGAACTAATGTGTTTTAACAAAGCACCTGAAACGTCTTAAATGTTATATTTGACGTTTTTTGCACTACTTACACAAAGAAAGAGTGTTTGTTACTTTTCTGCTAGCTTATCGCAGCCCCGGAAACCCACGGTTTTAGTTTTAGTGACCTCACGAAGACAGCATATCTCATAATAGTCGTAATGGATGCAAAAAGCAGTCCATCCAGCACAGCGCTCGGGGTCTGTTATGCGATCAACAACCTGTTCTTACTCACCTCACCAGTAACGCCTAGTTTAAATTGACCCTGAGACTCCCAACAACTATGCGTGATCGGAGGTCAGATAACTGGCTCTGCTTAGGTGTTGTAGAAGCTTGTGAATAATAGTCCTGGAATTAGACGTAGTTTTACGGTAGTAGCTGGTATTAGTGTCCTCGTAAATCGAGAACTTTCAGAAGCGTAGCGTCACTGTAAATTTAAAGGATGAAGCAGAAGACGGTTTTTGCACTTCTCTTTGTTTGTGAGTTCAAATTACCTAATTTTGAAGGTTTTAGATTTTATTATTAATAGCTTTAATGGAGGGATATGGACAAAAAAAAGCGAAAAGGGGGAGGATGCATTTGTGCCAAAAGTGAAATAAATATTGAGAAAAGGTGTGTGGATCCCCGTTTTACGTGAGTAATTCTTTACCACACACTACTCCACGCAAAAATGTAGTCAGGTCATTGCCAGATTTAGGTTTTTGCACATAAGTTACATGCATATAAGCCGGTAACTATTGACCACCGGTGGGACGAGATTTGTTTTTTTTTTTCAACTGGCATTTAAGGTGAGATTCCCAGAATGTCCGAGACGTTGAGGGGATACTTTCCGTTACTGTGTCCTGGGATCTCAGAAAATAGATTTATATTTACAAACTAGCATTGCTCCTAATTATAGCGTTTCCTTGTGTGTTACATAGGTATACCTACTTATTTGCACTACAACGTAATTACTGATATAGTTCGTCGGCAGGGTAAGCTTTGCAGAAACTATAATTACAGTAGGTACGCTACCCCCCGTCTAGCCCGTATAGTCCATAAAGTGTAGGGTGATTGCGAAGACCTTAAGTCATTTCACTAAGGTATATATTCGAGTAGGTGGTCATGCTACTTTTAACACGGCACAGTCACAGTAGACATGAAAGAATCAGTAAGTACCGCCATTTCGTAAATCTGTTAAAATGGTTTTATTATATATATACGAGTGTTTTCACGCATAACAAAAAAAAAACACATATAACATAAAATACTCAGAAAATCTCTGCCGATGGAATCGGTGCACAATTGAAAGTTGGATAACTAAATCGACACAATCTTATCCTACCCTCCTTAAATGTTTACTATAGCCAGTCATAAAATCCCTAAATAAAATACGTAGGTTGAACACACAAAACCAGTTGCCTACTGTCATGGCGTCGATACCGAACAACGTCTCTTAACAAGTATTGATTGACGAAATCATCATTAATTTGATGGAAAGCCTTAGTTAAAGAAGAAGAAAAAGAATACGTAGGTTTTTGCTTTGCATAACACACATTTCAATATACCTACTTATTGAATGAGGAAATAAAATTGAGCTAACTCCTTTAATTTGCTCTACGGCACAATTTTCTTCCGTAAGAGATTTACATGCTAAGGCTACGGCATAAAACTTCGTCGTGGCAAAATTGCGCCTTGAAAGAGCTTCTCTCCACCTCAATCATAGTGTTTCATACAAGTCCATTTTTGCAACTTGACTGGACATAGTTGTTTTAGTTAAGTCCTTATTTGTTATTCCATAATTTTTATAACTGTATTTTAGTTGTTTTAATGTAAATTAATTTAGTTTTTAGTTGGATTTCGTGTTCTAATGTTTATCGCATTTTTGTGCTAAAGTATTTGCGCTACTGTTTATTACATGCACACTGCGGTAATAGTTCTTGCCTAGCCGTAATTATTAAATGGAGACGAAGTCCGCTCGCGGCGGGCGGCGTGAAATGGCCATTACATGCTCCACAGTATTTCAACACTAGGAATTTCGCGCTATTCTTTACTGTCCCCTTTGTTATTAGTAATGAATTATGTGTTATGAAATAGTGGTTGGCTTTAATGTCATTTTTGCGGGTACTAATCAATTAAAAAGAGATTCCTTGAAGTAAAACTTCGTTGTGCTATCTTTAGCTTAATTGAGACAACTCTCAGCGACGTATGATGTTCACTAGATATAAGTACTGATAGCGATGGGTAACTTACTCTGCAAGAATACAAACTTACTTTAGGTTAAAAAAAAACTTGTAGCCTAATACATTTATAAATGTATTTGTTACAATTTATTTTTGAATATTTCATGAAAGTAGCAACATACTATAAAGTGCAAAATATTTAATGTCACACCTGGCCATAAAGCGCCCATTATCGCACGCTCCGCGCGCGTAAAAACCCATTTCCTGGCCAGGGGGTGACATAAAGTTTTGTACTTAACACGGGCGGTAATAAAGAAAGCCTCAGATCGCATATTTATCGCCCTTGCCTTCGGCTCGGGCGTCAAATACCTGCGATCTGAGACATTCTTGGTTTTACCGCCCTTGTTAAGTAATGTACTATTCTCGAGTTTCTGAAATAGTGCCTCTGATTAAAGTTCACGACAAATGTTGTTTTCCGTTGCACTGTTTCATCCATGCTGTACAAGTCCTACCCTAAAACTACCTACAGTGCAACCAGTTAGTGAACATGGTACATCCAATAATGAATTCTGTATATGCTGCAATATTGTTCTATCCCATTTCCACTATGGGACGAAGTTGGGCCGGCGTTTGACAAATCCTCCTGCCGGTTTATGATGCAATCTGGAATGTAATCTTCGGACCGCTTTCTGAGACAAACTACTCCTAACTTGTCAAGCGGTAGTTCTCGCTTACAATGCAATTGCTTCGTAAATTCGGATGTGAGAATATGTACGTGCGTTGGGTGTAACAAATTACTGATTGCAGAATGTAATCCGGTATTCCGGCAGCTTGAATGATTAAGGGCTGTTTAAATATATTTTGTTTTTTTCTCATCCCTACGGAAAGCAATGCACGAAGTTAGGTAAATTATCAGTACCCGGGACTACCCCGATTGTTGGTACCTTTAACTTAAACTATCGGAATTAAGGTGTCAAGTATTGAAACTTTTACGTTAGTCCTTAAATAAATATCCTATTTGTTGCATCTCTCTGATTTCACTTTTATAAACTTAAACATTAAAACTAGGTATATACAAGATTCTAAGTACCTATAATTATCTAATGTATTAAGCCGCCAGGACACAAGAAAACTTAATTAGATAGGTACCTGTCGTGTAAATATTTCACAAAACTGACGGTTTTTTTTGTGCTGTCATTATATTTCCAGATCACAATTATTATTTTCCCATAAATCTTTTCCAACATGTAGGTACGTAACGTGTTGACGTCACTTTGTTTTAACGAACTAACAGCTAGAATTACCAGCACGCGACGGAATCTCTAAATAAGTCTAAGGTCACACCGACTTCATTTCCTTCATCAGTTATTCATCAATATCGAAACCAATTTCAAACGTCCCACGAAGGGTGTCATTAGCAATTCGTAGCAAATAATACCCAACAGTAGTAATCAAGCGATTCGTTATGAAAAATCACATTTCGGCAGGCGAGGCGGTGCCAAGCACAGATTTTGTTGGCAATGTATCGTGAAATTAGTTTAGTGGCACTATATAATTATGCCCCCCTTACATTTTACGGGCCCTTCGGCCGGTCGCCGAGCGACTAGCTCCCAGCGAGCCCCGGAGGGGCCGCCCCTCCTGTTATAGCGAAAACGTCAACCCAGTATGTCACGTGATGAATTGACACTATTTTAAACAATCTCTCTTAGCTTTTATTATGATAGCCGGCGACGTTTACACTCCTGTCGGCACACAATATCCATCAAGTTGGGTGTCAGGAATAAAACTTCAAACGTGAGAGATACATTTCATAGATTTATTATATAAAATCTTAACGCTACATTTGAATTTTAACTTAATACAGTATAGTAACATGTGAAATTTACAGAGCTACCTACTCGATTAGTACAGATAATAGTAATTAGTTATAATTATTGCGCAAGACATCCCGCAGGGGCGTCGTAGTTTGAGTAACCACTAAAATACTTAAGTACCGAATCTTAGCTAATATAATAAACGACGAAGCTCAGTTATTTTTAAGATTCTTTATATCTATGTCGATTTATGTATGTACATGATATGAGAAAAGTTCGAATATATTATAAAGTATCTGCAAAATTAAACCTTAAATGTCAAGCACCTATGAGTCTATAAGTCTACAACGGTGACTGATTTCTGCTTTAAAAAGCATACAAATCGAATAGTTGGCAAATATTTTCGCATCATACTTAAATGATAAAATATAAAACACAATATTCTTGGTATAAAATGTTAAAGGGCAGGTTGTTTGAACAATCATTTTAATAGGTACCGCTAAAGACTCGCTAAATAAAATAAGTAGTCAGATCTATGACAAGGGTCTTCAGAATGTTGTCTAAAGTTATTTTACTTGGACGAGCTTGCAAGATGGTATAAGGCAAAACAAATGACTCGATATATTGTTACTGAATGTTTTATTCAAAGTCAAAATATTCTTTATTCAAATAGGCCTAGCAACAAGCACTTTTGAATCGTCAGTTATTGACAACATTTTAACGGAATTCGATCAGAGGCGGTTGAAACAACGCGCCCAGGAATAAATGCGAAATATAACATCAGTTCACTCTTCGATGCGTATTCTTCTATGTTCTACTATTTAGAATTTGTTTCTACTACGCCTACTCTTTTCTACCTACTATTTCATGTCATGTCAACACAAAGATTCGTCAGGAATGAGCATGAGAGTCAAGTAAACCTAGAAGCGACTGTAATGGCAGTGGTACTAGTATTCTACTCGCTATGGCATCGTGGCAGCGGAAAAAACCTTAATCGTGGCATTCCCTCAATATATCTCTAGAAAAAATATGTATGATATCATTTTGTAAAATGCAATTCGTTTGTAAATTTGTAATCCACCGCTACCTATGTAAAATAAGATGATTGTTAAATATATACAAGCTCTTAGGTAGGTACAATAAATGTTTGATATGGTGACTAAGGTCCCAGTAAGTACAGTTAGCGTCATATAGTATGTAGCATAGCATCCAAAGAGACCAAATAGTTCGGTACACCATACCGAACCGCACCGCGCGCACGCATCGCGCGTATCGGTATTTTGTACGGTGTACCGAACTATTTGGCCACTTTGGCTGCTACAGTTTGTAGTATATGACGCTGACTATACTAGTGACGATGATACTTGTAGCTCACATGGAGTCATAATGGAGTAGACGTCAGGGCTTGCGATGAGTACGGAACATATGTTTAACAGCTCTCTCAGTCACATTTAATGGTCCATATGAGATAGGGCCAATTTTGGGATTTTGAATCGACGTCGGCAGTAGGTTAGGTATCCTCAAAACCTTACAGACAACTTTCAAGAGGCATAAATTGGCATACACGTCTGCCATATGCGGAAGTTATACAATGAACATTATCGGGTTTGACTAAAAGTTAACAAAAGTCACTATGAGTTCCTTTTGAACTTCGTCCGCAAGTCGTAATGAGGTTCGAACGATTGAACATTTAAAGCACAATGTGCTATTTATTACTAAGGGTCACACTTCACAATGCGTCATTTCAAGCGCGGTTCAAACTTACGGCCTTCGTGTGGTGCATCAAATGGCACGTCGTAGACAGTGACCCTATAAAAGTGAAAATAAGAGAGACAACAATTACAGTGGCCTGTCTCATCGCGAACTCTAACGTTTACTCGTCACTGATTCGGATCGATTTTGTACAAAAATATGCAGAGATAAATTCTTAAAACACCGTCTACGTCATAATGTATTAAAATTACTTCTAATATTAATCTTTGATCCGTAAATATCAGAAAAAACTTTGTTGACATTTAGTATCTGAATTATTGCTGCTAGAGTTCGATATAATATAACATTGTATTAAGCTATACTGTGGAGTAAATTACAATTAGGTACAATTTCAATTACTGTGGAATTAATATTGTTTAAATGTTGGCTAATCTGAATACCTATAAACGATTTCGTTAAAACAAATTAAAGTCCCATCTAAACTTTAAATCATTAAAGCAATTACACCGAAACATATCTATGACAATGCTAAAATAATGTGACAACAGCGATTTACTTCATTACCCGATCAATACTTTAAAATTACTTTCTAAACATGTTTCTTATATATCACAGGCTTAAATTATACTCATTACATTTAGGGACGTGCATACTATACGTACGTACACTTATATTAATACAGTCGAACCAAATTAGGTAACTATTTACACAAAATAGGGGAAAAATAATGAGGCGAACCCTCCCACAACCCTCAGAGATTTGAAGCTAGCGCGTCGGTCCCGTGCGTATCTACCCTGCTATTTAAAAAGGACGGTCGTACTGTGCGAACCACAATGTAACGGCCCTTTTTAAATAGTTTGGTTAATACTGCACCTGTACTCTTTTCGTTTGCTTTGCATTTCAATGGCACCGTCCAGCGCCTAATGCATTGAATTGTAAAATCGTTAAGCGCACTGCGATTGTCAATTTCTTACAAACACAGGTTTATAAAACAGCTGTTTTGCATAGGCGAGTGAACACTTTACGATACCACAAATTACATAGAACATTACTGACATACATACTTATAAAAGTTGTAACTACGGTGGGCTGTTTTAAGTACGTAGTTTGAATAAGTAAACATGGGAAAATACAGCATTTGCGTTGCATTGGCGTATGTCAGCGCCATTTTTACGATTACGGGCTGCTTGCCTGCTTGTAACAACTCGCCCCAAGTATCGATCGACAATATAATTTACAAGCTCGTATTTTACTTGAGTACTTATATTTCTTTACAGCTGAAAATTAGGCATTACTCTTTATAACCTGATTTATTATTCAAATTTACGAGCCTGCAAACAATAATTCAACCGACGACCATACACGTCACTATTTCAAATAACCTAGTATTAATGAAGCTATAAATAAACTACAGGTATCTAAGGACACAAATAATAATAAATACTCTGAATATCCACTACATCAATGAACGGCAGGTAGCAGTCAATAAATATAATTGCGTAATACTTATACGAGTAGGCAATTATCAAAATTAATTCCATTTCCGTAATGTAACAATTTTTCTATTCTCTTATCCACCGAACAAAGCATACTTATAATAATGAGAATTTTGATCTCTAAATCTTTTTACAATCCATTTTCCAACAAGCGAAGCGCGACGCGCCTATTTCGTTCGATTTAATTTTAATAATCATAATCAAAAAATGTCCACATAAATTTCGAGTGTGTAATCACCTTCTCATGTTACCGGCTGCGTCGGTCGGCACTGTCCTTAACGTTAATATCAATATGTCTTTAGAAAAGCTAGAGGGAGTCACTTGGTTGGGTCACAGGTCGCTACGGGCACTAGTGGTCACTGGGGGCACTAGTGGGGCACTCACGACAGGATGAAGTGGCTGAGGCCGGCAGACACGTAGGGCACCGGAATGGCCCCCGCGTAGTAGTTCACCGATTGAAACATGAGATAGGCGATGTTTAGAAGCTATCACACGATCTCGTTCGGGTGTGTGTTCTGATTCGAGTCGTTCAGTCTCGCGCATTGCTGGAACGGAAAATAAAAGTTACTTTATTCTGCAAAACGTCGAGTGCACATTTAAATTCAGGAGATAGAAAAAACCGGCCAAGTGCGAGTCAGACTTCGCAGTCGGAGGCGGTACGATATGATGAGCAAGCTGTCAAATGTCAGTGTCAACTGTCAGTCGAGGCAGTACCGCTTTTTACTGAGCCCTTATATTTAAATTATTGCTTCCTGACTGGCGCGGGATGCGCGGTAGCGGGGTGATGCGAAGGCAGTACTGCTTTGCTTTTGCGCATGATATTACTACTGCGCAAATGTAATACTGACAGTATTTCGTCAAGTGAAAATCTTTGCGACGTCAGTAAGTTTACGTCAAAGAAGAAAATGTCACATATCGATCCCGCCCCGCCAAGTCAGGAAGTAGCCTTAGGGTTCCGAAGCAACTGCAAAATTAAGTTGGTTTGTTTTCGTGCCCCATTTAGCTGTATGGGAACCCTCCTTAAAACATTTAAAAATAAGTGTTGACTATTTGTATGGCTTTGGGGCACCTAGATACAAACTGTGAAAAATGTAAGACTTTAGCTCCAATCGTTTGGCTATGAAACCTGCGAAAACGGACGCGTGAGTGACAGCAATAGGGTTCCATTTGGACCCTTCGGGTACGGAACTCCAATAAATAATAATAAAATAACTAAGTACTGGTTAAAGTTTTCTCACCTCCTGTTTCCGCTCCCAAGTTTTCATCGCAGTTTTATACTTCTCAAACTCGTGGCACCAATTAGAATAAATCTTTTGATACTCGTTACTCTTCTCAGGAGGCGAACATCTGAAAAATAGGCATATGTTTACAAACTTCACATATTTACTCTCAATACAGACAACCTTTTTTTATTAAAAGTCAAATCGTCAACGTTAAGCTGTTTGGCGATGCAATATTTGCACTTCTTCTTACGTTTCTGTTAGACTGGGGACAGCCCCTAAGATAAATCGATCGGTTCTTATCTTTCTGTCTATGGTATTGCAAGATATTTTTCTGAATCTACGAAACTAACAATTATATATACGTTAACATCGGCTGACGGATATTTAATTAATTGACACGTATACTAAAACACTATGTATCCAGGATATGTACAACATCGTACCGAGAATCTAAGTTGCGGTTACCTGATGTATTTTTACACCCTGGACTTATGGCATTGGGTTAGGTCCTGGAACACTTATAACCACTTATCAAAATAACTAAAACAGTACACTTGTAAAGCCTTTTTTTTGCTACGCCGGTGGAAAACCAGCTGACAGCCCACCTGATGGCAAGTCGTCGGTCGCTTATGGCTGCTTGCAACACTAGAGGCGCAGGTCGCGCGTTGCCGGTCCGTGATAAACTTTACCTGTGGATGTCTACGGTGACGTTGTAAGAGCAGAGCAGCGTGCCGCCGAGCCAGCAGTCGGAGCTGCCCGCGTCCCTCTCGCTCACCGCCACGATCAGAAGCCAGTGCACAGTGCTCAGAAGTCTCTATGTACTTGTCACGTTGTTACCTGTGGATGTCGACGCTGACGTTGTAAGAGCAGAGCAGCGAGCTGCCGAGCCAGCAGTCGTAGCGGCCCGCGTCGCTCTCACTCACCGCCACGATCAGGAGCCAGTGTTCAGACGTCTCTATGTACTTGTCACGTTGTTACCTGTGGATGTCGACGGTGACGTTGTAAGAGCAGAGCAGCGAGCCGCCGAGCCAGCAGTCGTAGCGGCCCGCGTCCCTCTCGCTCACCGCCACGATCAGGAGCCAGTGTTCAGACTTCTCTATGTACTTGTCACGTTGTTACCTGTGGATGTCGACGGTGACGTTGTAAGAGCAGAGCAGCGAGCCGCCGAGCCAGCAGTCGTAGCGGCCCGCGTCCCTCTCGCTCACCGCCACGATCAGGAGCCAGTGTTCAGACTTCTCTATGTACTTGTCACGTTGTTACCTGTGGATGTCGACGGTAACGTTGTAAGAGCAGAGCAGCGAGCCGCCGAGCCAGCAGTCGTAGCGACCCGCGTCGCTCTCGCTCACCGCCACGATCAGGAGCCCGTGCTCGGACGTCTCTATGTACTTCTCCGGTTTGCTGAAAATATATTGCCTGGGTTATTATTTCATATTCATAAAACTTAACAGATCTCTGTCAGTTAATCGTATGTCGCACATAAGCCGTTAACTATTGCCCACAGGAAGGACTACTTTTGGTTTTTAAACTTATGCACGCTCGAAAACGTCAATGAATTACCACCTTCTTGATGTGTCAAAGTAACGTTAGATAGATCTGTTATTTACCAAACTAATGATATTGGGTACCTAATCACGCCTGTAATATCCACTCTAAGAAAAAAGGATACAAAGCGAGGAAATATGTATAGCAACGCTTTCACTCATGTTACTATTAAATCAGACAGAATGAAATCCGAGGGAGCGTTTCGAATTTATCAGGGTAATGTTTCCTTTCCGGTCCGATATTCTTACTGACGGCGCTCCAATACTACGTAAATAAACTCAAAAAGGATCAATTGGTCATTATTTTCTTGGTTGTAGCGATCCGGCCAAACGGCCCGATTTTCGGAGTCAATTAAATATAATAGCCCCAATATCAATTGCACGAACCGCAGCGTTCCCTTTGCATCGTAATTACTCGGAAGTGCGATAGCAGCAGATTTGGGAACACTTTAATTAATGTTGTTAGACGCGTGTTCAGTTCAAGTGTTTTCAGAATAATTTTCTGTTCGTAAGCAAATGGAAGATAGCGGAGAATTAGGGTTGCATTTAATTAAAGCACAGTTTATTTAACGATTTGTTTTGACGGTGCGCCGTCGGTGTGGAAATTCGTACGTAAACTCCAACACTCTTGTTTTAGGGTTCACTTTGAATATGGATAAATTACAGCTATAACAAAGTATTTTCTATTTACTAGCTTTATATTTATTAGCGTATACAAAAACGAGTTTTATTGAGACAGTTTTGAGACATAGAAGTTGCTTAAGACTAACCCATAAAATTCAGATTCAGATTCAGATTCAGATAATTTTATTGATAAAAGTATAAATACATTTTACAAGTCAAATTGGCATAAGTAAATTATTTACATTACATTAATAATGGAATGGAATGAGATAATAATTATTCAAATAATTATTATCTCATTCCATGCATATAATGGGATATCTCACAAGGCATTACAATACGAAAAAACGCGTATTGAAAGAGTAAATAAATAAATAAAGTAGTATTTTAATTAATATTACAAGTGAAATATTTAGGTTATCAAATATGCTTGTTTATAGGTTCTAGCTAGATAAGAATATGGACTAAATAATCGCCTGGTCATCGGAGCATTCCTTTCCCAAACTGCTTAGAGCGACTGATCAGCACTTACTTGAACGTAATCGGATGCCGTCCCTTCTCCCTCGAGTAGTGGTACCAAGTGATAGCTCGGGGCTGCAGGACCTCAGGCATCTTGATGAAGCTGCCGAGATGCAGGCTCTGGCCCCAAGTGGCCGACACACTCTTGCGTGCGATCGACGAGTCACAGATATCGGCTGTTTCGTTGGCCACGTCTTGAATTAACCTGTATGAAAAAATATGGCTTAGTTGGTGATACTTGCAACTCGCAAGTGTGATAAGGCCCTAAGTAGAAAGAAGTTGAGAAGTCATGTAAGACAGGATGCGATTTAGAAATGTTTAGGTTTAACCCTTCTTTGCATAATGATGGAAATTTCCATCATATCAAAAAATAGAGATATTATGTAAAACTTACCTCATATATATTTATTTTATTTTTACCGTAATGTGGAGGTCAACTGACATTATCGTGATTTATATCAAAAATAAATAAAAAATCATGCAAAGAAGGGTTAACATAGAAATGATCATCAAGATCATGTCGATGATAGTAGGTCATAAATCAAAGGAAATCTAATTTCGGCTAAAACTGACATTCTAATGTACCGACAAAAAATGTGAATTTTGGCAAGAACGAGGAAGGAAAGATATCTGGAAAGGCGGAAAACATGCATGTAATTTCAGGAATGCGCGACATTTTGACGGGCAGTACGCATGTTCTCAGGTAAATCTTTGACAGATTTCAATACATGTAAAACATAAGTAAATTAAGATGCGAAGATTATAGGAGCAGGATTGCTTGTGATTTCAAGCCGATAGACTCTCGTGGTTAGTAGGTAGTCATGAAACTAAAAGTTATTTTTATTATTTTAACTAAATAGTTTTTTCCCGCGACTTCGCCCGCGTGGAACTCGTATTGTCGCGATCGAATTTAATTCCTACTTTTTATACCAGGCGCTTACCTAGTTATCGCTCTTCCATACAAAATACCACTCCTTAAGGAATGATTTCCGGGACAAAAAGTATCCTGTCCTTCCCCGGGACTCAAACTATCTCCATGCCAAGTTTCATCTAAATCGGTTCAGCGGTTTAAGCGTGTAAAAGTAACAGACAGACAGACCGACAGACAGACACATTTATAATATTAGTATGGATAGTATAGCAAGGATTTTACCCAGGCGTGTATTCCCTGCAGACGGCGGCATCACGGTCCCAGCCGCAATACGGGTCGCGCGCGCACCTCACGCAGGCGTCGTAGCGGCGCGCGCACAGCGCCAGCCGCAGCTGAAGCACGCGCCGGTCTGAAGCGGCGAACAGTGAGCCGTGTGCGCGGGAGAGGGCCATAGCCTGGAAACCATTTGTTATATAAAATCCATGCTTTAAGGCGAGGTATCCCGATTTCAAATGTCCAGCTATAACACGTTTGAGTTTGCAATTAACATCACGCTCTCTGCGGAAGCTCTGCGTGTTGTTTTCGTAAATCGCAACAAGTGAACCGCGAGGTAAGGTAAGACAGAGATTATTCAGCCGTTCAGTTTACATGACGGACATTTTCCACTATAAAAGATAACTCTATCAGTACGCTGTAGCAAGATCTACATCATATGACGACCGCTTTAGCTTAGTTGGTAGTGACCCTACCTACGAAGCTGGAGGTCCCGGGTTCGAATCCCGGCCGGGGCATTTATTTGTGTGATGAGCTCGAATATTTGTTCTTGGGTCTTGGATGTTTTCTATGTATTTAAGTATCTATTTATCTATATAAGTATGTATATCGCCGCTTAGTACCCATAGTACAAGCTTTGCTTAGTTTGGGACTAGGTTGATTTGTGTAAGATTTTCCACAAATATTTATTTATATATATATAGCGAGAAATCGGTGTAACTTGACGTTATATACCAAAGTTACGTGACTGACATGACGCTTCTGCCCCTCTAGTACAACATGCATTCCGTATCTACTCGCGCGCGAGATAAGCTACCTGTCACTTTTTGACACCATTAGTCAGACAGTGACAGGTAGCCTAGCTCGCGCGCGAGTAGAGACGAGATGCATGTTATGCTAGCCCCACTGGGTTGTGTAATGTTCACGCTTCTAAGTACATATTTCTAATTCGGTTGTTAGATTCACTTCCAAACAATTAATCAATCGAGTCAAAACGTCATGACATAATATCACAGTATCTCATAAAACGCAAATGTAAGCTTATAACTATTTGCGTTTACGTTCATGACTCGGGAACGACTACTTACGTCAAGAGAAATGGGCCACGTCGCCAATATCAATACTAGATTACTGCTACGTTACTGTCCTATAAAATTTAATAGGCTCTCGAGCTATGCTACCAGATACATAGGTAGCACCTAAACAGTAAACAGATTTTTCTATTATTAAATTCTAATAACGCACACACCTATAAATATTAAATGACTATTCCATTTATTCCACGCAGTAATAGTCGCATAAATCCCCAAAGATACTAGGCTAAAAAATTGTTATGATATTAGTTACCTGAATGGGTTCTCCAGGCGTAACGTCGAAAATATCCAGCAGAGCAGATTGGCTATCTCCGTTTCGGGTCCATTGAACTATCTTGTGAATTTTCCCTTCATCTATAACAAAAGTAATATTGTGTTACTGTTAGCGTACTTAGCTTCTATATAAGAAAAAGGAAAGCGTCATAAAACCGCCAGTTTATCTCGATACGTATTTTCATGAACACAGCTGACTACACTAACCCTTTCAATGGAATTGTAGTAATTGTAGAATGTTTATTTGATTATTAAGCGGTACTTTGTAATGTGTCTGACGTTTAGGGTTACGGTTAGGCATAGGTTTACTTTGATGTTGTGACTAAAAGGAATATATTGTGTTAGCTCACAAGGTTTACAAAGAAAACGTCAAGGTCCATTAATTTAGGGACAGATTAAGTAAATATCTCTTTCTGGCTGAGAAGAGGCTTAGATATGATATGAAGTAATGGAAGTGTTTTTGTGAAAATGTACCTAAGAGTTAAGAGTTTTCATTGCTTCTGTAGTCGATGCTATTCTTGGACGGTACAAATAAGGTTACCTATTCTTTGAGTTACCTATACATTAGAATAGGTATGTATTCTCATTCCGTGTGGTCTCGAGTTAGAATAGCATCACTGCCGTTTTACAAGACTGCCCAAAAAAAGGAGTGTAATGTTTTTTACACGACTGCCCAAAAAGGTGTGTAATGTTTTCAGGTTTCATGTATTAGTGGGAGATCTATTGCATCGCTCCCATACAGTACCTTGACCTTGAGTGTTCGTAAAAAAAATTACATCCTAGCAAGTGAGGTATCAAAATAAAGCATTTGAAGAGACGATTGCAAAAATATATATAATGTATATGTTTCAAGCAAAAAAAAGTTCGAAATAAAATAATAATTATAAAAATTAAAAACACGACTGCATTAAAAAGATAAAAACAAGTTTCCTAATAAAGAACTCAAGGAAATATATTTTGTTTGCAGTCGGGGGACCACATACAAGTAAAACCAAAATATAAGGTCCCACGACTGCAAACAAAATATATTTCCTTGAGTTCTTTATTAGGAAACTTGTTTTTATCTTTTTAATGCAGTCGTGTTTTTAATTTTTATAATTTTCTTTTTTTGTAAGAGTTGACAATGAAAACATAATCGGAGTAGTTTTGGGTGAAAAGTTAGCAACCTATCACTGCAGTACCACATTCTCTCCGCCTCAAACCTACAATGTTAGAAGTGACACTGAAGATTCAATTTCATATGCCTTTTGCGAAAACAGGCGAGGTTTCATGTATGTATTAGGTATGTTTTATGTAGGCATTATTATTACATATTATTATATTCTCCCTGGGGAATTATTTAATTAGTTATTTGGGAACCATCCGAATAATTTCGAAAAATTCATATGAAATATTTTCCTTTCATTACGATTTTCTGATGTATTGTTCCTGAAACAAAATATGTGAACCCAAGTGTTATTCAGAACAATGAGCTATAATCAACGCAGTCCAAATTTAAGGTCCCGTATCCCTCCATTTAAAACTTCACCTTCACGGTTTAATCAGCTTTCGGCGTAGTTTGACGACCTTTAACGTAAGGGTCGGCAAACACGACGAGTCACGAATCCGAATAGTATTCATTTCTCCACTTCCCTAACTACCGGCTAAATTATAAGGGCACGTCAAAATAAAGCCGCCAATTAAATTGACTCGTTAGTTGTTCTAACAATAGTCACGAAAGCGTTGTTAGCAACCATAGGTCACCTGTTTTACTCTTATAAAAAAATATTTACATAAACATTTCAATTGCTTTAAATGAGCTTTAACAGTCACGAGCTTCAATACAGAATTCACATCAATCAAAAAGTTGCTGACTTACTTAACAGAAATGCAGGTTTATTCAAAGTAATGTTTATGGACTTTCCTAGAATTGTACCATTGTTTCGAATCGTGATTCTATAAAATATACGTAACACGAGTTTGCCAACTGCTACATTCGGTATCGGCACCTGATTGCACAGAATGAGCGACAAGGGTTCGCCTTCATTGTAACGTTTCTACGTAAGGTCACAGTTCCCGCAGTCTCCTTTCAAAGAGGCCGAATCACGAGCGAATTAATATTCGGCCCACGAATCTTAATAGCTAATTGGATTACAGGCATGTACCAAAATTACCTAACCGGGTTACGCACAATAGTAGGTATAGGTACGTGTGCGGACCCGGCCGACCGCCTCAGACGATACGGCGGCGGCGGCAAAGCCTCGCATTGTTATTGTGTTTGTTAAGTTATAGTTGCCCTGCTATACACCAGTAATTGTATTAAGGCCGTTGTTCCATATGAATGGTAATGCGTACCGATGCTGATCGTGCCTAACAACAGCGCTGAGTTCCTTTTATTTGTATTATTGGCGCAAAAGGTTGTGTCAGCGAGACGCTTATCTTTAACGGGAGACAATCCTCGCTTTCTGCTCGAGTCTCGCTTATCTAAAACTGGCACTATTTGATTGTTATACTTGCTATTCGAAAGCTATTTTCAGTGGCAATACTCGATGAAATGGACTTCGTAGATAAAATAATTTAATATTAATGATAATTAATGTTAAATTACTAATAATAGACGACCGCATTAGCTTAGTTGGTTGTTAGAGACCCTGCCTAAGAAGCTGGAGGTCCCGGGTTCGAATCCCGGCCGGGGCATATATTTGTGTGTTGAGCACGAATATATGTTCTTGGGTCTTGGATGTTTTCTATGTATTTAAGTATCTATTTATCTATATAAAGTATGTATATTGTCGCTTAGTACCCAAAGTACAAGCTTTGCTTAGTTTGGGATTAGGTTGATTTGTGTAAGATTGTCCACAAATATTTATTTTTTAATTGACGTGCATAATTAATTGCGAACCTAACTGACATTTAAGTGATCACAATACGCCAACGAAATGCGAGTGGTATGTTTGACAAGTGAGGTGACGAGAGTCCATTAGGTATCACGGAGGCATTGATTGACACAAACAAGTAGGTGGCGGTAAATTATGTCGCGGGCGGGAGTGAAGGGCGGAAGGGGCTGTCACGACGACGTTTGCGTATACATAACACGCACCTTGCTGTACTTAAACGATGCTGTCAAGTTTTAGCTTTTAGCAAAGCAAAGTTACGCCCATGGTTTAGAAAAACTACTGAATAAAATAACGATACCAATACCATTAACATCATACTTTCGAGTTCGAGTTTCCTTTCAATATCAAAATCGTAACAAAATGTAACAAGACAGCGCCAAATGTTAAAACGGTTTTACGTCTTATTTTAGAAAAATATCTCTTATTTCAAGGGCATTTATTTGTGTGATGAGCACGAATATTTGTTCCTGTGTCTTGTGTGTTTTCTATGTATTTAAGTATCTATTTATCTATATAGGTAAGTATGTATATCTTCACTTAGTAACCATAGTACAAGCTTTGCTTTGTTTGGGACTAGGTTAATTTGTGCAACATTGACCACAAATATTTATTTATTATTTATTTACAATATACTACTCTTAATGACGCATAAAAGAAAAGAACTACCAACCCTACTATCGGATTTGGAAGCACTGAATTTGCTACCTCGTCAACGACATGACACATATCTATCCGAGTACACCCGCTGTCGGTGTATATTAGACAAGTTTACAGAGTGCTTTTACGCATTGACACACAAGTATTTGGTTGATACGATAATAGCGAACACGGGAAAGCATTCACCAAACTTGTCTGCAAGCCGGGAGGCGCGAATCTGTTTATAGTACCTACCACCCCGGTACACGTTTAAAGCCTTAAGACGTGGAGTGTAATGGGTTACTACTAATACCGGGGTTCGTAATGTTCGTATTAATATAATGGGTATTTATTGAATGGAACAGGTGCAGGTTTGGTGGATGTGATTAAGTGTTCTATTAGTTTAAGCCTTTATTAAAGCTTATTACTGAATATCATTTCCTAAATCCCTGCCAACTTATACTTATGTTTTCGAATAAACCTACAAATTTCTAGTCTATAGCTAATTTTATTGGCCATATTAATGTTTTGGATAAATTTATGGGTGTCGCAGCCAAACAAATCCTATTTTAGTATCAATTACATTTGACCGGAGGGCTGGCGCGTTTCCGGTCAACGTATAGGCATTGCGGTGCAACAAGGTAACGCAGCCAGCCTTCTGGGAACCGTTCCCAGCGGCGATTTGGGAGACAGATTTTGTAAGTAAGCGGTTTTCCTAGTTTTAAGTTTTTAATATTAAGTTTATTTTTAAGTTACATTTTATACATGGACAATCAAGGGCATAAATATGTATACATTTTTGCACCTTATTTCAATAGAATCAGGTGAAAATGTGTATACATATTGGTGCCCTTGACTGTACTGTTTTATAATTACCTATATAATTTCTCAATTTTTTAATCAAAGTGAAAATTGAAAAATTCAACACCACAGGTGGGATTTTGAACCCACGACCTCTGGAATCCGTCCATTGCTCTACCAATTGAACCACCGTGGTAATCCCCCGTGTTGGTGAATTTTGCGGACGCATCCGCTTAACAAACATTTAATAGTACATTACTTACCAAGGGCGATAAAACAAAGAATGTCTCAGATCGCAGGTATTTTACGCCCGAGCCGAAGGCAAGGGCGATAAATATGCGATCTGAGGCTTTCTTTATTATCGCCCGTGGTAAGTACAAAATTTTATGTCACCCCCTGGCCAGGAAGTGGGTTTTTTCGCGCGCGGAGCGTGCGATAATGGCCACTTTATGGCCAGGTGTGACATAAAGTATATAATTCCTATTTGTAAATTATAAAAGAAATAAAGGATCTTATATAAAATGTGGATGGGTATCTAACTGATTGAATTCGGGGACTTAACAAAATCGATAGCTTAGGTTAAACGTGTGATTAACTTATTAATATGCCAGGAGTATCGAATGAGAAATTGTGGTCTCGTCCGTGGGCTAATCAGGTCGCGTTGCCAGCGAAGCTAATTACTAACATTGAAACAGTGACGCGAACATACGATCTCCGGCGTCGCGGCGGTTTCTCCTCGTGGTCATTAATTCTCTGATCACGGGCGGGCTGAGCGAAATAATTAAACAATCCCACAGTGGGGCTCCGAGCCTAACGAATTTCTCAGGGCAGTACCTACACCAAAACAAGGAATTTGGTAGGTTGATGTCAACATTTATTGTATCTCGCCTTCGGCTCGTGTTTTAAATGCTCTTGATTTGAGATGAGACGGTCTTTATTTTAGCGCTGAATGTAATATATCATGAGTTATAATCGCCTTACATATAAGAAGTCATATAAGATATAAGTAAAACCTTTTCTAGTATCACTGAAAATTCAAAGCAGTCGATAGTATCGACTCGATACGCAACATCATCTCGATTTCAATTTGTATATAAGATTAGCTCTTGTTTTAATGCCCCTCATTATGTACCAGTTGCATAAACTACTATTAAACCTTCCAGGGACCAACTCAAATATACACGCAAATGCAAGAGTTAATGAATCGTATCATTTTCACTCCAATCTGTACATTTTATGTCAACATTACACAAAAACAAGGTCAGGATATTTCCAACCTTATAAATAGGAGCTTTATCAAGTCTTGAATTAAATCGAATTAAGAACGGATGAATATCGAACAAATACGAGAAGGCGTAAACAAAATTCTTTAATTATCTTTTCATATTTTCCACGCAAGCGAGCACGGGGCCCCAGAAAGCCGTCTCAAAAGAAATAATCCCTCAATCCAATAAAGATTTCGCTTCGACAGGCCTAAGTGAAAACTTTTTTTGCGATCCCCGAACAATATAAGTTTTATTCCTCCAAGTGGTATAAATTCCCGAACACAAAGTAGCTGTAACCTCTTTATTGCCTTTCATACAAGGCCCGCGTTTAACGTATAGATTTACCTGTTACCGAACGCATGGCTTTTCGCAGGGCTTGATGTTAGTATTCGACTCGCATAAAAGTGGATATACCTTTTTTCGCCGACGTTATAACATATAATAGTGTTTAGTGTAGAATTTATTCCTTAGTTACTAAAAGAGAAAATCTACATATTACATAAATACATACATACATACTATACTAATTGTATAATATGTGTGTATTCAATTTTGCAGTGAATAGTAACAAAAAAAACACAAACTCACTGGTAAATTACGTTTTTAATTTATTAATCACTTGTCCAAATAGAAAAAGATAGTACTCGCGTACACAGTCACGACACGGAATAATACACAGATTTCACCGTTACAACACCAAATCGTAGTTAAAAGATACAAAATGTGCCCCGCAAGTTACGGCACAGTCAGCTGAAAAGTTATAGGGAACCGTAAGGTTGGTTAAAATGACAACAAATACTACTTTTAAAAAGATACACGGCTTGCTCTACAGATCCCACTGAAAAAAAGAGTAGGTGATCGGGCAATGAGTGAGTGGAGTGGTTGTTGATGAGAAGGGAGATGATTGCCTAAACAAACTTCGCGAAAAGAAAGAAACCACGTTGGCGGGTGGTGGCCGTTCGGAATTTTGGGAAATGCTAAAAGTAAGTTATGATCGATGAAGGTTGGTAGTAATATTTACAAAAAGAAGTGTGCCCATGTACCTAAATCTTGCTGACTTAACCACACCATTAAATACGTAGTTTTTCAATTTTACGACGCACCCGAAACTTGATTGGTTCTCATGGATTTCCCTTATCTTCGGTTTTCTCATAACTTGAACATATCAAACGTAATAGAAAATCGTGCGGGCAAAATGAAGATCGTTAGAAATTTATTCGTTTTTGTATGTGGGGTTGGATAAATTCCGCGATTAGCAGTTAGAACGAATTCGGCAGGGACGTTTTATCGCGAATCGCAATATGTATTTTATAGGCGGCGTAAATCGAGAAGCGCGGCTTTTTAACGTTCGCCTACGAACACTCGGCCCACTTTTACGAGATTCGTCGCTCGAAATTTTATGTGACTATCAAATGGATAGGCCCGGTGCTCCCTGACCCGTTTGAAATGTATGTCTCCAATCGATATGAATAATTGTCTTTTACTTCCGTGACACAACTCTCTCTATTATTAGGGGGTTAAAGTTTCGGTTTCACTTAATGGTCCCATGAAGCTCTTCTTCAATTGTTTGGAGGACTATTGTTACAGGTAAACACGAGGGTATATCAATAATAATCCATAATCGATAATATTAGAGAGTGACCCGGGTGAATCCACTCTATATGCTCTAAGAGACAAATTGGTTTTAATTTTCTATTGTGAAAACGAGGAACATATTATTTCAATATATATATTTTCCCGGAATTTCGAAAGAAAAAGTAACGTAAACGTATTGTATAATAAGGCAAAATATCAAAACAAATGACTCACAGGTTATTTATCCCATAAATGTTATATTTTCGATGCGAGATGATTATTCCAAACACGTCCCAAAGGTGTATTTTTAAAGGCTTTCTCGGTGGCCAGCATTAGGGATGCCACGGTCGCGCCCTCCTCCAGAAACTTTCTCGTCGGCGCACCTTTTGATATTCAATATACTGTGGGCCCTAAGCAATCCTTTGATGAGATGTTTTATGCAAAAAACGTTGGGCGCCGTTAGCGGGGCGCGAATAAGCGTTCAAAACTGAACACATTAGTATTCGCAGACCCACGCGGGACCGCGGCCTCCCTCCAGTTTTGGGGGAATAAAAAATCAATGTTTATTTTCGTTGAACGCGATTCGAATGCTAATTACGGGCATAACTAATTGCTTGTGTTTGTGTGAAGGCGCGACCGTTTTACGAATTGCCCCGCGAATGAAGTGCCAAAACTCATTTCATTTTCTGCGACGAAATTGAAACGTATGGCTCGGCACTTATTTGCGAAGTGTAATTATTTCGGTCATATAAACAGATCGTCAAAATCATGGCATGATGGTAGCTCCGCTGCAACTTGAACTGTGGGGTTGAACGGTGAAAACCTAATAACATAATATTTTGTATAGTTCGCTTTAATGAAGTCTGAAATTTGAAATTCTAAAGGGTAAAAAGGGTAACCTAGTCACCGCGCTAAAAGCAAGATATCAATAATAATGAAGGTACAGTGGTGCAAATAATGATGTTACGTGAGTTATCTTTACAAAACTTTTAACATGAAGCCAGGTGCTTGCATTACATCATACCTTTTATGTGCTGGAGCGATAAAGGCTCGTAGTACGGAGAAGCTAAAGGTGTTACAAACTATAAATTACTTGGAAATTCCGTTCCGGAGCATCGTATCGTTGGGCGATAAATATTGTTCAGTTTGGTCCTGCGGGTGTATGCACGTCAATGGAGCTCAGAATAGTCCGGGTTGCAATGAGCTGAGTTTAGAAATTACAAGGTACCTTTAACTTATTTGATTCAGAGACAAATATTTAAAAAAATAACTGTTTGCTGGACCAGCGTCCTTCCGTTAAATTAACACGAATCATAAAATATTATTTATGTCACACCTGGCCATAAAGCGGCAATTACCGCACGCTCCGCGCGCGGGAAATCCCACTTCCTGGCCAGGGGTTGACATAAAATTTTGTACTTAACACGGGCGGTAATAAAGAAAGCCTCAGATCGCATATTTATCGCCCTTGCCTTCGGTTCGGGCGTTAAATACCCGCGATCTGAGACATTCTTTGTTTTACCGCCCTTGTTAAGTAATGTACTATTATATTGTTCTATGAAATGTATGACTTCTGCTTCGTGAAAAAGGAAAGGACCTTTAACTGTTAATAATTTAACACTAACAAATGAAATATTGAAAAAGCTATCAATTCCTATAAGAATAAAAATTTTAACAGCTCAACTAGTTATTAGGAGAAAATCTTCTTATTGGTAATATAAATATTTTTCCAAGTCTGAGAAATACGTTTATGATTCGTGTATGATTGATGTTTACAAAAAAGCTAATTCTATTCAATCAAATTATACTACATTGAACCATCATGACGCTAGCTTCTCTGTACATATAAATATTAGGAACCCTACAGTGGCAGCGCGTCAAAAATATTCTTAGGGAAGCCGGAAATAATTAGCCTTTCTTATTCATGATGAACCGTAGTAAAAGAAGTGGACTGGCTGAAAATTAGGCAAGCCGGTGGGAATCGAGTTGTATGGACGCTCCGCCACTGGAACCCGATACACGGTATTGTTCATAACAGCTATGCTATAAAGATAATAATCAGATTAAGACATTCGCTCAAATAAAGACTTGTAGCGGGTTCCATTAGAGGCTGGTTCGACGTGGCCGGACTAAATTTTCTCCCGAAATGTTTGCAAAAGTTCGCGCTTCTCCCACAAGTTATGCACAAACTGTGAACGATCCCATCAATTGTCGTGTAAGCCTGTGTACGTATTTTGCATGATGCGGTACCTCAGCCATAGGTACCTTAGCATATCATTTTGCGCGGTCCGCATTTCATGTTTATGGCAAAACTTGGACTTCATGCACTTAGCCAAATGGGTTTCCGATACTTATAAGCGCCAGTATCCTAACTGTATCGTTATGATCTATGCATGGTAGGTAATTTATTTTGTGAATTATCGCCTACATTACTTCAATGGCGGTATAAATATTTCGAACTTTAAGCGCTTAGGCTGTAGAGCAGATATATTGCAAGTGCTAAGTTTGCGGCGAGCACTTTTCTCGTAAATAAATATTATGGACCGCGGAATATGTAACAAAGTAGCGTACTTATTTAAATAACTACTATGTAGTACGAAATGGCGCACGTTAACTGGTAACACCTAATTTTATAGCCAATGCGGTAACCAGGTAGTTTAAAATCAGGTCAGCGCATTGTCCATAATTTGAGCGTTATCGAGCAAGCACATTTACATCAAATACCGGCCATAAAATAATGATCCCTACACGGCTAGATTATTGCAAATATTTGTTGGCAATATTATAACAAAATCAGGCGCTCGGTGTACGCACGTTCAGCATACCTAAACCGCCTGCTGCTTCCAAACGCCGGTAACTACATTTCAAAACATCAAAGGATAGCGTTTGGCGACTTTGAGCTTCTATAATTATGTCATCAAATAGCTATGAATTTTCCAACTGTGCGGACTGGACCGTTAAGCCGACTGTGAATTTTAAATCGTTTTTAATAGTAGCCCCGCAGCGAGGCACATATCAAAGCGTAGCGCGTGTCTGCAATTTGATTTCTTGCGGCTAATTGCTGGGAGCTTGTGCTGTCCTGTTTTTGTGTGTTGGCAGCGACAGCAGCATTGATTGATTTGTAAACTGTACCACAGACCGCAGCCGATATTGTAAGAAATACCTGCGTGAGAAAAATTAGATTTCTTTATAACAAACTTCGATATTAAATTATATTTTTTAATAATAGCCTACTAAATTCTTATACTAATATAGTAATAATGCATTGTAATTTTTTTCCAAGAATTTTCAAGCTTCACATGATTTAATTTGGACTTCATGATAAAGTTAGGTATAAGAACAGTAACTAAGTAACAAATCTTCCCATATTAGAAGTGTCGGTATCTTAGGGGGATTATGTACTATGTCGTATAGTTTAAAAGTTCGTTTGTTTATGCGAGGTAGTTCAGGAAACTGCTCGACCGATTTGGGAAATTGTTTCGCCATTTGAAGAGTTTACTTCACCCGTCGTACCTAGGCCATGAATTGTATCGCTTCCAACAGGAGGAAACATAAAAGCTATTTGAAATACTCATATGTGAGAAGTTGATAATGTAGTAAGCTAGTAAGTAAATAAGTATTTAATATTCAGGAGTGACATAATGGATGTTATCGCAAAGAGCGCCGTGACATACATTTTGCGACGAGCGCTTCATAATTACATTTCGAGTTCCTATTTAAATGTTGATAGGTGTGCATAAACACAACACTTTGTTGTAGAGTCTGTGTTCGCGCGATATGCAAACATTAATATGTTCTTCAATTGTTGACAAAGGCGCCCTTGATACTAAAGAGTCTCGGCGTCGACGTCTAACTCGTGGAATTTAATTAACTTCCTTAACTTCTAAATACTCTTAACGTCTTTGATACCTCCGTTCCCTTTCATTGGCAAACACGTGACTGAGTGTGCACAAGACAGACGTTGTCTAACTTTTATCCAGCGGGGAGACGAGGACGTTTCAAAGTTGTAGCAACAGTGATTTAGGCGTGATAAAACAAACGGAATGAGAGGAGAAGGGCGCGTTTCCCGCCCGCGCGGCGCGCCCGCCGTACGCCGCGACGCATCTCGCAGGCCGCAATGCAGGAACATCACGCGGTCGTTTCTCATTGTCTGGTAGCACCTCGAGCGCCGCGGCAACTTTCCGCCTCTGCCGGTGCAGTTTAATGCATATTATAACGCGGTAAGCACTCAAAATGGGCTAAGCGGGGAGGCAATATACTCGCAGACGCTAGTGCACGAGCGTACTCTTTATTGAAAGAGTAAACTGTCCTTTTTCACGGGACGCCTCGAGCTCTTTGTGACGGCCGGAATTTCGTGCAACTTATTTTGCGCTCGAGTGTAAATAATAGTGGCGTAAAGTACGAGAACATCGAGTTTTTGGGGTTTTACTTTTTCTTTCTTGTTGCGGTTTAAATACACCGGACTATTTATTGCGATGCGCCCGTGGCTAATGCATTAAACACTATGTCGGAGGCAGAGTAATGAAGGGGGGGGGGGCATTAGGAACGAGGAAGCGATGCTGTATCGTGATATTGTGGAGATAAGTTAAAGTAATTATTACGGTACGTGGCTATAGCACAGGAGGGAACGTCAAAGGGAACGTTTAAACAATTTAATATTCTACACACAAGCATTTCAAACGCCAACTCAAACGTAGCTCTCCTTTTGGAAAAGTTGTTCCGTAAACGAACCCCCCCTTCGTTAGATATCTACGTGAGTTTAATCCACTCTGCAGTGTTACGGGAAGGCGGTCGGTTTGGAGCGATTTTGTTGAGGAAATTGGTGAAAATTGCAACAACATGGGCGAAAATTACCACTTGGAGGCGTTGTTTGGAGTGGCGTGCGGAATTTATGCGGCTTGTGCAGTGTGACGAAGCCTCGGTGCGGCCAGCGCGGGTCGGCCGGCGAGCCACGGCGACCGCGCGCGCGAGTGCAGGGCATAATGTTTCCACTCAGTTTATGCCCAGTTTACATCACATTATAGGAGTGAGCTTGCTCAGTCGTGCTACGAGCTAGCTTTCTGTATTAACGCTACAAGAATTACGGTTGTTTGATAATAATCAGGCCTTTTAGTAGAAATTAAATGCTTCATGCACTGAAAAGAAAAAAAAACTGGGAATTTAAGTGACAGAACAATTCATAAGTACGTAACAGAAGTTGCTGTCTAACCAGATCAATGTTTGACAGTTAAACATTGTAT
The DNA here is from genome assembly GCA_951800055.1 of Cenopis cana. Classification (NCBI taxonomy): domain Eukaryota; kingdom Metazoa; phylum Arthropoda; class Insecta; order Lepidoptera; family Tortricidae; genus Cenopis; species Cenopis cana. The sequence continues at coordinate 6,261,759 of OX637486.1, read as the reverse complement.
GCATCATCTAATCTTTCGTTCCTAGGGCGATTATCTATATCGAATCCCCGGGGGTGTAGGAATGCCGAGTTTAGCCGATGACACAAGAGGAACAGGCCTATTTGCACTGCACTGAATTTGGTCAGATCCTATTTTACTTTACGTCTTTCAGGTAGGTTACCCATACGAGCGATGTACCAATTCCACATTTATCGCGCCTGCACACAAACAGCTTACGTCCAAGCTTTTAGTCAATAAATTGAAAAGCTGTCAAAAATTTGGAAAACCGTCCGGTATTTTGCAACAAACAATCATGTTTTAATCGGTTTTTCACGTTTTCAACTAAATCCCCTGCTTCATAGCCGGCTGCATTCCGCGGCCCGAATGGCATCCAGACGAAATCCAAACGTCCAGCCGTCACGTGCTAGACGAATTATGGCCTTTGAGTCACTTTCGCCTCCACTTTTTAATTTCCCTCTGCGTTGCCGTTTTTTAATTCGTATGCTTTTATGAAATTTTATGTGCTACCGTATCCGTAGCAGTGAATGCTGACTTATTGTTCGCACTGGCTGCTCCTTTTGGACTGCCTGATTGTGCCATGCTCGGGATTGGCTGGAGTACGTTCCGTGACGTTTGCCATACATGCGAGGTAATTGCGCGAAAGTATAATTGGTTTGATTCCAACTATGCTAGTGTTAATAGATTTATGCAGTCGTTGGCTGACCCTAATTTATTTGTAATGGTGGTAATTATTTATTTTATATGGTTTCGATTCCACGAAAGTATGCACTTGAACCAAACTAGCAGTATTATAATTATTTTCATTGGATATTAAAGTATGATGAACGAGTCACTCACGTCTTCTAGATGGAATATCGCTCGACAAACGTGACGCCGCTGGGACAAGCGCTCATGATTAAGGCCCGCGTACCGGTTTGAAACTTGTCGAGCAATATTCAACCTTATTATTGGTGTAGGTTGCAACACCTCGCCGCGACTGCGTTGCGAACCGTTTCGTAAAATATAGTTTTAAGCATGTCTCACGAAAGTTTTAATCTAGTAATAGTAACCTTATTATTATATTAATATCTAAAACTTACGGTATTTTTATAATATTTCCATTCCCAAACCATAATCGGCAATTCTGATATATAAATTGATGACAGATAGTAACACCATAAAATAGTACAAAGCACCATGTAATAGTGCAGGTACAAAGTTGTATAGAAAAAAGAGTACAAATGTCTCACGTCTCACGTCTCACGCGTTTCGCTGTGCTTCTTCTTGACCATAAGCTAGCATCTTCTGGTCGAGCTTGCTTAATCTTCGGCCTTGTCTTAGGCTAAATGCTGGCCACGACCAAACCCATTGGCGATAAAAAAAACATCACTAATTAGATGTATCTATATGTATGTATCACTACTTACTTGTGCCAGCATAGTACACGGTGTAGTCAAGCTGGTGACCCATCATGTCGACCTTGACCCGGTCCACGACCAGACGAGTGAAGAACAGGTCCCTCTTGTAGTAAATAGGTTTTTCGTTCTCGTGCGACACCGCAGTATCCATCAGTGGATGCGACCTATCGAAAAATACATCGTTAGTCAGTCTTATAATAAACATCGTTCATGACTTTTTAAAAGGATGTAGTGACTTAAGTTACCACGCAAAATTCAAGAAGTCCTAAGATATCAAAACACAACATGCATCTCGCAATCTCATAGGAATTGATCGTGCAAAAATATGCGTGATGTATAGAGATGGAACGTTGGAAACCTTTGAATACAACCGCCGCAAGAAACTGCAATGTCTATTTGCATTGAATTGAGTATCTCAGGAAGTGTTTCGCAACATTGTGTCTATGCTCTCGGTGATAATTTCACCGCACAGAAGCCAGGTGTGTATAACAAAGCTGTGTTGCGAACGGAAACAACCCCGTCGATAAACATTGTATCAGAATCGACCTCCGCCAGACAATCACAGTGTCGCACGACGCAAATGTCATCTGATAAAAGCCTTTACTCCACCGTTAACAACAAAAATACTCATTCATTTAATTAAAACTCTCACTCGCATGAATAAAATTTTTATAAATTATTTTTCGCCAGACTGGTTCAGGTGGAGTGTTAAAATCTCGACGTTTCCACATGAGGATCGTGAAAAAGTGGGAAAAAAAATAATTGAACGCTCTCGGGGTGAGAGCGTCGGATAATTAACAGGACGTGTCGTCAGATAAAAGTGTCTGTAGATTTCAATGAGCGTGGAATTCTGGCATCGCTGAGACCGGCGACACTCGTGTTCCACGTTTTTAAGTGACGATTTTCAACTTTGTTTACGTCCGACTCTCGGTTACAATAACTGTGGCTTTTGTTTTTTCCCGCTCGCCGGCGCCCGACATTTTTGCAAATTAATTAATGGTCGTTGTAGAGTTTGCCATCCGAGGCAACTAAACATTCTAAGTGCGCGTGTGTACTTGTTGAACAAAGGCTTTGTAAACATTTTTTTACAAAGAATACATGTAGTGTAGTTTTTAACATTACAAACATATTGTTAACTGCTAAATATTTTCAGTCTTACCTTTACATAATCTGTAGCGACGACGCTCACTTTATTTTAACGAATGAGCAATCAAACAAATAAGCTGTAGGCAGGTCCGCCCTCATTCCGTGAAAAGTTCGTGTACCTACTCGTATTTTCACGATATAGTAAGCCTTTATTTCTGGTAAGATACCAGATACAACATATCGAATAGCTATTTGAAGTCTGTTGATCCTGCTACCTACATATTAACATTAAAACTTTACGTACATACTCGTACTTCTTTGTACACTACCAGTACAATACACGTAAAAATATTGTTAGCGGTGTTTCGCACGCGCATAGCATATACACCATTGCAATATGAGTGGCAATTTATTTAGGTTAAATTAACCTATAGATTGCATTTTGTTCATTGCAATGACATAAATCTTTAATTTACGTACCACAAATGCGAAAGAAAATGTGGTCCCCGAATTGGGTTACAATTAGCGCATAAAATAGCCCTTTGTTCAGCTCATACAGTTAAGTACAAGATGTTAAGTCTTATGTAATATTGTATTTATAAAAACCCCTGCTAATGACATTGTTGAAGAACATGTCTGCAACACCTTAGTTAATATTGGCCTCTCTATGTTCTGACTCCCATCCATTTCATCCTCATATCAAGGGTTCTCTCTACATACAATTCATCACATCTATGATCTATGATGGTCGCGTATCGGGTTTTTGTTTTTTTTTTTTTATACTACGACGGTGGCAAACAAGCATACGGTCCACCTGATGGTAAGCGGACACCGCAGCCTATAGACGCTCGCAACTCCAAAGGAGTCACGTGCGCGTTGCCGACCCTATATAAAATTTGAGGATGCACAGTGTTGACAGCAGAAGGGACCAATTTAGCTCCCTCACTCTCAACACAGTGCAACCTCGGGAGCTCTGGCAACCTTGCTTACCTCCAGGAACACAACACTACATACCTGAGTATATAATGTTATTATGGCTGTGGTCTTCTGCAAGGCGGAGGTACTTCCCCAGTTGGGCTGCTCCAAATTCGAGCAAGATGACATTTTGCTGTGCCCTACCTCTCTAAAAAGTGCCATCAGAGAGTGACAGATGCTTTATCTTGTCGTCTATCACGCTGTCACGCGACCACCTAAGACTCCTAGGAGATACTCCTACAGACGTACCTGATAAAATTAAGCACAGTATCGGGCAGCGAAGACGTATCGTTGACGCACGTGCCGGGCCTGGGCTCAGGCACTCGGCTGCTGATCACCGGGAGCCACGCGGAGCTCGACGTAGCCTGCTCCTTGAACTTGCCCTCGAAGGCCTTCTGAATGTCGCCGATGGTGAAGGTGCAGATGGCTGAGCCCATCAGGCCAGTCGACGCTGTGGTGAACACGCCGTAGAAGCGGGTGTCGTCGCCAGGGACTTTGTAGATGCTCTCTGCGGAACATAACAGAGATGTGAGTCATGGACTAAAACCGTATATGTTGGACAAATAAATTATTTAAAAAAATATATATTATATTATTTATTTACCGCCCATTGTTTACCTTTAATTATTGTGATTTCTAACTGTACTATGACCTTTAATTGAGGTGTGCAGTAAATACTATTTGTATTGCTTAGGGTACTACAACCAAATTTTTGGTCTTTGATAGTCTCGTCCAAAATCCTTATAACTATAATTGAATTTATTTAATCAATACTTAAACCAACAAACAACATTTAAACCTGTTACGATTTTTCATACCATTCACCTTAGATAATAAATAATAATTATTTCAAGATTAATGCAACACGGTGTTTTGTTCAGCTATCGAAAATAATATGTTACGTAAATTGCTCTAAGCTATGTACCGTTTTATTAGTGAAATAGCAACAGTTCGTAAGCAAGAACAAAGAAATTAAATAAATTATTTCAACATGGATATACTTTATATTTAAGATAATCCATTTTGTTAAGTTTGCCCTATTCCATTTGTTTTTAAAAATACTGAACTAGAAACTTTAGTAGTTAGTAGGTTAGGCCACATACTAAAAATAACGATCAAAACACGAAGTCTTGAACATTACAAGAATTTTGGTTAATTGTACTAATACACCACTTCGTTTTTGTTCTACAAACTTGTACGTAATTTGTAGGTTAATAAGTCACCTTACACTTACAATAATTGCTTAATTGAAACAATACCTGTTCCGTGGGGACGATCTATAATCTATTCATAGTTTAGTTAGTGGGTCGGGACAGCGGAGACTCTACTGCTAAACTGCTTTAATTATGGGCCCAAACTTTACACTTCCTGTCACTAAAAGTTGTCGACACAGTTTCAATTGTGTCTAGAATTATGAATGTCAACAGTGATTATTAACAAATGTTTGAGTGTAATTTCAAAGAGAAAGTCTTAGGTATATTTGTTTGGATTAAATATTTAATACAAAATTAGCTTGAAGGCAGTTGAGTTAATTGTACCTACTTAATATTAATGTTCTGTATAAACATGATTTAAATGATTTACATGCACACCATTCCGATTACTTTTCTCGTTTGACAAGATAATTATAAAATAAAAGCGGGGCTTCAATTAAAGTGGAGTTAGTCAGACGTAATTGTGGAGAATTATTTATTAAGTTTATACAAATGTACACTGAACACTTTCAAATATTTAACATTTAAATTAAGTCTAGTATAGATCCCATTTATTAAAAAACACAATATTCGTGCATCTGACAAAACTCATAACGTTTTATGAACATCAGCTAGCCAAACTGCAGTCAAAGCTTGGCTGCAAAAAACAAATTGAAACTTCAAAAGGAAAGCAGCACAGACACGGGTTTAGCTTCATACGCTCACCCTTTCGAGGAGTCGCCATGATTCAGAGAGGCACACACAGCCCGCACCGAAAAGAGCGATTAAGAGACGCTCCCGTAAACGCTGCTAATGGCGCTTGAACGGACATGTAAATAACACACCTATAGCAAATACTGAGCACTCGAGTGTTCCTATTACATTCTCATGAGTTATGCAGGGAATGTAGCGCGGCGCGTGAAAAACCGTGGCGGGGCCCGCGCGTCGTCTTTAATATTGAATGAACACGGTCTGGGAAGACCCGGGAGCCAAACGAATCGGCTAGACTGTTAGAATCGCCCACTTTTGAGTTCCGAACTGAATGTTTGCTTGAGATTTCCTCGCTGTTAGGGATTAGGTAAGGGCGTTTACATCCACTGCTTTGTTAGGAACATACACGTTAGTTTAGATAACCATAACTTACTATCATTACAAACTACACATTTTGCATTTAATCTTACCTAAATTGATTTAAGAATTTCTTCAGTATTATTTTAAAACTTATGATGACTGATTTAACCAACAAAAAAATTATACTGCTCTCAAAATGATTGGCTAGTTTTTGACGATGAACAAACTTGAATCTAAGGTAATTTACTTTTTTATCTGAACAAGAGTATAGGACACTGTTCCTCCGTTACCGATAAAAGTAGATAAGAAGCGAGAATTGTCGCTAAAATTTCCGGCTGTCGGGCAAAAACACCAGTGTGCATTGATTGAAACCGTAATTCATACTTACGTATTTCATTGAAATAGAAGGGGAACTCCCCAGGAATGCTGCAGTTGAGGCGAGCCTTGAGATACGTGGCCCAGTTCTGGCTGAGGATGTTTTTGCCGCCCGTATCGCGCTTGCAGACGCGTGCCACCCGCGAATAAACCGCTTTGCCACAGTTTATGTACTCCACCGCGGTCTCGCGGAAGAAGAAGAGCACGTATTCGCCGACATCGAACGATCCCACGAAGTTTGGTTCTAGAAACAAAAGAAAGAGAGTTAATGGTTATGTGTGGGGATGATTACTACGAAGATGTGCTAGAGAGAAAGAGAGGGATAGAGTCAGAGAGAGAAACCACTAGTATAATAAATAAATAAATATTTGTGGACAATCTTACACAAATCAACCTAGTCCCAAACTAAGCAAAGCTTGTACTATGGGTACTAAGCGACGATATACATACTTATATAGATAAAAAAATACTTAAATACATAGAAGACATCCAAGACCCAAGAACAAATATTCGTGTTCATCACACAAATAAATGCCCCGGCCGGGATTCGAACCCGGGACCTCCAGCTTCGTAGGCAGGGTCACTACCAACTAAGCTAAAGCGGTCGTTATATGTATGCGGATATGTAGCGGACGTCGTATATATGTAGTAGCTAACGAACTTTTTGTAGAGTACTTTTATCTCACTGGTGCGTGTGAGCCATGGTTGTGTTGTGTGTTGAGCTATAAATGCATATTGTAGGAGCTATGAGTTCACGTTGTCTATGTGTTCGTATGTGTTACAACTACAACAATGGCCAACCCGCGCTCGTGAGATAACAGTACTATATCCGTATTACACATTTCTTGTAGTTAGACTGCAGAAGAGGCACAGGTCACAAGACTGACAAGTGCTCGTTACAGGGCAATTTAGTTTAAGTTATTTGATCCCTTCACACTAGAATAAAGAAAAATAATAGAACACACTGTATGTGACGTGAAATAATTAAAAGCTAGTAATATGTTAGTATTGCAGGACTTCAATGCTCGTAACAAATGGTACCAGTAATTGGTTTAATAGGCCGTAGATTACTCGAATTATTGGCAGCAAATTGAGTTGCCGTTTCCGATACCTAGTTGGATTAGCTCCAAATTTAACACCACAATTAGTAGAGTTTGCTAAACAAATTACTGTAATAACCTCATTGTAATTTAGACAATAGCAGATTTTATGTATTCCGGACGGCTCGCTGTTCCCATGTTAATGCTGTAATATCAAATTGCTGTTATTTCGTGTGACGCGCAATAAATATTAGATGAAACGGTGGGTGTCGATTATGTATTATGTCATAGAAGACGGGGCGGTGGGCGACATTAATAAGTGCTTATTAGCTGGTCCTGTAATGAAATCGCCACGCGCCCTGGATTATGAGCACACGTTCCCAGTCAATATCTCTATATTCCCATTGTTCACTGATACTAAATCTAATACAATATGCTTTACTAGCTGGAAGAAAGTATTAAAGTTAAATAAGGTTTCCTCGAGCGTCCTGCTAATCTTTTAAAATTATTGCCGCGATAAATTTGGCTTCATCATAATTAATAGTTCCGATAAAGCCCGGCTATTTGTTTAATGAATATGTTGTACGTGGTGATATTTTTCAACGTTCTCAGCGTATATTGAAATCGTATTAAAGTTATAGAATTTCATATTGGAATACAAACGCATCTCGGTATTTTAAGTCTATTATGTTAAAATGCAGATATAGAATTTAATATCAGTGTAAAATTGGATGGCACTCGATCAATCATTAATGCAAAACCACTGAACTCAGCCAACTAGAAAATTTAGGGGCATCACGGCCCTATTTGTAAGTTCCCTGGCAATAGACGGATTTTTAGAAATGAAGGGTAAAAATTGATCGTGGGATTCATGCATCTGTAATCCATTTTAACAATACAGTTTGCCTAATAAAGTCAATAGACAAGAATTAAATACAGGGTTGGTTAGCAGCATACTGTGTTCTCTCATGATTATATAGTTCATTATACACAGCCTACACGCTACAATTGAAGCCTAAAATATTCGATACCTATTGTTATTCGAATGTAGCAATGATTGCGCAATCATTGTTATTTCATAGCATGTCCAAATATTAGCCATTGTTTGTTAGAACAAAAAATGTGAATCTGATTCAAATAGAATTTGATTTTCGGTATTGTTTTATCAATTTTATCGTCGTTGGAATAGTTAGCGGAACTAATTCTGTGCAATTTGTTTGAACAGGTGTTCGTTGTAAAAAGATCCTGTTATTAGACATTAGAGCCTTGTCGCTAAGCATAATAAACAAACAAAATTAAGGATATAAAACCAATCTGCAGGTTGCATTAATGGGTGATTACGGTCATATTACTCTGAGGTTACAAGTTATTATTTTATAAAGCAAATTTGCCTGGCAATATTAAACAGCACGTCGTCTTAAATAAGACATGACCAGGTGCGGGGGTTCCAGAGAGTATATTATGCAGTAAAGACGGTTATAACAGTAATAAAGTTGATGTTTTGAATGGGCTTTAGGATTTCGTTAAAATAGCTCGACACCATTTTTATACGTCCCAAGATAAAAGGAGAGAATGTAGAAATTGTGACTGTGACTTTCTATTCTCATTTAATCCGATAAACGTTGCGTGTGCTCTCACCGTAAATTAAATAATGTAAGAGAAGAAAGCCTGCTACGAGGTAGTAAATTATAAAGACTGAGTAAAATCGAAATTGGTGTTGAAAATGAGAACGTTCACAAATATGTCGGTATTGTTAATTGAAAACGCTACCTGTAATCTCTGAAACACAGCCAATAGAGGGACGTGTAATGAACTAACAGTTATTAACCGTCATTAACGGGAATAAAGCGAATTTGTCGGGTTGTAATGTCTATTCCATTATTGTGGCACGAATTGCCGGGCGGGCAACGATCAGGCTACCTTAGTGAAATGCTAACTTAATTTTCACTATTCGGTTTCCACTGTTGGCTGTTGCAAGTCGACAATTTGCGAACAAACTTTCATGTGATAATTGTATCTATCATAAAAACTAAACTTATGTAGTGTTTGGAATACTCAATTAAGGGAATACCATAATTTTTTTCCATCTTAAATGTGTACATTATACACAATTTGTACCTAGAGGTATGTACACTTAATCCTAACGTGAAACCGTTTAAATTATTTTTGGCCGACTTACTTGTATTGCTCGTCGTCGGTAATTTACGTTCAAAGATTACAATATTTATAAAATAATACCTAGTAATAAGTAGATACGTCGTTTTATTAGGTACAATTTCATGTCCCTATATCGAGATCTCGATTTTGGATACATATTATATTGTATGTATCCAACCCTATCAGGCGAGCTTCATTTTAGGTCGTCGCTAGGGACTAGTCGCGTCACGCATTTATTGTTTTATGTCCAAATTAACCCTCATTCGATTATTTACTAATACGATTAACCATAATGACATGATGTATTATTAGGTAGCTTTAACCCGAAATGTCAATGTAGTTATTGTATTCATTTCAATCTCCATCAAGATCGTCTCTCATTTATTTTTGTATTATTGAAAAGTTATTCTGGTTTTATACAAAGTGAATTGCTGCAATCTATCAAATTTATAGTTGAACATAAAATGCAGATAGCAGATGACCGTTACAAATAACTTTAAAATGCACTTACTGTCAAGCCATTTGGAGTCATACTTGAGCGTCCTCTTGAACGCGAATTCTTGTCGGCCCGTCGTCAAATTATGCAGATCGGTTCTGAAGATGACCGTGTCGGCTTTGGTGAATTCTGCGTTGGTGCCGGAGTATAGAGCGGGAAGGTCGCCCGGGTTTCCTCTCTCGACCCACAAGGCGGTGGAGTTGTCGGCCGGGTCGTACGGGCACTTAGCGACTCCCATACCGATGCCCGGCACTGGGGTCCGAGCGTGACGTGGCAGGTGAGTCAGGTTCGACTGCAACAAAAATCAATTTTATTTCTATTACCTACGTGATCACGTCCTAGACGTTGCCTTTGTTGTTCTATATTGAGAAATAAAAGACATAATAGAACGGACTCAAGTGATTGTTTAGTTTTTTTAGACAACGATGGTGGCAAACAAGCGTACGGTCCACCTGATGGTAAGTGGACACCGCAGGCTGTAGACGCTCGCTACTCCAAAGGAGTCACATGCGCGTTGCCGACTCTTTATAAAATTTGAGAATTCACTGTGTTGACCGCAGAAGGTACAAATATAGGGTCGCCCTCAACACAGTTACATATTTTTGCAATATTTGAAGTAAGTATCGTTGCTTACTCCTTCCCGCCTGGAAGAAATTTTTAGGTAGCTTCGACTAACTAATTTCCCTAAGCGACACTGAAACCGGAAAAAATATTAAAATTTTTACGCGTGAACACTTCGATTTTATGCGCCATTAATCTAAAACACTTGTAAAAAACATAACGTAACGAGTGGATTTATGCGTTTCAAAGTCAGTAGCAGCCAACTGGCCCCCGCCTGGGGCGCGACTCAACAACACATCTGCTATTAATTTTTCCAAAAATTTACGGCCGCTTCACTTTCAAAGCGATTTATTAACCGAAACTTATTTTGAGGCGGTCGAACATTTTTCCGGCATCGTTCGGCCCTCCGGAGAATTCCTCTATTAGTATAATGCGATGGGTGGCGGTACGGTTTTCGAAATTATCATAAAATTACTAAATGTAGCATAAACGTGGGGGTAGGGCCGTCGTCGTGGATTGAGACTTTATGTAAATTTTAACGACGCTGCGACCATCGGGGCCACCTGTGACCCAGCCCCCGGCCCCCTCGGCCGGCACCTGTCGAAAACCTATGTCGTTTTTATTTCAATAAGCCGAGGATTAAATTAGGCATGCGAGGACGTGCGCGGCCGCTGCGGGGGAAACAAGCGTCTTTCCTCATTCCTTGCACTCGCACTTGGAGACGGGACCCTTCATATTAAATTCGTGTAATGGCTATAAGACAAAGTGTTAAAGGTTAATATAAGCGGAAGTATTTATTTCAAATGGTTGCCAGTATATTTTTCACTTCAGAAAATGCTTACCGGGGGAAATTAAAAATGAATGAAAATTACAAAAAAAATCTACAATGAGCTATTTTGTTCTTATTTGTATAATTAAAATAATGATGTTCATTGAAGGAGCAAATTTCAGACAACACGAATTAATATCAGTATTGAAAAGGAAAATAATTTGACAACTTTGTAAGTTACTTACTGGTTGTTAGTTACTTTGTAGTTGTTGTTTTGTGTGTTACTTTTGTTGAGGTTATGCAATAAAGAGTATTTGTTGTTGTTGTTGTTGTTGTTGTTATAGTGCACTTTTATCCATGGTATGAATACGTTAATATATTTATTTTTACTACAAAACCAGTAAACCAACTAGAAACTTGTTTGGCTTAACTTTGAAGTCCGAAAACAATGTCTGATCCTAGGCACTAAGCAAACCGCTTCACTGCTTGTAGTCCTAAACAGTGTAAACTCGAGTGCGAACGGTAAAGCCCACTGAAAGCCGCAGCAGGCGTTTACTTTCGAACTCGCTAGGGCTGTATTATTTTCCCTTGCGTTTGGGTGCCGAGTGCGCCGACCTAAGTCCAGGATAAACAAGCAAATGGATCGGACGGAAGAGCTCCCCTCGCAGAATAAGAAAGTTTGTCGACGGACCCGCGAGCGCCCCTCATTAGGCCTTTTGCTTTTGTTTATTTACGAAATTAGCATCTAGAAAGCTTTTCAGTGATGGAACGGAGCGTTTGGTGACGCCGTAATGACGCGGCATTCAATAAAACTTGACGGTCGCAGGATTTACATCTTTGTTGGGTTCGCATTTTAATAACGTTCCATTACTGGTTTTATTGCGGTCCCATCGATACCCATACCTACCCATCTATAACGAATATTTATGCCCAACGAGACTCAACGTTACTACCATTCAAATGAAGATTCGAAACAAAAAACAAGAAGCTAATAAATTATACGAATCCCTCTGTCTGTCTCGTTTCCGTTAACTTCCTTAGTTGCAACTTTGAAAAGAAAGCGATCTTTAAGATTTAAAAAAACACTTTGCAAAATACTTGCACTTCTATTATTCGAGCAGGGAATCTTCAAAGTTTGCGATAAGTTACCACTGTTACCAGCACTATTTAATATGTCTAGAACAAATAAAAAATCTGTCCAACAGAAAATGCCCGTCGAGAAAAAAATAAGTGATAAAAGTTCGGTTATGTAAAGTTTCGATAGAACTCTTTCACAAGTTAGTAACGTCAAAAATATTCCTATGAATGTGTTATTTGATTGAACATAAGTTCTGTTTTTAAAAATAACGAGTCTTTTAAGCGATGTGGCAAAATGTAAAAAAAGATATCTAAATATGAAATGTGAAATCTATTTCAAAGCAGCAGTTTTACAATGTAAAACAGCGGACATGAGACGCTCGTAGTTGGCACCTGGAGATACGGCCGTGAAATACGCCAATGGCTTCCCGATACATTGTGAACACGTATATCAGGCGCAAGAAACTTTCGAGGAAGCCACTGCACTATGCAAACTGAACTACGGAAATTTTATTCAGTTTTTGTGCGAGCAGGATTATAGACTGTTATTGAAATCTATTTGTTTTTGAACAGGACTTTGTAGGTACAGGTAATTTACGGTACGGTAGGTTTGTAAAAGCCATTATAGTACATTACTTACCACGGGCGATTAAACAAAGAATGTCTCAGATCGCAGGTATTTTACGCCCGAGCCGAAGGCAAGGGCGATAAATATGCGATCTGAGGCTTTCTTTATTATCGCCCGTGGTAAGTACAAAATTTTATGTCACCCCCTGGCCAGGAAGTGGATTTTTTCGCGCGCGGAGCGTGCGATAATGGCCACTTTATGGCCAGGTGTGACATAAAATAATTTTATCTACATCCATATAGCAAATTCTCTGTAATGTATTCAAAACCCATATGTAAAGACCAGCTTTTCAATATACCCCCGTGGGCGGGCCATCTAATAACATCAAATATGATGTTATTGTGAGATCGCGTACAACTTTATAGTACAGGCGCGACGTGACCCCTTTTTGGAATGTATTTTCAATACTACGGCTACATTACTGATATTTAACATTTAATTTTTGTACTCAATTAAAGATCCTAAATAGTTATAGACAAATTCGCTGGGGTTGCTTTGATAGAATGATTGGCTTAATTACTATAGCTAAATATTTACGAAATTACGCGCAGAGCTTGCGTAGAGAGCGGGATGGTTAATTGTGAACTCACGCGTGTTAGAGCGGGATATTTGCATTGGGGATACATCCCCTTAAATAATATAAACTAAAAGCAGTCTAATTACACACAGCGCGAACTAAAAGTAGAATCCACCATAAATTGCATTAGCTACAATGAAGGCAAAATAAACGGCTACGCGAACCTTAGACGTAATTACTTGTAACCCGGCACGTTTTAAATCTTAACTATTTCGCAAAACTTTTAACTGGTACAAAATAGCCCATTTTTACACTAGAGACTCGGAAAAATTCATAAGATGTCCTTCTTGGCTGTCATTCCGTCGTGTTGTGGACGAGGAAGCTCTTAGGAATATACAGAGAAATAAAACCGAAACAGTCTTCTGGGAAATTCATCTCAAAGTGGTTTTGATATAGTACCATAATTACGAATTCTAATGTTGCAATTTTCTTCATTAATTGTGAGATGATTGAGTACGGGTAGGAGTAACCTAATTTCCAGTTGAATTACAAGACTAATTAATTTATCCAAGTCTATACGGCGTACCTATTGTGAATAGAAGATGTATTGAAGTTAGATAATTGTTACTGTGAACGAGTAAGGGAGATGCCAGTCTTTGCGTGTAGAGAGTTAAACTTTCAAACACAGCAGGGACTTCAAATTGTAGATCGCTAGGAGCGACGAAGTTTTGACAACCTTGTCACTATCAGCTAATAAGTAATAACAGGGGAGCGATCTGAATTCATAACGACGACGCTTTGCTTTGTTGTCTAAGGTTCCTACTTAATGTATGCGATAAGGCTATAATGACGGAAGATGAGCTGGGAATTTACAAACGTTATTAATATTTGAACCTTTTGACTCAGACTTGACTTATCTTTGATATTGTGAAAGAGTACAAAAAGTCGAAAAGTCTATATTGATACAGATCTATAATGTTTTCGCAGTAGATCAATCTTTATGTAAGAAAGTTAAGCATTAGTCTAAAGTACTAAGTTCCCAAGAGACGCAAGACTGCATAATCAGAATTCCCTCAAAGTTAGAGTACGCCAAGTTTTGACAGCCCGTATCACTTGCACACACTGGCTCATTTTGCATTCCTAAAATAGAAATAAGCAGTTTTGTTAGTTGGCAGATATGAGTATGACGGGGGAAGTTTCGCACAGGCCGGGCTTACCTGCGGCTGCCTCTCGACATACTCGTATACATATTTAAACGACTTCCAGAACTATTATGTTGGTTTTGTTTTACTGAGGCATTTTTAACGATCGAAAACGCGAGTTATGCATGCAGAGCTCCGTAGCCGTGGAAGTTGGAGAATTTGTAAACTTTGTAAGTCCAGCAAAGCGAACTGTATCATCGATACAAAGTTGTTTATTTATCAACAACAATTTCCCGGCAAGTATAAAGGATTAACGAAGTCGCCAATTGTCATTAAAACTGTGGGGTATAAAACTATAATGGGCGTACAAAGCAACAGTCGTAAAGCGTACGCGATATTGGCTCCTAATTCCGAATGGGATAGGTATTGCACCTGCGACTCCGACTGGCGGTATTGCCTGTGAAATACGAATGTGGATTTTAGATGGCCGTATACAATGTTTGAATGCTAGAGAGTAGCTTGAAATATTGGAATGATTGAAATTTATAGTTTGTAAAATATTGCGTACCTAAATTGAGGATTCTTTTTTAACAGGCAGACACGTAACAATTGAATGTAAATACACGATTATGTACATTATATCGGACATAGGGTCAGACCAAAATATATAGGATATGAAAAAAGCTGTAAAGGCAACATTTTGGAGTAAGTATGTTCCTTCTGCCTGACATTATTCAGTAGGCACCAAGTCATATACTCCAGACAACGTAATGGGCATGTTGAAAAAAGAAACAACTTTCGAGTTCGCGACCAATTAGATGAATAGTGACACTCGTTCATATTATAACCATTTGATATAGTTACACCTTTTGGTTTAAAGGACTTATTTAACAGTTTTCCCGACATACTACACTCAAATATACCTATGGAACATTAGCTAACAGCAGTAACCGTATAAAGTAATACCCAATAACATCGAGTACTTTCCATTACTTTTAACGTGAATTCTATAGTCAGTGCAAAATTGTTATGGTGCTTTCATTGAGCCAAAGGCACATGGATCATAAAAAGAGTTTACGATTAGCTGTTGCATTTCACGAATTTAATGCTGTAAGGAACAGTGGATTTACTTTACAGTGATTGAGGCTGACGAATTTACGTACTTTTTAATTTCTTTATTCTTATGCATCTCAACTACATTTCTGTCTCTCAAGTGGAAAGCTAGTAATACTTAAAAATTCCACAGCTAGTAATACGTACAGATCCTGCATTTTTCCACTGGAGTAGAAAAATAACCGATAGAAACAATTTAAACACCATGAGAGAAAATAGCTGATGAAAAACAATAAATTCCGCTTAGCAAGAATCGAAAGTATTAACTTGTACCTATAGCTCCAAAGTTTGCACAGTATGGGAAGTTCTGAGATAATAGTATACTGAATGCGCTTTAAACTTTGAAATTTATTTGTAGAACAAACAATATTTAACAAAGAATATTGCGGTAGTCGCAAACGTGGGTGGAAATGTTATTATTTTTGTTTTCAAATGAACAAATTAATTTGATGATAATTATAAATTAATAATTTATATTATGAAACAAATAAATCTAAATCTAATCTCAAACGAACACACCAAGCATGAATTTAACAAAGAAGATGGATATGGGGTACATATCCACGCGAGAAAAAATACCCTATCATTCATTTGTTTATTTCCCCTTTACCGACAATACGATTTGTACTGCAGATTTAAAACTCGCGCATTTATCTTATTGGAGCAAAATGCGATAAGCCGAGCTTATTGATTGTTTCCACTTAAATTGAAAGCTTCGATCAGTTCCTCACCCAGGGACACAATGAACTGAAAAAATAATAAAATACTGCCTGATGAAGTATGAGATCTTTAGCGCTCAGTTGGCTTTGTTCATCAGCCATTTGGATAATGGAAAAGGTAAACATACCGAATAACGAATTCGAATAATGTACATAATCTAAAAAATCTGTAAATCTTAAAAAAACTAAATAAATTGCCCAAAATTGCTACAAAATATTATCGCTCCTTACGTCCTCGTAAATTGTTTTATTTGAGTTTAGCACGTACTAATTATTCTAGACATACTTTTTTCAAACGAGTATCAAAAAACTATAATGAGTATTTTTGTGACATCGATCCATTTGCATATGCACTCTCTTCCTGCTTTAAAAGAACATACAAGATCCAAACTGTGGTTGATAAAGTAAATTATCACTATAATTAGTTATCAGCATTATTAGTTTTTTATTTTTATTTTTTATACTACGACGGTGGCAAACAAGCATACGGTCCACCTGATGGTAAGCGGACACCGCAGCCTATAGACGCTCGCAACTTCAAAGGAGTCACGTGCGCGTTGCCGACCCTTTATAAAATTTGAGGATGCACTGTGTTGACAGCAGAAGGGACCAATTTAGCTCCCTCACTCTCAACACAGTGCAACCTCGGGAGCTCTGGCAACCTTGCTCACCTCCAGGAACACAACACTACATACCTGAGTATATAATGTTATTATGGCTGTGGTCTTCTGCAAGGCGGAGGTACTTCCCCAGTTGGGCTGCTCCAAATTCGAGCAAGATGACATTTTGCTGTGCCCTACCTCTCGACCTCTAGTTGTGTTTAACTTATTTTCTCTTCGCAAAACGCTTTTGTATCTTTTGATGTTTACATGTTTACATTATGAACCTCCAGGTCTGTTTTTATATATTTTTATGTATGACTGTATGTGTTCTGAACAACAAATAAAAAATAAATAAAAAAAATAACCCAGATAAGTGGGTCGGTCGGTTTTACTAGGTAAGCGTGTTCTTTCCTTACCACCATATCACGTACCATCAGGTGATTTTTTGGTCAAGAGTACTTAAACTTATCTAAAACAAAAAAAAGTTTCGTTGTAATAGCAAGCTGGACGGTACTCTTTTCGAAGAATTATGTTCTGAAGAAATAAAATCTGGAAAATATCCACTAAATTCCCTATCGTTTCCGCTCACATGTTTTACAAATGGTAAACAATAAATTCATTACACGGAGACGAAAAAATACAAAAGGTAATACCAGAAACCCGCAGAGCACTATCATTTGTTTCCAATAACCGTCCAATCGCAAACAGCCATTTGTAACAGATATATTGGTGGTTGCAGCAAATATGAGTCGCTTGGGTGGTTTTGCAGTCTACGCCGCTAGTGATTGGTACAGGATCCGACCGCTTGATTGCCATGTCATAAGCTACAAGGTATAAATAGGTAAGCAATAGTAAAAAAGATTTGACACAGGTAACCTGTGTCAGATAGGTCTGTGACGATATGCACATTTATACCTACCACAGTTATTATAAAAGTAGTTAAATATACTACGCTTAAAATAAAAACATATTTTCTATTTCAAGTCTGACGGCGCGGCGTAATTTCACTCTTGAACGGAGATGCCAATCAAGTATTTAAAAATTTACGTGACATAAAACCCGCTTTTTGTATTAAACTCGCTCTAGTTATGTCTCTTATTATAATTACCTACTTTTAACAGAATCACATATCGAACTACGGATTTAGACCACATCTTGCATTCATTTCTAGTTTAGGTATTATGAAACGACAAAATAGTATGACATTAGTACCTATATTTGTCGTCGGACGCCGGACTACAACATTTGTACCAATTGCGTACCTACATGTGATTTCACTCAATTTTTGAAACTGACGCGCCCTTCTCGGAAGGGAGTGAACGCATAATTCAAAATACAGATTATACACGCTCAATTTACTTTATGCTACCCAATTATTTCAGTCAAATAGTGCTCAGAATTGTTTTTATATTTGTAGCATTTGGGAAAATTGAAAAGTAATAAAGTTTACGATTTATAGTCTTTGAAATGGCTCTATATTATTTTATTTCAGAGCTAAGAGTCTTATTTGATGAGTAAATGACATTTGTCTAGGATTGATTTTTCGCAAATTTTAGTACCTATATTTACTAAATAAGTGTATTTAAAGACGTTGAGGACATTCAAGTTTATGTCGTCCATCTGTATGTAATAATTTCAAGAATGACCTTTACAATAAATAACATGAAAACATTTACAATCATCACCATCATCGCGCTTTTCGCCATAGAGCCTATACAAGTCAATCGTTTTTTGACCATATTTGAGGCTTTTATTTGGTCTACAATTTAATTAATTGCGATATGATACCAAAGTTAAACTCAACATATCTATATGTCTGTACATATTTTAGGCACGGGGAAAACGACAGCAGTCAATTAACATAACTATGAATTAATTTAACCGTTTTATGGTGGAATCAAGACTGCGCCCGTCGTCGCGTCGGAATCGGCAGATATCTCTGTTTTGACAGCCTGCTCTGTACAATGGCTACCCCAGCAAGTATCGAAACCCTCCCCACACCGAGTAATATATTTTCAATTTTTGACTTATAATAGGATTTATCTCTATTGCTGAAATGTGGCACGGGATATATCATAGTGGGCGCTGAGAATCGCCCTGAAATCTACCGTAAATTCAATAAGAGCCACAAATAGGCGAGTTCGATTTACACTTTTATTGCTGCTAATTTCATTGTGTTGGGGTTGAAATGGAATATGTTTCTATATTTATTGATGCTACTGTAGGACTAGTGTAGGTGCTGGATTTCAAATTTTATATTAGCATTCTAGTATTGTACGTAGGTATATCGCGCCATTTTGACTTCCAGAGCGTTGAAAATGACGTCATTTGGCTGTATTCTTATCGCGAGTGGATAGCCGGCTAGAGGAAGTAAGCCGAACCGGATACACCAACCCTTTTAAAGATACGTTTTATGCTCTATAAACTCACCCCATGGATATAAAGGCTATTTAAACCGAAAATTTGCAATGAGATAAAACTGTTGTAGGTCTGAAAGCGATAAAACGTGTGAAGGGTCAAAACGGGCGCCGATACATCATAAAATTATATGAAAGTCAAGCGCAGAGAAGGTGCGAGGCAGCAGGGCACGAGGAAATTTATTGCGGTCTGCTTTCGATACCTATTGTAAAAAGCTCGTTTTATGACTTTTAAAATAATTTTATGGAAATAAGTCTACTTATCGCAGCATCCAGGATGATAAAGCACTCACGTAGTCCGGAGCAATATCTATTCATCAGAGCCTTATGTAACCTATAGACTCCATTTTTAAAATGTTTATGAAGGAAAAATACGTTCGCACGTAAAATCACTGAAAGCGGGATTTAACGGAGTCGTTCGGTTAGAAATTTCTTCTCTGACGTAGAGGAAAAATCTGCACTCGTCTTATGGCATCGTTTGGAATCACTACCCGTGAAATTTGTCGTGGTTCTCGTTTGAGCGCGGGAGTAGTCACAGATGCATCTAGCTGCACTCGCGCGGATACACAGTCTACTCACAATGTCTAGTCCTTGTGTGCGAGACAAATGTGTGTTGGACCTGTTGGGGATCTGTTGCGTTGCTGGCGCGTGTCCAAGGCTCGTTGGGATCAGTTCAAGTGGCGGCCACACTTTAGATAATGGCTGCCGTATCGCTCTTCAGGCTGATACTTATTAAATTTAAAGTAAATTATCGCTATCCTCTCCAAACAGTGACCCTTTGGTCGTCTATTTGAACCTTAACTGTTATAAACGCTGATTTTGTATTTGCAGTGGGTATTTTGTTATTGCAGTGCAGAGACATAAT
Source organism: Cenopis cana (assembly GCA_951800055.1). Classification (NCBI taxonomy): domain Eukaryota; kingdom Metazoa; phylum Arthropoda; class Insecta; order Lepidoptera; family Tortricidae; genus Cenopis; species Cenopis cana. Next base: position 6,241,559 of record OX637486.1, on the reverse strand, counting down.
AGTCCCTATTCGTCCCGGTACCGCTGCATACCGGGTAGAGTTAGTCCGACCCAGGTCGGGCCTAGCTGAGTTTCTTGCTGGACTCTTCTCAGCTAGGCTAGGTTTAGTGAACCAGCGACAAAACTCCCAGTAGCTCGATTCCAATGACACATCTCAGATTCGGTTGAAAACGTTCAACGAATCTCACTGGGGCGCAAACTCTTACCCCCTTATTCATAAAACTTAACAAACCTCTGCTAACTAAAATGTTGTTTGTCTCTTTCTCAACAATGTAAATATCAAAGTGACAGATGAGGACAAACGAACTTTAGCGGTCTGTTAACTAATATAGGTTTGATGGACGTTTATGAATAAGGGGGTTAGAGTATTCCAGTGTTTAAGCCGCCCGTGTGGTCGCGGAGGTTTCCCCTGGATTTTCCCTAGGCCACTTTCCAACCGCGCAGTCTTATCGCTTTATTGGACCCGGAATGTAAAGCCACAGTCAGGTTTAAAAAAGTTTTTGTTGCTATATTAAGAAGATAACATGCTCTACCCGCATGCGGAACGCGGGTGACGAGTATAATGACATGGGTAAGTGAGCCATAATATGCAGAGAGTACTCACATAAAGGACCCAGTCCTTGGGGCTGTGTGCATTGGTGCCGCACACATAGAGGCGCGAGCCGTCGCCCATCGGCTGGATAACGCGTACGTGGTTGCGGCAGTCGAAGTGCTGAAACAATACACATACTCGTATTTAACAATCATCATTATCATCATTTTAAGCATGTAATCGCCCACTGCTGAGCATAGGCCTCTCTTCTAGTACGCCACTCATGCCGGTCCCTTTGTAGTCTCATCCAGGACTAACACCCAGTCTTTTTAATGTCGTCGATCCATCGTGCCGGTGGACGCTTCTTTTACATAGCAACAAACAACAATCTTGTGGTGTTTAGGCTATCACGATAATTAAACAACGGAGTACACGTTAACAGTTTAATCTCTAATTACAGACTGACTAGCGGGTAGTTGGACAAACCCCAACTACCGGCGCTTATATACTATAATCCCTCCACCAATAGTTTAAAAATAATTTTGAAATGTCCACTTAAAATTTATAATTAGCATTTGGATTCCGCGTAGCACGAACGGCGCGAGTACAAACATTATGTTCTTGCGGGGCTGCGGGCCCCGAGTCACCAACCCCGTTCTCCCCGTCAGTAGGACTCTCTATCCCCTCCAGCCGGGGCGGCTGCGCCTCTAGCGCGATGTCACAATCGGATAAAGCTTCCAATTCATTATTGGCAGTTCCTGGTATGTCAGCGGTCCCGCTGGGCTGAGTGTCAGCAGCCGATGGATCTGGGTCCTCCTCCGGGAGCGAACAGAACGAGTCGTCGTTGTTGACGTCGTCCAGCATGACGTCACTGTTGTCCTCATCTCCGTACACACTCAAATCGTCCAATTCGACTGTGACATCGGTTCCTTTATAAGCTAATAATTGGTCGATATGTTTTTTCATATACACTTTTAAGTCTGGCACGAACACGTTATACATTCTTGACCCTAATTTGTCCGTAATTATGCCCTTTTTCCAAGTATGTTTATTTCCGTTTGAAAAAATATATTTAACTAACACTATATCGTTTACGTTTAAATTACACTTCCTAACTCCACCGTAGTTTTTACCTTGTAAGATCTGTTTTGCGCACACGTTATTTTGTGCAACGGATGACGACGACACCGTGAGATCTGCGCCCGCGTCGGCGCGCGCCGGCGGCGGCGGGGCGCGCAGCGCATCGAGTCGGCAGCGCAATTTACGGCCCAGCATCAGTTGAGCAGGCGTAAACCCGGTCGTGCAATGTACTGAGTTTCTATATTCGAACAAAAATTTATTTAACTTCTGAATTATTTCCCTTTGAATATTACTCTGCTGCATTATTATTTTTACTGCCCGTTTGACCGTTTTTACGCTATTTTCCGCCTGACCGTTTGATGCGGCGTGGTACGGCGCGATAGTGACGTGTTGCATACCGTTCACATTACAAAAGCCTTCAAATTGGCTGGAACAGAAATTACTGGCATTATCGGTAACTAGAGTTCGCACTAAACCATACCTACTGAAGAGTTCACACAACTTATCAATTATCGCATTACTATCAGTAGTCGTTAATAAAAAGCATTCCACCCACTTAGAGTGAGCGTCGATTGCGACTAGGAATTGTTTACCTTGCCATGAGAATAAGTCTAGATGCACTCGCTCCCAGACTTGTGCCGGGTACGGCCACGGCGCTAGCGGCGCGCGCGGTGGGGTGCTACGAAACGCATTGCAAATACTACAAGTACCTATTTTTCCCTCGATATCGCTATCTATATGTGGCCACCACATGCGTGCCCGGGCTTCGGCTTTAGTTTTTACTACGCCGAAATGCGAGCTATGCAGTTCGTCAAGTAAACGTTCTCTGTACACCGTTGGAATTACGACCTTATGGCCCCTAAGAATGCATCCATTTTCCAACGACAGTTCAAAACGGCATAAAAAATATGGACGCAAATCGGAATGCCCTACTTTAGCAGGCCAGCCATTCATTATGTAATCTTTTACCTTAAGTAAGACTGCATCGTTAGCTGTTCCTTTTTGAATGTCGATCATAGTCAGCGGTAATAAGGTCGAATCTGCTATGAAGTTTACGTACATCGCTTTATCTAGTTCGTCATGAAGTTCAAGGTTATCCTGTTGGACCGACTTGATTGAGCGCGATAAGAAATCAGCTACATTTTGATCGCTCTTCACATATTCAATATTAAAATTGTATGCCGACAAAAATAATGCATATCTTTGAAGGCGATTGGCTGCTAACTCCGGCACTCCCTTTTTGCTGCCAAAAATTGACAAAAGTGGCTTATGGTCGGTACGAAGGGTGAATGGAACAGAGCGCCCATACAAATAATGGTGGAACTTCTTAATCGCAAATATTATGGAGGCCGCCTCCTTTTGTATCTGGGCGTAGTTGCGTTCTGACTTAGAAAGCGAACGCGACGCATAAGCCACAACCCGCTCGCCGCCGTCAGGCTGCCGCTGCGCGAGCACGGCGCCCAGGCCCCGGGGCCCTGCGTCAGCCGTCACCACCGTCGGCAGCGAGGGGTCGTAGTGCGCCAGCACCCGCTCCGACGCCATCTCGCTCTTGATTTTATTAAACGCTTCCTGTTGTGCTTCGCCCCATAACCACTTTTGATCTTTTTTTAACAGCAAGTGTAAAGGTTGGAGCACACTCGACGTATTTGGCACAAAACATCTATAGTAATTGATCATGCCTAGAAAGGATTTCAATTCGCTCACATTCTTAGGGTTGTCACAATTGAGTATAGCCTCAATTTTTTTATTCGATTTATGTAAACCGTTTTTATCTATACGGAACCCTAAGTATTCGACAGATTCCTTGAACAACTCACATTTATCCTGCTTCAAACGTAACCCCGCCTCTTGTAACCTGCTCAGCACTTGATCTAATCGTTGTAAGTGCGATTCGCGATTGGGCCCGGTGACCAATATGTCATCGAGGAATATGCACGTTCCTTCTATTCCAGTCAACAACTGTTCCATTGTTCGCTGGAATATGAAAGGCGCATTTGATAACCCAAATACGAGCCTATTGAAACAAAATAATCCTTTATGAGTGTTTATACATGTAAGGCGTTTTGAATCGTCGAGGACCAACTGTGAGTACGCTCGTGACAAATCTAACTTAGAAAATTCCATGCCCCCGTGAAGCTTAGCAAAAAGGTCTTCTATCCGCGGTAGCTGATAGTTATCTAAGTACAACACTTTGTTAAGCGTAACTGAGAAATCTCCACATATGCGTATATTTCCGTCGGGGCGTAGTACCGGAACAATAGGTGTTGCAATATCTGAATGGTCTATTTTTTCTAGTATGCCTAGATCGACTAATCGCTGTAATTCAGTCTCCACTTTGGGTTTGAGCGCCAAGGGAACCGGGCGTGGTTTAAAAAACTTTAATGTGCTATCTGGTTTTATTTTTAAAGTTATTTTATATTTATTAAATTGCCCCAACTCATCAGAAAATAGCTTCGCATACTTATCTTTAAATTGTTGTCCCAAATCCAAACTTTCCAAATTGTTGCAATTTACACTGCAAAGTTGCAAATTAAATGCGCATATAAAATCTCGGCCCAACAACAATGGCTGTTTGGAGTTGGTCCTAATAATAAATAACCTAATCTGTTTAGTGCGACCTTCAAAATGAACCGGTAAAGTAACGTAGCCCTTCGGAATAATCTTACTATCATTATAGCAATTTAAAACAACGTTACACGGATGCAACTCGTGAGAAATGAAAACATCTTTATAGATTGATTCTGGCAGAACCGAAACTGCACTACCACTGTCAATCTCGCATAAAATGTTTTCATTCGCTATCGATATCGTTTCTCGCATAGGTTGGCCATTAGGACAATTGATAGTAAACAAATCAAAGCTACCTGTTATGGTGTCGTCCTCATCCGCAGCCAAATAATTGTTGCTCCTTAATTTTGACTTACTAGTGCACATACGTTTCAGATGACCTTTAACCTTGCATTTAGTGCAAGTGAAATTGCTAAAACGGCATTGTTCTTTAGAATGACTTTTATAACCGCACACTTCGCAACGAGAGTCCGTCGATCCCGCGGAGCGCGACGCCATGTTGTTGCTGCGCATAGCGTACACCGGCGCCGGCGCAGGCTCGGCGGGCGCGGGCGCGGCGACCTGCAGCGCCTGGCGTGCGCAGCGCACGCTCTGCGCTAGCTCCAGCGCGCGATTGAAAGTCAGCGTTTCCACACTTTGCCCAAACAATTTCTCCTTTTCTTTGACATCCTCCAATCCGAGGACAAACCGATCGCGCAACATCGTATCGAGCTCCGTTTTAAACCCGCAATGTTCCGCTAAATTACGCACTCGCGTTGCCCATTCGGCTAAATCTTCCCCTGGACGCTGCTCGGCCTTATAAAATTTATACCGCTCGGCGAAAGAACTTCTCTTCGATTCGAAATGGGCGTCGAATTTCTTCACCAGCTCTTTAAACTCTTCGTTGTCGAGAACAGCAGGGAACACCAAACTTCTTGCAACACGGTATGTGTCCTCCGCCAGCGCCGTCAGCAGGAGTGCCCGTCTCTTGGCACCGGACTTGTCCGTATCCTCGTTCACGTCGTTAGCCGTACAATACTGGCCAAAACGACTTTTGAAAATAGCCCACTCCTGCGATCGATGGTCGAAGGTGAGACTGCCACCAAACATGTTGCCGTGACTCGTCATATTATTTCGAAGTTTGAAGTTGTTATCGTTTTTTATATAGCCTATGCCCAATTTGCACTTGTTTACACGCGTGAATTACTAAACCGTCGCCAGTTTGTGGTGTTTAGGCTATCACGATAATTAAACAACGGAGTACACGTTAACAGTTTAATCTCTAATTACAGACTGACTAGCGGGTAGTTGGACAAACCCCAACTACCGGCGCTTATATACTATAAATCTTTACATAGAATTTAAATACTAAAATGTCATAGAACCTCAAATTCTTTGCATTAAGACAGCGGAATGAAATATACAGTTACCAGCATTAATATACGCCAAAAAAATGCGGCAAAAATACTGGACACGTCCTAAAATGACCCTCAAAATAGAGTTGTATCAGATATTTTATACGCGCTTTGTTATGGCTGATATTGGTGCTGGTGACTATATAAAGTAAGGAGCTGAAGCAGACTGCCAGACGTTAGTTTGACAACGCTCCCCATCATAGGAATCCGTTAGTTAGGAAGGATGTCGACTACGTTCCCATCCCTCCCCCCTCTGTCGTAACTCGGCGATTACTGATTAATGGCCGCACCGGACCGTGCTAGGCACCACTCATGGCCCCGGACGACGTAATCACAGCGTCCATCGAAAGATGCAATGCTGCGCTTACGGCGTCCAATTTAGACACGACGTACACTTAGGCATTCCCGCTGGCGGGGGTGTCCACCGCGTGATCGCAAAAACACAGACACATAACGCTATAAAGTCACAGATTTCGCAGTCCCGCAAGAATCGGAGCATTGAAAATGAATACAAAAAATTACGAAAATATTTCCTTTTATCTTGAATAACACTACAAGCTCAATAATAAAGAGTTATATATTAAGTAGGATGTTCAAAATCCTACTCAAATGCACACTTCTCGTCTGCTTCCGAATGTTTTAACACCATTACCATGACAATCGGTCAATAATCACTCTAGCTTTTCAAGATTCTCAAGATTCTTCTTCATTACACTCAGGATTCAGCGTTTTTGTGAATTATTAAAGCTACAGTCAGGTTAAAAAAAAGGAGTTGACTATCGTATAGGGAAGAATCATCTATAAGTGCGCACTATAGTTGTAGACAACGGGCTCATTAGAGTGCCGCTGTATCGTAGGATTTATGTTTTTTTAATGTCATTAGGTTTTCTACTGCCATATCTGTTCTTTATGTCGTTAAATACATTTCCACATATTTTCCAACTTTACGGGTTTGATTAGGTGTACAAAGTAGAAAATAATTTCGTATTAAATGCGGTTTCATCATACTAAGGACTGCGTTCAAACGGAATGATGGTACATTTTGTTGTGTTTAAACAGAGCTGTTACAAATGGGTATATCTCTTATAGTTTGTGCATAGTCATTTACACTAAACAACACAGTGACTTTCTAATTGACTGTTAGTGTAAATGACGCACATCATACCCATAAGGTAGTTCCTTGAACCACTTTTCCAAATATATTGTTTATTTATATCTTGTCACAGAAAATTGGGTTATTTAATAGCCAAACCGCGCAAACAAGCCATTTATAACTAACAATCGAGCGTAAACAAGGTATGCAGCCGCAAATTTAAATTGATTCAGTATTGAAAAACAATGAAACAAAAAGTCAACGCAATATTATCGATGTGCATATTCGGGACCCCGAGCGAAATTCATTAAAATAATAGTTTATTGGCGAAAGTATGTTCATGGACACAGGAGAAGAAATACAAACAGTAGTCCGACTTGAGAATAGGCAAATAAGAGCAGAAATAAAGTTTTACCAACTTTATATGGCAAACACAGAACACACACACACACAACACAGTACCAACAGAACAGTAGGTATCACGAATATCTGAGATATTAAGTCCCGTTCCCCAATAATAATGTAATATCTGAGATAGGTCATAAAAGGTCATTTTCATCTCGACTGTTTTCGGGCGATAAAATGGAGTTAGACAAACTTCGAAATTTGAGACTTTGTGGTGGATGCTGTAACTTTTAATTTTAAGTTCTAACTGTAAGATTATGTGCAATAAATGATTGAGCATTGAGGTACGAGTAGGTGCCCACTCTCTAACAAAGATTTGTATGATTTTTAAGTATCAGTTAGGTATCTATTTATTGGAAAATAACAAAAAATCGAGTAGAATCATGATCCTTTACTAATCACTACTTAATTTGAATACCTAGAATCTTAAATTATTTGACACAGAACAAATACAAAGAAAAAATGAACAGTGATCTCGCACGTAGTCTAAATAAGTCTTAACAAATTTTTGTACTAACTTCACATTTCACGCCGATTTCGACTGCTTATTATGAAGCCATACTACTGATATGTACACGTTTACTGCAGCACGAGTGTTCACAGCTATGATTATGTAAATTCGTGAACAACATAAATATTAAAGGGGGCATTAATATTCCGAGCGTCAGAAGTATGCATCGCGAGTTATAGTGGATAAACATTGTTCCACTGTACTATTACTGCTTTCTGCAAATAATTGTGTATGTGGCCATTAATTAGGCTTGTCATTTACATTAGAATGCAATTGGTAAAATATTAACTGGGAAGCAACTCCAGTGATAATCGATTCAACGTCGAACTTATATTATATTTTTATTGGGTCACAATAATAATATAACTTAAATAACAATTGTTGTAAAGCGTAGAGAGCTATGTATACCTAATATTACCTACCTATTCTTCTATTTTAGGCACACCTGAATATTGTTGCCACAGAAATAAAATATTTCGGTAGCTAATAAATAAGAAAAAAAAACTGGCTAAGTGCGTGACGTACCTACCGCGCACAATGAACGGTGCGGTGCTGCGTCTACTACTTCTAGTCTACAAATCCGCATTAAAACCATTTCCATAGGGAAGTGGTTTAATGGGAATTAATAATGATCAAACCTTCATAGGAAAATGACGAGACTTTGTAGGGGCAACGCAGTTTATATTAATGACATAAACCATTGGACCTATCCTATCCAAAACATTTTCGTCGGAAGTATTTAGTAAGTATCATGTCCATCAAGTATCCGGTCGTGTATGCCGCTCTCGCATTGGCTTACACAGGCACGAAAGACGTTGTCTAGCTGCTTGAGACTGTTTGTATGGTCTGTAATAGACTCGAAGGCCATTGATGATGTCAATTAATTTTGAATATTCAATTGTAAAGGCCAAAGCAAAGTGGCGTGCTCTTGTGTCGGTGGCCAAGACTCATTTTAAGGCGTCGTGCCAGCCCAGTTAGTTAGTTAGTTTAGTTAATTGTAAAGGCCTATCGATTTACTGTATTTTTAAAATTTAAATAAACGTTTCTATTTCTATTTGTCTACATAGCTAAGTAGGCGGTCTGCATAGTACACATTGAATTTTATTCTAATACACCTTATAGTTTCTAAGTAAAATGCCTCTGACATAGGGAAAGAGAAACAGACGGACATGACGAAACTTAAGGGTCAGTTTTTGCCATTTATACTACGGGACCCCGAAAAGAAATACGTAATCAAAATGGAACTTGTACAAAACCTTTTTATTTTATCAAATTATATCATTTGACGATTTCAATTTCAGAACGCAATACGAATTTAGACCTTAGTCGATTGAAGACCTTTTGCAATGAAACAGCTGATTTTTTTTCGCGCGCACTTGTTTTGTGTTTTAAAGTGATTCAGGATCATGGATAATATTTATATATTTTTATTTTGTATGAATTATATTACACCTAGCATATATATGACAACACATCAACACTTCTCTGATAGTTATTCACCATTACGGTTTCAACTCTCAGAGACAAAGTTAAAAATAATCGAAATCCATTTACTGTATTTGTCAATGCAAGCCCATACGAGGTAATCGAAATTTCAGTTTTTAGAGTGCCAAGTGAAACGTGTTTAAGTCAGATTGTCGCTATCGCGAACGCCTAAGAATGACAGTGTTCTATCTCTTTCCCTCGAGGCAAGAGCGATAGAGAACTCGAAACGGACATTCGAAAGATTTTCGCGGTTAAAGGCCAGACTGCCGCGGGTAGCGGCGGGTTGGAACTAATTTTCCCCACGTCACGACGAGAGCGCACGCTGATATTCTGACACACGTCTCGGTACGTCCTCGTACAAATGAATTTCCACATTTCGATTGAATCCCTTTTGAAGTCCGTTTATTGATGAAAGATTGGATTTTCGTCGTTTGCTTCCACAGGAGCTTTAATTTACTCATGCATAATGTTTTTGTTAACTTGGTCTGGTACTTTTATTTAGGTATTTTTGGACTTCTGCTAAGGATCTCGGTTCAAAAGGGTTTCGGTTCTAAATCCTCAACCACTATCATCGTAAAGTAGTAAAATCTATCTTCTATCAATGTTAGTTTTTGTGTTAAGAACAATAAAAACTAGTAATTTGTAATATTATTTCGATTTCCATACAATCTGACCTAATTCATTACCTTTGAATATGAAAGCAAAAATGTACCACAGCAAAATATTAAAATATAATATTTAAACTAATTACCAGAATTTTACAAATGAATCGTCAAATAATATTAGGTAGGTACATTACTTTGGTATTCCGACTTTGCTCGTTACAAGCCTAATTAATAGTGGTCAGTTACCTTAGAAAATTATATTTAATAATTAATTAGATGGCTCCGTGCGGCCCTTAGTAATGAAGTATTTCTGGTTAAGGTAATTCAATGTAACTAGACGCCCAGGTCATTAATGTGTTATCATAATCAATACTAAGAGGGCTCCACTGTAGTTGCAGCAGTTATTTTATATTGATACTCAGATTTTTTCTCATAAGTAGGTTAAGCTTGGAAAAAATGACTGACTGTCGACTTTCTTTCGTCGTTTCTTCTCAGCAGTGACCTTTGAGAAACGCTAGTAGTTTTTGACTTGTAAAAGTGCCATTACGGCCTACTTATAGGATGAAGTTCATTTTATTCATTTTTTATTAGTTTTATTCCATTCTAATAAATCCTGGGCCTTCGTCGTCTTGGGATGTGTGGCTTATTGGCATGTGTGGCTAGAGCACCATTCATTTGTAGACTAACTTAAAGTTTTAACACTTTTGCTCAGAGTGGATTGCACCAAACCGTCTGGAATCGTAAGCGATGTTAAAATTTGCTTGTAAGTATGGAAAGTTTGTCAAGTTTCTATGGGATGACAGCTGCCGGTGCCATAATTATTTAACGTTGATAGGGTATGTAATCGTAAATTGATGCAACCTACCCCTTGGAATTATTAAATTAAGAAAAAATAAAATTCAATTATATTCATAGGCGATAGAAAAGGCGATAAAAAGTACAAGGAGCATATAATTTTCAAGCATTTCCTACACTATTTTGAGGTGTTAAATGTTGCTTCTTTACAACTAGGATGCCCGTAATATATAGGGCTAAACTTACTAAGGAACTTTAAACAAGCAACCGAATATGTATCGTGGAGAAATGTGCGAGTAAACCATTATATATGCTTTTGTTTCCTCGTAAAAAGTTCGGGCCACACTTTCCTTTGTACGCTAGAGTTGGCAGAGCGAGTTCCACAAAGATTGTTCTCAAGTAATTATCGGATTAATATACTTGGAACATCGAGTCGTTATACTGACGTGAACAGAACTGTTTTGCGCTCGGAAACAATCAGAATTAAGCAGAGAACAATTAGGCCCACGTCTAAGTTTCTTTTAACGGCACTTAGTCGGGAACGCTCGCATAACTTCACTCCCAACTAATGCCTTCGATTGGTCCATTTCGTTAATTATTCGCCACTTCCTACGTAAGTAGATTTACGGCCTGCTTTTCTCGCCTTTTTTCCGCCATAAGATTTTTACTTTGGAAAAATCGAGTGGCGCAATCCGAAAGGGAATTATTGTTCCATAATGGCTTTTGTTAAGAATTTAACGTTGAGTTACATTGGCAATGTTTAATACGGTGGCATAATCAATGCGGAGTGCTTCTGCGAGTTTCAAATGTAAATTACAGGATTGCGCTAATGACACGTGTCATGTTGATTGAGCTTGTCACGCGTAATGCAATTAAACATACGGTTGACGCTACAACTATACGTACCTTAGCAGGTAGAAGGTATAGAACCATCCAATAATATTACTTTAACAGTACAATTAAACTAATCACCAGGAAACGTAATGGATTCCTTTGTTTCGTGACGCGATCAAGAGCCGCCCTTGTGTTATGACACGCGGTAAGTGTAATTGACAAAGACAAGCGAATATGTATTTGCATATTACGGCGCGCGGGAGCGTCAATGATGGTGGGAAAGTGCGTCACATAAAAATTCGCGGCTGCTCCCGTCGTAAAAACACATAGTGAGCCGAGATTCCGCGGCATGAATACTTTACACGAAAATCGCAAGTTCTCTGATTTACCTAGCTAGTGAATTTTCTTTAATAGCGTCACAAAGGAGAGAGGAGTTAAAACAACAAGCGAGCGGCCGGCAGTCACGCGGAATTTTGCCGACGGCATTTTTCCAGCCTTTTTCGTGTTACAACATCGTGTTTAGAGAAAGGAAAACTCGCCGACACCGAGAAACTTTGATTATAGCCTTCACGAGTGGCCGTTCCCTCCACGATCGAGGTGATAGACTCAGGGATATTTCTTTTTTATGGCCCTCTTTGATACTAATAAAACAAATTTACTTTTTTCGCCATCGGAAGAGTTGGAATAGGTAGCATGTGGTCTATAGGCTTTCTTATCTATTGTAAAAGTTTGACCTTTTATTTGGGCGGGTGTATGTTTGTGTATCACGGGACATTCAGTTGTCGCAGTAAACTTGTGAATTTGCTTGTGGCACTTTTTGCTTTTTGCGAGGGAATCATTTTAGAGCCGCACTGGGTTTTACTGCTTACTTTGAGACTTTATGTACATTTCGCATGAGACATTCCATTTCTGGTAGCGGGCTTTATGACTTTCTTATTAGATATAACTGCGACGGGGAGATTACCAGGGCAAACAAATGTTCAGTTTGATACGTCTATATTAAGTTGGAATAGTCGTATTTCTCAGCGAGATTGGCAGGTTATTAATTATTTTTAATATCGTGTCGTAAGGTTCTCGAGTGGCACCACAAGGTGGACTGATAACCTGGTAAAGGTCGCGGGAGTCCGCTGGATGCGGGTGGCGCAGGACCGGTAATTGTGGCACTCTTTGAGGGAGGCCTATGTCCAGCAGAGGACGTCTTCTCTGCCGTTTCTGATATGATGATGATGATGAATATCGTGTCTACCTGTCTAAAAATCAAAAGATACGTTACGAATATACAGTTCAAAATATGGCATTCAAGGAACTATAATTTTACCGGCTTGCCAATTTTTAAGCTCTTGGAGGAGTAAGCCAACTTAGATGACGCTTGGCATACGCTTATGTTCGATCGCACAACACCAGATCACCGTAAATAACTTTCTTTAACCAACCCCGTTCAAAACGAGTTCGTAATTTGAAACAAAAATGTCACAAACAATCGAATACCTAACGCGATTATCCGAAAAAAAAGCGGCGAAAAAAAATGGAACGAGCACACGAAAATACAGCTGCGCACTCAACCGTTAGAATCGCTCGCACAGTGGGCATTATCGAATTAGTCGATCGTGTAGCAAGGCAACTCGCAATAATCGCCGCCCGATCCTCCACTTCCAGACGCGGTTAAACCGCTAGGAAATAAAACAAATATTGCTTTTGCGCAGCGATTGTAAATCAAAATTAACGGCCTTAATATAGCGGGGCGGCCGCCTCTAAGCTCCCGCCGTGAAATATGCTCGCCGCTCAATGTTAAAAACGGGATTAACTCGTGATGGAAATAGTGCTAGTCCGCAACGCCACGCAGCCTCTAATTAATACATTATAGAGTAATTTTGAGCGTAAAAAAGTAATATTTACCTCTGATTTTCCCTTAGAAACGCACTGGGCCACGTTGCTCGGTTCCAGATTTATAGAATCACGCTGAAAACAAAAAAACTCATCAGTATTTTATTACCTTACTAAGTTAATGAGGCACTACAAGCCGGTATAAAAGAAAATTTGGGCAACATTGATTGATGGGATTTTATAAGACAAATTAGGTACACAAACTTTAGGTTTGAGGGATATTTCGCGCGGTCGTTTGCTTCTTTTACGGGATAATAACAAGAGGCTTATGAAGTATGACATGAAAACCAAACTTTTGTGTATTTCTCTTAGGTAAAAAACAGTTATGTTGGAAAAATATCGGTCTCAAGGATTAAAGTTTTGACAAGTCTATTAGGCATTCAGGCTGACGTAATATTCCAGACCTATTTCCACTAAAATATTCTCAAAGTTTGACTTCTCATTGGAATAATAGTGAAGTTCAAGCTATTTACATTTTCATTTACATAGCGGGGACACTTTAATTCATGCAATTTTATTTAGAAACCTCTTACAGAACTAATAGGTTCAACTTGTAGTTGGCTGGTTCATTTGTAATTATAATACTCACTTCGCAATGCGATGCGCTGATGTTGTTCATGTTAAGTCGATACAGGCGGTCCCTAGAAACACACAATAATTAATAAAGCTTATTATAAACACAAATTAAACACAATAGTCGGGATTTAACGGTTGTTAAAGACATTAAGTTTCAAAATAATCACAACATTATTGTTAATTGCCTACGGCGTAGGCGGCGTAGCAGTTTGTTTCATTTGAACAATTCGTAGCACTTTAGTAGTCGACTACCTCTATCTACGGTAATGCCCTATATAATAACCAGTGTAAACTATTTGCACATGTGTTCTAATGATCTTATGATAGTCTTACATTACAAATAATCGAAACTCACGAAGTTAATCGGTCAAGGCATTTAATAACAGTAGAAATCGAGATACAGAATTGCTTACAAACATCAATCGAAAAATATCAAACTTCAATTTCGTTTTGCAATTATGAAGCTATGTGTGTGAAAATTACTATAGAAAAGTCGTAATCATAAGCGTTTTTCTAAGTTTCAATAAAAATTGTTAATAATCCGTAATGAAAAAGAAAAGGTTAATAAAGATCAAATCCTTTTGCAAATTATGCCGTTATCATATTCATTAAAACGTTTAACAATGGCTTAAACCAATGGCATCTATTGATAAGTGGTTATCCGTTTAAAAATGGAAACAATGCTCATTACGGGCGAGTTTAAATTGCTGCACGAGGGCCTAAAGCGATCGTTATCAACTCGCGTTCAACTATAATGAAACGCTTAAAGAAGATCGGTTTACAGCGAAAAAGCGCCTTTATTACCTTCGTGACACACACGATTGACCTACATCACCCGTTATTATTGCATTACCAATGTAATCTGACCCTCCCAATTTCAGCCGCGCTTGTTTGCTCTTGGTAAAGAAAAAAGTATTTATAATGTCAGGGGTCTGTGTAGGCTGGTTAGTAACACGTACATGGCAGGTTACAAGTTAAATAGTTTCGTGTAGAAATGATGGATACTAAGCAAATTGTACATAATTGATTTCGTAATTATTGAAGACAGAATCTCAAATTCAAACGCAAGTATCAATATTAAAAGTACCTTAGCATTGCTTTGATGAGAGGTAATTCTGAATTAGAGCATTAGTTCTGAAGCGTACCTAATTACGAAACTAAGCCAACCTTTCTACAAGGTTGTTTGAAAATAGTTTGCCAGACTTCAATCTTGCACACAGAATTGAAAGGTCATTCTACTTTTTGATGCCTAAAATAAAAAAGATAATGGAAGGACAATGTACATTTTCGTAGACATCATTATTTATTTTCGTTTTCAACAGAACAGGTGTAACTGCATGTATTGCTATCACGGATCTAACTAAATATTATATTGCTACATACGAAACGTGTCAAACTTGGCGGATCTATCTGACATTACAAATGATTTTAATTTTGTATCAACTTATCAAGCAGTATTGCAAACGCAAACTACACATTTCTAAATAAAGGCAAAATTGAAAAATTTTAGCTTCGCGGATTTGAACCTGCGACCTTTTGGCATTCGCGGGCAATCGCTTTAGCCACTGAGCTACGGGAGCAATCGAGCTCGGCCCCCAAATTCCTACAACGCCTTAGGGAGGCGTACAGCGACATCTACCTCGAAGACTCAGGATAGTACCTATTCTGCAATTTAATTAATCGTGTGTTATGATTTATAATATTTATTTTATTAGACATCGAAAAATAATATGACCACTGACTATGAAAATTTACTATTCATAATTAAGCATTGTAACCAAGGACGGCAACATTTGAAGTAGGTAACTTACATGGCGCCAACGTATAGGGTGTCCCTTTTTGAGTCCATGAAGAATGTTCTGTAGTAGAGAGTGCCACACGTAAATTCCCGTACATGATCTGTGGACAAATGAAAGAAATTGTTAATTCAACTTGTTGATATTAGAAAACAAACATCAAATTTGTGGCGTCAAATAAATAGGTAAGAATAATTCTACGAGTTAAAAATAAAACTAAGAACAAACTGCCATGTTAATAGCTTAGATCAAAAAATAATAATTATCACTCACTACCAGAAGTCACGAACTGACAGTAATAAAACAAATAATTATTTTAACTATAGACTATAGAGGCACATGAATAAATAAACAGAACAGAGAACCAACTTCTAAAGAGCCTGCAAATTTAATCACTCACTCGTAGTCAATTTTGTATTTGTTTAATTTACATTATATATTACAGTTTTAGGTAATATTTTTTACAAAATATATGGCTATTTTTGTTTGTTTTAGGTACATACTGTTATTTTAAAAAAATGGTTCATTCTTAATCCGAGGTAAGGTTTTTATCGCTTTGTACGCAATATAAATCTCAATACTAGTCTTCAAAAGTCAATCAAATTTCTTCGAACTATCATTTAACTGATATTTATTGTTATGTTTATATACATATACTTGTTGTATATACACCTAGGTGATCAGCAGGGATCGGATATTCGGTGAGATATTTACCTAAAGTTGCCGAAAACCCGGCAAAAGATGGGCAAATATGGAGTCGGCTTCTTAATTAAATTATTTTAATAATATAAGTTCCGGGATTCCGGGATTGCATAAAACGACACGAGGAGGTAAATATACACAAACATGTTTCGTTTATGGCTATTTATGACTATTTTAGTAAGCACGTACGTTGTTATGCAAATGTAGGTAGTGTTATAATGTATGTAAGTATTTATCGTAACCGCGGTGTGAATCGATTTAATTTCAAGGTATATCTGACATAAGATAATAATAAAACAAACATTGATTTTCATAAAACATTTATATAAAATTAGGAAATAAACTTTTACATGTTCAGCACAAGTTCTAAAGAACTGGTATAAAACTTGAAACATTAGTATCTATAAACATCTTATGTTATTTAATTTGGTCTTTTAAAGCTTATAATAAACACTCTTATCATTAAACTCGTTACACTCACGTATTGCCTGAACCACTGGCGGTTTCAACGTTTTGGGGTTCTTTTACATCTGAGTTTTGTTTCGAGTTAAAGTAAGTAATTACTATTTTTTCCAAATTAGACATAGTAAGTCTGTTTCTAGATGCTGTAAGTATCCATTTGTACATGGAAAAAGATCTTTCTACATCTTCAGACGTGAGTGTGGCAAATTTATAAATATAAGTGTCATTTTCTTCATTCATTTGTTCGCATATTTCTCTGAGTTTATCAAAATCGGGATTTCTATCCATCAGCTGGTTAAGTTTATTAATTATTTTGCTATTCTTCGTCCATTCCACGGCCATTCTTACTTCATCGAAAATTTCAAATGATTGAATTATAGATAAATCCCTACTTTGCAATTTCGTTATAGCAATTTGTATTATTTTCAAAATTCTCATGTATATACTGTAAGTCATTGTATAAATTCGATTTGGCTATAACTTTCTTAGCCTGTTCAATAGATACAGCTGCATTACTATTTAAAACAGAAACAACATTTGATATTTCATCCAAATGTTTGGCATAATAGGATGCTGCTTCTAACCAAGTTCCCCACCTAGTTATTACGGGCTGTGGAGGCAAAGGTAAATTTGGGTACATTTCTTTTTAAATATTAACTCTATTGGGAGCTTTTAAAAATATTTTTTTAACATTGTTTATTAATGTGTCAACATCACTATAATTTCATCGTATTGTTTCTGTCAGTCTGTGCAAGGCATGAGCCATACAAGTAAAATGTTTCATGTTGGGAAAGGTGTTTTTTAACAGTTTGCCAGCAAGTAACATATACGCTACACTATCAGAGCTAAACATTAAAACATTGTGTACCTTGTTATAAAATTGCTCACCCCACAAGTCTCTTAGACACTCAATCACAAAGTCACATATAGTACGACCATTCACTTTCTGTAGCGGCTTGCACGTTAACATATATACTGGTCCCGATAGTTCTTCGTACAAAGGTTTCACCAGGAAATGTACAACATATCTCCCCAAAAAGTCAGTGGTTTCATCTAATGATATCCACAACTTTCTGTCTTTGACTTCGTTTTTGATAGTTTTTATTTCGGATTCGTACACTTGATTGAGGTAACTTCTTAAGGTTTTCTCGCTCGGAATCGTTCGGTCTTTATGTTGACATTTGCAAATATATTGTTCAATTTTTTTTTTAAATACAGGGTTGTCTATCTGTATCCATGATATGTTGCACATAATGAACAGATACGCGAGATCATAATAAAAATCTGTTGGTGGCACGACTCTCGTTCCTTGATGTCTCTGTGACTTCAAATGCCGCTTAACAATATGCGACTTAGCCTTTAAATGCACTTCACATTTAGTACATGTTATAATTCCACTTGCCGCATCGTATAACATCTCCGGGTAATCTCGAATCCATGATCGAGGTACATCTTCTTTCTGTGTAGAATCTGCAATTGCAATCGCCACAGACTGAGGAGTAGAAAATACAGTTTGAAATAATATTTACTAAAGAAAAATACTAACAGAAGCCTCAGAGCAGAAGGCGCGTAGTTCTATACTAAAGTAATTATGTTTTAATTTGGAAATACCTCGTTAGGCATAAAAAATACTTTCCAAACTTTATAGCGTAATTGGGATGTCTCAAATAAATACACTCCGTTTTTTCATTCATCTTATAAAATATAGGTTAATTAAAGATACTAATATCATGTTGTGTATGTTCCCATTTTGATGAGTACTTACAAATACAAATACTGAGTGCATACTGGGAGAGAATATTTATGAAGTATAGTAGCCAAATTAACATAACGCCAAACATCATAGGTACAACTTACCGTGTAGAAAGAAGGAGAAAGAAATCCAGTCCAGGTCGCAAACAATAAAACACAGGTCACTAACAAACAAAAGTCCGGGAATCCAAAGCACAAGTCGTTTTTCAAAAAATAGAAACAGAATCCAATTCACAACGCGAATCATAAACCGTTATTGAATAGCCAAGTAGAAATGTAGAAGCAACTCGTATTACACCCGAATGCATGTAATGTACAGCAACGAATGATTTACGCACTTTAGAAAACTATCTCACTTACTCATTCTTATCTGTAACCCCACGGCTAACATCGCAGTAATACAATTCTTTGGTTTGTCCACCTTTTCTTACCTGTCATACGTAAAACAATAACGACAGCATGGCAAATATTTGCCTTATCGTGATTTCTGTGGCCAGTGCGGCCATAAAACATTCATTAGGCAGACTCCGCCCCTTTTACTACCTCTTGTCGGGATGCATATCGCAACGTTTGCACACTGTCAACGGAGTTATCTATAGTAATAATAAGTTACTTTAAATACTTAAACATGCGTTTGTTACTAAATGTAGAAATCCCGTGAAATTTATTAGGAAAATTAAATTGGGTCCGTCTCCATACCGTTCAACATAGACGCCGCCGCCAAACTTTAGGTAAATATCTCACCGAATATCCGATCCCTGGTGATCAGTATTAAAATAGCATTTCAGCAAAAAGTTTTCTATATTTTATTATTTTAAAATATCTTTTTAAAGATAACAATTCTGTATTATACATAAATAAGACAAACCGTTTTCAAAATAAATAATCTTATGTGTGCAAAATGAAAGCATATATTTTATCACTAGTCTAAAGACAGGTCACGGCTGTGGAATCACCCAGCTCTATACCGAAGTCTGTAGGGCGAAAAAGGTCGGCACAAAAGCACGTAATGTATAACGAATGTTTGCTCAGTATATATCAATAGATACGACTCACGTTAATTTTGAAACTAGTAGAACACCCACATGAACTTACCAGACTAAGAACTATTTACAAGTTATCTAAGACCTTCCAACCTTATTGGGTTTATTACAAGGTATTGATCAAAGAGTATAATAAGTATGTTGGTCTTGATAACTTATATGTTGTGTAGTTAATTTCTAGAGTTCGGACTCCTTGAGATTTACTTTGACATTATTCATGTGTTAACGCGAATAAAATATTAAGTAGTTAATGTAGTTATCGTATTATTAAAACTCATTTAATAGATTTTCTACTAAAATAGGTACTTTTCATAATGATGGATACACACAAATCAAACAGTAAATATAGTTAAAGTAAGTACGTTCCTATACGTAACTCGAGTAAATATTAATCATTTTATATTAAGAAACTAAATACCAACAAAGTTGTAAACATAAATCCCTGATGCGGTGTATTCGCGGCAGTACCACAGCCTCCTAAGTAGGGTTGCCAACTTATGTGCTCCGATTTGCGGGACATTTGTTGTAGAATTGCGGGACTTGGCTATAAAATGCGGGACTCGCGCACTCGTATCAATGTTGTTAACGTATAATTGTGATGTAGGATACATTATTTATTCCCGGGAGATGTACGTACTTAGTAAATGATTTCCGAGCTAAACTTATCCCTATTACAAGTACGGTCCTCCGGGAGCGGGATACAAATTACTTATTTTCATTTATCGAAGTTGTGCACTCTTTCCTGAAATGAAACAAAATGTTCGCTCCGGTTCTTATAATTCTGGCGAGGCTTGAAAGCGGGACAATTGGCGTCCCGCACGCATCCTTTGCGGGACGCATCGTCTAGGGTGCTGGAAACGGGACGTCCCGCCTCAGGCGGGACGGTTGCAAACCCTACTCCTAAGCGCAGTCGCAGAAGCGTACGACAGTCCAAGTTTCTGTCACTGGTGGAGGCATTCTCATAGACCTCAAATGAGATGCGAAGTGATAGTTTTTTTGTGGCTTAGAATTATAAGAAAATAAATTGGTTTGTGTTATCAACATATATGATATACCAAGATGATCAAAATTAAATAAGTATGAGCACAAAATTAATTTTGTATTAAGCAAAAACGCTGCTAACGAAAACTAAAATTTTTAGAAATAATGGCTAGAGCGACTGGCCGCGAATGCCAGGAGTTCAAATCCTGCTCGGTGCCTAAATTTTTCAAATTATTCTTTATTGCTAAAATTTGAAGTATGACCACTCTTTAGGGTAAACCTGTCTTCTAAACCTGTTAGTACGAGTATGCACGATTATTATTGATAGGTATGTGCATAATATTTTCCATAGGTATGTTCAATTGTATGTTGTGTATCATACGTACATTAGAAAACTGGAAAATCACTCCTCAGTCGCACTCCGTACGACATTTTAACTTATAGTCAATTTGCGATCGAGCACAGTGTGACTAGTTCCCTCCTGGCAGACTTTTTAAACTGTTCTCCTATTTGCGCTCGACGCTGCCGCCTGATAGAATACATTTTTCACGACGCCGTCGTCTGCTCAGCCATGCAAGTTTCGACGGTACCTTGACGAGACGCAAAAGTATATGTGCTCTTTATAAATTCACTAGTTTTCCACTTCGGATGTCCCTGGGGTATCTTTCTTCTCTGCGAAAAGCCGATGTTATTCCGGGCTCTGGTATTTTTCAAGGGCCGAATCAGATTAAAGGTTGAAATGTTATTCGGTGGCTAAGATAGATTTCGTTGCAGCGGTGAAAGAGTTGAGCTTTAAGAGTTAAATATAAAATTCTGATTGCAATGTCTAGACATAGAAAGTTTAACTGCCAACCAATCTAAGTTGGATAAGTGCGCGTTAAAATTGATGACGAGGTCTCTAACGTCAATATGGTTTGCTAAATTAATATAGACAAGCGAACGACAACATTTCGCTGCTCAAAATAGAGTTTGAATAGGGAATGCGCATCGGCAGAGGGGAATAGTCAGGTGTGGATGCAGAAATCAGTATTGCTCGCAGACGCGCCGTGGGGACGGACTCTGGCTGCAAGCTTGTTGTTGCATTTGCATACAGTGACGATGCATGCACCAGTATGTACGTATGCTAACGCAAGACTTGCCTGGAGATGTTGATTGGAAAACGGAGTCAGCTCAGTTTGGGGAGCGATTCACTTAATGTTATCGATTACACGTTTTTAGCATGTAGGCAGAATACTTTAGACGTGTGTTGCGTTCCTCCGAAACTTCTTCGAGGCTCATTGTATGTCTATATGTTGGCTTCAATGTGGTAAAACGCTTTTTATGTATGTTTGGAAATGCAATATAGAAGATTGAAAATACTAAATAACGTGTGCGACAGTAAAGTAATAAACATAATAAGATCCCAGGCACGTATCTTAATAACGTGAGAATTGCTGAGATGTGCGATAGACTTAATAAAAGTTCAGGCAATGAACTTACACATTAATATATTAGTCGGATAGACAGACGTACAAAATGCATTGTCTTTTACGATCTCGTTATATTATACGACAGTGTTATTTGTCTGTCGGCTTCCATTAAAGATATCAATACGTTATTATGTGTTGCTTACGTGACAATGTGAACGGGATTATTACATTGACGTCTCTAATATTATCAAGGGCCAGGCACGCTTTGATAGAGAAAAATAGCCTTATTGCGACTCCTATAAGAGGAATTAGAAAAGAGTGCCATGTTTTGTCTCTATCATCGACCGACCATTTTTTATGGTAAGACATGAGGATGGCAAACCGGTCAATTTGCGTAGTGCAAATTTTATATGAATATTCCTCATAGCTCTCTCATCTATAACTTCTTGTATATACTGTATCTATGAATATAATAGTGTGAAACATTTTTCACACTTTACATAACACTTTAAATTCATGTATATTCTACATCGCATAAATATCCAGTCAATTTTAAGGTTTCTATCCTATTACAGTGGCTGAAATTCTTTTAGTTATTTGTTAAGCATAATAAAATCTTATCTACCTACGCTTCTTTCTCATTTGTTGTTATTACGAACGGCGTGAAATATGAGTAAATACTAATAACCTTCCTGTTTCTACCTAACTATAACACATGACATTCACGTAATGGATTCTTATATTCGCCAGCATTCGGCGTCCGTAGCCACGGAGCGTGCATATTTGAGCGCGGCGCGGTCGCTATCTTTCATTGCGGCTGTCAGAATCATATTCGGTGACGATGCATTTTTCATCATCCAATCCCGCAGGATGACAATGAAGTAAGAATTGTTTTGTGTGATATGCCTTTCAAATGGCGAGGCCGACATGCCTACGGCGTAGGCTGCGTAGCGTGTAGCCCTCGTAGCGGTGTTCTACGCAGCGAGTTTAGGCGCGGAATCGGGTTTTATTCAACATATTTATATATCACTTTTAATACTTTTACCGCGAATCATTTTCTAGCACTCAATTACTCATGTAGTCGATGATTTTTCCGCTGCGTAGCGAAAACTGGCTACTAATAGAGAACCCGACTAGTATGCGGAATACTTTTTTATTTATTTAATTTTAATAGGATAGTAAAATACCTACAAATATTGTAATATCGATATATATATATCAAATTGGGCCACATATTGCGCCATTTGTGTTCAGCATTGTGTGTATATTTCTATATTTTAAGTCAATGTAGATAAGACATAAAAGCACAACGTGATTTCTAATTTATTCGTTTTCAAATGATCCTAGAGACATTCATAAAATACTAATTTATTGTCTGTGATCGACAAATAACACCATTCCAAATAACGCTCCTAACGAATTGAACTGGTGGCATCTCGCTTTTACACACATTGCTTTAGCACTATCGAGATAGAATATAAAAAATGCGATCTGCATCAGTACGTCTCAGTAGCCTATTCCGCAATGGAGCCCCAGGTTAAAAAAACTAAATTTTCTAATTCTACATATTTTTCCGAAACTACACTACAATAAAAATAATAAAACGTCTATTGTGTAGAGGTGAATCTAATCCACACAGACACGTCTCAACCACACCGCCTCAGTCGCGGTGAGTTCAAAGGGAACGCAATCGCCCGCTAATCAGTAGGCAGTGGTCTAGTAATAAGCAAAACTATAATTACTCGGGCGCACAATCAAGATCCGAACACACGCGACCAGTTTAGTCGTCGACACGGCAACGGAACCACCCGACCTGACAGCAGTAACCTAATGCTTTGTTTACATTTTTTTTTTCATTATTTATAAGTATTTTGTCAAGGGCAAGTAGGCTTGTTAATACGACGTTACGACTATAGCCTGTTTTTTATTTTTAAAGTATTATTTAATACTAGTTATATGCAAGAAACAAATGAATGTATAAATTTTACTATGAACAGTACTGTGTTAAAAAGAAACCAGAGTATTCTTTTGATTATTTAGATCGTAAGCTTGTTTGCCACCGTCGTTGTATTTAAAAAAAACCTCACCACTGTATTCCCAAACAGGGAGAGCATATGAAAATTGCAGTGCCAGTTGTAAAATTTGCTATGTTGTTGTATTTTATGTTAAAATATTATTTATTTTACAAACAACTCTTCAAATTAATACGCGATTTAAACACAACAGTATTTGTTTCGCCCACGACTAACCACAAATCATAAAGCAAAAATCAACAGATTCATGTTCAGTTTATACACGATTACCGACCGAATCCAAATTAACTGCCATGAATACCGCACTATTATTTGTCCAAATGAAGATTGCCTATCGTGTTTGCAACAAATAAAGCAAACAAAACGATTTTATTTCAAATTAGGGCAAAATTCTTCGACTTGATGTAAGCCTTGTGAAAACTTTCGCCATTTTTCGGACTGTGAATGTACTAAGGAAACATGGCTTCATTGGGGTAAATTGTTTTATCGCATGAGCCAACACTGGTCAGGTATGCTCACAGCTGGAGTTCTGAGGAAGAAAGTTATAATAAACCGGAGCACGCTCGAAAGATCGTATCGCGCCAAATTATTTTGGTCAAGGATAGTTTAAGCAAACAACGTTCTGTTTCGAGGGTATAACAATAATTTGTGAGCTCCCCACTGGTTCAAATATCCTATGCTGGTCGTGGTCACACTGCTTTGGTCTCTGCGGACTAGTGCAGCTTTATCGTCGGTTATAATAAAACAATGTTGTTTTGTAATTGTAACTAGATAGCTAACATTGTTTGTAGAAATTATTAAGAATACAAATAATTTAAAAGCTTGTTTAGATGAAAAATAAGGCCTCAATTTGCAGTAATTCATAACTGAGACTTCAAAGGAACAATGTGAAACATTTAGTAATATTATACGTAGGCACTTTGAAATATTGAAAAGGTAAATAAAGTGATAGCTCTGTAATTTGAAAGAATATAAGAAAAAAGAATCTCATCTATTATATTAAATTGTGAAATTATAATACTCGTACCTTAGCAATAACATTATGTCGATACTAATGTAATAAATGTTTCAATCAATCAATCAATCATTTATTGTTCCATTATAGGTATACATATGGATGGTAACATGTTAAAATATATTGGTCGCTAATAATTTGCCTGCTAGGCGTACAATATTTAGATACCTTAAACCCTAATAATAATTTAACATAAGTATTAATATTTTACATCAATGGTTTTACAATCAACAATTACATATATTAAATTCATTAATTTCATATTATACAGTAAAATCATTATTAAAAATTCGTTTATGTCATAAAAGGTATTATTTTTTAATATGTTTAATAAGGATTTCTTAAATAAATGAATATTTTGATCTTTTTGATCTTTAATAATATCTGGCAATTTATTAAATAATTTTGCAGCTAGTACATATATACTTTTATTATAGTAAGCAGTCTTTACAGGGTTCTTTGGTATAACATCATATTTGTTCTGACTATTACTTTACAATAGACAATTGAACTACGTTTTATTTATATTTGATTTTCATATTCAATAATACAAAAAAAACAATTGAAAATCAACCGCTTACGATAATCTGAGCATCGGCAGCCGTTCACACATCACTCACAATCCCCGTAAATAACGTGACATCGACGGCGCGTTTCCTAAGCAAAGCGTGCCGTTTCCCTTGATGGATTACACGGCGATTACCGCCGACAGGAAATCCGCGTATTTTTCATTTGGCAATTGTAACCGTAGGTAATGGGCCCGATATGAAAATATCGTTCTACACGGCACCGATTAGATTAACGGCACACAATTGGCTTACATGAAACTTGGCCCATTAGCTCGGTGCCACGAATTGAATAAGCCGAGCTATTTGTCTCTAGAAAATGTTTTGCCTTTTTTCGTTTTTAACAGGATAGTGATCTTAAATCGTCGTTATTCAAATGCCAATTACATCGGAGTATAATTAAAATATGTAGTTTAAAGGCTGAACCTGAACTTTAATAAGAAAACGAAGGAACGTTTCACAAGGATTTAAAAGTAACGATAATCTTTTCTCTTTTTCATGTACCTACATTTTTCGCCACTTTTTCTTAAAATGCACAAGTTTGAATACTTGGCCCTCGAATCGAGTAGGTAGAGGTACTGTTTTTAAAAAAAGTGATACTAATTCGATACGTATTACTTAGTTTTTTTTCGCAATGAAAAAGTGGTTTCGCAAAAGCAGAATGACCAAGTTATGACGTATTGTTCTAAACGTCAAACAAAGTCACAAATTAAACAATTTTACTTTACCTGATCGGAAATGTATGAGCATTATGAAAACAAACGTGGAAACTCCAACGTCGCTTTGTAATTTCCTAATCTGAATTGATATCGATTGCATTCAGAATTGACAATATTTCATAATTTCCAAAAGTCTTAATTCGAAAACCATTTCGGTAAAAACGTGTGAAGTACACAAAAAACATTTTTTTAGGTTTTTTTCTCCGTTAATTTTGGAAAAAATCGCAAATTACTGTAAACCGAAAGTTGACGTCATCTTCCTCGCTGTATTCAGGGAGACCTTAGTACAGAGTACAGACAATCGCTGCTCTGGAGTGGCTCTGGATTCTTGTTGGGAAGATGACGTCATATTTTACTTACGCCCTTTTGGAATGACCTACTTTTCAACGTGTTTTTTTTGTATGAAATAATGAGTTAAATTGAAAAAGAAAAAGTACGGGTGGCTTAAATTTTTACCTATTTTCTAACTAGTTCATAAAATAAAGTAGTTAAAAATGTGAAATGTTGTCAATTGGGTTTACCAGATTTCAGCGATAGACATCAGTAATGACCGCTCTCTCAACAGCTCAGCTTATTTGAAACCGAGCACCTCCGATTAATTCGGAGTTGCCTGGGGGGCAGTTCTGTTTCTCTTATCGTAACTGTCTTTAACAATAGCACGGATACAAACTAAATTAAATAATATTATGTGCTCACCTGTACAGAGCTCCCCAGGGACAAGTTTAAAGCACTTGTGCACAATGATACGGGTTTGAAAGGTTAATATACTTTATGAAAGTAATAAAGGATAGATAGAAATGAATAGCGTACATGTTATTGGTGTTGTTTTGTTTTACAATTCTAGACACAATGTAATATAACTGCACGTGCTACACTTACGTAGAAAAAGAATATTTCAATGTTTAAAGTAGACTACTAAATTTGGTTTTATTGTAAACGCTACAAATATAACATTTTTGGGTTTCATAATTAAGCCACGTTGTTTTTTCACTAGGTATTCACTTGTGCATATATTGTCTCGCGTTAAATAAAACATATGTATTATATTTCGCCGCCATGTGTTGTTTAATAAAAGTCATTATTTTACCAAAGAAAGCTTTTTTGTGATTTTTGGGTACTCATCTAAACTAAAGCATACACGGAAAAACTCCCAGTGCCTTAGTCCCCGTCGACACAATTCTAAGTACCTATGTTATAGTACCTACCGCAGCACTCAGTAATTTCAACGGTTCATTCATCAGTGGTTCATTAATTTCTTATCAAAAGGAACTGTAACCTGCCCAACGCCCGCTGTATTAACGCACGCAGCTACGATACAAGATTTGAGTCACGATCGCGAATACGAACTCCGGGCGAGTTAGCGAGTTAATCGCTACACGTGTCGAGATAATGTACTGCTGAGCTCGGGGGCCGATCACACCAGTACAACCTGACGTTTACAGGGTTTTTTGCTTAATAGAAATCTTAATTTATTTACATACCAACTTCTACCCGTGCAAAAGAAAACCGGCCAAGTGCGAGTCGGACTCGCGCACGAAGGGTTCCGTACCATTATCTATAAAAATGGCAAAAAAATCATGTTTGTTGTATGGGAGCCCCCTCAAATATCTATTTTATTTTGTTTTTTTAGTATTTGTTGTTATAGCGGCAACAGAAATACATCATCTTTGAAAATTTTAACGGTTTTTGAGATACAGCCTGATGACAGACGGACAGACGGAAAGCGGAGCCTTACTAATAGGGCCCCGTTTTACCCTGTGGGTACGGAACCCTAAAAAAACGCCAATTTTAAGCCTTGAATTTAAAACTAAAGGCTATCCTGCAGTGGCGGCGCGTCAAAAATATTCTTAGGGAAGCCGGAAATAATTTACCTTTCTAATGCTTCATGAGCCGTAGTAAAAGAACCTGTCCTGGACTGGCTGAAAATTAGGCAAGCCGGTGGGAACCGAGTTGTATGGACGCTCTGCCGCTGCTATCCTGTGGCCTCTAAAAGACTAGCTTGGTCTTAGCATACCACACTTAATCTAAATTGGCTAAATGGTTTAGTCAAGACAATTTGATAGACAGATAAATTTTTGCCACGAATTCACTTACACTGTAGTGTATAGTATATAAGGTAGTCTACATTAGGTTCCTTATAGAGGTACATAATACCTATTATGTATCCATAAAAACAATTGTATCCATTAGAACTAAAAATCAGTCTCTGCAAGTCTGAGGACATAATTCGTAAGCGATGTGAATTAATTACATGTTAGTTACTTAGTTAATTACAGTTAGTAGTATGTAGTTAGTTAATTACAGTCAAAGGCAAGCTTAAGAATTTAACATTTTAATATCAGACTGTGGTTTTAGTGTCCAATTACTTTGGGAGCGGTAAGTAAAGTACGAGTACCTACTAAAGTTTAAGTCTTAAAAAATACGTACAATGTTGCCTCAAACTTTTGTTGTATCTAATAAATCGGTCCGTTGAACAATTTACGATAATAAATTAAGAAAAGTTTTTACAAGTCGACTCGCGGGGGTTAATCAGCTTTTATGACCTTAAAGAAAAAGCTAATAAGTAACAGAAAATGTTGTTAAAACATAAAGTAGCTCTCGAGGCGGTGGGTAATTCAGCAGAGTCGATGAAACTTAGGAGCGATTAAACCAGTGTCGTAAAAGGAAACCGAGTAATCTCATACGAACCGTAATAAAGTATTAACGCGGGGTCCTCGCCTTCAGCGCGCGCTTTAGGGACAGTACTTTGAATTAATACAGTACAACTATATCTCTGACGTATTAATAATGATAAATTGGTTTTACAAATATTGATTAAGTATTATTTTGTCATGGGTACGTAAAAAATAGAATGTTTAAAAGCTTGCTGCGTCTGTATTGCTAATAATAAAACAAGTTAAGGGAAGTAATTGAAGGGGGTACAGAAATATGTTACAATTACAATCCTATTAATATTATAAATGCGAATGTTTATAATATGTTTGGGTGTTTGTTACTAGCACGCAAGTTCCTACGGAACAGTTTTGACAAAACAAAACTATACCTATATTAGTTATTTTACCTTAACATACGTATTTTTTACACGTATGACACAACTCGTAGAATTATTATATTTATTTTATTTATAACACATCAACACGCGTAAACATAATGGCTCATGACATGTGTCACATACTCGTAGCATTAAAAGATTAACATAAGTTTTAACAAGTATCTGCTTACAAAGTTACAACTTTTCTTTTAATTCGATTAAATTACGGTACATTTTCTTGCATGAGCATTTTTATTTAATTTAGATTTATTTAAAGAAGTATTTCGCTTACACTTTACTTTGCATTACTATGAAAAGCGAAGAATTTATCACGTCGTAACGTAGTTTATATCTTATCTTATAAACTTGGCTTTTACGGAGATTATTACTCACGCCAGCAGGTGAGAATAAATTAATGTAAATATTAATTAGGCGGTTAGACATCTGGCAGTGTTTAATAGGAAGGCACGCGGCGCGAGGTGTTTCATAAAGCGAGCCTTCTCGAGACTGACAGATTACCTGAATACCGCCCTTTACTGCTTATTAACTTCACTTTATGAACTCACTCTGTTCTGTGCCAGTTTCGGAGATGCATGCCAGCAATTTATAACCCACGCATTACATATTTACACAAAATTAACGAGATACCGCGCCTCGAATTAAGCAAATACTTCGCGAATATTGGTCTCAAGAAATAAGGAAAAATACGGAAAAATGCTCAGATAAAAAGCTAACAATATCGTAAACATTCTTGCTGCTGTTACGGAAAACTTCAGCGATTTAAAAGTGAGCTACATCATTCGCTCGAGTGAAGCTCCGGGTATTGGAGACCGATATTACGACTATACTTTCCGTTCAAATAATCAAAGTTTCGCTATGATTTAGAGAAACAAGTTTTTTTTAAGGGGAACAATAGTTCGTATAATTTTATGGCGTTATGCGACGGCTGCTAGGTAAGCAGTTAGGTTACCCCTCCAGCTCCGGCGATGGATTTCGATTAACCAATAAAAAGTTTGATATCCCAAGCAGTGGCCGCTTTGAAAAAAAAGCTCTGTTAGTCATTGTAATCCTTTTTTCAATTCATCTTCGCAGACACGGAAAGGCTTTCTCGGTAGCGCGGACTAATTCTGAATGCACCTCCAATCGTAAAAGAAGTCGTAAAGAAGCGAGTCTCCCCTCGAACCGATGCACGGGAATCAGGGAACAAATAGTTGATTTCTTATTGGTTTCCACCCAGACTCAAGATTGAAAATTCGCCATAAAGACATTGGGACACGCCTGGCCGGATTAAAGGGGAACTAATAAAGAAAAGTTTTGCGACACCGTATTTTTACCAAATGCGCTCTTAAAACTTTGAAGTCTTTATTAGTTTTGCGTCGGTAATAGTGGAAAATATCCAAGTGTCGGGCGCATTTTCCTGAAACTCTGATGAAACAACGTCTGAGTTTATGCAGCTTCAGCGACTACATTTTGATACGGGTTTTATAATTGCCAAGCTGCTCTCTTTCGCTCCCTTATAAAACATCTCCGAGTTACTTATCCAAGTGGGAGTACGTTTTAATAACGTTGTTTGTTTTTGGAGAAGCGCATGTACATAAATATCAAATAGCTTTTAGCGCGTGATAAAATGTTAGCGAATCCGTCGCAGCGAGCGGAAAAAATATGAAATACTGCGACTCGGCGACACAGGCAAATAGTAACTTCAAAGATGAGATAATAAAGACAAAATACAACACTAAACATTCACAAAAACATGCCAGAGCGAGCAGGCTTTGAATAGGAGATGGGTAATGTGAATATTATTTACATAAATTATCTCACGGCGGAATGATGTGTACTCGAGGCGCGAGAGCCTTAAAGGGTTGTTTGTTTGCGCAACACTACGGTGATCGCCTATTGGGAATAATTTATGCGCGCCATTTGTAAACAAAACGTTCTATAATTACTCTACACAATAAACCTGTGAATTATTGATTTTATTCAAGGCCATAAAACAACGAGCGTACGCTTAGCGGCGCTTTAATTTCTGCAGCATGCCGATGTACGTAATATATAATTTATCACACGCCTCGACTCATCGTTCGGCAAAATATTAAGGTATATAAAATTTTATTACGGACGTTACCCCCTTACCCTGGTGTCTATAAACATTTTCTGTGTCGCGCTCCCCTCGACCAAGGCGTTCTTTCGCTCTTGCCTTATTTCTCTCTAATGCCACATTCGCGTCTTAATAACGAATGGTATTATGTTACAAACGCTCGCATTGTTTGATTTTCAATCTCTCGAGATTGCAGATTTCCCTTCGCTAATGGGCCGTGCTCGGAAAATGGATTTTTTGAAACACTATATCGAGAGGATGAGCTTTATTGCGTAGGTATTATTTAAACTTCTTATTGATTATTTGAGCGGCACTTTCAACGCTATTTAAAAATTGCATCAATTTGAATGGAAATAATCCTTGCACATTATCGTTTTCATTGAGATGTTTAATCGTGCTCGATGTGAAAGCGGACGAGTGGACAATGCATAAAATATGAGTTTCGCAGTAGAGAATTCCTGGCTATATTATGCTTTTTGACTAATTGGGTTTATTCCAATCGCTCGCTGCCATTCTCGCCGAACTAAACATGTCGTTCAATATGTTTCTTGCGCAACATATTGAAATACGGAGGCGATGATAAGTTACGAACCTCTCACTACTCATCATGTAGCGAAAAGCTATTGATTTGGTGAAGTGAGTTGCATAGATAGCAATCTGGATCCTAATCGGTGACAATCTGCACGAGGCACGTATCAGGGTCGCACGCATAGGGAGTTTATTTTGAGGAACATAAAACTTTATTCGGTAACGCAACTAGAATAAGAATAAACAGCGAGGGTCTTTTAGTACGGGCAAGCAAGTGAAGTTTCCCAAGAAAATGCAAGGTGCTGCAAAGCGAGATATAACTGTGAAGTTCGATTTTGTAACATGTCCGGCTTAAAAATTAAGGGCATTATAGTTCCGAATTGGGAGTTGATAAACGCCAGTATTAACATGGAAAACTGTCAAGTTACAGCATCAGTGAATTTTAGAAGTAGTAGTAGCGAACTATTGCAGTAAAACGAAACTAAAAAAATACTTTCACAGGAACTCGGAGAAAGAGCTCTTAACGTAGCGTAAAGCACTGAAATTGGACGTAGTGATTAAGTGAGTTGCACCGATAGCAATCTCTGCGGTAATCGGCGACAATCTGCGCGAGGCACGCCTCAGGGCTGCCGAATTAGTAGGTATGTCTTTATTTTGGGATTTAAGAAATCCAAACGTAAAATAACTCGTGTAGTCGTGTGTAACTTTTGGCGATACTTTTAGTTTATTTATAAATGATTATGTTACTATTTCATGTTAGATACCTATAAACCTATAAAACGAAATTAGCACATTGATAAGTTTTACCTAATTCAAGATTCATTTATATTCCACAATATTTTTTTTTAAATAAAAAAGTTGCATGTGCATATTGAAGTTGTTAATCATGGATCGGACGTAAAAACTTGCTTTTAGGTAAATGCACGATAGTAAAACATAATAAATCGTTTCAAAAATGACATAGGAAGACCGGATAGGCAACCTATATGGTAAAAAATTTATACAAAGGTGCGTGACGCGAGAGGCAGCCCTACTCCCGCGGCGCGTCCTCAATACCAGCATTTTGGTCGCTTTACGCTTATTGACGTCACCGGTGCCGGCTATGGAACCCCGATATTGATACCTGTTTGTCTTACAACCGTCGTATTGGCTAAGGTATCGCCATATTGTTTTATTTTTTCCTATTGCGCGCCATAACTATTTGATGCCGCGATGTCGTTTGTGCGCTCAATAAGCCGACAGATATGGGTTTGTTTTTGTAGTTATGGTAATTTAATTTGTTTTTCATGTTAGCATCAGTAGGCTTGTTTTACCTAATTGAAGGTAAACTGTCACAGAAAGACGTTTACTAAGATATAAATAAACAAAGATAATTATGAAGTATTTAGTCTCTTTTCTCTTACGATTCACAGAAACAGTTTTAAAACTTTAAGATATACATAGTACAATATACGTAATTAGCGTAATTTTCAAATAAGAAAGAGAGAAAAATTCAGTTAATTTACAGACAGCGAACATTTCTAAGGCATTTTTGCATTTTACCCTAGCTGGATCAGTGATTTTGTAGCAATAAAGACGCGGCCGGATGGACACCCAAACTTCGCTAATAGGGTTTCCGGAATGTACCCTCGAAACAACTTCATAAAGGAAAAACATATTTTTATTGAATTCAGAATCTGCTTACATGCATATTTACTGCTGCGATATTTTTTCAAAGAATTGTTGTATCTTTTCAAAGATAAGTAGGCAGAACAGGGGGTCCATGTTGGTCGCGCGATAGCGTGCTAAACGTCAAGATAAAGCATGTGTCACTTTCTGATACCACTCGATAGAAAGTGACAGATTGTATCACGCTATCGCGCTACGTAATACGGGGCCTGGTATTAATAAAAGAAATTTCCGAAAGTTGGGTACTAAATATGTGCCAAAAATGTTCAAACAAATCATTCAACGTTGGCTCGTCTGGTGTGGTAAGCTAACTATAATTGATCGACAATTAACTGACGATCGATCAGCGTCAATTGAGTGGGTGTGGTTATACTTGAATCCCTAAACGACACACAAAAATAAAACCCGATTTCGAAAAACAACCCCAACTATTGCCACCACGCATCGACATGGATTGATAGTTTTTTTTTATTCAATGAACTCGAGTTATTGGGATTACATTCGTTCGACCGTGCAAGAAAATCACTGGCCGAATTTTCCTTCAGCATTTCACACCCTCGTACTAAAAGTTTATTGAAAAATAAATATTTTAATGCTAACCGATCGCCCTAAGGGTTCCAGGTAAATCTCCGCACCTTTTCTGCTCGCTAGATAGTGACACCAGCGGTTTGGAAGAAATATTCGGGACTATCCACCGCGTACAATCCTATTGCAGTTCATGCTCACTGAACTGGAAAAAGTATATGGGGAAGCTAAGGTCGGCGCCGATTCTTTTATTGCCAGTCGAATCAATAAGATGCGTGACACGACAGTGTTCGAGGAGCGTAAGAAGCGTGGCGCTTAGAGAGAGTTCTAAGAACTGTCATGTGAGCTTGGAAATACATAATTGGAAAGGTTGATAGGCACAGGTATATCACGTTGTAAACCTTCTTTACATAAGATTTTTTTTACAAATAAGTTAATTATTCGTAAACACATCATTTTTGGCACAAGCCTTTTCTGAAGCTACAGTTGTCAATGAACGGTGGTTGCCAATTTTGCCGATTACTGGAGACGCGAGAAAATTGTTTTGTAAGATTAATTAGGTACCTACATAGCGATTTCAAACAATACTTTATGTATTTACCTATATGGTTTGTAAATAGAATGAAAAAATGGAGTGCAGCCACCACGTTATTTATGACACACATTAAAAGTTGGAGATACACATGAGGTACATTGCATATCACGTTATTTTATTATCGATACAAAAGCGAGCATGCAACGCTCGGGGCATGAGCAGTAATCAATGTAGTGGCTTTAATAAGTCCCTGATCAACTCATCGAATAAATCAAAACTTATTGTTTATCTCCAGAGGGCAAATTCAATCGGACCGGCTGTCTGTGCTGCGAATAATTATTCAGAATACGTTATTGAGCCATCAGCCTGGGCCGATACAGTGCAATAAGTTACGTTCCTCCCGGGATCCGAAGCCACTGCCACTCCTCCAGGGTCATAATTGAAAATTGAAATTTGTTTAGGACCGCGTCGGCTCCTAATTCGATATTGGCGACGGTTCGCGCAATCGGGAAGCAATAACAATAAATCCAGAGGTGAATCACTGTGCTTAATTTTACAATCGCTGCTTGTGGGAAAACATACTCGTATGTTTGGGAAACCTTGTAGTTTTAAAGGGTTCTTTGTGCCACCCCGTTCTTCGGAGGAGTGCCGGAGAAAATATGTTCGTGGCTTTCAATTCGAGAGTTACTTTTACGTTAAATATAAAACTTCATTTGATTGAACGAGTTTTATACTTTATTGAAGCCTATGACTTTTTCAACTGAAATAGAAAACACATTTAAGTTTCAATCATACGTAAAGATCCTATGTATATCTTATTTATTTATCAAACGAACTTTTTAGGCAATTATATTTGTGTATTCAGACTACTTTAGATATTACTTACGTATTATGACAAACAATAGAAAAGATTCATATACTTAGCAAATTAACAAATTGAATATCTACAATTAAAACTAATTACGTATATATATTTACATATATATAACGTTTTTGTTTATAATATCGATTAACAACGTAATTTATAATCTCTTACCTATGGGTATATTTATGAGAAATATTAACGCTGCCTACTACCGCTGAAGGATTGTATGTCAAGTATTGAAGCCGATGCTATAAAGTTAGCCACTATTCCAATTTTATGGATTCTAAGCTACGGCTCGAGTGGGAAATGTGTTTCTCGTAGATACGCATTATGAGGGACATCTCCCCTTTCCGACTTGCCTCACGAGCCATTCTTCTGTCGATCCCACAGGAGCACATAACTCGTGCAGTATCAAAGGTTACTGGGATATAAAGTGCAATAATGGTACCTGTCTCTCTAATGTGCTTCAGTTATGTAGTGCTATTAAAATGTACAGTGTATTTATGTACGTTACAGAGCAAAAGTAGGCACTTTTGATTTTGAAAAGAAAATATTGTACAAAAACTAATTAAGGGATAGAATTTTGATAATGATGTACATACGTATTATTTAGTGAGTAAATGTTAATTTTTATAATACAACTAAATGTTTCTTATATGGTATTTAATGGATTGTTAATCAACTTACGTCTCAATCAATATGTCTTGGACAGCTTTGTCGCCAATACGTGTTCCGTAAAAGCTAATAAAAGGAGGATAATATATCAATAAAATCCACATCATCTTACCAGCCACGTGTGACATAAGAAATGACAAAAACAAAAGCGTACGCACACGTGAACAACCTATATTGGCAATATAAGAAACGCCGCCGATACAATGGAGAGAGACACGTTCCGTTATTAGCTAGGGGGTTTCTTAGTTCCTGTGCCCCCTTGCTATCACTCACCTATCCGTATCAAGTCCCGTGCCCCCTACACTAATCACACAGGATGTGCCATAGACGCGCCATGCATATTTATCATTGCCTCCTCCGAATTCTCACCGTTCGATCCAAGCGGGACGTGGATGTTTTTCATTTGCTCGACTTATTTATTTAGTGGGGATCCAGGTACACGTAGGGGCTTAATGTTTGATAAGCTCAGATTCGACCTCTTTAGTTTCTGCACGCATTCATTGGACCCGTATGTGCGTCGCGTTGTTTGTTTCTATGGGTAAATTTAATTAGATAAAGCTCGTTAGACTACAGACGAGCGCTGTATGATTTTACATCCCTAGATATTATTATCGGGTATGGAAACAAAGGAATTAAATACATTGCAATAAATAATGTAGCCGTAACAAGTGAATTTATAAGTGCAGCAGAAAATGAGAGCGATATTACGACCGCAACAAACAATTTGCGACCGGAGCGGCCGCGCGCGCTCCTGCGAGCGGCACGCACCTCCCGCGCTGGGGTAATTAAAACTTCTCTAGCGAAAATAAACCCCAATAAAAATAATTACCTTTCCTTTCGTTAACAATGGAGTAATGTGTGAGAGGAGGAATACTAATGCGAAAAAGTGTAAATAAATATTTTCCATTTCGTCCGAATTAAATTCCTGACGAAAGCTAATGTTTAACCGGGGAATTCTTGTGCACTTAGATCGGGGGAGGTCGGGTTAATTAAATATGCCTGGGGTTGGTTCATTTTCATGGAATTATTTGATCTTGAGAGCCCAATTCGCAGTTTCATTCGCTAAGATCGGGACTTAGATTTTATTTTCGTATTCTTCTTTACTTCGCTCCAAGAGTTGTTGGCGTTCCGCGCTAGGGTTAACTTTATTCACAAAGAAACTGCATAAGCGCGTAAAATCAGTTTACTAAGTACAGTTTTCTGTCCAAGTTTTTTAGTTGACTTTACTCGTAATACAGAGTGTCATACGCCAAAGGCACCTTTTCACTAGGAGTTGTTTAACTCGACCCCGTACAACTGAAAATATAGCTGACGCTGAACTTTTTGAAATGGTCTATTTTAGCACCGTTAAATGGGGTAAAATGGGACATTCAAGGGTTACTTGACCGTTTTCACCAGGACTGGTATGTGCCAGTACACGCTAGCTAATTTTCGGAATAATTCCTACAGACAAACACATACTATATAGTTCCTGGTGAAAACGGGGTGTCTCAAGTTA
This sequence comes from Cenopis cana, assembly GCA_951800055.1. Taxonomy (NCBI): domain Eukaryota; kingdom Metazoa; phylum Arthropoda; class Insecta; order Lepidoptera; family Tortricidae; genus Cenopis; species Cenopis cana. The sequence continues at coordinate 6,203,897 of OX637486.1, read as the reverse complement.
TCCTTGAATGTCCTATTTTACCCCATTTGACGGCACTACCGCGAGAGTTATCAATCTAGTTAGGCTAGTTTTGGGCTATTTGCTAAATAAATACGTTACTAGAACAAAGTAAGTAGTTGTTATGTTAAATAGTTAATCTAAATATTATCTGGATTAACATGGCCGATATAGCCTTGCAACACGAAAACTGATAAAGAATTATAAAAAGCAGTTAAACAGGTTTTGCTGCATCAAACTGTTGAATCATAAGCTTCCTTACCGCTATAAATAATCATATAAATTTGCATATCTCCGGATAACCATACCGTAATAACAGTTTCTTGTGCAATAACGGCCACTACGGCATTACGTAAAACAAACACAGGAGATTTATAATCGCGGAGTGCATACGACAGGCTGCATAATTTAATAACATCACACCCTTGATTAAAATTTCGGAATAGCGCATTAGGGCCATACAACTTAGATGCCGAAGGGCGCGCTAGGAAATTAAACGGGCCATAATAATTTTGTTACGCCAGAAGCATGATTAAAATCTTACAATTAATTAGGAAAACTTTTCAGCATAGGGGATGTTCCGCAGAGTCGTTAATCGCAGCTTTGCTGGCCGCCGCCGACAACGTTCGCTCGAAACTTGCAAAAATCGTTAAAACATTCGATTTTTAAATTTATATTCTTATTTCAAGTAACGAGTAACCGGAGTAATAACTGCAAGCCACATGAGGTTCGTCGCGGGATACGAAAGCGAACAACGAGACGAATATGATACCGTCCAACAAAAATTGCGATGGAAAACGAGAAGCTGCTGTACTGTAGTACAATCGCATAGTATACTAAATAAAAAACAGCGAATGCACTCTAAAAGAACTAGAATTTAGCCAAAGGAGAGACTGAAAATTGCTGATCTATATCCCGTAATTAAACAAGTGAAGTTTAAATGCGGGTGGCAGATTAAGGCGAGCATTGCAGGCATAACGTGCCGTGCCCTTCCGATGGTAATAGCTGGAAACCTTCATTCAGAGGTGAAAACTTCCCCGACGATAATTGCTCGAGTGTAAAGGCGACGCCAATTTCACAAGCTGAATCACCGCGTGGTCGTATGCCGAAGCTCAATTTAACAATTTATCAGCTTTCGCTGTGTTCGCAATCATACTATCCTAAGGGGTAATTACTTTAATCACAAGTCACAACTTACCATTTTGCAGAGACAATAGAAACAATCGATATATATACATAATGACACACGCGATACGTGTGTGCAAAGATTATTTTTAGAAACAACTTCTATATTTACTTAGTTCTTCGTGGCTGTCCAGTCCAAGTCGTTAAAGTTCGGAAAGAAAAACAGTCGCATACGCAACAATGGGCGAAGTCATAAAACATTCCCAGTGTCAATGTTTAAAGCGAGTCTATCCAGCGACTGAGACGGAGGGTCGTTAAACGTCAAACGGCTTAAAGTTTAAAAGGGAACAGGGTCTGAGTGCAACGTCGAAACAAAAACCTGTCGGAGGCCAAACAAGAATAGATCGCCTTAAGTTAGCGCTCGCAGTGGATACGGAGGGTACCTATTCCCGTTTCACGCGATTCAGGCGAGCGCTGAATTATAGATGCGCGGGCCACGCCGACGGTCGTGTGATTTTGAGACAATCTGATCTTGTGTTTTCCCCGTTTTGGCCTTTGAATGTTTTATTAGATCACTCCTCCAGATCGGGGTGCGTCTAATGGCCTTGCGGTTGTCTTATTATCCGTGCTTTGTTTACTCCACGTAACGTGTGTCATTTACCGATCAATACCCAGCGATTATATTGGTTCCATGCAGCGCTGAAGCTATTTATAGCTCTGCAAAACGCCATAAAAACTTCTTCTACGAATTGAAACAATCGCAATCTCATTTAGCTATAACTGAAACAAATTTCGGCAATAAAGGCGAGTTTAATTAGGGTCTCAAAATCGAAATCGCGCTATAACATTTCCCAGGAGTCGCGGACATTTATTGGCGTGGAGTGGGCGCGGATAAAACAATAAAGAACGGTTAACTGCGTTTTAATGTGAACAAGAACAGAACTGGACAATGGCCGTCGATTGGGGCAGCGTGGTCAGTGCGAACTTGCCGTTACCCCTCTAGGGGCGCGCACAGCTCGATATTTATCGCTATCGATATTTTTAGAGCACTCATTATTTAACTTTAGCATTATCATTATTTACGTTAAAATTTTAGTATTATTTTTGGTTTAATAAATACCGGCTTACGCTTTTTTGTTCATTTATTTTTAAAGCAAATTGAAGCTTATCTATGTATATTTTTTGATAACAACAATTCTTATTCACATTGAACAAAGTTTACGAATGAACATTGGATAATGGTCAGGACTATGTGGTATTGCTGTACTATTATTGTTAGCTAATTTTATTCCAATAATAATTTATTGTGTTATTTTATTTTCGTTTTAGTTTGCTACTACAACTATTATGTTAATAGCTGATCTACTAAAATATGTAGTCACAGACTTGCATTTTTATTCTTATTATTTTATCGACAAGGGTGTTATCCGGTGTTATAATTGGTGCAGCACCGGGGACGGTAAGTAATAAACGTACCCGCATAAACCTTTGAATTGCTGACCACGTTACGGTATCGAACCTGGGCCCTTTGTCTGTGCCCGGCCGCAAATTGTTTAAGAAATAAAATAAAATCTAATTTACCGCTTTACTGCGTTTATAGGAAATGTTTTACGAGAGCTGCCGACTCAGTAGGTATTGTTCGCACTCAATACCTGCCCGCCCTTTATATGTACCCGATGTAGTTGGAGTTCGTAATCCGTGTGATTCGTTGAAACCAGAAGCTTCAATTGAATCAACACTTTAATGTAAGTGAACTTTTTGTACGTGACCGTAGTACCTACATAAAATTTTTAGTTATTGGCAAAAAAACATTGATTTTGGAGAGTTGCATCTTAACCGCATCATACATTTTATTGTATGAATAAGACTAGTTTGGGTTGAATAGGTACTAAGAAAACACAAAATGTATATTTTAATTTTCAAACGTGTAATGTTTACAGGGATAACGCTAGGAGGATAATGATGACCTATATTATTATATAAATCATTAATTCATTAATTACCGAGCTATATAAGAGCTATTACATCTGACAAAAGTTTCTGCCGGATATAAAATGCATTCGCAAAATATAACTCGACAGATAAGGGCCCGTTCGTCCCCAGCTATGATTCGCAAAGTAAGATGTATAGCGAGGCACTCGGCGGGCTCTTGAACTTATATCTCTTATTTATGTTCATTACATTCGTTCCGTTGCACCACTCACATGCATTACGCTGGACAATAGAAATTGGCAACATATTCGCAGATAATACAGTTACCAGGCAGGGGATTGTCGTCATACTAACAGAAAGATTGCCCCAAGCAAGCTGCAAAATGTCCAAAAATACATTAGCCGCATTAGAGGCGCCATTAAGGGCTGGCCGATAACAATTAGGGTGGTTCTGGGGTCTTACGGAGAATTAACAGCGTATAGCCAGTTAGCAGTGGTTTAAAGAATTTTAGGGCAGACCTTTTGAAGGCATTGATTGAGATGCTTTGTTAATGCCGGACTCACAGAGAGTTTTTTTTATGTATGACTGTACAGCGACTGGCCTTAGTCTCACCTGATGGAAAGCGACGACAAGGCCTAGGATGTAGTTTACTGGTTCAGTAATAGCCTATTCACGCTTTCCTTGAAGATGCCCAGATTATAATTGTCCAGAAATACAGAAGACGGGAGCAAGTTCCATTCCTTTGGTGTTCGCATTCGAAAAGAGGAAGTTCGTTTAAACAAAAAAGTATAAGTAATTAGCGTTGCACATATTGAAATCAATTATAAAACAATGTCAAGAGACTAGAAAAACCGGTCAAGTGCGTGTCGGATCACGCACAACGAAGGGTTCCGTACCGACACCTATAACACCACACACACACACACACACACACACACACACATTCCACATTTAAATACGCTATCCAATCAAATAAGTCGTATCTTCATAGGAAAGTCACGGCATCTACATCCTTTTGTTTGGGCAAGACAGTTTTTCAGCGATAACTTAAAAACCCTTAAACCCATCTTATTGCAACTAAAAATCGTTGAAAGTATTTATTAATGTACACCGTCTTAATTTTTTTTCCGAATTTTAATTTTCATAGTTTAAAATTATAGTGGGGGAGGACACACTTTGCACGAGTTTGACAGCTAATATCTCACCAACTATTGACTAAAATGGAGAACTTTTTTAGCAACCTCAATATTATTTTTAAAGGCCTATCTAAAAATACCCTTCACATATGACGAAACTATAAGGGTTCCATTTTAGCCATTCTGGCTACGGAACCCTAAAAAAAGGAAAATCTCAAAACACAAGTGCGGAAGACCGTATAAAATGCATAACTTGTTGAGAGAGTAATCAAAAGACTATATAAAGTGAGGAGGAGGACAAGGCGAAAGGCTAAAAATGTAAACCCTCTCTTAGATTTCCTTCAGCCAAGACTGGCGACCCTCGGGCGAAACTTGCTGTAAGATGGGAAAAATTACCGAGCCCCGACAAACTTTTTTCGATTTGAATTATGAATCCTTATTTTATGCTTCGTCCTTAGGAAGTTTGTTTTACATAGCCCACTCATTCTTTGACGTAGCACGAATATTAATAACAATGGATAATACTTTGTACCCTGCTAACCTTACTGAGATTTCATTGAGACCAATTTTTCTCCAACTCTGCCAAATTAGGCTTGCTTAGTCGCAGATAACTTTTGTTCGAAGTTATTTAACTGTTCTATTCCTTTCCATTGCGTTATTTGACCGCCCCATCCCTAGTTAGAAAGTAAGTTGGCGATGAAAGACGCCAGGGATATTAAAAGAGACTTTGACTTTCAAGTTTCAGGCGAGTTTCTCGAATAAATTTTATATATTAGTTAGAGTTCTATGACACTAACCAATTATTGCAAAGCCAAAGTTTCTATAAGTTCAATGGCTTAGGAATCATATTTTCCACGTACTGTACGATATCTACGCATTAAATTTGCTGTATCCTAGCTCTTTTCATCATCATTTACGAGTATTTACGAGTATCGAGTCAAAACAGTTCTAAACAGAGGAAAATATTGAAAAATACACACCACACTGCTATAGTGTTTGGAATTCCCTGACGGCGTCTGTATTTCAGAGTTCATATAACCTAGATCTTTTTAAGGCACGAGTGAATAGGCATCTTCTGGGTAAGCTCGCTTCATCGTCGGCCTCAACTTTGCCCCCTGGCTAGATGCTGGCCAAGAGCAATCCCATTCTTTATAGTAAACAAAGTACCTACATTTGACAACCTTCATCAATAGCCAGATAAATCCTAAGCACTTTTACTCAAAAAATAATGTGAATTCACAAACCAGTCGGTTTTAAGCGGCTGATCCCGTAGGCGCGAGCCCCTCTTCTCACTGAGAAAATATGTAAACTTATAAATTGTATTTGCATTTCATACAAGCGGGAAACATTGGCTTCGTGCTCGCGTGCCTTTCACAAAGACTTCTACTAGATACGGGAACATAACGCATTCTTTAAAAAAAAGATCTGCATGATTCTATTTTCACTTGAGGAAAGAGGAGCACAAAAGTATGCTTCAAAAACCCACTGCTGGTGCATTTAAAATATAGACTTAATAAATTAGGGCATTTTCATTCAAACTTTCAGATGTAACTGTAAAAAATAATAATGATATATTAGGGATACACACTTATTAGGGATACAATTATGGCGATTATTCTTTTCTCTGGTCTGTGCATAGAGTTCATGTTGCGGACTAGAAGATTTCAAGCGATTCCTATCTAATGCCCGCCCGTTGTTACACGTGCGCACAACTTTTCTTCCATTTAGCTTCTCATTTAATGTTTATTAGGGAAGGGTTTTGTGAAATTTTAAATGAGCCTTCGGGACGGGTCGTGCCTTGACCTTCTGTGCCCTTTCGGTGACCATAAACGTCAAGGAACAATAAACGACTAAGAGTGACCCTACCCCGGCAAGTTCTTAGCCCGCGCCCTCGCTGTCCACCACCCCTGTCAAAGGCCAGCTAGCACAGCCCCCGGGGAAATTATTGTCGGGATTTAAAGGGCATTGCTTACGTGAAATAAAAAACATTGCACGTATAATCGAACTTTTGTATTTTGTAATAGATCGTATCGGGTATCGGACACGTGGCTTGGCGACATCGATGGCTGACTGACGGTTAATTGATATAACGTACAAATCGAGTTAGTGTGCACTACGCGCCAATGTAACCTTGATTGACATAAAAAGTAACTTTTGTTTTGATGCACACATAAAACTATGTTACACTTCAAAGCTGGAGTAAGTCAGCGTACTTTTTTATTCCGTATTAGGTATAACATCAAAGAAACAAAAAATAGGCAAATACTGATTGGAAACGCGACGAACCTTTTAAAATAATTTTACAGCAAATTGTCGGTGTTTACATACTTCCCCTGTTCGATCATCCCTACATCATAAGCTTATGCACTCACGGGTTTTTCAATAATTCGATTCACCCCACGTCGTCAAAAATGTTCGTGACGTCTTAGAAAAACTTTGGTTCAAAATTTGATTTGCTTAGACGGGATAAGTTCGTCAATCAGCCTCAAACAGCTCACCACACCCTACACTACCGACATGGAGAAAACTCGCATCGACATTCCTCTGACAAACTTTTTTTCTAAATCATTGTCAATGCCAATAAAATAAGGCGAAATTAAATAAACATCCCTCGCCGAGATAAAAGCCAGGTCTAGACGCCGTCAACTAAGACCGCACTTTTGATGGTGTTGTATTTTAAAAAGTTGGGGGAAGTTGACACTTGGACGAATTTAACCTTCCATTGTATTAATTATTCAGGGCGGTGCTTTCGTTTTAAGGTGCGCTAGCAAGGGCAGGAAAATTTGTTTTTAGAAAAAATCCGTGAAAAGAATTCGGGGAAGTTGCAGTCCCGCTTGCGAACATTAGCCGGGGCGGGAGAAAGTTTAATTTTGTTTGGGAATGCATTCCGGCGAGATAAATTTTAGGCGTATTGAGGAGATCATGAACGTACATCCACAAGGGATAAATTCATTTTAATGGATCGATTATGCAATATTGACTCCTCAATCGTCTTGGACTATTTTGGTCTGAAATCAAATTTTGATCCGAAACTTGATCCTGACCAAAAAATTCGCCCTTCAGAATAAAAATCAGTCAGACATAATTAAGTCTCCAAGTGCTGCGCGACATCGGGTGTGTACACAATGGAATATTCCTACACCAATCTCATTTGTAGATACTGGGGAGGCTTACCGTCCCACCCGGAATACTTTAACTTTTCAATTGTAACTTTTGATGGGTTTTCGAACGTAATAATAATCGCTGTATCGTCGCGATGGGGTGCGAGAATCAACGAATGCTACAAAAGAATGCCAATTTTTATGCGGAAAATTGAGTTACAGCCCGACTGTATTCAGAGTTTGTTATCCGACTCCATTTTGTAGTTAATATTTTACAGACACTCCTTCAACAAGCAAATTTTTCGAACTGAATAATCCTTTCATAGAAATATACGCTAAGGTAAAAGAAATAAGAAGTGAAATCGGGAAAGAGTCAAAGGCGCGTGTCGTTAGTGATCGATACTCGTTACCATTCATTCTGGCGCAGAGAAGCCGGTAACATTCAATTTTTGAACACACATTTCATGGTAGATAAAACTCATGAATCAGAAGTCCATATGTGAAAGCGAAAGGAGGTGGGTTAGTTTCCTTAAAAAATCCACTCTCCGAGGCGGCACGCGAGTCGAATTTCCTGTCTGATATGAATCTTCCCTACTCGCTTTAAGGTGATGTATTTTCCTATTTCTACCCTCTCAGTTACTAACAGGTCTGTTTCTTCCCGACGTCGCCCGTCTATTTCATAGAGGGCCCCTTCGTTAAATTGATTTTCAATTTGTTTGAAATGTGGTCCGCAGTACCTTGGGCAATAAGGAGGCGGAATAGCGGAAAATTATTTGACTGATGTTACCCTTGATGAGATTTCAACTGAATTAGGTGGTTTGCATTGAGCACTCAAGTAGTTTCATTGTTATTTGTTTGGAATGTTCATTTGTTCATACCCTTATTTAATAATAATGGAAACTATCAAAGCAAAACCCCAGTAATTGATCAAACGGAACGAAAATAAATACAGTTGTTGAGGCAAAATACGAGAAGGAATGAATACTCCCGAGTTCCCGAGAAGGTTTTAAAAATTCATCAAAGTCTTTTCCAAGACAATAACTCTCTATTAACTCTCGCGACGTCTTTCATTTTATTGTCAAGTGATAGGGATTATTTCGTCTGACTTATAACTGCCATATATCTGGTGTCCGTGGGGGCTGGGTAGGTAGTATAAAATAAAGCTTCCTTGCGATTATATTAATACGTCGGAGGGTTCAGTACAGAATGATCCGGGTAGACGCTATAAGCCGTCTAAGTGGCGGGCTAGAGGTGAGTGAGCCTAACACATTACTCTCAAGCCCATGGTGGCAAGGTTGGGTACATTCATGTAGGTAATTTAACAAAGAAGTGTACCTAAATTGTATGTAAATATTTCCTATTCTAAATCATAAGTATTGGAGGTAACAGATTAATACGTGAATACACTTATATGCAATTAAAAAGGGTCAGTTGTTATGAAAATTTCACACAAAGTGTACCTACATATTTGAAAACAAATGCACGCTCAAAAGTGAAATGTCAGTTTAAGGGGAGGTATCCCCACAGCAAATGTCCCGCTCTAACACGCGTGAGTTTACAATTAACCATCCCGCTCTCTACGCAAGCTCTGCGCGTAATTTCGTAAATATTTAGCTATAATCGCTAAGCCAATCATTTTATCAAAGCAAATCCAGCGAATTTGTCTATAACTATTGAGGATCTATAATTGAGTAGGTACAAAAATTAAAAATGTTAAATGTCAGTAATATAGCCGTAGTATTGAAAATACATTCCAAAAAGGGGTAACTTCACGATTTTTTTCTATCGAGTGAAATTCATCATGTCATGTAACTGACTGCGATTTTGATTAGACAAGATCATTATGTAACACTTATGGTTTTTTTAGATTTTAAGACATTATATTCTATGTCTCAGATGGTTTTTAAAAACTCAAAAGTGGTAATACCTGTGGCCTTAAAACGCGTAAGCTACAATTGCCTCTGTCAAGTCTTTCCGTAAATATCGCGTACATTTATTTATAGAACTGTAGTTCTATAACAATACGCTTGTGTCGGTGTAGCTGTAGACTACCCATATATCTCCAAATAATAGTTACAACATTCAATACCATCAAACATCTCGTACGAAAACAATTGCTCCACCCTCACGGTGGCGCGACTCGTCGATACGGACTTGCTCTGATTAATTTCAAATGATATTTGATATGTTCATCCGAGGGTAAGGGGAGGCCTGACAAATTGGCAGATTTTCGTGTCTATGAGTCCAGGTCAGCGTTAAATGTCTTCAGTATTAAACGTATCGGATTCGGAGTATGAGGTCATATCGATGTGAAGTCATCTGAGAACTCGAAGGAAACCGATATTACTCCTAATGCCGAGTAGGTGAAACTATAGAAAATCCTCAGAACAAGAGAGGAAATCAATAGAGATGACGAAATACTTATTTTGACATCTCTACATCTCCAATACTGATTATAAGTATTTCCAATATACGTTTTCGCTATATATTTATAGAGGTATACTACGATAGGTTACCACGATGATTAATTACCTATTTAACTATTCTGCTGCTTCAACTAATAATACAACTAAGTAGGTGTCGAAGTATGAAGCAATGCAATAAGTAAATAACTCCACATAACGATGATTGATACCAACAAAGATTGATACGAATCGTTAAAATATTGACTTCTGAAACACGGCTTTGTAACAATGGCAAAGAATCGCGTCTACAAAAAAATATACAAATCGCGTGCATTTCAAATTCTTAAGCTATATCAAACGAGGAGGCGGAAGAACTCGTTTAGAACGAAATATAAATGAAAGCGAAATTCAAAAGGCAGAAAGCGAGCTCATTCCTCTAAGCACATAATGTTTCACATTTTTTTCTTAACACGGGTGATACGAGATGAGGCGCTACATGAAATTTTTAAAAGTCGTCGGATGGCGGCATCTTTTGTACTCCTAGACGGCGCGATTGTATAACAATAACGTGCCGAGTGATAAGCGGAGAGGCATTAGTAGGCCTTATCTCAAGGGAACAAGACCTACAAAACGGTAGCAGCCATAGAAATACAAAGGTAGGTATTTTAGGTGTCATCTGGCACGGTCGGACTAATTGACACACCAATTCATATAAAACGAGAAAGTGTAAAATGGAGATCCAAAATGCAAAGGTTGCAGATGCAAACAACATTTTATGGCTAGTAAAATAATGTTCAAATAGATACCGCCATTACGTCTAATAGGGGTTTTTAATGTTAATTTTACACACCCTAATGATAGATTAAATTACAAATTTAATTTAATTTAAAACTCAAGAACTTACTGGAGTGTATTGTAAATACTGTTCGGAGTTTCGGTGGCAAATTTCACACAGTGGGTAATGGAGTCGTTTTTATGATTAACTTTTTAAGATTTGAATAAATAAATTATTCATTTACCTGAAGTACTTAGTATGACATTAAATGGCGGCAGGTACAAACATTATTATTGAACAATGGTCCAAGAGGTTTGGCCTATTCGTAAACCCGTCTAAGTGTCAGGCCATTGTCATCGGTAGCTCGCGGCAACTTGATAAACTTGACCTTGCCACGGTTAGGCCAGTGCAGTTCAATGGTACTCCCATCCCCTACAGTCAGAGTGTAAAAGACTTAGGTATTCACTTGGACTGCACTCTGAGCTGGAGAACACAGGTGGCAGAAATTAGCCGTAAGGTCTCATATTCTCTGCATTCACTTAACAAGTTAAGGCACTTCTTGCCGGTGAGCACCAAAGTTATGCTTGTTAATTCCCTCATTTTACCCATAATTGACTATGGTGATGTGTGTTATCCGGACTTAAATGAGGAACTTCTCAACAAGTTGGATCGACTGCTCAACAACTGTATCCGTTTCATTTTCTGTCTCAGGAAATACGACCACGTCTCTTATTATCGGTCCCAGCTTGGCTGGCTCTCTATACGTCAACGACGAGATTCTCGCATGCTTTGCACTTTATTTTCCATTCTTAATGATCCACAGTCTCCTGAATATCTGAAGTCCCTTTTTCATTTTAATGATGCTTCTCGTTCCCGTCAATTTCGCTCTTCAGGCAATCTCTCTTTAACTATCCCTATTTGCCGAACTGGCTTTATGTTGAATTCGTTCTCCGTTCAGGTGGCTCGTCTCTGGAACGGTCTACCTCCCAAGATCCGTAAATCCCCAAACAAGTTCGCTTTTAAAAAGGCTGTACGTGATTTCTATGCTGGCAGATTCGTGGAGTAAAGTGTCTGTTTTGTAATTCTCGTATATATATATATATATATATATATGTATATAGATGTATATATTATGTATATTGTATACATGTGTATCTATTTGTATTTATATATGTTTATGTATTTATATAATTAGTTAATACGTATTATTAGTTGCACTGCCAACAATTTTTCTGCTTCGCCTTAAGGTTGACTGGTAGAGAATGCCATATGGCATTAAGTCCGCCTTTTGTACGATAAGTTTTTCTTTTGTGCAATAAAGATTAAATAAATAAATAAATTATACTGTCCCGACTGTTTAGATGACATGTTTGTACGTATGTAATAAGTAAAAATAAATAAATTTATTAAACAATGTTTACCTTCATACGTGTGTTATTAGTAGTCCTGTGTTATTGTGGTATAAGTAGGTAATGCTCGCAAGATAATTTATAAGGAGTATTATGCAAAATTAATCATTTAATCGTTATTCGTTTAATCAAAAAAATAGTTAGGCGACTCTATTTACCTCTGTGAAATTTGCCACCGAAACTCCGACCACTAATTATAAACGTGTACTATGCTCATTTTATCACAACTGTTATAGATAATATTTCCACTCCAACATACTAACTAAGAAAGAAAAATATCTCTATTTGTAAAACTACAATTTCATAGACCGGTTATTACCGGCGTAAACTGATAAAGTTGCTTTGATTGCGGCATTGGAGTGTTGTAGTACCGTTATTAGACACACCGCATGGATGCACCGCGGAGCGTCCCATTGTCCCGGCGGATCTCGAATCTTGTAATTCAACGTTTTACTTGGAACTTCGTCCACGTTGACTTCTTTTGTCGCTCGCTGGGACATCTTTATGAATATCTTATTATGAACCTAAATTGAGGAGGAGCTTACCTAGTCATTATTTGCGTTGTAGCAATTTTTGCCAGGATTTACTCAGCCATTCGCAAACAATTTTAATTGGGTTTTTCGTGCCTGTGTAAACTTTGTACTGTCCACGAAAATGAAATGAGTTTTTATATATTTCAGTAGCTTATTCACCGTATCTAATTTGTTTAGAAATTCATTTGTCTATTTATGCTTTAGTTTTATCTCTGACGTGACCTATTTTCAAGTTATTTTATAGACGAATACATATTTAAATACATTTTGGAGTCTATTTAGATTGTCTATTTTCGACATTTGTATCAACGACATTTTGTTATTCCACCGCACAGGTGAAGATCATCCCAAATCACCTCACCTCCCGTTACCATAGCAACTAGTAATTACAGCTCCAGGAGGCACCATCAAAAGGCATCATTACATCCCGCGTATATTACGTCGTTACTCCAACGCTCGAAACTCCCACAATCCGAGATGACACGGGATGCTAATGGAAAGAACGCGACTTTTGATAAATTCCTGTCGTTTCCCGCCGAGTTTAAAGCGCGTGTGATGGCACATGGTGGATTGGGTGGAAATGAGCCGGTATGATAAGGGTGCTTTGTGGCGCTGCGTTGATGACGCCGATTGCTATTTTCAGTAGCGCTCTGATAAGATTTGGCTTCCAACCACCTTTAAAAAAGGAGGGTCTCTATTCGACTGAATTTTTTTGGTGTAACGTGCGGTTTTCATTTACTAAAACATAGTTTAGGGGTTATAGTTCGGATCGATCCCTAAAGGTCAGTTTCTATCATACTTTATAATTAAATCGAGTACTGTCAGTATCAATTATTTATGTAAACAACGAAGAAAAATTATAAATGCTATTTGATAATTCGACTATCACTGCTAAGTACACTATAGGAAATTATTATAGCAAAAACAACCTAATATCACTTACATATTAAAACATGGTCATAACTGCTAAATTATTTAGACCAATTAATAGTATCTAAAATTCTATTCCAAACTAAAACGCAATAAAAAGTGAGTGCCCCCGGTTTGTTTACCTCAAGGCTGCAGCGCACACCGCGAGATGCGCTGCAACATTTGGCGCCCGCTGCCCCATGTATTCCTCAGGGCATTTCCGCCCCACTCATTATACCCGATAGTTATTACTGTCATTTTTCAACTCGTTATTTACTCTGAGGAGAGCTGATAGCGCGACATTTGCTCGAGCCTAACTTCAAGATTAGGGTGAAGGATTTGCGGGTTAGAGGGGGATTTTCGCGGACTTACACCAAAATTGAAAATGGACCTTTAAAGTTTATTTCCAATTCCCCTGTTTACTCCCCGAGATCATTCCAGATAAGTCCTTGGACTAGGGCTGTAATTTTGTGTTGAGATATTTTAAATTGAATTCAAAATTAAACAGGTGAACGAGGGTGAGTGCGGCTGTGAGTGTCCGCTTTGATAATGATGTCGACGGAACAAACTTGCATAAATGTTAAATGAGAAAAGTTATATTTTTCAGCCTAGCTACTGAGCCTACCTCAAGAGACAGTTTCGTGAGAGGTTTATCAAAGTGTCACCGGAGATAACAACCGAAATGTCATCTTGATAACAACGAATGAGAAAAGTTTTTCTAGTGCCTTTTTAAATTCTTGAATCGTATGATTTTGCTTCAAAGTTTGAACGTGTATACTTGATCAAAATACTACATTTTTGGAAGTAAAATAACGAGTGATCACATTATCAACTTAATTTAACTGTAATTTAGTAAGGTAGATAAAATTGATATTAGAACTGTCGCACGTTACTTACTAGTATCATATCTCATCCAGGAAACTAAAATTCACTTCAGAAAAACAAAGAATTAGGATTAATCGTATGGCTTTATCAATATCAATCAATTCAATTGAATTTCAATTTCATTTATTTAGAGACCAACTTGGATCAATCATTGTTAGTATCACTTATAATAAAATTAACCTAAGATTAGTACAAATAAATTACAATGAATACAAATAAACATCAAATACAATATGCATAAACATATACATTATGATAAAAATACAACGGTTTTTACACGTTATAAATCTTATCGAGGCCAGAAGCGTTGCTCAATAGAGAACGTCGTGGCGCGATTTACCGAAGGCCCTTTGCACCTCCGGGGTGCCTTAGGACAGCAACAACAACTAATCTTGTAGGTACCTATGGTTATTGACTTGACGTTTTAGACTTACTTGGTGTCGATAAAAGTTAGACAATGTAGACAATTAAATTAAATCAAAAGAAGCACGACTGATATTACTTTCGCCGGATAATATCGCTCGACACCGCAGTCTGCTTTCAATCACTCCGAAATTATCGATGGAGAATTAAAAGTTACCCCTGACTTTGAAGTTGATGGTACATTAATTTATTCTTTAAAAGCTTCTCAAGTTACTTGAGGCGTTGACGTCACTTTGTCAAACATCAATTACGTTTTGACAATGATCAACGATGAAATGGACGAGCGCACAAAGCGGTCGGCTCATCGCTTAATATTAACTCGTTTAAATGTAGGTGTAAGATCTTTGGGAAATTGCGACAAGAGATTTAAAAGGATTCCCCTAAATTAGCTACAATGAAAAAAATCAAATTAGTTGCGATTCTAATTTTTACTTCGTTGATTTTGTAATGTTTTTTTAATTCTATGCCTTGTTTTCTAACGTAAAGCTATGTGCAATGAGTCGATGACTTTTGAATAAATCTTTGTCAGTTCGTTCATGTACAGTCAAGTGCAAAAATATGTATCGAGTGTATCCTCTCATAAATATGGTACTAAAACTTTAATTCACCACCATAGGAGCTATGGGACATATTTTTGAGCAAGTTGTATGCACCAATATTTTTGCACTTGACTGTTCCTACGTGTAACCTGTTTCAGCAATAAATAATTCCACTTTTATTCCAATAAGGGAGTAACTACGTAAGTAGAAAGCACACAAGATCCCTTCAGCGACCACACGTGCAACTGCATCTACCCACTAATAATTGATTTGTTCGTGACCGCAAATACGGGAAAAGTTGAAGAAAACTGAACGTGATCGACACTGTCATAAATACGTAACGATTACGCGGTAAGACCTGATTAAACCTCACCCTAGTAATGTGATAGGGGATTTATAAAAGGCACCTAATGGATTCGCGGCCACTCAGAATTAGGTTTGTAAATATTTTATTCCGTCTATTGTGGAGTGGTGGGTGATTGACGGCGGAGCGCTCCCCAGTGGCCGAAACGCATAGCCCGGCAAATGTCTGCAGATATGTGTCATTTGTGAACATGTTGCGAGATTTGATCTTATTATCGAACAAGAGGAGTAATTAAACCTGTATTGAATCTGACACATACGCAGGGAGATATTGAACCGCAATTTCTTTGGAGGTTATACAGAGATAACTGCTGTCACATGCTTCGAAGATGTATCTTTGAAGTAAATATTCTTGAGTTATGTACAATGAGGTCGAAGAAAGTAAGGTTCTTAGTGAAAAGTACACAGAAGCTTAATTTTATTACTTCTCTCGAATTGTATATATTTGAGCACACGCTGAAGGCACTCGGAACAAGAGTATAAAAGTCAGTCCGAATTAAATTATTTCATACATTTTCAGGGGATAAGCGAAGATAAACGAAAAAAGCGTCAGCCTGCCTCTGTAAAAACGAACTATATTTATTTAATTCAATATTATTTCGTAACAAATTGTTTCTGAAAAGGTTTTTTGGACATCTACATGACTTGACTTTTACGAGTACTTTCATTCCAAAGAGTGTCTGTATGATAACGAGCTATCAATTAGTAGTGTTGCATGGAGTGGCGTTAGCAACTCGAGTAATGAATATATGGCTCAGCCAGGGACCAACGGGCCGCGGTTAACTAGTTTGTAGTTTCAAAGTGGCTCTAAATTGAACACCTGAATGGGTTTCCCAGGCTTCAGACGCACCGCGGCCCTAAAATGCACGAAATTAATCAACATTTAATTCCATACCGCGGTCGACCTGTGCAAAGGCGTTGCACGTACGAGCACCGAGGGACTCCTAGGAAATTAACCTACAGTATTAGCCCATACGAAACTCGCCGTCGTTGCAAAATATGCAAATGAGAGGAGACTCATTTGACGAATTTTAATGGACATTTAACTGTGTTAATTATAAAGTTTCAACTTGACTTAATTCAGTGGAAATGTCCGGGGTCTCTTCGCTAACACAAATGCATGTTTAAAGAGTTCTCCTGTATAGTTGCTTTTCGGCGCGACACGCGCGATTTTTGGCAGGAACACATGACCACACCTAACTGTGACTTGCAGTACAATTTTCTCGCCAACGACACAATTTCGAACACCTACACTTATTGGCGAAATCGCTAATTAAGTTCCCTTTACTTAGGACAATAAAAGCTGAACATTTCGTAATTCTCACCAAATTAGGTATCTATATTTAAGTCTTACCGACCAAATACGAAATCGCGGGTATGTGCTGTATAATTTACCTGTAAATAGAAAATGATAAATTAGTAATAGAATACTTCAAAACAAACATATAAGTAGACTTAAAACAAATTTGACGGATTATTATGCGAATCAATTACAGAGTCAAGGGATAAATTTATGCAATAAAAGCAAGAATAACAAATTTTAAAGCAGTAATCAGATTTTGCCCTTAAAGAAGAGCTGTAGGCTGCAAGGCGGGCGGACAGGCCGTGACAGATTTACGAGATAATATGTAAATATAACGCCCGCGTTGAAAAATTGTTCTAACACAATTTGGGTTAATTGAATTTTTGTTCGTTAAACTTGATGTGAAGCACACCTCTCGCTTAATTACTGCGAGGGTCTGTTAATTTATAAAGCGCCGGACTTAGCTCACCTACTCGAAGGCCACGGGCCAACATCGGAACTCCCTTAAGATTAATTTACGGTACCTACTCGGGAACTTTAACTCGTTTGCCTCTGACCAAATTCCCAGCGAGCCACCCTAGGAGTTTAGAATTAAATTTAATGAAATAAAGGGGAATCAGCAGTAGAAAGTTGTGTCTGGGGCCGATGGGCGGCCGGGATAGTTGGACTTGCGGCAGACACCGGCCGCGGGCGGCGCTGTCTTTTGCGTTCGCGCCTCCCATAACGTTCGATTAACCAAATGGGAGGTAAACTTGGAATGGACTATCGAGCCATGTCAGTTATATTTGTTCAATGAAGAATTTGACCCAAACCTCATCTAATAATAACATTTAACCCGCATGATTATTGTTATTTAAATACGTATGGCGAAGTCAGAGACCTCTTAATGTAGACCATATCTCGGCAAAGAGCGATGGTATTTGAACCGAACACCGAACCATCCAGTGTTTCTAAGATTATTACACAAATACCACCCCACCACAGTATTTCCACTGAATAAGTTCAATTTATTCTAAGATTACGTAGTTTACTAAGGTAAAGGTGCAGTGAGACTTCTCTAGACCACTTGATCGGCATTGCCAGCAAAGCTATCACGGGCGAACAGTCGAATGAGATGTGTTTTCAAGAACTCTCGTAAGGAGTGATTTCTCGATAGCTAGACAACTCGTATGACGGTTATCCTATTGACTTATTTGCCGTAAAATGTTTAATATAGAATTATAAAACGTATTGTATGAAAATTATTAATAAAAAATTATACACACTCGCTTGCAACATGACGTACCGCTTCGGTTTTTTAGTTGGGGATTGATTTCTAGTTAATGCCTTTCTCTTTAGAGGTGTGCATTAAAATCAAATGGCATTAAATAGTGTTTATAAAATACTTGGATGATGCGCGTTTATCACGTGGTAAAGAGAGGCATTATTCTATCTTTTACTAATCTCTCATCTCCTGCCCTGCTCCCGGAAATCTCCGGCCACATACTATTTAGTAGTACTTAACAAAGCAGTTATTGTTTGTTCTCTTCGCCGGGAGACAACAGGTACATTCGGATAGGTAAGTACTATGTAATTAAACGCAGTTAAGCTCGCAGAACGACTAGTTTACTCACATGAACTCGACTAGTTTACACATCAAACCGAAACCGATTATAAGAACTGATGTAATAAATAGAATAATATATCTAGCCTTAGCCTTGAATTATTGTTATTATAATTTAAAAATAAATTGACATGTAAATGATGTGTACATTTATGAATAAATGATCTGAATCTGAATCTGACTAGTTAGCAATAAAAATGTACGTAACGAAATTTTGAGTACTGATCCATATTCCGTAGATAATCAATGGGTAAATTAGTTCTATAAACCTGCCCTGAATTAAAAGTAGTCGGCCATTTTTGTCAGCGGTATCTGAAGCCCTACTAGAACTTTTGGGTGTGTATTTAGCGGTAGACGGACGAAGCCGTATTAGTAGGATGGGGCTAAAGACAATAAGTCTACATTGATATTCGGCTGATTTGCTGGATCAAAAACTAAGTAAGTAGCACTAATTACAGACATGTCAAGGATATTAGGATTATTAAGGTACGTAATTTGATTTACTAACAATCCTCTTTTTATAATCTCGTAGCGTAGCTACCGGCTGAGAGAAAATTGTAAACGTCAGAATGAGAGGCTTAACTGTAAATAAAACAAGATTGCCATTAGCGGTTAGGTGAGTAGCAGTAGGAGCGATGAGTTACGAACTTAAGTGTCAATTCAGGGAGTGTTTGTCAAGTGCCGCCGCGGTGTAAGAGGGAAATTAAAAATTGAAAAACTCGCCGCCATGATGGCAGTGGCGTTAATGGCTGTACATAATAATTAAAGCGGGCGGCTCGTAGGCTTATGTGCGAGTCGAGTGGGGGGTGTGGCCCAGCCCTGCGAATGGGCTCTCTCAACGACATCTGAGACGCCCGGGCCCTTTGGAGAGCGCTCACTCGCCTCGACCTGTTTTATATTGCCCGGCCTGCTGCCCTGAGAGCTGCTTTACTTTGATTTAAGAGAAAAAGCCGTTTTGACGCTACACTCGGTGAAACCCTTTACAAGTTGATTTGAAAAGGACGGAGAATGCCAAACGTCAATGCCACAGAAATGGAACAGTGAAAGCATTGCTTAAATGAAATACGAAAGTAGATAGGAGATTTTACTTTTATCTTGATATTCTTGTGAAGTAAAGTTACTTAAGTCTCAAAGTTCTTGAGGCGATATCTCCTGATATCGTTTTACCTACCGTATGGTCTAGCAATTTAGGTTCAAAGATCTTTATTTCTCATAACAATAATACATATTCACTTACATGAAAATTATTAAACATGCTTCACATATTATGCTAGTAAATAGTAATCGGTGAGCGAAGCGATCACTTAACTATTTAAATAAAATTTACTATTAACTTAATAAAGTACACAATACAAACAATTTTTTTTCGTAGTGTATCCCCTCCGTAGTGATGATGTCCGGTATAGGGCAGTGTTCTATCTCTCTCACCACGACTCAAACTATTTCCAAACCATAATTATAGATAATATAACAAACTGATAGACATGATTTGTACGAATAATAGGCATGTAATAAAGTTAATGTCGTGCACATAAAAACTCTATTAAAGAGTCAATAAAATTATACACTCATCATCAACATATGAAGACAATCAAGATTGTAATTTACAAATGTGGCACAAGTCCGTTTCAATCTTTTTTTACAATGGCCTAAAACTACTTACCCCTTTTGCGTGGGTCGGCCATGTTTTTTCTTGTTTCGCGCGTCAGACTGACGTCTGACAGGCCGCCATTTTGAAAAAACTCGAGTGCGGCTTCCTTCCGCATCGGTGGGCCGTCATGAGAACTATCGCGGTGACTCCCCCTGCGTTTTACATACATCGGATTCATTGTTTTAGGAGAGCGTCGTACATGCGAGGAACTTTTGTTGTTCGGCGCGCCCCAGTATGAAACTCAACCGCCATGTCAGATTCGATACTCAAATTCGAGTGTGACATCAAAGACACGTCTCGTATCGTTGGAAAAAACTCTAGAAAGTTTGATCCGCTTTGGCAGGGGATTTCTTTCGTAATATTTCTTTTGCAATTCGTAGAAAAAATATGCAAAAGACACGTGCGTGGTATTTACGGGGGTTATTAAAAATTCACTGTGTACGTACGTGAGCACACATAATTTACCTAAGCATTTTCCCGTCATGTGGCGAGGCAGTGAAGCGAGAAGCGTCATCGCTTCCACTTAGTAGTTACTCCCTTCGCTCCCTAGTCCTTATTGTTTTAATTGTTGCCCCTGAGAGGTGGGAGGATCAGAGCTCTCAAAGTCTTTTATCTCAAGCGTATCTACGATGTACAACATACATTTTTACATAAAACTGGCAGCCATTTTGAATTTGTAGTATGCGTTCTACATAATGTAGAACGCATAATACAACATATGCATGTGTGTAGTAGTTTTCATTGGTAGTCATATTCATGATTATTTATAAACAACACATACACCACACACACACACAACACATCACTATACTACTATATATACTTCGTGGTGGACAATGAAGTATACATATTATTATTATATCAATATGTTTAATACTTTACACATACCTATTTATACTAGTGGCTCTGTGAGCTGTAGACCTCGTGAGTGTTTTTTTTAATTTCCAAAACTATGTGACAAAAATATTCTATGTAATCAAAGAACCTGCTCAGAACATACTCCAGAAGAATCGGTTGTGAAATGCAATCCTTAGAGGTGAACAAATCGAAATTCGGCCGCAGAAACACAAAATACATCATAAAAAATTGTTTTTTTTTTTCCAAAAAGTGACTCGGTAAAAGAATTTTATAGAGTTACCCGAACCTGCTCACAAAATTTCACGAGAATCGGTTGAGAAATGCGACCTGTAGAAGAAAAAACGGCCGCAGAAAAATACGAAATCATTGATAAAAAGTTGGGTTTTTAAAATTTCCAAAAATTGACTCGATAAAGAAATTATATATAGTTACCAAACCTACTTACAAAATTTCACGAAAATCGGTTAATAAACGCGACCTGTAGAGGAAAGAACGGCCGCAGAAAAATACGACATCATTGATAAAAAATTTGTTATTTTAAAATTCCAAAAATTTACTCGACAAAAAACTTTCTTTTAATTTTCGTACCAGCTCACAAAATTTCACGAGAATCGGTTAAGAAATGCGACATGTAGAGGAGAACAGCCGGAAATCCGGACATACGAAAGCACTTTTGCCAAAGCTAAAACGGAGACCTCCGTTTCACTCGGTCAATTATGGTAAATAAATAAAACTTCTGATTTGAGAGCAAAGATAACCCTTATATGGCTATAAAGGTCTTAAATTTTGTCCCAGTAATTGTATTTTTGCCCATAAAATCAATTACAAACCGATTATCTGTGTATTCAAATGTGTGTATAATTATCATGCATATCCGATAAAACCGAAATCCAAAAATAGAAACAATCGGCAAATCATATCACAAACAATTCGTTAGCAGTAATAGTTTTCACGTGATAACTTTTCGTTACGGCTCTAAAAATGAATTTATTTTAAAACTCCACGCAAAATGACCGCTCACAATCACAACATGGGGTAAATAAAATTGGATGATCAATAGTAGAAACAAAACAAAGAGTGAAAACAGTTTATTTCAGCACAATTCAGAGCAACTGTTCACGGGTACACAAGTACTTGTAAATCGAAAGTAATTACATTCGGACGGCGTGCGTAACAAAATAGAACAAGCGGCTATAAAAATATTAGGGTGCTTGCAAAAACAGCGGGTCAAGACGACCCCGCAAAAAAGGATACAGGCCTCGGTAAAAAATATGTCGCTTAAATATATTCCGTTTTAGGGGATTTTCCCATTTACTCGTAATTTGTATGAATCAGAAACAATTATTGTCTTCACCAAAATCAATTAGTTATCTTGTGACAGCCGAGTTAGTATTTCTACTATTTCAATTATTTTATTGGAGACCTCGTACCTACCTCGTTAGTACCTACAAGTTGATAATGAAGCTAGATTTTAAGGTAGCTCATTGTTTTGATTGCATAAGTAGGTATAATTACACTGTTGTGATTATTTAATGGTTTATACCGTACTCACATTACTAGTACTCAATTCCCGTATTCTAAACGCACTACTCAGTATTCATCATTTTCAATACTAAATTAGCATGTTTGATACACGAATGTAATACTTTCATTGAACAGTCATTAGTATAATGTGCAGATGTCTTAATATGTATTGTTTTTATTTTATTTTTTGTATATCATTATGTTTTAGCTGGTCTGTGACGCTTAGGCGGTTAGCTGTAAGTTTCAGATGTACTCTTAAATAAACAATAAACAATCATAAGTTCTGTTGACCGAGGTATAGGTATAGGTAGCAAGGGACTACCTATACCTATACCTCGGTATAGGTATATCATCGGTATATATCAGTGGCAGAGTGTATGTAGTTGTATGGGTACAACACGATTCCGTAGTAAAAGAACTGGACCGGCTTGCCTAATTTTCAGTCAGTCCAGTTCTTTTACTACGGCTCATGAAGAATAAGAAAGCCAATTTATTTACGGCTTTCCTAAGAATATTTTTGAGGCACCGCCACTGATAGGTATACAACGTATTTCTGAGTAACCGTTGATAATGCCCTATATATTTGGCTGTATTGGCTATGTAGTTGGATGGGCTCGTGCGGCTATTCATCCCCTTGATTATATTTTAGCCGGCACGGCAACCGCGACCGCAGCGGCATCAACATGTCTGGTCTGCCCGCAAAGCGTAAGCCTGTATTGAAATAGTTTCCATTATGCTAAATAAACTTACTACTATCTTCTGCCTATAACAGCTCCAACATGTAGCAATGTGTTATTAGTTGATTGAATAAATCGTTGTGGTTAAAGCAATAATGTAATTGTAAATAACAAGGAAACAACAGCAAAAGTGCCAATCAAAGTAGGTATTTTCCTCGACAAAATCCTTATTTTCTTTGTAACACTAACTTAACACATAAAGTCAATACCACCGGCGCAGAAGGTGACACTCCAAAGGGACTTTAGAAAAATACTAGTGACAAATAAATTGGGTACATCTTTGTTGTCTATGTTTCGTTTGTTTTGTGTATTGACAAGCAATTTGTTTTCTAAAAGAGCGTGTACACAAGACCGGCACCGTGATTGCGCCAAGGCCACGGATGTTTGGATAATCCTCGACGTTCCCGTTGATTAGCTCCTTTAGGTTTCACTGATGAAAGGCTAAGTTAAGTACAGAAAAGAATCTTATTTACCCTGCTCTTTCAAGAGGACACAGAAAATGTTTTGAAAATCACTGTCGAGGAAATTTATAAATAAGACCTTGCTTCATCTTGATACTATTTTTTTTAATCTTTGCTTTTTTTTTAAACTTGAAACTGGTGATGTATAGCTATTGGTTTTTAAGGCTCACTATAAATTGTTAGTTAAACCTACTGTCAGCCAGTTGGTAAAATGTCAAGTGTTAGGCGCAGACACATTACACGCGGAGAGATATTTACGAGCGGGCCGAATAGTTTATACCTCTGGTGAGCAACAACTAACTACAAATAAAAAAGGTGGTCGGCCACTGCACCGCGCAAGTTTCAGGCTCAAAAGTTAACTCGCCGGGCCATAAATAAACCTTCGGTTTTGCCGGGACCCTCGCCGATTGCAAATTTCCACTGGAACCGTAAAGTCGCATAAATTACAGTTTCAGACGGTCGCAAAGAGAAAAACAATCGAAAAGTAGCACTTAGCAGCTTGACTAATCGCCGGGCGGTGATGACAGCCGCGCGATGCGGGTTTAGGCACGGGCGCGGCACCGCAAGCCAAGTCGTCGCACCGCAACCGTAATGCGTTTGCTGTTACTGAATTCTGTGACAAACTGCTTTTGAATAGCCAATCGGCGGCAGGATGTTTGGCCAAGCCCTTGCTTTCTTGAGTTAAATTTGTTAAGAGAAGATTTATTTGAACGTTCCGCTTGTCAAAGCTTGTACTTCAAGACAAAAAGCAAATAACACATTTGAACACAACGGGTTAGGTATCAGTTTGCATAGTCTGGCTAGATAAAAGTCAAGTATAATATGTGATGCAATTTGCACAATCCCAAGCATAGAGATACTAGTTAGAGTGCTAGTAAATAGACTCGGTAAATCATGAAGTTGGTTTAAGCTTTTTGTTCACAAACGTCTCTGGCAGATAATTTAAGAGAAGCTAGCTCTAATGCGCTGGGATGTAGATTTATACAAGCCCGACAGGTGTATGGAGGGTGCAATGAGCGCTGTAACAATTAACATACGCCATTAAGAGACCGGTCTCCACCATTAGAGAGGCGTCTCTTTGAGGATCATTCAAAGTTGCACAATTAACATTAAACCTCATGTACCTCTCTACATCTAATTATCTGGAATTAAACTATAGAAGCTCTAGGCTGCTCTGTTATACGAAAAATTTGTGTAGGTATATAGATTGGGTCGCCTTGAAAATGTTTAAATTTAGTGCAAGATTTTGGCTCCAGTTTACGAACAACAGCCCTCAATTGTCCTACCGATAAAAAGGAAACTAGACTATGACTAGACTCCGTTGGGAAAACAGAAGAACTTGCAATAATTCAAATAATCTGTATCCATCCTCATGCGCAACTCATACGCAAAACAATGGAAACAAGAAACTCCAATCGGATGGGTTTAAAAATGTAATATCAGTCACCTTGGCCGACCAACTATTACCTAAACTCACATTATCAAACGAGGCGAGCTGGCGCGGGACATTTGTACAGCATAAGCTGCTGGCATAATGTTTTCCTTGACGAAACTCACACAAAACAATTCCGCGGACGCTGCTCTGTCCATTCGCATCCGAGCAAGTTTAACTACAAACAATGGAGCTCGCCTACAAAGAAGTTGGGGCTGCGGCTAGATCGTATGCGAGCGACCCGCCACTCGACCCCGATGAGTGCATAGATGTATACAAACACAATTTAGACTTTATTTATTTAAAAACTTTAAGAGGCTACTTTGACGAAAAACCTCCCGCTCTAACACGTGTGAGTTTCCAATTAACCATCCCGCTCTTTACGGGGGCTCTGCGCGTAGAATAGTAAATAAATACTGCAATAATATTGAAATAAAAAAAAGTGTACATTATTTGTGAAATATGACTCGTTAGCGCTTTAGGTATGAATATGTTGACTTCATGTTTTTAATTGCAGACCCATACGTAATAAAAATAAAGACATAGAACCGTTTAATGATGAATTTAAGACCAATCTTTACAATTATTTTTTATCGAGCCGTCCAATTAAGTATCGTGTCCGTACACGGTCTTTCAAATATGATGAATATTAACATTTTTTTTGATGTGCTAAACCAAATAGTCTATCTTAAAAAAACTGCTTAAATAACATCAATTTCAACAAAATTAGGTCTTGACAGCCTCTTAAGTGTAAGAAGGTAATGTTAAGACTTCAGAAAGGTAATCACGTATCAACTGTAGGTTAGGACGCAACAAGATTTTATGTAGGTGAAAGCTGAAAGTGACAGATGATTTTCCCAAACGTTCGTTCAAAAAATTACACGATCACCCTGCAGGTAGATATAACTTGTGAAATATGCAAATCAGCAGTCTACCATTACAGCTTACAGCGTCAGTACGCTGTACCTACTCAGTCTACTCCGATGTTAAGGGGAGGTATCCCCATTGCAAATGTCCCGCTCTAACACGCGTGAGTTTGCAATTAACCATCCCGCTGTCTACGGTACGGAAGCTCTGCGCGTAGTTTTCGTAAACATTTAAACATAGTCCTTAAACTTATAATTTTATCAAAGCCAATTAGCCAACCCTACGAATTTGTCTATAACTATTTAGGGTCTTTAAATGAGTAAAAAAATTAAATGTAAAATATCAGTAATATGTGTGTGTTTTTCTTTTAGTTGTTAGTTGCACCGCCAACAATTTTTCTGCTTCGCCTTAAGGTTGACTGGTAGAGAATGTCATACGGCATTAAGTCCGCCTTTTGTGCGATAAGATTTTCTTTTGTGCAATAAAGTTTAAATAAATAAATATAGCCGTAATAATGCCGTAATATTGAAAAAACTTTCCAAAAAGGGGTAACATTGCGATTTTTTTCTATCGAGTGAAATTCATCAGGTCTTGTAACTGACTACGATTTTGACTAGACAAGATCCTTATGTAACACATATATTCTTTTTAGAATTTAAGACACTATAAATTCTATGGTTCAGATGGTTTTAAAAAACTCAAAAGTGGTAAAACCCAGCCTTATATGTTAACGAGCCACTCTTTCTATGGAACTTCCATACAAAGTGTACCTGTACCCGTTATTTTTGCTCGTCAGTATAGTTGCTAGTTTGATGAAACTTATTTTACTGGACTAACAACTACGCATACGGTAATTACACCCACTAATTTCCTTACAAAGTCTTAGATTCGTACGACCGTGTCCCGTACGTGCGAACTGATTTATTTGCGGGTATGAAGCGTGACGTGGAGTGAACGCACCGCTAGCCGAGACATACGGCCCTGCCTCGCAGTAACTTCTGTGCCCCTAGATAGCCGAATCAAGATTTGTAGGAGATGTGGAAACGAACGCAGAACGTATTTCCTGGTGGTTGTCGGAGGAGTTACAAAGTAATTAAGCTTCTGCACGTAAGGTCGTAAAGATCTCAATTAGATACCTACGTAAATGTGGGGAACTGTTATAAGTAAGAGCCATTTCGTTGGCTTTGTTACTTGTCTAAGCTTATTTGGTACCTACCTAAAGATTATCATGTAACTTAAACTTTTTAACATTCCTAAAACACCATTTCCGTTCACCATCTGAGCCCGGAAAATTGTCTAATTTATATCCATTTTAAAGAATGAGTACCTAAATTGAGAATCTGGAAGTATTGTTTTATGCAAATAACCGCGATGACTAAGCTTCAGGAATAACTTCGGCAAGGAGTATTGAAAGTCGAACCCAACTCTGCCCATAAAAATGTTTTGTTTGTCCTAATTGCTCCAAGTGGCTGGTAAGCTGACTTTCCGGCAAGTCATTGTTTTCGATGTGCCGGTGCCGTAATAGGAATATTTTCGGGCAAGACCCTCCCGAGAAATTCGTGACTTTCAAATTATTTGTAGTGGGAGCAAGCAGGACAGTAGCGGGTTTGCCATTTCGGCAGCCCCGTGAGATGGTACAGTGCCACTGATACCTCAGTAAGAATCTTTTAACGTAACAATAGACGAAACAGAAATTGAATTATGCTGTATCGACAAACTTTGTATTGATGTTCGCTTCCATTCACATAAACTTGGTGATTATGTTATCCAAAAAGTAAAGGTTTGTTCTGGAAGATTGAATGGCGTGTGCCTATTTCAATTCTCTCAATTAATAATAATTAATTGTTCAAAGCTACCGCGGTCTGTATAGCTGGCACAGAAACAATCACTCAAGTAGGCTGTTCAAATTGAATATTAATCGCCATTTTCACTGAAGAATGGGAATAATCTGAAAGGCGAGTCCAGAGATTGGAGGAAATAAATTTGTAATGCAAAGTTAGAAATTCCATTCCTGTGTTACCGATAAGTAAACGCTTTTACGAAGAGTGCGGCACAAAGGTAAGAAAGAATACGTTTAGCATTTTGACTCGCGATTGTGACAGTTACAAGGAGTCGCGGGAACCAGTGCCGGCGGGAAATAATCCAGTGCGGGATGAACGATTAAACCCTGAGCCAATAAGGTATTCCGCAATTTATTAGCCTTGCAAATTCGATGCCGCCGCTCCCCTCTATGAAATATTGCAGTAGCCGCAACAGCCTTCTCGGCCATGCCGACTTCGCAACGTTACACCCCTATTTTAGCTCTAATTAAAAAGCCATCAAAGAGTTTTCAGCCATTAATCATGAAACTGTTAACGGTGAATGCTGACTTCCCTTCAAGTTCGAGCAGAGGAAAAAACGAGGATTAGGATGTTAACAAAATGCCTAAAATATTCAGGGTTAGTGGAGTGGCAAGCCGCTTGTAAAAAATACGGCTCTCTGCAACTGATTTCGCAGGTTTAATGCGGATGAGTCTTAAGTTGTTCCAGTGGTTTAAAGGATTGAGAACCCTTCTTTTTAAATACTGCAAAAATACCAGCGATATTTTTAAGCTCCGTAATTAACCGCGGTTATACTTTTGTGTTTTTCTTTCTTTACTCTTAAATGGTTAGAACGATGAAATTATATTTACCTTTAAATGAATATTCGAGTTAGAAAATAAAAGAAAAAGTGGTTTGAAATAGCTATTTTTAATGAGTTGGTTGTAAGACTCGGCCTTTATGAAACCTGCTATAACGAATTGATTATATTGTTATTCGTACTTGGAAATCTCGTCAACGCTGCTACAAGTTTTGAACTAGTTAGGCGCTTAATTAAATTCTAAACAATTTAAGCAAATAATGGTTAACATTATTGGGTCAAGAGGAGCAGCTCTAAAGTTAAGTATTGCAGCAAGCTGCAGGCTGATTGCTTGATGAAATTTCCGTAACTATTAGAAGTTGGATAGGTACGAAAACTGTTGTTTTAGGACAAATTTGACTGTCGAAATGAAGTGTTTACCTACAAAACTATCCTACGTAGCCACTTTCAGAGGTATTAAGCAATTTGTTTTTAATTGATATTTCTATTTTGTAATCATAACTCATCCTACTTAAGTGTAACCACGTGTTTCTTTTTCTTTAGTATACATACTAAAGAACTTGAATAGCATTATATTGCATCGTAATTTATCGAATTTTTAGCTATAGGCATAGTTCAATATATATTTCCGACTGTCGTTGTACTAAAATGTTATCCGTATTTGCAACTGAATCACGTCAACTCCGCTGCAAGTTAAGCTCTGAACAAGTTAGGCACCTAATTGTTAACGCGATTAGGTCACAAGGCGCTCTAATCGCACAGCGCAGTGAGATGATTCGCATATGCTGGTCGCAGTCGAAATCGCAGAAAAGGTTCATTTTCACTGGACGATAAGACCCGCATTTGGGGTGCAGGAGATTTTAATCGATCAAAATGCGTGCTATGATGAAATTTTAAATTCAATTCATGGTCTAAGAAAACATGGTATGCCATTCCGGATGGCGACACAAGTCCAAGTGACGTCACTGTCGACGACACATTCACACTTGAGATCGCATACCGTCGATTGGCTGATGCCTTAGCTTGAGTCACCCACACTCTAACCGATGTACCGGATTGTCATACCTGGCGCAGTATATGATTGAGTCATGCTATGAGTTGATCAGGTCTGAATTCGGGATTTGGGAGATTTTCAAACCTCATGCCATAGTTGCCAATGCGCATGCGGGGAACAGTTTTCTTTGGTCTAGCAGGGCGGCACGGCGGCTGTTCTCTTGGATGCATGCTCATACATTCCCTCTACCTCACGAACTACTCTGTCATACAATTTTCATTAATTGGGAATTCTAGAAATCAGTCTTCGGCGAATAACGCTCGTAAGCGGTACAGTGGCCCAGGCACTGTCAGGAATAAAAGCATAAAAAATTCAGTCAGTATCATGATTTTCAATTCAACATTACACTGGGAAACCTTTTCACGCCTTTTTGAAAAGTCCATTCTGTAGCCCATTGGGAATACAAGCAGGAAGCTCATTCCACAACCTAAGTGTTCACGGTATAAAGTACCTGTTGAATCGTAGGTATACTGTACGAGAACGCAATGGCTCCAAGGTGTGGTGATGAGCTCGCTGCCGATGGCGAGAGCGGTGCGATGATGAAAGGTAGCCGTGGGCATCATGTCAAACAGTTCTTTAGAGCAAATCCCGTTATACAGGTAGTAGCCGTTATCTCGTCTGCAAGGAACATTCACACGCTGAATGCGTGAGCGTGCATGCGTTTTATCGAATGTGGGCTAACTCCGGTTATCTAAACAATCGACGCATTGATTCCGAACACTGCTGATGAACCGCCGCCCACCTGAATATTTTGCTTCATTTGCAATTGTTATTCCATTTATAGCGGTTGTCAATTTGTTTCAAATCAACGTTTCGTGGTTGTTTTGAGTCAGAATAACCTGTACATTTTTTGTTAATTTGTTACAAATTGAAATCAAAACAATTTTATACATACTTATGTCACAATTTAGTAATTTGTGCGAGATTCTTTCTGACTATATCAATTATGCCATTAGTAGGATGTACATTTTATATCACAGTGACGACAATATATGACTCTGTTATTCTATGTAGCATCGGATCAGTTTTAAAAGCAGAAGGAACATACATTTCTATTATTTCTTATAATTTTTACAGTTACCAAAGTTTGGTGTTTAAAAGAAATTCGCCGAATATTCGGTTATCATTCGGCATTCGTTATATTTTTGAATGTTAATCGGCCGAATTTTATTGCTTGACTTTCTGGCTTAAATCTTTAAAAAAATATAGTCAATGTAACGCCGCGCCGCCGGTCTGATTAGAAGTCTGGTTTTCAATTATCCAATCAACCGCAGGTAACAAAGTTAGGAGTGCGTCGTACGTGTCCCGCCCGATATCCCTAAGTCAATCCACCCCCCATTACAAAGAAACAATTAATTTCTAATTACATTGAAGTGTAATTATAATACTCGTAATATTATGTACGACTTGCAATGTTTAAATAGTCTGCAATAGACGTAAAGATTATGATGTATACGACAACTCAAAATTTATTGGACATAAATCTTATAGAGGTTATTATTACATAAAAAAAAAATTAGAGAAACAACAATAAATCATTCAATTCTACTACTATATCTGAGTTTTATTTGGCATAACAAATCGTAGGTATTTTTTTTAAATGTAATTTTTCATTGCTGGTTTTGTCACTCACTTAAATAAACAAGATCGCCAATCATTCATTGCAGACATTATTGACAATACAAACTCAAACTCAAAATATTATTTATTCAAATAGGTCTAGTAACAAGCACTTTTGAATCTGAAGAATGAATAATTTAAAGAAGACATTAACGACAACATATTTTTTATTACCGACTGTGTTTTTTAGAGATTCAGAAGACCATTCTAACTTCTTATAGGTACCAAATGTAGTTTGAGTTCCATTCCAGTATCAGAGCGGCGCGATGGCAATAATATTGATTTGTGTCACAAAATAAAAAATATATTATTTATCATATCATATCATATCATTTATTGCATATACATGTGTTTACATTGGTATCATTGGTTGGTTACATATACTTTGTTTTGACTTTAAGGCTTGCGTGAAAACCTATTCATATATTAACTCCGCATCACCTACTATCAATCGTTATTATTAGATTTGATTTTCGCTACCTTAAGGTTGTTTGGAAGAAATCGCTCCTTAGCGATAAGACCGCTTGTTGTTTGGCTCTACTTATGATGATTTTGTATTGTACTGTGTCCTTTAATTGAGGCTTGCAATAAAGAGTATTTGTATTGTAAAACTTTATGAATCCGAGACTCATGCGAGACGGCTGCCAACAACTCGCCATTGAATTTTCAAACGAAGATCAATTGCAACTTTCGTTCCTTTTATGTCAATGACAATAAAAATAGTCCTTTGTCGCTGTATGCTTCAGCCCGTATCTGCGTCAGGCCCCCGTTTTACGATTAACAGTTCAATTTTAATATAATTTAACGCGCTACAACGAGAAATTTAGAAACTTTGAAACACTGTTCTGCCCAGACGAGGAAACAATAGGGACTGGTTTTTGGATATATGATTACTGACAGTAGTCGAAACATGACTGTAAAAATTTTCTCGATAGAAAATAAATCCAAAGTTAAGTCTATATTTTCCTTTTTTTTCTCAGCCTACTAAAACAACGCATTATTAAAAGTCACGATTAAGTTAATATGATGGTATTTTACCTCATCTATACTCTGACAAGAGGAAATTTAATAAACCTGCACGCAGTCAGATATTTATCGAGATTTGTCTAAAAAGTCATTCCCGAAGAGTGTTGCATCCCGTTTTCTCGTGATCGAAAAACATAATACGCGCGTCTCTTTCAATCAATATATCGCCTTAAGTCCAATCGCATAATCAGTGCGTCTTTCTCACACGCATTTGGCTGTGCACTAACACAAAAGGGAGCACGCACCAAGACGACTCACATATCACTTCAATACGTCAAAAGCGCGTCCTGTAATTTAGCCCCTACACGGAATACGCTAGTGGACGCATTCAAGTGCTTTTCAGGCACTCCATAACCGAATCGGAATCACGACTGATATCGATTATGGCCGATGATCCCCGAAACAATGGGCTCTTAATCACGATTGTGTCGGCGAAACTCACGCTCAGGATTATAACAGGATTATAAGTACGGTACGCTTATGTACTATTGCTATTTAGGTACATGGAAGAATTGGAAGATTACGACGCGCCCCAAATGTAAATAAATTTTAGAATTTTTAAGTTGTATTTTTGTGTAGTTATGTTGCCTTCACAACCAAAGCATATACTTACACACTGCACTTCTTCTTCAGAGCATACTTCGACTTGAAGATTAGGTAGGTAATATATGGATATTATTAATTCCGAAAAAAAAACTACGCTAAACAAACTTTTGTCATAGAGACATCTTGTTTTAGCAGCGTTTAAGGCGATATATCGATTGAAAGGGACACCCTTTGTTTTTCGCTCACGACAAAACGGGATGCAACACTCTCCGAGAATGGCTTTTTAGACAAATCTCGTTAAATATCTGACTGTGCAGGTTTTTAAATTTCCTCTTGTCAGTACCTAGATGAGGCAAAATACCATCATATTAACTTAATCGTGTCTTTTAATAATGCGTTGTTTTAGTAGGCTGAGGAAAAAAAGGAAAATATAGACTCGACTTTGGATTATTTTCTATCGAGAAAATTTTAAGCAATCATGTTTCGCTATTGTCAGTACCACAGTCATATAGTCAAGAATCATATATCTGAAAATCAGCCCCTACTGTTTGCTAGTCTAGGCAGGACAGCGTTTCAAAGTCTCCAAATTTCTCAGTGTAGCGCCTTAAGACGATGAATTGAAAATATTGATTGCAGGGATTTCCATTTTTCTCAGCAACTGATGTGGGTGTGGAACCGAACTACTTACTGGGAGTTTTCTTGCTGCTTCACTTAACTTGGGCTAGCTGAGAAGTGTTTAGCAAGATACTTAACATTATTATCATGAAGCTTATACATACACATTGTACCGAATGTACATGAAACATGACGTACGCACATTATTGCCATATGCAAGTTGTTATATAGCCCTTAATTTAAATTATAAGATACAGTAACATAGTGTGTAGTGTCATTTAATACCTTGTTTCTATTTGTGAGTTTCTGTAATTGGCTCCATGTTTCTATTTAAGAAGCTAACATGTTAGTCTCAGCTGTTGAAACTCCTAGAATAAATAATAAATGGCGGCATTATTTATGCCATGTTAAATAGAATCTTTTCAGGCTTTAACTGTTGAGAGGTAGGGCACAGAATAATGTCATCTCTTGCTCGAATTTGGAGCAGCCCAGCTGGGGAAGTACCGCCGACTTGCAGAAGAACACAGCCATAATAACATTATTTAATATACAAGTTTGTAGTGTTGTGTTCCTGAGGGTGAGCAAGGTTGCCAGAGCTCCCGAGGATGCACTGTGTTGAGAGCAAGGGACCTTTTCTCCCTTCTGCTGTCAACACAGTGAATGCTCAAATTTTATAAAGGCGTGCATGTGACTCCTTTGGAGTTGCGAGCGACTATAGGCTGCGTGTCCGCTTACCATCACGTGGACCGTACGCTTGTTTTCCACCGTCGTAGTATTAAAAAGAACTGTACACGTGTAAAATATTTGATTTATTACCCTCCTTATATATTACCATCGGTAATAATGTCGGCACGAATAGTTTCACATTTATATCAACTTTTACCCTATAAAATTCTTATTATTAAATACGTCGATAAATTCTTGCTACAACTAAGAAAAATTTATGGACTTTTTGAGGATTGATTCAGTATTAAACGTTATTACGACTGAACGTAAGTAAAGAATAAACAAAACCCACGGTCGCACGTCCTGGTACTGTCTTATTTAACATAGCATGCCTCTCATTTAGTAGCGTTCAAATAAAAAAGTGCCTATAATAAAAAGATAAACCAAGTTTGCTTTTCCCGCATTTAGAGTTGTCAAAAGTAATGATTATCAATAGGGGGCAATAACGTTTTTACGATAAATCAATAGAAAAGGTCGCAAATCGCTATTAAACCTTATAAAAACAGTCCAATAGCACAGTTTATCGTTATAGTAGCGTGATCCCAAGCCAATTTACGTTAGTTCGGGGTGGTTCGGGGGAACAAAGTAAAAAAGAATAACAATAAAGTAATACAATTTAGGGCCAGCGGCGGCCGACGTCGTTACCTATTTGTACGGGGGCGTAATATAATGAAGGAGTAGGATTCATTCCCGTCGTTACACGATACAGGGACGACATTAGCAATTAACTTAATAAAAACGACGGTCAGAATGATAATATAGTTCTCAGTACACAGTTTATTTACCGCAACCTGAGGCGAAATACCTGATGAAAGCATTCCCTAATTAATTGTAATTTTGTGATAAACTTCGGAAATGACCTGACCTCTAAATAGCATAGGTACTGTTTAGTGTTAATGTTCATGACATACATTATTTTATATTTACTAAACAAACTAATTATATTGAATGTCTGTTTACATCTCCAATAGTTCGCGGACAGAAAAAAGCAATCTGTTTTGTGTACAGCAACAATGAAACATTAAACTAAATGGAAGAAAAGAGCTAACATCGACTCAAACACTTGGACTTTTCTTTAGTTATATTGAAATTGCCCTTATCATATATATATGCCTTGGGCGGAGATGAGAGTCGGTTGAATGTACTCATTTGGCAGAGGACTACGTATAATCAAGTCGGTATGTCATAACAAGTATGCTGTCTTCAATACTTGCAATGCGGAATACGAAGTAGCTTAATATAATGCAAATGGCAATGCTAGTCTCTCTTCTCTCATTGATCTATTAGTCTAATACGTTTGTCATTACCCTGACTCATCGTTGTGGCGCTCTCTGGGGGAAGGCCTATGTCCAACAATGGACTGTGTGGCTGATGATGATGATGATGTATGGTGTTTAGTATAAGTATAGGCGTATTACGTAATAGGTATACAATATAAGTAAACAAGATGGATGGTAAACCGGACGAATCCACGATTAAGCAGGATTTGACCTACTTGTTCTTCAAATTGGAGGTTTATCTTGAACTAAACTCTGTTTTGTAAGAATGCAATTTGCTTCATCACATGATTAATTTCCTCCTGCACTAAACTCTCGCGATGTTAACCTTACGTTTACAATGTCATTAGGGAAATTGGAGTCGTTAATTTATAAAGGCCTTGCTATCGACGTATTTAAATCGGTAATCCTGCGGTTTGTTTTACGACATGATATCGGGCAATTTATCTGCAGTCGTATAACGTAGGTATGTTTAATGCAGAGATCGATGTTTAATAACCGGATTGAATGAAAGTGTTGGGTTTTACGATTGTGTTCTGGTTAACTTGAGGGAAGAATTGTTTTACGAGTATTTAATGCAATTCAATTGAAATTTGGGAGCCTGAGGTAGGTTCATAAGTTCAACTAGCTAGCTGTCTGTAAAACTAATATAAAAAATAAAATAGGATTTTTAATATGAAGTATAATTTCTTATTTTTATAGTAGGCAGTACGCACCAATTGGTTAACAGGGTAGTTAATTAATCATCCAAACACTGAATAAGTCAATCACATAGTCTAGCCTCGTAAGTCCCCAAGACAACAAGAACAAATTTCAATCGAGTTTCAAGCTCTAAAAAAATAATGAAGGTTTCAAAATCAAAATCACAAAAATCTGTCTGCGACTTAAGAGGTTAGATCAACGATTAAAAACGATTACAGCATTTAACTTAAAATAAAGGGTTATTATAGGTATAGATTTACCAAAACTCAACTCTAATACAGCTTAAGCAGCCACAATCGGTTTAGAATAGTCCATTTTAACCTTAATAAATGATGAAATTGGGTTAAACCCCTTAAAATCAGCGGACCTTTATGAAAACAAACACGAAATCCCGATCATGAACTCAGAAAACCTTTTAATTCACCGTGTTTTGATGGGAAGTGTCAATAGTGGCGCGAACAGCGTGTAGAATTACCGACCAAACACGAGCTGTGCTTAAGTGCGAAAACAAAACGGAAAGAACTCAATATGGATCAAATTACCTTTAAGCGGACTGCATTCGGATAAAAGAAAGTATTGATCGTGCAGGCGTTGGCTGTTAGTTTTTTATTCGCTCGCGTTTGACAGATGCATGTTATATTTGTTTTTCTTTTTCATGAATCGGGGATTAAGTCGTAAAAGTGCTTAATCTGCTGCGGCTGACGCTTTTAGCAGTCGCATCATAAATATGGTAGGGTTAAAGCGTTTGCACTAAAATCAATCTAATAACAAGTTTGATTTGGTATGTAGGCAAGGCAAGACTTGATTGCTGTCAGTGCTAACACAATCTGAATTCCATTATTTCCATTCGATTGTTAAAAATACATAAGCTGCTTTATTTGCGCACTAAAGCACAATATGTGTAATTATCACAATATTTAATAGGTCCACCTCAATCCATTCCGATCGTTTAGAAAATATGACACTGTGTTATTACTTTGATGTTCAATGGGTGTAATTTTCATTAAGTCAGAGGATTTAGGTATTTATCATTCTATTTGAGGCGCAGGGTAGGCCTTCTCCATACAAACTCTATGCACGTTTTGTTCATCGGTTTTGGCACTCCTGAATATACTCATTTGGCAGATGTAAATATTGGATATACGACTAACCTCAAGAAAAAAAAAATTGAGCCCTTCGTGGGACTTGCTAAATTTGTGTTGTATCCTTAGTATTAATTAATTAATTTATCCACTTAACCAAAGCTAACCTTGCCTTAAGGTTAGTCAGTAAATTTAAATTTCGCAATAAGTGCAAGCGTAGCCTGCAGATTAAATTGATATTATACAAAACGAATACTCCTTATTGCACACCTCAAACCTACAGAACATTAGGCTTAAAATAGAGGTAAACAACAGGCGGTCTTAATTAAATTAATATACATACATAACACCTACTGCTACTGCTACTAACTACTGTTCATCTATTTGCAACGATGTGATGTTATTTGATATATTTTCTTAACTCCGTAACGTATCCTTATTCCATGTTTCCCGGAATCCATCGCGTGTGTTGTGTGGCGCGGCGTGCGAGACCAGCTGGCATAAAACTGGCCCGGAGTAACATGTTGTCGATAATTTTCTTCATTAAACATAAAACGGCGAACACGAATACTCAAGTATTGTTTCAGATACAGCTAATTAAATTATTAAATTGAGAATGCAGCTAAATAATAAATTGGATTTCATGAAGATTACAATTCACAGTTTTAATATTTTTCAGGTAGATTTATTTATTTAGGAAGTAAATATAATTCAAACTAAAACAATTGCTTCATAAAACTTTTTTTATGTTGCGTTGTTCATCCACGTTTGTTTTTTCGTGTACAAAACACTAATTATTTTGGATGAGTGAAATTTATTTCCAAATAACTTGATTTTAAACAAGTTTAAAAAATAATCAAAGCCGTATTATTAGTTACTTTGGTACCTATTGATAGCAATATATATGTGACGCTATTAGTAGTGACACAAACGAGTGCTTTTACTAAAATTATTTTTGTGTATTGCATGTACGACTTCATAATTATCTGAGATTCCGGGCTAAAACGATACACCGGTAACTCACTATCTACAAAATATCGTTCGGGAATATTTCAGTAGCGGTCGGGAATTATTTTGTTGGCAATAGAGCCTCGCAGCAAAGAGCAACGAACATTACGAGTATAGCGGAGGCCAAATCTTAATTAAGTCTAGGGCACCTCTACAACGGGAACTAATTAAACTTATTCCATTATTTCTGCTAACGAAATTCTAAGGACAGTCGGGTACCGGTAGGATTTGAATATAACGTTGACGACTTCGTGTTAGCTTGGTTATATGACGCAGGTTTTAGCATGAATCACCAAAAGTGTTTCAAATTATTGCAGTTTAGAAATATGTTTGTACCGTGTCTCTTAAAAATATATATTTTTTTGATAGAGTGGCTACACATAATATAAGATATACCTTTTTATAATTATTTTAAACAGTACGTATTGTAATTTATCTATTGTAAATAAATAAAGCACTGTCGGTAGCCAAATCGTCGCTTACACATATCCTAAAGATTAAAATTAAGAACCAACATAAGCCGTTTTTTTTTATATTGCCATTTTTTTTGTATATTTTGTATATTTTCACAAAAAAATAGACTTGTTTGTATCGATATTGTTTTCTCTTTGATCCGCTGTTTGCTGGTGCCATTATTTATTTATTAATAAGAACGCTAACAACCATAATTACACTTGTAATGAAGATTTCGAAATTCAAAATTATATAATGCGTTGGGATTTTGAATTCTTTTCAGCCGGGACATAAATCAAGAAGTTAATCCCTGCGTCGATTGCTCGTCGTTTTCGTCATTTCCGATGATCACACGACGAGATGTAAAGCCTGGTATATACGAGTAGAGCACGTGTGACAAATAATAACAAAAAATTAAGATTAATTCATCACATGGGGTTTTAAAGACATTAAATTTGTGGGTATTAATTTTAAGAGCTTATTATCTAGATATATACGGCCAACGTTGAAACGATTTTGGCAATGTTCTAATAAGTGTTGCCCTTATTCAAACCACAACTGACATCTACTAGGTATATAAAGTTACAGAGATTCTTCGGCCAATGAATTACTTAGGTCCTTCTAATACCGCATAACCGTTACGTAGACCCCGAGGTCTTGAAAATTATCTTCTTATTTATTTCCATAAAGTGACGTCTTACTTCGTTCAGTTCAGCGTTCACACTGCTTCAACCGTCAACTCGTTCGTCATACAAAATCAATTCTAACTATCGAATGTATACATTCGAACGCTCCTTATTCATCATCTAGCCAGCACCATAAGTAACCCTCAACAAGTACCAATTTTATCCTACATTAATAATATAGAAAACTTGCAGACGACCATGGTTTCCACTCGTGTACACCAGGCTTAGTTGCAATTTGGAAAATTATTGACGATTCAAGCACAAAGCGAACGCTTGGAACTGAGATTAAGTAACTTGTGCGGCTTCAATTGTTCGAACGGTCCCACAAAGGCACAATATTCGAGACGGAAGAATTTTGATGCTTTTCGCAGTCATTGCGGATCACGTGATGGGGTACCTATAATGTGCTCACTGCCTTAGATTGTACTTAACGATTTACATTTGTACTAAACAATTAACGATTGTATTTAACGTGAAATAAAATGGTAAAGGAAGAATATTTGAAAAACTTGCTAACAATAACTTTAGGTTAGGTTGATCTACAATCTGAAACTTACCTACTTGTAGCTACAGATAAAAAGTTAAAACAATAATTTTCAATCAAAGATATGTACACGAAAGCCATGCCTAATGTATTTGATAATACATATCAGTAGTTAAGTAGTTATATCAAATATCAGTCAATATCGGTAATAATAATTAAAAGTATAAAAGGAAACCCTCACATACGTATATTAGTTAATAGGTATTGTTTTATGACAAATATTATCTAACAATTTACCTTCTTAGAAAATAAATCCACAAAATTAAATTGCGGTTGAAGTGTAGACATTATATAAATACAAATTGGCAGACAAAAGCTTATTATAAAAACGGCTCTACAACAATTTCACGCAGACATTACTTATGTCAGTTTTGGTCAGCTCAGCACTGTTAAATATTCATTAAGCTTTCAAAATACGCATTATTTTCCCCGCCCGGCGCGTTATCACCGCCGCTCCATCAACGAATATTTCGCAACAGCCCATTGGCATTCAGCAAAATGCGAAAAATACTGCACCTATTGCATTTTTCGTAAATTACATTCAATATTTATTAATATTTACAATCTATAAAAGAGTCAAGAGTGAAATATTGCATCACTGAAACATGGTTCCCGTGAAATATTTTCTATCGTTGACATTCCATTACCGGGAGGAAAACAAATAAATACACATAGAACAAAAATGCCTTTTACTGGCATTGGCGTATGAAAGCCGTGGTCATTTCGCCTGAGTCCACTGCAGTGTTTAAGTAAAAGGAATACACTTCTACTTTGAATGCGAGTATTATGCGAGTAAATGGAAAGGAAAAAATAATACGGGCAGCAACTAAAAACTGCTTAGGAGCTTGCTAGTTCTCGTTTTATCTTTGAGCACCCTGTATTGTGCAATCAGC
This sequence comes from Cenopis cana, assembly GCA_951800055.1. Classification (NCBI taxonomy): domain Eukaryota; kingdom Metazoa; phylum Arthropoda; class Insecta; order Lepidoptera; family Tortricidae; genus Cenopis; species Cenopis cana. The sequence continues at coordinate 6,163,078 of OX637486.1, read as the reverse complement.
AGTGTATTGTACGTCGCTTTTGGTTTAAAATAACACTTTAAAAAATCTCTCTTCTACCCAGTATCCCATTTATTTAGGGTGAAAATATATATCTGTGACCTTCTACAAACTACTACCTTTTAATATTCTTAACAACTTTAACTTAGTTGGTTTTAAATGAAAAGTTTATATTAGATACGACTTAAAACTGGTAATTTGCAGGGTTAGTTTTGAAAAGTTGCGTAATTATTAAGTTACTGCTTTGAAACCAAACGCCACACAGCTCTAATAATATTTGCACGAAAAAATAGTGATTATACACACAAACTTATCTTCGTAGGTACGATATTCAAAATATATTTATAAATTTAGGCTCTAGCTAGCTACCACAACACCTAAAACAAGTCTCCCTTAAATTCAGCCGAGCGAAAGGACAACACGAGATAAAACGCACTCTGATCAGCCTCGAATAGGTAACCGTTCGGCTCCGAAAAGTGGTTTGACGAAGGTAACCATCCTAGGCCCTCAACCCTTTGTCTCGCAGGAATACAATGGACAGTCGCGATGGTTCCGAGATGCGATATGGGACACCCTCGCCTCACATCTACGTGACCAAATTTTGAGCGAAATGTTTTGCAATACCTACGGCTGAAATAAGTAATGTCATCGCCCTCGAGGCTTCGAGAAGCGTCTTCTAACGGGTTAGGGGCTCGATATTAATACCTGTAATACCTACCAACCTGTCTATGTAATTTACTACGGAAATTTTAACGAGGCATATAGACATAGACGGGTTCTCGTGGTATTATTTTTAATGAAAGCCTAATTAAAAGTAAGCAGGCTACCGTGTTGCATAATAACAGCACGAAACATATATACATAATTATGTAGAAGAATCTAAGCTCAGGATATAGAGCTAATAAAATTAGTTTTAGAGCGGATTTTCTCTGACGTTCATGAACTGTAAGGAAACAAAACAATAAGATACTAGCAACAATTTGCTCCGTGATATAATTTTATTTACAAACAGTTACAAAAGCAAACGGAAAATAAAGTATCCTGAAAGATGCAAGTATTTTCTTTAAATAAATTAATTTTGAATCAAGCAGTAACGGTGCATGCTAACGCAAACTACAATACAAGTTAAAGGAAAAATGAATAAGAATTAATTTAGTATGGGATGGCGTATCGTTACTGACGATTTCTCAGAACCTTGGTGCCGTTAAGGTTCTAGGTCGATTAGACTTGAGTAGTTCACGAGTGAATGATTCAAATAAAGTACTTCACCTCGTGTAACTCTTTCATTCACTAGTTCAGTTCGGATTCATATACTTTCAATACTTCAGTTAGATCAGTTCATGAATCATATCGTTGACCCACTCTTTCGCTCCGAGAGTGACATAGATGCCATGATTGAATGATTTACTGATATTATTACCCAATCTATATCGTAGATAGATCTGTTGGGCTACTGAACTAAACTGAACTAGTGAACTAAATGAGTGACTTCACAGTGAAGGAATGAAGTATTTATATCACTCTTTTCTTTTTAGTGACACATTTTGCGCATGACTGTCGATATGTCGCTGTAGATACGCCTCCCAAAGGCGTAGGAACAGTTGATGAATTTGGAGGCCGCGCGTGGTTGCTTCGCTATCTCAGAGGCTAGGGCGATTGGCCGCGTATGCCAGAAAATGTCAGGTTCGAATTCTGCCCTGAGCCTAATTTTTTTATTTTATTTGAAATTTGTTCATTCAATACTCAAACGCCCTTGCATAATTACCAAAATATTATTATCATACATTCAGAAACAGACAAAATCAAACCACTTGGATTTAAACATGACTCGCACAGTTTAAAGATTTTTTTTACGCAACGGATTGTAATACAAATGATTTAGGTAAATTTCCTAATTCACAAATGTTATTTTATTCAACCAACCACACTCAGTAAACATTACGCGAAATCACTGTGGATGTAGTCATGCAAATATGATCCAGGACTGAACTACTAATATCCGTTAGCTGGCCTTCAAGCGTCTGGTCAACCGGCCAAAGGCTTTGTTAGAAGTTTTGACTAGACCGGAAGCCGTGCCCGGAGCTCCTTCACTTATTGTGTGTTCTTTTTTTCTTTTTCACTTTTTTCGCGGCCCAAGTGTGCTTATTCTTTGAATTCTGTATATTTTGTTTGGACATTTGCGTCTGATCCCGTCGGCTCTCAACGTGCTTAAGTTGTTGGTAATTTTAGTTTGCTTTGTAGAATTTGTTTCGCGTTGCAACTGAAATATTTTGCAGTTTGTTTGTGCGAGCTGGAAAAAGTATCACTTTGATTAAATGCTTGCAAACTATTGTGCGATAATTATTGCTTTGTCGCAGAACCACTTTCGCAATTTTTAATGCAAAAATATACGTCATCTATAGGACTAAATTCCATTCTCATTTGGCCGAATTGACACTTAATGAAACTGTCCGTAAAGTATCTTATGTACAGACAACATACCGTTTAAATTGAACATTCGTGTAGTCCATCAAACCCTTTCATTAAGCGCGGCTATATCGTGGAGTTCGCAACACTGCCCTACTAATGACAGGCTGGGCCGGCGGCGTTTGTCCGTCCTCGTTTACTTTGCCAAAGAATCATCCCAAACTTATTTGGCCCTTTCAACCCATTCTGCTTAACCCTTTGTAATTAGCTGCATACTAGTTTCATTGCGGTCGTGAGCAAAATAAAGTGAAAATTGAATACAAACAGAGCAGACTTAGCCACCTAACTATAGCGTAATTATTTTTGTTCTATCTATATAACATGGACAGTTTCGGTTACGTATGCACCGTTATGTTAACAGAATAATTAAGTAATCATCAAATTGTAGTGTCTGATCTAAATTGGGTCTGATATCAGGGAAAATTCTCAAAACATCCGACCTATAGCTGTAACTTATTATGATGACATAATTTATGAAACACAGTGTGCACGTCCGTCCGTTACATGCCAATCCCTAGCATTTTTAGAACTCGAACATGTTTTCCAAAGCACAAAAAAGAGGGCTACGCAAATTCGAATTTAATAAGAACTCCAACAAAAACCTTAGCACTACAGGGCGTGCAGGCCCTTCGTGCAGCTGACGCCAAAAATATGGCATATTATGATGTCCCTAATCTACTTCACGCTTCGATGGCCGCCTGTCGATAACAATAACCGACTTAATACGCCCGATAATCGGTTTTGCTATTCGAAAACATCCGTGATTGACACTTTTGATGACGTCTGAGCTGAACCAAACGTACCGAGTTGGGAGGGAGTCGTGTTCAAAGGGGAATGCTAAATAAAATAAATCTCAGGTGTTGAGATTTTATTGTGCTAAAAATTTTAACGGTGAAAGTTTAATTTTACAGGTTCATTGAAAAGTATGCGTTTTAATTATACAAGTCTTCATAATAATAATTTAAGATCCGATTGCCAGAAATCCAGCCAGCCTTCCGGGCACGTCATCCGCTGAGAGCGATTCGGACCTAATTTTGTATAACTATTTAAGTTTTGTTTTGTGGGTTCATTTCATTTATTTTTTAATAAATTGTTGTTTACATCGTTCGTTTTACTCTAATACTATTTAATGAAGCAATAGATCTACATTCAGACTAAATTATCAGTTTACATTTTGCATTCAAATATGGTGCCGATTAAATCTCTAATTAATAACACCACAAACAGGATTAGTTAATTTAATGTCTAAACAATCAACTATTCGAATGATCAAATTGAAACAAGTGCAGTATGGTGGATATCCATTAAGTGTGGTCATGTTTAATGATACAAGTTCCCGCATTCATTTAGCCCTGAGCAAACTGTTTAAGCCCGCAATGTTTAATGGATGGTAAATTGCACATTAATATTGCGCTATCCTAACCGCGTCTCCTCACTAGGCCGGCAAAGCCTATAACTGTAATAACAATTACGAATTGCCGCAACTACGTGAAATTATTGTGTGCCGATATAATTCACCAATAATCCACTGAGTCCGTGTCAACTTAATTGGTGTTCATGTTTGTAGAAATTTTTGGGTTAATCAGGTGTGTGTTTATATTTATTATCAATAAAATAATACGCTTTTGTGTTCAATATTCTAGATATTTAAGTAAAAATGTTCCCTATTTTCTAGGATAAATACCTACTTGTCTATTGTTTTCAGAATCATATTTTTTCTCTCAATGAATACGGTAAGAAAGACGTATTTAATATTTATATTCTCTCTGTTCTTATTAGATTACTAAAATACCATACGTGTTTGAAAAATATTCAAACATATTACTTATTTTTTCATATTTTTATTATTTAGTAGTAGTAGTATTCAATAGTTGGTTGCACGACTTACAAGTCGAGTGTAGTAGTAAAACTAGTAAGTTACCTGCTTATATAGGTACTAACTTCTACACCTCAAAGGGTTACACCCATACGTACACCTACTTATATATTCCAAACTTGTGGAGTGTGTAAAGGAGAAATATTAACTACTCGTTCTACAACTGTATTAAAATTCTCACTCTCTGCATCATTGTCGGGAGGGCAATGAAACAAAAGAATAATTCTTTCTCACCTCCACGCGCTGATATTAATATTTCCTTCTCGCAATACGCCGTGGACCCTTGAAAGCGTCTCATTATGAATGTGTTAGTGATAGTAGCATTTAGATTACATGCCCGTGTGTGTACCTTGACGCGAACACTCCGGTTTACAAATGCATCTTAGCGGGATTTACAAAGATGGGTCCGCGTTCTTATTCAAATGTTGCGTCGGAAGATGTTACAGTGAACAAAGTAAAAATATGTAAGTATTTTCAAACTCAAGTCAAACTTACCTTTTCTGTGTCTGACGTGATATTTGCTTTTCGGATTTGTTGGAGTGCAGCAAGATTGCTCGTAGTAGAAATTGTACGAGCTCTCCACTTCTGAAGTTTGTTGCACTGCCTGGGATCGAACCTGCCACCCGACCCCGAGTAGCAAGAACAGGAGCCACCGCACGACCGAAGGACCCCCCATAGTCCGTGTATTGGTGTACATTGTAATAGAAATCACTGGCACTAACACTAACAGTCAAAGTTTATTTTAATGTCTGACGGCTTACGCAACGTTTGATGTTCTGTGAAATATAAATAATATACCTTTAGACGCTAATAAATTATCTCCTATTATTTTGTTGGCATTGTAGAAGTAACAGTTAATTAAAATATAATAACAAAATTTTGTTGATTGATGAATTCAGATTCTATCAAAGAAAATGATCATAGTAGATATTTATAAACGGGTAGTAAAGGGGTTAACAATATCATTTAAATTTAATAATAGTCCGAGATAATTCAAAGGGGAATAAAATTAATTATATCAGAAACATGTATACTTTTTATTGTTACTTCCACATTCAAACAAAAATGTAGATAAAATATTCGTGCGTGCTTGGGCATAATTACAATAATTGGTCTGGAAGGCACATTTGTATCAATCATTGATACTTAGGTCCGGCACATTTCGTTATTTTATTTTACCTTTTTCATAATATGTTATTAAGGGACTGGCTGGTCCTTCCCATGTGAGCGATAAAATGGCCATGAACAATGTGACAAGCATTGGGTATTATTTTAAGTTGACGTACAATTATAGTGTTTAGTGACTGTCTTTTAGTTCACAACACGAAAGTTGTGGCTGAAATAGGTAGTCGTTAAGGTACGTTTCTTGTAAGTGTAAGTTTTATGTTAAGTTTGATAAATTAACAACAGCCAAGGTAAACTTCCCAAAAACACTAAGTTGTTGAAATGAAATCTGCCCCCCATACCATAATTACCCTATGTTTATTTTTCCATAGAAAACTTGTCAAATTTGACGAATTGTAGGCCTGTAATGTTTTGTAGTACATACACCCATTGTACACCTCTATTATTATGATATATGATATGATTCACAGTGTCAAGTAAGTATTAGGCCAGTGTTGAGCAGTGGGACATATATACCTTATTTACTCCATTTGACGCCAAAAGTTAACAATAGACATTAGTTATCGTTCATAAAGGAAATCCTTTGTTGGTAAGTCCATTATATACGTATACACAGTACTTATCCTCTACACCTACATGTACTATTTTTTATCATCTTATCAAATAATTATGACGTATAATCTGTTTTACGAGTAAATATATCTAAAACTTAATTTAATGTTTGCCTGCATAATATATTACGTATTCGATACCTACGAGTAGTTACCTTTATTGCCAGTGTCATGAATTATTAAAGGCAGACAGCGAGTTTGCAAATATCATTGATAATTCACCAAGCCGCCGGTAGGCACAGCTCGTAGGCCTAATTCAACGCATGTTGCGCCGGAACCTAATCTAAATATTCTAGATCAGTATTAGTACTTAAAGCGCCTTAATTTTATTTCAAAATTTACAAACATTAATATCTATCATAATAAAATCTTAAAAAATACAAAGGCACTTAAATTATTAGGTACTGAGAAAGATTTTTGAAAGTCAAAGAATATCAATTTAACAGTTGGTAATTGAATAGAAGTGATAGCGGGTAAGCTTAGAAAAACAGGTTAAGAAACGATTATATTAGATAACGTGACCAATAATAAAACATCGTACAAATAAAAACCGGCCAAGTGCGTGTCGGGCCACGCGCAAGGTAGGGTTCCGTAGTCGTCCACCCGTTACATTATGTGGACTAAAAAGTTCGCAAACTTATATTTACTATGTTTTTGACAGAATTAACAACATTATCTAAGGTATCAGTTGAAATTGTAGGTACAAAAGTTTAAGTACATTTCTGAAGTTCGACTATTACTCGTTAACTAGTAATGTCTACTTAGCTGTGATAGTTTTCCTTTTAAATTCATCGTATATAATATAATACTACCATGTTTTTTTTCACATGCCTAGTAGCCACCGTTTAACTGGCAGGGGGCGGGGGGACGCTAAACAAAAATTATCACTTCAAAGCTTAATATCACGCTAACCAATTCTTTAATCAAAAAATGCTTTAAAAACCTTATAATATTTTTAAAAGAGCTATCCAACGATACCCCACACGATGGGGTTTGGCAGAAAAAAATGTATTACCACTTTACATATTGTACGGAGTAATTGTAATTTTTTTTTAAGATTTTTGTCTACCGTTTTGTCGGCGTCATTGATATGTACATATAATCATACCAAATTACAGCTTTCTAGTACTAACGGTTTACTGAGAAAAATGGGGGTCGGACGGACGGACGGACGGACGGACATGGCGAAACTATAAGGGTTCCTTGTTTACTACGGAACCCTAAAAAGGGAGAAATTAATACAAAAGTAACACACAATTTGCCGTTGACATCAAATAATAAAATCCAATAAAGAGACCAAAAAACGGCAACATCCAACATGCCATAAGAATGACAATTTTGCTTGTTGATTTTACATTAAAAAAGTCTATGGTTGTGGGGTTGTTTAATGGGTGTATGGGCCATTAGGACCCACCAGCTAAGCACACCTCTGTAATGGAAACCGCACGGTTATGCAACAGGGGATGGCGACATTACATGGCGCCCTTTATTTTAACCTATTATAGGACACGTTTACCGGATTTAATGGCGACATTCGAAATAAAGTCCAAATAAAATTAGCTTTAGGAACCGTTAGGAATGGTAACGGGTTTAACCTTCGACCGAACAAAGAAAGGGTACCGTTATGTCCAAGATAAAAATGCAACGTAAACATCCTGTAGCTCTAGTATAAGTTTTTTCGAAACATTAACTAATTCGAACGCGTGTGCGTTTTGTCTCAAAATTTGTGGAAACTAAAACAGCGAGTATAACATTTGTTGCTAACCGATGAACGCGCGTATTTCAAACTCGGTGAGAGCGTTTTCATACATTTTGAGACAAAACGCACACGCGTTCGAATTAGTTAATGTTTCGAAAAAACTTATACTAGAGCTACTGGACTGAGGGTAAATCAAGCTCATAATACATCGGAAAGAGTAGGTACCTATACCTTAAGCACATGTTATGTAAACTAAGTTTGCCTAAAAGTCAATAGATACTTACATACCTATTAGGTATTCAATAACTTCTTGCGGCATATTATAAATAATTATAAAATAGTTAGGTGAGTTACCTAAAGATAGTATATTAAAATCAAATCACCAGCGTCTAACTATTCAAAATAAGTTAGTGTGTTAAATATTGAAAGAGTGATTACGTTATCATGTTTAAATAATCATGGCGCCTTTAACGCTTAAATATTTCCAAGGAATAATTATAAAATTCATGAATAACTTCCTAAGAGCGGAGATTACCCGGGATAGGTATCAATGAATAAGTAAATATCATCCAGTAAATTTAACTCAAAGTATAGGACGAGCCCTCGTCACATGACCGATATTCGAGTGAATGCTATCAGGGATCGCCTGGTGAAAGAGTCCAGCGGTGAATTAAATAAACGAGCCCTAAAAGGGATAGAGATGTTTACCCTTCAAGATGTTTTTATGTGATAAACTCACGAAACCAGATAACGTTTCTTATTTTATATCGACGCCCGCAGAAAGGAGAAAGTGTCGCGTATAATACATTTATAGAGCAGAAATAGGAATAAAAAATGATACACAGAAGTTTATAGAGCTTATTTAAAATACGGCGAATATGTCCTATCTATACATAAGATAAAAATTTAATCCAACGTAAGTAATTTACATTAATAAAATAGGGAACAAAATAACACCGAAAGCACCGAAGTTAAATCACAAATTTTTTATATGCAAATAAGTTTGGCTTTCCAATAATCAATCCAGAACACTATAATTGAGTAAAAAGTGCGTAGTCACAACATACGTGATGCGAATAATAGTACATTGCTTTTCACACATGAATAATATATCATAATATAATATAAGCATAGTCATAAAAAATGCAAGTGCCAGGTTATCACGGGAAAGGGTCCTCTAAATTTTAGTTGAAATGATTAATGATATCGGGTTATCGCATGAATGAACTTTGTTCAATTGACAGTAGATCTTTCTAAGTAAACATTTCCAATCTCCCCCATTTTCAAATAATACTTAAAGAGTATCAACATTAAACTCGTTCCGTATTTTGTTTGTATCCTTTGGGATCAAGCAGACGAGCTGTGAAATATGATTTGGCAAAAGAAATGAATAAAAAAACACATTAAAAATCATTCATCATTTTGAGTTAATATCGGACTAGAGGTTTGAAATTGATCATTATCTGTTATCCTGAAGGATTTGCGTGTCATTTGAAAAGTACTTTTTATGTTTAGCTGTTTTTAGGGTTCCGTACTCAAAGGGTAAAACGGGACCCTATTACTAAGACTCCGCTGTCCGTCCGTCTGTCTGTCTATCCGTCCCTCCGTCTGTCACCAGGCTGTATCTCATGAACCGTGATATTTAGACAAATGAAATTTTCACAGATGATGTATTTCTGTTGCCGCTATAACAACAAATACTAAAAAACAGAATAAAATTAATATTTAAGGTGGGTCCCATACAACAAACGTGATTATTTTGTAGATATGTGATAATCCCATGACAACCCTTCGTGCGCGAGTCCGACTCGCACTTTGCCGGTCTTTTATTTAATATTCGTTATTAAAAGGTCAAAGAAAATGTCAACGTTTACGAGACTTTACCGAGATGACAGCCACCAAAGCCTTAGTATCACTCTCAATACATTTTTCATAAAATAAGGTCTTTCGCCGCCTGTCTATGTGTAATGTGTATGTCCGTACGTGATAAACGAGTGGAAAGTTTGTTTTCTTAATTGAGGTTTTGTGTAAAATGGTTAAAAATAGAAACTCTATTCCCTCAGAACCGAATTCCACGCGGACGAACTCGCGGGCAAAAACTGCTGTCTGAATTGTCTTATATTTATTTGCTGCAATTCAAGAAAATAATCGAAGAAAACAAGGTACTCATTGTGAATTTGGCCCAACATCACTAGATTTTTGGTTCATTTCTAAATTAAACGTTAAATTATAGATAAAAAACTTTTTTTTGTAGTCGAATTGGACATCTGTTGATCTTTCTCTTTTAACTTGAAGTAACGATATTCATTTCTCATACTTATTACCGCCGTCTATGTCATCATTACAACATGTAACGTCAATTAAAATTCACGTAGAGCATTCTGAATAGCTATATTATCCAATGGCTTTCGGGTACCAAAACCGGACCTCACATTTTCGAAGAAAAAAGTTGTAGGCACATCGCGGACCGCTCTCGGTCATCCTAACCGGTTCTATAATGATGTCTTCATCTTCATTACCGGTGATTCACTGCGGGACCACTTATTTTGCCTCGGCTATGAAAGCTGAGGATGTTATTATCGTGCTTGTGTGAATATTTTTTGTGAGCTTTACACCTAGCAGCTGCCTTTTTGTATTAGCATACGGTAGCTTATTATTATGTATTAATTTGCAGCAGTTTGATAAGATAACTATTAATAAATCACTAATTTTTAATATTAACGCAAGTAATTCAGAAAAAATGCAAGTTGTTGCGTATACTACGATTAATGAAAACCAATTTTAACTAAAATGAAAAATGATTGTGGCAAAGACTCATTCAGCAGATTTTAATCTATTTTAATATCTGTCGATCTCATTTCGCAATACAATTATACCGTTACTGCCCATTTCACGACAAGCTTCGCTCATTATGAGCGAAGAATGTTAAGAAATTTCATCCGACAACCCATTGAGGCAACCCTCCCAATTGTACGAAGGTGTTCCAATTGAATGGTAGGTGGAATGGGGGTACGAGTATAATGAAATTTCGCCTCGATAAAGACCACTGAGCCCGTAATACAATACTTGATGTTTCCTCCACAGCCCGTATCCATGTCATACCCATTAAAGTGCATAAATATATCTACGGAACACATCTTCGTTAACCAAATTAACACTTGCCTGCATTTAATATTGAACATGATACAGGGGTTGAGTCATAGTGTAAAAAGCATTAGTAAGTTCACCAGTGAGTTATTTTGTGTAATTATCTTTACCACTTAGTCATGTATCTTAATTTACTTTCTATTTGAAACTTATTTCAATGTCTTCGCTTATTTACGGCTAGATTCGAAATAGCTTCTTCTGAAGGATACATCGAATTTTCATAGTTCGTCATTTAAAGTTCAGTCAAAACAAAATACAAGATTAAATAATGTCCTCAGATAGAAAAGGTGTGGGACGCTAATTATAACGTGTCAGATAAGGATGAATTTACATCTCGTAATTCTCGTATCGTTGGCTTCGCTGTATGTACTATTATATCTAGTTGTGAATATGTAATTATTAAACAAATTGTCGGCAATAGAGATTCGTGGATCGTAATCAATAATTGTGTAAATGAGAAGTAGGTAATCCAAGCGAACAAATGGGCTGCCCAGAATAGATACGGTACGGCTACGGTCCCTGGAAATTGGCTCTGAATTATTAATTAATACAATACTGTAACGGCAGCGAATTGTAAGCTTCTTAACAAGCGAACTGAATAAATATCGGTGAGCTGATAGTGGGACCATTGATTTATGCATAAGTTATAATTCATAATGTAGGCAAAATATTTACTTTCGAGTGGTAGTAAAATTGCGCGAAGCACAGCGATTGTTGAATCTTAAAAGGATATTGAAGTTCTTGAAAACTGGCATGTGGCAACTTTTGAAACCTGTCTTGTCTAAGATAATTTCAGTAGAAGATGTAAACGTAAATGAGGGACTAGAAAAAGTACTTTGAAGATCATGATATTGCCAAGGTTTTAGCTACGTATGGTTAATAATATTATGTACAAAATATTAAAAACTTGTATTAAATTCTCTTTAGTTATCATAGAGATCAATTGTAAGGATGTAAATTGAATAAATAATCTAGACTCAAACTGGATTTTGTCCTCTCAGCAAACACAGCCACAGGAATATTAATTATTCCGTTAATCAATATCAAGGGCGTATTGCCGAGATTGTATTATGACTAACACACGACAAGTTAGTTATTAATACAAGGCGGTTACGTAAACCTCAAGTATAATTAGTTTCTGGAGTACAAAATCAATTAAGTGCAACTAAGGATACTATCGCTGTTTGCCACAATTTTAAGCAATTGTTTCAGCGTTGACACAACGTTGGCAGCAGGATTAGCTATAAGCATATTTATTATTTTCTATTTCCTGATGCGAGTGTATCTATATATATGTATCATCAATCGCTTGCACTTATCACATTTAGTTGGGGTCGGCTTGTTTTTTTCTTGTTTTGTCTTTTCACATCCTTCCTATCCATATAGTCTCTCACGCAGTCCATCCACCTTTTTCTTGGCCTACCCTTTTTGATTTAAATGTCTATCTTCCCTACACATAACATAATAATACATATACTATAATATTCTACGATTTAATTATGGAGTACAATACAATACAAATACTCTTTATTGCACAACTCAATAAATAAAACGATTACAGACAGAGTACGTGGTTAATTATTTTGTCATACTTATAAAATTAATATAAGCTTCACACAAACGTTGATGTGCAAAGTTTCTACTTATTGGTTGTAAATTAGGCACCTACCTAGTATGTTTTCATTATCTTTCTGTTATCTTTTTTATATTACTTCTTACTTATTTCGCACAAGTGATTTATCTTCAATTTTTAAACGATAGAGGTACTATCTAGACTCGTCAATTGGTCAAGCGTGCGTCTATATGTATTTTACTTTTTGTTCTATTACTTGTACGTTTGGCGGATTTTCCTTGGCGGTAGAGGGGTTAACACCAAAAAGTTTTTGGAGCGGCATGTTTTGCTTCTTTATCGCAAAATAAATATTAAGTACAGAATAATATTATCAAGGCGTGGCGACAAGATTTTATGATAAGTACTGTATCTGTTTAAGTAGAAACTTTACAACAAAAGAAAAGATAATGATGTTTTAAGATTATTTTGGTTTCCAGGTTACTTTGGGCCTTCTGGTTTGGGTCTTTAAGCTAAAATTCTAAAAAGATAATGAGTACAATATGACTATCCCTATTTTTTTGAACTTCAATTAATATCTAGTTTTCTCAGTTTGTTATGTGTCAGTCTTTACTAAGCTTTACGTACCTAACGTACTATTTGGCCGGGACATTTTGAAATTTGTGTTTTTGTCATTGATTCTACTCGGGAATTCAGGATTACTGGTATACTTCTTAATTTGACGCCGTGTGGTTCCGGTTTCGAGTGGTTAGGAATAAATTTCATGTACTTTGTCTACTCCTTTTAGGAATAAAGGCATGAGTAGTATTGAGTAGTGTTTTATCATCATCATCATCATCAGCCTATTTACGTCCCACTGTTAGGCAAATGACCACTGTTATAAATAAAAGACAACGGACAAAAAGTCCCTACCCTGGGCCTGTGCGGTCCGCAATGACCAAACTTACACATTTGAATTTCTTTGCAAAATGTATATTCCCCTCGATGTTTGCTATTCGCACATGAGACCGAAAAACGACTATAAGCAACGAAAACAGTACATGCCGGGATTCGAACCTAAGAACGCCGCGTGACACCCGCATGCTTTAAAACTAGGATACCGTAGGAAAACCGTATGATGTATCATCATCATCATCAGCCCACTTTCGTCCTCTGCTGGACATAGGCCTCTCCCATGGCATGCCACTGAACTCGGTGTTTAGTTTTTTTGTTTCCAACCGCTGCCAGCCACTTTGCGTATGCACGCAAAGCGCGTTCCATCCTAGACCGCAATATCGCTTACCATCAGGTGATTTGTGGTCAAGCGCAAACCTATACTGAATAAAAAAAAAAAAAAAAAATGTCATCGCTCCACCTGGCTGGAGGGCGTCCTACACTACGTTTGCCAAGCCGTGGTCTCCACTCCAGAACACGCCTACCCCAAAACGGTTGTCGGTTCTGCGACAGATGTGACCGGCCCACTGCCACTTTAGCATGATGCTTTGTATAATGTATACATGTTTCTTAATTTGATTAACTGTTTTAATTCAATTCTACCGAATGATAATCCTCTTTCTACAGCAAATACATTGCTTCAACTATACCGCAACGTGGGGAGAATCAGTCAAACATTTGATTATTATTAATCTGTAAATTGAATCATTTGATCAAAATCACCCACATTGTGAGACTCGCAAGAAATATTTGATACCTGTTTCCCCTACAAAGACCCGTATGAATTTGGGGAAGAATCGCTTGAATGGATTCTGGCCACGTACCGGCGCACGTAAATATCGGAGTCTTGTATTATTGATACAAATAGAGATATCAATTGTTTTGAACAATAACCGTCTGACAATGGCGGAAGTATCTACGGTGGGAATGTTTGTATTAAAATGGACGAAGGGGAAATCTGTTACGTTGGAATACAAAATTAAAGTTTATGTTTACATATTTTAGGACTAGCGTATTTAAATAATCTAAATGATGGATTTAAGGAAAGAAATGTGTTACGTTGAAACACAACATTAAATGTATGTTTAATACCTTGAGAAGTAGAGTTTGTTTGAACTTATGATACTTACTAAAAAAAGTATCCTATAATATACTTGTTTAGTAAAGAAGCACCGACACCTAGGTTGGAAATTTACTAAATATATGTACTTCAATGATTTTGTTAACACATGGTTTGGATCGAAATTGTAGGTACTGCGTTAATTAATCTCGTCTGGAGTTGAATCCTTGGTTTAATTCCGAATTTCTGAATCAAACGTAGCTAGTTAAATTAAGTCTATTCCTATGGATTTCGATAATTTCTGCTAGTCAGGTATGTACGCAACGCTTAATTTTCTAAAGGAACTACCTGGGCATGTTACAGCAGATTTCTCTATGTTAGTGAGATGATGTGCATCTGTATTCAGCGTCTATTTATACTTTTAGGTTGATGAACTCGACGGAGCTACAGATGGACGAGGTTATAGAAAATCAGTGCCGGATAATGATGTTGGTTTAGTCTACATTGGTTCTGATGACAATTGGTGTAATTATTCTCCCAAATTTTTGAATTTGTGTATTTACACGTGTAAAGCAAGTCACGATTTTGAAGATCAATGACATTTTTAGATCTTTTTCAAGAGCGTTTGTTGCTCCATTCAACATTCTAGGTATACTTTTTTCTGTTGCCACTGGGTGTTCCAATGTGTTCATTTTTTGTTTCTTGCGCTTGTAAATGATTTATGAATTCATTATTTATAGAAAATCGTTGAAGTAACTAATCCTATTACTTTACGTTCAAAACTAATTTCATTTCCTTCGTCAGGCCATATTCAAAATGTTTCATATCTGGTTATTCGTAAGTTTCTGCGAGTTGAGGTAATTGTCTTCATATATTTTGTTTTATTTCATAACGAAATGTGCCGGAATGTTATAAAATAATACACAATTATATTGTAGCTCTGTCCCAACACGGGAATGGTGCGTCGACCAACCTCATCCGTAATCCGTTGAACCAAACACGTTGCAGTTTCACATAAAAACAAAGAACGCACAGATAACCAAAGCACTTTATTTATATGTTCATAAAGTAACTTACAAAAATATTAATTTGCTAGTTAGATTGAAACATTGTTTCAGGAAACAAGTTTTTGTACTCGGAGTATTACGAAGAAGTTTAACGCGGAGACCACGCACACGACCATCGCGCGTGCCGGGCGGCGCAGAACTAACTGGCTGGTCCCATTCCATACAAAACTTTTAAGTCACGGAGACGGCAAAGCTATGTCGCGCCTCTACAATTCACGCATACAGACGTGGGCAATACCCTATGCACAAACACCAAAGCAAGCTCCCAAGTTCACTAAATAAACGAACACCAACACAAACAAGCGCCATCACAGTCTACCCCCTGTGCACGAGACTCGAGAGCGGGACACGAATATAAACAATTCGCTCCGGAGTTGGAGAGCGAGCGAGAAACGGATACCGCAACAGATGTATATTATTTCACTCAGGTAAGTATTGGAAATGTGAGAGTGTGCGACGGAGATCGCGTAAGTATTTAGCTTATGAGAGACCGGCTGAGTTTGAGAGGGACGGAAACTGTTAAAGTCACCCACTACAGTACATTCCTTACTGATACCGGCGCGCCGTTGTCGTACCTTTCGATCGTTCAAGTGGCAGATGAAGCTTTTAGGGCTGTCAACTGATGCAAAATACGTTAAAAAGTTCAAAGTTGGGTCAGTACCTTTCAAGTCCTTAGTTTTCCTTAGCTACATCACAATATATTGCGGACTATAAATTAAAATTAAGGTTGTAAGACTATACATTTAAATTGTGTTCATCGATGATTAAGAAAGATTGAATATTAATTTTAATTTGAAATTGATGGTTTAATTTCAACTTATTGTCGATTATTGTTGTAGATATCATAGTCGTTACTTTTTTTAAACAACGGTACGTACAAATATAATTATGACCACTAGTGTACAATGCTTTTATGTACTACTTTGTAGGAATAAAGTGGCGTCGTTTAAAATGGGTAAACTATTTTTCGCTTCGCATAAGTTTAATTTCCCAAAATTGAAGAAAGAGTTAACTTTTTACTAGGTACCTTAAAAGAACATCGTACATAGAGCCTACTTACCAGGTTACATGTGTCCTTTTCAATAACTATCACAAAAAATATTATGATAGTAAATAACTTTAGATGTGGGAAATAAAACGCAGGTAAAATTAATAATTTTCGATTTATTATTTACCAATTAGTACACCAGAAAAAGAAGGAGACATATTCTGCTGTTTTTATACAAACCTTGCAATCAAAATTGTCATGACGAAAAAAATTTGTCTTTTGTTTTTGCTCCATTATTAAATAAATGCGTCATGCTCTGAAGAGAAACATTGCCTTTTGTATTAGCTGCAAAAAATAAACAAATAATCAAATACATGAGCAACACCCCTACAACGAGATGTCACAAAGTAGCAGGTAGCGATGCAAGGTCCTGCCTACGCCGTGCGCCGCGAATTTTTGGACTCATGTTTTTTTGCATACTCCACGCTCCTTTGTTCGGAGCAGCACGTCTGCGATGATGGCTTTATTACGACCGTGTTAGGGTTTTTGCGAGGTTTACAGTAATCACGTTTCTGCTAATATGGGATCTAGGTTGGTGTAGTCGAAAAGTAGAAAGAAAGGAAGTGATCAAAGTATTTTATAAAATTCAAAAATATTCACCGATGATTCCTTAGAATTCGTATTGTAATGTAATAGGAATTCTAGGGAAACTACAAACATGAATAAACAATACTGAACTATTTAAAAATAAATATTTATTTTGATTACGTTTGTAGTGTCTCCTTTTAACTTTTAACAAATAAACCAACAGAATTTATTAAAACGAACATTCTAAATACTGAACAATAAATTCCAACAAAAATGTGTTCAAAGTTTGTAATGAGTATTATTTTCGTAATCAATAGCCTTTTTTCCACTCTACTCACGACAATAAACGGGCAGGATTCTCGGTGTTAACCGACGCTTCTGCGAAACCGGAGCCTTCAGCCGGCGCGCGCGACACTAATACGAAGCGACAACGGATCACAACACACTAAAAGTTTCCAGCTAACACACAAATTAGTGTAGCATCATGTTATTCCTTTATTTTTACACCCTTTTCATGCCTCACGCAAAATGACAGCTCGAAAAAACTCCGAATCAACCATCTCTAAACGAAATCGACATGCTGGACGCTTAAAAAACACAAAATGTGTGAAATATGATGTGTTTCTGACAGTTTGACACGGGTAAAGTGTTCGGGGTACACTTCATTAACTCCCCGAGACCCAGATATTCCGAACATCGAGGATCCTTACAAGTACCTGCGAATCATGTTCTGTGTCAGATTTTAGTAACCAAGGTTAGGGATTTATTTGAAGTTGGATATCGTAGTATTTGTTTATCACACTCTCTTCAAAGAGTAAAAAAGAAAGAAATGTATTACTACTAAACTTAAGTTTCATAATTTGTTTTGACTTAGTTCACCACACAAG
This sequence comes from Cenopis cana, assembly GCA_951800055.1. Taxonomy (NCBI): domain Eukaryota; kingdom Metazoa; phylum Arthropoda; class Insecta; order Lepidoptera; family Tortricidae; genus Cenopis; species Cenopis cana. Next base: position 6,145,064 of record OX637486.1, on the reverse strand, counting down.
GTGTATAAAGTGAAAAGAGGGCCAGCTCCATAAGCGGGAAATAATGACGACGTATTGTGGCTTCTTAGGATCAAGTAAGTCGCTATTATATTTCTTCGGAGGAGCCCGACAATGGCGTACCAAGGCTTTGCTGTCAGCGATACAATAAGCAGCTGCTCTGGGTTTATTTTGTACGAGCTGCTGAGTAAAGCGTGCGGCAGATGACGTAACGTTACCTGTCTTTAAGACTGCCCAAGAGAAATACGCCGACGTCTTCTCTTAAGTTGGAACTTATCGCTTTGTGTCTGCCACACCATTGTGTTCGTTGTTCATGAGACTATTGGCATTTATTAAACACTGCCCCAGATTAGAAAAGGATTTTCATAACATTGAACAAAGCGGTGAGCAAAATTTAAAGGTTTATATGAAGGAGGTTTTTGGGAGTAGACATCAGAAGTACCTCTACGTGTCTCTGTGTTATTTTTTACGTTGGTCCGTTTCGTCGTGGCCAAAAAGTTTCAACAAGCGGAACGCAACCAACGTGCAGAATACTCTAGCAGCAATAACAAAAGTGAGTCGCGATAACCTTTGATTTAGATTTTGTGTTAGCCGAACAAAAAGCGAATGGCTTTATGCGGTATCTGCAAAAGTCTGACCACTGCATGGCGCTCGAGCTCGCTATGAAAACTGAATGGTATTACGTATTTTGGGGCGACAGGTGAATACTAAAAGACATTCCATTGTTGCGGAGGCAAATCTACGCGCATTGTTGTTTCGGCAGTTTTGTTGCAGAGCGCTGGAATGACCAATGATTTATATGGTTATATTTTCAGAATTGAAGTCGTCTGATGATATAAGCAGTAAAATTCTTTGAACATAGCATGTTATTCGCTGAGGTATTTCTCAGAATAGCTGAACAAATGTTTCAACTTCCCACTCTAGACGATATTTCTCTCTTAAAAGTATAAATACGTATAAAGCTCCATATGAAGTTATTCAGTCGGCTATTTACGAGAGCAAACGTCACTGGCAAAACGCTGTAGTAAGAGTTGAACTTTACAGAGCGGTTAGTCTGCTCTTTCGTATTTCCTACTTAATAAATGTCCAAACGGCGAGTGGCGGGGCAGGCCAAGCCCCGACACTAACCCGACGGGAGCCTGACGGGGCTGCACATAGAGCTAAAAATGATCGAGTTCCTTCACTTGCTACACTTGACGTTTTACTGAGTTAGCAGACTAAGCACTGGGATATAACTGTTAATATTAGAAAAATCTCCGCGTATTGGACAGATGGCGAATGAGAACTGATATTGCGGTGACATCATATAAATCACTGAACTATATTTTGCATGAGAGTACAATACAAATACTCTTTATTATACACTTCAAAACTAACACACTACAGAACAAGCGTGAGTAATAAAGAAAAACTCGGTGAAAAAATCCTCCCACTATCAGAAAACTTATCTATGTACTCGTATGGGTTAAATTGATCGTGTAGCTAATAAATGTATAGGGAAGGTTCACTTTTTGATTTCGTTAATGTTCAGTTCTTTTGTGTTGTGTATTACACGCATTTTCGGATTCTCATGAAGAATCGATCAGGTGTAACGGGGATTGAATTAAGTCGGTGGTTCGCTGCGATCAATCAGGCGTCGGTGTTATTGTTGTGATTTGTTGCGGCAAGCTCGGCCCAATCGCGCGCCTGGCCCTCCAGCGGCCATTAGTTTGATTAGCTCGTCCGACCCACGCACGCTGATTGTGCGAACGTTTGGCTTTGATTGATTCCTCAAATGGCACCGTTTCGGGACTCGCTTTATTTCCATCGATACTTTGTTGCCGGTTGCGATACGGCCTCCTTCGTTACACCACTTTGTAAACCTCTGACGTGGAAGCATAGAGTTATTTAGCAGAAGGGTAAACGTGATGTTTACTCTATTGCCTAAAACCGTTTCAGTGTCAATGCGAGGTAAATGTGTTTGGACGAAACGACATTCCCAACAAAATGTAGGCGAGGGTAAAGATGGGGCAGACTGACAAAAAGTCTCCGAATAAAGGAGGTCGTGACGACGGACCAGAGGTCGCTTAAGGTGCTCGCTTGTGACGATATTATATTTATTTAGCTTAAAAAGGGAGACACATTTTCTTACCTTTACTGTAGAGGTATGTCGCTGTGAAAAACGTATAACATTTACTTAAAAGGAATTCTAGTATATAAATATGTGATTTTTAAGAGATAAGTAGGAGTGGGATGGATTGCGTAAACTGTCGCACATTTAACGAGCTTTGTTTGCTTTATCTTACATGTGTCTGTTCTTGAGATGTTTTATTTTTCAAAACGAATCCAGACCAAATATTTTAGGTAACATCACGATTTATTCAGCATATCTGAGAAAATAAAAACGAGCGTGAGTATTTAGAGGAGCTACACATTTAAGTAATTCTCGGTAAAAGAACTCTGTGGCAAATTAGTTTTCGTTCATTCCTAAATACGTGACTGGATTATATAATTACATTATCTCGGGGGACGGTAGAGATGCGTATCGTATCGATCGAGGGAGTTTCGGTAAATCGAAGTCACCTACAACTCACGAAGTGGACTATCAAACTGCAGGAAAAGGACAAAACAAAATGTATAAAGGAAATTGCTTCCACAAATCCACTCGTATCTTGAACAATAAACGTGGACCCGGTCGGCCGCCCTAATAGCAATGAAATCACGAAACCAAAACTGTCTCCCATGTCGGATTCAGCTCGATATCGATTACTCACTTTCGCAACCTCTGATCTACTGCTCTCCTTGTTTTGAAATGTGAACTTTATTTTGCACACAACTGTGTTGCTTATCCAATGACGATTGAGTAAGTTACGTTGTTGCAAAATTATTCACTCGAAATGACCGCGGTTTAAGAATTTCATAGACGACCTATCTGTAATGTGCTCGTAAAATGATCCTTTCGAAATTGTTACTGTCCGATATTTTCTTAGTATATCATAATATGGAAACTGTCCAAAGTACTACTACTGTCTGACCATGAGTTACACAAGCGGACTTATTTTCCTAAAATATGAAATAGATTTTGTGTATATGTTTTTTTAAGTAGGTATATAAGGTGCTCCCCTGATTATTTTATTTCAAAACGGTGACAACCCTATATAATTTGGTGTCAATTTAGATGTTTCACGCTAGACATCGTATTGTATATTACTTAATTAGTATTAGTAGCTTCCTTATGTATCTTGAAAAAAAAAACCACAACTGTTCTATAATTTATTACAATTATTAGGTTTTTTAGCAATTTAAAGATTATATTAATATTCCTCGACCTTACGTCAAATAGAAAATTAAAGCCAATATTTAACTGCAAACTTTGCTTTGAAAATATGATATTGTATTTCTGTGACATCGATTTTAACTTTTAATAAACGTTACATTCGGATAACGAATATTGTCTTTATTTTTTCTCAAATATCGATCGCCCTTCGTGTATATATTGACATTCCCAAGTCTACGTTTACTGATCTGGAATGTCCATGTCACAGTAATCGCTGACCAGTTTAAGTGCAGAAGAGATACGTGTCCAATACATGGCTGTTATTTTGCACCGCACTGCATGGACAATTGGAGAACGCTACGTGACCACGTGACCGAGTGAAGTGAACCGATGTGTATTTTCTTTTTCTACTTTTTAAACATGTTTTCGGTGCTATTTACGGTAACTACTATTGTGAACAAAATTATAGATATATAGTTAATTTGCCTTTAATGACACAAGTTTAAAACACAGTTATTTTGATTACGTACGTGCTTACTTTTATTTATGACTTACTATTATTGCAAGTTCAAGCCATTGTTACTGAATTTAATTTATGATAACATGTGAAATTGAGTGAAGATTAAAATAAAATAGATACCCCATCATTTGTAAAAGTTTTCTCGTCAACGAGTTGCGTCTTTCTGTAAAAACAAATCCCATCAAAAACATTACATGTAAAAAGATGCAAGTCTCGCAACACAGTTCTTTTACAGCAAAAAGTAATGATATGTAATCTTAAACCAAGTCTGTTATATTTTAGTCAATAGTACCGGAGGGGTGCCCACTGAACAAAATTTCCACCGACTTGCATCAGCATTAGGTACTTTAAGTTTTTGATCATGTCATTATATATATTTAAAAAAATAAAGTTATGCAGATGCAAGTCGGTGGAAATTTTGTTCTGTGGGCACCCCTCCGGTACTATTGACTAAAATATAACAGACTTGGTTTAAGATTAAATATCATTACTTTTTGCTGTAAAAGAACTGTGTTGCGAGACTTGCATCTTTTTACATGTAATGTTTTTGATGGGATCTCATCCCTTTTTTTTTTCTTTTCAGGTATGACTTCTAGTAACGAACATGCAAACTGTAAAAGTAACTTTGTAATCGCATGTATTTTGTATAGGATTACAAACTTACTTATGCAGTTTGTATATCTCAGATACGTGACTGATATTGCAATATTTTTTAATTTTCTAGCATTTAATAGGCTAAAAACTAATTATGTTTAAAATTTGGAGCTTGTGGGTCTACTAGAAGTACCTTAAACGATTGATGATCTGTCAGTCAGTCAGTGAGTCAGTGACAAAACTAAGGAATTTTGAGGGGCAATAGTTCTTAAAATAAAAGTTCAAATTGAATGTTATTGAGAATATATCTAACCCATATTATGCCCAACATGTTACTGAAAATTCAGGGTTCTGGCTTTAACTGGGACAAAATTACAGGATGTTGAAAATGGCCTGAATGGCTTCGAGAAAAGGATGGTACGGCCGTGCACCTTTTTGCTCGACTTGCGGGGGCACTGCCGTGCCCCCAGATATCACGTAAGAAAAGAACAAACTATTAAATCCATGCCATTTTTAATTAGGGTAGGTTATACAGACAAGAATCACAGATTGTATTTTTGTGATAAGCGACCCCAGACTTTATTATTAAAGAAAATAGAGTTCTCATAGAATATTCCTGTACCTGAAAGTATATACATATGTATTTATTGTCGTCATATTAACATCATTGATCTCCATTTAACATTCCTCAACTCTAATTCTTTGGTTATGTTAAATATTGTTATAAAAATATGTTTATCAAAGTCCTACTCTTTAAATATTATTATGACTCGAAAGAATACTGTAGAAAATTGCCTGTCACGAGCACTACTCCCGTGGTCAAAGAGTAAAGAAAGCTTTATTTTAGTTTTAAGGAAAAAAATCAAAAGTGATTCATGCAAACTTAACTTCATATACGGGAATGAGTAAAATATCAAAGGAAAGAATAAACAACTAAGCAGCGATAAAGCAAAATTAAACGCAATTTTGAATGATTAATATTTTTATTCGTTTGTGTCCGTGGTGCATTCAAAGTAGGTCCATATTTCTGTCTCATAGTATTAATTTTGATCAACCAAATCAAGGTTTTCCTACAGTGTGGGTAAAAGGGTGGGTCCCAAAAATAAATTTGAACTATAAGATAGAATGTCGTTCCAATTAGATTTAAAACAAATATGAAAAAGTAGATTATGAAGATTGTTATATTTTGCCAGTACCTAGTACACAAAGTAATATTTTTTTATTAAAGGTCAAAATGTGTGACATTCGTTACTTAATAATTTGATAAAACATTGTTTATTTGTTATATTCAATAAATTCCTCAAAGCTATAAAACATTGCTCAACAAACCACCATTTCTTTAATTAATTTTTAAATGCTGGGAGGCACCTGTATATCGGCCATTTTTTCATGGAAAATAAGGTACTTAACATGTTTCAATTCTTCATTTTCAATAAAGTTTTTGGTTGCCATTGTTTACAACTACTTATTCCAAATTTTAATTCCATAGGTAAGTATTTTTTGAGATACAAACTTGTGTGTGGCAGGTGTCGCAGCATAAGGGTACCTACTTTAACTTTTTGACACGGAACATTGAATGACCGGTAGAACATTATATGTGTCTTGTAAAGGGCATACAAAAAGTTTCGCTATTACCCGCCAGGTCTTTGCGTTCATTGACCCCTGAGAAGTGACTCGTGAATTTGAACAGACATACATTCCGATGAAACATTCCTGTGAACTTACTTATAATATGTAATGTAATATCAATATCCATAGGGTTGATCTCGGGATGTTGATATTTTCGTTTAAATTTTGGGATCAGTCAAACTCAAACCATTTAGGTACAGTCGAGGGCATAAATATGTATACATTTTTGGACCGTATTTCAATGGAATAAGGTGAAAAGGTGTATACATATTGGTGCCCTTGACTGTACATATAAGGATATAATAAAGTCTAAACCATGCTATTTATTTTATTACCAAATAAGAAAATAACCAGTGTACCATAAATATTAATATAAAAATATTCTCCATTTCGTTGATCGTCTTTTTTCGACACGAGCGATATGGAAAGTATAGCTTGAAAATGCAAAAAATGCAATGTGTTCACACACATTCCGCCCTCATTTTTACTCCATGATCCTCTGAGGAATCTTCGGGGGTTAGTCTCGTGCGAGACTTTTCAATTATTATTCTTGGCATCGGATTTCATTTACAATTTTGTTCTGTGCATTTAGGTTATTATTTTAACATTAATATCACATATTTTAAACATATGTTAAAAGCATTTATATCGTAGAACTTGATGCTTGACTGTTCAACATTGTCACAATGGTGGTGAACAAGGATATATTATAGTTTCCCAGATAACTGGTAATTATAGGTTAATTTATAGACGACTAGCTTTTGCCCGCGACTTCGTCCGCGTGACCTTGTATTTGAGGGATTAAAAGTATCCTATATGTTAATCCAGGCTATAAACTCGTTGTATACAGTGCCGGATCAATATGATATACAATGTATGAATGATATATGATATACAACTTGTATACCAAGTTTTGTCTTAATCCGTTCAGCCGTTTTTGCGTGATTGAGTCACAAACATACTAACTTTAGCATTTATATATTTTTTTTAAATAAATATTTGTGGATAATCTTACACAAATCAACCTAGTCCCAAACTAAGCTAAGCTTGTACTATGGATACTAAGCTACTATATACATACTTATATAGATAAATAAATACTAGAATTGTATTATTTTATTATCTATGTTAATAAATTTATTTCATTTAACAAATAACATGTAAATACAACTTAAATCTTATACGCAAGATAATGTCAATAAAAACTTACTAACTAAATACTACTACTAACTAAATAAATACTTAAATAAATAGAAGACATCCAAGACCCAAGAACAAATATTCGTGCTCATCACACAAATAATGCCCCGGCCGGGAATCGAACCCAGGACCTCCAGCTATGTAGGCGGGTAGTGACCGCTTTAGCTTAGTTGGTAGTGACCACTAAGCTCAAGCGGTCGTCAAGGATCCGCACTCCTAACACGGCAAAAATCTTGGGAGTCCTGGCGACCTTACCTACTCATTGGCAGGAATATAATTATTTTAAAATTCCTTAAAGATCAAGCAGTGTCACTTTCTTAAGGTACATAAGAACTCAGAAGATACAGAGTTAGACTGCTATGCTCCAAAGATGAACCTCTTAAGTTAAGGAGATGCAATTTACAGTTGAACGGTTATAATCAGTCAGTGAATTCCAGGCAAACCTGAGGAACAGGTAATGCTACTACTACCCGGTCACAATACCTGTGGAAATCTCCGGAATGCGACGCGTACTACACACTGTACTCAAGCGCCGTAATGACGTCACGCGGCGAAATGCATTGTGACCGAGTAGTAGTTAAATTAGCGTTCCGATTACACTACAAGGTCTTTTGAATAAGCACTTGTAGTGTAATTGGAACGCTACTGCTGCATATATTCGAAATCGATACCAACTTGCCTTTCAATTCAAAGGATCTAAAAGACTTATTTAGACTAAGTTACACTTCAGGAAATTGTTGCTAAGTTTCGAGTATAAGGAACCATATGATATTCTACGTGTAGCAGAAGTTCGTGATTACTTGCGTCTTGAAAACTTGGAATACGTATGATGAGTTAAAGTTTTGGAAGCTAATGACCTCCACACGTTATTGGTACGACGAATAGGTACATATTATGTTTATGAACATTGTTATTGAGAACAGTACCTACGATTCAATTTTGTTGCATAAATTACGTATGTCCGAGGGTCTCATAAACGTAAATATTGTTTAAAAATTGAACTTCATAGGCTTAAGGCATTTTAGACTGACACAACAATTTTAACTAGCAGAGGTTTCTTGAATTTAAGACTTAGAAGGTATGTATATTTAAATCAAATAAAAAAACTGTAAAGCAAGCGTTATCTTCGAGATTTTACCAACTGTATATATTCATTAAAACGGCTAAATTAAAACGCGACTGCAAGAAATATTTTTGAATAAAATGCTGTCATTTATGTAGTCGGGGCGCGAAGTGTCAAAGTTAAATTGAATATTAGAGGAATGATCCCGCTTCAGCTGAAGTTTAGCTGGTTCGCTGAGTAGTTAATCCAATGCCACAATTTACTTCAAACTCGAATGTTCTAGACTTGAACAATTGACTGTTAGCTACATTGTTTATTCATTGCGCGAACTATTTACGTTTTTATACCAACGGAACTACATTCTTTTGTTTTAGGAATTGAATATTCCTTGAGTTTTTAACGATTCCGTGTATAGCATAATAAAACGCACGTACTACGTACAAAAGGTTTCCTGTCTAACAAAACTGATGATTGACGGCTAATCATGGCATCCCGCTCAACGTATAGCACGTGCTCTTTCACACACCACAGAGGTGTGCCAGAGCTTAGTTTAGCCGAAGTGGTACTAAGAGGAAAAGTTCTGGTACAGCTTAGCGAATTTTCTTGTAACGAAATGTATAGTTTTTCTTCCGAGCCACTTCTCTACTTTGATTGAACGGTTTATATGTATATGTACAATTTTGTATACATACAAAATTCCATCAAGATCTTCGCAGAATTTACACGCAACGATCATAACCTTAAACGATGTTCTTATTAAGCTACCTTTCCTCAACAGCAGGCATTTACTTGCTTTACAAATGGCCGTATCACCTAAACAGAGTGACACGAAGCTAAACATAAACACCCACACGGTAACTGATACGTGGCACTTGACGCCGACAGATTGCAGGAGGTCGGCAGTAACCCAATAGCCTAGATGTAAGATTAGGCTACTGGAAGCTGCTGCCAAGATGGAAGTTATGGGCTCATTCTGTTTATTAACGTCATAACGTCGATATTTATTACCCTAATGACTGTTTTACATAATACAACAACACCAGTCAAATTAATGAAAATTAAACATTGTTGGTGATTTTTGACATATCGTTACATACTGTCTTCTCGAAGATCTCACGGTTCGAAATAAATGCCATACGATAAATAATAAATTACACTGCTGCCAGATGATGTTATAAACGGCACCACACCACAGCACATTTCCTTTGAACAAAGTCTTGTACAAAGTTACATACGATAGCTTTTCACATAACTACCTAATACATTTTTATTGTTGTAGGTTTTTCTACACAGTTAATTCTATTACTTAGTTGACTTCGAGTGCCACTTTTACAGCGAACGAAAACCTCTAATATTGCAGATTAGGTTATTGAAATATACCTATATAATGCGACATATTCAAGACTCTTGACATAAATTTGATAAATCTGAAACAGATTGAACTAGGATTGGTATGTGAAGCGATGAATCAAAATTGACCTCCTTATTGCAAATAGCGTAACTAGAATAGTGTTACAGGAACTATCACGTAACCAACTGTCACTTCTCTTAAAAAAAGGTAACAGGCGTCTGACGTAAGCATTTCAGTAAGGTCACGTAAGACGTTGTATTAAAGATTAAATACATCGGCTGATTCTGGAGGCAGGCCACGTTCAATTAGGGCGGGTACCCAAGGGACGGATCATGACCGTCTGACCACTGTTTAGTGTCCGACGTAACTACAGATAGTATTTTTTTTAATCTAGCGAATGATTGGATACGTGTATTGGTTGTAAGTGCGTGTTTGGCATGGATTTTGTGTTGGTCTGTTATTAATATTTTTTAAAGATTTTGCATGTTACTTCGCCTGGTAAATTCCACACCCTACTTCATTCTTTCAGGGTATGATTTTCGGGATAAAAGTATCCTATATGTTGATCAAGGGTAAAAACTCGTTGTATACCAAGTTTAATTATACCTACTTCATCGACAAATCTGTGTTAATTCTCGGATTGGCCTAATAATAAGAAAAAGAAAATGAAACGTATGCCCAAATAATCTGGCCTTTTAGCATCAATCAAATAGGAAACCCACGGCGCGGAAAAAGGATCCTATTAACTGTGTTTACGCACAAAATAAAGTTTTCTTCTCATTGGCTCGAAGATAAAGCGGGCACAGATTAAAGTCGGGTCGTGTTTGCCAACGGCCCCACAGCGGTAACCGTGAGGCGTAAGAGACAACGTTTGGCGGCGTAATGGGCCACAGGAAAAGTTGGTTTATTACTTATTCGGCTGCTGTAATGACTTCTGTTGACGTTAGTAATAGTATGACTTTCGTGAGGTGAATAACAATTAAATGTATAGTCGTAAATATGATGGAATATCCCAATTAATTGCTAAGTTTCAGATGCGTAAGTTTTCATGATATGATGCCTAGATGGGCATTATTGACTTTATTACTTATCTATTGAGAATGACTGATAAGGCCCTGACCAGCGTCCGGGGGGAGGGGAGGGAAGTACAGTCAAGGGCACCAATATGTATACACTTTTTCACCTTATTCCATTGAAATAAGGTCCAAAAATGTATACATATTTATGGACTCGAGTCCTCGACTGTACCTATCAACAGCCGCATGATTCTGAAAGTGTAAACCATGTAAACCCCTTGGTTTAAAAACGATGAAAACCGTTAACGAAATTAACGCACATATGGAATAAAAAATATGGAGTACAAAAGTTATATACTGAGAGTTTTATAAGGAAAATCTCTTTACTAAAAGTAACTCTATGCATAAAATTATAAGTACTGCAAAACACACGAATAATGATTTCGTCAATCAAGTATTCTTTCTATAATGGCGAAATCCTCTCAATTCTAATTCTATTTATGTTCTTACAATACCGCTTTTAGTAGGTATCAGTGTTCCAGTAATGTTCGCTGGCAGCCCAGCCCAACGAACCCTTTCGGGGCCCTTTTCACAAGCGGCCACACACAGTGAGATGTCAGTGACAGCGTTACGAGAAAACATTTTAAGGGGAGGTATCCCCAACGCAACTGTCCCGCTCTAACATGCGTGAGTTTACAATTAACCATCCCGCTCTCTACGCAAGCTCTGCGCGCAGTTTTGTAAATATTTAGCTATAGTCATCAAGCCAGTCATTTTATCAAAGCAAACCCTGCGAAAATGTCTATAACTATTTACGATCTTTAATTGAGTACAAAAATTAAATGTTAAATATCAGTAATATAGCCGTAGTATCGAAAATACATTCCAAAAAGGGGTAACTTCGCGATTTTTTTCTATCGAGTGAAATTCATCAGATCATGTAACTGACTGCGATTTTGACTAGACAAGATCCTCATGTAACACATATATTTTTTTTAGATTTTAAGACACTATATTCTATGTCTCAGATGGTTTTTAAAAACTCAAAAGTGGTAATACCCGGCCTTAATATGAAAGCATATGATGATAGAAACGGAACTTTATGGCCTCACAATTCGTGGAATCAAATTTGCTCTGGTGCTTCTAATTTGCTAGTTTGTTAGATCAGCAACAAGTTCACAGCCAGCAAGTCGCAGCCGAAAGATTGGTATTCTATTGAAAACCAACAAGAACTACACTATCTGAAAAAATTATAGAGATATATATATTTCTCATTATAACCGGCATGCAAGTACACGTACATATAAGCTACTATTATGCTTGAGGATGTCACTGAAACAGAAATACGTATAGCCTACGGTGTAATCAAGACGTTTAAAACTTTCTATTTAGGTCAGAATAAAAGTTAATATTAATGAAAAATTACTTTGCTTGTAACCGAACACTGGGCCAAACAGAAGCTCTACGCATTCGAAGTAGCTTCGAATTTAGTTTCCATTATCGGATTTCACGAGAAAACAACATTGTTGATGTTTATTTGTTTCGGCCGTTGTAAGATTTCAGTTTGCTTTCGAAACGTAATTGTAATTTAAAATCATTGTTATTTCACAACTATGATTCCGTCAATTGCAGAGTTAGATTTAGTTTCTTTTAGTGAAGAGAGGTCACAAGTTTATTACTTATGTCATAGTAGTAGTACCTAGTAGTAACACTTTATTGCACAAATCATGTACATACTAGGAAAACAGACTTAATAGTAGACATTTGTACAAAGGCGAACTTATCCCTTTAAGGGATCTCTTCCAGCTAATCTTTGTGAAAATGAGAGGATATTTTATATGGCAAACATACTGAACAACATGTACAAGTGACAAAATTGTGTGACTAAATGTAACTAAAATTTCTCGAAGAAATATGAAATCGAAATATAACTGAATAAATATATATAATAGATAAATAAATCATCAAATCAATCAATCAATCTGTCAGTAGGTAGGATCTTGCATTACTAAAATGCGAGAGAGATCTCATGTACGGCCACTGCCGATTCAAGACTGATATTGCCTGTCCTACATGAAGCTTGCTTTTTTTGGCAGACAAGCATAATGAATCAGTTTTTTCAAGTTTTTGTTATTCAATTCGCACACCTCAGCTGTACTTCCAATACTTTATCCATAGTTAGTTAGGCATGTTGTTACTGGGCATTTTCCGCAAGGCGACATCCAACGTGCCTATTTTGCGTGAAAAAGGGGGGTAGCGCTACTCTAACCATCCTAGTTCCTGTATGAAACCTATCAGTAAAATAAAATAAATAAAAAATAAATATTTGTGGACAATCTTACACAAATCAGTGTCTTTATGTTGTTTACTGCTTCCTGCAGTGTGTTCGGATTTCCAAGGTGTTTCTTCCTGTATACTTCTACCTGCTTACAGTCTAGTAGAATGTGTTTAGCAGTCTCTTCTGCCTCCATGCATGCTCTGCACAAGGGACTATCGGTTATTCCCAAGTTGTAGAGATGTTTGTTTAGTGTGTTGTGTCCTGTTATTAGGCCTACTACTTTACGTAGTTGGTTTCTGTGTGTTCTCAGTAGTGTGGTTGTGAGTTTGGGATTTTGTTTTAATATTATTTCTTTTGTCTGCCTGCATGTGTCTAAGTCTTCCCAATGCCTTTGATGCAGGTGTTTTATGTATCGATTTAGTTCATTCTGTATGTATTTTTGTGGTACTTTATCCATTCAAGGGAACTTATTCATTTATTAATAATATCATTTGTTGGAGACGTCGTGGACCTGGTCGACCGAGCTTTTCTCGGCATCTTTCATGTTTTCCGGAGAATACGAGTTTACCTAGCGGATGAAACCTTGCTAGGTCGATTTTTCACCCACGTAAACTCTTGAACTGTACTTCGAAATCATTAGAGCTATTTCCAATTCCATAAATAAATATATAATAATTGTTCGCATAAAAATATTATTATTACAAATAGATTAGATATATATATTAGACAAGCTTTTAATTTATTTGCTATTCTTTTATTTCAGGCCATCGCTCTTCCATACAAACTTCCATCCCCTTAAGGGATGATTTCCGAGATAAAAAGTATACTAGTCCTTCCCTGGGATCTCAATACCAAATTTCATCTAAATCAGACATCTAACAGACAGATAGAGACAGGCACACTTTCGCATGTATAATATAATTGAGGTATTGTTTTATTTTTTATTTACTTACCTACTGTTTTTTCTGAATAAATCGTATTCCAACATGGATAGTTAATGGTAGACTATTTAACATTGACATTGAATTATGATAATATTTTGATGTAAAAATATTATCGCGTTTAACTTTTCCGTAAATTTTAGGGCGTCTCTTTATTTGAGTCTCCTTATAGTCCTTATTTACATTGGAAGATGATAGAGATAGATCTTAAAAACGGTTATTTGGCAGCACTCTGTCCGTTTGTCGAGGGGGCGATTTGTGACACTGAAACAAATGACGCGCGCCCCACGCCCCATTGACTACTCCAGCTATGCTGTACACAACCAGATTCTACTCAACTCGTCACCCACACCCAGTATATCTTGATGATAAGCTTCGGAACGACTACGCGCAGTCGGAGTTCAGTCTTATACTGGTCCGCCTCGGGCAAGTAGTCGGTATGTGTTAAGAACACCAGCTGCCTGCACGGTCAAAATACGCTAAACAAGAGAGCTGGCAACGATGGCTTACAAACTCGCTATTTTGATGCACTAAGAATCAGTCAACTGAGAGCCGGTTGCATTGCTGCCAAATGCATGTATGTAATGTGCGTAAATTTCGAGTCAATAAATGTTTTAGCCGACTACTGAAATGGGGAGGGAAATGTGTTTCAAGTGTTTTTTGGAACACAAATTCAATGTATCTGTTGTTCTTGAGTATACTTGACGGTTTGTTTTTATAACATTCATCACCTACAACTGACATTAGATTTCATTAAAGTTTAGGAGTGACATAATTATGTACCTAAGTAAAAAAATGTAGTGAGAACGTGATAGTCGGTTACGTATTTATAGGTTTTTGGAATATGAAATTGACTTTACAATAAATACTATTTGTTATTAATAATTATTATTTAGCTACTCATCTGAACATAAGCGATATACATTTTAAGTCGACACAATAGAAAATATCATAGAAATGATAACATAATATCTACATTACATTACATAACTGCGGACTCGGAAATGAACCGCATGAAAAATGAAATGCATTAGTGTAACAAGTCCGCGGCGTTAGTCATCATAATCATCATCATAATCAGCCGAACGACGTCCACTGCTGGACATAGGCCTCCCCCAGAGAGCGCCACAAAGACCGGTCACGGGCCGCCCGCATCCAGCGGATCCCCGCGACCTTAACCAGATCATCAGCCCACCTCGTGGGGGGCCTTCCAACACTGCGTCGTCCGGTACGTGGTCGCCACTCGAGAACTCGCTGGCCCCACCGGCCATCGGTCCTCCGGGCAATGTGGCCTGCCCACTGCCACTTAAGTTTGGCAATTCTTCGGGCTATGTCAGTTACTTTGGTTCTTCTGCGGATTTCATCATTTCTGATTCGATCTCGCAGAGTAACTCCAAGCATAGCCCTCTCCATTGCTCTTTGAGTGACTTTGAGCCTCCTTATGAGGCCCATAGTGAGCGACCACGTTTCAGAGCCGTAGGTCATCACTGGCAACACACACTGGTCGAAGACTTTCGTCTTGAGACACTGCGGGATATTGGACGAAAAGATATTGCGTAGTCTCCCAAACGCCGCCCAGCCAAGACGGATTCGACGATTGATCTCCTTCTCGAAGTTGGACCTGCCCAACTGGACCGTTTGTCCCAGGTACACATATTCGTCAACAACTTCGAGCGTAGTGTCTCTGATCTTAACTGGAGTTGGTACTACATGGGCGTTAAACATGATTTTCGTTTTGTCCATGTTCATCTTAAGACCAACTTCTTCAGAGGCCCTACTCAGATCATCGAGCATAGTACTTAAGTTCTCCATCGTCTCCGCCATAACCACTATATCGTCGGCAAACCGAAGGTGAGTGATATACTCGCCATTTATGTTGATGCCGAGCCCCCTCCAGTCCAGAACCTTGAACACATCTTCCAGTGCAGCAGTGAATAGCTTCGGAGAGATGACATCTCCTTGTCTAACTCCACGCTGCAATGGTATCGGTTTAGAGTTCTGGTCCTGGAGACGGACTGACATAGTGGCGTTCTCGTATAAACACGACGCGGCGCGGCGCGAACGCGGCGTTAGTAACATGATTTAATTCCCACCTATCTCTGTACATCTCTCATTTCGCCGGGAATGTCATCATCTGATAATATTTATGTTTGTCAGACTCGGAAACACGAATGTCCTCAAGGAAATGAAGGGAAAATCCAGGGAACTTCTCCCAGAGGACAGTCGCTGATTAACGTCTTTTACACGTTATCTGTTATTCTTTGTTGCGAAACACGAAAACATACTTGTTTTATTATTGTTCCTTTTATTAATTAATTTTGCTAATGGGAATGCGAATCTGACGTTGGCATGTCAGGTTATATTTATGGCATCATTTATAATCCCATATTGTAGTGCCTATAACATACAATACTTACAACGTGTATTTTTGATACATTCCCATATATTATGTACTATATGCCCTAATAAACATACTTGAAATGTGTTTCATTCACCATTTACGTTATTATAATTCATCCCACGATGTACCGGTTACTAAACCAGACAATTTTTTATTTTTTGCAAAATCGCTTCGTAGCACACTTACGTCTGGTAACAATTTGA
Source organism: Cenopis cana (assembly GCA_951800055.1). NCBI lineage: Eukaryota > Metazoa > Arthropoda > Insecta > Lepidoptera > Tortricidae > Cenopis > Cenopis cana. The sequence goes on along the minus strand of OX637486.1, from coordinate 6,128,615 downwards.
GGCTTTATCAAAATACACGCTGTTAATAAAATAATTTTTTATTAGTTTGTTACACGACTACCCAAAAAAGGAGTGAGTTCAGGTTTCATATGTACTTACCTTAAACCAAAATATTAGGTCCCCCGATTGCGAACCAAATAGATTTCCTCAACTTTATTTTGGAACTTGTTTTTATCTTTTTAACTAACTTTTGTCCAATGCAGTCGTATTTTTAATTTTTTAATTATTATTTTTCAGTACCTACGTCTCATGCAAATTCACTGTGATACCTACGACTTTTGTTTCGACTTAGAAAAAAATAATTTCAAAATGTTCATTGCAATTGCACGGTCCATCCTCTCCGCTAAACTACGTCCAATTTCAGCATCAAAATCACGGAAAAACTGTCAAATTTCATTCCAATCTTCAAAAGCGAAAGAACAAGAGGCCTCTAAAACAATATCAAACGATCTCATTTCAGCCACAAATACGTTTCCGATATTCAATAAAAAGGCTCAAACAGATTGCTTAAACCGTATCGATACTCGACGTGCACGAAACCTTTAACATCTATATCAATATGCAAACAGATTTTTGCGAAACTCCTTGGTTGGCCGACCCCTGTGATTGGCGTTTAGCAAACTTTAAAAGAAAATCGATTGATCTGTGTTATCAATTTCAAACAAGGTATAATACAATTCACAACAATGTGACGTTAGTAGTTTATGATATAATCAATGTCCGTGGGGCACAGCAGCACACAAGCTGTATCGGGATTTGGGTAAACGGTTAGTTGACGTTACCGGGGACAAGAAAGCTGGCAGCTTCCTCGCTCAACGCATAAGTATTAAGTATTGCGATTCAGCGAGGAAACGCTGCCAGTGTCCTCGGTACCCTGCCACAGGGTCCCTTTTTAGAGTTTAATTTTTAGTAGGTATTATTAGTAGGTTTTTATTTTAGATTTAGCTATTTTTAATATTATTTAAGTTTTCCTTGTTAGGTTTAATTTTGTTATAGTTTTAGTTATCAATGTTTAGTAATTAACAAGTTCTTACATCTCTTGAGCGTTTATGACCAGTTTTTGTATGATACGATACGACCACATGAAAACGATGTTCGCCTGGCACATTGGGATATCTCTGGAATTACACATGATATCAATTTGAAAATTGGAATACCTAGTTGTAAACGAAGCTAATCCAACTTTATTGAAAACATATATTTCTTTATTTTTTATTTAAAATGACCGCTCTGCATAAGAGCAAAAATTTTAATTCTAGTATCTACATACCGTATGAAAATGTAAGTTTCACAGTCTGATATTGTTCCTTATTTAGAAAGGAAAATGTTGAAAAACAAAACATTCACTCTCCTTATCTCTTACCTCCGAAAATTAGATACCAAGTCAAATCGTTATTTACAATTTTTTAACACTTATTCTTCTTATATAATATTTGAGTCAATGTAAGAATGACAAGAAAATATAACCACAACACAATATCTGAATCTGAGTGACTGTTACTATTTTTTAATAATCAATCATTTCAATGTACGTACGTAACCCTCAGCGTGCAAATCATATTCCTATTAAGTCGTTTCTTTTAAATGTTTGGCGTTTTTCATTTCATTATTTCATTCAGAATTAATTCCATTCATAATTGAGTAATCATAATTACATAGAGGTAATTGAGACTGATAATAATTAATAAAAAATATTTCGATTTAATTTACCTATTGAAATGAATTCACGCAATTATAATATTCAATTTCTTGGCCAAGTCGTTTCTTGTCGCTAAACGGCTGATATGCAAAATACTGTCAGCTTGCAGCTGTTTTAAAATAAACCCACTTTTAGGTACTGACAAAAGAGATTTAGAAGAAAATTAATTTTTTGACTTCAGTGTTTTGCACAGTCAGAAAGTTTTATCATGTATAATTGACCAAGTGAAACGAAGATATCTGCCTCAGCTTCGAGAAAAATACTTTCGTATGTCCAGATTTCCGGCTGTTCTCCTCTACACGTAGCATTTCTGAACCGATTCTCGTGAAATTTTGTGAGCAGGTTCTTACATATAATTTTTTAGGTCGAGTCAGTTAATGGTAATGAAAAAAAAAACACTCGCGAGGTCTAGAGCTCACAAAGCCACTAGTAATATCCCTCGCTACGCTCAAGATAGATTTTTTTTTGAATTTTTCGATTGCTCGGGACCCAATCAGCACTCTCAGCAAAAAAAAACAACTTTGCTCTCCTGTTGCACAAATAACTTTTCCGCCCTTGTGCGAATCACAAAATCATCTGGCGAAAATGTCCACTCCGGAATCAGGGGGCATAAAGCGTCCGGCGTGGTTTGACGCGCGACTCGCGAGTCGCCATTTGTTGGCAGCGTTGCCATCTATACTCCTAATTGACAGTCGTACATCTGGCTGGGAGCGACAGACAAGTTGATGGGGGCAAGTCGGAACGGTCTATCTCGTTGGCACATTTAAATGTGAAACTTGTGTAGTGTAAAGTCTGCATCATATATATGTATACCTTTTTTTGAACTTTCTTTAAACCAGCATTTCTCAAACTTTTGGTCGCGAGTAAATATTGGAATTGGGCGGCGCTAAAAGCACTAAACAGGGCAACAGTGACCTCTGCATTGGTAAGAGAATGCAAGAGGGAACTCAATGAGATAGGAGAGCATCCAGGTGTGATGGTGGCATGGGTGCCCGGACATCAGGGTGTAGCGGGTAGTGAAAAAACGGACGAGCTGACAAAGGGAGGGGGCGGAAAAGGGATTCACGGGTCCTGAACCGGTCCTTCCCTTCTCCGCGGAGGTCACAAAAGGGGTCATTGGTAGACTAAAAGAGAAGGAGGTAGAGAGAGAGTGGCGAGAAGGTTCTCCTTCTACGCAAAAGATGATACTAGGAGGTATCGACCGTAGAAGAACCAGGTATCTGTTGAAACTGGGTAATAGCAATTTGAGAATGCTGACTGGAATTATCACCGGTCACAATATTCTTAATAGACACCTTAAGATAATAGGGATTAGTAATGACGCTTCCTGCCCACATTGTGGGGAGGATGACATTAGTAAGCATGTGTTTGCAGAATGTATTATGTACGCTGCAATCCGGTTTAATATATTAGGCAGAGATATGCTAGAGAAGAATAAATTGAGAGATGTCAACCTTAAAGATGTCCTTCTGTTCTGCTGGAGAATTGGAAGAATTGAAGAAGCTGACGTGAAATGGCCGCCGGGACAGTAACCTTAAGCTCCGACTTCAAGGGAATTGGGCTGAATGATCCTGACCTGTGATCGACAGCCCGCCTGTTTCCGGCCGGGCGTCCCTTCACTACATCTACTACTTACTTACTACGCTGGCTAGACGACCCAAAGAGGATCTTGGCCTCTGACACAAGAGAACGCCACTATTCCCTGTTGTGCGCCACCTCACGCCAGTTGGGTATACCGAGCCCGTTGGGTCACTACATCTACATCTACAAATATTGGAATTTTATTAAGGGGTTGGCATCGCGCACAACAACAGTAACAAAAAACACAGAAACAAAGAAACAGAAACAGTTGGCGTCGTGTCGTATCAAGAAGTCAAAGAGCTGGCGTACGAGAGGGAACAATGGAAAATATTCCACCGACAAGAGGATAACTCTAAAAGATTTGATGATGATCGCGCACACGACTGCTTTGGTGTTGGGGGCGTCTATAGTACCGTACACTTATTTGCCACCGTCGTTGTATAAAAGATTGGATCGGTTCTGAATTTTTTGGATAATCCTGTATCATTTTATACATAATAAAATTGCGCTAATTTGATCACTGACGCGCAAGAGGCGAGTCCCATTCCGTAATATTTTTTTCAACTGTAATCACGTGGAAATAATTACAGTTAAGGTTCATAATCTACCGTTTAATTCTTTTTCTTCTATTACAGGCCACACCCTGTATATTCAAATATATTCCGTACATAAATTACGTACGTACATATCTGCGACTTGTGATTCGAAACTACGACCGCTGATTGACAGCCGTAACCAGGCTATCATAAAGCCTCAATTTATTGAGTTCTATGTAAGTAATACTAATTCTTCGTATTACGATCGAGTCAACTTTGCCGAACTCACGTTTTTATGAAGATATCGTACACCTAAATTAAACATCACAGAAAACCGTACTGAATTACATATCCCGTCCACAAATTTCGGAAGTGTATCGGGTATCATAAGTTTGCCTTAATTTCTATGATTTCATATTTTTATTTTACGGCATCAATATCATTCCGGCGTGTTCTTGATTGTACTCTTAAAGCCTGGGTCTATTTTGGGACCTAATTCCAAGACTTGCCTCACTGGTTATCTACAGTGGCTCGACGGCATTTACAGGAAAGATAAAACGACTCGTACCTGAATACTATCTATAGGTATATTTAAAAAACACTCACATGTAACAATATATTCTCGTTTTCATCTGAATGGGGTTTCGAATTTGTTTTATTTATAGTTCGCGGCAGGAAAAATAAGTTTTTCAAATATATCAACATTACCACAATGCTCTTAAGTGTATACAAATGCGTCATTCACAGAAATTGAAAAATGGATTCAACTTTATGAAGTTTTAATTATCGCCGCGTTGACTCCACAAGAACTGAACACCGGGAAACAATACCAAATCCATTCAATTATATAAAACTTTTAATTAATATTAATAGGAGCTCACTTTCAAAGCAAAAGAATACTGCAGATAAAAACTTCTTAGAAATCAGCGTTTCCAACAGCTGTGGGCTGAATTAATGTGAAAACAATAAAGAGTCAGGGAGCCCAAAAATAGATGATGAGCGGGGAGACGAAGAGGTGCGAATAAAAAAAATTAATTCCAAATGGTTATTAGTGGCCAGGAACAAAAGAGGAGCGCTGTGAGTGAGCGAGGCTGCAATAAACGTCACGGCAAGAGAGATAGGAAATTAAACGAAACTAAAGCGAAGTCGTTCGTGCGACATCTAGGGAGGAAGTTTGGGGGAAGCCCATTCAGTGAGATTTAAAAAAAACTAAATTAAGTCCGGACGCCGATTCTGTTTACTCTGTACTATGCCCTGTGAGCGACAGGTTAAAAAAAGACCCTCTTTTATTTTTAGCGTGCTTTTTTTATTCATTTCATTAAGGTTCATTGGAACTCGGGCCAACCAAGGAGTTATACATATTATTTTTCACTTCTCATGCTCGAAAAGTGTGTCATATTAGACTTGTGAAGCGGGGCTAAAGTAGTACATTTAAGCTCTAGGGAAAATATGTATACATATTTATGATTTACAAAACATTTTAATTTGACTAATCAAAATACTTCACCTATTAAATCCACCAATCACAGAACAGTACTTTGACAAATTAAAAAATATTTGGTAAAAATTTCAACCAACCAGAACACAGCTGTACTAAAATCGACCAATCAGGAAAGACGTTTTTCAGTTCTCTAAAGATTAAGCGGTGACTATGGTCAAAGCAATTACTCCTCTTAAAAGAAAAAAAAGCGCATGTTGCATCTCTTTCTTTAATATAGCAAAAGAAAGGGAGGCGAATACGCAAAGCGAACACGCACAGCGAGGCATGGTGCTGGCCTTAGAAAAAAAACATGCTGTCAAATTTGACATACGCCCGCCAAGAGTTAAATTATTCATTCAAGGTGGATAATTTGTGTTCATGTGTTTTCTCGCAATCGAAGTGAAAATTAGAGTGTATAACTCGGGCCTAAAAGCCATATTACCACTCGAACAATTTTCCCTCACTACGTTCGGGAAAATAACCATCTCGAGGTAATATGGCCCCTTGTCAAACAATCTACTATTATATTATGCTTATAACAATTTATGAGTATGACAAAATATTTCATACCGTTGATTGATATAATCTACAATCATGAAAATCTCGTGAATAAATCCGTTATGAGCAGAGCGAGGTAAAAAATACACACGAACTAACTCATATAATAGGCAACTTCACATGAGTTCACGCGAGTGAAGATTGCTGGGATTTTACAGCGAAGGTCAAATAATTATCGACTGCTAAATCCCCTTTGTAATCCAATTTCACCTCCTACTTTTGAATAATACGCAGGCTGAAGAATGAAAAAAAAATTAAAAGATATATTGAAATGTAATAACCGCCGCTGCCAATACCAAGCAGCCGCGCGGGCCGTGTTCTCGCACGCAGTTCGTAAAGAGCTAAAAGGTCTAATATTATTTTGATCCATAGAAAATGTAGAAATAGGCTTTTTAGAACGACAAATATATGTATCCACTTACCTTTGGGTAGAGGCTCTATGACAACTTTGACGGCGTTGACCGCCACGAGCGCGGAGCAGAGCCAGGCTAAAAGCATAGCGCTGCGCACTCGGAAACACACTTCCATCGTGATACTGGGTCAGTCTACGTGTTCCACATTGTAGAAACCTGTAACAAACAAAAACGTAATTGTTAAGGGGATTCTCCGATTCGCTCAACCTCGCCCCTCGTAAAAGAGACGCGTTTATGTTTTCGCTCACGGCAAAACGGGATGCAATCACTCTTCGGGAATGGCGATAAATATCTGACTGTGTGCAGTTTTATTAAATTTCCTTTTGACAGAGTTTAGATGAGGTGAAATAACATCATCTTAACTTAATCGTGTCTTTTAAGATACTTTTGCCAATGTTTATCGACCTAGATCTCAACATCTTTAGTGATTAAATAATATCTGTCCTTTCAGTATATTAATCTTGAATTATTTTCCTACAGTCTGTTGAAAGTGAAAACACGATTTGCAATAAAATATCGATACTTTTATTTTTCAAACATAACCCTTTTTTTCGATGTTTTTGGTTTGATCTTTAAAACCCTCCCATCTTTAACAATGATTTTTGGTTTAATAGTTGTAATATTATAAGTTCACAAACCTGATAAAAAAGACTATTCTTCTAAATGTACACGTTTAGAATAAACATCAATATTTACGAAAAACACGCGCTGAGCTTCCGTAGAGAGCACGATGGTTAATTTGAAAACTCACGCTTGTTAGAGCGGGACTTTTGCAATGCCATCTACGCCCTCTTAAGGATCACTTACTGGTCCGAAATGTGTTGAGCGATATTCGACCTTAGAGACTTGAGTGACCCGTTTTTATTATATTTCAACACGTATACACACTGTTAACTGTAACCTTTCGGTAAGAGTTAAAACTTTCTATGCTCGAATTCTTAATTCAAGACAAAAAAAAACTATAACGGATCTATCTGTCACTGTGGTGTGTTTTTTCCATCAAACAATGTCAAAGTCACTGGGTTAGTATGATCTCGTCTAAAACGCAACTGGTAGAAATAGCAACTCGTCTAAAACGCAGCTGGCCACTGCATCAAAACGCAGCTGGTCACTGCATCAAAACGCAGCTAAATACAAGTCGCCTGAAAAGTAAATGGTCTAAAATACATGTCGGTCTAAAATAAATGTATTTTAGACCATTTGCTTTTCAGGCGACTTGTATTTAGCTGCGTTTTGATGCAGTGACCAGCTGCGTTTTAGACGAGTTGCTATTTCTACCAGTTGCGTTTTAGACGAAGTGATACTAACCCGATCTGTCATAGTTATTTTTGGTCTTGAATTAAAAATTCGAGTATATTATTTAGGTATGATAATTTTCTAGGATCTCTTATCAACATCATAGTCATATCTACAGTATTCATAACAGTCAAAAATTATGTAAGTATTTTTAATGAAATGTAAACAAATAAAAGTAATGCAATACCAAAGGTGTTTGAATGTTTTCGACAAAAATCCAATCTCTGTCATAAATCCAATCCTTCAACTTCGGCAAAGTGAGTTCACCTAATATCTACGCCTTTGCATTTATGAATAATAACTGGAAAAAGTTAAACTCTGAAATCCGCCTCCATCTGAATATTGTAGAATTCGAAAGAAAATGTGCCAAAAGAAAAAAAGGCTTTCCTTTTTATTCCTTTCTGTATTTATTATGAACGGGAAGTTTCTGCTGAGGTGGATTAAGATTGTCTCTCAATTCTATCGGATTATTTCAATAATTTCAGTTTCGTGTAATTTATATGACTGTATAATCTTTTAGAAGTTAGTATTTCTACTTGAAACAAGTCGTCAGTCATGACAGGTAATTTTGTAGATTATCAGGATAGAGCCAGTTGTATTTGAGTAGAACCGTTAATTTTATTTTATTTTTTGTGGACAATCTCACACAATTCAATTCCATAGGGTATTAAACTAAGGTAAAAATAAATTATTTTTTACTTGACTAATAAAAGATCTAACGAAAATACTCCAAAAACATCAATTATTAATTTATTTTAGCTAATTGAAAGATTTTATAAGCATAAAGATTTAAAAAGGACGCTGATTTGAACAAACCTACTCACACTGTCTTAATGACGTCACTAAGACAGTATTTCCCTACTAACTTCATATTCTATAATAAATCATATTCATATAAATAAATCATATCATATCATATCATATTAACAAATCGTTTTTGACATTTAATAAAAAGTTGCTGATTTGACTAGGGGTTTAATACCGTATTGGTGAGTAGTTACTTTTAAATTAATACGTACATAATATTTTTGTATTTTAATGGTTAAGTTCGATTAATTTTTGTAATTCGAAAAATATCGCAATAACACGTTAATCTGAGTTAGGCGTAAAAACCAAGATGTATTTATATTTAATGCACCTTATTTCTGTGTGAGAATACGAAAAAAAATGACGCGCATTAATGTCAGTATGGATTTCCGGTTACAGATTTTTCTTCAGCAGCTCTAGTATAAGTTTTTTCGAAACATTAACTAATTCGAACGCGTTTGCGTTTTGTCTCAAAATGTATGAAAACGCTCTCACCGAGTTTGAAATACGCGCGTTCATCGGTTAGCAACAAATGTTATCTCGCTGTTTTAGTTTCCACTAGTGACCACCAGAGGCGCTGTTCACGTTTTTATACCACTTTCATACATTTTGAGACAAAATGCAAACGCGTTCGAATTAGTTAATGTTTCGAAAAAACTTATACTAGAGCTACAGACAACCGAGTAACTTCTGGTAAAGTGAATATACATTGAAGCAGAATTAAGCAAATGCGTGTACCGTAAGGCTAGTAGCAAAGTAATAATAGATGGTTGTTTGGAATTGCACCGGGTAAGCTGCAGTAATTACACTGCATCATTAGTACTGCACAATGCAGGTTGGGGCAAAGGTATACGCAAATTTGGGCACTTGCCATGCTTGTTAAGACCGTTTTAAATACTTAGGCTAGAGTAGAAAACTATTTTAAGTCCGTGTTACGTTCCTAATGTTAAGTAATATGTTACGTAAATGCACTAATGAAAACCAAAATATTTAAAAATTAAAAATGTCTAAATGAATCATGAGCCTTCCCGTGATGGGCGCTATTGGGAAAAGTAAATATTACTGGTGGGGAAAATATACTTGTGGTTCTTAGTGAGCTGTAAACATCACGGGCTTATTTTTGAAAAATAATGTTTAAGTATGAACATTTTCAATAACCGAATCGATAAAAAACTTATATAATTATTGAAACTAATCACAAAATTTCTCGAAAATCGGTTGAGAAATGAGAAATGCGATCTGTGTCGTAGCTTGACTTCCTTGCACTTGGTCAAATGTTCCGCACGATTTAAAGCCATGACAAGTATTTTTGAGCAATTGATTTCTTTTTGCTTGAAATGGGCAGTTTCCGTTAATTGTATTATACATTTAGAGTTCAAAACTACAGTCGTTAATCACGCTACACCCCAACTGCTATACGATTCACAAACAGTCACAGTCTCAACTCACTTCACGATATGCCACTGTTATTATTTGAACTCGATATCTGTAACAACTGTTTGTAATTGGAGATCAGACCCTGGTTGGCATAATGTACGTTGTCAGTGAGATCTGCGAATTGCCGTGTAGTATCTTCCTTTCTCTTTAGGACACTAGGTGTTAATTGCACGCCATTAAATGAACATTTCTCTCTGTCCTTCATTTACTTGTTGCAGTTACTTAACTGGAGCAGGAACCTAGCGGTTATTTAGTAAATGATATTGAACATTTTGACACAACGAGTAAAAATAAACAAATGTTTCTAAATTCTTACAAAATAATCATACACTTTGAGTGAAATCGCCCTATGCATAGGTATAATTAATGATAAAACGAACTTACCTGTACGTGAAGTTCTATCATGTATAGCTGGATACGACAATAACTAACCGAAATGTAAAATTTACAATTATTTTATACGTGTGATAGCCGCATCACGAAAACAGAATGAGGTGACAGGTGACAGTGCTTGTTACTGGCTGAAGGGTTTGGTAGGTAGTCAAAATAGGTTGTTTTAATCTTATTTTTTACAGATTAGCATATATTCTTTAAATAATTCGTAATGATGGCCGTGAATTGGAAAGCAGTACTACATGTAAACATTAATCGCTTCGAATTGAGCAGTGAAGCATAATGTTATTACAAATTGTTGATATAATCGCAGAAAAAAAAGTAAGTATTCTTTCTAGAGACAAGATACCTAAGAAACATCACGATCTCACCGTTCGAAATAAATGCCATACGATAAATAAATAGAAACATAACCAACAAAAGCAAATTTCGTACCTAATTTTAGTAAACTTGCACCTTGGAAATATACAAGCCGCCTATCACTAGTCAAATCGAGCGCACGAAACCAATTGAATGTGACTGGGAAACGAAGCGATGGTCAAAAATATAACTCCAGCGCCGTAATCACGTAACGTTTTCGACCGTTAGTACGATAGATTTAAATGGCAAATCCCATACTAAAACTGACATTAAATACGTACCAACGGTAGTACATATCGTCACGTGATTACCCAGCAAGTAATATACTGACGGTTTATAAATGGAATAGTGAGTATAATGTCAAGTCACAGGTCAGTAATCGTGAAGTGATTAGTGGAAAACAGAATTAGTAATGTCTTTCGTACATATCGTGCTATTTCCACCCACACAATCACAACACAACATTAATAAAGGCCTTGTGATTTACTTATTTTAGGGCTACAAATACACGTTTATTGACCTTTAAAGGGAATTATAAATATCTTGCTAATTGCTGTCGGGTCGCTTTATTATTTTAACAATATTTTTGGATGAGTACAATTTGAATAAATGAAAATATGTTATTTGAAAAAGTTTTTCACATTATTTAGCTTTATTTGGAGAGGTTTGTTGACGTCTTTGGTGTAACGGGTAGTTAGTGACTCTGCCTGCATAGACAATTTTCCGGGATTAACATTCTGATAAAAGCTAAAAATAATCGTCGTGAATTCGTTTCCGTGTCCTGGTTATTTCTTATGCCTATATGTATTTTCTAAACGGTTAAAACTCACGTTTTCATTTTCATTCGTGGCGACATGTTTTGAACTCTTCGGGAGTTCTTCACGCACGTACAATCAGCATCAAAAGTAGCTACGCATATGAACAGGTCAAAAGTTCTTATTCCCTTGTAATAAATGCCTTTGACGTCTTCATATGCGTAGCTACTTTTGATGCTTTTGATACAAACATCCTGCGTCTACGAACTACAGATCCACAGTGAGCAATCCGCGTGGTTCGTAGACGCACTCATGCCTATAGGTAGCACTCCCGATGACTTTAAAACATATCGCAAAAAGTGACAATGAATACGTGAGTTTTAACTGTTTAGTAAAATACATAGTTACGAGTATACCATGTCTCACGAAAGTTTAAATTCAAGTATTTTCTATGGATTAAAGTATTTATAATCTATTAAATATACCGTCGTCTAGTAGCCCTAATCCTGGCCTTATTGAGCGTACCATGGAGCTACGTAGTTCAATTCGTGGGAGATTATATCCACTTGTATTTAATATGATCCATAAATTCACTTAACCTAATGAAGTCTCATTATTTTTGCAATTCATTTCGCGTTTTATTTTTTTCACCGCAGTCCAGATTTTATATTACATTTAATAAACGAAATACATATAATTATTATCCATATTTTAATGATTACTTTCTAAATTTTAATGAACAAATGGCCACTTTAAAATGACTCTTCTCAAATAAAAATGTTCTTAAAGTTTCAATGCACTATTGGTCGTCCGCCTTGCTTAGCATATAAAAGTAAGTGTATACTGTACAGACTTGAATTAAGGCTTGGGCGTGGTCGGCACCTGATTAAGGCATCAAAGATGCCACCCTGAGCCAGTCGCGTAATTATTTGGCTTTAACATTGACGCTTTTATGCGACGAACACAGTAAAATACTGAGTATCAGGCACTGGTTTATGTAGTTCAAAGTATCGGTAGCTGTGGTTTCTGTACTGGGTGTTTAATACTAAGGTGATATTTTAAAATATAATTTTATTATGATTAGTGCTTAAACCGTTACAAAGGTAGAAATTCAAAGTTTTGGTAATTGTAAAAAACGTTATGAATGAATTTTTCATAGCAAAAATAAATTCTAATTTTTTTTTAAAATAAATATTGTAAATACATAATTATATTACTTACGTAGTCCCAAACTAAGCAAAGCTTGTAACGGGTCTAGGTGGCAACTTCCGTAATATCAATACAATTTATTTAGTGCCAGGGTAATTTATAATAATAACTTGAGTTCTATGCTTTAGCTGCAAGCCAACAGAAAGATTAAAGTTTTTATGAAGTATTCGCATACTTCAGTACAGAATTAACACTGCTAATGCCGGGGCTGATCTCGCTCAGTCTAACCCGCCCATCGCTAACCATCTGAAAATTAAAAGCAAAAACCGCAGACTGTGAAAATTGCTTTCAATTTTATAATTAAAGCAAGCAAATACTGCCTTTGAAAATTAGAATTTTCTCTTTCAAATTGATTAAGACAGATTTAATATTTCGGATGCTCACTTTAAATTAATCAAGGAACCTAATCTTATCTGCTGCTTTCATAAAAATGTCTATAGGTAGGTAATTTCGTGTTAAGTGCAATATTGCTTTAACATAATTGCAGTCGTCGCCGGTTATAGAGGGATAATTACAATACAATACAAATATTCTTTATTGTTCACCAAAAAATACATTGCAAACAATATTAAAATTAAACATCTTGATGGTAGGTAGACAACAGGCAGTCTTAATTATGTAACGTAGGTAACGTAAAATCGTAACGTAAATATAATTTTCCACACTTAAAAAGTGACCATTTAATCTACCTAACGTAATTTTGATAAGTTATGTAATCAACTATCAGGTGGACAGCAATATAAAATATAGACCATGTCCATTCTGAAAGTTAATTTTATAAAATCAAGAAATATAAAAAAATCTAATTAGCAGTTTTGGAGATATCCGCTTAGAAACGAACTTACAAAGATTACCTCTTTTTAATTGTATTAGTTAATAGTTAATACCTAATTATAATAATAAGTTGTGTTTAACAGATATAAAAAACATAACAAACAGTAACACTATATATATTAGACAAAAAATACTTTACTGTAACCATAGAAGTGTAAACAATATGGACAACATCACACTTGATGAAGACATATATTTCTGTAAAAAAAAGTACTTAATCCTTAAGCAATAAGCGAAAAAAAATCGCCACAATGAGGCCGCACGACGTGGCGTCGTTACTCACACCTCTTCAAATCCCATATAATAAGGAGACAAGCTCGAGTCCCTTTGAAGGAAATTTTTAATAAAACGCTTTAAAAGGGTTATAAAAGCCTCGCTATCTTAAAAAAGTAATTGAGCCAGCGAGAGCCGCTGTTGTATCCTTTTTGTTGGTTAATAAGTTTTGGACCTTAATTTTTTTATGGTGACAAAAATTTTATGGTATGGAATTAAGAGCTATTTTAGCGAAGCTTTTAAAGTGATCTTTCATGTCTTCGCCGTTTGTGTCTGGTGTTAGTTACATCATTAAATCCTTTCACCTCACAAGTTATTTGTGTAGGTAATGTTGCTTTCTTGTCAGGTCTTTTTACTTCTTTGGATAATCCAATCTGTTTTTACCTAAAAATTTTAGGAGACTACTAACTTGGATGGAATTCCAAGGTTGACGAACATAGTTAGATACGTTAATAAATAGCTCAAGACAATAACGAAAGTAGTATATAATATATTTTTTATTAACTATTACCTATATAAAAACAGGAATCCAAATAATATACGATTTAGCGGACATTGATAGCAAACAAAATTAGGGGAATAGCTATGAATGGGTTAAAAAGTGTTGTAATTATGCCCTCAGCGGGTCGTTAGTGGTAGTTCAGGGTTAATCACAAAGTTTCACTTCACAGGCAAACAGTGTAAGCCAGACCTCTGATTATTTGTTGTTATTATGAATCCCTGTGTCAAGTTATACCGGTGCTCATTCAGCGCTTCACGCGAAGTGAAACAAGTTATGAATATAAGAGCACCTGCGGAAGCGGCAACGAGCGCACTAATTGTGTTTAATTCAATATATCGCGTAATTACACTACATGCTAAATACATTATGTATGAAATGTAATACAAATAAATATTTTGTGTCATTGTATTTCAATTGTTTTGGCCGGTTGATTAGCCTCGTGTCATAACTATACTTTTAGTTGACGTATTTGTTATGAGGTGTAAACGGAACGTAAACAACGGTTTGTAAACGGAAGCACGGCGGTCAGCATCTGCGCTATAAGGACGTGCTCAAACGACACCGTCTGAGCGCTTGCGCTATTAATCCTGAGCATTAGGAGGCGTTAGCCGCAAAAAGACCATTTTGGCGGTCTACCATCTTTCACGGTGTTAAGTCATTTAAGGAGAATTGCCTAATAACCTTGAATTGAAAACGCCAATTAAGAAAAGAGAGATCTAAACCCACCTACCTGTACACGTATAACACGTCTGGCCAACTCTACTGTCAAGCATGCAATAGAGTATTCAAGAGCAATTTTGGCCTAGCCAGCCATATCAGAGCCAATAGGGCAAACACATAGTTTGTCAGGGTCGCCGTTATCGAAATCGATGAGGAGGACTATATTATAATATATGAGGTGCAATTTAAATATTCTTTTTTTCATCAAGTTTCATGATTGAGGGCCGTGAGCACTATAAATCGTTTTAGTTTACATTACAACGCTCTCCAAGGCTGATTTACTGTGTAGGCAAGTACAGACACAAACTGGAAACGAATATGAACAGCGCTAAATGTTTAACACAAAATTTTTGCAAAACATGGACGTCTTGTCTGTTCTTAAATAATCTTTGAAGTTCGCTAAGATAGCTAGTTTGTCATCCACGCCACTCAATTTCTGACGAAGTGGGCATATTAAACTTTTGAAATGTACCGCGCAAAACGAGACCGTTGAAATAATGTTCCTTCGCAACTTAGCGAGGCAATGTTGCATGAAAAACTATTGAACGGTGACTTCGTGGAGGCGATTATGAAATGCACACGAAAGAAACATACTATTTATGATTATGTTTGAGGGAAGAGTTAATGAGTGTTAGGCGCTTATATATTTCACGTATTATTTGTTACATATACTCACGCGGTTGAATGCTGAAAGCGGAGCGCACGGAGGAGCGCTCGTGGCCCAGCGGCGCTTGCGAACCGCTTGCGCTTGCTAAGGTTAAGCAACGTGGGCAGCGGTCAGGACTTGGATGGGTGACCGCTTTGAGTGGTTACTAACTGAGCGCTCCCGTGCTTTGGAAGGCACGTTAAGCCGTTGATCCCGGTTGCTGTCTATGGCAGCAGTCGTTAAGCCGAGTTGGAGGCCTTCGGGCGGTTTGAGAACTTCTAACAGTCAAGTTGCCCACTCACTTGACAAAGCCTAATCCCAATAAGGTCTAGTTTCCCCTTGGGGTTGGAAGGTCAGATGGCAGTCGCTTCCGTAAAAACTAGTGCCTACGCCAAATCTTGGGATTAGGTAGCGGACCCCAGGCATCCTTCAGGATGCAACTGTACTGGGATAACGCTAGGAGGATGATGATGATGGTTGAATGCTGAAAGCGATCCCGCAGTATTGTTCTATACTTAAAGCAGAGCTCGCACGCCTTGGGGTTTGTAGTAGGCAGTCGAAGGCTTTTACAGCAGATAGTCCTTGATACACGCCATGGTGCGTCTGGACCAGGTAGGATGCGTAAGGGCATCTCCACCGAGGTAAAAAATGGAGCCAATCCTATGGTCATAAATGAACAATATCTGGGCGGCGTTTTCCCAGGCATGAAACCTAGATCGATTGCTCGTCCCCGAAACCCCCCACATTCCAAATTACATCAAAATCATTAGAGCCGTTTCCGAGATCACCGAAATAAATAAATAAATAAGTACATAAATAAATATACAAGAATTGCTCGTTTAAAGATATAAGATTATTTCTTTCTTTTTTTTTCCAGCTACGCGTTGTCGCATAAGCTATGTAAATCTACGAGTAAGTACCTACTGAATAAGGTTTTGTAAACAAGCAAACATTTCGCAAAATCTCAGCTTATGATCACGAATCCTAATTAACTCTGTTAAATACTGGATTCTTAACGTCCCGAGAGAAAGATCAACAACCCTTCTTATTGACGTATCTCAAACAGTCTGACGGCAATGATCTACAGCGATTCTAATTCCACTTAATTTAAGCAACGTAAACAAAAGGATATATTTGGGAGATAATGAAGACACGTTTTGGCGTTAAGTACAAGAATGCCTGCTTTTGTCAAATTATTGACACTGTAAAAGTGAGCTGACGATAGCCGCTGAGACGTGGTTTTAGAAGCCACGATAACGACACGATATTAAATTAACGGAGACAGAATAGATATAGAATCAGGAACATTCGGTTATAGTGCTATCAAAATAACCATTACCTAATGTGCATTTTCTGGCTAAACTCTTGTCACCGATTGCAGTACAATATCTCAAAATTGGTCATATGGCTCGCTGTCCATCGAGACGAGAACCGAAAATGACGATTTCACAAATGATTCGATTGATTTGATTGATTTTCGATTGTATTAATGATTTATTTATTATTTATTAATTTCTATTATGTAAAAATATATATATACGAGTAGCATTTCATGTTTACCCTAGAGCAACAATAACTTATTGTAGCGTTCTTATTGCACCATCTTATCTGGAGATATAACCACTCCCAGCCCGCAATCGCGGCGTATAAACGAGCCTTCTCGAGGAATAATCGGAAGACGTTCTATCAAGCAGATAGTCTGTTCAAGACAATGGAATATTTTCTAGGCTATTATCAAAATTATACACTGTTGGGAATAAGCCGAGACAAAGGCTGGTTGTCCTGCGTTTCTTATTTTAATAGCGGCTCGTTTGTATGCATTTCATGAAGAATATTGTTGGATATTACTGAAGCCAGTCGACATTGTTGGAAGCTTGAGGAGGTTTTGCGATTTTTAATGGAGTTTAATGAAATAAAAAGTGGTGTTGGATAAACATTTTTATAGGAGAGTAAAGGAACTTCCAGTTCATTTAACGAACGTGCAAAGATTCGGGTCTGCTGGGAACAACGCAGAATGTATGTACTTATGTATTAATGTTTGCTCGAAGATAATTTCAGTAATTGTTAATCGCAACGTCGGAATTTCCTAGGCGAATTAATGAGACATACCTACTTATGTAGATTTTTCCCCAGCAGTTCGAACAAACCTATTTTGCTGAGAGAATTCAGTGAGCTAAATGGGATTTTGGAATCGTAGAAGCACAACTTCGCAGATTGTCATGAAGTGTGCGAATTGTAGTGAATAATATATATATATATATTTTAATCATACCTACGACTTGTTAAGTGAAAGCCTGAATATATCCTTTAATATCCGAACCTAATGAGAGCATCAATCGTGCTGGTTCATATCATATCACTATATCAGTTTAGTACATCAATTAAGTTAAAAAAATACCCAGTAAACGTTAAATTTTGAGCAAACTAGCCAAAATTCGGCTTGGCAACATTCAGAATCGGATTCAACAGGCTTTTTTACTCCGGAAAAGTCATGTTGCCAAAATGGCTCACAAAATGCCGTTCAACTAGAAAATATGTCATCCGTTAACCAGTCTATAAGCTAATTTTGTTAACTCTTTAAGCCTGTCACTTGCCGAAACAGCAAAGAAAACGACAGCAACAATGGAACCGCACGCCCCGTTTTACGTAAAGGAAATCTATACGCTACGCCTTTTACGTGCAGATGGCGCGGACTACAAAGGTGACTCACTCTTTGAGCCGTTTAACGTGCAGCCTATGTTCCGTTTAACAAAATGTGGAATATAATCACAGCGTCAATTTATCGGAATTTTATCAAAACATTTACTACATTTTTGTTGGTCGCTTCGGATCTCAGTCATGTTACAAGTATTACGTTACAAAAAGCCAAAACACTCCACTGTCCAGCGCTCTGTAAGCAGATTTAGCTGCAAATTTAGGGTGCGTATCCACCAGAGATGTGCGAGGATGAGTTTTCATATTATATTTGACACCTAGCTCAGCGAGGTGCGAGTTGGGTGCGAGTATCAAATGTATGAAAACACATCCTTAACACTTTAGCCAGCAGCCTTAGTCCGTGTCATTGTGGAAACCTTATTTAGATTTGCTCATAAAAATATGTACTTTTGTAAATTGGTAGCCGGCAATCATAACTTGTAGACGAATCGCAGAGATCCAATAATATTTTATTCGCCAACTGACCTTTTCGAGCATAGGTCAAAGTAGGTTATTCGTATGGGTATTTAGGTCTTATTTAAAGCATTCGCTTGCCGATATTACATGCCAAATATTGAAATGCTTTGTTGAGTATTAAACCCTAACAATAGCGGCTTTTACTTTGAAACCTAGAATGTTAGTATGTAGGTATGTAGCTACAATACAATACAATACAAATACTCTTTATTGCACACCTCAGTAAATAGAACTATTACAGAGTATGTATATTTAAACCTAGAGGTAAAAACAACAGGCGGTCTTATCGCTAAAGAGCGATCTCTTCCAGACAACCTTTGGGTAGCGGAAATATAGCGAGAAATGAATTATAATGGGTGGCAAACTAAAACTCCACAAAAATAAACATACACACATAACCAGATTTATAAACATACACACATACCTACACACACACATATATATATATATATATATATATATATATATATATACATTAATATATAACTACAATAACAGCCATAGAGTTGAAAGAAGCACAAAGTAGGATGAAAGAATCATGGGAGGGACAGATAGTATTCTTTTAGACGTGTCTTGAATGAAGCAATGGAGTTGGCACGCCCTATTTCTACGGGAAGAGCGTTCCAAAGTCGGTCTACATTTTAAAATCAAATATTTTAATTTGGCAATTGAATAAAAATACAATCATCGTTATAAGTGGTATAACGCTGGGTACAGAAGACGATACGACGAACGGTAAACTTATTTACAAGTTTATTTGTTGCTTTCATTGTCACGATGTGTCCATCAACTTAGGTAACTAGCATGATCGCGTCTTATAGAAATAGAAATAGAAATAGAAAAAAGTTTATTCATGACGTTTTACTTAGGCTAATACATAAGAAATAAACAATTCATATAATATAACTAAGTATACCTATATAAAATCGTCATTGAAATGGCCTCCACTCAGCTTTAATGTCAAGGTACTCGTACCTTGTGAGTATCTTAACGCTGGTCTTCCGTGGATACCTTTCAAGAGAGCGCTCCAACACGCTTAACACAAATTTAACGTAACGCTTAACGCTTATCGCGATCTTACATCTAACATTCGTCCCTCTCGCACTTATATATTTGCTAGAATGGGCTAGCTAGGCTGGAAGAGAATCTGTCATGTTATGGTATATTAAGTCATTAAAATCATGGTAAAACCGTTATTACTTATAGTTAGTCATACTCGTATTTATCTTACGTCAGAGTTAAACAAGAATATGGCCCGCCTTATAGTAAGCGGTTATCGAAGCCTACGGACATTTGCGACTCCCAGGATGGTGTTGTAGTCCCTTTAAAAAACCTCGGCATGACCTGGGAGGAAGCTCATTCCACAATCGGAGCGTTCGAGGGAGAAATTTCTTCCGAAACCGTTGCGTTATTCAACTAACCAACTAACTGGGCTGGCACGACGACCCAAAATGAGTATTGGCTTCCGACCCAAGAGCACGCCACTTTTCTCGGTACTGCGCAATTTCTCGCCAGCTTGCACCAGCTCACGCAGGTCCGCTTCAAACGTTAATTAAAAGTCATCACTCGATATCTTTATTCCTAACCGCATCGTTACCCGTGTTCTCAACAAAATGGCCGGAGCGTAAATCGAGCCCGTATTTCGGCCCCCGACATAATAGAAGCGTCAGATAAAAACGGAGTGACAGCGCCCGCCGACAGTGCACTTTTCAAATATTTTTGCCTTTTAATTTGCTTCTGTCGTCTACCCTGCAATTGTTTTGCTGTTGTTTAAAAAGAAGCTGAGAGTTGGCATTGGCTTTGATAACTAGACGCGGTTCCATTTATTAAAGTTGTGGCAGGCTAGTGAAAATGGTCCAGCATGAATATCTAATATTAGGTAGAAACCTATGATAAAAAGGAGTGATGACAAAAAAAAAATAAACAACGGGTTGCACTCCGGGAGTGCCGGCAGATGTGAAAACTCAATGACATTGTAACAGTTTTTCGATCAGGTCACCTGTCCGTCTTATCTTTATCGATAATTTACATGACAAGTAAAGAAACTCTTGCTAATAACCTGCAAAAGCTGTTATAAATGCACAATTCCGTATGCCGAAACATAAAAACGAATAGTTGTGCTATTTTATTCACACATAACATACAAGTTAAAACATTACATAATTAAAATAATCACAAATGAAAATAACGGTCAAATCTTACTTTATGCGTGATTTTTCGGCACCGACTTATTATGTCCACAACCTGGCGGCACAGCGCCGTGAGGGCAACTGAGGGAAGGGGGGGTTCAAAATGGCACATTTCGGTGAAGCAGCCGTCAGTGTAGCCAATATAATTCGTTCAAAAACTCATTTGTTACGTTCATCCCGTGTTACTTTCATACCTGGTCTCCCCTACAAACTCTTAAAAATGTAATTTTATTGAAATTAGGTATTATTTTCCGCTAAATAATACAAGAAAAGGCATAAAACCAAAAATACAAAAAAAAAAACAAAATATCACCGATATACCAGGATTTGAACCTAAGAACTCGTGCACAGAAGGCGCGACCTGTACTACTGCAAGTGTTAGCGAATTTACACTACATAAGTAACACTTACACAAGTTACACAGGTCTTACGAATTTTCAATCTGACCAATCTGACCCTGTCGCGAGTTTAAACATTATTCCCCATCACAAAAAGTGCTCAGCGCCGCTAAAGAAGTTTTCACTTCAAAAATTCAAACATACCTATTCCAGTTATAGAAAGAAACTGTCGGGTTTTATTTAGATAATATGGTGTAATTAAGACGATAGGACTCTAAATTAGTAAATTAAATTTCCTTGATCAAAATTTGTTCATTAATGTTAATTTGACGCGAAACAATCAAAAGGCAAATGGCACAAGTGGGTCACAGTAAACTCATTCAAAGGCAAGCAACGCTACGTGTGTTATGCGGTACTACATCGCTCGTAGACTCATGACGCATTATGTGAGTCAACGGCCTTGAACGCGATTTAAGAGGCCTTAGCGGAAAAAAGCAGATTTTAGTTCGAAAACGCTTGATTTGGAGTGATGTTTGAAACAAAATATCTTAATGAAAAATGCAAAAAATACATTTAAAATTTATGTGATGAGGTCGCAATAGTCCTGTTCTAGATAGTAACATTGATAACATGTCAATAAACTAGTCTATTTTACAGAAAATGGGCTAAATAGATGAGCATTTTTTACCTTATAAGGACCCTTAAGCGAGTGTTGAAATCTCTACCACTTTCTACCACTACCGTCTCAGCGTTGCCTTGATATGTACAATGTGGAATTAACTTTGGTATATCAACACTATATAAATTTGCAATCAATGATTCTAAAATAATAACAAAAATATTTACATGGTATTTTGGCTTGCCCCTTAGAGGGATAAATCAGGCCCCATGTCATGGTGTGATAGCGTGATGAAGGACAAAATGTAGCATCTTCTAGGTATTAGGGTATGTTATAAGGTGTTAATTTCTAACTAAATGATGAATACAATGATAAAGAGAAAAGATCGATTTGACCAATCTTTGTTGACTATCCGACAATATCGCAGCATACCGATAATAAGATCATGATCATAATAATTTCTAAAGGATATTGCTCACTGATGTGCATAATAAGCCGCTTCAAGTACGCCACTCATGTTGGCCCTCTATTCGGATAATATCGGAATTAAATTAAAATTAAGTATTTATTTGTAAACTGAGTTCTGAATCCTATTCACTAGGGGAACTTAATTAAAATACAATATCTGTTTAATTTAATTTTCTCCGACACCGCCAGTCCAGACGCATTAAACGTCCGTACCTACTTATACTTCGCCTATTTAGACATGCACAGTCTACTTGTAGTTACGTGAAAATAAGCAGCGAATTTTCACACCCCCGCTTTTAATGGCCCCGGATAGCATACCGATTGCAAAAAAGTCGGTAACTATTGTTAAAACTGATACAATATACGGAAATGAAATAAATACAATGTCTTTTAAATATTTATGACTTGACATAAAATTTTAGGACATAGTGAAAGATTTGTTTTTAGATTAGTATTAAGCGGCTATTAAGTCATAATATTTAATATAGTGAAAATGTGGGCTTTTATACAATACAATACTCTTTATTGCACACCTCAATTAAAAGGACACAGTACAATACAAAAAACCAATAGGGTTCCTTTTTTACCTTTTTGGTACGGAACCCTAATTACAATAAGTAGAGGCAAACAACTCAGCTAGTAGCAGTAGCTAGTTTATATTCTCTTATACAATGGTAAATCAGTACAACACAGCCAGACGACTTTCGTTTTTGTAAATATTTTTACATAAATGAAAGAAAAATGTGTGAACGATTTGCTGAAAAAATAAACGTGAATTAATATAAAAAAAATTAAAGTATAAATGTTATAGGAATAAGAAATATTTTGTTGGAGTCGCAAACTAGTGTCCATAGGCTACGGTGTTAGTTCACCATCAGGCAGGCTTACTTAATTGCCACCGTCGTTGTAAGAAAACTAACTTTAGTGCAACGTGCTGAAAACACAGATGTCGACAAAACTGAGCCACTAAAACAAGAAAAGTCCGTTCCATTTTTTTCCCAACGTTACGATCTAATTTCGCGAGCCGTCTCCTCGCGCTCTCCACAATCCACAAAGTAGTGAAAGTGGCGCAAAGTGCTCACCGCGGCAGACAATCCGTGCGCGCCATTGTTGTCTTTGATTTAGCCACCGCATTCCATGCAATACACACGTGCATACACGTATGTACGCCTTGTGTACGCCTATAGCAAAGACACCATGGCGTGACGTATAAACTAAAAATAAAAGAAGATCGTTATCGTTCCAAACACGATATCATATTTCGACGATCGGAAAACAATCAAGCATCAAATGTCCAATAAAATCATTCGCGACGAATAAATCGTCAAAAAAACTCAGGAACATTTTTCATTTCATCACGTCGTTCGTTCATATTAAGTTGGAGAGGTAGATATGCACGCAATTTTCATCCATTCCATTCCTAATGACTTTCACTGACACGGCGCAAAACCCCTCATTTTACACTTTGACGCGTTCGCTTACGCTTAGTCCTGTCGCGGTGACATTTTCCTATAGAAGCGAATATCAGCTCTTCTAATAATTTGAGCTTCTTTCACTAGAAATAAAGTTGAAAATGGAACGTGACGCGCGGTCGGGCAGGGTGACTTTTGTCTATTCTGGGTCTCTGAGGATAAGTTTTCGTTTCGACGGCAATAAAGCTCAACTTACTGCAGGTTTACTGTAAAGAGAGTCTTTTGTATCTGTAATTTAAGTTCAAACCTTTTGCATAGAGTTTCCGAGTTACTATTAGCTACGTGCAGTAGATTCCGCTGTCGGATCGTTTTGTCTATCGGTAATGTGAGACTCGGTTCGCACCTCCGAACAACAGAGTGCTACCTTTTTCACACTTTTTATGTGGGGTCTTCTCAATAGTTAACATGTGAGAATATTCCGCGTCAACCGCGCGTCGAGTTACTATTGATTCTTGATTATTTTCGAAGTGGTACACCTTGTATGCAGTGTCACATCAAGAGATCTCTCCGACTAGATGTATTGGTATAAAATTGTATGGTTGGCGATCGCTTTTTAGGGTTCCGTAGTAAACAAGGAACCCTTATAGTTTCGCCATGTCCGTCCGTCCGTCCGTCCGTCCGTCCGACCCCCGTTTTTCTCAGTAACCGTTAGTGCTAGAAAGCTGTAATTTGGCATGAGTATACATATCAATGACGCCGACAAAACGGAAGAATAAAATATTAAAAAAAATTTTTTTTCAGGGTACCTCCCCTACATGTAAAGTGGTGCTGCAATTTTTTTTTCTGCCAAACCCAATCGTGTGGGGTATCGTTGGATAGCTCTTTTAAAAATATTATAAGGTTTCTTGAAGCATTTTTTGATTAAAGAATTGCTTAGCGTGATATTAAGCGTTGAAGTGATAATTATCGTTATGGTCAAGTGTCCCCCCCCCCCCTGCCAGCTAAACGGTGGCTACTAGGCATGTGAAAAAAATCATGGTAGTAGTATATACGATGAATTTAAAAGGAAAACTATCACAGCTAAGTAGACATTACTAGTTAACGAGTAATAGTCGAACTTCAGAAATGTACTTTGCAAAAGCAAACGTTCGTACAATTTCCATTGATACCTTAGATAATGTTGTTAATTCTTTCAAAAACATAGTAAATATAAGTTTTCGAACTTTTTAGTCCACATAATGTAAAGGGTAGACGACTACGGAACCCTACCTTACGCGTGGCCCTACACGCACTTGGCCGGTTTTTTTAAAATTAGAAATGCGATTGCTCTTGCCCAGCATCTAGCCAGGGGGCAAAGATGAGGCCGACGGTGAAGCAAGCTCACCCAGAAGATAGACATCTACTCTACAATAGACATTCACTAGAGTGCCTTGAAGAGGTCCAGGATATATGAACTTGGAAGTACAGATGCCGGCAGGAAAATCCAAACCTTAGCAGTGCGCATTATAAATTATGAAGATGGCTTTCACACGCACAGTGAGTGTAAATGTACCTATTTATATCGTTATACAAATAATTATACGGTTTAACTGACACTAATCAATATACGGGCGACATGTTTCGAATTTAACGGGTGTTCTCTTTCAGGATGAGTGTTTTCGTGGCGGTATCGCCCTGCGTACTCAACGTGTCTTGCTAAACTTTAAATTCAATTATTTATATCTTATTATTTTTAACAATGAAAACTCTTGCTGCTATGGCTAGCTTGGCTGCTTGATAAGTCGCTTCGCGCTCGAATCAGCGACTCTCGCATTGAGCTAATTAGAAAGAAAAGGGTAGATTTTCTCGCTTTGACTCGGTATACTAAATACAGCCAGCTTATGGACACATTAGGTAAGCATTAGTTACGGGAGGATACTGTTATAGCCAGCCTATTCCAAAGTTAAAAATCCAAGCAACATATCGATGCTGTAAAATAATAATGAAGCAAGGAACGGGCCTAGTCGATATTCAGCTTGAAGCCGCATGCCAGACATTGCCGTGCAACTATGAAATACGAAGTTGGAGACACGGGCGGTCAGCATAGCGCGGAAATTCTAAAACTATAATCTACATGAACTCAAAGATATAACTATGCGGAAAATTTTATCTAATGGAGTGTGTGGCGTTCATTGGCTATTGGAAAGTTAAATAATTTGCGGAATAGTTAATGATGAATGGAAAAATATTAATGCAGTTTAAAGGGTTAGATAATTATGGTTGTTTGAGGAATCGGTGCAGCTTATATTTCGTCAACTATACCTAGGTAGTGCGTGGTAGTTGTGTTGGTAGTTCAAAACCCAGCTTTTTATATATCTAAAGACAATCTTACACGAATCGAACTAGACAGATAATTAATAAGAACTACAGCGTCAAGCTTAATATGACAACATGAAACAGAAATGAAGTGGCTCGCCTCAATTGACAACATTTCATATTTTTAACTACTTACTTTATTTTATGAACTAGTTAGAAAATAGGTAAAAATTTAAGCCACCCGTATTTTTTCTTTTTCAATTTAACTTATTATTTCATACAAAAAAAACACGTTGAAAAGTAGGTAATTCCAAAAGGGCGTAAGTAAAATATGACGTCATCTTCCCAACAAGAATCCAGAGCCACTCCAGAGCAGCGATTGTCTGTACTCTGTACTAAGGTCTCCCTGAATACAGCGAGGAAGATGACGTCAACTTTCGGTTTACAGTAATTTGCGATTTTTTCCAAAATTAACGGAGAAAAAAATCTAAAAAAATGATTTTTATCTACTTCACACGTTTTTACCGAAATGGTTTTCGAATTAAGACTTTTGGAAATTATGAAATATTGTCAATTGGAGACGCTGCCTCAACCCCTGAGCGAACCCTGAGGCAGCGTCTCCTCTTGCGCGGCCTCTGAGCGAGGCAGCTGCTCGATCCGAGGCTGCCGCTAGTGGATACGCGGCTATAGAGATGAGCCGAGGATTGAGGTCATTGGGCACTTGTATACGTGAGTATGAGTATCAATCTGCAGCCGCGAATGCCGAGCCAACGTGTGAAACATATTTTACAAAGGCGCCAACAAACCAACCAGTTTGGCGCAGTGATTCAAAAATGGTCTCAAATAAGAATGCAAGACGTAAGTGTCTAATCGTCCAGTCCTAGGATACCCTAATTTTGTCATTCTCCCATAAGGACCGGTGTCACCGTATCGCCCGCGGGATACGAGATACCCTTTACATTTACGTACTTTACTACACGCTTTTACACTTTTCGGCGTCCTCGGAACGGGGAAAAGTCATCCTATTTGAAAACTTTACCAGTTTGCGTTGTTCCGTTTTTCTATTCGCAATAACTTTGAATAGCATCCACGTGGGATACTGAGGTAAGTGAGTTTTGAGTTTTGGGAGATTTTTATGAAGGGTAGGCTAGGAACGTCACTTTTGGCTTTAAAATTTGACTTTTAATATTATATAATATATATTATTATTATTTTGTACATTTAGTCAGTAACTGTAATTTGAGGAAATGATAAGCAAGATTTAGAAATAATGGAAATGTAAAAATAAACCTAGTCATGATTTGGCACATTGAATCAATCGGCCTGAGGCATCAATTTTTACAATCAAAATTATTATTCTAACTGGTTTTGGTGTACCTACAAAAATAATTATACTATAAAAACCGATCCAAAAGTAATCAGTAAAACCAAACCAATCAGCCAGAATTTGATGTCTAATGAGACTGTTCAGAACTCCTCTTACAAAAAATTGCGAGAAGCAGCGCAAAACATCAACAACATGTCTGAATAACAAAATAGAAGCAACAAATGAGTTTCTCCCGAGAAACACTTTTTTGTTATTTTTCCATAAGCCAGACAGTTGTGTGCATCCTGTGTGAAATAAGGTTTTGTGTTTAAAATATTATGATCACATACGTCAAGGGGGGCCATCAGTCATACCGTAGCGTCGACAAGACGGTAACGGTAGTACGAGGCGTTTCCTTGTCACAAGAAATGAACAATTTCAAAGTTGAGTGTCAGATGTCAAACGGAAGTAGTTTATTTCGTATCACAATATACAATGTAACCAAAAAACTTAACATAATTAAATATAAAGCTAAAACTACTTACAATTAAAATAACTAAAAAGAACTAAATAAAAGCTAAGAAATAATAAAAATACTAACTAAAATATACTAACCTATAAGTTAATAATAAAAAATTCTTTTAACGTCACCAAAGTATAATGACAGAATAAGAAATGTTTTTTTGACTTATCGCGAATTGAACCTGCTAGTCGGGTCGCGGGTAGGATGTACCTACTTTTCGAATACCTATAGGTTTGGTTTCTAAGTAAAGAGAAGACAAAAATGTAGTGATGTGTTATTTTATTAGATTGTAAGTCGACTCTAGATCGAAATTGCTTAGTTACCTAAGCACTACATCACTACAACAACGCAGTGTAAGTCCAGTGGAGTACTTGTTACACATGAACACATATGAAAATCGTTTTTCAAAATTAATATAATAATAATGATTTAATATTTCATTTTCCAATTGACTGCTTACAGTCAAATATAGTACGCATTTAGTTATAGCTTTAAAATGAATTCATAACTTCACACGATACGAGTATACAACTGTTCGATCGTACGCATTGGGTTAGAATTTCAAACCGAACGTTTGACAAATTGTTTCAAAATTATTCCTATAAATAAGTATCAAGAGACAGCCCATTGTTTTCACCGCTTGTGCTTCAAAACACAGAACGAATAGAATAATAGGACCCGCTCCAAGAATTCCAGTTATCCCATTAATCATCTTCGAAATTCAATACATCGACACGTTGCCCAGTGGGGCGGCCATTATCCGAATTCCACAGATTTTATGTTTCAGTTTCTATAGCGAGACGGGATAATTCGAATACCACCACTTAGGTATTGGAATATGCAGACTGGCGATCGGTATGCTCGCTATCGATTGTTTGTACGGGTGTTTGTTGTGGTTCAAGATTGTATGATGTTTGCGCTGGCTTGATTGATAATTTATTCAGTGCAATATTAATGCCCATCCAATATTGGGTAAGTGAACATCTTTCGTGATGCTAATCATTATTTATGTAATAATGTTATGTTAAAATGATATTGCGTGACCTAATCAAACACGTTATTAGAAAATCCTAGGGCTTACTAAAAATTTATGTGAAGTAGCGAAAATGCAATTTTAAGTTTATTTTCATAATATTAAACAAAGCTGCAGCAAGAGTCGTATCTATACAAAATGCAAACAAGTGTACGGCCTACCTGATGGTAAGCGGAGAACGCAGCCTTTAGACGCACGCAACTCAAAAGGAGGCACGTGCGCGTTGTCGACCCTTTATAAAATTAGAGGATTTACTATTAATTGCCAGTAAAAAAATAAACCTTAACTAAAAAAATATGTTTAAAATAAAGAAAAATGTTTTACTTATTCAATGGTCTCTAAAAATTTATATAAAAATATTGAATAAAGCGAGGTTCATTTTTGCCGCCGAGTTTAATCCCGCCTCTGAACCTTTCTATTAGGTGCGATACTGTTATAGTATACACAGTTCAAAGGAAATACTGAAGAGGAATAGTAATACTTTCGTCTACTTTATGGATTTAACCGACGGATTTTTAAGGCGACGAAACGTGACCAGCCTCACGGAGCATCCATTGTTCGGTTTCAAGCACTTCACCGGAGTTGTCTAAGTTTTTTCTCTACAAAAGAGTGAATTCACTTATTTGAGTTACAGCCCCGTAATAAATTCAGAGGGGAGCTAATAAAAAGAGATAACAACGAGTAATGCTTTCCGTTTGTTGATGAAGTAGCTCGCTAACAAAATACTCGGATACGCGTGGAATGCTGAAACGGACGATGGTACTCATGCATGTCTCGTTTACCTTGTGCAGGCTTCAGCTAGTAAATGTTTTTTACACTCAATTACGCAACAAACTAGGACGTTGTTTCCCAAACTACTATTTATTATTACATGTATAGTACCACGTAGGGGTGGGGTCACATAAATATAGTACTTACTCAAGTTCATATAAAGTCCAGGTGAGCTCCTAAATCACAGGTACCTAATCTTAAAATATTTTTTATTAAGCAATGCTGCGCTGTAGTTCTACGGCGTGGCATGTAAGTATACTGCGGTGCAATTACGGAACGTTTTTGACTGTTAGTATGATAGATCTGAATGTCAAATCCGTACTAAAAATTACATTAAAATATGCCTACCGTACGTTCGAAAAGTTACGTGATTACCCCGCTGTTTTCCTACTATGTAATGAAAACTATCCAAAAACGATGCAGATCTACTAAGTAAATAAGACATAATAATAAAAAAAGGGTTTAAACATTTTAAGCCTTTCAGATCAACAATAAATAAGTGTTAATAATTTAACTATATGTATAAATACCGAACTAACATATTTATAACTTTTATAAGTATACTTGTTAATTCAATCAAAAAAGAATTGAAATTAATCTAATACTTGTACCTGTGTGCATATACATAATTTTTAAGTATAACCTAAAAATAAGTCTAGTCCTAAAGACGTAAGTGACCCGTTTATTATATTTCAATATGTCTGAGACTCACGGAAGTTTTCTATTTAAGTCTAGTCCTGTTTCGTCGAATCCGAATAAAACTAGCACATTCAGTCCAAACATAGCTACAACCACCAGTCACCTCGCTCCACTCGCTGCAGTAATTACAAAAGCGTACCATTTATAATTGATATACGCGGCGCCAATAAAAACGGAAGATCACTTGTCTGGTGTGCCGCGTTTCATTTTCAGCCGAGATAGGTTCCACGCGCGTGATCCGCCCTCGATCGTAGACTAATCTCTGTTTGATTTCAATTAACGCCGTCCACCGTGCCACTGCACTGACTCACTAGTGAAGAACAGCCCTATCAGACATGATTCCGCTACCAATTTAGACTCTTCAGGCCTTATACGGATGTAAGAACACCGTAGTGCACTCAACTGACCAGCGTTATTTTAAATTTTCCCGTAAAAAAGCGTATTTCAATAACGATTTCGATACGAATTTAGAATAATACAGTTTTTTAGGGTTCCGTACCCGAAGGGTCAACGGAACCCTATTGGTGACGTCCAGACGTCCGTCCGTCGTCTGTCACACAGGTTTTACAGCCAAACGGTTGGAGCTACAGGCTTCAAATTTACACAGTAGGTATAAGCATCTTGTTGGCCCGAAGCCATACAAATAGTCAAAACTTATTTTTAAATGTTTTTAAGGGGCATAACTAAAGGGGGCGCAATTTTTTTTTATCCTACCCTATCGAGTAGGGTGGTCCACGCTTGTATGAAAAAAATTTTTTTTCCTTTTTTTCTGGCTCCACCAGTCTTTTCTTATTCCACTATGATATAAAATAATATATACCAAAATTGAGCTTTCTAGGAAAACGTTTAGAGGTTGCTATGATTTGCACATAATTTAATTCACTGAAAAGCGTAGTATCCGCAACGGCCAATTTCAATAGTAATCTATAAGGAGGTGCCTGTCTCATTTTATGGTTCATTTCCTATTATTACTTGCGTAAGTGTAAGTAGTAATATATTTTGCTTTTTATAATAATACTTAGTACTTAGTTATTTAATTACAGGTATAAACCCAAACCCGTGTTTTTACTTGGTGGATATTCGATATGCGTAATTAATTGCATCCTCCGAACCATTTGAAAACTAGTGAAATATGGCATCGATTAGTAGTTCGGTGTCAACTAGGGCTACCGCAGCAGTGTGGTTAATTGGAAAACCAACAGAACCAATATCTCACGTGAGACTTCCGTCAAAAGGCGATGTGCTCAGAAGATTTCACTATCATCATTTAGAAGAGAATCAATCCGTTAAACAAAGTATTAAAAATACGGTGAAATCTGTTCTGGAAGTTCACGCAAAGAATTGACATTGCAGAAAGAACATTTAAAAAGATTTTAGATGCATACAACCTATAAAAAAAAAAAAACTGATTTGGAGTCATGTCGTGTTAAAGAGGCACTGTTTAAATCTGACCTTTTTGATCTTTTTGATATAGCTGCAAAAAACGCTTTAAACTTAATGCAAAACGAAGAAGACAAGCTATTTCTCACCATGCAGCGAGAAGATACAACCAGCTGTAGTATGGCGGGTACAGACGTCACACTATTTCAAAAAAAATCTCGAAAGCGGAAGAGGGAAACAGAGGCTGAAAAAAGACTACTGAAAAATAAATCACAGCCTAGTTCTGATTTAAATGCTGAGCAAAAATCTTTGATACGAGCCATCGATCTGTGTTTGGACACGGACAGCGATGAATCTCTGTCTTCTGCTCATGATTTTCAGCTTGATTCCACCACCACCACTTTAGATACGAACGGGAAACATCCGCAAAAATACCTAAAGTTTTAGGAGAAGATGTTGTCTCTACGATAGATCGTATTAACATGTCTGATCGTCAAGCGATGTTTTTAATTGGTTCTGTAGCTCAGGCATTGGGAACACCGGTAGCAGAGATGTCTTTGTCGAGAAGCACCATTCGCCGTAAAAGAAATCAGCTTCGTGAGCACATTGTTGAATCCGAGTTTTTCTATACATTCCGAAAAATCGTCAAATCATAGCAACCCCTAAACATTTCCCGATATGTCTGATTTTTTGCATAACGCCGTTTTTGGTCTAATCACACGAAAAGAAACTGGTGGAGAAAGGAATTTAAAGAAAAAAAATTTTTGGACCACCCTACTATCGAGTGGGGTATCGTTGTTTAGAGCTCATTGAGTAGGTACTTACTATATTATTTATTAAAAAAAATATTGGAAAACAAAGGAATGAGAAGCCACCAAAGTCAGCTTTTTTTTACGAAATTTTGTTCCGAAGAATTTTTTAACTTCCCAAATACTTATAAACTTAAAATTTAGGAGTAATGTTTGTTATTACGTATATTTCACCAACAAATACTAATATATTGAAAAATTAGATTTTTTCTTTAAAATTTCCGTATTTTTCCTATAAAAACCAACTTAACTTTGCGGTCGGTTCGGAACCCTAAATGTGCGAAGTCCGACTCGCACTTGGCCGGTTTTATTTAAATTGATTGGGAATGTTTTTTCTTTCATTCGAAGCTGTGGGTCTAGCATAACATGCATCTCGTCTCTACTCGCGCGCGAGATAGGCTACCTGTCACTGTCTGATTAATGCTGTCAAAAAGTGACAGGTAGCTTATCTCGCGCGCGAGTAGATACGGAATGCATGTTGTGCTAGAGGGGCTGGTCTCTTTTATTCGTGCAGAGCGATATTAGGTTTTAGATCTTGTGGTAAAATAATAGTGCTAACGACCTAGTAGAAAAAATCATACTCAGGAGAAATGGTCGTTGTTGATGGTGAACTTACGTACGGCGTACATGAACGATTTAAAATAATGTGCCGAGGAAATGAAGCCTATTAGCAGTTTAGTATCATCTCTAAAAGGAAATATACCACCGCTGATAAGCACCGGTTTTTACTGCGCCCCTACATTTAAATGAGTGCTTCCTGACTAGCACGGGATGCGCGGAAGCGGGACGATGCGAAGGCAGTACTGGTCCGCTTCTGCGCATAATATTACTACTGCGCAAATGTAATACTGACAGTATTCTGTCAAGTGGGAATCTTTGCGACGTCAGTATGTTTACATCAAAGAAGAAAATGTCACATATCGATCCCGCCCCGCCAAGTCAGGAAGTCGCCTTTAAATGGGTGCTGTAAAAACGATGACGCGGTCTTTTACTTGTTCAGTAAAACTAAGAAGAAAAAGATAATGAATAATAATTTCTAAATTGAGTATTTATTCAAACCAGTAGAGAAGTTGTATTGTAATGCGCGATAAATAAATAAATAAATATTTGTGGACAATCTTACACAAATCAACCTAGTCCCAAACTAAGCAAAGCTTGTACTATGGTTACTAAGCGACGATATACATACTTATATATAAATACTTAAATACAAGAAGACATCCAAGACCCAAGAACAAATATTCGTGCTCATCACACAAATAAATGCCCCGGCCGGGATTCGAACCCGGGACCTCCAGCTTCGTAGGCAGGGTCACTACCAACTAAGCTAAAGCGGTCGTCGATAGTTTGATTTCCGTACGGATAAGCGTTTACAGTCGAGTAAACAAAATTCTCCAAGTACTGCTTTGTTCAGAACCGGAATTGTAAACAAAACGTAGTCTTAATTGAGATAATGTAAACAAAGAATTTCCATCAGTGAGCGGAACAAATAACTGCGCTGCATTTGGTCTTGTTTGTACGACTACTTATTTATGTGAAACATTTAATTTTGTTAGCCTTTATTTAAGGTTTTTGGCAATGGCATTGTAATTCGCATTTGGCCTTCGGAGGAATAGTGGCTATCTAGATTCTGTGAAGGCTATCTGTCAGTGTGTAGTCTAGATCATTTTCTTTTACCTACAGAAATAAAATTATAAATAACAATCACATAAAAATAAATAAATTAATAAATAGGTACCTAATGAAACCCATTCTTGTATCAACTTATTAACTGCCATCCTCCAATATAGCCAGATAATTTTTTTTCTTCATTTACGAAAGAGTTGAAAAGTCACAATACGGTGAAAAATGGAAGACTAGGAAGTAGTTGGTCACAGAAATTACCAAATGACCTTCATTCAATTATTTTAAGGCGATGTGTGTAGGAAGACAAATGAAACTTTCAGGGTGATCATACACAGTGTATATTAATGATCTCGTTTCATTCGGACCTCGAAGACTATTTTGTTTACTTGAGAATAAAACTATCTAATAGTAGATTGTTCGACAAGGGTCTAAAGTAAGCCATATTACCACGAGATGGTTATTTTCCCGAACGTAGAGAGGGAAAATTGTTCGAGTGGTAATATGGCTTTTAGGCCCGAGTTATACACTCTACTTTTCACTTCGATTGCGAGAAAACACATAAACACAAATTATCCATCTTAAATGAATAATTTAACTCTTGGCGGGTGTACATGTCTAATTTGACAGCATGTTTTTTTTTCTAAGGCCAGCACCATATGCCTCGCTATGCGTGTTTGCTTGGCGTATTCGCCTCACTTTCTTTTGCTATATCAAAGAAAGAGATGCCTCATGCGCTTTTTTTTTCTTTCAAGAGGAGTAATTGCTTTGACCATAGACACCGCTTAATCTTTAAAGAACTAAAAAACGTCTTTCCTGATTGGTCGATTTTAGTAAAGCTGTGTTCTGGTTGGTTGATATTTTTACCAAATATGTTTTAATCTGTCAAATTACTTTTCTGTGATTGGTGGATTTAATCGGTGAAATATTTTGATTGGTCAAATTAAAATGTTTTGTAAATCATAAATATGTATACATATTTTCCCTAGGGCTTAAATGTACTACTTTAGCCCCGCTTCACAAGTCAAATATGACACACTTTTCGAGCATGAGAAGTGAAAAAACAATTAATGAACACCGTCCTCCTAGCATTGTCCAGGTTGGTATTCTAAAATCACTCTGGACTTTCTTATGACGCACAAACCAAACGACCGACCCGAACAAAAAGGAAATGCCCGTGCTATGCGGTAGAGAAGTATACTTAGGTAACATGACTTAAGTTTTTAAGCTGTCAAGTTAGGCGACTTCCTGACTTGGCGGGGCGGGATCGATAATTTCTTTGACGTAAATTTACTGACGTCGCGAAGATTCCCACTTGACGGAATACTGTCAGTATTACATTTGCGCAGTAGTTATATTATGCGCAGAAGCGGACCAGTACTGTCTTCGCATCGTCCCGCCTCCGCGCATCCCGCGCCAGTCAGGAAGCACTCATTTAAATGTAGGGGCGCAGTAAAAAGTGGTACTGAGTTGACTGACAGTTGACACTGACATTTGACAGTTTTCTCATATCGTACCGCCTCCGCACCGACAAATCAGGAAGTCGCCTAATGAGACAGTTTCCATGGATGTAATGCACAAAATGTATGTTAATACTATAGTTTGTTCGGTGTCTAGACACACTGGATCTAATTTGTATACGTATAGACTCGTAGCTTCGCTGTTTTTATAGCACACTGCCCCACTGGGCAAATATTACTAACAGAAAGTTAGTATAATTATTGGAAGCCACCCTCGCAGACAGCAACGCAATCATCGTACAGTCCGTTTTAGCTCATTAGCTTGATATCGTTGCGAAGATTGGACTTTCAAACAGTCTATTAGAAGTTTTCTTATTAGAAGTTACCCTATTACAACTTGTCTAGATGCACCTAATTCCGATCGATGAGAAATCAAATGGAAAATTCGAGTTACGTATTTAGGTAGTGGAAATATGATAGGGTTGACTCGAAATCTTTAGTGTCTAATTCTTAGTGTTTAGTGTGTTTCTAAGGTTCTGCAGTCAACCTATCTGTGCCTATATATTAAATCTCATGAACTTGTGTTATAAACTGACCGGCCTTATTTTCTCATAATATTATAGATGTTAAGTAAGAAATTTCGCTAAAGAACGAAACTGCGAATTCCAACCGCAAGATTTCATAAAATTAATATACTTAATTATCGATGCAATTTTATTCTATTTAAGTATTACGAGATATTGAAGATATGTAACATAATTTTGTTCACCTGTTTCGTTAATGGTTTTATTATTTAATTTAATTACCAGTTAATATTTAATTCATTTAATCATCAGTAAATTTTACATGGGTTATATTTTTAATAATACACCTGTCAACGACGACTTAGTTTTATTATAAACCTAAAATAATAATCAATATAAAAACAACACAAAAAATAACCAACTGACTAAACCTAACCCAAATTATGAATCATGTTCAAACGACATATCGATTATAACAAGTCTAATATATATTGGCACAATGATACGATCATTATCCACGTTTTATAATGCGCAGGAAGGGGAGGGCACAGTTCAGCGAGCATATTAAATCGTTAAGTGTTTTGATAAACACAGACAAGGGGGCTAACCAATGATGCGATTCAGTTCGGAATTCCGAAAATCATCGTCGCTCGGAGCACGTACTGAACGACCTATACATCTGAAAGTACAGCCATCATATTCACTACTCTTTTCACCCCATCTCACCACTCACCTTGACGCTGGGTTTCGTAATAACATCGCGTAATCAGAGACCTCATTTACACTGGTTCGTACAAGTTCAGGTGTTTTGTGAATAACAGTCCAGAAGTGAAGGGTTCGCTCGATATCATATCCCCACGCAGTATTCATTACCATGATTAGGTATGTACTTATTGCATTGCATGAATTTAGATATTCATAACTTGCGGGGTTCACGTTAATGGCTTATATAGTTTAGAATTACCTGTACCTAAATGGTTTCGTTGGAATGTGGTACGTAATTTATTAGGTATTCATACGGGTGGTACCAATATATAAATTAGTTTGTATATTTACAGTCTACACGACTTATATGTGAATGTCTTAGTATTTTATTACGAAACGAATATAACAAAATATCCTTATTACCTAACACTCACAGCACCTAAGACAGTATATTTTTAGAGATTTTACTGACGAGCTTGTATGAGGACGAGGAGATGTATGGATGTGGTTGAAGCAAAAGACGTATGTAAGGACCGTACTTACTTTGGTGTTCTTTGGTCTCTGCCTACCCCAATGGGATACGGGCGTGAGCATATGTATGTATTTTACAATACAATAGCGACATTAAACATTAAGGGATAGAACAACAGCCACCGTATAATGATTGCAGTTATCGCTTGATAAACGACAAGAAAAAGAATCTGTCACCCTCTATCGAGTGGTATCAGAAAGTCAGAAGTTGTGTTATCGCTAAAGAGTGATCTCTTCTAGACAACCTCTAGGTAGTGGAGTAGAGAAATGATATATAAAATTGAGTAGTAGGTGGTTCATAATAGACTATCCCAATTCGGAGATAAAAATTACAAGACAACTTTATTTGACATTGAATTGATTGTTCAACAAAAATTAAATTAAACTTGGCCACAATTCAATTACATGTCTGCATTGTTAAGTGAAAAGTTCTAACTGAAAACATAAAAAGTAATTTAACGATCTCAATAACTCAGCAATTTAAATGAATTTTCGATAGGATCAGTAAATTTGAATACAAATTGAAGGAATCTCATTCGAATGAAAATTATGAAACTTGTTCCGCTAACAATCGGTATTTAATTAAATATGTGAGAGTCGAGAACAACAGATAGACGAAACGAGGGAACGAGATAAAACAACACCGTTCAAAACAAACAATCCGATATTCTAATGACAAATTAAAAGTGGTTGGAACGAACTGGGTTGTTATTCACAACGGTTAACTTCACCCCAGGAGAACCAGTGTAAGTCAGACTTTCAACTGCGCATTAGGCCTACAAATCCCGGCGTCAATACGGACTGTTGAGGTGTAAAAAGTTGTGAATAGCATAGAAAGTAACGAGTGTCCCAAACGCGCCCGAATTAGCCATTAGGATCAGCAGCGACAAAGAGCTAGGAGCTTATCTGTCGGATTTAGATGAACTCAACCCTCGGCGACGATACAAAATAATAGCCGGCTCGATAGCGTCATTGTTTGAGCATGAAATTAAAATTGAACGGGGTTCACACGTGCGCACCGCCGAGATAAGGGCCCGAGTCCGCGCAATCGATTCGCGAATCGCAATTTTTGCTCCACCCGCTGATTTACTTAAGGGGTTTGCTCTTTTCTTTTCACTAACATAACAAGAGCACGTGAACCATTGTTCGTTGGCTTGTTACGAGTTTCCATCGATCGATAACTCGATTTTGATTAGACTTTAAATGAGACGAGATTCAATCAACAGCGTTTGTCATTTTCGAAATTGACTAACGTGTCTCCCTCAAAATTAGAGCTATTAGGTTCCCCTAAAAGGCTTTTAGGTGCGTATTCGATTATTTAGCCATTACCTATAGTAATTACCTATAGGTATGCGGTGGATGCAATTTAATTTATCGGCACGGCACCGTGTATTGTGTGTTCAGGGCGGTTGCAGTCCGTTTGCCGATCTCCTACAGAATTTTGGTTAGCTGTATTTGTTTTGGCCCTTGGGAATTAGATCTGCCTGGTGATTTGATTAGTTCGGTTTCTAATTTGAAAGTTTATTTGTTCATTAATAACGTACGCAAGTATTAGTCAAAATCCAAATGCTCGCAAATAATTTTCATCGTCAAACAATAGGATGAGATTAGATTACTCGTTTCATTATTGATAGTCCCTTTTAAATAATTATCGTAACTTTTGATGATTTAAAATACAAATACCAAAAGATAACATAGGTAATTTAAAAAAACAGTCTCCTAATATACAACCTAAACTCATTAAAAATACTAAAAAGCGGCGAATTAACAATCCGCAAAAGCGGATTAACGTTCTTTTTAAGAAGCCAGCCACATTGTCCCGGCCGCCAGCAAGGGTTCACAAATCATGAACTCTTTATGCAAATCTGCGGAGTAACCGGATTACTGGGAGCATCTGTGTCTACACGGCCTAATGAGATTAATGACACCAACTGCAGAATATGCGCATCTTGCTTCATAAACATACAGTTTAATATTCGGGAAAAAGTTTTTATTAGTTCTTTGTGACTTTGGTTTTTGTTGGACTATATTGTCGGACATGCATCGCTGGGGTTCTTGGTAGTAGTCTGTATGTTCCGTAAATACACCTAGAATTCTAATTTGAATTGATTATGTCTCGTGCAATATATCTGATAACATATTTATCATAACTTCTTGCGTTATACATATGTTTAGAAAAGGTTTTAAATGTAAATTAATGTTCCAATGTAAACCCCGATACCTAACTAAAAATTTCAGTAAACAAAAATTATCGCTTTGCATTTGCAATCTATCTCTGGTTATGTGCAATCTTATACGTAATTACTTATTTTTATATCATAAATTCACAACATTTATTTAGATAGTGAACTTTAGTGTTTGAAAAAATATACTTACATACACTATACGTTGTTGGACAACTAATAAATTAATAATCAGACCATTCACTCCAAGAAGCTACAAATGTGATCAAAATTATTAAATAAAGTTAAATCGAAATATTTCTCGATGTCAAAAGACACTGCATGCGTGAATACCCCCGATAAAAATCCGAGCCGAATGCATCAAGGTAATGAAAGGGAACTCTATTGCAATTTAGAATATTACCAGATATGGAAATTTATACTCAACCTACCCTACTGCCGTATTTACTTATTATATTTTTATGAACTACGTTCACGAACACTAGGGGATGTTAAACTGCCTGGTAAGATTTTTAGAGATAAACTACTGATTTTGATTATTTTTAAACAAGGAACTTCTTTCTTTGTAATATGAACTGGTAAAAACTGCAATGTTCAAGCGGGTCTAGATCACATGCATCCATATGTGGGCTCATGTAGCTACCAAATGGGGAACAGTCATGGCGGGCTACGCAGACGGGGCAGGCATATACGGATAAAACGGAATGACCTGGATGCATTCAACAGAAAATGGGATAAAGGCCCTCAATAGGGACGCATGGATAACATGGGAGATGGGAGAGGCCTTTGCCAGCAGTGTGGTCTTGAATTAAGCAATAAAAAAAATTAACTTTAGCTGTGTGTTACGAGTAATCGTTACCAAGAAAATGAAACATTTGTGGCGTTCGGTTCATCTTTATGGTACGGCTACGTCAATGCATTTCGCACGATTATTTAGAAACGCTAGATGACGATATATCTACCTCTAATAGGTACATATAGTACAAATGGTCATGTTCGTCGCACTAATAGATATTTTCACTTACCAGAACTCGAAGCCAGGATCGTTAGTAGCGTACGTCGCGGTCGTCAACCACTGAATGTCAATCATTGGAATTAAGGTTAATCGTGATACTTTCATGTTTTATTATAAACGTTAAGGACACGATTATTATGCACAAAAACTACTATTGTAATTTTTTAAATAATGTTTGGATTGTATGAATTATGAAGTGATACGTATTAGGATTATGTAGATCTAACTTAACAGCTCAAACTAGATCGAGTAATCCTTTGCAACCGTATATGCAACGAAGATTTGCAAACATGACATTTGCATAGCGAGAATATCAAACTCAAATTGGATTGGAACCTTAAACCCATAATTATTTATTCTTTCTTTCATTTAAAAAAATAAAAGCGAATTAAACACTTTAAGGAACTCTTCTTGTTGGACATTGAAAACGCTGTTTCCTTATTTATTTCGCTATTGGTTTAGCAACCATAAGTATTTGTCAATCGTTGTTGAGTTCAATGACTTCTATATAGAAATTACGTCCGTGTAACGCTCACGTTTTATTTCAACGGTTATTATCTTCCAAATTGTATTACTCCCACTTATCTTTTGAGAGTTACGGTTTGTAGGTTCAAAGCTTTATTTGTGCAAAAAAATAAGATAAATGAACTTATAAGCTTAATGGCATAAGCATTTTCTATCGGTTAACCTTTGGGAAATGTTCACTACAAATATTAATAAAACACACAAACGAGCGAACGACGCCTGCGGTATGCATATGCAATATAGAGTTTACAATAAAAAAACACACGCATTCCTAAATATATTAGTATGTTTGAAAATACTCCGCCAATTATAGGTTGAAACTAATTTATTTTGAGCGGGTTTTCCCAGCATAAAACACCCAATTTATATAGTCAACAGTCGTTCTTCGACCGCAACGCCTGTATTGTACAGTAAACCAAGTGGTCTACCAATTTTCGACTCTATTACTAGCACATTTAGATTCAAATGGTAGTAAAACTGGTAAAGTGGTTCTTGGCTGACTGTACAATGCACCCCTATCGGTGACGGTTCGATACGAGTATCCAAACACGATTAACAGAATATAAATGTCGCATTGATAAATCGGCTGTTGGCGTTAACTGCAAAATAGCGTGTGAGTAATGACGCGAGCGTAGAACAATGAACGTTGCATCTGTTGTGTGCTAGTGGTTGAGAGGTTGGCAATGTTTTAAACGAATGTTCATCTTAGGCGACTTCCTGACTATGCGGGGCGGGAGCGATATGTGACATTTTCTTCTTTGACGTAAACTTACTGACGTCGCAAAGATTCCCACTTGACGGAATACTGTCAGTAGGTATTACATTTGCGCAGTAGTACGAGTAATATTATGCGCAGAAGCGGACCAGTACTGCCTTCGTATCGTCTCACTTCCATGCATCCCGCGTCAGTCAGGAAGAACTCATTTAAATGTAAGGGCACAATAAAAACTACTGCGTTGACAGTTTTCTCATATCATACCGCCTCCGCACCGACAAATCAGGAAGTCGCCTTAGTGCAAGTGTGACGGTGGGTCATGGCGCTACAAACTAAAATCTGCAGTCGATTTTTCGTGACGGGTTATAAGGTTTACACCTCAGATTGAGACCGCTCAATCAATCTCATTGGAACCAAAATCTTAGAGCTGTTTAAGCCGCCCGCGTGGTCATGTTGGAGGTTTCCCCTTGATTTTACGCAATTTACTCTCGTTTATTGGGCCCGGCCTATAAAGCCACAGTCAGTTACAAAAAAGGGTTATAAGGATATTCCTATTCTCAATCGCTATGCTAGCACAAAGAGTAATTCATTATCGTAGTTACATTATGGGTTTTGTTACTCGATATAAATAAACAAGACAGGCCTCTACCGACATAAAAAAACAAAACAAAACAATATTTTGTTTACATGACGGGGATTGATTTTTTGACGATTGCTTTAGGCGAGTTCGACCCTGCCTACGAAGCTGGAGGTCCCGGGCTCGAATCCCGGCCAGGGCACTTATTTGTGTGATGAGCACGAATAATTGTTCTTGGGTCTTAGATGTTTTCTAATTATTTAAGTATATATTTATCCACATAAGTATGTATATCGTCGCTTAGTACCTATAGTACAAGCTTTGCTCAGTTTGGCACTAGGTTGATTTGTGTAAAATTGTCCATAAATATTTATTTATTTATTTTATTTATTTATTTTATTTGTAATATGTTGCGTTTAGTGTGCACTTGTCGGGTGGGCCAACAGGTTTCGCTTACCTTACCTTACCAAATTGTCTTAGCTAAGTTAGAAGAGCAAACATAACTGTCAGACCATCTCATAAGCAAAACATATATTGTCATATAACATCTTATCAGTTTAGTACCATTATTGTTTATTTTTTTGACACACTAAATATATACAAAGCTAAAACATTTACAGGAATATAAGAAAACAATATCGATAGTTTCGTCTCTTAGGCAGTAACCTAAAAAAGCAGAAAAACTGGTAAATTTAAACTTTTTTGTAATCTTATTGTAACTTATTTGTAAAAGAATACTAGATCTAAGGTAAGCGTCCCTATGCTTGACACCTTAATGCCCAACAGAATAACACAAATTTAAAGAGGGTTGACCACAATCAAAACCCTGTCAATGAAAAAGTTTAATCGAAACCAAAAGTTTAACCACCCGTTCGGGCGATGACAGTTTTAGCGTACTAGGTATTTGAAAGCCTCATAGTTTCCCAGTAGGTTTTTGTTTGTTTTCCTATAATTATCCTGGCTGGTAACCCAGGGTACGGGGAAGTTTTCATATTAAGGCGATATCATCGTTTATGGGTTGTTTGCATGCAACTCTATCGACACGCTTGCTACGGTTGTTTTATTTAGGAAATTGATTTAGGTATAACGTAAACTACAAAGAGAGGTAT
Source organism: Cenopis cana (assembly GCA_951800055.1). Classification (NCBI taxonomy): domain Eukaryota; kingdom Metazoa; phylum Arthropoda; class Insecta; order Lepidoptera; family Tortricidae; genus Cenopis; species Cenopis cana. The sequence goes on along the minus strand of OX637486.1, from coordinate 6,085,136 downwards.
TACGGCAAAGCAAAATGTCATCTTGCTCGAACCTAAATTTGTCCCTTCTGCTGTCAACATAGTGAATTCTCAAAGGTTGATATCACTTGTTCATCACTGTTATTATGACATGAGATTGGACCCAGTAGAACTTGATACTACAGGGTCATTGTCAAGCACTGGGATATTTACCTTATATACAGAAATAGAATGTGGTGTATTTTATCAGAACTTAACTTTATTATAGTTAAATAGTTTACGATACTTAGTTTTAATCTGGATATATAATCATTGAAAAACTTTATTTTGCTATATTAATGTGGTCTATTCACATTAGAGTAAGTACTTAGAAATAGTTATAAGTACTTACTTGGCAAAAGTATTATTAAAGCCTATGCCTTTGAGAGAATATCTGTCATTTTAACGAGTAATATGATAAATGGATATCTTAATATAAAAGCGACTGACAAGAACATTTTACGTTTGTAAGCGACATAGTCAAGTAAAATCAAAATATAATTGAGGCAGACTGTAGAGTTGAGATTTTTCTAAAATCTCTTTGTGTGACAGGTGTATTAAATCCCTTGAATTTTTAGGCTTAAACTGCTTATAACTTAATAAACAGAAAAGGTTAGGTAAAAGAAAAGTATCTAAATTCTAACCTGCTTCAATTTTCTAATATGCCACCTTACTGCGTAGCCGTTAAGGTGGTATTTACCTCAATATTGATAACAAAGGCGAACTCTTGAAGGGTTAAATTGATAAAGCGATTTATTTAAGTCTTCTGAAGGGCGGTTGAACTTCTTAAATCTCTTTTTTATATCCCAAAATCTGAGTTGCGGCAAAAGCTAATAATACTGAGGTATAATAATTTGTATATTGGAAGTTCAAGTCATTGTCGGAGATCGCCAGGCACACTTGACCTTTGAACTTGAATCAAAGTTTGAAGGAGCTGGTGGCGTACCTATACAAAAAGTACTTATAAAAGATTATTTTCCTATTTCTTTAATTTCGCTTAGGGTGTAATTGTGAGTTTCGTGTCACTACAGTTTTAATTGTAGTGACACGAAACGAAACACGAAAAATAAAAGAAACATAAAAGCCGTTCAAAATGTCTTTTATGTTTTTTTCAAAATGTCTTTTATGTTTCTTTTATTTTTTCACGTCTATCACATCGACATCTGTGTCTGTGAGAAAGAGACAGAGCAAATTTTAGTTAACAGAGGTTTGTTAAATAAGGACATTTTGCTTGTATGATCAAAAAACACTTCTCTTTGCGGATGTCTGTGTGAAACGGAACGTGTTATCTTCGTCTTACACTAGGCCTTACACATGAACAGTTAGCAAGTTCAAGTTCATAACCAACAGGCATCAATGCCATAAGTCACTTGCTGGATAAGCCGTAAGTAAATCACAGAGCGATGAATACGCCGCCAGGTCTGTACGGCCTGATAACGATTAAATATGGCGCGAGCGCTCATATTGTGTGTACTTAACGCGGTCGTGAGCGCTGCAGTGGAAATGTGGAGATTTATGTCCAGTCCGGGTCGGGCCATGGGAAAAATTAGGACGGAATTTAAAAGTGGATCAAAGCCCCCAACTTAAATTGGGTTCTAATCCCGGCCAGGGCAAATGTTTATGTGATGAACACGAATATTTCGTTGCTTTTCTAAAACAACGCAGTATCTCGAAATACTACGTTTTGCAACTAAGTAAAGGACTGGACGCGGAACACACAAAAGTTTATCGTGAATAAAACACCCATCGTTTTACGTTAAAAAATGGCCAGATGGCAGCATTGTGCCGTTATGCCATTGGTCGAATTGCGATGCCACTTTTGTGCAAGACCGTCCGCAGGCCAGATGAGACGTAGCTTTTCACGTTGACACCAAGATATTTTGCTGACTACTGGCACATCGAGAAATAATACGGACACATCCATTTACTTTTTTCTGCTATAGTGTCGTATTGTGAAATAGTTCATCAATGCACCATGAAATATTTGTGTAACAATGTAATATTTATAGAAGGGCCATTACTCAAGAGAAAGTAAGTACAAATATTTGGACTTATCAGCAAATGCACTTGTGTTTACGAAAAGCGTAGATGTGAGCAAGGTCTTGTTAGCGAAATAGGCCTGTATACTTGATAACACTGGATTAAGTATTCATGTAGTAAACTGAATTAGTTCGGATTGTTATTAAATTTGTTTGTTGTAAAATAGGTGAACTTAATGATTTAGTTGAAAAAAATATTATATTCAGCAGTTTTAACAAGCTTCCTGTAACACTAAACTACACTTACAACAAACAGTAAGACTCTCAACCCCTTTTTACTCTTCTGGGTACTCTTGCAAACACTATCTATATACAGGCGCAATTTCATTGGTTGATATAACCCGCATACGGGGTGAAGGAAAGATCCTTTTTTATCGGTTTTTGAATTGATCGATATACATCATGATGCATTTTCAGACATTTTTATTGATCAAGAGGGCCCGGCTCCCCGCATTGGGGAGCTATGGCACGTATTTCGGAAATCTCTCTCGTATCCCTGATGCGGGCACTAAAGACCAGCCTTATTTCATTGGTCGTTATACCGCATTCAGTTAAACGACTGTGCTATCGACTTATGCCTTCAATAGTCGTTGTACCGCATGTAGGGGCACCTACATTATGCATTGGACGACCACTATTAATAGCCTAGTATGTAGTGACCCTGCCTAAAAGCTGGTCCCTGTTTCGAGTCCCGGTCAGGACATTTAATTTTATCATGAACCCGAAAAATTGTTTTGTATGTTTTTATTTTATTTATATGAGTATTATTGAGTATGTATATCGTCACCCGTGGTATAAGCTTTGCTTGGTTTGGGACTAGGTCGATTTGTGTAAGATAATAAGATAAAAATATTTATTCCTTTTATTCATTGCTCTGTCTGTTATTACTTTATTAACATATACATCTAATAATCCTAATCTCTTGTATGCCTTCGAAACCTGGACTTGGTGTCTCTACCGCAAGCACATCCGCGTATTGGATAGATTTTATATCAAATGCCTGCGTGACATTATGAACATTTCCTGGTCAGATCGTGTCAGGAATTCGGAAATTCTACGCCGTGCTAATGTCGACGGTATTGAAGCCTATCTAATGCGTAGGCAGCTACGATGGTGTGGTCACATCTACCAAATATCTGAAGACAGAATAGCTGATCACATCTTTTATTCTGAACTGCAAGATGGCAAGATAAAAACAGGGCGGCCAACTCCGGCATTATAACGATGTGCTGTAGCGCCACACGCGGAGACGTGATGTTGAACCATCGTGCTGGGAGTTTTTGGCTCAAGATCGGTTAAAATGGAGGCATATATAAAGACGAAGTGAACTTGACGCTAAGCGTGAGGATTTGAAGGCCCGACCACCTGCGGCCATTCACTATAATTATGTCGAAGGGGTGTCGATTTCTGGGGAGAGTGCTCGCACATTAACTGCGAAGATAGGATATCTCAGTCACCTGAGAGCTCGTGACCGACGCTCTCACTAGCCAGGCTCTTCTTTCTAGTCACCGAGGTCGAAATCGGCCAGGAGGATTATGATGATGATACTGATGAACCTTTACAGTGATTTTTAGTTACAGACATGGACACGGTTCCAAAGTCTACAGATAAATCGAAATCTTGGTAAAAGACCGAGTCCAGAAACATATAGGTACCTATACTACCAACGCCCTAGATCCCAATAACGAAACTGACCACAACAAAAAAGTTGTCATCCAAAACCTTGACAGAGATGCAATAAACATGACTATTTTTTAGCAAATTACAGTCACAAACAGGTACAGTTAAAACGGATTCGCCAACAAGGGGTCCCTGTAGCAGAGTAAAGAAAGAAAGGACTCTTTGCATTAATTTCCATAAATACCTACAGTACCTAGATTTTTAGGGTGGAATCACTTTCGTCACCATCAAATCACGTTTTGCTGTAAGATTATATTATGCACATTTTATACATTGAGAGCCAGATAAGACAATGCAAAAAGATGCCATTAGATAATTTCAGATGCTATAAGTGCTAGGTATAACATGTTAATGCTGCTAAAGTATGCCATCGCATTTTTATTTTATTTTTTAATTTAAGCTGTTTATTTCAGTAAAAGTAACATAGTTTGTTTCACTTACTTAACTAATAATCTTAAATAACAAAAGATTTTTTATGTTAAGGAGTTGCGAAAATACATTCAAATCAATTAGTATACATTGTTGTTTTATTTATATTATATTATGACTTAACTAAGTATATTTTAACAGCATTATTTTTTTAACAAATATAACTTTATAGCATTTCTAAATCTTTTGGCTTTTTTATTATTCAAATCTAGTAGCAACTGTTTAGGGAATTTATTACAGGTGCGTGGGAGAATACTGACCAGGCTCTCTGACCGTAGGTATTTCTACATCGGGGTACCACAAATGATGGCAAATTTGCAAGTGAACGTAAGTTGCTATGCCTCGATGCATGATTTTATTCAGCTGATAAACAATGTTATCACATAATTTCAGCTGCTATAAGATGCAATCGCATATAAATTTGACGTAAATTGACTAATTGTGCTACTGTATCACTATATTAATGTTTCGTTAAGAAAATAATTTGGTAAGAATACCAAGTAGTGGAGGTAATCAAAAATATCCCATTGTTAGCGATATAATAGTTAGGTATATTTTTTGACACAAGTCCTAATAAGCCGCTGTTATGCAAAGTTAAAAAATGTTTATGGTATATAACACGTAATACTCCTGTATTGCTAATACATATTATATAAAAATATGTCTTAAAGACGAATGAGCCGTTATTCATCAAAACAATAAACCATCCTGTTTCATTATTTTGTCTTGTGACGTTATTGCTTATAAAAACGTTTCAACAACCCATAATTATTGAGTCACAACTCTGAATATGTTACTAATTTTGGATTTTTAACTCTATTTTTGTTTTGTTTTGTAGGTTTTCTTTGGTTTGTCGTATACTCTAATAAACAATGAAGGTATTACAAAAAGAGGATTTGTTTTTTGTTAGTTTAAATAAAAGTTATTACAAAGTAACTTCTGTAAACTTTCAAACCTCTCTCCTGAAAAAACACGTTTTTTGAGATACAGTGTTGTTTCAGAAAAGCAACGATTTGTTTATGTGTCTTGGATGTTTTCTACATATATATTTATCCTTTAAATATATCGTCGTCTAGTAACCACAGCACAAATCTTATTGAGCTTACTATGGGGCTAGTTCGATTTGTGTAAAATATCAGCCACTTCTCTGTGAAGTCTATTTTATCAAATTAAGACTTTTAGGTTAGCCATGTTCTATAATACGAAGTATAAAAACAAACACAACGTCTGACCCTAAACGATAAAACGATCCGTCGTGTCTTTATAGGAGCCCATCACGCAGACAATAAGGTGGCCTGTATGCTTGTGTGCCACCATAGTATAAAAAGCTCTATAGAATCCTACCAAATATATTCGAATTTTAACATATTTTCTCTCAAGTACGTTAAAGTCAATAACCTTATTAAGTTTTATTTCCCAGAAATAAGTTCCCAAACTAAGGCGACTTCCTGATTTGTCGGTGCGGAGGCGGTACGATATGAGAAAACTGTCAGTGTCAACTGTCAGTCAACTCAGTACTACTACTTTTTACTGTGCCCCTACATTTAAATGAGTGCTTCCTGACTAGCGCGGGATGCGCGGGATGATGATGCGAAGGCAGTACTGCTCCGTTTCTGCGCATGATATTCCTAGTGCGCAAATGTAATACTGACGGTATTCCGTCAAGTGGGAATCTTTGCGACGTCAGTAAGTTTACGTCAAAGAAGAAAATGTCACATATCGATCCCGCCCCGCCAAGTCAGGAATTCACCTAAGTGAAAATATACTTAAAAATTACTACATGAAAGACTATTAATATTTATCTACCGTGTGTGTTTAATGGTTACCACGCATTAAGCAATCGCAAATGTGTACGTGAAACTGTGAGCCACTGAACAATACGCAAAAAGATTTCACTTATCTCATCTCACCACTCACTCCTATTATATGTTGACCCCGAGCAAGAAGTTGAACACAGTTTGAAGCAGGCCATAAAGGCTGGTTTTGAATATGTATCATCTTTGAAATATATTCATAGTTTCATTACATACGTATTGATTGACGACCACTTTAGCTTAGTTGCTAGTGCCCCTGCCTACGAAGCTGGAGGTCCTGGGTTCGAATCCCGGCCAGGGCATTTATTTTTGTGATGAGCATGAATATTTGTTCTTGGGTCTTGGATGTTTTCTATGTATTTAAGTATCTATTTATCTATATAAGTATGTATATCGTCGCTTAATACCCATAGTACAAGCTTTGCTTAGTTTGGGACTAGGTTGATTTGTGTAAGATTGTCCACAAATATTTATTTTATTTATTAAAAATACATTCACGACATTTTTCTCATTGGTTAGCGTAATTTTGATATCACTTTTAAATTTGTTATATTGACGAAAGAATCGCCTGCTTAACGATTACTCCCCGTGTGTATGTATAGCCCTAATGCGTTGCATTAAAATTTAGTCTATTAGCGGGGGCAACTCAACCGTAACTGCGATAATGTACCACGAATACATCGTGTGAATGCAATAAATGTACGTTGAAATGTTGCTTTTATGGTTTTTTAAATATGAACAAGTTTGTTTAGCCTTTTATCCATCCCTATTCTGTCATAGACCACATTGCATTTACAACACTCTACTGATGCTAGGCTGTGATGTTAATTTGGGCAATGATTTAAAATAACAGGACAGGGTCTTATACGAAAATCAATGCCCTTTTAAATAGGTCGGTCGAGCGAGTTTTAAAACTCCAAAATGACTACATAAGGCCGCGTAACCTTTCTATTTGATTGCTATTCAAAGGAGCTAGCACAACTACCGCTGCAACTCGAGCTGCAAAAGTCGAGTAAAATCTCTCAATTTTTTTCTAATTCGTGCAATGCGAATGAGACAGCAATGCAGAGCAGGTAACGAAACTTGACAGCAAGTGGTACAGTGGTACGTAACCGAACACTGATTGAGCCAAGTAACCCTTTGTGAAGCGCGCCGTAGCGCGTAGCAAATTTTTTTCCGAAAAGACGCTGAAATCGCTCGTAGAACTATGACTCCTATGTGAATCATTGGCCTAGAATGTGTATTAGTTTGGTGACAGAACATAAGCTTAAGTACTTGCTTAAATACTCTGCCTGAACACATTCGCCACCATCCAAATAAGGCTAAATTCAAAAAGTGCTGAAAAAATGACAAATATTGTAATGACAGTTTTCATAGAGGTTCGTACCTGGAGGTAAACTGTTAATAGTACTGTTGAAGATACCGACGCCTACGGACACTTGCGACTGCAGAGGAATAACAAGCGCGTAGCCGAGTCTTTATTGACTTGAGGATTCATCGTGTTGACAGCTAGAATATAAGACTCTCACTCTCAAGACGTTGCATCCTCGGCAGCTATAGCGATCTTTACTCACTACCAGGAACACGAGACTGGTTTAGCGTGTACCTAAATATATGTAGATTTCATACCAATACTGTGTTTTACACCTAGTGGAGAAAGGGCAAACCTTTACTATCCGTTGCTTACTGTAAAAAAACCGGCCAAGTGCGTGTCGGATCACGCACAACGAAGGGTTCCGTACCGACACCTACTAGTTCACAACCAAAAACACTATCCAATACCTTAAATCAAAAAAGTGTTATCTTCATAGGGAACTCACGGTACTTACGTCCTTTTGTTTCGGCAAGACAGTTTTTCAGTGATAACTCAAAAACCCTTAATGCCATCTTCTTGAAACCAAAAATCGTTGAAAGTACTTATTAATGTATATCTCCTCAAATTTTTTCAGAATTTTCATGTTACTGGTTTGGAAATTAGAGGGGGGGGGGGGGGGGGGGGTTAGTAACCTCTATACCATTTTTAAAGGTCTGTCCAAAAATACACATCATAACTACTTGCATTTAAAAAAATAATTTTCATCCCCCGGTAACATGTATGGAGTGCCCCCCCTAAAAACTTTTTTCCTAATTATACGTCACTTTTGTGTAGCGGTTCATAGAATACATCTTTCTACCAAATTTCATAATTGTCGTACTTATAGTCTCCGAGTAAATCGGTTGTGACATACGGACAGACAGACAGACAGACCGAAACTATAAGGGTTCCGTTTTAGCCATTATAGCTACGGAACCCTAAAAATGGTATTAGGAACTTAGGAGAACGTGTGTCGACGGCGCGTTTAAGGGGATATACTCGTACTGATTCGCTCAACCACGCCCCCTGTGAAAGAGACGCGCTTATGTGTTTCGCTCACGACAAAACGGAATACAACACTCTTCGGGAATGACTTAAATATCTGACTGTGTGCAGTTTTCTTAAATTTCCTCTTGACAGAGTTTAGATGAGGTAAAATACCATCATATTAACTTAATCGGCTGAGTAAAATAAGGAAAATAAAAATTCAACTTTGGTTTTTTTCTATTGTGAAAATTTTAAGTAATTATGTTTCGACTACTGTTAGAAATACAATCATATAGTCAAGAATCATAATATATCTGAAAATCAATCCCTATTGTTTCCTCGTCTGGGCAGAACAGCGTTTTAAAGAACGCGATATTTCTCGTTGTAGAGCCATAATGAACGCAGTATGCATAGGCCTTTACCTTTGGCTGTTTATGCCACGAACATTTCCCCCTAGCATCTCCAACACCTGTTTCAATACAACTCATTAATTGAGAAATCCGCTCGGTGATAAACAATTTTTGCGTTCTCATTAAGGCATTTCGCACGCGAACTATGCAAACTGATTGACTGATGCGGTAACCCATCCACTCAGTCAGCGCTGTTATATGCCAGCGGATGCGCACGGTACCATAACTGCTGACAATTTTCACAATAATATACTTACTGCATATGGCATTAAGTCCAGCCATTGTGTACATATATTGTTTGTGTAATAAAGTTTAAAATTAATTAATAAACATACTAAAACGATCGACGAAGTCCAAAAAGACCTGTGCCACTTTGATTGGCGACAAGCTGCCAAGGACACACTGAGCGAAAAAAAATAGTAGATTGTTTGACAAGGGGCTAAAGTAAGCCATATTACCACGAGATGGTTATTTTCCCGAACGTAGTGAGGGGAAATTGTTCGAGTGGTAATATGGCTTTTTAGACCCGAGTTATACACTGTACTTTTCACTTCGATTGCGAGAAAACACATTAAACACAAATTATCCACCTTCAATGAATAATTTAACTGTTGGCGGGCGTATGTCTAATTTGACAGCATGTTTTTTTTTTGCCTTACCATGCCTTGCTATGCGTGTTCGCTTAAAAACCTTATCACATTACCCTATCGGTAGGGTAGTGTGATAAGGCTTTTACGTATTCGCCTCCCTTTCTTTTGCTATATTAAAGAAGGAGATGCAACACGCGCTTTTTTTTTCTTTTAAGAGACGCAAGTCCTTTAACCATAGACACCGCTTAATCTTTAGAGAACTGAAAAAGTCTTTCCTGATTGGTCGATTTTAGTACAGCTGTATTCTGGTTGGTTGATATTTTTACCAAGTATTTTTTAATCTGTCAAATTACTGTTCTGTGATTGGTGGATTTAATAGGTGAAGTATTTTGATTGGTCAAATTAAAATGTTTAGTGAATCATAAATATGTATACATATTTTCCCTAGGGCTTAAATGTACTACTTTAGCCCCGCTTCACAAGTCTAATATGACACACTTTTCGAGCATGAGAAGTGAAAAACTAATTATTAGTAAGTTTTAGTGAATCCCAGGACAAGGAGATTATATACTGACGGTTACAAACCAGTTTTTGATAATAGTAGTTATTTACTAATACCCAAAAAATTGTCCTTGTAACTACTAAACTGTTTTGTAACCGTAAGTATATAATCTCCTTGTCTTGGGATTCACTAAAACTTACTAAAAGTTAGTATTTTTTTTCGCTCAGTGCAGAGCACAATGGAGTGTCTTAGTGTCGGAGGCCAAAATTCACTTCGGGTCGCTGAGGCAGCGAAGGAAGTAATATTATACTTTACCGTAATTTAATATTTAATCGCACCAAGTTAACGGAACAGGACGAACGCGCGAAAAAACATTGTAACTGATATTCGATTTTTCTCCTCGATTTAATACTGAAAATAGAAAATAAATACCCGCGAGGTCTATAGCCTATAGCCTCATAAAGCCATTACTTAAAACAAAATTTTAATATCCATCCTCGCTTCTCAACTGTTTAAATCAAGGCGCACTCATTTTAGACTTTTACATCGTAGAGAAAGAACGTATGCTACGCAAGCCGTAGCATTCTTTTTCGGCTACGAAAACTGTAGCGGTTGGGGGCAGCATGTCACGCGCAGTGTTACGAAATCTGAATATGTGAACGTGTAGTTGTCACTTTTAAAAAACGGATAACGGGTTCTTTTAACACGAAGGAAGGATTTTGAAACTTTTTAAATAAGTGTCGAATGCCTCAGTTAAGGCTCCGTATAACATATTCTGCCGATTTGACTAAGATTGATGACGTCGTATCTCATAATCTATTAATATTTATATACATTTTATAACAGATTATGAAAGATCATTTCATTCTGAATGGAATAAGTGTGCTACTTTTTAAATTTTCTTATTTAGTTTCGAATAATCTTGATTAACCTAACAGCTGTTTCCTCGATTTGCGCTTGAAGAGGCTTTAAAAACGACCTAGTTAAGCTATATATTGGTGCCAAACCGGCTTGGAAAAAATATGCACATATGCAATAGATACTCCTGTTAGGGATGAGTGGAAGGGTTTTTACAAGTTTCATACAAAAATGTTATAAAAAAAGAATTTTAAAATTTGTAAATTTTCTGAAAAATTTCAAACTTCATTGCATCTTTTAGTAATATTAAAGCTAATAAAAAGGTTGTTGAGCATATGACTATGATAAAATAACTTCTATTTTATGACTTGAGATAATAAAAAGTAGCAACTAAGGTAGAAATATATTAATTCTAAATGATTTACAACATGCCTTTTTCACGACATTTTCATTGACACGGTCATAGTGACTCAGTCTTACCGGCCGAGCGGCCGTCGGAGGAGGACGTATATACCGTTTTTTTGTGGCTATTTACAAAGCTTACCACAACCCCCTCAAACAAACCAATACAAATTGTGACCTCCCATTATGTGTATTTATTATGAAAGTCGCAGTCAAAGTATACTAGGAACGTAATTGTGAACTAAATCGAGACAACTTATGAATCACATAGCTGATAACGCAGTTGTCAAATGCTTTTCAAGTACTGTCCTTGATACTTGGTGGATTTAATTTGTCTACTCGTGACTTTTTTATACACTATTTAGAAAAATGCTTTATTTTGATGAGCATTTCATTATTATTAAAGTCAGCAATCAGCATCTAGTGGTTTAACCTGGAAGGTAATCGTTTAGCAACTAGACATTTGTCAAAGTATATTTCGTACACAACTGTAAGGCCCGTCTCTCACGGCGCTATTTAAATGCAACGCGACTGAGATGCAAACCTTGGTCGCCTACTGGTATGCTACTCATTTCCCCACACGGCGCTACCCAAATGAGACTATTTTTCCCAGCAAGTCAGTCGAGTGCGACTGATATCAAACGCGTCGTCGACCATCCAAGTGAATATGTATGGCGGCGACTCACAAGCAACGCGTATGATAAGCGTACGAAACTCAAATCCCTTGGAAGTAGCGCCGTGAGAGACGGGCCTAAGGCCAAGTGCTGTCAAATTAACGCAAGCAAAAATCTACCTAACAGTCAGAGCTCTAAGTCGAACTTGCGTTCCTTTGGCAGAATTTAGCCTTAGAGTTGTGTCCGAACTATACCTAGGTAGTACTATGCAGTTCTGCGAAATATTGTCTCTCAGAATGCTACAATAAGCATCTGATACGTAGATGCTCAAAATGTAGGGGCACGATTCTATCCACCAAAATTCGGCCGCAGATAAACACAAAAACTGACTCGACAAATAAATTTGTTTTTATTTTCGAACCTGTTCACCAAATTTCACGAGAATCGGTTTAAAAATGCGACCTGTAGAGGCGGACAACCGGAAATCCGGACATACGAAAGCATTTATCTGGAAGCTAAGACAGAGACCTTCGTTTCACTCGGTCAAAAAAGAAATACTTCCCGGCCTTCAATTTTGTACGAAATTTCTTTACAGTTCTCTCGGGTTATTCCGCCTGAAACGTTATACTTTGAACCCTGTTATAAAACGCACGTAATGACGACAGTTCATTGCACGTTTGAGAAATAGTACATTACTACAGATGCCGCGAAGTAAGGGGTCGCCGGCCGAGTACATACAGATAGTTACGAGGCTGACAATCCCTTTTCACACCGAGGTATGTATAGTGCTTTTCTCAAACATGCAATGGAATAAATCAAAAAAGCTCCTAGAAATCAATTTTGATTTTTATAGAAACTGAAAGTAAACAAGAAAAAAATTAACTGACACATATATTATTAAGTATTTATTTGTCGACTTCTAAACTTTATTAAAAGTAGAAACAGGCGTATAAAAGAAGGCACAGAGTGTCTACTCCGAAATCTATACTTTGCACGTGCCGTCCCTTTCACTCTCGCGTGAAAGGGAAGCCACTAATACCAAGTACGGATTTCGAATTTCAGAGTACAGGCCCGGTCGTATTCAGCCAATTCAACTAGTATTTTTCTATTGGAAACGCTACGTTTTTGTATGTGTCTTAAATAATTTGCGTTTTTCGGTGGAAAAACACACTTGCGATTCTGTTAAAAAAAATGAACAGCGGGAAAGCATGAACTTTCAACACCACACATGACATTTCAATTAATTCAAATTCCGACTTATTATATATCCGTCTCATTTCCGTTCCGTCTTATTTTTGAGAAATTGTTTTTTTTTTAAATAATCGTAGTGGCAGAATGTCTTAACGAACTAAAAATCAATTATTGCTTATAGTTTTCTTCATAGCTGAACGCCGTGATGTTGAGTCACAAATGAATGAGGAATGAAAATTTTAAAATGAATTTTAACGAATAACTATAGGGATTATTTTTTTAATATAAATAAATCACAGATATAAATAAATCAAACTACATTTCTTTTTAATAAAACGTACGGCATATGATCGTACCATATGTATACATTTTTTAAATCAAAATGGGCATTTTATTTACTTGTATATATATGTGAACTTTGAAATGTTATTTAATAATTACATTGACAACAACTATTATTTCATACAAAGTAATAATTCTTTTTTAAGTAAACAAAACGATCAAGATTTTTACGCCAGGCAGTAGGTTACTTAGGTAATTAAGTAATATTCTGCAACGCTTTGACCTCACCGTAGGAGAACCAATGCGTCAGACCTCCGATTGCGTGTAGTTATTACGTGTCCTAGTGTCAAGATATACTAGAGGTAACTGGTGAGGTGATCGATGCATGACTATTGTAAATAGCTCGCCAACGCCATCTATCGAGTAAGATTTCGTAAAAATGATGAAAGCGTAAAGTTTGACGGCCTCTACAACTCCTGCGAATTAGGTCACAAGATATTTATATCACTCAGTTTAGTCGTAGTTTAGAAGAAAGCTACATAGTTTCAAAATTTATAAACTGAATACGATAGCTTACAATTCTTTATTGTATTAGGTCAGTCAACAACATTTATTTCTGTACGAAACATATCTGTACATAAATGACTCTATTAGGTACTACTAACATTAATTAGGGCGTGGACAGACTTTCTTGGCATTTATTTTGTTCAGATATTTATGTGGCTAACTGTAGCTACTCGTTGAATAACGTCATGTCGTTACGCATGTTCAATTCGTGTACATGCGGCGCGGTGGGCGAACAAGTAAATATGCGAACCTAAGCTGCGTCATGCATTGATTCCGATGATGCAGTCGCAGACAGGTCATTATCATTATCGTACCACTCGGAATCCATTAATCACGTTGGTATTCTTGATTCGTGCCCCCTCGTCCTGTAACCCTACACAGGTAGGGTACGGCAATTCACCAAGATTTTATCTGATTCACGTGCCCCTAGTTTAACTTCAGTTTGAGATTGCTAACAACTTTGCGTGGCCGGAGGTCAGACTTAAACTGGGTTTCAAAATGTGAGTTGATGCTGAGCGTTGTGAATATAACCCTTGGACGCACGAGTGCATTCACCCTTCGTTTCCCTTATCAGTTTTGATGCCACCGAGCCGCGAGGACAGCGGGGGATTCGGAGTGCTAAATGATATTAGGTGTTCGCGACTTCAACGAGAAATGTTTTAATATTGTGTTATTTTTATTTATGACTTAATTTAATAGACACCTAATGAATATTTGAATTTTAATCTGTAAAAACTATAGAAAACTGGTAGATCGCAGATTACCGGAGCATTATCTACAAAAACTGTACGAACGCCGACCCACTAAAATCGAAGTAATTAACAAATACTTACTTTTATATCTGTTTATTCATCAAACAATATAATTTAAGTTACTGTATTATAATTCCTCATCTGTATCTCTCTCTTCTTGACCGTTCCCTCACTGTTGAGGATCGTGACTCTTCACGAAACAACAAATACATCAATGAATATACATCTTTTCAACAAGCCGCCGCCATTGGTTCCGCTCACATGCCCGGTTGAGTGCATCAGCTGTCAGTCATATTCAGCTGCTGGGAAATCTGATCTGAACACCGAATGGGGCTTCGGCCTTGTGGTCTTTTACCTTCTCTCTTCACTGTCACTATTAGTCTTTATAAGTTATCCACCCCCTTATACGCGTGACATGGCCGAAGTACCGCAGTATTTTTTGCAAACAGTATAAATACATCTGTAAGTAAGTTCTTTATAAGGAAATTAAAATTAAAGAGTAATGAAACATAAATGCTGTGATAATGGTGATATTAAAACGAATGGAATCGAGACTCTGGGGCTATTCTCATTTCAGTATAATATATTTGTGTTGAATTAGAATCAATTTGGTATTTATCGTGCACTCATTTGTAGTACAGTCGAGGAATTTGAATGTTTGGCACTTATGGACTCTATTACAATAGAAATAGAGTCCAAAAGTGACAATCAATCAATTCCCTGACTCTACCTAGGTACCTATGGGTTAGCAATTCAATAATAATGAAGTCGAATGGGTTCAATACACCACTGGGTTCATGTTTTAATGGGTTCAACACACCACTATAATCCATAATTAATCGATAAGAATCTAATCACGACAGCTAGACTAACTTGACGCCTGTCCAATTATAACTATCAACCGGCCATGTCCGATTTGATAACATTCCATCGTACATGAATCACTGTTAATGTACTGCCGATATCCGATTGGTTACACTTAATTACAGCAACTCAAGCTATTACCGACTGATATACAACATTGTGTCCAGGTTTATAGCTGAAACAGCATTGTCTACGGTAATTGTTCCCTAAGTAGCTGCAATTTTGCGAAATTAAAGTTTAACGAAGTCTTCAACTTCATGCATTTTGGGTTATTTGGACGGGACGCGAAGGTAGTGCTCGATTTAGCATTGTCTCTATAATCGCTGAAAGTTTGTAGTTATATAGTTGTTGTTAGATGAAATTACTTGAGATCTACAAGACATAAGCTTCGTAACGTCTACGAACTGTACAAAAAAAATTACAAAATCCATAGTTAATTCAATTTGATTTCTGTACGTCCTTATCACAGTGTCATTAATATGAGATCTCTAGCGGCTTTCATATTAATTTTAGCTGTGACAAGGTACGTAATGGCCCAAAACTCAAATTGGTTGACCGTAAGTAGGTATATATTTGCCTACTGCACTTCGGTCGCCAAAAATAATTCACCATTCACTCTCAAATTCTTCATCTCATTAGGTATATTAATCAAAACTTATTTTTAAATATTTTTAAATTTAATTTTGCGGTTGTTTCGGAACCCTTAATGTGCGAAGTCGAATTCGCACTTGGCCGGTTTTTGTTATTGCAAAACAAAATAGCTAACAAATTCAATCTTAGTTGGAGCTACAATACATAAACACTACGTGGGTATATTTAGATAAACACGAAAGTGCGGAATAAATACCTACAGTAAATTGTAAAAAAAAAAATGTTATAATTATGATCATATATTACACGAAATCAAAATTTATCTGATTCAACAGAGGTAATAAAACTTACGATGTAAATTATTTTCTAAGTGATTTATTTCAGGTTTAAACATAATACATTGAATTTCAGAGCATGCCCCACAAAAACTAATCCAACTGATTGAGATCTCAATATTCGACTATTAAAACGATCCCCCCGCATTATCTATTCGCAGGGCTACACACGTCTATAAACACGTATCGACTTCGAGTGCTTATATCAAGGGGATAAGGTTAAAAATAGTGTAAATATTTTTAGAACTCGTACGTTAGTATTTCCATCATATCACGTAAACGGGCGCGGTCTACGATACCATCTTCCTCGTGCTTCGTGACCGCAGGATAGTCATGCATCGAATCGATACCTGTGCCATTAATATTTCAACCTTTTTTGTACCTAACGTACTTTTGTCGAAGCTAATTGAAATATGTTGTGTTATCTATAATTTCAATAGATAATGGTGATAGATTTTGTTGATTTCATGGAACGGCTATTTTTGTATTTTCATGCTTCAATTTGGTTTACGTCATTACAAATAATTGAAGACACGTTTCAGTATAAAACAAATTGCAGGATAGTCGTATAAGAGCATTTTAGCTGACTGTAGTGTCCATATCCATACTTAAGTAGCTAACTGAAATATTAGGTATATCAAGTTTTTTATGGATTTTACTTGATGGCAATTATTTATTCATGAACCCTTTAATTTCCCCAATTTGCGGGGTTAACACAGCAATACATCACGACCTGCCCATGGAAATGACACGACCGGTATTCCCAACTTTTAATAAAAACCGTGGCATTTTTTCAGCTTTAGCAAACAAAAGGCCCTCCGTACGCGTACGCAGTAGTAAATTACGCAACAATTCGAATGGAAAATGAAATGCCTGCTTCCGAACCATTAAGCAATTTGAATTTAACACTCGTTCCTTCATTTTCCTATTACCGCACAAATTTTGCGTATTACTCACAAGTTGAGGTTCCGAGGGGGATGTAAACAGAACAGGGCATATCGTGTTGAGCTACAAGTTTTGAATGCATTTATGAAGTTGCGAACTCGCGGGTTCATTAATGATCACTCGTGCGTACACGAACAACTATATGAGCGAATGTTACTTTTATTTACCTTGTAGTGTGTGCAACGCTACGCACACACTCCTACAGTAGCCTTAATATTAACTGATGTTTAACCATATTTAGATAGAATACATCATACTTCCAACACTATCGGTTGTCTGATTACACTCATCCTTACAAATGACGATCGGATGGGCGTAGTGATACAACTGTTCACGTTAGCATTAAGATATATTGTCTAAATAAGGTGGGACATGAGCTTAAATACTATGGTTATAGTGTGAGTGTGTATGTGAATGTAGCACGGCATACCCTACAACCTACTGAACTAAACGAAATATATGTTTATTACTACTACACTCGCGGACAAAGAATACGGGTCGGTAAAATACCATCATATTTCCTAAAATACTGCGAGGTCGTAAGTTTTTTAATCATGTGATTATCTTTATTTAATTTTACATCTATACTGCAAAAGTAACAGCCAAAAAAGTTACGTTTCCTGGTTTAAGTCGGACTCATAAAAATCCATGAAAAAACAACGTTAACGGAGCGAGATATCGCGAAAATCGTAATTTTTGGACATTTATATATTTGTATGATAGGATCCCGGAAATTCCTAATACAGTTGGGCCATACCAAGAATAGTATATTATGTAAATAAAATGAGTGTAGAATATTAAATTTCACAAAATTTATTGAGGCTATTTAAACTAGGCTGACCCGACATTTTTGACCGCCAGTGTATATGTAAATCCTTTGATCTAAGGAAACCTAAAAACATCTGGCAATGGATTACTTAGTAACATCTTTAACGCACTGGGCCTCGACTTCTGAGAATATTAGGTGTTGCTTAAATATTCATGAATTTAGTCAAAGAAAACGTTCGCTTAAAATTATTTGCCAGAAACTCTTCAAACGAATAATTTGGACGAATGACGTTTTCATAGCGACGGACGAAATCGTTTTAGCTGATTTCGTAATTCCGTTGGTAAAAACTGTGTACCCAACGTCTGCATCAAAGAGAAATGGACTCATCCACGTGGAATAAGGAATAAATCAACACGAAAAAATAATATGAAGTTAGGATGGAAGAAGCTATTCGATGAGTGTTATTCAGGGGAAAAATATTACAAGGTGTAACGGGTTACTAATGTATACATTTAGTCCCCAATGCCAATTAAATTACACTAAGATTAGGTACCATCACGGACCTGAACTGTTGAGCCATGCAGAGCTCAATTTATACTGAATACTTCATAGCTTAACTATTAAAATAACAAAGTTAGTTTGACACGTAAATGGCTTAGTAGTTAAAGTTCGTGAGTGTACTTGCAGATTAACGCCGTTTCTCTAGTTCATCGATACTTAGACTGATTTCACTCTCACATCCTTTGCAAATAAAACAAGAAAAACATCGAGAAAATAAATGTTTATCTCATTTAACGAATGCTGTTGCTGGTTAATCGGAACGGGGCGGGCACGAGGAGCGGATTCGCCGCTGCAACGCATCCGACGCGCCGTCTGCAGACCGAAAGGGGTGGCAAAGATTAAGTTGCGTTTTTTAATCAAACACACAGCAATCCGTCAATGGGACGATCCAGTGACTAAAACAAAGCGATAAATTCAAGCAGGAAACCGGGAGGCGAGCGTTTGCCGCTCGTATTGAAAGATTTACTTCCTCTGTTTAATTGCAATAACGGCTAGGCACGTTGGTATCGTATTTTTCTTTTTACACTCCGCCTCTTATTGCCTTCGGGCCGTTAAATAAATTTATGACGCCCGACAAAGTTCAGCCCACCTCTGCAGCCTCTGCGGTGCGCGAAATTAGGTGGGAATGCGAACGGGAAATAAAAAGCCGGGTCTCAGGTGCGTTGTAGCGCTGGACTGTAGTGTGGATTAGCTCTTGACTCGCGGTTAAATGGGCCGTCCTCTCATAAAAGTTTCTTAACGCTCATAGTTTGGGGCTACATTCCGGTTGACTCGAATTTCCCTCTCTAAAAAGTTCCGGCGGCCACCAGCTTTGTTTCCCATTACCTCGTGTACCTATCTGCTTTGGGATTTAGTCATTACGAGAGAGTTAGTTGCCGGCGGGAAACTTTGTTATTGAGGTATGACTTTACATTATAGTTTATGAAGGATTTACGTGGGAACAGATGTAATTTGTACAAGTTGAATACTTAATAGATAGATTACTCATACGCAGTACGTACCAATTACCGTTAAATATACGCAGCCAGTAGTAGTTAGTGTAACTATTAGTTTGTCAAGATATCTTATATTATTCACTTTGACAAGTAAAAACTAAACGGAACCCTATTACTAAGGCTCCGCTGTCTGTCTGTCCGTCTGTCACCAGGCTGTATCTCAAAAACCGTGCTAGTTAGAAAGTTGAAATTTTCACGCATGATGTATTTCTGTTGCCGTTATAACAACAAATACTTAAAAATAGAATAAAATAAATATTTAAGGGGGCTCCCATACAACAAACATGTTTTATTTTTGCAGTTTTTAAGATAATGGGACGGAACCCTTCGTGCGCGAGTCCGACTCGCACTTGGCCGGTTTTTAAGTTAAACAAAAAAATGTTTACGAAACAATTCAAAGGAAAAACATGTATAACGAAGAGGTAAGTACATTTCAATCCATGTAACATAACGAATAAAAACGAATAAATGTAATCCGTGTACTCACAAATGAAAATTTGTGTACGAAGTGAACGCAAAGCGCACGATATACTAGATTGCTTTGCCTAAGTTCCCTCCTACACGCAGAAAAAGGGAGAAATTCAATTAGACTTTCGTTTCATAAATTAAAGGGAAATTTAGAAACTCACATTAACGCCCGGCTCCTTTAAAACCTCCGATGTATTCTGAAACAAGGAACAAACACGCCTAAATAACAATAAAATTCTAATAAAAACTTTGAGCACGCAACCGAAATTGTTGTTATAGGGAAAATTGACCAAATTATTATTTACGGTTGGGAATTATTACAGGCATTATCGCCGACTGCCCGTATCGTGGGACAAAGTACGTGACGGTTTTCCAAACTTCCTACAGATTATTAAATGTTTTGTTACCTACAATTACTACGTATACAATTGAGAGTAATTTCACGAAATTGATATTAAGTATGATGTACTTTAGTCAACATGTTTCTAAATAGATGAAAACTTACGCTCATTTGCATGTTAAATAAAGTTATAATTGAGAAAAGAATCTGTAAATTAATAGTTTTCATTCTACAAAAATTACACAATCGGCCGAACTATTTATGGCACTGGTCACTGGTCCCATATCGCCGGCGAGTAGCGAGTACTCTTCATAGTAGTAATTCTACTCGCTTGAGCAACAAAATGAGTAGATTTTACATGTTTTTAGCGACATTGGTTACAGCAACATAAACAAAATTAATGTTTAATGACAGGTTTTTGACACTACGGCTGTTACATCACAGAACGAATTAGTTGCCCCTATTTTTCCATATGAAAGTCGTGATGGGAACATTTTCTCGCATCGCGTGGCTACATCAAAGATCGTGGGTAGCGTTTAGGCTGCTAGAGTTCAACCTCAGTTCTTGATATTCCTATTGGTTAAAACTTTGAGGTGTTACGCAAAGAACAAGGTTGCTATTCCAATGGTTTGTTTCTGTAAGATACGAGGATTGAAAAGTAAACAGTGGATTTATTACGAGACCACGCATCATTTGGCGACGGCCTACTTGTTTGCGGTCACTGGTTTTGACCAAATTTGGTAACGGCTATAATGTTAGAATAAAAGCCCGACAGGCACGTTCACGACTGGCTGAAAATTCTGCGTAATTTATAAACTTTGTGTTATTTTTATGCAATTTACTTCATCATTTTATTAAATTATAGAGGCTAATTAAATTAAATCAAATATTTATTTATTTCGAACCATGCAGTCCATAACATATGAATAACAATTAAATTAAATTAATCAATTACATTAAATTAAATTACATTAAAGTTAAATTTAGTAGTATATCATTTTAAAATAATTTATATATATAATAGTAGTAATAGTAGTACTTATCTACGCGTGAAATTTCTTAATGTAAAATACCTAGTGCGCAAACTAGAGTTTTAATAAATAAGAATAAGAATAAATTATTAAATATACATTTTACAATTATTTTCGTATAGTCTACAACTTATTGATAGAGAACATATATCACATGCCTAAACTAGGATGTTTCCTGTGTTTCAGGCAAATGGGCAATACATTAATTACTATTTATCTAAAAAATATAAAACATTTTAATTCCTATTATCTAGTACAACTAATGATAAAAGCAAAGTAATGATAAAAGCAAAATTCTGTTTCCAAAAAAATGAGGCATTGAAATGGTTATAAATACTTAGATACTTTACTTATCTATTAATCTAACAGATGTAAATACTAACAGGATATAACCAAAAAATATGACGTTAATAAATGAATAAAAATATGACGTTGCGAACGTATCTATAACTACACATCGTTGATTGTTACTTGGACCGTTAATCCATAATGCAAGAATTTACAAAAGGATTATAGCTTTGAACACAGTAGCATAAAACTGGAGACCTGTTAGTTCCTTTCTGTATATTGCAGATGGTTACGAGTTTGGTATACTAATTTATTAATCACGAGTATAGTAATAGTGCTATCTTCGAAGGCGAGGCGCGCCCCTCCACAACCCATTCCGTACAATTGCGTAGAGATTAATTAGTATGAGATTCGCTGTTTAGGGGCGCGTCGTCGTGGATGGCACTATCTTATAACTAACATTAAAAAAATGTATAACCAGTATCTTAACGACAAAATAAAAACCCAAAGCATTTTCATGAAACGCCCCTTGTTCGGGCCTGATAATCCTTCCCCTGGGCAAAACCTAAATTTCACAGACGGTCTCTCACACGTCCGCTATCATTTGTCATTAGAACGGGTAAAATTAACATTTTGGGATTGTTGCCGCGTTTTATTTTGGATCCCGGTGTAAAGTTGTGAGGAACTTTGTTAATGTCGAAATAATGTGACGTGGTTTAGGGAAATTCTAAACATGTGTCAAAACCGAATGAAATGGGGGACGTGTGTGTTTGTACCGGGTCTGTCAATTAAAGGATTCAAGTGTAGTTAAAGGGTCTTGGCGTAAAAGCAGGTAAGATAAAATCAATAACAAAGTACCTACTTAATTCTAAAGAATGTGACTCTTCGCTCTTTTACACCTAAGCGAAAAAGGTAAGATTGAAAAGATATATGTAGAATCCATACATTTTAAAGGAGATCTTGTACCAATTCAAATTAAGGCGATATATCGATTGAAAGAGACACCCTTATGTTTTTCGCTCACGACAAAACGGGATGCAACACTCTTCGAGAATGGCTTTTTTAGACAAATCTCGATAAATATCTGACTGTGTGCAGGTTTATTAAATTTCCTCTTGACAGAGTTTAGATAAGGTAAAATACCATCATATTGACTTAATCGTGTTTTAATAATGCGTTGTTTTAGTAGGCTGAGTAAAAAAAGGAAAATATAGACTCAACTTTGGATATTTTTTCTATAGAATTTTTTTAAGCAATCATGTTTCGGCTATTGTCATAAACACAATCATATAGTCAAGAATCATATATCTGAAAATCAGTCCCTATTGTTTCCTCGTCTGGGCAGAACAGCGTTTCAAAGTTTCTAAATTTCTCGTTGTAGCGCCTTAAATACAAGTTCACAGCCAAAGCCATTTTCTAAGACTGCATACAAATTTGTAAGTCTGATCAAAACTCGCCAAAAGATCGCCAACTGATCAAAATGGCCAGTCGGTATAAGTCAAGCAGATGTTAAACAACTCATTGTCGGTATCTTCATCATATATTTAAGGCTTAGCTCTTGTCGGTAGAATAATCGACATTCTGTACTGTTTTCGGCCAAGGTAGTATTCTCTTTAGTTTGATTCACTTGAAAAATCGTACCTTATAATTTCGTAAAACAGCGGTGTGATAACGAACCATTTTCGACCGATTCTAAGGCAGATCCAACTCATGTAACACATGATTCTTCCACACTAAAAATGGCATTACAATATACTTACATTACTAACAGTCCGTTCGCAAAGTCAAGTGATTACACCGCGGGTCCCAGAAACAGTATAAATGTAGCGATATAATAATCCCGTCTATCTATAATTCGATCGAGATATGAAAGAATCACCAAGAATCCAGAACACTAACTGAGTTGTCCCATGTCGCAGCGCGGAACGTGGCCAAACAAAATGTAATTTTCCCTCCGAAGCACCCACTTACGTGACCCGGGAAAGATATAACGCCTTTATTAAATTATTTCAGCTTTTATAACTGCTACAGACATGTCTGAAAAATTTACGACAAAGGGATTAAGTTGCAAAGTCTACCCCGCACCTGCCACGGCTGCCACGTAAAGCACTTTTAGTCTCTTAGTTGTTTAAGTAAAAATGCTAAGGCTTTAATTAAAACAATTTAGCTAACAAGGGCCTTTAAGGTACAGTGTGTTTAACGTTTTAACTACCTTTATAGTCCAGGTGCTAGGTGGCAGGGTTATTTTTCTTTATGTTATCGAATTAAAGAGGCATTATAAAGATTATATGCACTCAAAGCTGTTAGGTAGAAAATGTACATTATACAAATATTCCTAGATAATAAAGCTCGAAAACAAACATAAGCCCATTGTTTGCTAATATTGTACAATTTGTAGATGTACTACTTAAGTTGGCTTTATTAATAGATTTTTGTGGGCATCTGTCATGGCTATTGTTTTAGTTATTTAAGTATGGTATTTCTTTTTGTTGAATTGATTGCTGTTGTCCCAAATAAATAAAATTAAGCATGAATATGTAGTTTTTTGCATTCATTTTGTGTAGTATATTGGAAGAAACAAAATAATCCGGTAACTAATAAATAGTAACGAAGAGAAAATGTAAAGATAACGTGTTAGTTCACTCATAAAATAGCTTAATTAGATGAACGTTTATAAGTGATAAGGGTCCTTAAATATAACTATCACGTCATACCAAATTGTAATACCTACTAATAAAAAAATGTGTTTTATAGGGATTAATAATAGAAATCGTTTTTTGATAGGTCAACTCCCTATGGATAATTAAGGTAGCGATGTTTTTAAGTCTGAGGAAATACGTATAAGATCAGCACACAATGAGGATTTTTTCCTTTCTCCTTGTCTATGTCTAACTCACGTCCACCTCTCGGGCTATCGTAGCGGTATTATGGCTACGGAAACACACGTAGCCTCGTCGATCCTATCAAAGTTCCGGCGTCATGAAATAACTGTCGGGCGATTATTTATGTGCGGAAGAGGGAACATCGCGAGATAGCGATTGTCACCCCCCAATTCCCCACCAAGGCCGATTCCATCTCTCCTAATTGACAGAATAGATATCCTTGGGATATCGTTTTTGTTTCATGTTTTTGTAATTGTAGGACCCGATCCGAGATGATGAAATTTGGCGTCCTCATGCGTGCATGCATGGAGTGGATACCACGACAGAGACATGAAAGTGATATGCCGGGAACGTAGCATTTTGTTTTTCCAAGTGTCACAAATGTATTTGTTTTAAATATTTCGTTCAGTGGCTCAATCCATGATCAAAAATGTGGAACGTAATTACCTACCCGATGATTTACAATTGGCATAAGAGCACATGTGTAGGATATCATAAATATGGGGATTTCCTAAAATACGCTCGCCTGTCAATTAAAACAAATGAAATCGTGGTCTTACTTTCAAAAACCTTCGACATGAAAGCAGCGATATCCCTTTGATATCTCGGGGGCGCTATTAGTAATTTCGAACCGAGTCCCAGATATTTTGTAACTCTGCTAAATTATCATTAAATGGCGATTTGTTTCACTCATACCCCATTGGACGCGCCTCGTTCTAAAATTAAATGAATTATAGCACGACTTTATCACCGTTTTGAATCTTAGTACAACTTTTTCGTGATTGGATGTTTTGGTAATTTGGTTTTTATGATGATTTACTTTCTAGGATTGTCAATTTCATGTTTGGAAATTTATAAATGTGCTACTTGTACAACAACAACAACAACAACAACAAATACTCTTTATTGCACACCTCACATAAGCACACATACAAAAGAAAAACAAAGAAACAGGGATACAGAGGTAGAACAAAAGGCGGTCTTATCGCTAAAGAGCGATCTCTTCCAGACAACCTTTGGGTAGTGGAGTAAGGAAGTATAAAACAGAGTAGTAGGTGGTGCATAAATTATTAAAATGAATAATAATAACCATCGAACTCAGACACCAATGGAAAGCCAAAACAGTGCACATAGTCCCCATAATTATATCCACAACAGGAGTAGTCCCTAAAACATTATGCAATAGTCTACAGACACTGCAAATTCCAGCCTACACGATAGACCCTACAAAAAGCTACAATCCTGAATACCTGCCGCTCAACTAGGAAATTCTTAACTTCATCTACTATATCCGAGAACACTACATACACACAGTAAGTATCATCATCATCATCATCTACCAAGTATCTACATACTGACCAAAGAATGACTCATTATGCTTGGCTCCGGCCCGCACAATGAGCAAATAAACAAATAATAATAATAATAAGATTATGAAAAACAACTCATCAAAATAAACTAATGTGGGTTGTGAAAACGTAAAGACGACTGACCTGTTTATTATATTTCAATATGTATGATGAGACTTCCGGAAGTTTTCTATTTAAAACTATTTATATTTGTGATCTTCGTACTAATTAGTGTTCATTAGTTTTCGATCTTCCAAGAATACACTAATAAGAAATCAATAATGCTTCAATACTTTATTTAGTTTATCCATCAAATGAATATATTATACAAGTATAAAGTGGCATATTTCTGAAAAGTCGCCGCTGGAGTCATAGGCATCCATAGGTTACACTGTTTGCTTATCGTCAGGCGTACAGATGTTTGTCTGCGACTGTCGTTCTAAAATGTGAAGATTCTAAAATAACAGTTCCCGGATTTTTGAGATAAATCTCAAATTTTACATACATATACAAAAACGTAAAATCTACTCTAACCAACTAAAACCACTCGTAGCGCTTCAACGTTACTTTGATGTAGCTCGTCGTAGCACGCTACAGGACATAAAACGTAAATACCGCCTATTATTAAGTTACGGAAAATTTCGTAACCGGTTAAATAATAGAAAATAATATTCAGGTATTAGAAACAATTTCGTTAGATGTCTGGATATAAAAGATAATTAAAAACGTGGGTGGATAGGATATAGGCGCTATGTCGAAAAAAACAAAATTTGGAGTAGGTTATTTTTGTTTGATTGCAGAACTTGCAGATACTGAGTAAGCTCGCTTCATCGTCGGCCTCATCTTTGCCCCCTGGCTAGATGCTGGCCAAGAGCAATCTCATTATTTATAAAAAAAAACTATAACTGAATAAGCAGGACATAACAGTCATGTTTAACTGTCGATGTCGTTATTTTATAAATTAAGGATTACTTTTAAATATACGCTTTTAATTAAAAACTGTTTCATTCATGTCAGTGATTTAAGTAAGGCAGAATTAGTGTAAAAAGCATGTTTAACTACCAGTGTGCGTGCGCTGTCGGTACACGCGTCAATTGTTTGCGCGAGTGCGTAGCGCGTGGCATGGGCGAATCGCGAGCCGCGACGGTAACCCGATCGTAACCCGGCTTGTTATCCTGGGCCTCTCAGGGACGAGGTAACTGACCTCGGTGCGGGGGGTTCGTGTCCGTTCTGTATGTAATACTATTATACTATTCTGTGTCAGAACGTAATATAGGATAACAGCACAATAACACTGTTCGGATTACGGATTAACACTGTTCTTGAAAAATACGTAGTCGTCATTACATAACACTTTACAGTACCTACCACCTACCTACATATTTATTCTTACAATATTTACTGCTACTTTGCTTGAATCTTCAGTATTGATAGCTTCAGGTAAGTGTAACTTTAATAACTTCGCGTGTTGAAGATTCACGTTCTTACAGACTTTAGACGTCTAGTTCTCGATAACTTTGATCGGCTGTAAATCAAAGTTCCTTAATCGTTCATAATTACGAGTAATTATTCAAACTGCTTAAAATGGGTTATGATATTGAGTGATTGGTTCATTAAGCGGCAAATATAGTGAAGAGGGTATTTTAATGGAAGATTAAGCTACTTAAATCCTTCGACGAATGAAGGACGATGAATCAGAATCAGAATCAGAAATTTTATTGATAAAATGTCATTTTACATGTCAACAAATCTATATGAATTAAAATTATGTTATATATTAAAATTAATCATTATTGATTTAATCGTATGGCGTATACACACATTGAATAATCATTAAGTTGAGTTCTAAAATGGATGGATGGAATATTGAAGTTGGCAATTGACAAAACTTTAAATTGAGTTTATCAGTGTTGATACTGTTTATAATGAGACTTCAAATCCAAGGTACGTGCTTATTTATTCTATTCCACAATTAAATTTTAATAAAATATGCTACAAAAGAGTTAATTTTCTACGACACCTACATTTAATTAAAAAAAATACGAGACCCCAATTTCGTTTATCAAATTATTTTGTTACATTATTTTTGTTCCATGTTAATTTGACGTAATTAGGAGTAACCAAGATCGAGTTTTCAATTATTTGATATACTCTTAGAGAAGAAGTACATAAAAAATCGTGTACTCGTACGAAGCCAAGAACAGGAATCGAACGATCTGCAACAATGATGGAGTTCTGTGCATCTAATATTTAATCTAACAGCCATATTTTCTAAACCAAATCTCTGTCCCCTTCAAGACAGCATTTATTACCGCAGCTTTGCAAAATTTGCTCTAAGAGGAATATTATTTAAAAACCTATAGACGTTAGCGTAATTTGTCCAAAATGCGCTCAGGGGAAGGGCTTGAATATCTTAAATGGCCGTGTCTTGGCCTGGCAATCCCGCTACAATCAGAGCTTATGCATAAATTTGAATTTTCAATTAAGGATACTTTGAAGAAAACTTTATTAAACATAAAGAGAAACCTTTGGTCTCTTAAGACGGAATACGTATTAAGGAACAGAAGAGGAGTGGAGTTGACCCTAAGTTCTTTAATTCTTCTTCAAGAAAATGTCTCTCATAGAAGTATCAAATTTTCAGTTTACATAACAACAGAAACAAGTTAAAAAATCATTCCTGATTGTGGTGAAACTCTTGGTTTTGTAAATTATTCCAAAACGTGCCCTATTTTTTGTACTAACAAAGAGCAATCTTCAGATCAGATGATACGACTCACACGGCCACTTTGAAAAAGAGCAATTAAAATTCATTTCACACATTCGCTTGCTTTTTATACAGGATTATATCAGACAATACTCCAGAATTTTGATTTACTAGATATATATCACACTAAGTACCTACCGATGCAAAAACAACACTGTCGGAAACACGGCAAATGCAACAGCTAATATATTTCTAAGTTACACATACTCTGTATAAATCCAACGTTATTTTAAACGCTCGTTTGCATAATGCCGACTCCACGGCCGTCCGTGTCTGCTCCACGGCTGCACCCCAAAACGCCTGAAAGGAGCGATCGCGAGATATCTTAAATGAGTTTCGTTATCTCCGGGAAGAGAAAATAGGATTAATAGTTAACAGAGATCGCTGCAGGCGCTAAACATCGGGCTTGAGCAGCACCTTGTTTCTTTCCTCTATATTTATCGCCTGATAAATTACGCTGCTACACTTTGTAGGTGCTTAGAGAATAATTGGTGGAGACTCGGATTAAAAAAAACACCGGCCAAAAGCGTGTCGGGCCACGCACAATCTAGGGTTCCGTAGTTATCCACCCGTTCCATTATGTGGACTAAAAAGTTCGCGAACTTATATTTGACAGAATTAACAACATTATCTAAGGTATCAATGGAAATTGTATGAAAATTTGCTTTTGCAAAGTTAATTTCTTAAGTTCGAATATTACTCTTCTAAAATGTCTACTTAGCTGTGATAGTTTTCCTTTTAAATTCATCGTACATTTATATACTATTAACATGACTTTTTTTCACATGCCTAGTAGCCACCGTTCAGCTGGCAGGGGTGGGGGGACACTTGACCATAACGATAATTATCACTTCAACGCTTAATATCACGCATACTAATTCTTGAATCATAAAATTCTTTTAGAAACCTTATAAATTTTTTGAAAGAGCTATCCAACGACACCCCACACGATGGGGTTTGCAAGAAAAAAAAATTGTACCACCACTTTAAATGTAGGGGAGGTACCCTAATTTTATTTTTTATATTTTATTCTGCCGTTTTGTCGGCGTCATCAATATGTATACTCATGCCAAATTACAGCTTTCTAGTACTAACGGTTACTGAGATAAACAGGGGACAGACGGACGGACGGACATGGCGAAACTATAAGGGTTCCTTTTTTTTTTTTAATTAAAAATGGGATCGCTCTTGGCCAGCATCCTTGTTTACTACGGAACCCTAAAAATGTTTGGGAGACAATAAAATTGTTGATTTTTTAGCACAATAATGGAAAAACAAAAAAGATATCTAATATTATTCTCGAAAGATTTGGCCTCGGTCTCGGGAGTCAGGTTTTGTTCTTTGACTGATTAATTTTGGACTTCGATTCCGCCGTGATTTTTCCTATTGTCATTTTATCCAAAGAATCATATTATTATTACCTATGTCTGCGTATGACTCATATGTATCTATATCCTCCTTATTATTTCATAATGATATTATTTTAAAAGCAAAGCACAACATGGGTACAGCATCTATTCTATATATTAAAACCCAGTTCAACTTGGACGAAATGTAAAACGCTGATACTTAAGTTTTCCAGACGACTTCAATAAACTATAATGTGTAAAGGTAAACTCCGTCTGTAATTTATGCCGCTTCGTGTCCGAAGTCGTAAGCAGAGCGTCAACAACGATACAAACTTCCCAGTTCTAAGGCTTTATGCAAAAGGACCCAAGTCTATAAAACGACCATAAAGGGTCGCTGTACAAAGAATGCAAAGTGAGCTATACCGTAAACTGGGCTAGCCTCTCTGCGGTGTCCTTTACGATAGATTTATATTCATGACACTATCTCCGACGCGTAAAATTTCGGGCAATGGCGATCCAGAAGCAGGCATATGTAATTTTGTTTGAATAAGTAAAGAGGGGAGGACAAAGGCTATTTGATCTCCCTTTCTGTCTTCGGGTAAGAATAAATAAAATAGCCTGAACTGTTTTATGTGATATTTCATAAATGGATTGTGAAGGATGTGTGTTATGGGATTATTGATTCCCCTCCGGAGGCGTGAGTAAGAATACAAACGCAATATATGACACATCTATAACAAAAACTAAAGTTAGAAACCTTTCAAATCTGGACGTTAACAAGCGTTCTTCTGAAATCACGTTGATGTCCACTACGTACCGAGCTATTGAATTGAAGTTAAATAATATACGGAGTAACCCGAGTCAATGCTATTGAAACAATATAGTTTCGAAACATGGGCCAATTTAAGATTCACGATTCGTATTTCAATTTCATTTTTAGAAACAAGACGATGGCATTAGCAATCAAGCATAAGGCTTCTATTTTAATTATAATTGTATATTTAAGCTGATTTACAACGTTGATCGTTGATATTTATTATTTTTTCAGTTTATTTTAAATGTTAATGCTAATATTTACTGTATGTAACTTTGACTTGTAAAAACATTTTTATTTTTTACCAATAAAAGTGAACTGAACTGAACTGAACTGCTTGCCTGATCATGAGCATAATTATACTCTAAGGAAAGTCACAAGCGCGTCACTGATTTTTTATTGTTTTGTGCATTCATTGCGTTGACAGCTAGAGAAAAACTGGATTTCTTTGATGGCTTTAAGGATCGCCAGGAAAACAACACCAGCATAATACGTAGCGTAGTGATATTATAATGGCAGCGAACTTCTGCAGCTGATTCCAAAAACATGAGCGAAATGACGTTCTCCTCTGCCGTGCTTCTTTCACAGTAAAAATAAACCTGGAATGTGAAATTTACAAGACAGATTGAACCATTTATGAAATTTTAAAAG
The DNA here is from genome assembly GCA_951800055.1 of Cenopis cana. Taxonomy (NCBI): domain Eukaryota; kingdom Metazoa; phylum Arthropoda; class Insecta; order Lepidoptera; family Tortricidae; genus Cenopis; species Cenopis cana. The sequence continues at coordinate 6,053,672 of OX637486.1, read as the reverse complement.
ATAACCCACGTGTCAGTCCGCATAGACTGAAATCGTTGGAATGCACGTTCGAAATGCGAGAATCAATATCGGGGATAATTTGCCAGTATTCGTGTGTTTATTGTACGAGAAGCCTTTTCCAGCAAACAGTTAATCATTCAACGTCAGCAACTATAATGTTTTACTTCGGACGGTAGCCAGAGCAAAGGCAAATAAAAAACGTTGAGCGTGAATTTCGCTTCCATAATTAGGGAGTTCGTTTGAGGATAAGTTGGTCGAATTAGTCTCATTTAACCTGAAGGTCGAAGGGTTAACGTCCACGTGGATGATAAAATATCTGACAGACGTTTTATTGGCATTTTTTTTTGAGTCTGAAATAAATGTTTTTTTTTTTTTTTTTTTTATCATATACATATATCCTATTTGAGGGATGTTTTATTCACAACGATAAATATCATACTAGTGCAGAGGGCTGACTAGGTACGTAACGCGTTTGAGTGTGCGTAAGGTACATCTCAATGATCCATTCTAAAAAAGAGGAGGAAGGAAGGGGGAGGAAGTTGAAGAAAGAAGGGGGTTATAATAGCCAACTAACGTAAGTTACACATGTTACATAATCAACTAGCAGGAGTCATGAATAATATGTGAAAAATATAAAGGGTCGGTGGATTGCTTTTTTTAAACCAATACAATAAATTTTTACCTACACACACACATATCATAAATCCTCTAATATGCGTTCGGAAACCGTAGAAAATGACTCTCACTTCAACATTCAATGAATTTATGGCAATTTCCTTATCTGTGGCTAAGGCTACAGCAGTAATATAATTTTTCATTTTAATCTCATATATGATGTTAAAATATTAAACGTCAAACAAAAATTTAAACGTCAAAGTTGACATGTCCCTATTCTAGTATCACTGAAAATTCAAATTCAGTCGATGCGAAATGTCAGCTCGATGTTTTTTTAGTATATATCGCACGAAATTGGAGCTAGAACGACATGATCACATCAGAATAGGGACTTTTTACTTTTTAAAATACCATTCAGGTATCGGTTGCCAGGTTCTGATTTCGATATTTCCGCAACCGTGCAAAAAAGTTTGTATTATAGTACATTACTTACCAAGGGCGATATAACAAAGAATGTGTCAGATCGGAGGTATTTTACGCCCGAGCCGAAGGCAAGGGCGATAAATATGCGATCTGAGGCTTTCTTTATTATCGCCCGTGGTAAGTACAAAATTTTATGTCACCCCCTGGCCAGGAAGTGGGTTTTTTCGCGCGCGGAGCGTGCGATAATGGCCACTTTATGGCCAGGTGTGACATATACACAATTATTGTATTTATTTACTACGGTTTCTGAACCCATCTTAGAGTAGTTATAATATGTGTGTAGATAAAGTAATGTATGCAACTGTACATAATATGTAGCAGTTGCATAAATTACTATTAACAAAAGTAAGTTCTTTATAGGTGGATCAATCTGATTTTATCAATTCGTCACTGACAACTTGATATCAGTTTCTAATTCGCAAAGATAAAAGACACGAAGAACGATAATGGGCAGTATTAAAATTTTAACTGGACACGTCATTATTTTATTTATCTCTACTTTCCGTTCTCTGTATTAAATTCATAATAATAAAGGCACCAAAGTGTTCTATCTTCTGTCTGTTTAGATGAATGGGAATACAATGTGAGCCAGTAGCGAAGCTCTTGGCAGTAGCGGGAATATTAACACTACATTTCACACCTTTAACATGGCACAAGCTTATAAAATGTATTGTTTGAAAAGTTAAACGCAATCCTAAAGGAACAAAATGCCATAAACGTTGAAGCTGAATTTAATTCGGACACTTTCATAAATATTTATAAGTGTACTGACTGAAAATATGTTTTATGTTAAAGCACAATAGCTCCCTACCAAGGCGAGCGTGTGACAGCCCTAGTCTGGGATACATAAACGAGGTGGATTTGAGACAAATGTATTGCATTTTATAGAATTTTTGATTGAATTTTAACGTGACTTGCTGCCTCGCACTCTTAGTTGCCCTGACAATATGTCCGTACGACCGCGCGCAATATGTACAAATTGTGCATTCATAGTGTAGGTATACAATGTACTCGCGCCTGTACCCAAGCATGCCAAATGCCACATCTTTACAAACCTCTATCAAATTCTAGTAACACTGATGACTGAATATAAATATAGTAAAAAATACCATTATAAATGTATTTGATGATTGTTTCAATAACCTAAAATAAACGAGATAACCTTTTTAGTTTCGGACATACAGTAATGTGTTGTTGATAATATTGATTCTATGCTGTGATGTTGCAATGAATGTGATGTTGATTCTATGAGATGTTTATATTAATACATACATAGAATCAATCAAATTAAAAAGAACTTGTACGGAAAAATGTACCTCATGGTCTGTGTGTCAATGTTTCTTAGCACACTACATATTCAACATTTGTAATTTGTATATGTGACTGTTTTTGTTATAAATAAAAAAAGAAAACCTAATTGTAAGGCGTAACGTCAGTTTCGCATTGACCCCCGGAAATGCATACGGAAAACAAAAAGAACTAAAAATAAGAACGTGTGTTAACATGATGTAAGTAGGAAAAGATAAACCAGAGACTATTCCTTTTCCTTTTTTTATCTGTACTTCGCGAGCAGAAATTTTTGCAATTTAGTTGTTATACTAGGTACGAGTATTTACTTACATTTTTTGAGCTTCTCAATTCAAACGTGTTTGAAAACACATAAAAAAATATATGTGGTTGGTTATGTTCGGTAAAGACAATTTCCATGCATAAGTATTTGTGTTCAATTTTGTTAGGATCGAATCAGTTTTCATGAATTTTTGAACTGAGAGTTTGTCTATGGAATGTATGAGTAGCAAAATAATCTAAAATTGATATATAAAGTTCGTTAAAAGGTTAGTCTCTGCCCTAGTCCGATGTCTGATCCGGTGCCTAAACTGTGCACGAAATGTGTACAAATCGCGGCCGCAGAATTAATGAAAATGACGCCGGCCACAATTTGCACGCTGCGAATGAAATCTCTCGAAATTGGTTAACCAGTAATTAATATTTTAAACATTACATTATTATCCAATGCTTCATTAACACTGAGGTGACATTTTATATTTTGATTTCGAAATTAGTTATGGCATAAAAATATACTTAGATACCTTCATCAAATAACTAGTCATCTGGTAATTTGTAATTCATTTTAAAGCGAATAGTGTTGGGTATCACTAGATCTTAATCGTTCACCGCGCATGTGTTTTCTTAGTAGCCTGGGATCTACCTTGAGGCTTGAATCAGGGTAATCTCCGTCATCACTTCAGACTATCTGCGTCCCATTACTGGGCATAACCTTTTTTATTAATATATTAACCGTTATAATTAGTTAAACAATCCTATATTTTCGGAAGATGTTTCAAAATCTACTTATTTGTCACCGCGTCTTTGTCTCATGGACCTTTCCGCTTCCTTGCCGTACGAACGTGACATGAGCGTAATCAAGTTACGTTGTCTTGCAGCAATTAGGAGACCTCCTTAGATGGTTTGGAGGAACTGAAATTCTGCCCTTTGTTTTGAACGCTTTCATCTAAATTAGAAGGTATTCGCCTGTTACACGCTCCACGTATCGGGAACGGCCGCAATTTCATTACTTATGGATGTTCTACTACTAGCTTCTGTAGCTATTGAAGTTACATGGGCGTGTTTCAGATGTCTGATAATTAAATGTAATGGTACCTTTTTGTGTTATTAACTGACATACAATTATTGCAGACTTTTTATTACTTCACTTAATAACATGTGTGCCTTGTACATATAATTAATTGAAATATTTGTTATATTTCACTGAATTGTTGAATTTATAGCAAGCTTCCGTGTGCGCTAAATTTATCTAACGTATATTAAGAACGAGCGGAGAACAAGAATCATTTCGTAGAAGTGTTTCTTTGATGGTTATTTAAGCGATTTCAATGCTAAATATATTTCTAACAGTATAGGTACTATTAAAACGTAAACTTTTTCAAAACCAAACATATAATTACCTTAGCCTTTCCCAGAAATTTCCTTCCCTCAACCTATTAAACGTAATAACATAAAACAAATTATTTACTAATTAAGTATTGATTTCATTTCCTAGGAACATTATTTGAATTTGCCATAATGTAATAAGAGCGAAGTATAAAACAACTTGTGCGTAAAGAGAAAATTGTCTTTCATCTTACGCCCTTTGCACGCACCTCGTAATAAACCTAATAGAATATAAAGCTCAGTATACAGGGTCGTAATTAGAGTAAGAGATTCCTCGACACTATGTAGACTCAAAGAACGCTTACAATACGTAATGTACTTAGCGATGTAGTGCCAGTATGCGTCATTACTCTGAGGCGTCAGTGCAGGAAAGAACAGAGGAGGTGTGAAGTTTTAAATACACTTCTTTTTATTCTAGCACAGAAATAGCTCCGCCACGGTTGTAAGTGCGAGGTGTTTCGATGTCATGACTTATGAGCGTTTAAATTGTCGTTTATATTACAGAGCAGGTCAAATGCGCCATGTGCTTGTACTATTGATGATCATGTACACAGCACTGTGCAAAGGCCTCCCCCCCTTTTCCATTGCTCCCGATTCTCAGTCCAGTCACTGGCCATTCTTTTCAAAAGAAGTCTAGCTCGTCTCGCCTTCCACCTATATAAATACAAATAAATATTTAAAAAATATATATATTAGACGACAATTTTGCACAAATCCAACTAACCCCATTGTAAGCTCAATAAGGCTTGTCTTATGGGTAGGGGGCCTAAACGACGATATATTTAATAGATATAAATACGTAGAAAACAAACATTCGTGCTCATCACACAAATAATTGCTCTGACCGGGATTCGAGCCCGGGACCGTCAGAATCGTAGGCAATGTCACTAACCACCACGCTAAACCGGTCGTCAATATACATTTCTAACTAGACAGTGACGTCTCCACGCTCCAGAACAGAGTACCCCTCATAGATAAAGCACATCGGTATGAATGGAAGAGAGCCGCAACCGCCGAGAGCGGGCACTCTGGACTAAGCGGTCTTAATTTTCCCAAAGTAATAATTAAGAGTGAAAGCTCGTGCCTCGTAGGGGCCCAACTCAACTCCACTGGAGTACTCGTACTAAATTTTTAAATAAGCTTAAGTACAAAGTCCGATACGTTTAAATTTAATTATATTAATTATTAAATGGTACTCCAACTTTGGCGACTGCTGAAAGGAAGGCGTAACGTAATTGGCTAAACGCGATGCTTTAATTTTATGGGTGCGTTTTTAGATTTACATTTATATAGTGCGCGCCATCCACGACGACGCGCCCCTCCACAGCGAATCTCATAAGTACTAATCTGTGCGCAGTTGTACGGCTTGGGCTGTGGAGGGGCGCGTCGTCGTGGATGGCGCGCACTAGATTACCTATTACGAAAATAATCATTTTCACTGATTTTAAATTGACATAATTTACAAAAAGAGAGGTTAAGTACAAAAGTGAACTTATCCCTTAAAGGGATCTCTTCCAGACAACCTTAGAGTAGACGAGAGTAAAAGTGAGCGAGTGTTTTTGCCTGAGAGAGAGCATCAACATGATACTTGATCGTAAGTATTTGGTTTCGCTTCCCTTTTGGCCTTTTAGCTTTTGGGACTAGGTATAAAAATGTCTAGAAAAACTTACATAAATAAAGATTACAAAGATTTATACCTAAGGTCGAGGAATAAAAATATCAAGATAGAATTTAGTCGAAGTATTGAAATGACTCATTGCACTCTGCCTTAAAATTGACGGTAGGTACTTTTATAAAGTTTGGCCTTCGGGCATCTGTGGCCATTGTACATCCATCACCTATATAATAGTAGGACTTTCTTAGAATTACATGTCTGGACATTTTCATTTTCAAATAATAGTCAGTTGGTCTTTTAGCTACATCTCGACATTTTTATTTTTTGTAAATTATAATTTTCGACCTTTTTATTTCATAAACTAATAAACGTTGTGTTTGGCGAACGTTATAAGTTAATATTAATATTAATGTAAAAATGTAACTAATAGTTTTCGTAAGTAGATATTTTTTACACATAATTAATTTTTTATGATATAGGTACATTATTTAGATATTTTACCTCTGTCATTACATGTGTCCTATAAACGTAAATTGCCTATAATGAATAAGGTTTTGTAACTCTTTTAAATAAGAGTAATAAAGCTATATTATAAAGTATTAGTCTGCTTAATTGAACTTGGCAAAACGCGGTCAACTGTTGAACTCTTACGTTGCCTGCTCTTATAATTAAGTCAAAATTAAGACAGTCACTTAAGGTGAAATAGACGGACAGCCGGCCGGCCTGGCAAATTATTAAATGATTCTCTGACATTTTAAAACTTCGGGAAACAACTTCGTATTATCTTGTACTTAAAATAATTTCAATTTATAAGCAGGTCTGTTCCTGATTCGTTATCAAAAACTTCCTTATTCTCGGGTAACTTGATATGCAGCTGTTTTTGAAAACTTCTATTTACGTTATCCTCCAGTCAGCATCAAAAATGTATACACTTTTTCAACCTATAATTTACCAAGTATATTTTTTGACGTTGTATTTTATTATTGTTATCAGAATGACATTGTACCTACTTTATTTAATATTTTCATTCTCGACATCAATTTTTGCTAGAAAATTAAAAAAAAAAAATTTTTGCTATATTATTCTGACATTGAAATAATTTACGACATTGTTGTTAATTAATTTTTATTTTATACTACATGTAGGTAGGTAAGATGTATCTATTATTTTCCTAATTTAATTAATTATTGTAATTATGTAATGATGAGTTGTATTATCGATAAACGATTATAATGTTAAAAACAAAGCATTTTTTTAAAATAATCTGTTAAATTGAAATTAAACAGTTACTGCATAATACAAAATTTACTTGCCACATTTGTTATTTAGAAAAGTGTCATTATTCCCCTCTAATGTGGGATCATAAGTCCAATGGACAAAGGAGTACTTTTCTTCCTTCGTTTAAGGGCAAAAATGACTTATTTCGTCATAGAAGGTGTGAATATAACCCAATTTGTGTGTAGTTTTTAGCTGTGTTTTGTGTACAATAAAGTAATTACATACATACATTAGAGCAGTAGATACGTGACACTCGGTAGCAAAATGATTTGTAAGATTTCATATTTTTTTAGCAGCGGGCCTCATTTGCGGTGTCAAAAGCAGTACGTGTCACACGGTAGCAAAATTATGTCCGTCTTGGGCGTAAACACTTGAATTATCCTCTACGCTCAAAATTATAGGTACTTTAGAATCCTTCGCTACGGATTCTATTATAGAATTATAATTAGAATTATTAATGTTACGCTATGACGTATCTTATAAACTGAGTCTGTAGGGAAGGAGTTTAAAATAAGAATAAACTGACAACTCCTTCTTGTAAAAACGGGACAAAGTTGATCTTCCATAATATACAGGGTGACCAATAAACCCCAGCAAAAGGATCAAATGAAATCCCCGCCGACGGCTGTGGCCGGGTAATTAATTATAATTAGCCCGCTATCATTCCGCGAATTAACCGCTTGATTTCTTTGAATATTTTCTCTTACACTGAATACAGAGAAACAGTAGGTCAACATTTTGGCGAGATAGTGCGTGGCCTCTTTGAACAATGAGTAGTTCCATTGAGTAATGTGCCGGAGGCATTTGATTTGAATTTCTACGGTTATTTTCACCCAAGTTTCTTCGTTTTCCTGGGGTATTACAGGATAAAAATACTGTATTATTAACAATTATTTCCTTAATTTATCACGTTCCAAAGATAGCACGCGACAAATTTTCCTGTTTCAAGATTGTTTTCCTACAAATCGCGTGACGGATGACTCACGTTTTCTTTAATAGGTATAAAATTTAATATAAATTCTTTAATATAAAAAAAAACTGAGTATTTTATTTCCATGTTATATAGCAAAGAAACAAGTATGCGCACCACAATATATGGAAATTTGATTGCTAAACAATACATTTTTAGTAAGAATAGTACATTATTGCCGTGGCCGGGAAGGACGCAATTGCAGGCTAAGTATTTGTTTAATTATAATACGTAGCCCGCAATTGCCATTCCGGTCGAGGCTAACATAGTGCTTTTCACAAAAATGGGGGAAATAAGAAGAAGAAAATTTGAATTAGGATTTGATAAACATAACCTTAAAACGTCAAAAGCTTCATTTCATTTTTTTATTCCATAATTGACTGTGTAATATATTTTTATTCAGTGAACGAATATAAACATGGAAGCAGCCTCTGAGAACTTTGGCGTTGAATTTATCGGGACACTTAGCACACAAACACAAATACACACACATTTAAATACGACGTTACGTATATACAGAGATATAATACGAAAACGATAACAAAATAATAGTTATCTCTTTTACACTAATTGTAAACACTTGCGCGTGACTGAAATGGTTGTATAGACAATAACTGCCAATCAGCAACTTAATCCGCCAATGAGCTTCTTGCTGCAGGCGCTAGCAGCAGGCCGTACGCCACGGATCTGTGCCGTCACGAATTATATTTGATAGATGTCAATGAGAATTCATGGATAGGTTCATGCAACAGATGTTAGACAGTCAAATAATTAATCAATATTTTAATTTTCGGCACGTTGAAAGAAAACAAAATAAATAGGTTAACAGTATTGTAATAAAATTGCTGATTAATTTGTATTATTTATACTTTTACACTCCGTTTTTTCGACCGTTTGTCTATATTATAATAATACATTATTAATAAATTAATAATAAATCCATATCTCAACCACTTCCAGACATCTGACTGAGTTATTCCACGGGATAAAGCTATATTATGTCCTTCCTAGGGTCTCGAATATCTCCATACCAACATTTATCACAATCGGTTCAGCTGTCTAAGCGTGAAGAGGTAGGTAATAGATAGTGAAACAGAGTACTTTCGCATTTATAATAATTAGTATGGATGTGTACAGCCGGGCAGTGCGTACCCATTTACTTATGTTCACGTACAGTCAGCAACGTTTACGTCGATGCAAATAGAGGGGCTAAAATATATCTGAATACACCTTTACGTATGAGTGGCAGAGGAAGTAGATTGCACAGGGATATGTGCGACATTACAGGGTCGGTGAAATAAAATATTGTCTATTACTATTATTATTATTTTTTCAATTTAACAATTGTTTAATACAATAAAGGGGTCCGCCAGTCTCTTGTCGCTTGTCGTTTGGCCGCATTCGTTATTACCTAAATATTCCTTGCGCGTTCTTAATATTAAGTGCTATGACTCTCCCATTTCTCCTTCTACTTTGTGCTTGACTCTTATGTGCTTGTGCTAATTATAAGTGCTTGAAATACTTGAAACATTTAGTGCACAAAGGACTGGGTTGTGGGTTGTTTACATTCTGCATCGCCGTGTACCTATTCCCTTAAGTAAGTGCGTGAATTAAGACCTTACACAATCTAGCCACAAATACTTTGATGCATTCCATAAAAAATGTACTTACTTCATTTGGCATAATATCATCCCTATACAAAATATTGATCATAATATTTTTTTAAGGTTTTACTAACGTTATCGATTTACTTACACGTGGAAAGTGATTCCCTTGTCTTTGTTACGATCCCTATGATTCCTGCACCACTTCACAACATATGAAGGCATCTTAAATTGTAAAAATCCTTGATTTTTCATTGCGTTTCGACATCCGCCATTCACTGCGATGACAGTTGAACTAAATTCGTGCCGGGCCTAGTTATTAAGGACCTGCCCCACTGGGGTTAGTTTGCGTTGCGTCAAAATTTAGCAGGCAGAATGCTTCTATGTTTATATTCGTTCACTGTTTTTATTATTGTAATTTTCTGAATAAAAAAAGAGAAAAATAAAAGAAAAGGAAATAAAAAGAAGGTAATGGTCATGTCATATTAGAGAGTAAAGGAGATACCAGAGGACACAAACGGCTGGCGTTTGTTCCACCGACAAGAGTAGTAAACTCTTAAATAGAAGAAGAAGAAGAATATTGTAATATTAATAATATTATTGACAATGTTGGTTATCATATCGTATATTATCATGCTTTCCCGACATTTTTTTAACAGAATCGCAAGTGTATCTATCCGCCGAAGAACGCAAATTATTCGAGACACATACAAAAACGTCGCGTTTCCAACAGTAAAATACGAGTTGAATTGGCTGAATACGACCTGTGCCGTCTTTTTAGGGTTTTTATGCCTATTTCTACTTTTTTAAAGTTTAAAACTCGACTAATAAAGGCATTTGTATGTGACATTCCAGGCGGCCTTAATTTTTTTTAATTTAGATCTGGGGCCCGATTTTTGAGTGTCGAACGCTCGACTTTTCACTCGACATCTGTCAAATCATCATAGCTTTTTGACAGATCTCGAGTAAAAATCGAGTGTTCGACACTCAAAAATCGGCCCCTGACCTTAAACTATATATTTTTTCTTCCAATATGTAGCGAGTAACGTTCAGTTTGCGAGCCACTTTTGAGAAAACATCTGATCGCTGAGCTTGTCTGCTGCCTCTTGTCAGATACGACTTTTGCTCTACTCTAATTAGCGCACTGATTGTAGATAGCAGACTCAGGGTGCTCGGCCGAGTCGCCAACTCGGGTCGTGGCCGTTTTGTTTTATGTCGAAAATTTGTTCTGAACACCCATACGATTTAATTTTAGATGGTAATTACGGTTTTAAAAATTAAAGACGCGGTTATATTCATATTATACAGGTAGTACCTATTTGTGGGGTAGGTGTAGGTACTTTTCTTGATCAATTTTTATGATGGGCTTATAAGAGGGCATATTAAGAGGGCAAAAGTCTTAAAAGGGAAATAGAGCTCTGCTTTTGATCTTATTGTATCAATGTAAATCTATTTGATATGACAGTCAGATTACTCAATGTGAGGCCGCTACACACTTCCCGATGCGTGTTCGCGTTGTGTATTCGCCTCCCTTTCTTTTACAAAATTAAAGCAAGAGATGGAGCATGAATATTTGCACAAATACGGCGAAGTGGGGTGCTAGCATTACGATTTGTGAAAAGCAAAGATGAATTGCAGTGAATGTAACAAAATAAGGTTTTAATATGAAGTTCACAATTGACGAAAATATAGTACATATAAAAATTAAAATACATTGTTTCCATGAAATTTTAAAATATAAAATATTCCACGAAAGATATCAGAACGTACCTTAATGACGTTATGATTACTGTTAATTTCAGCCTCAATTGAGTTATTCATGCTGAATAAAACGGCCAGTGAGACTCAATGAACCGTGCCTTTCTGTATATGATTTATTTCAAAGTTCATGCACTGACAATAAGTAGACCTTATCTCGTTCCAGTAAGGTCCACAAATAGTTTTGAAGGTGCCTAGTTGCTTTTGTACGGTCCGACTGGACAACTCCAACCAAATGAGTGTACACAAATTCAAATTCAAATAATTTATTTCAGAACATTATTTCCATAATACATGTTTTTACAATCAATAAAATAAGTAAAATGAGTATATATTAGTAACAATAATTTAGTTTATTATTATTTATTTACTATGATGTAGAGCTGTATCCACCGCCGCAGTACACAGCTACACAGCTACATTCAAACAAAATTGAGATAATATTTTCGGTATTTAAATGTATTGTTCTAGGTTTGCAATCGCTTCGTCATTTGTTTGCTTTCACGGTTCACGGTAACTCGCATATTTTGCTTTAAATACCTAGCAATGGAGTCATTTAGTATGAAATCAATGGTTATCGCATTCACTGCGACCAACGCATATATGCGTTTCCGTTACTTTCACCCAGTGCCTTGAACGCACAGACGCGTTCATAATATTTAGTGACTTTCACCCTGTGCCTTAGTGCCTTAGACTTAGAATAGACGGTTGAACTCACATGTGCGTTTGGGGCACACAGCAAAGTGCGGCACCTGACGAATGTCCAGCAAAAGAGGGTGGCAGTGAATGCGTTATACCGACGATAGTAGCGATAGTTGAAATATAAAATCTCTCATACGTAGTCAGTCAACTTTCTCATACGTTGCAGTTTTGAATTGTGGAAAACTGGAAAGGGGAACGCAGCTCCGCCCCGCGATATCTTGATTCAATTATCATAGAAAGTTATGCTTACAACGATTCGTTTTCGGAAGTGTAAATCAGGTGTAAATACTGAAAACAATAATGTCTAGTCGTAATAAATACTTACTGAACGTAACTTGAATCTAGTGATCTATGTAATATTTGATATACAAAATGGCGTTTGGCTTACGATCATCATACATGATTGGCGACCATCGGTCTAAACACAAATCTGCCCGATTCAGGCGGAGCCAACGACGCAAGCCGAGTCAATTAATAGACGTTGCGTGTATCGAAGGACTCCCAATAAGTGCGGGCTAGCAATATATTAATCCACTGCTAATGTGGTTTCCTTAGCCTCTGGTGGCATTTAGACAGTAAACTCGGCTGTATTGATGACTTCGCTTTATCTACGTCGCTCGGTTAGGACTTTGAACGGGATCTAGTGCGTGAGCTGGGCGTGAAGTTTCTTGGGTCATCAATTAAGAGCTATTAGGTACAACTATATGTAACTGTATGTACTGTTCGTAAGTATTGACTTTTGCAGCGATTTACTGTAGTCAGTTACAAGTCATCCAAAAACGAATCGGGTCTATTCGCCGATTAGTACATCCATACAACTATTAAGTGTTGAGTTTCGAATGTTTATTAACAAATTTAAGGCTGATTCGCATTAATATTTATATTTCACTTAATATCAAAAAATTTAAACTATAATATTAATTCTAACACGCAAAATAACACTAGGGCTCGCATTCACAATTTAAAAAATCAACTTATGTATATAGATCATTACGGATTATATCAACGATGTGTCAATTGACAGATGGAACAACCTCTGTCACTTGACATATCGTTGATAAATTTTACGCGTCAAAATCGCATAATAATAAATCGTACCAGTCAATAATTACCTAAAAAGGGTGGAAAAACCGAGATAATTGAAGGTATGCTATAATAGTAACGCGAGAATACTAGGAATTTAGTACCAAATTGGGTGGTGGATATGGCGAGATTGAAAAATAATATTTACCCTGTCATGACGTGTCAGGTATATCGTTTAGACACGTTAACTGTTATCTGGAAAATTAACTGTACAAAAATGACACAAATTCGTGTCACCGGCACTAAATGTGTTTAACAGTCGATGTGACAGCCACGTTGTGAGAAGGTTGTATCTGATCACTTCCAAATCCTCTATCTTAGCCTATCAATTGTACTAGTTATAAACAGAGTATCACGTAAGTTCAACGACTAAGGTAAAGTTGCGTTCAGCTCCCGACACATTCGGTTTGAGAACAGCCGACCACGCTAGGAATTACTGCTAAAGGGTTCGCGGCCTTAATTCTATGGAGATTCAAGTGTAATTTTGTGGTCGGTATATAAATCACCTTGTTACTTCTGTAGGTGGGTTTGTAGACGAGACCCTTAGGGTAGATTTATTTAATCACGGACTGTAGCTATTACGTTGCTGAAATTGAACGCCACGGACTAGATGGATGAACGCAGTGGTCATCCTGAGATAAACATCGGAGCCGTAAACACTTGTGTGGTACAAGATGTACTCTGAATAATATCCGCAGCACATAATTTCATGAGCAAATTTAGATAGTTAACCAAGTAAGTGGTCCTTGGAATGGAACTTTAACATAAAATCAATGGGTTGCACTCCTAGTGGTAGCCGTACGATTAAAAAAACCGCAAATCGATGTACAGTTTAGCCGTTTGGCACACGCATACTAGAGGTCAAAACAAAATTTTTGACCCGCAGTTCCTAAAAAAAATTCCCTTAGGGGGGGAGAGCCGAGACATTCTTTTTTTTGTATGAAAAAAACAATTTTTTTTTTCAGAAACCTATCGTGTGTAGTATCATATGAAAGAGCTTTCTGAGGCGATTCTGAAAATATACATAAAAATTGCATTTCATAAAAATCGCGAATCCGCCTTGGTAGTAGTGCACTTTGAGCGAACATAAAATTGAAACAATACCTATTTCTGGTTATCTGTTTGATTTGAGGTTATGATATAATAGTTACCTATCCCCCTTTTAAATATCGTTTCGTGTTTACTAAGAAAGTATATTGTTTTTCGTACATTATAATAAAATGACCAACAGCCATTGTCTGTGCGTGATTTTTATTGCGAGATCATTATCTCCCCAATTTGTGGCGTTAAACAACGGGTAGTTTGTATTCTGAGTAGTGGCAACACCGAACTAACCTAATCTGTGGTCAATATAGCGACAGAGGCCGTTATTTTCGTCAGTTCGATGACGCAGTGCTTCGGAGTGAAATGGGTCACTTTTTTTGCGGAGCACATTTTTTGAGATTTCAATGTAAGTGTTGAATTAATATCTGTTATTGTTCTTGCGGCATATTAAGTAAGGTGAGCGTGATCTTTCAAGGTTAAATTCACTTCAAAACATAGTCAATTTACTGAGTAATTGTCGATTTTATTTGCGCTATGTCGCGCAACGGTCGCGCAAATGTCGCGCAAGGATCGCGCAGGTGTCGCGCAACGATCACGCAAAATGGATGCGTTATCGTTTTGCGTCAATCTGCGCGACCATCTCGGAGAATATTTTGCGCGACCGACTCGTAGTAAAGTGGCAAAATCTACGGCCTGACCCAAATGGCTAAACTGTACATCGATTTGCGGTTTTTCTTTGAAATTGGGCCTGTACGGCTACCACTATCCGGGAGTGCGGCAGTAGTAAAAACTAAATGACATGATAAAATTTCACTTTTACGTACCGTCAGATTATAAATCGATAGACTTATAATCTTACCAGCGAGATTGTAAACTGTCGAAACATTGTAATCTACCGAAAAAGCAACTGAATCCGGCACTGTATAGGAAGTATTCGACGTACGGTACGGCACTAATAACTGAAAACGATTTTAGACTAGGTAGGTATTTACTATATTTATATCTGAGTATTGGTAAGAGTATTTTATTTTTCTAACTCCATTTTAATCCTCACTATCTAAACATAGCTCACGTCAACTCCAAAACCACTTCATATAGACATTCGAAATTCAAATTAAGGCCCGAATCCAGTGCCACAGCGACCCCACTAACAGGTGCATGTGTGTGGAACTAATGCGGACGGGGCCCGCCACGTGCTCGGCCCGATATCGTGTCGTCGGCGAAAAACATTTGTGTGGCTGGTAATGGGGGTTGCCATCGTAATTTATTAGCACGCTAATTCAAACGTAGATAGTAGGTACAGGTTCTGCAAGGTACTTGCGTAAAAGTGTGATCATCATCCTCCTAGCGTTTCCCCGATTGTGCCCTAAGGAGTCCGGGGTCCGCTTTAAGGCGAGGCCAGTTCATAAATGGGCCATTTTAAGGAAAGTTGTACACTCGACTTTTTTTTATTTGGATAAAATCGGGTTTTTTCTACTCAGAAACGAAAGCACTGTCGAACCTAATGGGAGAAAAAGGTGCCCCAAAATTTTCATACAATTTCCAGTTTTTCCGTTCCGTTACCACCATACAAGCATTACAAGCTTAGTATGAGAACGGCAACGGAATGGAATAAAAAAATCTCGGGACACTTTTTTTCCCCTATAGCATTCGAAAGTGCTTTAGTAGAGTGTACAACTTTCCGTAAAATGGCTCAAATCGACGAAAATATTAAAGTTTGAGGAAATAATGTAGAATTACAAAAATTACTGTAAATTGAAAAAGAAAGAAAATAACAAAATAACTGAACAAAATATTGAAAAATGCTTTGGTAACTTTGTGAAAAAATCCTAAATATCATCGTAAAAATAAACTTTTATGCTGATTACTTCGTAATTGTCAAAGGCAGTGATATGTTTTTTTTTTCAAAAAGGGTAGCTTTATTGTTCTAACAAAATAAACGGATAGATTTTTGAAAAATTATCCAGGATTCCGTTGAAGGAGGAAGGAGGAATGGTTAATTGTAAACTCACGCGTGTTAGAGCGGGAAGTTTTCAGTGGGACTGCCTGGCCTTTAACATCTAATCCCGAAATTTCAAAAAAGTTCAAATATTTATTCGTGATAAAAAGGACAAACACAATATACTATAAAACCGTGTCACGAAGTGGACCCAACTCAGCATAATGCCGGCAATTTGGCGTAGGAACTAGTTTTACGAAATTAACTGCCATCTGACCTTTCCACCTAGAGGGAAAACTAGACCTTGTTGCGATCAGATCACTTTTCGTACTAGTTAGTCAGGGTTAGAACCTGCGACCTGCGGTGCGATTACGGAACGTTTTCGAACGTTATTACGATAGATCTAAATGTCAAATCCCATACTAAAAAAAGTTACATGATTACCCCGCTGCAGATTGAAAATCGCTTGCCTGCAAGCTCAGCTATACTGTTAACCAATTTGATTTCCGGGCCGCTTCGTACTTTGTCATAGTGACAAGGTACGAAGTGGCCTAGAAATCAAATTGGTTGAAAGTACAGTGGCTCTCGTGTGTAAACGTTTTATTTCATACTTTAAAGTATTTTTTCCGATAATGTGTTCTTCTGCATGTACAAATAAAAAATAATAGGATTTTTACTGTTTATGTGTGATGTGGTTATAATTGCTGTAAGGAAATAAGGTGTAAGGCCGACATAAAAAGTTTCACAGTTTGGGCACTGTCATGTTTAGATTTTAAGCTCACATTGTCATTTACATTAGAATTACAACTAATAAAAACACACATACACAAATAATAATACATGGTAAATATTCCGTTATTAATCGCAATTCTACTGTCATGTCTAGTGTTTAAGTTTAGTTCATACATAATAATAAAATTAATAACACATAGTACCTAACATTAGCCAATATGAGCGCGATCTCGCCAACAAACTGTTATCGCAGTTTGGCGAGCAACATAAATTTGTTACTGTAGTTATGTACTTTCGATTAATAAATAAATAAAAAAAATAGTATTCGTGTGATATACTTAGATTACTTAGCCAGAAGCAAAAAATAAAAAGGATTAAATATTGTTTCTAGACAATGCGCCTAAAACTTATACACTTTTAAAATAACGACCAATGTATCTTTCTAATTAATTTTGATACATAATTATCTGAAGTATATGTAACCACATGTAATAGTAAATAAGCAGCAAAATATGCAAAGGATTTATGTTAAATTAAAATAAAAATCTCCGATCGGCTGCGGTGCAAAATCGCCCCAGCACGCTCGGTTGGAGCCGAAAGCAGCATACGTTTTCACAACGAAAGCTTTTTATCTCTAAAGCCGTCAATAATGATGCTAGGGCCACCGCCACACTTTCATTAAGTTTCCTAGTCCACAAACGACCTGAACCCACAACCCTACAGCGCGATGGAAATGGCACATCACTTTTCCAGTGTACGGGAAAAGGATGCAAGACAATCGCACGTTCCCTCACTTGATCCTATTTATCATGCGCACAGACTTATTAAAGCGACCGACACGCGTGTTGTTGCTTTAAAGTAAAACTTTAGAGTGGATACGGAAAACTTGGGAGTCGCGCGAGTAAGTAATTGAATTACTCTGAAAACGATGGCAAAAACCCTTCATTTTCCAAGAATATTGTACAATCTACATTGACATTCAACCTACGCACATGAGTGATGTACGCCTACCTAATCACTAGAAATACCGCGTCAACAGAGCTGAATAGTTACGCTTAGCTAAATTAGCTCACAATACTTATCTAGATGTATTTCATACATAAATAATTTGTTTACCCAGATTATAAGTAGAACAAATATTATCGTACAATGGAGATTAACGTAACAAAGGCATCTCGATGCCCTCCAATGTCCGACAGATTGCGATATCCATTCATATGTAGATGGCAACAAAAAATCCAATAAACAAGACACAGGGCACTTACATCTCCCCTCCCCATCATTATTGAAAAGAATGTTAACAGAACAGTCGGCTTATCCTAGGGTCGTTTTACCAAAAGAGTTAGTCTAACGAACTGGCACCCTACCCGGTTCTCGTTACGCATGACACTTCAATTCGGCTTAAATTTAGTTAGGAATTTAAATGTGCCGATAGTAGATGTCGCGTTTTCTGATGGGGCAATTTCGTTTTCAGATCGGACAAGCGAACCAATTCGTGAGTAACGAAGTTTTCGCGCTGTTTTAAAGGGTTTCTAAAATATGTATTCGTGAATCCTGTACATAAAAAAATCCGACGAATAGAGAACTTCCTCCTCTTTTTCAAATCGGAAAAAATGCGGATACGGAAGGTAAAATTAGTCTACGCGCTACGCCGCCGCGAGAAAGCGGGAGACGAGGCCCACCACATATTACCTATAAGCGCCCGCGCCGCGGCATCGATCTCTTTTTCCGCCGATCTCCACCGCCGCGCTCGCACCTTCAACCGAATCGTACAGTCAAGGGCATACATATTTATACACTTTTGGACCTTATTTCAATGCAATAAGGTGAAAAGGTGTATACATATTGGTGCCCTTGACTGTACTCGAATAATTTTATTTATTAATAAACATATGTATGTAATTATAAAGTTTTTATTTCATTGAGGAATCCCGAAGGCTCCCACAAAATTGGTCCTTTGAACCGGATTCTTCACTGTATTCTTATCCACTATCGTCCAACGATACGAAAACCTTTGAAGCAATGGCGTATTTAATTCCAACGATAAATGCTCATCTGCAGGAACGCGAGGTATCCACATATTAGCCGCGCTTCCGCGCCGCTTAGCAGGACTTCACAGAGGTGGGATTCATATTGGCGATCTGTTCTCTAACAGAAAAACGCACTAACTCTGAGAGTCTAGATGTTCAGTTGTTTCGTTTGTCTTCACTAGCGATGTGTTTGTTTTGTTTCAATTTATTTATCAAGTCTGCTCAGTGAGCCGAAGCTAACGCAGTAATGCGTTAGCAATGTGCATCTGCGCTACTAATGAGGAGTTAGACGTATTTTTACGTTACGTTGGCTGAGCCGCGCTTTATTAGTAATTAGCGAGGGTAACATCAAAGGTTCATCAAAATATAAGTAATTTTGAGTTTACTAATTTAATTATCTGTCTTTATTTCGTCTTAGGTGACTTCCTGACTTGGCGGGGCGGGATCGATATGTGACATTTTCTTCTTTGACGTGAAATTACTGTCGCCGCAAAGATTCCCACTTGACGGAATACTGTCAGTATTACTTTTGCGCAGTAGTAATATCATGCGCAGAAGCGGAGCAGTACTGCCTTCGCATCGTCCCGCTACCGCGCATCCGCGCCAGTCAGGAAGCACTCACTTAAATGTAGGGGCGCAGTAAAAAGTAGTACTGAATTGACTGACAGTTGACACTGACATTTGACAGTTTTCTCGACAAATCAGGAAGTCGCCTTAATTTCGAAATGTATAACTAAATTTTCATTAAAAATCACATGTATAACACGTATACATATATATAATACATATGGATAATAATTAATGTAATGATTAATAGTCAGGAAGGCATGTACGCAATACGCTATTTGTCAATTTTTTTTTATAATGCCAATTGAACCAGTTTTTAGAGACCATCAAATGTCTGTATTGGACCAACAACATTTAGAGCACAATAAAGGGCTAAAATTAGGGACAAACCTAGCTCGACGCTAGCGGGTCTCAAAAAGGCTCCTACAAATTGGCCCTGGCAAATGACGTCACTTGCACCGCATTCGACCAACCGTTGTATGGGAAAATTAGTATTTTGCTGTTTTAGTCGTAAAATAATGCGTACATAGTTGCTATACAATTTATTTTTTATTTTTACATAAGCATTCTATTGATACCTTTTATTTGAATTTTGGACGGTAAAAAAAATTACATAATTTTCTGAGTTTTTGATGATTCATATCTTTTTATGATTTTGGTAAAATTTTATAATTTACGATTTATTGTGATATTTTGATGGCTAACTATCCAAAAAGAGACACTGCGTTATAAATTTTAATATGTGTCAAATACCGTATTTCCTTTCCTTTGACTTGCATGACTTCTTAGTCATGCAATGAAGAAATATTTTCACATGCCTCGGGGTCAAATATATTAAGGGTCAACAATGTATATTTTAAATAACATCAACTGTTACCATTTATTATATTCCTGTGAATAAACTTTCATTCATTCATATAAACTATGAGTTCATTCATTAAGGATCAAAAACATAAGCTACACAAAATAATTAATATATAAAATTGACTTTAGTGTGTTTTCCTGCCTGCGTTTACTCTCAGAGTTTATTATACAACTTTTAAAGCCCTAACGAGGAACTCGTGTTTATCTAAAATTTTATTTTTTGTTTTACTAGATAATATACTAACGGATTTATATAAACCCACTTTAAAGTTTAAAGTTAAGGCAACAAACATTTATGGGCATCATTACGATCGCCCCAAGTTTTTGATTGCCTGAACGTTTTATAAAACTATAATTTTGCGACATTAATTTACGATGCCAGCTAAATAAATGTCCATTTAATTTTGTGTCAACAACGACGCATTGTCGGCGAACATAATATAAATGACACAATCACGAATCGCGCGTGCCATTTCACTAAAAGCGTTGAAAGTGAGCGAGAGAGTGATTAATCGGGTTTTCATTAGCTCTGCATCAAAATGACATAGTTATGAATCGCCAGTTCAATCAACTCGGTTTCAATAACAATTTTTCATTCTCGACACACTAATTAAGTGCTTTTCATAAATATTCCGATGAAATTGCAACGTCAAATATGCAGTTTTAAACCTTATATCTCTGGGGATAAGTCTCATAGCTTGTTCAGATTACGATCGAGTAATAACTGACTTGAAAGCGACATCCTTAGTAACAAGTGTAAAATATTTTCCCCAATCGTTGTACCTGGCACCCCCTAGGGATATTTCAAGGGTGAATAAGCTTGCATAATGGCAAAGGGTACAATATTTTAAATTTCAATCGCTGCGAGCGGTCCGGCGTGGGGTGGAGGAACAAAGATTTCACTCGGTGACTTTTGTCGATACCGTAATGACTAATGACTGCAACTCGGAATTAGTTACAGAAAGTAATCAGTCCGTACAAAAAAAAAATAGAATAAATGTCGGCAGCAGACGTCACGTTGCTTTGGTGAGGTGACAAAAGCATAACCTACCAATTGTATTGTTAATCAACTTTTGTCAAGTATCAGGAGAAAAATTCGTAAAACAATTAATTAGTCACGACAAAAGAGAATTTAATAAACACAGATATGCATTTATAAGATCGCAAAGGAATCAACTACGTTGACATTATTAAGTGGGATAACTCTCATCCATTTTATTTGTTAAAATTACATTCGGAATGTCAAATCTAAGCGCAAATGAATATGAATGTTTCGTTCTTTCATTTCCGCAGCACCCCTCCAACACGTTTTTTGTCGCGAGATTAATTCTCCGAATCGTTATCAACGCCTTGCGATTGCTGGCAAATTTGTTACGGCAGAGTTCACCTTTTCACTCAAATTGCAAATTTCATGCAGCAGACAGATAAAGTGCCTATAATCATTATTATAACTCATAAATTTGATTGAAATTCGGTCACATTTTCGCAGTCGCTTATCGCGTGGTTGCAGTCGGCTTGAAAAATACCTTTAGCCAAAATCAGTGATTTGAGCGCTGAGCTGTGCGACCCGGCGCTTCCGATCGATTTGCGTTTAGTGCCACAATAAAGGTGTTTAATGTCGACATTTGCATACCAAATTAGTTAAGTAAACGTGACGTAAATTTAACGGTTGTAAACGTTGAGTTTTTGTACAAAGTTATATCTCTGCCGGTATAATTTGGCAAACGTTGTTAAAAGGAAGCACGCTTAGAAAGATTTGTACAAATGATAAAATTCTTGGCCTATAAGAACTAGCTTTGTTTGGGAAAATTACGGGCTATTACGGATTACGGGGTTTACGGGTTTGTGTATTTTACCATTAAACCACAAATTGTAGCTCTGTTGGTTTACTAATAGACATGAGTCGAGCTTCTCAAACTTCTTAGTGTTTAATAAACGTTGGCGTTTAGTTGCTTGGCTGAATGTAATGTATGGTGTTGTATAGTACGTAAAAAATATAATTATGTACTTTTAAATTTTGTCCAATTCAATAACATAACAATTTTTTCAAACCATTTGCGAATTTCCAAGAATAAGAAATATCTCAAAACTTATAAGATATGTTACCAAGTGCAAATCAATGAAACAAACCGCATGCTGAATACCCTAAGCTCCTTCTTTGATGTACATTATTCCGCTTATTAGATAGACAGAAGTACAACTCCATTATAATTTATTCATTTTTCCCCGCAAAGGCCGCATAGGTACGTAACCCTAGAGAATATTGTAACAGACGAAAATAAATCGCATTTGGCAAAACAAAGCATTCGTAATTCCCTTTCGGAAGATCTCGTTAGAGTCTTAATGAATCTATTGAGAGATCGTGAAGCGTCGCCGGACACGAAAGAATGGTGGGAGGAGGGGGGGTTAAAGTTGCGCTAATAATTTGCGTTACTGCCGGTATACACTGCAGCACTGCTCTCGAGCTTGATGGTCTTGTTTGAGTATGTAATATTAGGGTTCCACGAAAGATAAACGCAATAACAACTTTTCTCAAAAATGGCCCGCAAACTGGACTTTAAGTCGCTACATATTGGAAGGTAAAGTGTATAGTTTAAGGTCAGATCTAAATTAAAAAGAAAAAAACATTGCAGGCCGCCTGCAATGTCACATAAAAATTTCTTTATTTGTCGAGTTATAAACTTTAAAAAAAGTAGAAACTGTCATATAAAAGGAGGCACAGGTCGTATTCAGCCAATTCAGCTCGTATTTTTCTGTTGGAAACGCGACGTTTTTTTATGTGTCTGGAATAATTTGCGTTTTTGGGTGGGAAAATACACTTGCGATTCTGTAAAAAAAACGGCGGGAAAGCATGATGTTTTTGACGTTTTAAGGTTATGTTTATCAAATCTTAATTATTTTTTTGTCGTATTTCCCCCATTTTTTAGAAAAGCACTATATTAGCCTCGGCCGGAATGGCTATTGTAGGCTTCGTATTATAATTAAACGGACTCGCAAGCTCGTCCGTTTAAACAAATACTCAGCCTGCAATTGTTCCCTTCCCGGCCACGGCAATAATGTACTATTAAGGTCATGTGGAGACAAACATCATTTTCAGCAAGCACCTAATCGTGCAACTGCTGATCATAGGCCTCTTTTCGAGTAGGTACGCCTCTTAATCTTATCCAGAAATGATCCGAGATCTTCACAATGACGGCAGACGATATCTTTCCCAGAAGTGGCCACAAATCCGATAACATATTGATCCTGCCGTCCACCTCAGATTCGGCTGAGGCCGCTCAACCAATCTCACTAGAGCGTGGTCGTGTCGGAGGTTTCCCCTGGATTTTCCCTAAGCTACTCTCCAACCACGCACTTCTATCGCTCGTTGTAGATGAACTTGGCTCTCTCGGGCCTCCAAGGTGACGATCCATTTGCGCTAGACTAGATACAGAGACATGATTTTAATTTTCTATTGGTCTAATATCGGCTCTGTTCGACAGTGAATCTTCTCTACGTAAACATAATAATAGTTATCCTGCGATTCTACTTTACATACCTACCGTATGTACGTAAGATCACAGTTTACAAGCTAAGTGATGCCAGACGCCAAAGAAAATCCCCAGAGATCGTCAGTAGCAGTGTGCACAACCGACAGACCGACACCAAGACCCTACCCCGGGTCGCTACGAACCATTGAGCCGGAGAGAAGCCTAATGCCATTTACTCTCGCGAATTTGCACCTAGACACGGCGAGCGCTCTAAATGAACGCTTTTGTACGACGCGGAATTAAAGAAATTCATAGATTTGAAGCACTCTTGCGTGCTCTAAATAATCACAATATAATATTTGAAGGTAGTTTTGAGCAAAAAAATATATTCATTTAATTTCTCAGATCTGAGTCAAAAAGAATATATGAGACCGCTATGTAAGAAATTTGAAATTATTTGTATTTGTTTTTTTCTGATCCTTGAAAAACGACTCACAAATTCTACTATTCTAGAAACAAAAATAGCTATCTATAGGGATATTAAGTACTTTTTTTGTGCAAAAAAATTTTTATGCAGAGAACATTTTGCAACAAGTTTTCATTTTGCACTCAAAAAGGGGTAAAAACGTATAAAACTTCTTTGTCACAAGATAAGAAAATGTAACCAACGGTATGGTTATGGATGGATTTTAATGATTGCAGCCGTGATCGTGACTGTCATATATTTATTTATTTAAAGTTTTTTGCACAAAACAAAGAAATACCGGGCTTAATGCCAAATTATATTCTTTACCAAGCAACCATTGGGATAAATAGATATTTTTTTAAATAGTTACGCGAAGAATAAAACACATATTTAGTGTATTCTTGCCGGGTAAGTATATTTATATGCTTCAATTCCATTCGAACAGCATATATTATCATAGCGACTTTGGTCAAGGTCATACGGTACTTAATACTTATACATAATCTATGTTCATATTAAGATCCAGATGCTAATTCCCACTCCTTTGCAGTACATAAACTATCACGATACAGGTTCCGCATACGCAGCACTTTATAACAATATTTTCTTATGAACACTCAGTGGAATAATCTTATTAGAGCGCGAATTATATTTAGGTTGAGAGCAGGCGGTGTCGCGGTGCCTCGCTGTCGACTAATTGCGTTTAGACTCGAGACGAGCAAGCGATGCTAATGGACGGTATTAATTAATTCTGGCGTCGAATTTATGCTTAGACGTCTACTATCTATTTCCAAAACTTGGCAACATTGAAAGTGTTTCTTGTTGTTAAAAGGCTGGAGATTAAGAGCTTTAATGGAATTAAACAGTTAATACATGCTTTTGCGGAGAAATAGTTAATTACTCAACATTCATGGGAAGCAGACCTATATGGTTTTATTAATATACACTTCAACATCACAGTAGTAACTATATTGTGTGATAATTTCATTTCGCATCCTCTTAAACAAAACAATTTGTAGGAAAAATATACGGTAAAAGTTTTCATGAGTTAGATAGATCTAGGGGAAAAAAATAGTAATATTTTGTAGATAATCTGATTTATAGCATAATGATTTACACTACAATTGATTGTTACAATTGTTCCGATTTGGTTTGCAGGATTTAAACCACTTAAACATACACACTGTGAGGGCAACCGATACACCTAGTAGGATTTTTCAGTAAAGAGGAAATACTCTTTTTGTAAAGAGCTTTTGACCACAATAGCATCATACCTACGTAGTTTAGAAAAATATATTTCTGCGTGTTTTTATTCTCTGCTGTTAAATTTCTCCAAGAGAAAATTAAATGTGCCAATGAACGGTTTGGTGCAGCAGGGCACTAAGAATATTATACTTTTTTCTTGTAGCGTCCATTTTACGCTTGTGGTTTCAAGTAAATATTTATGTTACTGCAAGATAGTGGAATCTTTTTTGTGACTTTTTTCTTGTCTTTGTTTCATTTTTGTTATTTTTCGTGTTGTGCTTTTTTCGCAACTACGATTGACTTATTCGTATTATCTCGGCGTTTACTAAGTGCAAGTTAAATGCGCCCTTAACACCCCTTTACTCAGTGTCTGTTTTGGGTAATTGAAATAATATCTGCGACAAAACTTTGCCAGTCTGGATCGATACAGACAAGTTTTATGCATCCGAAGATGTATCTCGCACCTGAGGCAACTTTGTATGTGAGTAAGTAACTCAAAATTTATCACAAAGCAATAAATTTGTCCTATTTAAGCAAAGTTCGCCAAGTTGACTAGGTAGGTATACTTTATTATAAATTCTATTGCAGTAGAACTGATGCCTGTCGGTTTTTTTCAGCGGTCTTTTATTTGATGGCTCTTGGTATGAGTAATCTTATGGGTTTATTGCGGAACGTCCAGGCATAGGTATCTATGACCATACCTACGTAGCACGAAGTCCTAGGGACTACTCAACGTAATTTATCGGTTTTTTTTTCTAAACATAGGTGTTTATTAAAGTTTAAACTATATAAAAACATAACTAAGCGAAAGAGTAAATAAATTAAAACATAAAAAAAAAAAAAATTACTTTTAATTGTATCAATATCTCAATCTCAATCTTTTAAAACATTTCGAATAGTACAATAACTACCACTGTGTCGCGTACAGTTTAAACAAAAACTATGACACAAGTTTTTTTATCAAAACAATCCTGAGCTCTTGGACAGCACGGTATGGTTGAAATTCTTTTCCTTGAACGTATTTGTATTAAAATGTTAATGGATTTTGAACCTTATTGAACAGTAAAGTAGCTTTTTGAAGGAATTGCTTTGGAGCAATTCGTTCAACTGATGATAATGATTTTAAGTATACCTACATAATTGTATACCGTGCATTTTAATTTATTGATCCAACCTCACTAGTTATTAATTACAGGGCTGTTATTCACAAATCGACTCGTGCTCACCTGTCACCTCTCACCTCACCCGTTTTTATATGGAAACTGTCAAAAGCTGACAAATGACATTTGACAGTTTCCATATAAAAACGGATGAGGTGAGAGGTGACCGGTGATGACGGAGTAAATCGCATAGCAGTTGAGGGTCTCACATCTCACCACTGAATAAAACAAGACACGATTTCCAAGAATTTAATATCAGTTCAAATTAGCGAAATAAACTTTGATGTCAGATGCAGGAAACGCAATCACTTTAGTTATGGGGCCCATAATTAAATATTAAGCGCCGTGTGACGTCACGGCTTACGCCAATGATTTAGTTAGCTATATCGTACCTGTTATGAATTTGACGGTTGCAATAATACTCGTTGTTAAAATGTAATTTAGTACGGCAAGGTTCACAGAGCAGGGGGGTTTGTTCTGTAATTGATTTGTAGGGGTTCTCTACGATAATAGCAGATTCTGTAATCAATTTCTTAAATGAATTTTGCCAATTTCTTAAATTTTATTATTTAGGAAATGAACTTTAAGATCAAACATATATCACGATGAAAAAAATTACTGATAAAAAAGCCCTTTTTTATTTACATAAACTTTGATTATCGTCTTAGCTCGTTCAGGACGTCATTCGTACTGAATCATACGTTGTCTGTCAGTCGAAAACAATTTAAATCACATTCGATCGTTCCTTATCCATCATCTATTAGCGAGCACCATACACAACCGTAAAACTATCACTTATCACTTTCATGCTTCAACATAATAACTTCATAACGCTTAGGTAAAGGGAAAAACCAATAAATCGGTAATTCAAGCAGCAAAAAAATGTCAAAACAATTTTACAGCACGTTAGCTACACTGCAATAAAGGAATGTCTCCAATTTAAAACAACTGAAAGCCAATAACAATATACGTTTAACAAGTGCAAGTTAAGGGTATAAAATCGATGGAGTATTTCCACCCCATTGGTTCTGGTCTTATGCTGCACAAGGGTCCTTTAAGCCTTTTGCAAGTAACAATTTATGTTCACGACAATCTCCAGGAATGGTTTAGAGTGGATTTAGTTTTTATTTCTTGTAAAGTAATCGTGTAATTTTTACCTTGAGGGAATTAATGTTATGAATGAGTAAGTCATTGACTTTTCCAAACTTTTGTAAATAGTATGTACCTACATACGGTTACGAGTTACGAACTTTAAGTGTCCGAACCTATCCGAGCCTCATTTAGTCTAGAACAGTGACGGCTAAATGAGGCTTGGATTGTGTTTAACAAACAACAAAAAAAAAATTATATACACTATTTGAAAACTTATACATAAGTAACAATTAGGTACATGCGTAAGAGGCAGCCCTTGTATAAAACTATTTATAGAAATAATTTACAGGATTATGCATTGACGATTTGTACTTACAGCAACACGAACTGCACATTTTTGAAGTAAAAACTTCTTTAGCGGCGCTGAGCACTTTTTAAGATGGACATTTGACCTATAGAAGATGGTAACAGCGCCACCTATGACCAATCAAGCGAAGTTTCTCACAGTGCAGGTTTTGTTAAGTTACAATCGATAGCAGCGTTCTATTGTTCGTAGGTGGCGCTGTTATCAAAAATGTATTAAGTGAAAACTTTATCATGTAATTTAGTTTTCACTTCTGCCGGCACTCCCGCCCGGAGTGCAACCCGTTGTTTTTTTTTATTCTAAATATGTTTGATAAATAATTAGTTTTACAAGTTTAAGTAAAATCAAATAGAGTTCGACTCCGAACACCAAAATTCTTCAGAAAATCTGCGTAGGAAAACAAAAGAAGCGCGTGAAAAATCGTATATTTTTTACTGCCGGCCAGTACGCCAGCCGAGCGGCTGCACCACGCCACGGATGTTTTGCTGTGTTACAAATTTCATCCATTTTCATAATCATTATAAACGACCACCGCTATGCATGTGTATCCTGATTATTCCAGTTATTTAAAATATCATAAAATCAATTAGCTTTATAAAGCGTGTCCCACTTTGCATGGAAGTCTCATAGGAGTTACTAGTATTTTAGAGTAATAGGTACGTGGAAATATATGTTATACTCTTATGCAGTTGCTACGACTTTCGACTCTATCTCAACGAGTTAAGGTTTAGTTATCAACGCAGGGTTCAATTGAGATACGACGTTACATGAGTTGTTTGCGGTATGCGGCGCGCACACAGTGTTGCATTAATAAATACTCATACGAGCTAAGTATGTATTATGCGAACGCTTTTACAGAAAATCTGTTTCTCTTTTATGTTAATTTATGTTAATTGCTTTAAAATTCTAAACTAGTTTACTGCGTCACTATGTTGTCTGGTTCCGGTGGTATGTTTTAATAGTTTGAGCAAATAGTTTGGTGAATATGAAGTTTCCTGTTTACATGTTATGTACAGGGAATGAAGCAGGACAAGTTTAAGGCGATATATCGATTGAAAGAGACACCCTTTGTTTTTCGCTCACGACAAAACGGGATGCAACCCTCTCCGAGAATGGCTTTTCAGACAAATCTCGTTAAATATCTGACTGTGTGCAGGTTTATTACCTCTTGTCAGTACCTAGATGAGGTAAAATACCATCATATTAACTTAATCGTGTCTTTTAATAATGCGTTGTTTTAGTAGGCTGAGGAAAAAAAGGAAAATTTTAAGCAATCATGTTTCGCTATTGTCAGTACCACAAATATAGTCAATAATCATATATCTGAAAATCAGCCCCTACTGTTTGCTGGTCTGGGCAGGACAGCGTTTCAAAGTCTCCAAATTTCTCAGTGTAGCGCCTTAAAAATAAGTCGTATTTCGTTGGTGATCATATACGATAATATTAACCCCATACACAGAAAAAACATTCACTGCCTTTATTCTATAAAGTACTACCTAGCTATATATCTAACAATACACTAATGTGGTACACTCTGTTTTTTTTAACTATGAAATATTATCCTATACAAGTTCTATGCAAGAATTGGCAAGAAACAAATGAACGCGACATACATTTTACTATGGCAGTACTTTATAGATAAAACATAGGCTATAGTCGAGTTAATTTTCCGGATATTTTTTTTATCGATATTCAATAAACTCATGGTACCTCAGTAAATAGTTAAATATATGTACTTAACGTATTAAATAAAAGAGGACTGAAATATATTGGGCATGTTTGAAATGAACTAATCTAGGCACATAAGTAATTAAAAATAACAGTAACGTTGTCCCTTCCTTTCATAATTTTTTTTTTCAATCTTAAACTAAATTAAGCGGTGCATGTCACTGTAAAATTAAAAAAAAACTTGTAATATAACCACTTTAGTTTCCGACGTTGAGTTGCCATCACATTTTTTTGTCATTTTTTTCTGTGCCCCCACACTTCAGACCTTCTGGCATAATTTTCCTAATTACTTTAAACGCTTCTGTGATAACGATATTTACCGGCAATCATATCGCACGCATTCACAATGTTTCATGACAAATGGAAGTATAAACGACGCGTCAAACGTAACTATTTACGTGTCCGATGCCTATCAGAAAATTGCTCACTTTTTGCGGCGACGACGACGCGCCGGGAAGCGCCCTCTCGTGCTAGTAATAAGACTGAGCAAATTACGTTGTACTAAACACGCAATTTTGATTAGTAACATTCCCACTAATTTCATAAAATTGCACAATGAAATGCCTCGATAAATGGAAACCAGCGAAATTAATGAATAAGACCAATTTACGGTTTCACCCTTATAGTTTCACCATGTTCGTTCGTCTGTCCGCGGCTTAGCTCAGTATCCATTAATACTAGAAGGCTATGTTTTTTAGGTTTCCACGTAGAGTGTGGGTGCATTTTTTTTCATGCATTACCCATTGGATAACATTAGATAGCTCGCTCAAAGGTTTTCTAAAACTAGGGTACTTATTGGACAATTGGACATCTCCGGAATGATCGAAGTTAGGTAGATAAGATTAGATTAATTATTTCACGATAAGAATTACATAATAACGTGTCAAAATTACAAGAATTGTTCACTGATTGTGATTCATAGACATTGCTGTAGGTTAAAGAATAAGCTTTAGTCGATTTCTTACTGTGAGTATCAAAAACAAAGCAGGTCGGTTTTCCTAAAATGTAATTGGATAATATCTAAAACAATTCAATTGTAAACAAATGAACCAGAACTCACCGTAAATCATTAGGGTCGATGTTTATGCAGTTTATACTGCGTGGACACCGCTATCAACCGCTTACGCGCATAATAAATAACGGACACTAATCTGATTAGCATAAAACGAACCAAACATTTACCGATTTTCCCTAAAATCTGTTAACAAATAGCGGATCTGCATAACAAAATGACGCAAAACCCCGCATATGGAGTTTGAAAAAGGCACATAGTACAATTGAACTTAAGGCCGTGTATTACCACTTTTGAGTTTTTAAAAACCATCTGAGACATAGAATATAATGTCTGAAAATCTAAAAAAAATATATGTGTTACGTTAGGATCTTGTCTAGTCAAAATCGCAGTCAGTTACATGATCTGATGAATTTCACTCGATAGAAAAAAATCGCGAAGCTACCCCTTTTTGGAATGTATTTTCAATACTACGGCCATATTACTGATATTTAACATTAAATTTTTGTACTCAATTAAAGATCGTAAATAGTTATAGACAAATTCGCAGGGTTTGCTTTGATGAAATGATTGGCTTAATCACTATAGCTAAATATTTACAAAACTGCGCGCAGAGCTTGCGTAGAGAGCGGGATGGTTAATTGTAAACTCACGCGTGTTAGAGCGGGACATTTGCGTTGGGGATACCTCCCCTTAATTACGAAACGCACTAAAATTGCTTCAATAGAATGAGTTTTGATGTTTGCTCGTCAAACCCTACATTTTAGGTTGTTTTAAATTAAAATTGATATTTTAAGTATGTGACGTTGAAACATAATTTGAGTATGTGACGTTGATTAGCAACCGTTTTTCTCCATGACATGGCATTTCAAAAATGGGTTAACAACACTTTTTAAATAATCCAAATTCTATTTAATTTATGACAATGTAGGTAGAAAATTTCACTTTCCTTAAAAATATCGTAACAGTTTATTTTCGTAAGCCCGTTGTTTATGAACTCCCTTAAATTGTAGTAGTACCTCCACTACTCTACCATTTAAGTATTTTTAAGACGAAATGTGTCATGACAATGAGCATGAAAAAAATTAATTAATCCTAAGAAACTAATGAACATCCATGGTCTTACTATTGATTCTTTAATAAGAAATCTCAAAATATCATCAACACGTGTCAAAAATGCTGGCCTTTATGTGGCACAATGATAGAGCATGAGCATTGCCATCCAACAAGGCAATGCGGCCAGCAGTTTAGACATGGGGAAAAAGTTACTTTTCGATCACCGTTATTGTTATTCCTGTTCCAAAAAAATCACATTGAAAAATCACCGTGACTTTGTCACTTCGGTTATTTCGTGTCACGACATTTGCGTGTCGATCGTTCCCGGCAGTTATTGATATTTTTGTAACAACTGATGTTACTCTGTGACAGCGCACCGCAGTCACAGTCACAGTTAGTAACAGCGGTCACGAGGCACGACGCGACGCGTCGCTTACACACTGTTCCAGTGATATCGTCGCTAAGTAACAACGTTATTTTGTAACGTTGTTACTTCGTGACAAGTCACACTGTTACTTTTTAACGGCGGATCACCGTGATTTTTTCATCGTGAAGTTATTTATCACCCACCTCTACAGCAGTTGGGAACGGCAGCAGTTTGTTAGTTTGTGTTGGGTTTCTGATAGCCCTTATCAAAATATGTTTAAGTAATTTTTTTATTATAATAATTAAGGCTGGAAACAGTGCTCGACCGTCGGTCAGCGCATACCGTCGGTCGGGCGTAGCTGTCGCTGTATAAAAGCATACGTGCGTTCAGTTCAGAGCGATGCTCACCGTCAGCCGACCGACCATACGCGCTGACCGTCGGTCGTGCTCTGTTTCCAGCCATAGACTTGCATAGAAATAGCTACGACGACCGACGGTCAGCGCTGACCGTCTGTCAAGCACTGTTTCCAGCCTTATAGTTGTCAAAATGTTTAATAGATTTGTAAGAGGACGAAAATAAATGACCACAAATATCATGGCTGACCGCTTCTTGTCTGTTCAGTCTAAATACACGTTTAGAAAGCGCCCCGTGGGATTCCACAGCAATGCAGTATACCAAGGAAGCACCAAAGAGAATGCGCTGGCTGTACAATTGAAACTAGAATTGCTAACAGCCGAAAGTGCTTGGAGAAACAGTGACCGAGATCTAATTGCGGAATAGTGCTGTGATGATCACGGTTTGGGTGCAGATATGGTGAGAAAAGTTCTATATCGAAATTTTAATGACATTAACAACTGGCATCGATGTTGGTCTGGCTTGTGGGAAAGGTTTTTATCGCCTGTAATGTGTTATGATACCCCGTATATCAGATAAACAAAGGGATAAAAAAACCACTTAGCTTCTTAGGGTCTATTTTTCATTCAGTTAGAAGTATCTGTTAGATAAATGTTGGCTCTGTCTTTTTGTTTCACTTGACTTCAGAAAAAAACTAAGGGATTAAGAAATCGGCCCTTCGAAGAGTAAGTTTTAAGTTCAAGTAAACGTTGAAACGCTCTTCTAGTATAAGTCATCATCATCATCATCATCCTCCTAGCGTTATCCCAGTACAGTTGCATCCCAAAGGATGCCTGGGGTCCGCTACCTAATCCGAAGATTTGGCGTAGGCACTAGTTTTTACGGGAGCGACTGCCATCTGACCTTCCAACCCCGAGGGGAAACTAGACCTAATTGGGATTAGGCTTTGTCAAGTGAGTGGGCAACTTGACTGTTAGAAGTTCTCAAGCCGCCCGAAGGCTTCCAACTTGGCTTAACGACTGCTGCCATAGACAGCAACCGGGATCAACGGCTTAACGTGCCTTCCAAAGCACTCTCCTAGTATAAGTATTTTAAAATTTTGTAGTAATTAGAATAAAATGTCATCAAAATTTAAGGGGTTTGTTCAGTCGATGTATAGTTCGGACACAACTCTAAGGCTAAATTCTGTCAAACGAACGCAAGCAAAACTAGGCTTTGAGCTCTGACCATAAGGTAGATTTTTGCTTGCGTTATTTTGACAGCACTTGGCCTTACAGTTTTGTACGAACTATACCAATGGTACGGAATAAAAAAATTGGCAACACTAAACATCATCAATATTTTTGTAGCTTTTTGCATCGCTTTCCAAACAATTACTTTGCTTGATATTGATAAATCGCGAGCTAGAATTAAACGCATTAGATACCATGTTTTTTTTAAATACGCTTGGTTAAAAAAAAATACAAAATATTCTTGCCGATTTAACACCATCACTAGATAAAGACCGACGGCGGCGGAAGCAACGCAAAGGGAATCAAACGCGACGCAATCCTGGGAGTTGGAATAGCAGACGATGTTACCTGAGGAAACTAGGAGGTTAGGTCAGTTGTGTTTGTTTTTTTTAGCATAAATAGTTAAGTGAAAAAATATAGTCTAGTCTGGCTAATGAAAGCTGAGACTAGAAAAAGGTGGCAAACTTTCAAAAACTACGCGTCACAACACTGTGTAAGTGTGTTAAATGTAACAAAACAATGATGATACTTGGACAACCAAATAAACTTTTCGTGATTTCATTTCGAGAGTTCAGTATATAATTATACAATAAAATCGTCGAAAAGAAGATTTATGATATTTGAATATTCAAAATCATGTATAAAAGTTACAAATTTAAGAGGAGGGGTAGGGCAAGCTCTTTCCATACAAACTTTGTGCAGGATTTTCTTCGTTTGTGTTTGCATTAAAGTTATGATTTTTGGTCAGTATGCTTTTTTATATAGCTATTTCGGGATGTATTTTTTAATTTTTAAACTTCAGTTTTTTGAAATATTTGAAAATTTCCACATCACTTTCTTCGCATATCTAATATTTACAACCAAAAAAATATATATATTGTTTAGTGCCAAAACCTACGAATAAAACGTGCACAGAGTTTGTATGGAGAATGCCTTGCCCAACCCTGTGCCTTAAGCGGAATTATATATATTCTATGCGATTTGCCATTCTGACCCGTAAAGGATCAAGCAAAGTTTTTCTCCAGTGACTCAACAATTAAGTGTCGTTTGACACATTTGACATGGATATTATAGTTGCCATCTAAAAAGTTTTAAATAAATCTCAGTCTCAGCTTTCATTAGCCAGACTATAAAATTAATCCTTTCATAATTATGTACCGAAACATCGCCGACATAGGATAGGAGCTATAGCCTTGCATGTACCCATATTCATTTTTTGCACTTTACTGCTCATTCTTAGGCAGTTTCTTTATTAATTATTTGAAATAGCACTACCAGTGATGAAAAACAGTGTAGGTACTAAAATATTCCTTTTTCTCTTAACCAGGGTTAAATTGCAATCAGAAGTCTGATTTGCTACCGGTGCCCCCATTAGTCCAGTACCAATTAGAGCCATACTGCTCCCTCAATACACATCGGTCGTATGTCTTTTGTATCTAATCGAGATATACACCCATTTGGTTCTGAGGTATACAATAGTGTGATCAGTACCAAAAGGTCGCAAGTTCCAGCCCCTAATTGGAATATTTGACTATTAGGTTCTAAAGTTCACAGTTATTACCGGTATTAATTAGAGATAAATTTGCATGTAATTGATAGCTTGCTCATGCTGGAGAAAATCGTTTAACCGTTAATAATGGATCATTTAACTCGATGTATTGAGGGATTGTTATTTTTAGGGTTGACGTAGGCTAGTAAGTATTTACACTTATTGAGGAATATTTCCTTATGTTGTCAGTCATACAATGGTGCATAGTTTGTTTATTTCAGAAAATATTTATTTATAAATTTTCAACAAAAGGTAAACGTTTGGCAATTACAATTTAAATCGCCAATCTAAATGATGAAAAAGAGTCCAAGACAAAATTAATACCCTGGTCAGTTGAGGGCTGGAGACAGATGACTACTTTCATGAAGCTGGATATAATATGTCCCCTTCTGGCAAGCATAGCTGATGGAATACGGACTGCCTCAGTACTATGCAGCCAGTAATTATATTCCCGTTTTAATGACCTCTGTTTACACATAAATCAATCGAAAGACCAGTTTTTCTGTCACAAACGTTCACAACAATGAACCAAAACACGCGCAAAAATTCCTTACCCAACCCACTTCACCATTGTTACGTCT
This sequence comes from Cenopis cana, assembly GCA_951800055.1. NCBI lineage: Eukaryota > Metazoa > Arthropoda > Insecta > Lepidoptera > Tortricidae > Cenopis > Cenopis cana. The sequence continues at coordinate 6,017,760 of OX637486.1, read as the reverse complement.
ACCAAGACATTTAAATTACCTAGACACATTGAATTGCAAATGTAAGGAAGTAAAACGTTGTTTGGCGTTTTCTGTTTTCCTATTATAAGTTGCTGGAGTTGCATGTAATTGCTTAATTCCAGCGTTGCCGCCCGAACTTCGTCGTGGCCTCCTGGAGACCTACAATATTTGCAACGGGAGCTGTTGCCATAAAGGCACATCTTCTGCAGTCAGTTTTAAAGGTGATTTTTGAGGGCTAAGGCTCTGAAACTAAGCGTACGAAAATCCTGAATAATATGTATTTATACTCTTTATGACAGAATTCGAAAACTATTTCGGTAAAAACGTGTAAAGTACACAAAAAACATTTTTTTAGATTTTTTTCTCCGTTAATTTTGGAAAAAATCGCAAATTACTGTAAACCGAAAGTTGACGTCATCTTCCTCGCTGTATTCAGGGAGACCTTAGTACAGAGTACAGACAATCGCTGCTCTGGAGTGGCTCTGGATTCTTGTTGGGAAGATGACGTCATATTTTACTTACGCCCTTTTGGAATGACCTACTTTTCAACGTGTTTTTTTTTTGTATGAAATAATAAGTTAAATTGAAAAAGAACAAAATACGGGTGGCTTAAATTTTTACCTATTTTCTAACTAGTTCATGAAATAAAGTAGTTAAAAATATGAAATGTTGTCAATTAGGAGTTTGCGGTTGGATAGTGGCCCGATGGGGATAATCCAGATGACTGCGACTCCAAAGTAACTTGCGCGTTGCTAGTCCTTCATTTATACCTATAGCAGTCCTAGTGGATTCGCCCGCTATTTACGCAGAACCCGGCTGCATTGATTAGATAATATAGATATGAAATGTAATGACTATTGATTAGTTTATAATATTAGAAAAGATGAATTAACTGAACTATTATTGCGAACTGGGAAAACATTAGTTAGTAATTTTTAATTAATTTTAATTAATTAGTAATTTTAACACTAAACCCAGTCAACTTACAAAATAAGTTGTAAAAGTTATCGCCGGATCCCGGTCTATTTGCGCCGTAGCATGCAGCGCTGCGACAGCGCTCCAAACTGGCCTTATCTAAGTTGGTATTGTTGTTTTTACGCGAAACTTACCTAAACCGTTACCGTTTACAACACTGACAAAAAAACGCAGAATTATGAGAAACTATTCTTTGTAGGTACTTTAGGGAGTAACTACTTAGAAAATAATTTGATGTTGAGGTATTGCATTCAGTCAATAATGTTAGTCATGAGCTCACCAGTTTTCAATGAAGGAAAACATTGTGAAAAAACCGGTCCAATTCTTACAAGGTCTTAAATTCGAATAAGACGATAGCATCTTTTGTAAAAATACAAATTAAAAATATCATAACTCCGGGAAGTAAAAACGTTAAGTTTCCATTTTCATAGATTCATCTATCGTAACTAACTAATTCTACATTATGCACATGAACCTAGTATTTTTTAGGAATAGCTGACTTCGCCACTTTTCATATAATTAATTTGTACCCAACCAAGTATTCTAAGGGCTGGCACGACGCCCCAATATGAATCTTGGCCTCCGACACAAGAGACCGCCAAATTACGCAGACCCAATAAAAATCTTAAAACAAATATTAATATACTTAAAAATAACTGTTAATGTTATGGAAAGCCAATCAATCAAACAAGTAATACATAAAAAAGATATTACAAGAAATAAATGAAATCACTGTGTAATACATAAAATTAACAATAATATAATTTAGACAGCTGTGTCTTGTCAACTCTTATATCATTTTATCCAGCAGCCTAACCAAAGTGGTACCTAGGTAGCTAGCAGTGGCGGCGCGTCAAACATATTCTAAGGTAAGCCGGAAATCTTTTCGCTTTCTTATTTTTCATGAGCCGTAGGAAAAGAACTGGTCTGGTTGAAAACTAGGCCAGCCGGTGGGAATCGAGTTGTATGGACGCGCCGCCACTGGTAGCTAGGTAGGGTAGGTACCTATTAAAAATCATGAATAAGTTCGCTTTTTAACAATACCTACTTAACAAACGGTGTTGGAATCTTAACACGTTCTGGTATAAAAAAGCGTGGAATCTAGCCCCTAATAAGGCGAAATGGTTGGACTGGACATTCAATTTATTATTAGACGTAAAACTGCCCACATTATTAAGCGGCATTTACAAGAAAATACCTGGATAAGGCTTTTTGGAACTGATAAAAAAAATACCTGAGGGTAGTATTTAGTATAATTTGTGGGGGAAATAATAGGAAAAATGGAACGTTTTTGGCTTTATTAATTTTTAACGAGTTGCCACCCCATAAAATGTGCGTTATGTGGGATATGGTTTTGTGGGGTGGGTATACTGGGTATAGTCATATTTTGAAGTAGGTTTTTTTAGCGTCAATCAACTAACTTATTATTGTTGTTATAATACTTATTATTGTTAATTTGATCCATCGTCTCCGGGTAATTTAATATATGAATTAATATAACGCAATAATAAAAAAAGTAAATAATATTTTGTAATTTTTGAGACCAACTCGGCCGAAACAACAGATTAATCAGTTAAATAAGGGATAATGCGTGACATGACACTACGAAAAACGAGTGAATGGAAGAAAGGTTACAAAATCACAAATAATACAATCATAATTAAATGATGACCTATTATTTATAGACAAAACAAAAATTATCTTAGATTTTTGTTTTTCAAACAGAGAAAGTTCGTAAGGAATGAAGGAATATGTAAGTAATGCAGAGTGAACTTTAATTCCGAACACAGAAATATAACTAGCAGCTAATAATACATAGGTACAGTCGCCATCAAATATATCTGTACTCTTCAGGGTGCTCGAAAATATCTGAACATGCACTCTAACGCCTTGGCAATAGAGTCGTGTTCAGATATTTGTGAGCACCTCGTTCGTATCGATTTATCTGATGGCGACTGTACATACCTACATAAACTCACGCCTGTATTCCCAAAAGGGGCACGCAGAACAAATTTAATTCCAGTGCCACTTTTAGCAATCGTAAGTTTAAAGATGGAGTGATTATTGCAGTGATAGGTTGCTAGCCCATCGCCCACAAAGGTACATCAATTTATTCTACAGAAACGTAAACGAAAAGAATAAGAGTAAACCTCTTGCAAAAAGGGCGAGGTGTATCCGAAAGTACTGCAACAATAACTTTTAGGAAATAATAAGGTATCGTAATATCAGCGCCACCTAGTAGAGGGTAGTTGAAACTGATTGGTAGCGTTCACAGTGGAAACTCAGCGGGCGGTAGCAGCGCCATCTCACGTTCGTTAGCTGAACTTCGACAAAGTTTTGAACGCGGACACAATAGAGGGCGCTGTTTTGTTGCATAAATTGTTTCATGTTTGGTGCATAATATTTTTAATCTTTATTAATTTGTAAGTAGTTTGGAGTTAATAAAATAACCGGCGCAGAATAATAAATGCATACATTACCAAAATATATTGCAGTACCAAAAGCTATATATCTCTATGTAAGTACAGAATGAATTACCTAACCTAACCAAACTAAAATAGTATAAAATAACATACCTACCTATAAATAATATCTACCTTTAGGTTTAAATGTTTAGCCGAAAAAGCGCATGTTTTATGTTATTCTAGCGTTATTTACACACGTAATACGAGACTCACATGTGAGTTTCATTACACTGCGGGTGACGGAGGTGTAACGAAAATTACAATTGCCGCTTAAAACCGCGCAATGTAGTTAAACTACGTGTTTATTAGGGCCTTAACTCAGTTTTTCATATATGTAGGTATGAGAAAACAACTCCACACCACATGCATCGTTAAATTACAAAAGAGTCAACAATTTCCACAACCCACGAATTAAACCGTTCGTCCAAGTAAAATAAGCATAAAACAACAAAGAAACCACCCTTAACACCGGACGTAGTTACGATGATGTAAAATTTCGGTAAAAAATATATTTTACATGTACCGGAAATACGCAATAAGATGGCCCAGTTTCGCAACACCGGATGTCCACAACATTTGCACTTTTTGCCGTAGCTCGTCGCTTGAAAACATTTCGCGAAGTTTTCTTTTTTGTTAAAGTAATTTTTATTTTAACATAAAGGTCACATTTATTTTCGTGCCGAGATCATTTGCGAGGGCGCCGTTACAAAACTGTTGAAATGTTCTATTATTTTTGACGAGCTACTTTTTATGTCTTACCTACCTCCTATGAGTCTTTTGAAACATCACAAGTACCTAGCTTGTATTTCAATGTATTTTGCGTGCCGACAGTCGACTACAAAGCGATGTATATGATTAATCTTATTGCATCGTAATAAGGTCCGAAAGTACCTAAATAATACATATTTATCTCTTTCTAGGCGACTGTGAGCTGTGCTATTGAAATGAAATGAGTTTAAAGCGCATTTGATATTTTTAAGCGACTTATTCGGTTGTATGTCCTTTATTTTTTATTTTTTTTAATGTTTGTACCCAACTGGCGTGAGGTGGCGCACAACAGGGAAGAGTGGCGTTCTCTTGTGTCAGAGGCCAAGATCCTCTTTGGGTCGTCTAGCCAGCTAAGCTCAGAACTCCGTCATTTATGGACCGATTTGAAAAATTATTTCTCTGTTTGAAAGAATATGCTTCAAAGCTGGATCCGTTGTTACCAGAATCCGGTTCTGATAATCTCCTCAAACATTCAAGAGAAACATATAGCGATCAGTATTTTCGGTAAAAATTGAGCATTTGCATTCAGAAAGTAGCATTTGGTGAACGGGAACTGATGAAGAAGGCCACGGATGGTTATCCAAAATTACTTATTTTTCATGGGTGGCACTAAGATATTTCAATCAAGATACTGAAGCGACTATGACGAAGGCAATTTATATGATCTTCATGTAATGTTAATATCAAGCTGATCTGGTAATTGAAGTAGGCAATGAAACTCCGTAATAAAACATTGTAGGTTTGCCGTGTTTGAGCTCATTGGAATCGTTATGAGATGCACTCTGGTAATGATTCACTAAAACGTGTAATATAAATAAAACAAATAATAAAAATAATAAAACCGACCACAATAAAAACACTAAAAAGTTAAAAATAATCGCCTAACATCTAAAGCCATTTCGTCAACTTTAGGTAGGTAATTGGCGCCGACTTCAAAAATTACATTACTTACGTCTACATTTTTTAATAAGAAGCATAAAGGCTTAAAGCTTAAAGCTTAGAACCTGCCAAAGAGGAATAGAAAGAAGTATGATGAACATTACATTAAAAAATCGTAAAAGAGCAGAAGAAATAAGAGCAAGAACAAAAGTAGAAGAGTAGAATTAAGAAAGTAAGAAAGTTAAAATGGCAATGGACAGGACATATGACACGGGATAGTAAGGAAAAATGGACCAAAATAATTACAGACTGGCAACCACGAGACGGCAACAGAAAAAGAGGTAGACCAATTAAAAGGTGGATGGATGACATAAAGACTATAGGGGGCGCCACCTGGACCAGGAAAGCCATTAATAGAAAGGAATGGAAACAGCTGGGAGAGGCCTATGTGTCAGAAGACACGCTGAACACTAATCCGGACAATCCGATGTGTTAGTTTTTAAGTAAAAGTTAATGTAATACTGTTTTAGTTTCGGCAATAAAGGCTATTATGATAAAGGCTCATATTGTGCTATTAGAGGTTAGGTAATCATTTTTAACTTTTTAGTGTTTTTTAAGGTCGGTTCTATTTTTTATTATTTTTTGAAGTGAAAACTTCTTTAGCGGCGCTGAGCACTTTTGTACTGGGGAAAAATTTATAAACTCGCGATAAATTCTATGACCAGGTTAGTTGACCCCTCCTAGTATCGTGATTGCTATGTTACGAGGGGTCCCCAGCTGGTCTTCTTAGAAAGCCAAGGTTCTAACTGTTCGAAGACTATCCTAAGATTTTCCATAAAGATCATATTTCAAATAAATTCTCATGGAAAGTAGCTCTTATTGTCCCTAAAAAAACGTTTCCAAGGTCCAATATCGGATAGCCAGACTGACCGATTTCCGTAAAGATCATATTTCAAATAAATTCTCATGGAAAGTAGTTCTTATTGTCCCTAAATACGGTGACAGTTCCCTTCAAAATACGAGTGATGGATAAAATACCAAGGGCCTGACACTCTTTGTAAGAGAAAGATAGCCTTATTGCGATTCCTATGAGAGGAAGTAGAAAATAGTACTATGTTTTGTCCTTATCACCGACCGAAAAAAAATTCACGGTCGGGTAAAGGCATAATCTTTCATGAAGTGTCAAGAAGATTGCAAAACAAATTGGCAATATTTGGTCGTGCATTTTATAAATGGAGAATTAATGATAAGTTTGGTTTAAATGAAAAATAATTTACCAATTATCAGATCCGTAGTGTTTGGGTGTTCAATGCAAACATGGTGGGGTGTTCAGTGTTGGGCTGTAAAAGCAAACTCGACCGAAAAAAGGCGGATGTTACATTCCATGCGTAAGTACATTTTCTTTGCATTTTGGACCCGCGTTTATTTCTAAAATCTCACCGGAACCAAGTTACTGAGCTAAATCATTAGTCATATTATGAGACACTTGGTGAAATAGGAAAAATATGTAAATTAATTCAAAAATAACCTCTAATCATTTCACATACAAACCGGTCAAATCGCGTAGTATATAATAAATCTACCATAGAAGCCAGCATAGAATTGATGTCCCATCATTCAGTCGGTTTATAATTCGATTTCGGGATACCAACAAATAATAAAAAAATCCCCTGAAGATTACCCCACGTTTCGGGAAATACAAGTAATTTGATTTTTTCAGTTTTTCAACAGAGGATGAATTCCGAAAAAAATGGATTTGAGGACTGAGGGAACAGGAAAAGAGAATTGGGAAAAAATTATCTATAAGTAGGTATTTGTTTATTTATTGTAAATAAAGTTATAAATATATTAAGTAAATTACTTGTTCTAATTTAAAGTTTAACCTTTTATTTCAACAACGACATACCTAATTTATCTATGAAAGACAAAAAGGAGCATGTAAGTAGTAGGCACTTTAAGGTTACTTATTACTTATAGTAATTAGTAATTACTTACTACTTTCATCGTCTAGAGACTATTTATTTATTTATCGTAACTATGGCATTTATTTCGAACCGTGAGATTATCGAGAAGACAGTACGGTTGCCAGTTTTTGACAGACTTAACATTTAGCATGGTTCTATGGGCGACGTGATGACCAGCAAGTCAAGCGGCGAGCAGCAAGACAAGACCAGCGACCAGCGACGAGCGACAAGAAGAAAATGTATAGACTTGAATCAGTGAAACCGCCGTTTTACGCAACGGTAATAACTTTATATACCTAGGTAAGATTATCACAAAAAGAGTGGCCGGTCGGGATCAATTATTTTACGATATCGCCTACGATATTGTCTAAATTTAGTTTGTGAATCAAAATGCCCACTTACTACGGAATTCGATCACTGTAACTATGTAGGTATTATCCGACTAAATTTTAGGGTATTTTTTATTTAATATTTTTTTAATTTATATAATTTTATTATTCAGGTTAGGTTTCGATCGAGTCTACCTTACTGCTTGACGAACTTATTAACCCTTTGACCGCCAAAGCGGTAGTGTGTCGTCGTGCCCACCACGCCAAGCACTGTCGAATTGTTGTAATGTCTAATCTTATTCTTCTTTAAATCGTCTTATTGACAGCTAAGTTAGCATTTAGACATCGGCTTAGACGTGTGCGCCGATTTAAAAATGATCGGCGGCGGCGTTTGCCAAAAAATCGGCGGCGGCGGCGTACTTTCGGCGTGAAATCGGCGTGAAGGTCACGTAAATAAAAATGCGAAATAATTCGTATTCTTTTTTTAAATCGAGATCAATGCAATAAATCTATGCGTGTTTCTTGGATTTGTCGAAGGCGTTCGACCTAGTGGCGTATGATGTCCTCTGGCGGAAGCTGAAAAAGGACACGAGCACTCCCAGTGAAGTGGTGAACTTATTCCAATACTGGTACGGAAATCAGGGCAATCAGGTTCGATGGGCGGGAGCTTATTCTGACATGTATAGGTTGGAATGTGGGGTGAGGCAAGGGGGGTTGAGCTCACCTAGGCTTTTCAACCTATACATGAATGATCTTATTGCCGAGCTTAGTAATACCAAGGTCGGATGCTCAATTGGTGGTGTGTGTATGAACAACATCAGTTATGCGGACGACATGGTGTTGCTGAGCCCGGCGGTGAGCGCTCTCGAAAAGTTGATTGCGGTCTGTGAGAGCTACGTAGAGATGCATGGCCTTAAGTACAATGTGTCGAAGAGCGAGCTAATGATTTTTAAAGCGGGCAATAAAACACCCAAAATAGTGCCGCCAATTATGCTCTGCCAGTCGCAACTTAAAAGGGTTGCGAAGTTTAAGTACCTAGGGCACTGGCTCACCGAGGCTCTCACAGATGACACGGACATGGAGAGGGAGCGCAGGGCGTTTGCTGTGAGGTGCAATATGCTGGTCCGTAGGTTTGCGAAAAGTGAAAAAGGCGTGAAAATCACGCTCTTTAAAACGTTTTGCCAAACCTTTTATACCTGCAACCTATGGACCAGGTATACCCGAAAAACGTTCGACTCCCTGCGCGTCCAATATAATAATGGCTTCAGGATGCTGTTGGGACTCCCACGGTACTGTAGCGCGTCAGGTATGTTCTGTAAGGAGCGCACCGACGGGTTTTGTGCGATCATACGCAAGCGCGTGGCCTCCCTGATGCGCCGCGTACGTGAGAGTCCCAACAGCCTCCTTAAAGCCATTACTGAAGACATACACAGCCCACTATGGAGACATTGGAACTCCATTCATATGGAAAATAGGCAAGATATTTACAGGTTAATGAATTGACTGAAATATGAAATTTAGAATGAATTATGCTGTTATATTTTTTGTTTGAAATTTTTGTGATAATCCTGTATTTTAATTTATTTTGATTTTGATTTATTTTGATTTTGATGTATTTTAATGTTAATGTATTTTGATTTTAATTTATTTTAATGTTAATGTATTTTAATTTATTTTGATTTATTTTGATTTTAATGTATTTTAATGTTGATGTATTTTGATTTTAATTTATTTTAATGTTAATTTATTTTAATTTGATTGATTTGAATGTACTGTAATTTGATGTTTTTAATGAAATGTAATGTATTTTATTGTTAATGATATGGGCTAAGCCTGAAATAAATAAATAATAAAATAATAATAATAATAAAAAAAAAAAATCTGTATTCATACAAGTAAACCACATCCCTATATAAAAAAATGCGGTAGAAACAATGTCAATACTGGTTAGGGAGCGACAAAGAATAGACGCATTCGATATGCGGTACTGGAGGCGAATGCTCAGGATACCCTGGACAGCCAAACGGACCAATGACCCAGCTCGGTATCAAGACACGGTTATCCACTGTTTGTCGGCAGTGGCTGCTGTCATACTTTGGACAAGTAATGCGCAGTGGTGCTGATAGTCTGGAGAAACTGATCGTGGTTGGTGGAATGGAAGGCAAGAGAGCTAGGGGACGCTCATCAACTACACATTATTATTGGAAAACGGGACTTAATCGCGTACACTTATGATTTATTTCATCAACTACATGGACAGATCAGGTTAAGGAAGCCAGCCACATCCTCAAGCAAATTTCACCAAGCGATGAGGGCTACGTTGGATCGAGATCGATGGAGACATTGGAGATTAGTCATCAGGGCGGCGAAATTCAGAAGTGATCACGATCCTCAGGAATGAGGGACCGACTCAAGAGAGACAGATATAGCTAACAAAAATATCCAGTCTAAAATCTCCGCCTGGGACATGGTCCCCATAACGGTAGCCGCGTTACCCCTCTGTATTGCCAGATAAATTCTCTGTGAAAGGAAAGTGTCAGGTCCCCCGAGGTACCCACCAGTCGCCACAACAAAGCTCCCATGAATGTCTTCATGTCAGCCGGCCAGGGTCCAGAGTCCACTGCAAGCATTGCAAACTCGTAGAGTTACACAATAAAGACGAGTGTTTGCGGTGCTTGAGAGCTTCGTCAGCTCCAGCACTGGTCTGGGAGCGAGTTTCGTGGAAGTGGGATTGCGCACATGCGGTGTTTCACACCAGAGCCCTCCCTAGTTTCCACGGCTCCAACGTGACTCCATCAGGATGCGTGCCATCGTCTTATGCCATACCCACCAGTTCTGTTGTCCCAGCTCGAAACACGCGCACAGGCACGCCATATCGTTGTCAGGAAATTTCCGAATGAGACAACTACTAGAGGTGGGGGAGGGGGACATTATATTAGATTTATGAATCGATTATTCCCAAAGTAAAAAAAGTCTGAAAAATTCTTAATCGTTTCTGAATGAAAGTTTTTCAAAATGAAAAGAATTGTGACATTACAGGACATACGTACAGACAGACGGATATGACGAAGCAATAAGAGTTTGTTTTTGCTATTATTATTTGGCTATAGATGCCTACCAATACGATTTTCTCATTCGGATTTCCATACTCAGTCGCTCAATGTAGTTCAGACTGCTCTGATAGTATATATAAACTAAGAAAAATATTTATTGTCAAACAACAAATTTAATATAACAAGTGTACCACTACACGTATACATTAAAACAATAACAAAGCAATAAAAGCGTTAAACAAAAATGTTAATTATACTCTTTTATCTAATAAAAATACTCTGTGGCATTCAGTCAAGGTTACGCCGATTTCACGCCGATCATTTTGTCGGCGGCGGCGGCGTGGCAAAAAGGCCGGCGGCGGCGGCGCGCCGGCGCGGCGCACACGTCTACATCGGCTTTCAGTACGTCAAAAATTTCTTAACGCATTCACTGCCACCCTCTTTTCCTGGACATTCGGCAGGTGCCGCACTTTGCTGTGTGCCCCAAAGGCACATGTGAGTTCATCCGACTATTCTAAGTCTAAGGCACTAAGGCACAGGGCGAAAGTCACTAAATATTATGAACGCGTTTGTGCGTTCAAGGCACTGGGTGAAAGTAACGGAAACGCACAGGGCCGTCTTTAACCAATTTGAGGCCCTGGGCACATTAGGGTAATGGGGCCCCTATGACCTTGATAGAGCACGATTCTGTTAGAATAGACAAAGAAAGTAAACGAGTCACATTAAATGAATAGATAATAATAATATAATATTTCCTAAAAAATAAAATTAATTTTCAAAATACACCAAATTTGGGTTCTTCGTTCTTCCTTAGAGCAAACAGCTAAATTTTTTTTTCTTAAATAAACGCCTAATTCTAACCTGTCATATATATTTTTTTAAATTGAAAATGAGGCCGACGGTGATGCGAGCTCACCCAGAGGATTCACTCGTACCTTAAAAAGGTCCAGGTTATTTGAACTCGGAAGTACCTACATACGCCATTCGAATACCAAACCAGTACACATTATAAAAAAAGATGATTTCGACCAGGTAATGAAAGTAGCCAGTCGTACGTCGTCTGGATATCTGATGGAAGAAGGGGGAAGGCGGTATGAGCTCATGGAGTTCCTGAGCACACTCAACGAATCTAAAGAAATAAAAAACCGGCCAAGTGCGTGTCGGGCCACACGCAAGGTAGGGTTCCGTAGTCATCCACCCGTTACATTATGTGGACTAAAAAGTACGCAAACTTATTTTTTCTATGTTTTTGACAGAATTAACAACATTATCTAAGGTATCAATGGAAATTGTTCTAAAGTTTGCTTTTGCAAAGTACATGTCTGAAGTTCGACTATTACTCGTTAACTAGTAATGTCTACTTAGCTGTGATAGTTTTCCTTTTAAATTCATCGTATATCCTACTACCATGATTTTTTTCACATGTCTAGGTGCCACCGTTTAGCTGGCAGGGGGGGGGGGGGGGGGGGACACTTGACCATAACGAAAATTATCACTTCAAAGCCTAATATCACGCCAACCGATTCTTGAATCAAAAAATGATATTAGAAACCTTATAATATATAATATTGAAAGAGCTATCCAACGATACCCCACACGATGGGGTTTGGAAGAAAAAAAAATTGCACCACCACTTTACATGTAGGGGAGGTACCCTAAAAAAATTTTTTTTAAAGATTTTATTCTACCGTTTTGTCGGCGTCATCAATATCTATACTCATGCCAAATTACAGCTTTCTAGTACTAACGGTTACTGAGAAAAACGGGGGTCGGACGGACGGACGGACGGACATGGCGAAACTATAAGGGTTCCTTGTTTACTAGGAAACCCTAAAAATGGGAAATAGGTAGTATTGCTTACAATTTTTGAAGTGAAAACTTCTTTGGCGGCGCTGAGCACTTTTGTACTGGGAAAAATTTTTTGAACTCGCGACAGATTCTAAGATTCTAAGACCAGCTAGTTGACCGCTCCTAGTAATCGTGATTGCGATGTTAGGAGGTGTCAACTCAGCTAAACTCAGGATGCCTAAGACACAATGATACTCTGGACATATTATGTATATATGTAAATTGATTATGCGAATATGAATATGAACATGAGTATGAGTACGGATACGGATACCGATACGGATACCGATACCGACACCGATACCGATATGAATATCTTTGTTATTTGGGTCATTGTCAGTCGGAAAAACAAAAGTTGTCCATTCGGTGGACAATAGTTAACGGCTTGTGTGCATGTAATTTACGTTTTTATTACATGGATTTATAGACACGGAATTACAGATTATGCGAGTTATCAGATCAATCGAAAATTAAGCTTTGTAGCCCTTAACTTTTGGTATGTCCTGTCCACCGAAAAGACGCGCACCTAAATCTGACAATGACCTATTTACTATCTTTATTGAGTTTTCACTTCTGCCGGCACTCCCGGAGTGCAACCCGTTGTTTTTTTTTATTTTAATTTGGCATGATTGTGATATCGAGCCATTTTAAAAAAAACCATCGTTATACAGTGCTACCACAGAGCGTGTTTTTTGCATAGTATAGTATAATAAAATATGATTAATATTCAGAACCCCGGTTCTCCCTCTGAAAAATATGAGCCTGAATAGTAATTGACAAAATCAAGAGCATGCTTTGCAAACAATACACAATAACACGGTCTCACTAAGTATGGTTGACGAAATATAAGCTGTACCGATTCGCCATACAAGTTGTTCGAGGAATCGTTGCAGCTTATATTTCGTCATAACTATACTAACCTTCTTCATTCATCTAATTCATTCATTCGCCGAACTTAATACTGTATTTTGTTTTTAACAATAGTTCCTTTACCTACCTTATTTATTTCCGTGAGTCCCGTTTTCACCAGTATCGGACATGCCATGATTTTTACCGAAACAATATGATTAATGTTCTCTTTGGGCATACCTGTAACAAAAAAGACTCACTTTTAAACTTTAAACTGACGTACAGATAAGTTCATTAAGTTTACCACAGATAATACGCTCTTATCCCATTGGATATTCTATTTTAACCATAATGTAACAGAGTTTCTATTCCATACACACTGAGCGAAAAAAATACTAATTATTAGTAAATTTTAGTGAATCCCAAGACAAGGAGATTATATACTAACGGTTACAAAACAGTTTAGTAGTAATTAGTACTTACAAGGACATTTTTTTTGGTATTAGTAAATAACTACTATTATCAAAAACTGTTTTGTAACCGTTAAGTATATAATCTCCTTGTCCTGGGATTCACTAAAACTTACTAATAATTAGTATTTTTTTCGCTCAGTGCATACATGCAGTAAAAATTGTATGTTTGTAATAAATGCATTATTAATTATTTACAACAAGTCACAAAAGAGACATTGCAATAAAAAAAACTAAAAGCTACCTATAAATAAAAAATATCTTCCAAATCAGTGCCGATGGGCATTGTGCCCAGAAGGCTGGCGGCGTTACCACGCTGTATAGCAACGCTAAGGCGTTTTGCAAAGTATTGGCCAGCTCTCTGGTCACCTGTGGCTTCGATCAGGCGCGATTACTAATTATTATATTGATGTTAATACAGACCCTTTATGTGACTGTTTGTGTTCTAAATAAATTTATATATATATATCAATTCGATTACCATCACCAATTAGACTAATTGTCGTTTCAGTAATCGTACTTTACCACCCGTGATGTTGTCTTCACCGAAAAGCGAATGAGCTCCGGCCCGATAACAAAATAATATATTGTTTGTTTTTTTTTCGATGGGAGAGGACGGGTTAAATTTTCAAATGATATTTCGTAACATACACTCGCGGACAAAGAATAGGGGTCGGTAAAATCGGTCGGTTGTAAGTTTTTTTAATCATGTCATATCTTTATTGAATTTTACATCTAAACTGCAAACATAACACTTAAAAAAGAAATGTTTCCAGGTTTAAATCAGACTCATAAAAAACCTTGAAAAAAAAACAACGTTAACGAAGCGAGAATCATCATTTTTGGACATTGACAATTTTTCTGATAGGATCCCGGATATTGCTAATACAGTTGGGCAAAGTATGTTATGTACACCCTATTGTGACTATGTAATCTAGGGTGACCCGAAATCTTTGTCCTCTAGTGTAGGTAATTTTTTTTAACCCAGTGGTACAAGTCTTGAAACCCACGACCTCCACATTGAAAATCGCGTGTCTTACCGGCTCCAGTGGCTTCAAATTTGCAAAATTGAGGCCATTATATCTAGATCTCTGTTTACATTACGTTTTATCTTTCCTTATATCAACAACGTACCCGGCAAACGGTTTCGTTTTGAATTATTCATCTAAGAATGTTTAACTTCTTTTAATCCGCTTTTTTATTGCCACTAGGATCAGTAAAAAGGGCGCCTAGTTTATTTATTTTATCATTTTTCACGGTGTTGAAAAGGCGGATGAGGCGCCGATAAAAAGCTAAAATCTCATTTAGCGAAGTGTCGGCGTCTGTTCCTCCATCAATGGAATTGCTCATAAACTAGCGAGTAGATTTTTGGGTTATCTCTATAAATAACGAAGTGGGGTAATTTGTAGGATAAGGCTTTGTTAGAGCAAACTGGGAAAATGAAAATAGAGACAGTCAGGCGCCACGAGATACGTTTGATAAATATGTCCGTCTGTGAAACCAATACCAAGAACTTCATAATTATATAAGTATAAGTGGGTCGATTTGAGACATGGGTGTGTCATTATGATCCTCACTGTTCATATATAAGAACTATGAAGAAATAGTTTAAATGTGATTGGTAATACAAAAAGTAGCTTCATTTATTGATCGTATGCCAATTACTTAGAACCGTGAGATCTTCAGAAAAAGTCACTATGGTTAAATAATAAAAAAAAGAACGAGTTCTGTCTTTATCAGAATAAAATACTATAAGAATAAGAATATTAAGTACCTTGACGTGATTCTTACTTGCAATATCAAAGTTTCTAAATACTGAAGAAAAAGTACAAGGTTTTGTAAAGACCGCACGTTTCATTAAACCTTAAGTTACCTCCAATATTTGTTCGTTGTCGGCGTTAAGTTACCTCCAAAATTTGTTCTGACATTTGACAACGCGTTCTTACTTTTCCTACTGTTCAGTAAAATGATTAAAATATCATCAACTATGAGCATGGCAACCCAGAAGTTTTCTAAATACGTTTCACGACAGCTCTGCCAAAAACTGCTTTCTGATATATTACCCCGAACGTAACCGACGAGTTCACTCCATTACGATTCCATTCCACATTCTGTTATGTGCAAACAAACATTTCGGCGCGTAATTGTATTTTCATGAATAAAACTGATCAATATGTTGCTTGTTTGTTAACAAACATTGAAGTATGTTGCCAAAAAAATTACAGGCTGTTCAATCATCACCAACTAGTAAATAAAATACAAACGCCATTTATTTTGTGTTTGCTTACAAAATATCAATACTCGATATGTTTTTATAAACTTTGAAAAGCGTGCATTTTTCGTTTAAGGTTGCAAATACCGTTACAAATGCAAAGGATTGATCATTTCAGTCAATTTTTCACTCGCTTATTTTCTTTTTAGACTTGGCGCGTGGAAGTGAGAAGCCGCAACAATACAAACTCGATGTCTATTAAATACGTCGACTTCCGATGTCATCCTCGGAAGTCTTTTTAGCTCAACGTATGAATAGTCATCATCATTGGCCTGTAACATTTATATAATAGAAGATGATTTAAGCAGCGTCCATTAAATTGTGGCACTTGCGTACATGGCTTGTAAGGCCAATACAAGAGCGACAGCTACGTCCGCATATATGGCAGGAAAATACACGTACACGACGCTGTAGGAGGCGCAGTAGCACGTTGGGTCTCAGCTCTTGTTTATGGGACAAGAGTTCGAACCATGGGCTATCATGCAGCACCACACCTTCAGCACCCAGTGCCTTCCTCCAACGTATCAATTCACTAACTTTTCTATGCCTCGACGCTCGTAAACAAGTGTAGGTAAAACCTGCCTGCCACCTCTTGTGACATTACAACAGTCTCTACATACCACCAGAGGGATTAGCATTATAACAAAACCAACAGTTATTTTTCCTTACAAAAATGATATTTTTCACAATATATGTTTATTATCCTCGCCGTTTCAATAGGGACCTCAACTGAATCACGATGATGGAGCCTAATGTATCCTTTATCATAATCTATTAACAAGTCTAACCTATTCATACTAATGTGTACGCATACGGAAATATCTGGGGATATTCAGCGAACGCCCTGGGACCCGTTAAGATTAGGCCCTTTTCATTCAAAATCATGGCAAGTTAATATGTAACTTTGCTTAGTATTGACATGTGATTAATAGTCCCGTTCAGATGTAGGTATGTATAGAGGGTTCACGCAGTCTTTATCGGTTTTGATTAAATTATAATTACATCATAGTCAGTCCTATAGTAATTATATAGATTGTAAATGCAATACATTTAAAATTGACTGAACAGCTGAATGGATAAAGCAAAATTATATCATACACTCGAGGACAATACGGGTCGGTAAATACTGCCAGGTTGTGCAGTTTTTTAATCATGTCAGCATTTTTATTTAATTTTGCATCTAATTTGCTAAAATAACAGTTAAAAAAGTAACGATTCCAGGTTTAAATCGGACATATTATATTCAAGGTGTGTAAACCATATTATGTTACACCGAAGTGAACCGAGCAGATTACGCCACGCATGGGTCAGGCTAGGCTGACTTTATATGAATAATCTCCGAGACATCTCGCCAGTAATCCGGGGCCTACTGGCACAGTTAGTTGGGCTTAATTTGTCTTCGTTAGCCGAAACGGTCTGCACTCCTTGAGGATTACGTACTTCATCAAGGGAACGGACTAACCGTCTTTCTTCTTAATGGAACTGTGGACAGGTCTTTCTGGTTCAGGTGATTCATTTGTTATGAGGACGTAAGTAGTAATTTAAAAGACGAACGTTCATAGGCTAGTTTTGTAATAAAAACGATATTTAATTTGCAATAATACAGTCTATTCATCCTTACGTGTCATATCATGTAAACAAACTCTTCTTGAGGACATTAATATTTTCTCTATGATTACACTATAATCATCACTTAAAATGTTGTTGTATATTTAAAAAAGCTCACAAAGTATGAGAGAAAAGTGTGACAATACTGACAATGAGATGTTGGTGCCGAAACGTTGCCTATAAATTGCTATCTAGCGAATAACAGTTTCACTGACAGTCTATAATTAACTTCTCTAGTTTATGGACGTGTTTGTCTCCAACTGGGAGGAAGAGGATCTGGACAGGGACGTCTGGACAACTTGGGGAGAGGCCTTTGCCCAGCAGTGGGACCCATAATAGGCTATGAAAAAAAAAATGTTTATTGAGTCCAAATAGAAGTTAAAATTCAGTTAGATACTTTAGATGTCAGCATGTTTGTACTTAAGCACTTTATTGTACACAAAACTAATGCATGTCACATAAGAAAAAATGTATCAGACATTCCTACCTGCCACAGGATTTAATGAAAACTATAGTGGTACCAATAGTCAAAAATAGGACAGGAGATGTCTCGGACAGAGGCAACTACAGACCGATCTCGCTGGCTACCGTGATAGCAAAGGTGCTGGATAGTGTGCTTAATAAACATCTAGAAAAAACCACCGACCTACACGATGCCCAATTTGGTTTTAGGGCGGGGGTTTCTACTGAGTCAGCTGTACTTTGTCTTAAGCACACTGTCCAGTACTACGCTAGGGCGGACACACCCGTGTATGCGTGCTTTCTATAGACCTCTCGAAAGCCTTTGATCTGGTGTCGTACGAAATACTGTGGCATAAGCTTAGACACGAGACTAATTTACCTTCAGATCTCGTGTCTATCTTTAAGTATTGGTACGGCCACCAGACAAATCATGTGAGATGGTCAGGACAGCTTTCGGACATGTACAGGCTGGAGTGCGGGGTGAGGCAGGGGGGTTGTCTTCGCCTTTGCTCTTCAACTTGTACATGAACGGACTGATCGGTGAGCTCAGCAGGGCTGGGTCGGATGTTCGATTGGCGGTAAGTTTGTTAACAATATAAGCTATGCCGATGACATGGTCCTGCTGTGCCCATCGGTCAATGCCCTCCAGAGGTTGCTGAACATCTGTGAGAGATACGCCGTGACACATGGGCTCAAGTACAACTCAAAGAAAAGCGAGCTTTTAGTGTTTAAAGCCGGGAATAAAATGTATAGGACAGTTCCACCAGTCACACTTAATGGCAAGCCGCTTGTACAGGTTAAACAGTTTAAGTACTTGGGTCATTGGGTCACGGAGGATCTCACAGATGATTTAGATATGGAAAGGGAGCGGAGAGCCTTAGCCGTTCGCTGTAATATGCTGGCACGAAGGTTTGCCAAGTGTACCAAGGACGTCAAGGTGACGCTATTTAAGGCTTACTGCCAATCCTTGTACACGTGTGGCTTGTGGACCAGGTACACACAGAGATCGTATAGGGCTCTCCGGGTCCAATACAACAATGCTTTCAGGGTGCTGATGGGGCTGAGGAAGCACTGCAGTGCGTCAGGGATGTTTGCGGAGGCTCGAACGGATTGTTTTTCAGCAATAATTCGCAAACGAGTCGCCTCCCTGATGCACAGAGTGTGGAACAGCACCAACAGCTTCCTGGAAGTTATTGCTGAAAAATGGGACAACCCTATACTAAGCTTCTGGGTGAAAATACACTCCGGATGCCCAAAAATTCTTTTATAATTAATTTAATTTATTTTAACTTAACTGTACTTTACTAACAAATATTACTGTGTACCTACTAACAAAATTATGGATTTTATAATCTGAAATAAATGTGATTCATTCATTCATTCATTCATAAACTACAAAAGGGAACTAATCCTTATCAGGGATCTCTTCCAGCTAACCTTAGCATATCTACTGTCATTATCTTTCTAGCAAATGTAGTACCGCCCATGCTGCTCACTGTGGGCGTACGAGTATTACCCACATTTTGTTAGAACTAACATGAACATTGTTTTCTGAGCCCAGTTCAGGAACTTCGGTGCGATGTTTCATGTTTTCTTTGGGTGCGTAGCTGTTGTTCTTCAGTAGTTTCAGAATACAAATAGATGAAATATCAGTCAAGTCACAAACTAGAACACCATCGGTGCTTAAATACTTATGTACAAAAGGCTTTAATACTTATCTCGAAGATGATTCTAATTTTGACTATCACAGGAACTTACTAGGGTTGTTAGTTTGTCATCATCAGCAATCTCTCATTTACTATGAACTGTCACTTAACGAATATTTGTTCTTCACTTAATATAATAACAATAGGTAGGTACGAGTATACTAGATTAGCAGCGATAGTTCAGATTTTTAACACTGTTTCTGAACCAAATCTTTCGTTCATTCTTGCCAGCTTGCAGTGGATTAAAAAAATCATTTTATAATTCACGCTACTCCTTGTTATTCTGCACATTAGTAGCTTAAACATTACAACTATAATATAATTATTATTTAAAACTACTTTTTGCCCGCGTGGAACTCATTCATCGCGATAGAATTGAATTGCTATTTTTTATACCAGGCGTTTACTTAGTCTCTCTTCCATATAATTTTCAGCCCCTTAAAGGATGATTTTCGGGATTAAAAGTATCCTATATCCTTCCCCGGGACTCAAACTATCTCTATACCGCATTTCATCTTAATCGGTTCAGCGGTTTAAGCCTGAAGAGGTAACAGACAGACTGCCAGTCAGACGCACTTTCGTATTAACATTATAATATTTGTATGGATAAGTATGAATTTATTAAAAATAATAAACGTTACGTATGGATTTAAATAATAAATATACAAATGACTTTAACTGATAACTATAACCTATTTAAACATACTCGTACAGGGTCCTAAGCTCTAATTACAAATGTCCCCTAAGTCGATGCCATTTGGTAGGTTAGGGTGCCCAACAATTTAAATTGAAATATGATCTTCCAAGATATCAATGCCAGTATTTCAGCAGTCGACGTACACCGGAAACATAACAGCTCTCAATACCAGCGAGTCAGGTCGTGTGGTTGCCTGATGACGTCATAAGTCACGTCATTTCGAACGTCCGAGCCATGAGTTATGGCTTGTGGCTTGCATTTGCATACCCGCTGAATTTTGGGTGCATTTGGGATAACGGGAGGTGAAAATCAACTTTACTGCGAGTGAAATAAAATCTAAGTACAACTTTGCGAGACACATGTTTAAAAAGTATATTATAAAATCATACATACCTACACAATAAAATAAAATACAAAACAAATAGTATGTATGTATGACACTTTATTGCACATAAGAAAACATTTACAAAAACAAAATTAAAAAAAAAAGAAATTATTTTTAGAATTTCATTACTAGTTTTTTAATTAGGCGTTCACCTAGTTATCATTCCATACAAACTTATACCCCCTTAAAGGGATGATTCCGGGAAAAAAATAACCCGGGACTTAGCTATCTCCATACATCATCTAAATCGGTTTAGCGGTTTAAGCGTGAAGAGGTAACAGACAGACAGACATAGTGTCGCATTTATAATATTAGTATAGATAGTATGGATCGATAGGATAAGTAAGTACCTATGGATCGATAAATAATTTTATTTTGACACATGTATTTCATCTCCACAACTCAACTTCACATGTAAAAGTGCTCTTGTGGCCTATTTGCAAAATAAATGTGTTGAATTTTCTGAATTTTATCGAACTCACTAGCATTATCTTATTCCTGCCAGAAAAATACTGTAATGTAATACCTATTTACGGTTGACTGGTAGAGAATGCCATACGACATTAAGTCCGCCTTTTGATCAATGATGACGATAAGATTTTCTTTTGTACAATAAAGATTAAATGAATAAATACTACAGCTTTAATTCATAACATCGGAACAGCCTTGTTTATTTTATTTTATTAATAATGGGATTGCTCTTGGCCGGCATCTAGCCAGGGGGCAAAGATGAGGCCGACGATGAAGCGAGCTCACCCAGAAAATGCATATTCACTCTTGCCTTAAATAGGTCCAGGTTATATGAACTCGGAAATACAGATGCCGGCAGGGAATTCCAAACCTGAGCAGTGCGCATTATAAAAGGAATTTGAACCAGGTAAGGTTTAGAGCCTGCCTTTCAATTTGATCTATCAAAACATTACAGTATTCAATTCAAATTATGACTACTTGACTAAACTATATTAATTTAACCAACCTTATATATATATCCCACATTTAATTGACTACCACAAAATGAATATCTTTTCTTCAATTGTCGTTGTACTACCAGTCAAAGATAATTATGTATATTTTTAGCCTTATCGCAAAGGAATAACGTGCAATATTGATAATATTGCACGTTATTCCTTTGCGATAAGGCTATATATCGTCGATAGTACATATACATATTGTATAGATATGGATCATCAATCACACCTTCCAATGCCGCGGTGCCAGTACATTTGGCTCCTTAATTAAGCCTTTGAACAGATGGCACCACTACGCCGGAGCGTCATAGATTTCAATTAATTTGTGTCAGAACAAAATTGCCTGGAGACTTATATTATATTTTATATGCTTTTTGACTGAGTTTTAATGGATATATTATTAAGGAATAAATAAACACTCAGAAATAGCTGTAATTTAAATAGATACTACGTGAAAATGGTAGTAGTTCCCACACGTAGATTGTTAGTAGTTATGACTACTGATGTATAATTTTGTTTTTCAGGCGTGCATAAGTTTTTCTATTTGGAGTACTTAACTATATACCTGTTTAACCTAATTAACTAATCACT
This sequence comes from Cenopis cana, assembly GCA_951800055.1. Classification (NCBI taxonomy): domain Eukaryota; kingdom Metazoa; phylum Arthropoda; class Insecta; order Lepidoptera; family Tortricidae; genus Cenopis; species Cenopis cana. The sequence goes on along the minus strand of OX637486.1, from coordinate 5,995,471 downwards.
ATAAATTGTAATTTGATGCTTAAAACTAAACTAGCATCAGATGCATGGTATTCAGTAGACGAATTTCTAAATTCCAACACTGATAAAACATCAATTTAACTGGTTAGCTAGCCAATAAAATAGGTAGGTAATATTGGAACTACGCCTATGGACATATATAATATAATACCTATAAAATGTAACATGTATGTTGTTGTTAAGTTCGCCTTTTGTACCAGATTGTTTCTGTGCAATAAAGTTTAAATAAATAAATGTATTTGGAAAACGTATAATTGTAACAATAATTTATTATTTTTTATGTAAAAAATGACATGTTAAACTATGTTTTATGAAAAATTAATGAATGAATGATGCGTCTTAATCATGGGGCAATGTTAGGTAAAATTTATAATAGAGAATTAGGTGCTTTTTGAGAATTAGGCGACTTCCTGATTTGTCGGTGCGGAGGCAGTACGATATGAGAAAAGTGTCAAATGTCAGTGTCAGCTGTCAGTCGACGCGATACCATTTTTTACTACGCCCCTAAATGAGTGCTTCCTGACTGGCGCGGGAAGCGCGGTAGCGGGACGGTGCGAAAGCGGTACTGCTACGCTTCTGCGCATGATATTACTACTGCGCAAACGTAATACTGACAGTATTATGTCAAGTGAGAATCTTTGCGACGTCAGTAAGTTTACGTCAAAGAAGAAAATGTCACATATCGATCCCGCCCCGCCAAGTCAGGAAGCCGCCTTATACAATTTTAAGGATTTTTTTTTAAAGTAAATGCATGTCATCGTTCTCTCGGTATTACTGGTACCTTTTCGTAAACAAAGAAAAGAATTGTGGTACGAACCCATTATCATTGATATTATAGCTCACTTGTCTTAATGGTTCATGGGACAAGAATGTTATAAAATGTGAGGCTATATTATAGTCTTTGACTTATTGCTAACTGGTCAGGAAAAGCTCGTAATCACCTTTTTACACCAACCTACAAACCACATACACTTCCAAACGTAAACAAACACTAATCTATTGCTTCCTAAACAAAGCAACTGTCATACACCCTTGTCTCACCTGGCGTTACCCAAACAAAACTTCCTTCTTTCTCGTAAATTCATCTTCACGGGCGTCAGAGCGCAGGCACGTTGCAATAACTCACATATATGCGCCATAAACAAGTCAGAAGATATGTCGTAACGTCAGAATGCATGTGACGTAAAACACACGGGTCGTGACCGCCTTGTGTCGTCATTAGTCACCGTCACTCAAGTGTGACGGTCAGTATAAATCAAGCGTGATGTTAACACTTTTTCCATACGATTTCGAAAAGTATATTCAGGTTAAGTACAAAAATGTATGGTGAACATAAACGAATCATATTATTCTTATACAAAACACACAAGAAACTCTTTCTTGATATCAAACTAACCCTTCCTTTAAGAACAGACTAGTTAAGCCAGCAGCTATTCAAAGCCAACACACACTTCATATTGAACAAATACTGAATAAATTCGTAAACAATTTTAATATTTCCCACTGGCGTCCCTAATTTCTTTCCTCAGTGAGAAACCCCATCAATCTTACGCGACCATCATAGGTCTTTATTAAATTCACCAAACGCGTATCGGGCGCCCATATTGGCGTCGTGTCTCGAGATTAATTCTAAGTCATGTCAAATTTACGTGGGCCTTAATATCGCGAGATGGATCGCTGAATGGTAATTACCATGTGTGACACGTCAATTAAGATGGGGTATGGCTTAGTTTAGTTAACGAGATATGTCTAAAGACTAACATGTGTTGGTATTAAAATAATGATAACACGACTGAGGTGTCAATCATGATTTGAGTCTCAATCTCGACAATTAAAACTTTAATTATAAACAAGTCAATGTGAAATGAGTCGATGTTATTAGTAGTCTACATTTTTTTTATTGGCCTGTTTATGTTTCCCGCTGCTGGGCAAAGGCCTCTCCTCTTTTCCTCCACTCGGCCCTACTTTTTGCATATTCTCGCCAATCCAAGCAAATCTACGACTACATATTTATGAAAGAGAAATGTTTTGATTTACAAATATACCTAGAAGGTAAACGCTTCACTTCTTTAGATCTTGTAGTAGACACTTGTATTATCATGATTGAAGATAGGTGTCAATTATTTAACAATAGCATCAAGCACTAGGATGTTTACCATAACTTGTTTAAAGTAACGCTAAGTTCTAAGTCAGGTGTATGAATTATCAGCCTGTTGAAAACATTAACCTTTCATTGATCTCCTGATCCAAAGTACCAAACAAACAACACCTAAATTCAATAGACAAAATCCGTACTAAATATTTTCATAGCAGTTTTTACACCGCATGTTTTCTTAGGTCCCCCCTGATATGCAGATTGCAACTACGTGATCGGAGAGTGTAAGACTGTAAGTCCGACCTGCGAGTGGCAGCCGATTACAGGCTTACCAAGACTTAAAGTGGGTGTCGCCTTTGATGGCGGCGACCTTAATCTCCCGTCTTAATATTCGGATTTGCGGGAGTTTTCCAAAGTGATTTTATTGGCGATCGGATGCCAGCGGCATGCGGTTTGGTTTGTAAATAATATTATAGCCTATTTTCACGCCGGGAGCCGCTATTCCTTTGCCGTTTGTGGATTATGCAAGTTGCGATTCGTGTATCGGTTTTATAGGTCACACTTCATGTTTAAACTTAGATATCGCATATAGTACTTTTATCTCACGGGCGCGGGTTGGCCATCGTTGTATAGTTGTGATGACATACGAACACATAGACAACGTACATGTATAGTATTGTATAGCTTAACACACATCCATGGCTCACCCGCGCTCCTACTTTAACCATTGCAATGCTACTTATACCTATAAATACATATATTATGTTATTTCAGCGAACTCACAATTTTCTTTTTCAAATAGGTCTAGCAAAAAATACTATTGAGTCATTACTGCGTGATTACACTTCAACGATTGCTTACTATGTGGGACGGTACAAATACTTGTACACTAGGTACTATTACATGCGTATTCCCCCGTACATGCGATGCGCAGTATTAATACTAATGCACTAATATAATACTGACAGTACTCTGACAAGTAATGAAATCAGTGCGATATCAGTAAGCCCTTGGTTATGTTATATAGAACATGCCACATACAAATACCGCCCCGTCAAATCATCAATCACAATTTGTAGTAATCACTGTAATTTATAGAATATTAGCAGATATTGACATATCGTTTATTAGACTGTGACTGATCGAAAGGGTTATGAAACAATGATATATTATCATTTCATATTATTTAGCCAATTTGTACAATTTGTCACATTTTTTCTGCTCTTAATAAATTATCTACATCCATATCATATATCCTCTATAATGCACAGACGAGGTGATCAAAATATATGTGAAAACTACTTTATTGTTAACGATATAAGGGGAACGTACCTACATTAGTTAAAAATGACCGCAATCTCGCAAAAAAACCGTTACCGCAGTTTGACGAGGAACTTAAATATTTGAACTGTCATGTACTTTTTTCATAAAGAAATAAAAAAACCGGCTAAGTGCGAGTTGGACTCGCGCACGTAGAGTTCCGTATAATTATCTATAAAAACAGCAAAAAAACATGTCTGTAGTATGGGAGCCCCCTTAAATATGTATTTTATTCTGTTTTTTAGTATTTGTTGTTATAGTTATAGCGGCAACAGAAATACATCATCTGTGAAAATTTCAACTGTCTAACTATCACGGCTCATGAGATACAGCCTGGTGACAGACGGACAGACGGAGAGACGGACAGACGGACAGACGGACAGACGGACAGGCGGACAGACGGACAGACGGACAGACGGACGGACAGCGGAGTCTTAGTAATAGGTTCCCGTTTTACCCTTTGGGTACGGTACCCTGTAAAAAAGAAATATTTACATACAGGGTGTCCCATACCTACCAAGCCACAGTGACACCGGAGGTAGGTCAAATCAAGAGGAAACCACTCGAAAACCGTACAACTTTTACTGAGGTCATGTTAAGCTGTTGTTCCTCTTGAGTTGACCTACCTCCGGTGTCACTGTGGCGTGGTAGATATGGGACACCCTGTATATAGGTACTATTGCTTATTAGCTCTGTACGATTGTTTGCCTCTTTTTAATGCTTGTTATTCATCTGGGTCCTGTAACACAGGGAATCCTAGCTCATAAGTCATAACCCAGACTTTTATTTTTTCCAATAAATATTTCTATTTCTATATTTATTTAGATACTTAATGCACCTCCAATTTTATTCTTAACAATTGTACCTACCATGTGAGTATTACCCCTCAGTTCAACCGAACAGCGTAAGTTTTCTCCAACTTCATACTCAAGCCAACCATTCTAATTGAGATAAATGCATTTAAGGGTTGTATTTATAGTAGCATTTGTCTTACGAAATTTCTGTTATTTATCCATGAACATAGGTCGCAAGCGACGTAGTTTTCCTTGTATGATAAGACGTTTTATATAAGTATGAAGTCTCGTCTTCGTTAGGATAATTACTGTGATCGTTAATAACGTGGTGATGACGGATGAGACATGATATTAATTCGGTGTCAGCCAGTAACGTAATAACTCGATGAATTAAGGGTGACCTATGTGTGATGATGATGTATGTTTGTAGGGAATAATTACGATATTAACTGAGTATTATTTAAAAAGATAAAAACAAGTTTCCTAATAAAGAACTCAAGAAAATATATTTTGTTTGCAGTCGGGGGACCTACTAGATACAAGTAGAACCAAAATATTAGGTCCCACGACTGCAAACAAAATATATTTTCTTGAGTTCTTTATTAGGAAACTTGTTTTTATCTTTTTAATGCAGTCGTGTTTTTAATTTTTATAATTATTACTGTTCCTATTTTCAGATTTCAGATGTTTTCATTTTCACAGTCATTCTTTCTTCATCGTGAAACTGAATGAAAAGCCACACCATATCCAAAGATTTGCTCTGTATTGAAACATTTGCGTATAGAATAGTACATTACTTACCAAGGGCGATAAAACAAAGAATGTCTCAGATCGCAGGTATTTTACGCCCGAGCCGAAGGCAAGGGCGATAAATAGGCGATCTGAGACTTTCTTTATTATCGCCCGTGGTAAGTACAAAATTTTATGTCACCCCCTGGCCAGGAAGTGGGTTTTTTCGCGCGCGAAGCGTGCGATAATGGCACTTTATGGCCAGGTGTGACATAAATATATTTTATGTCACACCTGGCCATAAAGTGGCCATTATCGCACGCTCCGCGCGCGAAAAAACCCACTTCCTGGCCAGGGGGTGACATAAAATTTTGTACTTACCACGGGCGATAATAAAGAAAGTCTCAGATCGCCTATTTATCGCCCTTGCCTTCGGCTCGGGCGTAAAATACCTGCGATCTGAGACATTCTTTGTTTTATCGCCCTTGGTAAGTAATGTACTATATCTTATCATGCATGTTGGAAGGGCTACGATATCTTATAGCTACGACCGGTGTTGAGCTGCGAGCAATCGTAGAAGTCTACGAACATAAAATGCGTAGCACACCGCTGCGTCGTTGCAAGAAATTTGTAGCCTGCCGAGAGATGTTAAAACAGTTTTAAAATGGAAGTCTCCTAGGACAGGTCGTTGTTTCAATGTGTGAGTGTATAGACACTACCTACATACAGTACAAAGTTTGAAACTGACATTTTCTCTAATTTAACACTAAACGTAATAGTTTAGTTAATAAAAATGCCATTAAAAAGTGTGCATGTAATAGAAACTTTATTATATTTGTCTTAAAGAAGAATACCCACTAAAATAAGCGTATATGTCAGTGTCATAGGTAGTTAAAGTAATTTATTTGTACTTACGTAAGATTTGAGGGAAAACACACTAAAGAGTCGTTCGGTTTCAAATTGGTACCAAATCTGCAGATATTGTGCAATTTTTCGAGCGTTAGGTTAGGTTAGGTAGCCGTATACATCTACGCCGATTTTTTGGCTCTACCGCCAGCCTTATGTTCTTTATTGTGTTAGTTTTGGGGTGTGTAATAAAGTGTATTTATTTTGTGTTATATATCTGTTCATACTTGAAGATATTTACAGATATCATGTATTTAGTTTCATATTCTATTTTTTTTCAGCCATACAAGTTTATTTGTCTCAAGGAAATTCAGAAGGTGCCTTTAGTATGCCTGCGCATTATCAAAATAATCAACAAGTTAGAAAAAAACGGCAAATTATCGTACAACTTCTTACAATGTGTCTAGCAATAAGAAATCACCTACAGTAAACTCTCCAACAATGAAACCGTCATTAAAAAGCGACAAAAATGCATTTTCGTCCCTCCTCGAACGCCCTTGTAAGCAATTCATATAGCGGGAATTCTGCCTCATCTTCCTTGTATCTCTTAAAACTTTCAAGAACTAGGAGTGCTATGTCAAATGAGGCCGTTTATAATAGGGTTTCTAAAACTATTTTTTGATCCAGTAATCCGTTTGATTGATATTAAGCTTTAAATTTTTTTTTTTTGCTCAAGTGCTTTGCATCCGGTCTTCTGGGAACCATAGGGCTGGCTCGTTCCTCGCCCAATGCATCGGATGCATGCAATGCATTCAGCGAGGGAACGCAGCTAGCCGTATGGGCACCCTTCCAGGTAGGTTAAAAAAAAGAGAAGGTTGTCTGGAAGAGATCGCTTTTTAGCGATAAGACCGCCTGTTGTCTACATACTACATTAACTTATTTAATTTTAATCTTGTTTTCTTTTGTATTTTTTGGTGAATGATAAAGAATATTTAATTTTGTATTGTATTTTGTAGGTTTAATTTAGTTTTTGTAATTTGTTTTGTATATTATCTGTTTGAAATAAATTAAATCCTTGAAATAATAACTATTGCAAATTTCAAATCGATACCATAAGTAGTTCTTGAGATATTTAGCGATGAGATAGACAGATGGACATAGAGAGTCGCACCATGGTCCCTTTTTACATTTTTGATAAGGAACCCTAAAACTACACTCGTTTGCTTGAGACGCATTGTAACTCATCTTTTTCACATCCCAATCAATCTTTAACATGTTTCACGCACTCTTTCTGTCACGTTAGCTCATCGCACATGCAAGCGAGCGCTCTAATCATGATGAAACGCGAAGCAACAAATAAAAATAGACCTCCTGAATAGCCAGTCGGCTTTCAAGAAGGCGTTGTGTTCACGCGAGCAGCGACAATTACCAGGCGCGCTAACTAGACGATCTGAGTGAGGCTTTTGTCACATTGGATGGCGTGGCGTGTGTAATGTACTACTTTGTACAGTAAACGTCAAAGATATGTATACAATATTCGCCTTATTACAGTGGGAAAAAGGAGCAAAAGTGTGAATATCTTTGACGTGAATGTACAGTGTGCAGTCAGGTGCAGAAGTGTCTTCACTACTTTTGATGATCGAGGCCTTTGTCAAAATGACTTAAGTATCTTAGATACTCAATAGAAGATACAAGTCATTATAGCCCCAGCAGGATGGTTCCGTAACGTGTTCAAACGAACGTAAGCTTGACCTGTGATTTTCCGTACTAAAAATGACATAATCAACGGATGGTGGAGGGTGACAGACCGTCAGCTACAACATGCGCAAAATGTGTCACTTAAAAGAAAAGAGTGATATACTTCATTCCTTCACTGTGAAGTATATCACTCATTTAGTTCGCTAGTTCAGTTTAGTTCAGTAGCTCAAAAATTCATTCAATCATGGCGTCTATGTTACTCTCGAAGCGAATGAATATGAATCATGAACTGAACCGACAGAAGTATTGAAGTATATGAATCCGAACTGAACTAGTGAATGAAAGAGTTACACGAGGTGAAGTATTTCATTTGAATCATTCATTCGTGAACTACTCATGTGTACCGTCAGTTTCTCAAGTATGGTTCAAATTCCGATAAGTGTATAATGTATTCATAGGGATTTTAATATGTTGTTGTAATTAAAAAGTGACTGGAATCGTCAGATTCTAGCCCGCACTGTCTAAGCTTTTAAGACAGGACACGGCAGTTTACTATTTTGTGCATTTTTGCAAGATAACGTTGTACCATTTTATTTGTTGAATTCTTCGATTTAATTTTACTTTTGTTGCTAGGTATATAAAATTGCAGACGGCTATACATAGCCCAAATATGTATAGGTACTTTTGTATTTTTTAATTATAGTTTTATCATTTAGGTCACACAATTGAACCCAAGTTTCAAACACTGATATTTTCCTGAAAAAGCAAAAACAAATACCGAACGAAGTGGTCGGAAAATTCGATAGGTCTCTGTGAGAGCGGGCAACAGGGGGTCGATTAGGTACTTATGTTGTCCATTCCATTTTGATATCAACCAGGCGCATTCGCTCGCACGCTTCCACGCATGTTGTGTGAATGGGCCAGAACGAGCGCACGAGACAATCATATTGAAATGGAATGCCTATCATAAGTCTCTGATTGGTCTCCTAGGCAACAGAAGCGCCAACGTTTTTACATAAACGGGATTCGAATAGAATCGGACTCGCCGCAAAATGTTTTATCGAACGTTTTCCAAGTAATTCAGTACGCGAAGGTTAAAACGAGGGAAATTCCAAAGCAATACAAGTATTTTTTTTTACTAAATATACGTCTTCTTACAAAGAAAGTTAGGTTACTTTTATGAACATTTTATGAATAGGATTTGGAATGCAGTGTCCGTAAACAAATACGCCCTAAATATTTCACCATCACACCGGCGTAGTGGTTTTTACACGCCAAATATTTTGGTAAAATTTTACATTCTTTCATAACTTACTAAGAAATTTTGAAATTAAAGAAAGAACTAGAAAATTAATTTATAAATCAATCGCCGTAGTAATAATCTGATTTATCGATATGTAAGATGTAAAATAAAATAATTTATATAGCGAATCAATTGCGAAAATCTGTATATAAAACTTTGTCATTGCATTATTTTTTAAGGACGTCGCTTACAATAAAATCTTTTACATTTACAAACCAACTCAAAAACTATTATAACTTTATTTGTATACACGACATCCCATTTTTGACTGAAAAAAAACGCACACGTCTGAATTCAAAGTACAATTTATTTTACATAGCGGAAAATAGAATATAGACTTCAAAAAAACATTTCCTGCCAAATAAATTTCACTTAATTGAAATGCCTTGGTTTGAGCGGTTTCGTTATGTTATTAAATTACCTTTATTTAATCTAGGTAAAAAATTGCTACGTAATTGGATTTTATTTCGATTTCGGCCTGTAGATACATTTAAGTACCTAGTTACTTGTAGTAATGGCTATTGCCTCTAAAAGCCTTTCTTATTTTCAATTTACCGGATTGATTTTACTCAAATCCTACTACCATTACAATGAAATGGCATTTAAGAGATTATCTTTGAAAAATGTGTTATTGTACAGTCAACTAATTTAGTCTGATCCACTTCGTACCTTGTCACAGTGAAAATCTCAATATGAAAGTCGTTAGAGATCTCAAATATAAATTTATGTCACTGTGACAATATACTAAGTGGCCCAGAAATCGAATTGGTTGACCGTACTTATACTTAAAATATCTGGGCGACCGAGCTTTGCTTGGCATTTTCCCGGTGAGACCTAGCTAGATTGATTGCTCGTCCCAGAAAACCCCCACATACCAAATTTCATCAAAACCGTTAGAGCCGTTTCCGAGATCCCCGAAATAAATAAATATATATACATAGGCATATATACAAAAATTGCTCGTTTAAAGATATAAAATATCAATACCTACATTCTCAAAAGGTGGGCCCATCATACTTATCGGATCACTCCAAAGGTACTCGGTAGGTTAAGCACAAAAAAATAATTTCCAGTGCCACTTCGCAAGCAAATGTGGGTTTAAAGATTATACACATTGCCCTCAACATATTTCAATACTATTCCTATTGTATATTATATTATTTTTGAATTTCCTCCCTCGGACGCTCCGGTTGTGGAATGAATGCCGAGGCTTTCCCGAGAGACTTCAGCCTGGGGCTCTACAAGAAAGGAGTATATAAAATTTTAAAGGTTCGGCAACAAGCATGTGACTTCCCTGGAGTTGCAAGCGTCCATAGGCTGCGGTGACCGCTTACCACCAGGTCGTACGCTTGTTTGCCACCAACGCGGTATAAAAAAAAACTGCGAGAAATTAAAACTAATCGAAAATATCTTTCGTCTGTTACATCATTTACTAAAGTTATATTAGAATGGTTAGTTTTCACCCAACAAAACATTAATGTAAGTAAGGGACGGATACGAATATCTATCTACAATTCAGTATCTAGTTATTGTAAGCAGCAGCCATTATACCATCAAAGGAAATGTCTTGAATTCTTCAATAGGAAATGAGCATAAACAATTAAACATCAAACAGATTCGAATTCAGAGTTTTAACTAAGTTTCAAAGCAGCCACAACTTTATTTAAACCAATGAACTGTTTTGCGTTTCATGCTTTTATTTTGTTCTCGTTATATGAATAGACTTACCAATACAAGTCATTAAGGCGATATATTCATTGAAAGAGACGCGCGTATGTTTTTCGTTCACGACAAAACGGGATGCAACACTCTCCGGGAATGGCTTTTTAGACAAATCTCGATAAATATCTGACTGTGTGCAGATTTATTAAATTTCCTCTTGTCAGTGCCTAGATGAGGTAAAATACCATTATATTAACTTAATCGTGTCTTTTAATAATGCGTTGTTTTAGTAGGCTGAGTAAAAAAGGAAAATATAGACTCAACTTTGGATTTCTTTTCTATCGAGAAAATTTTAAGCAATTATGTTTCGGCTATTGTCAGTACCACAAGTATATAGTCAAGAATTATATATCTGAAAATCAGTCCCAATTGTTTCCTCGTCTGGGGAGAACAGCGTTTCAAAGTTTCTAAATTTTTCAGTGTAGCGCCTTAATTCTAATTATTATCACGTTGCTTTATTATTTCTCCCCCGTAGGTTTTCTCTGTCAATACGACGATAAGATATAATATCAGATTATAATTTTATTTGTTGAAATCGCGGATGTCTTGTGCACACATGGCGGCGGACTGCGAGCAGGAATTGATCGAGGCCAAGGATGTTGCCGAAGAGAGGAAGGCGTGGCGCGAGCTTATGAGGCCCTTAGCACCTCGGGGTTGCCCTAGGACAATAACAACAAATGAGACAGTTTCTAGCACAATTTTCTCGAAATCATAGAAAAATGATTCTACGTGGTACGTACGGCGTAGCAAACAGCGTAGCTAGACCTCGAATGAGTTTCGTTTAGATAAAACCACCATTTATTACTTTTGTAAATATTGGTTGAAATCCAGATACTGTTAACTGTGCCGTTCTAGCTATTTTGTTGACTTTTTATATTGATAAATTTTGATTAACTATTGTGATTCCTCGTAATGTATGCTTTATGTCCACGTATTACTATCTGTTATCGCGTGGCCGGACCATGTTATCGTGACGTTACGTAATAAACACAAATAACCGCATATTTGGTGACCACGAATTATGCACAAATTATGCACCCATGCCAACGTCGGCTGCATTTAAATCAGAAAGGACGTGGCCAAAAATGTTGTTATGATAAAAATGTTAAAACCTTTAAAAGGTTTCCGTATATTGGCAAGCATACGTTATTATTTTATTATTAATTACTATAGTTATTACAATATTATAATAGTTATTAAGTGTTTACTAACATGCGGATGGTTTAATTACATAGTAAAATGTAACTGGCGAAGATTTCAATCGTAACTAGACACAGTGTAACAACAATGTCATCTCAGTATACGTAGGTACAGTCAAATACAAAAATATGTATCCAATGAATCATCATAGAAATATTTAAGTAACAACACTTTAATTCGCCGACAAAGTTTGGATATTTGAATGTATAGATTTTTTTCTTATACAACGACTGTGGCAAACAAGCGTACGGTCCACCTGCTGGTAAGCGGACACCGCAGCCTAAAGATGCCCGCGACTACAAATGAGTCACGTGCGCGTTGCCGACCCTTTATAAATTTGAGAATTCACTGTGTTGCAGCAGAAGGGACATATTTATGCATACTCAATCACGCGAAAACGACTGAACGTATCATATAATGGTAAAACTTGCTTTACAACGAGTTTCTACCCTCCTGGAGCGCTCGTGGCCCAGCGGCGCCTGCGTGGCGCAAGCGTTATTCAAAGTTAAGCAACGTGGGCCGCGGTCAGTACATGGATGGGTGACCGCTTTGAGTGGTTACTAACTGAGCGCTCCCGTGCTTTGGAAGGCACGTTAAGCCGTTGATCCTGGCTGCTGTCTATGGCAGCAGTCGTTAAGCCAAGTTGGAGGCCTTCGGGTGGCTTGAAAACTTTTAAAACATACAATAAATAAAATCTCAAAATGGCCTAGCGTGTCTGCCTGATGGTAGGCAGAATGTAATATGCTAAGATATGTTTGCCACCAATGAGGCGGACATCTTGTGCAGTTTTAGGCGCGTTACAAATTTTCGTAGTGCCGCAGCGTGACCACAGCAAAAACCTCAGAACAGCAAGAACGTGGCATGATGTGACACCATATATAGACGTAACGGCTGCGGCCGTGCTGCCACTAGAGGAATGGTTAATTTGTATGAATTTAGATACCTACATACATAGAACTACCTTTGGTGGTACGATATTTCATAAAACAGTGATGTGGCAACCCGTCCATGGCAGTAAAAAAATCGTATGATGAAGGTAAGTATCATAATACGTAAACATTTTTTAGAATACATTGGTACGAGACTCGCATCCGAGTTTACCCACATTGCGCGGTTTTATGGAGCAATTGAACTCGTTTCACCTCCGTGACCCGCAGTGTAATGAGACTCTGATCAGAGTCTCGTAATGCGGGGCTTGTCAAAACTACGCTAGTAAACTTCATGAAAGCATAGTAAGATATAGTGATCGGTTTCTTCAAATTAGTACCTACGTCCATTATTCGCGGTTCTCCTCGCGCTAATTACTGGCGTACTATCAGCATAGCAGTTGACAGACCATCCGTGACCTTCTTGTAATAAGATTGTTTGCCACCGACGTGGTATAAAAAAAGGTCTACATCTAGGGCTACTTTGAGAAAGAGGTTAATCGTCGAATCTGACTCGGCTGGGCAGCATTCGGCACATCTTTTCGTCCAATATTCCGCAGTATCTCAAGACTTTGACCAGTGTGTGTTGCATTGCCGCTTAACTGTGACGCAAGTGGTCTACCACTTTTTAACCTTTTCACCGCCAGGAGGTAGGTACCCCGCATGCCAATGACTTCATATTTAGTCGATCAGTTAAGGCAAGCTACGTGCTATCGTGTAAGGTTCATTTTCAGTCTTATGCTACAAAGACTTTGGCGTGTGAGGCAGAACTTACAGAATCTACTGTGGCGGTGAATAGGTCAACTAACGTACAAAATAATGTAGAAAAGCACTTTCCTTGCTTACTGTACCCAGCGTCGCATCTTTATACAGATCACGGAGCTACTCTCATCGCTATTGATTACTGGTGGAATTACTCGCGGTCCAAGAAAATTCATCTCACCTACCGGCAGATAGAATGCCAATATAATACCAATATAGGTAGCTTCATACACACTTAGTTCGAACCAGTTGGAGAAATGCATGTATGTAAGCACTTTATTGTACACAATAACAGGTTAAAACAATATACACATGTGACATGAGATTAAAGTACAGGCGAACTTACCAATAATTGAATACGAATATGAATATTCCCAGGGCACGGATTTGACGAAATCTCCCTTATGATTCACCCTATAACGACAACCTATACTTAGTCTAAGTTCACGTTTTGACGTCAATATTCTATTTATGATTTATGTAACTCAATAACTTTTGATTACACGCAATCAATATCAACTTCGAATATTGAGACAACAAATTACAAAACTTGCTTTGTTAAGCTATGTCAAATTTAATATAGGGCTTTGTTATTAAGAGGCCTATTTTAAACAACTGGTTAACTTTTAAAAGGTGCTGTAACTTTTCTAATAACATTGTTACAGTCAACCCAAATACACTGTATAACCTCACAAAGAACGTGTAAAGAATAAATTGTCAAGCTGAATAAAAAAATGCCTTAGGTAATTGTTATTTTAATAAATATATTACATAAATATTCTTGAATTCAGCCAATTGCTACCCAAGTGGAACTACTAACCTAAGACGGTAAAAAGCCGTTACATTGTAGGTTTTATCGCAGATTTCCCACGTAATCGAGAGCGCTGTGCAAAAAATAAAAATAAAATCCTAGCTGCTGGAATTTTCCAAGGCAAAGCAATGAAGAGAAGGCCCGAGTACACAGGACGCGAGTGAAAAGAAGGCTGCCCTCCCAGAGGTGCCGACACCGCAATTGGCTTTCGTATTACCTTTCCAATACGGTTTTCATGTATTGTACCAATACCCAGCAAAAAGTAAATTGAACTAGTGCTCCTTTTCAGTTAGCACCGACTCAGTCAAAAGCAGAGCGATAACTTTTTATGCGACTACATATGCGCAGGCATAAAGTTCCGCCTATTCAAACACGCTGAGTTATGGTAGGGAAAATGACAACTAATCTGCGCTATGAACTACAGTTCGTACGCTCCACTCGTTGTTTTCTTTTTCACACTTCAACAACCTCTCGGGTGCGTATCGGCGGCGCGAGTGGCGGGTGTAAATTGAAACACTTGCAAATTTACCCTATACATTATTCATTCGCCGAACACCCTCGGTGCAAGACCGACAGTTCAGTGACGCTCCAGTCAAGTTCGCAAAAAGATACAAATAATGTTTAATTAGTGGGCTCACGTTATAGGTCATTAGTATAGCAATATTAGTTTAGGAATCGGTTTTCAGTACGGTCTTTTATCAGTAGTGTGAATAATTTGACAGTGGCTTTGTGACGCACAAATCGCACCCAATTTCAGAGGGCTTGTGGCACATAAGTAAAGCGGGTCAACCATTATACGTGTAACAAATGGCCGTCCGCGGTGTTAAGCTTCCCAAGACGGTCTGTGTGCAATAAGGTAGAGGTTCCAAGCCCGAACCTGTATTATTCTGACCCTAATAAATTTGCCAAGTCAAACTGGCGTTGTCAGACAAATGTGTTTGAAGAGCCATGTAATTAGAGAATAGTACGTAAAGTCGCATTCATTAGAACGGTCGAATTCTTGCCCTGCAAACAACAGCCGTGAACAATAAGTATCGTTAGCTTGCGGTTGTTTTCATATATTACCTTCTATTTATATCGTGAACACAGTCAGATGATTAGCAGCTGTTAGCGAACAACAAAGAAAACTTTACTGTTGAACACGACAACTTTGCCTTCTTGTGGCATCTCCCTTATTATAATAACTATCAATAGACACAATAAATAAATAAATAAAATAAATAAATATTTGTGGACAATCTTACACAAATCAAACTAGTCCCAAACTAAGCTAAATGCAAATTTGCACTATGGGTACTAAGCGACGATATACATACTTATATAGATAAATAAATACTTAAATACATAGAAGACATCCAAGACCCAAGAACAAATATTCGTGCTCATCACACAAATAAATGCCCCAGCCCGGATTCGAACCCGGGACCTCCAGCTTCGTAGGCAGGGTCACTACCAACTAAGCGGTCGTCAATAAATCCTATGCAATGCAAAATGAGACAACTTTAACTTAAAATACATGCGAAGAGTTATCAAAAGTAAGAGAATTTGTTTCATTTTCATACTTTAAATATTTGTTCCACACTAAGGAGTAATTTAAATTGTATTTTATTATTTATGATTATCAAAACCTAATTTCCCTTTTATTTTAGTTAGAGCCATTTATAAAATCAACACCGAAAACCTACAAAAACAAAATGCAAATTTATAAAACACATTTTCCTTGGAGAGTTAAACGTAATTTCTTTCTCACCAAGGCGTTTCCTGAAATAAATTACAAGTGTAAAATTCACAACAACAAAAGCGGAACAACAAAAGGCTCGCGGCCCGCAACATCCGGGCGACCCTTCCAAACTTAGCAGCCTGATAACGGATTTCCGAATAAGAAAATAAGAGAGTAATACCTATAATACCGCGCCACGTAAACCCAAGTTTTTGTTAATAATTGCTTTATTTGTCACAAAATTCAAAGTTTATTGAGCAATTTTATTCGTCGTGCACGTGTTGTATTGAACTTTTTCGGGTCATAAGAATATTTATGTGAAAGTCTACGTAATCCATTAGCTTGGGTTGTGGTGTGTAGTGTTTAACATAAAGGTGGAACCTTGGGTCTTTCTGGGGCGTAGCATCTCCTGCTTCGGCGGGTGTTGGTGCTGGAGTAGCTGGTATCCTCATACCCATATTCTTTCCTGGCCTTGGCTTGAAGGGCCCTCGATCAGCAAATGCCGTTGGCGGGCTCACTTTTCTCCACAGAAAAGGCTCTTTATGTATAGGCCCGTGATGCAGTTGCAAATGCCGGTTGTTAATAGGAGGCTTCGGTACAGGACTGGTTAATTCGTACATTTCAGCCAAAGACAGATACCAGTAGTCGGCTCCATCTCCAATTATGGGAAAAAGTCTCTTGTTGGAAAAATAGGGACGATGTTTCCTAACAAACTCGTCATATTTCTGTTTTAATCTTTTCATATACTGCGTGTAATGGATTGATTTTAGCAATTTTTCAAATTGAGTCAGTTCTGTAGTAGCTGGGTCAGAATAGACGCCTGCGCAGCTGACGGTTCTAAGAAGGTGATGTAGTTTGAATACAACGAAAGCAAGCCAACGCCTGGCTTCTTCCTCGAGGATCCTAAGGTCGTCAGCCCGGCTGATGATGCCGAACTCCAAGGCCTCGGCCGCGCGACGCTCTCCACGTTCAGTGACTGTGGCTAACCAGCGGCGGTACCGACGATAGCAGAACTTAGTGCGTCTTGAATAGTGACCACGCCAAGCAGCCTGTAGTGAACAATCAAATTGACATAAAATATCCTTAACTTATCTTGTTTCAATTTTTTAACTATTTTTAAAGTATATAGTTGCACGCGAGTGCGCCTTATTGACCATTCTAAATTAGCATTTTGAAGTTGAAAATCATGGAGCCCGTGTTACATTACATTAACGTGTTACTACAATGGAGGAGACCCGGCTTGCATTTTACCAACTTTACAATTGTCATCGAAGTACTACAATTCAATGCACACTGCTGGATCGACAAGTATAGGTTACTGGATAGCATCGTTTAATGACCACGCATTGTACGTCGAATTGTCATTGTAACAGTCATGTTCCCAAAATGACAAATAATCCGCTTAAGCCCTTACGCTCTTACGCCCTGTTCATTATTAAAATCATGTTTGCGTATTTTCTCACTAAGAGCGTATAGGAAAAGATATTTTCAACATTGACTGTATACCTGAATTTTTGTAGCTGCTATATCGTAGTGTTTTTTGTGTGCCCTTTGGACAGCTCTTCGCAAAGCTGCTTGGTATTCTTTCCTGGCTGTATGGACCCTGAAGGCGCACTGGATAGTGGTAGCGTTCTTGGACAACCACGCAATATGCTTCCTGATTAAGTATCCTCTAGACATACGTTGAAGTAATAGCACGGCCATAAACCTCTCATGTCGGTGGTCTTCGGCTTTGTCTGCCGTCTCCTGCAAGATCTCGTAATACGCGTTTGCACAAGGAAGGAATGGGTACACTTTAGCCATTTGAAATTATTGGTCTTTGCGTGGTTTTACTAAAGGAGTCGTGGTCAACTTGTCGTCAACGTAGTAGTTGACATTGAGTTGACACGATGTAAACAACTGTGACACTGTGACGGTGAATGTCACATTGGAGACATTTGACGTTTTTGAGGATTTATTTCACTCGATTACTTTTATACGAAGGATTTATTCAAATTTCCTGTCAAAAATAGGATTAGTGATTACATTGCACCTAATATTAACCAGTTTCGTGCAGCGCAGCGGCAGCGCGACTACGTTTCTGAATAGCGTAGTTTACTTTAATATACATTTTTACGAAAAGCCTCTAATATTTTCAATTCATAATTAGGGACTAAAAGCACCACAACCCCAGTCTAGTTCGGCCTATTCAGTTCGTAATAAGCGCGGCATGTTTTTTTTATTTAGGCCCTTAAATGAGGCGGTGTCTCCGTTGCCCATTTCATTCCCTTCCCCCATGCAACGATACGACGAGTTGATTTGGAGAGTCCTCTCTACCTCCCACCCTCTCCGTTCAGGTGAGTTCGTGCGAGACATCATGCATAATTCAACAATCAAATTGGCAAGGTGTGTATGACTGCTTATTTATTTTATGCCTAAAATTTACTGGTAATTTCCATACATATATGTACGCTTGCATTGAAAAGCCAATTTTTGGTTGGTACTAAAATAAATTGTAATAATAATAATACAATGAGAAATGATATGGATATTTATTGTCTGACTGACCCAGTTTCTGTTGATTTGGTGTATGGAGAGTATTCATACAATGAAAAGGCTTGGCGAATTGGATCTTGGAGCACAGTTGACGGCGTTTTTAATAAAATGTCTTGCGACCTACATTCTCGATACCTACAGTAAATATGTTATTGTGTACAGAATGTAATCAATGTGAGGAGCAAACAGCCAAAACAAACAACGTTTTCATTAAACTTGACTACGAATTTATTTACCAAAACTAATTATTACTTCTCTGGGAAGCGAACAACGTCTTTAAATCAATTTATTATACTTTCTTATAGACTGGTATTCCTATTAATATAACTGGTTTTTAGGGTTCCGTACTGGAAGGGTCCAACCCTATTGCTGTCACTCATGCGTCCGTCCGTCCATACGTCCGTCCGTCGTCTGTCACACAGGTTTTACAGCCAAACGGTTGAAGCTTAAACTTTTACAGTATAAAGCATCTTGGTGGCCCAAAGCCATAAAAATTGTCAAAACTTATTTTTAAATATTTTAAGGGGGGCTCCCATACAGCTAAAGGGGGGCACGAAAGCAAACCAACTTAATTATGTGGTTAGTTCCAGGCCGGTTTATATTTTTGATTTATTTAGACAACAAACATTTAAGTACTTACAGAAATAATGTTATTACATCTTATATTAAAAAACTTGAGTGCAAATGCAATTTTAAATGCACGTAATTTAACACACGCTTTATGACGTACTCAGCTACTTCTGGAGAAAAAACAAACTAAATTAAATTATTTTCTATTTACAAAACGATACGAGTAAGTAATATAATTTTAGTTTCACTTTGCATGTGAGATAATCGCAAGCAGTAGTGCCGCGAAAATAATTTACAGTGATGAATATTTAAATAACGCCGCGTGCTGTTTAGTGGTTCTATATTCCGAGCATTAACATTTCAAAGTGGAAAAACAGTGTTTTCTCAAGGTTTGATTCTCCGTTATAATCTAAAATATGTAAAGATGAAAATTTAAGTATTTAGATCAACTTTACGCATACTCGAAAACGTAACATAATCACCCCTCTGAAATCTACATTTATCACACTAGCGCGGGTTGGCCATTATTGTAGTTGTGACACATGAATTAACACATAGATAACGTGAACTCATAAGCACCTACGCTGACGCACATAGACAACGTGCATGTATAGCTCAACACACAAACACGGCTCACCCGCGCTCGTGCGATAAAATGAAAATGAAAATGAAAAATGAAAAATGTTTATTGGGGTTTACAAAATTTGTTTCAATAGGCAAGGTTGGAGCCTCCTTTTAAGCAATTTAGAATGCTTGTGTCAGGAGACACCGCTCTTCCAATACAAGAAGTGGTATAAACCATTAAACACCAAAATAGTAATAATAATAGTTAATTAAGAATATAATACTAATTCGCGTGTGTGTGTGTGTGTGTGTGTGTGTGTGTGTGAAAGAACATTACATTACATTACAATGACACAGTTTGAGCATCATGGCCCGCGTAGCGCATATTAGCCAATATAACAATATAATTAGAGCCCTCTCAAACGTTTTGCCAATTAGCGGTCGAATATGACAATCTCTACCACATCTCTACGGACGGCTTTCAAGTCAATACGCTATTTGACTAAACTTTTTTTATAATACCAATCGAACCAGTTTTTAGAGACGATCAAATGTTATATGGGACCAACAACAATTAGAGCACAATAAAGGGCTAAAATTAGGGACAAACCTAGCTCGCCGCTAGCGGCCGTCAAAAAGGCTCCTACAAATTTGCCCTGGCAAATGACGTCACTTGCACAGCATTCGATCAACCGTTGTATGGGAAAATTTGTATTTTGCTGTTTTAGTCGTAAAATAATGCGTTTAGGTATATAGTTGTCATACAATTTATTTTTTATTTTTACATAAGCATTCTATTGATACCTTTTATTTGAATTTTGGGCGGTAAAAACAATTACATAATTTTCTGAGTTTTTGATGATTCATATCTTTTTATGATTTCGGTAAAATTTTATAATTTACGATTTATTGTGATATTTTGATGGCTAAGGCGACTTCCTGATTTGTCGGTGCGGAGGCAGTACGATATGAGAAAAGTGTCAAATGTCAGTGTCAGCTGTCAGTCGACTCGGTACCATTTTTTACTACGCCCCTATATTTAAATGAGTGCTTCCTGACTGGCGCGGGATGCGCGGTAGCGGGACGATGCGAAGGCGGTACTGCTCCGCTTCTGCGCATGATATTACTACTGCGCAAACGTAATACTGACAGTATTATGTCAAGTCAGAATCTTTGCGACGTCAGTAAGTTTACGTCAAAGAAGAAAATGTCACATATCGATCTCGACCCGCCAAGTCAGGAAGTCGCCTAACTATCCAAAAAGTGACACTGTAGGTATTATTAATTTTAACATGTGTCAAATACCGTATTGCGTCGTTTCTTACTTTTTTACAGTCCGTGAGCTCTTAGAATAGTATTCAGGTTTTAGAAAGATAGGTACCTACTTCGGGTATCGCTGAATCTGGTAGCCCATTCGCCTAAAATAGTTACTTATATATTAATACTTGCTCTAGAAACCACTGGACTGACTAGAGGGATAGCCAATAATGTCACACAGAGAGTAAGCATTGTAATCCAGCGTAGCAATGCAGCTACTTCTGTACCCTTACCATAAGTTTGCAACGTTTGCTTTACCGTACTCGCTAGCGACTGCGTAAACGATTTAGTATGGACAAAAGTACAGCGCCTCTGGCGGTTACGTAATAGAACTAAGAATCGCCATACTTAATCGTTTACGCAGTCGCTAGCGAGTACGGTAATGCAAACATTGCAAACTCATGGTAAGGGTACTGGCCACCCTATCCGCTGACGATGATGCGCTGATGGTGATGGTTTAAGGCGATATATTGATTGAAAGAGACGCGCGTATGTTTTTCGTTCACGACAAAACGGGATGCAATGCTCTCCGGGAATGGCTTTTTTAGACAAATCTCCATAAATATCTGACTGTGTGCAGATTTATTAAATTTCCCCTTGTCAGTTAAGTACCTAGATGAGGTAAAATACCATCATATTAACTTAATCGTGTCTCAATGCGTTGTTTTAGTAGGCTGAGTCAAAAAAGGAAAATATGGACTCAACTTTGAATTTCTTTTCTATCGAGAAAATTTTAAGCAATTATGTTTCGGTTATTGTCAGTACCACAATCATATAGTCAAGAATTATATATCTGAAAATCAGTCCCTATTGTTTCCTCGTCTGGGCAGAACAGCGTTTCAGAGTTCTAAATTTATCAGTGTAGTTTTTATTTTATTGTTTGTTCTTCTATTGTATTATGTTTTCTGTAATTAAATAAAGTATTCATTACCTATTAATCATTATTGCACATTAGAAAACTTATTGTGTAGTTAAGAGGCAAGCTTAATGTTTTAAGCAAGTCAACTGTAGATAATTTTAAGGATCAAAATCGATTAGAGTAATTCCGATTGCGTTATAAAACTCACCAACCAACTCCTTCAACTAATTCTAGATAGGCACCCGTTCACCCGCATTAACTATGTATGTATCGCATAGCTGCAATTCGATAGCCAATCGATTCCTTTGTTAATTCCCGATTCGAACGTTCATTACAACAAATTAAGCCCGCTTTGTAATTTGTACTCAGAGCTCACAGGTTAATTGCAATTAATTGTTTTGCGCACATGAACATTAAGGTGTTGGAAATTGTAATGATTATGCCGAGCATGCTTGAGTTCGTATGCGTCATTTTAATTGCAATGAACTCATTATTAATCATAAAAATTGTGTTGTTACCGATTCGCTTCTTTTATGTATTTAAATATAATAACGATACATCTATGCTAACAGTTTTCCGGTATTGCAATATTGTTAATAATGTTTTCGTTAAAGCGCAGTTCATAAAATTGGTTTATAATTAATGCGATTTTCAAAATTGCATTGAAGCTATAATGTTTGCTCAATATTTGAAAAATTGTTTTCACATATTTAGATACTATATAGTTTTCACAGTTCACGGAATCGCTATTTAATGTTAGGTTGTCAAAGCACAAAGCTGAAAAGCAGTCACATGAGTTGGATTATTACCCACTAGTTACCCATTATTATTAATAAACAATAACTCTGTAAAACCAGTTTTCTGGTACACAAAGCTGTAGTCAAGGTCGTGACAAAGTATACACGTGTTATCTATAATTAATTCATTAGAATAAACGAGGCACCAGCAAACATTCCCAGGCAACGATAAGAGTACTAGAGCACTAAAACGTTTTTGTAATTACAGCTGAGATGCTGCAATGCAGTCGGAAGTAATTGCTGCTTATATTCTTAAGAGTAATAAAACAAAATCTTAAGATAATATGGGAGTCAACTTTTATGACGGGCCGAGTTCTTCAGAATCTTCAGATAGATTGTAGTTATTAAAAATGGAGACACGAGGCGCGACAATTCAATGCCAAAATAAAGTTTCTTACTTTTTGCGGCGATCTCTCCACCGGCAAGAGCGTAGCTCTTAAGTTTGATGATGATTATGATGACTTTTTGTAACGTTATAAAGTGTTTAAAAATTGTATAATTGGTGTTTAATATTTTTTTGATTGGCACGTAACGGATGTTTAAAATGGATTACTAACGACGATTTTTAATTCAATTTAGTATTTATTTGCTACCGAACAAGGAAGTTATATATACTTGTCCATTAAATATGTTCATCGAATAAATGCCAATTGATAATTGAATTAACTATTGTGTTTCGAAACGAAATATAACACAATTACCCTATTTCACAATATTTGCCGATGTTTAATGGACTTTTCCAATTTCAAGCCTATTTACGGCTTGAAATCAATGCATAAACAACAGAAGTTAAATTAAACTAAGTCTTCATTCGCTCGAGATGAACCCTAGGTATATATGACGCCTCGATTCAATCTAGGCTAGGGAGTACCCAACAGATCAAATCCTTGTGTTAACAGAGATCGATGTCGATGGAATCCTATCAGATAGTGCTTGGTAGCGTCGGGAGTTGAACTGAATTTATTTTATGCTGATTAAACTTTTGTTAGTAAAATCTGATAGAAATTGAATACGGAAACAACGACCCGCTCAGTTTTCCGATAATATGTTTAACGGGCTTATGTAGTTAAGGTGTGCTAAAAACGTTTATTTCGTTTTGTGAACTAGATGTATAATATTGCAGCATGGAAACAATATTAAAATGGAATAATTTTGCTTTGTTTTCATATTCTTGTGCAATTTACTAGCCAGACATGGCATATTTAGTTTATTACAGACACAAAAGCTACGTGTGCTACGCCGCGCCGTAGCGCGTAGCAACGTTTTTCCGCTCTGTAGCGGAAATCTTGCGTAGAGGCATGACATGACGCAATATGTGTCGTCATGGGCCTTGTAGGTCTGACCATTGGTAGACCTTATCTCGTTGCAATAAGGTTTACGAATGGTTACTGAACTATGATGCTGATAGTACACAGAATAAAACTGATTTTCATGAACATTGAGACTTCAGACTCTGACATCAAAAATTTACTGTGACGAGGCATAGCCAGGCGGAGATGACGGGATAACCTGGACGCGTTTACGAATGATTGACATTGGCCACAGATTGCGGGGGACAGAGATATGTGGAAATCTATTTTGCCCACCAGCAGTGGGACACAGACTACCTAATAAAAAATATTTTATTATTAACAGTCTGCAATATCACAATTTGATAGCTTAAGGCGACTTCCTGACTTGGCGGGGCGGGATCGATTTGTGACATTTTCTTCTTTGACGTAAACTTACTGACGTCGCAAAGATTCTCACTTGACATAATACTGTCAGTATTACATTTGCGCAGTAGTAATATCATGCGCAGAAGCGAAGCAGTATCGCCTTCGCATCGTCCCGCTACCGCGCATCCCGCGTCAGTCAGGAAGCACTCATTTAAATGTAGGGGCGTAGTAAAAAATGGTATCGCGTCGACTGACAGCTGACACTGACATTTGACACTTTTCTCATATCGTACTGCCTCCGCACCGACAAATCAGGAAGTCGCCTAAGTGAACTTTATGTAACGTAGTGTCTTAAAATCTAAAAAAAATATACCTATGTGTGACGGAGGATCTTGTCTAGTCAAATTCGCAGTCAGTTACATGACCTGACGAATTTAACTCGATAGTAAAAAATCGCGAAGTTACCCCTTTTGGAATGTATTTTCAATACTACGGCTATATTACTGATATTGTTTTTCTTAGAAATTTCCTTAATTTTGCTCTTGATTCGGAAACCTAAATGTGTGGACTCCGACATGCACTTGGCCGGTTTTTATTTATATGAAGCAAACATTAGGGGACCATCTCTGCGTCAATTGTAAAATGTAATTCGTTATTTTATAACCAGCATTTCCTTGAAGGGTAACTAAAGTATTACCTGGAATATGAACTGCGCGTCATATTGCGAAAGTTTTAATTTTTCTTTAACCTCGGCATCTCGAACTTCGAGCCGTGCCGGTGTCAAGTTTCAGCGAAATTATGTCGTTAGATTTAATCTGAGATATGTTTAATACTGGGAGCTTTCGACTTAGTAGTTTAAAAAGGTCTCCGTAAAACAAGATATTTTTTATACTACCGCTACTCGTAGTTACGCTAATTTTAATCTGAGCACGTCAGTGGATCGTTTTCCTGACCTAATTAAGATGTGATTAAGATAATTATAACAATATTTTCTGATAACTTTTTCCTAATTCTCTAGAGCTAAAATCTCTAAAACAAGAAAACGAGTTCTCCAGATCTTACGCTAGCCAAAGTATTTGGATTATAATATATAAAATACCAATTTTTCTATCATAAATTTCAGTGAAATTACTTTTAAATACGTATATCGCCGTATTTCGTATATTTTTGAATATTAATTTTCCTTCCTATAAATATTCGAAAGAACGATCCCACTAAAATCTTCAAGTAATGACGTGCTCGTGTTTGACCGGCAATTTAAAACGGCCCAGTGCTTAGTCTAAAGAATATTTTAGTGCCGTAGACGTAATAATGTATATAACACTCTCACATGATCATCAGTAAGAATTGGAGCATCTTATCAATTGGATATCAATTGTTTCCATACAAAAATTGTATAAAGACGTAACGTCTTCTAACGTAAGTTTTATGCATTTAATAATTAAAAGGAAAAATTGAAACTTTTGGCACCGAGCAGGATTTGAACCTACAACGTCCTGGCATACGCGACCAATCGCTCTTAGCCAACTGAACTACCGGAGCAACGATGCTCGGTTCTTAAATCAATCAGTTGGCTAGAGCGATTACATTTGCCGCGTATGCCAACATGTTGAAGGTTCAAATCCCGCTCGGAGCATAATTTACGTCGATATCAAAATTCTATGCCAAAATGTTGAGATAAGTTTGTCCTTCTGGTGTTATAACCCTTCACTAGCCCGCATTACAGCTAACACATGCTGTGCCATTAGTGGACGCATCTGCATACAAGTTTATGTCTCAAGTAAAACATCACACCATTGCTTCCACTGTATATACTAGTATCTGAATCAGTATCTTGACTGTTGTTTGGTTTATCCGCTTGATGAAGTTAATAACGACCACCATGGACAATTGCCACCCTGCCTACGAAGCTTGTTTCTTTGCTTGTGGTCCCGGGTTCGAATTCCGGTCAGCATTAAATTTGTGTGATGAACACGAATATTTGTTTATCTACACCCATATAGTAAATCCTCCTTTATAAGTTCAAATACCGTAGATAAGACCCCGCTTTATAATATACTGTGCGGCTGTTGCGTGCGTCCCCTATTAGATCACGAAATATAACACTTTAACGAGATCACGTACAAAATTAAGACACAGCTGCGGGCTGGCGGCGGAGGCGCGGGCCGGCCTGTCGACGCAAACATGGCGCACGCCGGCGAGAAGTGCCCACACGAAACACATGAAAGAGGATTTAATATATGGATGTAGATAAAGTAGTGTATGCAACTGTACATAATTAGGCATTAAAACACTCGTGTGACCTTATTATGAAACTCGCCTTCGGCTCGTTTCATAAAATACACTCGTGTTTTAATGCCCCTCATTATGTACCAGTTGCATAAACTACTATTTTGGGTCTTGGATGTTTTCTATTTAATGTCTATCGTCATTTAGTACCTATAACACAAGCTTTATTGAGCTTATTATGGGGCTAGTTCGATCTGTGTAAGATTATCCCCCCTAATATTATAACAATAGGTAGGTACTAAAAAGTACATATACTGATTACTACTTACGCTGTTGCTATGCCTTCATAAAGTGTGGCTCATATATGTTGCATACAATATTACGACATTTTTATGCGTTGACGTTTCGCCGTATACGACCGGCACCTCGTAAAACCGCGTTCTCAGGCAAATATAATTTACTGCGCTTGATATTTAAACACGAAATTCTGGAACCTTAAATTTGAATCGTTATTGGATAGTAATTTATGTTAGTAATAATCACAAAAGTTCAACAAGAGAGGGAAAGGCGATTAAAATATGAGCTCAAGTATTTTAACAAGGTTATACTGATTGCACTTTATTACGGCGTGTAATGACGCCAAATATTGATCTTCAAAGAACTACTAAACAAGTTCAAGGTGTTTAAAAATATCTGAACATGCACTTAACGCTTTTACGATAGAATTGTGTTCAGATACTTGTGAACATTTTTTTCGCTCCCTTGTATAATATACTTCGTTACAGATTAGATAACTAGTAATTTTAAGATACCCCTTTGATTGTTACTAACAAGCTATGGATCAACTGATCTGAAAATAAACAATTTTTATTTTTATTATTTATAACTAATGTTAGTCTGTAAGGTATATTTAAATATGGGCCTTATTGCCTGATTCTAATAAATGAATAAATAAATAAATAATGGTGACTTGTACAATCAGACAGGCATGAATCTGATTTCCTAAGAACAACCCGCGATGTTTATGTAGTGTTTAGATAAAAAAAATAAAAATTCGCTATACAACCTTATATACAAAAACATTATCAATGGAGGCTTTGCTTCGCAAATATTGACTTCAAAGACATTATTTCATCACCAGGGCAACTAAAACCCTAAAACTTTGGGCAGAGCTGCGGGAAACAAAAGGCATACTTAACATTTTAATCACCATAAAATATCCGGAACAGTCAAATATCTTTCTGCGACATTTAATAAGTTTGGCGAGGAGGGTAAAGTTTCAGGTCTTTTTTTCCTTCTAAAGACACCCGGCTATATGCTGACCGCGTCGCTTTAAAAAAGCGTAGCTAGATAACGGTTGTACGGAGCATATAGCCTTTTCGAAACATGGTAGATGAACTCTGGAGATTCGGTGACCCGGTCAAAGGGCGAAAGAATGTGGAACTTCCAACTCTCCCCTCATCGCTTTCGGGATATGAGTTACGTTTACGATGACAGAGGATTCATTATTCTTATTTCAAACGACAGTTATTTTTAAGTTTGGAAGTAGGTCAGAAAATGCCAATATACAATGCAGGATTAAATGCTCATGCCTTTATCCCAGAAGTTTGTTACATTCGCGTCACGCATGAACCTTAAACATGTTTCTGTACGCGTCTCAATTTTTGTATTGTGTTTTATCTATTTTAATAAAATAAATTACAAAAAAAATTGTTCTATCGGACTGTAAGTGTGTCTCGGTTCGGTGTAAAGTATGGATGGCGCAACCTGCCCTTAGTATGTGTTTATGGGTAATAATCATCGGCGCGTAGCCGCGGCAGAACACATGGACACAAAAACAGAAACTATGAGAGATGTATAATGTGTATGCACCTTAAAGCTTAAAACTAGACTGTAGTTTTGTCTATGTCACATTTAATATAGTCTGTGCGCTGCTTGGCACTTCCTCTTTTCGCTCTAGACCTAACTGGCTGTACTTGTTTGTGTCGTCTTAATTATATTGTTTTAAATCCATTTCAATCAAATCAAATCAATCAAAAAACAGCCGGATGGATAGTATACGAAAACATTTTTGTTGAAGCTGGAACGAAGAGCGAAACGAACTCGGTAAATAACTCATAAAAATTACATTATTTACAGTAACGGAAAAACAAAGTAATTTTAAAACATATCTCCATAATTACATACTTCGAAAACTGTGTTCACACCCTAAAACAAACTCTGGTAGACTTTAGTATTCAGTGCTCACGTGCCACGCAGAATAAGAGTATGTTGCATGCAACTAGAGCATACAATACCGGACCATACTCAATACCGGGATTGAGTTTCGGTATTCAAATCTCAATCCCGGGATTTCGGTATTAATACCGATGTTTCGGTATTTTGGTGATTTTTCATTTAAAATCTTTGTTTTTTTGATAATTCGTTTAATAGTCAACAATCTTACTTCCAATTAAATTAAAATAGTTATTTAGCAGCATTGCTCACATAATATAATTAATCGCAGCAAAAATAAACCTAAAATATTTTAAGTACCTGCTAATTAAAGCAAAAAACGGAAGACCAGCGCTGGCTCTGTCAGCATAACGCTGAGTTGTGACCATTCCGTGGCAAAATTCGGTTTTGTAATGTCCTGTTCGTAAGTGTTTTGATTATTTATATTTATTTATTTAGAGCCTAATATGTCCCACTGCTGGGCAAAGGCCTCCCTTCTCTTTTTCCAGTTATTACGGTTTTTTGCTTCTTCTGTCCACTCCTTTAAAAATGAGTCCAGTTCATCCCGCCATCGCCGATGGGGTCTGCCACGTCTCCTCGAGTTCTGAGGCTTTCATTCCGTAGTGGTCTTTGCCCATAACTCACTGGGCATGCGGGAGACGTGACCAGCCCAGTCCCATTTTAACTTGGCCGCTTTCTGAGTTACGTCTATTATTTTAGTTTGTGAGCGCAGCGTGGTGTTCCGGATACGTTCATACAGCTTAACACCCAATATGCTGCGCTCCATAGCGCGCTGGCAAACCCCGAGTTTGAACTTCTGAGCTTGCGTCAAAGACCAAGTCTGTGCACCGTAGGTGAGAACTGGAAGTATGCACATGTCCATGAGTCTACGTTTCAGTGATAAGGGTAGGTCTCCCTTCATAAGATGTTTCATGGACCAATAGCTTCTCCAGTCACGAATAAATGTTTCTTTTCATTCTTTTTTTCTTTTCTTTCTTTCTTTTCTTTCAAAATAAAGTAGGTAATCGCTTAATTTACACTCACACATCACCATAAATTCAAAAACATCCGCCGAATCATAGAAGACAACTAACTGGTATTACCATTAAGTGACACTGACTGAGTACTTTTAGTAACCGTGGCTATTTGTACATAAATATACTTATTATACTCTGTGCTATTTGGTGACTGATTGAACATATTGTATTTTTGACCGTGGTGTATTTGTCTTAATATTCTTAATTAGTTAGAAAGAGAAATAAAAAAAGCCCCAAGCAGGTAAATTACGATCGCAGTAAGGTTTATCGTTATCGCCCTTCGGTTGAACTCGTGCATGATCGGGTCATGCTCATGTCAGGTAGTCGGTCGGCTGTTCGGGTGGATAGCCCGACACACTGCAGCCGCCTGATGCGCATTCGATCCATGTCGAACTAGCACTACAAATAGCCTTAAAATGGCGAAATACAATATTAAACAAGTTATTTCACTCGATATTAACTGCGATTGTTCATTTTATCGAAAATAAACTACGTGTTTCAATTTTATGAATTTTAAAAGAACAAAAAAGTTTAATTCCGGTATTTCGGTATTAGTCCTTGGAATACCGGTATTGAAATACCGAGAAAATCATGTCGGTATTACCGGGATTTCGGGATCCCGGGATCCCGGTTGCATGCCCTACATGCAACCCGAGCACTTTAATCAACAGCTGTTTGCTTAATGAGATGACGAACAAAATAGTTTCTCGCACCTCTGTGGAGCTAATACAATTTAACTTGGTGGGAATGGGCGCCGCAATGCTATGCGATTCACAACTAGTTTCGACGTGCCTCAGAACCTCCTAGTATAAATTTATCTAATCTAGAGGGTAAGCCGATAAACCAAGAAATCCTGGAACGGAAATGGCGATGGATTGGACACGCGCTTCGACGATCGGATGACCACTTGTCCAAGCAGGGCCTACGCTGACAATCTACTGGCAGAAGACGGCCGGGGCGTCCTCAAACCACATGGAGGCGCTCGGTTGAAAAAGAGGCTGGTTCAAGTGGCCTTGGCTGGGAAGAGCTGGAAGAAGCTGCGCAAGACCGTGACAAGTGGAGAACTCTTCTGCAAGCCCTATGTCCCTAATGAGAGATAACAGGAACTCATCATCATCATCAATCTAGAGGGTAGGCACGCACGGTTTCCGCAGTTCGAGCCGAACTTACCTATAGCACAGACTCGCTGGTCCGCGAGCGAGGCAGCGCATTGCATGCGAGGCGGTTGCCTGCTCGGTCATCAGAAAATAAGAAAGAAACATTTATTCATAGCCACAGAAGACACACAATATTTCAAAAAAGACAAAAGAAGAAAACATATACAAAAACACACATGCACATGCGTGTCTCCGCGGCAGTGAAACGGACACTGGCTCAGCATTATTTCAGTGCTCAACGCTTTGTATGCTAAGCTCTGTTCTGAAGGAGATCCTGTATGACGCAGAATTTTCTTTAATTTATACGAATCATTGTAAATGTAGGTATGGAAAGTTTTATTTAATTTGTGACTCTTTTTAGTACATTGCCGTAAGTTGACCCCTAGGAAATTATTGACACTAGATAGGAATGGAATCGATTGGTATACAAAAATAGCATGTGAAAAATAAAAGTATTCGTTTTCATACAAATTGTATGGGAAAAGTTTATCTCGATCTGGCTTTTCTAGCTGGAATTTATTTTTTGACTTCATACAAACTTTTGATCCTGGACAAGAATAGGATCAATTGGCATCAAAAAAATATTGCCAAAATCTGTAAACGCCAATCTTCATTAATTTGAAATCAAGTAACGGTTTTCTAAGATCATTTTCGCGTATCAGCACGGGATCTGGTAGCTACCCTCACTGACCCAAAAAGAAAATCCACCCTGAATATATACCAATTCTGTACAGTAAGACAATTCTCTGAAATTTCAGGTTTAAAATGAAATTATATACTAATCAAACAATTGTTGAAACGGTTTTACAGACGTAGACATTATTAAAATATCTCAACATTACGAATCTACTTTTTTATTCTAAGAATTGTAGTACATTTAATAAAGCTCGGATCAGTTAATTTGCTAAGTACGGAGTCGGTACATATTTATTCAAGCTATATTCGCATAAAAATTGTGTACATATCTGTCAGCAGTCTATCTTTCCTTTGTGCTGATAAGCTAATCCGTAATAATTAATTTACTTTCTGGATTTTCAACGACTACATTAAGAATGTAGAAACTGAAACGGCATATTGCTTAATTTTAAAGACTTGGTAAGGGGAGTTGTAATGTCCAGGGTGGAGGTTGTTAAGATTTCATGCACGGCTTGAAACGAGCTAGCTCTGACCGTAATATCGTCGCTTTAATGGTGACACTAATAGACCGCTAATGAATCGAAGTGAAGTGTGTGTGTGTATGTCATTGTAAAGTGTTTTAGATATGGCATAAGTACAACTTCTGGTTCAAGAATCCTTAATAATTATAAATTATTAAAGATATTAACTGCTAAGCTGCTATAGCTAAATGTAGAATAAGCTGGCAATTACTCCACCGACAAGAGCCAAGCGCTTAAATATTATGATGATTGATTTGGAGTCCACAACTCATAGCAAGAATTAAATATGGAAGCAATGCCTATTCAGTTGAAGATGAATACAATATCAAGTGTGTTCAAGTTAGTATGAAATAGGTAGGTATACAAATTAAAATCAATTATTTATTTTGCAAATAGGCCACAGGGAAATTTTACACGTCAAAAGGTAATTTTTAGTTGTATTTTTATTCAAAAAGTCTAACAAAGCTAATATCCTCAAAACTAAACATCATAATAGATGGCCAAACAGATTGAGAACCTCGACGTCATAAATTTTGTGTATACTTAGACGGTTCTTTCTCTAAAAAGAATAAAATAAAAACATTTTTTTTTAATATGTATGGATGTAGCTAATTGAAAAATAATTTAATAATTAATTCGGAAATCCCCGACTGTATAGGAAATAAGTACATAAAGACATCTTTTTTTCAATACGGTTAATTGGTTGAGACTTGAGAGTTTATTTACAAGCCCAGAAAAATCCATCGGGGGCTGCCATTGCCATGTCTGTTCCAATTTGCATTAAAATAGTTAATATAAGTAATTCGAGGTTACTTAAACGAAGGTATAAGATAAACTGCAACACGCTACAACATGCTACGCAATTTCAAGGCAGGCAATGGCAACACCCGACGGATTTTTCCGTGCTTGTAAATAAACTCTAAACCAATTAACCGTATTGAAAAAATATGTCCTTATGTAATTATTTCCTATGACAGTCGGGGGATTTCAAAATTAATTATTTAATTATTTTTCAATTAGCTACATCCGTCGGGCGTATTTACAAAATTTTTAATTTAAATTTAGAAACCCTGTAAATATACATATACTACTATAAATGAAAAACGTCTCGAAAGTAATTTACCTGTAACAACATAGACAATTTCTACAAAGACATGCTTTCGCAAAACCCTTATTACCGTTAAAATTTAGTAGGTATTCCAACTTAAATAACCCTCATTTATCTACCCTTCAAGTAAAACGTATCGACTAGGTATTCCGTATTTCGCTTAAAGAGTTGTTTCGCTAGGCGGTACCCATGAATAGCAGTCTTTTGATGGAAATTTAATGAGCGAGCGAGGGAGCTGACCATTACTGAGACAAGGGCCGTTTCTATGCGCTGTCCGACGGGGGATCTCCGCACGTTCCAAAACGTTTTTGTTCAACATTTTATATATTTTGTACTAAACGAGACGTGGATTATGGAATTCTGACCACTGGATACGGATTTACACAGGCTACATTTTGAACATGCACAAAAATTCTTACTTATACTAACAGAGATAATATATGTAAAATATTGACAGGTATTTATCAAAAATATGAACATTCCTGAATTGAGAACTTATCTTAGTCAATTGACTGACTGATTAGGTACCTAACTGACTAAGATTAGTTCTCAGTTCAAGTACTTCTTTCTTATATCGAAATTAGGGGTTGTTTTTTCAGCTTAATCATTCTGTATGCAATTCCAAGGTAATTTTTATACAACAAAGTAAAGTTAGTATATTGACAGATACTTATTTATCTAAAACATGTTAGATCCCTGAATTAAGAACTAATCTGAGTCAATTGACTGACTGAGAATAGGTTCTCAGTTTCGGTACTTCTTTCTTATATCGAAATTAGGGGTTGACTCTTCCGTCTTTATGTTTCTTTACGCAATGCCTAGATTTTTTTGTAAACAAAAGCAATGGCAAACTAGCCAACCGTACGGTCTACCTGATTTATTTGTAGTTACTGTTGTCAAGGCTTGAGATTGTTCTATGTGATCTGATATGACATACTGCTCTCAGTTCCATGTTTATCATTAAAATCGGTTTTGTTATTTCGAGACAAAAAAAAACTACTAACATAAACTTAAAAATAAACTTAATTATAAACTTAAAAATAGACTTATAATATAAATAAAATATGTGCCCCAGGTCACCTTCGTGGGTTATGGTGCCCAGAAGGCTGGCAGCGTTACCCCTTTGGATGGCCAGACTTAATCTCTGGCCAAAGTAGCTGCCAGCCCTCTGGTCACCCGAGGCTCCCGAGGCGCTGGTAGATTTCTTTATATAGGTGTGTTCCGCTGGGCCCCCACGGACTCAAAGTTTCAACACCAAAAGGCGCAAATATGTAGCCCTCTTGTTATTGAAGCTCAATGATAAAATGTCTAAACTTCTTTCCATACAGCAAATTCAAAGCATCACTCAATGCAAAGTAACTACAGAAGCGTACAAAATTAAAGTCAGTATTTTCTTTCATACCTTAACTGGGTATTAAGACATCCGCGGGTTAACAAGGTCCTTAACTATTTGCTGAATGCCTGCCCGTTCAGGTTAAACTCGTTAGGTAAAAAAAAACAGCATGTGCCGCTAAATGAGAGCTGTTTCATACGATCCAAAGAAAAAAAATCTAAAGAAATCTCTAATAGGGCTAGCATTCCTAAATAGTATAAAATGGATAGAATATTGTGTGTAATTGTTTTGGAACGGACACTTGTTGTGCGCCATATGGAAACATTTTGGCTTTGATTCAACGTGTTGAAGGTTAGTCTGTTACAGTGTTCTCGAAAATAATTGTGATAACTTCGGTCACTTGATATAACAGTCCATCCTTCAGTCCACTCTAAGCACCGTCCCCACCAAGTAAGTTGCTTCATCATCATCATATCAGCCCTAAGACTACCACTGCTGGAAATAGGCCTGCCCCAAAGAGTGCCACAATGACCGGTCCTGCGCCACTCGCATCCAGCGGACTCCCGCGACCTTTACCAGGTCTTCAGTCCACTTTGTAGGGGGTGTACCCAAGTAAGTTGCTTAGATTCGGCTAATTCTTCCGACTTGTAAATAAATTATTACAATATACATTGTGGTGCAGCAATTAACTACTATTAGATTTGTGTAAAAACCTATAATTAATATATTTGTACTGTATTATAATGCCTCTAATGTTATTTTGTATACGTGCACAGATTCCCTAAACAAAGATCTAAATCTACAGTGAGCAGTCTAAGCAAAAAAACTGTCAGACCATCCTTCACTTTTTCCTCTTAGCTTGGCTATCTATACATTATTCATTGTGTCCGTGCCACGTCAACATCGAAACGAAAAAGGTCATAAGAATGTACGAAATCTGTTGCTGCTTACTGCATTCGTTCATCTAACGAAGGCAGTACAGTATGTAGGTATGTGTACCTAGTGATGTTCCGTTGCTGGAAACATTTCGGATTCCCGGCAAAGGTCATAAACTTTACCGGAAATAACCGCATATTTGTACTTGCCGCTTGCACTTGAGTTACAGTGTTCGGAATAAACCTTGGAGCATTCATATGCTTCCCTAATAGTCTCCTAACTGCTTGAACGCGTACGAAGACAAAATAACAATTATGATTTTACAAAACGTTCGCAAGAAACAAGCATCATATTGCTACAGAGCCAAACGGCCCACTCCGGTTATCTTTTCTGCACCTGCTGAGTGTCCTGTAAAATAAGATTGAATTGCAAGCCGGCAAAGGCTCATCGAAGGCGTACTTGAAGAGAGGCCTATGCTCAGCAGTGGGCGATTACAAGCTGAAAATGATGATGAAAGGCTCATCGGTGATGCCAGAATCAATCATGTCACGGTCACTCAAATGTGTGCACTTTTTGCATGAAGCAGAGATGATAAAAAAATCGATATGAATAGTATATACTGCTGGCGTACTCGAACGTATCCCTAAATTTTATTTATTGGTGATTGACATAAAACATCCTTGAAACTGAAAAATTGCCGGCTACGCAGCAGCATTCTCTGGGAATGGGAATATTGGTAACGGAACATCACTATGTTACCAGACGGCGGGCGACCGTGTAGAACAACGGGAGAAAAATCTGCTTTTAATTACCGCCCAGCGAACAACGGTGGTTAGAATTTTCTTTTGAAACCCAGCCCTTTTCGAAGCACTCGATAGTGAAATTTGCTTTATTCAAAAGTTCGACGTGGAAATACAGAGCAGATTTTACAAAATTAACGTGTATTTAATTGAATCCTTATTAATTAATAATTTATCTTCCAGCTCTTAAAAAGAAAGGTGAAGTGCACTTGAAAGTCATCATCATCATCATCAGCCATTATGCGTTCCACGGCTGGGCACAGGGCTCTTCCTATAGATGACTTGAAGGTTAGTTAGTGAATATTCTATAGAAAATTGAGAAAGTCATTCTAAAAAATGCCAAATACTTCACTTTGCGGTTACATGCGTCCTATGAGTTGATGAGCATTTTTACCTGTAACAAAAATAAATAATGATTAAATGTTAAGTGTAATTCAAGTTATATTTAAGTCATTCGCTGTGCAGTGTGGGTTCAACATGGCACAACCCTCTTTCTTCCCTTAAGTTTCGTAAGAGTCGACTATAGGAATAGGTTTGTAGTATGTGGGTAATCCCCTTTCACTTCAGTTTCCGTCGTCGACCCAGCCCTGCCAAGAGGAGTGTGGCCCATAGACTTGTACTATTACTTATTCTGTGCCCATAGGCCATACTTATACTGGAAGTGTTCCCGGGCAGAGATGGAGTCGCAAGGTTAGCTGACGTGGCCACCAAAGGGGGCATCCTGAGGAGACCCACCAGGAAGCTGGCTCGCTTTGATGTAGTTGTGTAGCTATGCTACACGGGGGGACGATGTCGAGGTTTCGACCTCTTTTTATATTCTTATATTTTTCTAATAGTATATTGTCTATTTTGTGTTCTATGTCAGGTTTGTAATTTGTTTTAATATTTTAGTTGTCATTATTTTTTTCACACGAAAACAGGTGCTTTGATTTTGCTTTCTCCTTTTAGCTTAGCTATCGGTCACATTTGGTGAATTCAGTCGTTGGTCGTTGAAACTAAAATTAAATTCTATGTGTTCTGCCTAGTCCCTTTAGAATACAGGCGTGAGTTATGCTATGTCGTTATTTTAAGCACTATGAATTGAAAATTATACCACTTTACCAAAGCCACCGTTGCCAAATGAGATCATAACGTGAACTGGGTAAAAGCAAAAGAAGCGCCATCAAAACATGTAAATTGCCAAAACAACACCGATTACACGATTCTCCCGCGCTATGGTTTAACGTAAAATCAGCAACAATAGATTGAAATTCTGCTAAGCTACAAAACAAGTTCAAAGTTTTGTAGCGAGCGCAAATTTAATAACAGGATAAGCGTAGTCGAGTTTGGACACTGCCAGGTTTAGACACGTAAAACAGTGTGTAACTAACACCAACTTGGTGTTGCCTTCACACAAAATTGGGAACGGCCGAACAAGTCTTAAAGAAGCGTGAATATCCAGGTGATTAAATCACGCTGCAGAATGATGATAAATGACAATCATTATTAGTAAATGGGACACACTCGTGTACAATTACATTTATTCACATTTTTGACGTTTACACAAAGTTTCGAATGTGTCACAACATTTTATGTAGCGAACTGACTAATAATAATGTGTAAATAAATAAATAAATGAACTTTATTCTGTAAGTAGGCCGCAATGGCACTTTTACAAGTCAAACCCTATTGTAAAAATCTATAGCTTCGATTTCCTATCTTTAATACGGTATAGTGATATATCTAAGTTTCTGACTACTGTGTCAAGTAGTCGGAACTGCAGTTTCATAGTTTTTTTTACATAATGGCGAGCCTTCGATATTTTGGTGGGGTTTAGGTATGGTCTATATTTGAAGTTACGGTTAAATTTCTGGTTAGAATAGTAAAGCTTATGCCATCGCTTGTACGAATATGAAAGCATTCTAACCACTTAGGAGTAAATACATGATTTTACGTTACGAGTTCACTTTAAGTTTAAAAATATATATTAGAATTTATAACGTTGTGTAAATTGCTATACTTAACAGAAGTATTGTAGGTTACTTCTCAACTAAAAATGTCCTTATTTAGATTAGTTTATTTTTGTTTTTACATTGTATAAACTCCTCATACTCCTCAACGTATTATTGTCCTCATAGAATTATTTTTACAAATACATTTCTAAATAACATTTATTTAAAACCTCATAAAATACTTCATAGCATAAATCCTAGCTTAAAAGATATTCGTATAGGTACAGCAAAGTTTAATTAAATGTTATAAAACTAGTGAAACTTGTCATCGTAGGGCACAAGCTCAACTTGATTAAATTACGGTACTGTAACCGAGCTGTTCCGAGGTTTAATTATTTTAGCAAGCTTGGCAAATTCGATCTTGTAGTATGTTAAATCCAACGACCTAGGTAAATCTGAAACTTTGTAGTGAGTCATAAAGTGGATTGAACGCTGACTAATCCATATAGCCACAGATTAAGATTCTAGTTTACCTTCTGTGGTAAATAACTAGTTCAAACTTTAAATGCCGTTAGAAACATATATGTTTTTATTACTACTTACTC
Source organism: Cenopis cana (assembly GCA_951800055.1). Classification (NCBI taxonomy): domain Eukaryota; kingdom Metazoa; phylum Arthropoda; class Insecta; order Lepidoptera; family Tortricidae; genus Cenopis; species Cenopis cana. The sequence continues at coordinate 5,956,780 of OX637486.1, read as the reverse complement.
GAAAATACTTAGGTACATTTTACATTCAGGAATTAAGGTTTTGTTTTTGCTTTTAAATCTTTATAGTCATTAGCTGCAGACTATTTTGGAGTTTGATAAGTTTTGATGCACACACACACACACACACGCGCGCGCGCGCGCGCGCGCACGTACGCACGCACATTTCAATGTCTTAGAGGTGTACCTTAATTGATTTTGAAATTTGAGTATAATTGGAGCTGGATTATTGGAGCTGTCACTGAAATCGCATTAATTGCGTTTCTGTTACTAAACCCGAATCCGAATACATAGATACCAGAAGGCTATCCGATTATTCCATAGGTTTAGAGTTTAACCTTAATCGTTAGTAAATGCTAATCCGGGACCTTTTACTCGTACATTGAACATGGAGGTAATACGCGCCAACTGTACTATGGTTTATATTATGAGTAGCTTAATTTTGATATTGGTTTTTTTAGTGATCAATAAAATTTATATTTTGTAAGTATTGTATTGCTGTAAAATGCAAAATTCATACAAACTTTCCATCAGGACTATAATTGCTTTTCAGTTATTCATGACAAAAATGTTTGTGAAATTTGCTTTAACTAAATCAAGTATACCTACCTAAAGGCTGATACATAATATCTATATTTGCTTTTGACCAGCGTCTAGCCAGGGAGCAAAAATGAGACCGACTATGAAACGAGCTCACCCAGAAAACAAAACTGCCTATTCACAAAAAGGAAAGATCCTTAAAGGGCCAGGTTATATGAACTCGAATAATACACATGCCGGCAGGGCGTATAAACCAAAATTGAGCCCCAAATTTATAGATAATCCCGCACATTATTTCTATTTTATGAAACACCTAAGGGCTCAAAACCGGATGAGATTTATTTTTGACAGGATTTACCCAAAATTATAGGTGGTAATGGAATCAAGTTTAGCAAATAGCCGGCAGGTGAGACAGTTAAAACGAATAGATATTCCCTCCTTAGCGTTTGGATAGACTATGTATGGAATTAATGAGATTTAAGGAAGGAATAGCAAGGAAAAGCAATATTAAGCCAAAGTAATATTTTTAGTAAACAACACACACACATACACAACATATTTTGACAATTTTAATTTTTTTTTTCATGCACTGAGCGAAAAAACTACAAAGTTTTTGTGAATCCGAGGACAACAAAAATTATATACTAACGGTTACAAACCGTTTTTAATATAATACAAATTAGTTTATAATAACAAGGACAAATTTTTTGGTATTAGTAAATAACTAGGTACTATTATTACAAACTGGTTCGTAAACGTTAGTATATAATTTACTTGTCCTCGGATTCACAAAAACTTAGAATTTTTTTCGCTCAGTGTGAATCAAATCAGAGCTAAGCTTTATTTCTTTGACATAATTATACAATGTCATGTTTTATCAATAAATGAGTATGAGTATAAGCAAACGAAACCTACGAAAATACTAGGAAAACATCAAACTTGAAGTTTAATGCTTCCCTAGTACTTACGTTAAATATTATTTTCCTATTCATTTTATTTTAAAGAATTTTAAATACATAAAGATGAAAAAGAACGCAGGCCAACTATAGAAAATTATCACGTAAAAACCGGTCGTTAATAGCCGTATTTAACGACCGGTTTTTACCTAATATTTAAATCAGTAATAATGTACTTTATTACACAGTTTAAACCACAACCTGTTGCCGTAGTTTCTTCAGCTGTGTCGGTACCGGTGTCGGTACATTAGACGCTGCAAACACTAATGACGACATTTATCACCTCGCTTGACACAAGTAGCTTTATCTTCTAGTGAGTAAATGTTGTAGGAGTGTGCTGGATTTGAAGTACTGAATACAATATGTTCCATCTATGGGGTTCCGTAGTCAAAATGGCAATAACTATAGTTTCGTCATATAAATCCGCCAATCTGTACGTCCGTCTGCCACAGGCTTTATCTAAAACAATAAGGTGTATAAAAAAAAAATTGTTTTCTTGCATTTAAAACTAAATAATTCACAACTCTCTGGGCACGATGATTTCGCTTATGATTATTGAGAATAGTTTTTATTTTCACTTAGAGTTATTTATGTTAATTAAGCAGATACTACATGACGTTGCAAGTTATACAATAACTTGCCTTCAGTTCTTCAAAAAATATGAGTAATTATCTAGTTAACCATGATTCAATTTTTTTTTGCTAAAGCCCTGCCGTGTAGAACCAAATTCGATAATTCCCATCAGACGCCGTAGGCACTCGATGAAATCGCAAAAATGGCATCCTAATGTTGATGATCGATCACACCCCATCATGCAACAGACACGGTAATGGACAGCGCATTCAATCTGTTTGCGACACGTAGCGGCGCTAATGTGGTTATCGGATAGCTGTTTACGGCGAGTATATGCGTTCGCGGCCGGCAATACGCTCATTGTTGGATTGTTACGGGTTTTGCGTGTGGAGAAATTAAAGTTATACCTACGTCTCACCATGATGGAAACGGGATTTTAGGTGGAGGTAAGGGAAACGTACCTGTTAAGTGGCCGTTGAGTCCAGCATCACTTAAGTAATGTTATTTTATGTGTAAAATATCAAAGCTGGCCGCGGTAAGTTCTTGTTGACTGCGAAACTCTTAAACAATCCCTGCAAGTATTCAACTCTATCTGAATCTTTCCTTATAAACAACAAAACTTCGATTAAATTCGTAACAACGGGCAAAACAAATCTTTGGAAAAGCACTCCATAATCCCCGTTTCCTACATCACAATTACCCTGCAAAAGGCAAATTGCAGGTTTAGTGTAGACAATTTCAACACTGAGCCCGTTGCAATCAATAATAATGAAGATTAATTTAAAAAATCGTGATTGAATTCGTTGCCAACAACTGACAATCGGATTAAAAATGCGTGAACAAACGAACTGGTACCGGTCACAACTATGTCCAATATATGTTAATCATTTAAATTTGTTCTGGCTAGTTCAATGTCAAGAAGAACTATCGATATACTATTGCGTCTTCCATTAGTAGGTACCTAATTTTAACCATCGTAATCGTGAAAATGGTGATTAAAATACTATTAGTAACGGAAACAAATTACTAAAACGATTCTTTGGTACCTATTCAATTACATTATTTACTCATAGTGAATCAAACGAAAACAAACACAAAAACGCAACTAGATAATCCAACAACATCGTCGGATACGAACTAAGATTAATTAAAATTTAAGTACCTACATCCCCATTTTATCCGCATCAGCAACGAGAGAAAAAGATATTGCTATTAGAGACACATAGGTCGTTCATCAGTGGAATTCTAACGTTCAACTGAACAGCTATTGCCAGTTTAGTTCCTTTTATTTCTGTAGGTGCGGGAACAATACATTCGTTACTAGTGGAACTTATTTGCTTTTAGTCGCCCGCTTCTATCCACTCCGATGAGCCTCTGGATTGAGTGCGGGCCAGATTGAGTTGCTTTGTTTGTGTGTTTCTACCCTTTGACAAGCCGGTGACATGTTGCCAACTTTTTGGGGCATAATCGATATCTCAGCAAAAGCAGTTAAAAGGTATACTTACTAGACGTTCGCAGTTTGCACCGACCTATGACTTCACGATGTATTGGAGAATCCGTCGAGCTGCTCCTAGTGTTTTGAGAAACCATATTGCAACACATTAAACCCCTTAACTGTATCTCGCCATTTTGGTTCATGTTCGAATTCAAAACGCGTTCCTGTCTCACTTTTAATTAAATTCCGATAGATAAGAATTCTTGAGTTGTCATTGAACAAACATTACACACACCAACCCCTGTATATTAGTAGATTAGAAGAGAACTTCGCTCGTTCATTCGATTAGAGAAGGTGCTCGTGGAATAGGCTTATCCTACAAGCAAGAGCATGGACCTCTAAACAGGTTTTTGTAACGCGTCTCAATCGTGTTTGTACTGTTATTTTTTTAATAATATGAATAAATAAAAAAAGGACGGAGGACCGCGTATTTAAGGCACAGAGCACAGCTGCCGCGCAAGCTTGCCAAAAACATGAATTTTCATAAACAAGATTTCTCACATGCACGCGATTCGTCGCGTCATACCTGTATCAAGTGATAGAATTTTGTGAAATACATAAAGTACCATACCTTTTTAAATCACGTATTATGAATTGCTGAGATATTTTCCCACTGTAAATTGAAAGAGGCAAGGTCGGCGTTTCGATTTTTGCGAAATAGGCATCGTTATCAAAGAGAAATTTGAGGAGTTATTTTCAAAGGGTTATCTAGATTACAAGTACTCATTTGAAAGGTCCCTTTGAAAATTGGATTTGGTTCACAGGTAACAAAGACTATGAAATATTGGATAAATTCGGCTTTCTAGGTACTAAATAGCTAAATTGCCTCTCATCAATGTGAGGAGGCTATGTGTCCAGCAGTAGGGCGTACCTTTAAAAGCTGATAATAATGACGAGCAAAATTAGATCTAAACATGTTGAAAAAATGGTTAAAAAAACCGGCCAGATTTGCACACGAAGGGTTTCCGTCCAAGACCATCGTACAAAGAACTACCGAAAATCACGTTAATTTACATCGTTTGTAAAAAAATCAACTTTCTATTTATTATAGTTCCTGCTTATTGCCTGCTGACAGTCGGACCAATGGACAGTGGAGGCGTATTCATATGGTTATTTAATAGGGCTAAATCTGACACCTGCATATCGAAATCAAATTTGTAATAGAGATATAAAAACATTTATTCGTGAGAACCATCGTTGGAACCATCAGTGAGACTGCGGCGGGCAGCGCCGCGATCACATGATAATAGCAATTAGCAACTTTATGTATAGGTATGTACCTAGGTGGTGCATGTAGTGTAGTGTACTGGAGGTAGTCACGGTTGCCAGAGCTCCCGAGGATGCACTGTGTTAAGAGCGAAAGACCTTGTCCTTTCTGCTGTCAACACAGTGAATCCTCACATTCGGATAAAATGTGAAACCGTTTTCTACGTAAAATGGAATGAAAAACAAGTTTTTTTTGCATCGGTGGCAAACAAGCATACGGCCTGTCTGATAAGCAGCCATCGTAGCCTATGGAGCTAGCGATTGCAGAACAATCGCAAGCGCGCTTCCAACCCTGTTTTGATATGAGGATTCATTGTATTGGCAGCTAGAGACACAAGGTCCCCATCTCAATACTTCCACGGGAGCGGATACTTACTTACCTACTCGTACCTCTGTTAAAGTTACTCAATTTATATCTATAGAAATGTGTACATAGTGAAGTTAACAAAATCTAATCATTACCTGTAACACTAACGAAAGGTTATTTTTGCGATATCGACGCAAAACAGCTTACGGAGCTTGTTCACGTTTCGTTTCCAATGTAGACGCCGATACAATGTCGCAAGATTGATGGAACTATCTGGAACGAGATCGGGGACTAAGCTACAACTTGGTCTGCCTGAGAAATTTGTGCCCAAGTGCCGCAGTGACTAAAGTCCTGTTTATTTACAATCGATTTTGCTACTATTTGATATAAAGTTACGGCCTAGAATAGCGTAAACATACGCTTCAACTTGCGTCCATCTGGATCGCAGGTGCAGAAGTAAGAAGGTTCACTTTGTAACACCGTCGCAATGTTAATACTATGTACATAGACTAACCAACAAAGAAATTGGGTACGTCCATAGTTGCCCCGTCCGCTTTTTGAGGCACACAAATGTATTTCAAGTTTCCGATTATTCATTTAATGCAAAAACACTGATAATCTGTAATATTATACTGCATATGCAGCCCTCCCCCCCTTGCTCAGCCCTTGATTTTTTTTCGATGATGTTGAGTATGATTTCTGCGAACGTGTCAAGCAGATTGCCTAGTGATGTGCCATCTCAGGAAGTATTTCCAATTTGTGTCTTAAAAATGATTAGCTCAGGAATATTCCCTATATAGATTAGGTATATGAATTAGGAATATTTCCGAAAACGGCACATCTCTAATATGGCTGCAATAATATATACCTTTTTGCGTTACTATGTCTGGAGCGCTTGGAATCGCGAAAAGTATTGTCCAAAGATTACTTAAATTATAAGATATATACTACATGGCCAGCTGAACTTTAATATACCAAACCAACCCACAAAGAGCGCAAAGAAAACCCCCAGAATTAACTACCTCAGGACGTTGAATAATATTCAATTGAGACCTTCATGATTTGAGTCATTTATGGTCCCAAATCCATTCCACTTTCGCGCGATTCCATCATTTATCATTAAAGTTAATTACCTTTAACGTCTCAGTCCATTCGGCTAATTAGTTGGCTCCAAAAAATCGAGGATAATTGAGAAGAGCGATTGCCAGGATTTCCTCACTCGAGGGCACTCGCTGATAAATAGGGCTCTCCGAATGGACTGCCTTTCGTGACGACTCGTTGGATGTCCGTGAGTTATTAAGTATTGCATGTTTACTGATTAGTCTAACAAATAGCAAATTTTAATTATATAAGATGTCTTAAATATAAAAGAGAGAAAAACCTTGCTGCAAACACTATGTAAGTAAAGGCGGGTTGTACTAACTTACGATTACAGACCAATCATCTCATAGAAACTGGAAAACTTCCTGTATAGTGCGTTGCGTGTGGCGTGCCATCCACAACGATGTGCCCCTCGACAGCGAATCTCATAACTAATCTACATATGCGCAATTGTACGGATTGGGCTGTGGAGGGGCGCGCCTTCGTGGATGGCGCGCACTATACCTATATCAGGTTTTAACGAACACCGTTTACGGTAATAGATGATTCGTAACTGAATATTCGTAAGGTTTACGTTAAGCATATTATATGCTTCATGTAAACCTTACAAATATGAAGCATAATATGCTTCACGTAAACCTTGCGAATATTCAGTTCAGCGGTATGCATTAGACAAATATGGCGATATTGGCGAAACCTATTTAAAGTATGTTCTAAATTTTAAAAAATACATTTATTTTAATCTAGTGTTTTGAAACTGTACCAGTTAATTTTATTTCATTCACCTACTTGTTATTTAGATAAGGCAAAGTCTATTTATTCTTCAATTTAGGCATATTACCTGCACCTGTGCACCTATGATTATAAATCATTGCATGCTCACCACAAATAATGTTACTTGATATAATAAAGAGCGTATTTTAAGAAAAGAGGGGGAAGAGATAAGGGAATAAAGCTAACTAAGTACCTAAATAATAACCAAAATAGAATTTATTTATATAACCCACCCAAGCATTACCGATCCGAAACAAGTCAATTGAATCCATCCACGGCATTATACATACAATAATCAAATTATTGTTAACTAGTACACGTATAATGTAAACTGGGCCGTCCCTCGAGGCAACCTGTGCAGATTCAATCCTAGTGTGTAGTTCAAACAGTGGACACCCTAATTATTCTATTGTGTCAATGCTGCTGCCGTGTCAGACGGATGTATGTTATCTTGAAATAATAAAGTTACGCTTAACCAGTGCAAATATAATCTACACACTATGCTTAACATAATACTCAAACAAAATTTCAAAAAATGTCTTTAGTTACCGAGATATTCAATTTTTCAAGATAAACGTTTTTGATTTTTTTGTGTTTGTGTTACGCGCATCTCTTTTCTTTCGAGTTAAAATAATTTCGCGTGACTGTCCGCAATTTTTTTACAGCGACCGAATAGCTACTGTCTCAAATTGTCATAGTTCCGCGTGACCACACGCAGCTAATAACGCAATAACGCAATAATCGTTTAAAATATTGCTCTAATATCTATAAGCCTATGAAATAATCATATGAAAAAAAAAGATTATTATGTTTTTAGTTTTCTTTTACATATAAGTAAGGAGACTACCATTTTTCTTTATTTCTTATTATTGATTTTATTCTTACAAAGTTGGTGGAACTAATTTTTGCTGTTATCAATATTCAATCACAATATTAATTTTTTTAAAGATATTTAATTTAACAATATAGATTAATTTCATGACTCAGGACACCCATTAAGTTTAGCAGATACATTTGTAGTATTGCTTTATGATTACGATACATACAAATGTGTAATAAAAAACAAGTGCTAATAAAAAAATGATTATAAGTACTTATAATTTGTTATTTTTTTATTCATTGCTTAAAAAAAACCTATATTGCGCTGCGGTAGAAAAAGGATTCACACTGTTTTCGAAAATGTCAAGCCTGGCTTTTGGCTATACAGTCGAGTTCATAAATAAATGAACATTTCCAAGGCTTTCCAAGTTGCTTAAAAAATATTTGGCTTGCTCAGATAAATATGATGACGAGTAATATGTGTATATATTTTTGAATGATTAACTTGCTCAGATGTATTTGTACCTCAGGATGTACATTTCTTTTTGAAGCCTTGGAAATGTTCATATATTTATGAAATCTACTGTACAAACATATATAATGCAAACACACGCTCGTAAAACGCAAGCACACTTTCGGCAGTCGGTTGAGCATATTGATAAAGTTAAAACATTGAACACTTGAACAACCTGCGTTGGTCTGGTAATGCGTTTTATTAGGAACACTCATACAACAAAATATTCCAACTTAATATGTACGTGTTACGCATGACTCCTTCAATAAGCCCCAGCTCTGGTTACAGACACACTCATACAATATTCTTCTAACTTGAGATAAACGCGAGACTCCGCAAATGACCCTCAAGCCCGCTGGTCTTGGTAACACGGTTTACTATGAGCGCCCATACAACGAATCCTGCCAACTTGAAAATAACATAGTTGCGCGCTACCACCAAATGTATGAAACAGTGGTCACGCCAAACTATTTTTATGCATTTATTTTTAAAACTATGTATGTTTACAAGAAAAAATTAAAGAGATATTATTCCTAACGTCTATTAAAATACAAAACAGCGTTTAAATATTACTTAATACACTAAACTCACTCGAGAAACGCAATTTCTTGTTTTCACGTTTACCAAAAACTTTAAAGTCGATTTACTCAAAATGCTGTTTTTTGAGATAGCATACATCCGCCTGGCACGGCAGCTATATTCACGAATGGTAATTGAATATATATCTATATGTACCATGTTACACACTACTTAATACTAACCATATCCATCTGTTTTAATGTCCAAAGTGTTCCCATTACGGGTATGATGACCATTACAACCCAAATCACATTAACGTTGAGTGCAAATAAGAAACTCCCCGGCAGATGAAGTTTGAGTACCAACACAAAAAGGAAAGAAAAATTCTGCGCAAAAACTTTAAGACCCATTCGTAACCGTTAAGAACTAAAAAGCTTACACTTTAGCGAAAGTACACATAAATGAAAGTCACTTCAACGCGAGAGTTGCCTCTTTGGATAAAAACTATTCGGTACTTCCGAAAGACCTCTGGAAATCACACTTTCCTTATCACACTTATTTTCACTCCAGACAGCAATCTTTGGTCATAGCGAGAAATGAAAATTAATGATGTTCTTGAGTATATTTTCGTGTCGGTTTGAGTACACACCATTATTTCCGTTTTTGGCTCGAGACCCTCATTTATTATGTAAGTTTTCACGAAACGCTATACCCAAGATGCAGATGCCGTACTGAATCAGGCTTATGTCAAGTCAAACGTAAGACCCTCATCGCCTTCGGGTTTTTATCTTCAAAGTGAAATCAATTATTCAAATTCATTGCAACTGAAAGGCCGAAATTTTTTCATGAAATAAATTTGCTGCAAATATTATGCTATAGCATGCGCTGGAAGAATATTAAACACATCTTGTTTAACGAAGTGTATCTTAATGGATAGAACCTCTGACATCAATGTTTTATTTTTCTATTACTATTAATAAGGTAAATGCCCCAATGCTTTGATACCGTATTTATTGATAGTTGACACCAATTTTTTGAGAACAAAAGACAAATCTGAAAAAAGCAATGCAACCTTTAAAAAGAAAATTAATCATCAAACCAAAATGTGACTAAGAGCAACTAATGCTCTTTAAATGCGTCAGGGGACGTCGTTTCAGAAACACGCCACGCTTCGATTTTTCTTGATTCCAACCTAATTGGATTGATGGAGTAGCTTTAGCAAATCTGTCTGGCGAAAGATAATGAATGAGACTACTAGGACGAACTTTTTCGGGGGAACTATCACGCGCAAGGGGCAACCCTATTCTACCTACAGAAACCGCATTCAAAGAGGGGAGCTTTAAACATTATGGAACTTTGTGACAGTTTGATGTACTTTGAGTATCCGAATTACAAGATTGCATCATAATAAATTACCGTAGCTGTATAGCCCCGAGTTCCTCTTTATCTGACTTGGGGGTAAACATTGCCGTAACAGTTTCGAAAATCTCGACGGTGATTGGATGAAATTAGAGGATAGTAAACACACGTGATCTGGAGCGATGTTTGCACACCCGCTCTTGAATAGACGTGAAGCTGGCCTTTCAGGGCTTGATGAAATACAAACTGTGTCACTAGGTAGAGGTGCCTGCCAAAATTTCGGACAACGTTTGTGCACAAACAGACGCTTAATGTTAGTTGATGTCTATAGACGGTTCTTGAGTACATGGTGCATCCTTTCAGATGTTGGGTGCACTTTTCGTATATACAAATCATTTAAGGAGCTGATAATTGTGAATACTTGTTTATGAATATTGCAACAGCGCGTTTGGTTATTTATATTATATAAAAATCCATAATAAAATCCAAGAAATAATAAGACTTAACAACTTAAAATTCTTTGCCAGGATCAAGATTAAATAAATTAGCAGAAAAAAATAATAAGAACATATTAAGTAAAAAATATTAAGTAAAAGTTGTCTCATGTTGAAGCTGCCATGGCGCTGTAGTGCGTCTGGCATGTTTGCCTTAAACAGGGTGGATGATTTTTTCGCCTTGATGCGCAAGCGACAGTGGTCCTTTCTGAATAGGCTGAGTAACTCAGGTAACACAATTGTATCTAACATATTCACCAGCTGTTACCTGGATATTGTATCCTCCATTCCAAATATATAAAGGACCGGACGAAGTAGTAATTAAATACATAGATACTGAATTACCTACTTTGTACTTGTTAGATTTAAGCAATTTACTACTACTACTAATTATACTACATATTTCATTTATTTAATTAACATTTTAAATTTTAAATTTTGAACATGTTTGTAATGGTTGATGGGATTATTGCCTAAATATTTTTTTTAATAGAACATAATGTTATAATAAGAAAGGAAGCAAGCATTCAGTCTAAGGAAACTATTTAGTACCGTACTTCAGTTTCAGTCCGAAATCACTTAAGAATAGTCCACTTAAGGCGCTACACTGAGAAATTTAGAAACTTTGAAACGCTGTTCTGCCCAGACAAGGAAACAATAGGGACTGATTTTGTTATTGTTTTAAATTGTTATATAAAGTCAATATTTATTATACTTGTATTATGTTATGTATGTATGTATATATTGTATAAAGTATGTTGTGTTGCGTTCCGTGGGTCACGTACGGTGCTGTCTGAAAACCAGCGCTCCAGGTGTCTAACAACACCTGAGCATAATGCTGAGACAGCAACCGATTCACTGCCGCGAAGACACACATCATTTATTTGTTCAATGTGGTGCGTTTATTATTATTGTTTTTTTTTGTATGTGTGTCTTTCGTTTCGTGCAGTGCATAAATGTTTTCTTTTCTTTTTTTCTTTCTTATTTTCAGATATATAATTCTTGACTATGTGATTGTGGTATACTGACAATAGCCGAAACATAATTGCTTAAAATTTTCTCGATAGAAAAGAAATCCAAAGTTGAGTCTTTATTTTCCTTTTTTACTCAGCCTACTAAAACAATACATAATTAAACGACACGATTAAGTTAATATGATGGTATTTTACTTAATCTAGGTACTTACAAGAGGAAATTTAATAAATATGCACACAGTCAGATATTTATCGAGATTTGTCTAAAAAAGCCATTCCGGAGAGTGTTGCATCCCGTTTTGTCGTGAACGAAAAACATACGCGCGTCTCTTTCAATCAATATATCGCCTTAAGCCGTCCGGTTCGAGTTGCCGTGAATTTTGACTATAGCGAAATTTCATTTATCACAATTTGCCTCTCAAGTAAAGGGAACTAGGCAACGTCGCGGCACTTCCGTAGCACATGATTTGCATAATAACTGAACTAAGTGTTCCACATCCAGCCAAAGGTCGGATTTGAACCATAAATACAGGACTCTACGACTCAGTTTGCATAATCACGGCCGACCGAAATTGCTCTCAGTTCGATCAATTCTCACATGTAGATTCAAGGAATTTGAATATGTTAGTTAACTTAGGGAAATGTTTGAGTACATATTCAGAGCTGGACTTATCTACTTTAGCTGTAGTTTATCTGGACGACTTTATGAGTTTTAGTGATCGAATTAATGGAGCGGAATTTGGATTATATTCATATGTATTTTAGGAATATAAATCGAGTCGTAGTCCGTATGTTTAAATTGGAGATTAAACAAACATACAAGTCAAGTACTAGCCTACGTACTTGTATGGGTAAACATGGAAAAATCATATATGTTTACGCTACAAGCTGACAAATGTAAGTTTAAAGAAAAAATGCATTTATTTCAAGCTTCAAGGGCTCATACAGAGAGATATCAGATACACCATTAAAATAAAATATTAAGATATCAGAATCAGATACAAACAAAAATTTAAAAACATTCCATAATAAATTAATTGACATTAAAATTTCGATTCAATAAATTATTTACTACGCAGTAAAAAATTTTGGAATGAGCAGGCTCAAACGAACCTCAGCCATTATACATACTACAAATGTATATAGATCCATTATAGTAAATTTCAACAAACAGTAACATTGTTTCAACGTACCAATTTTTTTAAAACTAATTATTACAATTAGGTATTTAATTAATTAAACCGCTATTACGGACAATCTAGTACATATACTGACTTGCCGTCGTTGTGGAAAACTATCTATCTATCTTTTGTACATTTGTCCTTGAGAACGGACTTATAATGATGTTAATGCCTAATAATGACCATTATTCATGGCATTGTGCTACACTCCGTGCGTGCGGAACGTGAGCATGGCAGCTCCCTGGGGATTTGCGCAGATTTTTCAATTTTTTATTTGCGTTTGTTTGTAAGTGCCAACCCACCATAGTATTGGGTGCGAATGCACTATTTTTTCACCCTTTCATTTAAGCTGGAAGCCAGCGGGAATACGAGTCGGTTTGGTGACAAAGTGACGGCAAAATTGCACGCCCTTTGAGGGTTTATTGACACCGCGTTATGCCGCTTCTTATCAGCGACATGATTGGCAATAAAAATGGTGTTCTATAAAATAAATCAGTAAGCATTTTTGTCTCAAAGAATTTAAGATTTTTATTAAAAATACCTACTTACCTACCAAAGCGTGATTTCATAAATATCATTGAATATTTTTTTATTGATTTTACGAGTACACCGACGCTGTTACGGGTACTAACCGACATTAAGGTCTAATGGCTTTATATACATTTGGGCCTAAAATTGGTTTCCCTATACTCAAGATAATATTTTTAATAGAAAATAGTAAATGTAATTCTATACTTTTTTCTATAGCCTATGCTAGCTCTATGGTTAGATAGAAAATAAGTGTTTAGATCATATGATTCTGAATAATAAACATAATTATAATATTATGTTTCGATAGGAAATACGTTTGCAGTTCATACTATTGAACTATAACGTCAACAACAATAATACTAAACAGAAATAATAACCCTTGACATTCTCTTCGGGATAATGATTACGTACCTACGTCCTACGCCTTTTGTACCTACTCCATATTCTAACAAAAGTTCAACAACCTTATTTTTCACACCCATAAAACGACGCCTCCGTAATACAATGTCATTTCATAAACATTTATTTCAGTTCACTGCTCATGATGCAAATGTAATAAAGTTAATGGCCCTTTACCGCACTCGTGTGTATGGATGGCTCTTCATTCCTCACCAGGAAATATTATTTTTCTGCATCACTTATGCAGTCATAAAATTATTTACATTTTGCGTAATATTTTGGTTCGGTGTATTAATACCTAATAAAACGGGTACTTAAGGTGAAACGTCACGTACGATTTTCATACAATTTTCCGGTCGACTACATGCGAAATCTATTGATGTCACGGACTTGAAATTGTAATTTTTAGATAATATACGACCCTCTTCTCCCGCAGTTTGAAAAATAAGACGTGATAACGTCTAATTATTTAAATATAATCGTTTAAAAAATCATAAATTTTCACTCGGTGCCATGTATGTGTGAGTGAGTTTTATACTGTCCATGCAAAGAAAATGGCCCCGGTTTATGACAGATCGTTGTCCAAAACCTCCAATAGATGGCTCGGATGTCAATTTTAAGCTGTTGTTGACAGTTAGCTATAACAGTAGGTAGTACTTATTGACTTTATAGGTGGCGACACTTTCTTTGCAAACACTTTTATTTTGTGATGAAAGAGAAGGCATTCATTTTATCATACTGCGCTCTTCATTTTGGTAGTGACGTAACAGCCATGTCATTTGTTTTCTGATAGAACGAATTTCAAACTGTTAATGAAGATGAAACGAAACTGAACACTTTATTGTTGCTTTATTGGGATTGCCTTATAAGGCACAGTAGTAAGACTCGACGTGAAAGGTAACGCTTTATTACAAAGGAATAAGGTGCACAAAAATTGCGAAAATGTCTATAACAGTCATGTAACAGTAACACACATTATTATTATATTATATTATAGATTATTGAGTTTCTTTTGAGATTATAATTGAGAAGTTTTACGATTTGTGTTTTAATACAGTTTTAAAGAAGTAAGGCGCCTACTCCGTACGAGTATACGTATGATTGGATTATATGGATAATTAATATTTTTGAAGTGAACACAAAACCCCGACAACGAAGTACCTATTCACTTCAAATAATCAAAACTTTTTCATCTCCACCTTTTGCAAGGTAATGTATGGAGTTTTATGGAGGCGAATCTCCTAAAATAAATTTATTACCGACCTGCATAAATGACATGTATTTTTGCTCAAGACGAAACACAACCATTTGTACTCGGACAACTATCTGCCTACATGCAAATTAAAAGCGTCCATGGGCTACGGTTGTCCATTGATAAAAAATACCTCTACGGTGTCAATCGAATGTTAAGAACGACCATAGGCTCAACAGAGACGATAGGCTACGAAGTTAAACGGAATAGTCTAATGGGCTACGGTGTTAATAGGATGTAACGGGGTCCATAGGCTATGGTGATAATTGGATATATAACAACATCAGTAACTACTTTTGTAATCCCGTTATTAGCTTCTGTGGACGTTAGGTCAACCAATTTGATTTCTGGGCAACTTCGTACCTTGTCACAGTAACATCAATACGAGATTTCTAGCGGCTTTCATATAGATTTTCACTGTGACAAGGTAAGAAGTGGCCCAGAAATCAAAATTGGTTGCCGGTACATCCCACCGTGCCATGAGTTGATGAATGAGCATTTTTTTTAATACCACGGCGGTGGCAATCAACCTTATGGTTTGTTACCATCGTAAGTAGACAGCATAGCCTATGGACGATTGTGACTCAACAAAATATTCGATAGCGGTTTGTGCGACCCATTTTTTAGATCTACAGAACTCGTCGTGGTGTCCTTCTTAGTGTGTTGTACTTTCGAGATCTGAAATCAGTGTCGTCATTCTCATCCAAGCATGCATTTTGGGAATATACAGGGTGGATTTTCTTTATGCGTCAGTTAGGACAGCTACCAGATCCCGTGCTGCTACGCGAAAATGGTCTCAGAAGACCCTCCCTTAATTTTTAATCAATGAAGATTGGCGTTTACAGATTTTGAAAAAAAACATACAGGATGCGAGAAAAATGTCATTTTTCACTAACTTTTTTTATGCCACTCGATCCCCTCGAGTCCTAACCAGGATCAAAGCTTGTATCTTGTATGGGACCAAATCTAGTTATGCTACCAAATTTTTTGAATTTTGAAATAAATTATAGCCTATGCCCTATTCTGATGTCTAAAGTTTCATAGAGATCCGTTCAGTAGTTTTTGAGATTAAACGGAACGTACATCCATACATCCGCACAAACTTACACGTTTATAATATTATTAGGATTAGGATATTAGGAATTAGGATGTAAATGGATTATGCGAATATGAATATGAATATGAATATGAATATGAATATGAATATGAATATGAATATGAATATGAATATGAATATGAATATGAATATGAATATTAATATGAATATGAATATGAATATGAATATGAATATGAATATGAATATGAATATGAATATATGAATATGGATATGGATATGGATATGGATATGGATATGGGTATGGATATGGATATAGATATGGATACGAATACGAATACGAATATGAATACGGATACCGATACGGATACCGATACCGATACTGATACCGATACGGATACGGATACGGATATGAATATCTTTGTTATTTACTTTCTTAATGACATAAAAAAAACAACGGGTTGCACTCCGGAAGTGCCGGCAGAAGTGAAAACTCAATAAAGGAAGTAAAATAACAAAGATATTCATATCCGAATCCGTATCGGTATCGGTATCCGTATCCGTATTCACTCATATTCATATTAAGTAATACTCATATTCATACTCATATTCGCATAATCCATTTACATATATACATAAATATCCCGAGTATCATTTTGTCTTACGCATCGTGTAACCAGCTGAGTTTAGCTGAGTAGACCCCTCCTAACATCGCAATTACGATACTAGGAGGGGTCAACTAGCTAGTCTTACGAATCGTCGCGAGTTTAACTATTTTCTCCCATCACAAAAAGTGCTCAGCGCCGCTAAAGAAGTTTTAACTTCAAAAAAGTTTATCAAAAATGACCTTTTACTCGCACCCTGTATGTTTTTTCCAAAATCTGAAACGCCAATCTTAATTAATTTGAAATCGAGGGAAGGTTTTCTAAGACCATTTTCACGTAGCAACACGGGATCTAGTAGCTGGGCAGCTACTGCTGAGGGCTCACTGACCCAAAAAAAAATCATCCTGTATAATATAATGAATTTCACTACGTAGACCCACAGACACGCAGACATTACTAGAACTAGAACTTAACAAAAGTACTTTGCAAAAACAAACTTTCGTACAATTTCCATTGACATATTAGATAATATTGTTAATTCTGTCAAAAACGTTGTATGGCAAAAGTTTTCTTTAATTAGTGTCTTTTTAGTACATTTACCTTAAGAAATTATTGATGTTGGATAGGAATGGAATCGATGGGCATAAAAAAATAGTAAGTGAAAAATAAAAGAAAAATCCACCCTGTATACTAGGTACTTATCATCATCATGATCATACAAACTTTTGATCCTGGATAGAAATGGGATCGATTGGCATCAAAAAAAAGTTTGTCCAAAATGACCTTTTTCTCCCACCCTGTATGTTTTATTTTTCAAAATCTGAAAAGGTCAAACTTCATTAATTCAAAATCAAAGGAAAGTCTTCTTAGATCATTTTCGCGTAGCAGCACGGGATCTGGTAGCTGCCATTGCCATCACTGACCGGAAAATAAAAACCACCCTGTATAAATAAATATTTGACGCCAATCTTTAAAAATCGACCTAGACCCAAAATAAGCATGTATGTACTATCGAACCAACTGAATCGTGCGTGACCCACCGTGGAACCTTGTCACAGAAAATGTCATAGTGACATCGTACTGCCTGACAACGAAAATCATTATGACACTTTCTGTGACAAGGTTCCACGGTGGGTCACGATTCAGTTGGTTCGATAGTACCTAAAGCTTGTACTATAGACGACGGTATTTATATAAATGTAATAAGAAGAACCAACATGGCATAGCGACGTTGCCATACTGTCCCAAGTGCGACCTGACAACGATGCACGAACGCATTCAAGAATTTTCAAGGGCTCACGGGCATAATACAAAATATGTTGTGAAAATCATTTGATTTTTTGGTTGACGATTCCATGCCACTCTTCTTAGTGAATTTGTACAGATATTATGTGCTTTGATATTATTTATTTCCTACGGAATTTCATAAAATAATTCGGCCACTGTAGTATTTATTAATAAAAGAAACACTGTACATTTATTTCGTAGTAAGATATATATTCATATATATGAGCGTTCGTATTTTACTTCACCTAGCAAGTACCTATATAATAAAATATAAGAAAACGCAAAACGATAGATTAGATTATGTATGATATAAATAAATTGCAGTACAATTTACTGTTTATAAGAATTTACATCGTGCTCTTAAAAAATGTATGATAATTGCAGTACAATTTTGCGTCTAATAGAATTTACATCGCGATCTTTTAAAAAAATGCTGTATAACGTAATAACAACTAACTAACTAACTATAACTATATTAAAAAATAATAAATGAACTTCGAAGAAAAATAAAAATACAAAAAGACTATGGTACCCGACCAAGGCTCGAACGTGGGTCTCTAGCGATACTGCGAATAAATTTGCAAAAGCGTAAACCACAGGACTATCCCATGTCTTTAAGAAGAGTGCGAAAATGTAGTTCTATTTATGTCCGCCTTATTTACGTTCGTCGCACATTTGTAATTTTGTAAACGTGAGCTACTTCCTTGATTTATTATTACGCCCTCTATATTCAACTTGCGTACTGCTTGACAATGACTGACATTCCCTGTGACATTAGGTACGCACGTGTGCGTGAATGGACGAAATTGCAAATATTTCGCTTTCGGTCGAATACACGTAAAAAATAAGCACTGTTTAGTGCAGGTAGATCTCGATTCATACGTACGATTTTTTGCTTCATCCGCAGTTTGAAAATCATCATATGTACTTTAGCGGTTTCGCAGAAAACCTTGAAAAACCCCCTAAATTCCAACGTGCTGCCATCTATTGACAGAACATCGACAGGAACCCGTAACGTTTCACCTTAAGTTTTCTAGGAATGTTGAAAGTATGAATATATAAGTCATATGCTATCAAACATCGTCTACGAATGTTAATTCAAATTTTACGGACTAGTACATTACGAGATTAGTCGAAGGCACAACGATTAGATTAATAATACCCAAGAGTAACTTAATATCCCTAATTCCCTATGTAAGTAAGTATATAAACGCAGTGCTTATACGAGTAGTGCCATGGAATGCTTGCTTCAATTCCACATAGGGTGTTTGATTTACAAAATTATAATACTTAATTATCTTGCATACCAAACGAATATCTTCGCAGTCATGTCTCTTTTATAACCGACTTCAGACAAAAACATTACACACTTTTTTTACTTTTTATTTAATTATTCAATCTCATATATAAGTAGTTATGTAGAACTTAGGTGCATGATACAAGACTTGTTGAAATGAGCGCGGTCTCGCCAATAAACTGCTTCGTCAGTTTGGCGAGAAATTTAAATTGTTAATAATTGTGTACCTTTTTTGAAAATAAATGAAAAAAAAAAAAAAAAACTCTTTTTTTTGGGCGTGTAAAAAAGGAGGTTTTCATTTCGGTGGTACGTTGTTTTTGTTTTTTGTAAGACATGAAGATTTTTTTTTTCAAAATGAGAATGACTTAGACATGAAACATGGGACATAAGGACGACACTGGGGTAAGTCAAAAAGCGGCCCAGGTAAACCAGGTTGCCTCTTCCACGCAGTAACCATAAATAAGACCGATAGGGAAGTTCTGAAGAAAAATTACTCGTTTCCATTACTTCAGTACCAACTAGATCCAAACGGAAACTTATATAATCCCACAAAAAGCAGGTCAAACTAGTCGTAAAAACAGTGGAAATGTACAAGGAAACAGTCAAGCTGTTCGACAATAATTAGCCAAGTGCTGATCCAAGATTGATGGGTGAAAGTCGAAGGTCTGTCTGTGATAAATTGCCTATGTAAGGTCATCGGGGTATTTGCCTATCTCTGTCGCGCTGTCGGCCTAGATTTTTTCCTTGTCGACTTGAAGAATGGGCTCGGAATGATGGCGAGTTGGACGATGATAAAACGTTAGTTGATGTTAGTAAACAGTACGTATGAATATTAAAATTTTAAATGAGACATTTATGTGCACTTAGAAGTACGGATTGGTTACGTTATTTTTCTCTGAAACACCTTTTAAGTTTAGGTATATTTTATGTTGTTTATTTCTAGTTTTAATACTGTGTTTATTTAATTGAGGTATGCCGTCATGATAATCACCTCTGCCATCATGGCATATGATAGAAAGTGTCATCTTTTGGGATAGCGTCGAGAACTGGAACATTTACATACTTAATAGTACCTAGTAGGATTAAAACATGAGAACAGTGATGAGCTCAAATAAACATACCGTATACACAAAATTCAACGTTGGCTATTTATTTATTTAAACTTTGTTGTGCAAACACTATAATAAAATACTTAAATACATACTTTACATGTACCCATACAAACATATTATGAGGATCTTCAAGCTTGAAGTTTTCGTAATTATTCACTCTTGAATAGGCCTTCAAGGTATTAGAAGGCGTGTGTTTCTACATTATGAGGTAAATACTCGTTACACTTCTTCTAGAAAACATAGACTAAAACACAGTAACATACCTATCAAATGTACGCCTTCTAATACCAAGCTATATATTTGTAAGGAATTATCTGCGGTCCGTCCCAAATATACACTACACCGTTAAATTACAATACACGTGTTATATTAAAGTGATACATCGTGATAGAAACACGAGTTATCACGTCCCTGTTCTTACATCCTCTGTGTTACTCCTCATTTGCGTCCACCAACACCGTACGTTCAGTTTACCCTTCCAGCCCGCCATCCTAAATTAAGACTAACGGCCGTAGCAACACGGACGAAATTAGCAGAGCTTGTTAGCCTATTTATGTTGGGCGTTATTTCCGCCTTACACGCGTTCATTCTTGTAAGGTTCTTACGTCTAGTCTCAGCTCAGAATAGTATTTATGTGTGAAGTTAGGTTTCAGGTCTTCTGGGAGCTAATTTACTAAGGTTGAACTTGTCTGTGGTTGTGTATAATGGTATTCTTGTGGCGGTTTTCCGCATTCATATTCTGTTTTCAGAAATTAATACACGTTTTTACGTTATATATATTTTTTGAGATTTTATATATTTTATTTAAACTAAACTAAAACAAAATTAAACCTAACAAGGAAAACTTAAATACGATATAATATAATTAAGTCTTAAACGGATTTAGTCCCTAATACCTATGTGTTTTCGGCCAGTTACAGATATGGAACCACAATATTAGTCGTACATAGGGATATGGAATACGTAAATGTAAAACAATTATGTTTCCTTTAGGGATCAGGGTTGTTTTATATTGAGAATATATATTAAAATATAGATAGGTACTGAGTTTTCAAGAGCTGAGAATGCGAGACATTATGCCGCAGTGTAGGTACTCTTCGTAGATTTTACAAAGTTGTTCAAAACATGTTTAGTTTTTCTGTGACTAAATATGAATGATGTGGCGGGTTAGGCTAGGCTAGATTGGTATGCATTAGTTAGGTATTAAGTTCACTCATTAGTTTTATTTATACGTGACAGCAAAGAATGGAGTAATAAAAATCAAAACGTTGTTGCGAAAGTAAAAAGTTATGTTTGCGCGATAAATAAAACGATTTTCATTTACATTTATTTATTTATTTATTTGGAGAACAAACATACATAAGATGTACTTAAGAAATAACTTATAGATTTAATAACTATCATAGATTAATGTATGAATTATTATTTAGTAATCATTTATTTAAAATATTACAGTAGATACTTACTAAATATAGCTACAGTCACGCCTTTAATCCAAAACTAAAATCAGATTCAAGCGTAACACGCTATTACACCAGTGTTTCGCCATTATCTATTACGTAAACTGTGCCAGTGATACTGCGCGCGCGATTGCTCGCCAGATACACAATCAGGTCAGCTACCTCCCCTGGTTCCGCCATTTTACCCAGTGGGTAGCTTTCATCACGAGCCTTATACAATTGTTCCACTTGTTCTTTGCTAAAGCCTGCGTTCTCCGCAAACGGAGTCCTCGTGCCGCCAGGATTCACTGAACACACTCGAACACCGTCGCGAGCGAGCTCCAAAGCCACACACCTCGTCAGCTGATCAAGCGCCGCTTTAGAAATACAATAAGGTAAGTAGTCTGCATCCTTGATCGGTTTAAAGGCCGCAACACTCGACACGTTCACGATACAGCCCTTGGTGTTCACTAGATGAGGTGCAGCGAGGCTAGTCAGCAAGTATACCGATCGGACGTTAACAGCCATGACAGTGTCGTATGGTTCGACACCGTCACGAATGCTACCGCGCATTCCAACAGCTGCGTTATTCACTAGCACGTCAATTTTTTCAAACGCTTCAATCGACTTTGTCACTATTTTCTTCACGTCGTCATCGTTGCTTAATTCTGCTGTAATAATTAATGGTTTGATTCCGTTTTGGGCTTCGCATTTCGCTGCTACGTCATTGAGTGCACGCTCGTTTCGAGCGACGAGGACGAGGGTGGCAGATTGTTTGGCGAACAGGAAGGCAGCAGCTGCCCCGATACCGGAACTCGCGCCAGTGATGACGACTACCTTGTTTTTGAAGTCCATCGTCTGAGGCGGCCCAGTGTAGACTGATAGTCGTACGCCGAATGTTTTTGTATAAACAACTGTGGCCTCGAAAGCAGACAGTCGAACGCATCGAAGCATAACCGATTAGATAATATTGTCGATCTTTTTTTTGATAGCGTCTGTTAGTTAAATTAGATAATGATGTCGGTAAACAATTAATAGCCACTATAGGCTGAGTGTAATTCCTCGTATTAGTGTCTACGCTACTACGAGGGATAACAAATATCATTGTTATATTTCAAACTATGAATAATATCAGCTAGAAAACTAAAACAAAAACATAATGAATCCAAGAATCAGGATTTTATGTAAGTATTACTGTTAATTTTGCTACGATTACATTTATTATTTTGGTTAAATAACATTGAATATAATTCTTACAAAGTTCTTTCTAATGTGGACATAATAATAATTCTGATGGGTTTGAATAATGTAATGCAATTGCATTTAATTTATACTATTATTCTAGAAATTCAAAATATGTATGTACTAGCGGCCCGCCCCGTCTTCGCACGGATAGTCTAGTTTTGCTACCTAATGTTTTGATCTACTTACCTGCTATATTACTACAGACGACATTTCTCTTCGAATATTGCTCGTTTTCCATACAAACATTCAACCCCCTTTTTTACACCCTTAAGGGATGAATTTTCAAAAACGCTCAAATCACTTTTCTTATATTTTAACTGAGAGTCTCCACAAGTGCCTATGAAGTCACTCACTTTAAAAATTCAGGTTGCCCAAATAATGTTTTAATCCCCTTTTCACCCCTTCAGAGGGTGAATTTCAAAAAACGCTGAAATTGGTTTTCTTTGTATTTGATTCTAGGTCTACAAACGAAGTTTCAAGCTCCTCGTTTAATAAAAAAATGCTCCCCATACAAACTTTCAACCCCTGTTTCACCCCTTTAGAGGGCGAATTTCGAAAAACGCTGAAAATAATTTTCTTCCATTTTGATGCTTAGTCTTTTAGGGAAGTTTTAAGTTTCTTTCTTAAAAATAATTTTGTTTTCCATACAAAATGACCACCCCCTTTTAACCCCCTTTAGGAATGAATTTTGAAATAAATTATAGCCTATGTCCTATTCTAATGTCTAAGCTACAACACTGGAAAGTTTCATAGAGATCAGTTCAGTAGTTTTTGAGATTAAGTGGAACGTACATACATACATTCATACATCCGCACAAACTTTCACGTTTATAATATTATATTATTAGGAAGGATTAGGATGTATGTAACACTTTATGGTTAACACAATACATGTCACATAAGATTAAAGTACAAAGGCGAACTTATCCCTATAATACCATGAAAAAAAAAAAACAAATAAATAAAACAACCAAGCCAACACAACTAAGTAAATACACCATGGAGTGAAACCAGTTACTTAAAATAAAGGACAAGAAATTAGATAAAGACCATTGATGAGTTTATAATGAGATGCTTATTTGTGAAGGACAAGTTTTAAATTACTAAGATAACCTAAAAAAAAAACTTAATCAGTCTGGCTTACAAATTCTAATTTTAACGCCGGCGCCAGATATAGCTTCACTTATTTCAACACATTGTTTGCTTGTGTGTGTCAGGGACTTTGATTCAAACATCGATTCAAAGTCCCTGCCACCCATAGCAGTCAAACAAAGTGTTCAAACAGGTGAAGCTATATCTCGCGCCGGCTTAGAGACCTTATACATCTCTGAGAACATTTATTACATTTTATTATTTTCATGTTGACGCTTAAGAGACCTTATACATCTCTAACAAATCTGTATTGTTATTAGCTTCTCTGACTTACATCTCATAATATTCTATGATGATTATTGTACCTTTTTATTTTTATTGTGACGCTTAGAGACCTTATACACCTCTAAAAAATCTGGACTGTTATTTGCTTAAGCTTAAGCCACACAGAGAGCGGGCGGGCGGTAGCGGCGCGGGAGCGGGCGGTAGCGGGACGTGAGCGGGACGTGAGCGGGACGTGAGCGGGACGGGAGCGGGTGGTAGCGGCGCGGGAGCGGGCGGGAGCGGCGCGGGAGCTGGCGGTAGCGGGACGTGAGCGGGACGGACGTGAGCGGGACGGGAGCGGGCGGTAGCGGGCGGGAGCGGCGCGGGAGCTGGCGCTAGCGGCGCGGGAGGTAGCGCCGCTACAGCCCGCTCCCGTCCCGCTCACGTCCCGCTACCGCCCGCTCCCGCGCCGCTACCGCCCGCCCGCTCTCTGTGTGGCTTAAGCTTTAATCTTATAATTATGATATGTAATTAGTTTTATTTTGAACATTGTAATATTTTCCGTGATTTTGACTTTTAAAAGTGCCCTTGTGGCCTATTTGCAGAATAAATGTTTTGAATTTTGTTTTTTTTTTGAATAACTTAAATACGTCGGGTTATTGGACTCCTACGTGTAACATTAAAAGTGAAAGTACAGTCAGCATCAAAGTAACTACGCATGTGAAGAGTAAAGATGTCAAGTCTTTATTTTAAAGGCATAAGAGCTGTTGACCTCATCATAATGCATAGTTACTTTTCGACTGATACTGACTGTACGAGAACGTATACATTTTATATTTATATAAAATATGATGTGTTGTATGTAAGTTTGATGTTGTTCCCCGTTGCCCCATTAGCGTAAAGTTCGTCGAAGCAAGCGAGTGAAATACATTAAAATCATATTCAATTCAGCAAAATAAGTATGTTTCAGATCGCGTCGGTGTTTTCATTACTTTTCTACCCAAGGGAGGAAAACGCATGAACTCTAGGTATGAAGCTGAATTGAAATATGTACACTTTCGTATTCTACATTTTACTTAGATACAAATGCAATAGTAAATTTTATTGGAAAATATTACGAGACTTCTTGCAATGCACATAATTATTTTTAAATATTTACTTGATATTGGTGACATTTGAAAAGAGATCCGTTTTATTTGTTTCCGAAGATGGTATGGACAAACTAATTGTAAAATGGAATATTAATGATATTATTCAAATTATCGAGACTATCAGGACCAAATAAAATTGTACACTGCATGGACAACCCATTGTAACGGGTAATGCATTTTCACCGCCCTAGCTCGGAAAGTCCTTTTTTAATCCTTAAAACAGACAGCAGAACTTCATTTAGTCCACAAGAGTTCAAAGAATACTTGAAATCCAAACGTGTAACACGTAATTAATAGTTACTTTTGAAACGTAATAAAATTTAAGTAAAGGCCAGTAAACGTAATATTTTACATACAATATTTCATATTGAATTGTATTCAATTAAGAACCTAAAGTGCAAACAATTGTTTTACATACTTTTACTTTCAAACACTTAAAAGATGATTCACAGTAGACCGCTCCGTGTCCGGGCCGGCCCACGCGCGACGGCCGTCGATTTCTTGTACTAGAAAACGGGCCGGCCCGGCCACGGAACAGTCTAGCGTGAATCATCCTTTAAAGTAGTTTTCCATATTTTCTTCACTTTATTGAGGTGAAAATGCATTTACAACTCGGTCGTCCGGTCGGCCCAATCTGGGACTACCATCAAAAACCCCAACGAGTGCCATGCTGGCTTCATCGAAACAGATAAAGCAATCTTAAATAATACTTTATCAGTCCAACAGCACCCGAAATATGTATTTTAAAACGTATTATCCATTCACTATCCGTCTAAGCCATTCGTTCCAACTCAGTTCTTTATTCACAACTGAGTGACTACGCGTCTTTGACGAACCAGTTTTTATTACTCTTTCCGATCACGCACAGTTGTCTCGAACATCGAGGTCAAGAATTACTAGGCGCGAGCGTAGTGAGGTGAGTCGAGGTGGCATGTGAATCGCCAGCATCAAGGGTATAACGTAATGTCGGTCCGAGTCATGCCATTTACATGAATGATTATTCAGGCATAGTTACCCGATTGGCGACGCATGCGAAATTGCACTTTAAAACTGGGTATTAAGGTAAATTTTTGTTTGTGATAGCTCTGAGACCATTTCAAAGTTTATCTGGGCCCGCATGGAGGCATTGTTCGTAGCGTCAGCCTATGTTAACATGCGTTGGGCCGTATGGTAAACAGAAAATCGAATTCGATGGAGCATGTGGCTAAGAACGGTTTTAACCAAAACGCGAATCTACCCACTTTCATACCTTGTCTTTGCAAATCAGAATTACAGAGATGTCAAAGGAAAGGAGTATTTCATCATAATCATCATCATGACAGGACATAGGCCTCTCCCAAAAGAGTGCCTCAATGACCGGTCCTGCGCCACCCGCATCCAGCGGACTCCCGTGACCTTACCAGGTCATCAGTTCACCTTGTGCCGATCTACCCACACTGCGCCTTCGGGTCCGTGGCCGCCACTCGAGAACCTTTCAGCCCCGACCGACGGCCATCGTTTCTACGTGCAATGTGCCCCACCCACTGCCACTTACAAGTTTAGCGATTTGAAGGGCTATATCGGTTACTTTCGTGCAGGAGTGCTTATAAATTAGTATTTTTTGAAAATAAATAACACATATTTAGGATTAGACGACCACTTTAGCTTAGTTGGTAGTGACCCTGCCTACGAAGCTGGAGGTTCCGGGTTCGGATCCCGGCCGGGGCATTTATTTGTGTGATGAGCACGAATATTTGTTCTTGGGTCTTGGATGTTTTCTATGTATTTAAGTATTTATTTATCTATATTAGTATGTATATCGTCGCTTAGTACCCATAGTACAAGCTTTGCTTAGTTTGGGACTAGGTTGATTTGTTTAAGATTGTCCACAAATATTTATTTATTTATTTGTTGGCAGAATGTACATTACCTATTGTTGATTTCCAACATATGTTCGTCCTTGTCGTAGTGGAGGCGTTAAAATAAGAAAGCTGTCATCTGTTATTGTCAACTGTCAGTTAGGTGAGTTAGGCCAGTACTGCTTCTATATACGTATCTATACTGCGCGTGCGCTTCTACAGTGCTTCCTGACTGAAGCGGGCTGCGCTGAGCTGGCGCGAGACGAATGCAGCACTGCTCCGCTTCCTCACGTGATATTACTACTCCGTAACTTTACTATAGTACTGACAGTATCCAAGTGAGTAAATCTGTACAACAATAGTAAGCTCACGTCAAAAAACAAAAACCACATACCGATCCCGTCCCGCAAAGTCAGGATGTCGCCTAAGGTTTTGCTGAAAATGTTTGGATCGACTCTCTAATGTTTATACGAGTACCATGGCATAATATAACTAAGAAAGTATAGTAGGTACGCTCTTAATAAAATTTATCTACACACATATCATATATCCTCTAAAATGCTTTCAGAAACCGTAGGCAATGACCGGCATTATAACAGACAATGTATTTATGAAAATTTTCTTATCTGTGGTAGAAAGTTACAGCAGTAATTAACATAATATAATTATGATTTCCTATTTAATATCATTTTTTTGTTGAAATATGCAACGTCATACAAAACCAACATATAAATGTCCCTATTCATATATTATAGTTTAATATATCACTGAAAATTCGAATTCAGTCGATGCGAAATGTCAGCTCGATATGTTTTTTTTAGTAAACACACTCGTGTTTTAAGACCACGTTATTCGAAATCATAGTATTTTTCATTCAATTTTAAACCATTAAATACTCACTTTATTGATGAGATATTTAGATATGTTATAGTTTAAGAGTCGGTCTAGTGTATTTTAAGGCTGAAAACACGATATTTGAAACTTCGCTCGATGATCTCACATCGCAAAAACAGGTAAATTTTAATCTTATTGTGAGTCGTATTTAAAATATATCCAACTCAGACTCGAGTAAAATATATCAATAGATAGGAAACGATGTGAAGAAGTGTATTTTACGGCTAATTTTTTTTTAAATGTTTTTATATTTAACAAAACTCAAAAATATCAGAAAAGCAAACTGCGCGCTTCATTTTAGTAGACAGATGGCCGTTGGGCCTCGAGCTGGACGGACGTCTGTCGCACTTTTTGCAGTTTGACATTTATAAAAATCGCATATTTAATACCAGTAACTAGATGATATTAACATTTTCAGGGTAAATTACTGGTGAGTCATATCGACGAATAAACATTTAAAATAGTTTTCCTGGTACTTTTACAATTCGAGATAGTGGAAAACGTAAAATGTGGCTAATAAAGCTTATCATTATATCATTTTTTTTCCTTTTTAAACCCTCTCTTATTACAAAAGGTTTCATTGAGTATTTTTAGAATGTGGATTTTTTTTCCATTATACGGGTCACACTCCTTCATATAGCATATTGTATATTTTATGTCTATGTGTGAGTATATTCATAGCGCCTGACACATAGTTTGACATCTGACATTAGCAAATTAAATTCAAGCTTGGTATTTCAAATACAATATTTTAAATTATTAAATATATTGAGCTTCGTATTGTAACAAAATAAATATGCCCAAACGGACCGTAATCCTGCCAAAGTTTTGACGCTATTCGACTTCAATTTGCTCTGCAGTTCAATGTAAAGCAGAATGACATCAGTATTACGATGAAAGTGATATTATTGCATTGTGTAATTATTCCAATATATCAACGTAAACGATAAAAAAAGAATAATACAAATTTAAATGAAAAGATGCCTCGGATAATATCTGAAATAGAAAGGGCCCAAAGCTCTGAGGAATTCTGGCCGCTTACGGCTAGTATGTGGGGGAGGATATCTGGTGACGGCGTCGCGGTCTCAGATCTATGATCAGCGGCTTCGGTGAACTTCACTTCATAGCCACATCATGCGCAAATGTTTACGTGAATTTACTGGACGAAGTGATGCTGCAAATTGTTCTACTGATTTTCCTGACTTTATTCAAGATAATTGCCCCATAGAGCACGGGTCACTTGGGAATGGTTTACTCTACAGCTACATCCAGGCATAAATGTAATGATGTAATGCCATCACCTGAAATTTGAACCCGATTGAGAATCTTTGGGGTTTAATGGTTCAACAGTGGGATCATCGCCATGAAAGAACCAAAGAAGCAATTCAAGCAATAGATACTGCAATGAAATATGGGAGGAAATGCGGGGAACTGACATAATTATCAACGTCTTCTCAGCTTATTGAGACACAGGCTACAAACTGTTATAGACGCACTGTGGTTGCACGCATTATAATCCCTCAGTCTTATGTTTTATGTTTATAATAAATTATATAATAAATCGGGAATTTTATTTAAGATGGATTTATGAACCGTATACTGTCTTCTCGAAAATCTCACGGTTCGAAATAAAGGCCATACGATAAATAAAGAATAATAAAGAACTAATAAATAAAGTTGTAAGCTTTTATTAGCAGGGCAAAATATTTATGTTGAATCTTTTTTAAATAAATAAAAAAAGTACAAAATATTTATTTACCAAAATAACGCTCAATAATTATTTATGCTCTAAAAATTACGGTTGTTTAAATAAAACACAAAAAAAAACACTTGCTCTTGCCTGAGATTCGAACCTGTGACCTGTGCTTTAGAGAGCAAGCGATTACTAATTACACCACAATGTACTTGGCATAGTGGTTGAAATTAAGCTACTAATTTGTGGCTTGCAACTTTGACTTTTTGTGTCGAGTCGTGATAAAATTTAGCCCTTATTTAGTTGTGAAATCTGTCAAAACTGCGCAACAGAGACAGAGATATGCAATGACAAGTCTACACTCTTTTGCGTGAATGTCATAACAATCTGTTCTAAATTTAAATGGTTGACAACCTAATTATCACGTGCGCCACTCTGGCTTATTCTGGTTAATTTGACAAAGAAGGTCTGTCACATATTCAAATTCTAAGTTACAGCAATCATTTAAAAAAAACGAGGTCAGTGACCTGTCACAGTAAAGTGAGATAGTGTGTGTAAAATGTAATTGTGTTTGTTACTGGGGAGAATTACGATAATGTTGCGCCGCCTAGCGGATTTTTCGTGTCGCGTTTGTAGTTTCGCTGCAATAAGAAAGCCTTAATGCATCTCATCATGTACCAGTTGCATAATAAACTACTATAATATACCTGGTATATTTATTTTATTGAAACATTATGATAGGTACTTAAACTCGGGTTGGAGTCAGCTCTAAATAATTTGCTAGGCGCTGCAGACTTGATTAAAGCTACCGGATAGAGCTAAACTCTTAATTATAATCATACTTAACTTTTTAATTAAGCCGCGTTACATAGAACGAGGAAACGGTTTAAGGCCAAATTAAGAGCAATGTTGATTTACACACCGCTTACCCGAGCATCTAAGGTACAGGTAAATTACTTAGAGTTTCAAACTGACACATCTCTTATTCCAATGATGGATATCCTCCGGTTTCTACCGGTGACAATATAAGGGACTGGGGGCCCGATTTTTGAATGTCGAACGCTCACTTTTCACTCGCCATCTGTCAAAACACCATAGTTTTTTGACAGATCTCGAGTAAAAAGTCGAGCGTTCGACACTCAAAAATTGCCCCCCTGGACCGTTACTGTTGACGCAGCCACTCTCGCCAGGACGGCGAAGAGCAGAGAAGAATTTCGTATGATGATCGCTGACATCCGTTAGAATTAGCACCCTAAGAAGAAAAAGGATATTCTACATCTTATGTACCTAACAGTCGCTTTTACATAGACACTATCTTAAAATGGTATGTTTATAATTGAAACTCTTTTACATTTTTTTTAATACTACGACGGTGGCAAGCAATTGTACGGTCTACCTGATGGTAAGCGGACACCGCCGCCTACCACGCTCGCAACTCCAAAAGAGTCACGTGCACGTAGCCGACCCTTTTTAAAACTTGAGAATACATTAGCGTTAAAGTAGAATATAAAATGCATAAGAGCATATATGTTAGTGTTACTGTTATGTATATGTGTTATGTGTATTTATTAGTCTTCTGTTAATTTAGGTAACATAAGCCTAAATTATTAAGCTTACTAAATGCTAGCTCGATTTATGTAAGATTATTCCCCTAATATTTATTTATCATACGTGAGATTGTGCCAAATGATATTAAATGTCGCGAGCACCGATTATGACCAAAGCAAATCTATTTGTCTTCCTTAAACAAAAATAAAAGGTTAAACAAGCGCAGCGGGACTCAGCAGGGGACATTGGTAAGTTAGAACTTTATCATAAATCTGCGGACGGATCACTCTTGAGAAACACCCTTCCACCCTCATCATTTATACATATTATTGGAGCTTATGTACCCCTTCCTTTTAACCTGATTTATATCTATCTGTGGTGAATCTATAGATATATATGGTGCTTTTTCTACGTATTAACTTGGGAATGTTTTACATCATGCGTGCGTTTTAGATAAGGCGACTTCCTGACTTGGCGGGGCGGGATCGATATGTGACATTTTCTTCTTTGACGTAAACTTACTGACGTCGCAAAGATTCCCACTTGATAGAATACTGTCAGTATTACATTTGCGCAGTAGTAATATTATGCGCAGAAGCGGACCAGTACTGCCTTCGTATCGTCCCGCTTCCGCGCATCCCGCGCCAGTCAGGAAGCACTCATTTAAATGAAGGGGCGCACTAAAAAGTAGTACTGAGTTGACTGACAGTTGACACGTACCGCCTCCGCACCGACAAATCAGGAAGTCGCCTGAGGGACTACTTATGTGACGTAGTTCAATGATGCTTCTTTATAACATTCGCTGCCGCATTTCTATTTTTGCATTCTATTCAAGAAAACAAAATTCTAACCGTAACTGTAGAGTTCAGTTCAAAACAACAAAAGCATGCCTTCGCTTATTAATTTAAATTGTTTTTGGCACAAAAATTAAGACTATTTAGATAATTTAACTTTAGCATTAATGGAAACGGGTATTTTGTATCCATTTTGTACTGAACGACAATTATTAATACTTTTGACACCGATTTGCGGAATATAAATGTACACAATCAAACTCGTAGCAAAGACAAGCTGCAAATTAGTGCCAGCGCTTAAGATTTGCATATTTAAATGAGGCTTAAAAGTCCCAAGACTGCCGCAGCTGCGGCAGAAATCAATCAGTAAGCCATTGACGGTTGCATAAGGCGGACGTCTGTGTTATCGTTTTGCTTAAATTATTTTACAACCTTGTAATAATTAACATATTTCTTTGGAATGGAAATTCAAAAAGAAGTTACGAAGTTTTTTCCATATAAAATGCTAGGTCAACATCCCTCAATGACTAAACAGTAGATACCTTAAAATGCATAGGATGCGCAAACTTCACGAATGATAATATGCTCAAACGAATTAACAGCATATGGGCATTTGGATAGGGATGTATTATATTATGAGTACGTCAATTTGGTAATGTCCTTATATATAAATGCATATATCGTCGCTTAGTGCCCATAGTACATGCTTTGCTTAGTTTGGGACTAAGTTGATTTGTGTAAGATTGTCCACAAATATTTATTTATTTATTTTATTTATTATTTATTTAAACAAAACGAAGTTTCACTGTACTGCATAATTTCTTGCAATTTCAACTGAACATTTTATTAAGCTAAGCCAAATATCTACATCGTAATACGGGTAGATTATCTTCTTGGAATCCGGAATATACGGATTTCGATTTGACATTTATCATATGCATTTCGCCAAGAAATATCTACCAAATACGTATCGTGCGTCAGAATCTGAAGTAAAATGCGGATCACCACACACACACAAATCTATGCGGAAATCTACGCCACAGTATCTCCCATACTTTAGGCAGTAACTTAACAACATTTACATTAAACTTTGGGGAGTTACGTCATTGCGCTAATATGTGTCCGACTGGGAAAGTACCTCTCTCTTCTCTGTACCAGAAGACAGCAGAAATAATAACACCCACTACTTACTGTGTTTAGGAATGTGGTGTTGTGTTCCTGGTAGTGAGTAAGCTCATCAGATCTCCCGAGAAGGCTTGTAACGAACCCCCCCTCTAACAAAATAACCCTCAAATAACTAATATTAATTATATGAATTATTAAGAATTGGCCAAAGTGAATCGTCTAGGGAAGGACACCTTAAGTTGTGAACCGTAAAACCCATTATCTTTTATGTGAATTCATGTCAGATTTGGGAACCCTCACACTAAATACTGAAACATTTCCTACTTTAACTTAACGAATAAATCAAAACTAAATACAATTGAACTCTTAAACGTTTATAAATTAATAATGTTTTTTTTTATGTATTTGATATCTGAGCCCCTACCAGGACCTACCGGTGATCCGATCCCGTAACAGTAGTGAGCCTAAACCTATCTAAGAACAGAATAATATGCCTAAATTTACAACTAATTGTTTTATTACCAGACCTAGCTAGCTAATGAATACCAATTATTCTGTTCTGTACTTGCGCACTTACTTCACTACTGTATACGCCTGGATGGGGGAAATCACTCTAGCTAAAGAATATCTATTTTATTGTATTTGATTTTTAATAGATATTGTCCTATCACAATGAATCTTCCAGTGTTTCGGAACCTAGTTATCTGAAGAGAAGAAACACCAAGAAACTCTCCAGTCTGTGTTATATGTAGATCTAAGAATAGACCCTTTTAACCTTTCTCTATTTCATAGATTCTAAAGAAAGAATTTAAATTCTACGAAAAGCCCTACTGCTAGATTAATGAACTGCTCAGCTCGTCACTAAATCAGCTCATTTTAGTGAACTGCTCTGCTCGTCACTTAGTAAAACTACATTTAGTAATCTGCTCAGCATGTCACTAAATCAACGTAATCCAGTGAATTGCTCTGCTTTTCTCATGGTAGAACGATTTTAATGAACCACTCAGCCTGTCTCTAACATAAATTCAAAAGATCCCAAAGAAAATGAAAACCTATTAAAGAAATATTAATAAATATATTCAAAAACCAAAAACTTTAAATTAAAATAACTGTCTTAAACCTGATATCCCAAATATGTGTGTGAAGTTAATCTATCACCTCCCAAAAGATTTAAACTATTGAAACATAAATCCCTTACCAGATTTAGTTTCTAAGAATGCGTATTCCCTAACTAAACTCTTAAAGTTCAGTCGGCTAAACTGAGAATTGCAATGCTAAAGCCTGTGTGTTGTGTGTCTCCCCCCACTGGTCCGCAGACTGGGTACAGTGAGTAAGACGCCCTATTATGTATATAAAGATAATATATAAATATATTTAACAAGACCACTCTTTCAAATACTGCACAGTTTCACCAAGCGGAGAACCCTCCTGTGCCAGGACTGGACTAGCAGATAGGCCATGGTTACGCTGACAGCTGGTCATTGAAAGAATGTGAAGGATAAGTCATCTCCTGTGTCGTTAAAAAGGAGATGCCAGACCACCTTCAGATCTGGTAGCTAAAGACTCTGAGTCATGCCCATTGACACCGTTAGGCGGGAATAACTCCTCAGGTATACTGTAAACCTGGACAAGGATCTGGCTTTTAAATTGACTGGAAAAATAGCTTAAAACCCCAATTAATATTAAATAAATGATTAAAAAGTGATGCCTCATGATGAAGAGAAACTCCTCAAAATGACGGACCACTCTTATGTCAGCAATTTCACCCACCAAGAATTTTACACTATGCAAGCCAGAGACCTTGACAGTCTGAATGACGAAATCTAAGTGCCCCACCTTGAAAATTGGCGGCTCTTTTATACCTTAATATCCGAGACATTCGCGACAACTTTCGCGACATTCGAGACTTCTGAGACTTCCGCGACATTGAAGACAATCGCGACAACATTCGCGACATTCGAGACTTCTGAGACTTCCGCGACATTGAAGACAATCGCGACAACATTCGCGACATTAAGGACAACTTTCGAGACTTCCGCGACATTTAGGGTTCATTCCAAGCTTGGTAGCCTCCCACTTCAAAATCGGTTAAGTTAAAGTTGTTTGGTAGTTTTATGTGTGTGTTTTATTTACATACTATAACCTCAGTGTATAAAGTGTGAAAAATCGCTGCCGATCTGCGCAAAAATGAAGCAAAACTTAAAAAGGTCAGTGATCTTCTCCACAATTAAGATATGCAATGATTGCTAACCTTAAAAACTAGAATTTCAAAACCAGTAAAGCTGCCGAAGGTTTGTTCCTTCTATGAACATTCTCTCCCAGTACTGCCTTTCCTTAAATCCCTTCGATAAACCAGAATATGATCCTCATAAGCAATTGCGATCCGTTACAGCTGCCCTCGATGAATTTTATAGACAGGATATTTCAGATCAAGTCTATGAAAATCATCTCTGTATAATATTGTTGACTTCGCTCAACTCAAATAAAATCTATGATTTAGTGTAAAACTTAATTCACTGAATTTCGATAATGAACCATGAACATCATGTACATCATTTAACAATTAACTTGACACAAATTAATAATATGTTGACTTTTGAACGTAACTTTCCTAATAATCAAAATCTGTAGCTTTTTCTATTTATAATACCTTGAAAAGTTTCAATTTAATGTTATTTCAGTCCCTCCAATAAAAAGTGGTTATAATGTGGTGTATGTTTAAACCAACAGCAAAGGCAGAAACCATTCGACAAAAAAGAATGAATCATTAATCCTTAACAAAGACTCATGACAACTTTTTCCCCAAGCATATCCATCTTGTCAAAGGAACCAGGTTGTGAATCTGGTCGATTCTAGTAATCCGATTTTGTAGTATCAAACTGGATGTCTGAGTCTGGCTGGGCACCCATAAATCCAATGCTCACATTGTACGAACACGGCATGATACCGCAAAACCACCCCATACAAAACAAATAAGCATTTGGCGCAAGTACTAAAGCTCTCAATCATCAGAGTCAAAGTTCGATCCAGTCTCGATCATCAAAACAGCCCAGCCTATTTCAATTGGTGTATGTATCACTCGAACAAGATAACCGACTGATTCCTGTTTTAGTTTAAGAAGTAACTATGAGACAATTTTACTTTAACGATAAACGTATTCAAAATACTAATAATTCTTCGAATTATTCGAATACCGTCAAACTTTTGTTAAATATGTTTCGATTATCCCATCCAAAGTGATGTGTATAACCGAAGAAAATATTATTAAACCCATGTAGAGTCTGTGTTCACACAGTAAGTCTCAAAAGGACCTTGTCAAATTTTGACTTTAACTTAGCACCTATTACTGTGATAACACAACGTGTTAACATTTGGAGGAACCAAATACCATTAAACCTAGATTGTTCTGTAAATCTCGTCCGATTAGAAGATACTCATTCTTACCTCTCATTATACATTCAAAGGCTACCTAATATTCAATCTTTTATGCCGTTTCATCCATCACCTTCAAGTCAATACAAACTAATCATTGGTACTAGCCATCTCTAACGCCCAGCCTCTACCAATCAAACAAAACTCCTTAAGGACAACCACAACATTTCCGTTGCTCTTTTCTAGGTAACTTTATAAATGTTAGTTATACTTAAATTACTACATTTTAGGAAAACTGAAGTAAAATTTCAAATAAAATTACAAAAAATACTTTTCCTGTTCCGTAAATCAATATTGAACCCCTGCCCTCCGCATTAACAACTCTGATTCGTTTAAAACTTTGTCCAAGCCTTAATTGTAAAACAATTTAGACATTGTAGTATTTCTATAAATAAAATAAATTTGACTTAAAACATAAATAAATATTCATTGAATCTCTGCCCCCCGCATTTACAACTTAGATTTATTTAAAATATTGTTCAACACATTTTTAACGAACCTTAAATCAAAATGTGATCCTGCCCCCCGCATTCACAATTTTAATGTGCTTAAACCAAATCTAATTAAGTGTTATTATTCTTAAATGCATAAAAATGTCGAATTCTCCAGTCTTCAGATTCTTATAATATGTTGCTGTCTTAATAAATTATTACCCAACCAAAGTAAAGAAATCGCTAGCTTTCTTGACAACTTGAAGAGAAGAAAAGAGGATAACCCAAAACCTTGACATGTTCACACTCCGTTTTCACAGCAACAAAATGTAGCCTACAAGAGGCTACGTAAAAAAAAAAGTAATTATAAGTTTTTTTTTTGTTAATCTGATTAAAAATAATTTTGATAAGCTTCTTTTATCCTGGTCACGGCACCAAAATGCAACGATCCCCCCCTCTAACAAAATAACCCTCAAATAATTAATATTAATTATATGAATTATTAAGAATTGGCCAAAGTGAATCGTCTAGGGAAGGACACCTTAAGTTGTGAACCGTAAAACCCATTATCTTTTATGTGAATTCATGTCAGATTTGGGAACCCTCACACTAAATACTGAAACATTTCCTACTTTAACTTAACGAATAAATCAAAACTAAATACAATTGAACTCTTAAACGTTTATAAATTAATAATGTTTTTTTTTATGTATTTGATATCTGAGCCCCTACCAGGACCTACCGGTGATCCGATCCCGTAACAGTAGTGAGCCTAAACCTATCTAAGAACAGAATAATATGCCTAAATTTACAACTAATTGTTTTATTACCAGACCTAGCTAGCTAATGAATACCAATTATTCTGTTCTGTACTTACGCACTTACTTCACTACTGTATACGCCTGGATGGGGGAAATCACTCTAGCTAAAGAATATCTATTTTATTGTATTTGATTTTTAATAGATATTGTCCTATCACAATGAATCTTCCAGTGTTTCGGAACCTAGTTATCTGAAGAGAAGAAACACCAAGAAACTCTCCAGTCTGTGTTATATGTAGATCTAAGAATAGACCCTTTTAACCTTTCTCTATTTCATAGATTCTAAAGAAAGAATTTAAATTCTACGAAAAGCCCTACTGCTAGATTAATGAACTGCTCAGCTCGTCACTAAATCAGCTCATTTTAGTGAACTGCTCTGCTCGTCACTTAGTAAAACTACATTTAGTAATCTGCTCAGCATGTCACTAAATCAACGTAATCCAGTGAATTGCTCTGCTTTTCTCATGGTAGAACGATTTTAATGAACCACTCAGCCTGTCTCTAACATAAATTCAAAAGATCCCAAAGAAAATGAAAACCTATTAAAGAAATATTAATAAATATATTCAAAAACCAAAAACTTTAAATTAAAATAACTGTCTTAAACCTGATATCCCAAATATGTGTGTGAAGTTAATCTATCACCTCCCAAAAGATTTAAACTATTGAAACATAAATCCCTTACCAGATTTAGTTTCTAAGAATGCGTATTCCCTAACTAAACTCTTAAAGTTCAGTCGGCTAAACTGAGAATTGCAATGCTAAAGCCTGTGTGTTGTGTGTCTCCCCCCACTGGTCCGCAGACTGGGAACAGTGAGTAAGACGCCCTATTATGTATATAAAGATAATATATAAATATATTTAACAAGACCACTCTTTCAAATACTGCACAGTTTCACCAAGCGGAGAACCCTCCTGTGCCAGGACTGGACTAGCAGATAGGCCATGGTTACACTGACAGCTGGTCATTGAAAGAATGTGAAGGATAAGTCATCTCCTGTGTCGTTAAAAAGGAGATGCCAGACCACCTTCAGATCTGGTAGCTAAAGACTCTGAGTCATGCCCATTGACACCGTTAGGCGGGAATAACTCCTCAGGTATACTGTAAACCTGGACAAGGATCTGGC
This sequence comes from Cenopis cana, assembly GCA_951800055.1. Classification (NCBI taxonomy): domain Eukaryota; kingdom Metazoa; phylum Arthropoda; class Insecta; order Lepidoptera; family Tortricidae; genus Cenopis; species Cenopis cana. The sequence goes on along the minus strand of OX637486.1, from coordinate 5,917,480 downwards.
TTTTAAATTGACTGGAAAAATAGCTTAAAACCCCAATTAATATTAAATAAATGATTAAAAAGTGATGCCTCATGATGAAGAGAAACTCCTCAAAATGACGGACCACTCTTATGTCAGCAATTTCACCCACCAAGAATTTTACACTATGCAAGCCAGAGACCTTGACAGTCTGAATGACGAAATCTAAGTGCCCCACCTTGAAAATTGGCGGCTCTTTTATACCTTAATATCCGAGACATTCGCGACAACTTTCGCGACATTCGAGACTTCTGAGACTTCCGCGACATTGAAGACAATCGCGACAACATTCGCGACATTCGAGACTTCTGAGACTTCCGCGACATTGAAGACAATCGCGACAACATTCGCGACATTAAGGACAACTTTCGAGACTTCCGCGACATTTAGGGTTCATTCCAAGCTTGGTAGCCTCCCACTTCAAAATCGGTTAAGTTAAAGTTGTTTGGTAGTTTTATGTGTGTGTTTTATTTACATACTATAACCTCAGTGTATAAAGTGTGAAAAATCGCTGCCGATCTGCGCAAAAATGAAGCAAAACTTAAAAAGGTCAGTGATCTTCTCCACAATTAAGATATGCAATGATTGCTAACCTTAAAAACTAGAATTTCAAAACCAGTAAAGCTGCCGAAGGTTTGTTCCTTCTATGAACATTCTCTCCCAGTACTGCCTTTCCTTAAATCCCTTCGATAAACCAGAATATGATCCTCATAAGCAATTGCGATCCGTTACAGGCTTTTTTCTCTAAGCGACTAGATTTTTCTTAAAACACATTATAATCTCCGCCGAACGAAATAATGTTCTAGCTAGAATATGTAAATTTAGGTACGGGTAGGTCGAGTTGCACAAACTTATGATTACAGACTGATCAACGTCAAAATTAAATATGACGCCAGTCATCTTTTAGAATTTTCTAAGACTTTCCAATCAGATTTTAACTAACATCACTTACAAGCGGTTTTTATGTAGTGTATTATTTAGGTACGCATGTACATACTCGTAACACCCTCGGCTTCATCCTCACTTACCAACAGGTGAGCTAGAGGTCAAATGCTTGCCTATCCATACTAATATTAAAAATGCGAAAGTGTGTGTATCTGTCTGTTCGTTTGACGTACAGCCACAAGATAGCAAAAATGATTTGATTGCAGGTTGCGTTACTGGTTTGCTGCTACGTATATACTGTGTTTGCGGAAATCTCGGCACCCGATAACATTGAGGAACTTTTTGTGTATCTGTTTTGCGGCGTATTAGGATGCAATAGTCGATAAAGCGACGCCAAGCCACTTGCGCCTTTTTGACGAGACATGCGGGATATGAGGCATGGAGGCAAAAGTTAGTGAAAGCTGTGCATAACACTGTCTTAGTGCGTGGTTGTAATTCATATTTGGTAAGTGATACTGAAATATTAAATGGCATATTGTGTGCCAATTTTAAATTGGAGACATATGTGAGTTTATGTATATGGGATTGGTACATATAAGCAGAGACTAGGAATTATATAGACTGCCAATGCCTATACATTGTGGCGTAATTTAAAAATAATGGGCCTGCTGTAGCTAGTTTCACTATGGAGAGATCACTTTACCATTTAATTCGTATGCGACTAAGACCTCTGCTTAAAACATAGCGCCATCTGTTGGGAGCTTCTACGTTGTGTTCATAGATGGCGCTATGTTTTAAGCAGAGGTCTTAGTGGCATACGAATTAAATGGTAAAGTGATCTCTCCATAGTAAAACTAGCTACAGCAGGTCCATTATTTTAAAATTACGCAACAATGTATAGGCATTGGCAGTCTATATAATTCCTAGTCTCTGATATAAGTGTGGTAGTGGTTGATGAATTCGATTGAGTTTGGCTTCATCGTGAACGATGACTCGAATAACAAAAGACATTTTTAAAGTAATAACAATCTTAAGCACGATCCTCCAGTGTGTTTCCGCTCACATTTGCTGCTCTTTAAAGTATGCGTGATATACAAAAATTCACATAAGTAGTTATTGTTCGTAAATCAAATTATTTAAATTTATCGTCAAGGTTTTGAAAGAAAGCGAATTAAACATAGTAACATCTTTAGGAAAATTAACGATTTTGATTTATTTATTTTGAAAAATAAAACTAAATATAACAAAACAAGAAACAGAAAATTATGACGATAATAAACCCTTAACTAAATAACCCTTACCTAAAACTAGAAAGAATATTTTTTTAATTCTAAATCTAATAAATTGATAATATTTCAGATGTATTTTTGGCACATGCCATGAAACTTACAAAAATGTCTGTAACGTACCGGGTCTAGGAATAAAGTCGTCTTAAACTTTTTTGTGCGCTTTTTAGAGGCAGATATATGCTGGTGACTGCCCAAACAATCAAAGTATGCAAGCGTAGGTACGGTCCACCCGATTGTAAGCGGATACCGCAGCCTATAGACGCTCGCAACTCCTAAATAGGGAGTCACGTGCATGTTTTAGGTTCCTCGCTCTCAACACAGAGCATCCTCGGGAGCTCTGGCAACCTTGCTCACCTCCAGGAACACAACACTAACACTACATACTTGTATAGTAGTAAATAGAAAATAGATATATTATGCTGGTGACTGTCGAAACAATCAAAGTATGCAAGTAAAGGTTGTTAATCAATCCTTTGCCCCAAATTTAGAAATAAAGGAAAAACTTAAAAACTTACCGAGCAGGATTCGAACCTGCGACCTCCCGGCACTCGCGGCCAGTCGCTCTAGCCAACTGAGCTATAGGAACGATTTCTCAACATAATTTGAGACGTTAGTGCCGTAATGAAGCCTGAGTCTTCTGGTAGATGTCGCTGTACGCCTCCTTAAGCCGTTGTATAAATGAAGGAAGGATTGACGAATTTCAAGCCGGGTAGTAATCGCACCTATAGCTCAGTTGGCTAGAGCGACTGGCCGCGAGTGCCGGGAGGTCGCAGGTTCGAATCCTGCTCGGTGCCTAAGTTTTTCAATTTTTCCTTTTTTTCTAAATTTGTAGTTTGCGTTAGCAGCGTTACTGCTTAAGGCGATATATCGATTGAAAGAGACACCCTTTGTTTTCGCTCACGACAAAACGGGATGCAACCCTCTCCGAGAATGGCTTTTTAGACAAATCTCGTTAAATATCTGACTGTGTGCAGGTTTATTAAATTTCCTCTTGTCAGTACCTAGATGAGGTAAAATACCATCATATTAACTTAATCGTGTCTTTTAATAATGCGTTGTTTTAGTAGGCTGAGGAAATAAAGGAAAATACAGACTCGCCTTTGGATTTATTCTCTATCGAGAAAATTTTAAGCAATCATGTTTCGCTATTGTCAGTACCACAATCACATAGTCAAGAATCATATCTGAAAATCAGCCCCTACTGTTTGCTAGTCTGGGCAGGACAGCGTTTCAAAGTCTCCAAATATCTCAGTGTAGCGCCTTAATACAAAATTAACCCTTTGCCCGTATAAAACACAATACCATGTCCTGCAAGTCGATGTAAGACCCAATTCATCATGCGAAAGCAAAGCAAGCAGTAAGCACGAGTCCATCCATCAGGCAGGGTGTATGACAAGAGGGCTTACCTCCCTCATGAATATTTACTGCCCTGTTTATTTCACAAACCGACTTCGAGAAAAATATTACTCGATACGCTTTTTGACTTTGTGAAAAATATTAGCTTTCTGGAAAACGTCTCTTTAGAACGGTACGTTATTTTTTCTGTTTTGTCCAGTCGTTCCTAGTAGTAAATTGAGAGATAATTATTTCGTTAAATGTATTTGATTGCCCACAAGAAAACACAGAAAATACGATTAGTTTTAATTGCCTCTGTAGGCCTATACTTCACGGCCACCGAGGCTCCCGTATCAGAACTCCCAAGGACGTGATGTGTTGAGAATCACTTACATAATACGTATCTACCTGTCAATTATTTAATTTATTTATCGTATTGCGGTTACACACTGGTTCAATACATTAAAAGCTTAAAATTTACAACTCGCATCTTTTGTTAGATTTTTGAAATCTTCAGCTGGTCCGTTGTATTTGGTGATGGGACACTCAAATACCAGTGTATTGTCTGTTCCGGGTCTCCAGACTTGCACGCCGCGGACTCGCTCCATCCCCACTTGTGCCAGAGGTACGCACAGTTGCCGACACCAGTCCTTAAACGGTTCAGTGTGCACCATGTTTGCCGGCTTTCGTTGAACCCTTTGGGCCGCTCCTGTGTATTAAACTCGAAGATGCTATTGTCTACATTGTGCTGCTGGGCTTCCCATTCTTTTATCCACGCTTGGCTATCATTCCATGTCGGGTTGTATGTATGAAAGGTTTTGGCTGGTGGTTTTCGGGACTTAAGTCAGTTGTTTTTGAGGTTGTCTAGATCTTCATGAATAGGCAGCAGTGTATTATCGGACATTTTCGTAAACTCCCGTGTTAGGCATTTTTTTCTGCGGATGCCTGGTGGTGCAATATTGGTTAGCGCCGGTAACCAGTATAGGTAGACGTCAGCGTGATGCAGCCCGATATGGTTGGTGTGGTTGTAATTTTTCAAGGGTCGCAAGTATCCAACTGTCCATAGGCTGTTCATAGCGTGGCGGTAAGTAACGTCAAAAAATGTGCTGATTTAGGTGAGGACCAATTTTTTGGCACTTAAAGCATTTAATTCGCCATACATTTTAACTGATCATCACGCACACACCACACCGACACGAACGTTAACCATATAAATTGTTTTACAATTTTCGTGCCACAACGGAATAAATTAAGATGTAGACGATGTCTTTATTTTTTATTTTTCCTGTTTATGACGATCATGATAACTATTCTTGTAATTTTGACATGTGTACAAATTTATAATGTAATTCTTATCATGAAATAAATGAATCTAATCTAGACGAATTAAATGCCTTAGGTATTGTGCCAAAAATTTGGTCCTCAGCCATTTACCATGATTTAATCTTTACATTTTATTTAACGGATCTGTATTAAACCCGACCTAAGTACTATATTTGATTATTTAATGGTTACTTTAGGCGACTTCCTGATTTGTCGGTGCGGAGGCAGTACGATATGGGAAAAGTGTCAAATGTCAGTGTCAGCTGTCAGTCGACGCGATACCATTTTTTACTACGCCCCTACATTTAAATGAGTGCTTCCTGACTGGCGCGGGATGCGCGGTAGCGGGACGATGCGAAGGCGGTACTGCTTCGCTTCTGCGCATGATATTACTACTGCGCAAACGTAATACTGACAGTATTATATCAAGTGGGAATCTTTGCAACGTCAGTAACTTTACGTCAAAGAAAAAAATGTCACATATCGATCCCGCCCCGCCAAGTCAGGAAGTCGCCTTAGACAGTGAAATCTCAATAACTTTGACAGTCCATTACAAAATATATCCACCTCCGTCACAACTCAGACTTTCACGTTTTCTGAGAGCTGTCAATATGTTTACCAAAAATTCTTTGACAAAAGACGGCCTTTGTTACGCGGCCCTTTTTGTTTTGTCCAACTTCTTTGATCAATCATGACAAATTGTGTTTTGTTTTAAGAGCGCCCGTAATGTTGCTTGACAGTTGTGAACCGAAAGTTCGCTTTGTGGAGACAAACGAAAGTTTAAAATTAGTAGAAGGTGCATATTTGAGGAAAAGTTGACGATATTCTAAATTTACTTCCCAAATACTTAATAAGTGATTAATAATGTACGTTTGTTTGAAAAATACATATCTTAGTTATTTTGCCCTACACGTGACGTGACCCCTGCGTGGTGCTTTTTTTTACGTTGGGAAAATACATTTACGTATCCCACCCAATGAAAGACCTGGGTGGGTATGAAAACCCCTGCGTGGTGCTAAAAGTGCAACAAAAACTGGCAACCGCACTGTCTTCTCGAAGATCTCACGGTTTGAAATAATTGCCATACGATAAATAAATAATAATAAGTTATTTTTCCGGAAGAACTTAAGTACTTTTACATCAAAACAGTTGTTTTCATAATTATAAAGGAAACGAGCTTTATTTCGTGTTTTGTTCTTTCCGTTTTGGAAACATGTTCATAAATGCAATGCAATTAAGTAACGTGACCCAACAAAGCAAATGCACAGTTGAAATTCAGTTAGGCGCTGTCTGTTAAACGAACTGTGCAACCATGCCCCTATTGCCAATTACAACTATCTCTGTTACTGTTTACTCTGAAACGATCACGTTTTGTACCGTGCCCTTCAAGTTCAACAATATTTTACGTCGCCTCAAGCGAATGCCGAGAAAATATGGCGCGCAATAAAAATGTCAAGTCAAGTCATCAGAATGGAAAGCCGGAGGCGTTTTGTCGCCAGATGCGGCACTGAATCAATGAAAAACTGTTTTCTTGCGTGCCCCACTTAGACGATATATCAGGAGGCGCTGCCCGATCCGTCCCGAAGGTAGAAAAACTTTGCGCGAACGTAATAATAGCTTTTGTTATGTTTGTTGACGGGACAAATGTTGATCCGTGCACCTGCTTGCGTCACGCGAAATACGCGTATTTTGTCGTGAATTTATCCTCGCAATATTAAATCAAACTCAATCCTACGAGCATCACAAATTTTACTATATATTATGCAATAGTTTTTTCAGTTTCGTTACTCATAAAGGTAGAAATTGATGAAAGTGAGTACTACACCTACTCACTTTCATCACGTACGATGGAGCTACGACGCCCACGCGTAGTAACATAAATTATATTACCAAATTACATCAATGAGTTAAATTCAATACGTACGAGTACCAAGTTGTTTGCTCATTAATTCTCATTTATATAAATCGCATATCCTAGACAAACTCGACTGACAGAACCCTACACCAAAACAAGGAAACGGCTTACTTCCTATCGGCTGCCATACACACACACTATTTTAAAGAGGCGTTGTTCAGAACAATGAGTTCAGAACAGTTTTCATGTCGGAAGTGGCATTACACTGAACATTAGCTGGCCCGATAAGGCGCCGACACAAATTGGAGGCAGCACGCGACTGCCATCGCATTAGCCTGGGAGCCACGATCATGACTTTATGAACCCAGTTTTTGGGATCGGATGATCAGAATCAGAAATTTTATTGATAAAATGTCATTTTACATGTCAAAAATATATGTGAATGGTGTGATGTGTATATATATGTGATGTGGGGATAACAGACGTTAACACGTTTACTAAATCTGGAATCGTGGCTAACTAGCGTCTAGCCTCCAAGTGCCGCATAACAAACGATAAACTTTGAAGAAAATAAATTTAACAACAGAAAACATTATTAACTTTTGTAATATCTTTTTTAACGTCATTTTTATGTACATAATATCAATTATATAAATAATTATGTATTATGTGGATGTGTGTAAGCTCTATAAAGCATGTGATATGGACACTATATATATTTAATAGATATAAATACTTAAATATATAGGAAACATCCAAGACAACGAAACAAATATGTATGCCCATCAAACAAAAAAATGCCCTGTTCAAACCTAGGGCGGTCACGCCGGTCACCTTCGGGCATAACTGTTAGGTCTGGTCTGGCTGATAAAATAGAAAAGATTTAAAAAATATTATCATTAAGTGTTACGGATAGTATAATTCTCGCAGGTGTTGAAAAATACTGCAAAAGCTTTTCCTTTTGTCCTAAATGTGCAATGGATGCCTTGTTTGACGAGGCTTGTTGCTGATGCTTGTTGTCGGTGAAATTGACGAATCCTGCGTTGAGCATTAAGGTTTGTACATCTTGTGACGTCTCAGAAATTATACTATATTTATGATGTACCTTAGTAAAGGTACTCTTCGTAAAATCATATTTGGTTCAAGTCTAACATTGGTTTAACTCTTCATATTGTTCAGTATTTTTACGATATAGCACAAAACACAACGTATTTCTTTCTTATTTCCGAAATGGATTAATCTCAAATCATACAGATACAGCTAGTTTGATGGAGATGAAACCAAACGCTTTCTGAAAGCCAGTAACACTGATTGACATATACAAGCTCGCATGTATCTCAATGCTCGAAGCTTTTAAAACCCTATACAACTAAATCCATCAAAACACGTTGCGAAATCAAGCAGAACCTGTCTCTAGCGTCCTAAGAATGAAGAAATCCAGACATCAAGGGGCGCCCCAGGACTACATTCCACAGATCAGTCTAGGTGAGTCTCTTGATAACTACCTCTAAAAACTATCGAAGGAATCATTCAAAATCCCCTACACATATGTTTATCTAGGTAAATTAGGAAACATCTAAGCCAATGCACAATGTTTGAGACTCGCAAAAGTGGGGTGTAAATCCTCGAAGCAGCAAATGCATCGCAAGATGCAATTTATGTTCTTGTGCAGCAGTTAGATATAAATTATCTACGATCATAAATTCCCTAAGCAAATTCTGTTTCGGAGTTCCCAAGACCAAAGCAGTTTGTAACTTGTAACTCTTATGTGGTTTAAGATACCTAACGTGATATTAGCTGAAACGAATAATGTCTTTACCAAAAGCTTCTGGATGTGCCAAAGTTGGATACCTAGTTTAATTAAATTATAATTTTACTAGTACAATGCAAGACAGCAGTCGTGTTTTAGTTGTGCTGCGCTTAAAACACAACGTTGCTACATAGGTATAAATGAATGAAAGTAGAAGTTAATATCTAGAACATAAATTCATCAATAAAGGACCGTCGTATTATGACAGTTTGGTAGCCGGCATGAGAATAGCCCACTTCTAGATTCTTCGTAGTGATCGTCAGAGACTATTACGGAGTTAAAAGACAGTCAACTAAGGATTCCCAAGGACGTTTACCATCAGGCAGGCAGCCGGTTGTTAAAAGCATTGCCAAATCTCAGCAGCGTGTGTAAAATAAGAGGCAATCACCTGGCGTCGTACGAGCATGTAAAGAGCAAAGATGAAAGCCACGTAACAAGAAAGGTATTAAAGGTATTATTTATGAATGTGACCGAGGTACTTGGACAGCTGTAAGAGACGATATGAGTAGGAAGAATGTGTATGAAGAAATGACAAGTGACAGAAAATGTATGGAAGAAAGACATGTTGAACCGATTCGGAATAAACGGGAGAAGTGCAAGCGAATGATGATGTAATTCTAAAGCAGAAAGATCCCTTTTGGCGGTGTCAAAGCAATCAAAAATCGTCCTTATTTGACATAGCCTTTGAGGGACCTTTTTACTTGAATGACATAATTCGAAAACGAAGAAGGTTTTTAAGAATTCGTCAGTTTTATCATAGTTTTCGCTTAAAGGCTCTTTGGCACCTCCGATGTGGCGATGCCGATACACCCGATCGGGCTAGAATAAAATGTGAGTGAAAGGCCATGATTTGAGTTTTCGATCAAACATCGGCTTTATAAGACATGGAAACTTCGTACATAATACGATTATTTATACTGTGATTTCGTTTCAGTTGAATTTATGTTCTTCCAGACGTTATCAGAAATTGCGACAAAATATCGCAGCAAATGCATAAAAAAGAGCGTTTCGGATCTGAAAATTGTGTCAGTGAGGCCAGCGACAGGCCTGTTAACATCCGCGTGGCTCCCTCGAGAAATCCTCCAGAAACGCCTTGGGCTTATTCTCTCCACGTATATCTGTAAGCAATCAAACAAACGCCAGGATAATGACATTACAAGTTACGTCAGCTTTCCATATATCTTGCGAGTGATTGTGCCGAGTTATCGGAGATATTACGGAGGTTTTAAGCAGGCTGAAGTGATATTAGATCCTTTAGGAGAATTTCTACGAAGAAGGAGATCTCGGAGATCGTAACAATGTTTGACAGAAGTTTAAAGACAAACTCCATAAATATCATTAAGTATTACCTTATACGGGTAAAAAAGAACAAAACGTATGAAGAAGCAAAATGTTTTTCACCGTGAGAGTTGATAGATATAAAGACTGGTAAAAGTAAGTTTGTAATCATGGATGGAACCTGATTCTTGTTTTTTTTGTAACACAATTTGTGAGTTTTCGAAGACAAATCATTTATTCACACTGCAATCAATTCATAATATTCATATCAAATCACGACTTCTAGTTAAACATATGTCACTCTGGTTGACTCAACACAATATTAAAGTCAAGTTAAGTTTCGAACGTTGAATTTGAACTATTTTTCACGACTATTTGCTCCCTCCTGAGTATGATATGAGGGTGCGAAGAATAGATAAGGAGTTATCCGAGCCATAAAGGGGTTAAAAAAGTGAAGTAAGTCCACAAAGGTTTTATGGAGTTCGCAGCTTTACATAACACGACATTTGAATATAAATTAGTGAGATTATAATAATTATTGCGACACTGTCATCACACTCATCTTCGCGGGTGGTTACGGATTCATGGATTTCAGTTTTGATAAAATGTCGAAGGAAATAATATTATTAAAAAAAAACACCTTTTACTTTCATTAATAATTTGGGAGATCTGGGACATGGATTATACGTATTTTTAACAGAGTATTAGAACTAAAATAAACTCATTGAATGTTGATTTGATCTTTTGATAACCCTCGCTTATCTAGGTACCAACTCAAATACTGGAGATGGTTATTTGACAGCTAGAAGTTATCAGTAAGGCAGATGTGGTTGATGCAGACCCATATTTATAATACTCCAATTAATTATTATTCTGTAGTTATAGTTATATTAACAACTGGACATTCGGGTTTCTGAAAGTGTCATTCACACTACAAGTCAAAGCACTTTGCAATACCACAAACGCCTATAGAAAACATCCAAACACATTTGAACGCAAACTTAACGTAAATCCTCAGCAAATAAACTATTACATATCTAAGTGTATATCAAGCAGGGATTCTCATCATCCTATACAAACTGTGCAGCATTAGAAATGGAGCATTATGCTTGCTCAGCCCGTCTTGTCTGTGACGTTCGTTGTCATAATAGTGATGTGGACTCAAGCCTTCCTCAGTAACGTGTCTGCTCGGTCGTAACTCACAGGGAAATTCGGCCAAAGACAATATAATAGTTTTTTCTAAGAATATCATTCATTAATATTATTCATCTTATTATTCATCAGACATTATATTATTATTACATTGTTGTATACATGACGATCCTCTCAGGTGAATTTTAACATATTGCGTCCACTTTTTTTAAATTAAGCGGACATCACTGTATTATTTAATCCCATCAAAACATAAATGTGAAATGAGAGCCAAGTTCAATATTAAGAATATGCGTCGTTATTGACTTCGCCGACAAAAGAATTGATATCTATATGGGTGCCAAGTTCTGTGTAGAAAATCCTGAAACTTGAGATGTAATTCAAGGTCAACATTTTAGAAAAATTACATAGACAAATATAATATAGCATGTACGTAAAAACCAGCCAAGTCAAAATCTTGACCTTGAAATACATCTCAAGTTTCAGGATTTTCCACACAGAACTTGGCACCCATATAGATATCAATTCTTTTGTCGGCGAAGTCAATAACGACGCATATTCTTAATATTGAACTTGGCTCTCATTTAACATTTATGTTTTGATGGGATATCATTACTTTTTGTTCAGAAATTTAGCTCAGTAGCTACTGACAGTATTATACTATACGGTTCAAATAACATTAGGATTGTTAAATGATATTGTGCTAGCTCTATCTCTATCATATCATATCTCTATCATACTAATCATAACTTTTGATATATTAATAATGTAATTATATCTAGAACAAATTGTTATTATTTATTATAGTTTATTTTACATACATTTTTGCCAGTACAAAATCAATAGGCGCTTAGTGTGTAAATGTGTTGTTATTTGGAAAATATTACAAATCATAAAAAAAACACTGTTAATGTTTCTCAGGTTCGTAACCATACATTTACCCAGCTCGACGCTAAATTTCAACTTTCTAGGTCACCTTGAAGTAGGTTAGGTTTTTGATTATTCATCCATCTGATATCACTCCTAGTTTAAAAGAAATCCTATTTTTAGATGTTTGTATCTCAATAACCGATTGAGCTATATTCATGAAATTTGGGAATCTAGTTAGCCTTGAGGATCTCAATAAACGTACCAAATTCCATATGTGTACATTTAATAGATTTTGAGTTACGTAGGGGTCAAAAGTGCCACCAAATGGTTAGTGTAATAATAATTATATAACTCACGGCCGCTGCGTCGCCAGTTTATTATTAACTTAAAATTCACATACATACATACATGAAACCTGAAAACATTACACTCCTTTTTTTGGGCAGTCGTGTAAAAATACCTGGTAAATACCACCTAGTTAGAGATCAGACAGTACTATTTTTTCTAAATAAAACCTGTTTCTTATACATATTTTATACTTAAGAGACCCGCCGTTATGTTGGTGATAAAATTGAAGTCTCCTTTTACGATAGATGAAAACATCACTTTTTGGTCTCATCACAAGATTGTTTTTTATTTTGTTTATATACGAACCTATAATAATATATCTCTTCTCTTTCATATTGTACCTCCTCAGTACCTATATAATAAGCAAGAAAATACTTTCAAGCCAATCAATACGCACATTCATCTATCCAACTACCCGTTTCTCATTCCTTCCCTGACAATCCTACTCTCAATGGCGCCGGTCGTCTAGTATAATTAATATACTGTGATAATTACTTTCTACATAAACCTTATTCGCTTAGAATAAAGGTCATAATCGTCAGTGGCCCATCGCGCAATAAAAGGACGATACCATTAGACCTCCGATGTCACGCCGTGGCATTCGTTCAATAGCTCAACATTTTTGATCCTACCGACAATCCGGTAAATATCACATCTATGACAGCCGATATTAGTTTTCCCGACTGCTGTAATGAAATCGTTTACAATGTCAATCTAAGATGTCAATATACAATTTTCTGTTTGTCTAGGACTGATTGCCTGAAATATCGGGAATATTCCTTCGATATTCTGATAAATAGCAGATATAATGATATTGGATCCAATTGAGTCTAAAACGTTTTGTTTCTCTTATCGTAAATACTTGGCTTTTATATATAAACCACGAGTGTTACTAAGAATTACACTTCTTATTTACTCGTACTAAAATTAAGTAAGATTAATATAGCACGCGTACAACATTTAATGTAGTGTTCTATTTATCTGTTCAACGCTTATTTCAACGTCCATTTTCATTTCCATTTTCATGCACAAGATATTCTTAGGTACTAGGTTGCCTATCTGTATCCATTCTTACAGAAAAATATAACATCTCCTTTATAGCCACCCATACCTATCTGTTTCTACAGCTCTTCACGCACTGTTTTAATTTATTTTATATGAACACCTTTTAGATTTCCATGACATATGCCTCCCTACACGTATACAAGCCCGTATAATATTCTATGTACAAAATCCGAACAGCCAGCGAATCCCAATAGAGTTAAGCCCATTTGCAATGAACGCCCATTTCAAATAGCACCCCTTCTCTGGCCACTTAAGCAATGCGGTGTCCGGCGGTATTTCATCTTTTCAAAGTTTATCACTACACGCCTCAGAAGGCATGGACAATTGAATAAGTAAACAGTTGCAGGGTAAAAACGTGGAAAAAATGTGACGGATGTGGTGTTGGGGCGGTCACTTGTCATTGTCAATTTGTGGATGATAACTAGGATAGAGAGGCTTGTTTAAATTGTTGAAATTCTTATTGTTTCATATCGGGAATATTACTTTAGTTATTAATAGTAGTAATTGAGAGCAGCAACGTATTGAGAAAAAAAGTGAATATGAAGGTAAAATTATTATTTTATTATGTGTGTATGTGTATGTACTTTGTACTTACACAAAAACAGTTAAACAAAATACACTCGAGGTTTGAAATGGAAATGTGATGAAAAAAACCAGGAAACTTTTCTTTTTTACTGTCATTTTTACAGTTTGGATATAAACTAAGTAATGATGATGACACGATTAAAAAACTTACAACCTTGTGTGTCTGAAAGTCGAGGAAATTTGCTGTATAAAACATAAGTAAAATTAAAATAGTTCACAGTACAGCTATTAAAATACCCTGCAGCACGTACGCTACATACATTATAGTAGGTAGGTATAAGTCTGGACGGTTTTCTGCACAGTTGGCTCTTGTGCGGTCCTCAATGATCTACATGAATGGAGTGTCCGGTAGGTCTTTTCAGAGTTTATCGCACACCACGGTCGAGGGAGTCGACACAATTGAGGGCTTGAATGCCCCAGGTAAATGTGCTTTGCTATCTAAGTGCTGTATATTCATAATGCCCTAGTAATTTTTCTGCGTCAGCTTAAATTATTTAAGTTTTTTTAAGGATTTCTTCGGACAGTCCAGTAAAGCGGTGATTTTATAAGACCCTGAGAAAGAACAGACGTAGGTACTCGTATGTCTGAAAGTAAGCCAAAAATCACTTGTTTCACGCGTTAAGAACAATTTCAATTTGCATGACATTTTACAATGTGCTGGAAATATTTACGGAATATTCCCGGTTTTATCCCGAGAATAATATTAATACACGTTTTACAGTATCTTGCGTTTTTCCTTTTCGCGTCATTCCGTTATCTCCTCGTTTTAGAAATTTCCTCTTCTCTTTGCGCCGTACGTAAATCCAATTTGGGTACATTTTGATCGGTATAATACGTATAAGATCTTGAAGATTCCCCTTTGTTATGTTTATTTGTATCGTGTCTGTATCTTGGGATATATGTGTACTTGAATTTCATAATTACGCTCTTAGGCACCTCACTATAATGGCGATATAAAACAACCGACTGTATTGAGATGACTGATGACATTATTACTTTTTTGGTATTCTGACCTTTTCTTGTATGAACTGACAGAAATTCCTTACGTACAATTGAAAACGTTACGTAATACCCCGCAGTACACAATTTTTCACAAATCAAACATCAAACGGCGTTCGTATCTATTTTCAAAGCTAACTGAAGCAAATGACCTTACATTTGCTTAACAAACAAATTTAACGGCAAAAAAATAGGTTTCAGAACGCTTTTAAGTAAATTCAGTAAAATAGATTGAATAAAAAATAGTGGCTGTGTGGTAGGAGTTTCGAAAGTTCCTCTCCGTTTCCCCAAGGGATTGTAAGAGGGATGTTTCGTTGAATTTTGTTCAGAGCTATAGGTTACTAACTTGTCACTAGGTTACATAACAGCTTTGTTTATAGACAATAGAACATATTAAGTGTACGTAGAAACGGTATGGAAACCTTTACTTAGTTCCGTCGTTATGTTATATTTTTCTGACATAGTCAATTTGGTATGGAAATAGTACATTACTTAACAAGGGCGGTAAAACAAAGAATGTCTCATATCGCAGGTATTTGACGCCCGAGCCGAAGGCAAGGGCGATAAATATGCGATCTGAGGCTTTCTTTATTACCGCCCGTGTTAAGTACAAAATTTTATTTCACCCCCTGGCCAGGAAGTGGGATTTCCCGCGCGCGGAGCGTGCGGTAATTGCCGCTTTGTGGCCAGGTGTGACATAAATGATATTTACAGTCAACATCGTAATTAGGCATGCGAAATGAGTGCCAAAATAATGCAAAAATGGCCTTATTCACAAGAGCGTACGGATATGTTTGTCACTTTACCAACATAAATGTATACAATACAATACAAATACTCTTTATATCACACCTGGTCATGTTAATTACTGCACGCTCCGCGCGCGCAGGAAATTCCACTTCCTGGCCAGGGGTGACATATAAATTTGTTTATGTCACACCTGGCCATAAAGCGGCAATTACCGCACGCTCCGCGTGCGGGAAATCCCACTTCCTGGCCAGGGGGTGACATAAAATTTTGTACTTAACACGTGCGGTAATGAAGAAAGCCTCAGATCGCATATTTATCGCCCTTGCCTTCGGCTCGGGCGTCAAATGCCTGCGATCTGAGACATTCTTTGTTTTACCGCCCTTGTTAAGTAATGTACTAATACTTACCACGTTCGGTTACTGCCCATGGTAAGTAATGTACCTACTATTATACTACACATCTTCAAAAAAAAACAGAGTATAGTACATAATCACAATGAGTCGAGATAAACATCGAGCGGTCATATATTTGTGCTGTTAACTGTAGTTTTTAAAGTACCTTGCACTTACCGCAGAGTAACAATTTTCTTACTCCTTTTGGAGATTAAGACTCTCGAATTACTATAACAGGCAACCCAACGGGAGTCGCGTTCTACGGACTTTTCGCTGGTAACTAGGTAACTGGATAAAATAGAAATATAATAAAACATGTTAAAGTATCGCTCATAGTAAGTATTACGCTTGCAAATTGTCCGCAGGTAGCGAATATCAGGTTACGCCCGATGCATCGGCATTAGCATATCGATGGGCTGCAAATATCTACGGAACGATATAAAATGCGCTGTAAAACGCCGTTAACGATCAAATTTTATATGCATTCAAAATCTGATTGTGTTGAGGCTGTCCCGTTTAAAAGGCAGATTTAAAGTTACGGCTTTGAGGGAAGTGACAAATTGCTGTTTGAATCTAGTTTTGAAGCAACATTTGTTAACCTTTTGGACGTAATTCTCTATATTCGAAAGTCACATTTACATACCTACACGCCAACTTTTTTTCCATAATAGTTTTAAACCCGGAAGTGTGAAGGTGACTTTGGCAGTGTACGCTTTAACACATACTAGGGATATATAGGTACTTTATATTTATTGTGCTGTGGGCACGGCAACACGGTAATTGCAATGTAGGTATTATTGGCGCCCAAAGATAAAAAGTTCATGTTACATTAGCGCGCGTAGAAGCATCATGTTGGTGATACCGTGTATTTTATTTAAACATTCGTATAAGTACTCAAAACCGAGACGCGTTAGACTTTGTCGTCAATGGCAAGATGATTTGAACTCATTTTGTACGGGCTGTCAGATGAAGCCTAGAACAGAGAGCAGTGGAAGGTAGGCGGTATTTGTCCAGCATTGGGAGACGTGATAGTTAATATAATAAACAAACATATGTTTATTCTCTTCATATTATGAATAGAATAAACAAGCATAAGAGAGAAGAATGTCAACTCACTGAACTACACTAATCGAATCCAAGTTAGCCTAGCAGCTAATTGAACCTCATCGTAACATCGTCGTATCGTTCAAGGATACATCTAAGTATTTGGAAAGCATCAGTACCGACAATTTATAAGACTACGGAATAATTATACCGATTTTTGACAGTTATGACATTTTTTTTTTGTTTTACAAGTTATTTTTTATTGATTACTAAAACAAATTAAATCATTAAAACAGTGCACAGTAACCTTAAAAAATACCTAAAAAACTATGTACTTAAACTACTACTTGCTTTGCTTTTGTTGTCAGCGTAGAACAAATCGGTCAAACTCTTTCGTACTACCACTGCCACGTCTCAGTCAAGCACTTTCGGATGAATAGCATTCGGATGTTATCGAGATCCAAGTTTAGCAACAGTACTTAACGAGCTTGAGAAAAATCGTGAAATCTTATAGGTATCGTAAAGACTTGAAAAAATCCGTGTCCAGTTTTTTTTCAATCATCAATATTATAGAGTCTGGATAACGAAGGCTAAGACACAATTCTTCAAATTTCCAAACGATATTGAAAGGTAAATAAAACTGTTTTCTCATGTTGGTAGTTACAATACCTAGGTACAATAGGTAGGTAATTTTTTGAAACTAGCCGCTTTGATAACGACGATCAACCATTACACATTCATCTTATCGTTCGCTGGTAAAACGCCAGTATTTAAGTACTATGGTTTAGTTAAGTAGGTAGCTAAGTAATTAGGAATATTCTTTGTTGGCGCTCTCGACCGCCGCCGGTCACAAGTCACAACTCGCAGCGGGTCACGCATCAATTTATTAGGGTTCCGTACCCGAAGGGTCAAAACGGAACCCTATTGGTGTCGCCCAGACGTCCGTCCGTCGTCTGTCACAAAATTTGTTCCGAACAATTTTTAGACTTCCCATTGACCTATGAACTTGTTCATTATTACGTATATTTTAACAACAAATAGGTACTAATATATTGATAAATCATATTTTTGAGGTTGATTCGGAACCCTAAATGTGCGAAGTCCGACTTGCACTTGGCCGGTTTTTTACCAAGATACGCTCGCTGGTTCATATTTAAATGTCATGTTGAAGAATTTGTAATATATCTACTCCTTTCTAAAATTCAGAATCAATACAGAAGCAACCCTGTGAGTCGGGCAAGTTTAGGTATGTATTTTCAAGAACGGCGGGAACGGACCTTCTGTATATTTTTTATTTTGTGGCTGAGACTACAAACAGGCGGCCAATTTAAAAAATCTACGTGATGCAACACTGTATATTCGTTACTTCGTAACAGATGCGACAGTCACTTTTGTCTAGTTTTCAAATTTACCGTCTTGGCGTCACTGTAGTGTAAATTTTGGTATCACCTTTGTGCGAGTAACTGACAAGCTTGAGTAGCTTGACATAATAGTGCTGACATAACAATATAGTTTTCAAAGATTTGATAGTACCTACTTTAAAATTGGTCAAACAAAAGTCAGAACTTTTTTAACGCGGCGTCCCCACTATGCGTCATTTATCGGTATCGGATCTGACGCCGATACCGGTTGTGACCGATATTGTATCGGGTAGTGGGAACCGGCCCTAATTAGGTTCAAGATGCTGGAGCGATAGTAGCGCCAGATCTGCATAAACGGGAGTTACAGCTGTCATACCATAGATATAGTATACAAGTAAGTGCCGTTTGACACATTTGACGTGGATATTATTGTTGCCATACCAGTGGGTTGACGGCGAAAAAAACACAACAAAACAATGTTTTTGTTTACTTGACTTGTAATCGCGTCACCGGTAGACATGAGGTTTAAAGAGTTTTAAATAAATCTCAGTTTCAGCTTTCATTAGCCAGACTCTATTTTATTACTCCACCTACTAACATTTTACGCACAAAGCATGAAAGTGAACTCACGTTCTTCCCCGAGACGTATTCGGCCAAAAATAAAACCTTAGGCGAATGCACGTTTATACGGCGGGCCCGGGAGTACTAAATCATTTTAATAATTGATCCTGGTTGAAATATTCATGAAGTTCCAGTGGAAGGATCCGGAGAAAATGGATGAAAAATGTTTAGGTACAGTCAAGGGCACCAATATGTATACACTTTTTCACCTTATTCTATTGAAATAAGGTCCAAAAATGTATACATATTTATGCCCTTGACTGTACGATAATATTTCGCTGAACTGACCGTTTCGTTGATAGATCCTTTGTTCTTGTATTTCCTAATGGATATTAATTTTACCTACTTTGTGTAAAGAACCTAATTTTTTAATCAGATACCTACTTCTTTTTCTTTTTTTGTTTTCAAAAAGTAAAACGTATTTTATTTGAACGTTAGGTTTTAGACAAAAAGGTCCAAATGTTTATCGGATATATTATATACATACAGCAGATTTTTCTTTAAATGTAGCAACTCAGCAAGTCGGCCAATACCTGTCAACAACCAAAATGTGGAATTAAAACATCTTAAAACCTTTATGAAGATAAATAAATAATAAATAAATAATTGTGGACAATCTTACACAATTCAACCTAGTCCCAAACTAAGCAAAGCTTGTACTATGGGTACTAAGCGACGATATACATACTTATATAGATAAATAAATACTTAAATACATAGAAAACATCCAAGATCCAAGAACAAATATTCATGCTCATCACACAAATAAATGCCCCGGCCGGGATTCGAACCCGGGACCTCCAGCTTCGTAGGCAGGGTCACTACCACTACCAACTAAGCTAAAGGGGTCGATACTTATAACTAGAAACTAATAAAACTAAAGTCAAATCATGTACAAAAATGCATTACTTTATTATACTTCTCAAAGATTGACAAACTTAACACTATCAAGACAGCTGCACGTTGTCAAATAAAATGGGAATAACGTGACTCCAGTCTCCAAGGAAATTTGGTAAGGAAATGCCAACGTTCCCGCCCGGTCGGTCGGATACGTGTCGTAGAATAATATGCAAACGTTAAGTCAGGTCATTAGGGCGGCGACCTCGAAGGGATTTCGGGCCCATGCAATATTTGCCTGTTGTACGTGAGGCAAAATATCGATCGACAGTCTTTATAGAGGGATGGTAATGAATCTCTTGCGTTTCGTTTCACGTGAAATGGTGCTTTTACAACACACTTTTTCAGGATGGTCAAACTAAAGTACATTTTGCATTTAGGGAGGTAAGTAGGTTATTACTAACGAAGGTCTAATAGAAGTATTTTATTGACTTAAGCTTGTAATAACTCTTACCACCAGTGGGACACACAATGTTCATCACATTTGCGACGAAATAACACACATTCCTATAAAAAAAGGAAAAAATATGCCTTAATAAAACTGACAATAGATTTAACAAATTTTCTATGTCAACTATCGCCTTTCACAGATAATGCTAATAACTGCGTTTCGTTTTCAAACTTAACAGTCCGTACTCAGACAGACTACTTAGAAGATACTACGCCGTACCATACCATATTGTACCCGATTTTCAAAATTAAATTTATTGAAATAATTGCAAATCTATCTGAAATTTATAATAGTAATATATAAATGTTACGCAGTAATATTAATATTAAATATATGTTTTATATACACTAAAATTGGATGGTGTTATGTAATATCGAATTAAGCGCTATGAAAATCATATGAAGTTGCTTCGATGTTCCATAACACTGTCCAATTATTCTGTAGCCAATTTTTGAAGATCGGAAAATAAACCTTGGCTGATTTTTAACCTCCTTAGTCTGAATTGGCGTACGAGTGTGTCGGAGTGTGTTCTATATTTTAAAACTAAACTCATAACCCTCGTGGGAGGTAAATCGCCTATATCTAAATGCTCTATATTATACGCCTGCATGCAATGACACCCTTTTCGAGAAAGTGCGATGAAAATGTATTTTACTAACTTTACTGATTTTAGAAGTCAATTTCAATACAATTTAAGCACGTTGGATTAGATTAAAAAAATATTATTATTATATTATTAATAAACAATCCATAGTAAACCGAGATTCGAAATCGGGACCAGCGGCATTTGCCTCTCTAGGCTAAAGTGCATATGAAAACTGGAATGGATATTTTTTTATACCACGTTGGTGGCTTGGACACATGCAATTCCAGAGGTGTCACATGCCGACCCTTTCATTGATACACTCCATTCTTGAAGAGCCCCATATTGTAGTCCAAATTATTCAATTAGCTATATTATCAAACATCAAATCACGAACTACCCAATTATTCTTTTGAATTGCAAAATCCCTAATTACATTCAGCGGAGGCTGATATAATTCAAAACCCTGAAAATGACGTGAATGAATCTTTTATATACTGTTTGAATCACAATGCTCGCAATTTACTTTACCGTAAAGAACGTTTGTTAAGATGGCCGGCGAATAAAATGGGCATTGGAAATTGACTCGCCGAATTTAAATTTCTATTGTCGGTATGGTAATAAAAGTAATTGGTGTTTGACTTTGTAGAGCTAATGAATATTAATAATATTTATAGAATTACATGTACACCGTCTTCAAATATCTAAAGTGAATTCATTTGATTCTGCAAAATCTAGAGAATAAAAACATTCTACAAGCGCGGATTGGAAGCCATTGATTAAAGCTGCAAACGCACTGACAGCGGTGGCGGCGCGGTGCGGAGGCGGTACCGGTTGTAATGTTCGAACTAATATGAAAGGGTCCGCACAGAACGCTTTTATCCCGGCCAGTTTTCTGTGCGGACCCTTTCATATTAGTTCGAATATTACAACCGGTACCGCCTCCGCACCGCGACGCCCCGCCCCGCTACCGCTGTCAGTGCCTTTCGAGCTTTAGGGGTTGAATACATGCACATAAACAATAGGTCAATAAAATTACGAACGACGAAACTTAAACGAAAAACATTACCCCTAAAACGCTGTCATAGAAAATATATATGATATGTTAAGGCACAGGTGTCACCAAAATGTAAGTTATGTTTGTATAGCTAATGGGCGACCCCGCACTTGACAGGAAATGAGCAGCCCTAATGTAGGTATAGCCGCGTCCAAACACAACTTCTAACGGAACACCTGCCGTCTTAGCTTTATGGCTGTCATACGCACTTGGAAGAATAAAAACAGTTTTATAATGAACCCCTCCTTAATAGACTTTGTTTAAATGTGTGGTTTCTTTGTATTGTTCTTATTATCAACCAATATTAATAGTAGTTTATGCAACTGGTACATAATGAGGGGCATTAAAACACGAGTGTGTTTTATGAAACGAGCCGACGGCGAGTTTCATAATAAGGTCACACGAGTGTTTTAATACCTAATTATGTACAGTTGCATACATTCATTATCTACACACATATTATAACTACTCTAAGATAGGTTCAGAAACTGTAGTAAATAAATACAATAATTGTGTTAATACAACCTTTTTTGCACGATTGCGGAAATATCGAAATCAGAACTGGCAACCGATACCTGAATGTTATTTTAAAAAGTAAAGAGTCCCTATTCTGATGTGATCAGGTCGTTCTAGCTCAAATTTCGTGCGATATATACTAAAAAAACATCGAGCTGACATTTCGCATCGACTGAATTTGAATTTTCAGTGATACTAGAATAGGGACATGTCAACTTTGACATTTAAATTTTGACAGTTTTGTTTGACGTTTAATATTTTAACATCATATATGAGATTAAAATAAAAAATTATATTACTGCTGTAGCCTTAGCCACAGATAAGAAAATTGTCATAAATTCATTGAATGTTGAAATGAGAGTCATTTTCTACGGTTTCCGAACGCATATTAGAGGATTTATGATATGTGTGTAGATAAAACATTTTTTATTGTATATCTAACGATCTACACTTCTATACCTATTTATTTCGGTGAATACACACCTAGTATGCAAGAGGCGTTATTTGACTATCGCCTATAATGGAAGAAAGCACTACCGCCTGACTCGTCGCCCAGTGACCCAATTTTGATTTTGATTACACACTAGGTACGGCTTAATGATAGGGGAAGTCAACCTGTAATTTTTACTCCATGATACTTGAAAATTGTAAAAGTAAATGTACATAAACTATGGACTGACATAGATTCAGACTGACAAACTAAACATTAATTATAGGCACGCGTGTATGACCGCACAGTACACAACCGTTTGTGTGTCGGGTTACAACGCCCAGATAAAATATGTACACACATACTCGTAATATGGTCCCAGATGCCAGATCACTCGTATATTATGAGACACTCTTAGCAATGATAACAAGCCCAACACACATTGCGACAAAAATAAAATGCCTTCCGATAAATAAACTGATACTATTCTTCTATTTCTTCACAAAGCAATAAACTTTCCTTACAACATAAGTTAAGGCACAGCAAACAATCAAGTAAATAGATCGTAAATTCCTCCAGGCCGAATCTCGAAACTGAGTTATGACTCCTCGAAGATTTACGTCCGAAAGATTGACTTTATTCGTTAGGCCATTCCAGTAAGGGCAGCCATTAAAGCGGCAGTATTCAGAATGGTGTTATCAGAGGGAGAGAGATAAACTGTGTTGAAGAATAGGCCTCGGGACTTATCGCGTTCGTTTCGTTTCGCTAAATGTTTCGACAAGCGAAACGACATTGGCATTAAGATATTGGTATAACGTTTGAAATGGGAATTTTGATTGCTGTTTTGTTTGTTTTAAGGTTTTTATGTAAAGGTTTTTATTCATATTTATATAAATAAAGTTTTTATAACAGGTCAACTCTTGAGAATTTATCAGTACCTAATTAGGTGTTTTATGGAGTTTACGTGCAAAATTTACCTATCCTCGCAAACGTAATTTTATGCGTAAATCTACCCCATGACTCATTATTACAAAATGTAAAATGTCCGAAAGATATTTTGAGCATTCGAATTCACGACCGAGAAGGCACTTCAGAACAAAACGCAATTTAACTTACTATAACAATTACGTCCTTCAAGATAAGAGACCCTAATATCAATTAAATCAATTTTAATATTAAAATGCCCTCAGAGAATGATGAAGAATCACGACTGTGCCAGCACTCCTCTGTAATTTGAGGTTCATTGTTATTGAAATCGAAAATTAGAATTCAATTTCTTCGCTCTGCGGGTGAAGGAATGATCGATCCATTGTCACTCATCAGATACTGAGAGATGCTGAAAACAGCCATATCTGACCCCTTCATCGCTGGAGTGGAATGTATTTACTTATTTATGTTGTACTCGTAATATCATAGCATAATATTTATTTATTGCTAACCATGGTCGGTATGGCCATTGTAACGTAGGTGATGTTATTCTATACTTGTTATAGGGTTCCGTATCCAAAGGGTCCAAACGGAACCCTATTGCTGTCACTCACGCGTCCGTTCGCCCGTCAGTCCATCATCTGACACAGAATTTTTTAACTTTCCATTGATCTCATCTTGATGAGTATGTTTATTATTAGGTACGTATATTATAACAAAAAAAAATCCAGATTTTTTCTATTGAAAACAAACTTAATTTTGCGGTTGGTTCGAAACCCTAAATGTGCGAAGTCCGACACGCACTTAGCCGGGTTTTTTGGCACTTACCCTAATGTTCATCTTCATAATCACGTTTATCTATAAGTATTAATATTAGTTTCTTTAAACAATTCTTGTATATATCATTTATTTGGGAGATCCTCCAAATGCATCTACGGCTAAACGGCTCTAACGATTTCAATGAAATTTGCTAATTTTGGGGGGCAAATAATCGATCTATGAAACTAAAGTGACAGAACCCCGGCTTTTGTTATAGGTACGTCGAATTCCTAATTGTATAGGAGACATAACTTGCTCGGACAAAAACACTAAACAACTAAAAGCTATCATAATGACTATACTTGTATTATACACGTAAGCTATTAGATATGTTTTAATGATATCCCTGGGCTTTCTAATTGCCTTTGTACAAATAACAGTACACGGAATACGCAACAACTAATGTGTATTCCAATATAATCACAAATCTTCAGAAATGCGTTTAAAAATAAAGCATCATAGACTGAAACAATTTAATGGTAAATAATCCATCCGACCTATCACATATCAGTATGTTGCGTCACGAAAGTCTTGCTCGGAGCAGGAGTCCGGGGACACCGGACAAGACAACATATGCCAGTTTCTGGTCCAGTACGATTTAACCAGATAAAGAAACCATCGACACGAGATGAAAAAGAAGAACATAACAGTTACTCATCATCTACTTACCACCATTGCACTCATCACCATTCATTGTGTGTCCGTAATAACATTTCCCACACAGTTTGCCCGCGTGAATATCCCGGGGAAACAGCTACGTTCCTCGGGGCGCCTTCAAACTGTCTACCGTCGCATGGCTCTCTCAAGAAAAAATCCCCGAGTACTCGGTCCGGCCTATTATGAACGGTTACCAGCAGGCTAACGGAATGAGTCATCTGTAGCACTAGTATAAGTTTTTTCGAAACATTAACTAATTCGAACGCGTTTGCGTTTTGTCTCAAAATGTATGAAAACGCTCTCACCGAGTTTGAAATACGCGCGTTCATCGGTTAGCAACAAATGGTATACTCGCTGTTTTAGTTTCCACTAGTGACCACCAGAGGCGCTGTTCACGTTTTCATACCACTTTCACAAATTTTGAGACAAAACGCAAACGCGTTCGAATTAGTTAATGTTTCGAAAAAACTTATACTAGAGCTACTGATGAAACGTTTGGACTGGACACCAACTGAAAAAGCTTTTGTTGGATAACCCTCTGTACTCGGTAAATGAGTACATGGAACTTAAATTTTAATTATAATTGTAAATGGTGTGTTTATTTATTTATTGTTACCGGTGAGAACCTGTAATTGGATCTTTGTATCATACATCAAAAATTATTGCAAAGTTATCAGCTGTTGGTTCTCCGAATAAATAAATAATAAATACATTTGTTTAAATTTGTAAAATGATATTTGATTTGACTTTGCTATCTATTTGTATTAACATCGTTGTCCTTAATTCAATTTGTATACCTACTATAATTTTTGTATTCAATTATGTTGTGACGATCCTTATTATGAGAATATGTTCAATTAATTATCTCATTATTATTATTATTTATATCTAACTTGACGATCATAATGTGAATTCTTATATTTTTGACATCAATGCGAACTTATATTGTAAATAACATTAATGAAATAAATGAATCTGAATCTGAATCATTGATGCACGCGGAATCGCAAAATCCTTAAAAAAAATCATCTAATTAGGTTTCTAGGATTCAACCGCCCGTACTCTTCGCGGGGACTGAATTAAAATCGACATACACGTAGTATTAAAAAAAAGTCTGAAACAATTAGCTGCATGCCAGCGCAAGTAAGGTCGTGCAGTTCGTTTTTTTCATTAAGTCCCAATATGCCAATTAACGCATTCGGGAATGGAACTCCGGCTACAATAAAAGTAAAAACTGAAGGGTAATCTATGAAAAATAAATGTACGTTTCACACTTCAATAGCTCCCATGCTCACGCATCAGAGCGGCATAGCAACGTAATAGAGGAAACGTAAACACGTACCATTTTAATCCTTATTTTCATAGTGATAAGAGCCAAAATGGTACGTGTTTATATTTCCTTGACTGGGCGTACCTTATGTATTGTGCTGGGAGTGACGGACCTGCATTATGTCTCTATTAGCTGTTAACACAACGAATCCTCCGGGCATCAAAGGGCCAACAACGCGCTTGTGTTTCTTCTGGAGTCACCAGCGTCCATAGACTATGGAGTTTTCTTTCCATCAGCCAAGCCCTCAGCTTGTTAGCCACTGTCTTTGTATAAAAAACACAGTAAAGTGCGAGTCGGACACGCCCACCGAGGGTTTCGTACTAAGTTTGTAGGACATACAATTATGACCGCGCATAGCGTTGCTTAACATCGATGACTAATTACGTACTTTAAATAAAAGCTATACATTTTTATAATTTGATTACAAATGTGTAGTTTCCAGATTTTTCCGTGCACTTGTAGTACTAAGACCATATTTTACTTGCCAAATACATAGTTCTAGGGCAATGGAAACAGCCCTATAAATTTTGATTCCCTTGAGAGTGTCGAAATATACGTTTTTTACGGCATAAACGGCCGTATCTCTTTTTACTTTAACTGAAAAGGTTGATTTTATTTACAGCTTCAGAGGACTGTTGTAGACTTGAGTATCTGGTTTTAATTTCAACTCAATGCCTCTACGCGTTCCCGAGATTAAGTGTCTTGATAGACAGAGAGACGGTCAACAAAGTGATCCTATAAGGGTTTTGTTTTTTTCTGTTGAGGTACGGAATCCTAAAAAGCCAGTTTTCGCGGACCGATAGAAAATGGTTGGCAGGGAATCTCAAAAGGCAGTATACAGTTTTGAACAATCCTTGGGGCCTTTTCCATCGAAGAAGAAGAAAAATACATTTATACTTAAAACGTTAATAAACACAAAACGAAACGACTTATGACATTAAACAACTACTTGCACTTGACACGTTTTTACGCCAAAAGTTACAATTTTATCTGTTTCCTAAAGCTCTTTATGAGAGCTCACGCACAATGCATTATTTTGACACATGATAACATAAGAATAACATACCAAAATGGAGAACTCTATACTAAAACCCCGTCTAAATACCTCAACGCATAATAAGCTTATATTTAAATTAAATAGTTAATTAACGTTCAATATAGCAGAACGCGTAGTAGGGAGGCTGGAAATTGTAAGGCATTTTCCAGTGTTCTCAGCCGCCGTATGTCGGACCGTTTGAATATTTCATGCTCGATAATTTATTGCATGATTTAGTGCGCGAGGGTACTTCAGGTTAGGAAATATGCACACGTTTTCACGCTCACTAATGATACTGCGGAATCGGGGTGGCTTTAGTACCGGAGGTATTGCAAAATTATTATTAAAGGTGTTGGTGAACTGATTATTCAGACTGTGTGCAATAAACAGATAAAATATAAAAGAAATAGGGAGCGAAAAATAGGAGCTAAGGTCGCTATGCTAAAAAGCAAGCAGCTCTCAACCCAGAATAACTGTTTGTGGAGTCCGGTCGTTCATGCTTGCAAGGACATAGTAACTACTTTAATACTAGTGTCTTCTCTTGGAGAATGACGAGAGACATCACCCTGTTATGGATTAGTTTTTATTGTCATTAACTCTGAAGAGACACCTCTACTTATATTAAATTACGGTTTTTTGAAGGGCGTCATAGTGAAAAGTCGAGCGTTCGACACTCAAAAATCGTCCCCCTGATTACATATTCAAATTCATCATGTGTAATTGGAGGAGACCATAATAAGAGTTGATAAGAGTAGGACGTTGGTAGAACCCACGGAAAACTATTTTAGCTATAAAATAACTAACTCTATTTCTCGACACTACCGTACGCGATCGTGATTGCTAGGCGCCCGGGCCTATCTTTCTTAACTTGGCTGCATTTCATGTTGAACGATTCCCTCATGAAATTTACATACGAAAATAGTGTAGTTTGCTTTGATTGAGTGTGTACTCAATTTCTGTCGCTTGAATGGGTGAATTCGTTTATAGGCATAAAGAAATTTTGCTTCACGTTTTTTCCGGTGAACGTACCTATCCAAACCATAGTTGAATAGTTGAACTTATATTTTTTTTACATAACTGGAGACAACTCTTTGAAATCTATAAAATGGATGTCACATTTATTACGGGAAAGTACTAGTTAACACCATTACATTTCTTTCTGTGGAGTTAATTTGAAGTCAAAGACCAATAAGCCCACAACCACTAATGCATTACCTAAAAGAGGAGGTTCAACGCTGCATTTACGCAATTTAGCCACACTTGTGCAAAACGGTCATGAAAAATTGCAATAAAATAATTCGTAAATATGTGCCACCAAAGCCGCGGTGGTGGACATTTGCTGATGTGCTATTTCATGCATGACCCTATCCTATGTAGTAAATGTGTTTGTAAAAAATATACAAAAAAAAAGTTTTTCTATTTCGTTCAAAACTTGCGTTTTTTTGGGACATCACGTAGGTATATACAAAAATTGTTACTTAAATGGTCGTTGTGAGGAAAGACTGTGTTTCAACTCTACTTGAGTGACCCTTATTAAAGTCATAAGGATTCTAAATCCAATTGTCGAGATAAAGTCAGACATTTTGTTACCTAAGCTCTATACGAGTAGCACTTGACATTAGTTTCTCTCTAAGGACCATTTACTGGATCCAAGTGGAATTATCGGGTATCTTTCTTTATGTTGGAACATTTTGTTGAAATGTTACCAATCAATGAAGATTGGTACCTACGCATTTATGTTACGTGCAGTATATGTTAGTTGAGGTAAACGTCCCAATGGTTGGAACCACTGTTACTATTACATAAGATTCAAATTATCAAGTGTTGGGGCAGTGTGAATCACTGGGACGTTTAATCTTAGTTCTTTTAGTTCAAATTTTGCCAACTTTGCCATAAGATACCATTTGCCATAAAAATGTTATCTTAGTACCTACAGGTCTTAGGTTACAAAATTGTTCAGCCTTCTTGATAGCATGCAAATATTTTTTAAATGGGAACAAATAAAATGATCACCTAAATAACTTTTGATATCATCAAATTTTCGAGCCCTAAAATAAGGTTGAACACTCAAAAAAATGTATCGATCAGCAATTCCGAGTCACCAAAAAAATTCTACCTATTTTTGCAGCACTTGCACCTATTTTACTTATTGCGTTCCTATAAATTTATAATCGCATCAAAAAAATTGTCAAGTACCACCAAAAACACTAAACTACCACCTAATCTCATGCACCTTTTTTCATTAGAATTACATCCAAATATTATACACATCGCATGCTACATTTTAGTAAACAGTTACAAATTAATTGTTTTTAGCACTATAAATATTTTAGTCATTTCCAAAATGTTATAAATTAGAAAGTAAAATTCTAAATTTATTTAAAAAGCAACACGCAATGTGGCTGTGTGAAATAATAACACGTATACTGCTATCTCACTCAATCAAATACAAAGAATTGTCTGAAGCATAAAACCTATTGCTATGTCGTTAGAGTGAAAGGTACCTATTGCTGTTTCATTCTAACTACCTATTGCTGATGGTTTACAAACTGCGAGAAGTTTTATTAATAATTTTTTAATGCGTTGACGTGAGCGCGTTTGTTTGAAAACTTTTATTTGAAAATGAGTTTTGTTGATTTATTAAATTGTTAGTTTGTTATGAAAATGGATAAAGGTCCTCAAATGAATTTACTTTATTAATTTAGATAGACTTTCGTGGAAAAATTAAAGGAAGTTAATAGGTAGAAATAGGTAGGTTTAGGTTATGTTAGTTTTGCATCGGCCCGAAGGGCCAAAATAACTCAAAATAGGAGCTCCGCGCTAGCGGAGATCCGTCAATACTGTTCCAATGTCCACTAGTTTGAAATAAAAATAGATGTCATAGAAAAATACTACTACCTAGGCAAATTGACGATTATCAGCGAATAGAGGCAAAAACATCTGAGAACAAATAGCTGTATGCGACCAGTAAGGAAAGCACTGTTGAAAATACATTAAATTAAATTATGTTATGTACGTATCTCATTAAAAATACAGAAATTTTGAAGCTTCTATAGAATAAAATCATTTAGCGCTGTCTTGCTCGCACGCGGTGCGACGTGCGAGCGAGACGGACCGTATGGAAAACCGCATCAGTGTGCTAGCAATGAGGTTAGACTAGATTGGAACTGCTTTGCGCGTCGGGCGTTAAAAAACAAGTGCCGCGTGAAATTTGGTGATCATGTAGTATTTCTGGGTATCGAAAGAATTATTTGGGTGTAAATAATTTTAATAGGATTACGAGCCCTGTAATATTTGGATGTAAATTATATGAAATTTGGTGTTTGAAATTATGTGATCATTAAGTATTTTTGGGTAGTGACTAATTTATTTGGTAACAATTTAATTTAATAGGTTATCGACATGTTACTTCTTTGAGTTGCACTTTATATATTTAGTTGAAAATTTGGTGCGAATCTAGTATTTTTGGTAATCAATGTAATTTTTTAGAGCATCATTCGGCAACTAATTTGGTGGTTCGTTAAATGCTACCCTTTTTAAATTGACACTTGGTAATTTTTTTATATAAAATTGCAAAACACTCTCTGCTTGTGTTTCCAGTGGAATATTGTTTATTTAAGTGGAAATAAGGAACTAGTTTAAAACATACTTTGTAGTTCATAAAATCATTCACATTATAAAAAGCGTTCCAGACGCTAGGTTCTTAAAGTTCGCCTGAATTTCTATAGATTTGATATTTTTCATGCTAGTGAAATTCAGATGACGATGCAGTATTATTATAGTACTATTTACTTATTTGATGATTTGGGCACTACTCCTATCGGCTTGCCTAGTTTGAGACAATTCAATAAAAGTTCTCAAGGAAAATGTAACTACCTAATATTATCTGCGGTTTGTTAAAGATTTGTTAAACCCACGGATGCCTGTACTGTAGCCACATGAACTTCTTAATTGATCTTCATTATCATATAAGCCGAAGCACGTCCACTGCAGGGCTAAAACCTCCCTCCCAAAGGATTTCCACATTGATCGGTCTTGCGCCGCCTTCATTCAACAGCTTCTTGTAACCACAAATCTTTACAATCGTACAGTTTGACACATTCGCCAACTTTTCCCATGGAAAATTGTATAATTTTGTCGAATTGTAGGCTTGTAAAGTTCTGTGGCATTGGGGCTCCAGAGCCTCTAGTATAAGTTTTTCGATAAGTCTCAATTTGTATAGCAACGAGAGCAGTGCCTTTGGTGGTTACTATTTTTTGCCATACAAATTGAGCCTAAACGCAAATGTGTTCGTTTGTGTTTTGTTTCGAAAAAACTATAACTTGACTCGATTATGAAACAATAACCCGCCTTGTTTGGGCTCATTAGAATACTCTGAATTAGAGGAGCAGATTATGTGTGTCTGCTAAAAAGTATAGGTAATCGATAAAAGTTGCACCAAAAATGCCATTATTGACAGAAAACTAAATTCTGTGTTATTATTTTAACAGTTGGTTTAAAACATTTTCCATTTTCACGAAAATATGTTACACTGGAACAACATTTTGATACGTAAATTGTTTAATGCCACCAAAATAACCACATGCCTAATTACTCCGTCAAAATTGATTAAAATACTGAAATTGTTGACCGCGGCTCGTATGTAATTTTACTAAATAATTTCCATGTAGGTAAAGTATATAATTACCATGACTACTACAGTTGGAAATTAAATAATTTTAAATTAAGTACTTCCGCCTTGCAGGAAAACTCAGCCATAATAACATTATTTACTGTACAAGTATGAATGTAGTGTTGTGTTCCGTGAGGTGAGCAAGTTTGCCGGAGCTCCAGAGGTGTTGAGAGCGAGAGACTTTTTATCCCTTCTGCTGTCAACACAGTGAATACTCAAATTTTATAAAGGGTCGGCAACACGCACAGTGGGGTTCCGTACCCGAAGGGTCCAAACGGAATCCTATAGCTGTTACTCACGCGTCCGTCCATAAAAAAATAAAAACACAAATAGAAAACTTATTTTTCAAGGGGGCGCGAAAACAAATCGGAACCCTAATGGTACGAAGTCTGACTCGCACTTGGCCGATTTTTTTATCATCGTATTCATCGTACCTCTGAGATTTCCTAATTAACTACTTCAAAACATTTCGACACAGCAATATGACTAACAAGAATACCACAAAACTGCGCCCGCCCAACTCGGCGATTTTGGGTTCCATTCGGAAACTAGTGTATTGACACGTGTGCACAAAACTTTAGATTGGCTACGAACATTATGAGTGTGCTATTTGTTTTTATTTACCTTACGAAATACGTCACGACGGCTACGGTACAGTTAGCATCAAAAGTAGCTTGGCATATGAAAGAGGTCAAAAGTTATTATTCCCTTGTAATAAAGACCTTTAACGTTTTCGTATGCCAAGCTACTTTTGATGCTGACTGTACGGTAGGCTACGGTATCTAATTATCATCAGAAAGCCCGTAAGCTTATTTGCCAACGTCGTTGTAGATAAAAAACCGGACAAGTGCGAGTCGGACTCACCCACATATTGTTCCGTACAAAGGAGAATGGGCAAAATGTACCATCGGTGTATACAGTTGAGACATACCTCGTTTGAAAGGTCTTAATCGTGGTAGTATTTCATTGTATGGCACCAATGTTCGACAGCGTGCAGGGGCCGAGCAATTGACAAAAGTATGTAAGACATAAAAACGTTAATTATACAAAATGCAAAGGATATAATCAAATGTTACGTGTCTCATGCGAAGGATAATGGTATTTGAGCCACGTAAGGCTGCCGATAGCAGTGCTGAAATGTTTACAGAACTAGAATTAAGTAACGCAAGATACGTGTGAAAGAAAAAATAGCTACTCCTCAAAGATGCCTACGTGTATACACTAGCGACTTATATCACGTTAAAGGCTCTAAGGTATGCTGTTTTTTGATATATACAACTTTGAGCCTACGCGTGCAGGGATCAGATCATATGGAGTTTTAAGATTTAACTCTCAATTAACTCTACGTTAATTGAGTGTAATAACTTATTCTACTTGACACTAGATGTCTATAGTTGTATAATTTTTTCATGATTTATAGTATTAGCAACAAACGGATAATCCGGTGATGTATCCCTACCATTAAGAGGCGGGATTACTTTTTTAAGAATAATCTGACAGGTTACGTCTATCAAACTATATGTTTAAACTTGTGTCAAACCATAAGAAAATATGAATGTCATCGGGTTTTTCAAGGAACTAGAAAATTGAATTGTGTATTAAATAATAAATAACACTCTCTCAACTCTCTTTTTGCGTCGGGGGTTAAAAAGTAAAAGAAGAGAGAGGAAAAGAGTCTACGTGTTGAGTAATTCAAAGTACATTTCGTAAGTAATCATAATTAATCTTTTTATAAATCTTTTTACTTGCGCGCGCGAGTCCAGATAAAGTTTGCGAAACCGAAGCCAGAAAAGCTGATCGAAGCTGTTATGTAAGGTCTTGGGGCCAAAATTTCGCACACGACGTCTATCATCATCATCATATCAGCCGAAAGACGCCCACTGCTGGACCCACTCACGCTGCACCTTCCAGTTCAGTTCGTGGTCGCCACTGGAGAACCTTTCGGCCCCAACGGCCATCAGTTCTACGTGCAATGACGTCTATGAGTCGGGCATATTCGAAATGAGATATTTATTCAAACAAGCTTACTTCCTGCCTGATGGTAAGCTGAAGACTTAGGATGCAAGTGACTTCAGAAGAATCAAAAGCATCCGACCTTTTTTTGAATTGGGAATTTCTTGTTTTGAGAGCTCGGCATCTCGGACAGGCATCTCACTTTAAACATAGCGCATACTACCACAATAAGTTTCTTGTAAAGTCGGAGTTTAGCTGCCTACTATTATTTGATAAGTTAAGAAACAGACGAGATTATAATATGTACCAGATGTACCTATGTATGGTGTGTATGTATGTATAATCTATGCTTGCACTTTTATGCAACCTAACAGCCTGCCTCATGGTCAGCTGACGCCGCCGCCGTTTTGGAAGCGTGATGCGTCTGCAGAAGAATCACCAGCGTGTCGCCCACCCATTGTTGATTTGAGGATTTTGTGTTGTTATTTCGATATTAATGTAGGACTCTCACTTTCAGCACAGCGCATCCCCAGATATGTGAAGACTTTACCACTAAATATCTGCAGGTTTTCTTCTAACAAAACCAATGTTTGACAGTTAATCATGGCATGATACGAGCGAGCTCTTCCATTCTTAGCGCGATACATCTGGACACCACATAGGTGTGCCAGAGTCGAGTTTAGCCGAAGTGGTAAGAGGAACAGGGCTGATTTTACTCATGGCCAGAAACACAATACCACATTCCTAGAAAGTAGTTGTGTTATAATGGCTGCGGTCTTCAGTTCTGTAAGGTGGATGTAATTCCCCAGTTAGGCTGATTCCAATATGAGTGAGACCTCTTGAGTACCTTGAGTTTGCCAGAAATATAGGTACCCTTGCCAGAAAATAAGCTTCGACAACTGACAGATAGATGCCGAAGTTTACTGAGGATTAAAGGTACTCTTGCTAATGTTGTTCATTTAAGTTCTAAGCTTAATAAATATCTATTTACTTAGGTAAAACGTATGTATATATACATAAATTCGGAGTGAAGTTGCCTACTAACAATTTCTTGTTTTACGTTAAAAAACAGGCGAAATCGTAACATATCTAATCTATGTCTGTATTTTCTACCCAACTGCGGCAGAAGGCCTGTTATATTTTTCGAGCGAGTGGATGTAGGTATGTTTAATGTAGGTATGTATGATGTATGAATGTATGTCTATTTCTTTGGCATACTTATGCAGCTTCACCTTTTTAACGTCATGTGAAATAAAAAAGCTGCGATGGAAATGTTAAACGCGAAGTTGAACCCTATAATGCATGCATGTAGATTGATATCGCATTGCACTCCGTCATGGATATATCCGTCGTTGGTACGATATGATGAACTCGAACATGCGAGATATCTTAAAACTCTTCTTAATCGTTTATATCAATAGAAACATATTAAGTACGAAGCGCTGATCGATTATTTTATCGATAAAATAAACTATGGTTTTCATGAACACGGACATAATTTTCTGGGGCAGGCTGTAATGTAGGTATAGATTAATGTATGCCTCGTTTGTAAACCTACAGCCATATTCCATTTTCAGATGTTGAGGGATGATTACCTATTTCGGAAATCATAGAAGTGAACAAGATGTTGGTATCGCAATATTTAGTTTTATTTTTGAGTAAGTTGCGTTTGCGAGCCTTGGTAGAAGGTAGGACAACATAGTTATAATAACTACTTACTTTTTAGGGTTCCGTAGTAAACAAGGAACCCTTATAGTTTCGCCATGTCCGTTCGTCCGTCCGTCTGTCCCCAGTTTTTCTCAGTAACCGTTAGTACTAGAAAGCTGTAATTTGGTATGAGTATACATATCAATGACGCCGACAAAACAGTACAATAAAATCTTGAAAAAAAAATTTTTTTAGGGTATCCCCCCTACATGTAAATTGGTGGTGCAATTTTTTTTTTCTTCCATACCCCATCGTGTGGGATATCGTTGGATAGCTCTTTTAAAAATATTATAAGGTTTCAAAAAGCATTTTTTGATTGAAGAATTGGTTGGCGTGATATTAAGCTTTGAAATGATAATTTTTGTTATGGTCAAGTGTCCTCCCCCCCTGCCAGCTAAACGGTGGCTATACTTAAAATTATTTGAACTTAAAAAAAAAAATTAAAATTTTAAAATTTAAGCTGTTTATTTCAAAAATAATATATATGTTACATTTCCAACTTAACTACTAATCTTAAATGAAAAAGATTTTTTGAGTTAAGGAGTCTAGTATCTATTTGTTAGTTAATATTACATAACATTGCTACTTATGAAGGTATTATTACTATTAGATAGGTACATCAGTGATCAGTATTTTCTTATTTTAAACATGTATCTTTTTATGATATGTCTGGCCTGCCCACTTGTTCGACCCTCAATTAAATTTAGTAATTCATCTGAAAATCTATTCAAGATGCGCGGTAGCATACACTTCCAGACCCGTTGACCGTATTCATTGTTTGTTTTTTCAATTTCAAAGGTTGCTAAATTGGCTAGATTACGTAAGTGTACTGGACGTGTTTTTTTCTTTAGGTTCGCTATGTTGTTATGATATTGTGTTATGATTGCTAGGTCAATCTTTTCGAATACAGTTAGCACTTTGCAGTAGTTGAATAGATTTTCATATTTATTTTTGTATTTATATTTAATTTTTATAGGTACAATCGTCTTAAGTATACGCAGTTGAAGGTTGTAAATATTCAATAGGTATGTTTTATATGATCTTCCGTAGCTTTCTAGGCCATAGCCTATGACAGAATCCGCCAAGGACATGTAAAGAAGTCTTAACGTATTATATGGGACTTTGTGTTTGAGAATAGAAAGTTTTGCCAATATAGATCTAAGTTTGTTACATACATGGTTGATATGTGGGTGCCAGTTAAACTTATGGTCTATTTTTAGTCCAAGGTAGGTATGTTCTTTAACGATTTCAAGCTGCGTACAGTTACAAGAATCGTTATGCTTGTGTAGACACTTATGATCGTGGGCTACGATTTTAGGTGTGAAATTTACTTTTTTATAGGGGGAGCGAATGTGCATGAGTTTTGTTTTCGAATAGTTAAGCGATAGCCCGACATCGTGAGCCCATTTACACAAAGTGTCAAACTCGTTTTGCAGCATGTCTTGTGCGGTCCTTAAGTCCCTATGGGCCATAATTATACAAGTATCGTCTGCAAATTGGTGTACAGATCCATGCCGAAATATTTTGCACATATCATTCACGTATAATAAATATTCCGTCGGAGCTAGAATTGAACCTTGTGCGGTACCGTATACGGTTGGAATTAGATCGCTTTGTTCGCCCGCGATGCTTACCGCATTGTATCTATTAGTATGATAGTTTTTTATGAGTTCCAGCATGGGTCCCTGTATACCATTTTGTGACAGTTTTTTATACAGTGTGCTATGACGTAGGGTATCAAATGCTTTCGTAAAATCTATCATTATTGCTAGTACATGGCATTTTTTATCTAAGTGGTCATTAATTTCGTCTGTGAACAAAGACAGAAGTTGTGATGTGCTCTTATTCCGTTGGAATCCAAACTGATTTTTGTTAATAATGTCGTTGCTTGATAAGAATGTATTGATTGAATTTCCGAGATATTTTTCTATTATTTTATCTATACAGGATAGGATGGTTATCGGTCTGTAGTTATTAATATCCGTGTAGCTACCTTTTTTATGTATGGGCCTTACTAATCCTATTTTTAATTTATCGGGGTATTTCGATTTTGATATACATAGGTTAATTAAATGCGTTAGAACAGGGGTAAATTGTTCCGCGATGTATTTTACATCTTTTACCCGTATCTTGTCGTACCCTGGGCTTTTTTTGTCATCTAGTTGTGAAATAATTTTACGTAAAACTTGTTCGTTGATTTTTTTTAAGCGCAGTGACACGAGGGGTGAGTTAATGTAGTTTTCCTCATCAAGCAACGGCTCATCACAATTGTTTATTATGCTATTTACATTTTTATCAAATTCGGTAGCGAATTTGTCAGATAATTGTTTAGCTTTTAATTTAAAAGATTTAAGGAGCACATCGTCAATAGCTTTAGCAATTCTACCAGTCAGTCTATTTATTATTTCCCACATTTTTTTGGGGTTTTTGAAATTGTTACAAATTTCCTTCTTTGTTAAATTGTTTCTAAAGTTACTGATTTTACTGTTAGTTTTATTTCTGTATTTTTTATATATTAGTTCATTTTCTTTGTTCGTTGTGTCTTTTAAAAATATCTTTAGAAGTTCTTTCTTTTTGTTACACATTTTTTCTAAGTTTTCCGTTATCCAATTACTTTCTGTTTTTTTGTTTAAATATATTTTAGTCTTATATGTGCAGTTATTATAGACTGACTGGTATTTGCTCGTAATTAGGTCAATTAGTTCATTCGGGTCGCTGCAGCGAAATGCAGGGCTCCAGTCGATCTGGCTTAGTTGTGTTTTAAGTTTTTCATCGTTTAACTTGTTTACTATTCTGTAGGTACTTACGCTGCCGCTCGCGGCGCTGATAAGAGCGAGCCCTGTTATGTAGTGGTCCGCCGGCGCATCCCGTACTATAGCTGAACGCACGAAATGCGCGGGCACACCACGCTTGCATGCGTCACGAATGAATAAGTGATCTATGCACGATTTGGATATTCCATTAACATTTGATTCGACTCTTGTAAAATTTGTGATACAGCAGTCGTAGCCTAGTTCGTTTAGGCTATTTAGGTATGAATTTACAATAGTGTTGGTACACGAGATATCAATATTCATGTCACCTACTAATATACAATCCGCTTGTGTGGGATATTTTGATAGCAAATTCGATAGTTCACTGATAAAATTAATCTTATTTAAATTCGGTGGTCTGTATATTGAGCACACATTTATTTTATAACCCTTAAACACCTCTAGCTCACCACACATACACTCAAAACTCACTGTTTTCACTTGTGTCTTAGTGAACGAAATACTTTTATGGGCGTAGATGATAATGCCACCTCCTTTTCTTTGTGATCGTAGCTCTGTGTACATTGTATAATCCTTTATGTCGAATAAACTCGCCGTCGTATCTGTGATATTTGCTTCTGTGATTATTATTAATTGTATAAGTTGTGGGCTGGTGGCCACGGTGTACTCTAGTTGAGAATGGTTTTTTGTTATGGAGCGGATGTTGACATGCAGTATGATTAATTTATTTTGAGCCTTCGGTAAATTATACATGAAGTCTGTCCAGGTGTCGTGTGATGTCTCTAATATTTTGGGATCGAGTGAATCCATTATCGTTTGCAGGGAATATACTTGACATGTTGACTTTCGCCTAACTGTGTCGTAGATGTGATTTTAATAAGTTAGGTTTTTTGGTACATACCTATGTCTTCTGCAACTCCTTACCGATTCTTTCGATGTCGTTTTCGGCCCTGACGTAGTAAATCTTTTTGTCACCGTGATTTTTGCGCACCATTATTTGCCCGTGTCTGTACCATACGAACTGACAAAGCGACTTGTCCCTGAGGTTCGCCTTGGCCTTCCACAGTAGATAGGACGTTGTAGGTGTTAGTGACTCACGTAAGTAAATCTTGCGATTACTTTCTCCTCCAATTTCCTGTGCTGTTATTTCTGTGGATTTAGCTGCGTCGCACCATTCGTCCCGCTTGCCCTCGCGTAAGGTGACTGTGATGGGCGAGTCTGCCCTGGCACGCTCGGCTTGCGCGGTTCCGGGACGGGCGGGCTTCTTTTTTCTGACGACTCTGATCACGTCACTGGGGTCTTGGTTCAGGAGCCGGCCTACTGATGTCGCGATTTTTTTGACGTCCTCGTTCTCTTGTTCTGCCACCCCACATATTTCGAGGTCGTTGCATTTCTGCGCCTGCTCACTCTTGTACAGTTTTTGCTCCAGCACTTCATTTTTTAACGTTAAATTTTTGTATGTGTTGTATATGTCTTTATATTGGTTCTCTAATATTTTAAATCTCGTATCTTGTTCCTTTAGTTTGGTTTCAAACTCGTCGATTTTTTCAGAATAGAAATCGAGGGTAGATTTAAGTTCTTGCTCAATGATATTTTTAACGGTTTCGCGTAACTGCCGTATTTCTTTTCGCATTTCTACCAGTACTTTGTCTGCCTCGATTTGTGTTTCAACCTCAGAATCTTCATCCTCGCGGTCTGGTAGAATCACTGATATCCGTTTCTTGGCGTTTCCTTTTATCGGTCTGTCCGAGTTGCATCAAATTAGGCCGTTCAAAAATCGACTTTACTGATCAAGCGTGAAGATTCAAAGTCCAATGACAAGTTTTATAAAATGTCGGACATGTTAAATAATTTCTACTATACCAGGCATGTGAAAAAAATCATGGTAATAGTACGAGTATATACGATGAATTTAAAAGGAAAACTATCACAGCTAAGTAGACATTAGTAGCTAAGGAGTAATAGTCGAACTTCACAAATGTACTTTGCAAAAGCAAACTTTCGTACAATTTCCATTGATACCTTAGATAATGTTGTTAATTCTGTCAATTTTCTCCTAGACAGACCCAAAAAATCCTGCTCTTAAAATTCTGGGGTGATGGCAAACTCGCCACCGACCCGTTATCCTTTTTTTTAACCGTCTTCAAGATTTCAAAAGAGGAGGTTGTGTCAATTCGGTTGTATGTTTTTTTTAAATGTTTTTTACTCCATAACTCCGTCATGTCTGAACCGATTTTGAAAATTCTTTTTTGATTGTAAGTATATATATATATATATATATCCAAGTTGCTCCCGTTTTTGTCAAAACGCAGTTCTGATGATGGGATCCAGGATAAGGAATCGAGGGAACTCCTCAAATCAAATGTAATAGGTAATAAGAATGTATTGGAGTAAGCTGTGGTTACCTATAATTAGATAAGCATCAGCCCCTAATGTAAACTAGATATAATAGCATGTTTGATGTATTATCTGTTGGTAATCCTTAATAAATAAATAAATATATCTTAAAGGCAAACATATAGTGATTTTTGTGTTTTTATCAACAAATCAAGCATGTTCATACAAAAATGTGACATTTGATAAAATGGAACTGCTGATGATGATCAGAGCAAAACTCTTCAACGACGAAAGGTTCACGTTTGGCGATTTGACCTCCTAGTTGTATTTGTTAAGAAAGTTATATTTTCACGACTAATTTTTGTCATGCTCGAGTTTTGATGATGGGATCCATGAGGAATCGAGCGAACTCCTCAAATGTGGACGGCACACATATAGTGAATTAGTGATATTAGTATTTTCATCAACGTATCAAGCATTTTCATTCAATAAAGTGTCATTTGATGAAGTGGAACTGCTGATGATAATCAGAACGGAACGCTTCCCCGACGTATGCGTTTACGTTTGGCGAATTGTCCTTTGCTGTGTTTGTTAAGTAAGTTAGATCTTCAAGACAATCATTTGTCAAGCTCGAGTTCTGATGATGGGATCCATGTCGAATCGATGGAACTCCTCAAATGTTTAAGGCATACATACATATAGTGATTTTAGTATTTTCATAAACAAATCAAGCATTCATATTTAAATAAGTGACATTTGATGAAGTGGAACTGCTTATGATGATCAGAATGGAACTCTTCAACGACGTGTAGTTCACGTTTGGCGATTTGTTGTCTTCGTTATGTTCGTCAAGCAAGCAAAAGACACATTTTTGTCAAGCTTGAGATCTGATGGTGGATTCCATGAGGATACTTACTCTTCTACTTTTATAAACATACTTATAGCCATTTTCATTTCATTGTATGGAATCTAAGAATGTACCATCTAAATGTTTCACCGGCCTCCCCCATTGAAGTCGGTTTTTTTTTCTTATAAATTATGTGGATGCACTGACTGTTGGTTATTTGATCATTGTTTATTATTTATGCGTATTGACAAAAGAAAAGATGTACATGCACCTGAAGTCACAATATACATATTTTAAATTTTGTTATTGATGTATGTATGTATGTATGTAAATACTTTATTGTACACAAGACAAGAGAAAGAAACAATACAGACAAAATAGATTATACATGTACAAAGGCGAACTTATCCCTGTAAGGGATCTCTTCCAGTTAACCTTTGAGCAATTGAGTGGAGAATAGGAACCAAACGATAGACAAACCAACACGTGTACAAATATATATTTATACTACACATAAATAAACAAATAAATATATATATATATATATACATACTATATATATATAAAAATATAAATATACCTACCCAAAATTAAATACATAAATATACCTATAAATATTGTATCCATATAATTCACAAGTTATTGGATAGCCAAAATTCTTTCAACTTGGTCTTGAGCGATGCTACAGACTGGGATGTTTTACCTAATTGGATGTTTATAAATTGGTTCTAAAAACGGTCACAATAAAGAGTAACTTTCTGTGATTCTAGAGTGCTAAACAACATGACCGTCATGTAGGTTAATAATTTTATATCACAAAATACACATGGAGGTAACAATAACAAGAGACTCTAGAAATGCCAAAAACAACATCGATCTTATACAGCGATTATTATTTAAGTACAATAGTCATACCTATGTCATTAACAGTTTTTACGCAGATATTGCTTAACATAATCTATATGTACATAGAAACTATCCAAGACTCACGAGCTATTTGTCCTAACCGGGATTCGAACACGGAACCACAGAATAGTATAATAGTATTACATACAGAACGGACACGAACCCCCCGCACCGAGGTGAGTTACCTCGTCCCTGAGAGCCGCCTGGTTACGATCGGGTGCTCTCGCGCCTCGCGATTCGTCCGCGCCACGATCTACGCATCCG
Source organism: Cenopis cana (assembly GCA_951800055.1). Lineage (NCBI taxonomy): Eukaryota > Metazoa > Arthropoda > Insecta > Lepidoptera > Tortricidae > Cenopis > Cenopis cana. The sequence goes on along the minus strand of OX637486.1, from coordinate 5,874,337 downwards.
CGCAAACAATTGACGCGTGTACCGACAGTGCACGCACACATACCCACAGCGCTCACGATCCTTCGCGTGTCACAGGTGTGACTGAACCAACATTTTTGTAGTTAGGATCACTTTTATATACATAATAAGATTAATAAGCATTGGGCTAAAGATTTTAAGTGATTAGTTCTTTCAGTTTTGGCTGTTCGCTGAATTAGTGGCGACGATGGCGGAAATAGACCGGTACACAAGATTTTACAGATTGTGACTGACATTATGAAGAAGTTTTGAATTAATGATATTGTTCAGCATCCAGATTTGCTCAACTATTATCACGATACTACGATACACGACAAAAATTTTGTGGTACGTATTGCGGTATGAGTGTATTACCATGTATATTTTTTAACCTCACTGTGGCTTTATAGGCCTGTCTCAATAAAGCGACAGGATTGCGCGGTTGGAGTTGTCTGGGGGAAAATCCAAGGGTTCTATCGATTCTCTCGACTGTATTAGACTATCAAGCGCGTTGCCGACCCTTTGTTGATTTAAGGATTCCCAGTGTTGGCTGTGAACTAGCTCAATACTAATGTATTTTCAACACAGAACATGCTCGGGTGAACTGTCGAGGAACACAACACCAGAACGCTACCTAAAGAGCAAGTACTAGTTAATGTTATTAGGTACAGTCTACTAATTTGATTTCTAGGCCACTTCATACCTTATCACAGTGAAATCCAATAAGGGGTAACTGCGTTTTTTTCTATCGATTGTAATTCATCAGGTCATGTAACTGACTGCGATTTTGACTAAACAATATCCTTATGTAACACATATATTTTTTTAGAATTTAAGACACTATATTCTATGTCTAAGATGGTTTTAAAAAGCTCGAAAGTGGTAATACCCAGCCTTAACTTTTTTTCAACCTGACTGTGCTTTGTATGCCGGGCCCAATAAAGCGATCGGAGTGTGCGGTTGGAGTGTGGCAGCGTTTGCGCTCCAGAGAGATTATTTGAGCGGCTTCAACGGAATCTGAGGTGTCAGTAGAATCGAGCTACTGCATGGGAGTTTTGTCCCTGGTTCACTAAACCTAGCTTAGCTGAGAAGTTTCCAGCAAGAAACTCAGCTAGGCTCGACCTGAGTCGGACTGACTCTACCCGGTATGCGGCGGTATCGGGACGAATAGGGACCATATGTGTCAATGTTGTCGCGATCGCGTGGTGGACGTCCCCACCGGTAGAAAAAGTTTTAAGCTGCATAATGATACCAGGTGTATAGGTAAACCGTAAATGTAGGTAAATTAAAAATGGGATAATTCGGAATTGAGTTTATTTACCTACATTTCCTTGCTACATTACCTAAGAAACAGGCGAAATTATATCTCATCTATGTCTGTACTTTTTACCCGACTGCGGTAGAAGGCCTGTTTTATTTTTCGAGTGTATGTCTGTATGTTCATGTCTAATGTAGGTATGTATGTATGAATGTGTAGGTATGTATATGTGTTTTCCTTTGGTTAAGCTCTGCATCAGCTTCATCTTTTTAAAGTCATGTCAAATACAAAAGCTGTTGCTCACACGCCATTATATGGAAATGTCAAAAGCGAAGTTGAACTCTACAATGCATGCAGTAGGTTGATATCGCACTGCTCGCCGTGACGGATATGTCTGTCGTTGGCGTCGAAAAGTTTAACAATACGATGAATTCGAATATGTGAGATGTCTAAAAACTCTTCATAGTGATTGGATTAATATAATATATTATTAATATCTATAGATACATATTACAAGTAAAGTCGTGCTGGTCGATTATTTTATCGATAAAATAAATTATTGTTGTAAGCGGTTTTCATGAACACGCACATAATATTCTGGGGCAGGCTACAGATTAATGAATGCTTCGTTTGTAATTAATTTACGGCCATTTATTCTATTTTCTGAACACAGACCGTGAACCAGTTGACAACGTCTAGCTCTGCTATTGATGCTAATTTCGCCGATGATGTTGGATGATTATTTGGAGATCCTAGAAGTGAACAAGGCCCGTTGGTATCACAATGGCTTCTTTTAGGTAACTTAGCTAGAGTCGCCTAGCTAGTTCATGAATATAGTATCTACCGTATTCAAAAAAATTCAAAATTCAAAATTCTTTATTTGGTTAAATACATTTTGCTATGATTTAAGGCGATGGAGCCATCCGGTAAGCAAAAAAGCCTGTGTTGGATGGCGCCGCTCTTCCTTTAGGTTACAAAAGTATTGTGTTTAACTAGTTAAATCTAAAGTTATGGTTATTTATTTAAGTAGCATTCCGTTCTTCTATGGTTAAGACTTTAATTACATGGTTAAGCTTGCAAAATAACAATATAAGGTATGTTAATATTATCAACAGAAAAAAGTATTGTACCATTATTGATATTGTCGTCAGTATAAAGTAGACTATGTACCCGTGGTTCCTCATTATACTTGTAACTTTGCCAACATACATTAAAAATATCGCAATATTTGTACACATTTCACATTAATCATTTGTACTGAAAAATGCGGACAAACTTACAAAAATCGCCATATATATAATTAACATATATATGCATAATACACATTGGGCTAAAGATTTATTAGTTTATAAACCAGTTCTTTCAGTACACCGATCGCTCAATCAGTGGCGGCTATAGCCGAAATGAACAAGATTTTACAGTGTGAGTGACAATATTATCGGACATCCCGCGCATTTTTCCTTTCTTGTATTTGTATGGCCCTCTGTTAATCCAACTATACGTTGTTCAATAAGTGAAAACCAATCCATCAAACTACACGACACATCTCCAGTTTTCAAAAGCTCTGCCAACCATTCTTCCAACACCGCATACCTGCAGAGTAGTTCTTTGGTAGTTCCTATCTAACAAAGTCTCGTTTTTCATTCTTGCCTCTCTGTAAACTTAACTATACGTTGTTACACAAGTACTTACCTAGCTTGAAGCAGATTACTGAATACTACTTTAATATTTAATAGAAATTGGTTTTTCAGGTACTTAATCAAGCCATACATTTTATAAGGACAGTTACTATAAGCAAGAACAATAAAAGAACCGTTCAAGTGTGTATATGTCGTGCCCGGGCCACGTAGGGTTTCGCTGGGCGGCCGGAGCTGGCACAAACGGGTTCCTGGATCGAATATTTTTTTTAAACCTCAATACTTTTGATGACAAAAGATCTACCATCCATCGTAACTTCATTTGATGGGTTATTTATTTTTATTATTTTATATTTATTTTATTTACTGTATATTTTTGGTGCCAATCCGGAATTATACTTTTAACAAGAACATTTTTTTGTTCCTTAAAGGTCATCTTCAGTATGATGTGTAATTTATCCCAGGGGGGCTAGCATAACATGCATCTCGTCTCTACTCGCGCGCGAGATAGGCTACCTGTCACTGTCTGATGAATGCTGTCAAAAAGTGACAGGTAGCTTATCTCGCGCGCGAGTAGATACGGAATGCATGTTGTGCTAGAGGGGCTGAAAATAACTCCGTATCTCAAAATTCTTCACTTGTGTATGAGAGATGTTATGATACTTAGTACAAGAAATAAGTTTCTCAAGAATCGTAGCAAATGGAAAGCCTTGATCTCTACTTCTCTGCCTCTACCTACCCTTCTTGAGTAATAGGGTTGATGTTTTTTTGAACCTGAATGTAGGCCGGACCCAATAAAGCGATAGGAGTTCGCAGTTGGAGAATAGCCTGAGGAAAATCCAGGGGAGACTTCCACTACGACCATGCGGACGGTTTAAGCACTGGAATACTCTAAGAGTTTGCGGTCCAGTGAGATTAGTTGAGCTTCAACCGAATCTGTGTTGTGAAGAGTGAGTGGAATTGAGCCACTAGGAGATTTGTCGCTGGTTTACTAAACCTAGCCAAGCTGAGAAGAGCTCAGCAAGAAACTCAGCGAGGCACGACCTGAGCCAGACATGACTCTACCCGGTATGCGGCGGTACCGGGACGAATAGGGAATAATGTGTCTGTGTTGTTGCGTGGACGTTCTCTCCAGCGGGAATGTGTGTACGCGTCGAGTTGGAGGTTGATGATATGTTTGTGTAGGTACACACTGTGAAAATAAATATTTGAACATACTTTTTGACTGCATAGTACGATTTTTTCCCATCTGGAAGCCAATGACTGATACATCCGCACCATATCACGGCGTGCAGTTCGATATTCACCTGAGTACCTATATGCATTTCTGTAGGGTTAAACTTCTCATTTGACATTACAGTTCCATGGCGTATGAGTCTACAACTATGTCAAGTTGAAAAGGTTTCGACGAAAGTGCAGGACCGTCACACATTTCCATGTACACGTGTCCATGAAACACGAAGCTTTCCCTGGACAGCTCCGTGGGAATCGTCAGAAATTAAGTTCATAGAAGTTCACCTACATCTGGTGGTCTTTGTAGAGAAAAAAAAAGAAGAAAACCACGATTCAAAGCAGGTTGTCAGATTTGAGCTCACTTACGATCCCTCGTGTAGGCCGAGGAGATCGTTGTAAATAAACTGAGCAGTCCTCTCATCCCGCAATCGGAATCTGGGATGCTTCTTATTTAATATTTTTAAAATATATGGGACACCTGTGATTGCATCAAATGGATTTCGAAGTCATCTTTTAACTATTTGACCGCGGAACATCAAAAAAGGTTCAATAAATAAAGATGTCATTTACACTGTCACTTTCTCACACATCAGACGAGCGCGTTTAAAGGGTAAATTACTAAATTAGCATCCGTTATGAATGCATAATGATAATGCATTCGAATATGTAAGCACGTCAAAAAAATTCACACCTCCTTTTCTTCCCTTTTTCTCTAGTACCTAGTTTTATTTTAGCACCTCCGATGCAACCTTTTTTTTCAGCGGCAAATAGTACGTTGTTCGCGGCAAAGCTGGATTCATACTATTCTGACGTGTTGTGTCATGACGCGCCAGGATGATCAGTTTCATTTATTTAACTAGTTTGGCTCATCACACGTATGTGATGCGCTCAGATGTGATGGCTTACGTTGTGACACGACAGAAGCGAATCCGATTCGTATTATAACTCTTGAGGTGCGGCTGCGGGGGGTGCTGGAAAAGCGGCCGCGACAATACAGGGAGCCGATTTTTGAGTGTCGAACGCTCGACTTTTCACTCGAGATCTGTCAAAAAACTATGATGTTTTGACAGAATATGTCGAATGAAAAGTCGAGCGTTCGATACTCAAAAATCGGGCCCCAGATCTGACGAGTGTGCACGGTCGTGTGTTCGTGTGTTGTATGTTCAGGTTTTGATGCCGCATCGCATGAAACTGTGGCTTTATAGGCAGGGTCCAACAAAGCGATAGGAGTGCGAAGCTGGAGAATGGCCTGAAAATCCAGGGAAACCTCCAACACGACCACGCGGGCGGTGTCATCATCCTCCTAGCGTTATCCCAGTACAATTGCATCCTGAAGGATGCCTGGGGTCCGCTACCTAATCCCAAGATTTGGCGTAGGCACTCGTTTTTACGGAAGCGACTGCCATCTGACCTTCCAACCCCGAGGGGAAACTAGACCTTATTGGGATTAGGCTTTGTCAAGTTAGCCACGCGCCACGCGGGCGGTGTAAACACTGGAATACTCTGTTTTGCGCTAAAGTGAGATTGGTTGAGCGGGTTCAACTGAATCTGAGGTGTGACTGGAATCGAGGTAGGTACTGGGAGTTTTTTCGCTGGTTCACTAAACCTAGCTTGCTGAGAAAAGTCCAGCAAGAACCTCAGCTAGGACCGAGGCGAAACGCTGTGTTTTAACCCCCGACGCGCAACGCAAAACAGGGTATTGACATGTAGGTATATCTGAGTATGTGTGTCTGTCTGTAGTACCGTAGCTCCCTGATGGAGTAAGTAAGAACAGCAGTGGATGAACAGTTTTATATTATTTTTGAACTGTTAACCTTTACCTCGTTTTTGAAGTTCGGCTTTGTACCAATATAACTTAATGTTTTTGTATTTTTACCTGTAGGTATTTTGTGTACAATAAATGTATAATGTACTGAATTTGTAATTAACTAATTAGGTACTTTGGTTGGTCCAAAAAAGTATTTAAATTATTTCTCAATAGATACGGGGACTGAAGGAACTGACTTCTGACCTGGGGACTAAAGAGTAAAGGGGCCACGGCTGGATGTTTACGTGTTAGGCCAACTTTGGCAAGCCTAAAAGGTAGAACAAACCCTTATTTATACAGGTACGAGACTCGCATGCGAGTTTATTTACGCTTCAAGTCATAGAGGTATAACGAGTTAATCCGCTTTATTCAACCGCGCAATGTAGTTAAACTCGTGTGTGGGTCTCGTACGCAAAAAGGCTTTATACTTGTAGGCTGCCGAGGTTGGCCGAACATTTGTATTAGGGCCTTAACGCATTCACTGCCACCGCCGCATATATGCGTCACCGTGACTTTCACGCAGTGCCTTCGACGCACAGACGCGTTCATAATATTTGACACTTGTACCCTGTGCCTTACTGCCTTAGACTTAAAATAGTCGGTTGAACTCACATGTGCGTTTGGGGCACACAGCAAAGTGCGGCACCTGCCCAATGTCCAGGAAAAGAGGGTGGCAGTGAATACGTTAAGCCTCATTAACACTAGCACGGTAAAATTAGTTAATCAACCTCTAATCTATCTAAAGAAGTGCATGACTGAAGAACGCGAGAGTTAAGAAAGCTGTCAAGGAATCGAAACCTAGGGCTGACTAGAATTGTGCAGTAGTCTTTACTTACGAGCATCGGAACCTCTATATCTAGAAGTTACGCGCATAGCACCGGACTGTCCCATTTGTGGGCTCCACAAAATAAGGATTAATTTACGTCACCAGTTGGGTGAAATGGGCGAACTTTAGTTCAACGATGTGCACGCACAGGCGTAGGCGTAAACATAGCGTGCTTTTATAAGATTCCCAGTGCTTGGACTTTCAGTCCTATCTACTCTAAGGCAGGTCGGTGTAGGCACGACGACGAGCGAAGCAAGGAGGAGTGTAAGTAGAACTGTGACCATACAGTACGTTTACTATTTTCTTATTCTGTGCCTACAGCGCTCGAGCTGAGTGACCGAAGCGAGCATGTCGCGCGCCAGAAGCGAACATTCGTATTAATTGGGGATAAAAGTCCTACCAGTTCCGTCACGTAACTTTTTCCGTTAGACTATTGTGAAGAAACGACGCGCGCGGCCTGAGTGTGCTTGTACGACACTGCCTAGACTCTGCGATTTGTGATAGTTAATTATTTTCCACCGATAGGATCGGGCTTTCCTTTTAGCACACGGTGGTAGGTTTTTATAATCTGTCCGTATGCTCTTCAGATTAACTCTCCAGTAATCGGCAATGCAGCTTTCTTTCAGCTATGACTAACCCGGACCGGCAACGATCAATACTGCCGTCAATAAATTGATAGCTATTTTGAATTGCGTTTGGTGGGCTTAACCCTTTGACCGCCAAAGCGGTAGTGTGTCGTCGTGCCCACCACGCCAAGCACTGTTGAATTGGTGTAATGTCTAAACCAATAAAAACACATTAAAACAGTTCATAAATGATTTTATTCGTGATCAAAGTACACCTTCACTCCGACCTTTTAAATGGTTGTTGGCATGGTGGGCACGACGACATACAACCACTTTATAGGTTCTTGGCGGCCAAAGGGTTAAACGGCACGTCAAACACACGTCAACAACGTCGTGTCTGGGTTCATGAGCTTTCTTTTTCATAAGCACGTGAGTGATTTGTAATAACCTCACTTCTACATAGAGTTCAAACAAATGTCAAAATGGCAACGATCGACGAGCATATGTCAATCTCCATCAATCAAAACTAGCATCAATGTTCTTCAAACACGTAAATGACATTGACAAATGGCTTCAAACGCGACGGTAATGTTCAAATCATTGACAACACATAGTATTGGCAACTGTCATTGATCGTTGCCGGGCCGCTTTAGATTTTTTCATAGGATTAGGTAATGTAACATAATAAACGCAATAGCGAAGAAAACTGGTTCAATTGTGTTTAACGCTTTGACCGCCAAGAACCTATAAAGTGGTTGTGTTTCGTCGTGCCCACCACGCCAACAGCTACTTAAAAGTCGGGAGTGAATGTGTACTTTGATCATGAAAAAAAACATTTTTGATCTGTTTTAATTTGTTTTTATTGGTTTAGACATTACACCGAAAAAACAGTGCTTGGCGTACTGGGCACGACGACACACTTTCGCTTTGGCGGTCAAAGGGTTAAATAGCTTAGAAAATGCACAAATAAGAATTGTTTTTGCTTATCCACAACGTGGGTTGCGTTTACATTGTACGTGTTGTCATCTATACATAACAGTGGCATTGTAGGCACGCCGGCTCTTGTCATATATATATGTTCGTAATATAGGTATTATGTTCAAAAATAAATAATTAACATATCTAAGAGTTATTTTATTGATTGCATCAAGACCACCATACGGCCAAAATCGATATCCAATTGCCAATATTTTAGTCTCTATCGCACTTGTTAAGTTAGAGAGAGAGAGAGATATCTATATGCTATATGCGGTTTCGAAATTACTGCTCCTAGTAGGAAGCATTGAATTCGCAAAGATGTTTTGGCAGCTTAGTACGCTCGTAGCATTTCTTATTTACTAACATTTATAACTGTAGTCAGAGCTCGAATATAGAATACTACTGAGCGCTGCGCTAAGACGATCGCGTATATTGCAGACATTATAGCATTTGTCCCTCTCGCACTTACCTATTTGGCAGTAAGGGACGAATGCTATATGTCCGACATAAGTGATTATCGTAGCCCCTCTGATGTCAAAACCTACCTCGTACTGCGGGCCTTAGATGTCAAGTGTCATATTGTTAGCGTGTATAAACGACCATGTGATCCTATCATTATTTACTAGCGACATCTGGCGTGCAGTAGCAGAATCAGGCGATACTCATTTTTTGTGTTATTAATTGATTTACTACAGTTATTTCGTATCTATTTGTGGAAGAAAAATATAAGGTAACCATTCCCGTTTTATTTAGAAACTCTAGTAATGTTTTACTAAAATATTGGCGCTACTGTCTATGCACAAGTGTCCCATTACTATGAGAATATTTAGTTCCAGTAATCGCCACAGTGCTGTTATTAAATGAGCTATTCCACCTTCCCTGCACGCGACCGGTCTTCGGCGTCATACAAGAAATCAAAGCTACCACTAAGAGCTTTCAAATGATATATGTCTCAACTGTATACACCAATGGTACACCGCCCATACTAATTTGCCCATTCTCCTTTGTAGGTACATATTATAAATAGTAGTTCGAGTCTCGCAGTTTTTTCTGAGCTTCTCCCCTTCTTTTTCAATATTTTTCATGATTTAAGAGTTTTCCGACTTTTTCCTTTACATTATAGTATAAGACGACATTGTTTGATAAATTTCAAGACGACGTTACTTATTGTTCTTACATTAAATAAAAATATAGGTACCTAATATTTTACACAAATGCAGATGATAATTATATTGTTTGAACTTACCTACTTATAAAAACATGTCGCTTGTTTGAAACCTGGCGGTACTCTGACAGTTTTTTATGGTATGACATTTGCCAGTTGAAAAAACGCAATTTTCGTAGGACTGAAAAGGTTTATACCGACAAGTGGTATCGTTGGAATCAGCACGCTCCACTGATTATCAAAACGCATGTTGTCGCTTTCTAAAGTGGTGGAGTGAGTTTTTATGACGTCATGAGTTTGATGTATGAAAATAAACAATTTTTGATAATCAGTAAAAGATGCTGATTCCAACGATACCACTTGTCGGTGTAAACCTTTTCAGTCCAACGAAAATCGTAAATAAGGCACTTTCGACGAATTGGCCTCTCTACTAGTTCACAAGCCTGTATATTGTGGTTAGTGCAACCCGCTCGGCGTCTCCCAGATTACTTAGTTTACAACAAATGTTACCGTCGATAAAACTTAGCAAACAATATTACAGAATATAGTTCAAAGGTGGGCACTTATAACTTTCTCGGAAATTAGATTAGACAATCAGGCCCGTTGGACCAGTCACGTAGTTTCTTAGTTCCCCAAGAGTTACAACTGTGAAGTAGTGGTCTACTGAAAACTACTTAAATTGCTTCTTTACTACTGGGAGTTCAGGTTTTGTTACGTTAAAGTTGCACTGCGCATATTTAGATAAATTTACCTCGTCTATCTGTTGTATAACAGCCCTTTTTGTAATAAAGTTAAAGGAATTTCATATTTCACCGTCTAACACAACTCACATAATATTGACATTTTAAGCATGACATAATAATCGTTTATTATTACTATTACCGCTAGTCGATTAGTAACGCTTCAAAAATACGGTGTCGCTTCCGACATACTTCTATAAATACGTTAGTAGATATAATTGTAATTTTCCCATAACATTTACCTAACCTACGCGCTACGTTTTAAAACTTTACGATAACGTGCGTGTCAGGCAACAAATGCCTTGATGTTTTACTTTTATCTTCGTTTTTCTGTAATTTACTTTGTAGCAGTCTCTATATTCTGCCGGCCTATATCAAAACGTTACATTATCTATCAACGTGTTTCTTTTAAACGAAAAGCGAGCCCAACGGGGCATGACAAAAGCCTAATTCGCCTATTTACAACATTTTCCTACGTCGGGCCAATCAGATGAACGCGAAAGAATAACTCGTGAAAATTCTCTATTCGATTTTTTTAAGTCAGCGCAGGTTTTCGGGGGTTGCCCCACTTGCCCCCCGGGGGAGGCTGGGGCAATAAGTGCCCCCTGCTATTTCACCGGCACTTTAACTTGGGTGCACTGATTTGATAACGCCGTTTGTTTCAAGAGCCACTCGTGGCGGCCATCATTTTAACACCGATATTCAAGGCAAGCCAATCGGAGATTTGATTTAAAGTGTAGCTTTATTGAATTAAAAGTATTTATAAAGGAGTTATTTGCGTTTGTGTATGGATTTAAATGTTTTATGTCACACCTGGCCATAAAGTGGCAATTACCGCACATTCTGGCCAGGGGGTGACATAAAATTTTGTACTTACCACGGGCTGTAATAAACAAAGCCTCTGATCGCATATTTCGTCTCCTGCGTGCAATAAGGGCGCAATTCAAAATTTTAGGTTTTTTTAGATATTGGCGAATTCGTGTTCAGGGTAGTTGGATTTACTACCTTAAATCAAAACACAAGGAAACAATAAAACACAAAAACAAAATCCCCTAAAGCCTCCAAATAGAGTTATACCCTTATGCAACTATTGAAAAATCATCTATCTCTTACCTGCAATAATTTGTGCCCGTATTGAATTAAGTTTTAGTCAATGTTTTAAGTTGTGCCCTCGAATTTTAATGTTAATGTTAAGGAAAATACTAAAATACTCAGCATGAATGATTTTTATATAAATATAATAAAGCTATAAGGAACGATTTTTTTTTTCAATTTGTTTTATTAATGTCATACTTTACTGCTGTTATTCTGGTCACATCGCAAAATGTTGGTTACTCCAATAGGGGCACAAATCTAAAAACGTATGTTTAAATTATACAAATATTTGACTTTAGAGAAGTAAGTTGTTAGAAAAACTGAAATTAGGCAAAAAGTTATAAGGCTAGTAAAGGGAATACGAGTATAATAATATACATTAGGTATATATAATAATAAAATAAATTCTGTGATTAGTAAGCTCGAAATGTAAACCCTGTAAAATTTGGCACGGTATGTAGCCACGTTCATACTAAGTTCACCGTGTAAACTAAAACTTATAAATCGTCTCCAAGTTGAAAGCTCCCACGGAGTGTTCGCAATTAATACAAAAACCACAATATAAAGTGCCAAGTGTCAAACTCGCGTCAAAGGATGCTCGAACTTAAATTAGTTCTTAATTTTATTCATCCAACTTCAATTCCATCAAAAACCTTTTTTTCGTTGATAAAACTAATTCTCACGAAAAGAGGAAAAAGTTTAATTATTTCAAAGCTTCTCAAACTAACTTGCAAGGAAGTGTTTCTGAGCACTTTAATTATCTACTCAGGAGTTGCTCTGGATAGAGACTGAAGATTTAAATTATTTGCAAAAACGTGCGAAAATGTACGTTGCTGTATTGTGTTGTTGTTTAATAATCATTATTATGAACACAATCTAGGCACTTAAGGGCCTATCGTGCGGGGTAAATTCTCAGCGCCTGTCAAATTTCAATTTTTTTAATAATTTACCCAATTAACCCACACATGCATTATTCACGCACACTACCTCATTTTGCTGGGTCGGGTCATTGACCCATGTTTATGTCAACTTATGACAAATATAGATTTTGAATATTTAAAGGTTTCTTGGTGCATAAGAGAAGTGTAACAAAAATCGTCAAGTTCTGATCTGTAACCAAAACTCAAGTATTAGTTGTATCTGAAAATGTCTTGAATTTGGAATTTGTGGTAGTAAAATACTCAGTTCCTTGTTTATAAAATAAAACTTGTCAAACCCCTGTTTTGTAAAATGTATTTTGTTTTGCCCTTTCCTCACAGACTCATTTTTATACAACTTAAAACAGAGAAAGAATTTTCCTAATCGGTTCGTGCATGTTATGACTGTTTTATGTTTATGACTTAGGTACTTATTTTGAGAGTTTACTTGGTGATTTTCATGATACGAGTATATGTTGTACCTTAAATAGGTTATTTTCATAAATTGATTATTTTCTGTTTATCAGTTGGTTAACTCTAAAATGGACACTGATTTAATGCAAGTTTTAAGAGAAGAAGCGGTAGTTTTATTACAATATATATAATAACTACTGAAACTATTTATACGGCACGGGATAACTGCAGCAATATTGTGAATCAACTTTGTATTTGAGGAACCAGTACCTAACCTTATAGGTAGTTCTTGTTATTCACGACCTCCCGTCGTAACCCAATCCGCAGAATTGCGCATAGAATAGTATGACATTCCCTGCGCATCGTCGTTATCGTGAATGACAAGCACTATAAAACCTAATGATATAACAAATATCATCAAGAAAAGTCATTGTAACAGTCTGCAATTGTGGAACTTGGCCGGACCACTACTGTATCAGCTCTGACAAATTAACTTTTATACACTTCTTATAAGGTCCATAATTGAAAGGAATAATTAGCAGGATGCGTTTACATATTCTTCTACTGTGAGCAATCGTGCCGTCGATGACACTTAACTGAACATCCGTGAACCTTATTGCAACGACATAAGGTTCAATAATGGTTAACATTGCGTCTATTTTCGTCAATAATAAATAGCAATTATTATTATTTACTATTCGTTTACTATAACGTCGAGACAATTATTGCGATGCGACATAAGTACTTACTTGTACAATTTGTACAAAATCAAAGCAACGGGATTTCCAACGCATGAAAGCTTTAGATAGAAACTAGCGCAGTTTAATATTATAAGTAATTACTGCATATTTGTTTGTTAGAAATCGTCATTGTCACCACATCCCCAACAACTACTTGGTTTATTATTTATAAATGAAACAAAGGTTTATTATTTTCATTCTAGGTATAATTATATTATGACCAGGCGGCTTAGACACTACACAATTTAAATCCACATCACTCAAACTGGCGAAGAAACTCCAATATTCTTTCTTCTGCTTCCGCTCCAAGAGAGCACTCTAGATCTGTTTCTTGGTATAACGCTGATATTTTATAAACTTCTGTTCAAAGCACCATAATAATTGTGCCTGTTTTTACAGATTCTGGGATATGTTTTGTTTATGCAGATTCTGCGATATATTTAGGTAATCATTGTTTGACGTGAAAGCGCCGTACAGGCGTACATATACCCATAAAATATAACATTAGATTCGTTAAATTATTGAAATATAAAAATACAATTTGTTTACAAATTTTAATTTGAAATATGATGAGTGACATAAATGTCATAACGTTCCGTTCTGGGTGGCCAATTTATAAAAAGTAAATTACTTTGAACTGAAATACATCGGTAACCTTTTTACGTTTTAAATGCCTTTTCGTAAAGGAAATCATTATAATTTAGTTGCATTAGTAAACATTGGGGACCAAAGATTGCATTTTTATGTTATAACGAATGGCTAATACTAAAAATTCCATGTTAAAAGAATCTTCAATAGCCACACGTCAACATTTATTTACCCTACTTCAATTAATGCAATCTTTGTGTGTGGTATACATTTTGTATTTGTATACGAGCAAGCTGTCAAAAAGCGTGTTTTTATGTGATGTCAAACTGAGAAAAGCAGCATACGTCTGCTCCCATTGAGGGCCGGAGCCCATCTGCCGGCAAGAAAACTACGGCGGCCGGTCAAATTTTCGGAATTTCCTTTGCATTGTTAAAAAAATCTCCACATTTTGCAAATGTTAAACACATACGACCTAGATAACATGTAGTTTTGTTACTATTCAAAAATTGAAGACCTTTCATAAAGTATTAACGTTGTAGTTTGCGTTTATTTCCTTTAGTAGAGCTAACTTTGGATTGAATTTTTATGAAGAAAACTATAAGTAATTGTGTTTCTGAAACACATGACGTGTAGAGTGTATCCTTAAATATCATATATAGGAATTACAGAATTCAAGCTTTAGTAATAATAATACAGCAAGTGATCCAACCATCGCAATTATTCAGAAATTTGCTCGGTGCAGTCTTAATTCCATTCGCTGAAAACCTATACATATTTTACAATTAAGTATTCATCTCATGTCAACATTATCTATTTAATATCCTGTAATTTCCTATTCAGTGATACCCGGAATAGTAATATGAAATTTCTCAAGGAATCTATTGGCATGAATAGCTGGTTCGTGCCTAAATGACTAGTGTCAGACACGAGAGGAAACCACCAAGTGCTGGAAGCTGTCTGAGCACGGGAAAATCGATAATCTGGAATCCAAATATGTCCTAAAATGGAGTTAAGAGGCTTGTGACATTTCGTTTTCAGGGTTCCATGCCTCAAAAGGAAAAAAAGGAAATAGGATCACTTTTTGTCCGTCTGTCAAGACCATTTATCTCAGGAAAGCGTGGAGGTATTGAGTTAAATAAAACCACACTCAGGTCTACAGTACCTTCAAGCTGTGAATAAATCAAAATTCTAAGTTAACGTAAAAAAATACAACCGTTTATGTCGCGGAAAACTTATATTTACTCTCAAGGGATTTAAAATTTTAAGGGTGTACTTTCCTTTGTTTTACATGTACAAAGAAACATCTGAAAACTATACATTTATAAAACAACAAACACTATATTTTATAAATTAAGCTTAGAATTCCAATTTAATTATGCAAACGTTCACACACTGAGGCGATTAAAGAGTATAAATCAAGTAGGTATTCGGATATTTAAACATATAAATACAACAGAATTTCTGTGTTTTTACATTCATAAAAAGCTACAGATTTATGATTAACTATACCCACTTTACTGGAATATTTTATTAATGACTAAATTTAATTACGCATTGAAGACCATGACCGCTAATAAAATAATAATATTAATAATCAGAATAGTTTATATGGCACCGAAGATCAAGCGTGAATATTAATTTTCTTTATAGTTTTAATAGGGAGCGAACGTTAAGCCGTTGATCCCGGCTGCTGTCTATGGCAGCAGTCGTTAAGCCAAGTTGGAGGCTTGAAAACTTCTAACAGTCAAGTTGCCCACTCACTTGAAAAAGGGGGGTCGAAGTTGCACCACGTCCGTAGGGAAAGTACCCACCGCTACCCTACACGTGACCCCTGGGTGGTTCTAAAAGTGCAACAAAAACTGGCAACCGTACTGTCTTCTCGAAGATCTCACGGTTCGAAATAAAAGCCATACGATAAATAAATAAATAGTTTTAATCCTGAAAATATTAACAAACGAAATCTAAGAACCTCTTTTAATTGGTATTTACATTCTAACTTACTCCCCGGGGCACAATAACTTGATCTTCGTCGGCCTCAATTAATTTCCCAGTGGGACGTTATTCAGCTTCGGTCACATTTTTTCATAAAATATGAACGTATTTCAACTAAGCTGAATAGTGATAACATAGAATCTGAATTAAATATACCTTCATAGGCGAATTTGTTTCAAATATTATGTACATGCCTACTCATATCATTCTCTCAACTTTTTATCATTCAATGCTCTAAATTTGGGATTGATGCAAAGATCCAATGGTTTTGGATGAGTGAAGTATTTTTTTCCTATTATGTGTTCTAAATAAATAAAAACGAAGTTTTCGGACGCAGCTCGCAGGAATAGGGTGCGCCTATATATCCGTCCAGGGAGACCAAACGAAGTAAGAAATCACCAAAAATTTGTTAACCAATCGGAGCTTCTTCGCATTTTTTTTCTGAATCGTAGAATATTCAAAGAGGTACCGTAAATAACGTTTATGTCACACCTGGCCATAAAGTGGCCATTATCGCACGCTCCGCGCGCGAAAAAACCCACTTTCTGGCCAGGGGGTGACATAAAATTTTGTACTTATCACGGGCGATAATAAAGAAAGCCTCAGATCGCATATTTATCGCCCTTGCCTTCGGCTCGGGCGTAAAATACCTGCGATCTGAGACATTCTTTGTTTTATCGCCCTTGTTAAGTAATGTACTAATAAGGGAAACACGGCTTAATCTTACTCAGTTATGCTCACTCTCAAAGTTGCCTTGAAGGTTTACCTCGCCCGAAAGAGGTTCCTACAAATATTTTATAAGGGTTAAGGGCAGAAACCAGAAGGGTATATTACATCTTGACCAAAATTATGATTTGGTTTTCATGTACACGTTTTTTTTTTTAATTTATTGGCCAAAATAATAATGGATACAAATTGGTAAACATTGATTCACCAACGGAAACCTCGTGGGTTTATATGCCGGTGAATAGTTCGCTCTGGTACTTATATATGTATATGTATGTAGTTACATTTAGTTACATTGTAATAGTAGGTTCAGATAACGTCAGGTATCTTTTTATAGCCGGTATCGACTTGAAGCTATTTAAGTATCTTTGCTGAAGTTCATTAGGTAGTTGATTAACTATGTACGGAAGTAGGTATCTGACGTTTCTTTTACCATGCACATTTACAAACTTAGGTAATTTAAACTTAGCTAGTTGTGGTATATTTTGTCTAAGATTCTTTTGTCTTACGTTGATTTTGTTAAGATACTATTTAATGTTGTATTATAGTTTGTCTGGAAGAGATCGCTCTTTAGCGATAAGACCGCCTGTTGTTTACCTCTACTTTAAGAATAAGGTTCTGTACTGTGTTCTTTTTGAGGTGTGTAATAATAGTTATTTATGATACAAGTGTGGAAAGTAGGCCTTTTCCCAACGAATGTCGGTGATCTTAAAACACGAACGAAGTAAGTGTTTTAAACCGACATGAGTTGGGAAAAAGTCTACATTTCAACATGAGTATCATGCAACATTTTACAAGGCATTATGCGAGGATATACATATCACATACATAGCTTTTCATTAGCAATTCGTGCTTCAATAAACACTTGAGCCACAGCGCCCGCGCTGCCTTCTTTTTTAGTACCATAAAATAGGTTTAATGAGACATTTATTTTCCATGTGAAGTTTAGGCTTCTGAGTCTGGTTTTGGACAGACAGATGATTTCCTATATACGAAGAAATGAATAGAAAGAAGGGTTTCGTTTATGCTATTTTAGCTGTTGCCCCTAAAGAGGAAAATCAGTCATTATTTTCCAAAATTATAAAATGGGATGATAATAACCAATAGATATTACAACACAAAGAGGAATATATTTTCACAAAGTATGAGATTATTATAGCGGAAATATATTTAAAATGGAAATGTAGGAGTTACGAGACTGAATTTGTTAATAGCTCCCTAACAGCAAATGACGCATAAAATTAACCAAATTATAAGCGCACCCTTCAAACATAGCATTAAAGGTACGCAATAAAAAGGGATGAACCTTGTTTACCAAAAAGTTAAAGCCTTTCGTCTCCAAATGAAGTTTTAATCCCCATTGAGTTGGTAATATGTGTGTGGAGCGAATCCTTTTTGAATTTATCTTGCTGGGAAAGACGTGGCCTACATCGGTGTGTTTTCGTTGCGGATTTGCCCCAAGTTTATCTGTCCTGGCGTAGAACGCAGTAAAAGTGTACGGCGTTCTTTTGCACATAGTCCTTTTTCTCCCAATCAGTTGGCGCCCAAGCCAGCTGTACGAGTACCACAGGATATTTTCCTTTCCTTCGACATGAGATCTTGACGACTGGCTTTTGTGATTTAAAAAGATTTGCGCAGGCAAAACCGCTTACAGCTCTGTCGATATAGCGAGGGCTTTGTCTTTTTGTTAACGGTTACGGTTTCCGTTAAAATATGATGACTTTATTTTAGATATAATCTCTTGTTTACGTTTCGTAGAGTTAGGCGGCTTGCTGATTTGTCGGTGCAGAGGCAGTACGATATGAGAAAAGTGTCAAATGTCAGCGTCAGCTGTCAGTCGATGCGATACCATTTTTTACTACGCCCCTACATTTAAATGAGTGCTTCCTGACTGGCGCGGGATGCGCGGTAGCGGGACGATGCGAAGGCGGTACTGCTTCGCTTCTGCGCATGATATTACTACTGCGCAAACGTAATACTGACAGTATTATATCAAGAGGGAATCTTTGCGACGTCAGTAAGTTTACGTCAAAGAAGAAAATGTCACATATCGATCTCGCCCCGCCAAGTCAGGAAGTCGCCTAAGGCGACTTCCTGACTTGGCGGGGAGGAAGTTGCCTTAGGCGGCTTCCTGATTTGTCGGTGCGAAGGCAGTACGATATGAGAAAAGTGTCAAATGTCAGTGTCAGCTGACAGTCGACTCGATACCATTTTTTGCTGCGCCCCTACATTTAAATAAAAAAATAAAAATAAAAATCATTTATTTCAGACTCATAGAATCCATATTTAAATGAGTGCTTCCTGACTGGCGCGGGATGCGCGGAAGCGGGACGATGCGAAGGCGGTACAGCTCCGCTTCTGCGCATGATATTTACTACTGCGCAAACGTAATACTGACAGTATTAAGTCAAGTGAGAATCTTTGCGACGTCAGTAAGTTTACGTCAAAGAAGAAAAATATGTCACATATCGATCCCGCCCCGCCAAGTCAGGAAGTCGCCTTACGATAAGGCGAAAAACGTATATATTTGATGTCGACTGTCCAAAAAAGTATGCATAAGGATTATATTCATTGTCAGAAGATATATATATGCTACAGTAAGCTTGCCCGTGACGTCGTCCGCGTATAACTCGTGTTTAGGGTTCCGTAGTAAACAAGGAACCCTTATAGTTTCGCCATGTCCGTCCGTCCGTCCGTCCGTCCGTCGGTCTGTCCCCTGTTTTTCTCAGTAACCGTTAGTACTAGAAAGCTGTAATTTGGCATGAGTATACATATCGATGACGCCGACAAAACGGTAGAATAAAATAAAAAAAAAAAAATTATGGTACCTCCCCTACATGTAAAGTTGTGGTGCAATTTTTTTTTCCAGACCCCATCGTGTGGGTATCGTTGGATAGCTCTTTCAAAAATATTATAAGGTTTTTATAAGCATTTTTTGAGTAAAGAATTGGTTGGCGTGATATTAAGCTTTGAAGTGATAATTTTTGTGTCCCCCCCCCCCCCCCCTACCAGCTAAACGGTGGCTACTTGGCATGTGAAAAAAATCACGGTAATAGTATATACGATGAATTTAAAAGGAAAATTATCACAGCTAAGTAGACATTACTAGTTAACGAGTAATAGTCGAACTTCAGAAATGTACTTTGCAAAAACAAACTTTCGTACAATTTCCATTGATACCATAGATAATGTTGTTAATTCTGACAAAAACATAGTAAACATAGTAAATATAATGTAACGGGTAGACGACTACGGAACCCTACCTTGCGCGTGGCCCGACACGCACTTTTGGCCGGTTTTTGTAAATTTTTGCCCTCCATCAAGGGATAATAATATCCGGGATAAGCAACTATCCTACGTATGTCCTAAACTATCCTGTTGTACGTATGTCCTTTCCGGAAACTCAAACTATATCCATGCCAAATTTGATCTAAATACGTTCAGTGGTTTAAGCATGAAGAGTTCAAAACATAATTTTTACTAAAAAAATATTAACCTACGTTCGTTGGCCAATTTAGACATTTAGGTCTCTGCTGCATTTTGGTCGCTAGCCCTTTTGTTCAAAATACTATTTGGAAGCATTAAAATATCCAACATTTTAATACAGGACAAAAATGCGCTGGAAACAATTTATACCTCCCCAGAGCCAAAAATTAAGTTCGAGTGTCCTTAACTTCCTGGACCCGCATTTATTTTCCTTGTGAGCACTCTCTTCATTAAATTATATTTTCTTCTAATTTGACTATAAAAGCATTAGTTTTTTCGTAAACAAACGCATTAGCAATGTTTTATGCCGCTTTTGATTTATTATATTATATTACTTTGCATAAACACAAAGTGAAGTAGAAAACCTGAATCAAGATACTTACCTGAAATAATAGAATTATTCTAATGAAGAGTTCAGAAAAGATACTTTATATTTTCTGAACTCTTCATCATTATCATAATCATTTTCCCATTTACTTGGAGTCTTTTTCTTCCATGCCTGTCTATTGCCCGTCATCTCATCACTCCCATCTTTCCTCTTCATATCGTCTATCACGCATCCACATTTTCCTTGGCCTATTCATTCCTAATAACCTTACATTTTCTAAACTCTTACCCTACATTAATACTGCTGACGGAAAAACTACTCGATGAGGTAGCCGATGCTTTACTTTGCCAATGTGACACTGACAGCTGAGTTTCGCAAGCTGCAACTTTCCCGCTCTGGAGCGGCAATGATAATAGTTTAACAGCGGGGCTAGCACAACTGCCGCTGCGACACAGGACGCGAGTAGAGAAAAATCTACCCTCCTCTTTCTAATTCGCACAGTTCGAGCGAAACAGGTATCGCTATGTCGCGCGAGATACGACTTGAGAGCAAGTTGTGCTAGCCTACCAGGTTCACTGAAATACGATGTTGTCTCGGGCAGTCAAATACTTAAACTACCAACAATATCGATTATTGTGGACTATAATTATGTCATTATTTTAGCTTATTGGATAATGTAAAATGGTCATATATTATAACGCTTATTCAATGAGCTACGCAACTACTTTGTTGTTTCTTTATTTTACTAAACGGTTAAAACTCACGTATTAATTGTCACTTCGGGCGACATGTTTCGAACTCTTCTGGAGTTCTTCCTCAGGATGAGTGCGTCTGCGACCCGCGCCGATTGCACACAACCCGATTGCCGATTGTGCGTGTGCAATCGGCGCGGGTCGCAGACGCACTCATCCTGAGGAAGAACTCCCGAAGAGTTCGAAACATGTCGCCCGAAGTGACAATTAATACGTGAGTTTTAACCGTTTAGTAAAATAAAGTTATAACATGTCTCACGAAAGTTTAAATTCAAGTACTTTGTTGTTTATCAACGTTTCGTTTACTTGCGTCGCAGTTTTGCTCGATCTTTCAGAGGATAAATAGTCAAGCTGGAAATACCTAGTGTACGTAAAATCATTCAGGACCATAAAAGTTCTCGTCATAATAAGACATATCAATTACCTAAAGCTAGGAAGACAATGAGAAGAAAAGATTATCCAATATAGGGATATGTTCGCCTGTATAATCTGTTGTGTCATGTTTATGTACAATAAAGTATTTATTACATACCTACAATAATCCAAAAGTCCTAAAAATATAGCGAGAGAAAACGATACCAGCGGTAGCTGAAATACGACACCGAAGTAAGAATAACCCGTTAACTGTGTTTCACGAATCCGCAGCTAACTGAATAGCGTGGTTTTATCGTTCGATTCTCGCGGGGGACAAATATTCGTATGCAAAACCACCACGGTTCGCCCCTAGTTTTTAACAAAAATCTAGTTCGCGGTTACGCTACAGTGTGTGTGTATACGTTCGTGTAGCGGCTACACGAACGTATCTACCATGCAGCACCGCAATGTTTATGTTTGTAAACTCGCACTCCCCTGTGAGAGAAGTTGAAAACTCGCATTTTAACTGGAGCAGCAGTGATTTTAACTATTTGACGTTTTTAGGCGAAATGAGAATATATATTCCTCGTTATGTTTATCCCCATCTCTCCTTCAAGCACCTTATCAACTGAATCTAACTACATTTGCGCTTCCTTCCCACATATCCGGCAACATTTTAATACCATCCACGTAGATCTAATCTAATGTCTTCATAAATAACGTAGCTTACCTTCATAAACGGAAGTCCGCATAATGTAGACGGCTTTCAGGCAAATCCCACGATTATTACAATCCACTCGGCAGTCAGATGTCAGGCGTAATGCAATACAAACACTGAGACATTTCACATGATGTTCCGACCACGATTGGCGTTAACCTAATTCATTCCATTATTTACCTACATTCATTCATCTCAATCCAAACGTAAATATTGGGAGGTCACTTCCCATTCGGGCCGCGTTAGTACACGCGCGGTCTTATGCGGCCACAGGTGAGAATGTCGCGTCCGGAGCGGACAGCGTTTCTCAGATTGTGTTTTTGTAATGCGGTTATGTGAGAGGGTTGATGTGTGGCTTCTGGGGCGGCGGCGCGAGCAACGTGGCGCGGCTTCGGGCGCGCGGGAGAGACTGGCCGGGGCGGGGGCGCCCAAAGCCTCCCGTAGACTGCGCGACGCCCGCCTACCGTACCGGGACGCCGATACAACATTAATACTTGTTTTGCTAAAAGCGATTTCGATTTGTCGGTCCCCGAATTGGGAAAGTTAGACGGATCTTGTCAGCGATAAAGGGTTAGCTAATCAATACCACATTTAACTCTTATCTAATAAAGCTCTCAGAAGTTGGACATGTGATCTCGAGTTGGGATCGGGACTTAGGCGAATTATGACACGGTCGGGTGGTTTGTGTTTAACGTTTAATCCCGATGCTGAGTTTAGTGAAGGCAAATATTGTGACAAAAGCCGAGTAGACACGGGCAAGTTTCAGAGGACAGGGCTCTGCAAACATTGGAGGGCCTCTAAGAGGCTCCCCGCTACCTCCGTTGTTGTGCCCCTAACTTTGTTCGGAGCGCAGTTTTGAGGCACTACGAGTTGATTTTAGTTTAGAGTGAACCAATCTTGGAATATATGTAGGCAATCACAATTCAGCTTTTATCTAATAAGTCCTCCAAGTTTTGATCTCCAGATTGTGGATAAAAGCTTATCTACCAGAAAAAAAATACTAAAATACATATTTATTTTTGAAAATTCATAAAAAATTTGAACAAGCCATCCAACAATGCAGTAAAGAATAAAAATGCATCCCCACCATACATGTAGGTACCCAAAAATACGATGAATTCCTTTTTTTAACCTTTTTGTTGGCTTGACTAATTTTTCACATACTTGTGTACATAATTTAATAAATATGTGGAAGCAAATCTTTTATAATAATAACTTAATTAGTTTTTTTTCTTTTATACTTACAATTACCAACGTTGTAAGTATTAATAAAATATAAACGTAAAAGTAGCAACCAATCTACTTAATCTACTCTATTGCTACGTTCCACGCCTAAATTATGAAAGCTAAATTGGGCGCCCCTAATAACAGCGCGCCCAGCTGATAATAAAACATTGACAAAACTACGTGCAATAAAGCTGACGTCAAACGTTTCTATGCGATGGACTGCTCAATGGCAGGGCATTTCATCAAAGTGAGTCTGACCCGATTCTTCGACCGCCATGCCGGCAACCGATATAATGCCGTAACCGCTGCCCGCTGCAGCTACCCGCATAAAATAAAATTGGATTTTTAAAGGAGTTCAGCGGATATTTTGAATTGGCTGGAAGAGGTGGGTTAAAATAAATGAGTTTCCAATATAACGAGTGCTGTTTCAAAATTCAATACGGGTTACTAAAATACATTTGAGTACGTTAGTTTGGTACATAAATAACTTTCAAATGCTACAAAGAAAAGCAGTATTTTTTCACTTTTAGGTATTTTATTAATACACATAAAGGTACTCTTACTTGCCCCAAAAAACTAAAATAGAACAGCTTCATGTATAAATTAGATAAATACTTACCTTATTTATTAAATACTTAATTGTTTTGGTTATGAAATCTGCAGTTTCCTTCAAGTAAGTATTTGTTTTCATAAAGAACTTCGTAGCACAACAGTCGATCAAAAGCTCTGGTTGATTCGAAGTGTCTTAAATTTGGAAACGTTATGAAATGAAATGAAAGCATATTAATTTGCATTAAGTGTGGTGTGGTTACCTACATAACGTTCAGTTGGATATCAAATTGTGATATTCCAGCATGCAAAAATTACGGCCTTATAAAATAATCACATTTAATTAAAATCAAATTATATTAATTACTTCAAAAAATAAATTGATAATGTAAGATCATTTTATTTTTTCAACTATAGCTAAAGTTTCAATTTTGGCAGTGCCCAGTTCTAAGTTTAGGATTGGTTTTCAAAGTTACTTAAACTTACATTTGGATTAGATCTTTAAAAAAATACATTCCGGTAGTCAAAAGGCCTGTTGTTATACCGTTAAACTAATGTTAATCTGATCAAATGCTTCACATAAACTGCCAACAGATTTATCAAGAATACCTCGAAAACAGAAACAATAAAGGGCTTGTATCAAGCCCGATAGAGTTCTTCTGAGCAGGGGCTGAGTGACCCCAATCGCTCCGCGTCAGCTCAATATGATGCGTCTAATAATGCGGTCGCAGCCGCCTCCTGCACGATTAAATTTTCAACATTACCTCACGCAAGCCACTATAAGTTCCTGTATGTAAACTGCATACTAAACTACTAATCCGAGGAACTTTAAAATAAAAAGGACAGCCATTGTGCTATTATCTACGTTTTATTCTTCTTTTAGGATAATTACGTCCACACCACATACATTTCCATAGTGTACCTACGCATGAGTGTGATCTATGTTATATAATTATATCTTGCTTAGTTACAAGGCGTCATAGTTAATTCACCGTTTGTGGTTTCGCGCCTCAGCCCAACAGTTGCGGTTAATTCATCTGTAACCATCATCATGTCAATTAGAAGCCAACCGCACCGACGCTCAGAGATCTGTAGATTGACCTCAAAACGCTGTCAGATCCAGAAATTAGACACACCTTATGTATCTATTATAACTAACGGCTTCGAGGAGACTATCAGTTAATGCGCCTGTGAAAGCACAATTTTGCGAAAGGTTCCGCCCAAAATAAACTGCCGAGCGTGGGTCTGCTTCTACAAAATCAAAGCCTCGCAACTTGTCAACTCGATTACCATAAACAAACGAGAAAGACGCTTCTATGTTTTAATGACACTAAGCCTTAGTGTTTTGAAGCTCAACGCCAACTTTACGGCAAAAGGGAAGCAATAAATGTTTGGTTAGCAGGGCGTGATTAACTTTATGTTTGCTTCCAACGACACCGGGCAGTCGGGAAGCGTCCGAGAATGGGTATTCATTGGAATAATAATTATGTTGACGTTGCGTCCGTAATAAACGCAGCCTATGTCCGAAATGCGTAGGTATATAGGAGTAGATTTCTGATTCAAGACCTCGCTTTTGACAAAGTAACCTTTGAACCATGGGAGCTACCAACAAATTGTCTACGCCACTTGACGTTTTGTTAGTGCTTTTACCAGTTTCGGACATAATTTTCCGGTTACTAACCTCAAAGTTCACAGATTCTCGACATTAATGTGAAGTTAACTTCTAAATAGCTAAATGTCCCCATTTAAAGCGTCGGGACTGCAGGACAAGCAGCCTATGTCCGAAATGCGTAGGTATATAGCAGTAGATTTCTGATTCAAGACCTCGCTTTTGACAAAGTAACCTTTGAACCATGGGTGCTACCAACAAATTGTCTACGCCACTTGACGTTTTGTTAGTGCTTTTACCAGTTTCGGACATAATTTTCCGGTTACTAACCTCAAAGTTCACAGATTCTCGACATTAATGTGAAGTTAACTTCTAAATAGCTAAATGTCCCCATTTAAAGCGTTTACTGGAATTCGTTGCGTCTTGAAAGAACCAGTGGATCTGAACTCGCCCGCAAGCCTGTCTGATTTGCATAAGCAGATAAGGGAGTTGGCGCTAATCCACTATTGTTTCAATTGCAAGACCATTCATTAGGACGGGCGGGACGCCGCTCGTTATGCTAATGTACCGCCAATTGTAAGCGTTGCTGACGGCCCTTGTAATAAGATGAATATCGAATATGCATATCTACATCGGTCACTAAGCTACGCCCGCTTATACCTATCTGAAATGAATGAAGTAACAAACTAATTATTATATCAAATGCAATCGTTCCTATCTATGTTTTAAGGGCATAAAATAAAGTTCAACAGGTTCTGTCAGGAGTCGGAAGAAACTGCTATCCATATCCTCTGCTGCTGCTATATACCTAGGGAGGCACATCATGCATCCACAGAAGAACAATAGATTGCCACCCAAAGAGTCTGGAAATTCCTGGAAGCAACGGGTATAAGGAAAGAACTTTAATAGCTGCCACAGTAGATTAAGGCTGCGTTTCCACCAGAGATGTGCGAGGATGCGTTTTCTTACATTTGACACCTCGCAACGCGCTTAGTGAGGTGTCAAATATATGAAAACACATGCACGCACATCTCTGATGGAAACGCAGCCTAATGACTGGTCGAGGCGGTATAGAAGGTCCACACAAACCAATAATGCTTTACTCTAAAAGCACTAAGTAATTTATTTTACTAAACGGTTAAAACTCACGTATTAATTGTCACTTCGGGCGACATGTTTCGAACTCATCGGGATTTCGAGAACTCCCGATGAGTTCGAAACATACAAAGAAAGTTATAACATGTCTCACGAAAGTTTAAATTCAAGCACTAAGTAATTTTCTATTATAAATATTCTATCCGGTAACTCGTAGGCTGACTTTGTAACCCACAAACGAAATCTTCAGGACTAGTTTGCAATGCAAATGCTAATTTGTATTCCATTGTTTCAATTCAAAGCTAATAGATTACTTTGAATTCGCGATCATAAATTTCGAGCGTCGGGACAGAAAAATGTTCGTCGAATAAAATACGCGACATTATCGGATGTTGATGCCGCAAGTAGAACAGGAGTGTGACAGCCAGTATGTTTTTATTATTTTGCGCAATAAAATTCGTTTAAAACTTGGAGATGGTTCAAAGCGTTCAGTAGGAGAGGCGTGCCAGCGAAATCTTAATCATTGTTAGCGTTATTGCTCGCCGAATCAGAATGTAGGTAGTTCGCTTTGTAATAGCTGTTGGAAGTTTTGGCGTATTTTAAAAGGCATGCTTATTACATTTCTACGGAGATAGCAGTTTCCGTACTATGGACTGTTAGTTCTGAAAATACGGTGCATTCAGATATGCGTTATTTGTTGAGCGGATAATTAATGGATTTGAAATATTTGAATGAACTGTTATTTGCTTTGTTAATAAGTGAAATTATGAAGCTTAAGCGCGTCGGAAAACACACGGATAAAACTTGAGACTTAAACAATATATACCTAACTCTAAATATGAGCATGATTTTCGCGAATATAATATAGCTCAGAAAATGTATGCTGCGCCAAAGGTAAGTCATTGTACATCCCATATTTTACGGGCGTAGAGGAAAAACCCGTAAATATATAGATAAAGCACGCTCTATAAGTGTTTTTCCCTGTAACCGAAAAGCACAAAAATTGGAAATGTTTGACCCATTTCTCCAGCCACCCACATATCATACACCGTGAATAATGCGTGCTAGCTTTACATAAAGAGATGCAACGCTTTGTGAGAACGCGAAATAAAACAAAATGCTTCAACCCGACAGTTTAACATCGTTGACTTTTATAAAAGCCTTTGTGAAACCTAATTATGCATTAATACTGCATTCTTTTGTGCATACTGGCATAAATTGTTGTGTTAAAATGTTGTGTTGATTTTTGCGTGTGGGGTGGCTTTTGGCGCCATTATCCGGTGGGATCATATTTTTTAAATTGAGGTTGTGAGGCATAAGTGGCGAGATATGACGCAGAGGTAAGCCTGGAGATATTTAAAAGCAAAAAAATAACTGAAACACTTACTTATGTTCTTTTAATGTGCGATATCTGTAGTGCACCGGTAAAAAGCACGCGAAAACCGAAAAGAAAAGATCACGCAAAAGGATTGTACTTATTAGGTATTTTACTTACCTTTCTAAATAAAATAGAGCTCACTTTTGAAATTTGAGTGAAAATAGTCTGTTGATATATAGCTTTTGAATATTACATAGTCCAAGGGTCATAGTTAGTCATAGGGTCCCAGAAATTCCTAATACAGTTGGTAAATACGACGAATAGTATATTATGTAAATAAAACGAGTGTAGAATATTTCACAAAACCTATTGATGCTACTTAAACTAGAGTGACCCGAAATTTTAGACCGCCAGTGTAGTTATACCACGTTTTTATACCAAAAAACTTAGATATGACCCCACCCCACCAAGAGACCCTGATAGACGGATACCTACTCGTTGTCTTCTACATTTTACCTACAACTAAACTCACAAAATTTAAAAATTCTTCAGATATTTTTATCGCAATTCATTTTCATATTTCCTTATGAGGAAGTTTTCAAAAAGATTTCTGCTACTTGAGTGAGTACTAGCTAAACTCTCGCAGTTATCGAACGATACGAACGACCCTCGCAATAAAAAATGTTTTCCAGAGGGAATATTGTATCACAAATACGAGTAACACGTTTCCAACCTCTTCGGATAAGTACCTGTTCTCCAGCTATGCACCCATCCGAAGTTCCTTATTTATTGCACAAACATTTCGTTAAGTTGCATCGCAGGCGCTAAACTTTGCGGGGAAGGTCAGACAATTCCTCCCCGATGAATACTTATAGACAACGTAATTCGGTAGGTAATACATCTTATCGGAAGGGAGGCTCGCCCGGTGTACCCGTGAGCGTAAATCTTGCCTTTACGGCCTCACCTGTCGATGGAATAATTTACTGCTGGCTTAAAACTTCCCACCCAAAAGGAAATCCCAAACACTTCTCAAGAAATAACTGAATAAGAAATTTTCGATTGTGCTACGACACCCCTTACTTGACAGGGAGGAAATTCAAACTTAAACCTTTTCTATTGATAAAATCGAAATACCGTAGACAGGTGCGGGGAAGGTTTTGGAGGCGAAAAAGTGTAGCTCGGTCGCTCGCTTTTAGATAGTGAGTCTTTAAGTTCGAATTAATGGGTAAGTGGGTAAAGTTGAGCCGGTATTAACAAAGTCAACTCACACTTGAGACTCGCGGCGTCGCTAAGCGTTGCAGGTAAACTCAAATATGGAACTCGAGAATTCTTATCCCTGCCGAGATTTAAAACTTCTAAGACGATTATTATTAGGTATACCTCTATGGTATGCTGAAATATCTATTATTTGAAAAGTTTTTCTCCTTTTTGTTCTAAAAATACACTATAGAGAATATATGTATTATTTTTCCGAACATAATAGGTAATCTAAACCAGAATCTAATTTATAATTAGATAAAATAATACTTAGCTTTAATATTATTTTAGTTATTGTTGTATTCGTGTATATATTTTCTTATTAATAAAAGATAAAATGAAATTATACATACAAGTGCATTTTCTTAGAAAACGGATTTTATAAACAATAAGAAACGAAGAGCATTGAAAATATTTGAAAAGACTTTTTGTATTTTCCGTTCTTAAATCCTTGAAAGAATCCGTAAATCCTTGAAAAGTAAAGAATTAGCGGTGCATAAGTACAAAAAGAGCATTCTCAATACCAGGCGGTAAGTGATTTGCAAGTTAAATGTGATATTGGATGCAGCGTCGCGCGAATACCGGTGTATACTTTTATTTTTTGCCGCGTGTGAATATTGTGTAGGCGAAAATATCCACTGTCATAATTTCAAAGAATGCTCCAGCGTATTGCGAGCTGTGAATGACTTTTGAAATATATTTCCCGAAACCAGCTGGTTTTAGAATGCGTGTGATTTTATTAAATTTTGTATTGCAGCGGGTGCAACAAAATAAAACGTGATTTAGTTACCTACCTACACAGTACAACTTTCCATGCCTTTTCTTCAACATGAATATTAATAACTAATTTAACTTACCAATGTTTGAATTTTAGACTTAGGTAACTTCCTGATTTGTCGGTGCGGAGGCGGTACGATATGAGAAAACTGTCAAATGTCAGTGTTAACTGTCAGTCAACTCAGTACTACTTTTTACTGCGCCCTTACATTTAAATGAGTGCTTCCTGATTGGCGCGGGATGCGCGGAAGCGGGACGATGCGAAGTCAGTACTGGTCCGCTTCTGCGCATAATATTACTACTACGCAAATGTAATACTGACAGTATTCCGTCAAGTGGGAATCTTTGCGACGTCAGTATGTTTACGTCAAAGAAGAAAATGTCACATATCGATCCCGCCCCGCCAAGTCAGGAAGTCACCTAAGCCTTCAAGTGTAGTAAAAAGTTTTTCCACAGGTCAGGTGAAATCAAAATTGTATCTATATAATAATACGCCATTCAGTAGAGGTTCCACGCCAAGGGCTAAGTTGCAAAAGGTGGTGTAGAAGATTTTTTCGTTTTCAAATTGTACATATAAATGCTACTGATTATAATCAAAACTAGAAGCACGAGATAACTCGGGACAACTTTTGGCAGCTAATTTACATGTTTTTTTCGGTTTATCGATATGTTCTATACGAAGCATCCTAGCATAAAACATTGAACAAAGCACAAAAAATTAAATTTTGCATCTAATGTGTACAGTCAGCGTCAGGCCTAATAGTTCGGTAGTCGGTACACCATAGTCACCAATGTCACTATACAAAATATATGGTGTACTGAACTATTTGGCGAATTTGGCTGAACCATACTATATTAATGACGCTGACTGTAAAACATGAAAAACAGGTTAAGTAACTGCCAAAAGTTGTTGAGAGATATCTCGTGCTACCATTTTTGATAAATAGTCAGTAGCATTGAAAGCGTTGCGTTGATACACAATTAAAAAAAAGAAATCTTCTGGGCATTTTCACTTTAAAGTGTACCCCCTACTTTTTTCGGATCTCAGTGATTTTGGGTATTCTGATTCAGAATCACGAGTACTGTCCATTTCCGCGAAGAAAAAAAGTGACCCGCCAAAAAAAGTCAGTTTTGTGACACTTTTTTCATACAGTTTATATGGCTCGTCGCAGAACTGACACAGAAAATTTGTATGGAAAATCAAGAACAACTTTTTTCTTCATCTGAATCAATAGCACTCGTGATTCTGAGTCAGAATACCCAAAATCACCGAGATCCGAAAAAAAGGTAGGGGTACACTTTAAAGTGAAAATGCCCTTCTACAGCACCTTTAGCAAGAGCACAACATTATACTGACTGGCGTATAAATAGAAAACATTACGAGTCATAAAAATCTTACTAGTTACCTATACAGTGTGTAATTAAAACGCGAGTAAATTTTTAAAATGCGGATTTCATATATTTAGCCCTACAAGTATATTTAGATAACTTATGTTTAAAATTACAATCAACAAGTACACATACAAAATAAAACAATTTTATTTAGTTTAAATATACACAGATTTTTGTTTTGTTATTAATTAGTTCCTACACTTTTCGTTTCTGTGAATAAAGTAATTTGATATGAAAGATACAAGAACATGGAATAGCACTTTTTAGTAAAGTATTTATATTTGATTAGCGTTGGCAATTTTGGGATACTGACAACTGAGTATTGACAGTTTTATTCTATTCTATTTCCCGTTCGGCCGAGAAGCACATTTTGTGTATTACTTTTTAAGTAGGTACCTACCTAAAATAAACCATCTACAAATAAAAATGGCCAGCACATAATAATCCATTTTATTCAGTTAACAAGTTAATAATATTAGTTTGTATCTTGCATTTCCCATTCGTTGTAGTTATTTAAAATAAAAGGCTAGGCTAGCCATAATTCAAATGTACCTAGTCCTGAAAAAATTATCAAGCAGAGAGACGGTATTAGTTTTTAATACTGTTAATATTAAGTGTATTGCCTTTTTCCGAAACATAACATAAATCTGCTTCAATTCAGTGAAATTGGCAAGAATCACGCCCAAGAAAGAAAAATAGTCAGTTCGGTACGCGTGTCGGCTTAGTAGATTATCTTGGCTTGGGCCAGGCCTCGAGGTCAATTGGGCTTATCATCTTGCATTCCAATAAGATATCTTCGTTCTCATTCTGTCACGTTAACTCGAAGCTCGCGTGGAAGTGAGCGCACGTAACAGATTGATGTGATATAACTATGTGAAATTTAAAACTAGATTGACCTCTAGTAATGTAGGCAGCGGTCCAACTGGCACACCCTGAACAGAACCGGCGGACTATTCATTAGAACAAAGGATTTTGCCGTTGTGATGTGCAGTTTTAGTTAGTGATTTAGTGACACTCGTTCATAACTGAATAGGTACTTCCAGCACTATTGTATATTAAACCAAAACTTAAAAATAGTTGCCTGGTTGCCTGAACCATGTTTCATTACAGAGCTTCAAATACTTGTTTTTTAGCCCTAGTTTTTACGCAAGAAACTGCCATCTGATCATCATCTTCCAAAACTAAGGAATATCTAGATCTTATTGGGGTTAGGCTTGTCAAACGAGCGGGCAACTTGACTGATAGAAGTTCTCAAGCCGCCAGAAAGCCTCTAACTTGGCTTGACGACTGCTGTCATAAATGGCTTCAACCGGGATCAACGGCTTAGAGTGCCTTCTAAAGCACGATCACCCATCCAGAGCTGACTCCGGCCGACGTTGCTTAATCTCGCATTTCTCACGCGGTACGTAGGCGCCGCTGGGCCACGAACGCTTTAATTAAATACATTCTTATTTAATTAAAGCCAGCGTGAATAAATAAGGAACTAATAACGTAGGCAAACTAAATGCTAGAAAATTGTAAGTGACGCAGAATGTTAACCTTTATTCATGGAGTAATAAACACAGAACGCACCTTTTTATAACTCTATAAGCTTTTACGCACGTAACAGCAATAATTATAAAGATAACAATTTATATGGCACTAAATCTGGTATTACTAAAAACTTACTACTACTACTACGTTTTCAGACACCTTCGTGATTTACACGAAGTTTATGTTCAATCTCTTATTGAAAATAAGTTGGCGTGTAAGCTTCACTCCCGAGCATTGGTCTTCAAAGGGTTAATCACTGCTTTTAATTATGAAATGAGCAATAAAACTAAGCTTAATAAAGGAACACTGAATCAACACACTTTAGATATAAGCCGGTGTATACACGCACTTATAACCTGGTAGCGCACGCAACGCTCGCATGTGTAAACACATTTTTACACGTCCGCATTGAGATAATGTAATTATGCGGGTGTCATTCCTCTTTTAATACTAAATGGTGAAGAAATTACGACTGCTGTACGAGTAACTTAATGTTATTCACTCACTTTGTTTCATTCTTACCGTCGGTACCCATAAAATCAGTACTGGCTTTGTAGCAAAATCTATTCGTGGAAAATGATGTGCATCTTTAAAAATTAAATTGATATTTTCTAGATAAGAATATGTATCATCGTACTTTATATAATAATGACCAAATAGACTTAATTTATCTCAGTAATTGAAATCAGATGACCTCATAAAGACAGGGGTCTAGATATTTTTCTTAAAGAAAAGGGGTTTCAAACATTACAAATATTATTTATTGCTCACCAAAAATTACAAATGTAAATAAGATTGACATTAAATATGTACAGTCGACGCCATAGATACCTAGCTATCTATGGGTCGACCAACCAATAAATTAAGATTTTCCAAAACGCAATCCCTCTTCAGCTTTAACGAGCAAAGTCGCGGGGCGCGCTCAGGCTAGAAATATAAATGGAAATAACAAGGACCTGAGCAGAACATCTGTGACACTTTAATTTGTTTGTAGCCATTGTTATGCGAAATTAATATTCCAATTTATTCCATTTCTGTATCTAGGAGGAAAATCAATATTTGATGGGATCTTTATCGCGCAGTCTTAAGCGCTGCGCATATTTGTAAAGACAATTGAAACTTCGCTCGTGTATTTTATTTCCGATAATTTTATCGGAATTTGATTTATTAATTCCATTCATTAAATTTGTTTACCGACGCGTTTAAAATTGTGGTGTTTTTTGCTATATCAGCAAATCAGCATGTAGTTTATGGATTACAAAGTTTCTAAAGCATGTAGTGGTAGCGGTACAGGCCCAATTTCAATGAAAAACCGCAAATCGATGTACAGTTTAGCCGTTTGGCACACGCATACTAGAGGTCAAAACAAATATTTTTAGAATCTCTTCAAAAAGCCCTTTCATATGATACTACACACGATAGGTTTCCGCAATTATTTTTTTTCCATACAAAAATAAAAAGAATATCTCGGCACTCCCCCCTAAGGGAAATTTTTTTAGGAACTGCGGGTCAAAATTTTTGGTTTGACATTTTATGATAAATATGTACCGTATCTGCTCTGCACTAAAGTTCCATAACTCACGTAAAATAGGTATTGAAGTAGAACCGTGTCACTTAGTAATATTGAAAAATAAAAAAAATATACTTAATGAAAATCATTTCAAAATTGCTTTTTTGAGGTTAGATATGAGGATATAACGTATCATTTTTGGTATATTGAACAAAATAAAAATCAGCCATATCGTGTTTGGAGGACTTCAAACTTGGTATGTTTCGAAAATTATTTTTGATTTAATTAAAAAAAAATGGCTGAAATGTAATGATGTGGTATATTTTTAGAATCGCCTCAAAAAGCCCTTTCATATGATACCACACACGATAGGTTTCTAAAAAATTTTTATTTTTTCATACAAAAAAATAGTAGTTTATGCAACTGGTACATAATGAGGGGCATTAAAACACGAGTGTGTTCGGCTCGTTTCATAAAACGAGCCGAAGGCGAGTTTCATAATAAGGTCACACGAGTGTTTTAATGCCTAATTATGTACAGTTGCATACATTACTTTATCTACACACATATTATAACTACTCTAAGATGGGTTCAGAAACCGTAGTAAATAAATACAATAATTATGTTAATACAACCTTTTTTGCACGGTTGCGGAAATATCGAAATCAGAACTGGCAACCGATACCTGAATGTTATTTTAAAAAGTAAAGAGTCCCTATTCTGATGTGATCATGTCGTTCTAGCTCAAATTTCGTGCGATATATACTAAAAAAACATCGAGCTGACATTTCGCATCGACTGAATTAGAATTTTCAGTGATACTAGAATAGGGACATGTCAACTTTGACATTTAAATTTTGACAGTTTTGTTTGACGTTTAATATTTTAACATCATATATGAGATTAAAATTAAAAATTATATTACTGCTGTAGCCTTAGCCACAGATAAGAAAATTGCCATAAATTCATTGAATGTTGAAATGAGAGTCATTTTCTACGGTTTCCGAACGCATATTAGAGGATTTATGATATGTGTGTAGATAAAGAATGTCTCGGCACCATAAGGGAATTTTTTTTAGGAACTGCGGATCAAAAATTTTGTTTTGACCTCTAGTATGCGTGTGCCAAACGGCTAAACTGTACATCGATTTGCGGTTTTTTTAATCGTACGGCGTACACTAATGGCTTTAAACATTCGTGAGACAGGTTCAATATTTTGTCATTACGGGCGACATATTTCGAACCCTTCGGAAGTTCTTTAGAGTAAGAAATCGTAAGGTGCTACGCGAGTTTAACTATTTTTGGTAGAGCAATAATAAGCATAACTTTTATGTAGGTGTACATGTTACATGGAATATTACATAATCATTTGCGAAGGGGTGATTGCGTAATGTTTTCGAGCGTGCGTTAGCTAAAAGACTACAGAAGACCCCCCAAGTTGAAAAGAACTTGAGCTTCGATTCAATGACTAGAGTCTTAAAAATTGAGTCGACTCTTAGAAATGAAGACTCGAAGGACTTAGTCTTTACCAACACTAGTTCATAGCCTGTAACTGCACAGAGAGTCTACCCCGAAATGACAACGTCATCCTACTGGAAACTAACTGAACCACGTCGTACATTTACCTTAACCCCTGAAAGATTCATATAGTGATTTGAAATTAGGATTCAAAATAAAACAGCAACCAAAATAGCGTGTGTTACATTTTTTTTACTGAAAACTTGTTAAAAGTCCGTTTTAAAATTACCTCAAAATACACTCCAACCGAAACTCGCGCACAAGCCACCTCAATTATTTATGCCACATATGAAGCACGTAACACTATTTTAAGTAGAACAAATTGTTTTACCTAAAGGCGAAATCGCGTGCCATCGCCAATTTACACGAAACATATCAGAAAATACATGCTGATGCGTTATAAAAATATGCTAGACCCAATGTTTTTATTCCGTATGCAAATTGGTTTACTAAATCGAGGGTTGACTGCGTGTTATGCTTATTAAAAGCATAATTATAATAGAGACAAGTTTAACTGCTATATATTTTATAGCCTTTATAGTGTGCCACTGCTGGCAAAGGCCTCGCCTATATAAAAAATCATTATTTAACACTGTTGAAACGCTTATAAAATCTTGTAATCATTAAACTGTCAATGTCTCATTTATAATGGGATCAAATTGGAAATTTCTAAAGCTTATTTTTAAACCGACGCCACGTGATAATTTTTTTTTCGAAGTTTTAAATCTTTACTACAAATAAGCACACATATGTGTCATGCTACGTGCAACTTCTGCTACAAGGGGGGAAACTGCTGGCTGTGCACTACGCTGTAGCGTAGTTCACGTGGAGTTTGTGGGCATCGGATGGGTTAAGGCGCCTGTAGAGGCAAAGCCTTCTCCATACAAACTCTGTGCAAGTTTTATTCGTTGGTTTTGGCACTCCCGCATATAGTTTTTTTTTGCTTGTTAATGTTGGATATACGAAGAAAGTCAAGAAAAAAAATTCAAAATTTCAAAAAAATTATAATTAAAAAAATACAAAAAATTCTTGAGGTTCTGGCTAACGGAAAAATAAGCATACTGACCAAAAATCATAAGTGTAATGCAAACACAAGCAAAGAAAAACTTGCACAAAGTTGGTATGGAGAGTGCTTGCCTCTACAGGCGCCTTAAGGAGTTTGTTTTGATGCAGTGACACACAGTTCCAAGCGTAAGCTACTTTAACCGCTTACCATCAGGCGCGCCGTACGTTTGTTTTCCACAGTTGTAGTATAATAAATCTTTGAACACACAAAAATTGTAATAGAAATCAATTTGAGACATTCCATCTTCACTTCTCAAGCCACGATAAACGCTAAAGACACCCAATAAAAACCATATTTCCTTACAATATCTGCGTCACAAAGTCGAGACTGATGAGGGGCGTAGCTGGGCCATTTATTAAATGAACTATCTTTTCTCAAGAATGCCAAGATGGAATGAGGTCACCACAGTGTAGGAAACTCACTGAATATTAAAAGGGACGTGTAAGTGATGACAAGAGCTTAGCGCTCGGTGACTGTATTAACTTATGTTTGCAGTTAATTATTAGAATGCTGAGTTTGATTAGGCTTTTTAATGTTTTAAATATTTACTTGTAAATATTTGAGCCAATTCTGTGACAAGTTTACATACTCTCGTAACTATAAATAATTACGAGCAATAATGCACGCGACTTTAAATTTTGGAGGTCGTAGGTTCAAATCCGGCTCGTACCACTGGGTTTAAAAAACCTACATACGATTATTTCGGTGGCCTATTTTTTACCTTAACTTATTGCCGCGGCCGGGAAGGACGCCGTTGCAGTCTGAGTATTTGTACTCGCTTGCCTACGCAGTCGCTAGCGAGTACGGTAATACAAACATGGCAAAGTC
Organism: Cenopis cana; assembly: GCA_951800055.1. NCBI lineage: Eukaryota > Metazoa > Arthropoda > Insecta > Lepidoptera > Tortricidae > Cenopis > Cenopis cana. The sequence continues at coordinate 5,836,341 of OX637486.1, read as the reverse complement.
ATGGTAAGTACGACTATGACTGGTCGACTGACTGGGCGTGCTGGACAAGCCGGCACGAGTATTCGACATCTGACCGCCGCCTAGTACGGACAAGTAAAACTTCTTTGCCGCCAGGCTAGATGCTGGCCAAGAGCAATCCCATCGTTAATAAAAAAATCGGACCTGCGAACTGCTGTCAGTACCTACGGGTGTTAAGAGACATCGACCGCGCCCGTTTTGAAGATCTAGACGCCAAATGCCTAAAACTCGGCCTAATCCCTCCCATCACGGACATGAAAAAGAGTATTGAGATAGTTTTGTCTCGTTTGTAATATAGAATAACCCCAGTATGATATTAAACGAATTTAGAAGTAAATAAAAGCTTTAAATGGGGCGGGTTTATCTGCAGCTTAAGGTTTAAGACTGCACCGAGCAAATTTCTGAATAATTTCGATGGTTGGATCACTTGCTGTATTATTATTACTAAAGCTTGAATTCTGTAATTCCTATATATGATATTTAAGGATACACTCTACACGTCATGTGTTTCAGAAATACAATTACTTATAGTTTTCTTCATAAAAATTCAATCCAAAGTTAGCTCTACTAAAGGAAATAAACGCAAACTACAACGTTAATACTTTATGAAAGGTCTTCAATTTTTGAATAGTAACAAAACTACATGTTATCTAGGTCGTATGTGTTTAACATTTGCAAAATGTGGAGATTTTTTTAACAATGCAAAGGAAATTCCGAAAATTTGACCGGCCGCCGTAGTTTTCTTGCCGGCAGATGGGCTCCGGCCCTCAATGGGAGCAGACGTATGCTGCTTTTCTCAGTTTGACATCTCATAAAAACACGCTTTTTGACAGCTTGCTCGTATACAAATACAAAATGTATACCACACACAAAGATTGCATTAATTGAAGTAGGGTAAATAAATGTTGACGTGTGGCTATTGAAGATTCTTTTAACATGGAATTTTTAGTATTAGCCATTCGTTATAAAATGAAAATGCAATCTTTGGTCCCCAATATATACTAATGCAACTAAATTATAATGATTTCCTTTACGAAAAGGCATTTTAAACGTAAAAAGGTTACCGATGTATTTCAGTTCAAAGTAATTTACTTTTTATAAATTGGCCACCCAGAACGGAACGTTATGACATTTATGTCACTCATCATATTTCAAATTAAAATTTGTAATCAAATTGTATTTTTATATTTCAATAATTTAACGAATCTAATGTTATATTTTATGTGTATATGTACGGCGCTTTCACGTCAAACAATGATTACCTAAATATATCGCAGAATCTGCATAAACAAAACATATCCCAGAATTTGTACAAAGAGGCACAATTATTATGGTGCTTTGAACAAGAAGTTTATAAAATATCAGCGTTATACCAAGAAACAGATCTAGAGTGCTCTCTTGCAGCGGGAGCAGAAGAAAGAATATCGGAGTTTCTTCGCCAGTTTGAGTGATGTGGATTTAAATTGTGTAGTGTCTAAGCCGCCTGGTCATAATACAATTATACCTAGAATTAAAATAATAAACCTATGTTTCATTTATAAATAATAAACCAAGTAGTTGTTGGGGATGTGGTGACAATGACGATGTCTAACAAACAAATATGCAGTAATTACTTATAATATTAAACTGTGCTAGTTTCTATCTAAAGCTTTCATGCGTTGGAAGTCCCGTTGCTTTGATTTTGTACAAGTAAGTACTTATGTCGCATCGCAATAATTGTCTCGACGTTATAGTAAACGAATAGGAAATAATAATTATTGCTATTTCTTATTGATGAAAATAGACGCAATGTTAACCATTATTGAACCTTATGTCGTTGCAATAAGGTTCACGGATGTTCAGTTAAGTGTCATCGACGGCACGACTGTATAAAAGTTAATGTGTCAGAGCTGATACAGTAGTGGTCCGGCCAAGTTCCACAATTGCAGAATGTTACAATGACTTTCTTGATGATATTTGTTATATCATTAGGTTTTATAGTGCTTGTCATTCACGATAACGACGATGCGCAGGGAATGTCATACTATTCTATGCGCAATTCTGCGGATTGGGTTACGACGGGAGGTCGTGAATAACAAGAACTACCTATAAGGTTAGGTACTGGTTCCTCAAATACAAAGTTGATTCACAATATTGCTGCAGTTATCCCGTGCCGTATAAATAGTTTCAGTAGTTATTATATATATTGTAATAAAACTACCGCTTCTTCTCTTAAAACTTGCATTAAATCAGTGTCTATTTTAGAGTTAACCAACTGATAAACAGAAAATAACCAATTTATGAAAAGTTTTGCTTAAAATAACCTATTTAAGGTACAACATATACTCGTATCATGAAAATCACCAAGTAAACTCTCAAAATAAGTACCTAAGTCATAAACATAAAACAGTCATAACATGCACGAACCGATTAGGAAAAGTCTTTCTCTGTTTTAAGTTGTATAAAAATGAGTCTGTGAGGAAAGGGCAAAACAAAATACATTTTACAAACAGGGGTTTGACAAGTTTTATTTTATAAACAAGGAACTGAGTATTTTACTACCACAAATTCCAAATTCAAGACATTTTCATATACAACTAATACTTGAGTTTTGGTTACAGATCAGAACTTGACGATTTTCGTTACACTTCTCTTATGCACCAAGAAACCTTTAAATATTCAAAATCTATATTGTCATAAGTTGGCACAAACATGGGTCAATGACCCGACCCAGCAAACGAGGTAGTGTGCGTGAATAATGCATGTGTGGGTTAATTGGGTAAAATATTAAAAAAATTGAAATTTGACAGGCGCTGAGAATTTACCCCGCACGATAGGCCCTTAAAGCACGTTTAAACAAACTTCTCCCAAGAGTACTTATCAGGAGCTAGTTATAGTGTAACCCATTTCTGCAGCATCTTGACCCGGTTTTGATGATACCTATTTTTAAAAGCATCCCCTAATTAATAGCCAACTAACCGCTACATTACACAAATAGGTTATTAACATTAATCTTTTGTGAGCAACAAAAAGTAATTACAAGAAATGACAATGACGTCTCACGAAACTACAAAAATATAGGATTTGATTCAGTAAAGAGATGAGAATTAAATGTTTAGTAGTCTTTTATAAAACGTGAAAGCCCGAAAGCAAAAAGTACTCTTTTACGCTTAATACTGAAATTTCGTGAAGGCATATGTTTTCTCGCAAAAATACGGATTTCGCTTCTGACAAGGTAGGCGGGTGATTCTCATTCCAAAATTTAACATATTCTTAATTTGTCCTGCACACCGGGCCCGGATTGTTAGCGACTTTTGAGTGATTATTTTTGACTAACTATTTTAACAGTATACATTAAACTGAAGTCAATTACCTATAAGTTTAAGTTGGACTCTGATTTCCTTAACTTTTACTTAACATTTGGGCCGAAGTGGAACATCATTTAGCAAACATTTAACATCAAGGCGCAGACATTGTTTGAAAACTTGTCAAGAGGTTTTCAATGTAGTGCAGAAAAATGAGCAAGTTTTATTCTCCTTATAATTTCTTTTATCAGTAACGTTTGTATTATTTGTTCCATAGTTCTAAATGAAAGAGAGAACTATAAACTATTGTTGAGCGGGAAAGACAAACGTAACAAATTTCTTACATAACGTATTTATTTACCTAACGAAGTGTCTAAATACAGTTGAAAAACATTGAAAACGTAAGTACAAACAATAAATTGAGAAATCGTGACCCAAATGATGATGAACATATTGAACATTGATAAAAAAGAGAGAATAAAACGATATGAAATAGGTAAATCTAGCTTCTTCATTCAAGTTTAATAAACATAATATATATATAACAATTCAACAGGACCACAGATTTTTCAGTTTCAGTTTAAAAGGGCTGAATAAACGCCTGGATAGCAATAAGTCTCCATCAAGTCACGTAATAGCATCGGATGTCGCCGCGGCCGCATCTACCGGCATTAGAAGAAATCATAATTAATCGTCTTTCCCCGCCCTCTCCACTTAATAGAGAGCTTTCTCGTTCTACCGGTTTCCATGTTTTGCCCGAGACGTAATAAATTAATCTCCATTCCTAGTTTCCTGAAAGAAAAAGAAACAAAGAGAACTTTAGCGGTGCCTTTCCAGGTTCGTGCGTTAACTCGCTAACTCCAGGACGGTTAAGCAGGTAAAGTGTTGTTTGTTTATTTTGAGCCCCGTTGTGGCGTATTGCAGTACCTACCTTGTTAAGAGGCCAGGCTAAGAATATTGGTTAAGAAGTAACCTCAAATTATATACAGTGTGTATTTTTGATATTACCTCAAACTGTAACCAAACGTTAATTTTAGTGCTATGAACCAACGCTGAAACAAATTGTTGATGTAGTGTCAACTACTAGAGCGTAATAAATTTTTGAAATTTTTTCGAGCAGAAATGTATTGCGTACACTTACTTGACAGTCTTGACACATGACAGAAGCGTGTTCAGCATTGTTGTTTACTTCTTAATAAAAATAAGATACATTGCGTGCTGAATTATTTTATAAGGAAATAATTATATAGTACAATTTTAATAATTTATAGAAAAACATATTCATTAGGGCCTATACTGAGACCTTGTAAAGTTTGAAGTAGTATCATAAATACACGCGGTATTTAGTTTAGGTTATTAGTTATAGTCTGTTGGAGCAATTTGGCATTTTCGCCGATCTGTCAGTAGGTACTTTAAGCATGACACTGACATTATGCTGTTAATTCCATTGGATGTTTTACTTTAAGAGGAGGGGTAGGGCAAGCTCTCTCCATACAAACTTTGTGCAGGATTTGCTTCGTTTGTGTTTGCATTAAAGTTATGATTTTTGGTCAGTATGCTTATTTTTCTGATAGCTATTTCGTGATGTAATTTTTTTTTTTTTTTTTTTTGTTTTTTTTTGAAATATTTGAAAATTTTCACATCACGATCTTCGCATATCTAATATTTACAACCAAAAAAATATTATATTTGTTAGTGCCAAAACCGACGAATAAAACGTGCACAAAGTTTGTATGGGGGGGCCTTGCCCTACCCCTGCGCCTTGACACTAATCTATCTAAAAATCGTATCTTTGTAATAGAAAATCTATCATATTAGCGTTAAGGGGCTCCTAGCTCCCAATGACCCGAACGATAAGTAACGCTCCGTTTTCTCGTATTTTTTATGGCTCTTCGTATTTAATTAACAACAACGAGGTTTGTAAAATTCATTTATGTTGTGTTGTTGTTTTGTAGAATAAAATTGGCGATATAATATTTAAGTCGACAATTTTATTTCACCGTTCTGTTTCTATAGCTTTCTGACACGAAGTCGGAAAATAAATAATGTGTACGCTTATTTTCAGCTTTTGTGATCTAGACGGTAATATCAGACCTGGTAATTCGACGTATGATGTTTCCTATTCCCTTATTTACTCATTTGTTTTTATCCTAAAAGCGACATTGACTCATGTTGCATAAAGTTCACTTTTAGAGACACCTTTAAAAAGAAATGAGAGATTATAAAAGTTAGTAGACGAATTTAGAAAGATTGTCTTCTGACAGGGCGTAATTGAATGATTAAAAATGTACCGAGGTAAGATAAACAGGGCTTGTGTTTCGTTTAAGCTACGAAAATAAATACCTAAGCAGTATTACTGGTTATTTTACTCAGTTTTTTTACCAATATAATTAACTTACATTATTATATTCACAAGGGATTCCATTCCCTTAGGCGACTTCCTGATTTGTCGGTGCGGAGGCGGTACGATATGAGAAAACTGTCGAATGTCAGTGTCAACTGTCAGTCGACTCAGTACCGCTTTTTACTGCGCCCCTACATTTAAATGTGTGCTTCCTGACTGGCGCGGGATGCGCGGTAGCGGGGAGATGCGAAGGCAGTACTGTAGGGCTAGCACATAATGGCCTCGAGAGTATCTCGGCTTTTCTCGAGCTATGCGTCTTTTTTTTGATAGGTGCTGTTTGCAAGTGACGGATAGCTTGAGATAAGCCGACGAACTGACGTTGCAATCATGTGCTAGCCATACTGGTCCGCTTCTGCGCATGATATTACTACTGCGCAAACGTAATACTGACAGTATTTCGTCAAGTGAGAATCGTTGCGACGTCAGTAAGTTTACGTCAAAGAAGAAAATGTCACATATCGATCCCGCCCCGCCAATTCAGGAAGTCGCCTTATTCTGGCAGAGAAATAAAAATTATAAAATAGCAAATACATTTGCAATTTCAATCAATTCATGCGATTTCAATCTCACTAAGGTAAAAGTACCAGGTGCTCGACGATACACTAGTACTTTTAACTTAATCACTCAATGGACGCTTTTATACTTTACCGTGGACGTCCACGGCACGGAAAAAACTCTATGGTTTCATTCATAAATAGACCATTAGGATCGTCCTATTTGGCGGGCGACTACGCGATGATCGCGCAATCGCGCGACTTTAACTTAAAATATTTACTAGTAAAAGTCGAGAATTCGCGCGATAATCGCGTAGTCGCGTTTGTTTCAGGACGATCCCTTTAGGACACCTATTCGAGTTCAATATATTCGCGAATTTCACTCGCGGGATCATCGCGTTGTATTAGGACGATTCTTTAGACTTTAGACTAATTATGAATGAAACTATAGAGTTTCACCGTGCCGTAGACGTCTACGGTAAAGTATAAGCGATCAATATTTTTAAAGATTTTAATAAAATATACGATTAACGATTCTAATAAAGGACCTATAAGGTTGGTTTTTCTAGATCAAGTTTTGAATTTCGCTACCAATAAACTACTGAGGGACTAAGATGATCGCTTGTCGGAAATATAGCATTCGTCCCTTACTGGTTAAGTATGTAAGTGCGAGAAGGTCGAATGACATGTGCCCGGCATACACTGAGCGAAAAAAAATACTAATTATTAGTAAGTTTTAGTGAATCCTAGGACAAGGAGATTATATACTAACGGTTTTTTTTAGTAGCCTATTTAGTGTCCCACTGCTGGGCAAAGGCCTTCCCTCTTTTTCGTCACGCGGTTACAAAACAATTTTTGATAATAGTAGTTATTTACTAATACCAAAAAAATTGTCCTTGTAACTACTAATTACTAGTAAACTGTTTTGTAACCGTTAGTATATAATCTCCTTGTCTTGGAATTCACTAAAACTTACTAATAATTAGTATTTTTTCGCTCAGTGTATAAGCGATCATCTTTAGCGCCTATGATGGTACCCCAGCGCGGTATCGCGTTACCCCGGCACCACACTTCGCTTTGCGTGTTCGCGTTACGTATTTTTTTTTTCCTAAAAAGTAATGGTACATTTATTTCCTCCATCCCTTTTGCGATATTAAAGAAAGAGATGCAACGCGCATATTTGCACAATTAGGGCGAATTAGAATAGCGCCGTGTTCTTCGTTCCCGAGGATGTTGTAAGTTTTTTTGTTTGTTTTTATTTTGGCAATCATCTATTGATATTTGTGCCAGCCTCAATACTTGTTCGCGAAACATCGTAAGAGTTAGGAATAGTGTGACTGTACCCTTACCATGAGTTTGCAATGTTTGCGTTACCGTACTCGCTAGCGACTGGGTAAACGATTTAGTATGGACAAAAGTACAGCGCCTCCGGCGGTTAGATACTCAATATCATATCATACCGTTTATTTGCATTGAACAGACATCATCATACATTAAATTGCATAATATTAATAATATTAATAGAACATTGCAAACATTGCAAACTCATGGTAAGGTTACTGATATGCATAACGACTGTGATAATTGTACAATGGTGAGCAATTTTTAAATTAGCACTAAGTATATGAAAACATGTGCTCTGTATAACTCATTTTGGGTTAATTTAAGTCTGCAATTAAATAAATAAATAACAAATAAGTATACTTACTTACATAGTTTTTAATAATACTGTGGTCTATACTGGTTTTTAAGCTATAAAATGACAACTACCTACTCCGAACCACATCCGAGTAATAAAAGATTAAAGGTGACAGAATTGGACTTGTCGGCCGCATAACTACGGAATAACTTTCAAAATTAAAAAGGCAATTGCTACCTACTTGCTCCATAAACATTTACTGCACTTCTCAATTTGACGGCTGCGTTGGTCGCGACCTTGATCGCGGGCAACCGCTGACCTTTACGTTCCATTTTTAAATTCAAAATGACGTATGTACATACAACACTACTAGAATAAAATATGGTGCGTACTCGTTACCGACACAAGAAATATGCGTGTTATTAGCAACTTGCATGTTTGGTAAATTATGTGGTGTGTTATTAGTTATTTCTAATTAGTTTTTGTGATGAATAATGTGACAATGTTAATAAATGTTGCGGCATTAGATTAAAGTTAAAACTATTATCTACACAAGTATAAAAACAATGTAATTTAATACTACCTAATACATTACTTTAAACATACTATATTTTCTTACTTACTTTACTTACTTAAAGATATTTAAAGAGGTAAAAAATAGCGCAGCCGCTAGGAATGGCACTTTACTGGATAAAAATAAGTTCTAGTAACCACACCTAGTTGCAAAAGTCCTAGCAACATAGGATGTCGTACTGTGTATTTAAAAAAACGAGGTTGCCCATACAACTGACACTCTTGCAATGCTTACGTAATCTGGGTAAGGTACTAACAGGAAATTATGGCACGCAATGTAATAGGGACATTGGACACTTGCCTTTACAAATTGCAAGTTTTACAAGTCAAAGAGGTATATAATTTTAATGTGGTGTCGTGTTTTTGGTGATTTGTTAAGGTGAAGCGCCCCCGAGAATGCGCTGTGTTAAATGCGGGTGACTAGAGGCGTGATTAAGTTTTCAAACGTGCATAAAGTTGGTTTAAGTGTCATTTTTAATATTAAAAATGACAGATATCAATCAACGCAACGCAACGCACACGGGACTCCTTTGGAGTTGCGGGCGTCCATAGGCTGCGGTGTCCGCTTATCACCAGGTGGACCGTACGCTTGTTTGCCACCTTCGCTGTATAAAAGGTCGGCATCGAGCTTATGCGAAGCATCCATAGTGTAGGTCGCCATGTCGTAATGTAGACCGTACGTGGTAGGTAGTAGGTACCCAAGCTTGCCCACCACCTGAATGGCAAGATAAATAAGCAAATATTGGGAGTAGTTAAAATGTTTATAACACTTAAATTGGAAAAATAATTACATTTGTACTGAGACAGACCGAGGCAAGGTCAACAACCACGTGCTAAGAATTTGGTCGTATTAATTTCCTTCATCCGGTTCAATTACGATGGTAAACTCTTATCTGGCTAATGACTTTTACGGAAAAAAGTCCCGTGGCATCTATAAAATTGATACAAGGTATTTTTTTTCCTATGGAAATATATTCGTGTATACACTTAGGCGACTTCCTGACTTGTCGGTGCGGAGGCGGTACGATATGAGAAAACTGTCAAATGTCAGTGTCAACTGTCAGTCAACTCAGTACCGCTTTTTACTACGCCCCTATATTTAAATGTGTGCTTCCTGACTGGCGCGGGATGCGCGGTAGCGGGACGATACGAAGGCAGTACTGGTCCATTTCTGCGCATGATATTACTACTGCGCAAATGTAATACTGACAGTATTCCGTCAAGTTGGAATCTTTGCGACGTCAGTAAGTTTACGTCAAAGAAAAAACTGTCACATATCGATCCCGCCCCGCCAAGTCAGGAAGTCGCCTTAATTGGACAGGCAAAGTATTACTAATTTGTATACGATTTAAAGAATTACTTTAAAACTCCCGGCTTAAATGTCATAACTCATAAGGATTCAGACCGTAAGGCGACTTCCTGACTTGGCGGGGCGGGATCGATATGTGACATTTTCTTCTTTGACGTAATCTTACTGACGTCGCAAAGATTCTCACTTGACATAATACTGTCAGTATTACGTTTGCGCAGTAGTAATATTATGCGCAGAAGCGGACCAGTACTGCCTTCGTATCGTCCCGCTTCCGCGCATCCCGCGCCAGTCAGGAAGCACTCATTTAAATGTAAGGGCACAGTAAAAAGTAGTACTGATTTGACTGACAGTTGACACTGACATTTGACAGTTTTCTCATATCGTACCGCCTCCGCACCGACAGGCGACTTCCTGACTTGGCGGGGCGGGATCGATATGTGACATTTTCTTCTTTGACGTAATCTTACTGACGTCGCAAAGATTCTCACTTGACATAATACTGTCAGTATTACGTTTGCGCAGTAGTAATATTATGCGCAGAAGCGGACCAGTACTGCCTTCGTATCGTCCCGCTTCCGCGCATCCCGCGCCAGTCAGGAAGCACTCATTTAAATGTAAGGGCACAGTAAAAAGTAGTACTGATTTGACTGACAGTTGACACTGACATTTGACAGTTTTCTCATATCGTACCGCCTCCGCACCGACAGGCGACTTCCTGACTTGGCGGGGCGGGATCGATATGTGACATTTTCTTCTTTGACGTAATCTTACTGACGTCGCAAAGATTCTCACTTGACATAATACTGTCAGTATTACGTTTGCGCAGTAGTAATATCATGCGCAGAAGCGGAGCAGTATTGCCTTCGCATCGTCCCGCTACGGCGCATCCCGCGCCAGTCAGGAAGCACTCATTTAAATGTAGGGGCGCAGTAAAAAATGGTATCGATTCGACTGACAGCTAACACTGACATTTGACACTTTTCTCATATCGTACTGCCTCCGCACCGACAAATCAGGAAGTTGCCTAAAAGTCGCTACAATCTATGAGAAAATATTCAAGTTACACACATTTACACAAAAAAACCGGCCAAGTGCGAGTCGGACTTCGCACTTTTAGGGTTCCGAACCAACATCAAAAATGTGATTTATCAATATTCGTATTTGTTGGTAAAATATACGTAATAATAAACATTATCACCAAATTTCAAGTTCATAGAGGTGAACGGGAAGTTGAAAAATTTTTAGGAACATAATTTTGTGACAGACGACGGACGGACGGACGGACGGACGCGTGACTGACAGCAATAAGGTTTACTAGTCGGGTACGGAACCCTAGAAACTAGCGTTCCGAACACTTTTAGACAGTTGTCTTGGGTCTGTTCTGACTAAATATAATAAGATTGAAATTAGTTCGATATTTTCTGCGAGCGTTCGTTCCATTTAGAATTTTTCGGCGGGTATGATAGACGCGTGTGCTAGCGTAGCAACAATTGCCATACAGATTTCAAACGTTTAGCTGTAGTCAAGTAGATTCCCAAGTGTCATAAATAATATTAACCCACATATCTTTTACCGGCTTCAATATTTATAAATTTAATGGACACTTGGTTGTGTCTGTTTCAACATTCCTATAAAACGCGTTTACTAAATAATACTTGATGTGGGAAAGACTGTGATCCCAGTCCTGATGATAGCTGCATTGGGGCTTTCTAATTCGAACGAAACTACATACGCGACACAAAAAATCCGCTAGGCGGCGCAACATTATCGTAATTCTCCTTGCCCGATTAGCTTGCAGCTTGCAGGTATTCATTTTCATTTCTCACACCGTGGAACTCAGGCTACTTCCTAACTGTGGCGTGTGGCGGGGCGGAAACCGGATCTTACTGATGACGTGATTTCCTCACTTGTCTATTTACTGCCAGTTTTCTAATTGTGCAGTATAGTAATCTTACCACCCCGATTCTGCACATCCCAAGCCAATCAGAACGCACTCATGTAAATGCAGGAACGCAGTAAATAATCTGTAAGTATTAACTCGACTGACAGTTGACACAGACAGCTAACCACTAACGGATCTCGCACCGATAAATGGGTAAGGACCGCGAGCGTTTGACCCGCTGCACTTTCATTTAAATATAGGTGGGATAATCCATAAAGTTTCAATACGAATAGAATTCGATCTTCCTATTCAGCGGGTCAAACTCTCGAAGTCCTTGCCCAAATACAGAAGTAGCCTTAAGGGGAGGTATCCCCAACGCAAATGTCCCGCTCTAACACGCGTGAGTTTACAATTAACCATTCCGTTCTCTACGCAAGCTCTGCGCGCAGTTTTGTAAATATTTAGCTATAGTCATTAAGCCAATCATTTTATCAAAGCAAACCCTGCGAATTTGTCTATAACTATTTACGATCTTTAATTGAATACAAAAATTTAATGTTAAATATCAGTAATATAGCCGTAGTATTGAAAATACATTCCAAAAAGGGGTAACTTCGCGATTTTTTTTCTATCGAGTGAAATTCATCAGGTCATGTAACTAACTGCGATTTTGACTAGACAAGATCCTTAATGTAACACATATATTTTTTTTAGATTTTAAGACACAATATTCTATGTCTCAGATGGTTTTTAAAAACTCAAAAGTGGTAATACACGGCCTTAAATACGTTACGTTTCCGAGGAGTTTCCTACTATAACTACTCTGGCTGTGGAATGCCGTGCTAAGGTTTTTTCGAGGGACTACTGTAGGTAGCAAAATAAGAGTACACAGATTTGTAAGACACGTGACAGTGGACTTGCAAGCGTCTTTAGGCTATGGTAACTACTTTTGATCAGGCATGTACGCTTGCTTGGCAAAAACTGCACAAAAATTCACTAGAGGAAAGTAACAAATTATTGACTGAAGGTAGAAAAGCAAAAAATACATAGTGGTGCAAATTTTCCATTTCAGGTCTGTCAGTTCGGATACGGTCTTCACTGCAGCAGAAAAGTGGATAGCGAGCGGGTAAAAAGTAATTTGTTATGCGTAGTCGCGCTCGGTTAACTGTGGAGTTTATTTCGACGCAGCCATTGCTCAGCGGGGTTAAAATGTCTATTCGGCCTCCTTTGCAATGTAATAGATCCTTGTTCTGTTAGCGGTAACAGGAAAAACACGTTGCTTAAAATAGAAATACCTATTTTACGTCACAGGTTGTAAAAGTTCATGTTATTCACGTTTATCGCATGATAGACAACAAGATAAAGCATCTGTCACTTTGTGATGCCACTCGATAGAAGTGACAGATTTAACTTGTAGTTTATCACGCGATAACCGCCACCATAATATGGGGCCTGGAGTCTGGACCACCTGGTGGTAAAAGCATATGAATTGTAGTTTTGTTGAAAGAGACAGAGGAACGCGTACAGTTTTATCCACGTTATAACACAGCAATATATTCACGTGTTGCGTCGATCAGACGCCCAGACAGATCTTTAAAGATTTTATGGGGTCCCGAAAAGTTTAGTAATATTTAGGTAAACTTTATATACTCTCCGGAACATCGGATAATCATACTGGAGTAGTACACTTCTCGAAGAAAAAAGGATAGGCAAATTATCCAACTTGACTTTGTCGCGACGCCACCGTAACTTAGTAAAAAATTGTTAATTGAGTAAAAAGTTAAGTTACCAATTATGAATGCAGCCAAAATAATACATGAATGAACGCTGAGTCACGTTTCGCCTTCTTTAGAAACCAGCTTGATTTGGTTTTATTATAAATCCGTGTTAAATATAATTCATTCGTTAAAAATTGCAATGAAGCAATATAGTTAAATTCTTTACGTGCTCCAGTAACCTGCGATTAACTAACCTAGAACAAAGCACTATTAATAATTACACACCAAGGCATCAACGTACTAAGTAGTTTTACGCAAACTTGACAAGACATTATGACTGTGGGAACTTGCATTTTGTACCTACATTTGTTTCGCATAGGCTTGTACAAAAGAATTACGAATTCGTTAATTAGATTAACAAACCATTTATGCAAATCATTAAGGATTTTCTTAATAAACTTTTAAAAAATGTTCGGGAAGACAGCGATAAAGGGATCAGTATTTCGTTTAAAATAATTGCACGCTTCGAAAAATAGATCAACCAGTTGACATTTAACGGAGGTCGTTTTTTCCCACTAGGATGACACGTGTGAGCTTCGCCTTAATGTCACTTCCCTGATGTGTCCACGCATGCATCGGATGCGGGCGGCAGCTATGAACGCGCGAGATTTTCGCGGTCGCGCCCGTAGGCCCTTCCAATACGCGTCAAGGCCTTCGCTGTCCGTATAAAACGAGTTCACCAGCCCGCAACGACATACTAAGATACTTTCACGCGGGCAGTGCACATTTTGAACGCAAAATGTACAGGCTCGTTACATTCGCCTTTGTGCTCGCGATCGCGACGTGCCAGGAACAGGGCAGACGTGTCCCCAAATACGCGGGGGACCCGAAAACGGCGGCCATCGTACAGGAGGCCCGCTACCTCAGCGGCAACGGCGCGTTCGGAGCGGCATACCAGCAAGAAGATGGTATTGACTTCAAAGAAGAAACCGACGCTGACGGAAACAGGAGAGGCAGCTACTCATACATCGACCCCAGCGGCCAAAGGAAAACAGTGAACTACGTCGCTGGCAAGAACGGCTTCCAAGCCACCGGAGACCACATTCCTACCGCGCCGCTGCCCGTCGCGCCCACGCCCGCCTACCAGCCTGACCCGAGATACAACCCTCCGGATTACAAAGCGCCCCAGTACAGTGCTCCCCAGCAGTACACCGCTCCCGCTCCTCAGCGCAACTATGGTGGCAAGCCCAATGAAGATGATGGACAGTACTACCCGGAATTATACGAAAAAGAAAACTACGTGGCTCCCGAGCCTCAGTACCAGCCGCAAGCTCAGCCTCAATACCAGCCTCAACCTAAATACCAGGCTCAGCCTCAGCCCCAGTACCAAGCTAACAACATCTACCCTGGAGTGCAGCAGGCTCAGTACAGCGGTCTGAACACACAGACTTACCAGCCAGCACAGCAATACCAGCCCCAACCACAGCAAGCTCCGCAACAGTACTACGAGCAGACAACGCCGCAACCCAGCCGCTTCTTCCCTCCCGGCAAGTTCAGCCTCAACAGAGCGCCTGACGGCTACACATACTCTTTCCACAAAGTATAAAATATAAATCTAAATTATAAAGGGCTCCGGTGATTTGTGTAGGCCGAGACACGTAAAAAGCATGCATCAATTAGCAACTCGCCGAGTCATCGAAGGGCCCGCACTCGGCCGCTTAGAAAGCATTTCTTAATTGTTGTCTGCTGTGATATTGTGTGTTAATGGACAGGTATAAATATGTTGATCGTTGTTGTTGCTTGTGGAAGAGGGTTTGATTGGAAAGGGCGTCAGTTGTTCAACACTGAACTTGTAAATAAATGTAGATTTCATAAGTAGAGCTGATTTTTCTTGCCCTTTATGACAATACTTAACTCCTTTATGCATTTGTTAGCGAAAACACGATTTTCACAGTTCCTGGATTGAACCTTTAAACCTTCGAAGTACACATAGAATAACGAGACGTAACTTTCCTCAGCATAAAATAAAATTCGATATAATCAAAGAAAAATTACTATCATACTTTTATAAGAACTGGCCCGTTTTATTAGCTTTTAAGTGTATAAATATGTTTGTGGGTGACCCAATTACCGGGTTGAAGTTTGAAGAATGGGCGACGAACTGCTAATCTATCACTGCAATATCACATTTTATCCGTTATCAATGTAACCTAGTTACCTATTTCTTAACAGGAAACTTAAAAGACGCCGAAGGAAGAAATTAGTCTTTTTTACAATTTATCAACTATATCTTACGTAACATGCAACTTTGAATGCTGTATATTGTGATTCTTCCTAAATTGCAATCAACATTGATTTTACGCTACGTCTTTATCACTAAACTATAGTACGAAATTTTTAATTAAATTTAGTACGCGCTGAATTAAAATGCCCGGTAATTGCACCAGTTTACTTCCTGGTACCCAAGGCCCGGTGGGCGCGACCGCGTCCGCATTGCTCCCACAAATTGACGCAAGCACGCGGGGTTATTCAACATTTACCAATTGATAGACCGATATATATAGCCATATTCTATCTCCGTATTAAGCTGCGACCACACCGCTGCTTAACACTAATTTAACACAGTGAAGAGAGGGATAGACTTGAGTTAAAAATGTCACTCATGAGGCACGTAACTGCGAATCCGTACGGTCACCGTATTTTGAGCAGCGGCGTGGTCGCAGCCTAAGGCTGCGTTTCCACCAGAGATGTGCGAGGATGCGTTTTCATACATTTGACACCTCGCAACGCGCCGAGCGAGGTGTCAAATGTATGAAAACACATCCTCGCACATCTCTGGTGGAAACGCAGCCTTACAAAGGAGACAATAATATATGCGTTACTGCAGCAGTAAGTGTACAGTTAACTATTAAGGCGACTTCCTGATTTGTCGGTGCGGAGGCGGTACGATATGAGAAAACTGTGAAATGTCAGTGTCAACTGTCAGTCAACTCAGTACTCCTTTTTTCTGCGCCCCTACATTTAAATGAGTTCTTCCTGACTGGCGCGGGATGCGCAGAAGCGGGACGATACGAAGGCAGTACTGCTTCGCTTCTGCGCATTATATTACTACTGCGCAAATGTTTTACTGGCAGTATTCCGTCAAGTGCGAATTATTGCGACGTCAGTAAGTTTACGTCAAAGCAGAAAATGTCGTATATCGATCCCGCCCCGCCAAATCAGGAAGTCGCCTTACATTAATTTGTGTAGCAAGCGAATGTCAACAGCATCTGTAAATGACACTGTTACTATCGACATAAGGGCGTATACAGATAATTTTCGCGATTTCTCCGCTTGAGCGTGCAGCAAACGATAAAGGTAGCATCGATATAAAAGATATACGTAAATTTTACTCACAAAGTGTCGAGCTATAATAAAATAAGCAGTTTCGCAGTGGTTACAAAATAATTCCCATAAGCAGATTGATGGATACGATGTTTTATTAAAGTTTTAGATAGTAATGGAACTATTTGTGAAAATCCACATTAATCTTACGGCGGCCGGCACTTATACCCTTATTGCCGTTGATCGAATACAATAGTGAATTGGTGCGACGCAAGCGCACTTACATTTTTTGCTTTTAGTGTTTGTAGTAGAATAATAGTTGGAAATACATGTAAAATCTATAATACATATTAAGCCGCAATAGAAGAGTACTGACTACAAAGAGAAAATATGTAAAATTGGAGAAAATACTTGAAATATAGATGAGCGTTTTTTAGCTGATAAAGACTATTGCAGTCCCCGGCAGATAAGAAGTCAATCCTGACACTTGTCATTTCTAAGTTTTTGGTTGTACAATGTATGGAAGTCACAGGTATCAGGATTGATCTTATCGCAGTTAAGATACTCATCATCAGCCTGTTTCAGTCCACTGCTGGACATAGGCCTCTCCCATGGCACGCCACTGAGCTCGGTCTTCAGCTCTTCTCCTCCAATCCCTGCCCACTGCCTTGCGTATATCATCGCCCCACCTAGTTACAGGGCGTCCTACACTACGTTTGCCGACACGCGGTCTCCACTCAAGAACCAGTCTGCCCCAACGGCCATCGGTTCTTCGGCATATGTGACCTGCCCACTGCCATTTCAGCTTACTAATTCGCTGAGCTATGTCGGTAACTTTGGTTCTCTGACGAATAACTTCGTTCCGGATACGATCCCTAAGAGAAACTCCGAGCATAGCTCTCTCCATAGCTCGCTGAGCGACTTTGAACTGGTGGACAAGACGCACAGTGAGTGGCCACGTTAAGTTAAGATACTGCTTTAGCTAATATATTAACTGTGTTCTGCGGTAGAACACAGGGCCAACTAGATTAACACAAGGATATTTTGCGAACCGGTCCCGACCAGCCGACCACGCCTAGCTTTCCATTTACCTGCAGTATTGGCACGTGCTGCGATAAAACTTACAACGAACTATTGTAATTATAAATTTTATCTGCCCGAATTGAGGTCGGGTAAAATAACTGAGATTACAGAGATACGATTGTCCATTTTTATGTGACCTTTTGTTTGGTGTTAGAATTTGGGTACATACCTCTGACACTCTGTGGTAATTTAGTCAAGGATTATAAATTGATTTTGACATAAGTATATTATGCAATGAATACCGTTGAGGATTTTGATCGTCGCCGCGTTGGTGAGCACACGTGCCCGGGGCGACGACGGGCAGAATCCATGTACCGTACAAAACCTTATCTACTGTCATGGCGTCGTTACCGAACAACGTCATTGAACACGTGACATTGGCGAAATCATCATAAATTTGATGGAAGCCATTTTTTAAAGAATTGAATTGAATTGAATTTAATACCGTTGACATAGACATCTACTTAAGAGAGTTTAAAGCATGTTAATAAAAACTGAAACTGTAAAAACAAAATAAAAAAATGAGCTTAAAACAAACAAATAGTTCTCTTGGCGATCTATTATGATTTATGTTTTTAAAACATTGTCAACAACATTAAACACTGTAAAGTTACTTTATGTCACACCTGGCCATAAAGTGGCCATTATCGCACGCTCCGCGCGCGAAAAAGCCCACTTCCTGCCCAGGGGGTGACGTAAAATTTTGTACTTACCACGGGCGATAATAAAGAAAGCCTCAAATCGCATATTTATCGCCCTTGCCTTCGGCTCGGGCGTAAAATACCTGCGATCTGAGACATTCTTTGTTTTATCGCCCTTGGTAAGTAATGTACTATTAATAAGTAGTTCATAATATCCATATGAACAACAAACAATGACTTCTATAACCCAGGTTCCATGCCAATACGGAAATTTCCCTTTTGGCTTCATAGCTGGAAGAGATCCCTCATAGGGATAAGTTCGCCTTTGTACTTTAATCTTATGTGACATGTATATTGTTTTAACCTGTTTTGTGTACAATAAAGTGCTTACATACATACATACATAGAGCTAGGCGCAGCCTTATAGTTAGACATTACCTACCTGCTTAATGTACAGTCAACCAATTTGATTTCTGGGCCACTTCGTACCTTGACGTAGTTAGAATCTATATGAAAGCCGCTAGAGATCTCATATTAATGTCACCGTGACAAGATACGAAGTGGCCCAGAAATCAAATTGGTTGACCGTAACTAGGGTATTTATACGATGGGTACAAGTAGCCTCATAAGTATTTGGAAACTTTGGCACTTGTCGCGTTACAAGTTGAGCATGACAGTTCAAACATGACATTAAGGGGAGGTATCCCCAACGCAAATGTCCCGCTCTAACACGCGTGAGTTTATAATTAACCATCCCGCTCTCTACGCAAGCTCTGCGCGCAGTTTTGTAAATATTTAGCTATAGTCGTTAAGCCAATCATTCTATCAAAGCAAACCCTGCGAATTTGTCTATAACTATTTACGATCTTTAATTGAGTACAAAAATAAAACGTTAAATATCAGAAATATAGCCGTAGTATTGAAAATACATTCCAAAAAGGGGTAACTTCGCGATTTTTTTCTATCGAGTGAAATTCATCAGGTCATGTAACTGACTGCGATTTTGACTAGACAAGATCCTTATGTAACACATATATTTTTTTTAGATTTTAAGACACTATATTCTATGTCTCTGATGGTTTTTAAAAACTCAAAAGTGGTAATACACGGCCTTAAACCGACATGGTACAAATGTGTCAAGCGCCTTGTGAGGCCGATTGTACATGCAAAATAATCAGACCTAAAATCCATGTTCGATTCAAAGTTCACATTTTGTAACATAACTGCAGTTATTGTTTTGTAAAGCAATAAGAGAATCGATGACGCAATGATGTTATTGTGTGTTTCAACATGTGATTGTTATCTAACTTCGGTTTAGCGGTAATAGATCGATTTGTACAGTGTTGCTAAATCTGCTGTTAGTCCCAGTACAGGGTAACAGAAACTCTAGTATAAGTTTTTTCGAAACATTAACTAATTCGAACGCGTATTGCGTTTTGTCTCAAAATGTATGAAAGTGGTATGAAAACGTGAACAGCGCCTCTGGTGGTCACTAGTGGAAACTAAAACAGCGAGTATAACATTTGTTGCCAACCGATGAACGCGCGTATTTCAAACTAGGTGAGAGCGTTTTCATACATTTTGAGACAAAACGCAAACGCGTTCGAATTAGTTAATGTTTCGAAAAAACTTATACTAGAGCTACTGTACAGACGAGTTCATAAACATTATGTATACTGTACTTACTGTATTCCTTTGTAATAAGGGCCGAAAATGCGTGGAAATGTGTGAACGTGCCTACTATGTAGGTAGAAGGTATGTATGTAGGTACCTAACGGGGTCACAAGCTTATAAGGCCCCTTCGTGTTTTAATGACGAAAAAGCGTCAGAAACAAACTTGTAACATTGTTTTTATTGTTATTTCTAAGAAACAATATTATATCTTTTCCAATCATTAAATTTTGATATTTTTTGACTCCTCGCGGGAAAAATCTATTAAGTACGTAACGTGACAAAGTAACGTTTATTAAATCCTATTGTCATTCATAGTATGGAAATTGAAATTAAGTATTAAAGGGAGACAAAGTTACCATGTGAAATCCAAATATTTAACTTTGACAGGTTTTTGTTTTTCTAATTTCTTCTGAATGCTTTCTTCTTCTGAACGCTTTTTACATCTTTTGATTAAATAGTAGAATCATTATTATTATATTTAGGGTTTAATTTGCAATATACCTGGCGAATGGTGACAAAGTGTTAGATAAAAATTACAATACAAATAGAATTCTTCGAAAGACCTCTTAGGCACTTGATACGTTTGTATGAGTATCGTTAATGATAGATAATTGGGTATATTTCTACAAAATTGCATACTTAGCACATTCATACTTTATTATTTTTCCCACTTACGTTCTAAGTCTTACGAGCTCAAAGAGATCTTGAATTGAGAAATATGTGTATATAACTGTATAGTTACACAGGTATATAAAATTAATGAAAGCATTTACATTTGTCTTATAGTAGAGAGGCCAATTTGAAAAAAGTCGTCAAATAACGAAGTTCGTTTGTACGAGCAGTCGCCTACCAACGACTGGTATCGTTGGATTCAGTGACGTCTCCCGAGTATGAAACTCGATGTCGTCACTCTCTAAAGTGGTGGAGGGGGTAACTATGACGTCACAAAGATGGCGGTTGGTGGTATCAAGTTTTATCGATTATCTCTTTAACTATTCAACGTATTGCAACAAATGAGGTGTCAAATGAAAGCTCTTTAAATTGCTAATAATTCGTTCTTAGGAATAAAATGTGAAAGTCTAATAATTAAAAAGTTTTTCTTAAATAATCGTACTTTTGAAAAAGTCATTTTTTTTAAATTGCAAAAAACTCGATGAAAAAGGCCATTTCTTTAAAAAATACTTCATATGATTGAAATTGCTAAATTCATCCTCTATACAATGCTTTTTGAATTATTAGAATCGGTTCATAAATGAGTACGCCAGGGACATTTCACCGCGGGCGGGGCGAACGTCGCGGCGCGCGCGCGTTTGCTGACGAACGCGACTGTGTAGACATTCTTAAGTGTAGCTCAACAACTACTTAACCGATTTAGACAAGTGGGGCATCATATGAAAGCTCTTTATATTGCCATTAATTTGTTTCAAGTAATGAAATGTGTAAGTCAAACAATTAAAAAGTTTTTCCAAAAATATATTATTTTTGAAAAAGTAATTTTTATTTTAACTTCAAAAAACTCGATGAAAGACGCCATTTCTTTAAAAAATATTTCATATGTTTGAAAATGCTACATTCATCCTCTATATAATACTTTTTGAATTATTAGAATCGGTTCATAAATGAGTACGCCAGGGACATTTCGCCACGGGCGGGGCGAACATCGCGGTGCACGCGTGTTTGCTGACGAACGCGACTGAGTAGGCTTTCTTAAATGTAGCTCAACAACTACCTAACCGATTTAGACAAATGAGGTGTCATATGAAAGGTATTTTATTAATTAATAAAAAAAAAATTGAGAGCCAGAACACTTGCTCAGAGATTTTAAAAAATAATGAAAATAAATCCAAAAAAAAATGTTTTCGCCTTATGTTAGACAACAAAATCATCATCATCATCACATCAGCCGCAAGACGTCCACTGCTGGACATAGGCCTCCCCCAAAAAGTGCCACAATGACCGGTCCTGCACAACCCGCATTCAGCGGACTCCCGCGACCTTTACCAGGTCATCAGTCCACCTTGTGGGGGGTCTACCCACGCTGCGCCTTCCGATCCGTGGTCGCCACTCGAGAACCTTTCAGCCCCAACGGCCATCGGTTTTACGCGCAATGTGCCCCGCCCACTGCCACTTAAGTTTAGCGATTCGAAAGGCTATATCGATTACTTTGGTTCTGCTACGGATAGCGTCATATCTGATGCGACCACGCAGTGAAACTCCGAGCATAGTCTTCTCCATTGCCCTCTGCTGAGCGGCTTTGACCCTATGGTGAGCGACCACGTTTCCGTACCATATGTCATTACTGGCAACACACACTGGTCAAAGACTCTCGTCTTGAGACACTGCGGAATATTGGACGAAAAGATATGCCGTAGCTTCCCGAACGCTGCCCAGCCGAGTCGGATTCGACGATTAACCTCTTTCTCAAAGTTGGACCTGCCTAACTGGACAGTCTGTCCTAGCTATACATAATCGTCTACAACTTCGAGCGTAAAGCGTCCGATTGTAACAGGAGTTGGTGCTACATGGGCATTTGACATGATCTTCGTCTTATCCATGTTCATCCTTAGACCAACTCGGTCGAAGGCTTTACTGAGGTCATCGAGTATTAATTGTACTTAAATCCTCCATGGTTTCAGCCAAGACTACTATGTCGTCAGCAAACCGAAAGTGAGTGATGTACTCGCCGTTTATGTTGATGCCTAGCCTTCTCCAGTCCAGATTCTAGAAAACATCCTCCAGTGCAGCGGAGAACAGTTTAAGAAAAATATCTCCTTGCCTGACTCCCCGCTGCAGCGGAATGAGTTTCGAGTTCCAGTCCTAGAGTCGGACTAACATAGTCGCGTTTTCGTAGTTTCGTACAAACACTTCAGTACTTCGATATAGCGGTAGTCTACTTGGCACCTCTGTAGAGATTGTAAGTACTGCCCAGGTTTCGATCGAATCGAAGGCTTTCTCATAGTCCACAAAAGCTAAACAGTGGGGCAGGTTTCACTCTTTAGTCTTCTGTATACAGACCACTACTTCTGTATACAGAGTAACATAGACCACATCCATACGCTTCGTCAGGTTATAGCCTGCCGGACTTCAACGCGAAACTGGGCAAGAGAGATGGTGAAGAACTGAGAGTGGGGGAATTTGGAGTTGGAAGTCGAAAACACCGGGGCCAACTACTGGCTGGTTTCTTGGAGAAGGAGGGACTCTACAATCTCAACATGATTCATTCCTTCTTCAAGAAACGTGAGCATAGAAAGTGGACCTGGATGAGTCCCAACAGTGCAACTAAAAACGAGATTGACTTCATCATGTCGACGAAGAAGCATATATATATTCAATGATGTCTCTGTGATCAATACGGTTAAAACCGGAAGTGATCGCCGTCTGGTAAGAGGCACATTGAATATATGTGTTAAGCTAGAGCACTCTCGTCTGATGAAGTCCACGCTCCGATCATCAGCAGCCCAAATCCAAAACCCCGAGAGCTTTCAGCTGGAACTCCAGAACCGTTTCGATTGCCTAAGTGGCGATGTGGATGAATTCAATGACGGGTTTGTGGACGCTGTCCATACCACAGGGTCTAAATTCTTTAAAGCCCACCGGGTCAACTGAACCAATAGGCCCTCTAACTCCACTCAAAGGCTCTTCGAGTAAAGGAGTAGGATGGTTCTACAGTCTTCAGTCGATGCGACATTATATCGGCAGCTCAATAGATAGATCTCCAAATCCCTGACCCGTGATCTGCGCCAATTCAATACAAAACGTATCGAAGAGGCCATCGAGCGGGATAAGGGCTCAAAAGTTTTCGCAGGAGATCTGTCTATTGGGCAGAGCTAGCTCACCAAATTAAAAACTGAGGATGGTAGAATTGTCTCATCCAGACCTGAGCTTCTGAGCGAGATAGAGCGCTTCTATGGACATAGCTATACAGTATACACGTCAACTAGCAGACCCCGAAGTTGGTCTAGTGGAAGATCCTAGAGCTAGACTAACCCTGCACTATACCGATGATATTCCGGACATCAGCCTGTAAGAGATTAGAATGGCTCTTAAACAGCTCAAAAACAACAGGGCACCCGGTGAAGACGGAATTACAGCCGAACTCATGAAGGAGGGTGGAAAACCGGTCCTTACAGCCCTTCAGAAGTTGTCCGACTCTGTCTTACTGGAAGGGAGAACGCCAAAGGCATGGAACACAGGCGTGGTGGTGCTGTTAAGAACTATCGATCCATCACGCTTTTGAGCCATGTCTACAAGCTGTTTTCAAGAGTCATTATGAACCGTCTGGCAGCACGCTAGATGACTTCCAGCCTGCCGAACAAGCCGGTTTCCGAAGAGGCTTTAGTACCATAGACCACATCCATATGCTTCGTCAGGTTATAACCTGACGAAGCGTATGGATGTGGTCTATGTTACTCTGTATACAGAAGACTGAAGAGTACCCTGCCCCTCTGTTTAGCGTTTGTGGACTATGAGAAAGCCTTCGATTCGATCGAAACCTGGGCGGTACTACAATCTCTACAGCGGTGCCAAGTAGACTACCGCTATATCGAAGTACTGAAGTGTTTGTACGAAAACGCTACTATGTCAGTTCATTCCGCTGCAGCGGGGAGTCAGCAGGCAAGGAGATATTTTTCCTAAACTGTTCTCCCACAAGGTGGACTGATGACCTGGTAAAGGTCGGTTAGGTAGTTGTTGAGCTACACTTAAGAAAGCCTAAACAGTCGCGTTCGTCAGCAAACGCGCGCGCGCCGCGACGTTCGCCCCGCCCGCGGCGAAATATCCCTGGCGTACTCATTTATGAACCGATTCTAATAATTCAAAAAGCATTATATATAGGATAAATGTAGAATTTTCAATCATATGAAGTATTTTTTAAAGAAATTGCTTCTTTCATCGTTTTTTGAAGTTAAAATAAAAATGACTTTTTCAAAAATACGATTTTTTGGAGAAACTTTTTAATTGTTTTACTTACACATTTAATGACTTGAAACAAATTAATGTCAATATAAAGAACTTTCATATGATACCTCATTTGTCTAAATCGGTTAAGTAGTTGTTGAGCTACACTTAAAAATGTCTTCACAGTCGCGTTCGTCAGCAAATGCGCGCGCGCCGCGACGTTCGCCCCGCCCGCGGCGAAATGTCCCTGGCGTACTCATTTATGAACCGATTCTAATAATTCAAAAAGCATTATATAGAGGATGAATGTAGCATTTTCAAACATATGAAATATTTTTTGAAGAAATGTTGTCTTTCATCGAGTTTTTTGAAGTTAAAATAAAAATGACTTTTTCAAAAATACTATATTTTTGGAAAAACTTTTTAATTGTTTGACTTACACATTTCATTACTTGAAACAAATTAATGGCAATATAAAGAGCTTTCATATGATACCCCACTTGTCTAAATCGGTTAAGTAGTTGTTGAGCTACACTTAAGAATGTCTACACAGTCGCGTTCATCAGCAAACGCGCGCGCGCCGCGACGTTCGCCCCGCCCGCGGTGAAATGTCCCTGGCGTACTCATTTCTGAACCGATTCTAATAATTCAAAAAGCATTGTATAGAGGATGAATTTAGCAATTTCAATCATATGAAGTATTTTTTAAAGAAATGGCCTCTTTCATCGAGTTTTTTGCAGTTTAAAAAAAATGACTTTTTCAAAATTACGATTTTTTTAGAAAAACTTGTTAATTATTAGACTTTCACATTTTATTCCTAAGAACGAATTATTAGCAATTTAAAGAGCTTTCATTTGACACCTCATTTGTTGCAATATGTTGAATAGTTAAAGAGATAATCGATAAAACTAGATACCACCAACCGCCATCTTTGTGACGTCATAGTTACCCCCTCCACCACTTTAGAGAGTGACGACATCGAGTTTCATACTCGGGAGACGTCACTGAATCCAACGATACCAGTCGTCGGTAGGCGACTGCTCGTACAAACGGAATTTTGATTTTAGCCACTTGGCCTCCCTACTATTAGGTACGCTAACAAACTGGGATTTCTAAGGCGACTTCCTGATTTGTCGGTGCGGAGGCAGTACGATATGAGAAAAGTGTCAAATGTCCGTGTCAGCTGTCAGTCGACGCGGTACCATTTTTTACTACGTGCCTACATTTAAATGAGTGCTTCGCTTCCTGAGTTCCTGACTGGCGCGCGACGCGCGGTAGAGGGACGATGCGAAGGCGGTACTGCTCAGGGCTCGGAACCGGTTTTTTTTTAACCGGTTTATTTGGGTTTAGCTCCGAACTTTATTGAGAGCGCGAACGTTTTAAGAACTTTATATAAACCGGTTTATTCCACGAGTGGCGCGACCGCGGCGAGCCGGCCGGGCCCCTGGCGGGGGTCGGTGTCGGTAGGTACTTACGTACACACACACAAGCACGCGTTGCAACTTGTCGGGTAACTTTTGTAGACGCGTGCGAGTTGTAGTACGGCTCCTTAGCTCGAAATACGGTCCCATCTGGGCTATCTGGCAGAAAGCATGAAATTTGGCATGCATGTAGCTTTCATATTTTTAGTGCTTCAAAAATTTTAGGGAAACACGTTGACAGACCTTTCCCTCCACTTTTGTGTGGCAAATTACAGTTTTATTTTATTTTATTGAAAACGGCTGAAGCTAGGAGAAAACCGTCAAATGGGAAAATGTTCCTTATAAAATTATCTATAAGTTATTCTTTGGATGTATTTCGATAGGACCTATAGCTTTCAAAATATACGAGCATTCATTAGGGTAAGTACAGCAGAAAAGATGCTAGAGGGCAGATTACTAACATTTTTGTGCGCATCGGGCTACAAGCATGAAATTTGTACCATAGATAAAGTGTTCCGCGGTGATTCTTTTCGGATATGGAAATTAGTTAGATTCGTCCCCTGGGCAAGGGGAGAGCGGGGTGAATTGGATCTAGCATAAGTACCTCTTTTTAGTCTTTTTCTCATTGATCCGTTAAGGCTACTATGGCTTGCGGGGTTTCGTTTTCGTGTAAAACAGACATCAGGAATTCATTTTAGGGCTCCGTACCCAAAAGCTCCAAGCGGAACCCTATTTTTGTCAGTCATAAATCCGTCCGTCGTCTGTTTTACAGGTTTTACAGTCAAACGGTTTGAGCTACAGGCTTCAAATTTTCATAGTATAAACATCTTGTTGACCCAAAGCCACACCAATTGTAAACATTTTTTTTAAATAATTTTTAAGGGGGTCTCCCATAGAGCTGAAGGGGGGCGAAAAAATTTTTTTTTACCCGCCCCTTCGAGTGTGATATCGTTATTTAGAGCTAATTGAGTAGATTAATACTGTATTTTTTGTTTAAAAAAATCAAATTGCTTATAATTAATAAAATAAAAATAGTTAACGTTACAATAATTTATAAATAAAAAATAATTTTAACTGTCCAAAAAATAATCCGCTAAAGAATAATAACATTTGCAAGTCAAGAGTTTGGTGAGGTTCATTTTATACAAATGTACTGGCGTCCTTCTTAATGTAATTGGTAATTTATTGTAAATTTTGCTGGCAGAACAAAACAGGCTTTTTCGCATAAGGGCAGTGCGAGAAAATACTGAGCACAGATTCTGAGACCGGTAGGTTTCTTTATTGAATACTTCAGACACTTTTTTGAATAATTTTGGATTTGTTTTTACAAAAATGGCCACTTCGAAGATGTATAGGCAAGGCAACGTTAACAAATTCAGTTTTTTAAAGTACGGGACGCAGCTGTCAGTTTGCTTCAGGCCAGACATTGCTCTAATACATCTTTTTTGTGCTTTAAAGATGAGATCTCTATTGGTAGAATTCCCCCAATAAATAAGACCATAGCGAAGGAATGATCCAATACATCCGTGATATGCTGATTTAACCGCCTCAATACAGACTTGCTTCGATAGCTTGTAAAGCGCATATGCACATTTGTTGAGCTTTTTACAAACTTCCTCCGTATGAGGCTTCCATGACAGCAAGCTTGTGATCTATAGTGAGTCCTAAAAATGTTGTCACATTAACTGATTCAATAAGATGTCCTTCATAAAAACAAGGGCGTGAGAAGTCACTAAAGTCCACTATTTTAGAAAATTTGTTCCTAAGATTTTTTAAACTTCCCATGTTCCCATTGACCTGTGAGTTTGATATATGGTAGTAATGTCTATTATGGCGTATATTTTACTAACAAATACAAAAAAAGAACTGAAACCATTTTTGTAAAAAAAATCTTGTAAAAAAATATTTTTCTTTTTTTTGTATTTGTTGGTAAAAGGGACGTATATTAAATATTATAACCAAATTGAAAGTTCGTAGGTCAATGAAAAGAAAAAAATATAAGGAACAAATTTTGTAAAATAGCGGACTTTAGTGACTTCTCACGCCCTTGTTTTTAAATAGTTTTTTAAACACAAAATACAGTTTTTATCTATTTAATTAGCTCTAAATAACGATATCCCTCAGCTATATGGAAGACCCCCTTAAAAATATAAAAAAAAATCTGACAATTGGTGTGGCTTTGGGTCTACAATATGCTTAATACTGTGAAAATTTGAAGCCTGTAGCCTAAACCGTTTGGCTGTAAAACCTGTAAAACAGACGACGGACGGACTTATGACTGACAAAAATAGGATTCCGCTTGGAGTCCTAAAAATTAATTCCTGATGTCTGTTTTACACAAAACCGATACCCCGCAAGCCATAGTAGCCTTAACTGATCAGCGAGAAAAATACTAAAAAGAGGTGTGCTTGGTCCAATTCACCCCGCTCTCCCCTCGCACAGGGGACGAATCTAACAAATCTCCACATCTGAAAA
This sequence comes from Cenopis cana, assembly GCA_951800055.1. Lineage (NCBI taxonomy): Eukaryota > Metazoa > Arthropoda > Insecta > Lepidoptera > Tortricidae > Cenopis > Cenopis cana. The sequence continues at coordinate 5,807,503 of OX637486.1, read as the reverse complement.
GAATCACCGCGGAACAGTTTATCTTTGGTACAAATATCATGCTTGTAGCCCGATGCCCACAGAAATGATAGTAATCTGCCCTGTAGCTTCTTTCTGCTGTACTTACCCTAATGAATGCTCGTAGATTTTGAAAGACATAGGTCCTATCGAAATACATCCAAAGAATGACTTGTAGATACATTGACAGTTTTCTCCTAGCTTCAGCCGTTTTCAATAAAATTTAAAAAAAACTGTAAATCGGCACACAAAAGTGGGGGGAAACAAAGGTCTGTCAACGTGTTTCCCTAACATTTTTGAAGCACAAATATGAAAGCTACCTGCATGCCCAGTTTCATGCTTTCTGCCAGATGGGACCGTATTCGTCATATTTCGAGCTAAGGAGTCGTACTAATTTTGGTAAGGCACTATTTCATGCAATGTTATTTATCAAAAGCGAAGCGTCCCGAAAGCGAAGATCCGTTAATATGAATGAACACACACAAGTGCAAACGGCTTGGGTATATCCGATAGGTAGGTAATCGTGGGTTCGTTTTAACCGTATTATATCGTTCTAAACCGGTTAATCGAACGAAACCTTTATATAAAGCTCCTCCGTAAACCGGTTTAAAAATAGCGGTTTTTGTACCGAAACCGAAATATAAAGGTTTTGCTGCAAGTATATCATAACGGTTTGAAAAATTAACCGGTTTCCGAGCCCTGGTACTGCTCCGCTTCTGCGCATGATATTACTACTGCGCAAACGTACCTAATACTGGCAGTATTAGGTATGTCAAGTGAGAATCTTTGCGACGTCAGTAAGTTTACGTCAAAGAAGACAATGTCACATATCGATCCCACCCCGCCAAGTCAGGAAGTCGCCTTAGAGAGACGAAAGTTTTATTTCGGACTCTGTAGGGCGTCATACATTTATTACGTAAGACGAATTTAGAGAATTTTTGACTCCCTCCCACTCCCATGTAAGATAAGAAACATCTCCATCATCACTCCCTGATAAACATTTTTTACGTAAGAATGTAGAGGAAAACAAATTTATCACGGTTGGATTGTTTTAAGTTTAATTTTTATTTTTATTATGGTACTTAATAATCAAATTTGGTTTTAACGTGTGCTTAATAAAACAAAATCTTAACTTTGCACATTTTGTGATCTTACGTAAGAATTATCAAGACTCCCTCTCACCCCCTATGTAAGGAAAATTACATGGTCGACCCCCCTAAGGTACGCTCAGTTATATAGGTACACATATGTACCTATATAGCTGAGCGTATCCACTACAGACATTACGATTACGGAATGGCACTGTATTAAGCAAGCCCATAACAATAACACACATAATTTTACTAATTTAATCAACGCTTAATGAAGATCAGTGTATACACATACTGTAACCGCAATGGTTACAGTACCTGATGATTGTCTGATATAGTTATTTATATTATTTAATACACATGCCTAAAAAAATGTTCCCACGACAAGCTTTCTTTTAAATATAATAACGTAAACACTGTGGCAATAAATTGCATAGTTTATCGTTCTGAAGTGGTTAAGTTGAAGTGCCAATTTGTTCTCACATTTCTGGGCTAGGTGCCCACTTGACAAAAAATACAAGGTTTTTAAAGACAAAAGAGCCTATGTTAAGTGTTGTTAATATAACACATACGCTCATTAGTTAAAATTATTAATAATTTGGAAGCCAGAATGACGTATCTTAATATGAAATATAAGGTAATTACTACATTTGAATATGCAAGTAAATTCACGTGAGATATTGTTTAAAAATTCAGGGCAGTCGAGTTACGGGGGGCCTAACGAGAGGTCAAAAAATCAGTCCGATAGAAACTCCTTTAAGATTAATTAAATAATTGTTTTTTTTATTTAAAATTATGTGTGCGCGTTCGCGGTTTTAGTTATAAATTAGTGGTTCATTAATTCAGTTTTTATGTGTTATTTATACAAAGACATTCTAACTTTTGTAGTGAACAATTAAGTAATTTTATTGTTGGGAAATACATAGTTATAGTGAAAATTGACAATGAACGATATGTGTAATGACTCTAAGTGTTTAATTATAATTATTTTTAATTTATTAAGTGTAAATTGTAATTGTTAATAGAGTCAGTGTAACAGGTAGTACAATAAAATTATTTTTGTATTTAGAAAGATAGGTATTAAGGTTTGTTCCTTTATTCCTATACATAGGTCATCTCATCGGGAGTTTTAGAGTTCTGCAAGCAGTTAAAAAATCGTTGTAGTTTTTCATGGCATCATACATTATTGGCTATGTTAGATCGTTTCTGCATATCAATTGAGCTGATGGAGCGTTCCAGAGAAGATTTATTAGGGACCACTAGGGTCAACATTAAATTCTTTATACACATTATATCTTTATTACGTCATGGAATGAAAGTGCATTTAAAATAGTAGTTTTATTTTCATGAACATTATTTTTAAATTAAACTTGCATGAATTAAGTGTTGACATTGCAAAGTACTTGATTTTCAGGAGAGAGTTATTAACACACACATCTAATATTTTTATTAACTCTTTTCAACATTTTGAGGGCGTTGCAGTGACAAACATTTGATTGCTTTTGATCCTATTATTTGTAACAAGATAGTGAACTTACAACAAAAAACTATTACACACAACCATTGTATTCCATGGCATAGCCTGGCTATAATGAGCACACTCTCTCGTACACACCACACACACACTAACACACACTAGCTGACACACCACATGATTAGTCAAATTTGCATACACACATTTAGGTACACTCAGCAGAAGGTGATTTGGCTGATATTAGATCCTGGATCACTGGAGCTGAATCAGGCTCTTACCTAAAGAATCTGACGGGTCAGTTCTTTAGAAGTTAGGAGCCGTTACACTACACGTAGGTACTCAAGCAAGGCCTGGGTCGTTCATATGTCTGTAACATAATCTCTGCCTACTCTGGAGGCGCATCTCTCGTCTAAAGCCGACCCCTGACGTCTGATGTCGTGTGTGAAGGCAGAGGGCTCTACGGCTCAATTTAAGGGGTTTGCAGTACAGAGTGTGTTATAGCATATAAATGATATTCAGATTACCTTGTACATAATCGACAACAATCACTAACTTTGTCACAAATACCGCGGCTGCATGACGGATTAGGGAAGCGTAAATTCAGCAGCGCGTAAAGCTTAGCGTAACTTTAAATAAAATAAATAAAACTAGTTATTTGGCATTCTGCGTAAAGTACTTTCTATTAAAAAAAAACTACGAGAGATTGGTGAGGAATGAATAAATAGGAGGGATGGTTTGAACTGTGTAGCTAAGGGATAGATAGGTTGTTCATGACGGATTTGCTGGATGGTAGGGGGTGTAGGGTGTAGGGAGCCCCCTCAATGTCAAAGATATAACATAGGATTAGGTCCCCTTTTAAGACCTAAAGGTCTGAATTCCTAAGGTCCCCTTGTAGTCTGGTTTTTACAGGTCGTCGTTGTTATGCATCGTGTTGGAGCATATATTATCATAGTATAATTTTAGTTAGTTTTAAGTGAAACATATTTGTATTTTTTTTATTTATTAATAATAATTCACATATTGTAATTAATTAATTGAATCAATTATCTTTGTTCGAGCTGTTGCTGAATCGGGTGAGTCGCATGTTCACTTATGTAGTTAGAATATTATTGCTTTGACGAATGCAGATTATTCCGATTTAATTCTTCATTATTGTTTTAATGCGGATTGAATTAATCATTGCGGATTACTATGATTTTTATCACTTGATAAAAATTGCGGGCGATAAAATTTATCTTCAGTCATTATTTTGAAATATTGATTTTAAGTATCGACATTTATTTGAGACTTGTTTTATTAACGGCTTTTTATTAATTGCGTTAATTATGTTTTTATTATAACACAATTTAAGGGTTATTATTTAACGGTTTATTTTCATTATGATTTTTAACACAACGTAAAGGGTCCTATTCGTATTGTTTGAACTAGACGATCACAAAATTTATTGATGGCCAATGTTTTCGATAACGTATTAAATTATATTTAATTTAGGTAGGGTCAGTTAAGTCTTTCTACAATACCATTTAACTATACTAATTAACTGATGTGCTTGGTATGCACTGCACCTAATTATAACGTAATTACCGACCCATATTCAGATTCCCGGTGCCATATACAGATTTCGGACAATTCAATTCAATTCAATTCTTTAAAAAAATGGCTTCCATCAAATTTATGATGATTTCGCCAATGTCACGTGTTCAATGACGTTGTTCGGTAACGACGCCATGACATGACAGTAGATAAGATTTTGTACGGTAAGTAAATGGATTCTGCTCGTAGTCGCCCCGAGCACGTGTGCTCGCTCACCAACGCGGCGACGATCAAAATCCCCAGATTTCGGACAAACCGGCGTCTTTACTCGCAATAATTTCATTGTGACAGTCAATACGTAAGTTTTAACCGTTTAGTGAAATAAAGTTTTAAACATGACTCACGTAATTTTAAATTCTAATCAGCATGCTAGAGTTACAGTAGGTGAGGCACAGTTGTACATATATGTTGAGCTATAGGTACATGCACAATTTGCACATTGTCATATGTGGAGCTATGAGTTCAGAACATGTCAATCTGTTCGTAAGTGTCACAACTACAACTATAACCCGCGCTCGTAAGAAAAAAGTACTGTACCGCAGTACAGCTGCATCCTAAAGGATACCCATATTACCCATAGATGTAGGTACATACCTATCAGTGGCGTGCAGTCCATAAAGACAAAAAGACATTGCCTACCCTGACATTGTGACAGTCATTTATATTTATCTAGGCTTTATAATCAATGTTCAATGGATAAATTTAATCACAAAACCATAAATTAACGTTAACGCCATCTATTGACTCTTCAAAGTAAAATTTCTGTTATTCCAACGCGATGCGGACTAATACATTATCACGCTGCACTAGCGCCGCCGTGCCGCCGTCTGCGGTGAAGGCAGAAACTATTTCTGCCTAGATTAGGCTACATTTATCTATGTGTGGGTGTGTCGCTACACGCGGATTCACTGTAGTGTACACCTCTATAGCACGAGGCATACAGCAGCAAAACTCACGCACACAAACGCACGGTTAGACAGTGCCTCATCCCGAGCGCCTACGACGAGCGAGATTATTTGAAAAAGTTGCATTGGTCAAATGATTTGTGCAAAAAACGATAAATACGGTAACCATTTCGTTTTTTCCGGATATATTTGAATGACAAAGTTTGTTTACTTTTCTTCTTGGTCGCCATTGTTTGCATAAATAAAAATTAGAGCTGGGTCGTTGCGACTTTAAGTGTAACGAAACGTAACAGCTTTTCATTATCTGGAAACAGTTTCACGAAACAGTTTCAAAAGTAACTAGTTTTTTTCACTGCGGCGCCCGACAAAACGAAACGAACGAAATAAATATTTATGAATTTTCAAAATTAAGCCTTAACATCTTGCGAATAGAGCGCATTTTTGTCAATCATCAATACAAAACGTTTTTGGCACAAAGCGCGCCCACCCGAACAAAGCTATGTTTTGTTTCGTTTCGTCGTTTCGATCGATGAAAGTTATAGGTTATAGTTTGAGTTATGTCAGTTTTGAGTTTCGTTTCTATTTTCATGTAGTGTAGTTTCATTGTTGCGTTGCGTTGCAGTTTTGGTGGTCGTTTTTATAAAAACTGTTTTTTGTTCTCATAAGAAAGTGTTATTCCGTTACTGTAAGCGAAAGCGTTTTACGAAACGCTTATTGAAAAGAACGCTCAGCTCTAATAAAAATGTAATTGTTTGTTTGTTGTGTTGAGTGTTAGTGTTCGGTTCAAAGTGTGAAGTGATAGATTTTGTTGGAAAAATTGATAATTTTCATTGTGAAAGTATGGTGTGTGCGTGCTAAAAATAAAAGATAATACGTTTCAAAACTTTCTTTCCTTATACGAGTAGATTACGCAATGCAATAATTTTGGTAAGTCAATACTCATAGCTCTAATTTTTTTGCCTACCCTGTCAAAAAACTCTGTGCACGCCACTGATACCTATCACCAATAACAGCCAAGTTGCCAATGCCAAGTCGCAGCGAAGAGAAAGCACAATCGTTACCATTTGCATCGCATATTTTCTATATTAGAAAAACTCCACTTATTTTAGGTATGTTAGAGTAACTGACAATTGTATTACCGGTTGCCACTCCATTACGTGTGCTAACTCGACATTGTGGGTAATCTAAAATATTTTAGAGAAATATTTGATATTTCCGATTTTACAAGCTACATGGCTTTTCAACCAAAATATTTAGAGTTGACTGAATTTTTGACATTTAATTACCTAGTTGCAAGTTGACGCGTAGGACACAATAAATTCTGAAATCATCATCAGCCGAAAGACGTTCACTGCTGGACATTAAACTGAGAATGCCTCTACCAGGTGTTAAAATAAAAATTAAATAAATATTTGTGGACAATCTTACACAAATCAACCTAGTCCCAAACTAAGCAAAGCTTGTACTATGGGTACTAAGCGACGATATACATACTATGTATATTAATATATACATACTACATATATACATACTATGTGTAATTATTACATACTTATATAGATAAATAAATACTTAAATACATAGAAAACATCCAAGACCCAAGAACAAATATTCGTGCTCATCACACAAATAAATGCCCCAAAACACAAATAAATGTAAATAAGAGATGAATATAAATTATTGCATTATTTCCTGAAGATTTATTTAGACCGAAGAATATTCTAAATACTTCACTACGCATCCGCCATATTTGGAAGATTAGGCGACTTCATGACTTGTCTCTCGGTACAGACTGTACGATATCAGAAAGCTGTCAGTGTCGACTGTCAATCCTGTCATGATTCTTCCTGAATGACGCAGGGGATTTTGCCCGTCGCCGCGTTGGTAAACACATGTGCTCTTCGCGACGACGGGCTGAATCCACTACCGAACAAAACCAGTTGCCTGTCATGGCGTCGTTACCGAACAAAGTCTTTGAACAAGTATTTATTGGCGAAATCATCATAAGGCGACTTCCTGATTTGTCGGTGCGGAGGCAGTACGATATGAGAAAAGTGTCGAATGTCAGTGTCAGCTGTCAGTCGACGCGATACCATTTTTTACTACGCCCCTACATTTAAATGAGTGCTTCCTGACTGACGCGGGATGCGCGGTAGCGGGACGATGCGAAGGCGGTACTGCTTCGCTTCTGCGCATGATATTACTACTGCGCAAACGTAATACTGACAGTATTATGTCAAGTGAGAATCTTTGCGACGTCAGTAAGTTTACGTCAAAGAAGAAAATGTCACATATCGATCCCGCCCCGCCAAGTCAGGAAGTCGCCTAAGTTTGATGGAAAGCCATTTTTAAAGAGTGAAGTGAATGACGCAGGAAGCCATAAGGATTTTGGTAGTGGCCGCGTTTGTGAACACACGTGCTCTCGGCGCGACGACTAGCAGAATCCATTACCGAACAAAAACAGTTGCCTACTGTCATGGCGTCGTTACCGAACAACGTCTTTGCACACGTGGTTGGCAAAATCATCATAAATTTGATGGAAAACCATTTTTAAACAAAAAAAGGATGCCACAAGGGGGAGCGAAATGAAGGCAGTACTGGCCAACTTCCGCGCATGATAAGTATTATTGCTGGGAAAATATACCTAACACTGACAGTATCCCGTCAAGTGAAGAAATGTGTGCGACCTCAGTAAGATCACGTTAAAGAACAAAATACCGCATGCCGATCCCACCCGCGTCCCGCACTGCTGAGTAAGGAAGTCGCCTTATCCTTTTTCATCGATAAACATAAAAAATCAATGAATATTCCTTTAAAAAAATTAAAAGCATTTTCTCGAATCAAGAACCGAGTTTAAAAGCAAATAAAATGAAGTTAGCAAATCAATCGAAGCTGAGGCGTAGAAACGCTGTCTTCAAGGAACTTCGTCTAGCTGTACTTAATTATGAAAGGAAATCAGAATTTAAATGGCCGTCTAGCGAAATAAATAGGTTCAGCGAAATCAGAACGAACTAAAGTTACGGTAAACTAATAAGTCAATGGTTAGTGACTTATTTTTCTTAATAGGAAGTGCCGTCTGCATCGCATAAATAAATAGGTACAGTTTTGGCTTATACTCGAATTTTTAATTCAAGAACAAAAATAACTACGACAGATCTTTTTGGTATGGAATTAAAATTAAGCGGTGTGTTTCTTACATCAAACAATGTAAAATATGAAATATCCAGTTGATAAGTGGTTGGTAATGGCATAAGTGACTTTGACATCGTTTGATGTAAAAAACATATTATAGTGACAGATCTGTCGTAGTTTTTTTTTGGTCTTGAATTAAAAATTCGAGTATAGAATAATCATAATCAGAATCAATATTTTATTTGCTTTAAGTCACATTAATGCATGCATATACAGTAATAACCCAAGAAAATAAAAATAAAAAAGATAAAAAAACTATATAAAATGTAAAATGTAATAAATAGGTATATTTAAGGCAATAATTTATGCATGTTGACTCTAGTTTTACCTACAACTACCATGCAAAGAACCTACCGACTTTGTTATTAAAAAGGTGTAAACCGTCTACCTACTTTTTTCTCAAAATTTGGATTGTTTGGGGTTTTTTTTTTTTTTTATATATCGAGGGAGCACGTTTTATTCTGATATGCAAGATATTTTTGTTGTCTTTTTTATTCCATCTATTTTTTTAATACATTTTGCTTGGGCCGTTACAAATTAGAACTCTAAACCTTTTTTCTTTACTAGAATAGATAGTAAAAAAATAATTCAAAAATTAAATGTAGTTACAAATTTATTTTTGAAACTCCCAGTCACATCTTCAGATTACTTGGATAAAGTACCGATTGCATCCGTAGAAATAGTGGCACTACTGCCACCAAGCTTCAAGTCTTTACAGTGGTAAAAGTAGGTCACACGAGATTACAAGTCGAGTTTCGGAAAATATGTCACCTGCAAGACATTCCATTCCAGGTATTAGGTCCTTTTTGTATTACCTACACAACTCGAGTTCGTATTTTCGTTGAAATACTTCAAAGTTCGCATACTTACATGTTATGAAGGTATTTGTTATATGTATTAGTCTACTATCCGAAAACATACGGATACGTGTCATATAGATACGGAAAAGCAAAAATTTACTACCTGCAATGGATTTGGACTAAAGAAATTGTGGACATCTAACGACTTCAAGTTCGTAAACAAAATTCAAAACCACATAAACATATCTGTAATGAAGGTAATTTTAACTAAAGGCTAAATACCAAAAGATACATGTAATTATGTTAGTTATGCGGGATTTACATTACGAAACTAGTTTCATGCAGTTTTGATTACATTGCGGGCTTTGATCGCCGTCTTACCTCGGTAATCCGTAGCCCGCAATGTAATCAAAAATGCATGGAACTAGTTTCGTAATGTAACTCCCGCATTATTCAATTAAAAATCATCAATAACCTTATCAGAAGTAAACTAAACTAATTATAGAAATAAGATTTATTCTAAAGCCTTAGCCTAGTCAAACTCTGCGAGTTGTACCGGGGGAAAATGTATCACACTTGCCGCGTTACCACGTTGGATGGCGAATTCGCGATGGACATTATGGACAACCTTTGCACCAGGTAAGAACCCGCCCGAGCATCGGATCCTCTCTCCTGGATTCGTCGTCCCACTTCCTTCGTGAAGGCTAACGCCTCAGACCCCTGTCGTTTCAAACGCGAGGGGTACAGTAAATATTTATCCAGAAGGGCTGAATATTTGTCCGCTTTCTGACTGCAGTTGAACTTTTATTAATTACTATTCATAGAAATTATGATGTCACGAATAAGGTATATCTACATTTCGAATTTTACTAAATTAGGTATTTATCAGCGGCAATAATCTACAAAACATTTCGAATAAAAAACCTTCCCTTTTTAATCGGGACGTAGTATTTTTGACAACAATGCGACAGCTTACTTGTTCTGAAAAGGTATTGGACGAAAAGAAAAATAAAAATACCTACCTACCTACGAATTCTATGTCAATTAAAGAATGAGTCGATGACAAAGGGAGCCTTAAGTTCCCATTTAATTGAGCAAAGAGGTTTACAAAGAATACCTTCTTTCCTTTAATTAATAACTTCTCTGAATATACTTTTAACGATTGTAAATGCCTTTTGCAGACTTTTATTTCCATTGTTGTGAAGTGTTTTTGTTCATTCGCGTTATTACTGAAATTATATTAGGTACGCAATTACGCATTAATGGCAGTTATTTATTAATATATTTTATAAACATTCTAAAATGTTCTTCTGTAATGGATTACAGAAGAACACTTTAAAACATACGTTAAATTTTAGCAATGTTAGCAATTTGCTAAATTTCAACGTGTTTTTTGAAGGACATTGAGCAACATTGATAATATTAGGTAGGCGTAACTACCGGTGGCATTTAAAAATGTACGTATGTCATCCTTTTCATTGTAAATATTATTTTCTTTTTAAGGCGATATATCGATTGAAAGAGACGCCCTTATGTTTTTCGCTCACGACAAAACGGGAGAATGGCTTTTTTAGACAAATCTCGTTAAATATCTGACTGTGTGCAGGTATATTAAATTTCCTGTTGACAGAGTTTAGATGAGGTAAAATACCATCATATTAACTTAATCATGTCTTTTAATAATGCGTTGTTTTAGTAGGCTGAGTAAAAAAGGAAAATATAGACTTAACTTTGGATTTTTTTCTATGGAGAAAATTTTAAGCAATCATGTTTCGGCTATTGTCAGTACCAGAATCATATAGTCAAGAATCATATATCTGAAAATCAGCCCCTATTGTTCGCTAGTCTGGGCAGGACAGCGTTTCAAAGTTTCTAAATTTCTCGTTGTAGCGCCTTAAATTTTACTTAAGTGCAAAAAGCGCTATATATTTCATTTGCGATGCACTGCATAAAAATTGCAAACACATTTTTATCTATACCCCGTTGCTTTACATTTCCGATCTAATATCCTGACTACTATATATTTAACAAAACTCAGTCAACCAAAAACATTTGGTGGTCTACTTTTAATCAAAGAATCTATTAAAGTTAACAATCTAAAACTGGCCCCACGTATTCAAAGCAATAATCAGTCTTTGTCGCAGACTACCTACATGACTGAGCGAAGGAAAAATCACGGCTGACTGGATGTTCGGTGCATTTTGTATGCATTGTGCATCCTTTCCGATGCATTCGACTTCAGCTCACGGAGTCCAGATTCCCTGCACCAATACGACAAACATACACCAATTGGCAACTCTCCGATTTTTGTTTTGGCTGCTTTCAATTGAAATCATGGAGAGTAAATGAATACAGACGTCGATAGACGTAATATACTGGACCTAATTAAATGTAGTCTAACTTAATAATTAAAATAACCGATAAGCTAAAAGCCTACCTACTTCAACGAGATTTGAATTTGGATATGACTTGAATGTTGCGTATTCAATAATAATGTAGGTAAATAAATAGTTTATTCGTAGAGGTACATGCAAAATTATTTATTTTGCGGCAAACAAGACAGTTTTAATTTGATTCTAGTAGCGTTCAAATAAAATGCGGTTTTTCCCCCCTATAGATAACATACAAGTAAATAGATTGAATAACAATACAACTTACTCAACAGCTAATATTTATTTTCTACAGCACCGTACGCCGTAAGAAAATCTAATTTATCCCTTACGTACCTAGAGCAGTAACTCTTGCGTTGTACCTACCTATAGGGTATACGTGTATGTTGTACAAGACGGTATCGTGTGTCCAGTAAGGGGCTTGCATTTCCCGTCCTCCCGAGGGACTCGAGCGGTTTTCCACTGGAATAGTAATGTACCAGAGATGTTAGTGTTTAGATCGATAAAAAGATGAATTTATCGCTGCTTTTCTTCTTTAATATTAGATTGGCTAGCTTTTTGTTCCGCTGGGAAGTCGAGTTTAGTTTAAATTGACGCTTTCAAGTTTCAACAATGGAAGCTGTTTGTTTACTGCGGGATACAGAAATAGCAGTGAGTATTTAGTTCTGTTGACGTCGTTTGATAAATAATCAGTGATTCAATGTCGTACATTCTCAATATGAATAATTTGACGATCAATGGGGAGTGTGCCCAGAAGGCTGGCTGCATTGCCACGCTGGATGGCAATGCTAATTCGCTGAGCGAAATATTGGCCAGCCTTCTGGTGACCTGATGTTTCTACTAGGCGCGCCGAAGTCTGGGTCAAATTTATTATTTGTAGGATTACTTAGTTTTATAGGTTCTTTGTAAATATTTAGTCTAAGTTTGTTATTGTACCTAATTTGTGTTTTTTATTATTAAAATTTCACAATGTTTTAATTTGATGATCACACGGTAGTGTTGGCCCAGGCTACGAAAGTACGAAGCTGGTGGTCCCGGTTTCAAATATCGCTCAGTACACGAAACTTCCGCCTCTTTTAAAATCATCATCAGAATCCTTCTACGATATTTTTACGATTATACAACGCACTATCCAACAGTAAAACAGAAGTAAACTTTTCTCAAACTGCATTAGGAGTACACGTTGGTTACTGGGAAACGTTTAGCAGTCGTTAACCGGAGTCAAGTTTAGAGGCCGTAAACGCCTCGGTCGTAACCTGCGTAACTGTCTAACTTCATTACGGGGCACTTCGGCGGGGCAGTTTTGTTCATAAATTGTTACATGGGTACAACTACAGAACAAGTTGCGACACGACAAGGGTTAGCACGATATTTTGTGCAGTCGTGTTCATAATGTAAGTAGGTATGTACCATACCGTAATAAAGTCGTCTTCTCATTATTTTGATCAATTTGTCTGTACATACACAGTGTACACATATTTTTAAAATCGATGAGACATTTCATGGTGTTCAACTGAACCTACCTAACCAGGTGTCTCAAAAAATATGTATCAAAACCAAATCGAGCATTACTTTTTAAAATTTTTCATGTTGAATGCAGCCCATGATTTGGCATAAGGGGCTTTTACCTCTAGATTTTATGGCAGATATTATTTTAAAAAGATCATTAGAATATTTTGTACTTATATGTCACACAATAGTATAAGTAATAGTATTACATACGTAGGTATGTGCCATGAGTCTTGGCTGTGAGCAATAACCACAGTTAAAAATTTTCATCCCGATGCGTAGTTTGTTAATCATAACTTTCATTTTGGTATACCTACACTATTACGTCATCCGTGAATGTTTTTACCGTAGATGAAATTAAATATAGTACATAAATGTATTTGTGGACAGTCTTACACAAATCTACCTAAATAATATAATATTCCCAAACCAAGCAAAGCTTGTACCCCGCACCTCCACCAAGTATAATAGGGGTTAGTAGTAGCTTAGAGGTACGGTTGAGGGATCTAGGAGAAGGGTTTAGATATCTGGAAGGAAATACGCAATCCACATACGAATTATATATATCCAAACACCGTGTCTTGACTGTGAGACTTCCTGGTCACATTCTTCTCCCCTCTTTCTCCAAATCTGCACCTCCACCAAGTATAATAGGGGTTCGGCGTAGCTTAGAGGTACGGTTGAGGGATCTAGGAGAAGGGTTTAGATATCTGGAAGGAAATACGCAATCCACATACAATTATAATATATTCATACTATATCCGAATACATTCACATTCAATTGTAATCTAATTAAAATAACACATCAGCTGTGACTCCGAGCGAGTCCCAGGCTAGAGTCCTTGGAAAACCATTTGTTTCCAGCAGAATGCCGCTTTGACAGGCATTCCAGAATATATTCAAATACGAATATGTTACTTTATGATTCTAGACCAAACATGGCCAGCCTCATACCGTAACAACCTCTACACTACTATGGGTACTAGGCGACGATATACATACTTATATACATAAATAGATACTTAAATACATAGAAACCATCCAAGACTCAGGAACAAATATTCGTGCTCATTACCGTAATCGTAAGCCACTTAGTTGTACATTACTAACAAAATTGGATCATTGTTATCTGTAAATAAATAAATTTGTATTTGTATTACACAAAATAATGCCCTGACTGGGAAATATAGTTGCCAGTTTAATACCAATTTAATGAGTATCATGAGTAAGTATGGATAATATACTTACTCACAAGTCACAATACGTATAATTGTATGTATGTATTGCTTTATTATACATAAAACTAAACAAAGGGAAAAATACAGTAGATAGATGAGGTACGAAGGCGAGCTTAATTGTGTTCTACAAATAATTTCATCCATGGTAGTGACATCCACGGATATGATAGTGCACACAGAAATGAGAATGGCCCTCATAACGAATTAAGAGACCCGGGTAAATGCCGTGAATGAGTGCTCGAATAACTCCTGAAATGTAATTTAACAATAATAACGCCGATTTATTGATCTATGGCGTGTCGGATTCGTGTCGCTTGCAGTAAACATGTAAACTCGAGTGTAGCATAAATGGGACAGAGTAGTTCGAAAATAGGCAGGTAAAGTTTTGTGAGGCTACTCGCAGTCTGTAGGCCAAACGTAGAAATTGTATTTTCAGGACTATGTCATGAGGTTATTCTATATTATGTACATACGTGACGTACGTCTTACCTGTAGAGTAAACAATTAAAATTAAGAGGTTTAAGAACATAATTATATTCCGATTATACTCGTACAAGTTGTAAAGGCACTTAAAGTAGAGTACTTTTATCTCAGGAGCGCGGGCATGGTTTTGTATTGAGCTGTACCACAGAATAGTATAATAGTATTGTACATGCACATCGTCTAAGTGTGCGTCAGCGTAAGAACTAAAAGTTCACGTTGTCTATGTGTTCGTATGTGTCATAAACAATTTTACAAGCACAGTAAAACCAATTATAAAATTGGTTTTGCTCTACTTACGTCTACTTTAATCATTTCGTAAAATGCTATCATCATTATCATCATTATCAGCCTGTAATTGCCCACTGCTGAGCATAGGCCTCTCTTCGAGTACGCCAAACATCCCGGTCTTGAGCAATTCTTATCCAAGAGTGACCCGCGATTTTCCCACGAGCGACCCATCGAGCCGGTAGAAGTCCGACGCTAAAATGGTATAGTTATAGCAAAATGATACACTAAATATAAAATGGTAACACATTAGCATCATACTTTACAAAATTTTATTCTTACGACTCTCCTTCATCAAAATAAAGCGAAAAACTTTTGTCGTTATACTCGTTATTCAATTTTCCTCAGCAACTCGCTCCAAGAATTGTCTGTACCTACTAATATAAAGTTAAAAACATAATATATGTCCACATACGTAATAGTACATTACTTAACAAGGGCGGTAAAACTAAGAATGTCTCTGATCGCAGGTATTTGACGCCCGAGCCGAAGGCAAGGGCGATAAATATGCGATCTGAGGCTTTCTTTATTACCGCCCGCGTTAAGTACAAAATTTTATGTCACCCCCTGGCCAGGAAGTGGGATTTCCCGCGCGCGGAGCGTGCGGTAATTGCCGCTTTATGGCCAGGTGTGACATAAAGTATTATTATGGCAATTAAAAGTACGCTTAAGGGGTGTGTATAACTAAGTATATCGTTAGATCACTTTACTTACTCTGAAAATGTATATATGTAAGTAAGTAAGCACTTTGTTGTACAATGTTAAAATTTGCGTATCTATAGAATGTAATTAGGTTGCGAAAGCTCCTGAGGATATTTTTAAGAGTAAAAAATCCTGCTTTTGTCTTTTGTCAAAGAGATTATTTTATACAACGACGGTGGCTAACAAGCGTACTGTCCACCTGATGGTAAATAGACACCGCAGCCTATATAATAGGCGCCTGCACAACGAGCGAAAAAAAAAACTAATTATTAGTAAGTTTTAGTGAATCCCAGGACAAGGAGATTATATACTAACGGTTACAAACCAGTTTTTGACAATACTAATACCAAAAATTTTGCCCTTGTAACAACTAAACTATTTTGTAACCGTTAGTATATAATCTCCTTGTCTTGGGATTCACTAAAACTTACTAATAATTAGTATTTTTTTCGCTCAGTGCAACTCCAAAATAATAACGTGCGTATTACCGACCCTTTCAAAAATAACCATATTTGATGTCTTTTTATGATTAGGATATTATTTTATTTCCAGTATCAGGTGATTTCTAAATATGAAGAGGCTTTTACTTATTGGGACAACCTTTGCACCTTGAATTACCCGCAAAACCTATAAACAGCCACTTTCTTTGCTTCAAACGATAAAAACTTGACTAATTCCCGAGTAACGACAAAAAAGTCAGGACAAACTCTTAAACTGCATTATTGCGCGCAATAAAAACAGGACACAGATGGAAGTGTTTTTTGTGCGATAAGCCACGTGCTTGTGGATTTATGTTCTTTCCGTGATGAGATGTGCCGTCACCCTAGCCGTTCTATCTGGTGACCGCTATGAGCTACTCTTCAATATCAAACTATGTTTAGGTAACAATGAGTTTACATAAACTCGCACCTTTAGAATGAAACCGGCTCACTGCAACAGAATGACATTTTGCTTTGAGTTAGTTTCATTCTAAATGTGCGCGTTTGTTTGAATCTGAGAAATATAGCTTACTTGGTAAGTTGGTACCGTATTAATTATTGACATAGGTAACTATTCGTAAATAATTGTAAAATAATCGAAAGGTGGAACGCTGCGCTTACGGCGTCCAACTCAGACATGACGCGTACATTCAGGCATTCTCGGCGGCACCACCGCGCACTCTAACTGCTTTACTGGGCCTATAAAGCCCAGTGGCGGCGCGTCAAAAATATTCTTAGGAAAGCCGGAAATACTTGGCTTTTCCTATTCTTCATGAGCCGTAGTAAAAGAACTGGACTGGCTGGAAATAAGGCAAGCCGATGGGAATCGAGTTGTATGGACGCTCCGCCACTGATAAAGCCACAGTCAGGTAAAAAAATAAGTTACCTACCAGTGGCGGCGCGTCAAAAATATTCTAAGGGAAGCCGGAAATAATTTGCCTATCTTATTCTTCATGAGCCGTAGTAAAAGAACTGGACTGGCTGAAAATAAGGCAAGCCGGTGAGAATCGAGTTGTATGGACGCTCCGCCACTGTTACCTACGTAACAGATGCTGCAGGAGCGACGAAGCTTGTCGGTGCAGTCATATATCTGTTCCATTTTTACAGTCTCGACGGCCAGCGTGATGCCAATTCGACGCACAAAATAAATGCGCCCATATTATTATGCCTTCTGTGGGACTCAAACGTTCGCGCCAGCCCAAGCGTTTGGATTAAACCCACTCATGTATATTTTCATACTTACGTTATTTGAGGAGCATCTAAGTATCACGTTATTTATTTGTACAGCAGTCTGTAAAGCGAATGCATGTTTGTTTGTCCGCAAACAGATTATTTCGTTCGCAACGGTATCGCATTACGGGAGCAACTCGGGACTGCGGAATCACCCGCTAGTTCCGTTTACTCATTTACTTTCTTATACTTGTGGCATACGGACTGTTAGAATGGACGACTCTGCGTTCTAAACCATCTTAGAAAAATTAAGAAAATTAATTATAATTTCGGTATCGGTGGAGGAGCGCTCGAGGCCCAGCGGCGCCGGGTGTGCTGCTGAAAACTAGTGCCTACGCCAAATCCTGGGATTAGGTAGCGGACCCCAGGCATCCTTCAGGATGCAACTGTACTGGGATAATGCTAGGAGGATGATGATGATGGTATGAATTGTGGAATTTCGACTATGACTTTCTGTCTGTGTCATTTTACTGTTTTATAGGCGATTCTAATGTTGAGATTCAAGGAGAACTGCCGAAACTTTGTAAATAGCACATGTATAGTAGCTAAGCTGGATTCTATAAAACATCATGTTAAGAAATACGAATTATGACCCTCAGGTCAGATTGGACCTACACAAAGCCTGCAGACAAACGTCTCATGGGCATAGGTATATATATACGGTATATATATACGCATTTAATACGCATCAGAAGTTTATTCCAATGAATTCACGCCGCTCTCCAAAAGTGTTAGAGCGAATCATCGAAGATCACCGCCCCGCTATATACGCCGCGATTCTAGGAATTTGTTAAGTAACTTCTATTTCATCTGTACCCGAGTTAAATGACTTGCTTTGCAGGCTTTCTTTTAATGAAACTGACGTTAGACAGCTAATCATGGCGTCACGCTCGCCGTGCGCTCGCCGCAAAGCAGGTGCTCTTTCGTTCCAAGCACAAGGTGTGCCAGAGCCGAGTTTAGCAGAAGCCATAAGGGGAACAGGCCCGTGTTGAGTATCCCGGAAATCTCCAGGCACATAACAAAACTACGCCATTATTTGTTTTTTTCGCCGAGAGAGGACGGCTTGCCTTTTTTTTAATGGGATTGCTCTTGGCCAGCATCTAGCCAGGGAGCAACGATCAGGCCGACCGTGAAGTGGGCTCACCCAGAAAATGCCTATTCTCTCGTGCCTTAATATTTTCGTCATACATCGTTCGTCACCGTACACCACACCGCTGCGGGTTCGCCACACTATTTTGTTTGTTCGAGAGGGTGCCGGCGTCTCACTGCACCTGCTGTTTACTACTTTAATTGCTCCAGCCATTAATCCCCGTCTAGTGCCTCAGAGACGGAGTGTGCGGGCGATATTATCAATCGTGTTTCCGGGTATTTAGACGCCTGTGATTCGTGAAACCTCATATTGACGGGATTAGTACACGATTGCATTTCAAGCCAGTTGCCATTGGCTTGAAATGCAATCGTGTACTAACACTATAAGGTTGATGTGATTTGAGAATTCACATTTCAAGATTTAATTAACTAGTACTCGTGAATCGACTATGAGGTAAACACCTGATAGATAAATGCTTAAAATATAATATGAGATGCCATGATGTTACGGTGTTTATCTTATACCGTACGTTTGTCAAATTGAAGCGTTGGCAGTTCCGAGATTGCCCCACAGGCCATCAAATCAATTGAAGCAAACATTTTGATTGGTCAAGATTCCCGACTTCGGCCCTGTGCCCTGAGGGTCAGCTGTCGCATTCCCAGCGTTTTTGCACCTCTCGCCATTACCGCAGACACCCGCTAAATTGTTTTCTTGTGGTATTTTGGACGATGCACGGTGCTCGTTAGAAGCACGATAATATGTCTCACTATGGTAATTAACGTCAGAACTTAATATATAGGGCGTCCCAAGACTATAGGGACATCAAGGGACAGTACCTTAAATATCGTAGATAGGATATTTTGCTGAAAGAAGACATTATTTTAATTTAAAAAACAATTTAAACTGCATTCATAGATTTTTAAATAATTACATGGTTGAACCGGGAATCGAACCCGCTACACGAGCGGAATTAGCCCTCTGAAGGGGTGAAAAAGGGGTTGAAAGTTTGTATGGGCGCAATTCTTTTAAACGAGACACTTGAAACTTTGTTTAGTTATAAGAAAACTAATTTCAGCGTTTTTGGAAATTCACCTTCTGAAGGGATGAAAACATTGTAAGGGTAAGCTGTGTATTTTAAAGTGAGTGACTTCATACTTCGCGTGTAGTCATGGCGGATCTCAGATAAAATATCAATAAATGCGTTTTTGAAAATTCATCCCTTAAGGGTCAAAAAAGGGGGTTGAATGTTTGTATGGAAAACGAGTAATTTTCGAAATGAGGGACTAGACAAATGTCGTTTGTAGATTATAGAGTAGGTTAATTACTAGGTAATTAGATCAAATCATTAGGTAAAAATCTAGACTACCCGTGCGAAGCCGGGGCGGGCCGCTAGTACAAGATAAACCTAAATGAAATAAAAACAATTAAGTTAAGTAAGTTAGTTTATTTAAGTAATATAAATTGTTGTATGCCCGATGTCAGGTAACTGTTGAAACAAATTTTGTCACTTCCAACTTATGTACCTACACAGTTAATACAATAAATATATTCTATCACGCTCAGCTCACAAAGTCAAATAATAGTCGTAACTCAGAAAGCGGCCAAGTTAAAATGGGACTAGGCTGGTCACGTTTCCCGCATGTCCAGTCAGTTACAGGCAAATACCACTACGGAATGGAAGCCTCAGAACTCTAGGAGACGTGGCAGACCCCATCGGCGATGGCGGGATGAACTGGACTCATCTTTAAAGGACTGGCCAGAAGAAGCCAAAAACCGTAATAATTGGAAAAAGAGGGGGGAGGCCTTTGCCCAGCAGTGGGACACATTAGGCTCTAAATAATAAATAATATTCTATTCTATGTTTTAAATATTTTGTACCCATTACGGGTCAGCATATGCACATACTATACATAGAGGAACACACCTGCTCGGTCATAGGTTTGAAATAGACAGACAAAATATAATATGTAGAGCTCCCTTCGACAATCCTTAGAGAAATACGCGTAGACAAAATACCGTACACCCTACGTTCATTAAAAAGTATCAAAAAAGTATTCAGCATTCATGAAAGTTTTAGAATTAAAAACGACGTCTATTTCATGTTTGAACATAACATCTTATTATAGATTAAATATGACAAACGAAATATTTCAGAGAGGAAAAATAATTTATAACAGTTGCCTGTGCTAGCTCACGTTCGCGCCATCCGGGGACAATTAAACTTTTTGTCCCCGTATTCTAGACTAGAGCATCCCTAGCACGTCCTAGAATTATGAGCCAATCGTGACACACCGCCCATATGAAAGCCATAATAAAATAACCTTTATTATTCGTCACGTAAAGTACAAATTAATATTAAACGCGCGTGAGCGCTTGCGAAAAGTTGACGAAACTGTTGTGTAATTTACACAGGTACTGAGAATACTGAGATTAGAATCATATATCGCAATGTGTTTATGATTAAGGCAGTTGGCACGTAGTTATAATTTTAAATTGTATCAAACCTTAAGCATGACAATGGTAAATTAAACATTCTACTTAACGGCCGCTCTACGCTTACTGAGGTATTAAGACTATTAAGGTCGCAAGCAAAAACAGAATTTCAATGAAAAAACCTGATTTGTCAAATAAATATGTCGTATAAATCTTAATACGTAAAGCATACGTAATAATCAGCACCAAATTTCAAGTTTATAGGTACAACCGTTTAGCTGTAAAATCTGTGTGACAGACGACGGACGGACGGCCGCGTGAGTCACAGCAATAGGGTTTCGTTTGGACCCTTCGGGTTCGGAACCCTAAAAAAACAATCAAATCCTTGTTACCCCCCTACCTCCCAACATTGAAACAAAACACAATCACCTCCCAAGAACTCAAACGAAACTCGATACACATTTTTCCTAAGTGTCTGGGTAATTAGCCCTGGCACAAATCTTCCGTGCAAACTTTTAATGACGACGAATGGAAGTTTACACGCTTTAAGTTCCACCACTCGCATGCACAAATTTTCTTGGCCTCATTAAGAAGTTGACGTTGAATTTTCTGCGAAGTTGTTGCCATTATTGATAAGTTGTAATATTACGTACGTATCGTGTCGATGCATATAACCTTTAATACTTTTTATTTAAGATGTCCTTCGCAATTTACAGAAAACTTGCATCCTATGTCCTTCCCCGGAACTGAAACTATCACCATACCAAACTTTTATCTAAATCAGTTCAGCGGTTTAAGCATGATGAGGTAACAGACAGATAAACATACAGACAGACACACTTTCGCATTTATATTAATTATTATGGCTTAATGAATTAGTTCCTCATTGTGCATCGAAAATGTACTATAAGTATGTACATATATGCAGGTTTAAGGTAAGCCCTTGTTTTTTCAAAACGAATGCGTTGCCGACTTCATTATTTTATAAGTCTCGTATTATCGGAAGTACTCCAAAGAGAGTTGAGTCCAGGAAAATGTTTATTCCATCCACATCTTAAATAATAATCAATAGAAGGCAATACAAAATGAACGCATCGTGACCCTTTTGTGCCGATTACCTACGAGATGCAAACAAGTTGCGTGACCCAGATCGCTTTATGCAAAGTGTTACCATGTGCAAAGTGTTGATGAGGTCATTGGTCGAACAAGCTTGTCTGCCTAGCAATCTATGCACTTTAAGAGCTAAAGGAATCGTGGACAGTGAACATCGCTTCTGCGTAAGATAGATTGTAACAATTATAGTGGATATTTTTAAGTTGGGAATTTGCCTCTGTTCAACGCAACATGTTAAAAACCCAATAATTTGATTTGATTTTTGCTTTTCCATAGTTTGAAGCCCCGGGCGGGACTGGCTTGTGCGAAAGTCCCATTCGATTTTCGGAACTTTTCATAAAATCCCGGGACTGGCCTTCTTACCCCTTTGCGGCCGGGAAAGTGATTTTGCAAAAACTCATGAAAAATGCATTTGGATCGTTCAAATTTGTTGTAAAACACATTTTAAAAATAATAAAAAAAAAACATTTTGTCCTTTATCATTAAAAAAATCGCATGCACAAAAGTGACGTTCAGGCACTATTCGTAAATGCACGAACGTGCAAATTCGTTTAGAATAGACGAAGAATATGCATAAAACGCAAAATTTGATATAATTAAACTATCTATAATAATTAGTATTAAATTTTACATATTTGTCACAATTTTCTTGCTTGAAAATTATCATAGCTATTAGATATAATGGACACAGGGTGCTTCCGAACTTTCGTGGCCTCACAGGTGTATCATCGTTTGAAACGTCACTCAGGAATGCTTCACTACGCCGTTTTCTTGGTGCTTTAACCAGCGTTTCAAAGATTTCTAAGCGAAAATCGAGTAAATCCCTCCATACGTTCATCATCATCATCATAATCAGCCGAAAGACGTCCACTGCTGGATATAGGCCTCCCCTGTGGCCTCCCCCAATGAGCGCCACAGCGATCGGTCATGGGCTGCCCGCATCCAGCGGACCCCCGCAACCTTACCCAGGTCATCAGCTCACCTCGTTTCCAACGAGGGCTTCTACAGCTGCGTCGTCCGGTACATGGTGGTCACCACTCGAGAACTCACTGGCCCCACCAGCCATAGGTTCTCCAGACAATGTGGCCTGCTTACATCACTTAGGTTTGGCAATTCTTCGGGCTATGTCGGTTACTTTGGTTCTTCTGCGGATTTCATCATTTCTGATTCGATCTCGCAGAGTAACTCCAAGCATAGCCTTCTCCATTGCTCTTTGAGCGAATTTGAGCCACCTCATGACGCCCATAGTGAGCGACCACGTTTCAGAGCCGTAGGCAACACACGCTGCGGGACATTGGATGAGATGATATTGCGTAATCTCCCAAAACCCCGCCCAGCCGAGACAGATTCGACGATGGATCTTCTCGATGTTGGAACTGCGCCATTAGATCGTTTGTCCCAGGTAACCATATTCGTCGACAAGATCGAGCATAGTGCCTCTGATCTTAACTGGAGTTACTACGTTAAACATGATTTTTGTTTCGTCCATGTTCATCTTATAAGACCAACCTCTTCAAAGGCCCTACTCAGATCATCGAGCATGGTACTTAGGTTCTCCATCGTCTCAGCCATAAGTACTATATCGTCGGCAAATCGAAGGGTGAATGGTATACTCGCCATTTATGTTGATGCCTCCTGCCTGCCTGTTCGAAAAACAGCTGACCCACCTCCAACTGCTCTGAAATATTATCTGATTCTTGGCTGTCGTTATCAAGTCATTCAAAAAGCGAATAAAGGGATTCCTCGAGTTCATCATCAAATTATTCAATATCTGATTGCCTAAAATTTAAAAGAATTGGTGCATCTTTTAATGGACGCCCTAACCCATCATTACTAAATGAAATGTGTTATAAAACCGCCAAAATATAGGACTATCTCTTTTGATTTCATTTTTCACGCATAGGCCGAATAAGCATTAACTTGCAAAATCGATTTACGGGCTAAGGCCGAACCCCCAAATTTGTGCACTTCGTTATTACGGGCAAGTAATTTGCACTAAATTACTTGGTTTTAGTGTAATTAGTGACAAATAAACACGTTTAACTCTTTTACTGTAATAATCAAGCGTAAAATAGCAATTTATATACCAAAAATGTACGAAATTTTGAACTTACGTGTGCCACTACTCTCATCAAAATAAGCCGCCATCTTCAACGCTGCCTCGCGACCGACTGATTCGACCGGCCGCCGGTATTTTACTACTCAAACGAGGCGTTAGTGTCTGCAGATTCGATCGGTATAGGTTTGAGCCCGAAAAGACAACTTACTTGGGGACAGGATTTTTTCAAAGTGATTTGCAGGATTATATCGAACCGGTCGTAAAGGGTTACAAGAAAGGAACCCTAAAATTAGGGCTGCCATCCGTCCGGGTTTTCCCGGTTTTGTCCTGGTTTGGAGGCCGTCCGGGGGCCGTCCGGGGGGGTGTCAAGAAGTTCTCATGTAAAGAAGCACCTCATTGAATTTAAAGGTCTTGTTTTTTAAAAATATTATTTTCGGACTCGTCCGGGGAAAAAATGCGATTTACGCCAAATGTCCGGGTTTTTTTGAATGTTTGTCCGGGTTTGGCGTGATTCGAGATGGCAGCCCTACCGAAAATACCTGCCGGCAGTCTATCCGACTCGATGGCGTGTGAAAACATCCGCGCCAGCGTTGATATGAAAAGCGATCACATTCCGTAGCAAGGGCGTTCGGCATAGCAAAATGACACATCTGTAAATGTACTACGTTGGTATATTGTAAAAGCCTTCCACAGGCCAGATGAAATTCAATCATGCATCATTGTAAAGACCGCGATAGGGAATAACTTTTCACACTGTACAATGTTTCATTAATATAAAATAAATAATTAATAAATATATGAGGACAATCTTACACAAATCAACCTAGTCCCAAACTAAGCAAAGCTTGTACTATGGGAACTAAGCGACGATATACATACTTATATAGATATGAAAAGATACTTAAATACATAGAAAACATCCAAGACCCGAGAACAAATATTCGTGTTCATCACACAAATAAATGCCCCGGCCGGGATTCGAACCCGGGACCTCCAGCTTCGCAGGCAGGTGCACTACCAACTAAGCTAAAGCGGTCGTCGGATGTGTGTACTTTTGCACTTTATTCCTCAATGCGTATATTATATTAGGTAATGCAGCAGAATGATTTTGCGACTTTCCAAATGGAAGTATAGTGCGATGCGGTGCGTGTCATCCACAGTGAATCTCATACTAATCTATGTGCAATTATACGGTTTGCGCTGTGGAGGGGCACGCCTTCGTGGATGACACGCGTGCTATAGTGATATGTTATTTTTAATACAAAAAATAGTACCTACATTACTTAAGACGAGGCACCCGAAATAAAATCCCACGGTTGCTCCGCCCATCACCCCCACCTGCCCGCCACCGCTAGCGAAACTCGTAGGCCACGCTCGCGCGCCGCGTACTGGGAACGCTGCGCTAAGAACAAAGAATGAATAGAGAAAATATGTTATTTATTAATTTTGCAAACTGCTGGAAGTAATTAAAAGAATAAACCATTCGATTATTTGTTGAATAGTGGTAAATAAAAATCTTTGTTTGAGCTTTTATTTAATATAGTATATTATTTATTATACATAATATGACACGCTTGAGAACGACTAAACCGCTTTGACTTTTTTTAATGTTTATAATCAATATTTACATAATTTTTGATTGCCTATATAATGAATCGTTTTATGTATTTAATTTTTGTTAAAATTGATAATTTTTTACCTTTTTGTGGGTTTTAATCAATCAATCAAATCTGTTTTTCCTAATATAAAGTATTATAAAATATAGAATGACACTGGTGTTTCATTTTAACTGGATTTTGATATATCAAAGTACAAGATAATTTACAAATTAAAGTGTTATGAATTATACATGTATAAATAAAGTTACTTTCGTAAGTGGGTATGTCATATCCTGCCACATACTCCTAGTTACGTTTGGTGACCACACTCCCGCCGGGTTAAATGGAAAACTTTCTTAGTAACCTCTATATAATTTTTAAAGGCCTATCCAAAAATACCCCACACAACTACTTGCATTGAAAAAATAAATTTCGTCCCCCGGTTGATTATTTTTTTTTTCCTTATTTCACATCACATTCATATACGGCGGCATTTATATATAGCGGTTCATAGAATACATCTTCCTACCAAATTTCATAATTGTAGTACTTATAGTCTCCGAGTAAACCGGCTGTGACATACGGACGGACGGACAGACAGACATGACGAATCTATAAGGTTTCCGTTTTTGCCATTCTGGCTACGGAACCCTAAAAATCACAATATTAAAATAGAAATATTAGAAAAAGACGATAAGTTTTAACTTAGGTAAAGTACATTTTTTACCTAATCGTATGCGGTCGCCTACAATTTGTAAGCAAACGCAATCGATTAGGTAAAAAAGTGTACTCTAGACACGCGGCAGCGTGTCAAACCAAGTAAAAAAAAGAACTGGCGACGCAGCGGCCGTGTGTTATATTACACTAACCATTTGGTGCCACTTTTGACCCTTAAGTAACTCAAAATGTATTGAACGTACACATATGAAATTTGGTACGTTTATTAAGATCCTTAAGGCTAACTAGATTCCCAAATTCATGAATATAGCTCAATCGCTTATTAAGATACAAACATATAAAAATAAGATTTTTTTTCCACTAGGATGGATGGGGGAATAATCAAAAACCTTACCCACTTCCAGGTGACCTAGAAAGTTGAAATTTGGCATGGAGCTGGGTAAATGTATGGTTACGAACCTGAGAAACATTAACAGTGTTTTTTTTACGGTTTTAGTTGCGATAATCCATAAAGTTTGAATGCAAATAGGAAGATATACATTCCATCTGCATATTCTCATTCAAACTTTATGGATTATCGCAACTATATTTGAATAAATTCGTTACATATAAGTGCAGCGGGTCAAACGCTCGTGGTCCTTACCCATTAATGACCTCGACTGTACCTTCAAAGGAAATTCGTTTTCTCCTAATTCTTTCTTCGGTCTAGACAGTTTTTGCTTCGACACAATGACACCAGCGGCTGTTGACGAGAATGAAGGTTGATTGTTATGCTCAGTTAAAGAAATCTTTTCTCTAGAAGAATCAAATATAAAGTAATAAAAAGAGCGGCCAAGTGCGTGTCGAATCGGGCACAATGAAGGGTTCCATACCGACACCTAGCAGTCCACTTTTAAAAACACTATTTATACCTTGAATCAAAAAAGGTCGTATCTTCATAGGGAAAGTCACGGCACTTACGTCCTTTTGTTTGGGTAAAACAGTTTTTCAGTGATAAACTCAAAAACCCTTAATCCCATCTTGTTCAAACCAAAAATCGTTGAAAGTACTTATTAATGTACACCACCTCAATTTTTTTCAGAATTTTAATCTTCATAGTTTGGAAATTAGAGGGGTGGGAACACAGTTTGTATAAAATAAGATAAGATAAGATAGAATTTATTGCCAAACAAAGAACAAAAATACAATATCTCACCAACGATTGACTTAAATTTAAAACTTTTTTAGTAACCTCTATATTATTTTTAAAGGCCTGTCCAAAAATACCCCTCACAACTAAGTGCATTGAAAAACAAGTGCGAGTCGGACTCGCGCACGAAGGGTTCCGTCCCATTATCTTTTAAAAACTGCTAAAAAAACACGTTTCTTGTATGGGAGCCCCCTTAAATATTTATTTTATTCCGCTTTTTAGTTGTTATAGCGGCAACAGGAATACATTATCTGTGAAAATTTCAACTGACTAAGTATCACGGTTTTTGCGATAAGGCCTGGTGACAGACGGACAGTGGAGTCTTAGTAACAGGGTCCCGTTTTACCCTTTGGGTACGGAACCCTAAAAAAATTTATCCCTGATTACATGTATGGGGTGCCTCCCATAAAATATATATTTTTCCTAATTTCACATCACTTTTATGTAGCAGTTATTAGAATACATCCTTCTACCAAATTTCATAATTGTAGTACTTATAGACTTTTATGGACAGAATAGTCGACCAAATTTAAAACTGTCAATGGCGACTCCATCAGTTTTTGTTCTACTGTGCTGGGTTCGCTTTCATTTACGAAATTATTAATTTCATCCAATTGTTTGTCTGTTTCATTATCATGGTTCAAATTTGTTACTATAGTATGCAATAAGTCCGATATTATTTTATAATAACGTTGCTCGGTGAGTAATCAACGCAAGCGCAATTTAGACACACATCCGTCGTCGGCAAAAATCACTGGCGACTGAAGGCGCAGTCTTGATGAGACAGCGTCTATTGCTTCCGCGCGCAAAAAAAAGAGACGAAAGACAGTGATGCCGCTCATGAACACAAAGGCGTATGCGGCATAAGTTCCGAAAGTATAAAATAATTCATATAAAATAAACTATATGATGAAATAAAAAGATTTATCCCAGTTCGCTAGAAAGATAGTATTACTGTCGTTTCTGAAAATGTCAAAGGATGAATGCTTATAGTTCCGGAATGATTAGCAAAATAAAATAAAAATGGACACTAGTTTGGAATGAAAATCTATCGGGAAAATTTTCACTGATCTTGTTTTCCTATCCCAGTTCGTTAGAATATATAATGAAATATAACATACTGAAATTTTATTCTCGTAGTTTACCTGGTTTGCTTACAATATCGATTGGAAAACTACCAAAAAATCTAAAGCCTCGTCTTAACAAGGGCGGTAAAACAAAGAATGTCTCAGATCGCAGGTATTTGACGCCAGAGCCGAAGGCAAGGGCGATAAATATGCGATCTGAGGCTTTCTTTATTACCGCCCGTGTTAAGTACTGTTGTATATTAGGGTTCCGGAGAGTAGGAGACCAGGGAAACGGCTATTCAGGACGAATCCATTTATTTGACAAAGTCATAACATTGACACGCTCGTAGTAGCGTTCCATATAGTTATCAGGCCAGAGGCCGTATACACTACAAGTACAAAATTTTATGACACCCCCTGGCCAGGAAGTGGGATTTCCCGCGCGCGGAGCGTGCGGTAATTGCCGCTTTATGGCCAGGTGTGACATAAATACATTTATATCAACCTTAGGTATGTTCGAAAACGGAATGACCATGCATGGTTTTTTTCCGACTCATTAATTGATCATCATAGCAATAGTACCATACAACAATACAATACAAGTGTACTCTTATTATATTGCACATCTCACACAAATGAATGAATTACATACAGAATCAAAACAGCAGCCAGTAGGTAGAAGTAGCCAACAGGCGCTAGTATTTAGGCGAAAACAAATACGTTTTTAGGGTTCCGTACCCAAAGGGTAAAACGGGACCCTATTACTAAGACCTCGCTGTCCGTCCGTCTGTCAGTCTGTCACCAGGTTGTATCGTGAACCGTGATATGAACCGTGATAGCTGGACAGTTGAAATTTTCACAGATGATGTATTTCTATTGCCGCTATAACAACAAATACTAAAAATAAAATAATACAAATATTTAAGGGCCTATACAAAATGAAAATGAAAAATGAAAAAACTTTATTGTATAAGGGCATCACTACAATATAAATCACGACCCTGAAAAAGACTTTCAAAAAACCTTGCTCGTTGCCTTTATTAGGCGCTGGGTCTCAAAATGTATGGGAAAACTAAAATCCGACTCGCACTTGACTAAAATTCTACTTGATATTATTTAACGTTATTATTTATAAATAATGGTACGGCACCCTTCGTGCGCGAGTCCGACTCGCACGGCCGGTTTTTAAATATATCCGGACTTTTCAACTCGATAATCGAACTACATAAACTATCTTATAGGTAGAAAACTTCTACTATTACGTAATCGAGTTGCAAATTCAGTAGGTTGCAGGATGCCAACGGGAGGAAATAGGATTCCCCACACATTTCCACGTCACCTCGTCTTTTACTCGCTCATTCCACCGCTTCCCCTCAGCCTGTATTAGCTATAGCTACGCTTACCACGCGATTCTGCGCCGCTCTTAAAAGGTAAGGTAAGGTATTATGCGAGATGATTAAAAAAATAATAAATATGTCAGAAACAATAAATAAAATAAAAAAGCCTTTTTTTGACGACCGCTTTAGCTTAGTTGGTAGTGACCCTGCCTACGAAGCTGGAGGTCCCGGGTTCGAATCCCGGCCGGGGCATTTATTTGTGTGATGAGCACGAATATTTGTTCTTGGGTCTTGGATGTCTTCTATGTATTTAAGTATTTATTTATCTATATAAGTATGTATACTCGTATCGTCGCTTAGTACCCATAGTACAAGCTTTGCTTAGTTTGGGACTAGGTTGATTTGTGTAAGATTGTCCACAAATATTTATTTATTTTATTTATTATTTATTTATTTATTCCTTGCAGTAAATGTACAGTGGCATCTTATTTGTAATATGTATGTTTAAGTATGTTAGTAGTAAGTAGTCAGAAACAATACCATAACCAAAATATTCTGCAAATAGGTCACAAGGGCACTTATTTACCAGTCGAAATCTACACTCACGAGCAAAAATAATGCATAAACTTTGTATTGAACTTCCATAGAAAGTGTACCTGTTATTTTTGCTCTTGAGTGTTTACCTATTTCAATTATAATATCCAACTTTGTAAAGTTTTATTCATCATTAAACTTATGAGAATTTACATGAGGTAACATACCTATCCCACCATTTTATATTTTGTATGTGTAACTATTACGATTTCTTGTGTTTTTTTCTTTGCCTTTGTATTTTGTATGTGTATACTGTGGCAAGCAAATAAATGTTTTATATATCTATCTCTTTTGAGTTAACTGTACCATCTAATAATTTAAAATGTGAGTAGACTAATGTAAAAAATAAAACAACCTCTCACCGCAAACGCCCGTTCCGTTTTGAGTAATTAAACAATTACCTTTGAATAAATTTTCTCTATCGATAAAATCACACGTGTTTTAAGGCGCTACACTGAGAAATTTGAAGACTTTGAAACGCTGTCCTGCCCAGACTATCAAACAGTAGGGGCTGATTTTCAGATATATGATTCTCGGCTATATGATTGTGGTATTGACAATAGCGAAACATGATTGCTTAAAATTTTCTCGATAGAAAATAAATCCAAAGTTGAGTCTATATTTTCCTTTTTTTCCTCAACCTACTAAAACAACGCATTATTAAAAGACACGATTAAGTTAATATGATGGTATTTTACCTCATCTAGGTACTGACAAGAGGAAATTTAATAAACCTGCACACAGTCAGATATTTAACGAGATTTGTCTAAAAAGCCATTCTCGGAGAGGGTTGCATCCCGTTTCGTCGTGAGCGAAAAACAAAAGGTGTCTCTTTAAATCGATATATCGCCTTAATACTGACAAACAAAAAAAATTAAACAAGGGTCAAAATTATATAAAGGATCGGCAAAGCGCTCGTGATTACTTTGCTGGTTTAGATAATCTTCAAAAAATCTCATTATAATTTCCTACTTCTTCTTCCGGCATCCAAGTCGACGTACTTATTATAAGTTTCTCATATAAGGCAAGGCATTTGCAATGACGTCTAACGGGGTCGTAAAAAATGTATAAAGTATTCCGTGTTTTGCGTCACGACAGTAAAGTGACGACATGTTTACGAGCCATAAATTTTCAAATAAGTGTACCGTCTGTGAAATTTCATTGTCTTTCTTATATTGTTACCAGAAAATGGGATAAGGTTTTATATTGGGAATACGAATTAACGCTGTTCATTTATTTGGAAGTAGGTTTAAGAAAGAAAGGAAGAAACATTTAATCACAGACACAGAAGACACACATACATGACAAACTTAGTAACAGTAGCTCTAGTATAAGTTTTTTTCGAAACATTAACTAATTCGAACGCGTTTGCGTTTTGTCTCAAAATGTATGAAAGTGGTATGAAAACGTGAACAGCGCCTCTGGTGGTCACTAGTGGAAACTAAAACAGCGAGTTTAACATTTGTTGCTAACCGATGAACGCTCGTATTTCAAACTCGGTGAGTTCGTTTTCATACATTTTGAGACAAAACGCAAACGCGTTCGAATTAGTTAATGTTTCGAAAAAACTTATACTAGAGCTACAGAAGAAAAAGTGTGTGTCCGCGGCAGTGAAACGAACAATTACGAGCTCAGCTTAATGCTGAACACCTACAGCGCTTGGTAAATGCCGATTCATCCCATCACTATCAACGCAAATCTACCCTCCTTATCCCATTCCTACTCCATACGATTCGCATACCTGACGGGGGGTAGGACAAAAAAAGAGATGACTTCTGTTTCTTCCGCTACGCCTCTGGTCGAGCACACGGCTCCCTTCAATAAAATTGTTTAACGCGAAAATCAGCGCGAACCTATCGCCGAAAATCATACGCCCTGGGGCAGGAAAGTCTAAAGGAGTACGCGGCGCGCCCCTCAACATCCAGCGCGCGTGGGGCAAATAGGAACCAGGTTTGCTTTCCCATTTTTCCCTTGCTACTTTTCTCCGCCTTCCAGCGCTAATTTTCAGCCAGTACCATCGGTGACTCACGGAACGCCATACAAAAAAAAATCAGAACGAGCGAGTAAAAAGCATTCCGCGTAGCGTTGTTATTTATCGACTTAGGCGACTTCCTGATTTGTCAGTGCGGAGGCGGTACGATATTAGAAAACTGTCAAATGTCAGTGTCAACTGTCAGTTGACTCAGTACTACGTTTTACTGCGGCCCTACATTTAAATGAGTGCTTCCTGACTGGCGCGGGATGCGCGGAAGCGGGACGATGCGAAGGCAGTACTGGTAGGGGTCGCATAATATTACTAATGCGCAAATGTAATACTGACAGTATTCAAGTGGGAATCCTTGCGACGTCAGTAAGTTTACGTCAAAGAAAAAAATGTCACATATCGATCCCGCCCCGCCAAGTCAGGAAGTCGCCTAACTAACCTTGCACTGCAATGCAAACAAACGTAAAATTGAAGTCATTCATGACAATACGAAGTGGTCAAAAACCAGTATTATTTCATTCCTAATCGATTTCAAAACAGCACCGCATGAAAAACAAAACTACAGATAATAAGTTAGAGGATAGAACGCAAATTGCACGGCAAAGTTTTTGCACCACAGGAATACTGCTTGCAAACACAAAGACGTAAAACACTTGTGTCATTTACTAGGATAAGCCCTTTTATAAAAATGGTGCGGGAATAGAAAACGCCAGTACGCCGTGGAAAGGCTATTAATTATGAGAAAGGAAATTGAAACCCCAGTGGAAATGGAAAAGTAATAAAATGCAACAGCGATTTCAAGATGAGTACCTGCGCCCGGCAAACTGGGGCAATCTGGCTCCGCGTTTCATGTATTAATAAATGACAATACCTTTTACTTAGTATTTTAGTAACATATTTTTTTATATGAAAAAAACTCTCATTTTAGTTGTGATTTATTTAAATAACCTATGTACACTTTTATGAATAAATACTTTAAAGAGCTCTTGCCATTATTAATATTGTCATTTGTTTATTTATTTGCATTCAATTTACATTCGATATTGTAATGGATAGTTAATTAAATTACGTTTGTTGTAAACTGTAATGGATGATAAATATTTTGTTATTATGTTGTCATCTGACATACAGACAATTTTTGTGTTACAAAAAAGAGCCATTCGCTCCATATATAACCTAGGCTCACGTGAATCTATAAGAGAACTCTTTAAAGAAATCAACATTTTAACTGTAGCGTCCCAGTACATCTATGAGAATATTGTTTATGTCCTTAAGAACATAGACTCCTTCTGTAAAAATTCTGATATACATAATTTTAATACTAGAAATAAAAATAAAATTGCCACTAAAAAATTTCGTGTCCGTAAAGTATACAAATCTTTTGTAGGTCAATGTGTCCGTTTTTATAATAAGTTACCTGATGAAGTTTTGAATTTACCTTTTCCAGCTCTTAAAAAGTACTTGAAAAAATCATTGATGTCGAAGGCTTATTACAGGGTTGAGGACTATATCTAACACACAGAAAAGCATGGCCCAAACCAGATACTTAAATAGAGTAAAGATTCATATATGTGTATTTTTTAATTTTATCTAGTTGACACAGTTCTTGCAAGAAAACAAATCAAAAGATTTATAACTAAATTTATAGTCTAAAGGATTCCATTTTTTTTACCTAAATAGAATTTGATAATGCTTAGGTATACAGTTTCGAAATGTTTTCTTGCAGAATTACACCCTGTACATAACTGGTTTTTTTCCTCATTTTATTCTTTGTTTTTGTGTTGGTTTATATAGATACTTAGATTTCTTGATCTTAAGTAGGTTAAGTATTATCATTGTAATAAGCATATTTTTGTGAGAAAATGGCTGACTGTCGAGTTTCTTTCGGCGTTTCTTCTCGGCAGTGGCCTCTGTGAAACGCTAGTAGGGTTTGACTTGTAAAAGTGCCATTGCGGCCTACTTACAGAATAAAGTTCATTTTATTCATTTTTTATTCATTTATTTTATTCATCATCACAACGTCGTCTGCAGTTTAGAATTATTGATATTGTGAGACTAAATATATAATTTGCCTTTTTTCTTAGGTATACTCGTAGAATGGCTTATAATTAAACGTAAACCGAAATAAGTTTTAAACGAAATATTGTTTAGCATCATTTCACGTCCAATTCAACCGCACATTCAAACGGAACCAGTTTAATTGACTAGCAACGTATTACTCTGATTTACAGCCTTCAAATTGAGGGCTCCCCCAAGCGGGGACCTCAGCCCAATTTAAATCTTAACTTTTAGTTCAACTTCGCCATATCTTCCGTTGCAGATTCGGATCATAGGATAATTGAAGTAGTCTTCGTTTACAAAAGACGTAGACAGAAATTATAATTTACTTCATAGGACATTTAATATATTATAATTTATAAGTATAGCAAGTAGGGGTGAGGTTTAACTGTTGAATAAGGCAAAATACTTGCTCCTATAATGACTCGACGTTAAAACTTGACTAATTACGTGATAGGTTGTTTTTTGTTTGTCATTGTGTACCTTGTTGCAAACCTATGTACATCGTTACACGTTTTATTTAATAGAATGTATATTTAAGTACTATATAAATATATTAATATACCTTCCTATACTATTGAAAACAACTCCCTCAATTCTTCAATAAAATGCCATGTTCGTTTCTTGTTACAGTATTTAATTCAGTTATCAGTTAATTACTTCATCATTGCTTTCTTAGTTATTAAAGATAATACAAGACATACATAACCAATAATAATCTCCATGACAGTTCACCACAGACTAACTCTAAGCCGCACCATTTTTTTTTAATTCTCGAAAATGGCGCCAATACATTCAAGGCAGATATTAAAAAAGGTTTTATACAATTCCAATAGTTTGATTGATGGATATTTTCTAAATTAATCATCTCTATACAAATACACTAATAAAGTTCCTTTTTAAGTGGTGAACTCAATACAACATTAATTGGTTAGGTTGGCCACACACCGTGTCAGTAATACTGTAGCTGTAAGAATAATAGACATTTTCTTTGGTCCATGATTAAACTTAACGTTCTATCTTAATTTTATCAACCA
Source organism: Cenopis cana (assembly GCA_951800055.1). NCBI lineage: Eukaryota > Metazoa > Arthropoda > Insecta > Lepidoptera > Tortricidae > Cenopis > Cenopis cana. The sequence goes on along the minus strand of OX637486.1, from coordinate 5,771,898 downwards.
AATATTTAAACGAGTCTTACAGTTCGTCCATCCTGATACACCTTCGCGTCCTCGTGAAGTGAAAGTATTGTTTACATAATCAAGTATTAGTTACATTTTAATTTAGTTTAATCATATAAACTGTTTATTTTCTTTTCATAGATATGTATGATGGTTTATAAGGCATATGTAAATATGGACCTTATTGCCTGATTCAAATCTAACCCAATCTTTTAGTCAATCTAACATTCTATACAATTATTATTTATTTGGAGAACCAACAATTTACAAATATACAATAGTGATATAGATAGGACACCAAAAAAAAACCAATTACAGGTGCCCACCGTTAACTACATAGTAAATATAAATTTGTGACATCACTTCATGTAAAGCTTATTATTATGAAAATACATAATACTTGAACTATACTAAGTACAAAATCTCAAAATCTTACCAACATTCTAAAGAACTTATTTCATATCAATAGTTTAAGGTATGCTCATTTATTTTTATTATTTAATTATTTGGAGAACCAACAGCTAATAACTTTACAATAATTTTTGATATATGATCATCATCATCATCATCATCATCAGCCTATATACGTCCCACTGCCGGGCACATGCCTCCTCTCATAGATAGGAGGGATTGGGCAGTAGTCCCCACGCTGGCCCAGAGCGGGTTGGGGACTTCACATACAACTTTGAATTTCTTCGCTTATGTATGTAGGTTTCCTCACGATGTTTTCCTTCACCAAAAAGCTAACGGTAAATATACGGATATATGATACAAAGAGCCAATTACAGGTTCTCACCAATAGCCACACAATAGCAAAGAACAAATGGTGATTACCATTTAAAGTAATTTGTTGTGAATTGATGCCTTACAGCCTTATTATATATATTAATAGTGACATTTTCATCAATTGTATGATATGACGCTAATAATTGTAACTTACAGAAATAACAAAATATTTTTCTTTTAAAATAATTATCGCAACATCTAAATATGTCTCCACTCGATAGGCCCTAAGATATACAACAAGCTGCCTATATACACCACGCTTCAACGCCAACGATGAACACGCCTGTCACTGCGCGCAGCGCGACACCAACCCACATGCACTTCTATGGGGTTCAGCCTCGAGTTTGACACTCCCATGTCACGGCGCGTGAGCCTCAGCGCCCGCATTTGACAGAGCACTGAAAAGATCAACACATTATTTAAAACTTGAAAAACAGTGGCCGTGCCTTGCAATTTACACGCGTACGTGCTCCTCTCGAGATGGCCGTGCCATAAAGTATACATATTGTTCGCCATGCAACGGCTCTCCATGGGACCCCTTCCCCTCTCCCTCGAACAGGCAGGACCAGGCCATGGCCTGTTTGGCCAAAAGACGTGTGCTAGACAATATATACCAATTTGTCATACAGATTTTAACCCAATATTATGCTTCATTAATTCATTTGTAAAAAGTAATATATTTATAATTTGTTTATCTAATAGGTCATTAAATCACCGTAGAATAATTCGTATTCGTAATAAATTCATAAGTGGGATTAGAATTAAATATAATAATGGTTAGATCTCACGAAATTCATGGTCCGCAATGCATCGATCAGACGCGTTGTGACGTCGGGTGATGCCGTTGCCGCTTTGGTGTTACCGGCAACGCTCGGGGCACTGTTGGCTGGTTTAGCATTCAGCAGGCACTGGTGGCAGGTGGAGTGGTTGCTCCAGAGGCACCAGCAAATCACCGCTCGGAGGCGCCAGCACGCCAGTGCCAGCGCGCTGCTCCAGCGCCGTTCGGAGGCGCCAGCACGCCAGTGCCAGCGCGCTGCTCCAGCGTCGTTCGGAGGCGCCAGCACGCCAGTGCCAGCGCGCTGCTCCAGCGCCGTTCGGAGGCGCCAGCACGCCAGTGTGCCAGCGCGCTGCTCCAGCGCCGTTCGGAGGCGCCAGCACGCCAGTGCTAGCGCGCTGCTCCAGCGCCGTTCGGAGGCGCCAGCACGCCAGTGTGCCAGCGCGCTGCTCCAGCGCCAACACGCCAGTGTGCCAGCGCGATGCTACAGCGCCGCTCGGAGGCGCCAGCACGCCAGTGTGCCAGCGCGCTGCTTCAGCGCCGTCCGGAGGCGCCAGCACGCCAGTGTGCCAGCGCGCTGCTCCAGCGCCGTTCGGAGGCGCCAGCACGCCAGTGTGCCAGCGCGCTGCTCCAGCGCCGTTCGGAGGCGCCAGCACGCCAGTGTGCCAGCGCGCTGCTCCAGCGCCAACACGCCAGTGTGCCAGCGCGATGCTACAGCGCCGCTCGGAGGCGCCAGCACGCCAGTGTGCCAGCGCGCTGCTTCAGCGCCGTCCGGAGGCGCCAGCACGCCAGTGTGCCAGCGCGCTGCTCCAGCGCCGTTCGGAGGCGCCAGCACGCCAGTGTGCCAGCGCGCTGCTCCAGCGCCAACACGCCAGTGTGCCAGCGCGATGCTACAGCGCCGCTCGGAGGCGCCAGCACGCCAGTGTGCCAGCGCGCTGCTTCAGCGCCGTCCGGAGGCGCCAGCACGCCAGTGTGCCAGCGCGCTGCTCCAGCGCCGTTCGGAGGCGCCAGCACGCCAGTGCCAGCACGCTGCTCCAGCGCCGTTCGGAGGCGCCAGCACGCCAGTGTGCCAGCACGCCAGTGTGCCAGCGCGCTGCTCCAGCGCCAACACGCCAGTGTGCCAGCGCGCTGCTTCAGCGCCGTTCGGAGGCGCCAGCACGCCAGTGTGCCAGCGCGCTGCTCCAGCGCCAGTACGCCAGTGTGGCAGCGCGCTGCTTCAGCGCCGCTCAGAAGTGCCAGCATGCCAGAGTGCCAGCGCGCTGCTCCAGCGCCGCTCTGAGGCGCCAGCACGCCAGAGTGCCAGCGCGCTGCTCCTGCGCCGCTCGGAGACTCAGGAGCGCTTCCATCTTCACACTTCGCTTTCTTCTTCTTTGCTCGCCTCCAGGGGGCCGTGTTATGAAATAAACATATACACGTGCTCACCACCAGGCGGCCGTGCCTTAATAAATATACATATACACGTGCTCACCACCAGGCGGCCGTGCCTTAATAAATATACATATACACGTGCTCACCACCAGGCAGCCGTGCCTTAATAAATATACATATACACGTGCTCACCACCAGGCGGCCGTGCCTTAATAAATATACATATACACGTGCTCACCACCAGGCGGCCGTGCCTTAAAATATACATATACACGTGCTCACCACCAGGCGGCTGTGCCTTAATAAATATACATATACACGTGCTCACCACCAGGCGGCCGTGCCTTAATAAATATACATATACACGTGCTCACCACCAGGCGGCCGTGCCTTAAAATATACATATACACGTGCTCACCACCAGGCGGCCGTGCCTTAAAATATACACGTAAGTAAATAAACATTACACATGACATGAACAATAAAGACTTGCATGTAGTAAAAGTTTCCCACATAAAGTACTAAAGAACAGAACAATCTTTCATTGGTAAAGTCCAAGGTAATTTATGACATGAAAAAACATTAGTCAAAGCTTCTCACTTTGTCTCAAGAATTTCACTCTCAATCAGTCATTAATTTCATCAGCTTGTTGGAGAGTGGCCTGGGGAAAATCCAGGGGAAACCTCCGACACGACCACGTGGGCAGTTTAAACACTGAAATACCCTAAGTATCTAGTGATCTTGGTTGAGCAGTTTTATTTCAACCCAATTTGAACTACCATCATCTAGAGTGTGGTTACACTATATGTCATCAATGCATCCCATGTACACATACATAAATGATCACAAGCAGGTTCCCAAGTAGGATCTCTGTCTACCCTATAGTAGACACTGCCTAAGTATGAAATTCAAAATTAAGTTCTAGGTAAATTACATGTACTGATCACAACAGTGCACAACACATACTATGTGGCACTCAGCTGTACACTTTGCATACTTACTAAAGAAGTAATGTTGCAGGGCACAGCCCTAACATTTACATTGCAACATAACATGAGATGTGTTGATCCAACTTAGCATTCATGTTCTAGGCTGTTACTTACTAAATCCATCAGCGTCCATGATTTGGGCCATTGCTCACAAATTCTATGTACCTATGCTGTAAGGTGCATCTCACAGTCTCTGAAATCAAAACTCAATGTGCAAAATGTTTAGGAAATAACCACAGCCACTAACTGTGGTGGATTCATCCATAATTCCATACCACAATTTTATTGACTGATACTTAACTCATTACTCCAAATTACATCACTAAATCTTTACTTGCTTGGAATACAACTTGCAAAAGTACATTTTTTTGTACAGTCATTTAGCGTTTACTATTGATGTGCAACAGGTAAATCAACTCAAAAGAATTAAAATAAAGTGGAAGTCACTATCAACAACTTACTGTCCATCCAAATACCTAGGAGTCAACTACAGTTAGCTCACTTAACTACCGACTTTCAATATTTCTACTGCACTTAAAAACTTAATTCCTTACCATTGAAAAGTCATAAGTTAGTGCACATACCGCACTACTGAATTGTTGTTTGATTTTGTATGAAAGAGGTTAGTTCTTTATTAACTATCTCAGATTAACAGTCTGGAAGTACTGAATAAGCCAGCACTGTACTGCACTTCACTACAAACTTTACACAGTCACATAACTAACAAAGTTATGCCAAAAATCTATTTCTTTAATGATTACAAAGTTTGTTTTTTACCTGTTTGTCTTATGAGTACCGTCTATCCATGGGGAAATAGTTACCAGAACATACATCATTACTTAGATGATATAAAAGATGCCAAGCCTGTATTCGCAGTGTCTGTTTACACAATGTGATTACTCCAGAGATCGACACTTGCTTTGCTGCTTGCTGTATATGAACATTTCATGGATTCCCAATTGTATATATCCGATGACGGCTATGACTCAATCACACCCATGATATCTGGTGCAGCATGCTGTAAGTGCAGTTGCAAGGCAGCTGCCATTTCACCTTTCTGCTAATTATCTGACCTTTGAACACTAAGTTAATAGTATCAGAGATAACTAGGTCTCTGAGCATCACAAGAAATAAACATTAATAACAATTAAAAACACTAATTTAATCATAACAGAGATGTATAAGGTCTCTGAGTGTGGAAACAATAGAACCAATCAAGTACAGAATGTCTCTCTACTCATTTCAAGTAATTAGTTCTGGACTAGTTGATCGAGCTAACTAAAGCCTTTAAAATATGTCTGGTTTTCCTGACAGTTTATATGTGATTCTGATTGCTGACTAATTTCAACTCTGATGCCATGGCATTGGAAAACGGAACTTAATCTCGAAATCAGTTATGCGATTTTACCTACTATGTGAAAAAGCAACTTTTGTTTTTTTTTTTTTTTTTTTTTCTACATAAAATCAAGAGTGCTCAGTTGGTCAAGAATGTCACACTTGCTTGTTAGTGCATCCAACTTCTTAACCAACTTGAATACCTGCATTAAAGTTGTTCTCTCTCATGTTCACACCCAATCCACAGCCGGACACTCCAGCTTTGATTCTACTGCAATTGCTCGCGCTGCTTCTGCTCGCAGCTTCAATTCGGCATGACGCCGCTTCGACCTCGGCCATTGGGGACGACTACGCCTCTGCCAGGATCAAGCCAGCTCCATGCTGATTGTGACCGCTCAGCTTGACCTGCAGTGCCTGCTAAGCTTTCAACTGCTTGCGACTGCATCACTCCAACGGCGAACATGACAGCCTTGGCCACCTTTGTCATTTTGAGCACAAAGACTGACAGTTTAATTATGCTTCTGTAGATACGTAAACCTTGCCTGTTTACATAATCATCATCAGTCATTCTTGCTGACCAGACTCTTCCATAGGCTCCTGTCACCCGTCTTATGGATGGCCCCGTGCAGATGTAGTTGCAGGGGTGCTCCATCTAGCGGGTGGTCTGCCCTAGGACCTCTGGCACTCAATTTTTGCCGTCATTTACATCATAATGCTTGGAATATATAGATGGCACGCAGCTTTCTTAGATTTCAGCGCGCGACGTTCCCGCTTCCGATTTGAAAACAACTCCCTCAATTCTTCAATAAAATGCCATGTTCGTTTCTTGTTACAGTATTTAATTCAGTTATCAGTTAATTACTTCATCATTGCTTTCTTAGTTATTAAAGATAATACAAGACATACATAACCAATAATAATCTCCATGACAGTTCACCACAGACTAACTCTAAGCCGCACCATTTTTTTTTAATTCTCGAAAATGGCGCCAATACATTCAAGGCAGATATTAAAAAAGGTTTTATACAATTCCAATAGTTTGATTGATGGATATTTTCTAAATTAATCATCTCTATACAAATACACTAATAAAGTTCCTTTTTAAGTGGTGAACTCAATACAACATTAATTGGTTAGGTTGGCCACACACCGTGTCAGTAATACTGTAGCTGTAAGAATAATAGACATTTTCTTTGGTCCATGATTAAACTTAACGTTCTATCTTAATTTTATCAACCAAATATTTAAACGAGTCTTACACTATAAACCTTTTATACTATAAACCTTAATAAACAATGAGGCTGCGTGCCTGTGCCGTGCCTATTTGATAATCAATAACTGATAACCATTAAATTGATTATGTCCCTTATATAAAAGACGTTTTATGAAAAGTAGTTCAAGACCTGTGACTGCAAAATTGTGATAATGATATTTTGCCTCCAATTTAAAATTGTTTTTTTCGGTTCATAATCTTATTTTTCAGACACCTTCTTCTAATGAAAGAAAATGGTTGAAAGGATTAAATGGCTTATGTGCATACTAGCCCTTAATATTAGAAGTAACTGGAAAAAGACGTAAATTAATTCAATTTATAAGCCAATTAAAGCCGTCCGCTACCGGCAGGGGGCTTTCACTCCGTCAGTTCGCCGCGCCGCTACAAGTACATCCCCGGGTGGTACCATTCAGTGGCGACCGCGAATTGCTACCGGACGGTCGCGTCGTCTCGTCATTCGCTTGGTGTGGTCGACATTTGTTATTTACCTATTATAATTTGGGGTTGTAAGTTGGCGATTTGTTAACAGTGCAACTTCTGTACGTAGTACTATTACTTATTCTGTGCTACCGGTGACTAAGGATCCCCGGCCGGATAACAAAAGAATGTTTTGTTTTGTTTTTTTTTTTTCGGTATGAGAGGACGGTTTAAGGCGATATATCGATTGAAAGAGACACCCTTTGTTTTTCGCTCACGACAAAACGGGATGCAACCCTCTCCGAGAATGGCTTTTTAGACAAATCTCGTTAAATATCTGACTGTGTGCAGGTTTATTAAATTTCTTCTTGTCAGTACCTAGATGAGGTAAAATACCATCATATTAACTTAATCATGTCTTTTAACAATGCGTTGTTTTAGTAGGCTGAGGAAAAAAAGGAAAATATAGACTCAACTTTGGATTTATTTTCTATCGAGAAAATTTAAAGCAATCATGTTTCGCTATTGTCAGTGCCACAATCATATAGTCAAGAATCATATATCTGAAAATCAGCCCCTACTGTTTGCTAGTCTGGGCAGGACAGCGTTTCAAAGTCTCCAAATTTCTCAATGTAGCGCCTTAAAAATAAACCTGTCTTTAATTTGGTTTCGACTCTTGGATGTCTTGTTCCGGGCCTGTAGCTAAAGACCGAAGTATGAACATTTGTCAAAATTAAAGACTCGTATAACACTCCCCTCGCCGCAGCCACGGGGCACATTCATCTAGTACTTTGAACTTTGAAGCTTATTGGAACAAAAAATATTAAATATTCATATATTTTATGTTATAGAGGGCGTAGTATAAAAAAAACACTCTAGCAGTGTGCAGGCATAACCGTCGCCCTTAGACACCTGCAACACCAGAGGAGTCGCAAACAGTGCATTGACGGCCTTTCAGATTGGAGTGCGCTCTTTTCTTGAAAGTGTGTAGTAAATGGCTGTAAATATCTGATGAAAGAAGTGACATATTAGGCCAAATAGTTTCTTTTGTCATGCCTTATAGTAGGAAGCGTCTAGGTATTTATTTGTCTGACTTAGCTGACAGATCCATTGTAATTCAGGGAGCAAATAGCAGAAACTTTAAATATACATACCTACACTGTAATGAAAACATTTATTTATTTAAACTTGTTTGCAAAAATACAACAATGTACAAACGTCACTATATGAAGTTAATGCTTTGATTTCTGAATGTGTATGTGTGTTGTGTGTGTGTGTGTGTATATATATACATATACTTTTAAAATTTATTTAAGAAAGCTAAGCTCGGAACTTAAATAACTTTAATACTTTATAAAAAATATATATACCTATATGAAAATGTTTTGTATATAATTATGGAAAAAGTATGTGTAACAAACTGCTTAATGAATACGATGCCTTCATTAAAGTTTTAGATAAATAGTAACGAAGTCAGTTTTTCATGGTTTTTGCTTTTATAATATGCACTAGTAGTATTAGCATGTAAGCGGAAAAACTCGTTTTAAGCTATATTAATCGTCAATTTGGAGTGTTAGAAACAATATTTCTTAATAAAAAAAGAATGCATGTCAAATTTATTAGGCTGCAGTAGTCTTAATACGAGATAGTTACGTAGAAAAAACGCAGAAAAAAACAAAATACGTGCCTATGCACTCATAAAATAGCCTAAATAGACGAGCGTTTTTAAATGATATGAACTCTTAAATCCTTATTTTATTGCAAGCCATCGACGCCCGCCTCCACGAAAACATTTACTGATAACCAGCAAAGTGCCTAAATCATTGTTAGTGCTAAAACAAGCTCCTCGTACCTCTAGAAGTGACACTTATCGCGGAGGGCGTACTTTACTCCGAACCTGACCCAAATAAAGCGTGGTATCTCCGACCCGAAGATTTGTTGGCGAAGCAATTTAGGGCCACCCCTATACCGACAGTAATTCGTGTGGATATCCTTGCAGAAACATACGAGCCACAAGATTTTGCTGCAATTTTTGCCGTTTATTTTTTAAGGAATAATTTTTATTAACGTTTCAAACGCCAGAGACGTAGATTTGGATTATATAGATCGTATTTTTTTCTTTAAAAAACACTTGCCTCGCCAAGAACCTATAAAGTGGTTGTGTGTCGTCGTGCCCACCACGCCAACAACCACTTAAAAGGTCGGAGTGAAGGTGTACTTTGATCATGAAAAAATTTGTTTATGAACTGTTTTAATTTGTTTTTATTGGTTTAGAGATTACACCAATTCAACAGTGCTTGGCGTGGTGGGCACGACGACACACTACCGCTTTGGCAGTCAAAGGGTTAATACCTACACTTCCTCTGCCCCTTGATAAACTTTTTTTATGATTATCAATAATGGGATTGCTCTTGGCATGGGACCTAGCCAGGGGGCAAAGATGAGGCCGACGATGAAGCGAGCACACTCAGAAAATGCCTATTCACTCTTGCCTTTAAATACGTCCAGGTTATATGAACTCGGAATGGTGCCAGCAGGGAATTCCAAACCTTAGCAGTGCGCATTATAATAGATGTGGTTCGAGTAAGAGTTTTATTTCAACCAAGTAAGGATGGTAATTACCTGACGTACGTCTAAATATACTTATGTAACGTAATCGTAATGCAATTGATACGTCTTTGTTTGCCTACGTAATATATTCCTCATTAATATGTTTGATAAGCGGATGCGTCCGCTAGCGAAAATCTCAATTTTTTAATCAAAGTGAAAAAAGACAAAGTGAATCCCACCTGTGGTGTTGAATTTTTCAATTTTCACTTTGATTAAAAAATTGAGATATTCCTCATTTCTCCTATCTGCACCACACGTTTTTAGTCCAATTACTATTTAGTAGGTATCTTGACCATGAACTCTTAATCGCACGAACTCCAGCTGGTAGACGAGCAATTTCTGAGAAAAATCCATTAACTTTGGACAAAATCCTTGATGAGGCATCAAGAACAGTTACCTACCTACCGACCTTTTAATTCCCAGGAATACTGCCGTCGGCAATTTACCTAGCATGGTACATGTGAATTTGACATTGTCTTGCTTGACTTTTATCCCAATATACCTACTTATTGCGGCCACAGTATAGCGACATTGTTATGAAAACACTTAATCCTGAAGAAGAACTCCCGAAAGGTTTGAAGAATTTGGAAGAGGTTTTTTTATATCATTGATGTATTTTACGAGCCAGGATATGAAATTATCGTTTAATAAAATGAATAAATAAAGTTATTTATTATCAAATCTCATACATTTACAGTTCATTCGATTAAGGTTTTTTTTTCGGAAGAACTGCCTCGCTCAATATAATTTATATTATTATCTTATTATCTTCAAACGAGCAATTCTTGTATATATTTATTTCGGGGATCTCGGAAACGGCTTTAACGATTTTGATGAAATTTGGTATGTGGGGGTTTTCGAGGGCGACTAATCGATCTAGATAGGGGAAAACGCCGAGCAATGCTCAGTCGCCCAGATATTTATCTTTAAACAAAATGTATTGCGTCTACGATATTGTACTGGATGTGAGTAGAATATACACTGTCTAGTCTATGGTCCAGTAACGTGTTAAGTAATTAATTGAAATAAATTTTGGCAGTCCTAATTTTGAACTGATTTGAAAAAAAAAGTGTCGATTACTGGTGCCATTAGTAAGTTTAACCCATATAAGTACAGATTCAAGTTTATTAACAATATATTTGGTAAGAAAAATAAAATTCGGGAAACCGATAGCTCCATATCCGTGGCCCTCTACAATTTTCGCAGCAGAACAAATTTGATAGGTATTGATTTGGCACATGTCCCGAATTTGTCCATGTGTAAACTACGATACACGCATCACTTTGGCGAGCAGTTTGCAAAATATTTCGCACCCTGTCACCCGAAACAGTTTATTTCAAAAACGAACATGTTCAAACATGTTATGGTGTGTTAACAAGGTCCGAGCGGTAACGGCATCGCTCGAAACATGCCGGGACTGAGTTTTTGCCTACTTTTGTTGGGACACACCTGAAAAAACGGGACACTCGACCGTGTCCGGTAATTCACTATACCGCGGTGTAGTTAACAAAACAACCACAGCAGGCCCCTACTTTCACCAACTTAGCAATTGCCACCTGACAATTCAATACCTACGACTTATATTTCTGGGTTGTCAGTCAAGTATAGATGGTCACTGGACAGCATGGATAATAGTTATCGACCTGGTAATGTGTACGTCGAATTGTCATTATATCAAGTGACAATTTTCGAGTTGGTGAAATGGGGATATATTTAATAATTCGGCGACTAAAACCGCGCTGCCTCTGTAACGTGTTCATCATAAAGGGCTGCTATTGCTGTAAGGTGTACTTATATCCATGCTTGATATGACCCACTAGAATTTCAATTTCCATTAAGTATAATTAAAAACAATAGAGGAGATAGCAAGTATTAATTATTTTAAAATTTTAGTGTCAAACTTAATACAATTAGATTCGATTTCAGTCATAAGCAAAACACAATTCCTTGGCTTTGAAGTTGGTTTTCGATATGAAAGCCTTGTAAACAAAACATCTAAATATTCTGTAGACGTGTTACAAATTTTCACATGAATAATGTTTGAAAAACATATTTTGGCAATGAAACAACCGAAATCACTAATTAACAAAATATAATCGCTGTTTTTACAAAAATACAAGGAATCTACATTAAATCAACAATTCATCAATACAAAAGCAACTTGACGCAACGCGACCCAAGCCTAACCAACTAATCTAGCTTACATCGAGATGTCAAGTCTACTCATTTCGCGCCTAAAAACTGACACTGACAGGTGACGGCTGTCAGCGGGGCTATTTCAGGCGTTCTTTAAAACTTGGAATCCAATACGGCCGTTCCTGACGCTGCATCGTCCTCGACTGCGTCTTCCGATCTTCATCACCAACGCCCGTCCTCACGCGGCGCCGGAAGATAGCCGCGTCGCGGAAGGGTCGACACCGACAGCTCCGGCACCAGCTTTGATGCTCGTTGCTCGGTTGCCTGCCCAGAACCAGCAACAGGACACGTCTCGTATCTGCAACAACTTTCTCAATCTCAATCATCTGAAATCTTTTTCTAAGGTTCCGTACCTACAGGCACACGAGGAACCTTTTTTGTACCACCATTCTATCACTCATTCAATACAACCATATGTTCCATCATCGTTCAATCAAACGTTCACAATGATCAAACGTCTCCATTCAACATCGCATTACCACCGTCTTCATAGCTCAGTCATCCATAAATGATGAGGCGTGACGTGAATGAGACCCACAGTATAATGTACATCAGCCTCATCATAATTCACTCAATCATCATGCGATCATACATCAGCTTATATTCAAACCTTTAAATTTACATTTGCATTGCCATGGCCTTAGCAGGATACACAACTCCTGCGTACGGACAGAGGTAACCCTCACGACCCGTCTGCAGACGCAAGATGAGAACCGCAGCTCCCACTTCGTCACTACGGGTAGAAGCGTCCTCCATTCCCGCCTGCTACGGGATAGGCGTCCCTAGATCCCGTCTTCCGTTAACAAGGATCGTAACCACTTGTTAACCGGCATACATGTAAAATGCTTGCTAACCCGCACTATGTAAAACGTTAACGGAGCCGTCACAACAACCCGTTAATCCGCATACACGTGAAGTGCTTGTTAACCCGCACCATGTAAACGTCGACAGAGGCACCATAGTTAGCGTGTCAACCTTCTCACAGTGCTCACAGTAAACATCGACAGAGACATGCATGTCAGTCAGGTCAAAGTAAAACGTCATCATTAACTTGTCAATCTGTTCAAAGTAAAACGTCAGCAGAGCATCCCATTAGCCTGCAGTGGCGGAGCGTCCATATAACTCAATTGCCTATTTTCCAGCCAGTCCAGTTCTTTTACTATGGCTCATAAGGAATAAGAAAGGCAAATTATTCCCTTCCCTAAGAATATTTTTGACGTGCCGCCACTGGTAGCTTGCTTGTATCATTAACACTCTGCTGTGATTCGTTTCATCATAAAAGAGATGTAGTCAGTCAGAGATGTAACGGTAGATGGATGTCCTATCCTATCACAGGGAGGCTTTAAGAGAAACTATGAGAGTGGCTAGAATGTGTTTTGACTCAAAACAATAGAAGGAGGGGAGGTTTAGTTTTATGATAAACAGAATCACAATCCTCAGGTGCAATAATGAAAGCAGCGTATGATTAACCACTATCCTCTAAACATTACCACATACTGGAACACGCTCATAAACTGTAGTTCATTGAGTCCAACCGCTCCAGTGAGTAGCGCATGCCTCCAGGCATCGCTCTCTTCTTCACAGCATTAACAGGATAGGGTCCAGAAAAGAGGTGTATGACCAGCATCCACTCGAAAGCAAATGTGTGGCTCCAGAGGACTCGCATGTCAGCCGCAGCTTACAGCGTCCTCTTCACACAGTAAACCATCACTGCAAAAAGCAAACACAATCAGATCCAATTATGATTACATTCATGAACACGACAATTACAGTTAGTCACAATCGAATGTAGTTCATTAAACCCATTCACATAAAATAAAGTGAACATCACTGTATTAATCCACTAACAGATATAAGTCTTCCCCAATACGCACCATTTTCACTGTGCCTTTAGCTTTTAACAGAGACCTTTCACCAATCTTGGCTCCACCTAGCCAAAAGAGCACACTACGCTTACCGTCCAACAATTCTAGTAAAACATAGTTGTACATCATAAACCATAAGGCAATGCCATTCCTGCTATGCTTTATCCTATTTTTGCCCCGTTCGGCCTTCACTGACTCATATAAACATTTCTAGGCGTCCAGCCCATACTGGCACCTCCACTAGGCAAAAGCTTCACTGTAACACACAGACACAAACACAACACAAGTAATTAAACCAATGCTACTTTTTATCAAGCCAAATAAGTCTCTTCCAAATAATCATTTCCCATGAGTCATAAGATGTCCATCAAATAGGCAGATCAACAAATAAGCCCTTGATGATGACCTTTATTCATTCACACTATTGAAGCATGTGAAGTCGCAGCTATAGTCGCAGATCACAGGGCCACCAGTCTGCAATTTACAACTCAGGAACACACTAAAAGTGTTCGGTTCACTAAAACAACTCCATATCACATTTGACTTTAACAAGTTAAGATCAACATGGCTTTTGCTACAAGTGTTCAATCATTAACATACATGTTGTCCAAAATAGCATTATGCAGATAGCATCTAAAATTGACACATACAAATACAAATTACTAAATGTCAACTTCAGGAATTTCAAGATGTAGTTAAATACAGTGGTTTTCATGACACATTGCATTGTCATCTCATCAAATCCAATATATTACCTCGTCCATTGCATTAATATTATGCTGCACCTTTTGATTCATATGTGAGGTCAAAACTTCTAAGTTGACATACACAAAACAAAGATAAAATAAGTTTCCAAACTTCACCTTTTGTATGAGCTTACATTGCAGACTGTACACAGCTATCAATTACTCATCAATGTAACTCCATCAATTTCCAAGTCAACCAGGCCATCATGTGTAAACGATTAAACTATGGCCACCATCAATATCCAACATAAGGCCAGTCCCATGGTACCACACCATGCATTTCATGACATCCGGACCAACACCGGTACACAAAACTTCATTTCTAATTTATTTTCAGGAATCTGGCAAAACCTGACCTGCAAACTTGTTTCAAAACAAGCTAACACACATACACATAAGTAAACAAACATTACACATGAACAATAAAGACTTGTAAGTAGTAAAACTTTCCCACAAAAGTACTAAAGAACAGAACAATCTTTCATCAGTAAAGTCCAATGTAATTTATGACATGAAAAAAACATTAGTCAAAGCTTCTTACTTTGTCTCAAGAATTTCAGACTCAACCAGTCATTAATTTCACATTCAGTGTCATCAGCTTGTTGGAGGGTGGCCTGGGGAAAATCCAGGGGAAACCTCCGACACGACCACGCGGGCAGTTTAAACACTGAAATACCCTAAGAGTTTGCGATCTAGTGATCTTGGTTGAGCAGTTTTATTTCAACCCAATTTGAACTACCATCATCTAGAGTGTGGTTACACTATATGTCACCAATGCATCCCATGTACACGTACATAAATGAGCACAAGCATGTTCCCAAATAGGATCTCTGTCTACCCTATAGTAGACACTGCCTAAGTATGAAATTCAAAATTAAGTTCTAGGTAAATTACATGCTACTGATCACAACAGTGCGCAACACATACTATGTGGCACTTAGCTATACACTTTGCATACTTACTAATTTAATAATGTTGCAGAGCACAGCACTATCATTTACATTGCAACTTAACATGAGATGTGTCGATCCAACTTAGCATTCACTCACTACTCACTCTGGACCTTTACTCAGTAATCCCAACAGCATCCATGACTTGTACCATCATCATCATCATTAATTTAAGAGCCAAGCTCTTGTCGGTGGAGCAACTTTCATGTATTTCCTTGCTTTTCTTTTGACCACCTGACCATTGCTCATAAATTCTATGTACCTATGCTGTAAGGTGCATCTCACAGTCTCTGAAATCAAAACTCAATGTGCAAAATGTTTAGGAAATAACCACAACCACTAACTGTGGTGGATTCATCCATAATTCCATACCACAATTTTAATGACTGATACTTAAATCATTACTCCAAATTACATCACCAAATCTTTACTTAGAAAATGTCATATGTGACATACTCTTTACTAGTATTGTGTATCACTCTATAGCTGCTTGAAATACAACTTGCAAAAGTACCTTTTTTTTTACTGATGTGCAACAAGTCATTCTACTCAAAGAATTAAAATAAACTAAGCTAGTATCAACTTAGATATGACATTCAATGATCATCACCATCAACTAAGAGCTGACCGCAGTCACAACTGTTACCTTACCCAGTTTACCCACCGGTTTTGTTTATTTCTAGTACACTTCTTGACATCATAATTCATAACAAGACATTTGTATAAGCTAGAACACATCACACTACTGGGTATTTGTGTGATTTTGTATATAAGAGCTTAGTTTTGCTGCAATAGATCTCACAATAGCAGTCTAGTTCAAGATTTGGAAATATAGAAGTACTAAATGTGACTTCCCCCGCACTTCAACTTTACTAGAAACTAACAGTCACATCATAACTACCATAGTTATGCAAAACTTTATTTCCTCATTGATTACAAAGTCTATTTGTTACCTGTTTGTATAGTAGAGCACTGACTTTAGGCAAATAGTTACCAGCTTGTACATTACCCCTTGTAGGTATGACAATAGAAACCTGCAGTATCCACACAAACTACAGACAATGACACTTGCTGCTTGTTGTATAGGAACATTTCACTGTATTCCCACATGTAAGATACCCGATGACGGCGATGTCTTAATCACACCAATGATATACGGCGATGCATGCTGTAAGTGCAGTTGCAAGGCAGCTGCAATTTCCTCTTTCCGCTGATTTTCTGACCTGTGGACACTAAAAATCACCGCGGAACCATTTGTTCCACAAGTGTTTAGAGCTTTGTAGCTACTGCGTCATTTCGTATCAATGCAGCATTGACTTCGATCGTGAAGTGTTGCAACACCGCTTATAGTTACAAACATGTTTTCTTTATGAGATGATTTTAATTCTGCCGTGGAGAAAACACGAATAAACAAAATACGATCCGACCGGCTACGTAGTACCGGCGACTGCGCAGTGACAGTGACGAGATCTGATTCGGTTGCATGCATATCGTCAATGTTGCTTACGTATCGAAATATCAATTTTCTACTGATTATGAATACGATTGATTCATTACTTGAATCAATTAACAGCCATTACAAAAAACAAGCGAGTAGCCATGTTTGACCTCAACTTTGTGGGCAGTTAGATAAACGTATCTCACTTCTGATTTTGGCAATGAAACAACCGAAATCACTAATTAACAAAATATAATCGCTGTTTTTACAAAAATACAAGGAATCTACATTAAATCAACAATTCATCAATACAAAAGCAACTTGACGCAACGCGACCCAAGCCTAACCAACTAATCTAGCTTACATCGAGATGTCAAGTCTACTCATTTCGCGCCTAAAAACTGACACTGACAGGTGACGGCTGTCAGCGGGGCTATTTCAGGCGTTCTTTAAAACTTGGAATCCAATACATACGTAAGTACAAACGTCCTCTATGAGCATATAACTCAAAGCCTTTAATAAGAAAACCTTGTAAAATGGGCCTACTGTACTGTCTAGTTCACTGGCCCCGTAGCATGCAAACGCAAGTACCCAGTGGCTGAGTAATCACATTTCGTGTTATCCTTTTGTTATTCCGCCGGACAAGCAGTGGACACTAAAAACACTGATTTATGTATCATTATTGTCGAAATACAACGCTATCGTGTTAACGTATAAATGGGGGTATAACATGAATGTTTGTAATAATATCGTGCTGTCTCAAGGACGGGGCGAGTAAACATACGTAATTGGGGCGTAGTGTGTCAAGAATGGCCGTTAATTCGAGTTTATTTTTTGTATACAATAACAGGGTACAGGTACAGTGACTAGCAATATCTGTCATAACAAAGCACGCATAAATATCTGACATTACTCAATTTCGAGGGCCGTTGGGTGTCAGATAGGTATTTTACTCGCTTCGTTATGGCAGATACTCGTTAATGCTGGTGAGTGGCACTAACTGGTACCTTACATAATATACCAACATAGGATGAAACAAAAACTTTCTATGCAAGGTATTTTCATAAATACAAATCGGTACGTACTTACTGTGCAATGTCTATCTATTTTGTGATTTATCAGATCAGGTACAGTCAAGGGCACCAATATGTATACACTGTTTCACCTTATTCCATTGAAATAAGGTCCAAAAGTGTATACATATTTATGCCCTTGACTGTACATGTAAATGGTACAAAGAAAACTAAGGGTTGGTTGCACCAACCAACTTACGATTACAGATCGATCAACATTAAATATGGCGCCGGCAGCTGTCATCCCATAGAAACCTGTCAAACTTTCCATACAATCAGATTAAACGAACACAGTTTACAAGCAGTTTGATGCAACCTAACCCTAGTTAAATGTAGATACTGAATTTATTTCTAGGATTACTTAGTTTTCCTTGTTAACTAACACATTCAGTGCCGAGGACACGATATCGTGTTCTCCGTTCATAGACAGTTTTCGCTACAAAGCAGAAAAACCATGTTATCGGCTACGAGTGTTAGGCGACTTCCTGACTTGGCGGGGCGGGATCGATATGTGACATTTTCTTCTTTGACGTAAACTTACTGACGTCGAAAAGATTCTCACTTGACATAATACTGTCAGCATTACGTTTGCGCAGTGGTAATATCATGCCCAGAAGCGAAGCAGTACCGCCTTCGCATCGTCCCGCTACCGCGCATCCCGCGTCAGTCAGGAAGCACTCATTTACTCGTAAATGTAGGGGCGGGGCGTAGTAAAAAATGGTATCGCGTCGACTGACAGCCGACACTGACATTTGACACTTTTCTCATATCGTACTGCCTCCACACCGACAAATCAGGAAGTCGCCTAACGCGTAACACTCATCGGCAATGAATGTGAAAATAAATTCAATAAAATAAATTATGTTCCCAATTTTAAATAGATAACTTCCGTGAGTCTCAGGCATATTGAAATATAATAAACGGGTGACTCACGTTTTTAACGTTGAATATCGCTCGACATGTTTCGGCCCAATACGTACTATGTGTTAAGGACCACGTATTGGTCTGAAACATGTCGAGCAATATTCAACGTTAAAGTCGTGAGTGACCCGTTTATAATATTTCAATATGTTCCCAATATAACATAATCACTACTACAAAGCGAACAATACATATGTTTAAATCTTTGATCATTTTGACATAAATTACCCTTCCTAACGATAAGTATAAATAATATATAATTATATTCATGGAGAATTGGGAGGAGGTCACAAATTCTTGGATTATCGCCAGTGGCCTGACGTGGATTTGTTACAAGAGTAGAAAATTCAGTGTTCACCCGCCTTAAGTCTTTCTTCGGAGCAGCGGTTCCTATGGAGTCTTGTTATTGATACAAACATTTGGCCTTACAAAAGTATTGCTGATCAATAAAAATTAAATAATTCATAATAATGAGTCTCAAGATTATTTAAAAATTATAAGCATTTTGGCATAACCTATTTGGTGCTACTCAATATATTACAAAACGAGAAACTTGATGATTATTCACTTAGAAAAATATTTAAAAAATCCAGGTAGTATCTATAAAATTACCTGAACAATAGTGCAATTCTGGAACTATATGCACGATCGTGAAAATACATTGCGCTACAGATAGGTCTAATTCAATTCAATTCAATTCACTTTAATTCAGACACATGGTCCATATTCGTTAGTAACAATGGTGCTTACATATCTATGTTAGTTTATCTTAACCCTAATACATTTAAAACTAGACTAATGTCGTTAAAATAAATTTTATTGTGTATTTTGGTAGATTTAAACAATCTTGAATTCTGAACTTATCGTATTACACTTAACTGTTAAACTCACGTATTATACAGTTTTAACATGACTCACGAAAGTTTAAATTCAAGTTATCAGTAAATTGAGTAATCATGGGCCGTGGCTGCTATATCCTATCCTACACACGATTCATTCTATGGTCAATGGTCATCGTTTATAGCCGGATAGTCACGATCGAGCAACTAGTTTTGACGAGGTCTTAAACAAGTAAACTTTAACAATTTTAATTCAATAAAGATTCTGAATAAGAATTCTGAGAGTAATTAGCTGACAGGATGTGTGACTGTCACATTCAAAAACGTTGGGTCGAAGGCCACAGAGGTTTTGTGGCATACGACAAGTAGGTGTTAGTTTAATTTTAAATTTAATTATATGTTATTTTAATTTTTGTGTATTATTTAACGTATATGGATCTCTTGTTTTATCTGAAATAAACGTATATTTATTTATTTAATAAATGTTGATTATTTAAATTAAACTCATTAGCTACAGTAATCTACACTAAAATTGCTATAAAGATACAAATAAAATATGAAATCTTTACTTATGAAACGTGATACTGCCATCAAAAAAACACCGCCGCGTGACCGATAGCCGCAACAAAGTCTAAGAATGTCTCAGATCCCAGGTATTTGATATAAATATGAGATCTGAGGCTTTTTTTTACCGCCCGTGGTAAGTACAGAATTTTATGTTATCCCCAGGCCAGGAAGTGGGATTTTCCGCGCGCGGAGCGTGCGGTAAGTGCCACTTTATGGCCAGGCGGGACATAAAATGATTTGGGTTCACAGGATATTTTAAGTTAGATGGGTGATTGTATAGATTCGTCCGGAGGGGGTAAGTTATTTATAACTGTTTGTATGGAAAATTACATGAAGATCAACCTTACCCACGCTCAAAAACGTTACGTAATAACCCCTCTACGATAAAACGGTCTACTCCACGGAGTTCCTTGTTCCCACTATTCGACATAGACAGGGGTGTACATCGGGAAACTGTCGGATTACGCTGGCTGTGGCCTCAAACGGAAACTTTTACCCTTCGCCGTTTTTATGTTCGCAGCGACGTACAAACGTACATACTTGAGGAATTAAGCATACGAGACTTTTCGTGGCAACCCGCGCATACATTTTCCAACATTGAATAAGATAAAGCTGCTTTTCTATATTCTGGAGTTCTGAAAAGAGTTTCGCGTTGGCATCTAGACCCATGGAGAGGTTGTGAGGAATCTCAAATGTTGCTTGCTTTTCTGCATACGTTTAAGGCAAACGTTTCAGTTCTCGACACATACCCAATACTGACCTTAAATTTAATTCATCGGAATACATTGGTGAAAACACTCATGCTTGACTTTGTGTGATTATAAAATAGTAGCATTATTTTCCACTGTAAAATGAATGAAAAATTCGTACGAAATAATTACGTATTATTTTACCAATTAACCAACTTGTACCGCCATAATTAAGCCCGTAATATCATCGAATAATTAAAAAATTAATGGTTAAAAATATTAAAGCCATGTTTCGAGCGTGGACGTAAAAGAAAATATTTTCTCTTGCAAAAAGCGGTAAAAAGACTTTATAATACGTGAAGGGTCATTACACGGTTGTTGAATTCACGGCACACGTGCAAACCTCTGAAAGAGTAGGTATATGTGCACTTAGCTTTATAGCGAAATTATTTTCTTTAATGTGACAGTCATTAGGCTAAACAAAGCTTGAACGCCCATTTGAAAATAGAGAGTAATTTACTCGGGCTTGTTAGGGTGCGCGCACACAGGCATTAATTTGGGTCCATTCAGGCGGCAGGGATTTTGCTGATCACCGAATGACTAATAGGCGCACGTATGTGCTTAGCGCTGGTATTCTGAAATGCCTCACGGTTATTGTTTGGACGGTGTGGTGTTTGCGACATTTCCATGTTTCCGGCCAACTTGGAACAAAACAAGAATGTTTTGTGTGCCTATATTGATTTGGAAGTTAAGAGGCCTTGCAAGTTTTAACATATTTTAATTTCAAATTATGACAAAAGTATTAATAATACTTCAAAAAAAAATCAAAAAAAAAATCAAAAATCAAAAAGGTTTATTAATCAAAACAGATAAATACATTGATCGATGTTCCATCAAAGACCAAACTAGGCTGAGCCTGTATCTTGGCCTTTGCGAGTGCGGTTAACAATAATAAAGTTCTTAAGTTAATTTTAGGTACCTACATACATGAACATAAATATTAGTTACAACATTCTAATAAATACTACTAAACTTTTATTTTTTCAAGAGCTATTTAGTCCAGTTTCTTACTAAAGTTTTAACTTGAGTGACTGATAGATGTTTAATTTCCATTTGTTTACATATGTAGTTATATTCACATAAATGTGTGTAGGTAACTATATCTATTTACATTAAATATAACAATCAGCAAGCAAATTAGAAAAAAATTAGATAAGTTATGTAAGCGCAACGCCTGGTCAATATGTATAATAGAATAGGGAAGAAATTGCACTCTCGTGATTATAGTAACTTTTAGAAGCCATCATAACTACTTATTCTAACTTATAATAAAATATAAATTATAAGCACGTATTTCGGAAGTTAGTATTTTACAGGTTTCCTGTATAAGGAAAGTGAAATAATTTTTATCCATATTTTTTTATTTGCCTGTAGGCCAATCAAAATGGAACCTTTTACAAAAAGATTCTTGAAAAAATTTACAAGAGCTTTTCTCATTCTCTGCTACTTTTTAGTCTATTCAGACGGTGAAAATTTTGTGTAGCTCTCTAGACACACGTGAAAGGTCATTACACGTCGGTAAGAAAAAAATAGAATGTTACTGATGTTGCATAATAATGAGCATAATCTTCGACACAAATACAGTCAACTGAATTTTCCCCAGGCCACTCTCCAACCCTCGCTCCTATCGATTTTTATTTATTATTTTTAAAATACATTATTACTATTTTATCTATTTCAAAATATTCATTTTGTAATTTCAACATTGTTCAATTGAAAAACACTTGAGGACTCAGAGAAAATTTTGCTTCGGCACCAGACGGCAGACAACGCATTTATTTCCGTTAGCCGTGTATTTTGTACTCAAAAATCCCCAAATTCCCCAAATGCGCTTTCAAAACAGACAAATACAAATACTAAGGGAATCCGCAAATATATAGGCCATAGAGAGTGATTACTTTGCTCCCCTATTTCCTCATTAACCGTGCTTTTGAATGGTTCTTATTACGAACGTGTAATGGCTATTTTAGGTGTACCTTTTAGTCGGTAGTGTACCGGATAATGTACGAAGTCCGATCCTTCAATGTCCGAAACGCCTGCTCGACGACGAATAGCTGTGACGTAATTAAAGTAGTTGACAGGTGCACATTTAGAGAGAATCGGACAGCACAGGATGGGTACATTTGCGGCTCTCTGTGGTCCCCAAAAATTTATGTTTTTACTGAATTTGGCTTTAAGTTAAAAAGTTTACCGATCCCTGACCTGGGTCATCCGGGGCAAATGCGTCAATCGACCCGACCTTTTTCAAGCTTCTTTTTCCCGCTTAAATTCTACTACACACAATGTATGTTTCTATCTAAAACTTTAATTCAATTCAATCAATTCAATTCTTTAAAAAATGGCTTCCATCAAATTTATGATGATTTCGCCAATGTCACGTGTTCAATGACGATGTTCGGTAACGACGCCATGACAGTAGTAAGGTTTTGTACGGTAAATGGATTCTGCCCGTTGTCGCCCGGGCACGTGTGCTCACCAACGCGGCGACGATCAAAATCCAACTTTAATTCAACATTTTAATAAAATTATCACGTCACTGTCACAATGACTACTAGTCAAATCAGCAACTTTGTACCAAACTTCAAAAGTATTCTGTATTATTGTTCCTTATTGCAATTTCCCTACAATCTCCGCACTAAACGAATAATGAAATAATATATTAATATAGGCTAATATATTAATATTAATATATTATGCGCGTACAGTACAATGACGCATGGCGCGCCTTGTTCCGGCTGCCGCGCTGGTGCAGTGCGAGCGCGATGTTCGCAGAGGGGCGCGCGCCGGGCTGGCCCGCGCTACTGCGCGCGAGGACCGCCACCGCCAGGAAAGCCATCTATGCCTCCTCCAACACACTGCTGTCGGCGGCGAGAGAGTGGGACTCCAGCCCACTGCATGAACGGTGGAGGCAATACCACAGGCCTGTCCTCGCGGGATCGGGGTGACCCGCGATTTGGACCAGCGTGACGGCCTACTTAGTTTTATTTTTAATCCATTTTTGTAATTTTTTATAATTTTAACTTATTTAATGTATTTAATTTTAATTTTAATTTCAATTTTGTAATCTATGGACTTTGTCTGGAATAAAATTATTTCATTTCATTCATTTCATTTCATTATTAAGACGACGATATGAGAAAATTGGTTGCAGGGATTTGCATTTTTCTCAGCAACCAAGCAACTGATGAAAGCGAAATTGACTCACATGATCAATCATACCTTTAGCTTTAATTTGGCCGTTGTATTTACAAGATTGGATAACTTTTGTAACAGACTTTTCTTCGTCAAAAACACCTCTGTTTTAACAGGGATTTGCATTTTACAGACAAACGGCACTTATTAAAGCCTCTTAGTTTTCAATATAGATTCATCTAAACAAACACTTCAAATTGGCCGTCGCATTTTATAAAAATAGCTTATAATTATTATTTAAACCGATAAATACGATTTCGTCGTATACGACCTTATAGTTTAAGACAACGCGCGCCGTGTTTTCTATACAAAAAGATGACAAGACGTCCCCCCTCTGTCAAGTCAATCGGCCGACGGCCGCTGTCAACGTTGGATCTATGCTCGTCGCGCTCCCGCAAAATTACGCAAATATATGTTTAAAATGTTATTTTATTCGCGTAAAAACACGAGGAAGTACTCAAGACGAAAAAGAAAAGCTTGTTTAATTGATTAATGTAAAAATATGGTTATAAAAGGTAAGTAAAAACGCAAATATGTTTATTTACCAATGTTCCTAAATGTCATTCAATGTTCTAGTTGGAAAAGAACATAATGGCATGGAGTCGTCTCCGGATTTAAACGAAAATGAAAAAATGTCATGTTATATAAGTTTTGCGAATGAAATATATTATATGTATTTGAGACATAAAACCTACTTACCTATAATATAAACTGTTTTAAGTGTATTTTTAACCAATTTCAAAAAACCGGCATAGTGCGACTCGGACGTTTTAATTAACATTATTTTTTTATATTTTGTGCAACAGGCTTACAAAATGTGTTGCCAATGTTGGGTTTTATAATTAATTTAATCAGAAGTTCGGGTATTTTACTCAAGTCCCGTGGTGCTCTCAAATTTTTGTCTTGCTCACTCGCTAGTGGCAACTCGATATGCAATGGGTTCTCTGTGGATTACCAGAATCTTATACAAATATATGGGCGGCCGAGCATCATCGGAGATCTGACGAATATTTTAATATTGAATATTTGGAATCAGATTTAGATGAATAGGTAATTATCATAGCTTAACATGTTAACTACGATTTTCTGAAGACAATGTTTTGACATTCTACATTGTTAACATAAAGCCACACTGTACCGACTGTACATGACGTACGCACATTATTGCCATATGTTAGTTGTTTGTAGCGACTCAATTTCAGGGCCAAATACAATCTTGTCATGCTTTAACTGTAAACAAGTAGGTACAATATTGGATTTCTTACCTCCTTATCTGACATCGGTAATAATGTCGGCACGAATAGTTTTACATTTATATATTTTTTACCCTATACAATTCTTTTTATCAAATATATATATATCTCATTTATTAAGTAAGTACACGATCTTCCTTATCGGTATTATAGAATCAAAAAAATATTTAAGAAATGTGGAAAGCATAAATGAATCCTCAAATTTGATAACCTCGGCATCGCGCATGGAATTGCGGGCGTCCCTAGGCTGCGGTACCCGCTAACCATCGGGTGGACCATATGCTTGTTTGCCACCATCGTATTAAAAAAAATATATATACTGTATAATAAGTCTCCTTTGATGTCTCTGTTCCGTGCGGCGCTCTGTCTGTCAACGCTGTCATGCGCTACTCGATCCCGAGCCGTGTAAGAAATACCGGGGTGGATGAGGTGGGGGATTTCGGCACACTATTTGAGTTTCATAGTTTATCAAAGCGTCGCCTTAATATATTAATATCTATTACTAATACTTTTATATTTGTCAAATCCATTAATATTTTCCACCTTGGGATACCAACAGAAAATAATTGCACGGTAAAATCTACCGAGAAACTGTTACAGTAAATAAAACCGGGAAGATTAGCGAACGAAAATTTATAGAGCTATAATTTCGCTTCTAGCTAAAATGAATAATAATAGCCAAGGGGAAATTATACAGCTCGAGTATAAAATTACTATTTTACGTATCATAAAACTTGTGCAGTTGACTGTCATTGTTGAATTCAGAAAAACATAGGTAATATGTAAAGGGTGCCGGGTGTACAATTAGATAAATAAACAAATGAGTGATTATTAAGGGTGAGTTGCACCAAACCATCTGTAATCGTTAAGCGGTGTAATGTAAGTCGAGATCTGATTCTATGAAATTAAGACAAGTTTCACTGAATCACTAAACTTAAAGTGGCAGTGGGCGGGGCACATTTTACGTAGAGCCGATGGCCGTTGGTGCCGAAAGGCTCTCGAGTGGCGACCATGGACCGGAAGGCGCAGCGTGGAAGACCCCCCACAAGCTGGACTGATGACCTGGTGAGTTCGCAGGAGTCCGCTGGATGTGGGTGGCGCAGGATCGGTCATTGTGGCAGTCTTTGGGGGAGGCCTATGTCCAGCAGTGGACGTATTTCGGCTGATATGATGATGATGATATGATGAAGACAAGTTTCTATGAGATGCCAGTTGCCGGCGGCATATTTATAGTCGATCCGTCTTGTTGGTGCCACCTGAATGTAATTTTTCATACATGCTAAAGATGAAATAGATTTAGCCAGCTAGCTAACTTGTTTGATACGTTGCGTTATATGCAGGTATATGTTTAGTGTTAAAGACAGTTAAAACAGGTCTGTTACACATGTGCCGACCGTGAAAGCAAGCATACGAGTTACAATATAGATTGAAATAAAATTTGAAAGATAAAAATGTCTCAATGACACTCAATTGTTTTGCGTAATGTTTCATAGATACGTAAAGAAGTCATATTTTGTAAGGATAAATGACACTTGATTACTCCTAACGCTCGTTCGAAAACTTACGCAATCACAATCACCCCTCAGTAATAAATACCTAGCTGTATCTGTGAAAGAAATAAATTAATCCGGGGCATAATGCACCGAAACTGATTTTAATTAAGATAACCGTGTAGTTTTAAATTCATTCAGAGACGAGAATAAATGAACGTGGTCGTTCAGACATGCATATCATACTCGTAACTCTCGTACAGACCGACTATGAAAGAGATAGGCAATTGTGAATGTAGGACTGTAGGGTATATATTATCTATCTACCATTTCCCGGTTATATGCTAAAGGATCCCGAGATCACTAAGGTGCAAGCGAATCCCGGGAACCTATTGCGATGACAGTCGCTTCCGTGATTACGTAAAACTAGTTCCCACGCCATATCTTGGGATCCGTTAAATGTGAGCAGAAATTCATTGGTGTTATGTGTTATGAAAAATCTCTTAAGTTTACCGGTCCAAAACATAACAAATCACTATCAAATCGGTGCAGCGGTTTAAGCGTGAAACGATTGACTTTAGCCAGAGTACCAGTCACGAATTTTAATTTGGGACCTCCTTATGGTTGATAGTCCTGTCAACTTGTATAGAAATTCAAAGCAAAGTTTGCGAAATGGGTCATAAATTAACGAGCGTGGCTGTACATTAGCATTAGTATAATTTATTTAAGTATAAGTATTGCGTTTACAAAACCATCGCAGGGCACTAGTCCCGCCGCCGCGCCGGCGAGTAGCGAGTACTATGGTAATTCTACTCGTTGTCCCGCTCAAGCGAGAAGAATTACCTATGAGAGTACTCGCTACAGTCACTACTCGCTGGCGGTGGTACCTACTATACTGCCTGAGTATAAAACACTTGTAAAATCCGTTAACAAACTGGGATTCAAAACTTTCCAATCGCTAAAAAGCGGCACAAAGTTGTCAAATGAAAACTTTCAAAGCTTTCCACACAAAATGAAAATAAGTAAAAATACTTGCGCTGACTTATAATTCGATAATTCCAGTTCGTGACTGCATGTTTATGCTGAAACAAAGATAGAAATCAGGCAGTTACAGAAAGTTTAAATTAAGTGTAGGTTACACCAAACAAGTAATAGTCGTTAAATAGGTATGTTTGTTAAACTCTTAAGATTATATACCTACGTATTTTTCCACCCATTAAATCAAATGGGTTTCAGCATCTTCAGAATTACAGATTGTAACTCTTAGTCGGGTCGCCAATTTAGAAGTGAATTCCAAGCAAATAATATACTGCACCCCAAATCAAGACTTGTGAGTTCCTAGATGGTTTAGACTCACAATTGGGCCCGGAAGACAGGGGTGACACGCGAAGGAACGTAAGCGATGTGGGTTAGTAATAAGTATGTGTGCGTGCGCTGTCGGTACACGCGTCAATTGTTTGCGCGAGTGCGTAGCGCGTGGCGCGGACGATTCGCGAGACCGGACGGTACCCGGTCGTAACCCGGCCTTTCAGCCTGGGCCTGTCAGGAACAAGGTAACTGACCTCGGTGCGGGGGGTTCGTGTCCGTTCTGTATGTACTATTCTGTGCCGGAAGGTAGCGCTGCTATTTGGAAACAAGTTTGTAATGTCAGATCCGTTAATAACATAATTATATCAACCTAATTTTAACTATTTACTACTGTATGGTGGTACTGGGATGGCCGTTGGGGCAGAAAGGTGCTGCGCAGCGTAGGTAGATCCCTCACAAGGTGGACTGATAACCTGGTAAAGGTCGCGGGAGTCAGCTGGATGCGGGTGGGGCAGGACCAGTCATTGTGGCACTCTTTGGGAGAGGCATATGTCCAGCAGTCGTCGTCTTTCGGCTAATATGATGATGATGACTGGGAGTTTGTCAAGTGCTGTAGGTAATTAGCTCTCGCTAAAACTAAATAAGTCTTATAGCAATTGTCTGTCTGCTAATGTTTAATGCAATGCTTGCTCTACCCTTGTTAAAACTATACCCACACAGTGTCCCAGTATTTCATTGTAGATTTGTCGCTAGAGTCGAAAATTTAGTGCAACCTCCTTTAAACTTGACCTGTTAGTACGAACATGGGTGGTGTGGAGTAGACCACATCTAAATTATATTTTGATAAAATATAATATATGTCAATATAAGTCTGACGACCGATTTTATAGCCTAGTCTAGTAGGAAGATCGTGAGCTTCAAAACCCCGGAAAGGGCACATATTTGTCTGAATGAGCATGAATACATACTTGGATATTTTCTATCTATTTATTCATACCGATAATCCAATTGAGCTCACTATGGGTCTACGTACTTCGATTTGTGCAAATGTCCCCTAACTCTTGTTAAGCGGATTATTTTATATTGGCCAGGGGGTGGTTGCGTATTGTGTATATAATGCTTTGTTTTCGGTATGGTTACGATTCTTTCGAAACAAGATTGTTAATTAATTTACCTAAAATCTGAACATTGGAAATTAAGGCCGTGTATTACCACTTTTGAGTTTTTAAAAACCATCTGAGACATAGAATATAGTGTCTTAAAATCTAAAAAAAATATATGTGTTACATAAGGATATTGTCTAGTCAAAATCGCAGTCAGTTAAATGACCTGATGAATTTCACTCGATAGAAAAAAATCGCGAGGTTACCCCTTTTTGGAATGTTTTTTTCAATACTACGGCTATATTACTGATATTTAACATTTAATTTTTGTACTCGATTTAAGATCGTAAATAGTTATGCACAAATTCGCAGGGTTTGCTTTGATAAAATGATTGGCTTAATGACTATAGTTAAATATTTACAAAACTGCGCGCAGAGCTTGCGTAGAGAGCGGGATGGTCAATTGTAAACTCACGCGTGTTAGAGCGGGACATTTGCGTTGGGGATACCTCCCCTTAAGAATAAAATCATTCGTTTCGATAATATAATTATTTAAATTTCGTAAGTAGGTCAAGGGCGAAGAGCACGGTATATAAATGGAGCTGCCACTAGCGAGAGATTGGAGAACAGCTTGGAGTAGGTATAAAGGAGGGGGCAATTGCACAAAAGATCCCATTGGGTCGAAGTGCATCCGCAAGGGCCCTCATCTAGATAAGATAAGATAAGATAAGCGCAGCGAGCAAGTAAAACAAAAAATTGGGATCACCACGGGCTTTAAAAGAGTTCACAATTCACACTCACGTCTCTACGGACGTGTCCGTGCCCATAGCGCATACTACACGTAAGCAAACAGTAAAACAGTGTCACACACCCGTCTAAGGTGTTTTCTTTCATAATTAAATAGTCAGTTTCGTTAGTGCAGTCAGCCATAGTGTATCAAATTTTAACCTTAATGTTCAAATAATAGATCGTTTACGCAATAAATCAAATCTCGCATGTAGCTTGTTTACGTAGGACACTCCAATAGGGTATCGACTGTTTATTTTTTCCGCGCCGCGTAGCGTTCGCGTCTAGATCGCTCTCCTAGGACAACGCGATAGTGTTACACCACTTTCTTGATTTTATGAACATACAATACAAAAACTACTACTATTCGTGATTAGATTAGGCACGTAGCTAGGCTTACAAATGATTTTCATGAATGCAGCCTGCCTTCATACCGCCTGACGAAACTTGATAATGATGATGAACGAAGATTTTCGTGTACTACTTGCAACCTGCCATTTATATTGTTCGAATTCTTCGAACTTACATATCTTTGGCTCGAACTTCGCCGTATAGGTAGTTGTCCTTGATATAGGTAAGTACAGGCGCTTTTTATTCATCATCATCATTATATCAACTGAAAGATGTCCACTGCTGGACAAAGGCCGCCCCCAGAGTGCCACAATGACCGTTCCTGCGCCACCCGTATCCAGCGGACTCCCGCGACATTTACTAGTTTCCTAGTCCCGTTGCGCTTTTTATTGGACATGTATATTCCAGCACCTTTTCGACTTTCGCTGACAGTCTTATCTGTCCGTAGGTAGGTTTACAAACCGGTTTCACAAACTACATATATTTTATTCAAGGCCGTAGGTTGATAATGTCAAGGTTCATATTAAAGGTTGCATTACTGCTAGCACTAACGTGCGCTATCCTCGCCCCCACACCCGCCTGGCTTATGTTATGCGACACCAGTGCCATTTTATTATCTCCACCTATTTCTTTTACAAAAACAAAGGGAATACTCGTCTGTTTTCAAATTTTACACTCTCCTGCACCCGGCTTATAATGCGCAAAGAATTCGCAATTAATATTAGGGCAGTGAAATTGTACATTAAAATCGCAAAGCGAGATGTAAAGCTGCATTTTTGGTATGTTATTCGCACCCCTTAGGAGTATGTGTGACTACATTTTGCAAGCAAAAAAAAGTTGTGCTACCTGTATGATACGTGAAAAACTGCAAAATTTTCGGACTTTTTTCAGGTATTGTAGTTCAATTCAAAAACTATGGGTTTTTGTCATTACTTGTCTATGGCATTTTTAAAGTACATTAAATTTGCAACAATTTGAGCCTACCTACAGCTCCGTATGTCTTATAGTTTTTGAGACATGATATTTCAAAAATACTGCTTTATTGAGTTTTGCCTATAGTGCGTGTTGTTACGGGTTTCCGTCGAACAAACACTTCACCACCGGCCACCAGCGCCGGCTTTTAGTATGTTATCAGGCATATCTCCTGGACCCCGAAACTGCCGGGAGACAATCTCTCCAAGGTCGCTCTCCCGAGTAATGACGTCATGAAAATTGCCGCCGAAACGTTTGGAAAAGTGGCAATCACACCCAACCTATGCAACATACATACACGTGTATGGTATCAAATGAAAGCTGAATAAATATGCCATAACGTATAACTAAATTGACGTGTAAAAAAAGCTGGTTCATGGAAAATAGGCGTTTCATCATTTTTTATCTTATATGGAAAAACGGCTTCGCGCTGTTGGGTTTTTCAGCATTTCTCTCACAGTTTTGGTCATATCCAGAAACAATAAATAGTTATGTAAAGCTGACATACTAATTACTATTTATGTGCAACAGAATTCTCGGGTACCTGTTCTAGTTATTCTGTTAAATCTGGAAACCCGGAAATGTTTTCCTTACTTTTTTATTATTTTGCTTATAGGTAGTTTTGAATTGTCTCAATGTATTGAAACTTAATTTAGGTATACGTTATGGCATATTTATTCAGCTTTCATTTGATACCATACACGTGTATGTATGTTGCATAGGTTGGGTGTGATTGCCACTTTTCCAAACGTTTCGGCGGCAATTTTCATGACGTCATTACTCGGGAGAGCGACCTTGGAGAGATTGTCTCCCGGCAGTTTCGGGGTCCAGGAGATATGCCTGATAACATACTAAAAGCCGGCGCTGGTGGCCGGTGGTGAAGTGTTTGTTCGACGGAAACCCGTAACAACACGCACTATAGGCAAAACTCAATAAAGCAGTATTTTTGAAACATCATGTCTCAAAAACTATAAGACATACGGAGCTGTAGGTAGGCTCAAATTGTTGCAAATTTAATGTACTTTAAAAATGCCATAGACAAGTAATGTCAAAAACCCATAGTTTTTGAATTGAACTACAATACCTGAAAAAAGTCCGAAAATTTTGCAGTTTTTCGCGTATCATACAGGAAGCACAACTTTTTTTTGCTTGCAAAATGTAGTCACACATACTCCTAAGGGGTGCGAATAACATACCAAAAATGCAGCTTTACATCTCGCTTTGCGATTTTAGCTTTTTTATTTGTAAGATTTCACTGGCCTATATGAAAAAAGCGGTATCATATTTTTCCCGTTGTGTCCCGTTGCGTTGTATGCGGACATTTTTGTAATAACATTTTATGTGTACTCGTAAATGTTAAGGTGCTTTACCATCGGCGGAGTAAAACGGAGTGATAATTGCTGTAGGAAAGAAACACATTTGTTTCTATGACGACAAAATATCATTATATTGTTATATTTTATCGTCATTCATTTGAAATTACCCGCTTCGTCTAGTATTAATCAGTTTTTCCACCAGTGAGTCGAGGTGTGAATTGGTTTGCATTTGCCTTAGAGTATATCAGTACGGTGTTGTCCTTTGGGGAAACTCAACAGATAGTATTCTCTTCGCAAACTGATGGAAGTATCCACGAAGACATCTTGTCGAGCTTATTTCGATGTTTATTTTAGGCACAGGTTTAAGAGTGTTATGTTAGTCACACTTGAATAAAAGATCTGTAGGTACCTATAGTTTTAATTTTTAAGTAGGTTATTTGTTTTATTATGTATCGAAATTTATTTAATAACAGAACTGAAATTGTATGTTAATTATATTGCGTAAATAATATATATGTAATAAACATTTCTGTATAATGGTAATTTTGCTTTCGCCTGTCAATAAGGACTTGTTATTTAACATCTTTACCAATAAACAATCTGAATCTAAAATAAACGTCATGAGGTGAGAGTGCACTGAAAAAAATGCGAGCCAACTAAGAAACAATACAATACAAACAATAAAATGTTTGGTGTAGCAATATATTTATTTACTATTATGTACTTACTACTAAACTGATAAACTAATAGTGCTCTTAGCTTCAGCAGTCAAAATTTTTATTACGCTCAAATGCAGACAAGATCTTCAATAATGCAAATATTTTTTTCTTTCAGTCACCAAATACATCTCCGAAGAAACGTGTCTGTGAAGTCCCCAATCCACACCAGGCCAGCGTGGGCCACTCTCGTCTGTGAGAGGAAACCTATACCCAGCACAGCAGTCGGACATATACTTACAGGCTGAAAATTATAAGTTAAAACGGTAGTTTGAGCGCTAATCCTGTAACTAAATTGTGCTTACAAAGCGGTAGAAATCAAAGGGAGTTCATTAGGAGTGGTTAAACAAAGTTGCTCTATGTGAGCAGTTAGGATTAAAGTTTCAACGCGGAGCAGATTATCCAGTATAAAATTCTATTATGATAATAATTACTGCACGGGTAGCCTCGTGGGGAGATTCGAGTTTTGTGTCTCAAGTTTAGTGTGATAGCTACATTGTTTTCAATTGAATGCTTCCTCGTGTTCATATTTACATTGTGTCAGTTTTAAATGGATTGTCATCCATCAATAGGCTTAGCATTAAGCGGGCGCCGTATCATAAAAGTACTTTCCTTGGAAGTGGGACGAAGCTTTGCACTTGATGGTAGAAAGCGATCGTCTTCTGTTGACAAGTTTTTTGACGTTATTGTGTATCATCATCCTCCTAGCGTTATCCCAGTACAGTTGCATCCTGAAGGATGCCTGGGGCCCGCTACCTAATCCCAATATTTGGCGAAGGCACTAGTTTTTACGGAAGCGACTGCCATCTGACCTTCCAACCCCGAGAGGAAACTAGACCTTATTGGGATTAGGCTTTGTCAAGTGAGTGGGCAACTTGACTGTTAGAAGTTCTCAAACCGCCCGAAGGCCTCCAACTTGGCTTAACGACTGCTGCCATAGACAGCAACCGGGATCAACGGCTTAACGTGTCTTCCAAAGCACGGGAGCGCTCAGTTAGTAACCACTCAAATCGGTCACCCATCCAAGTCCTGACCGCTGCCCACGTTGCTTAACCTTAGATACCGCAAGCGTACCCGGCGCCGAGCGCTATTGTATATATTATAGTGTTAAAAACCCCCAAAGTCAGAAACATTATCTTTTCGTTTTAAAGATAATGTTTCTGACTTTGGGGGTTTTTTATGTCTACAGTCATCACCAGAAGTAGCTATATAGGCGAAAAGGTCATTCTGTAAATCATTTTGACCTTTTCATAAGTGTATTTATTGCTGCTGTTGAAAGACTATAGAAAACTTATCTATAAGGAATCAGTACCATCACATCCTATGTGGTTATTTTTACCTCACAAGATAAAACCCTCACCAGCTTAACTCAAAATCTAAGCTACGCAAAAACGGGGTTACGCCCTAATTCCAGCGCTGATGAAGGAATGTGTATGTTACTTTGACACTTGCGCATGTGTGGGAAGTGCACTTGGAAGTGGGTCGCAACTTGTACAGTCGACGCCAATGGAAGTTAACACTCTTGCAACCTATATCAACTTGATTAAGTGTACGAAAGGTAAAGGTATAAATGAAAACCAGCAATGCAATTCTACTGTATTTTATAGATGTTTGTTATTCACTTGTATTAAAATAATAATGAATTAATTCACAATACAATATTAAACGTATATCTACGTTTATTATCGCAGACAGTACCTATAATGTTGCAAGCATTAATTCATGTACGAATTAACTTAATCCTTCTGAGCTGCAATCCATCACGAGATTTGTTTGATAAAACGCAATCATAGTATTTTTACTAAATATTCGTCACTGGTATACGTCGTGATCCGTTAATCCTTACATATTCGCTAATAAAAACAATTACATACATCTAATCAAAGTAGGTACATAGTAGAAGATAAGATTATAAAGATATATAAAAACGATTTCAATATAATAAATTCAGTCGACCGATACAATGAAGGTGCTCGCCGTTTTTTTAATACTGGCCATCGCTGCCGCTGCCTCATACGCAGAGATTTCTCCTGAAGATATCTCTGCGATCGGCTACCATAGAAAGATTGGTATTCCATTAGCAAGCAAAATTAAACAAGCTGAGGAACGAGGACAGCTGATCCCTGATGGTCAAAGAATCGTTGGCGGTTCTGTTACAGACATCAGTGAGGTTCCCTATCAAGTAAGTACCTAGTACTGGGCGTTTTTACCTGTTACTGGTATTTCACAAAATTTTAAAATTTCACGAGCACTCGTGATCCTGATAATGATGTCCCCATATTTTATTTCACTGTGTGATGTTTTGTTCATATCGTTTTGTACAACATACCATACCATTACATGATGGTAACCCACAAAATGTATAATAAATTGGGGACATTTTACTAAAATATTTGAAATAATAGTATGCGTTGATTCTGAACAGGAAAAACGCAAAAATAAAACGATATTCTGAGAAAAAACTTATAGGTACAATTGTGAGTAGAAATTCCCTTGTATAACTTGTAAAATCTTTATTTAACGTCTTAAATTAAGGGTCTAAATTTTATTACTGCCTGGTCGAAATAATATATTATAACATCACACACTACAACTTCATTATGCGAGTTCAATCATTACCTAGTTATCGCTGTTCCATATAGAGGTAAACTTCCACCCCTCAATGAATTATTTCCGGGATAAAAAGTAACCTAGATGTCCTTTCTCGGGAGTCAAACTATCTCCATATCAAATTTTATCTTTCAGTGCAGTTTAAGCGTGAAGAGGTAACATACACACACACTTTCGCATTTACGAGTATATAGAGGTATAATAATGGATTATTTTTAGGTCGGCCTAGTCATCACAATCCTCTGGGTCCTAACATCGGCCTGCGGTGGCAGCCTTATCTCCCCCACCCGAGTGCTAACCGCCGCCCATTGCTACAACGACGGCTTCATAACCGCAAACTCTTTCCAAACCGTCCATGGCTCCAACCTGCTCTTCACTGGCGGAGTGAGACACACCACCACTGACGTTGAGGTCCATCCCAACTGGAATCCGTCTACTGTCGCTAATGACGTCGCTATTCTTCGTATTCCTGCAGTCACTCTGTCTAGTAAGTGTTATCAACAAAACTAACAAAAATTTAAAAGTTTCATCAGGCGAACATACAGACAGGACAGCAAACGCACAGACATGAAAGCCTGGCGGCCTTTGTTGTCGGAGGCCAAGATCCATTTTGGATCGTTGCGATACAGCAATAAGTAAGTATCATCAGGCCTCCGCAAAAATTCCACAACGACCAGTCATGGGCTGCCCTCGCGGTTGCTCGCTGGTGGAGGCGCCGGCCGGCGCCAGATGTGCATGCTCGGCCTGGGTCGGCGTCGCGTGCGGGGCGGGCACTGGCATGGGGCTGTGCACCACCTTGTGCCCGGCTGGCACCACTTGCGGAAAATGGGGAGACTGCGAGAGCATGTCGCGAGACTCGTCGTACCTTTTGTGCCGGGCTTGTGATCTGCTACGTGTACCGGAGTCCGCAGAGAGGGAGCGCTCGGTCCAGCGGACTCCCGCGACCTTTATCAGGTGATCAGCCCACCTGGTGACCACTCAACTCGCTAGCCCAACCGACCATCGGTTCTCTGGGTAATGTGGCCCGCCAACTGCCACTTAATTTTAGCAATTCTTCGGGTGTCGTAATTGTAATAGTTTCGAAAAAACTTAAATTATATTTAGTATAACTAAAACAGAGAAAAGGCATGACTATTGAACCATTCATCGGCTCAGTTCAAATTATTTAAACCATATGTTCATTGTTTAATCAGAAACTTGTTACTTTTATAGATGTGATCCAGACCATCGCTCTGCCAATCAATGATGCGTCCAATGCTTTTGTTGGAACCCAGGCTCTGGCTTCAGGATACGGCCTAACTTCCGACGGTATGTGTACATTTCTTTTGTTTATATTTTCAATTATTATTTTTTCATTTTTTTTTTTTTTGCTTGACATTTTTCGTATATCTAATATTAACAAGCAAAAAAAAATGTGTGAGTGCCAAAACTGACGAATAAAACTTGCACAGAGTTTGTATCGAGAAGGCCTTGTGTATACAGGTACCTTAACCATGAATCATTTAATTCAAAATAGATAAACTTCCACTAAGCATATTATAAATTTTGCTTAGGACGAATATGCCACAAGTTTCGATCGTTCTTATCTAATTCCCCTAGTTAAGATTTCGGGCAGACCAATACAGTTTTAGTCAGAATAAAGGTTCGATTACCCCGCTACTTAACGGTGTGTTCACGCAGTGACGAGAAAGATTACTGGATTAAAATCGTCACGTATGAGACATGTCACGTGCATGTCACTGTGGTTCCGTACCATCACCATATTTTTACACGACTGCCCAAAAAAGAGAGTGTAAAGTTTTCAGGTTTCATGTATGTATGTATGTATTGTATGTATGTATGTGAGTCTCTTTGTTCCCCCAGAACTTCTCAGCGCTTTAACACATACACAACGCTTTTACATTAAAGTAGATGTGTGGGGTATCGTTGGAATCCTTACGTCATCGATTAACATAGGATATGTGACATTGCAATAAAAACAATATGGCGGACTTGTGGACTCTATTTTTTGTGTTCAGAACATTTTTTATAATTTTATCATATGGGGTATCAAAATGAAGCATTTGAAGAGACAATTTCATTTATATATTTATATATATATATATATATATATATATATATATATAACAAACATGATTTTACAGCATAAGTTAGGTACATAATAAATTAAAACCAAAAATTGCGAAATGAAATCATTTTAAAATAATACGACTACACCACAAAAGTTTAAAATAAAGAACTTAAGAAAATCTATTTTGTTTGCAGTCGGGGGATTTACTACATACAATACCAAAATATTAGGCCTCCTGACTGCGAACAAAATAGATTTCCTAAAGTCTTTTTACTGTCAAACTTGTTTCTTTTTGAAGCAGACGTGTTTTTAATTTTTTAATTATTATATATATTTACTAGCTTTTGCCCGCGACTTCGTCTGCGTAGAACTCGGTCATCGTATTAGAATGTTTTTGCTATTCTTTTATTTTAGGCGCTAAGCTAGTTATCTCTCTTCCACCCCCTTGCGGTGTCCCATGTCCTTCCCTATGTTTCCAACATTATGACGCAGGTGCGGAATATACTACAAATGCATGAAGTAATGTAGATGAAAACGCGAGCGCAGCGGGCGCGAAATATTTCAAACATTATGATGCAGGCGCGGAAAAGACTTCACACGTATCAAGCAATGTAGTTAAAAAGGCGAGCGAAGCGAGTGCGAAATATTTGGAACATAATGATACAGGCGCGGAAAAGACTTCACACGTATCAAGCAATGTAGTTAAAAAGGCGAGCGAAGCGAGCGCAAATTATTTGGAACATTATGATACAGGTGAGGAAAATACTTCATACGCATTAAGTCATGTACATGAAAACGCGAGCGTAGCGAGCGCGAAAATTTTCGGACATAATGATGCAGGTGCGGAAAAGACTTTATATGCATCAAGTAATGTAGTTAAAAAGGCGAGCGAAGCGTGCGTGAAATGTTTGGAACATACAGGTGCGGAAAATATTCATACGCATTAAATCATGCAAATGAAAACGCGAGCGCAGCGAGCGTGAAATGTTTCGAACATTATGATGCAGGCGCGGAAAAGACTTCATACGCATCAAGTAATGTAGTAAAAAAGGCGAGCGAAGCGAGCGCGAATGATTTGAAACATTATGATACAGGTGTAAAAATACTTCATACGCACTAAGTCATGTAGATGAAAACGCGAGCGTAGCGAGCGTGAAAATTTTCGGACATAATGATGCAGGTGTGGTAAAGACTTTATATGCATCAAGTAATGTAGTTAAAAAGGCAAGCGAAGCGAGCGCGAAATGTTTGGAACATTATGATACAGGTGCGGAAAATATTCATACGCATTAAGTTATGTAGATGAAAACGCGAGCGTAGCGAGCGCGAAATCTTTCGAACATTACGATGTAGGTGCAGAAAATAAAAGTTATGTAACTGAAAACGCGAGCGAAGCTAGCCCGAAAATTTTCGGACGTAATGATGCAAGTGCGGAAAAGACTTCATACGCATTAAGTTATGTATGAAAACGCGAGCGCAGCGAGCGTGAAATGTTTCGAACATTATGGTGCAGGCGCGGAAAAGACTTCATACGCATCAAGTAATGTAGTGAAAAAGGCGAGCGAAGCGAGCGCAAATTATTTGGAACATTATGATACAGGTGAGGATAATACTTCATACGCATTAAGTCATGTATATGAAAACGCGAGCGTAGCGAGCGCGAAATGTTTCGAACATTATAATGCAGGTGCGGAAAAGACTTCATACGTATCAAGCAATGTAGTTAAAAAGGCGAGCGAAGCGAGCACGAAATATTTGCAACATTATGATACAGGTGAGGATAATACTTCATACGCATTAAGTCATGTAGATGAAAACGCGAGCGTAGCGAGCGCGAAATGTTTCGAACATTATGATGCAGGTGCGGAAAAGACTTCATACGCATCAAGTTATATAGATGAAAAAGCGAGCATAGCGAGCGCGAAATGTTTCGAACATATCATACATGTGCGGAAAATACTTCATACGCATAAAGTCATTTAAATGAGAACGCGAGCGTAGCGAACGCGAAATATTTCGAACATTATGATACAGGTGCGGAAAATACTTCATACGCATCAAGTATTGTAGAGAGCGTAGCGCGCGCGAAAATTTTCGATCATTACGATGTAGGTAGGTGCGGAAAATACTTTACACGTATCAAGTTATGTTAATGAAAACGCGAGCGAAGCGAGCGCAAAATTTTCGGACATAATGATGCAGGTGCGGAGAAGACTTCATACGCATTAAGTATAAGTAATGTAGATGAAAACGCGAGCGCAGCGAGCGTGAAATGTTTCGAAAATTATGATGCAGGAGCGGAAAAGACTTCATACGCATCAAGTAATGTAGTTAAAAAGGCGAGCGATGCGAGCGC
Source organism: Cenopis cana (assembly GCA_951800055.1). Classification (NCBI taxonomy): domain Eukaryota; kingdom Metazoa; phylum Arthropoda; class Insecta; order Lepidoptera; family Tortricidae; genus Cenopis; species Cenopis cana. The sequence goes on along the minus strand of OX637486.1, from coordinate 5,731,477 downwards.
GAATTATTTGGAACATTATGATACAGGTGAGGAAAAAAAAAAGAAAAAAAAGGTGCGGAATATTTTTCACACGCATTAAGTAATGTAGGGAGCGCAGCGAGCGCGAAAATTTTCGAACATTATGATGCATGTGCGGAAAATATGCCATATTCATCGAGTAATGTAGATAAAAACGCGAGCGCAAATTTTTCGATCATTGTAATGCATGTGTGGAAAAGACTATACGCATCAAGTCATGTAGATGAAAACTCGAGCGAAGCGAGCGTGGAACTTTTATAACATTGTGATGCAGGGTGCGGAAAAGACTTCTTACGCATTAAGGAATGTAGATGTAAACGCGAGCGCAGCGAGCGCAAAATTTTAAAGAAAAAAAAATAGTTGTCGGTGGTTGAATACATATTTTTTTGTTTAAAAATTATTGGAGAACCTTACTACCTTTGTTTGTTCCTTCACATTCAAAGGTGGAGTAGAGGCCCAGGTTGATAGCGCACCCACCCTGGCTGTTCCTGGGAGATGTGTGATTTTCTGAGATTGAGTTTTTGTTTTCTATCGGCCTATGAATTTCGAATTTGGTCATACTTAATGTTTATTGTTACATACCTATATTTTACTAACAAATACCTATATACCCTAAATGTGGAAAGTCTGACCCGGCCGGTCTTCGGTATGTTGTATGGATCAGTTAGTTGATCCAAATTTGCAACTTTGACAAACTTTACTTCGATGCGAACTGCGATTTCGCATCCCCGTACCCCGAAGAACCTCAAACATATCCCATAACGATTATTAAGAAAATAAATGTCCGCCATCTTGCATTTGAAAATGGATATCATTGTTGTAATCAGCACCCCAAAAAAAGATTTTATACAAAAATATTAATATTTAAATTTATACATTTTGAACCTTATTATTTGAACAGTAAAATGGCTTTTTAAACAAATAAAGTTGATGAAACTCGGCCAACTCAAATTATTTCAATCATGCGCATACATCTGCCGTCCTATGTCTAAAACCGAACTAAGCTGCTTTTTAGCAGTTTTCGATAGTTTACATGGGCTAAAATAGAAAAAACAGCTCTACCGAATGGTCTTGGAATCATATTTTTATCATTTGTAGTTGCGAAGATATGGAGTCGACCTACCACGTTAAGTGCATGATAATATGACACTTTACAATACTATAAAATCGCTAACCAACATAACTACACTATAAGCAATATAAAAGCCCTTAGCTGTTGTTTTACTGAGTAAATCACTTGCATGATTCATAGCTAAAAAACGGTTATTCGACAAAAACACCGTTAAAGTCCTTTTACGTTTTTCTTAACTTTTTTTATACATATACTTTTTTATCAAATACTATACAAGAAAACAGTTACTACGCTTAAACACGGCTAAACACCCATTGCCCTATTTTTGTAAGTATTTGCTTGTGATTCCTATTGCAAATACAACACTAAAACCTAGTAACTGTGATTAAGCCATGAATAAATTACATTAAAAACAGAAGAATGCAACACTTAAACCCGGATAACCAGCAATGCTACACTAAAATGTAGCTAGGCGCAAAACATTATCCTCCCGATTTTACTTCATAGGGCCAGTCAGCCGAGCGATGCGTGCGCTTGAGGTTGTGTCTAGTGGCGTAGTGAGTGATGGATGCATATTTCTCATCTCAAAATGTCTGGAAACCGGAGGAAAGTATATAAATAAATAAATAAATAAATATTTGTGGACAATCTTACACAAATCAACCTAGTCCCAAACTAAGCAAAGCTTGTACTATGGGTACTAAGCGACGATATACATACTTATATAGATAAATAAATACTTAAATACAATAGAAAACATCCAAGACCCAAGAACAAATATTCGTGCTCATCACACAAATAAATGCCCCGGCCGGGATTCGAACCCGGGACCTCCAGCTTCGTAGGCAGGGTCACTACCAACTAAGCTAAAGCGGTCGTCATATAATATATCTCGCTATACATTTTTTGTGCACTATACTCAGGATATTGTCTACATTAGAAGTGGTGTAGGAAGATTTTTATGTACTTACCCAGATATTAACATTCAACCTTGAATAAATATCATTTATATAGTTACCAATACTACCTACGTAATTGGTGGGATAAAATAAGCAGTATAGGACCATCCTTTGGATACTTCCCGCAAGCTAAGAAAACATTGCTCATTGTATCCGAAACAGACAAGCAAACAGCTTACCAGATCTTCAGGGGCACCAATCTAAGCATTATGACTGGATCTCGCTTTTTGGGAAGCTACATTGGTGAAGTTTCCTTCAGAAGATTTCATAAAAAAATAATTCAAATTGTTTTCGACAGTAGAAAAAAAAACTCAGATATCTCCAAAAACTCCCCTAAAGCGGACTACAAACTACAACTATACAGCCCTAACAAAAGAAATTCAATTCCAATGGACATTCTTACTACGATTCCTGAAAAACTCCCATGAATTTTTGAACCACTGATACAATGCACTACGCATGATCTTCCTGCCAGCACTCTTTGGTAGTAATAAAATACACATAAAAGCAAAATCCGACCCACACGCCACAAGCTTAAAATACGAAAATTCCAAGAAAGGTTGCACAGCTCTCACGGATGCCTTATTACTCTTATTAGAGAAAAAACAAATTGTCCTATCCGACTATTATATATTTCTAAAAGATGCACGCAAAGAAGGCCGTAAAGAAAAATATGCCCACAGTGACAAACTTTTAGAAACCAGCCTAGCAAAATTCACCACTCACAAGAAAAGAGCGATTGAAAGATCCATCGCATTCAAGATGAAAACGAAGTCCTCAAACCGGCTCTCAGTTATTCCTACAAAAAACGACACTAGAATTCAGATATGCGCTATCAATACGATACGTACAATAGAATATCAAACTCCATGACACATTCATAATTATGCGATGGCTGCGGAAACAGCCAATTCAATACGGATCACGCGCTCTGTTATAAAACCGGAGGCCTAATCACTAGGCGACATATATTCTGCCTTGGCGTATGGGATGTTCACTGTTCAGAGAAAGGCGTTATTCGATATCCGTGTTGTTAATAGACACCGACGCTCCTTCCTACCTCTCACGTCCAGTCACATCGCTCCATGATCAGCCGAAGATAAAAACAGAAAATACTCTAATACCTGCGAAATACGACATGCTACTTTCACCCCACTTGTAACATCAGGTGGTGGCGTCGTCTGTCTTTTATAAAAGACATGAGTGAAACCATATCTGAACTCTGGAATTGCTCTCTAAGTACCATACTGAGCTGGCTCAGAGCAAGAATCAGCGTCGCTGTGATATGTGCCACCAGTATGTACGTGGATCCGCAGCACGAGGCACCGATCCCTCAGCCAGGTGGCCCTCCCGCACATCGGATAAAACCATTCTTTATTTAATAATTTAAATATCCTACTGTACGAATATTATTAATAATTTGTAAGTTATTGAATAAAGATTTTACATTAAGCTTAATGAAGACTGATTTGTCAGTATTTTTCCCAAAGAGATTTTTTTCTGTAAACAAATACAATAAATAAATATGCATCTGCAACTATCCACGGTAACTAGTTAGTACCAGAAATCTGTGAAAGCACGCAAATGGTAACGACTGTACATAGGATGGCTTTACATGACAGCCAAAGTTCAGTTAACATCTGTCTTTCGTACGGTGCAGACGCTTATGCTCTATTTAGATCAGCTACTTTCAACGATAATAATTTTCTTAATGGATGGTTATTTTCTGCATATTTCATGACTCTGCTTTTTTACTATTTCCCACTTACTCTGCGTTTCGGTTTGTGTACCCAGTAACGTAAATCAAATAATAAAATTATTCAAATTCTGTAAGTCTCGCCGGTATGTAAGCCTGCTCTGCCATTCAGGTGCAATGGTTTACGCCCACCGACATTCTTTTGTCCCTTCCGTTTACATACAAAAGTGCAATACTAACTATACGTGGATACAGTGTAAACAGTTTTGTTTTATTTATGTAAACAATTCAATTATTTTAATAACTTACTTGTATAATAGTGCAACTAACGAGGTTTTTGCCAAAAACACTAAAACAATTTCAGCAGGATTACATGACTAAAACACAGTTAGAGGCGATGGTTCATCATTTAACGTGTTTTTAAATTAGGAACGCATACAGCTTGCTTGAATGTTTGCAGTTATTGCATAGCTACAAAACGGTTAAAGTCCAATAACGTGCTTATTTAAAGTTTTTCAGTGTAATCTTTTCCCAATAACAAATACTATAAACTCGTTAAGTGACTTAGCCGTTATTTAGCTATGTTTGGTTTATTATGCGATGTTAAAGAACGGCTAAGGTATACTTAACGGTGTTTTAAGTGTAATATCGTTGATAGTTTAGTAATTATTTGCAACACTAAAACACAAAAACCTTTCTGTAAAAAAACCTTTTCATTATTTTACGAAGTAGTGCAATAACAATGGAAGCACAAATTTAGTTTTAATTTTTATATAAAAGAAATCTGGAATAAATGTACACGTTTCCTAGAAATTTTGGTTTTAACGTTTTTTGCTCATATCTCAAAACTATAATTTGTGGGTTAGTTTGGTTTTAGAAATAGGACGGCAGACATATACATGCCGCAAGTCTTACCATGCAACCGAGAGCCCCCTGCTCTGCGTAGGTAGGTAGAGGTACCCTCCATCGAAAACAAAAAAAAAACACCGAGCTTGCATAGTAAGACTGGTATGTACCTAGGTTTGTGAATATTGATAGCGACCGACTGTCCAACATAATTAGATCTCTCATATCAAACAGTTAATATGGTTTGAGGGACTTTTGTTTTTTTGTCTTTGGCCTCTCAAGTATATTTCGTCCCCCGATTTTTCAAATTCTATCTGTTTATTGCACAATGTTTGAATGGGGTTCTTGTTCCTTTGCTACCAAGTAGATGCTTACCAATTTTCAAACCTTTAAATCACGAATTGAAGGACTTTCCATACAAAGTTCAACCCCTGTTTTCACCCCTTTTAATCCCCAATCTGTATGATTTTTATAGCCTATAACCTCGCCGAAGATCCAATAAACATATTATTGAAGGCTGTATTAAAATCCATTCGCTAGTTTTCACGTGATAGTTAGACAAATAAACAGACAGACAAACAGACAAACAGACAAACAGACAAACAGACAAACAGACAAACAGACATGAATTCTAAAAACCGTTGAAATGTGTTCTGTTATCGATTCTAAGACCCCTCAATCGATTTTTTTTCTTATATCTTCAATGTACAGATTTTTGACCCTCTTCTGCTTTATTATATGTATAGATTTATATATTATATCATTATTATATATATTATATCATTTCAGTTGAAAGAATTGCTCCAAAGCAATTCCTTCAAAAAGCTACTTTACCGTTCAAACAATAAGCTTCAAAATCGAATATTTTTAATTATTAGCAGCGATGTGGTTGCAGCTTTAACTATAAAAACTCGCTTTTTCCAGGCGGCAGCATTGGCATCTTGCAGCGCGTGAGCACTGTGACGCTCTCCGTCATCACCAACGCTGAGTGTGACGCTGTGTACAACCCATTCATCACCAACGATCACATCTGCACCAGCGGCGCCGGTGGCCAAGGGACTTGCAACGGAGATTCTGGTGGCCCTCTGGCTGCCAACATTAACGGCGTGCCTACTCTGGTATAAATTTTACTATGCTTTACTAAACGGTTGGAACTCGCGTGTTAATTCGTATCCCTGTAAGGGTTAATATTTGCTGCATGGTGGTGAATAATGCCTCCGGGTTTCACAATTTCATGTGTAGGTACAGTTACCTAATCATTCTTTTGCTATTTCAGATCGGTGTGACATCTTTCGGTTCAGCGAACGGTTGCGAGATCGGCTTGCCTGCCGGTTTCGCTCGAGTTACATCCTACATTTCCTGGATTACTTCCGTCAACTAAAACTAAGATCTAATGAAATAAATAAAATTAAAGACTTTTATTGATTACTGTCTCTTACTTAGTTTAGTTTCAGTACGAATGTGCAAGATATAAACTGTAAGTTTTTAGGTGCAGTTTTCACGAATGTGGGTGTACCATTTTGTGTTGAGCCTTAAAATCATTTCAGTTGAACGAATTGCTCCAAAGCAATTCCTTACAAATAAGTTCAACAGAATGAATTTCAACCATACATGCACATTGTCTTTGTGTGCGTCAGCGTAAGAGCTATGAGTTCACGTTGTCTATGTGTTCGTATGTGTCACTACTACAACACAGGGACCCGACCACCCCTTCCCAGAAAAAAGCCTTTGAACGGCTTAGTCGTTCAATGAATAGCCCTAACGTCTTGCTAACCCAATCGAAGGGGTAACCCCTTCATTTTGCTTAGAACTAGAAAAGAGGCTATCACCGCTTTTATAAGGGTATCCCTTTCCGACAATATTAAGCGCTGGTTGCCCATTCAATGAATAGTTTCGGGAAAGGCTAACCATAACGAGTTTAGCGCTTACCCTTTGGAAGATCTTCAGTTTTATGTGCTGCGTAAGTACTTGCAACTCGCGTAGAGCGGCGTGAATTAATAGTTTCACTTTAGTTTTTAATATTTGGGTAGCCGACGCCGAAGTTTTGTTTTGTTTCGTGTTCCGGCGATTTTTCTACCGTTGTATAGCGGCATTTTTGGTATGTCCTACCATTATTTTTATCACTTTAGACATGTTTTTAAAGTAGTTGCGTATCTTTTGTGCTATTAAATACGTTAATAGATAATTTTGCATCAATAATGCGTAGGAACTTTTTTAATAATATATCTACAAGGTAGCAACACTGCCATTTTTTCCATGTCCCAGCATTTTATTGCAGATGCAGATTTTTGTATGGTAAGAGTATATGATTTGACTAGCAATAAAGTTTATAGATACTCGTACATCGACATTTATATCATTGTAATGGTTTTAATTTAAATGTTTAGTGTATAATATTGCTCAAAAAAGTAGCGCTGTAGAGATTCCTATTGAATAAGGAATGTTATTCGATGATATTTTGATTAATTCTTCCAAAAAGACAATTTTATTTTGGTAAGGCTACATTCTTTTATCCATGCCGTGTTGGTTTTGTTGGTTAGTCAGTATACTAAAAGCTTTCGTTGCAAAAGGAGTTTACATTGCAGAGTTTTTGGTTGACTATTTTTAGTTCCATTTAGTGACGGAGTTTTAGAAGGTAATTATTGTATTTTATCGTATTTCTTATATGTGGTGTTATTAATAACATCATTCATTGATATAGAAATTACCGTTACTTTTCATAATAAAATAACTTAAATTTTGTATCTCAAGGTACAAGCGTGAAGTTCCACTGAGAAATTTTGTTTCTCTTTGGATCGAAAAGTTACTCAGTGTAACGGTAAAGCCGCGTTATAAGTGCATAAAGAAGGATAATAATTAAAATATGAATTCTGTAGTTTATTGCAGTGCCATTACAGATGTCTCGCTCTAACACGCGTGAGTTTGCAATTAACCATCCCGCTCTTTAAGGAACTCTACGCGTAGTTTTCGTAAATATTTATTTTTATCGTTTTTTGGAATAGGTACTGGATCACTTATCAAAAATCTATCCGGTTACCAATTGTTTTAGAACAATAAAAAAGCTATCCTTGCTTGTCATGTTTTCGTAATAAACAAGGAACCCTTATAGTTTCGCCATGTCCGTCGAACCGTCCGTCCGGTTCCAGCTTAGCTCAAAAACCGTTAGTACTATAAAGCTGTAATTTGGCACGGGTACTAAATATAAACCGACGAATATAGAACAACATCTTGGAAAAACATGTTTTTTTAGGGTACCTTCCCTAGACATCAAAGTGTTGGTGAATTTATTTTTGTTTCATTCAAACCGCATCATGTTGGTGCTGTCTAAATATTGTGAGGTTACTCAAACCGGTTTTTGATTCAAGAATCTGTTGGCGTGATATTAAGCTACCAAGTGTTGGTTATTGAAATTTCCTGTTACTAACTGATTACTTTTTTCATGGTGACGTAAGTAGAATTTTCAATGAGCACACGTATTGATACAGTGCGTTACCGGGAAGCAGGTATTAATTTTAAACTGATATTAATATGTTCCATTAGCCATTCTACGTCGACTAGAATTTATACTACGATGGTGGCAAACAAGCGTGCGGTCCACCTAATGGTAAGCCGACACCGCAGCCTATAAACGCTCGCGACTCTACTGCGAAATTAAATTTCCTAATTCCGCACCTTCAATGTACTACGTGCACTGCCTAAGAGAACGTCATAGTAAACAGAACACTAAGGGCTGTCATTTGTACTGAGTTGTCAATTTACTTTGCAATACATTGCTGGCAATTAAAATTTTAATTTGATCGATATCAAATCCCTAGAACTTGTTCCGAGTTAGCACAGGTATGGTCATAACTTCATAAGTAAATGTTACTATGATGCTATCTAAAATGAATAAAATGCATCATAAATTCATAACATAACCCTTCATTAAGTTGATGTTTGAAATGGCAACCATGGTTTTCAATACAATATTAAACTCGTTTAGGTGATGATTTTACTATTGCGTTTTTCTTGTTACTGAAATCTATGACATCGTTCCTAAGAACAGATCTTCGTATGTCTTATAGTTTCAGACTTCCCATACTGACCGATTTAAATGTTACACCCTATATAATGAAATTATAAGTAAAATGATCACAGCTAAGTAGACATTAATAGTTAACGACTAATAGCCGAACTTTCATACAATTTCCATTGAGGTAGGTACCTCAGATAATGTTTTTAATTAAGTATTTCAAAAACATAGTAGGTAAATATAAGTTTGCAAACTTTTTAGTCCACATAATGTAACGGGTGACCAACTACGGAACCCTACATTGTGCGTGGCCCGACACGCACTTTACCGGTTTCGTAAAAAAAGAACATAATTATAACTGACGTTGAAAATTACGAAATAATCAGCACTAAAGTTGATTTTTACGATGATATTAGGATTTATGACAGAGTTAGCTAAGGAATTTTTCAATGTTTTCTTCGGTTATTTTACTAACCGTGTTCTTTTTCAGTCTAAATAGTTTTTTGTGTAGTGTAATTCTACATTATTTCTTCACACTGGAAGCTCAAACTTCAATTTTACTACGTTAAATCTTCCATGAAAATGAGCTGTCAAACAAATATAAATATCTGGGTGACCGAGCTTTGCTCGGCCTTTTCCCGGAGATGAGACCTACTAGACCTAGCTAGATCGATTGCTCGTCCCCGAAAACCCCCACTTACCAAATTTCATCAAAATCGATAGAGCCGTTTCCGAGATCCCCGAAATAAAGATATATACAAGAATTGCTCGTATAAAGATATAAAATATCTGGGCGGCCAAGCTTTGCTCGGCGTTTTCCTGGGCATGAGAACTAGCTAGATCGATTGCTCGTCCTCGAAAACTCCCACATATCACATTTCATCAAAATCGTTAGAGCCGTTTCCGAGATCCCCAAAATAAATAAATATATATACAAGAATTGCTCGTTTAAAGACATAAGATTTGGCAACACTGTGCATTATACGTCATATTGGTATTACTAACAACTCACAAAAAATAATTTTGTGGAATATAATGTTTTTCTTCGTTTATAATGCATGCAAATAGAACCGGTCTATTACATGACACTTTACTAAAAAAAATATGTACCTTTTTCTCGTTTTTTAGGTAAATTATGTCACTTAAATAATAGTGTACGTATACGTACACCTTGTACAAAATGTAACTCAGTGGAAATTAAAATGTCTTTATTTTAAAAGGTTTTGCTATATATGCAATGTTTTTTGTATTTTGAATATTGTTGTAGTCTATATTCATAATTTAGGGAAAAATATATTCATTATCGTATTTTAAACAACCATTTTATTAATTTCAATTTCGTCACTCAGGGGAACATCGGTGTCGGTAGATCGGTACCGAGATTAACACATTCATCCCAATTTTTTTTTTTGCTAAATCCAAGCATTAATCCGTGAGTATATCTATACTTTTTAGGAACCTTAATAATTAATTAACATAATAAACCCAGCTAAGTGCTTGTTGCACTCGCACATTTAGGGTTCCGAACCATCCGCAAAATTTCAAAGGAAAAACCTCATTTATCAATATATAATATTAGTATTTGTTGGTAAAATAATAAACATTATCACCAAATTTCAAGTTTTGTGACAAAAGGAACAAAATTTTGTGACAAACGACGGACGGACGGATGCGTGAGTGACAGCAATAGGGCTCCGATTAGAGCCTTCGGTTTCGGAACCCTAAAAAGTATTTGCATTAACAGAATCAGCATTTGTTTTTTGAACACTACTTTTTAAATATGTTACAACTGCAGAAAAGTCGGCCCGTTCGATAAATTGCACGCTTCAACTTGTTCCGGCCCTTCGCCATGCCAAAGTAAACCGTATTGCAATGTGATAAGGTATTTTTAAATCGCACCTTAGCGGTATTTCAAAGGCGCCGGCGTTTTATGGCACCTGTGCCGACAGCGCCGGCAGTCATCCAGTCGACAAACGTAAATTTGCAATACTGCTCTTATTGTTATCAGTAAAAGGATGAAAATTGCATAAGCGTGGAAAGGGAAACCCCTTCAAACTGTTGCCTTTTCGAAAGGCTTTTTAAGCGCTTAGTAAAAATATCTGATATTCGTTAACTGAACGGCTTACCCATATTTAAAGCGCTTTAAAAGCCGAATGAATGGGTTTTTTTAGAGCAACGACTTCGGTAAGCGAAGTCTTACTAAAAACCCTTTCAAAAACCCCTTGAAGGGGATACCGTATTAAAAGCGCTTTAAAAGCCAAATGAATGGGTTTGAAGGGCAACGGATTGGGTAAGCAAAGCCTTTCTAAAAACCCGTTCAAAAACCCTCGAAGGGGATACCGGGCGGGTCCCTGCTACAACAATGGCTAACCCGCACTCGTGAGATACAAGTACTCTACAAGTTTGTACATGTACGCTCAACCAATTTGATTTCTGGGCCATTTCGTATCTTGTCGATGTGAAAACTTTATAATGCCTTAAGGCATTAAGTCCGCCATTTGTCAAGTGGTCAACAAGTTTCACTTATAATGCAAAAAATACTTATTTAAATCTTTAGTTTAGGTAATTAACTAAGGGCGCACAAAATTCGGGAATGTTTACGTTTTGTTTATGGGAAAAGTTAAACTGAATAGTAACTTCAGAGGCCACTAAACCACGCTCTCTGCTACCAAATGTTTAAAATGGGATTTAATATAAAGTATTACAAAATAGTCTTTAGGTCATGTCCCTTGCCCACATACCTTTAACTGCGAAGTTCGTGTCGCCGGCACACAGACACTTATTCACACGCGTGCTGGTATTTAGGTGAGGTCACAACCAGGAGCGACATACGTCCTATTAGAATGCGAGCAATAGGTCAACTGTCGGTCATATGTCATCAAGAAAGTGGGATGCGCCCGAGGACGCGAGGAGTGGTGGGGCATTAAAATTGTTTATTGAACACTATCTATAAAAAAAACCGCATCAAAATCCGTTGCGTAGTTTTAAAGATCTAAGCATACATAGGGACGGATGGACAGCAGGAAGCGACTTTGTTTTATACTGTGTAGTGGTATACAACCTAAGTACCTACTCAATTTAATCACTAAGGCGACTTCCTGATTTGTCGGTGCGGAGGCGGTACGATATGAGAAAACTGTCAAATGTCAGTGTCAACTGTCAGTAAACTCAGTACTACTTTTTACTGCGCCCCTACATTTAAATGAGTGCTTCCTGGCGCGGGATGCGCGGGAGCGGGACGATGCGAAGGCAGTTAACATACTAGTCCGCTTCTGCGCATAATATTACTACTGCGCCAATGTAATACTGACAGTATTCTGTGAAGTGGGAATCATTGCGACGTCAGTAAGTTTACGTCAAAGAAGAAAATGACACATATCGATCCCGCCCCGCCAAGTCATATCAGTAAGTCGCCTAAATTGAATAATTTTTCTGCCCCTCGCACTGTAAAATAAATTACTGTTTCGTTAAAGACAGTTAATTATTAGTGTTTAATTAATGATGATTAACTTAATTAATTATAAACTCTTCTGAAAATTTAATGAGCAAACGTTTTGAATATTACCTACAAATCTACAAATGCTCCACTTCCCATGAGTCATTAGTACAATATCTTCCACTAACTGTTCTAACCGCACATCTCTATTCACATCGTTTTGAAATATGCACTTTACGCAGCAGAACACAAAGTTGCTTTTGAGAATAGTTCCAAGCAAGATAAGAGGTTGGGTTGGGAATGAAATCAGTATTGCTGCTCAAACTCAGAAGGACCTAACTTACGGGATGTTCGACTGAAATACGTCTATTTGTGCAAGGAAGGGGAATATTAGGTAATTAAGCTCACGTGTCTGTGCCGTCGCTAAGTGCACTGAGGTTACAGGTTGGAGTGCCTTTATGGGGCACTAGAGAAGTTATCAGTTCCTGCATGGAGGAAGTATAACACATTAGCGAACATGCCTCTTAGTTGTGGAACGCAACGTGATGCAATTCACCTAGTTTTAGATTATTTCCGTTTATGGTATTTGTGCGATATCAATCTAACCTGGACCTTTTTAAGGCACGAGTGAATGGGCGTCTTCTGGGTGAGATCGCTTCAACGTCAGCCTCCTCTTTGCCCCCCTGGCTAAGGGCAATCACATTTTTAATTTAAAAAAAAAGATATTCTGTAACCTGAAAGCTGTCAGTATCAGGATATTTTTCAGAGCGTTTCACCCACCGGACTTCGGTGGTTGTATTATTTAAGATGTCCTTAGGTTCCGTTCCGTTGAAAAGGATTATAGGCCTGTCCGCCTGCTATACTATAGCTTGATATATGGTGTCTTCAATGCGACCATCGAAATCACAGCGGTTGAAACATTACGCTCTCAGTAATGCTCATCAACAGTAGCCGAGTCAGTACAATTTATTTACTGCGCGCCTTTAAATGATTGCTCCCTGATATTCAGTATTGCGCAAGTAGGTAGGTACCACCCCGTTTGTGTGCAATATGTATAATACTACTGCGAAAATAATTATCTAATACCTACTGTCAGTATACCGATAAGTCGGAAAACGTGACGTTATATACAGTTGGGAAAGTAGAGAAAACTGCGTAAATATATGTGGCGCCTCGCCAAGTCAGGAAGTAACCGGACGACAAAAGAATACATATAATAACAAATTAACTAGACAGCATAATACCAACATAAAAATTACTGAATTTTATTAGCAACGTATATCCCATGCCTAGCATGATCGCGATTATGTTGGAGTTAATGAATCTGTCCTTCACTAGCATTGTATGCGAAAAGGACCAATGTTTTACGTCGGACGTAAACGCGACCATGCTAAGCTTCCGGTGCAAAGTGCTGACGTCATTTACGATTGATTATTCCTTTCCTCGTTGCCACGGGTGACTGCATAATCTTTTATGAAATTTTAACGTTATAATCAGTGCTTAATTGATAACATCCATTATCCATTATCATAATCGATGCAAGTACTTATAATACATTTATTTTCTTCTTCAGTTGAAGTTAAGCAGGATGAAGTTCCGATCGCTTCCAGTATTTATTTTCTTTGTTTTTTTAGCGCTGGCGAGTGCTTTAGAATCTCCAGTTGAAAATGGAGTTTACGATTATCTTCGAAGAGTCGGAATACCACTAGCACAGAAGATTAAGGCCTACGAAAACGAATTAGTTAAAAACCCTGGAAAAGTTGCTGGAGGTGGAACTACTGCTGTAGCTGCAGTACCTTATCAGGTAAAGGCTATTATTGTATCTACAGTTGCTATTAAAATAAATGAATCTTATCTTAATAAATTGCGATTGAAATAAACAAGCAATCAAAATTCATTTTATAAGATTACGTTTATGTAGACCTCTTATCGCAGTGAACGTGTTAACCCCACCAAATAAACACCAGCGACCTAACCGCTGGGGTTTCTTTGGTTGGGCTAACACGTTCGACGTTCGTATTAAAACTTCCTACATTTTCAGGCAGGTCTTATCATCAATTTCCTGTGGATCTTCCAAGCCGTGTGCGGTGGTGCAGTTATATCCGACACCCGAATCCTTACCGCAGCTCACTGCCAAACCGATGGTGCCAGTACCGCTCAAAGTATGACCGTGGTCCTCGGCTCGAGCCTGCTTTTCTCTGGTGGCACCAGGTTTGATACCACCGACGTGGTCTTGAATCCTGGGTACAACCCGAACATTGTCGCCAACGATATAGCCGTAATTAGGACACCAAGAATAACGTTTTCGAGTAAGTATAAGTGCACGAAGCGAAAACGTAGCTATAAGTGTAGAACCTGAGTGGAGGCTCGAGCGTTGCGTCCAGCGGGGCGTGCATGTCAAACAATTGAAACTCATACTGGTGTCCTGAGTCGCCGCCGCACAAATATATGGACGCTCGGCCGCAACGCTGGACGCGACGCCACTAAGAATACACGCGACGTTAGCGGAGCAAGTTATTATCCCATTTAAATAGGTACATTAGGTACACCTTTTTTTTTAAAGCTGGAAAATGCTTTATGCGTACCATAGGCGCGGTGATGTGGGACTCCTGTGTCGGGCTATCCACTAAAAATCAGCGGCATTCCCACATCGCATTTGTAAGACGCCGGCGCCGCAGGATTCGCTTGCGCATGCCACCGCTGACGTCTCGGCAATCGGCATATGCCCGCATCGACGCGAGCTCAGGCCCTAGAAGGTTGCTGCTGTGACAGGCGGCACCCTCTGACACATTTAATTACACCTAGGCGTGATGCCTATTGGTGAAATTTTCGCTAGAAGGCGGGAAAATGCTGCTCCGCGCTACAGCGAGCACATGTAAATAGTGGGCCTCGATTCATTTCTTTTATTCGTACGTTCCGTAGGGCCTAACGCGACTCGAAGTAGTCGAAGTATCTCCTTCTTTCTCACTCGAATCAAGTTCGACAGAGAGGAAGATACTTTGTTTTAGTTTCGCACTCTCAGGTTACCTATAACCTATATATGTTTTGCAGTTCTCATTCAACCCATCGCCTTACCTTCTGGAAGCGAATTGAATCTGAACTTCAACAATTTCCAGGCGACACTTTCTGGATACGGAGTCACACGTGATGGTAAGAATAAATCTGATATTTTTTATTCCTCCCTTATTGATAAAATTGCAATACGATTCATGATCAAAACCAAAGGGGCTCGAAATTTGCTAATAAGCACGAAATACTAGAAAGACTAATTTTGGAAAATTATATAATTATATTTGAACGCACGAGGCATAATTTCGAGTATCAATTTCCCACTCAAGAAAATCCCTAATGCTCTAAAAATTCACAACATATCGTTTTGCTATTTTAAGGTGACAGCGTCGGACTGCTGCAAACATTATCATCTGTGACTAGGGTTTGCAAGATCCGTTGATTTTTAGGATCCGGATAATTCGGATCTTAAAATTCGTAGGATCCGGATATCCGGATATTTCGGATAAAACGGATCCATTTCAATATTATCGTTTTTTTGTTTAAAAACTGCTTTTTAAAGTAAGTAACTGCTGTGTACTTGCTTAAAAAGTGTAACTAGCAGTTAAAAATTAAAATAATTGGCCTATTTTCTAAATAATAAACAAATAATTGTCAATCAATCAGTCAAATCACAATCACGCACGCAGGAACACTGATAACATTCCAGGTAGACGACCCAAACAAAAGCAACTAACTGATTGTGTACCTGCATTAACATAGTAGTGGGTTGCTTCAGCAAAATTTAACGAACCAAATTAACGTTAATAAAAAATAAATTGAAATGTGGCTGAAGCCTAATAATTACCTAAAGGTTAATAATATTTGTTTTATCGGGCGAGCGAAATAAAGCGCTAAAGTTTTGCAAGAGATCTATTATCTATCGGCCAGAGAGGCAGCTGAGAACTGAGGATAGTAAGATCGTTTTGTCCAAACCTGGGCTCTTGAGTGAGATACAGGGTTTTATGGACACAGGGTTTTTAACACGTTAACCCATTCCTAATCTAGCTAACGACTCACGAGTTAGATTATCCCGAAATTATACCGAAGATATACCGGGCGTTAGCTTGTACAACATTAAAATGGCATTCAAGCAGCTTAAAAACAGCAAGGCACCAGGCGATGACGGAATAACGGCTGAGCTCCTGAAGGTGGGCGGAAAGCCAATCCTTAGGGCGCTTCAAAAGCTTTTCGATTCCGCCGTACTCAAAGGCAGAAAACCAAAAGCATAGAACAGGAGTGGTGCTGTTGTTCTTCAAAAAGGGAGATAACACCATGCTGAAGAATTATAGGCCCATATTAATTCTAAGCCATGTCTACAAGTTGTTTTCAAGTCATTACGAATCATCTCACACGCAGTTTTGACGACTTCCATCCTCTCGAACAAGGCGGTTTCAGGAAAGGCTTCAGTACCGTAGACCACATTCATACGCATCGTCAGATTGATTATACATTATAGACTGAGTCGACATTAGAGTATGTGAGCTACGAAAAAGCCTTTGATTCGATCGAGGCGGGCTGTGCTGTGTTACAAGCTCTCCAGCGGTACCAATTAGGCTACTACTGGTATATCGACGTGCTAAAGTATTTAAATACGAGAACACCACTATGTCAGTCTGTCTCCAGGAACAAAACTCTAAACCAACACCATTGAAGCAGAGAGTTAGGCAAGGAGATATCATGTCTCCGAAATTAATTCACTGCTGCACTGGAAGATGTTTTCAAGATTCTGGACTGAAGGGGGCTCGGCATCAACATAAATGGCGAGTATATCACTCGCCTTCGGTTTGCCGACGATAAAGTCGTTATGGCTGAGACCAAGGAGAACTTAAGTATATAATACAAGTTTTTTTTTTAGTTCATTATCATATTTTTGATTAAACTTTTAAAGATCCGTAAGATCCGAAATATCCGGATCCTGAGAGCTTTAGGATCCGGATCCAAAAAACGGCGGATATCCGGATATTTCGGATATCCGGATATCCGGATTGCAAACCCTATCTGTGACGATACCAGTCATTGCAAACAACGTTTGCAGCAACGTCTACCAAGGAAACATCATCCAAAGTCACCACCTGTGCACTGACGGCGCAGGGGGCCGCGGTGCGTGTGGCGGCGATACTGGCGGTCCTTTAGTAGTCACTAACAATTGGAGGAGAGTTTTGGTACTGTTTTTTTGTTTTCTTGGAGCACTTATTTAAGTGGATTGTGTACCAATTTGCTTCGGGCTTCGGGCGCCAATGTTTTCCACCCCCTAAACCTAAACCGATTTGCGTGATTTTTGGAAATGATGTAAGTATCATCAAATACTAGGTTTATACGTTTTGATTTTTTGGAAATATTGCATACAATTGAAAACATGAACCCTTAAAATTTCAATTTTTTGACTCGATAAACTTCGTCCTGCGTTTTTTTTATTATTTCATAAACTAGAAAGAATTACGGAAAAAGCCAAACGTGTTAACCTAGTTAAGAATGTGAGGAATCGATCAAAGCCAAAATTGTCTCATTTAATGTGTGTGTGTGTGTGGGTGGAAAATGTTAGCGCCCGAAGCGCTAGTTCTGCTTGAAATTACTACTGTCTCTATCGCACGCAAGAATATTCTGGAATGCCTGTTCTCGTTCGCACGATAGGTTCACAATAGTGCTGGAAACGATGCACAATCGACCGTCAGCGCCACAGGACAGGCCAAAGATCAGCAGACATCAGCGCTGGTAGACTGCTACGTTAGGGCTGATCGTCGATCGAGCAATGTTTCCAGCAGTCTTAAAGCGGATTATCATCATCCTCAACTTCACCATCTTCGTTTTCCCGTTTGTATCCTACATGAGTTCCGTTCACATAGGCACTTAACCCCAAGATTGGCGAGGAAGTGACTACTGGCTGGCCTACCAACCCAATGTTTTTGACCATTGCTTTCCACTTTCGTCTGTCGCATTTTCTTTGTAAAATATTTTTAAATAGCAAGTATTTTTTTATCATTTCAGATCGGAATCAGTTCATTCTTCTCAAACGATGGTTGCCAAAGGGGCTTTCCCTCGGGTTTCTCAAGAGTGACATCCTTTGTGTCTTGGATCCATTCTGTTTAAGCTCTTTCTTCAAAATAAATATTCAAAACTTCACAACGAAATAAATATTTTACTTCATAACCTACAGTATTCTCCTTACGTTATATTTCCTTATTACAAATGATCGTAATTAATTACCTACATTTTTAGGTTGCAAATGACTTAAACTGACTTTCAAAAAGCCACGCAGTTGTTATTTAATTACATCTCCTTAAATTTGTTAATGTCGCAAATAAGTTGTCAAATATATCGATATTTCGAATTATCGTATCTTTAACTTCTCCAAAAAGATTATTTTATTCTCAATCTATTGACTCTTCTGAATTTTAGAAAATGTTCTTTGGAGACACAATTTTTCTAGGTTGTGATAGGTAACCATTATCATTGATAGTGTCAATCATCTCTCAAAATACTTAATCGAACCTATAGATCTAGATTAACATGTTTCTAAAGACATAAATAGATAACCTATAAAACTTCATCTATCTTCTACCCATCTCAAACGAAGATAAGTTGTTATCAAGATAAAATACGCTTTTCAGTGGATCAGTAGTAATTGCACATTTTACAGAGCCGTGACAAACTTATGAACGAAAAAAATATATTTAAGTTCTTAGTTATTATAACATAATTGGCTCGAAAAGGCAGTTTTAATATGGAGTTTGTTTTTGTAATCATATTAGGAACAGTAATAATAATGACCAATCCGTTCGTGATAAAAGACAAATCGATATTAACAATCATGAATGGTGTATATGATTATCATCGAACAATCGGCATACCGCTGGCTCTAGAGATAAAAAAGCATGAAACTTCAAGAAAACAACGAATTACTGGCGGATTAGCGACTGAAATCGACGCAGTGCCGTATCAGGTAGCTATAATCTTTTTGTACCCATAAGGAGCATTTGTTACTTATGTTTTGCAGTCGGAAACGCTCAGAAGCAAGCTGTTCAATAGTTAACGTGTTCTTACTCGTAAAGACGCACAGTACCTACATATACATATATAATTTTTGTATCAGAATTTCGGAAACTAGATGATATATTTTGTGCCGGTGTGGATTGGAGCGGATACAATTCCCTAAGATAAACTAAACGATGAAATTTTCTGATGATTGATATCCTGAAAGAATGAAGCATGCATTATACGTATGAATTGACTAAAATGGTTTGACAAAAAGATCATAAAATGCAATCTTTTGAGTCAGGTTTATTATTTGTAGGCAGGTCTTCTCATCACAGTCAGTGACAACATTTCGGTATGTGGTGGTGCCATTATATCCGACACTCGAGTCCTGACCGCCGCCCACTGCTATTCTGATGGGACCTCGACTGCTGACAACATTACGGTTGTTCTGGGTTCCACTCTCCTCTTTTTTGGAGGCACGAGGAAGCAGACAACGGATGTAGTTGTTCACTCTGGTTTCAATCCCAGAACAGTGGAGAATGATATTGCTGTAATACGAGTGTGTACTTTTACGTTTACTTGTAAGTTTCTTACTTAACTTTTTTTTAATAATAACAACTCGCTCTTGTCCAAAGTAACGGCCCATATCTCTTATTCAAATTTGTATTCGACCAATAATTTGAGGTCGACTCGTTACTCTCAGCTTTACCTATAAACAACTAACATTTTTACTTTATCTACTTTTAATACCAAATTTAGAACACAATTTTGCTAATTTATTTTTAACATTAAATATCGAACAATGAAGGCGTAATATTTCAATACTAAAAGTTCACCGTTATATATTTTCAGCGCAAATTCAACCGGTCTCCCTTCCTTCGAGTGAAGTAAATATGGATTTCTCTGCATACCAAGCGGTCGCCTCCGGGTTCGGCATGACAAGCGACGGTTAGTAATTAATTTTATTCAATATCGGGACCAATTAAAGTTTAATGCAATACAACAATACAAATATTCTTTATTGCTCACGAAATAAAGTACACTAAAGAAAGCAGAAATTAAATTGCTAAATGCTTATTTAATACGTTCAATTTTTAGCCAATTCTCTGTGAGATATTTATTGCGTAATTAATACGGAATACGGAAAAGTTAACGCTCTTAAATCTGTTTGTGTTATATGTCTACGTACATTTCATGTTTACCTACTTAATTTTACCTATACCTATATAAACTTTACACTGACACTGATTATTTCAGACAGTAAAATCACGTTGCTGCAAACTGTAAGCTCCGTGACAGTTCCCGTGATCAGCAACGCGGAATGTACTGCTGTGTACGGCGGTTACGTGCAAAGTCAACAACTTTGCACGAGCGGAGACGGAGCTCGAGGCACTTGCAGTGGAGATTCGGGGAGTCCCCTCGTGGTGAATCTTAGCTCGAGGACCGTTTTGGTGAGTAAAGGATAAAAAGTCAAATTGAAAAATACAGAACAAACTAGAAAATGGTGTAGAGTTGTAGACTGTGTTACGAAATGGAGCTCACTCAGTAAGACACTGGCTTTACAGTTACAGTCAGCGCTGGTTTTCCAGAGCGTCCATTAATGAGTGAGAGAGTGTCCTCCTGAATATGCCTCACAAGGGAAAATTTGTTTTAGACAATTCATAATCAATATACTAAAATGCATGGAAGCATGGGGGTTTACTAGTCTACTACTTTTCGACTACATATTATATTTTTTTTATATATTAAGGCCCTACTGGTGGATGACTCGAGAAACGTTTTGGTTACTCACTTATATATACGTACATTTCTTCTTGTTACATAAATCAAGATGGAGTCATAATGTGTTCCACACTAACCCAGAGCGTGTTAGTGTGGAACGCTGGTGGAACACATTAACAGATTTCCATAGAATTATGGGGGTTGTTCATCTTCATGTTTTATTGTCTTGTTTTTCGTGGCACTATTTCTTTTTTTCAGATTGGCATAACGTCATTCGGAGCAGAGCTCTGCACGACGTCTTACCCGTCCGCATATGTCCGAGTAACATATTTCATGGATTGGATAACGGCACTTTTATAATAAACCGTTTCCTAATTATTTATTTACCTTTTCTATGAGGCGGTCAAGTTAATGTCCATGTTAGACTAAATTAATTATTAATATGAATTCATTATGAATTATTCCTTAGAATCCTTAGTGACAAATGGAGTCATTCAATTTCACCTATCGATTAATGCAATTCCACTTTCAATATTGAAACCTATGCTGCAAAACTTCCATGAATCACTCCAAAGAGTTTCATAAGTTTGATTCGTTCCTCCTACGGCTACTTCTAATGTTGCCCAGATTTCCTTAATTGTCCGGTATACTGTCAGTACTTATTACATTACGCTAAAGTGTGGCAGTACTCTGTACTGACTTGACTGAGAGATTACACTGACAGCTGACCGTTTATCGAAACCGCGCTGATACTGCGCTGACTGCACCGCCAAATGGAAATGGCCTAAGTTTTATTGTTAGAAGAATTATTATTGGATAATCTTTGTTTAGATTATCCAATAATAGCCTTAGTTTCTTTTTGGTTTTTGGTTTGGCCTCCTACGGGGTCAGTTAAGTATCTACTTTTTTGTTAGGGAAATCCGCTTGGGACTGTCTTTATCATTATTATTAATTACTAGCTTTTGCCCGCGACTTCGTCTGCGTAGAACTCGGTCCATATCAACTTCTATACCGTATTTCGCCGTCACCAGGTACCAGTGGCGGCGCGTCAAAAATATTCTTAGGGAAGCTGGAAATAATTAGCCTTTCTTATTCTTCATGAGCCGTAGTAAAAGACCAGCACTGGCTGAAGATTAGGCAAGCCGGTGGGAATCGAGTTGTATGGACGCTCCGCCTCTGCCAGGTACTGCGGGCCGGGCAATCTCACTAAACATTGCGCACGCCGGCTCAACGCGCCCGCATGAAACACATGACAGAGGATTTAATATATGTATGCAGATCAAGTAACGTAGATGAAAATTAATATGATGCAGGTGCGGAAAAAACCTTCATACGCATCGAGTATGGAAACGAAAACGCGAGTGTAGCGAGCGCGAAATGTTTCGAAAATTATGATGCACGTGCGGAAGAGACTTCATACGCCTCAAGTGTAATAGGTAGATGAAAACGCGAGCGTAGCGAGCACGAAATATTTCGAACATTACGATGAAGGTGTGGAAAATACTTGATTCGTATTAAGTAGCGTAGATGAAATAATTTCGAACGTTATGACGCAAGTGCTGAAAAGACTTCATACGCATTAAGTAAAAGATGAAAAAAAGACGAAAACGCGAGCATAGCGAGCGTGAAATGTTTCGAACATCATGATGCAGGTGCTAAAATTCCATCAAGTAATGTAGCACGAATGTAAATAATTTTTAATCATTTGCAAGCCTGCTTACAGGTTAGATAGACTGTAGTACCATATTATCTGGTATTTTTAAGTAACAACTTTGAAAGCTATCTTAGCAAATAAATATTTCTAAGTGCCAAAGTATTTCAATTTTTATAGTACCTATTAATTGCTCTAAGAGTAAAAGACATTCGAACTAAATCTGTCATAATAAAGGTTGACACACACATAGTTAAAGCTCGGCACCAGACCGGCGCGGCCTCACCTCACGTAAATCCAACGCAAGCACGGAACCGCATCGTGCCTCAGCAGCGCCGAGGTGGCCGCGTGGCGGTGCCGCGCTTGCCGCTAGGTGTCCACTGGTTGAGGGCTTTTTACGTTTGAAGTAGGCCGTTTCGCCTGCGTCTGTTCACCATGGCTGGTGGTCCTGTCCCGAGCAGGGGCGATGCCGTTACGTAGTGGATAATGGCTGGAGCACACCGCTGCATCCGCACTCATCTGGTTTGCCAAAACCTTAACTGTGCGTTGCAGTATGAAGTTTCTAACAAAGAATTGGGGCGGCGCCGGTCTGGTGCCGAGCCTTTATGTGTGCGACAACCTTAATTATTATATTTTATTGAGCCTAAAATGTCCCACTGCTGGGAAAAGGCCTCCCCCCTCTTTTTCCATTCCTCGCGGTCTTGTTTATCTGCCCAGTCTCCTTTTTAAAGAGTCCAAATTATCACGCCACCGCCGGCGTGGTCTACCGCGTCTCCGTTTTGAGTCGTGGGGCATCTACTGTGTGGTCTTTTTAGCCCACATCGGCATCCGGTAGACGTGTCCAGCCCAGTCCCACTTTAATTGGGTTGTTTTCCGAGCTACGTCAACTATTTGAGTTTTGGAGCGCAGTGTGGTGTTCCGGATTCGATCCACCAACTTTACACCTAATATGCTGCGCTCCATGGCTCGCTGGCAAACCCCGAGTATGGATTTCTGGACTTCTGTCAAAGACCAAGTTTGTGCACCGTAGGTGAGAACTGGAAGAATGCTCATGTCCATGAGCCTACGTTTAAGTGAAAGAGGTAGGTCGCCTTTCATTGGGTGATTCATAGACCAATAGCTCTTCCAGGCGTTTACTGTCCTCCTATCGACCTCTTTTTCTTGTCTTTGTCGACAATCTTAATAGCTCATCATAATCAAGTGGTGGCGAAATTACTCAGTTTATAACTACGGTGGAAAGAATAAATAAATCATATCTAAATCATGCAAATACCTATTTTATCTTGCCACTTTAAGACTCAAATTAGTAAATTGTGCAAGTGTAGTTCTACATTAGCTTCCTTCAACTTTAACGAATGACATCTGTATACTGACCAAGGGGCTGACACGCTTTGCTAGAGAAAGAGAGTCTTATTGCGATTCCTATAAGAGAAAATAGAAAAGAGTGGCATGTTTTGTCCCTATCACCGACCGAACATTTTTTCATGGTCGGGTTGTAGGCAAAACGCAAACTTCCCTAAGCAAATACATTGGACATGCAAACCGGCCAAATTGCGTAGTACAAATTATTTGTGAAAATTAGCAAGCATGAGAAAGACATAGCACCGGTCGCTCGTTGGCGCATCTATAACTAAAGAGTTTATATTATATCTATGATCTGTATATTGACACTTGACACACGTCTCTGACATGTCAAACGTCAAATAATATCGTAACATTTACAAATGTCTAGACTCACCTCACCATACGTCCCAATTGTATCTTGAACCTGAGATTCGTGAAAACTGTGAGCATGTTCGGAGGTCAGGCTTTCACTGGTTCTGCAGAGACGAATTTTCGTGGGCATTGTAAATACCTAACATGGATCCGGTTCATAGATTGGAAGTTGAATCTAATTTATCAGTTTAAGGGATTATTTCCAGGATAAAAAGTATCCTATATGTCTTTCCCCGGGTCTCAAACTATCTCCATACCAAATTTCATCTAAATCTGTTCAGCGGTTTAAGCGTGAAGAGGTAACAGACAGACAGACAGACAGACAGACAGACAGACAGACAGACAGACAGACACACTTTCGCATTTATAATATTATAGTTTATAGTTTATAGTTTATAATATTATAGTATATAGTATATAGTATATAGTATGGATGTTTGAATGGGGTTCTATTTACTTTGCGTCCATGTATATACTTACCAATTTTCAAGCCTGTAAATCATGAACTGAAAGACTTCTCATACAAAGTTTAACCCCTCTTTTCACCCCCTTTCATCCCTAACCTGTATGATTTTTATAGCCTATAACCTGGCCGAAGATCCAATAAACATATTAGTGAAGGCTGTATTAAAATCCATTCGCTAGTTTTCGCGTGATAGTTAGACATATAAACAGACAGACAAACAGACAAACAGACACGAATTCTAAAAACAGTTGAAACGTGTTCTGTTATCGATTCTTATACCCCTCCATCGATTTTTTTACTAATATCTTCAATGTACAGATTTTCGACCCTCTTCTGCTTTATTATATGTATAGATAGATTACATTATCTTTAATCAGAGACAACATGATCCATGATTTGCTAAGAGTTTGCTTGATCCTATAAATGTTATACACGTGGCTAAAGAGAAGGTATTTTTAATTAAGTGTTGCAATACTGAGCACTCACTCCTTATGGCTGGCAGTCCTCGATAGAGTTTTAGGGCAGTGCCGAGGTCAAGAAGAAAAAGAAAGAGAAAATAAAATGTGATAGAATGTTGTAAAGGAAGAAAATATTAAAGAAAAGAGAAGACTATAGAGATAAATGTGGTGAATGTGTATGTGAGATAATGAAATGAAATAAACCTCTACCTACCTACACTATTAAGAAGTGACTTGTTAACCGGTGAGGCCAAAATCAAACGAAAAGTCAGTGAGTTCAAGCAGGTCAACCTGAAGCGACACCTACTTTACTTAATACAAGCATTAAATCAGGAATCACACGTAGTGAATATATTCTCTGAGAGTTTTCTCACATCACATCATCATTAGTCCGGATAATATCCGCATATCCCAATTAAACCGCGTCAAACTTAAACCGCGCCTCCCCTAATCGAAAATGCACCCGTCAGCCGCTTGAAAAATGAATGAAGTTATCAAAACCGAGAAGGGAATAATTGAGAACGCGCACAATCGAGATATGATGGATCTCACACCTCTCCTGGCCCATCAAATCGCTCTTCAAAGGGTAAATCTATATTTAAGTGCCTCGAGAACTTGGTTGTAATTACATTTTTATGTTGTAGGGCCCGGGGTTGCTAATGCCCCTTACAAATACGAATATAATAGACCGAGGCCGGGTTGAGATCTTATTCAGACTCTGTTAAGATTTTTCTTCGTATAAATGTTTACATTTTATTATAGCACGTGTCGTTTTGCTGTATTGTAATAATAAAGTTTGCTTTGAAACGAGGGTTGATGTTGTTTGTTTTGTAATTTGTTGTTAAGTGATCTTTATTATTTGTATGTATTCCTATAGATGTTACAACAGTGTATCATATCTTAGATTTGTTTTTGTTTTATTATGTAGGGCTTCATTCCCAAAGTGTTTTTTTATTAATTAGTAAAATTTTTCACTGAAATGATAAAACTGAATTTTTTAATCAGAGTGAAAATTGAAAAATTCAACACCACAGGTGGGATTTGAACCCATGACCTCTGGAATCCGTCCCTTACTCTACCAATTGAGCCACCGTGGGATGCGTAAACGATTTAGTATGGCGATTCTTAGTTCCATTGCGTAACTGCCAGTGACGCTGTACTTTTGTCCATACAAATAAATCGTATACGCAGTCGCTAGCGAGTACGGTAATGCAAACATTGCAAACTCATAGTAAGGGTACTGATGTAGTACATTTCATGCTCGACTACAGTTTCTTCTTTGTATGCCTAAATTCTCTCGAATTGGTTGAAGGATGAAATATATAAACAGTTGTGGATTTCAGAAAAGGGCAAAAGGCAAACTTACACGTAAACAACAACCATAATTCCGAGTAATCCAACCGTCTGGAATATCCCATAAATGAACAGGGTTGGCATTTATAGCTCTCGCAATTTATGTATTATGTACCTTTGTTCTCGCAATTTATGTATAAGTAAAAAAACCTCACAAACTCTAACTTTACTTCTGATTTGCATACCTATTAAAAATACATATTCCACGTCAAAACCGCGTTTTGCTGTGCAAATTGTATTTTTCCAATGCAAATCAGTATTTTGTGACGTGCAATTAAATATATACATGTATTTGATATGGAATCCCTTTAAATTAAAATATTAAAAATTCGTAAAATGCGCGGAATATTCAATTCATCAAAAGGCGTAACTTCCAAATTGTTTGAAACATTGAAAAATTATTACCTACTAATGAGTTTAATTTTTTTCTTTAAATGTATGCACATATAGTTAAACACATTTTCATTTTGGTTTTTCTAATATTTATACCTATACCTTTTTTTTGTACCTATATTGATTTAAGTTACTTTACTCTTCCTAAAAAGCGAGGCTGAGCGTTAAGCGCTAATCACACGAATAGCGTAGAACAATATACAATTTGTTACCGGCAAGCGGGCATTAAATGAAACTGTTATTAATATGTTCCATTAGCAATTAGTTCCAAGTATTAGCAAATCATGATGTGAATTAACTGCAAAATTGAATTCCTAATTCCGCACCGGCAATGTACTACGTGCACTGCTCAAGATAACTTCATAGTAAACAAAATCCTATGGGCTGTCATTTGTACTGAGTTGTCAATTTACTTTGCAGTACATTGCGGGCAATTAAAATTTTGTTAGAAAATAAGTTGTCTGAATTTTGGTTTAATAATAAAATTAAGCGCATGGTTAAGTTAAGTAACTACTAGTAAAGCCCGCATGCCGGTAACACATTGTATATGTGCACACCACAAAAATAATCCAGGAATGAAATTAATCCAGTTGGCCTCATCTAAACATAAACAACACGGGCCAGGCCAGCGCAAGCCTTGCTCAATTGCCAAATAAAATTTTGTACAGTGATGTTTTACTAAATGGCACTGCCACAATGCCATATTTTGAATGTAGGTAGGGGTCACAAAACCGGTTTCACCGAAACCGAAAAAACCGGGTTTTTCGTCGATTGAGAAAACCGGCTTTCAAATTTGAAAAAACCGGTTTTTCGAGTTTTTCGGTTTTACACTTAAATACTTGATAGTTGTAAGTATTACTTTGATTATCAGTTTATTACTACTTACAACTTCTTCTTCTATTTGTAATTTCTACTTTTTAGTTTATCAGTAAATATATAAAACATATAATTGAATTAATAAAAATTAGCTAATTGCCCTACCCTACGTATAGTTTGTTTTTCAATACAACATCTCTGGTCTTCCGTTGGAAACTTGGAATCATTTCAGTGAAACCACGGCATGTAACATACGCCAAATGAATACACGGTAAATAAAAATAAAGAACTCTTCTTCTTCTTCCTTCCCTTAATCCCAGTTCTATCTGGGGTCGGGTCTCCTTGTACGGCGGCGCCAGGAAAGTCTGTCCTGGGTTGTCGTAGGTGTGAGGTTCTGCGCTTTCAACTCCCTCTCAATATTGGACCACCATGTGGCGGGAGGTCTTCCTCTTCCCCCGGGTTTTGTGGGGATATTTAAAACAGTTTTTACGGAGTAGCTATCGTCTCTTCGCATTATGTGTCCGTACCATCTGAGCCTGCTTTCTTTTAGTTTGTCTGTTATAGGGGCCACTTTGAAAGATCCTCTTACATATTCATTGCGGACTCTGTCCATTCGTGTTACACCGCCCGCCCAGCGCAGCATCTTCATTTCAGCTGTGTAGCACTCCGTTCCGTATAACATTGCAGGTCTTACAGCTGTCTTGTAGATTTTTCCCTTAGTTCGAACTGGCATCCTGGTGTCGCAGAGAACTCCGGTAAGAGATCGCCATTTTAGCCAGGCGGTATTGACTCTATGGCTAACATCTGCGTCAACACGGGCATCGGTCGTAAGCACAGAGCCAAGGTACTTGAAATGTGTGACTCGGGGTAGTGTTGTGTTATCGATGTTGATATTGCAACATGTCTCTTCAGCGCCGCCGAAGTCACATTCCATGTACTCCGTTTTTGAGCGGCTGACTCGTAAACCATGCAGTTCCAGCTCATTCACCCATTCGCTAAATGTCGCCTGAAGATCCACTGCTTTTTTCGCGATTAGAATTATATCGTCCGCATAGAGCAAACACCAGGGTATTTCACATTGCAACCTTTTGGTAGTGTAGTCCATAGCGAGATTAAATATTAGGGGACTAAGGGCAGATCCCTGGTGTACGCCTACGCCAACTTGAAAGGGGTCGCTGATGCCTGCGGAGCTTTTAATTTGGGTTTTGGCGTCGTGGTACGTATCTTGGATAAGGGCGATGTAGTGCTCAGGTACTTGGCTTCAATAAATATCATATACAGATTTTCATTGTTGATACGGCATTTTTCCATCAGAATTCGTATGGTTTGTATGGCTTCTGTTGTTCCTCTGTCAGCTGTAAAGCCGAGCTGGTTCTCAGTTATAGCAGTAAGCAAATAAAAATAAAGAACAATATCTGTAAGTTAATTAACATGACAAAAGATTATTTTAAAACAAAGTGTGTGCGGGTTTAAAATAAACATACCGAACGAGATATTTTTTAACAATTGCAACACAATCACATCAAAATGGCAACCATGATCGGAGTGTTACTTAGCTAATCTGTAATCCTAGAAAATATCATTCACTTCACTCCCTCGTTCCGTTCCGTTCTGACACTTCTGACCGAATGAGCTGTGTAGTGTCGTTCATGACATTCACTTCTGATACTTGTGACTTGTGGCAGGCGTGTGTTAGTGTTCCTATTTTATCATTTTTCGGTCTTTAAATCCGCCATTTCGCAGCCTAAATTTAAATGACTGGATTTTCCATTGTTAAATGACTGAATATTAAAGTTTAAATTCATAAAATGCAGTTTTTTTCACTTTTTATATGTAAAACCGAAAAATAACCGAAAAACCGGAAAACCCGGTTTTGTAATGTACAAAAACCGAAAAACCGGTTTTCAAAAATACTAGCGGTTTTGTGACCCCTAAATGTAGGCACGTTACCCTTCTATTTACGGCTATATTCAACCTTAAGTGGCAACCCTGAGTACGAAGCCGTATGACGGTGTCTCGTCGCGGTTACGACGAGGTGAAATGCTACACTTGCCACTCCTTTTATTTTATTACGTCTGTAATTTGGCCCAAAAATACCGCGTGTTGGACAAAGGTAGATATTTTCCGGAGGTCTTTTCGCAAAGGCAGCCACCATTTTTACCATATATTTATTTATAAATACCGGCCATATTTATTTAGAAAAAAAATACCCTGTATCGCTTTATCATATGTACTTACCGATCGAAAGGCTTCATCATAAGGTTTATTTTGTGTTAAATAACATAGTGTCAGAAATAAAAGGAAGTCCATGAATTTTAATATTTGATGTGAAATTTTGTTCAGAAAAATGAAAAGCTGACATTACCGTGAGGACTTACAACTAACTATTTTTCTCGTCTAGCGGGTTCGATTCCCGGTTCTACCATATAATTATTTAAAAGACTATGAATGCAGTTTAAATAGTTTATTTTTATTAAAATAATGTATTTTAGTAAAATCTTCCATCTACAATATTCAAGGTACTTTCCCTCCATGTGGCATAGGCGTGGGACGCCCGTATAATGTATATAATGTTTAATATCAAATTAATTTATTCTAATTTCCTCGAATTGAGCGTAAAGCAAAGAACCTGTATGAGACATTCCAATAATTACAATATCGCCTAAGCTTACACCGTCAAAAGACCCGGCCTTCTGCTTCTGACTGGCTAATTAATTCCACAAGCGAGACACCTGCAGGTTATTAACAGAATAACATTTGACAGCATTTAATTTACGTATAAATTCATAAATATACAATGTACAGTCGAGAATGGGAGTCTGCAAACTGACTAATTTTATTTGGGTAGGTAAGCTCCGAAATAACCCAACCTACAAAAAACGAAATCGTTCCTACAGACTGAAATACTAACTGTGCGACTGTTCCATATTATGTGCGGCTAATTCGCACAGCTATTAGTATTTTATTGGCCGTTTTGCTGTTTTTACAGACAATCAAATGTTTGTATGGGACAAAATACAATTAGAGTACCACAAAAGATGAAAAATGAGAGGCAAATCACACGATAACTAGCTGCCGAACATAGAAAACCCTTCAATACTGATTGACAGGGAAATGTGACGTCACATTTTTTATAGCCTCGTACTACCGTCGTATGGAAAAACGAGTAATTTGCCGTTTTGGTCGTGAAATATTGCATTGCGCCTATATGTACACTAATGTCAGATGTAAGCGAAAACACACTGGAGGAGCGTTCAGTCTAAAATTAACTCACTCTAGTGCTATATTGATTATATTGAATCAATATAGCACTAGAGTGAGATAGGCATCGTAGCAATTATCATCGATAGAAGATCAAGGCTCTGAAGAATTTGACAGGCGTTTGTTTCAACTTTTCGTGATTTCAAACTATAAATTGAATAAATTAAAAAATGTTTAATATATAAAAATGCATTTTTCTAATTTGGGCCAAATTTTCTGCCGGTGAGTATACGTAATTATTAGACTTATCTTTTTTTTTAATGATTATTTTTGTGAAATTACAATAGTCACTAAAATTTAGGCACTTTTCTTTCAACAAACTTAATGATCGATGTGACAGATAGCTTTTTTTTATGCTGGCTTTCGCAAGTTTGAGCTATGATACGCGAACAAGCTAAACAACAGTTTGAAGTCTAAATTCGCCTTTAGATAATGTTCAATCCAAGTGAAAAATTAAACGCCACTTGTGGCCAAACGGCCACTCCACACAAACAAGTGGATTTCAACCCATGACCTCTGGAATCCTTCCATTGCTCTAAACCACCTGAGCTACCGTGGAATCATTATACTCTGCTAACTAAGCCTTAGGGAGGCTCGTATATAGGGACAACATTTACTTATATTCGCCGTTAGATGTTTGTAAGCACCTTGTTTGCTATACTATATGTGATGTCACTTGTAGGAGTCAAAAAATTATTTGTAGACTTTGTACAAATATTTATTCTTTACTTAAGAAATATTTCGATAGAGCAGAGATTCTCCTATTCCTAACTGCCTATTAATATTTTACATGTTTACTAATGAGAAAATAACTCTATTTTTCTGTTACCTTCACTTCACGCTTAAATAAATAGTTTGACGGTTTTATATCAAATTTGGCGTGTAGATAGTTTGTATGCCGAGAAACAGAAATCATCGAAACGTTATGAACGAATTCCACGCGGACGAAATCGCGGGCAAAACCTAGTATAGTTTTATCTCACGCTCACGCGTGGTTGAGCCACGGTTGTGTATCGACCTATACATGCACATTGTCTATGTGTGCGTCAGCGTACTATGAGTTCACGTTGTCTATGTTTTCGTATGTGTCACAACTACAAGCATGACCAACCCGCGCTCGCGAGATATCTAAGGCTGGAAACAGTGCTCGACCGACAGTCAGCGCGTACCGTCGGTCGGGCGTAGCTATCGCTGTATGAAAGCATACGTGCGTTCAGAGCGATGCTCACCGTCAGCCGACCGACCATACGCGCTGACCGTCGCGTCGGTCGTGCTCTGTTTCAAGCCCTATGGCTGCGGCCGTCGGTCGGCGTAGCTATATCTATGCAAGTCTATACTTTCCGAGCACTGTTTCCAGCCTAAATGTAAGAGTACTTTTATCTCACGACCGCGGGTTGGTCATAAATAAATATTTCAAACTGGTTGTATAATAATGTAGAGACGTTATATTATAAAAACCAGTTTGGAAATATTACGTCGCGTGTGAAGGACGACCTCCAGACCTCCCGCCAGTACATTAATTAGTCATGAATCTTAATCAGAATTCTAATGTCTGCAGTGGGCATTGTCTTGTGACGTCATGGTCTCGGTCCGCCGGAACGCTTCCACTCAGTCGGCTGAGGCGACAAAGGTCTTATGCAAACACTGACAAGATATACCTACACGTGCCTACACTAATTTAAAATTTTACAATTTATTAGTGTTATTCCTACAAAAAGGCACTGGTTCTGATGGTATGGAAATTTATAATCAACTATTTTACAAAGATGACATGACAGCAAAACAAGAAAAGAACACAATATTTAAATAAAATATAAAAAAGTATAAAAGGTACAAAAAAAGGTAAAAACTTATAAAGGTGCGTCACGCACAATTAGCATTTTGCTCGCGACTAGGAATGAAATAAAGTGTAGCTTACATCTTATGCTTAAGTTTGAGTAGATTAGTTTGGCAGGTAGTTTATGCGTGAAGTGAAACGTTAAGCCGTCCTCTCCCGGCGAAAAAAATATACAATGCCATTCTTTTGTTATCTGCCCTGGGATCCCAGGGACTGGTAGACGACGGGTTTTGAGAACGTCTTGACATCAAAACACTCACACAAACTTTTATTGGGATAGAACTCATACTTGAAAGTTTAATGAAAATCATTCTGCAAAAAACTTGCTCAAGGATACTCATGCAACAGTAAGGAAAGTCTCTTCCGTAATCAGTTTATTTAAATAGTTAGTGCACATAAATTAGATAATTAGCTCGAAAACAGTATACCTACTGTGCCATAGTCCATGCATTGCCCTGTAGATACCGTTATCGAAATAACACAACATAACAAACAATCTGCAGAAAGGCAGAAGCCACTCATACGCATAGCTTTCTATGCACAATTCAAGTATTCAAACAGTCTCCGCCGCGTCGGCGGCATGGCATCACGTCTTACTGTTTTTATACGCGATCGAGGTCATTGTCAAACTATTAACGCCGTCACAAAGTATTTTTGATCGTTACGAAATGAACACGTCAGCGATTACCTCATTCCTTCCTATTATTAGATAACTACGTAAGTCAGCACCAATACACGCTCTAGTAACCAACTCTTCGTGCAACAAAACGAACGCGTCCACAAAAATGAGAAAATACGTTTTCTCCTATTTCCTGGCGACCCTATTCGTCGCCGACTGCTACAGGATTCTCGGTGTATTTCCATCATTGGATCGGAATAACTATCTAACTTACCGTGGTTTGTTTAGAGAGTTAGCTACACTTGAACATGAAGTGACTCTGATTACCCATTTTCAACTGCCTAATCCACCGGCTACTTATAAAGAAGTGTTGTTAAGTGATCAACAGGTGTACAAAGGTTTATCGTTTGAATCGGTGATTGTGAATGAAGTGTCGCGCGTACCGTTTGAGACGCTAGTGTCGACAAAGAATGGGAACGATGACTGCAAGAAGCTAATGAGCAACAATCAAGTGCTACACATGATCAGGACGCGACCTCGGTTTGATGTCGTATTGGTGGAGTCGTATAACAGCGATTGCGGCATCGCATTGGCCGCCAATCTGAGCGCTCCGTACATAGCTTTCAATCCTCAGCCCGTTCAACCGTGGCAGTACAACAGACTGGGGATCAATTTCAATTCCGCTTCCGTGCCTTTAGCTGGGCTTCCGTATGGCAAGGACCCTTGGTACTTCGATAGGCTGAAGAGCTATGTTTTGTACCACATCAGCAACTGGGTATACTACGTTGGGTCGCAAGTAACTGATCACGTTTATTTGTACAAGTATTTGGGTGACGAGTTGGCGAGTTTGGAAAGCATCGCGGCGAATGCCAGCTTGGTGTTTGTAAACACACACCAGTCAGTGTTTGGTGGTGTTGCCAGGGCTGATAATGTTATTGACATTGGTGGCATTCACGTAAATCCTCCAAAAACATTACCAACGGTTAGTATATTTTTAATTATGTTTACATTCATTACACTAATGTTTTCTTAATTTTCGGGGTAGAATGGCCCACCATCAGGATAACAAAAATATCTTTGAAGTGATGAGTCAGCAAACAATAACTGCAGTAGGTGTCACATTTGTGTCCATTTTAATAAATCTGTTATATCTAAAATAGATATGGTAAATAGTAGAATTACTGCACCAATAGCGCTACAATTACAACAAATGAAATTATATACCCCTTAAGGAATAGAATACCTATATATATATATGGGTATATTATTTTCTCACAATGACTTAGGACTTAGGTACATAAAGGTGATTCAAGCTAGACCGTTCCGTGCCCGGGCCGGCCCGTTTTCTAGTACAAGAAATCGACGGACGCGCGACGGCCATCGATTTCTTGTACTAGAAAACGGGCCGGCCCGGACACGGAATGGTCTAGCGTGAATCATCCTTAAATGTATTTCATTAACTGGCACTGTCTGAAATTCTATACAATCCAATTAAGATTTTGCGCCCGGTACAACTCGCTGGAGATTTATTTTACTCGTATCAATTACTATTTTAAACCTAAGTATTTTATTTTGGTATCTATTTTCAAGCTAATTGCTTAGTTTAAAAAACGTTTTATTTTTCTATTTAGTGATACCTATTTAAATAAGACCGACAGCACAACGCCATCATCCAACATCTCCATCAGCAATCAGAACACACGTCAACGTCGACGTAAATTAAAATGATTCCCTATCTTCCAGGAAATTGAACGTTTCATAAACGAAGCGGAGCACGGCGTTATATACGTTAACTTGGGCTCCACGACCAAGGACTCGACGCTGCCAGCTGAAAAACTAAGTGAACTGTTATCAACATTCAATAAATTGCCTATGAGAGTACTCTGGAAATGGGACGGAGGCAGTATTGACAATTTGCCAAGAAACGTGATGACTATGAGATGGTTCCCGCAATATGACATTCTAAGTGAGTCGGTTAATAGTTTATATACTTTACTAGATATTTACTTAAGGCGACTTCCTTATTTGTCGGTGCGGAGGCAGTATGAGAAAAGTGTCAAATGTCAGTGTCAACTGTCAGTCAACTCGGTACCACTTTTTACTGCGCCCCTACATTTAAATGAGTGCTTCCTGGCCCCTATACCACAAAACTTTACAAGTCTACAATTCGTTAAAATTGTGCAATTTTCCATAGAAAAAGTTGACAAATTTGTCGAATTGTATGCTTGTAAAGTTTTGTGGTACAGGCCCCTGACTGGCGCGGGATGCGCGGAATCGGGACGAAGCGAAGGCAGTACTGGTCCGCTTCTGCGCATAATATTACTACTGCACAAAAGTAATACTGACAGTATTCCGTCAAGTAGGAATCTTTGCGACGTTATAAGTTTACGTCAAAGAAGAAAATGTCACATCGATCCCGCCCCGCCAAGTCAGAAAGTCGCCGAAGTTGTTGTTTTATGGTGGGTGTATGTTATTTTCGTTAGACACCCATTTAAAGGCACATCGAATAAAACCTCAAAACCTAAAACTGACAATTTGCATAGCAAAAATACTAAATTCAAATCAAAACCGCATATTGATGTGCATTTAGTATTTTTGCTGTGCAAATCAGTATTCTTTTTATGCGCAGTCAGTATTTTTTGATATATCAATTTTTGTTATAAGTACCTAATTATAAATCTACGATAATGCACTCTCCGCCACATGAAATACATTGAAAACCTTGAAAACAAGTATTGATTTGATGTCCATCAGGCAACCACGCGGTCTACAAATAGAATCTAACATTTATTTGTCGACATGACGTTATTGATGAAAAATATCAACTCGTTGAAAGCAATTTCATGCGCTTTGAAACTTCCGCAACATATTTATTTTTGATCTTGAATTTTGTATAGTTGGCCCAACCGTTCCACTCTATTTTATGTCTATTCATTAAATTATAATGTTTGGACATCCCCAATACATGCAGCTGGTCATCAATACCCTTATTTTATTTAGTGAGTGGCATAGGAAATCCTACTAAAACGGCGTAGGTACAGGTAACTAAAATTAGGAATTCATGTCTTCAATATTGTCTTAGATCCTTTCACTAGTTCCAATGAGAGCTAAATATCCTAGGGCTTTTAACCAAATTGATTGTAAAAACATAAACCAAGTCGGTTCATCATCATCTGTTTGGGAATTGGCAATTTATGACGTTTCTAGTTCGGGGATGACAGCTGTCGTAAGAACAGTGTTAAATGTAGAAGTTCTTCCACAGTAAAAACATATAGGTACTTCTTGGTAGAAAATTCGACGCATTATACCCGGCGATACGTATTTCACATCGACCTTTGGAAAGAGACTCGGCTAATTTCGTCTTCATAGAGCGTTGTCAAATTACCTAATTAATTATAAAAGAGAATATGGCAGCCTTGAGGGTTTTTGCCAGTTAGTGGAGGGATAAATTAACTGCGAAATATTAAATAATACTATTTAGCAAAAATAAATAATGTGACTCTCGCCAATATGACGACTGGCGACGAGAATCATCACATTACCTATGTAACGTTTATCAGAAACTACACATAGATTCCTATCCAAATTTTACATGTCATTGGTTTGAATTCAAATACTACACAATACAAAATACTATATTATAATACCTACTTAAGTAGGAAAACTAATAAAGTCCATTAGAGTACTTGCTGTATGTACTTGATATGAAACATTAATTAATTAATAAAATGATTGATGGACATTCGCCAGTGTTCGAAAATCATCGTAAACAGCCAATTGTCTCTTTCCAAAGACCGACCAACGAGCATAAGGTTTAAAATGACGTCTGGTATTCTCATACCATTTCACCTAATAATTTATATATATTTCCCTTGTATAAGCATAGCGTTGCGGTTACAATACTAATTGTACAGCGATCGTCAATGCGTCCATGTTCATTAACACATAATAGCATTGTCGCGCATAACAATGTTATGTCACTTCGTTAGATTATGTTATGCTAATTCACTCTAGGTACGTCCTTCAAAGTTGTGCCGTCTCGAAGACGGCGAAGTTTAATTGATTCACATAATATACATTCACCTGTTAAAGTTTGTATAATCTTGGCACGTAAAGTTTCAAAGTACAAGTAGTAAATATGTAGTACCTAAAGAATCTGAGGTGTGAGTGGAATCGAGCCTGCTAGCACAACTGCCGCTGAGACGCGACGCGAGTAGAGAAAAATCTACTTGCCTCTTTTTAATCCGCACAGTTCGAGCGAGGCAGGAATCGCCGAGTCGCGCGAAATACGACTAGTAGTAGTTTTGTCGCTGGTTCACTATACCTAGCCAAGAGTCCAGCAAGTAACTCAGCTAGAGATCTCATACCAATTGTCTTAAAACATTTTACGCTGCCTTACAGAGCACGAAAACGTCAAGGCGTTCATCTCTCACGCTGGCATTTTGAGCACAATAGAAGCTGTAGACGCCGGGATACCAGTGGTAGCTATCCCGTTGTTCGGGGACCAGTACGGCAACGCGGCAGTTCTTCAAGATGCTGGGATTGCTACCATCGTCTCGTACCAGGATCTGAGGAAGGAGTACCTCTTGAACGCTATAAATGAGGTTCTGG
Organism: Cenopis cana; assembly: GCA_951800055.1. NCBI lineage: Eukaryota > Metazoa > Arthropoda > Insecta > Lepidoptera > Tortricidae > Cenopis > Cenopis cana. Next base: position 5,693,509 of record OX637486.1, on the reverse strand, counting down.
ATCCGAAGTAAGTTTTGTTGTAGACATGTGTAGTTCACGAATGAATGATTCAATTGAAGTACTTCACTTGGTGTCCTTCATTCATTCACTAGTTCAGTTCGGATCTATATACTTCAATAGTTCACTTAGTTCAGCACTTCAGTTCATGTGTCATCGTTTCAATCATCTATCTCATGACGGTTTTTACAAAAAAAAAAAATATTTTCTTAAAATTAAAAATAAATGTAAAATTTGAAATCCTTATCCCCGAATTAGTCGAAATCGAGTATAATGACAAATTTTTCGTAAAAAGAATATTTTTACTTAAATTATTCAAAATATATATAAAATTTGATATCATTATCCCCGAATTAGCCTTAGAATGAGAGAAACGCGACGCGACGAATGACTGATCAATATGATTAGTTGAATCGGTTGAGCTACTGAACTAGTGAACTAAACTGAACTAGTGAACTAAATGAGTGATATACTTCACAGTGAAGGATTGAAGTATATCACTCTTTTCTTTTTAGTGACACATTTTGCGCATGTCTATTTTGTTGTACTTCTACTTCTGTATAACGAATAGACAGAAACAGACATTTCACTTTTAGTGTCTATTATGCCATAATTTACGGTAAAACCAGTTTTAAAATAAATGCGTCTTTCCTAGTTGATAATTGTTTTAATGTCTGAAAAAACATTAAAACAATTATCAACTAGGCGAAAAAAATTACTAATTATTAGTAAGTTTTAGTGAATCCCAAGACAAGGAGATTATATATATACTAACGGTTACAAGGACAAATTTTTTGGTATTAGTAAATAACTTCTATTATCAAAAACTGGTTTGTAACCGTCAGTATATAATCTCCTTGTCCTGGGATTCACTAAAACTTACTAATAATTCGTTTTTTTTTCGCTCAGAGTAGTAGCTTTATCTTAACTTTCACGTGCTTTCACCAACCGAGCGTTAGGCTGAATTAAACTCTCATTTGCAAGTGCATAAAATGTCAATTAATATCTGCCTATATTGTAAACAGAAAAAAATTATGCAACGTGCTTGGAGAAACCCACACCTGCCCTTTGCCTGTCATTCTGATTCGAAAGACAGAGACATGAAAGTGCAGTTGAGGTCACACTAATATGTCATCCTATATCTTATATCTTTAAATCTTATATCTTTAAACGAGCAATTCTTGTATATTTATTTATTTATATATATGTATATTTATTTCGGGGATCTCGGAAACGGCTCTAACGATTTTGATGAAATTTGGTATGTGGGGGTTTTCGGGGACGAGCAATCGATCTAGCTGGGTCTCATGCCCGGGAAAACGCCGAGCAAAGCTCGGTCGCCCAGATATTTGGTCTTTATAACAGCTAACACAACCGCAAGTCAATTGCTACTTTTAAAAATCACATCCGGACATTTTGAAAAGTAACAGTAATAAATTAAATCTCTGTTTGACCCAATGGTTGGCTGGTAGAAAATTAAGCCCGCCATTTGTACAATAAAGTTTAAATAAATAAATAAATATTATTTAAGTTTTCAATTCATATTTTTTCAAAATATCATTGAGTTGACCCCAGTTAGACCTTCAGGGATTGAATAATGTCAAATTCGAGATGAAAGGAAACTATTTAATTTTAACCTTCTCAATGGCAGACAAGGTTACGCTTTGAAGAATATTTACTTATTAATAATAATTTAGAAAGTGTATACGTATATTATCTTCACTTGCCTTCACTTTTACGTTTTTCCTAGTTAGTGCCTTAAATTAGGTACTTTAACAGTTAGCCTAGACTAGAAAGTGGTCCACTCTTACAATTTACAACAGCATTCTTTGACCCACGGAGATTAAAAAGTGGTAGACCACTTTCTTAACTGATTTTACCCATAATTTACCTAATAGGCATCCCATTCAAGATGTAAAATAATAAGAAGTATATATACCATTAAGTTTCAACATTTCCAAAAGATATAGATATAGCTTATTAACAGAGGATTTTATTCGTTGTAGGTACTATAAAGTAATGGAACACGTAATCCATTGTATTTGTTGTATTAAGACTTAAGAGTTTTTTTTTAACCTGACTACACTGGAATACTCTAACTAAGAGTTTGCGCTCCAGTTGACCTGTTTAACACTGGAATACTCTAAGAGTTTGCGCTCCAGTGAGCTTACGTGTTCCATTTAATTCCATTATAGTAACTACGTGTTCCATTATATTCCTACTTCTACATTGTTCTGAGCTCTAAAATGTACCTACCTCAAATAGTGACTTGGATTTTAATTGTTCTCAAAAAGATTTACCTAGTCGGTGCCTTAAAATAATACGTAAATTTTATATAATGATAATTAATTACTGATGTTATGTTTCACAGGACGCAGCAGCAAGCTAAGTTCATGTCAAAAGTGTGGCACGATCGTCCCATGTCGCCTCTAGAAACCGCGGTATACTGGACAGAGTATGTCGCTCGATACAATGGCTCACCGAACCTACTAGCGACATCTGTGAACAAACCATGGTACCAACAACTACAGTTGGATGTCTTGGCGTTCATAGCTTTAGTGGCCTATTTGATGTGCTACGTTTTATGCAAAATCGTTGGAGCGCTCTGTTGTTGCTGCTGTCCTAATGCTGAGACGACCAGCGCTGAAGTGGAAGAAAGAAGAACTAAACGGGTGAAATTTGAATGAAGCGAAAGAAGGAAACTTGTCGTGAAAAAGGAAAGAGTACTTGACAGAATCGACAATTGACTACTATTTCTAAATTGTCATTGAAGTTGCTAGTACCCATTTGAAAGTAGGAAAAAATACAAACGGAGTATACAAGACAATGTTAAAGTAGGTGTAGGTTTGCTTGTTTCATGTCAGATCAAAGATATATACTTATAAACTACTTTCAAAAATTGTTGTTAACTTCTGTTCTAAATGTCCTTCGAAGAAAAGTCAAACGTACCTATTAACGCATGGTATAAGTTATACTGTATAACATTAATAATTAGTTCTCTAACCTAAATCGGAATCCTCAAAAACCAACTTAATTTCGTTTTCACTGAAGGCATTTTGTCGGACAACGTTTAAAAGATTGTACCCTATCACGGTTGATGCTTCAAATTGTAGGTACTTGTGCTTAAAATATAAATATGGACTTGATTATTTATTTCATAACAGTTTTGTTAATAACAATAAATGTTTGTTATAGAAGATCATCGTTTTATTTTCATGGCATTACCTATCACAACATTGCAGGATTGCCCTGCTTTTAACAAAACATTTATTTTGGAAATACATCATAGAATCATAGATTAGGTACAATAACAAACTTAAACGAAATATTTACTAAGTATAAAATAAAACCTACTCATATCTAATTTACCTATTAGTTTTATTTGTTAACTTCAGTCAAGTAATTATTTTACAAATTAATTTATGATTGTAATTACCTAATTAATTTACTTTTGTGTCTTGGGCTGGTTACGTACAAACAAACGTGGCTAATCTAATTCAATCTATGTATTTTATAGCAGAGTACTCATAGATAAATAACTACATTAGTAATTATCTATCAGCTAACCATATTTGTGACAGCCTTGATCATTATTTGTACCCTTATTCGTCTCTATTGACCCCGTATTCTAAGTTAAAATCAAATTAATCACATATTTATTCTGCAAATAGCCCACAGGGGCACTTTTATCTGTCAATCGGTAATTATTTATTAACATTACTCACAAAGCTACAATGTAATTTTTAATTAACAATTTGAATGTCATTACATAAACAAAATCGTTACAAAGGAAAATAGAGTTAGAGTTATTTATGTTAATCACTCATTTATGGTGCAATAAAGAATATTTATTATTATAGAGATGTATAATGGTCTCTGTGAAAAACATGAACATATGTTTGTTTAAAATGTCACCGAAATGTATAAGGTCTCTGAGCGTCGTAATTAAGATAAAAAGAACACTAATTTAAATAGTATCAGAGATTCTATATAGTATGTACTTGGCCGTGTGTTTATTGTATTGTATGTAAGAAGAAGTACGTCATTCGATCTTATCTCGTACTCCGAACCGACGACGAATCTTCAATGTGTTTTTTTTTTACTGACTGTGGCTTTATAGGCTGGTCTTATACTATTCTGTGTAAATAATAACTTATTCTGTAGCCGGACTCAATAAAGTGGAGTGGGTGGTTAGATTATAGTATAGCCTGGGGAAAATCCAGGGGAAACCTCCAACACGAAGTCTAATACGTGAACGGTCTCAAACTAACATACTAAAATAGTATAATACACAGACAGCCCCTTTGGCAAAATTTTGCCTAGCTGAGAAGAATCCAACCAATGTTCAATTCTTAAAAAAATGGCTTTCATCAAATTTATGATGATTTCGCCAAAGTCACGTGTTCAATGACGTTGTTCGGTAACGACGCCATGACAGTAGATAAGGTTTTGTACGGTAAATGGATTCTGCCCGTCGTCGCCCCGGGCACGTGTGCTCACCAACGCGGCGACGATCAAAATCCGAATCTACAATTAAAAATGTTTGACGGATCTGCCTAACTAATAGTGGGAGACCGAGCGTTGGTCGGAATTTTCCCGATAAATAGACCTTGCGCTAGATCGATCATTCGCCCCGAAAACTACATAGCAAACATCAAAATCGTTAGAGCCGTTTCCAAGATTCAGATTCATATTTTATATTGCATTCATGTTGTAAGAATAAGGTTTTAAAGTTAGATGTAGTTCTAAACATGATTTCCCGGAAATAAATGAATAAGTACCTATACAAGAATTGCTCGTTTAAGAAGATTTTCATTACATTGCAGGGTTTGGTCGCCCCCGTTTTGCCTCGGTAGCTCGCAACTTGCCAGTGTAATTGCAATTAGCTATTAACAATGTAGTGAAATTGCCGACAAGAGCTAGGCTCTTAAATATAAATGATGATGTGTAAATCGACTTTTAAGGACATAAGCCAATGACTTGGCCAATGTAGGTATAAGGGCCCATGGCCTACTTATAATAAACCAGCTCTTGTGGAAATCGTGTGTTTGTTTATTGCGTAAGTATATAATGGGGCATGCTGCTGCAAGCTTTGCCACTAGGTGGCGCCACTAGAGTATGCCACATCTCGATTGATGCACATTTAACTTTAAAAAATATTGTACGTTTAAAATACCGTTATAAATAATAATTATTATTAAACTTTGTATCTTAGGCTGAGACACTGTCGGTTAATATTTCAAAGCCATTCAAATACAAAAGGGGTTTGTTTAGACAGAAGGGTGTCAGTTATATTTTCGTAAACATATACTCGTCCGTTTAGCGCGATAAAATGGATCCAAATGAAAAATACGGACGTCTGACTCTGACACAGCTAAAAACACTTTTACGGCAACGCGAGCAATCAGTAAAAGGACCGCAAAATTAAGGTGGTTGTAGTGGGAAAAATGAGGAAATTTCTGAAAAAAAAACTAATTATTAATATATTAGTATGTGTTTCATAAAATATACGTAATAATAAACATTATCAGCAAATATCAAGTTCATAGGTCTCATCCCAAAGAGAATAATAATCACGAACGAATGTCTTGGCACAGACTCAGTGGCGCCACCTAGTGGCAAAGTTTGGCAGCCGCCAACCCCATTATTCTCTTTGGGCTGAGACCTATGAACTTGATATTTGGTGATAATGTTTATTATTACGTATATTTTACGGAACACATACTAATACCTTAATAATTTAAAAAAAAATCAGAAATTTCCTCATTTTTCCCATTACATCCACCTTAATTTTGCGGTCCTTTTACTGATTGCTCGCGTTGCCGTAAAAGTGCTTTTAGCTGTGCCAGAGTCAGACGTCCGTATTTTTCATTTGGATCCTTTTTATCGCGCTAAACGGACGAGTATATGTTTACGAAAATATAACTTACACGCTCCTGTCTAAACAAAACCTTTTGTATTTAAATGGCTTTGAAACATTAACCGACAGTGTCTCGACCTAAGATACAAAGTTTAATACTTATTATTATTTATAACGGTATTTTAAACGTACAATATTTTTTAAAGTTTAATGTGCATCAATCGAGATGTGACAAACTCTAGTGGCGCCATCTATGCAGAGCTTTGCGCCGCCTGCCCCATTGCTATTCAATTATTGCAGGCCTTTGCTTATCATCAGTTATCACTTTCATACAAACTTCCATCCCCATACGGGATGATTTTCGAGATAAGGAATAACCTTTTCTTTGTCCGATCCCGGAAATCTATCTCATCCCAATTTCGTCGGTTGAATCATGAAGAAATACTAAGATTGGCCTACCTATCCGTAGCAAACAAGCTTACGGCCTCTTTTAGTATGCAGTCACCGCAGCCTATGGACGCTTTTTGTTCTCCAGGGGTGACCCCTCTAAATTAACCGAGGGAGGAAATTCCTCTGAAAAAAAAACATAAGTATTAAAAATATGAAACTGGCTGGGGACTTCGTCGCACAACGTATTGTCAGCATTGCGTTGTAGCGAGGAAATACCGCCATCATCCTCTTTGCAATGCTTTGTTATTTAAGTTATTTTTATATTCTTATATTAGTAGGATCGACCCCAATACTCGCCTTCTAAGACCAATAACCGCAGTACAAGATATATGACACTTTCAACCTTCAGCATGTCCACCAAACATATAAGTTCGAAAGGAGGTCTTGATATAGAGACAATGTGAGTCTATGTAACATGATAGCCAATATCGACATTGGTCGATAAATATTTGTACAAAATATTTACATAGGTACTTAATATCATGCACCTTATCACAAAACGCAACAACTGAACAACACTCATTGTTATATATATAGAATTTTATTTTGCCGGCGTTCAGTCTGTCTCCTGCAGTGCTACATGCCACTAATAAAATGAGAATTTTAGTCAAAGTTTTGTCAGCGATTATAGCGTGTAGTTTAACTATCAGTGATGTGAATTGTTTAAACATTTTAGCAGTGAATCCGTACCAAGGAAAGAGTCATTACTTTGTGTTTCAACCGTTGTTGCTTGAATTGGCTAAAAGAGGGCACCATGTCACGTCAATATCGTATTTTCCACAAAAGCAACCTGTCCAAAATTTTACCGATATCTCTTTAGCCGGCTCAGTGAAAATTTTAGAAGATGTATTCCCTATTGAAAAATCGTATGCTACCGTAATAATGATCAGCATATTCTTGGTTACCAAGGGCACAGAAAATTGTCGAGTGTTGTTGGAGAATAAAGAAGTACAGAATTTGTGGAAATCGAAAGCAAAGTTCGACGTTGTGATAGTTGAGCAGTTCCAAAGTGATTGTTCCCTGGGGCTGGCTCACAAGTTGGGAGCGCCTGTGGTCGGATTGACCTCACACACGCCAATGCCTTGGCATTTTGATCGCCTCGGCATGCCATACAACCCCTCATACGTTCCATTTATGTTTTTCGGTGGAGGAACTAAACCAACCTTGTACCACCGTATAGAAGCATTCGTTTTTAACGCTTACTTCAGTGCTATATACAAATGGTATTCGCAGAGAATTGATCAGAATACTTTGGCAAAATATTTTGATGACGTACCTCCGCTGGAAGAGCTGGGAAGAGAGATGAAATTTTACCTTACCTACAAAAACCCTATCTTATTCGGGCCATCGTTGTTACCTGAAAATGTGAAAGAGGTGGGCGGTTATCATGTTGCGCCCCCGAAGGCATTACCTGGCGTAAGTATTCGATGAAACCTTTAAATTAGAAGCTAACTTAATCATATTCAACTAAGATAGAACGTATGGCACTTAAGCGAAACAATAATAGATAGCCTTGATCGTATTACGCTTCGTGAATTGCACTTAAGTAATACAAACGTAGGACTAAATCCTGTCTACATTGGACAGGCAAAAGGCGACTTGTTGAAAATGTAGATAAAGCTTAAAATCGAATAAACAAACATTAGTAATACCTGCTTCTACATAATGTGCACGTTCATCGCATACGACTTATATAGTAAGTACCAATTAGGTAGGTACCTAGCTTAAAGATTGATTTGCAACCCATCGTATTTTTTGTGCCACCGTCACTGGCTTTATTTACTTCAGATGACTTAGGTACAATAGGTACAGGTACTCATCTATACGCATATCATTCTGCCACTATGCCTGTTGAATGCTATGTTCATGGCTTATTGATTAAACCTAAAATTTTATAAGTAGGTAACTAATTATTACTTGCCCATATTTTAAAACATGAATTTACTAACGAGTATTACTTAGACGATGATAATCACTCATTAGAATAGTAGGTATAAGACAATTAACACCCAGCTTTATAGAAACATTAGCATAGGAAGCACAAGAAATTCCAATCATTTATTAATGAATGAAGTATACCTATGCTATTATTATAACTAAGCTATTAAATAAATAAATAATATTATGTCATTACTTATTAATAACTAGCGACCCGCCCCGGCTTCGCACAGGTGCATGTATTAATAATATATAATAAACCTCCCTCTTTTTTATTTACTCCAAATGGTACATTTGTTTTTCAATTCGTTTCGCCAAACAAAATGTTTATTGGCGAGTTATCTCACTTTCTTGAATCACTCTATAAATTAAAAAAACCGCATCAAAATCAGTTACGTAGTTTGAAAGATCTAAGCATATAGGGACAGACAGAGAGCACGAAACGACTTATTTAGTCAGAGAAGATCTCTCTATTGTCTCTATCTAATACCACTAAGGGCCGGTTTTTGAATCCTCAGATAAAAGTATCTGTCAGATGAATGTTAGCTGAGTTAGCTCTCTCCTTTTCTTTTATAGGTATGAAAGTAGAAAGTGACAGCGATAATTTTAGGGTGGATTTCAAAAAAAATTACGTAACACAATGGAATATTCACATAAATGTTATACACATGTCATACAAAGGAATTAATTTGTATGGGATTTTTTTTGGGTAACGTCTAAACGTTACACAAAAGTCGCAAAAATGTCACACAAAGGATGCAAATCTGGGTTGAAAATGTGAATAAAAAAAAGCTTTACGAAATTCTAGAATTCGAATATGCAAATCAGTTTCCGATAGGTATTAGGTAATCGTGGGTTCGTTTTAACCGTATTATATCGTTCTAAACCGGTTAATCGAAAGCTCCTCCGTAAACCGGTTTAAAAAAAGCGGTGTTTGTACCGAAACCGAAATATAAGGGTTTTGCTGCAAGTATATCATAACGGTTTGAAAAATTTAACTGGTTTCCGAGCCCTGGTTATTGTCTCTTTCTTGCGCTACAGATATTGTTCAAATAACTAAAATACATAAGTGAAATCTGTGACACTTACATAGGCTGTATTTTAACAACAATACAACTACATACCTAATTTTGAGTGTGCATGTGAGTTAGTTCGCGCGATTATGTACCTACCTAAAGTCTGCCACGCCTAATCTTGAGTCGCGCACTTGCTAGCGTCTTGTGCTGGCTTAGCTGAAGAGTTAAGACAAGCAGGTGATTCTAATCGTTGCTGAATTAAATCTGCCTGATTTATCACGAGACACGTACGTAAAAGCCTATAATAAGCCGTAAATAATATTATTAAAGTGCCGTATAAAATAGGCACAATTGTTTGTTGTTATATTTCATGTACCTATTTCATTAATCAGACACACATATTTACACAGCAACACACACACACACACACACACACACACACACACACACACACACACACACACACACACACACACACACACACACACACACACACACACACACATACACACACACACACACACACACACACACACACACACACACACACACACACACACACACACACACACACACACACACACAGACATACACATATTTTTAATTCTTCTAAAATGTTGTAACTTTTTATAATGTTAAATAACAATTTGTTGCTATGGAGCAGCGGGGCTTCCTGATACAGGTATTGCATACTTAATAGGAAGCCTCTACCTTGTAACTTGTAAACCAAATGACTGTTTACGGAAATAAAATATTTTTCATTTTCATTTTCATTTTCATTAAAGTTTAATATGTTCTCACTGCTGAGGTGAAAAATTGTATACTGTGTCACACGAGAGCAAAGTTTCTTACATCTCGTGCATTTAAGTCCCTCGCTACGCTCAAGATTCTAACTTTACCTACAAAAACCCTATCTTATTCGGGCCATCGTTGATACCTGAAAATGTGAAAGAGGTGGGCGGTTATCATGTCGCGCCTCCGATTACCTGGCGTAAGTATTCGATGAAACCTTTAAATTAGAAGCTAACTTAATCATATTCAACTAAGATAGAACGTATGCCACTTAAGCGAAACTATAATAGATACGCTCGTGACTCAATTCTAGAATCTTTCGCCTGCTCGGGACTCAAAATCTGCACTCGCAGCAAAAAAACAACTTTGCTCTCTTGTTGCACAAATAACTATTATTACTCCCAAGGGAGTTATTACAACATGAATCATCACAAAACAAGAAATATTAAAAGAAATCAACAAATAATTTGGGCTAGAAAAAAATTAAGATTATATTTCAGAAACACTTTATTTATTAAACGAGGAAATTTACTTATTCAAAGTTAAGTGGGGTCTTTGTTCAATACAGGTCATTGTATTTTCGCATGAAGACTCTAATCACAGAATAAGTAATCTTATGTTACTGTATGATGCCATGACCATCAAAAATGCCGGCCGGCAGATTATGACACCCGTCGCCATTGCGTAGAGAAACTAGAGAAACGACTATCAATAACTATAAACAGCAGAATATGTGACAGAGGTACACTTTATTTAGTCCGGTCATATGTTAAGGCGTCAGCCCGGGCACGGCGCGGCGTTGGGCACGGAGTTATGAAATCTAATTATACTATTCTGTGACGGAGAATTCCTACTGTGAATCATCCTTAAATCGCCTATTTTGTAGAAGGTAGGTACCACAAGAACCCTTATGGTGTGACTCTGTTCGTCCATCTGTCATAACTTTTTAACTGCGTGTCTGAACTGCAAATGAATATAGTTTTCAGCGACCAAATCGATGAAATGTAATCGACACCTAGGCAGTTCTGATGCATGTTTACTACCACTATCGTCTTGATAAGTATAAAAAAACCGGTCAAGTGCGAGTCCGACTCGCGCACCGAGGGTTCCGTACACAGTTCTTGTATATGTAGTTGTGTACCCGTCCCGACCCCATTAATTCAGGAACAATCTTAAACAAAACATGACAGCACCATCTATCGGCGCATTGTGTTACTAATTTGCGCGACTGAATAACTTAGTACGTATGTTGGTTTTTCAAGGATAATTCTTTATCACATCAACCGATTTCAATAATTGTTTTTTTATTTGAAAGAAGGTATTTTCAACGTAATTTGTAAATTTAAATATAAAACAAAAATATATACAAAGGTGATTAAATTACAAACTTAGTATAGAAGAGTTGTTTGATGATTAAAAAAAAGAAAAACTAGATAGAGCTATGGCTATAATTTTCCTGTAAAATATACATGCATATTAATGTTGTGTAATAATTTCAAATTTTTTTCTTCGTAAACTTCGGAGATAAGGGGGGGGGAATGGTATTTTTTTTTACATTTTCCCTCGTAAATCGAAATTTCCCCAACGAAAAAAAAAACTAAAAAATTGTTTTGGAATGTACAAGTCAAGCCCTTTCATATGATACCCCACTTGACATAGTTGCCAGACTTTAAAATTTTGAACCCCCTTTTATCTGTCATTATTCACAGAAATTAAAATAAAATAATTTAAAAAACCATCTTCTATGTATCTGGGTTACCCTTGTTTATAACTATTCCAAATTTCAAATCGATAGGATAAGTAGTTCCTGAGATATTTAGCGATGTGACAGACAGACAGACAGACAGACAGACAGACAGACAGACAAAGTGAAACCAATAGGGTTCCTTTTTTACCTTTTTGGTACGGAACCCTAAAAACGTGCAAAATAGGTTACATGCATTTTCTGCGTGATCATCATGAAGGTGAGTCCGGTCAAGGCTTATCCATGTTATCAGGTGAGCCTATAGACACAATACATTTAGGTACATAAATTAGATTAGATTTGTTTAAAAAATTTAATATTCAGTCTGTTTCCTACCGTGGTACAGGGCACTAATAAAATGAGAACAGCCAATGTTGTCGTGTTAACTATTCTAGCGTGTAGCTTAACTGTTAGTGATGTGAACTGTTTAAATATTTTAGCAGTGAATCCGTACCAAGGAAAGAGTCATTACTTTGTGTTTCAACCGTTGCTGCTGGAATTGGCGAAAAGAGGGCACCATGTCACGTCAATATCGTATTTTCCACAAAAGCAACCTGTCCAAAATTTTACCGATATCTCTTTAGCCGGAACGGTGAAAATTTTAGAAGATGTTTTCCCCATTGAAAGATCGTATGTTACGGTGGCAACAATGATCGGCATAATATTTTTGGTTACCACTGGCACAGAAAATTGTCGAGTGTTGTTGGAGAATAAAGAAGTACAGAATTTGTGGAAATCGAAAGCAAAGTTCGACGTTGTGTTAGTCGAGCAGTTCCAAAGTGATTGTTCCCTGGGGCTGGCTCACAAATTAGGAGCGCCTGTGGTCGGACTGACCTCACACACGCCGATGTCTTGGCATTTTGATCGTCTCGGCATGCCATACAACCCGTCGTTCGTTCCTTTCATGCTTTTCGGTGGAGGAACTAAACCAACCTTGTACCAACGCATAGAAGTATTCGTTTTTAACGCTTACGCCAGTGCTTTATACAAATGGTATTCGCAGAGAATTGATCAGAATACTTTGGCAAAATATTTTGATGACGTACCTCCGCTGGAAGAGCTGGGAAGAGAGATGAAATTTTACCTTACCTACAAAAACCCTATCTTATTCGGGCCATCGTTGATACCTGAAAATGTGAAAGAGGTGGGCGGTTATCATGTCGCGCCTCCGAAGGCATTACCTGGCGTAAGTATTCGATGAAACCTTTAAATTAGAAGCTAACTTAATCATATTCAAATAAGATAGAACGTATGGCACTTAAGCGAAACAATAATAGATAGCCTTGATCGTATTACGCTTCGTAAATTGCACTTAAGTAATACAAACGTAGGACTGAATCCTGTCTACATTGGACAGGCAAAAGGCGACTTATTGAAAATGTAGATAAAGCTTTTTGATTTGCAACTCATCGTATTTTTTATGCCACCGTCCAGTGACGGTGTACCTAAAGTCATCTAAATAAGTAAAGCCAGTGCTTTACTTATTTAGATGACTTTAGGTACTCATCTAATCATACCATTCTGCCACTATCATTCGGGCACCATTTATGGTGAAGTGTCTGCGAAGTTTTATGATATTTCAATTTAGGAGGCCGGGCGTTCTTTTAAACGGCTGTGTATACCATCTAAATGTTCAGAAACTTCGACAAAAATGATGCCAAAGAAATTAGGCGGTTGAAACGCTCTAATATTGACCCCTATGTTCATGGCTTATTGAATATTTACTTTTAAAAGTAATTATTACTTGCCCGTATTTTAAAACATTAATGTAGGTACATGTACTAACGAGTATTTTTTAGACGATGATAGTCACTGATTAGAATAGTATAAGACAATTAACACCCAGTTTTATAAAAACATTAGCATAGGAAGCATAAAAAATTCCAATCATTTATTAATTATACCTAGGTAAATGTATGCTAATATTATAACTAAGCTATTATGTCATTATTTATTAATAATAACGATTTTTGTTCATGATCATGGACTTAAATCGAAAATGATCAGTCATGTATTATGTCCTTCATGATGCAGCTGTTCTTAGATAACACTAGGATGATAAAAGTGACATTAAATTTGCATATATAGTTCCCGGCAAACATCTTGAACCCATCGAAATATTCCCTCTCTGTCGCACTTAGTGCAAACTTGCATGTGCAACAGAGAGGGAAAAACTCGACAGGTTCAAGATGTTTGCCGGGAACTATATGCAAACATTACCTGCCTATGAACCTGATGAATTAGTCAGGTGTATGCATTAGTCAGAGTAGATCTCTCTATCTAATACCGACTAAGTATTATATACCAAGAAAATATAAGTATACCTACAAGATTATATACACGTCCTACTACTACAGAATTACATAAAAGATACCTATTTAATTAAATAACTTTTATTACTCCCGAGGGCGTTATTACCACATGAATCATCACAAAACAAGAAATATTAAAAGAAATGAACAAATAATTTGCGCAGGAAAAAAATAAGATTATATTTCAGAAACACTAGCTTTTCTAATCGGGGGTCATTGTATTTTCGCATGAAGACTCTTAAGTTACTGTACTCTGCTCTGTGTAGTTACGGTACTGTATTCTTATGTTACTTAAAATTGTTTAAACTGTCCGAGTTGCATCAAATTAGGCCGTTCAAAAAGCGACTTTAGGTACTGTCCAAACCTGAAGATTAAAAGTCCAATGACAAGTTTTATAAAATGTTGGACATTTTAAATAATTTCTACTATACCTAATGCCATGACCATCAAAAACGCCGGCCGGCAAATTATGACACCCGTCGCCATTGCGTAGAGAAACGACCATCAATAAAGAAATAGCAGAATATGTGACAAAGGAACACTTTATATATGTGGGGTCATATGTTACGGCGTCAGCCTGGGCACGGCGTTCGGCACGGAGTTATGTAATCCAATTATACTATTCTGTGACGACAAATAATTTGCGCTAGAAAAAAATTAAGATTATATTTCAGAAACACTTTATTTATTAAACGAGAAAATTTACTTATTCAAAGTTAAGTGGGGTCTTTGTTCAATACAGGTCATTGTATTTTCGCATGAAGACTCTTATCACAGAATAATCTTATGTTACTGTATGATGCCATGACCATCAAAAATGCCGGCCGGCAGATTATGACACCCGTCGCCATTGCGTAGAGAAACTAGAGAAACGACTATCAATAACTATAAACAGCAGAATATGTGACAGAGGTACACTTTATTTAGTCCGGTCATATGTTAAGGCGTCAGCCCGGGCACGGCGCGGCGTTCGGCACGGAGTTATGAAATCTAATTATACTATTCTGTGACGGAGAATTCCTACTGTGAATCATCCTTAAATCGCCTATTTTGTAGAAGGTACCACAAGAAACCCTTATGGTGTGACTCCGTTCGTCCATCTGTCATAACTTCTTAACTGCGTGTCTGAACTGCAAATGAATATAGCTTTCAGCGACCAAATCGATGAAATGTAATCGACACCTAGGCAGTTCTGATGCATATTTACTACCACTATCGTCTTGATAAGTATAAAAACGTGCAAAATAGTTTACATGCATTTTCTGCGTGATCATCATGAAGGTAAGTCCGGTCCGGTCAAGGCTTGTCCATGTTATCACACACATACATTTAGGGATATCTTAGATTAGATTAGATTTGTATAAGAATTTTAATATTCAGTCCGTTTCCTACCGTGGTACAGGGCACTAATAAAATGAGAACAGCCAATGTTGTCGTGTTAACTATTCTAGCGTGTAGCTTAACTGTTAGTGATGTGAACTGTTTAAACATTTTAGCAGTGAATCCTTACCAAGGAAAGAGTCATTACTTCGTGTTTCAACCATTGCTGCTTGAATTGGCGAAAAGAGGGCACCATGTCACGTCCATATCATATTTTCCACAAAAACATACTGTCAAAAATTTTACCGATATCTCTTTAGCCGGCTCAGTGAAAATTTTAGAAGATGTATTCCCCATTGAAAGGTCATACGCCACCGTAGCAATGATCGGCATATTCTTGGTTACCACTGGCACAGAAAATTGTCGAGTGTTGTTGGAGAATAAAGAAGTACAGAATTTGTGGAAATCGAAAGCAAAGTTCGACGTTGTGTTAGTCGAGCAGTTCCAAAGTGATTGTTCCCTGGGGCTGGCTCACAAGTTAGGAGCGCCTGTTGTCGGACTGACCTCACACACGCCGATGTCTTGGCATTTTGATCGTCTCGGCATGCCATACAACCCGTCGTTCGTTCCATTCATGCTTTTCGGTGGAGGAACTAAACCAACCTTGTACCAACGCATAGAAGTATTCGTTTTTAACGCTTACGCCAGTGCTTTATACAAATGGTATTCGCAGAGAATTGATCAGAATACTTTGGCAAAATATTTTGATGACGTACCTCCGCTGGAAGAGCTGGGAAGAGAGATGAAATTTTACCTTACCTACAAAAACCCTATCTTATTCGGGCCATCGTTGATACCTGAAAATGTGAAAGAGGTGGGCGGTTATCATGTCGCGCCTCCGAAGGCATTACCTGGCGTAAGTATTCGATGAAACCTTTAAATTAGAAGCTAATTTCTAACTTAATCATATTCAACTAAGATAGAACGTATGGCACTTAAGCGAAACTATAATAGATACGCTCGTGACTCAATTCTAGAATCTTTCGTCTGCTCGGGACTCAAAATCTGCACTCGCAGCAAAAAACAACTTTGCTCTCTTGTTGCACAAATAACTATTATTACTCCCAAAGGAGTTACATGAATCATCACATAACAAGAAATATTAAAAGAAATCAACAAATAATTTGCGCAAGAAAAAATTTAGATTACTTATATTTCAGAAACACTTGATTTATTAAACGAGGAAATTTACTTATTTAAAGTTCAGTGGGATCTTTGTTCAATACAGGTCATTGTATTTTCGCATGAAGACTCTTATGTTACTGTATGATGCCATGACCATCAAAAATGCCAGCCGGCAAATTATGTCACCCGTCGCCACTGCGTAGAGAAACTAGAGAAACGACTATCAATAACTATAAACAGCAGAATATGTGACAGAGGTACACTTTTTTTAGTCCGGTCATATGTTAAGGCGTCAGCCCGGGCACGGCGTTCGGCTCGGTATAGGTTACATGCATTTTCTGCGTGATCATCATGAAGGTGAGTCCGTTCAAGGCTTGTCCATGTTATCAGTGAGCCTATAGACACATACATTTAGGTACATAGATTAGATTAGATTTGTATTAGAATTTTAATATTCAATCCGTTTCCTACCGTGGTACAGGGCACTAATAAAATGAGAACAGTCAATGTTGTCGTATTAACTATTCTAGCGTGTAGCTTAACTGTTAGTGATGTGAACTGTTTAAATATTTTAGCAGTGAATCCGTACCAAGGAAAGAGTCATTACTTTGTGTTTCAACCGTTGCTGCTGGAATTGGCGAAAAGAGGGCACCATGTCACGTCAATATCGTATTTTCCACAAAATCATACCGTCAAAAATTTTACCGATATATCTTTAGCCGGCTCAGTGAAAATTTTAGAAGATGTTTTCCCCATTGAAAGATCGTACGCCACCGTAACAATGATCGGCATATTCTTGTTTAACACTGGCACAGAAAATTGTCGAGTGTTGTTGGAGAATAAAGAAGTACAGAATTTGTGGAAATCGAAAGCAAAGTTCGACGTTGTGTTAGTCGAGCAGTTCCAAAGTGATTGTTCCCTGGGGCTGGCTCACAAGTTAGGAGCGCCTGTGGTCGGACTGACCTCACACACGCCGATGTCTTGGCATTTTGATCGTCTCGGCATGCCATACAACCCGTCGTTCGTTCCATTCATGCTTTTCGGTGGAGGAACTAAACCAACCTTGTACCAACGCATAGAAGTATTCGTTTTTAACGCTTACTTCAGTGCTTTATACAAATGGTATTCGCAGAGAATTGATCAGAATACTTTGGCAAAATATTTTGATGACGTACCTCCGCTGGAAGAGCTGGGAAGAGAGATGAAATTTTACCTTACCTACAAAAACCCTATCTTATTTGGGCCATCGCTGATACCTGAAAATGTGAAAGAGGTGGGCGGTTATCATGTCGCGCCTCCGAAGGCATTAACAGGCGTAAGTATTAATGTAACCTTTAGGTTTGAACGGGCACACTGTAAACTTTAGAATGCGTCCGTGGTGCTCCTAAATTTTTGTCCTGCGTAGTGAATAGTCGTGCTCTTTGCCCGCACATGGAGCAACTTGCGAAAGAATAAAAAATCATAATGTCAAAACGAATGATTATTTCGGAACATGAAACCTTCGGATTTAAACATAAATTAATAACTAATATTTTATTTAAAAAAACTGTGAATGTATCAGTTTTATTTTCCTTAATTAATGAGCGCCAGATCATTATCAAACTTTTTCATATCATTAGAAATCAAAGCGGCGGCGGCGTCAAGGTTCAGATAGGTTTTAGAAACACTGGACTATTAATTGGATAGCAACAATTCGTCTGATATCAGGCACGTATCAGGGCTATTATGAGGACGATTAACCTGTTATCTATACCACCGTCATTCATAAGGATATGAATGTTTTTGTAAGATCATTACTCAGAACCTGGGGAGAAGTGCGAGTTTAGCTGAAGGGCCAAGAGGAACAGATCTTACCATACCTCGTATACATCATATCTTCTATTCAGAACCGATTCTCGAAAATTATAAAGACACCGTCATCGTCATCTTAAGGCTTCTTCAACCATTTTGGCTACTCTGCTATAATATATATAAAAATATCGGGAACTCACAAACACAAATATATATGGTAAAGATCCCGTGAGTAATCTTAATTCTAATGTTAATGACCATGTGGGCTTGAAATCTCATACAGCCAGTATCCTTTCTTGCCTACTACTTTTTTGGAGTCTTTCATGGAATTTATGAAAATCCAATAGGTACTTACGTGTATTCAACACGTAGATATTGTGCATGGTGATGTAGAATGAATAGCAGTACCCTGGTGTCTCAGTTTTCACCGGAACGATAGAAGAATGACGGCCATTATGCATTTTGCCTCTACTCATTTTCATTACGGACCGTGTACTGTGTTATTTTTGTTGAGGTTATGCAATTGTACTTATTGCAAGATATAGACAACAATACCTCAAAATGTTGCAGGACCTCAAGCAGTTCATAGAAGAGGCGGAACATGGTGTAATTTACATCAGTTTCGGTTCAATGCTGAGGGCGTCTTCCACTCCACGAGACAAGCTGGAAGCGATCATAGCGGCTGTTTCAGAGTTGCCACAGAGAGTTATCTTCAAGTGGGAGGAACCCAATCTTCCAGGGAACCCTAGCAACGTCTTCGTTTCTAACTGGCTCCCACAGAACGATATATTAGGTATGAACATGTATTTGGAACAAATTATTGAATTGGTTTAACTCTTCTACAAATTCATAGCCGTTTTATGGTAGTCTCACAGTAGACCGTTCCGTGGTCGGGCCGGCCCGTAATCGTACCGTTCCGTTTCCGAGTTTTTTACCATTGAAAATGGTTATCAGATGCAAATCGCCTGAGACGTGTTTTTGACCATAGCTCCGCTGATTTTGGGAGGATCGAGACGGGAATTTGAGTTGAGGAATTTAACAGTTGAGGAATCCAACAGTTGAGGAATTTATCGAGACACGTGTCAAGGTTTGAATTTTGAAAATCGGCTGGTAACTTTTTTTGGTATTTTGAGAAATGTAAAAAGTCATTTTCAATTGCTGTTTCAAATATTTATTTTGGTGTGTATTATATTTCTTCCCTTAGAAAAATAAAAATATCTTCTTCAAATTTTTTCACTACACTCAGGAAGTCAGGACTCAGTCTGAATTCCCTCGCTTCGCTCGTTTGAATTTTGAAAATCCTACTACATATACATATATAGGGTGTTTATTTATTAGTTACAGATATTTTAACATATGATAGTTTAATCATCTGTTAAAATATCTGCAACTAATAAATGTTGTCTAGTGTGTGTAGTATGTGTGTGTGGTTTTGGTTGACATTATGTTATTATAGTTTTTTTTATTTTTCCTGTTATGACGATCATGATAACTATTCTTTTAATTTTGACATGTGTACAAATTTATAATGTAATTCTTATCATGAAATAAATTAATCTAATCTAATCTAATGTTTAGCGTCCAGGCCATTCCACGCACGGGCCAGTGATGGTCTGAGAATGTACAAATGGCATTATCTACCAATTAATTAATCAATACACACGATCATTTTTGTTTCAGCTCACCCGAACGTAATAGCATTCTACTCCCACTGCGGCCTTTTAGGCACAACAGAGGCCATCCACCACGGTGTACCAGTACTAGGCATGCCAATATTCGGGGACCAGCCATCTAACGCAGCAGCTGTGGAAGAAAGTGGTCTTGGCGTTAGAATTGACCTTAGCACGTTGACTAAGGAGGAGTTGTTGAGCAAATTTCGGATTATTCTAGATCCAGAGTAAGTACAGTTGCCATTATAGCACTTCCGATTGTAGTGTCTATTTTTAATACGTCTGTGCTGACCGTAACAATAGTCTAGCCTCGATTAATATTGTATCAGTAACCGTCTGCTAACGAAAATGTATTTTGAATAATGGTAAAAAAGGTTACAAATTCAGGTTACTTATTACCTATTGTCAAAATACCTATTTTTAAAATACCTAACAGTTATTTAACCTACAGTTTAAATGACCGAAGTTTGAAATACCTACGTTCAAAAAACCTATTGATCGAAATACCTACTGTTCAAAATCCCTAACGAATGAAATACCTAATGGACGATTCACCTAAGTTTGATATATACCTACGCCCAAAATACCTACAGTCAAAATACCTACAGTACATTATCGCGACAGGTTTGTGAATGGGTTTTTGAAATAGATAAGTAGTAGTAAAAAACATCAAATATCAAGAATGTCAGTTGAATAATAATTTTATGGGAAAATGTTCGGTTCTGGCGCTTCGCCGGCCGCTACCGCGGCACGCTCGCTTTGCTCGCTCGGCTCGCGCGCTGTAGGGTTGCAGTTCTACCTAACCACTCCTCCTCGCTTCGCTCGTCGTCGTACACCTACACCGACCTGCGAGCGAAGCGAGCGTGCCGCAACAGCGGCCGGCGAAGCGCCAGAAAGGGACTTTTTTTTAATAATTTAACTTGTATACATATAATAACAGTAAACACTTAGCTAGGCTTTAGTACTGTAGGTATTTCGACTGTAGGTATTACGACCGTAGGTTTAATGACATATAGGTATTTTAAAAATAGGTATTTCGTACATAGGTATTTTGTTAGTAGTTATTTCAAGTTTAGGTTAATCGTTCAATAGGTATTTCGTCCAATGGGTATTATGAAAATAGGTTAATAAATGATAGATATTTTAAAAAATAGGTATTTCGTACATAGGTATTTTGAAAATAGGTATATCAATTTTAGGTATTTTAATATGTAACCGGTAAAAAAATAAAATTTAATGCTCCGAACAGGATTTGAAACCGCGACAACCTGAGGGCCTACCGCGAACCGTATCTACCTCTCTGTCGCATAATCTCCTAATACATCCATCCATCTTATCTTCCATCTAATCGATGAAAAAAAATCATGTGGCTATGATGACATGCCTATTTCAATTATCAAGAATTGTATTGACTTATTTGCAATATTTTTCAACAACTGTTGTGATCAGTCTATTTTTCTAGATCAGCTAAAAGTGGCAAGAATTATTCCTGTATATAAAAAAAGGTTTAAAAAATGATCCAAAAAACTATCGTCCTATGGCTCTTCTGGGTCATAAACACTTGCAGAAACAAAATTCGTCTCTCCTGTGGTCAATAGTTAACGGCTTATGAGCATGTGAGTTATGATTTTCTTACATGGATTTATAGAACTGGAGCCGCCGTTTATGCGGGTTACTAGACCAATCCAAAATTAAGCTTTGTAGCCCTTAACTTTTGATATGTCCACAGGAAAGACGCGAACCTAAATATGTTTATGACCCTTCTACCGGTGATTTCGAAGATTTTTAAAAAGCTCATTAAAATTTAAATCGCGTATTCTAGGGCATTTTGGATTCCGCGCCAATTTGGATTCCAAAAAAAGTTGGGCACTATAAATGCAATCGATACTCTAATCGATGATATTGTAACGAATTTACATGCAAAAAAAGAGTTATCTAGGACTCTTTTTCGATTTGAGTTCGGCTTTTGATACCGTAGATCATGCGATACTCTTAAGAAAATTGAATTTTTATGGGATTAGAGGAAAAGCATACCATCTTATTCGCAGTTATCTCCAGAACAGATACCAATATGTAGAAATCAATAATACTGTATCTGGTACCGTAGGGTCTAGTGAGCCTATTCGATCTAAGAGAGTCAGGACGCAAGGATCTATTTTGGGTCCAATACTTTTTATAATTTTCATTAATCCTGACTGCTCTGTGGTCGTCTATGCTGACGATACGATTGCAATAATCTCTGGCAGCAATATGGATGAACTTAATAGATTCTTGGATAAAGCCTTATTGGCCTTTCACAAATGGTTCTCCAGCAACAGCCTTATCTTAAAAAGTAATAAGTCTCAAATGGTGCTCTTTAAACCAAATTTTAAGAAAAATGATAAAATTGCAGTTAGTTTCAATGCTGATTACATTGCGAGCCCAGTGGATCACGTCAAATTCCTCGGAATCCACATTGATTCGAACCTTAATTGGAAACGAGAGCTGGAAGCAATCGAAAATTCGGTCAACTCCGCTTGCTATGCTTTGAGAAGCCTTAGAGGCGAAATCAGCTTGTATCAACTTAAAGTAGTGTACTTCGCATTGGTAGAGTCTAAACTGCGGTATAGTATTAAGTTTTGGGGCAATAGTTTCAAATATGTATAATATAAATAGAGCCCGAAAAAGAGCGATTCGTACGATAGCACGCATTCCTCCATGGACTTCGTGTCGAGATCATTTTTTAAGGCTCGGCATTCTCACAGAGCCCTGTTTGTACGTTTTTATTCTTCTAACCGAATTTGTTATGTCGCAATCAAAGAATGTCACATATGTGTATAGTCACTTATCACTTAACAGGCTGATAAGTGATCAGCCTAATAAGTGATTAGTGAATGACAATGCTTTACAACCTTGAGTTTTGGATAGAAACTGTGTGCAACATTTTTGATACGTGTAGCTAGCCGCAATTCTTGCTCCTCATATGTGACATTATTTGATTGCGACTTAACAAATTCGTCTCGTTGTTTAATAAATTATACCCACTAAGCTAAAAGTAATTACGAATTTGTCCCTTTTTAAACGTAGGTTGAAGCGGTTCTTGTTAGCTCGGTGCTGTTATACTATTCAAAAATATTTACATAATTAGACTTAATTATTATTAGTATTTTATAATTGAGATTTACAAATTGTTTTCCTCGCTTTATTTATAAACAGACACAATGTATATTGTTAATAAATAAAGAATTGAATAGATATACGTCCCACTGCTGGGCACAGGGCAATGTAAAATGCAATAAATAAATATTAATTACTTTCATCCCAGGTTCAGACGCAAAGTAAAGCTCATCTCCAAGGCATGGCATGACAGACCAATGTCAGCAATGGACAGCGCCATCTACTGGATAGAATACGCGGTCAGAAATAAAAACTTCAACTTCCGATCACCAGCAGCTGACGTACCTCTCTACAAATACTTTAATCTAGATGTTTTAGCCATATTTATCTTGATATTATACACATTTTATTATGTAGTTAAGTCTCTGTTTTGTTTAGGAAAATCGCAATCGATTAAGAAGTCTAAAAAGGCGTAGGTTTGTGACAAGGATAAATAAATTAAAAATGCCCTAGCTATGCTAAATTTGTGATATCGATATCTGCATAATATTGGAGCAATATGGAGGACCCACAATCCACAATACACCGAGCTGAAACTTTAGACCTCTTTTATATGCAAAGCTGCTTTTGATGCTGACTGTACATGCATCTTTAGGCCGTTCGGCCAGTTCTCTATTTTCATCTTTTAAAGTAGTTATTATTGACCTACAGACGAATAAAACCGCCCATTAGTAAATCCTTTGTTTTATTTTCAGTTCCCATCTCAAAATTTTCAATAATGTACTCTAACAATATAGCTTTGTATTCATAAACGCTTACTAAATTTCATGAGAATCGGCTGACCTGTAGAGGAGAATTAACAAACGATTGAATAAAAAAATATTTCTGAAAATTTCCAAAAAAGTCTTAGTAGGTAGTTAGGTTCCTAATTCTCGTACAAAATTTCACTAGAATCGGTTGAGAAATGCGACCTATAGAGGAGAACAAACCGAAATCCGACCGCAGAAACTATACGAAATTATTGATAAAAATTTTGACTCGACAAAAAAAAATATTAATAATTTACTAACCACAAAATTTCACGATTAATGCGACCTGTAGAGGAGAACAATCAGAAATCCACCGGACATGCGAAAGCAAATAGGTAAATAAATAAAATAATAAAAAACTAGGTATGCTTGCAGATCCATGCTTGTAAGCAGGTACCTACATGTGTTTCTTATTCTAAGCTCTTTGTTAACTGAGATAATATTCTCCCAGCCACAGTTAGTTACATACGCAATAGACTCATACATCAAAACTATACTTTTATTGCTCAATTTGATACTTTGACACCACTAGATACGATTGTAATGGTACAGAATTCTCAGCATGCAAGTCCAAGTCATCACATGGCCTATTTAATTTACCGTTATACCGTACAATCGTTAGTAGCTCGCCGAAGCCGCGTTCATTTGACGGCCAGTCGGGTTTGAACCTTAAAAACTGTGCACGTGTTACGCGATCAGTGACTTATCTTATCATTCAAGAATCCTATTCAATATTAAAACATTTAGAGAAATAAACTTGAGTGACATCACCGTATTTATTACGTGTCGTCGTGTCAGCATTTTGTGTCCCATAGATGTATTGTTTAGGTTCTTAGAAGTTAGAATAAACCGGAGTTACACTGGGCTTCACCATGAAAATGAAGTCGATGAACTTGGCATTCACTTTGTCCATCGCACTAGCGCTAACGAATACCGCTAATGCTCTCAACATTCTAGGCATATTTCCGTACCACGGAACAAGCCATTTCCTAGTGTTCCGTGTATACCTTCTAGGACTAGTCAACAAGGGACACAATGTTACTGTCATATCGCACTTCCCGGAGAAGAACCCACCGACGAATTACCATAGCATCAGCTTGGCAGGAAGCCTCGATATTCTCAAAGATGATATGCCGATAGAAAAATCGTATAAAACCATATTTAACACTGGACTATTCTTAACATACACTGGTAAGGAGAACTGCGAAGTGATGCTGAAGAACAAAAAAGTGCGGGACTTGGTTCAATCTAAAACCAAATTCGATGTGATCGTTGTTGAACAGTTTAACAGCGATTGCGCATTGGGTTTAGCATACAAACTGAACGCTCCAGTCGTGGGCATGATGTCTCACATACTAATGCCCTGGCATTATCAGAGACTGGGCATTCCATACAATACAGCGTACGTGCCTTTCCATTTCTTAGAAGGAGGTACCAAGCCAACGCTATACCAAAGAATAGAAAGAGTAATATTTGACGTGTACTTCAGAGTTCTTTACTACTTCGTAACTCAAAGAAGTGATCAGAAGGCCCTTGCCCAGTACTTCGACGATATTCCGCCTCTAGAAGACTTGGCTAGGGAGATGAAGTTGCTTCTAGTGTACCACAACTTTGTGCTAACTGGATCCAGATTGTTCCCAGCTAACGTAATAGAAGTCGGTGGTTACCATGTTGCAAGATCAAAAGCTCTAGCTGGGGTAAGTGTATTAACCCTTTAACTACAATATATATCAGACAAAGCGACAATGTAAACGACAGCTGCGTGATATATTGACGAAGTTGAAAATTGCAAGTAACTATTTTGACATTCGGCGGTTAAAAGGTTAAAGTCGTAGTATGAGATTCATATAAGATTCACGCGCCATTACGATTTGATAAAAATACGATTACTAGTAACTCTCAGATAAATAAGTGCACATTTGGCAAACTAACGGGCTAGCATAAGACGACAGTTCTTAGATTTTAAATTAGCAAATCAGTTTTTTTTGTTGAAGCCACTAGCTAGTCGATCTGTTCGTAACCCGGCTCGAAACCAAGAAACTATAATAGACATCATTTTTATATTTAACAGTAGCTTCTTGGCGAAGGAAAACATCGTGAGGACACCGGTCTAATACCAACAAGTTCTAATTGTCCTTCTGTGTTGGAAGAGCAGGGGGCCGATTTTTGAGTGCCGAACGCTCGACTTTTCACTCGACATCTGTCAAAACTTCATAGTTTTTTGACAGATCTCGAGTGAAAAGTCGAGCGTTCGACACTCAAAAATTGGCCCCCAGATGGCAGTAATTTTAAACTAATGCATAGGCACTATGTTACGTAGACCAAATCTTAGGATTATGTGACAAAGTGGACCACAAGCTTTTTTGGTAAAGTATCACTTTATTCGCACTTTAGTCACCAAATTCGGGGAAACGCTAGTACGATGATAACTGATAAGACCCCTTTCTTAATCGAATTATATTCCCATGAGACCTGAGTTAGTAAGCATAATCTCGTCTGCCAACAAACCATATTCTGGTTTGGCAGAAGAAAATATAAATGAATTTGTAAGCAGTTTCTTGAATAAACTTTTATTTTACATTTATTTATTTTTCATTTAGGTATTACTCTTTCACAGGATTTGAGGACATTTGTAGAAGGAGCGAAACACGGTGTAGTTTACATAAGCTTCGGATCCGTGGTCAGTCCCTCCTCCTTACCTCCTGAAAAGGTACAGGCAATATTGGATGTAATGGCCGCGTTACCGCAGAGGTTTATCTGGAAATGGAACAACAAGACATTGCTGGTGGGTCAGGATAAACTTTACATCGGTAGCTGGTTGCCTCAGATTGACATTTTGGGTAAGTACACACAGTAACTACTTATACTTCTTGTTGAACTAGTAGCTGGATTTATCGCTAACTTTAAGCATTCGGCTTTAGAAATTATAGAGAGACATTACAAAAAAAAAGAATTATGTTCAGAAAAAGGAAGACAACCATTTCGTGGCTATTCTGTAATCTGGGGGCCGACTTTTGAGTGTCGAACGCTCGATTTTTCACTCGACATCTGTCAAAAGATCATTAGTTTTTTGACAGATCTCGAGTGAAAAGTCGAGCGTTCGACACTCAAACCCTGTATATTGTGATGTTTGGTGTTTGTAGCGTCTTTGTGCCACGAATAAATATTTTATCTTTTCTTTTCATCATTAATATCATTATATACGGGGTGATGGCCTGTATAACAGGAGCAAATATTTAAAAGGAGGCTTCCTTAGAGCATCTATTCAATTCAATTCAATTCGTTTATTTCAACACATATAAGCTTACAGTTATGGCACCAAATCGCTTACACGGTAATTTAAAACTAACAATAACAACACAAATTAGTATCAAATATATAAAAACAAATTCTAAAATAGCAAATACAGGTAACACAATATTTACAAATATAAAACATCAAAACCAAACATAACAAATTAGAAAATACAGTTGAATGCAGACAATGCGGCTTTCATGAAGCTGCTTAACCTATCGGCAAAAATATCAGCATCTGGGACCTGGGTTAGTACTGCATTTGTCAGCGAAATAGCCCGAGCGGTGGGCGCATTTGCGGCGTGTACTGTGCGAGTCTCGGGATCCGCCAGTAGGCGCCGGCACCGCCGCGCAGGTCGCGCGCCGCCCAAACACGCACCCACCAGGCCAAAACTCGGCGACGGAACCGCCAGCGCCACTCGGCCCAGAACACTGGGGTTGTCGATTGCGCCGTGCAGCAAGGAATAGTAATGCGCTATTAAGAGCAGCTTGCGTCTAAGCTCCAGGGAGTCGAGACCTACCATACCCAAGACAAAGCGAGATGGGTAGAGATATGGATAATATCCATACATCCTTTTATATACAAACCTGGCGAATTTGCGTTGAACCCTCTCGACCATTAGCGAATACTTTGTTTCGTGCGGGTCCCACACGATGGCTCCATATTCCAACCGGCTCCGTACATATGCAAAGTACAGTATTAAAGCCACTTTAGGGCTTGTAAATTGCGAAGCTACCCTCATTATAAAACCCAGAGTTTTGCAAGCATTTTTACACGTCTTAGCAATATGTTGACGAAAGTCGAGTTCTGTATCCACTATCAGTCCAAGATCACGTAAGCTATGTACCCTTTCGAGCTCATTACTGTTGACATGATATGTCGCAAGAATAGGACGTTTTGCTCTAGTGAATGTGATGACTTTACATTTTGATGTGTTGAAGTGAAGCCTATTGGCTTCACTCCATTCAACTACTGCATTGATGTCTTGCTGTAAACGCACACAGTCAGTGTCATCCCTAATATCTAGACATAGTTTCAAATCGTCTGCAAACAATAGGCATTTGGCAGTGCTGACAACCTTCGGCAAGTCATTGATCATGAGCAAAAATTGGGTGGGACCCAGCGTACTTCCCTGACTGACTCCTGATCGTGTAAAATAGGGCTGTGAATAATAACCTGCTAGGCGGACAAATTGACTGCGGTTACGCAGATAGCTAGCGAAGAAACTTATTAATTTGGGCGAAAACCCTACTGCTGCAAATTTTTGGAGTAAAATATCATTATCCACCACATCAAATGCTTTTTTGAAATCGAAATACGCCGCGTCAACCTGGCGTCTTCCGTCCATCGCTGTTGTGACATAGTCAGTGAAGTCAGTGAGGTTAGTAACTGTAGAGCGGCGTGTTCGGAATCCATGCTGGCCGTCATCGAGTTGGTGAGCAATTTGTTGGCTGATTTGGTTATCAATGATTGTCTCGAACAACTTGCCGAAAACTGACAACACTGCAATCGGTCTAAATTCAGTGATGTCTGATCCACATCCACTTTTTGGCACTGGAGTCACCCTAGATGTTTTCCAGCAGCTAGGATAGGTGGCCATTTTTAATGAGAGGTTGTATATGTGTAATAGCGGAAGCTCAAATAATGATATACAATCTTTAACCAAGAATGGAGGAATAGTGTCAGGGCCGGCAGAGGAGTGTGGTTTCAGTCTGCGCGCCGCTCGGCGCAACTCAGTGTACTCAACTCTATCCACCGTGACACGCGTCGCATCCCCCAAACTCATTTGTGTAGCTTCTACGGGATCCAGTCGCGGCTCCTCAGCCTGGAATACACTGCTAAAATATTTGGCGAATGCATCAGCTGCTTCCTGACCAGTCACCGTCTCGTCTTGATAAGTGTATTCATTGCGTTGACGCCGGTCGGTTCGTTTGTTTTTGACATGTTCCCAAAACTTTCTCGGTTCGTTAATGATGTCCCTTTCAATTTTCCTTTTATACTGGTGATATGACTGGTTTATCAAGAATTTAGCACGTTCCCTGTAGTATTTAAAAATCTCATAATTAAATTCAGAGCCGGTTTCTTTATACTTTTTATGGTGGCTGTATTTATTTTGGATAGTTTGTATTATATCTTTAGTGTACCAATTCGGATAATGATATTTACTACTTGAATGCACATGATTTTTGGTAGGGACATGATTTGATATGCATTGTTTTAATTTACTATAGAAAATGTCACAGGCTAATTCTACATTTTGCTCTTCTAATATTTCGCTCCAATTTATATTACCTATGGCATCGTAAAGCGCGCCAAGATCGGCCTTTCGGAAATCCCATTCCGATTGGAGCGGAGCGGAGTTCCGAGTCGGGCGCTGGTGCGCGGGTTCCTCGCCTCGCGGCAGCACAAGCGTAGCCAGCAGCGGAGGATGATACGCGTCCGCCGGCACCAGCGCGCCGACATCCTCGGACACGCCCACTCGCTCGGGCCCCAACCCACTTAATACCAGGTCCAAGATGCCTCCATATTCGTTACAAATACTATTGAGCTGAAAGAATTTAGTAAATTCGAGAAACAATTCAAACTGAATTTTTACATTTGCACTGCAAGAATTGAGATTAAAATCTCCAAATACAAACATATTCAAAGTGGCATATTTACAATAAACATTTTCTAAACAATTTAATACTTTTATATATTGAGCGTCACTAACTTTAGGTGGTAAGTATACAACACAACACACAAATTTAATTGTGTTTTTCCACTTGACTATGGTAATTAATAATTCCATGTCATCATCTAATTCGTCCACATCAGTAACAAGTTGCACATTGTAGCAGTCACGTACCGCGAGGAGTACCCCACCCCACCCCGCATCGCCACTACGGTCCTTACGGAGCACTATATACCCGGGAGGGAATAATTCGGCGTCATATACAGAGCTTGTTAAAAATGTCTCTGTCAAAGCAATAATGTCGGACGGACAAACCAGCAAGTTATTAAAAAAAGTATCAGATTTAGAACGAAGACCTCTCACATTCTGATAATACACTGTAACTACTTTATTGCGTTTCTTCTTGTTGTCCGGTTTTGACACGAAAGTTCTGCCGCCACGGTTTAATACAAATGTCTCTTGCCCAGTTCTCAGGGGCCATAACTTGCGCCGTGTACTTAGATGGGATACCCAGCTTGAAGGATGCATATTGACCTCGGGCTTTCAGCTCATCCACCATACAAACGTCGCTGCCACAAATTTGTATCAAATAGTCACGTACCTGGTTGACAGTTGTACCCTGGTGCACATAATATAAGTGCACATAGTTAACCCTTTCCGATGCCTCAAATGGGCAGGTAGTACCCGGGGCGGCCGTACCACGCAAGATCGATGTACTCTGTAGTTTCCTACAGTAACCCCTTATAGTTATCTACAGTAACCCCTTGTGTCCAAATATTATATTTATTATTTCAATTCGGAGAAACTTTGACCTAAAGTTAGGACCCTCAAGTAATGGATCCTGACACCGCGAGATCATAGCACATCCGTTAAAGCGGATTCAGAGGTAGCATCAAGATATGAATCGTCATAGTTTTAGCATTTTTGTTTTGAAAGGATATTTTATGGCTTTTTTTACGATTTAATTTTATCTATTGTTTTTTTTTAAAAAACGTTATTAATATTACTCCAAAAGAGTAATAAAATACAGGACAACTGCCTGCGCCAAAAAAAAATAAAGAAAAGTTTTTTTTTTTTTCAGTTGTAACCACGTGGAAATAATTACAGGCAAGGTAATAATCTACCGTTTAATTTTTTGCTCCTGTTACAGGCCACACCCTGTATAAGTATAATCACTATTAGGTAACGTAAACGTCTCAGTCTGTGTTTGGCACTTTTTTTTATATATACCACGTCGGTGGCAAACAATCGTTCGGCCCGCCTGATGGTACGCGGTCACCGCAGCCTATAGACGCTTGCAACGTCACATGCGCGTTGCCGACCCATTAAAAATGTCTCCTTTCTTGAAGAGCCCCATATTGTAGTCCCTCGGGAAAACCTCGGCAGAGCTAATTCCACAACCAGAGTGCGAGGGAGGAAATTATTCTGAAACCGTACCGTACGCGACACTACTAGGAATATTTTATATACGATTTGCTTCTAATCTAATAGTTGTTGGTTTTTTTAGGACACCCAAATACTTTGGCTTTCTTCTCCCATGCCGGGATGGGGGGCACAACAGAAGCGATACATTTCGGAGTCCCGATGGTGGCCATGCCAGTTTTGGGCGACCAGTCCGCTAACGGAGCATCCATAGAAGAAAGTGGCTTAGGGGTGCAGGTTCAGATAAGAGATTTGAACAAAGAAAACCTATTAGCCGCCTTCCGGAAAGTCTTGGATCCCAAGTAAGTTTCTAATTACCTACTCAACCAACATTCAACAAGTATATACCTATAATATGTCGGGCAAAAAAAACTGAAGGCCAAATTCAGGAACTTGACCAAATTCTGATAAACCCTGGATCTAGATCACTGCCTATTTTTCTGGTGGTTCAACAGATATCTACTTTTTGAACCCCCGATGCGCAACGCAAAAGAGATTTTTGTATCTTCTGTGTCTGTCTGTCGCATTCTAGCTCCCTAACGGATGGGCCGATTTGAGTGCGGTTGTTAGGGTTCCGATCCGAGGTTTTTGATACATAGTAAATATAAGTTCGGAAACTTTTCAATCTACATAACGTAACGGATGGACAACTACGGAATCCTACATTGCGCGTGGCCCAAACAAAATGACGTCACAGGTATCTACAGTTACGGTACTAGGGGGACCTGTGGCGGGCGGCATACATCTTGACATGTATTATCCTTGCAGTCATTACTCAAAGAGTACCTACATCTGAATGTATGTCAAATTCGACCAGCTAACAGGACTGGCTCCCCACGAGGGGCGGGAGATAGCGGCCATCATGCTTGGAGCTTATTTGTTTCTTTTCCTTCTTTCAGGTTTAGACAAAGAGTGAAGCAGATCTCAAATGCGTGGCACGATCGTCCAATGCGTCCGTTAGACGCAGCAATATACTGGACCGAGTACGCAGCACGACATAGCAACATCACTTTCAGAACAGCGGCTGCCGACGTACCCCTGTACCAACATTTCTACTTAGATATAATAGGCTTATTCTCAATCGTACTTATTATAGTGTTTAAATTTTTTGTACTTGTACTAGGATTGTGCAAAACAAAACCACAAGCGCAAAGTGTAAAAACTAATGAAAAAAAGTCGACAAAAAAGTCTAAGCGTGAATGACAAGAAATACCTAAGTACCTAGGTACCTACGCTTATTAGTGCTTAACATGACTTCACGTGATGATGACACCGGTACTAGAAACCAGTTGATATGATTGTATAATTAAATGTTAGTGTCTGAGTGAAGTCAAGCTTACTTTAATTGCATTATTCTAAATGCACTATACCACAAAATAAAAAATATACAGAAGGTCCGTTCCCGCCGTTCTTGAAAATACATACCTAAACTTGAGGGTTGCTTCTGTATTGATTCTGAATTTTAAAAAGGAGTAGGTATAATAAAAATTCTTCTCAAAAATATGATTTATCAATATATTAGAATTTGTTGTTAAAAAAATATACGTAATATTGAAAATTGACACCAAATTTCAAGTTCATAGTGTAAGGAGTGTAAATAAAACTCCACAATTCCATACAATACCTGTATTACAATAGCTCCAATAGCTGAAATAGTCGATCTTTAACAATAAGCATATTTATTCTAATAATATTAATTTACATCATTGCAACAACCATTTTACCGATCGATAATTATGCCAACTGCTTCCTTAACTTTTTAATTTACCCGTCAGATAGGAGGCCGTGGTAATAGATTAGTTACCCATATCGGCCACCACCGCGGCGCCACTGTCTACGTTATCGGTATCGCCACAATTAAAACTCTTCACAATTATATGATTAAAGGCTTCTGGCGATATCGATGGTTCAGTCCCTTAATTTGTTTGTATACTGGATTAATACCTAGAATTCTAACTAGCCCTATGCCCTATTTAACGCGACGCTAACATTCGGCCATCCGTCCACAATACACGTCCTCGCGTATTCGCCGGCGCTAATCTGAATGGGGCGTGTGAGTAGAGCATACAATACCGGACCATACTCAATACCGGGATTGAGTTTCGGTATTCAAATCTCAATCCCGGGATTTCGGTATTAATACCGATGTTTCGGTATTTTGGTGTTTTTCATTAAAAATCTTTGTTTTTTTGATAATTCGTTTAATAACCAACAATAATACTTCCAATTAAATTAAAATAGTTATTTGGCTGCATTGCTCACATAATAGAATTAATCACAGCAAAAATAAACCTAAAATATTTTAAGTAGCTACTAATTAAAGCAAAATAAAGTAGCGAATCGCTTAATTTACACTCACACGTCACCATAACTTCAAAAACATCCGCCGAACCATTGTACGACGTGCTAGTCTAACCTTTTTATATTATTTAAACTTTTCTACAGTCAAGATTTGAATAGCTATTGTCAAACGAAATAGAACAGAAAATTGTAATGACGGATGTCACTGGAAAAAATATGTCTTGATTAATACACTCGATTTGCAAGGAAAAATGTGATTTCATTCATTATAACGGAAACTCAATACTTAAAGGCCTAAGGAGAGTCAACAGATGCCGAACATGGTCCTTCGAACGGGATTCCAGCAAAAGAACCACCTAATCATACCATCCTATCATACCTAATTGTCGACTGAGATTAGTTTGTTCCTATATATTATAATAGTTTTTTTTACTTTGCTTTAGTTAATAGTTAACATTTACATGTTTGTTGAATAAATTAATGTAGTTAACACTATGTAAAATAATGAACCTCCAGGTCTATGTTCATTTTTGTATAGGTACTCTTTGTACTGTCAATTAGGATAGCTTTATGTGACTGTTTGTGTTCTAAATAAATAAAAAAAAAAAAAAACCATTAAGAAACTGGCAGAAATTCACCTGAAATCAAACTTATGGTCTCGCTGCTCGGGACAATTATCATCTTGCCAGACCAGCTAACGGAGCTGGTCTGCAAACGGATCCGCGAGTGGTTCCGTAGGGGCGCCCGGTAGCAGCAGCCATATCTTCTGTTTTGAACGGAAGAAGGGCAGGTGAACTGATGAAAACAGCGGACGCTATCAAGTGAAAATGTAGAAACAAAAGTGGACCTGTAAACATCGACAGTTTCGGAGCTCAGGGCAAATCAAGCAGCAGGTTCGACGAGCGAGTCGTAAGTCGTAACTGCAGCGGGTCACGGGTAGACCCGTAGGGTGCTCTGCGGCACGAGCTTTCATCAACTTCGAAAAGAAGGAAGGGCAGGTCCACGGGAGGTATTTGGTACGTACGGGTGGATAGCCCGACGCACTGCAGCCGCCTGATGCGAACTAGCACTACAAATAGCCTTAAAATGGCGAAATACAATATTAAACAAGTAATTTCACTCGATACTAACTGCGATTGTTCATTTTATCGAAAATAAACTACGTGTTTCAATTTTATTAATTTTAAAAGAACAAAAATTACTGAATTCCGGTATTTCGGTATTAGTCCTTGGAATACCGGTATTGAAATACCGAGAAAATCATGTCGGTATTACCGGGATTTCGGGATCCCGGGATCCCGGTTGCATGCCCTACGTGTGAGCATGATGGTGTCGCTGTTGCAGCTAGTGGAAGCCGCGCGGTTGCGTCGTATATCCGTGCTACCTCTCGCTGCCAGGAAAGCACTGCCAAATTCTCTTTTCAGCAACTGAATAAAATATAATACCATATATTATTCAAACAGCTAATAATATATAACATCTCTGTCTTGCTCGATTTGCCACTGTCGAGCCTTATGAACAATGAAACTTAAAACGCTCCTTCACATGTCTTACGTGTGGTAAAATAATCAGTAGGTATTATTTAAATTTAGGGAAAAAATACCAACATCATAACTTTAGTGGCTCCTGCCTGACCTGGCAGAAATTAATGTAACTAGCCAGATATATATGTTATCAGTTCTCACAATATTTGCAACTACAAATTACTGCAACTGTTTTACAACATTGTGTCAGTCTTGTTCAGTTAGAAATCTGATTAAATCTGCTTTATCAAGCTTTCACCTCAACTTACTTTTCACTAACTGCTATCTGCAGTATCTAAGTAACACAATAGTCTAGGTTCAAGTCAGCTAGACTAGCCCTGTTTTACTAGTCAAGCTCCCATTTCTACGTGGAACAGTAACTAATATCTACATAGCACAATAATCGAATCAGTCTTGGTCAGCCAGACTAAACCCGTCTGTCTAGTCAAGCCCCCATCTCTGCGTGCAACAGTAACTAACATCAACATAACACAATCGCATCAGTCTTGTTCAGCCAGACTAGCCCCGTCTGTCTAGTCAAGCCCCCATCTCTGCGTGCAACAGTAACTAACATCTACATAACACAATCATATCAGTCTTGTTCAGCCAGACTAGCCCCATCACTTTAGTCAAGCTCCCATCTCTGAATGCAACAGTAACTAATATCTACATAGCACAATAATCGAATCAGTCTTGTTCAGCCAGACTAGCCCAGTCTGTCTAGTCAAGCTCCCATCTCTGAGTGCAACAGTAAGTAACATCTACATAATACAATCGCATCAGTCTTGTTCAGCCAGACTAGCCCCATCTGTCTAGTCAAGCTCCCATCTCTGCTTGCAACAGTAAGTAACATCTACATAATACAATCGCATCAGTCTTGTTCAGCCAGACTAGCCCCAGCTGTCTAGTCAAGCTCCCATCTCTGCTTGCAACAGTAAGTAACGTCTACATATAAGTAACATCTACATAATACAATCGCATCAGTCTTGTTCAGCCAGACTAGCCCCATCTGTCTAGTCAAGCTCCCATCTCTGCTTGCAACAGTAAGTAACATCTACATATAAGTAACATCTACATAATACAATCGCATCAGTCTTGTTCGGCCAGACTAGCCCCATCTGTCTAGTCAAGCTCCCATCTCTGCTTGCAACAGTAAGTAACATCTACATATAAGTAACATCTACATAATACAATCGCATCAGTCTTGTTCAGCCAGACTAGCCCCATCTGTCTAGTCAAGCTCCCATCTCTGCTTGCAATAGTAAGTAACTGCTTATGACATATAACAACAATAGTGACTTTTATGAACCCCATCTTAGCAAAGTTTGTAAAGCTAATCTGGATAAGCCTTGTCAAACTAATATCTATACTCACTTTTTTTATCTCAGTAAAAAACTATGGATATTAATTTATTAACTCCGACTAGACTTGGCCTTCTGAAGTCGGAAAGTTCATCAAACCTATATCTGGCAACACCTTGCCAAGTTAATGTTTTAAACACTATCTATTTGGGTAACCTTTATAAACTTCCACTTTGATTACACAATGCTCAACTGAAGTCTGGGTTTAAACATATACATACATATTCAACACCATCTGGCGCCCACAAAACAATGATTAGTGTACGCTATTACAATAACGCGAGTGACGCTAGTGTGTACAACCACCTCGAGAAAAGTATCATACCTTA
Organism: Cenopis cana; assembly: GCA_951800055.1. Lineage (NCBI taxonomy): Eukaryota > Metazoa > Arthropoda > Insecta > Lepidoptera > Tortricidae > Cenopis > Cenopis cana. Next base: position 5,656,625 of record OX637486.1, on the reverse strand, counting down.
TACCCCATAAGCCTACTTTCTGTAGCTTATCAATAATATTCAACAAGCCTTACAATGTAGCTTTACTTTTGGGATTTCGCTAAAGCTGACTTCTACAAATCATACTGTTTTTCTTTTTTCCTACGACTGGAGCGATGCTTATAAACTTGAAACTGTAGACAGCGCCATTGTATAATTCTCGACAACTGTCATCATCATAATCAGCGGAAAGACGTCTACTGCTCTAAGACTACGTTGCTGAACGCTCTGGTTAGAACGGTCATGTAGCACAACTTTATAGTTCAATAAATAACAATAAGTAATAATAAATAATTCACATTGTTGCCAGCCTCCTGGCAAAGGCCTCGGCATGCTACTACCAAATAGTTACAACTGCGCAACTGTCGCCAATCGTGGAAAATATTAACTCGCTCTATTTCCTCATTATGACTATGTATGACACTAAATGTATATACTAAAGCCTACGATCAATCACTAAGAAATGTTATGAGACAATCTCATACAGATTGGATTAGTTTCAGAGTAAACTCCCGGTATGGTCAATAAAATTTCAAAATATTGACGTTTCTACAACATCAATTGACCACACATGTAGTTTGATTTGAGTACCTACTTCGCTCATAAAATGTTAAACTATGCGATGTTAAGCGATGTCTAGCTAGCTGCCTCGCCCGACGATTGCTCGGGCTAGCACTGGCCCGCTGATTCGAACACCGCTGGCACAACAGCCGCGCAAGTAGAGCATACAATACCGGACCATACTCAATACCGGGATTGAGTTTCGGTATTCAAATCTCAATCCCGGGATTTCGGTATTAATACCGATGTTTCGGTATTTTGGTGATTTTCATTAAAAATCTTTGTTTTTTTTTGATAATTCGTTTAATAACCAACAATAATACTTCCAATTAAATTAAAATAGTTATTTGGCTGCATAGCTCACATAATAGAATTAATCACAGCAAAAATAAACCTAAAATATTTTAAGTAGCTACTAATTAAAGCAAAATAAAGTAGGGAATCGCTTAATTTACACTCACACATCACCATAACTTCAAAAACATCCGCCGAACCATTGTACGACGTGCTTTAGTCTAACCTTTTTATATTATTTAAACTTTTCTACAGTCAAGATTTGAATTGCTATTGTCAAACGAAATAGAACAGAAAATTGTAATGACGGATGTTACTGGAAAAATATGTCTTGATTAATACACTCGATTTGCAAGGAAAAATGTGATTTCATTCATTATACTTAAAGGCCTAAGGAGAGTCAACAGAGGCCAAACATGGTCCTTCGAACGGGATTCCAGCAAAAGAAACCATTAAGACACTGGCAGAAATTCACCTGAAATCAAACTTATGGTCTCGCTGCTCGGGACAATTATCATCTTGCCAGACCAGCTAACGGAGCTGGTCTGCAAACAGATCCGCGAGCGGTTCCGTAGGGGCGCCCGGTAGCAGCAGCCATATCTTCTGCTTTGAACGGAAGAAGGGCAGGTGAACTGATGAAAACAGCGGACGCTATCAAGTGAAAATGTAGAAACAAAAGTGGACCTGTAAACATCGACAGTTTCGGAGCTCAGGGCAAATCAAGCAGCAGGTTCGACGAGCGAATCTTAACTGCAGCGGGTCACGGGTAGACCCGCAGGGTGCTCTGCGGCACGAGCTTTCATCAACTTCGAAAAGAAGGAAGGGCAGGTCCACGGGAGGTGTTTGGTACGTACGGGTGGATAGCCCGACGCACTGCAGCCGCCTGATGCGAACTAGCACTACAAATAGCCTTAAAATGGCGAAATACAATATTAAACAAGTAATTTCACTCGATATTAACTGCGATTGTTCATTTTATCGAATATAAACTACGTGTTTCAATTTTATGAATTTTAAAAGAACAAAAATTACTGAATTCCGGTATTTCGGTATTTCGGTATTAGTCCTTGGAATACCGGTATTGAAATACCGAGAAAATCAGGGTTCGGGATCCCGGGATCCCGGTTGCATGCCCTACGCGCAAGCGATGACTGGCCAGCTATCTGGTCCGGCGACGTGTAGTCGGCTCTTTGTTCGGGCTAGCACTGGCCCGCTGTCTGGTGGAGCACCGCTGGCTGAATGACCGCGCAAGCTATGACTGGCCAGCTATCTGGTCCGGCGACTTGCACGGGCTAGTACTACTGGCCCGCTGACTAGTCGAGCGCAGATGGCCCGAGTTGACCACTCGTGCAATTACCACTGTTTTAATGGCTTTTCCATCTCTTTCCATACTGCAATAAGATACATGAGCACAGAGTATTTGTACGCACAAAGTAGAATTAAATGCCAGTCTATAAGAAAGAATAATTAATTGTTCATAGTATTTCGATTTCCACCAACCTTCTCTTTGGTGATACTTAAATATTTTATAAGTCTAAATATTTGGGTTAGTGTTCTTATTTTACTGATCGTTTATGGCTATCCCAATAACACTTGACACCTACAAGCTAATGTTGATCTCTAGCTTATGCAGTTAAAACTGCAAAGAAAATATTTTTCTGCATACAGTACTTGCGCTAAAGGACCTGCTCAGCGAATCCAACAAGTTCACCTCAAAATAAGCCTGAAATACGACATTAATTGAACAAAATCAGTTTCCGTCAAAAGTTAATGTTTTGGTTCATATATTTTTAATGCCGACTGTACTTTGTTCACAGTCATTAACTATATTTACACAAAATTTTATACAGCCCATATACAACGAGTTTATATTGCATACCTATTTAGAAAGCGCTATGGAACGCACTACATTCTATTTTCACAACTAGACCAGCTTGATAATACCATAACAATTCAATTCTTAATATTTGAAAATGTACCTTATTGACCAATTTTTAAACTTATAGGTTATCATTTGTGATGTTCGTTTTAATAAAATCTAGTTCTCTAGATGCCGTAGGTATTCTTTTAACAATAAGTAGGTACCAATACGTCATTTCCCGCGATTATATATCATAGTAGCTTTTGTATTTCTTTGAGTTCAAAATTCCACTGCAGTTTACCATTTTAAAGAGAAAAAAAATATCTCACCCTTCTTACTCATCAAAGTACTCACTCTTTGTGGGACTGGATCGTTGCAGCTCAGTATTCTAAGAATACTAAGCTTTATCCCGTTCTTCTGAATTGTAAGGAGTGTAAATAAAACTCCACAATTCCATACAATACCTGTATTACAATAGCTCCAATAGCTGAAATAGTCGATCTTTAACAATAAGCATATTTATTCTAATAATATTAATTTACATCATTGCAACAACCATTTTACCGATCGATAATTATGCCAACTGCTTCCTTAACTTTTTAATTTACCCGTCAGATAGGAGGCCGTGGTAATAGATTAGTTACCCATATCGGCCACCACCGCGGCGCCACTGTCTACGTTATCGGTATCGCCACAATTAAAACTCTTCACAATTATATGATTAAAGGCTTCTGGCGATATCGATGGTTCAGTCCCTTAATTTGTTTGTATACTGGATTAATACCTAGAATTCTAACTAGCCCTATGCCCTATTTAACGCGACGCTAACAATAGGTCAATGAGAAGTCTAAAAATTCTTCGGAACAAATTTTGTGACAGACGACGGACGGACGGACGAACGTCTGGGCGACACCAATAGGGTTCCGTTTTGACCCTTCGGGTACGGAACCCTAATAAATTGATGCGTGACCCGCTGCGAGTTGTGACTTGTGACTGGCGGCGGTCGAGAGTGCCAACAAAGAATATAAGTACCTAATTAATTAGGTACCTACTACCTACTTAACTAAACCATAGTACTTAAATACTGGCGTTTTACCAGCGAACGATAAGATGAATGTGTAATGGTTGATCGTCGTTATCAAAGCGGCTAGTTTCAAAAAAATTCCTACCTACCTATGTATTGTAACTACCAAAATGAGAAAACCGTTTTATTTACCTTTCAATATCGTTTGAAAATTTGAAGAAAGTGTAGGCACAGTTTTTTGCAGAGATGTACAAAATGGTTTTAAAAAAGCATTTAAATACAAAATGCAAAATACTTTTCAGATTTACTATTTCAAATGCAAAATACCAAATAGTTTTGCGTTTTGTATTTCAAATGCTAAATGCAAAATAGGTATTTTCAAAATACTTTTTCAAAATAAAATACCTTTTGACCAAATCGAATGATATTTTTATTTATTTAAGATATTTATCATGAGAAATAGAATAGAGATACAATGCCGAGCCAAATGGCACCTTATGCATGACATTTTGGTCATATGTATCAGTACGCGTATCAATAAATTCTGTTATGTTATTAATAATAATAATACTCACTTAATAGTACATTACTTACCAAGGGCGATAAAACAAAGAATGTCTCAGATCGCAGGTTTTTTACGCCCGAGCCGAAGGTAAGGGCGATAAATATGCGATCTGAGGCTTTCTTTATTATCGCCCGTGGTAAGTACAATCGAATCGTCGGCGTCAGCGGCGTTGCGTTTTTATAGCCATAGATAATGTTCGTGTTCGTCATTTTCGTTTGACATTGACACTTAGTCAGACATAAGGCGCGCACTCTGACCACAGAAGAAAAAAAAGGACACGCATGGCTAGCAGGCGCCTCTATCGGTCAAATTCGGCAATACAAGCGTCATTCGTTCATTTCATTTTGTTTGACTGGTAATGTTGGCTAAACTTAATCACAAAGTATTTTGCATTTTGAAATTAATATTAAAAATGCAAAATACATCTCGAAAGGTATTTCAAATAAAATACAAAATGTTTTTTACTAAAAGGCATTTAAATGCAAAATACAAAATAGGTATTTTGCATTTTGTATTTGCATTTTAAATAGAAGTATTTCAAATAAATCGCATCTCTGGTTTTTTGTTGTATTTAAACAATAAAATACATTCCAACTGTAATAATATCGGTTAATCATTTTGACGTACGTGACACAAAGTACCTACGTAGCGGCGGCGACGTCAAGTGATCAACGCGCGCACAACTAGCACTCGCGACGCGACAGTGACAGTCGCGACTAAAGCGGGTATTATAGCTGTAACAGACGATCGAACCTGGTGCGCTCCGCACCGCGACCTTGGTCCGCTCCGTACCATATTCGATAGTGTGTACAGCGGTCCGCCGGACAAAATAATAATATTGTCCGGCGGACCGCTGTACACACTATCGAATATGGTACGGAGCGGACCAAGGTCGCGGTGCGGAGCGCACCAGGTTCGATCGTCTGTTACAGCTATAACTATCCTGAATTCGGGCGTCCTAACTAGGACGCAAGGGAGGGGATAGGAAGGAAGCTTCTGATTACACTACACTGAATTCACTCTCTGAATCAGTTCGTTTCCACTGCTCGACGGAGAGAGACGTCGTAGCGATGCCGCCGATATTGTCAAAAAACCAGAAAGTTGGCCTTGGCCTAGCATTGGCACTATTAGCAGTGGCAACCATGCCAATAAAGAAAAAAAAATCTATATAGCCCTCCTCACCTCATGTAATTGTTTTAGGGTTCCGTACCGGAGGGGTCAACCCTATTGCTGTCACTCACTCACGCGTCCGTCCGTCCGTCGTCTGTCACTCGGGTTTTACATCCAAATAGTTGGAGCTATAGTTTTCAAATTTTCACAGTATAAGCATCTAGTTGACCCAAAGTTTTGACAATTTGCAATACAAATTCTCCCATAAAGCTAAAGGGGGAGCGAAAAATTTGTTTATCCACTTTCCACCCCATCGAGTGGGGTATAGAACTCATTAAGTACATAAATACACAATTTATTGTTTTAAAATTATATAGGGAAAAAATCAATGAGAAGCTATCACTCAACTGTTTTTACAAAATCCTGTTCCTTAGAATTTTTTCATTTCCCATTGACTTATAATTTGGGTGATAATGTTTATTACTACCCATAATTTACCAACATATATATTAATAAATCAGATTATTTTTTTTATATTTCCTTATTTTTCCTATAAAAACCAACGTGCTTCGTTCATTGCACGCCACCTACACGTACGTACGCTGTCGCTGGCGCGAGCCGACTGATTTGGCTAAATATTATTACACTGTCCTAAACAGCTTCCTAGCTAGGATGCTTGGTCATTCAGTTCGTCCGGAGCCATCCTGACGTCCTAGGTAGGATACTTTTTAGGATCCTTGCTTCCTGAATGCGATTACACGTTTCTGAATCTGCTTCCTAGCTCATTCAGGATTCTGAATTCGGGATAGTGTAATAACCGCTTAAGCTCGTCCGAAATCAACCGAGAATGCCTGTAAATGTTATGTCTGTGTGCGTGCGGCGAAAATGGCACTTTGTACTGAGCGGACTCTCTGCTCCGGCGCGCGCCGCCGCTATTTACTTTGTGACTATACTTACTATTATCCTTACTTTTACATGTTATGAACAATCTTTTGCCAAACAGTTAGTGTGACTTCAATTTGTAATCAGATTGTGATATAAAAATGTGATGCTTTCGAAATAAATTTCAACCTACAACTTTCTGCCTAATTTAATCCTACTCTTCTAATACGAATAAAAGGATCCCCATGTGGTATCGGGATGGAATTAGTACCTATAGGTATAATAGTGTCGATTATGGAAATAGGGCTGAAGTGTGTTGTGGTGGGTGGGCTTGCAACCTATGGACCGATATGTTACTGCAACATGTTCTCATTTTCTCCATAGTGGTTAAAACTTGGGCTTATTTTTTATAACAAAACTAGCTTTTGCCTGTGAATTGCTCCGCGTAAAACTCGTTCATCGCGATATAATTTAATCTATTACTTATTCTGTGATTTAATTGCTATTCTACCTATTATTTCCGGCGCTTACCTAGTTATAGCACTTCCATACAAACTTCCACTCCCTTATGGGATGACTCTTATAGATATGGTCAACTAGCTATAAGTGGCTAAGCATCTTAGTCAGATTTTTTTATATTTAAGACGATGTGTTATTTCTGAGATGTAAGTATTAAGTTAGATGTATTATCCATTGGTGATCCTTAAATAAATAAATATATTTCCGGGATAAAATTTATTCTATGTCCTTTCCCGGGATGAACAAACTATCTCCGTACCAAATTTCATCTAAACTCATTAGTTACTTATTATGAAACTTCTAGAAAAATAATAAATTCTAATGACAAAAAAATTGTCAAACAGCATTGTGTCATTCAGGAAACCTGTGCAATATGTAGGTGACACATACCTAATTTTGTACCTATTTCAACTTCATAATTTATATTAACAAATCGCAGAATATGTTTTACCTACCCAATTCCCACTATGCCCGAAGGAAAGATGTCTGCAAGGCAAGATATTAATAAATAACATGACCAATAGGTACTATTCTACGCTAACAACATCAATTCAGAAAACTAATGTGCTAACTCCAAATTACCGACGAAATCCACGAAAAACACCAACAAACCACAAGAAAGTATAGTCCGGTTTACTCACAAAAATGGCTTGCTGCTGTCAAGGTTGTCAAAGTAAGTACGAAGAATGAATTATTAAATAGGCCTCGAAATTGAAGGTAAGTACCATAGCTGAGCTGAAGTCCTTCTTTATATGTAGCATAGCTGAGCAGAAGTCCTTCTTTATCTTCCATTGCAACATATTTCATAAAGACAAAGTCTAGTCAACAGCCAAAACATAGTTGCTACTACTACTACTGATGTGCCGTCGGAAACTTTCCAAAACTGCGAATTTTTCCACATTGGGTAAGTTTCTGAAATTTCTCACATTTTGTATGGGGTTTGAAACTTTCCAAAATGTAAAATGGAAATTTCTTATATTTCTAAGAAATTCTCAAGAAATTTTCGAGAACTTTTCCAACTTTTTGGAAACTTTCCGCAACTTGCACATCCTGTAGTTGCTACAACAGCCAAAAACTGCCAAGTGCTCTTGTAAGGAATTGCAAACTAGGTACCTACATTTCTATTAAACAAGAGTACAATGTAAGTCCCTACAAGGCGTACGTCTCCCCGCTCTCGTCGTCTGAAAACAATGGCTTTATAATGAAAAATCAGACTTTAGAATCTTTGAAAATTAAGTGACTTATCTTAGGCTGGTTTTCCACTAGAGCTATGCTACGCGGCTATGCTGCGAGGATGCGCTACGAGCAATATATGCGACCGTTTCCACTAAAGCTACGCTATGTATTAGCTGTGCGAGGTAGATGCGCTATGAAGATGCGCAGCCGCGAGGAAGATGCGTAGCTCGAGCTATGAGATATATCGACAGCGGGCGCGGAGAGCGGCAGCGCGGTGAGGGGGGAAGCGCTCACGCATCTGTAGCGCGCATGCGTAGAGCGTATCCGTAGCACGCATCCGCAGCTCGCATCTTTCCATATAAAAAAACATAGCTTAGCTGAACCCTTTTCCACCAGAACTATGCTATGTGAATAAAGGAATGTGATTGGTGGATTTCAAACGCATCCATAGCAACGTAGCATAGCATAGCTCTAGTGGAAAACCAGCCTTACGGTAATATTTGCAGCAAAGTCTGCATCGAGCTGTTTGGGCCGATGCAGCCTGCCGAAACACAGATGTTTGGAAAAGGAAGAGGTGAAGCCAGGGCCCGTGCCGAAACATATGGGATGGATGTACTGCTCCAAAGACTCGCCGGACTTCCAGGTTGTTTTAAGATATATTTCTTCAATAAAACACTTGTTTATAGTAATTGTGTTTTAATCATTAGGTCTCCGATTTACGTGACATTGCGACATGAACATTGGCTTGCTTGCCACAGATTAGCTCGAAAGTACATGCAGCGCCCGCTAGGGGCGTATTGCCAACACGTTCTCTTTTCTTATAACAAAGTTTCTTATATTACTATTTAAAATGCTACCACATATTTAATCGCTATAGTAGATATTTAACTTATCTCTATTCTTCACAATAATAATCACTTAAGTAACGAGGTTTTCTTATTTCCCTTCTAGGTCTTAACAAATTTGTGTTTAATGGTGTACTTGGACTATGATATGTTTCATCAATATCACTCTCAATTACACTAGGGGAGATGTGAGCAAATGTTTGATTCGGGCTTGAGTTATCCATTAAATTTAATGTTACATTATGAGGGGTTCCTTCTTTATCATCATAAATAGAAGGTAATGGCTCTTTATTTTGAGATTGCAAATTTGTTGTATCTAAAGATGGTGCTGGTACCGGATTTGAAGAAGAAACATTTTGTGGTGGTATATCACCCTTATTATGAGACGCATAAGGCCGAATGTGTACTAAGTCTCTTCTATAAAGTGAATCATTTACCTTGACCACGTAAGACCTGTCAGACAACACATCTTGTATGGAGCCAGGTGTCCAGTGTTTGTTTACCGAAGGCTGCAACTGCACCACCACTGGTTGTCCAATCTGCAATGTTGTACCTTTTCTGGCTGTTTTATCATATTGAAATTTAACCTTTTCTCTATTATTCATTATATCTTCACTAACATTTTGTACTATAGCAGGTTTAAGAAGTTCCGGTAATAATGGTAAAGTCCCACGAGTACGTCTTGAATATAACCGTTGCACAGGGCTAGTGTTTAATTTGTTAGGTGTGTTACGATGACACAGTAAACTTAACCATATATCTTCTCCCGCTTCAATTGATTTTAATAACAATTTCTTAGCAATCTTTACCGTGGCTTCCGCTTTTCCGTTTCCTTGGGGATGATTAGGTGATGATGTGACATGTTTAAATTTCCAGTCGACAGCAAATTTGGCAAAATCCTGACAGACAAAATTAGTACCATTATCTGTATAAACTGTTTCTGGAATTCCATGACGAGCAAAGTTTCTTTTACATGTCTCTATTACTGACTTAGCAGACAAATCTTTTAGCTTGTCTAACTCAAAGTAATCTGAGTAGTGGTCTACGGTAACAAGGTATTTATTTTGTTTGCCATTTTCTACCATAAAAAACACATCCATAGATACCAGATGAAATGGATACTCTGGGATTGCATGGCTTTGCATTGTTAGCTTTTGCTGTGCTGGTAAATATTTGACACATATAGGACAAGAGATTATCATATCTTTAATGTCTGCAGACATTGAAGGCCAAAATACTGCATCTCTGGCTAATTTCAGAGTGTTTTCTATTCCAGAGTGAGCCCTATGTAATTTAGTAAGTATCAGTGGCCGCATTTTCTCAGGAATTATTATAGCTTGCCGTTTCAAAACTAGATTATCATATACTGTCAATTCGTCTTTGAAACTGTGGTAATATTTTAGTGCATCTGGTATGTCTCTTGTTTTATTGGGCCAACCATTCAAAACATACTGGATCAAAGTTGAATAATTTTCATCTATGATTGAGAATTTTTTTATTTCTTCAATACAGGAATCGGCTATAGGTAACTCTTTTATGGGATCTATGTTCTCTATTATAGCAAAAATTTTCTTCTCTTTTGATCCTTCAATGTCTTCACATTCTGTGTAAAATCTAGACAAGGCATCTGCCAGAACATTATCTTTACCTGACACAAATTGTACCTCCAGCTGATATCTCTGTAGTAACAAGAGCATTGACTGCAGTCGTTTAGGTGCATGTAGTAATGGCTTTTTAAATATATTTAACAAGGGTTTGTGATCAGTCTTGATTATTGTTTTCTTGTTTCCCACTATGAGCTGGTCAAAACGAGTGCATGCAAATAAAATCGCCAATAGCTCTTTTTCAATTTGGGCATATCTACATTCTGCTGGTGTAAGGGTCCTGGATGCATATGCCACAGGCCGTCCGTCTTGAAACACTGCTGCTCCCAGGGCTGCACAGCTGGAATCACATTCAATGGTTAATGGTACATTCTTATCAAAATATTTTAGTGTACTTGTTTCAGCAATTAAAGATTTTAATTTACAGAATTCTTCATTTTCTCGCTCTGTCCACACCCAATCAGAGTTATCATGACATAATTGTCTGAGGTTTGTAGAGTTAGCGCTAAGGTTTGGAATGAATCTACTCAGATATGTGACTATTCCTAAGAATCTCTGCAAGTTTTTTTTATTCTCTGGTTTAGGTATATTTGAAATGGCTTCTACTTTAGAAGGATCTGGTTGAAGCCCGCCATTGGTAAAAATATGACCATAATATTTAACAGAAGTCTGCAATAACTTCATTTTATCTTTATTTAGTTTGCAGTTGTGTTTTATTAGTCTTAGTAACAGATTTTCTAGCTTTATGTTATGGTCATTGATGGCCTCCTCAATAGAATCCCCTACACCATAGACTAAGATGTCGTCAACCAATAACTCAACTCCAGACAGGCCCTGTATAATTTCAGCCATCTTCATTTGAAAATAGTCCGGTGAAGATGAGATCCCAAAAGGTAGGACTTTCCAGCGGTACTTGCCAAACGGAGTCCAAAATGTTGTCAACTTACTACTTTCAGCTGATAGTTTGAGATGCCAAAAGCCCTTTTTAACATCAAAGGTTGAGAAGATCTTAGCTTTTCCTAATTCTGGTAGAATTTCATCAACAGTGGTGTACTGGTAATTAGGTCTCTTAATGGCTTTATTGAGTGGAATAGGATCCAAACAAATTCTGAAATTTTCATTCTTTTTGACAATAAGTATGTTACTTACCCATTCAGTGTGGTGCTCCTCTTTTTCGATGATTCCCAGCTCTTCTAATCTTTTTAATTCATCTTTTAAGGGATCCCGGAGTGCAACTGGAATTCTGCGAGGTTTTTGTACCACAGGAGGTACCTTATCGTCAATTTCTAGATCAATTTCACCTGAAAATCTTCCTAGCCCATCAAATACTGAACTATATTTTTCTAGTATATGTTTAGTATCATTAGACTCATACTTAACCGTTTTACAGAAGTGCACCAAACCCATAGATGTACATGCCCTACAAGAAAGTAAAGGAATGTGCGCAACATCGACAACTTGGAATGTGATTTTATATTTTTTAGTGGGTTTGTTTGGGATTACAACTTTGAATGTAATGTCGACCTCACCATGTATGTTAATGCTGTGCCCACCAAAACTGTATAATTTTTTATTTGAGGGTCTCATATAATTTTGTATGAACCCCGCATCAAACATCTGCTGAACATTTTTAAGCCCTATTATACAATCATCCGCCGCCGTGTCCAACAGACAATTAATATCATTCCACTGCTTATCTTTAAAATATTGTAAGTTACACTCTGCCAGGTTTTTGTTTTTATTGTCTATTAATTTCCGTATCATGGGCTCACTATTTTCTTCATATATTTCTTCAATTTTCTTCTTTTTGCACACACTTGCAGTATGATTTTTTCCTCCGCAGTTAGTGCATTTTTTACCCCATGCAGGACAAACTCCTTTCTGGAATACATGGAACTTGCCGCAGAACTTGCATTTTTTCTTCTCCATTTTTGCTTCAACTTTTTGAATAGACAGACCTTCTTGTGCATTTTTCTGACACTCACTCATAGTCTTTATCTGTAATTCCATCGCCTCCGCAGCCTTGCACATGTTCACGGCTTGACTTAAAGTCAAGTTCTCTTTTTTTAACATTTCTTTTTTTAGGTTGGGGTCGAATATGCCCATTACAAGTCTGTCACGCAACATTTCATCTTTTTCCTTGTAATCACATTCCTCTATTAAAGTTGAAATAGCGCTGAAGTAAGATTCAAAGCCCTCTCCTTGGCTTTGGGTTTTCGAGTTAAACATGAATCTATTGTAGATTACGTTCTTTACTGGCACTAGTTTAGATTTAATTTCAGAGAGCAACTGATCACAAGAGGTAGGATTTTCTAAAAAATTATTGTATTTTTTTAATGCGTCCGTACCAATTGCAGTTAATAAGATGCTTAGTTTTCGTGGCTCTTGCTCTGTTTGCCAGACATCAATTTGCGCCGCTCGCGTATAATTTTCCCAACCAGCTTTAAAGATGCGATACGCTTCTTCCGGGTCGATGTTAATGTTTAAAGGAGCTGGCCACGGAACATTTATTACCGGCGAAGATGGCGACGCACATGATGCCATTGAGGTAATTTGTTGTTGCATCAGCCTTATCATTTCGCTTTGTTGCCGCACGAGCTCTGCTAATTGTTGCTCCATTGTCTTCTTTTTCACGCTGCCACCATGTTTTAAGATATATTTCTTCAATAAAACACTTGTTTATAGTAATTGTGTTTTAATCATTAGGTCTCCGATTTACGTGACATTGCGACATGAACATTGGCTTGCTTGCCACAGATTAGCTCGAAAGTACATGCAGCGCCCGCTAGGGGCGTATTGCCAACACAGGTAAACGCCACTGTATCAACCAACAAGGTCTATATTGTAGGAAAATGCCTTTTAGCAAGGCTGTGGTCTGTCTCTTCAAACTTTGCAGGATTAAGTGTTCTGCTCATTTATTTTCCAGCTTAAATGTGGCTGGCGTCCCGGCCACATCTCCTGCCCAGTTCTCCGCAGAATCGAAGCTCACAACGGCTCGAAGGAGATCTGCGGTATCTGCCCTTCAAAGTGCTCATCGCGTCCGTCCTGCTCCCGCCCTTGTTCCCGAACATGCTTCTATCGCTCTTGCTCAAAAGTGTGCTCCAGGCCTTGTGTGAAACCATGCTTTGCCCCATCAGCTTGCCCCGGGACACCCTGTCCGCCTGGTACTCCTCTGATCCGAATCATAAGACACGCTGGCAAATACCAGATATGTACAAAGCCATCTAATTTGAATACCTCGCCCTGCGGACCGTATCCTCTCAAATATGTGCTCGATACCGACGCGGGAGGTGGTTCGACTACAAAATTCAGCATAGAGGCGAAATTCAACGACTACCAGTACGATTATACGAGCTCGCAGACCTCTTTTATATTGGATTTCACCCCGCCGGTGTCAGGGTGTTCCAAACCTTGTCCTAAGAGGAGTGTATTATGTATGAACGCCCAATGTGACAACATCTGGCCGCCTGCTCAGAACGCGTCTCAATCTGAAATCGATGCGGATGAAGCCGGCATCAAAAGCCCACCGCCAGAGTCAAAAGGCAAAAAATAGCCAAATTGAAATATATGCTCTAACTAAAGAATGATCAATAAAGTTATCTAATATACATCGAGCATTCCGTTGTTTTGTGTCTCAATAAAAATCTCAATAGGGCCATGAAATATTGCATACAAAGTCAGCATCAAATGACTGCACTTGCAACATGCAGCTTTAACTTTTAACCCTTTTAACACCAAGAAAGGATGCCTCAAGTTGTTACAAAGATCTCGCAAGTTGTTACGCACAAGTGGTGGTATTTTCCCCCGTTTTTTCATGGTCGTACTGATTTGTCCTATTAGAGTGAGTCACGAGAGAGATGTAGCGGTTGTCAACTATTTAAACCACCTGTATATTCAATTTAATGACTAAGATGTTAAAGCCCGCGACAGACTGGCGAGTAAGTACAAGTACGTGAACTTAAGTGGGTGAATAGAAGAGTTGATTGACGAAAATTCACGAAATTTGCTCGGAATCGACATCGAGACGGACGTACGAGCTATAACGTATGATTTTATAGCTCGTACTTGGCTCGTACATCCGTGAATTTCCGTCTATCACCCACTTAAGTTCGCGTACTTACTTTACTCGCAAGTCTGTCACGGGCTTTACTTTAGAGTTCATAACAAGCGATTGCACGCGTAATGGTCGATGTTATACTTTACCATGGACGTGCACGTCCACGATAAACTCCATGGTTTCATTCATAATTAGTCTAAACTCAGTCTATATATAGTCGATGGTCTATTTGTGAATGAAACCATAGAGAATATCGTGGACGTGAACGTCCACGGTAAAGTATAAAAGCGACCATTGACTAAGTGTCGTGTCGGTAGTTATACGAGATCGCACCACGTCTAAATGGGCCTTTAGGTAAACTCCACATACTTGATTTAGTTTAAGCAGTTTTAGTGTATATATAATAATTCCGAATCGGCACGGTCTAAATAATTGACAACCGCTACATAGGCACATAGTAGGGACAGACAGAAATAGGTATCCCTTCATGAGATGGTAATACACCGTGCTCCCTCTATCGTATAGCTGCGTCCCGTAGATTGGCCGACGTTGGGCCAACATGTAGAGCGGGCATAATATTAGCCAAGATGTTTTGGCTGTGTAAAGGTTATCAATAATAATAACATATTAATAAGCAATTACATGTTAATAATAATATTTGTGAAATGGAGGCAATTGTCTAATCCATTAACAATTTTATTAGCCTTCACTGAAGACAATAAACTCTAACAAAATAATACATTAAATAAACATGTACAACACACTACTATGAGGTCTATCCAGCATATTAGCTTGGGTTCCCAGATTTTTGAGCCAATGCCAGCATATTCTCGTTTGCAATCATTTGGAATTCATGGAATCTCTGCGAGACCCTCTGGTTCATCCGTAGGTATTTTTCCATGCAGTTTGCAGTGCACTTATCCTGTAAAATAAACCAATGATAAATAAAAATAATAGCATATTTTTAGTTTTTTGTGCTTTGGATGAAGGCTGGTTTTCCACTAGAGCTATGCTGCGTCTGCTGCGAGGATGCGCTAGGAGCTATGCGACCGTTTCCATTAAACCTACGCTATGTAGCTGTGCGAGGTAGATGCGCTATGAAGATGCGCAGCCGCGAGGTAGCTGTGCGAGGAAGATGCGCAGCTCGAGCTATGCGATGTATCGACAGCGGGCGCGGAGAGCGGCAGCGCGGTGAGGGGGGAAGCGCTCACGCATCTGTAGCGCGCATGCGTAGCGCGCATCCGTAGCACGCATCTACAGCACGCATCCATAGCACGCATCCGCAGCTCGCATATATCTTTCCATATATAAACATAGCATAGCTGAACCCTTTTCCACCAGAGCTATGCTATGTGAATAAAGGAATGTGATTGGTGGATTTCAAATGCATCCATAGCAACATAGCATAGCATAGCTCTAGTCTAGTGGAAAACCAGCCAAAGGAGGGAAATGCCATAATCGCCATCACCAATCGGGTTGGCTATCACAGTGACGGAGGTATCATTTTGTGGACAATCTTACCCAAATCAACGTACTCAAAGAAAAAAACTGCTGAAGTCACGTGAAATAAGTTGAAAAGGTTTAGAAGCCAGTGTTATAATTACAGTAGAATCCGCTTATAACGACTCCGCATATTACATTTGATTGCTTTTATAATAATAATAATATAATATAAGCCTTTATTTCACGACTGAGTATTTACATTTTCAAACTTCATAAAAAACATCCACATTGTCGTCTTGCCTGCAGGCATAGGCCTCCTCTAAAGATTTCCACTCTCTTCTATCCATAGTCTTCCTTCTCCAAACATTTCCTGCTACTATTTTAAGGTCATCCTCCCACCTTCGAACCTGTCTACCTCTTTTTCGCTTTCCCTCTCTTGGATACCATTCCGACACTTGTTTTGTCCACTTATCTTTCTGGTCTCTAAATATGTGTCCTGCCCATCTCCACTTGAGCCCTTTTACTGTTTTTGTTATGTCGTTTACCTTAGTTCTTTGCCTAATATCCTTTAATCTAATTTTATCTAGCTTTTTTATATTTAGGATGCTCCGTTCCATGTTGTGTTGGCAAGTTTCCAAGTCTTTAGTATCTTTTTTAGTAAGTGACCATGTTTGGCAGCCATATACCATACAGGGAAGTATACATGTATTATAAATTTTCCTTTTTTCCTTTAATCTAAATCCTGGATTTTTCATAATTTCTTTCATTGACCAGTATTTTTTCCATGAGATTGATATTCTTCGTTTTATTTCTTTACGGGTTTGTTGTTGAGGTGAAATAATTTGACCTAAATATATATATTCATCTACATATTCAATACTATTGTTATTTATTGTAATTTCTTGCTTTACATGATTTGTCATTACTTTGGTTTTTTGTATATTCATAGAGAGTCCTAGCTTTTCACTTTCAATGGTTAATTGTTGTAGCATCTCTTGGAGTTTGAATGGGTCGTCACTAATAATAATGAGATCATCTGCGAAGCGTAAGTGGTTCAATAGTCTTCCATTTATATTTATTCCTTGATTTTCCCAGTTTGATTGCTTTTAACGACTGTTAAATCACCGACGTTAGGATTCATACCAAACATTTTCAAAGAAACTCAGTCTGGTTTGTACGACGTTCTGTTAGTGCCACGTAATATCGCCAGTCCCTTGACCGTCGCTGTATCCGGATTCTACTGTACATAAATATTTTAACTAACCTCTGAAGACTTGAGGGTTCTTGAAGTAAAGTCATGTATGCAGTCATTGAAGCAGAGTTCAGACAGTTTGTTGTATTGCACCAAGAAATCCTTAAACTGTAATCAAAGACAAGAACTTGAAGAAATTTGTGGTAATAACAGTGTTGGTAGAACATATTCTCTTCTTTATTCGAAAATAATATTATGTCACCACTAGGAATTGAATAACTAGATCCTATCGCTATTCAGCAAAATGAAATCTACTTCATATTAATGATAATGATTTGAGAACACATTGAATGGATATAACTTTAGGAAATTGATTATAGTGACTGCAGTTGTTCAGGTGTTGCCTGCCCATGAAAAATCATCTGGATCAAAGCAAGATATTGTGCATAATTTACGAAAACTATTACATTACCGTTTTGATCTGATCGGCTTCACTAATTTCTGCTGCCATGCTGAAAGATCCAAGGTAGGAACTTTAGAAAAAAAAACAGGATATTATTCAATCGTCTGCCGCTGTTGATATATGATAACGCCAATTAATTATTTCATTGAAGAAATATTCGAACAGCACAATCGGATTTCTCTTGAAAATTTTAGGTTATAGTGTTTTTTTAATGGAATAAGTCCATAATGTAATTGATGAATTTGAAACTGACAGACAGGCGAGTTGCCAACTCGAAATTTCGTTTAGCACGAACAAAATACGAAATTCTGCTAAAATATGCTAACATTTCTGAAAATGTGCTAAAAATATATGCAAAAAAAAACATCAATATTGTAACAGTTTTTCGATACCACGGACTTTCCTGCCAGAAGAGTGCTGGCCGCTTCTCCAGTCATGCTGCCCTCAATGACATCATCCGTCGGTCTCTTGCGTCGGCTAATGTGCCGGCCGTTTTAGAGCCGTCAGGCATATTAAGAAACGACGACAAGAGACCCGACGGGATGTCATTAATCCCGTGGAGTATGGGTCGGGTCCTGGTGTGGGATGCGACGTGTGTAGACACACTAGCCCCGTCGCATCTCCACCGAACCTCCTTTAGGGCAGCAGCCGCAGCGGAGGCGGCCGAGCATATGAAGGTTGGAAAATATTCTGGTCTCGGCACCGAATATAATTTCATCCCTTTCGGTGTCGAGACCCTAGGTCCGTGGGGCCCAGGAGCTTTAAGCCTCTTCAAAGAGATCTCGAAGAGGCTTAAAGACTCCACCGGTGACCGAAGAGCTGGCAGCTATCTCGCACAAAGAATTAGTTTAGCTATTCAGCGAGGGAATGCTGCCAGCGTCTTCGGTACAATGCCGCAGGGGCCATTTTTAGATTTAGTTTAGTTATAATTTTTTATTTTATAGTTAATAGATGTATGTAAGTATTAGTATGTAGGTATTTGTTATTGTATTTTTGTTTCTTTATTGTTAGATTTCAAATTTTTTTTTTTTTAGGTATATTGATATTATATAATTATGTTTTTCGATTAGGTCACGTGTCCGTCTTACGAATTTTCAATTTTTCGAATCTGTCGGTCACGTGACCTGTCGCGAGTTTAACATTTTTTCCCCATCACAAAAAGTGCACAGCGCCGCTAAAGAAGTTTTCACTTCAAAAACGGTTATTTGAATAATAGTAACATATATTATGTGCTTCGTCAGTGTAAGCAATAGATTGAGAAGAAGCTGATCAAATATTTTGGAATTGGGCTCTTTAGAATTGTTTTATTACAAGTACAAATAATTACAGCCTATATAATTATTGCACATAAAAGGTTTTATCATTTGTATGCTTTGCAGAAACTTATTTTGCCTAATGTTTTTTTTAATTAATCTCTTTATACGATTTATCTACCACCTGTTATTTAAAAAAAATCCGTTTCATAATACACACTAAAAATCGAATTTTGATTCGATTTCCAGCGCGGGAATGCCGCCAGTGTTTTTAGGATGTTTGAGCCAGGTACATACCAAGTGAAACCTTAGTATTAAGTACTTATCTAAGTTGTTGTATTGTTTTTGTTCTCTATATTTCCAAATTTGGCTATAATATGTTTTCATAGATTCATGACCTGAGAAAAATCTGCTAAAAAATATGCTAAATGTAAAATTTAACTGCTAAATAAGTCGAAGATTATGCGAAATTTAGAAGAAAATATGCTAAGTTGGCAACACTGAGCGAGGGCGACGGGCGACGCGGGGTAGGCGAGGCACAGGCAAAGGCAAGTCCACGGCAAGTCATTTTGTTTGATATTGACACTTTATTTTTTTATGATGTAATTTTCGAGTTTGTCAGAGGGGCTAAAATGATCGCGTATACCAGAACGTAGTGGTTATATTGGCGTCAGTTACACGGTCAATATTATCACGCGATACAGTATTGGCCTCTCTCTCACTTACATGAAAGTGAGAGAGAGGCCAATGTTGTATCGCGTGATAATATTGACCGTGTAACTGACGCCATTCTCTTTGGCGTATACCGTCACGTTTTATGTCCGAAATGTATGAAAACGTCACATAAAACATCACGGTAAACGGGATCATCCTAGCCCCTTAGAGGGGCTAAGACGTAGAAAGAGGATCCTAAAGCTGCCTACACAAAGCCCTGCCTGCAGGGCCCTGCTTGCAGTGCCACTGCCAAATCGTATTGTGTGTAGGCATGCAGGGCCGATTAAACAGATAAAAAAATCGGCCCTGCATGCCTACACACAATACGATTTGGCAGTGGCACTGCAAGCAGGGCCCTGCAGGCAGGGCTTTGTGTAGGCAGCTTAATCCTAACTTCAAGGGCTAAGATGATCGCGTACGCGTATACCGTCACGTTTTATGGCCGAAAAGTATGAAAATTGAAAACGTCACATAAAACATCACGGTATACGCGATCATCTTAGTCTTAGCCCCTCAGAGGGGTTAAGATGATCGCGTACCGTCAATAAGTAAGTAAGTGCGAGCGAGAGGGACGAATGGTATATGTCCGACATATAATACGCGATCAGCTTAGCCGCTCTGGATATAGGTACTATAATGACATGTCAATGAATATTATACAATGTATGTAATTTAAATGTTTAAAATAAGTTTAAAATAAGTAAAAGTGCCAATACAAGTGAATTGACATAAAATCCTAGTTCAAAACGGTGCAATAACGATCAATACATATTATCTGCGAAAGTTATTCAAAATTACGAGTGTTGCGATCAAAAACATTTGTCCATGTTACATAGCGGGCGAAAAAGTGTTTTATTATGAAATTAACACGGACCAAATGTAAACTAAGTAAAAAAAAACAATTAAAAGTGAAGCAAAAGTGTGTAACTACAAGTGTTATTAAGATACAATTACAAGAAGGATTTATAAGTAAGTAGCATTGCGGTTGGAAGAAAATTTTTGAATTCAAATTCAAACTCAAAGTGTAAACAAAGCGTTCGTCCAATCAGAGCCAAGGAAGCATTGCCACAGAGCGCATACAATTTGCTCATAGAGATTTAGCGCGTTGTACTGACACTTAGCGCGTTGAGCTTACAGCGCCATCTAGTTTCTAGCTAAGTACAACTTTGCAACATGATGTAATTACTAGAGTACTTCCGTCTTGAAATAAGTCTCTCTCCATTTAGAACCGCAAAAAAAAAGAAAATGCCACCAAAGATCATACCGCCAAAAACCATGTCTACAAGTATTCCCGTGAAAATATCGTCAACTGCATGCCATCAATGCAAAAAGTCTAATTATTTAAATACTATGGTGTCGTGTTCAACATGCAAAAAGAGATTCCATTTTGACTGTGCAGGTTACTCAGAAAAATTGCATAATCTAAGAAGTCATGGTTCCAAAAACCAATGGAAATGTAAATTGTGTCATTGTGCACTCAAACAAAAAATGTCGTCTTTAGATGACAATGCAAACACGACTATGAGAAATAATCAAAGTCCACCTCCTAACATCACTTCCTCAAAGGATGAGAGAATACCTAGTATGTACAGCACAACCCATCAGAACACGGACCAGGATCAAACATTGGATTCCCACGTACTTTCCGAGAATGAATCGACAGATGAGTCATTTTTTTCACCAAACAAATTACCAAACAGTGACACAGATGACTCAATGAAATACACGAATAACCGCATTAAAATGCAAGATAAGATATCTCATCTTACAACACTATTGACGAGTACACACATTCAACTAGAACAGTCCATCTTAGAAAAAAACGAATTGAAGCAAGAAAACACCAGACTCTCGACAGAAATAATTGCCTTGAAGTCTTTATGCAACTCACCAAACCCAGCAAATAAACCCAGCAAATGTAATAATAGAAAACACAAAAGAAGACATTCCCTGACTGACCTTAACCAGTTGGCAGCTCCTTCGCTTTCTGTTTCATGCAATGACACTGTCATAAATGCAAAATTATTACATCTACAAAAAGAAATAGAAAAATTAGAACAACAGCTGGATGAAACGAAGAAAGTAAATGTTGAATTGCTCCACCGTATTGATGAACTCACACAAAAGCTACGTGCTCCTGAAGCCACAAACACAGCCGACACAGGCAGTAGCATCATCACAAGAAAAACTACAAAGAAAATCTGTATCATCAGTTCTAATAACGAAAATAATATGCGAAGATCCGTTCTAGAAAACTTTACTTCGGAACAAGTCTGCCACTATATCATTACTGGTGGGACCATTGCGGAATTAGTCAAAGGAATTGATAAAAAATTGGAAAGATTCACCTTTGATGACTATTGCATACTGATTTTAGGTGATTCCGATTTCGAATTAACGCAGAACTACACAGATATTATCGAAGACTTGAATAAGAAACTACAAACCGTTCAGCACACAAATGTTATTCTATGCCTGCCAGTTTTCAAATTAAGTAGATTTGCGAACATATTCAACAAACGTGTAGAGACTTTTAACAATCTATTATATTTGGATAATCTTGTGCATCAGTATGCCTATATACTTGACAGCAATACATATTTAGACTACTCATATAGAATGTATTCAAGGATGTCATTAAAAATAAATAGGAGTGGAATTAGGGCTATTATGACAGGCTTAAATGTGCTTATAACTGAAATCGACCTCTGCATGTTCAGCCAACAGAATGTTAGTCAATGTTTTGATGAAGAAAAGATAGCTACATCATTTAACAGCACAATAGACGCGAGTAATAAAACTTCAAACGACAGTACACAATGCGACTTAGTACAAAGAAATAGTGATTTTTTTCGTTCCTAAAGACCAACATACATCTCTCGTAGTTCTTCATCAAAATATTGCTAGCATATTACAGAAACGAGAAATACTAGAAATAACCCTGTCCCAGCTTCGAGATGAAGGAAAAGACCCCGATGTTATTTGTTTGTCAGAAACATTCATAAAAAAAGGATGTGAGTCTAACATTAAAATTAAAGGTTACAATTTGGCTTCCTCTTTTTCAAGGGAGAAAAACAGAGGAGGTGTTTGTATACTCACGAAATTAGGTCTAGAATGTAAAGAACTATCATTTATAAATAACTATGCACGTCCAAATGTTTTCGAATGTTGTGCAGTAGAGATTGCATTCAACAAACTAATAATAGTTACCATATACCGCACACCCAACTCAGATGCAAAAATATTCTTAAAAGAACTAGACACAATCCTAAGTAGTCTGATGAAAAGAAAAGATAGGAAAATAGTTTTAGCTGGAGACTTCAATATTAATACAATAGCACAAAATAGAGTCACGGCTTATCTAAATGACTTGGTACAATATCATAACTTAATGATTCATATTACTAAACCTACTCGTCTAAACTCATGTATAGACCTCATCATTAGTAACGTCAGTGACGCAAAAGGTGAACTACTTCCATTAGGTCTATCAGATCATGAGACGGCTCAAATGCTAAGTATTCCCCTAGAAAAAAAATATATAAGACCGTTAATAACATACATAACAAGGAGGGATTATAGTCAGAGTAATATACAAAAATATCAAGAATGCCTTAAATCGCTAACTTTTTCAGACACAATGACTGCTCAAGATCTGAATAAGGCATTCAATTCATTTTATGACTTAGTCTGCTTGTTTTATGAACTTTGTTTTCCATTCATAAAGTGTAAAATTACAACCGATTGCAAAACACAAAAATGGATTACAAAAGGTCTTAAAATAAGTTGTAGGAATAAACGAAATTTACGTTTCAAACATTATAAATACAAAACATTAGAAAGTAGATTCAAATACAAATTATATTCCAGAATACTTACAAATTGTATTAATAGTTCACAAAAACTACACAACCACAATTACATACAGAACTCCTGTAATAAAAGCAAAGCATGTTGGAACATTATTAAAAACTCTCCAAATAACCTTACAGATAAACAATTTATTACAGAATTAAATAAAGACGGAACTATCATTGATGACCCCACTAAAATAGCACATGAATTTAACGAATATTTTATCCACCGTACTAATATGAGCTCTGACATAAAAAACACAAACACAAATAGTATAAATAATACCATATTCTTGACTCCACTAAGCTGCAATGAAGTGAGTAATATAATACGATCGCTCAAACACACAAATTCAACAGGATATGATGGCATATCAACTAAGATAATTAAATTATGCATAAATGAACTAGTGCCAGTTATAACACATTTAATAAATTTGTCGTTTGAACAGGGTTGCTTTCCGGATGCTTTAAAATTTTCTGTAGTTACACCATTATTTAAAAAAGGTGATAAGGCTCAAATGTGTAATTATAGACCAATAACCCTTATACCTGTTATCTCCAAGATTTTTGAGAAGGCCATTCATAAAAAGATAATGTCATTTTTAGAAAAATTTAAAATTCTCAAAACAGAACAACACGGCTTCCAGAAAAATAAATGTACTACACTTGCCAGTTTCAATTTAATTAACGCAGTCATTAAAAGTGTAGACAGTAAGAAACCAACAGTGGTAGTTTTCTTTGATATGACAATGGCGTTCGATTTTGTGTCACATGAGCTATTACTTCAAAAACTCCATAATCTTGGGATACGTGGGCTGGCATTAAAATGGCTTAAATCTTATCTCACCAACAGACAGCAATGTGTTGAGATCAAGAGTTCAAAAAATTCAACAATAACTCACCATAAATCCTCATATACGACAAACAGCATAGGGGTACCACAAGGTAGTGTACTGGGTCCACTACTTTTCTTGATGTACATCAACGATTTGCCAGACATCACTACCCATAAATGTACACTCTTTGCTGATGACATATCAATTCTAGTATCATGTAACAACGACGGGCAATATAATACTGATATAAATCACACAATTCAATTAACAATCGAATGGCTCAAGTCTAATAATTTATCAGTTAATTTGAATAAAACACAATACATACAATTTTGTAATACACGGAATAGTGGTATGGATTTAGATGTACATTATAATAATACCCAAATTAAGGAAACTGACGCTGCCAACTTTTTAGGTATGACTATAGATAAGAACTGTAATTGGAAAAACCAAGTAGAAAAAGTGTGCAATAAACTTATGAAATTTGTATATGTTTTAAGGCGACTTCGTAACATCTCCGCTTGGAATACGATTTTGATAGCGTATCACGGATATGTTTCGTCGATATTGAGATATGGACTCCTTATATGGGGAAATTCCTCTGACATCCAAAGAGCATTTATAGCACAAAAAAAATGTTTAAGGGCAATGTGTGGCATATCCCCACGGGAATCGTGCAAACCTTTATTTATAAAGCATGGTATATTGACACTACCTTGTGTTTATATTTTTGAGGCTGCTGTATTTGTTAAAAAACACCCAACACTATTTAAGACTGCTAAAGACGTATACCACAGAAATACTAGATTTCCCAATAAACTTGTACTCGATTTCATACCAAATAGTGCCCTCTTCATGAAAAACAGTTATTACATGTGTATGAAAATATATAATGCCACTCCAGAATGTATAAAACCTTTACCTCTCAAACAGTTTAAAACACAGCTTCATCAATGGCTCAAAGGGAGAGTGTTTTATAAATTAGAAGAATTATTTGAAACTTAATATACTATGTAACTTCTATCATATCCAATCACATTTGCATGCTAATGTCTAGCAAAATATGTAATAGTACAGGAATATGTAACAACCAACACCATATTGTACCATATTTTACAGCAAATAAAGATTTTTTCATTTTTCATTTTTTCATTTTCAAAACAAAAATATTATTCCCGAAATTTAAAGCGTTTATTATTATAACAAAGATTTCACTATTATTAAGTATTTATAGTAAAATTATAAACTGAACAGGCTGTATAGTTTCATGTCTTTGAAGTACGAAGTGAAAACCGGGAAAAAAACTATTACTTCTTGGTGTTGCCAGCACCAAATAAAATAATCTTATCTACAAAATACTTTAACTATCCCATGGGGCCTAGCAAAGCATGCAAGATAGGAAATAATATAATGGCGCTACCACAAGGCTACCACACTTCGCCGTATTTCGTATTTGTGCAAATATTTGTGTTGCGTCTCATTCTTTAATATCGCAAAAGAAAGGGAGGCGAATACGCATACGCAACGCGACACGCATAGCGAAGTGTGGCGGCGGCCTAACGGTTGTTTTTTCGTGGTTTTTTCATAAAATTATGTTAATTGCTTTTTTTTAATCACGACGTTTTAGGGGTTTTATAACTTTATAGCACCACCATATCTCAATACCTACTCTGTGGAATTATTTCAATTGACGTTTAAGTGTTGACTTGACTTGACACTTGACAGTCTTGACACTTTGACAGTAGCTGAGACAAGCAAGCGTCTGTTTTTTAGATTTTAATTGTAAATATTTAGCATAATGAACGAAAACGACGATGAACTCACTACATTTTGTGATTCAGCGGTAAATCCTCTTTCGAATGATGTATAATTCGTGATTGTCTGTGTCAAAAAAAAATCAACTATTTGTTGTTTGCAGGCTTCTTTGGTGGAAGGCTGTAGATTGCCAGTTCGTATGCAGGGAGGCAATGATTGGCCTCTTGCTGAGATTATTAGTATAAAAGAGATTCGTGGGCAACGGGGCTATTACGTACACTATGTTGATTGTAAGTTGTTTCCTTTATCAGTTTACGTCCGCTTTAGCTTAGTTGGTAGTGACCCTGCCTACGAAGCTGGAGGTCCCGGGTTCGAATCCCGGCCGGGGCATTTATTTGTGTGATGAGCACGAATATTTGTTCTTGGGTCTTGGATGTCTTCTATGTATTTAAGTATTTATTTATCTATATAAGTATGTATATCGTCGCTTAGTACCCATAGTACAAGCTTTGCTTAGTTTGGGACTAGGTTGATTTGTGTAAGATTGTCCACAAATATTTATTTATTTATTTATATGGAGTATAATTTGTTATTTTCTGTATAACGACCTTTTAAACCATACATAAACTTAAAGTGGAACGGGTATAAGAAGGAGTACTTAGCGAATTACTTGTATTTTATTTTGTTTTTCACTAGACTACCAGAATCATGATGAACAATGTCTTGAGACAATCAAACCTAAATATCTGCTTGTAAACCAGTTTACTAGGTAGCTGAAATTTAGTGTTTGTTTAATTTAATTGATGTATGGTTGACTAAATATAATCTACATTGATTCTCCATACAACTTGTTTGAGGAATCGGTGCAAAATATAGTTAGTCAACTGTAAACATGTGATCTTGTGGTATTCTTTTTTAACATTTACTGACCATGGTATTTCACATTAAGCCGTCGTCTCCCAGCGAAAAAAATAAACAATAGCATTCTTTTGTAATGATCCCCGGGGATCCCAGGGACTGGGGGACGGGCTAAATAGTAGCTTAATGTTACGAAGAGAACATTGATATTGCTGAACATTTAAAATAATGTGTATTATCTATTGAAATATAATTATTGGTTCACTCACATCTTTAAGGGTCAATGTATCAACATGTTTTGGACCAATGCAACCAATATTTCTATTTAAAATGTGAATAATCCTCATGTGTATAATTAAACACCATGCAATGAAAACTTTACTGGCAAGAAATAAGGAAAACCTGTTTGTGTCTAGGTAAATTGACAGGTAGGTAAGTTGACAGAAATATTTCTGCTCAGTAAAAATAGAGAAAAAAGTTAGTATAAAACATTATTAGATCTTGTCGAACTTTATCAAAGGCCTTTGCGAAGTAACCTTATTTATTATAGCCTTATCGACAGGTGCTAAGTTGTTTGTGTCAGTGTTGTACTAGGGTAAATCGCCAGTAACTGGCCACTTAAGAAAATGTCATTCAGTTACTAGCCATGGAATTTGTGCAGTGATAACCGCCTTCAACAAAATAAAATACATGAACTCAGCTCTAAACCCAGTTCAATTTTATTTTTTTAATTGCAGAAATACCAACAATTAGTTGCTTGGTGTATATTTTTGCGAAGTGGCCAGTTATTGGGGGGTGGCCAGTTACTGGCGATTTACCCTATGTCTTTTTTCCTGATCTTTTATGCATCTGTTTGTCAGTCGGCAAAGGCCTCCTCCAGCCTTCTCCATTTGTGCTGGTCGCGTGCAACTCTGCTCCATGTTGGCAACTTGGCGGATGTCGTCATCCCATCTTTTCAGGGGCCTTCCTCTACTTCTCTTGCCTTCCCTCGGATACCATTGGGTTACACGCTTATTCCGTTTATCATCTCCCCTGATTGTGTGGCCAGACCACTTCCACTATTATCATTTTATTTTGGTTGTAATGTCCTCTGTTTTTGTTTTTGACTTAATAGTGGAGTTTTCACTTATTAAATCAGTTAAAATAGTAGACTTATCTAAACTAAAATATTCATAATTATTCATATTTTCGTATAGGTAATGAATAATAATACTTAGAATTACAAAGAAAACATAGAGGACTTAAAAAACATTAATTTAATAGTCATGCTCATCATACTAGTAAATGCTCATAATAGTCATAATGGATTAAAAACTTGTCAGTCATAATTGCATGTAATTACAAGCTTTTATTTAACTTGCAATGTATGTAAATATGCTTGTTCGGGTGGAATTCTGTAACTCAATTTTGAACCACTTGCGGGGATCCAATTGAGCTGAAATTTGGCATACTTATGTATGTTTGGTGACAATGCAACATTATGGTACTAGCTGATTTGATGATGGAGACCCAAGGGGGCCACAGCAACTCCTAAACTACACAAGATGAACCCATCGTATTTGAGATCTGAGTAGGTAGTTGATGACTATGAAAAAAAAAAGTACTGTCAACAATAAAAGCTTGTACCAAAAATGACATTTTTGGCAGAAACTTTTTGTTGTATTGTATTTAACAATAAGTGACATTTATACAATTTCAGTCAACAAGCGTCTTGACGAATGGGTGGCAGAATCTTGGCTGGACACCCGAAAGGTGCAGTTCCCGCGGAGAGATGGAGCTCCAACTACTGGCACCACGGGCACCACCACACCGAAGAAGACCCACATTGGTTCAGGAGGTGGAATTATGCCTCATGTTATTAGTATGTGTTTCGCTGTTTTTAGTTTAAAATGCACTGGTACACGGTTCTTTGCACACGCATATCGTAATTGACACATGCTTGTAACTCGGAATGTTTTAAGAATGCTATTATGAATCTGAAATGATATACCTGAGGTATACATATGATATATATGTATACCTCAGTGGCGGCGCGTCAAAAATATTCTTAGGGAAGACGAAAAAAAATTGACTAAGGCAAATTTATTATTATTATTATTATTAAAGCTTATTTATTCAGTGTTTTATGTAATTTTACATTGCAAATGTGTTGTTAGTTTGTTAGTGATTACTTATTTATGTATAATGTATATATATAGGTATTAGTTAGTTAGGTATTTTTATTTTTATTACACTGATCCCGTTAGGGTAAAAGCCTCCTCGATTCCCTTCCACTTCTCTCTATCTTTAGCTTTTTCCATCCAGTTCTTTCCCGCTATTTCGGTGACATCATCAGCCCACCTTTTATAAGGTCTTCCCCTTGTCCTTTTCCCTTCTGGTCCCTTCCATTTTGTTTTTTCCAACAAAATGGAAGGGACCAGGCAAATTAATTAGTCTTAGTAAAATAACTTGATTGGGTGACAATTAGGTAAGCCGGTGGGAATCGAGTTGTATGGACGCTCCGCCACTGGTATACCTTCATGCAATTAAGTTTGATATAACAATGATCTTGTGTTAAAAACAAAATTACAAGCAATAGTTATGCAGAAAGTAGCCTGCATATTCTGTCTTAAAAAAAGTCTGGGTCAGTTTCTGCGAAATTGTATTCAATATATTTTGTTAATTATGTAGTAATTTTGTAATCTGCTGACAAATTTGATTTTAATTTGACATTGACTATACTTTTGGCGCTTTGATTTTTGTAGAACTTGAATAAAACATCGTTTTGGAGATTCTTTCCACCTACTCTCGCAATCGAGGTTACAATAAATAGCATTCATAGGATATTTCCAAAACAAACTCGTAATATTAGAATGATCTGACTGAAATTACTACTTAGAGATTTGACTAGGATCAAAGAGTAGTGGTGCCAAGGTCTGCAGCATGGCATAGTATAGAGCTATTATTTACCTTTTTAATTATTGCATGCCGCTAATTTGCAATAGAAAGTTTCCTTTTATTTACTTACAGCCAAATTATTGTCAAAATTGTATTAAATTGTCACACATAATAAATATATTTTGGTTTCTGTCTGGGTCAGATAAACTTTAAACAATAGCTTGTTCTGCCCTACACTTTCTTGCCTGGCAAAAATTGTGTATGATTTGGAAAATTGAGTGTTTTCGCAAATCATGTTTTGGCTGTAAATATGATATTTTGTTGGCAGATGATAGAGTCTGCAATGACATACCGAAATCTAGTAGCGAAAACAATAGAGAAGCTAGTGTGACGCCATTACAGCACAAAATTCCTGAAAGAACACATTATGTCGAAGCCCTCAATGGCTCCGTTCACAAAAATGCACCTGGTATGTCTTTTATTTTATATATCACTTTTATTATCAATAGTGTGCTCTGTTAAACTCTGCAAACTGGTAGATTATAGTACTGCTTCTATTATATAATATCTTGGTAGTGGTTTTGTGGATTGAACAACTTTTTCTTACAACTGGCCCGAGTTCGAATAGGTATTCGAATCTCGGGGCAGTAGGTACTTAATTTCGAAATGATAAATTGATAATGATCGCACAAAATGTAAGATGTTTATCACTGATATTCATTCACTAAGAATATAAAAAACCGGCCAAGTGCGAGTCGGACTCGCGCACGAAGGGTTCCGTACCATTACATATAAAAACGGCAAAAAAATCATGTTCGTTGTATGGGAGCCCCCTTAATTATTTATTTTATTTTGTTTTTTAGTATTTGTTGTTATAGCAGCAACAGAAATACATCATCTGTGAAAATTTCAGCTGTCTATCACGGTTTTTGTGATACAGCCTGGTGACAGACGGACAGACGGACGGACAGCGGAGCCTTAGTAATAGGGTCCCGTTTTACCCTGTGTACGGAACCCTAAAAAGCGAGAGAGTATGCAAAACATAGTGAAGAAATCGCGTGTTAACCAAATTTATGAAAAGAATATTTCGAATTGAAAAAAAAAACAATATAAATATCAAGATAATTATCATTGCTAACTAAATATCCTTTCAGAATTTGCTTCTGGCCAGTAGTAATCATGATATTATAATAGTTTTGTCATATTATAATAGTTCGTTACGGTTGCCTCTTGGTTAAAAGAACAAAATAACTGCAAAAGAAAAAGTTGACCAACCCATGTCTGTAGTATTAGGTAGTATAACAATTTCCAAATAAAGTGAAAAATTGAAAAATCCTACTTTCCGCCATATTTTTAAACTAACAGTTTTTTCCTTTTGACACCATCGCCAGGAGCTATTTAAGGAAAGAGTGAATAGGCATTTTCTGGGTGAGCTCGCTTCACCGCTGGCCTCATCTTTGCCCCCTGGCTAGATGCTGGCCAAGAGCAATCCCATTATTAATTAAGAGGAGAGGTAGGGCAAGCTCTCTCCATACAAACTTTGTGCAGGATTTACTTCGTTTGTGCTTGCATTAAAGTTATGATTTTTGGTCAGTATGCTTATTTTTCTGATAGCTATTTCGTGATGTAATTTTTTTTTCTTATTATAATTTTTTTATTTTGAATTTTTTTGAAATATTTGGAAATTTTCACATCACGATCTTCGCATATCTAATATTTACAACCAAAAAAAATATTATATTTGTTAGTGCCAAAACCGACGAATAAAACGTGCACAAAGTTTGTATGGGGCCTTGCCCTACCCTGCGCCTTAAAAAGAAAAAATCCGTCGCGGCGATCTCGCTCCGTGATCGCCTTCATACATAATTCGCTCGCAACTCGCAAGTGTGATGAGGCCCTAAATATTAGTTCGATGGATTT
Source organism: Cenopis cana (assembly GCA_951800055.1). Classification (NCBI taxonomy): domain Eukaryota; kingdom Metazoa; phylum Arthropoda; class Insecta; order Lepidoptera; family Tortricidae; genus Cenopis; species Cenopis cana. The sequence goes on along the minus strand of OX637486.1, from coordinate 5,624,938 downwards.
CATCTTTTACATTGTCTCAGTGGCCGGAATGCCCATGGCGGAGCCCCGGGCGCTGGTGTCCCGCCCCGCGAGCCCCACGCTGCTCGCGGAGCCTCCGCTGGTTAACGGGGGAGCTGTGCTGGCCGCCGCACTCCACAAGAAGATGAATAGGAAGAGGAAGGCCAATTCTATCGATAATGAGGTAAACATTGCAGTGGGTGAGGAGGGGAAGGCCAACTCTATCGACAATGAGGTAAACATTGCAGTCGGTGAGGAAAGCCAACTATCGACAATGAGGTAAACATTGCAGTCGGTGAGGAAGGCCAACTATCGACAATGAGGTAAACATTGCAGTCGGTGAGGAAGGCTAACTCTATTGACAATGAGGTAAACATTGCAGTCGGTGAGGAAGGCCAACTCTATCGACAATGAGGTAAACATTGCAGTGGGTGAGGAAGGCCAACTCTATCAACAATGAGGTAAACACTGCAGTGGGTGAGGAGGGGAAGGCCAACTCTATCGACAATGAGGTAAACATTGCAGTCGGTGAGGAAGGCGAACTAGCGACAATGAGGTAAACACTGCAGTGGGTGAGGAGGGAAGGCCAACTCTATCGACAATGAGGTAAACATTGCAGTCGGTGAGGAAGGCCAACTATCGACAATGAGGTACACTGCAATCGGTGAGGAGAGAAGGCCAACTCTATCGACAATGAGGTAAACATTGCAGTGGGTGAGGTGATATAGAGCCCCGAGGTGATGAAGTGCTCCCACTGTTCAACCTGGTAGCAGAGAGTATACTCCGAAATTCGAAATCCGAAGCTCCTTGTGAGTTCTACCGTACTTATGTTAGAGCCCCGCGGTGATGAGGTCCGCAGAGGTCCACAATGTAGTGGTATTGGTATACCCATAATAAAACACGCGAGGAAAGCTATACTGAGAATGAAGATATGCATCAACAATTTTTGTGTATTTATTGTAGCCTTATTACTGCTAGAAGATCATCGCTGGTCAACGGGCAAACTCCGTGACGGCCGTTTTAATTCAAATTGTACCTTCCAACTTTTTTCTTTGATTTGAGATTTGTTTATTTTTTCTTGCTCAGAACAAGGGTGATTTAAGTTTATTATTTTTAGAAGGACCAAGATGGTGACAAAATTCAAACAGCCCGTTCAATGGTAAGCGATCACCTTAGTTTATACCTATTGACACTCGCAGGTCTACAGGTGTCACATGAAATTATTAAATATAGTTATTTAGCACAGGGGTCGGCAACCTTTTAGGTAACAAAATTGTCGCGGGCCGAACAAGTTTAAATTTATGATTCTATCAGACAAAAGGTACACGTACGAACTTTTTTGTTGAACTATTTAGGTGTTAAACTAATTTAGTTTTTTAGTATCTAGTATAAAGAGAGCTAAGCTCTAAATGGCTCAACAACAACATTTTGTTTGACGAAATTGATTAAAAAGACAAATGTACCATTACTTTTTTGGAATAAATAAAAAAAAAAACAATTAAAGTCAGTGACCGTACCACATTGTCGGTTGTGAACAAGAATGCACGCGGGCCGCTAGTAAAAGGCTCGCTATCCGCCTGTTGCCGCCCTATGCTTTAGCATTTTAGTCAATAGAGGCTGGCCGATTTTATTTAAAAAATCGGTAGTCGTGGATCTGCAAAGAACCGAGACTACACAGGAGTTAATATTTTTCTCTGCAATGGACTGTCCGTTAAATTCTAACTGTATAGGAACCTGACATTTCTCTCTTTAACAATGTTGTTATGTTTGGCATTCGAACCGAGCTGTTGTCGGTGTGGTTCGAACTATGGGTCAAGACAACCCGCCCTCAACTCTATAATGCCTATTTGTGGTCAAGCTCAAATCTACACCACGCAATGCAAGCACGTAAGACATAACGCTATCAATTCGATCGTCAGTTTTTGCGGACACTATAATAATGTGAAGCTGTTAAAACGTGCATTGAAGTTTCTTCTTTTCTTTGCAGTTGCATTCTAGTTGTTTGGGAATCAAACAATTCTCTATGGGACAACATCTTCCATATTTAACTATGCAATATGTAATGTGATCAATACCACAATGCCCTGTATTATGGTCGCGCGATAACGTGATAAACGACTAGATAAAGTATCTGTCACTTTCTATCGAGTGGTATCAGAAAGTGACAGATGCTTCTCTTGTCGTTTATCACGATATCGTGCGACCATCATAGACCCCCCTGGTCAATCTGATAATAATTTCAGTCTGAAACGGGTGCGGAAGAGAACGACGCGGTTGCATCGGGTGCAGCCACACCCACGACGCGCCCGCGACAGTCCGGCTCACTGGTCGCTCACGCTCATGACGACCTCGTCACACGCATGAAGAACATCGAGATGATCGAGCTCGGGAAACACCGCATACGGCCCTGGTACTTCGCACCATACCCACAGGTCAGTAATCTATAGGGAACAATGGCGGCGCGTCTAAAATATTCTTAGAGAAGCCGGTAATCCCGGCCTTTCTTATTCTTCATGAGCCGAAGGAAAAAACTAGACTCGCTGAAAATTAGGCAAACCGGTGGGAATCGAGTTGTATCGACGCTCCGCCAATGATAGGGAATCACATACATAATTTAATTTATACATTTATTTCAAGCATCTGTGGCTCATAATACGAATACCTTAAAGACTGACATGACATGTATCTTTAATTTCCTAAAATTAAATAATAACATACATATAGGTAAACTTACGCCTATAATTGCAAAAGGGGTAGGCAAAGCAAATGAATTTAATGTCAGGCACTTATCTTCGGCCGCCATTTCAATTTTTTTAATTGATGGTCCGATTGATATCTGATTGCGGAGAATACTGCATTTTAAGTTTTAAAACACCTCCGAGTTTTAACCGCTATTGGAACCGTCTCGACTTATAGTTATATAATTATACCTAGTTTACTACGGAACCCTAAAAACAACGTACATTTAGCAAGAAAGAGGTTTTACCAAAAATGGTCTATGACACTGACATATTTGCTAACGAAAAAAATATGTTCGTAAAATTACTGAAAATATGACGAGTCACGACTACAGAACTACAGCACAGAACTAGTGGGAATGAAGGCTCAATTCAACTGTTAAATTGTCTCAGCTTTTATATAACAAGAAATTTATTGTGACTAATTAATTGTGATTCATTTTGTTTTCAGGAAATGGTGAATCTCCCCTGCATATACATATGCGACTTTTGTTTAAAATATAGAAAAAGTAGAAAATGTTTGGAAAGACACTTGGTAAGTAGATCAAAATAATCTTTAATATCGCAAACTCCGTTAACAAATATCGCTTTTTTCTGAAATAGCTTTAGATCCTTTACCAGATTTACTGGTAACTAATGCAGTCAAGAGCAATGAAAGCGAGAGATACTACAGTACGATTACTTCGAGTTTGACACTGTCATATGCTCTTATCCCATGTAATAAGAGCATATGAACATACACATGAAAGCATTTTTGTCGAAGCTAAAACTCTCTTTCCAACAGCCGATGTTTCTCGCCGGGTACTGTTATACTGTATATCGTCCCCTAGTACAGTACCCATAGTACAAGCTATACTTGGTTTGGGACGAAAATCGACCTTGTAAGATTGTCCACAAATATTTATTTTCGTCCACAGATAAAGTGCAAGCTAAAACACCCGCCCGGCAACGAGATCTACCGCAAAGGCAGCATCTCCTTCTTCGAGATCGACGGCCGCAAGAACAAGTGTTACGCGCAGAACCTTTGTCTGCTCGCCAAACTGTTCCTCGACCATAAGACGCTGTATTATGATACGGATCCCTTTTTGTTTTACGTTATGACTGAATTTGACTCTAGAGGTATGTTTGAGACTATTTTATCTAGCCACATATTTTGACTAAGATGTAGAGTTTATGAAGTTAGGGCTTACACAATTAGGGCGTGAAGTTACTCTACATCTGATCTGAAATCTTTTTGCCAGTGCGAGCCATGGTCTTGTCTTGAAAAAATTGTACGAGAAAATGTTTTTGGAGGTTATTATATTTCTGTAGAAGTCATGGTCTACGGACGTAAACTTGATAAACTTTAGTGGTCCACTATACAAGAAAATTGGCAATGAATTTTTAATCGACTGTAATTGGAAATAGAGTACCTAGTTTGTTTTGTTTTGAAAACAAGCGAAAATTCCGATTTTTAACAGACTTAAAAAGGAGTTTCTCAGTTTGTCAGCTATTATCTCGCGTTTGTTTGAACCGATTTTGATGCGGTTTTCAGAAAAGCGTTAGTTACGTTCTGGAAAGGGTTTTGGTATAAAATGTGAAATCAGTTTCCTTTTTTAAAAAAGTTATGTAAGATAATTCCATTGAAGAAGAGAATACCTTTTAATAGGTCTTTGGGCGGCTACAGCTACAGAGTAAAGTAGCTGAAAATCATTTTAGTTGTGTTTTATTTCGGAAATATCTTGAACACTGTATCCATGTAATGTTGGTTAGGATATCCAACACTGAAAGGCTTTATACTTAGCTTTCAAGTGTTGTTACTCTAGGAAAGAGTTGAAATACTGTTGAATTAAGAACTAGTTTATTGCAGCAAAACGAATACGTTTATGTAACTTTCTTATCCTATTTTATATTATTTTTTCAGGATTTCACATAGTAGGTTATTTTTCAAAAGAAAAGGAAAGTACAGAAGACTACAACGTAGCTTGTATACTGACTCTACCTCCATACCAAAGAAAAGGATATGGAAAACTTTTAATAGAATTTAGTAAGTATAATAGTTGGTTATGTATCATTAGGGTTGAGCGGTATCAAGTAGGTAGTACCCACTTAGGGTTCTGGTCTGATTTCCTTTTTGACTTGATCCTAGTCAGTTCGACAGAAACGATTGTCTACCTATTGCCATTTACGAAGTGGACCTCGTACAGTTTTAGAATGCAACTGGTATAACACTTGGATTAATAAGAAAGAAGTAAACAAACCTCAAACTAAAATGTGTTTTGTCCCTTTCGCTTTCTCACAAACAAGTCAAAATTACTAACACAACAATAAAACAAATGACTAATAAAATAACACTAATAAGGACTAAGAATTTTAACGGCATTTCAGCTAAATAGATTTGATAGACGTTTATGAATAAATGCATAATTTACAATTTAAAATTAGATATATTAAATACTTGTGTTGTAACGTTTCACCCACAGGTCAGGCTTTGAATTATCTTGATTTTTTCCAGGTTACGAATTGTCCAAGTTTGAGGGCAAAACGGGTTCTCCGGAGAAACCTCTCTCTGACTTGGGCCTCCTCTCCTACCGGAGTTATTGGGCACAGACTATTTTGGACATACTGATGCACAGCAAACCGGTCGGAGACAACGAGAAACCCATCATCACTATAAAGTAAGTGATTAGTTAGACTATGGAGCCAAACGGAGTCACTTCAGAAGGTGCTCTCTGACTTGGGCCTTCTCTCCTTCTGGATTTATTGGGTACAGACTATCGTAGACTTCCTGGTGCACAGCAAGCCGATAGAAACAATGAGAAACCCATCATCACTATAAAGTGAGCGTGTGAGTGAGAGTGTGTTGTCAAATTAACGCAAGCAAAAATCTACCTTACAGTCAGAGCTCTATGTCTAGTTTTGCTTGCGTTCGTTTGACAGAATTTAGCCTTAGAGTTGTGTCCGAACTATAACTACATCTAAATTTTTGGTTAACTGGGGCAAAACGAATTTGTATAAGAAATCACTGTCTGTCATCTTTTATAATGCGCACTGCTAAGGTGTGGAATTCCCTGCCGGCATCTGTATTTCCGAGTTCATATAACCTGGACCTATTTAAGGCAAGAGTGAATAGGCATTTTCTGGGTGAGCACGCTTCACCGTCGGCCTTATCTTTGCCCCCTGGCTAGATGCCGGCCAAGAGCAATACCATTATCAGAGACTAGGAATTATATAGACTGCCACAACGAAGACTGCCACTGTGAACACAACGAAGAAGCTCCCAACAGATGGCGCTATGTGTTAAGCAGAGGTCTTAGTGGCATACGAATTAAATGGTAAAGTGATCTCTCCATAGTGAAACTAGCTACAGCAGGCCCATTATTTTAAAATTACGCTACAATGTATAGGCATTGATAGTCTATATAATTCCTAGTCTCTGCCACTATTTAAAAAAAAACACTGTCTGGGATTGATTGAGTGCACGAAATCACGGACCATCCTGGGGCCTGATTTATGTTAAAATTTTACGAGTTAACCAGTGTCATTCGGTCAAGTGCCCTAAGTATAGGCAAGAGACCTGAGGGTCGACTCCGAAATCAAAACTTCACTCATATATTGTATAATACGAGAGTGAAAGGGAGAGTAGACCCTCAGTATCGAGTAGTGGAGTATTCAACAGGCTAAGGATGAATATTGTCTAACGTAGCGGTCATGCTTGCGAGTTGTCAAATGTACAAAAACACAAACATGCTCACACAGCTCTGGATATATTTTACTATGACACTGCCTGGGTTAAATAAATAAACATCATGTTTTCTTTCCAGTGAAATCTGCGAACTGACAAGTATTAAAAAAGAAGACGTCATAAGCACGCTGCAGAACCTGAATTTGATCAACTATTACAAAGGGCAGTACATCATCTCGGTCAATCAGGTACAAATATCTTGCTCTAACTTTATGATTGCCGCGATCGGTTAAGAGCCCTTTGTTTTAGGATCTTGTTGAACTCATCTTGACTTGAGCACCAATAATGGACACTTCAACCCTTATTCAAAAATCATACGGTTTTAAATTGCTTGTTCTAGGTATAAAAAATGAATGACTTATTTTCTTTCACATAAGAGTTAATGTACATCATTTGGCTTTGTCCATTACTGGTGGTGTCACCCTACTTATGTATTTGAAATTGGAATGTAGTACGACTAGGGATTAAGTTGTTTATTAGGCATTTTGCTACTGGCTCTTAACCGGTCGCGGCAATAAAATTATACTGGCCATCAGTAAAATCGAGCGTTATTGTAGGTGTTTTTATTTTTTCTGGCATTCTTACCACTTGCCAGACAATTAGTATACCTTTTCGTTACGGCTTAGTTGAATTTAAAGGTAACGATTATCAGAGATGGCTTTTTATGTTGAAGTTTAGCATACACCGATACACTTTAACTGAAATATTACGTTACTCCAACTTGCTATGGTTCTAAATCATACGAGATTCAACAATGTTCCTACCGTACTTGAATGAGTAGATTCATAAATTACATACTACGTATATCACGAAGTAGGTACAAACATTCGGTTATATATAGTGTTCGGAGTTTCGGTGGCAAATTTCACACAGTGGGTAATGGAGTCGTTTTTAATATTAACTTTTTAAGATTTGAATAAATAAATTATTCATTTACCTGAAGTACTTAGTATGACATTAAATGGCGGCAGGTACAAACATTATACTGTCCCGACTGTGACATGTTTGTACGTATGTAATAACTAATAAGTAAAAATAAATAAATTTATTAAACAATGTTTACCTACATACTTGTGTTATTAGTAGTCCTGTGTTATCGTGGTATAAGTAGGTAATGCTCGCAAGATAGTTTAAAAGGAGTATTATGCAAAAGTAATCATTTAATCGTTATTCGTTTAATCAAAAAATAGTTAGGCGACTCCATTTACCTCTGAAATTTGCCACCGAAACTCCGAACACTAGTTATATATAATACTAGCTTTCTCCCGCAACTTCGTCCGCATAAACTTGCCCTCCTTATTTCATCCCTTTGAGGGATGATTCTCGGGATAAAACTGTCTTATATGTTAATAAAGCCTATAAACTACAACCTATAACCGGTACACCAATTGTAATGTGAAAAACAAACTCTTTTGATTGCTTGATTGAATCTCATTGTGTACCTACAAAGTGTCATCATAACCCACTCAGCCCTTTTTTGCGTGATTAAGCACTGGTCCCACAGCCGTCGAGTAGCGAGTACTCTCATAGTAATTCTACTCGCTTGAGCGACAAAACAAGTAGAATTACTATGAAAGTACTCGCTGCTCGCCGGCGGTGGGACCAGTGCCTAAGTAACAAAATCCAAACATCTTAACTTTCGCATTTATAATATTAGAAGGATAACTTGGTTATATATTGCATGACAACTAGATTGATTATAGGCATGTTCCGAATCACGCTTACAGCGCTAAAAATCCGTTTACGATCGGACCGAATCACGCTCATAGCGTTCACATGAGATGTCGTGACGTCACTGATGATGTCATGGACGGCGCTCACGGTGCTCAGGCGTAAGCACCTTGAGCCAAACGTCAAGTTGACGTTTGATATATGAACATGACAGTAAACACGGGCTATGAGCGTGAATCGGTCCGATCGTAAGCAAGCACGCTCAAGCGAATAGCGGTCCTAATCAAAACACTACTCACGCGGCCTTGAGCGCGCTATTTGATTCAGACCGGCCGTAAGCACTGTAAGCGCTGCGTGCATTTTTAGCGTGATTCGGAACACGGCTTAAATTAATGATTATGATATTTCTTAATTGATGTCTCAATATTTCATGTTTGAAGTGTGTCCGTGTGTGCCAATCTAATGCAATTTGTTTGCTCGCCGTTTTGCTTGCACGTGTTTTCCAAATTGTGTGTTCTAATGCCGATTTTATTGATGGCCAGTGTGCAATCAATTCCTTCGATTTGAAATCTCTCGACTTATCCAGGAGCTGATGCAGCAACACGAGAAAAGTATGGAGAGGCGAACTTTGAAGATTGACCCGAAATGCTTGCACTGGACGCCTAAGGACTGGTCGAAACGTGCTAAATGGTAAGTTGACTTTACTGAATGCATTTGCAGAGAAAACGGCACCTCTAAATTATTCGTTTACTTCGTTCCAGATAAGATGACGAAAATTACTTAAAACCAACCATTACTAACATCCATTCCATTGTTTAGTAGTTATCTTCAAGTATGGTTGTAAAACAACTTCGCAGGTGTGTATTGTGGAGGAGGGGTAGGGCAAGCTCTCTCCATACAAACTTTGTGCAGGATTTACTTCGTTTGTGTTTGCATTAAAGTTACGATTTTTGGTCAGTATGCTTATTTTTCTGATAGCTATTTCGTGATGTAATTTTTATTTATGTTTTTGAAATATTTGAAAATTTTCACATCACTATAAAATAAATAAATATTTGTGGACAATCTTACACAAATCAACCTAGTCCCAAACTAAGCAAAGCTTGTACTATGGGTACTAAGCGACGATATACATACTTATATAGATAAATAAATACTTAAATACATAGAAAACATCCAAGACCCAAGAACAAATATTCGCGCTCATCACACAAATAAATGCCCCGGCCGGGATTCGAACCCGGGACCTCCAGCTTCGTAGGCAGGGTCACTACCAACTAACGTCGTCCAAACTATCTTTGCATATCTAATATTTACAACTAAAAAAATATTATATTTGTTAGTGCCAAAACCTACGAATAAAATGTGCACAGAGTTTGTATGGAGATTGCCTTGCCCACCCCTGCGCCTTAAATCTGTTTACAATACAATAAGGGTTGAGCTACAAAAATAGACGCGGCGCACTTCTGTTCTAGTTTTATGAAGGCTATTTAGCAACACATGATGTTGTAAAATCCCACTGCAAGTACTTTTCGTCATCTAATCTGCAACTAAGTATACTAGCGCAGTGATTATTAGTTTACGGTGTGTCCACTTATTGGCATTTCCTTATAGATTCCTTAGATTATTTTCCAAATTCGTAGCAAACTATTTTTTTGGTACTAGTTGACCTACCGTTATGTTTTGTAGATTACATTCATTGATATCAGAACGTTCGTGGACAGTGCTAAATGAATATATGTGGTATATTCTACATGAATTCTAAAATCTCTGAATTTAAATGGAAATGGTTGCAATAATTAGTACCTAAAAATCCTTTGAAAAATCATTTCATTACGTTTTTTTAGGGTTGGTTCCATATCGAAATGGTCCAAACGGAATCCTATTGCTGTTACTCACGTATTCGTCTGTCATTAATTTGAAATGTCATTAATTTCATAAACATTGTGAGCAAATTTTCGGAAATTGACCTACTTATACGCATACAGATGTATTGCAAAATGTCTTTCTTTCGGGAAAAATCGGATCTCAATCAGAATACGATGGCACTCGAACTGTCAATCAATGATTGTATTAAATGAGTGACGTTTTCATATCCATTATTATGGAACTTTATTGTTTAGTGTCAAATGTCAAGCTAATTGTGTGTAAAGTGTCAAATGTCAACTGACATTTGACACAAAACAATAAAGTTCCATAATAATGGATATGAAAACATCACTCATTTAATACAATCATTGATTGACAGTTCGAGTGCCATCGTATTCTGATTGAGATCCAAGTTTTCCCGAAGGAAAGCCATTTTGCAATACATCGTACAGTATTAAAAAAAAATGTCGGATAGCAAAAGAAATGAAAAAATCATCAGTAGGGCTAGCACATAACGGCCTCGAGAGTATCTCGGCTTATCTCGAGCTACGCGTCTTTTTTTGATAGGTGCTGTTAGAAAGTAACGGATAGCTCGAGATAAGCCGACATACTGACGTTGCCATCATGTGCTAGCCATACAGGTCTGTGTTTATTTTTTTTTTTCAATTTATTTTCTGATGTTTTTTTTTCCTATTTACCTATGAACATGAAATTTGGCGGTAATGTTGATTGTTACGTATATTTTACTAATAAATATCAATATAGTCTACATTTGGTACGGAACCATAAATGTCCGAAGTCCGACACGCGCTTGGCCGGTTTTTCTGCCCTGTCCACGATCGTTACGTATAAGGTGCCGACATTAGTAAACCATCCATAACTCTTTAATGTTTTATTTTTGAGGGTAACCTGGTTTCTCTTTGTCGCCAGTGTCTGAGGTGACACCTCGGAGGTGCGAGCTATCTAACTCTGGCTTCCGACACGTACGCATTTTGTTCATTTTGTATTTAACCTACATGTATAATGGACGTATTTATTGCTAACTCCCATAATTTCACTGCATTAAGCTAGGTACTTACTTTTTTCACACATACTTGCCTCGAATACATACCATCGATATTCATAAGGAAATAATAAATAAACAAAACTAAATACAAAAAAACGCTCTACATAATATAGTTAAAAACCATCTCGGTAAATAATACTTATTAAATGAGGGCTGTCACATACGACACTCACTCAAAAACAAACAATTTATGGAAATTTAATACACTTTGTTGAGTGTAGTAACAGATTTGATGTGCCGATGTGGTCAGAAATCATTCAATATCTGGGCGACCGAGCTTCGCTCGGCGTTTTCCCGGGCATGAGACCTAGCTAGATCGATTGCTCGTCCCCGAAAACCCCCACATACCAAATTTCATCAAAATCGTTAGAGCCGTTTCCGAGATCTCCGAAATAAATATATAAATAAATAAATATACAAGAATTGCTCGTTTAAAGATATAAGATTAGAGTACTTTTATACACTAAGGTGAGAGCGACCGTTCTACTGTACATAACATACCTGTCACGATGTCATATATATTTTGATTGTTTGCACATTTTGCGTGCTGTGCCAACTTTCCAAGCAGAGCGCAAAATAGTACATTACTTACCAAGGGCGATAACACAAAGAATGTCTCAGATCGCAGGTATTTTACGCCCGAGCCGGAGGCAAGGGCGATAAATATGCGATCTGAGACTTTCTTTATTATCGCCCGTGGTAAGTACAAAATTTTATGTCACTCCCTGGCCAGGAAGTGGGTTTTTTCGCGCGCGGAGCGTGCGATAATGGCGACTTTATGGCCAGGTGTGACATAAAATAATTACCGTACCGGTTTTTATCGTTGTGCTAAAAATGATGGTCGTACTATAGTAACCACGGCCACACAAGAACCCTATTTATGACACTGGCAGCGACAGTTCATTTATATAAACTTGGAACAGCGTCACATCGAAATGTTAATAAGCATATTTTGTGAACGTAGCTAATTAATTAATTATTTATTTATTATGTAACATCTACATAATAATAATATGAAAGAAACTTGTTTTGCCCCCTTATTTCCAATAATATGCCTAACGGAATATACACGGTGACGTACTGCAAAAGTTATATCGTTGGTCTGTATCGACTAAGGAAGCGGTGTTGTCGATAAACAGATGTCGAGAAATGAAGTAAAAGTAAATAAAACGTGTCTTATATTTCAATTTTATTGTAACGGGAATGTGTAAAAATAAAACAACGTTGCATTAAATTGGATGCGCAAAAAATCAAACATTGTTAGAAGTGCGTATAACAGTGGCGAGACGTCCATACAACTCGATTCCCATCGGCTTGCCTAATTTTCAGCCAGTCCAGTTATTTTACTACGGCTCATGAACAAAAAGAAAGGCAAATTATTTCCGGCTTCCCTAAGAATATTTTCGACGCACCGCCACTGGCGTATAATAAAATTAATAAACATGTCGACTGACATGGTTGCATAATAAAATAGAAGCATTGAAACTTGTATAACACGTCACTGCCAGTATCACAGGGTTCTTGTGTGGACGTGGCTACTATAATAAACTTTTTAAAGCTCGAGTGAACAGGCATCTTCTGTTTGAGCTTGCTCCATCTTCTTTTTTGTTTGTCTTTATCCTCGGCGTAAATGCTGGCCCAGAGGAAACCTATTCGCAATAAAAAAAAAATGATGTAACATATATACTCATTATGTTCAATTTAACTGATTTGCTTTTTCAAGCTTAGTATTTAATATTTGTTTTAGTCCATGCTTCTAATCATTGCTTTTTACCATTTTATATCATTCATGACATTGTTGTTTAATGTTTGTGAAACATCTTATAATCTGTACTAGTTTTGGTAAAACTACTGCTATAGGTAAAAAAATAAGTAAAATTAAGTAGTGTAACGTGTTCGAAAAGACATTATATATTATAATTTGCTATACGCATATTTATCGCCCATATAATATCGCATATTTATCGCCGTTGCCTTCGGCTCGGGCGTCAAATACCTGCGATCTGAGGCTTTCTTTATTACCACCCGTGTTAAGTACAAAATTTTATGTCACCCCCTGGCCAATAAGTGGGATTTGCCGCGCGCGGAGCGTGCGGTAATTGCCGCTTTATGGCCAGGTGTGACATAATAGTACATTACTTACCAAGGGCGATAAAACAAAGAATGTCTCAGATCGCAGTTATTTTACGCCCGAGCCGAAGGCAAGGGCGATAAATATGCGATCTGAGGCTTTCTTTATTATCGCCCGTGGTAAGTACAAAATTTTATGTCACCCCCTGGCCAGGAAGTGGGTTTTTTCGCGCGCGGAGCGTGCGATAATGGCCACTTTATGGCCAGGTGTGACATAATAGTACATTACTTACCAAGGGCGATAAAACAAAGAATGTCTCAGATCGCAGGTATTTTACGCCCGAGCCGAGGGCAAGGGCGATAAATATGCGATCTGAGGCTTTCTTTATTATCGCCCGTGGTAAGTACAACATTTTATGTCACCCCCTGGCCAGGAAGTGGGTTTTTTCGCGCGCGGAGCGTGCGATAATGGCCACTTTATGGCCAGGTGTGACATAAAATATATAAAACAAATGCCTTTTCGAACAGTTCCCAACCTACTTGTAAAAGAGGATTTACTTAAGTTTTTCACCGGTATTCTCATATGTATGTGTGTACAGTACTTTTATCTCACGAGCGCGGGTGAGCCATGGTTGTGTGTTGAGCTATACATGCACATTGTCTAGGTGTGCGTCAGCGTAGGAGGTATGAGTTCACGTTGTCTATGTGTTCGTATGTGTCACAACTACAACAGTGGCCAACCCGCGCTCGTGAGATAATAGTACTATACTAGATAATTAGGTAAACTATAAACGCTACAACTGCCGTCAATTTCACAAGATGGCGGTGTGTGAACGGCTCAACGCCATACACAAATAGATGTACCTATAGAATTATGACTCCGCTTATAATATACCATCTTGTGCAACAGTTAATAATATAAAAGTAGGTAAATCTTGTTAATTCTAAGAATAAATGCAAGCAAAAAAAAAATACTATAATGCTCTAAGAGTTAAAACTTTTTCTTATTAAATCATTTTAACATTAATTACACCTTGGAAAATAAATATTTGCAGGTAGACGAGCCTGGATCAAGTCTTCAATAACAGAATAGGTATAAATTTGTCGTGTCTCATAATTTAGGTATCTTATCAAACTTGTTAATATTTCATGAGTCAATGCAAATAGTACATTACTTATATACTTAAAATTATTTGAACTCTCCGAGTTGTATCAAACTAAGCCGTTCAAAAAGCTACTTTACTGTCCAAGCGTGAAGATTCAAAGTCCAATGACAAGTTTTATAAAAATGTCGGACATATTAAATAATTTCTACTATACCTCTAAGGACATTTATTTAATGTGGTTACGGAAAACATTCGCCGCCGAAGAGCATTGCCGAGGATGGAGACAATGAAACACACAGAACAACGGCGTTTTCCCCTAGCTTTGCCCTAGCTTTTCCCCAGACTTTCTACCGCTTTATTGGGCCAGGTCTATAAAACCACATTCAAGTCCAAAAATAGTTCCCGCACCGCCCCGCTGCTCGCTGGCGTCAAGTTCGCGGCTTAATCTATTACTGTTCCATAGCAATGAATCTAACCATACATTTTTGTAAAAAAGAACATCTAACTGTGTTATTGTTTATTTACCCTGTATGAAGGTATGTTGTGTCAAGTATTGGGCATTGGAACTTTTAACCTTTGGTTTGGTTTGTCCTAAAACTTCAAACTGATGTGTTAGTTAATTTTGTTATTTTCTTAATTTGTGTTTGGTGGTACTTTTACAACCAGTATTTGTTAAATGAATTGCGAGCCAAGAACTGGCGTTTTTAACCCTTAATTTGACAGTGTCCAGCCGGCAAGGGTTAATAGAAAAATTGTCTATTAGCATTATTCAAATAGCGTATGAGTTGTCTTGTTCATCAAGATAATGGTAGGTTCTAGCGCTTGTAAATATAATTTGTTCTAAGCCTTAATTGTGATATTAAACTATATCAAATGTAAAGTTTGTTTCTTTTTACTCCTCGTATATCCTTGTTTAGATTTATTTAGTTTATGTTGGTTTGATTTCCATACAAAACGTCTTTTGACATTCGCAGGCTAGCGGCGTGATATTTTAAGAAAGTTATGTAGGTAACAAACTTTCATAAATTGGCTTTCCATTTGCGCGAAATTTCCCCTTTCCTAGAATAAACTTGTATAAACTAGAATAATTTGAAAAAAATCAGGAATAAAAAAAAAAGATTTCTAGGAGAGGGGGGATTCCGCGCAAATGGAAAGCCAATTTATGAAAGTTTATTAGATAAGTTTCCTAAAATATCACGCCGTTAGCCTGCTGCGAATGTCAAAATACGTTTTGTATGGAAATCGTCCCACCTTAAGGTGAAACGTCACGTACGATTTTCATACAACTTTCGTTCGGACTACAAGTGAAATCTATCGATGTTAAGGACTTGAAATTGTGATAATTAGACAATATACAACCCTCTGCTCCCGCAGTTTGAAAAATAAGACGTAATAACGGCTAATTATTTAAATATAACCGTTTTTCACTCGGTGCCACGTATGCGTGAGTTTTATACTGTCCATGTAAAGAAAATTGCCGCGGCTTATGACAGATCGTTGTCCAAAACCTCCAATAGATGGCTCGGATGTCAATTTTAAGCTGTTGTTGACAGTTAGCTGTAACAGTAGATAGTACTTACGAATAAGTGGAGCGTTCGATGGCGTGATACGGGCTGTCAGGCTAATATGGAAATGCTTTCGCATGTACAAAAACACTGCTAATCAACGATATAAGTTTGTAATTAATTCGCTCCGCTTCTCTATAAACACGGCCTTATGGGAAGATATAATGAAACATATAATATATGCAATATATGATTTATTTTTTAATATTTGTAAGCACAATAATTTTGCTTTGTCTGTCACATTGTTTAAAGAAGCAGGTACAAGTGATGTTTACAACACTTACGAAACCTAACATACAATACATAACTGCATTAAAACATCTCAACAATATTGTGTATTATAAAATTTACAATGAGAATCACTTTGTGACAAATAGTACCAAAAGTGTACGTTAAGGCTGCGTTTCCACCAGAGATGTGCGAGGATGCGTTTTCATACATTTGACACCTCGCAACGCGCCGAGCGAGGTGTCAAATATATGAAAACACATCCTCGCACATCTCTGGTGGAAACGCAGCCTAAAATGTGGTATTATATTATAAATATAAATCGCGTAAGAGGTTTTTTGGAAATAGAACCAGGTATGCATAACGGATGTTGAGCTCTTATTTCAAAATCATCACGATTTATCGGGGTTTTACCTCACAGCTCTCGAATAAAAATACATATGTCGTTTTCTAACAGTACGATTCCATTGTATCTGACTTATCGAGAAGCATTAGTAAAGATTTATGAATAGACATAAAAATATGGCGTATTAAATAGTTCTTTCATTTCATTGACACAGAGGTGATAAAAATATACACTATTAAATATGTAGGGAAGAGATTTTTTAGGCAAACGAAATGCAAGAACTATAAGCACAATGAAGAGTAGGTATTAAATAGATACAACTTATTTTGTAACAATATTACAACAATTCTTAAATAAATTGTAATACTAGCAGTTATATAACAACCAAAATTTTATGAACTATATAGTAAGATCGAAACTGAATAAATTTTGCCAATCGAACGTTAGCAAGAAAACGACATTTGCTACCTTTTTTGTCAGAAATTACTCCTAGTTACGTTCCTACTATACTTTCATACTTAAATATCGAAGAGAAAAATACATACAACGATACAAAGTTACCTGTTCAATCATATATTTATTAAGTAGTTCAGAAAGTTACAAAAATTGTCAATTTGAACAGATACTATAATAATTAAAAACGGTACTGTTAGCAACAGCGGTTAACATTTTGAACTTTATCTATAAGACAATAAGTTTGAAAACATAACCGACCCGTTGCTTACCTAGACAACAAGCTCGCTATTATACACTACTCTATACCCTCTAAAGTTAATCTTAGTTATAAGATTACTGCGACGGTACTTTCATGCTTCAGAATGCAATGAGCTTTGGTGACCGTTGGTGGTTGCTGACACGACACAAGGTGGCAGCACTGAGGCGACAAATCCACTGTTAGACTATAAATGATCTCTATTGCCCTTGTGATCCAGTAACTTTATACATTCAGAGCGTGCGTCAAATTCGGTAGTTCTGATTTTTTGCAAACTTGTTTATGATGTTGGCCCAATGAATATACTAAGTTTTTGACCTCGAGCTCCAAAAGCAACCATCTCAAAAATCGGAAAGAAACAACCCTTAGGCGCTAGTTCCTGATAATAACTTTATGTTAGGTACAGCCTTTCAAATTTCATAATTTTTCGAAATTCTCATACTTTGAATGGATTTATCTCGGAAAATATTGAGTCTACAGAAACAATTCTAGTCTCATATAATAGCAAATTAAGTCTACTTTAAGAATATAAAGGTACTACCAGGAACTAGCACTGTAGGGTTGTAATTTTTTTTTCGTTTTTTGAGATAGGTGCGTTTGGCGCTCGAGGTCACAAACTTGGTTTATTCATTAGGCCATAGGCCAACATCATAAACAAGTCTGCAAAAAATCAGAACTACTGGATTTGGCGCACACTGCCCCGTGCTTTCAGACGACAAAGTCACTGGATTATTGCAATGAGCGTTAGAAATAGGGATGATCCCACTTGCAGCACTTTAAGGTCAGGTCCAGGCTCAAATAACTCAAGTTTAAAACCCTCATTTTCATATTAATGTTTATCTCTTTTTACGTAACATAATATTTCATTTTATAAAAGATCATTTCACATAATCAATAATAAAATATCGGTAAAAGGTTGTTTTAGCTATTTCAGAAATGTTCATGAAGAAAATAAACATACATGGATTGGATTTATAGCTCATTGCATTCAACCACATAACAAAAGAGGAGGGGTAGGGCAAGCTCTCTCCATACAAACTTTGTGCAGGATTTACTTCGTTTGTGTTTGCATTAAAGTTACGATTTTTGGTCAGTATGCTTATTTTTCTGATAGCTATTTCGTGATGTAATTTTTTTTTTTTTTTAATATTTGAAAATTTTCACATCACGATCTTCGCATATCTAATATTTACAACCAAAAAAAATATTATATTTGTTAGTGCCAAAACCGACGAATAAAACGTGCACAAAGTTTGTACGGGGAAGGCCTTGCCCTACCCTGCGCCTTAAACAAGAGAAACCAACAGGTAGTTCTAAGAAATTGTGCTGTCAATAAACAGTATTTGCGTGTACCCACGCTTAATTTAACTTTTATCACAATATGTTTGTATTACCAACAATATAAAAATAAATGCTTGCGCGACTTGGCTCTAGGGCCAATGGACTAGTAGCACTGGTATGCAAAAGGCACTGCTGTAAGAAATTGGTCTGCTAAGGTTAGGTTGCACCAAACCATCTGTAATCGTAAACAGTGTTAGTTAAATTCTGATTGTATGGACATTTTGACAAGTTTCTATGATCGGTCCGTAGACCTAAATTGGTGCAACTTGCCTTTAGTCTATCTGAGCTACAGGCTACAATTACATGGGTGTATAGAAACATTTTATTACTCATCATTATGTACGAACAAAATACTTGGGATTTTGCTCCACGTTTTTGCGATTTCCAAAAAAAAAACTGATCTCTCCGGAATTGACTATCTCAAATGAAAATCTCATGAAAATCGTTAAAAGCCCTTCGAGAATCAATTTACAAACAAATATATTTAAAAAAAGTATTTTATATAGGAAATACTATAGGATAAATTAATCCAAATAGATGACATGTATACCTATTACATCTTCGATTCCAGGTTTAGAGAATTATGCTTTGCATTTCGATCTCGCAGTGGTAGATCACAAACCAAAATCTATTCTCATATTTTAACGGCTACAAGTTGCTCTTATGGAATTCAGCTTTATTGCAATATAGTAAATTTGGTACAATATCGTTTTTGTGTAACAGTACAACTCCAGTTGTTACACATTAAGATATTATACGTCCGTAACTACGGTACTAATTATTGCTTAGTTTTTGTATTACTTAAAGGCTTATCTCACTACCTTATCGGTAGGGCCCTAACTGGGGGAGGGGAGTCAAAGCATTTCACTCATTAGAGCGAGATAGTTTAACTCCCCTCCCCGAGTTAGGGCCCTACCGATAGGGTAGTGTGATAAGATAAGGCTTTTATATGAAAGAATTTCAAAACGGGTAATCTTGTTCGTTCAATGTTAGATACAAAATGGAACTTAAAATCTGCAGCTCAGATAAACATTCGCATAATATATCGCGTAGTATTGTGTAAAATTGTACAAAAATATTATTAAAAATATTCATATTAGGCATACAAGGTCATACTTCCTTTCGATTGTGTTCAAATAAAGGCACCTTATTATTAGGTAACGCTCAACATGACTCTTGTAGTGTGTTTCAAGAAATGGTAATATGAAGATTTGTAGGCAAATATAAACAGACACACGTTCCTAAAGTCTATCCATCCATACGTGTCCTATCATGTAAACGAACTCTTTTTGAAGACATTAATCATCATCACACTTTTCTCTAGGATTACAATACTTTGTGAGCTTCTTAAGTACCTATACAACAACATTTTAAGTGATCATCATAGGCCTTTGCGTCTATTGCAGACGATTCAAGCATTGCTGTATTACAGGGAAAGTTGACGTCAGAAGCTATAGTTCCGATTTGTTTTCTTTCTGATGATTATTGTGTAATCCTAGAAAAAAGTGTGATAACATTAATAATGTCTTCAAGAAGAGTTTGTTTACATAATAGGACATGTAAAGATAAATAGACTGTACATATGTTCTCTGATGTACATATATACAGTCTATTCATCTCATGTAAGCCTGATCGCAAGGATTGGCAAAACTTTTCACAGTCAAATGTGAAGCAAAAAGGCGTATTCAGTTTTTGCAAAATATTTCGAGATACTCGTATATTCTTGTATTAAATTATAAATTGGGCTGTATTTGTGGATGTTGAAAACCCGTTAAAAAAAATCTTAAAATGGCGTGCATCAAAATCGGCTCTCAACGATCTTAATACTCATTACAATCAGTAACTTCAGAAGTTCGTGGAGCCATTTGTAGTTCGACCATGTACAGTAAGCATTCGTATAAACATGTAGGTATACAATTTTCGACCTTATCTCCAAAACAATAAGTGCGTTAATTTAACATGTTTATGATGCTAACTGTACAGTCGCAATCAGATATATCGGAGCTCAGTGCTGAATACGACTCTATTGTCAAGGCGTTAGAGTGCTAGTATATATTTTTCAAAACAAATGAACACGTTTGCGGTAAGTTTTGGGTTAGTTTCAATCTGTATGGCAACAAACAGTTACCACCAAAGGCCACCAGAGGCGCTGTTCGCGTTGCCATAAAAAATAGTAAACGCAAACGCGTTCGTTTGTTTCGAAAAAAAAACTAGAGGTACAGATGTTTTTGAGCACCCTTGAAGAGTACTTACAGATATTATGGTTCTGAGTGACTATAGTACAATTATTTTAAGTTTGACACTGACACATATTAATTTAACGTTAATGAAATTGAGTTTCTATAAGAAACATACGATTTTTAGGCAATGTGAATGTAATAGAAACTATTACATCAGTGTTAAAGTCGAAAATCCAATGCATTAAGAGCATAAGTCAGTATCATACTTCAACTAATGTAGTAATTACATGATGTAGCTAGCACAAGAATTAGTACAAATAGATTTTGCCCAGACCATCACGTTTATTTGGATCATATTATATTTAATCTGTGTATTAAAAAAAAATCGATGTCTTACAGCTAAATCCATTTTCTTCCCTTGTTATGACTTCATAGTTATACTTTACATTCTATCACTTGTATTTTGTATTAAAGCGCCTTACACTCTAATATTATTTTCGTATAGCTATAACACTTATCTACTTATATATAAATAATGTAAGTTTTCGTCTTTATAAATCTATTTGTTAATAATCTGTGAATATACTTTTGCAACAATACAATATACTTTCGGAATTTCAACGGGAGGTATTTGTTATTCTAATTACTTATTTGAAGATAAAATATTTTAATGTGATTCTGATTTAAACATGTTCGGTACCTATTTTCTTTGATATTTTGTAAGATATTTAAATCAATACAGTAAGGTAAATGTCCCTGTGCTCGACACTAACCAAATACATGACACTTTGAATCTTATGTAATAGTGACAGAGGTGGTCAATCAAGATAGGTGTCAACTATTGGACATTAAGGTGTCACGCATTGGGACGTTTACCTTATAATCAACAAAACAAAAACGCCGGCTGTTCGGGCAATGTCATGACATGAGTTATACTTAAGATTATTTAAGTTAGCCGATTTGTGTCAAATGAATCCTTACGAAAAGCGACTTTATTTTACATGCTGGAAGATTGAAATTCTAATAACAGTTGTATGAATAATCGGTCACCACAAAAGATCTCAACTGTACTTACTTTCATCATTTTAATCTCAATTTTTAGAAATTGCACCACAGAATCAGATCTCAGCCAGTAAACATACGAAACAGATCAAAGCAAAATTACATAACTTAAAAATTAACCAAGAATGGTACCTATTTATATGTTAAGAGTTAAACATCTAGGTAAAAATAAAATTGGGGATACCTACCTATAAACTGTTTCACAGTTCCTATTGACGTGTTAAGCAATAATTTTATTATTTCACAACGCGGAATAAAATAAACAACATAAATAAATGGTGATAATGTCGAAACAATTGAAATTGAAAATGTTCTTGGCCTTATTCTATACCTACCTATGTGGAGTAAGCTTTCGCCAACACTCTCTATACAGTTACACTTGGTTTCACTCGTTTATACGCGGAACAGGCACTAATCTACGTTGTTGTTCTACACAGTAGACATACGACTTCGTTTCGAAATATACCTCCCATCCCTGCGGCTTAGTTTCTATATAATACGATAAAAGCAGTTCCTACTTCACCTTGTAACACAGGAGAGTTATGAAAAATTATCACATTCGACACAGACTCAACGTGAAGTAGAAGCTGCACGGTGATGATGCTCTATTCCGAATTTCTCAATGTTTAAACATACGTATACTCATGGAGCGCGACTCAGACCAGACACCCGTCATTGAGACTGTTGTTGAGTTTACTTTGGGAGTCTGGGACGGTCGCGGGGTACGTATGGCACTGCTGCGCAGTCAAATTGTAGGTCTCAGGATCGAAGTACTCCTGCTCGGACTCGATCGGAACCAGAAGGTTGGTCGTCTTGGATATGAAGCCGTCTGTCGTGACGTAAGACGTGTCTGGGTTGGTCTGTAGGCTGAGTACGCTGTCTGGTCTGGTGTAGTCGCCCTCGAGAATCGGCATGTAGATTGGCTCGATGGAGGCGATGGGTTCGATCTCGCTGTTGCAGAAGCTGGTAGCCGAGGCGAGGATGTTAGCTGACTCGGGTCGTATGTAAGGGGACTGCTCGAAGGCGGGGAATGTGTTTTGCTCGTAGCGGACGAGGTTGAAGTTGGGGTTGGGAGAGGTACGCGCGCCGTTTTTGACGCACGACGCTTTGTGCACGTTCAGCATCTCCAAAAGCTGCCGCCTTTCCACTTCGAGGTCCTGGAAAAGAGAGAACATTATGCTATGGTCAGGTTGTCGGAAATAATGAAATCATTCACTTTGTCTAGGGATATTCGGTAGTACTCGTAATTTTCTGTAACAGGTATTCAGAGTATCTATATTATAACAACATTCGAACGACATTTGCGTTTTAAAACAAGTTAACAAGCCAGGAAAATATATCTACATAATCTCCCCACATAAGGCCAGCCTAATCTCATATTCTTATCTTAACGAGTGAAGTAATAACGTGTAAAATGGGCGTTTGAGCTGATAATGCTACCAAAGCCGTCTCTTTGGCCACTGGCCGATTGCTTGAGCAACAAGCAAGTTAAGAAGAAGTTAACCAAGCGTTGAATACCTACTTTTACGTTGGTTTTGGACGGTATCATAGTAAGCTTGAGGATTTGAAGGCCCGACCACCTGCGGCCATCTATCTATACATATAATAAAGCAGAAGAGGGTCGAAAATCTGTACATTGAAGATATTAGTAAAAAAATCGATGGAGGGGTCTAAGAATCGATAACAGAACACGTTTCAACTGTTTTTAGAATTCGTGTCTGTTTGTCTGTTTGTCTGTCTGTTTATATGTCTAACTATCACGCGAAAACTAGCGAATGGATTTTAATACAGCCTTCACTAATATGTTTATTGGATCTTCGGCCAGGTTATAGGCTATAAAAATCATATAGGTTAGGGATGAAAGGGGGTGAAAAGAGGGGTTAAACTTTGTATGAGAAGTCTTTCAGTTCATGATTTACAGGCTTGAAAATTGGTAAGTATATACATGGACGCAAAGTAAATAGAACCCCATTCAAACATTTTATAATAAACAGATAGTATTTGAAAAAATGGGGGGTGAAATAACAATACCTCTGCCTCTCGGGGCTAAAGACAAAAATACAAAAGTCCCTCAAACCATATTAACTGTTTGAAATGAGAGATCTAATTATGTTGGTCAGTCAGTCTCTATCAATATTCACAAACCTTACTACGAAACCTCGGTTTTTTTTTGTTTTCGATGGAGGGAACCTACGCAGAGCGGCGGGCTCTCGGTTGCATTGCATGGTAGCACTTGCGACATGTACCTATATATTAGGTATGCGCATTTTTGTATAAAATATTGTTTTTTGAGGTACTCATTACAAGAATGATATCCATTTTCAAATCGAAGATGGCGGACATTTACTTATTTAGTTTTCTTAATAATCGATATGGGTTTAATGAGGTTCTTCGAGGTGCCGATTAGTTGCGTTTTCCGTCAGCAAAATGTATAAAATACGTTCATCGCGTAACAGACATAAATTTAGGGTATATTGGTATTCGTTAGTAAAATATACCTACGTAACAATAAACATCAAGTATGACCAAATTCGAAAGTTTTAGGCGGATAGGAAGCAAAAAAAAACAATTCTCAGAAAATCGCTATCAACCAAGGCCTCTACTCCATCTTCGAAAGTGAAAGAACAGACCAAAGAAGGTATTCAGTTATACCTATGTTTTACAATAAAGCAATTTGAACTTTGAAAGGTATTCCACTAATTTATGAACAAAAAAAAATCTATTCAACCACCTCTTTACAAAGCCATTTGATAGGTCAACAATTTCTTTTTGTTCAGTCATCTACATTGCTTGATGCGTATGAAGTATTTTCCGTACCTGCATCATAATGTTCGAATCATTTCGCACTCGCTTTTTTATCTACATTACTTGACGCGTAGGAATTATTTTCCGCACCTGCATCATAATGTTCAAAAACGTTAGCGCGCGCTACGCTCGCTTTTTCATCTACATTATAGTTGATGCGTATGAAATATTTTCCGCACCTGCATCATAATGTTCGAAAAATTTCGCGCGCACTACGCTCGCGTTTTCATACACATTACTTGATGAGTATGAAGTATTTTTCGCAATTGCATCATAATGTTCGAAAAATTTCGCGCTCGCTGCGTTCGCGTTTTCTTCTACATTACTTGATGAGCATTTTCCGCACCTACATCATAATGTTCAAAAACTTTAGCGTACGCTACGCTCGCTTTTTCATCTACATTACTTGATGCGTTTGAAGTCTTTTCCGCACCTGCATCATAATATTCGTAAAAATTTCGCGTTCGCTACGCTCGCGTTTTCATCTGCATGACTTGATGCGTATGAATTATTTTCCGCACCGACATCATAATGTTCGAAATATTTCGCGCTCGCTACGCTCGCGTTTTCATACACATTACTTGATGAGTATGAAGTATTTCCCGCACTTGCATCATAATGTTCGAAAAATTTCGCGCTCGCTGCGCTCGCGTTTTCTTCTACATTATAGTTGATGCGTATGAAGTCTTTTCCGCACCTACATCATAATGTTCGAAAATTTTCGCGCGCCGTACGCTCGCGTTTTCATCTACATTATAGTTGATGCGTATGAAGTCTTTTCGGCACCTGCATCAGAATGTTCGAAAAATTTCGCGCTCGCTGCGCTCGCGTTTTCATCGACATTATAGTTGATGCGTATGAAGTATTTTCCTCACCTGCATCAAAACATTTCGCGCTCACTACGCTCGCGATTTTCTTCATTTCTTGATGCGTATGAAGTATTTTCCGCACCTGCATATTAATGTTCAAAAATTTCGCGCTCGCTGCGCTCGCGTTTTCAACTACATTACTTGATGAGTATAAAGTATTTTCCGCACCTACATCATAATGTTCGAAAATTTTCGCGCGCCCTACGCTCGCGTTTTCATCTACATTAGTTGATGCGTGTGAAATCTTTTCCGTGCCTGCATCATAATGTTCGAAACATTTCGCACTCACTACGCTTGCGATTTTATCTTCATTACTTGATGCGTATGAAGTATTTTCCGCACCTGCATCACAATGTTCTTTTTTTTTCATTTTGCGCTCGCTACGCTCGCGTTTTCATCTACATTACTTGGTGCATATGAAGTCTTTTGCACACCTGCATCGTAATGTTTGAAAGAATTCGCGCTCGCTGCGCTCGCGTTTTCATCTTCATTACTTAATGCATATGAAGTATTTTCCACGCCCGTATCAGAATATCCGAAAAATTTCTCTTAATATATATTTTGTCCTCTGTCATGTGTTTCATGTGGGCGCATTGAGCCGGCGTGCGCAATGTTTGGCGACACAGCCGGTGTAGAAGTTGATATGGATATTCACGCGAATGAAGTCGCGGGAAAAAGCTTAGATAAATAAATTTAAATCATAAAAAATCCTCTCCCTGTGATCCTGATCTGTGTCCTTTAATTGAGGTGTGCAATAAAGAGTAGGTATTTGTTGTTGTTTGTTGTTGTTTAAAACTGGACTACCCGTGCGAAACCGGGGCGGGTTATACATGCGAAAGTAACTCTGTCTGCCTGTTTCCCCTTAAAATGCTCAACCGATTTAGATGAAATTTGGTATGGATATAGTATGAGTCCTAGGGAAGGACATAGGATACTTTTATCCCGGAAATCATCCCTTAACGGGGTTTAAGTTAGAATGGAAGAGAGATAACTAGGTAAGCGCAAGAAATAGAAGATATTTTTTTTATTAATAATGGGATTGCTCTTGGCCAGCATCTAGCCAGGGAAATAACATTCTAACGTGATGACCGAGTTCTACGCAGACGAAGTCGCGGGCAAAAGCTAGTACATTATAATTGCGTCGGAGAGGTGCTGTCCTGTGGGGAGTGTGCTCGCAAATTCACTACGAAGATAGGATATGCCAGTCACCTGAGAGCTCACGAGCGACGCTCTCACTAGCCAGGATCTTCTTTCCAGTCGCTGTGGTCGAAATCGGCCAGGATGATGATGATGATAGTAATTACAGTTCAAAATCATGTGGTTCTATACATTGCCTAATTACGGGGTAGGCCCATTGTCAGTCCGATCATACCTTCAGCTGGGCCTTCAAGTCATGGTTCTGGTGTTCCAGCACCTCGCTCTCGGACACCAGGTTGACAGTTCGTTCCCGTTTCTTTAGTCGGCACTTAGTTGCTGCGATCTTGTTCCGTTCTCTCCTTCGCCGCCGTCGTTCCTCGTCTTCTGGGGTCAGCTGAGGAGGAAATGTAGGTACTTTAGAGCGATGTTCCAAGAGAGGAAAAGGGGATACGTAGAAGAGCATATTATCATAAAATATTGATAAACCCTACACGATACCTCCAAGAGGTAGATGATAGAAGAGGTAGTGAGTGGTACCTACTACTACCTAAGAGATAAAATTCCACAAAGAATCAGATACGCAGTGTGGAGTAGACACTCGTATTTAGCATAAGAAGGAGTGCACGCTTCTTCTTATAACGATAGGTAAAGAAACCAGGAATTTACATAATTGTCAATCCAAACTATGCATCGATTAGATAAATACCGATCTAAAGCTATACATTTTAATTGCATTCACAATGAAAGATCCGTTGTCAGATTAGAATAATAATTGCCAATGCAAAAACTGAAATAATACTTAAATAATTTATTCAAAAGCCATCTCGATTTTACAACCACGTAGTGTGAAGGAAGTGAAGTCACACGTAGTTGCATAGGTAGCCTACTTTGTAGTCAGCTATAAAACTTCAATAGCGCCGTTGCATTATAATGCTGCCTTAGTAACTATTAAAGCTAGTTAAGATATTCGCAATAGCTCATTTCAGTCTACCGATTATCGTTCTAGACTTTAGTCGTAAATATTTTACTGCTTTTTGCTTGGAGGTCAGGCGTGCGGCAGGTTATAGATTAACTGATATTAAGCAAGATAATGCAAAGTAAATATCTATATTAAGTAGTATAGGCTTTACTTCTCATCTAGTTGTTTGTACCATCTTATTAGGTTTCAGGGTTTCAATAAATACCTACTACGGATGTCAGCTTAATTTATAAACTCCTCTAATCAGAAAGTTAATACAAATTTGACGTCGATTAATTGACTGAGTGAAGCCTTCGCTTCAGCTTCGAGAAAAATACTATAGTATATCTGAGGATTTACAAAAGCATTTTAACGATTCTCCTGAAATATTGTGAGCAGGCTCGATAATTAGGTAGATTTTTTTGTCGAGTCGGTTTTTTGAAACTTAATGTACCTAACATTAAAAAAAGGTACGTAAGGGGTGCTTAGCTGAGTAGGTACCTAGTACCTACCTATTGAAACTATTGAGTGCCTGCCTATTGAGTGCCTATTAAGTGTTTTTAGTACCTACCTATGGTCACCAAACTTCTAAATTGATTTAGTGCTAAATGTTAAGCATATGATGACGACGAATACCTTTACACAGTCTTTTTATGCACCTATCTTCAAGTAGGTAGCGATAGTAGGCAGTCATAAAAATTGCAAATATCATACGTATTAGTTTTATCACATAAGTGAAGGTTAAGACCAACGTTCCGCCCACAGTACTAGTATCTGAATGTGAAGGTGAATAATGTAATTCTTATCTTTGTCATAAGTACAATCTAGTCTTTCTATTTTAATCTAATACAGAAACTGACATTACTCGATGAATATAGATAGGTATGTAGCTCCCTACGCAATAATGCCTGAATGAATCAGCGTGACGGCAAGAGCTCAATCAGGGCTCGATTTTGCATGTAACAATCTTATTTCAGTTCCATTCTATAAAGATGGGGTCATTGCGTGTTTGCGTCTCGTTTGCTACAATATGGGGGATCTGGGGGCCGATTTTTGAGTGTCGAACGCTCGACTTTTCACTCGAGATCTATCAAAACACTATGATGTTTTGACAGATTTCGAGTGAAAATTCGAGCGTTCGACACTCAAAAATCGGCCCCATAGTACCGGAATAAATATGAAAGGAGAGTTGGAGACATAATAGTAAATCAAAAATGCAATCGAAAAATGGGCCCAAGTCCTATTGCACTTAATGTCTTGGCAGTTACAGGAAAATGGGCAGAAGTAACTTTTTTGCTCGAGTTTCTGAATAAGGCACTATAGCTCTAGTATAAGTTTTTTCGAAACATTAACTAATTCGAACGCGTTTGCGTTTTGTCTCACCGAGTTTGAAATACGCGCGTTCATCGGTTAGCAACAAATGTTATACTCGCTGTTTTAGTTTCCACTAGTGACCACCAGAGGCGCTGTTCACGTTTTCATACCACTTTCATACATTATGAGACAAAACGCAAACGCGTTCGAATTAGTTAATGTTTCGAAAAAACTTATACTAGAGCTACTAGTCCCACCGCCGCCGAGCGAGTAGGTACTCATAGTAATTCTACTCGCTTGAGCGAGGAAACGAATAGAATTACTATTATGAGCGTACTCGCCGGCGGTGGGACTAGTGCCTAAAGGTGTGCCTAACGCTGATAGGTGTATGTA
Organism: Cenopis cana; assembly: GCA_951800055.1. Lineage (NCBI taxonomy): Eukaryota > Metazoa > Arthropoda > Insecta > Lepidoptera > Tortricidae > Cenopis > Cenopis cana. The sequence goes on along the minus strand of OX637486.1, from coordinate 5,595,787 downwards.
AATATTATAATATGATAGTTTGCCCAATATTTTACCGTAAACCGGGGTTACTTCAGGAAAAACGGGTTACATTGATAGATTTAGAACACTTACCGCTATTTCTTGTTTTATTCAGTTTAGTAAGTGGTCGGAAATTTACGAAGGTATTTCACCCCAGGATAACCAAATAAAAACCAAAACACGGGAAAAACTATTTTTTTAAGTCGCCCCTCAATTGGAAAGTTACCCCTGTTTCCCCTAGAAGTAGTTATTCAAATACTGACCCCTTCGCTCTTAGTTGTATGCGTATGACTGCTATCGTAGTCCTCGTCGCTGTCTTCTCTCTTCATCCTCTTGATGCCCATGTCGGTATCGCTGCCGGACATCTTGCGTTTCGACTCGATCGACAGCTTCAAACCAGCCTTTATTAGTTCCGAGCAAGTCTGTAAAAAAAATAGAAGCTTATAGTTACTGGATGAAATTTCAAGTGTACTCTGTTTTTTACACGACTAGCCAAGAAAAGGAGTGTTCAGGGTTCAATGTTCAAGTTGCAACAAGTTCTGTGGAAGAATTGGCAAGAAACAAATGAACGCGCCATACATTTTACTACTACATGAAGATGCAGTACTTCATAAAAAAAAACAGGCTAAAAAACACAACAAAACCCGAGCGATATGCCAGACTCAATAAAGCGATAGAGTGCGCGGTTAGAGAGTGGCCTGGGGAAAATCCAGAGGAAACCTCCGACACAACCACGCGGGCGGTTTAAACACTGGAATACTTTAAGAGTTTGCGCTCCAGTGAGATTGGTTGAGCGGCTTCAACCGAATATAAGGTGTGAGTGAAGACTATAAATAGGTAGGTAGATTGCATTCGTAATTTCGGCTAATTATATTATTGAATAAGCACACGGAATTAACTATTTATCAAAGTATAGGTAGGTTCTGCCGAATTAATTTTAGCAATGTTATTCGTATTTTTCGTCTATTACACTATGACAAACGATCATGATATTGTCATTTACATGTTTTGGAATAAATTTAATTCGCTATTCCAGTATAATGGATTAGGGGCCGCCGCCATAAATTTATTGTAATTTGATGTAAATTTGTTAATGTAACTTATTTACATTACCAAATTAATTTTTATATCGTGCCGGTTCAAATTACAGTAATCATAATAAAGACCCAGGTAATGCCTCAATTAATAGGCAAAATCGTGATAGAAGATTAAGCAATTGCGCTAAGCACAATTCAAAAAGAAAATGGTTGATTATTATCCGGCTAACAATGGAAGGACATCGCGACCCGGACATTATATTGCGTGTGCAAATCACTCATAACACTGTCTTAAAATTGGTTTGTTAGTTTACTAGTTTATATGGCATCTGTCAAAAGTCTTAATCCATCGGAATAAAGCTTATACTGTCCCTTGGTATGTACACTAGGGCTGTACTCTCAAGATTCTAATGCTTATTCAACGTGTAAGTTGTATTAACAGTTTTTATGCGTGAGATTCTCTATCAATCATTACCATTGACTATTGAGTTATTTTTTACTTATCAATGCATGAATCATGCATTGCCTTCATAGGATAATTTCAAGGTTCTGATTGAAAAAGCATAGGTAATAATGACAATTGCTTTGCGATTGTAATAATTGTATTTCCATTGTGCGGAAGATAATGCTTCTTTTTCTCATATTTTTAACGTCCGCTCATTGTCTAGGGTTGGTACCTATTAACAAACAGTTTTCCATATAAAAACGGGTGAGCTGAGGTGACAGGTGAAAACGTGGTGAGAACGGTGCTTAGTGAATCGCATAGCAGCTAGCATGGCGCGCCACCACCACCACCAAGTGAAGGACCACGTATTGGTCCGAAACATGTCGAGCGATATTCGACGGTAAACTTTATTATACACGGGAATTTTCTATTTAAAATCGCATAGCAGCTATTCAGCCTCCATACGAAAATTCGATAAAATTATTTTACTTAATATCGTACCGTAAGTTTTTTTTGCGATCTTATGAGCAATAACCGACTACTATTTGAGTTGCTTTTACACGAGACTTAGTGCCAGTTGCACCAACGTACGAACACAGACCGGTCATCGTCAAATATGGCGCCGGCAGCTGTCATCCCATAGAAACTTGTCAAACTTTCCATACAATCAGATTTGACGAACACCGCTTACGATTACAGACGGTTTGGTGCAACCCAGCCTTATTTACGCCTCGGATTCCATGCATATGTAATAAGTACATACCCCTCTCGTCTTTGCTGCAATGTTTGCAAACGCCTTTAGGTGCAGGGTGCAACTGCTGCAGAACACAGATCACAGCGACCGGTAGAGACGAATGAGATAGCAAAACCTCGCTAGCTTAAATTTTCTTAATAATAGAGTTATGTGCAGATCTAGAGTTACAATAGAGTAGCTGTGCCATCGAAAACTAAGTACGACAGAAACGAAAAATTCTAATTTCTTCAGCACTATCAGTGGTGATACTCGTACGCTTATACGAAAGGAGAATGTGCAGATTATTAGAAAATATTATCCTTTTATCATAGCTTGGTTATGGTGTCAGCCGTAAACACCACTGAAAATTGTGACGTTTGACCTAAAAGACAGGTGTCACCGCGCTTATGCTATATTAAAAACACAATACTTATTATAGCTATTTACTCAAACTACTTTTGTGTATTTATTATTACTTAACTCCATTAAGTTTGTAAGTTTGTAACCATCGCGGGCGGTGTGAAGATCAAACGTGCACGGAACAAGATAGCCTTGTGCGAGGATGCGGCTAATTAACGTTCGACATTACCGACGGGCAGAAGATGTTTACAATCACATAAAGAATATACTCAATTGTAGTTTAATCGGTTCTTCAACGAGTTATTTACATTATAATAATGTTGAAGCACACCTGTTTCTCGCACGTGACAGAAAAGATCGTTCAGAGACCGAAAAAGAAATGTCTGTCTCTGTCGCACTTGCATATACGAGCAACGATGAGAGAGATACCTAGGCATCGTTTTTATTCGCGGTAGGAACTCAGGGCTGAGGAGACAAGATCATGCCCCACTCATAAAATCGCTATTTATAAACAAAAAGCAAACTACAAGACCAAGAACAAAATGCGAAAATGCCCCCAATGTTTATTTATTTCATGTACATTTCTTGACAGCAATTTTTAGCTGAAAGTTCGAAGTTTAATTACCGAGCAAGTATGCTTGTTTTAATATTTATCAATCGAGTAAAATTCAAACTCAATCTAAAGTCTACTTAAAAAAAACAGAAACAGTAATTTACTGAAAAATCTGTCGACCGTATATATTGCTTAGGTACTTATTTTATCTGGCAAGAATCGATGTCAGGGCCTGACATAAAGTCCTGATTGATTGACCTATTAATTCGTAGTGGTAACCTACTCTCTTATGAAAATAAATTCCGTGTCCAACTGAAAGAGTACCTAGGGGTTATCATAGCATCATGGGTTCTCCCACTTTTTCACGTTTTTACAACTCTATAGAATAGTACATTGTTAACCAAGGTAAGTGACCCATTTCACCCGACATAACGAAGTGAGAGTGCTAAGGGTGAAATAGGTGCTTTTCATTTCGACTATAAGGAAAGCAAAAGAGCAGTTGCAGTAAATGCAAGACTCCGAGGGCATTAATTAATTAATTAATTTAATTTTATTATTAAAACAAAGAACATTAAAAAACTTAGGCTATCACCTATACGCAGTGTTGGTAGCGAGGGACTTGTATTTGTACGTGACTAAATTAGCAACTTTACACCGCCATATTGAACCGTTTTATAGTATAAGTTCCTTTATTCTTTTATTTCTTTTTGGTTATAAAGAATGAAGAATATTAGAGTGTTATGGAGCGCTCGTGGCCCAGCGGCGCGTAGGCAGCGGTCAGGACTTGGATGGGTGACCGCTTTGAGTGATTACTAACTGAGCGCTCCCGTGTCCTTCGGGGTTGGAAGGTCAGATGGCAGTTGCTTCCGTAAAAACTAGTGCCTACGCCAAATCTTGGGATTAGGTAGCGGACCCCAGGCATCCTTCAGGATGCAACTGTACTGGGATAACGCTAGGAGGATGATGATGATGAAAGAATGAAGAATATTAGTATTGTATTGTAATTGACAGATTGCAGGACTGCGGGGTATTTACCTTTTGTATGCTGGGTGGAGTACCGGAGGCTGGTGATGTCGCTGATGAACCATTGGACATTGAGGAGTTGGAGTCATTCCCGCTTGCGCTCTGTAACACACGCATTCTGTCAGATATATCGATTTAAGAGGGCGTTGATGGCATTTCAAAAGTCCCGCTCTAACACGCGTGAGTTTTGAATTAACCATCCCGCTCTCTACGGAAGCTCAGCGCGTGTTTTTCGTAAATATTGATGTTTATTCTAAACGTGTACATTTATAAGGATAATCTTTTTTATCAGGTTTGAGAACTTATCATTTTACAACTATTAAACCAAAAAAAATTGTTAAAGATGGGAGGGTTTTAAAGATCCAACCAAAAACATCGAAAAAAAAGTGTTATGTTTGAAAAATAAAAGTATCGAGATAATTTTTGCAAATCGTGTTTTCACTTTTAGCACTGGAGGAAAATAGTTCAAGATTAATATACTGAAATGATAGAAATTCAATCACTATAGATGTTGAGATCTATGTCAATAAACATTGGCAAAAGTGCATATACTGTGGGCCCTTAATTGTTTGATCGTGATTACTTATTTGTTTAGTGTAATCCCTAAGAGTTTGCCTAAATGCATGTTATGCATATGGTCCCTTTTTGCGCAGGCCCACAATGATAGAAAATGCCCTCACAATTACAAATGTGACATTATAACTAAGTCACGCTGTGATCGAGTCCTGGCTAATGGAATGATTTCCGGTGCTTAATGGAGCTAGTAGGTAGTTTGAAACCATTCATTCCTCGGATTTACAAGAATTGATGGGACAAGATCGTGATGGTTTCGGATTTCAGAGTGCCCACGACAGTGTTCAGACTAATGGAACAGTTTCCGTTTAGAGGGTGACCAAACTTCGAGACAATGAACGGATAAAGTATTGTAGTTACAGTTATAGCAGGGTATCGCCCGAACTATAATTTACCTATGTGAAATGTTTTACGCTCTCAAGAAAGGATAGATGTTGTGTTATTTTTTTTTATTTTAGGTGTCGACCCGCCTTATATTTTACATACACAAATGTTTAATTATTGTTTCTACCTACCTAGCATGATCACGTTTATGTGTCCTACATATAACATAGGTACGTTTTATATAAACAATGCCATCAGATAACATCTGTCCACTTCAAATGCACCCAAATAATTTGTCTCCTTTGTCGTTTTCCGCTCTGATTACGCCCTATTCCGTTCCACACATAATTACTCTCATTCACAAAGCGACACTTCCATGAGATAATCTGTTCAGCAAATAATGTGTATTTATGCGATAACTAAATATAGATAAACTGATACGGAGGCGCCATCGAGTCTGCTTTACGTAATTTGCAGCTGCTCCGTGAAGGAATGACATTATGTTGATTAAACTCCAATACAGATACGACTTTATTAAATTATGAAGTGAGAATGCAGCAAAAAGGTGCATGAACTCATGCCGTGTTGGCATCTCTTGGTGTTATCCAATGTTTATTATGGTGTAGTGATGGCGGTCACGTGATAAGCTGTTTTAGTAATACAGCAAATGTTGACTTGAAATCACTGTCACATAGGACTTTTTACATGAAACTTGTGCCACGTTGCGTCGCTGATACTTGGCAGAGGTTCAAGATACTTGTAACACTTATTTTGCATTTAAACAGCCGATCTGCATGCGTTAGATTGTCTAGGTACTAAGGGTCCTGCATGTTGATAGCTTAACACAATGTAAGGACTAATAATGGAGAACGGGTGCTAAGCTGAGTCAGACTTCTGCTGCATTGCTAAACTGTATCTATGCGTTTATAAGAGAAACTAATTACACAGTCCTTCAATAAGGGCAGTTGGATAGTCAGTGTTTTTTAATGCATCTTGCCTTCAAAGAAGCTTTGAAAAACAGTTCCTGCGTGCGTGTGAAAATATTTTAGTATTTAAAGATAAAGTTATACCTAATGCAAGAATCGTAAAAACTTAGGAACAACAAGTTCACGCCATGGAAAAGCTTCAAAAAGAACATTGAGATTTAGTGAGCAGAATTAGGCATTATGTGTGTATGTTGGGCGATAGTTAGCTAGTGGTTTTGTAACGAGTACATTATGCAAAACCAAATTACCTTAAACCCCGAGGTCTTCTCACTGTAGTTGTACTGATCCAGAGGATTCGTCATCGTAATGACATCGTTCACGATCTCCGGAGTCCTCAACGTCGTGGTCGCCGACTCCGCAGTGAGGAGTCCTATGACAGACGCACTGAGGTTCACATTGACGCTGAGGTTGTACGCGCCGCCTGGGTCGTCGGCGCCCACCGCGCCCCCTACCGGCGACGCAACATCCTCGCACTTTATCGTCGGCACGGTACTCCGCATGCTCGACTGGTTCATTATATCCTTGTAAGGAGCCAGTTTAGCTGATTTTTGGTAACGTTCGTAAAACTAGATTAACACTTTAATATCACGACACTAACGCTAGTTTAAGGCTAAATATCACTGTGTGGTAAACTGGTTGAATGGCACTTTAGTCTTCTTAAGGGTCGCCGCAGCGCTATCTGAAATGAAAGAAATATTTGTGTTATTTACCTAATTCATTGTTGTAACCTTGAATTACTGGCAGTATAGGACCGGGAAGGTAAAACCGTGTAATCAACTGAAAATACCAATTGCACAATCATGCATCATGCAGTAATGATGTGTCACAGTTAAAGTGAAGCACTATGATTTTTAATATTTGGTCTGTTCTAATTCTGGCTTCATAAAGTTTTTTCAGCAGTGGCTTAATCTGGCACACTGACAATTTTACTTTTAAAAGATCCGTATAAAAACCAAAATTCAACACCCAAGTAGAAATGTAGGTTTTATACCGTAGGTACACACAGTGCAGTGGTACAGTGAATCATTATAAGGTGATTAAATATTGTATAATGGTTCCATATTTGTGGCGGAATTGTGTCAAAAGTTATTAACATTTAAGGCCCTAGTAGGTAGGTACGAAATGAAATGATTTTAATGAAATATCAACATGACCGAATTTTGGTCGTAAAAAACAAATGTTAACAACAACGATTCGGTAAAACAGAGGACAGTGTTCGTTTCGCAAGCAGCTTTCGCAAGCGTACGCGCCGGATTTTAATTAGGGCTATCTGGGCATCGCGGCCTCGCAGCCAGGATGCGACTCCAATAAAACGCTTTTTTACTGGCCACAATTGAATGTGCGCCATAAAATTAAAATTAAGCGCGTTTTTATGACACGTTTAACTCTTCCGTGTTCATTGTCACGAGGCTCAGACGGATGCAAGGGCACGCATGGATTAAGGATTAGGTAAACATGTCACTATTATTCTGTTCATCTCTTTCGTACACTGGTTGATACACACTAGCTAGTACCGCGGGGAAGCGAGTACGAAATACATACAAATCAAAGCCGAATTAGAAGGCTTAGCGCATGTCGCTAATCCTCCTCCTGATATGTTAGCTAAGCCATTATGTGGAAATGAGGGTGTCCAAAGTCGTGACCGAAAAATCCTTCACGAAAACGGGAGCTAATGTTTCCATATATAGCAAGTAATTGAAAGCTGTCTGCCGCCTTGACCTGCTACATATCTGTATATCTCATATCAAAGGCACGTAAACACAATAAAGAATTGCCTGGGTAACCTAGTTGCGGCGAGTTTGCTTATTCTACGCGCGGCGGCGGAGGAAAATGTGTCGCGGGCAAATTGCTTTAGGTCCATAATGAGTTAATACTGGACCTACGGAAATATTCGGGAAACTGCAAAGAGGTGCATTTTATGATTAATTAGCTGTAGACATAGTGCGTTGTTGAGTTTTCCTTAAGGCTGGGTTTTACCACTTTTGAGTTTTAAAACCATCTGAGACAGAATATAGTGTCTTAAATTCTAAAAAAATATATGTGTTACATTACAAGACCTAATGAATTTCACTCTATAGAAAAAAATCGCAAAGTTACCCCTTTTTGGAATGTTTTCTCAATATTACGGCTATATACTACTGATATACATTTATTTTTTTTACTCAATTAAAGACCCTTAATAGTTATAGACAAATTCGTAGGGTTTGCTTTGATGATTGATTGGTTTAATGACTACGTTTGAATGTTTACGAAAACTACGCGCAGAGCTTCCGTAGAGAGCGGGATGGTTAATTGCAAACTCACGCATGTTAGAGCGGGACATTTGCAATGCGGATACCTCCCCTTAAATCCTACTAGTACCTACCCACGTAAAATTGTATGAGAACTCCATTCGTCTACACGCCAAGTTACACGCAAAGAAGTGGAGTTTGAAAAATCCATGAAGTTACTTTAATTCATCATATTTTCTTCATATGAGTTAGGAGATATAGCATGTGTATGTACCTTAATGATAAATTCGGCATGAGCCTTCAAAGTTACGTTTTAATGAAGTGTGGAAGGAAGGGACCTTACGATTGGTACTTACGAACGTACTTATTGAATCTTGAGCAGCTGGTATAAAGCTAATTTAACATATATGGAATTTCAGCTCATGCCCTTACCTAAACGCCAATTCAAAACCTGGTGAATCAATTTTAGCTACCTATTTGAACTTTACCCATGAAACCTTGTTTAACATGGTTGCAAAAACCCGTCGCCTCGTACGCAAACATTTTACGCAATATTAAATCGCATCATCGAGTAGCGCTTGTTTGCCGAGTAAATGAAACACAACTGTACAAACATGTAACGTAGGCAAACATCGTTAAAGTTTGGATATCGGGGAAAGCTCGATCTATATCTTTGACGCAACAAATCACGCTATTTGAAATTCAGCAGTAAAGCGTTAATAAATACTTATGTAAGTGACGACGATCTATCGTCTACGTCTGCAAGATTTAACTTTAGCCCTACTGACTGCCAAGAAACCGCCTAGCGGGTGCGCTCTGCTCGTAGGTAGATGCGTAGCCAATAATGCGTTTCCCCCCGGTACCACCACGTACCGGGTCCGGCCTAGCTGAGTTTCTTGCTGGAATCTTCTCAGCTAGGCTAGGTTTAGTGCGATTCCACTGACACCTCAGATTTGGTTGAAGCCGCTTAACCAATTTCACTGGAGCGCAAACTCTTAGAGTATTCCAGTGTTTAAACCGCCCGCGTGGTCGTGTCGGAGGTTCTTTCTGGATTTTCCCCAGGCCACTCTCCAACCGCGCACTCCTATCTTCAGTCAGGTTAAAAAAAAAAGCATTTCCCCGTATTTAGAGGAAATTGCGTTGCGCTACGAAAAGCTTGAAAACGGTGTTAAGTCGTGCCATATAGGTACTTAAAATCAGATACAAGACTGTCTCAAGGTAACTTGGGAGACGTGTTCTTATCTTATTTTCATGGTTCGTTAACAGTGTCAAATTATATACACGCTTTTATACACAACCTCGACTTCGCCTAGTTTCCTACGTAAATAATGTGAGTGAAAATAGAAAATGCACTCACGGTATTGAATACAAACATTGTTGCGAGGCCGTTAAAAATGGTTTCCTCGTCGTAAACCCATTGGATAGTCGGGGAAAGAGAAATTGCACCATCAAATCAAATATACGCACAGGCCTACTGCAAGGAAACTTAGAGGTTAAATTCGGGTAAATTCCCGGCTTGCTTCATCCTTTCGAGTAATACTTATAGACGCAAAAGAAAGGAATGACAAACAGAGAAAACGTTCGCAAGATAAGGCAGTTTAACTTTTATTGGCTTCGGATTCGGACTTTTCATTTTTAACAGTCTTTGCTCTTTCTTTAAATGTATTAGTCTTTATACGTATAAAATGTCTACAATACTTGTATAGATTTTTTTAATAAGCTTCCTGTTCCTGATAGTATCAAGCGGTTGGATAATCTAGAGAGTAAATTAACAAAGTGGCTTCAAGGACTTTTTTATTCAGTAAAGGAATATTTTATTTGGGAATGAGATTTTAAGAAATAAGGACTAGATAAGTACCTCGATTTTACATTTTGAACATTTGCATATTCCGGCTGAATACTGAGACTTAGTATTTTTATAATATTATGTTACACATGTACCTAGGTAGGTATACTTGCAAATAAACATTTCTATTTCCATTTGGTAGGTTTAGTAGTTTTTTAATATTTAGATGACTAGTTATATTCGGGGAATCTAGGGAATCGAATTGCTTTCCAAACGCCTCGTATCTATAATACATAATTTACTGTAATTTCCTGAACGTGAAAATTAGATTAATAATTATCTACAGTATTACTGTTGGTTCCATAATTTCCATATACGCGCGGTGGAAAAGTTATGATATTACTCTGTCGGACTTAAAGCGATACCTGAAATATACTTTAGCGACAAGATAACTACGTATCTTAATTATTTAAAATAATAATGATTATCTCAACTGAATCAATGGATATTTAGACCAAGAAACGTAATTTGACGTTAACTTATCGCGACGTGAATTTATTTCACTGTAGAAGTATCTGTGCATTTTAACAATCGAATGTTGGAGTACCCAACTACCGAATTTCCCACGGTGTTTAGCCACAATTGCTGTGACAAATTGACCCTCGGGCGCACCCACTATTTATTTTAAAACAAGGTAGCTTCTTCAATTAAGGGTCTTTTGAACATATATTTTAGTTAAGGTGAAGGTGGGTGAGTATTTTTAGTAAACGACTATCAACTAGGTATAAGTACAGTTTAATAAAGGGAATGCCAATAAGAATCATTCAAAAATGCTCGGTTGGTACTACCAACCGAGCATTTTTGACGTTGCATTTCTCTACAACGTTCCTACCAAGTTGAAAAGCAAAACGTTGTAAACAAACGTAGGAAACGTTGTAGGGAAATATGACTACATGACGTCACAATTTTCTATAGTTAATCTGAGTCCTTTTTTATCTTTAAAATAGCGTAAATATGTTAAAGCTTGATGTTTTCCAAGTATTTTCGTAAGTTCTGTTTATTAATAGGTAACGTAAAAAATAAATAATATTTATTACAGTTATTTAGTACCGTATTTTTCAAGCGTAGGTATAATTAACATGTCCAAATCACGGGCCTTAAACCACGATCGCGTGGGCCATCGATAGGTATGCAAACAAGTTAGTAGGACGTCCGCAACCGATTATGGGAAATGAAAAATGCGTCCGGTGCTGCGTAGGATTCGAGATTTACCAAAGCTGTTTTAAATGTGTGTAGGTTTTGTTGGGTTAGTCTGAATGGCGACCGTAAACCTAATTCAATCGCTATAAGTCATGAGTTTTAAATAGTGAACACAATGTTTGTCGTTCTTCAACATTTATAAACGGACTTTTTTTCACTCGGGCTGTTAGCACGTTCACGTTGACATCCGACTTAATTAATGCATTTGTCCTTCTCGCACTTACGAGTACACACCTCTAGGTATCTGTTAAAGTGAAGGACAAATGCTTGAATAGCTTACATCCACGGACCTATAATGCTACGTAAGGATTAGATTTTATAGTTTTCAGTCAGTGTCGTAAAACCATGTCAAGAATGACTTGAGACTTGTTGTGTATATTGTTGTGAGTTTTGCAAATATCTGCGAGTCAGAATGTTTATAATATCCATCAGGTAGACAAACATGCACTAGTTATCTACGATACGTTTTACGCTGTCAATATTTTTTTTAGATTTTGCTAGCCGGTAAGCCGGTGAATTAGTAGACAAGTACCTCTACATTAGCGATGTATACATCAAATGTATTCTACAAATAAACATGCTTTGTGTTACGGAAATTTAAGCAAGTGCCAGCGTATTTTAAAAGCACATTAAAGTGCCAAGGACAGAAAGCTCGGAACGAGGTTACGAGCTTCCTTTAGCGAGGTCGATGGGTAAGTGCTTAGTCGAGTACTTTGCTTACTGATGTAACTTTATACATGGCAATTAGTTAAAATAACTATTGTTTTTTCAACGCCTCATATGATATGACTAATTGAGTTGACAGGTGGTTGTTTTTTTTTGTTGGTATCAATTATACCTATCTTTGTGGCAAGAGATCTACACAAATTACCCCCCGTTACTCTAGATCACATAGACGTCACCTGTTTATTAAAAGAAATTAGACAGCTCAAGTACGAGTTAAACACCGTTCATGAGCGTTTTGTATCTATCGAGAATTTTGAAGAACTACGAGCCGAACTGAATGACCTCAAACAATCATCTTTCGTGAATTTCGAAGTAAATAATATAAACACTCGGCGAGGGGGTCATTTACTCAACCGGTATAGTCATATATCAGATTTGTATTCGAATGGACCGATGGGATTACAGTTAGAGTCATCAAATATCGAGGAGAACGAAGTAAATGACATTATAAATACTGTTGACCTTGCCAGCGATCGGCTGGCGTTATCAGCTGTCGGCGCGCTTAATGAGCCTGCATCTACCCTCACTTATAAAAACGAAGCACCGCTAGAACCGGCTGACGGCAGCGTCGAGCGTTCGGTATGCGAAATTATGAGTCATCCGGGCGTAAGTGATAATAATGTAAACACACTTAGCCAGGTTCAGAGTACTTTTACACAAAAAACAATGGCTGAGGCGCTCAAAGAGAAGGGTACGTGGAATGATAAGGGTACAACTGAAAAATGGACTAAGGTACAGAATAAAAAGACAAAGTTGAAAAATAGATTTATAGGAAAAGAGGGGAAAGCGATACCTAACTCAAAGTTTATGGCGGCTGAACCCAAAACTCCGTTGTTTATATATAGAGTAAATCAGAGCACATCAAAGGAAGACATAGTAGATTATATTTATGATGCAACTAAGTTGCGTGTATCCTTGTTAAAAATAAACATGAAGGAAGATAAGGACTACGACGCGTATAAGGTATTTGTGCCTGAAAGTAAATTGGAAACTTTTTTGAATGATGCCTTATGGCCTAAGGGGATCAAATTTCGTCGTTTCGTGAAGTTATACAAGACAAAAACCACGAAAGCAAAGCTTGCTGAAGTACATCAAAGAAATGGACAAGACACAACATAATAATGTACCTACTAAATGCAGCTTTATAAGTTTTAACTGTAAAAGTATCATGAGATCGGCCATCTGTGTAAAGAATATTTGTAAGTTTGCTGATATAATAGCACTACAAGAAACATGGCTTTTATCACATGATATTGATTTTATTGGTTCCTTGGATGGCAATTTTGGTTTCACTGGGAAATCAGCCGTTGACTCATCGGAAGGCATTCTTCGCGGGAGGCCCTATGGCGGCGTAGCGTTGATGTGGAAGAGGAGTGTATTCCAATGCGTCACCGTAGTACCGTGCGATAGTGTGCGCCTTATTGCTATAAAAGTGGATGTAAGTGATAGGTCGTTCCTTGTTTTTTCTGTGTATATGCCAACGGATTCAGTAGACAATCTATTGGAACTAGTGGAGTGCTTCAGCGAAATCAATGCAGTGATTGAAAATAATGACGTGGAGACTGTTTTTATTCTCGGTGATTTCAACGCTCACCCGGGTCAACTGTTTTGTAACGAGATGTTGGGCTTTTGCGCGGAGCAAAGGTGGTCGTGCGCCGACATGGACCTACTGCCAGCGGATACCTACACGTTTGTCAGCGACGCGCACGGTTGCTCCCGTTGGTTGGATCATTGTTTAGTTACGGAGGCGGCTAGACAATGTGTACAAATGTGTAAAGTGCACTATGATATATTTTGGTCCGATCATTTTCCGTTAGAGGTAGTATGCAATATATATAATGTTAAGCCTAAATTACTTTTATATAGTGAGGTGTTTGATTACGCTAAATGGGGTGAAAGAGATCTGTCACAAATAAAGATGTATACTGAGATATGTAATTCCAAACTGAAAATGATAGATTTCCCGGAGGAACTAAACAATTGTTTTGATAATTTATGTAATAATGTAGGACATAGAATTGTTATAGATAAGTTATATCACGATACTGTTGGTACACTTAGGAGTGCTGCTATTTCCACTAGCAATGTACGTAAACATAGGAAGGGAACCTACATCACGGGCTGGAATAAGCATGTGAGTGCAGCTCATCGGGACGCTCGATCTTGTTTCTTAAATTGGGTTGACCTTGGCAAACCCACGTATGGAGATTCCTACCTTAATATGTGTAACACCAGACGAGTATTCAAAGCGAAGTTGAAGTGGTGTCAGAATAATCAGCGTCAAATAAAATTAGATATCCTGGCTCAGCATCACTCAAAGAAAAAGTTTGGCAAATTTTGGAAGGAAACAAACAAGCTTAATCCAAGGTCGAGTGCCCCGGTGAGTGTCGACGGTTCGACCGAGCCCCGGGAAATAGCAAACTTGTTTGTAAATAGTTTTAAAGTTGCCTCTCCACTGGGCCCACTTCAGGATACCTCTGTAGACAACGCAGGCCATCGTGCCATGGGTGCTTCAACATTGGTCACTGCTAAGGAAATAAGGTCTATTATCAGACACATGACTGGAGGCAAATCACCCGGTTATGATGGCCTGGGGATAGAGCACCTTAAATATGCGGGTGTGCACTTGCCGCGAGTGCTGGCCATGTTGTTTACCCTCTGTATCAGACATTCCTACCTGCCACAGGATTTAATGAAAACTATAGTGGTACCAATAGTCAAAAATAGGACAGGAGATGTCTCCGACAGAGGCAACTACAGGCCGATCTCGCTGGCTACCGTGATAGCAAAGGTGCTGGATAGTGTGCTTAATAAACATCTAGAAAAAACCACCGACCTACACGATGCCCAATTTGGTTTTAGGGCGGGGGTTTCTACTGAGTCAGCTGTACTTTGTCTTAAGCACACTGTCCAGTACTACGCTAGGGCGGACACACCCGTGTATGCGTGCTTTCTAGACCTCTCGAAAGCCTTTGATCTGGTGTCGTACGAAATACTGTGGCATAAGCTTAGACACGAGACTAATTTACCTTCAGATCTCGTGTCTATCTTTAAGTATTGGTACGGCCACCAGACAAATCATGTGAGATGGTCAGGACAGCTTTCGGACATGTACAGGCTGGAGTGCGGGGTGAGGCAGGGGGGGTTGTCTTCGCCTTTGCTCTTCAACTTGTACATGAACGGACTGATCGGTGAGCTCAGCAGGGCTGGGGTCGGATGTTCGATTGGCGGTAAGTTTGTTAACAATATAAGCTATGCCGATGACATGGTCCTGCTGTGCCCATCGGTCAATGCCCTCCAGAGGTTGCTGAACATCTGTGAGAGATACGCCGTGACACATGGGCTCAAGTACAACTCAAAGAAAAGCGAGCTTTTAGTGTTTAAAGCCGGGAATAAAATGTATAGGACAGTTCCACCAGTCACACTTAATGGCAAGCCGCTTGTACAGGTTAAACAGTTTAAGTACTTGGGTCATTGGGTCACGGAGGATCTCACAGATGATTTAGATATGGAAAGGGAGCGGAGAGCCTTAGCCGTTCGCTGTAATATGCTGGCACGAAGGTTTGCCAAGTGTACCAAGGACGTCAAGGTGACGCTATTTAAGGCTTACTGCCAATCCTTGTACACGTGTGGCTTGTGGACCAGGTACACGCAGAGATCGTATAGGGCTCTCCGGGTCCAATACAACAATGCTTTCAGGGTGCTGATGGGGCTGAGGAAGCACTGCAGTGCGTCAGGGATGTTTGCGGAGGCTCGAACGGATTGTTTTTCAGCAATAATTCGCAAACGAGTCGCCTCCCTGATGCACAGAGTGTGGAACAGCACCAACAGCTTCCTGGAAGTTATTGCTGAAAAATGGGACAACCCTATACTAAGCTTCTGGGTGAAAATACACTCCGGATGCCCAAAAATCCTTTTGTAATTAATTTAATTTATTTTAACTTAACTGTACTTTACTAACAAATATTTACTGTGTACCTACTAACAAAATTATGGATTTTATAATCTGAAATAAATGTGATTCATTCATTCATTCATTCATTAATGAAAAAAAAAATGATTTTTGAATGAAAGAGTATACTGTATAATTTAAAGATGTATTTCTTCTGTTTCATTCAAATACGACAAAATAAATTCAACTATATTTTATAAAACTTCGCTGGGCAGCAGGTTCAGGTTTTTATGTTATTTAGGTATATGGTTCGCAGGTTTTTCCACGCAAATAACTTCAACGGGAAAACTGCGTAACTTTTCGCATTGAGCGTTATATTGGTTAGAGCATAACAAAACTTCAAGTTATTTTCACCCTCAAAAATATTATGTGACGAGCGTTCTAAAAGTTATACAATTACCCTGCAAAGACGCGACATAGCGCATCCGCAGTTGACTTACCCTAATGGTTTGTCATCGTTCCATTGACATACAGCTAGACCATTATGAAAATGAACCATCGCTATTTGAAATAGGCAAACGTGTTTGTGTATAAGCATTTATCACGTTTGTACTTAATGCGGTTTTCCTCTTCTAATTCTACAATGTGTCTACCATATTTTTGCATTGAGTTGGAATCCTTCGTGACTTAGGTATTTAGCATCTCTAATTTACGAGTAATGTTATTAAGAGTTATTTTACAATAGCAAAGCTAGGCAGAGTACCTATCTTCGACTTTACAATTAATTAAAGACGAGTAAATATGAGTACTTAACTTGATTCATTAATTCTTAGGTCCACGTGTTTACATTGACTATGAGCTGAGTAAACTCATGTAAGTAAACTCTCTACTAATAAAAAAACTCAGTACTAAACTATGACCAAATCGATTTTACATAAGGGCCGATTAAAGGAAGAGTCACAGTAGACCGTTCCGTGCCCGGGCCGGCCCGTTTTCTAATACAGGACGCGCGACGGCCGTCGATTTCTTGTACTAGAAGGTCTAGAAGACGGGCTGGCCCGGACACGGAACTGTCTAGCGTGAATCATCCTTTATATGGGCAAGAACTTGCCACCACATTTGATTGCATTGCGGTCTGCGGGCCACCGACGTAAGACGAGGACGAGCAAACCCAGCAATGTAATGAAAATAAATAAATATTTGTGGACAATCTTACACAAATCAACCTAGTCCCAAACTAAGCAAAGCTTGTACTATGGGTACTAAGCGACGATATACATACTTAAATAGATAAATAAATACTTAAATACATAGAAGACATCAAAGACCCAAGAACAAATATTGTGCTCATGACACAAATAAATCAAGCAAGACTGCAAGTTGCAAGATGGCTGCAAGTTGTTGAAAATATTGATAACAAACAATGTGGGTGAATTATCATATTCATTTAATGCCAAATTTACATCGCAGATCCTCTATTATGTATTCCGAACCGTTAAATGATAGCCATGACTATGACAATGTTATAACTAAGTATATTATATTAGTAACGGCATGACATATAAAATCAATTTTTAAACTATTCCGATCCTTATCGTTCCTGATTACTTGACAGTGTTTATAGACTTGTGTTCAACTGTTCATACCTACTTAGCATTCAATTTTTAAGAGGCCGTCAAAGTTTGCGCTTTCATCATTTTCACGAAATCTTACTCGATAGATGGCGTTGGCGAGCTATTTACAATAGTCAAGCATCGATCACCTCACCAGTTACCCCTAGTATATCTTGACACTAGGACACGTAATAACTACACGCAATCGGAGGTCTGACGCATTGGTTCTCCTACGGTGAGGTCAAAGCGTTGCGGAATATTACTTAATTACCTAAGTAACCTACTGTCTGGCGTAAAAATCTTGATCGTTTTGTTTACTTAAAAATGAATATTACTTTAGTATGAAATAATAGTTGTTGTCAATGTAATTATTAAAGAACATTCAAAGAAGTTCACATATATATATATATATACAAGTAAATAAAATGCCCGTTTTGATTCGAAAATATGTATACATATGGTACGATCACATGCCGTACGTTTTATTTAAAAAAATGTAGTTTGATTTATTTAGACTCAGCATCACGGCGTTCAGCTATGAAGAAAACTATAAGCAATAATTGATTTTTAGTTCGTTTAGACATTCTGCCACTACTATTATAAAAAAAAACAAATCTCAAAAATAAGACGGAACGGAAATAAGACGGATATATAATAAAACGGAATTTGAGAAGATTTTATAAACATAACCGAAAGTATTGAAACGTCTAAAAGTTCATGCTTTCCCGCCGTTCCATCTTTTTTAACAGAATCGCAACATCGCAAGTGTATTTTTCCACCGAAAAACGCAAATTATTTAAGAAACATACAAAAATGTAGCGTTTCCAACAAAAAAAAATACTAATTGAATTGGCTGAATACGACCGGGCCTCTACTCTGAAATTCGAAATTGGTATTAATGGCTTCCCTTTCACGCGAGAGTAAAAGGGACGGCATGTGCAAAGTATAGATTTCGGAGTAGATACTCTGTGCCTTCTTTTATACGCCTGTTTCTACTTTTAATAAAGATTAGAAGTCGACAAATAAATAGTAATATATGTGTCAGTTTAATTTTTTTCTAGTTTCTATAGAAATTAAAGTTTGATTTCTAGGAGCTTTTTTGATTTATTTCATTGCATGTTTGAGAAAAGCACTATACATAACTCGGTGTGAAAAGGGGTTGCCAGCCTCGTAACTATCCGTCCTCGCTACGCTCGGCCGTCTATATGTACTCGGCCGTCGACCCCTTACTTCTCGGCCTCTGTAGTAATGTACTATTTCTCAACCAAACGTGCAATGAACTGTCGTCATTACGTGCGTTTTATAACAGGATTAAAAGTATAACGTTTCAGGCGGAATAACCCGAGAGAACTGTAAAGAAATTTCGTACAAAATTGAAGGCGTAGGCCGGGAAGTATTTCTTTTTTGACCGAGTGAAACGAAGGTCTCTGTTTTAGCTTCCAGATAAATGCTTTCGTATGTCCGGATTTCCGGTTGTCCGCCTCTACAGGTCGCATTTTTAACCGATTCTCGTGAAATTTGGTGAACAGGTTCGAAAATAAAAATAAATTTATTTGTAGAGTCAGTTTTTGTGTTTTTCTGCGGCCGAATTTTGGTGGATAGAATCGTGCGGCTACATTTTGAGCATCTACGTACTTTATCAGATGCTTATTGTAGCATTCTGAGAGACAATATGTATTTCGCAGATCTACATAGTACCAGTGGCGGAGCGTCCATACAACTCGATTCCCACCGGCTTGCCTAAGTTTCAGCCAGTCCAAATCTTTTACTACGGCTCATAAAGAATAAGAAAGGCTAAATTGTTTCCGGCTTCCCTAAGAATACTTTTGACGCGCCGCCACTGCATAGTACTACCTAGGTACATACTTTGACAAATGTCTAGTTGCTAAATAATTACCTTCCAGTAGCTCTAGTATAAGTTTTTTCGAAACATTAACTAAATCGAACGCGTTTGCGTTTTGTCTCAAAATGTATGAAAATGCTCTCGCCGAGTATGAAATACGCGCGTTCATCGGTTAGCAACAAATGTTATACTCGCTGTTTTAGTTTCCACTTTCATACATTTTGAGACAAAATGTATGAAAGTGTTCGAATTAGTTAATGTTTCGAAAATACTTATACTAGAGCTACAGGTGCCACTAGAGCCACTAGATGCTGATCGCTGACTTTAATCATAATGAAATGCTCATCAAAATAAAGCATTTTTCTAAATATAAAAAAGTCACGATTAGACAAATAAATTAAATCCACCAAGTATCAAGGACAGTACTTGAAAATCAAATGACAACTGCGTTATCAGCTATGTGATTCATAAGTTGTCTCGATTTAGTTCACAATTACGTTCCTAGTATACTTTGACTGCGACTTTCATAGTAAATACACATAATGGGAGGTCACAATTTGTATTGGTTTGTTTGAGGGGGTTGTGGTAAGCTTTGTGAATAGCCACAAAAAAACGGTATATACGTCCTCCTCCGACGGCCGCTCGGCCGGTACTGAGTCACCATGACCGTGTCAATGAAAATGTCGTAAAAAAGGCATGTTGTAAATCATTTAGAATTAATATATTTCTATCTAAGTTGCTACTTTTTATTATCTCAAGTCATAAAATAGAAGTTATTTTATCATAGTCATATGCTCAAAAACCTTTTTATTAGCTTTAATATTACTAAAAGATGCAATGAACTTTGAAGTTTTTCAGAAAATTTACCAATTTTTTTTTTTTTTTAATATTCTTTTTTTATAACATATTTGTATGAAACTTGTAAAAACCCTTCCACTCATCCCTAAGAAGAGTATCTATTGCACATGTGCATATTTTTTTCAAGCTGGTTTGGCACCAATATTTAGCTTAACTAGGTCGTTTTTAAAGCCTCTTCAAGCGCAAATCGAGGAAACAGCTGTTAGGTTAAGCAAGATTATTCGAAACCAAATAAGAAAATTTAAAAAGTAGCACACTTATTCCATTCAGAATGAAATGATCTTTCATAATCTGTAATAAAATGTATATAAATACTAATAGATTATGAGATACGACCTCATCAATCTTAGCCAAATCGTCAGAATATGTTATACGGAGGTCGACCTGTATGTAACTATGTAATGGAATCTAATGTAACTAATTTAACCATCTTCCAAGCATCGTAGCGTCATGAAAATTGGCAGCTGTATGTAGTTCTGATGACAATACAATAATATGGTACTGTCAAACTGATCTGATGATGGAGCCGGAAGATATGAACTGGAACTTCATGATGGAACATCGTATCAAAGCTATGTTTGGATTTGTTAGAAAAGTCTTGCAATGATCTTTGACCATGATTAGGTTTCAAGGTCTGATAGGTCGACCTGTATGTAACTAACTATGTAATGGAATCTAAGGTAACTAGTTTAACCATTTTCCAAGGATCGTAGCGTCATGAAAATTAGCAGCTGTATGTAGTTCTGATGACAATACAATAATATGGTACTGTCGAACTGATCTGATGATGGAGCCGGAATATATGAACTGGAACTTCATGATGGAACATCGTATCGTAGCTGTGTTTGGATTTGTTAGAAAAGTCTTGTAATGAACTTTGACCACGATTAGGTTTCAAGGTCTGATGATGAAGCCGGAAGATAGGCACTGGCATTCCATGATAGAATATCGTATCATAGTCGTGTTTGCACTTGTGAGAAAGGTCACGTAATGGACTTTGAACACGATCAGGTTTCAATTCACACGCAAAGCGTGTTTTTGTAGTGTTTTTAAACTATTAATTTAATTCTTAATGAAGAATTATAGTTTCGTCAAAATTTCGTGCAGGACCCACGAAATTTTGACGAAACTATAATTCTTCATTTATTCTTCATTTTTCCGCGGTGTTTTTGTCTTGTCTTATTAACAAAGGCCATCTTAATCAAAATACCATAGTACTCGTACGTCTACTAGTGATTTAAAAGTACGCCAATTTTCAGAATTTTGTTCAGGACCGCCTTAGAAACCATACTCATATTTTACTGCTTCTCTTTCAGTTGCATTATTATATTTATATGTCAGTTGCATTATTGTCGTCATGAAACTATCAATATCGATACGAATATATACATTATCTACGACGCATTACAAAAAGTACTAGGGAAGCAGGGATAATGCAATTAAGTGGAGTCCCATTTACCAGACGCGGTGGGATGGGCGGGGTTCAAACTAGGTCACCGGGTTGACACATACTGAACAATGAATTAATAAAACCATAAATATTGTAGTGTTGGAGTAGTAACAATAGAAAATATACCATTCCCAAATTTAGCAAGGCGGTACTGGCAACCGTACTGTCTTCTCGAAGATCTCACGGTTCGAAATAAAATGCCATACGATAAATAAATAAATGGGCACGGGATGGAATGGATAATCGTTAAGTTAGTCACAAATACATTAAAATTCATAAATATAATATAATACTTAGTTAGTTACGTAACCAAAGTGTTAAATTTTGCTCCACTGAGACACAAATGACACAATTTACTATTGTAGATATTTATCTTATATGCGTACGCTGGATGACGATATGCATAATCAGCTGATTTATAGGTACTTATTGAAAGATTATCAGCTGGAATTCTTCAAATTCAAAGAAATTACTTAAGATAGACTAGGTACACTCAGCTAGTTCCAGGGAAACACAGTCATTGTAAATCACTTCATTATTTATTCCTACTCGTATAACGAATCACATTACAAGATTAACATAACAATACGTTTTACAGCCAAAACAAAATACATAAGCTCCGGCAAAACGATTAAGCGAAATAAAATGGAGACCAAAACAAGGGTCTATTGTTTAGTTACAATTGCTGATTATATTATACGGTTTAACCTGTTTGAAGGTAAGTAACACCTGAACATTAATAACTATCAAACAACACACGATGTAGTGAAATTCGTCCAATGCGGACAATAAGTTTAATTTCAGAAAATTCCTTTGATAGATGGGTGGCTCCATATAGAATCAGTCTGACGTTTCAGAATGGTAGCTCATCAAGTGAGTCTAGAAGATAGATAGGATAGCGAGATAAGAAGATGAATAACTTTGGTATTCTTGGTCTGTCATAATGTAGTTTGCAGGACGTTTAGATGCGTATTACCTATTTACTGACTCGAAAGATAAGTTATACCCGAATAAGTACACTATATCTCTTTGTTCCTGGAACAGGTGAAAAAGAAACCCAATTTTCACGAGGTTTTTTGGGATTTTTTTTCCATACCAATTGCACGTATAAATTATTTGGCTTGCGAGAGAGAACAGCAAAGTTGGACTAAACTATCTAATGCCGCAACATTAAGTATACTGTCCGGTGAATAAAATTATACCATGCCTTGTATCTCTCAAGTTTTACCTACATTTTGACTATAAAGAAGCTTAATTTTTAGTGGGCGGTGCTTGCTTGCTTAAAGCTGTGCTCTGTTTTGTTGTTTATTACTGCATACACCATAATGCTGTATCTCTTTGGTTCTTCTTTTATTGAAATCATACCCACATATTGCTTAAATGTATCATTGAAACGGTGCTCAGTGGAGCTTGTTAAGCTTTTTCCATTCTTACTGCATCATATTTATATTATAATTATGTTCCATCTTCACTTATTCACGGTTTAGTTCTTTATTTAGATCATAATTAAAATCATCTGTTAAAGTATATTTAACCAAAAAATATAGGTATCTATTACAAGTTTGGTTTTATAGCCTTAATGTTCTCTTAAGGCTTTTTCAATTATTCACGTTTCTCATCCATCCATCATCCTCCTAGCGTTATCCCAGTACAGTTGCATCCTGAAGGATGCCTGGGGTCCGCTACCTAATCCCAAGATGTGGCGTAGGCACTAGTTTTTACGAAAGCGACTGCCATCTGACCTTCCAACCCCGAGGGGAAACTAGACCTTATTGGGATTAGGCTTTGTCAAGTGAGTGGGCAACTTGACTGTTAGAAGTTCTCAAGCCGCCCGAAGTCCTCCAACTTGGCTTAACGACTGCTGCCATAGACAGCAACCAGGATCAACGGCTTAACGTGCCTTCCAAAGCACGGGGAATTATTCACATTTCTATTCGCTTAAAATTGTTTGTCTAACCGTACGTTCGGATTTAATTATTGCGTAATATACCGCATGTCCTTATAAATTAGGTACGATGAAAGTTGTATGTTGTATATGAAAAATCTTAAGGCTACGAGTGCCTAAAGACTACGATTACTGATTCGATACGCCTAATCGAATCGGAATGCAAATAATATCGAATCCAATCGTGAGGATCTGCCTAATTGAACGACCACCTTGATTGTTTATGGTCGTAAACATTCAATCAACGACAATTGATCGATTTTGGAACTAAAAGCGTAATTTAGAAGCCGTTTCAATATAACCCAACAGTTAGCGTTAATTAACATTTTACGATGTTGCTTACATTTAACACACCAGTTATCGGACTAATGAAGGAAAAGAAGTGGAATGTGAATAAAATGTAGGTCACCTAAGAAAAACGCGTTAGAAAATAATTACTTTACCTCACTTTGATATTTTACATCGTACGGACACCTTCATTTTTTAAAGGTCTTCAATTGAAACTGAAATAAGTATTATAGATATAAGTGCGCACAGTCCGAAGCAAAGCCAAAGCGCATATAAAAGCCATTTGGCCGTCGTAACTTGTAAACATAAACAAAATGCAATTTCTTCAGGACCGATAGAGTCACTAGATCCGTGATAAACACTGAAATATTACTCCAAACTACAACCGGTGCCAATGAAAATATTAAGAGAGAGTCACGTTTTGCTACGTTAAAGTTTGAACAAAAATGTTGCCTCAAACGTGACCGAGGCAAAAAAACAAACGCCTAAAACATTGAAGCCATTTCGAAGCAGATGTACAAAAAAGCGGCGATTCTTTCTCTAAGCCATGACGTTAAATATAACCGCGTTCGGAACGTGGCAACAGAAGTGTCCTTGACACTGCGGCGGACAAAAACTCGAATCGGACAGCCGCAATTCGGCCCGTGGGTTCGTCGGTGGGTGTGTTCGCCATAAGCCGGCCATAGAGCGATATGATATAGATGAGACGGGCTGCCAGCCGTTGTCTTCGAAAGGAAAAATCGAAATAATAGGTACTATTTATCTACTTATTCTGTGATAATAGTTCGCATTGCGGACGAAGCAACCCCTAAGCAATCGAACACATAATTTAATATGATCTGTCACTCTTTTTTAGAAACTTTCATTTAGTTTTACCTGTCCGGGTGTCTGTAATAATCTCTTGTTAAATTTGACCCACTTTTCAGTGTCTGATTGAGCTGAAATTTGGCAAACAGGAAGCAATTGTTTGGACTGGACCGAACTGCTATGAATTTCAAGGTGTATCCATGCACCCGTTTTCAAAGCACTGTAGCAACGACATAGAAGGAGTTCTTAACATTGAATACCTACTTAAATATTCAACAGGAATACCTCATTACTAGAGCTCTAGGGGAATTCCTCTCATTATGTAATACTTTCGCGAACGTTCCAGACATAATATCTTCAACCTCTATATTATCCTAAGTACGTACGACTATGAATAGACCTTCGAAATCCTTGAATGTCGAACCTACCTATTAACACGTAATAGAACAGAAACTGTAATACATTTTTTCCTCAAGAAATGAGGATGCATAATGTTTTAGTACAATCTGTCGTGTCTTTAACGTAATATTCTGTTATTCGGCGCCTCCTCGTATATTATAGGTATTCGCGTATAAGGAACAAAGGAAGTTTGGCAACGTATTGTTCACTCGATTTTCTCGTCTGGCTTCGAAAAAAATATATTTGCAATTCAAGTGTCGGGCTTAACGCCCACGTATTGTAGTCTACGAATATTATAGGAAGTACTTACAGGTGTGTTTATCTGTTGTTTATGATAATTAATGTGTATTTTTATCATATATTGGATATGTTTTCTCCGTTTAACAAAATGAATACGTACGATTTTTAAGAATTCAGTTTTTCGTCTTGTTCTTTTACTTTACGTTCTTCGGTAATTTTACAGAAAAAAAAACATTGAATGGACCTCAATTTAGTCACTTTGGAATGATGTACCGACACCTTACTGTTTATACATATTACTTACTGTGTCATAGGTAATAATTTATTAAAATGTTTCGCAAAACGATTTGACGCGAGGCAATAATCAATAAGTACCTACTTATTTATTCCATTAGGTATGCCTAAATTTCTTAATATAAAATCTTTTTCATTATGTTATTCTCGTCTCCCATAAAAAAACAGGCCAAGTCTATTCATTTATAATTCGTAAGTCGTGTTGTATCCGGAGATTAGGAAATGTGATTGGTAACAGACGCCCGACGTTTTTATACTCGCTCGAAGAATAATATCGTCGATAACTGGACACGTTTCTTAATGTGTCCTGCCGCGGCAACCAACTTTAATAGTCGCTTTTATACTTTACCGTGGACGTCCATGGCACGGTAAAACTCTATGGCCTGATTTATAATTACTTTGAAGTCTAGTTTATGGCCTAATATTTATGACTGAAACTGTACAGTTTTACCGTGCCATGGCTATCGACGATAAAATACCTACCTCTATAAAAGCGTCCATTGAATTAGGATTACATTATAAACGATGAATCAAAAGAAATTCAATACCTTAATTTAGGCATCGATACAGTATTGCTGTAGTTACGGGTTTAAACATTTAATGGTATCTAACTCTCGATCAATTTAGTGGTGTTTATAAAAAAGGTAAAATGGGTAGTCGTAGCTACTAACCGAAAAGCCATCGAGGTTAGTGGAATTTATAGGTTTTCTCCAGAGCCAATAAACCGAACACCTAAAATTCTTGCAAAAAGTTACATTACATTACGGGTTACCGAGGTTTAATGGTTTAACCCCCGCAATGTATAACTAGGTGCATGGCATACTATCTTGTATATGATTCTTGGTGTGTGTAAATGCTTATTGCTAAGGGGTATCTGCATGAAGTCAACGTATTTAAAAATAACTGTTAATTGTACATTAGTAAAGGCGTAGACTACGTACTCTGCGTAGAGCGAACGGGCGAAACCGAGAATAATTACAGTAGGTACATATATACCAGCCAATGATAATATCATTTGCATGTCTGAAACATTCTGCGGAAGAACCGTTTTGGGTGACACTACTTTAAGGTCTAACAGGGAGTCTAAATTCTTCGCACCAACTCTACATAAACTGTACTTAATATTATAAATGTTATAACATAAAAATCTTTCCGAAAATATTAAAAGAAGCTAGTCAAACACAACATGAAGACGATATTTTATTGGATGTTACTAAGTATAAGATGATAATTTAAGTACCTACCTACAATTATGCCTACAGATGCTATTGGAGGCCTATCTAGTTCCATTAGTAAACAGATACCTATTAAAGTATACCTACTAACATCTGGTGTTTACCACTTTACATTAAATATGCTAAGATAAGTTTTAAATAGCCTTCACAGATTTTATGTCCATAGTTATTAACATTTATGCACTGCTATATGTGTAGTCACGATTAATGTATTCAATTAGAATGTTAATATATTTACTTCAGCTGTATTTTATGAAAATATTTTGTTTTATTGGTTTATTTACGTCCTGCGTTTGATTAGGTAGCCATTACCTTACACGTGAATAAACTAAATTATTACACAGCCAGTCGATAATAAGTTTTATTAACTGGAGTTAAAGTCCTAATCAATGATTATAATTAGAAACAAGGTATGAGTAACGATGAGAACTACAGTCGTATTTCATGCCTTATCGCTGTCATCTTATAACAAGTGAAAAATGACATGTTTAATGTGTGTCCCTCAAGAAACTGGTTTACCTATATTATTTTATAAATGAATTAGACACGCGTTTTTATTTGTATTAAAAGTAACCAACAATTTATAAAAAAATCTGATACTGTAAATTGTCTTCCTGTCTGTCTTTTTGATGACCTTTATTGCATATATATTTTGAGAACGAGACATTGATAATTTGCATTGATTAAACAATAACAACCAGAAATATTTTATCATCAGTTATTGTCTTCATTGCCCAGAAGAAAAACTTATCGCACATAAGGC
The DNA here is from genome assembly GCA_951800055.1 of Cenopis cana. Taxonomy (NCBI): domain Eukaryota; kingdom Metazoa; phylum Arthropoda; class Insecta; order Lepidoptera; family Tortricidae; genus Cenopis; species Cenopis cana. Next base: position 5,568,123 of record OX637486.1, on the reverse strand, counting down.
GAACTCATATGGTGCTATCCACCACCAAAGCAGAATATTTGTATGTCATGATCAGGATTGTAACAATTGTGAGGGTCGCGGTATCCTTGCAACTCGTGTTACTTAATGTATACAATTATGCACATTCGTGTATAATATAACAAAATAAAACTCCACCTACTCCAATGCATTAGGAAAATGCAACCATTCTATTGATCACACTATTCACACAGCATTTGTAGTGTAGCCGACCTCGAACCATTTACGACAGGAAACCAATAAAATGATAATACCTGGAGTCTCACAAAGCACACTGTAATTAGTATTACCTACAGAGTACTGAGGTACTTTACCGTGCCCATTTGTCAAGCAAAGCCAGATGGCATAAGATAAAGTAAATTGCTGTGCATTGTTAGTGCTGCCAACATTATTATATCCTGGACTAAATGCAACTGGTAATCGCAACCAGTACCATCGCAATGTTTTATATGCGAGAATAATTTTTCGTTCCATATACATGAGTATATAAGAGGAAGCCTGAAAGTTGCACCCATTACGGAAAAACTAAGAGCCAATCGCCTGGCGTGGTACGGCCATCGGCCATGTAATGAGGAGGGATGAAAGGCATGTAACAAGAAGAGTGTTAGATATGAGTGTTGATGGATGCAAGAAACGAGGTAGGCCAAAGAAAAGGTGGATGGATTGTGTGAAAGACGATATGAATAAGAAGGATGTGAATGTAGAGATGACGGGCGACAGAGATGTATGGAAGAAAAAGACATGCTGCGCCGACCCCAAATAAATGGGAAAAGGGCAAGCGAATGATGATGAATCTAAGGTTTTTCGAAATGCATTAGTTGGCATCGATATACCTAGTAGTTAGAGAGGTATATGGGTGGAACAAGAAATTGCCCCCTTGAAGGCGGCCCATCTTAAAGAGTACTTTAAAATAAAAATTAAATGGCACGGACATAAGCTTTTATTCTATTGGATATTCTACGTTACCACTTATGAAATAGAGTTTCTATTACATACACGAAATTTCTCCAAAAAAGCATTACCGTCTCAGTGTAAAAATCGCCTTCCTCGAAAGGCATGATTTAGATTTTAGAAAATCGAGGTAGAACCTTATTGATTACTTATTGATTGATTTGACAATACAAGTCAACAACAGCTTTTGGTTCAACTGTACCTATAACCACGGAAAAATACAATACGACAATATTTATTCGTGAGTCATTTGAAATTTTGTTGTTGATCTTTAAGTTGCATTAATAGGCGCTATAAAATAAATCGCTTTCCCATTCAAATTTATTTATTTGTTATTGTAGTAAAAATACTGAATTAACATTTTATTATCCTTGATAAAATTTACGCTCAACCTGTTTTGAAATGCCGTTTAGCCCACACAATTCAGACCTGAAATATGCATGACTTTTTTCATGTAACATAAAGTTTAAATTATAGTTAATAATAGGTAGGTAAGACTTGTGAGTCTACACAGACTGCAGAAGCGGAGCTCAGTGTCATCAGGGGAAAAGAAGAAGTTTTCCATGGCTACGCAATTGCAATTAAGACTAATAAGTAAAAACACGATCAGAAGATTGGTAGCATTTGGGGAATTATTTTTTTCATACATTATATAGTTTCCGAATATAAATTGCAAAGCGTGCTAGCACTAGTTCCTATCCTGAATCCTGACACGTATTTTCAGTCCTAATGTATTTCGTTGCACTTATTTGTATGCGTTGTTTCTATTTGTTTATAGATGTTTCCTAGAATTATGACTGCAAAGCACCATATACAGTCAGCAATGTGGTTAATTATGAGATCATTTTGAGAACTATGTTTAAACTTACTCCCTTCGTACGGATCCATATTAAATACAAATGTCATACGTAAATTGCATCCCGCAATTGCGCTGATAATACCAAGAAATTATGCGTGCATTTTATTCGACATTCAAACTTTTATTAAATCGACGCGAGCGCAGTGCAACACATTGATATCATTTGATAGGAGTATGCAATATGTTTAGTCGCATTGCCCTCCAAATATTTTCGACTTTTAAACTTTAGCAAATGGCATCGAGTTTTGAAGTTTTGTGGGCGTGGAACCAGTTCCGAGTCGGGCGCAGTCGCTTGGGGCAGTATTAATGGGGCTTAAAAACCCGTTCTCAGTGCAATTTGACACCCGATAGCATTCATATATTAAACGTCGAAGTTAGAAACTTTACGCGTGAGATCATATCCGCAAAAATGGTAATCTATATCTAGTTTCATCTTTATACTTTTTTTTGCCAGATAGAATGTACCACTGATGGGCAAAGGCCAAACCCCTGGATTTCCACACATTTGTCTCCTGAAATCTCTGGCCAATTTGCGAGTGCGTCCAGTCCAGGCCATCCCGCCATCTCCGCCTGGGCCTGTGTCCGTCCTGTGGCAACCAACAAGTAGCCAGAGCCCACCTTTACCTGACGACCGCTTTAGCTTAGTTGGTAGTGACCCTGCCTACGAAGCTGGAGGTCCCGGGTTCGAATCCGGGCCAGGGCATTTATTTGTGTGATAAACACGAAGATTTATTCCTGGGTCTTAGATGTTTTCTGTGTATTTAAGTATCTATTTATCTATATAAGTATGTATATCGTCTCTTAGTACCCATAGCACAAGCTTTGCTTAGTTTGGGATTTTAATGTGTGTGGTCTAGGTTGATTAATGTCCACAAATATTTATATTTACCTGTGTGGATGCATCCTTTGGTTGAACCTACAAGATTGGTTGTAGTACTTGTAGTACTAAAAATTAAATTTCATTAGGCTGAATATATTTTAGAGTATGTTTAGAGTACCGTTTCCATCAAATACATATTATTATCTTGAGCGAAGCGAACACTGCTCATAAATAGCTGAGCTTATTAGTACTTAAATATATTTCTAAGCACCTTTGCATAATAAATAAGATGAGATTTTATAGCGACCTATTGGAATAAAATTTGAAATAAATATAACCATACTCAAATTATATATTTATGTAAATACCTTCAAATAAATAACGTAAGCCGGTAAACGGAGAAAAAGTAAAAATTCCTGAAGAGAAAACAAACACTCAAACATAAAAACGTTTCGAGATATATTCGGGTTTGGGTAATGCAAATAAATAGTGCCACGGCTCGTGATTTATCGTTTAAGTATCGAGATGCAATGTTTGCCCAAACAGTAAGCGTTGCAAAGTTTGTCGATCATACGGAAAGTGTACCTACATAAAATGACAAAACTGATTATGTATAGTGACGGCTGTTGGTAGTTGGAAATTCTTAAATAAACTCCTACTCCTACTACACGTGGATAAGTAAATATTCTGCGTTCTGCGTTCCATTTTGTTATCAAATCCAATATACATATTGCTAACAATAAGGGTGGACAAAAACATGAACACGCTCTTGCATGTGTCAGCCAAGATTTGTAAACCGACAATTTTTTCCACATTATCTATTAGACCACCACTTTAGAGAGGTCCCACACTAGCGTGTTTTGAGCGTCGGCGTCATGCCAGTGTCGACGCAACTTTTACGCACCGTCAACGCAACTGTGTCGTGACGTGAGCATGTGGCATCTGTCGAGCATCCAGGGTCTCACCAGTGCCCACGCATCGACAACGCGTCGCCTCTAACGTTTTCCGAACGTAGGTTTCTTGCCTGTCTCGAGGGTGGTACGACGTGCTAGCGGGCAGCGGGGCAAGGGAAATGCGTTGTGCACTATCCGTCACAATGACGTTGCTGGTGAGACGCTGACGCTCGATAAACGCCGCTAGCGTCGCGCCGACGTTGCGTTGACGCTGCGCAAAAATTGCGTTGCTCAAAAGACACTAGTGTGTGTCTCTCTTAGCCTAGTTTGTAGTAACCCTTCTTACGTAGCTATTTGTCCGTATGCCTTAATAATATTCGTGTTCAAATACACTGTTTTGGATATATAAGTAATTTAAAATATCAATCAACAAATGATTTATATACAACACAATCAATCAACCGTAAAAATACATTACAAAGCCGTCAACCAGAGTGACCTATATAGTGGTCCGCCTAATCCTGCCTACACCCAATGTCAGGTTTGATAACGCAAATTGCGGAAACCCGATTCATTATACTGACATGTTGAATGGTCTCCAAGACGATCAATATTATGTTACTCAGCTGTCGCCCACGCAATGCGTGCGTACAAAAAATTGGTCAAGTGTAAGTGATTTCAATGCAATGAGTTCCATCATTTTGTTATCAGCTGCGTTGTGATGATGTTACGACCGTATTTTTTGTATAATATCGTTGCCGTGGTCATAAATTTAATTTTGTAACTGGAAATAGTAGATTGTGTCACAAGGGAGCAAAATGACATATTTATGGCGTGGGCGTAAATTGAATCCTGAACGAAGCGAAGGGTTATATAATAGAATCCCGAGCGTAGCGAGGGATTCTAAAATAGAATCCTGAGCGTAGTGAGGGATTCAAGAATTAACGCCCAAGGTGGAAATAATTTTGCTTCCATGTGACACATACTGCTTTTCACATCACCTATTGAGAATAATAAAAGATCTGAAATTACAATGGTTGTGCATTTATTTTATCAAAATCGATACAATACTTAACTATCAAAATCGATACAATACAATTACTCGTTACAGAAAAGTGCCACTTTGATCCCTCGTAGCAGGGAAGAAAAGTGCCATTTTGATCCCTCCTAGCAGGGAAGAAAAAGCCCTTATCCGAATAGGTGATGTGAAAATGAGTTTTTTCATCCCTCATCATGAAGGTGACCGCCGTGACCGGATAGATGTAGAGTAAAAAAAAACAGTGCTAAGAAATCTAGTGTTAAGTTATAGTCTACAATATTTCCAAGAAGCATAGCTGAATTTGGGGTCATTTCAAATTGACAAATCGCCAGCGAAGTAGTCCATGCCACGAAAAGAATTGCATTCCAATAGGACAGTTGGCCGATAATCAAATCTGCATTCAAGTGTCAAAACTGTTTTAGCTATTCACTGTTCACATTTAGACAAAAGGAGTACTTAACTGTGACTTAACTAAATATAAAGCCGTAAAATTAAAAAAATATTAACACTCATTTAGTTTTCTTATCAAATAGCAGTTTAATAAACACATAATTAAGCTTAGTTTGAAAGTTTTTTGGCAAAATCATAAAGTTTATAAAAGTAGAGCTAAAAGTAAAAGAAATAAAAATGGAACGCTCGTCGTAACTAATCATATAATCCGACCCTGTCGTTTCGGGCGCAAAGGTTCCCATCATCACCAGTTTTGTAACCTATACCTATGTCCTACTGCTCTGTGCTCAGCATTGAAGAAAGGGACCTGGCAGGCCACTCATTGCTAATGATAAGACGGAAAGTTCCCATAATATTGATATTTACAAAGATTAATTTCAACTGCCACAATCAAGAAGCCAGTTTATAGACACGGAACCCCGAAAAGCTAACAATAAACTACAGCGGATATTTACAATGCGGCGTGACCTCGAGCCACGTTAATTGCATTTGGGCCGTCCGAGAAGATAATAATCAATATTTTGCGTCTTGCCTGGCCAAGTTTTAGCCAATAGTCGAGAAAACCTGTCATTAATACTATTAATATCTACTATCTTAGTGAGCTAGCGATATTTTAGCAACGACTTTGACTTGCCTTAGTGTTATTTAGTATATACAAAATGTGTATATTTACGTGTTTGTATTTATTTCTCAATAGTGCTTTTTGTCACGCAAGAGACTCGAGATTCTGAGTGCTCGCGCTTTTTTTGATATGTAGTATTACAGATTATAATCTAGCTAGCGAGATTGTAAACTGTCGAAGGATTGTGCATCGAAATTTTTAATATGTTTGTTAAGCGAAATCGAATTTTTTGTTTTGAGCTTTACTTTGAGGGGCTTCTATTTTCGCTCTCAGGAACATAAGATAACGAACGAACCTAACCTAAGTTGTAAATTTCTCATCGAAAGATTGTGAACCGTAACATACTGCTTACAGTTAAACGCATTATTTTTCGGTAGATTACAATCTTTCGACTGTTTACAATCTCGCTAGCAAGATTATAATCTAACAGTTTTTACAATCTGACGGTGAAATATACACAAAAGCAACCTATTTTAAGTACGAATTAAGTTCACACATAGCTATAAACTAGGTGCTCAGACATGCTGAATAAACCCTAATGCAATAGGCTCCAATGTGCCCGACATTCGAACACGCGCCGCTCCATAACAATTTATAGCACACTTAGGAGCGGTATTAAGTTTCTCGCTTATTACACCCTTGAAAGCAACTTAATAAATCCCATACTGAACCAGATTACTAACAATAGACGATGTTGTCATTATAATTAATGTTTACAGTTAAGTAATACTGATTTTACGAGGTTTAAGCCGGGTGCTTATTAAATGTGACCGAACTCAAGGGGTAAGTATAAAAAATGTCTTTGAATGAAATGTATTCTTATTCTTCCATGTTTTAAGTTTTATGAACAATACTTACTTTAATGGATTTTATGTTACACCTGGCCAATAAAGTGATAATCCCACAAATAGCTGCAGCCGTCAAATACACTGAGTGAAAAAAAATACTAATTATTAATAAGTTTTAATGAATCCGACAAGGAGATTATATACTGACGGTTGCATAACAGTTTTTGATAATAGTAGTTATTTACTAATACCAAAAAAATTGCCCTTGTAACAACTAAACTGTTTTGTAACCGTTAGTATATAATCTCCTTGTCTTGGGATTCATTAAAACTTACTAATAATTTGTATTTTTTTCGCTCAGTGTAGCTGCTATCTGACACAGTCTTTGTTTTACCGCCCTTGGTAAGTAATGCAATATTATGTGGCTTCACATAACGCAGCTTATAGTTCATTCTAGTTATTACGTCTAAACGGTCTAATATACAACGGCAATATCGAAATCTTTCCGCCATTCTATTATTTTACGGTCACACCACTGCAGTAAGAACTCAAGAATATTGATCAAACGAAAATTTGTACGGCAAACCTTGAAAATACTGCCGCGGAATCAATTTCCAGGTTTACTATGTTTGTCAAGTTCATAAACGTGTAATAGGTAGTAATAAATTATGAATAGGTAAAGTACAATTTATTATACATCATTGTTAATCAATCATCATTGTTGTTGTTGTTTGTCATCGGCGAAACAAAGGCACACAGACTTCGCTGGTTCGGTCACCTACTGAGATTGGGAGAGGATCGAGCCGTCAAGAAAGCATACTTGGGGCGACCAAGTGGGCGCCGCCCGGTTGGCCGACCCAGGTATCGCTGGGAAGACAGTGTGCAGGCGGATCTGCGGCAGCTTCAGGTCGAAGACTGGCAGGAGGCTGCGCAGGATCGGGAAAGGTGGCGTGCTCTCGTTTCGGAGGCCAAGATCCTCTTTGGGTCGCTGCGCCGCTAAAGTAAGTAGTAAGTATTGTTAAAGTTTGATGGAGCTGTATAATGCTTGCTATTACTAAGTAATACTCGATCATTGTATCCACTACACTGCATTCCTCAATGAATTGAAACAGATTAGATTAGATATCATTTACTCTTATCTATTAGGAATATTAACTTAGGGATACTTAATGGACTAGTTCTAAGGAATATAGGTAGGTCACAGCTGCTGTAGTGCTGTTTATTGTTTTGGTAAATAATGTAAAATAACTGCGCCCTTTAGATCGTATGTGAGATGTTTTTGAGGGGGGGGCGTCGAGACAAATCTCACCAAATACGAATTGTGATGGTTCATATTATATTTGTGATGGTTCGTATCTATAAATCACAGGAAAGACAAATTTCAATTAAAAACGAATTCCGTTTACAGCTCTATTTAAGGAAATGAACTCTTCAATAACAACATTATAGTTATAAATAACATTAAAATAGTTCAAGTGCACTTGATAGTAAAACCACATAAAGAGGTAATTGTGTGTAATACCGTTTTCAATGGAAGTGATATTCTTAGTTTATTCCCAATAATCACGTTAATTTAATAGGACGCGTGGGCGCTAATTTCTAATGGGTCGCTTTCATGGAGCATTGTTAAACATTGAAATTAGGTCATGCTGTTAAGTGAGCATCTTTATTAATGTTTAAATCTTCTTATTATTTAGAGTACCTAGCTTATTGCTTAGTTCTGATGAATTGTTACCATTTGGGCGCAATGTCATCTTGACTAATTGAATAATTAAAGGTAGTTAAGTGCAGTTAAGAGTCAATTCGATAAACCAACAATATAGTTTATCCGTAGATCAGTCCGTACAAGACTTTAAACTTTCGACATGTTAAACGGTTAAAACTCATGTATTAACTGAGTCAGCGTTGGAGATTCGTCGCGAACGAGCTCAACACCTGAAGAAGCACTCCCAAAGAGTTCGAAACATGTTGCCCGGAGTGACAATTAATACGTGAGTTTTAACCGTTTTGTGTGATAAAGTTTTAGTCCGTACAATTTTGATCATTCACCACCAAGTCGTTAGGTAGTTCTTTGGTTGTTTTCCATTGAGCCATGCCACGTTAGTTCATATTTTTTGACATTGAATTTCAGATTGATTCTTTTTCCAGTGTGGTCGTCCGTACCTACCTACTGTTATGTCAATTATAATAATTTGTCATTTTCAGATGGATACGGCTGCTACACTTCTTTAACCTCTTCAACACCACAGTTACGTAGGCATAGATGACAAGAGCCGCTGTACTTACAACGCCACTGTCATGTTTAGATGGCAACCCATACAATATAAAGGCAACCTACGTGCTATAAATTAAGGCAATATATCAATTGAAAGAGACGCCCTTACGTTTTTCGCTCATGACAAAACGGGATACAACACTCTTCGAGAATCGCTTTATTAGACAAATCACGTTAAATATCTGACTGTGTGCAGGTTTATTAAATTTCCTCTTGACGGAATTTAGATGAGGTAAAATACCATCATATTAACTTAATCGTGTCTTTTAATAATGCGTTGTTTTAGTAGGCTGAGTAAAAAAAGATAAAATATAGACTCTACTTTGGATTTTTTTCTCTCGAGAAAATTTTAAGCAATCGTGTTTCGGCTATTGTCAGAAACACAATCATATAGTCAAGAATCATATATCTGAAAATCAGTCCCTATTGTTACCTCATCTGGGCAGAACAGCGTTTCAAAGTTTCTTAATTTCTCGCTGTAGCGCCTTAAGCCTTAATTGCTACATAGGCTTTGGCATGTGAGACAAGACTTACCTACCTAATTTACTGTGGCGGTTAAGAGGTTAAGTTCTATACGGCGCTTTAGCCTTCATAAGTCTTCTAATACAAGTTGATACAAGTAGCTTCCCGAAGCTAAATAGCATTTCATTATAGAATAAAATTATACTTACGTATATTTATTTTTCATCTCGACACAATGACATATGGGTGTGGTGACCTTGCCGCGTCGTGATTAATAAACTACTTCCCAATAGACACTATATGTCACGACTATTTTATTAATTTTGTGTAATAATTAATGATTATGAATAATGCGTTTATATACTAACGTTGAGTTGCTCACCTTTATCGACGGTGGGAAATAGGTAGTCACACAAAAAACTTAAATCATAATTAATCGTCGGAAATCATGCATCTGTCTTATGTCACACTTTTTCAGCAAGTTGAGATAGAGTGTTATAAGTGGAAAAATACCTTATATTATACTTATAGTATTATTTATTTATTAAGGTAATTTGTTTTCGTTTATTTCTAAATAATTATTTTATTCTGGAAAATACCTACATGTTAATAAATCAACACCTTAACTTTTCACAGACCTATAGGTCTACAACAACAACAACAACAATACAACAACAACACACAATACAACATATTGGTACAATATATTGTATAAATACTGTGGAAAAAACCTCTACAGCAGCAAACATTTGACTCAATGTCTTAATGGAAATTGGCTTTCTTTGGTGACCGAAAATCCAAGATTGGCCAGTTAACGCAGAATACCAAAGTTACCATAATAATTAGGACAATCTATAATTAGATTATAGGGATTGAGTTAATTCAATTGCAGACCCGTTTTTTATTGACCTCTAGGTATTGCTATTGCTGCAATGCTAAATCAAAATATGTATAAATAGGTACCTACGCGGTAACTGCTCCATCAACATTTTAATAGTACATTACTTACCAAGGGCGATAAAACAAAGAATGTCTCAGATCGCAGATATTTTACGCCCGAGCCGAAGGCAAGGGCGATAAATATGCGATCTGAGGCTTTCTTTATTATCGCCCGTGGTAAGTACAAAATTTTATGTCACCCCCTGGCCAGGAAGTGGGTTTTTTCGCGCGCGGAGCGTGCGATAATGGCCACTTTATGGCCAGGTGTGACATAAAATCAATTATGTGTACTGTAGCCCATTAATAACTAATTAAACTAAAGCCTATATCAATAATGATTCGACATCAGCATTAACGTTTGCGATCCTCGATTTTTGCTCAAATCGCAAATTGTGAATACGTGAAGAGCTGTCGTGACGACCTCTACGTTATTGGTGCACAGAAAATATGCAATTACGCAATTAAGTGAGTTATGAATTAAGTTTACATAGTCCAGTGTCAGTGCGCAGAGTGTGGGCGTGGCCTCGTGGAAATGGCGCTCTGTGATTGGTGGAACTAGGCACTAGTTGCATTTTCACTTTGCACGTGGTATTATTGCTAAATTGCTGACGGCGCATCCATATGAAATTGTAAGCTTTTGATCTTCTTACTAGGCGTGTCGAATACGAGTAGATATATTAAATATGAGTGGAATTCACATGTATTATTGACGGGACAGTTACGAGTAACTGATAATCCGTCTACCAATGCTCAGTTATGTAACTATATCACTTTTAATAGATTTTTTGTTTCACAAACAGGTGTTAAAGATGACTAAGTAGTTACTTTTTTTACTGTAGTCTTCTTTGTTCTATAAAGTAGCGTCCTTAAAATTCGGTTCTCGTAAAAATCAAACATGCACCCATTACAGACACGACACCAATAAAGCATTAACAAAATGGCCGGTTCTCACATATCAGACGCATTAATAATAAAAGCTATGTGTCGCTTTGATCGCGTTCGCATCTGCTAGGTCTGTTCTAAAATATACCGTCCTACACACTATTTATCTTTACCCAGTTTTTCATCATCTATTTAACATTAGTCATTTTTGATAACTACATGACATGAGCCGCCGCGGAAAAATCACATGTCGTAATAAATTCAGGGTCATGCTTTTGTGTTTCTTTATAAAGAGTGGACTGAAAACAAACGGTGGAACAAAAAACAAAAGTGTTTCAAATTGCCAGCAATGCATCTAAAGTGTACATATTAATATTATTTGTATCGTGTATACCAGCAAGCGGGCTTTTATTTAAGTTGGGTATTTAAACGTAGTTTCTTAACTTAACGATGTGCTTAATTTTAAACCAAAATTTCGACTTCACTTATTTTCTAACAAAATTTTAATTGCCAGCAATGTACTGCAAAGCAAATTTACAACTTACTACAAATGACCGCCCTTACTGTTTTGTTTATGCTATGACGTTATCTTGAGCAGTGCACGTAGTACATTGACGGTGCGGAATTAGGAAATTCGATTTTGCAGTAAATACGTCACATAATTATGATTTGCTAATAATATGGAAATAATTGCTAATGGAACGTATTAATATTAGTTTCAATTAAGGCCCGCTTGTCGGTAACGCACTGTATAATGTCCTACCCGTAGGTAAGCATATAGTCGTAAGTTGGACATCCACAATTCCACATTGTCATTTGAACTGAATTTTTTTTTTCAGCAAGTAGGTTCGAGGGCTCTTTTAACTCGACTCACTTGACTTACATTTTTAAAGCGATCAAATACTTATTATTTAGCGATTAAGCTATCTGACCTCTAGGACAGATCCCTAAAGCCTTGTTATAGGATGGTTATGATATGATCTATAACATAATTTTCATAATCCAAGTCTTGCACAGATTCAGATCGACGAAACATATCTTTGGCTTCAACGATGGGGCAGTTCTACCCAATAATCACATTGTTAACAGGTACTGTATTTGCTCATTAGGTATTTCATTTCGAATTGAATGTAGGTAGGTATATTTTACGTGTGAAACTAATAAATCTTCTTGACTCTTACTGCCGACTTATTATTTTAATCTGGAAGTCTGTCTACCTACATCCGAAACTGCTAAGAAACAATATGTTATTTATAAAAGTATGTTGCTACCCATATTTCGATCCTTACCGCCCGCGGTGCGATCGTCGTGAAAGGCTTTTATGAGGACGTAGGCAGTATAATACCCAGTGTTTATACTTGATACTTTTCAATATAGTTTTGTATTAAAGCAGGAGGAGAGAGAACAGATGTGTTTATATAACACGACACCATTCACACAAAACTAAACAGAAAGAGATAATTCGAACTAAGTTTGATTATTATGATTGATATTAAATATTGCAAATAAGTATACTCGACTAGGTAGCAGCTAAGCGAAACATAGTGATAAAAATAACAAGTCATAAAAAGTCAAATAATCTCATTGATTTGGAATCGGTTTTGAATTCGACACCAGCTGTTTGGCATGTCAGGTTTAGCGCGATTGGCAAGGAACACAAGCGACAACTATAGCCTGTTTTTTTATCTATAAAGTAGGTACTGCCAAAGTAAAATGTATGGCGCTTTCATTTGTTTCTTGCCTATTCTACTTTACAGATAAAAAACAGTATACAATAACAACAGTTGAATAGAATCCCAGGTGTGCAAATTATCATATTGAAATTCCACACAATTATATAAACAATGCGAGACTCGAATGCTGTTGCTAACTGTACCTACCTACTTCTACTTCTTGACAAAAACAACTCCATGTAGCGAAATACGTAGGTTTAAATATGTTTGGAACCTAACATAACCGTCGTCGAAGAATATAGGTAACTAGGTGCTAAATAAGTGATTTGTTTTAGTCTGTGGGTGGTAATCGCCGCTTTCTAGATTGAGGATAAAATATGGTTGCTTTTTGCAGTAAGTATCTTTCAGATTAAGTATCTGTTATAAGCCAACTAAGTGTTGTGTTGTCTTCAGCAAGAATATCACATGATGTCACGGACCTCAGCATTGAGGGAACGACTGGTGATGATGATGATCTGTTATTGAAGTGACTGGTCTTGTCGAGATTAGGCAAAGATTTACCTAGTAGAAGTTAGCTAAGTGGAGTAAGCTTGGCTAAGGGAGGAAAAGATTTCTAATATCTTATCGAAGATGGTAAAAATATTAGATTGTCACTGGATAAACAACAATTACGGGTTCCAATTCTTTCCTATCACAAAATTCAACATCTGTTCACCAGTTTTCATACCTACCTATGCAACAATGAAAACTTATCAATAAAAGCACACCAGAGAAACAGACAATCTTTTAATTACTCTGTACTGATTTTGATACTTTAAAATTAGTCATATTACGAAAAAGGAAGTAGGAACCCGATTAGAGCCGGATTTTAAAATTATAATTGTTGTATTAACTAAGGCCCTGGGTTTTCTGACCACCCGTCGCCGGCGGCCGGCGACCGACGCGTGTCCGCCGCCGACGACGTTCGGATGTTTTGTTCGGGAATGTTTGAGGGTGGCTTCTCTGAAACGTCGCCGGCGGCGGGTAGGTCGACGGACGAAGGTCACACGCCGCACGCGTCGGTCGCTATCATTTTTGTAGAATAGCGACGGACGGCGGGTGGCGTCTTGATATTGAAAATGTCTCATTTCAATAAAGACAACGATGAATTATTAATAAATCTAATACGTTGTAATCCTATATTGTTCGACGCGTCTGACAAAGATTATAAAAATAACAATTTAAAGCACCGAACATGGGAAAATATTAGTGAAACAATGAAAATTCCAGGTGAGTGTTTATTTTCCATTTTACATTCTTAGTACCTATAGTTAGTCGAAAATAAGATGTAAATTTTTCTTCATTGCACATCAAGTGTTTGAGAACCAAGTTAAAAAATGAACCTTCATTTTCCCGATTTTTAAATATATCGGTTGGCTCTCTTTTATTTTTTGATAACATTAATATTTCATCGTCTTCTTCTTCTTCTAACAATAAAAATGTTAGTATTTTTCTGTTCATTTTATTTAAAGCACAGCACACCAATTCTCAAAGCGGGCACAATGCGACTGAGCTCCTTCTCCGACGTCGGGTGGCCGCGGGCCAGAAAACCCACGCACCCGCGACCGACGGCGTGTGGCACAGCGTGCGACGCACGTCCAGACGCCGCCGGTAGCGTGTGGCGGGCCAGAAAAACCACGGCCTTAACGACTAATTTACTGTTCATTTTAGATTTAAGTATTTATTTGATACATCAAACACTCGCGATGTGACTAAGAGTAAATAAACAATTCTATACTTTAGCACAACACATATAGCTGTCTACTGCAAATATTTCAGTAGACAATAAGACAATCATCTTATACAAAGGGTTTCAATAGATAATCAAATTTCAAAACAAATGCTCGCGCCAATGCATTGATGTTTTTAAATATGTGTAAACAATTGATGAGACCAATTTAATTACTGGTTTAGACTTGACTTGAAAGATATTCGTTAGTTGAATTGGATCCTAAAGAATTAAGTATTGCAAATAAGCTATTTTTCGGAAAAAAGAAAAAATCCGAGAAATCCTGGGACGAGAGACGATGGGAGTTGGAGAATCCTTAAAAATGCCGAAATAGAAGAGCCGAACCAAACATTATAGGTGAATCCAAAGCACATCGTCTTCGCTGGCTTGGCCACCTAGAGAGGATGGGAGAAGATCGACAGGTGAAGAGACCATACTTGGGCCGACCGACCGGACGACGTCCTGTGGGTCGCCCCAAGTATTGCTGGAGGGATGTGGTGGAAGCAGACCTGCGTGAGCTCGGAGCTGGTGCAAGCTGGCGAGAAATTGGGCAGGACCGAGCAAAGTGGCGTGCTCTTGTGTCGGAGGCTAAGACTCATTTTGGGTCGTCGTACCAGCCCAGTTAGTTTAAATAAGCTATTCGGAGTTTGCTTTATAGACTCACTTCTAAATATTAATATAGACACCGTAAATATAATATTTGTGATATCGCGGTGAAATGTAAGAACTGTTTATTTGTAACCTTATTTATTAATGACGATTAGATATAGGCTATGTACCCACCTATGTATAGCTACCTACCTATCTCAAAATCTATTTAGCGGTTTGAGGTCAGATCAAGTACATTTTTACATTTATTATATTTCTATGTAGATTTCGATGCTAGAAAGAAAATTAAATAAAATGCAAGAAAACAAATGAAAGACTATCAGAAAGGTCATCAACCGCTTGCTATTATTTAGAATACCTGATCCAGTGCAACACCGGCAGATTCCTAGGCGCGTTCACGTGAATCACTTATTGTTATGACTTGGAATCCGATACTAATAGTAATCCATACGATATTATTATAAACCGTTGAAAAACTAACCTAATTACAATGGCACGAGGTTGGGAGTTGTTTAAAAGGTCGAGTCTGTACTTATTGTTGATTAGTGTTAATGTCACATAATTTGACCGGGTATTCCCCTTTATAGTTTAAAAGGCTTGCAATTTTCGTATACTATATCCATAATAATAAATACGGCATTAACGTCACGCTAAAACCTAAGATTGTAGTAGTAAGAGTAACTACTTCACTAAGTGTAACATAAGGAATTAAGGACTCTATTGGTACTATTGGTAGGTAGTTTTTGGATGATATATAATTTTCGAATCTTTAAACTACTAATCGTAAGTAGTACTTATTGAGATATTTAATGGATTACTATCCATATTTTATGTCATAAATGTTAACATGAGAAAATAATAACCCAATACGAGTAGTAAGTTTGTAATTATGCCCAATTGCAATGAGGTTTAGTGTCTGGGTAGGAAAGCCTGCCAATTCTCAGGATCGAGTAGAAAGCAGATCAGAAGATTCTTGATGATCTAAAATCATGACAACAGTTGAGAAGGAATAGGAATTTTTGCTTAACGTATAGCTTGCTTTCTACACCATTTAGAAACGTTTTGTAAATAACAACATTCTATAATTATTCAATGAATAATGGGGTCACGTACGTTTAAATCCCTTGCAAATTACGTAAAATTTAATATCTGATGAAAATTCACAACATCGGAGGTAATATTTTACATTAATCAGATTATTTTTTTGTTTTTGTTGGCAGCGCGCCCGTATTTTATTGAGCTGTAGGGAAATCCTGCTAATGTATTACAAAAAGCAGGGCTTTAGTTATTTTTGTACCAGATCGATTAGACAGCGAGAGTCCAAACTAACAATAATAAGCCGTATTGTTCACGGCATTGTTTGATTCAATTGTGGATGTATTAATTAGAAAATATTGTATCAACATGGATCCGAAACGAACCGATCCGTGGAACGTGGATTTCTAGACGATATCGAATAAATTTTGTTTTAAACATTTTCTAACGATCAGACGTTTAGATACCTAAACCTTTAATACTATTAAAAAGGCTAACCACGTTTATACACAGCACAGTATCATTAGATTTATAGATACATGAAAGACGTCGCAGGTGAAAAGAGATTTTGCACCATTGAAATCAATCAAAATTGAAAATGAGTTATATTGGAAACGATGTTCTCCCTCTTCCTTTCTCGATTGGCGTTAATGTAGTTTAAAGCAGTGTACAGTCCAGTGCAAAAATATGTATCGAATGAATCCTCCCATAAATATGTACCGACACCTTAATTTACCGACATCAGAGATATGGGACTTGACTGTACCTATACATTCGCAAACCTCCCACATATCCACGTGTCATAAGAAGAGGAAACCACAGCGATAAACGACAAAAACACCATTATATCTCTACAGAAGCTGTATCTATACCTGCCGACTGAAATATGAAAAATGATCTAAAAAGCAATACAAATATTCATCTACAACGGGATCGAATGTCGACCCAGTTCGCCTGGCAATACGCCCGGTTTTCACGAGACCACTTCTGATAAATCATTATCATCAGTCAATGTGACTGTATACTTATCTATGGGCACTTCTTGATTGGACATTAAAAAGCTTTAAATCAAGCTTAAATGTGCTTTATTGCGGCTTATTATTCCGATATAGTTTACTATTGGCTTAGAAAATACGTTTAAGAAAACTGAAGAAAACTAGCTGTCACCTAAAGGTACTATACTACCACAGACCAAATGTTTAGAAAATAGGTAAATTAACGGTCAGTTTATACTACGCTCTTCAGCAAATTGCAATGCGGTCACCTTCCTTTGATTTCGCGCGGAAGCCGCTTAGAAGTTTTGGTTGAAGTCTCACGTGGAATCATACTTTAAAATTAATACAATAGGTATTTAGCTTTTGATGTTTATTAAAATAAAAAACGGTTGAGAACTACCTATTATATTCACGAAAAAAAACAAAAATAAAGGAGATAGAACTAAAAGGAGTCACATAAAACATATATAAAAACACGGTTCTGTTTAGTGTCAAAAATAACTAATGTTCATTTGTAAGTAATTACTTTCACCTTTACCTGTGGACCAGTGCCAAATGTTTGGACCACCCAAATCGAGCTCGATGATACCTCAGCATCTAACGTGTGATGATGGAACACTTAGCAGATGATGGACTTCATAAAATGAAACGTACTTTTTTGAAAATTTAGCAGAGGACTAGAAACCCGCGTCAGTCCCTGTGCTTGGCACAAGCTGAGACTGGAACCCTTTGCCCAACCAATGTTTTGTATTTAAATTTTAACTTTAAATATTAAGTACTACCTATGTTTAGTCTGTAAAGAGTTTGTATCTATTTATATTAATTTAAGGCAATAAATAGTTCTGATTCTGAAAAAAAAATGAGCAAAAACAGAGATTTTCTTTCAAGTTATAAGTAACAGGAGTCGACAACCGATAAAACTTAGTTGATGTTTTAAAAGTGTTCGTGTTTGTTGTGTTTTAAATTGTATTTAAAAAAACTATCATTAATTCAGAAAACATTATCAATTATCATACACAACCGTTTCATTTACTATATTAGAAATCACAAGGTTTTCTTTCAAAAAAAGAACATAACGTTCGTTTTTGCAACTGTTAGTGTTCTAAAGATACAACAAATTATGGCATGTACGATTAAATTACAAAATAAGCTTAGTTTTTTTAGAAAACAAAACAATCAGAGTTGGCTTGAATCCAAACGGCGCTGCCTACGGGCGCATTAGCAGCTCGCGACCGTGAATACTGGAAAATGATCAATGGACTGACAAAACTCCACTACAGATAAAACTCAGTCTTTTATATTCAATTCAATTCAATTCAATTCTTTATTGATAACATTAGTTACAAGTCATTGCACAGTTTATTTAAATTACAAATAACATTATACACATTAATATTCTAGGTACCTATATCTAAATTACATCATGTCAATCAAATTATTCAATTAATTATCAAATTATTCAATTAATTTTATTGAAAAATTCTTCCACAGTGTAAAATGCCCTATCTATTAGGTATTCTTTTAGCTGGCTTATAAATATGCTTTCTGATATTTCTGTGTTCTTGAGGTCTGTCGGTAGTTGATTGTATATTTTAGGGCCTATGTACCATATACACTGCTCAGATTTTTTTAGCCTATGCCTATTCGGAAGGAGCTTATTTCTGTTTCTACTATTGGTGCCATATTTTTGAAATTGCTCGAGATTCCTACGAACAACTTTTGCTACCTCCAATATGTAAAGGCCTGGAAACGTTATAATTTTCAAGTTTCTGAATAGGTTTCGCGCAGGCGTATAGTCCTTTATTTATTTGTACACAGTCAATGAAGCCTGATTTCGCATCGTCTCTTCAATTTACTCGACAGCTGGTAATTGATGGTGGTACCCACCATCAATCGCTGTGGCTAATACTTTCAGCTGGGTAGCTACGGTTGCTATAGTTAAATGGGGGGTGTGATCAACTGGTTTGCGTAGCATTTCGTCTTCGTCCATATCGTTCGGAAAATAAATCTAAAGGCATGTATGCAAGAGATGATACTTGAAAGTAACGCAATTACCCCTCCTATTACCAAAGTCAATGGAGAGGGTAATGGTAATAGGCTAAACCTCAGGGCTAAACAAAATACAAATGCTACGTATTAACATTTAATTTGTTTCTGGAACAATGCTATTTTCATCTGATCGCACATGTGTCTTGCAAAAGTGAACTGTTTCACACCCGATACCTATTAAATAATAAATAGCTCAAGGCCTGTCCGTTATTTTCGCTTTATAACTTATAATGTTTCCGATGCCATTAATTTCGACATATTCCATTTATTTTCAAATTTGTGGAACGCCGATTACATAAAACAGTAGCTAAACTATTTTATGTACATTTAGAAGGAAGGGCGGATGAGTTTTGACAGTTGTCGTAAACAATTTTTGAAAAAGTATAGTTTATATTTTAAATCTCACAATACGTTTTGTTATGGTACAGCAGATTTTACATAGACGCGGCCGTGTTTAGTAGAGGCTATAATTACAGTGGGCACAATTAGTAAGTGAGTTAACGTTTCGGAACATATAATTTGTAGCAATAAAATTTCAAACGCAGTGTTGACTGATGCCGCTCCTGTGTGCTTCATGTCGTAGTCGGTGTCAAATCGGTTCGTAGAAAGACAAGTTTAGTGAACATCTGGGTTGCAGAATGTTATAATAGTGCATACAAAGGTTTATTAGGGAAAACAAACTCTAGACATTGTATCTGATTTCTTTTAGTAGTAATAAAATGTATTTCTTTAAATACTGTAAACCTGTGATTTCTTTGGTCATTCACGATTTCGAATGTGAATCAAAATAAAGCCCTATAATACAAGTAAGTAGTTATTAATAACTAGTAACTGTTACTATAAGATGGGTATGAAAAACAAATTAAGTAACAAGGCCAGGCAAATAGCGTGTCTGTCAAACTAGTACAGTGAAAATATTGCAGCGTCCCTGAGGCATTGATAATGATAATGAATTGGGCACGTCACACGTACCAAATTAAATTCGCTAGCAAATTTATTCACATCATTTCAGTAAATTTACGTCGCCATTTTTGTAACGTTCATACTATTAAACGAGGGGAATAAATGCGATCGAGGAGAGTAGGAATAAAATTTAATGTTTGTCCCTGACCTAAAACCATTTATAATCAAAGGCGGTATTGTTCACAGTGGTAATTTAAAGTTTTATCTTCCGCTCTCATGACCTTTATATATCCACGATTAACCATAACTTAGACTGACATACTTGATATGAACCCACAATCTTCCACAAGGTCCATGCGAGAATCTAAACACAATTAATCAATACCCGTATCCGATTGAATTAACATATTTATCTTTATGGCACCCATCGGATTGAATTAAGCAAAGTCTTCTACAATATTATTAAAATAAGCTTGTGATTTTCATCTTAATATGCGATAATAAAGTACCGGTTAGAGTAGCGTTTATTGCTTATGGAGAACAAATTAATCCCTTGAGGCTTAATGGATTGAAATGTTATTTTTATCGAGTTAAAGCAACTTAAAATGTTTATTTAATTTATACCTAGCCTATTTGACGAATTACTTTTAAACATGACTAAATACTGTGTTTATTTCAACAAATTAATTTGTACCTTAAATCAACACTTAAATACAAACCGTTCATTTCACGCCTCAGATTATCATGCATAACCTGTTAGTTCGTGATTTATGTGATTCAAAAGCTTATTACCGTCAAGATTAATTCTAGACAGCGCGTGTTAGAGACAACCTTCATACAAAATGAGTGGGACAGAAACTAACCGCTCATCAAAAGTTAAACTATAGATGACAGTATAAACATTTTATGTGAATGGAATAATGTTAGGACATGTGGTTGGGCACACCTGCTCACAAGGCGAATAGGTAGGTATAGCAATCTTTTTTAACTCAAACTCAAATTATTTATTTGTCAAAGATTGGTATTATGTATGTTTTATTCTTAAATGTAGAGTCACTATGTTATAATAGGTATTGTATGTAATAGGTAACTAACGTTATTAAGGTACCAAAATCCGGGATATATGAAACAATCTCAAGGGTGAAGAAGAAGATATAGTTATCTAACTACCTAGTTAAGGTTATACTTGAAGCGTGAATTTTATTCCACCTCTTAGATACGAATCTTGACGATACGCAGCTTGCACTGCTTAATGACTTAAACGTTTTTATTTAATTTTAGTTAAATAGTTCAGCGGTGAAAAAACCCTATCAATATTATTAAATTAAAGATTCCAAACATAACACAAATGTCTACGTGTGTGCGCTATGCTAAATAGTACCTATGTCATATTAGTTTTTTTTTATTCCAATATATATTTCAAAGATAATCTTGTAAAAAAGGCAAATATTTTCTTAGTTTTAAGTTTTTTTTTTCAGACTAACCACTGATTGACCTCAAGTCATCATCATCATCATCATCATCCTCCTAGCGTTATCCCAGTAGAGTTGCATCCTGAAGGATGCCTGGGGTCCGCTACCTAATCCCAAGATTTGGCGTAGGCACTAGTTTTTACGAAAGCGACTGCCATCTGACCTTCCAACCCCGAGGGGAAACTAGACCTCTCACCTGCTATGCGATTGACTAAGCACTGTTCTCACCTGTCACTCGTTTTTATATGGAAACTGTCAAATGTCATTTGTTACTT
The DNA here is from genome assembly GCA_951800055.1 of Cenopis cana. NCBI lineage: Eukaryota > Metazoa > Arthropoda > Insecta > Lepidoptera > Tortricidae > Cenopis > Cenopis cana. The sequence goes on along the minus strand of OX637486.1, from coordinate 5,546,346 downwards.
GAAAAATTCCATATAAAAACAGGTGAGGGGTGAGACGAGTCGGTTTGTGAATAACAGCCCAGATTTGAAGTGACAATTACAACAGGGCCTAAAGCCCGAAACGGGGTAGCGGGGCGGAGCGTCGCGGTGCGAAGGCGGTACCGGTTGTAATATTCGAACTAATATGAAAGGGTCCGCATAGAAAACCGGCCGGGAAAAAAGCGTTCTGTGCGGACACTTTCATATTAGTTCGAACATTACAAACGATACCGCCTCCGCACCGCGCCGCCACCGCTGTCTGTGCGTTTCCAGCTTAAGATAGCGATTCATATACAGGGCTCATCAATAGACTAAAAAATAGCATTTCGATAGCGAAGCTTACCGATAAATGGAATTATCGCCTCATTACATGGCGACAAGAAGGTCACAAGACATAAAACTTGTCATTGCTACTACATTATAAACAAAATATTGAGCTCAATTATGCCTACATTAAGAGGGAACGAATAATTATGAGCGAGTCCAGTAGCGCCACTCGTGAATTGTGATTACTTAAATTTAACTATAGATGTTTAAAAAAGGCGAACGCTATGTACTGTATTTTGTATTTAAGTATCTTTTGGATACATCAAACTAGTTTTACGTTTCGTCGTTTCGTCGATCTACGAGCTCAAACATGAAACGGCCGTTTTATTTCATAAAACGTAAAAACAAGTTTAATGTTTAGGTAGCGGACCCCAGGCATCCTTCAGGATGTAACTGTACTGGAATAACGCTAGGAGGATGATGATGAAAAACAAATTTAATGTATTGAACAAGTACTTTAGTACTGTTATTTTGAAACTATAGAGGGAAATGCTTGGAACACAACTTTTGACTCGGTAACTTTGTTTGGGGCTAGTTAGGAGGTTAACATATCAAAATTCCCCGCACCTACCCCCGCCGCTTGGGGGGGTTAAAGGTACCATTTTTCGGTATTTCGTAAATAACTCGTAAACGGTGGCACATAGCAAAAAACGTTCGTAGACTTCAGTGATGTCCATAAAATTATCTACAAAAAATATTCTATACACTTTTTCGCTAGGTGCGGGGAATTTTGATATGTTAACCTCCTAACTAGCCCAACAAAGTTACCAAGTCAAAAATTTCATTTGTCCAAGCATTTCCCTCTATACCCCTTTTTGAGCGTAAAATGACAGTACCTACCACAGAATAAGTAATAGTACTACGTACAGAAGTTGCACTGTTAACAAATCGCCAGCTTACGAACCCAAATTATAAAAGGTAAATAACAAATATTGACCACACCAAGCGAATGACGAGACGACGCGACCGTCCGGTAGCAATTCGCCACTGAATGTACATGCAGCGGCCCGGGGATGTACTTGCAGCGGCACGGCGAACTGACGGAGTGAAAGCCGCCTGGTACCTACTACTTATAGTACAATAGATTTCACCTTTTTTAAACATCACAATTATTCACGAGTGGCGCCACTAGACTCGCTCGTAACTGTTCGTACCCTCTTAAGTATTGTGTTTTCTTATCACAACTTGGACCATTGCCGACAAATTGTAATAGAGCCGACTGCGCGATACGAACGACATCGCGACCCCGTTCTTATCGCTATCAATTCAGTATGAAACTTTCCAATTCTCGCGAAGCTTTAAGTTTGACGAAATATTTAAGACCTTAAATGTAATTTTATGTCACACCTGGCCATACAAAGGCCATTACCGCACGCTCCGCGCGCGAAAAAACCCACTTCCTGGCCAGGGGGTGACATAAAATTTTGTACTTACCACGGGCGATAATAAAGAAAGCCTCAGATCGCATATTTATCGCCTTTGCCTTCGGCTCGGGCGTAAAATACCTGCGATCTGAGACATTCTTTGTTTTATCGCCCTTGGTAAGTAATGTAGGTACTATTAAATAGAAAACTCCCGTGAGTCTCTGTCAGATGAATATCGCTCCTCCATACACCACACATCACCTCCCCATTAAGGACCAGGATCACGTATTGGTCCGAAACATGTCGAGCAATATTCGACGTTAAAGACCCGTTTATTATATTTCAATACCTTAAATGTAGGCAGAGAAAATGTTATAGGTGGGTTTATGATATTTTCTACTAAATCACGAAATCTTTTCAACTCCAGAAGAAAATTGACAAGAGCGTTGTCGATCTTTTATTGACTTAAGGATTCGTTATGCAACAGCTAGAAACATGCCGGTCACTCATCTCCAAGCGTATCCTCAACATACGTGTACAAAATTTTAGTGATGAAAATTATATACAGATATCTAGGCATAATTTTTACGTACAATTTTTGTACGATTTAAGGCAAAATCATACATATAGCTTTAAATATTATGTTGATGATGCAATATACAATACATTTATACATTCAATGATTATGTTATAGGACTGTATAATCTTACCCCGGTTTTAGTTTTAGGTAAGGTGGCTTAGGTTAGGTAAGGTCAAAGAGTATAATAAGTATATTTATGTAAAGAGTGGCAACACCGAGAAAAAACTGACCCCCCCAAGCCCCTAGCGAAAGGTGGATGCAAACTCATCGATACACACATACACAACTCACGCACACATGCAAATGCGTGCATACACCTACACACATACACACACATTCATACATCCACGCACCCACATACGTACATAACATAACCTTTTTGTTGTGTTTACTTTGAAACCTACAATGTGATTAGCAAAGTAAGGACGAAAACGTGTCTAATATACATTTTAATTACGCTTTCTTCCATACTTTGCTAGCCACATTGTAGGTTTTTAAGTAAACACCAAAACACTTACTAGGGTAACACATCTCAAGTAAAATACGCAATATTGCTAGAAGTATTTATTTAAACTACAGAGTTAACAAAAGTAAACAAGTCACAATTCATATACACTAACTTAACACATGAACACTGATATTAGTTACAACGAATGAACGAATACCTATTTTACGATTTCGGAATCAAGGCACAACATACACCAAATAAACTTGCCTATCGAAGATTATTTTTCAACGCACAGCCCTCTTTGAAATATTTCGCGTTTTGAAATGTTCACACACAATTATCACGACGATGAAACCTCGATGAAACAATGATTATATTATTTTATTTTTTATGAAAACTTGTTTGTATACGACTCACTGACATTGAAACCACCATAGAGTTGTTCTTTTTTCTAGAATAATGAATAGTATAGAAATCTCTATGGTTTTGAACCATTGACAAAACAAAAAGACCGAATTTCAAGATTTTATTAATTTCAATTACGTAAGACTCTTTAAATTAAATCCTAAGGACGAATATGTATAATTTACTTTTAAATCCTAAAAGTAATTCACGTGGTGGGTCAAATAATTACTATTAAAAGCGCATCCTAACGCTCCAGCGGCATGGGCAACACTATCCTGCCAGTCTGGTGCGCTGGTACGTCAGGACGCGCCTTAGTATCTTTGGTATCTTCTAAGTAGTCTGTGGCGCTTGTCAAAAAACGTGCAAAAAAAGCATCCAACGGACCAGAGATGTCGCCACCTTCTATTCATTTTTTCTCGACGGGCGGCCTCTAAGAAAGTTTCCAGTCCCTGGGTAAGGTGAGGCCTTACCTTAAATAGGTTTAATAGACAAAACAATGGTGTTATGAGAAAATTACATGTAGATGTATAATAATCTAATAGTGCTGAGGTATAAACTTTGTGAATATGTCGGAAATTCATAGATACAAATGGTTTCTCAAAACACATTTGATTATAATAGGTGATAATATACATTTTCACAACAAAGATACGTGCAGTACATACCATGAATAGCAGATGTGTATGAATTTAACACAATGGGTTTCATTGTAGCGTCCTTACCTGTCAGCGCTTTAGGTTAGCTCTTAGTTTAGTTTAAAACGTAATTCTGGATCATAACAATTAATGTGTTGTTTGGTTTTTATTAATCTAATGACTATGAACACACATTTTGGCCATGACATAGGAGTCCTGGCTTAAATATGTGTTAACTTTTTGTAACCAAGTTAGTGGACCATATAAATAGATTTAAATAGCTATTATAAAATATTGACGTTAAATACCAATATGGTTCAAATGGTAGGCATATATTTCAAAGGATAATAGGATTATACTTATCGCATTTTATAATCTTATTTATGGTTTGATTACTAATATCAATCAGAATCAGAACCTAATTAATTGCTGAAGTTCATATAATGCTAATAATAGACGCATGTTGGGTACCTATGAAACTTAGAAATTATTATTTTTATTAGAGTTTTAAAAGGAACTTTGAAACCCATATAGATAACTATTAATACTTATTATAAATCTACAATCAACTTTACGATAATTAAACTCAAGCGACTAGGTACAACTTGACTGCATTACATAAATAAGGTCACGAAGACAAAGTTCTGTTAAACACATTAAATCATTAATCTCTCCCTGAAACTGTTCGCCTCATTAACCACGCCGTCGACTGACTTTACGAATTCCCAACCTTTAACTGTATCAGTAGATCTCTATGCAAAAATAGACTATATAATCACTAAATTAGGCTTTAATTTTGCTTATAGATTGTCGCACTTAACCTCTTCTAGTAGAAGACAGTCATATTTACCGTCGCGACGCCGGCGCGTTTGAACCGCGCAAGATAATTACACAATTTATGATCGAATACGAAGTTTTTATCGCAATTAAGAGTGCTATCGACCCACTTGGGTTCAGTACTGAGTCTGCGCCAAATCACATGTGTACTGTACCATCGGCAACACAGTTCCATTGGAGGGTCTTATTGCAACAAGATAAGATTTACTAATCATCAGTGTGGTGTGTTGCTCTTTGTACTATATTTGTACTCGGAAACAAAATCGAACCTTGAGACCATCCAATTAAGAGGAGGGGTAGGGCAAGCTCTCTCCATACAAACTTTGTGCAGGATTTACTTCGTTTGTGTTTGAATTAAAGTTATGATTTTTCGTCAGTATGCTTATTTTTCTGATAGCTATTTCGTGATGTAAATTTTTTAATTATTATTTTTTTATTTTGATTTTTTTTGAAATATTTGAAAATTTTCACATCACGATCTTCGCATATCTAATATTTACAACCAAAAAAAAAATTATATGTGTTAGTGCCAAAACCGACGAATAAAACGTGCACAAAGTTTGTATGGGGAAGGCCTTGCCCTACCCTGCGCCTTAACTTACTCCTTTAAACAATCTCTTAACTTAACATGCTTGTAAGATCCTTATGTAAGAATAAATAAAAATAAAATAAATAAATTATTTATTAACAATAAAGTTCTTACATATGATGGTTACAGATTATCCATCAGACACCAAACTAGGCTGAGCCTGTGACTTGGTAGTCTGCGAGTACGATTGACAAGATTCACAAGTTTAAAAAGTAAATCTAACTAAATGTGTATGTATTAATGTACTAAATGTGCATGCAGAATGCAATGGATATTCGCATAAGATAACCTTTCAATTAATGTTTATTACCTATCATCTAACCTTGTGCAGTATGTGAGGTTCCGATACCTGCCTATAGCAATAGGTGGAGTGTATAGTAATAAATGTACAATTATTCTATGTGTTGTCGTTGCCGCATATTGCACCGAATTTGTTGTCTATTGTAAATTGAATGCTCAAGGCGAGTTCATACCTCCATGAGTATAATGGCTCAAAGATTTTGGATAAGGTACATGGTTTCATCTAATTTTCACAATTTATGTTGAATTAGTTTTGGCTTTAGGTTATTTTGCGAGATTTATACACCTCAACTTCATAAGATGATTGTCATATTATCCAATGGACACATACGATACAATTGATGTGACAGCCACGTTATAAGGAGACATTTCATTCACAAATTGACTCGGTCCTCACGCGTCATTTCACAGCTCACCCTTTTTTATATGGAAACTTATCAAATGTCATTTGTCACTTTTTGACAAATGACATGACTTGGCGATTTGTGAATAACAGCCAAGGTTACATACATAGCTGTTAATTTTCAAAAAGTGTTCCAACCTTAGGTGTACGTACCTTTCGGTGGTCGTTTTCGACGGCTAGGACATAGTCACAGATACTTGCATTAGACACTCCTCTAATTTTATTTTGTTTTGTCTTATAAAGATTTAGGATATACCAGCAATTGATTCAGTTAAGCTTAACCGAAACTAAGCCAATGTCACATCAGTTACAGGGTTAAATCTTGATTATCGTATTCATTTATCATGTATCGAATCACGGCCGGCTGTAATTCTAGCTAATAGCCTTTTAACGAGAGCAAACATTTTACAATCCCAAATAAAATGGCTAAATGGCTTGCAAGGCTGGTTGGATCGTGGTACAGTCCGATACATCGGCAACAGAATATTTCCAATTAAAGTGAACAATTGAAAAATTCAACGCCACAGGTGAGATTTGAACCCACGACCTCTGGAATCCGTCCATTGCTCTAACCAACAGCGTTCAGTTCAGTTGGTTAGAGCAATGGACAGATTCCAGAGGTCTTGGGTTCAAATCCCACCTGTGGCGTTGAATTTCAATTTTTCACTTTAATTGGAAATTGTAATTTCGTCCGCATCCGCTTGATACATTTAATTTATTACAGAATATGTCAACGCAGATACATAGGTGCCAAGTTACCAAGTTTTTATTCATTGATTAGGTTAATTAGGTACTGAAAACGTAATTTAATTATGCAATGCAATTGGTAATTCGTACAAATTTGTGCTTACGCCAAAACATGGGATTGCGGACCTCGGAATCCTTCAGAATGCAAATTAATGTACTCCGGGATAACGCTAAAAGGATGACATGATTACACATGTGTCATTGGCATTAAAGACCCGCAAAAACTTCAAAATATTTCGTTTATCAATGTGGCTGACAAGCATCTAATACCCCAAGACCAAACTAAATGAGGTAAAAGCAGGTGAATGAAATGAAGAGGTATTCAATGCATCAAAGTACTCAAAAAAATGTAATTTATGAAGGACTGTACATCATAGGCGTCAATAAGAAGCTCGCATTCCGAGCCCGACCCGTGGCCTGATTATGTACCGGGTCAGTGGCGGAGCGGATTCACTTCTGCACCCGTGTTCCGACTTCTTTTTCTGTAGCTCGTTTGCGTTTTGTCTCAAAGTGTATGAAAACGCTCTCACCGAGTTTGAAATACGCGCGTTCATCGGTTAGCAACAAATGTTATACTCGCTGTTTTAGTTTCCACTAGTGACCACCATAGGCGCTGTTCACGTTTTCATACCACTTTCATACATTTTGAGACAACACGCAAACGCGTCCGAATTAGTTAATGTTTCGAAAAAACTTATACTAGAGCTACTGATTTAGTTATTAGTTCCTCTACTCACGGAGAGCTCAAAATGATCTAGAAACGTGAACATTACAAGGTAGGTACCTAATAAGAGATTGTTTAACGCTGCTGCTGGGTGCAGTTTGATATAACTTTGTACCTACTTTGTTTCACCAAAAGGCAGTTAATTTCAAATTTAACTTTAAAAAATTTGTTTCGTGAACATTTTACGAATTTTTCAAGCAATGCTATCCAGCGTGGCAATGCGGCCAGCCTTCTGGGAACCCTAGCGTGCACCGAGGACCTGGGGCAAATTTTTTATTTAGTATAAGTTTTTGTTTATATTATTTTCTTCCACATTATACTTACATTGAATTAAAGTATTTTTCAATCAGCGCCATATATTTAATGTTAACCGGGTCGTTAACGATAATGTTGGTATAAATTATGCAAAATGGTCTTTTTTAGTGTTGCGTACCAAAACGATCCAACGGAACACTTATATGCGGTCACTTGATGGTGTCTGTCTATCTGTTCTCTTTTCTTATAAAAACGGCAATATTTAGACGAAAACCGAAGGATAGTGAAGAAAAAAATAAGAAAGAATTTAATTAATTACAAATAGAACGTAATGGAAAACTCTTCTTTAATTGTCAACTATGCATTACCGTACTCGCTAGCGACTGCTTAAACGATTTAGTATGGCGATTCTTAGTTCTATTGCGTAACCGCCAGAGGCGCTGTACATTTTTCCATACTAAATTGTTTACGCTAGGCTAGCGAGTACGGTAATGCAAACATTGCAAGCTCATGGTATAAAAGGGTACAGAAACAAACAGGTACAACCAAAACCAGAGCATAATCAATACCTCCCGAAGAGCACTATTTATATTCTACATGGGTTTAAATTCATTTATTTCCATTTTGGTTTTACCTGTTTGCTCCCGACTTCACGGCAGTCAAGTGGACATTTTAGACCATGCTATGCTATTTACCTACTATGTCACCTCACTGCTCACCCCTTAGTATCTTGACACGTAACCGGAGGTCTGACACATTGGATCACCTAGGGTGAGGAAGCGTTGTACAGACTACTAGAATAACATTGCTGGATTCGTATCCTGTTTACTCCAAATTGTAACGACCTCTAAATTCTAATCGATTGCGAAGGACGATGGACAGATACCGATGCAAGCAAAACATACATCACATGTAGACTCCGTGAAGACCATGGTCCCCCACTTCCCCCAGTCATGATGAGACGACTAGACAACATAATTTAAGTATTGTCAAGCGGATGCGTCCGCGTCCGCTAACGAAATTATAATTTCCAATCAAAATGAAAAATTGCAAAATTAAAGGCCACATCTGGGATTTGAACCCACAACCTCTGGAATCCGTCCATTGCTCTTTAACAACTGAGCTACTCTAGAATAGAATCTTTCAATCATAACACTGCTAATTAACCTGCGGCGTTAAATTTTTAAATTTTGGACTTTGATGGAAATTAGACAAGAGAACATGACGACTAGAGCAAGTGAGAGATAGGAAAAGAGAGAATTACTACAGCGATGCGAAAGTTACGCAATTTATGTCCAGAACTGTTGCCATGGCCATGATGATGTTTACATTGTATCTTGGATCATGAAACGAAAAGCCAAACACGACAGTCTTAAATAACGGTCATATAATAACGTCAGGCAGTCCTGGCGCAATCTGATAAATGTCCTAAAAGTGGGTTGTCTGAAAATAAATGAAATTACACGGTACTGTCATCAAGACCATCCACTGGTGGAAAGGCAGTGAATTACTAATCTTCCTCCACACAGTACAAAATTTACCTACAGACTATTATGACAGGTAAATTTTGAAGACGTTTCTGGGATCTTTAAGTCAAGTATAAAAAACCTTTTATTAATTGTTTCAGAATCATAAACTAAGGACAACACACAGGCGAACCTCATACTAATATAATTTTCAAAAACAGACACCCAATTATCGAAAATCTGCAAAGGAAAATCAATCCTAAACTGAAAAAGATATGGTTGAAATAATAATCGAGCATTCTGGAGTGAGTTTTTGTATTATTAATCGGTTTATGTAAGCAGAGTTACAGCTGGCTGCTGTTTCCGCCGAAGCCAGAAATTAAGGCCTTGAGACTAGTGTGTGACGAGACATTTTTGTTTGTCGTATTTTCAAGTTCAACATTGTTATTGATTGTAGTCCCTAGTCTTCTTTTATTTAGTCTATGCAAATATTAATAATTGTTTAAAAGAATCCAACGCCAATAATTTTCTTGTGTCCTTTAGGAAAGACACCATAATCATATGCTTTACGAATATACAATAACATATTAGGTACTTGAGCTAAGATGATTATTTTAACTAGGTAACTTTGCTTTGTAATTCGTACACTCTGTTCATAGACATTAAGTAATTAAATTATGTTTGATATATTTTCTCTAGTGTAAGTGAATTTGTATTCTTTTTAGAGAAATAAATTCTTAAACCGTAAAATCATGTGCGTTAATTCTCCACAGCTATAAAGCACTATATACACTATACAGCTGTATCTGACCATATAAACGAAGTAAACGCACGGATAAGGCTGTTTGCTCGGAGAGCCAATATTTGAGATCGCGCAAGCAGGTCAGCCCAGCCGACGGCCATTTGCAAGTGCAAATTTTCCGAGATAAAACGTCTCATAAACTCGAAGATGTACTGGAAAAACATTAAGATAACGCGCTAAACGATATGGAAATGTGGACCAGTTTTCAATGCAGGAATCGGGACTATTAAAGGCATTAGTAGGTGTAGTTGACTCGTAAATTTTGAACTTTAAAATACCTAATTAATGAGTTCCATTTTAGTATCCGCTTCCTTTGTTACCGCGGATAAAAGGCGAGAAGTTTTGATGCATTGAAAATGAAATATGTTATGGTTATTACTTTGCTGCATGTGTGTGTTATACATATGTATAATATAATTAAACATGTTTCATAACGTTAAATAATAAATGTGTATGCTGATTCTAGAAACTTAGACCGAAATGAATCATGTCGCAAATATGTAATTCTCTTTCCTGAAGCGACCTGTGTACCGTAAAATATAATTAATGACTTGTACTTAATGTCATTAATATATCACATAATAGGTGCAAATAAACTGACAATGTAAGACACGATTAAATAACAGACGTGATAGCTGTGACATTTTCTGCGTAGGTGCTAACTAGCGTCCTTCGGCATCTGTGAAGTGATCGACAGCCACTCGAGAATTACCGAATACACAATAACAAGAAGTAAACAAACAAACTTATAGGATTTAATAACGTGTGTTGTAAGCGCGTATCCAAACGCAGCCGCCGAATTGACCTTCTGTCAAGGGCATTCTACACGAGGCTTCAAATTGAAACACCCAAATGCGTTAATTTATTATTTCTTCAACCGCATGACTTCCGCCCTTTGAGCTGTAGGAAGTGATTAAGTGTTAGTTTCGATAAAAAATTACAAAACTTTGAATAAATGATTCTCACGATTATACTAACACTTATCCGAAAAGTATGTGTGAAGGTAATACAGACCTTATAGGCGTACATTCAACGTTTAATATGTCTCACATATGTACCTACATCGCGTGTATTGTATATTCACTGTTAAAAAATTAACTTTGAAGCGGGCACCCTATAGGTAGTTTAGATATGTACTTATTGCTAGTTATGTATTTAATTAACGTTATGAATTTATATCTATTAAGATATGAATATTTTCATTTTGATATTTTGGTTTGTTAACAACCTCCGAGCCTCAATCTTCTCAAACATTCAAAGATTCGAATGGTTACTTGTGCGCTATATGTGTGTGTATGTGTATGTGTTAAATTAAAACAAACATGTCTAATTAACATCCATTCATTCGTGTGGAGGCCTTGTCGATGAATGATCTTAGTGCACTTTCAAACATAAAATATGTGCAGATACTAAAGAAAATGGATTAAATTTGCATTACAATTTATGTTATGCATATAGTCAATGATAATTTGTTAGGTATGAAAGGATATTCTAATGTCTTTTGCTCAAAATATACAGCTGATTTGAGATGAATAAAAGACCTGAGTTTTTTTCGGGACACGCTAAGTCACCGTTAATGTTGTTGCGTAACCTATTATTTCGCAGACAAATTATGTTTGATTCCAGAATATTCCCTCAAATCCTGTCTTCATGTAGACTAGGTGGCACGCACGACCTCTATTGGGACCGAGGACACACACCGTACTGTTAAAACAATTATTTTCGAGCCGCGGGCTATAAAAACAGACTCGGAGTGGCGTGGGCGCGAGGACCATTCATGAAGTGTCCAACTTCGTAAAATGGAGTTGGTGCATTTGTCACGTTTGCGTTGTAAATAACGAATTTCTCTTCTTTTGAATTGTGGATACAGTTTTAAAAGTTTGGGTTTTATTGCAGACACATGTGAAATTCACAATTAATTTCGATTACGCACCTCTCAGCAGCAAATTAGGTTAGGTTAAGGCGCTACACTGAGAAATTTGGAGACTTTGAAACGCTGTCCTGCCCAGACTAGCAAACAGTAAGGGCTGATTTTCAGATATATGATTCTTGACTATATGATTGTGGTACTGACAATAGCGAAACATGATTGCTTAAAATTTTCTCGATAGAAAATAAATCCAAAGTCGAGTCTATATTTTCCTTTTTTCCTCAGCCTACTAAAACAACGCATTATTAAAAGACACGATTAAGTTAATATGATGGTATTTTACCTCATGTAGGTACTGACAAGAGGAAATTTAATAAACCGGCACACAGTCAGATATTTAACGAGATTTGTCTAAAAAGCCATTCTCGGAGAGGGTTGCATCCCGTTTTGTCGTGAGCGAAAAACAAAGGGTGTCTCTTTCAATCGATATATCGCCTTTGTAGGAGGCCAAAGAATGATAACTGGTTAATGTAGCATTTATTTCGTATTCAATCAAACAGACCTGAAATTTAAGAAAACGTAGCATTTGAAAAAAAACAGTTTCTTTAGAAGGCATGGTTTTACGATTCGAATTGAGTACCTAGTTAATCTGGAAGGATGCCACTTTTATCTTTCTTATCCTAAATAAAGTTACTTAGCCCATTATCATAGAAAAAAAACGTACTTAATTAGTTTGGCACATGATGAAAAAAAAACCTTATACCTATTATACCTAATTAAAATTATACCTACCAATTCTACAAAACACCCCAATCTCTTATACCGCTTCCAGTGGGTAACGTTCCCAGAATAACGTTCGTTCATAGAACTACTACCTACTAGGTACAGTGGCGGAGCGTCCATACAACTCGATTCCCTCCGGCTAGCGTAATTTTCAGCCAGTCCAGTTCTTTTACTACGGCTCATGAAGAATAAGAAAGGCAAATTTCCGGCTTCCCTAATAATATTTTTTACGCTAAGGTACTACCACTAGTACTAATAGTTTTTGTACTAATGCATTTTTTTAATTAACCTATAGAGGTAGGTGTCTTTTAAGTGATTTAATATAAATTATGCGAATTTTTAGTACAGGAACCAAAATATATAAAAAAAACGCAATTCAGATCAGCTGAAACTACGCAGCACAGTATTCAGGATAATCAATGTTTAGAGGGGAGTTAGGGGAAATCTTTTGACATAACTACCTCTGCATATAGCGCTAAAGATGTGCGTCATTTTAGATAATGGTTGCTAAAAAAAGGGGCATACATTATGACTTTACTATTAAATATAATAAAATATTAAGTATTTCAAAGTTTTCCATATATTATGTGCCCTTTATTTGGTTTAGTACCTAATTACTACTTCGTATATTTAGTAAAACTGCCTATACTTATTTTATTTTCCATACGTTTTATAACTAATGAGTACCTATTCCGGTGTAAAATATAACCGTTTAAATTTAAAATTAACACAAGGCCATATTCCAAATATAGCTTGACCCTAGACTTGCCACTTTATTTTTAGTTCTTTTAATTAATCTGTGACAGTAGTCCTATTGTCCGAAATACCTAATTGAATGAGGCCACAGTCGTTGGGAAACCCATTGAGTCCCATCCTTAATTTGGTTACAAAGAATTATAGACTAATTTTGTTTTCCCCTCTTCGAACTTCTTCGAAAATTTTAAATCGATCCAAGGAGAAATCTAAGCGCTACGCAGTGAGATTATTATCTCTCTTTCGGTTCATAAATGATAGAATGGGAGTGTTAGTGTCAAGTGTCTCTTACGAAGAGTTCTCGTTGTGTTTAGTATGCTACAGAAGCGGTCTAGCGTCTACTAATCTTTTAGCTTACTCAAAATTCAGCACAAAATAATGGTTTACTTTTTCCAATATTACTGATATTTGAAGGAAATGTGCTTTATCTGTCTTCTGGAAATCCCGAGAAATATTTCTACCTAAGATTCAAAATGGGGAGTGGCTGTTACGATAGTTGTTTTCAAATACATTTCATTCAAAACCTACCAACTTTAAATATTATCTCAAGGTCAGTGTTAATCATTCTTGTTTAAGTAAATCACATGTAGGTACATAGTTTCTAGTGTTACTTACTCAATAGTAATCTCGCTTCAACCACAAAGAATAATTCCCTCGGTTTTTCTAGTCATAAAATATTATTTATTTGCTATTGGGCATTGTTCTTTCGGCACGGCGTGCGTGTCGATTGGTTCTCAGTCGCTATTCAGTTGTTTCAAACTACGATAGAAACAGAGGATTGTTTTTAAATACTTTAGCAGGTTTGATATAACGCCGAGTATTTTCTTCGGTAAAGGTTACTAGATGAGAAAGTTCCTTGCCTTGCGTCCAATAATACTATATGTAGGTTATAATAGGTACGTACCTATTTCAATGTATTAGGTATTCATCAAGTTATAAAGAAACGAAAAATAATTCTTGTAACTGATTTTAGACGTAATGATCTCTTCGGGAATCGTTAATCGTTACCTAAATGATTGACTTGGAAATATTTTCGGTATAAATTATAATATCCAATCCTACGTTTAAAGCCTTGTTGATAATTAAATCATACATAGTGATATTATACGCATGGTCGTAATACCTATTATTTAAATGATAATTCGTATCACGTATTCGGCTCTTCATTGACGACTGGATACTATGTACTTATTTCGTATTTAATTAACTTGATTTTTTCTTGCTTGTTTTTATTTGATCTATGAAGTTGAGTGTGTATATTAACAAAAAAGCCTCTGCATTATGTTTCGACAATTTTCTAAGGTAATCTAGAAAAAAAGACAACAATAAATAATTTTATTGTGGAATGTTTATTAATAAGTATCCATGCAAGACTTATTGGTTTAATGTATTGAGAATTCTGATGTTTCCTGAAAGTTAAATCTGATTTACCCTCAACCAAAGCACTCGAATGAAATATTAATAAGCCCCTTTTTCAGCAAATGGCAGCACAGTGACGGAAAACTGAAGAAAATCATGGAAACTACATGAGGTGCAGATGCAGATATATTGCATTATTAAAGGTATTTCGAAAAAAGGAAGGTATTTAGATATAGGTGGAGGTATTACGTATGAAACATGCACAAAATGAACATACCTAATGATCGAATCCTGTCATGCAACATTCGAATTTTAAAAATGAGTGCTGTCAAAAACATAAACATGCAAAACCCTTTTACGACGTTAGGATATGATAAATGCTGTACCTAGAAACGAAATAAAGTGGATTGAAAGAATACCTACATTAAGTAATAAAGATAAGAATGATAAGCCATTGCAGAAAGAAAATGCAAAGACACATGCTTGTAGTTAAGCAAAACAAAGCGTTTGAAGCGAAAGAGGTTGGAAATAGAGTCGATAGAGTATTTACCTCAGACGCCGGCGTATGGTTCGCGGAGTAACAAGTGTGTGATGATTCCAACACTAACGTCTCCGAGTCCCAGAGGCCACAGCAACAGCCTGCACAGCCGTAGGCTCACAGATATCACCAACAAAACTCCGACAACATCCACAACCACTAGTCGACCAATCAAAGCATAGCGCTCACGAAACTTTTCGACACACAGACTCGATTTGCAAAATTTATTCATCGCATCCGCCCGAAAACACGTATAATTTTTATTAGCCGCACGAAAATCACGCCTGAAGTTTCCGAACAGGGCACAGAATGTTTAGTTTACGTCCGCAACGAATTAGCACCGATAAACTGAAAGGAAAACACCATGGAACGCTTTTACAATTCAGCAGGACTGGAAACTGTGTTTCGCACTGTTCGCACGTGAGTCCGTGCGCGCGCCGGCTGCTGCCTCGCTCGGTAAACAGACCAACGCGCCTCGACAACACACGCACACAGCCACGCACGCGTACAGCCGATCAACTCACACATGCACAAGTCGCGCGCGCGTACTCGCCAACACAGAAATAGATATCACGTCATTTCCGACCAATGAGAGCGCGCCAATATCACGTCATGGTCGCACGCGATTGGTGGAGACGTCGTTTTGGATTGCCACCACAATACAGGTCCAATTTGCGATTAACCGCAAAGTTTTTGATAAAACTGATATCAAATAAGATGGAATGATCTAGGCGTTCCTTTAGGCATAGTATGACAGCATAAAACATGATCCTTTTGCTTTATGTATGAAAGTAGGAGTATCTGAAAGAAAACTACGCCCGTTCTGAAACGGATGAGAAAAATTGGCGCGAATTCCAATCAAAATGATCGTTGCGCGGGCGGCCAGATCCGGTCTGCTCAGGCTATCGCTAATTTTTTAACCAGCTTTGTTGTAGAAACTAGTTTTATAACCAAAATTCGTCAAGTTCAAATTACTTCTCACGTTTAGTCAACTTAAGTTCTGACTCGAAAAGGGAACCTTATAATTACTTACATTTAAAAAATTGCCCATTTAAATAATCGATTATTCTCGCTCACGCTTATAATCAATATTTATTGACACTACGTAATTAATCGCTTTTGTTGTGCTTAATGTAATTAATTAATGAGTTTGTTACAATCAGGAAATGTAGAGTTAAAAAAAAACTTAATCATACAACGATGGTAGAGACGTTTCAAGCAATACGTTGAAATCAAGATACTTTGCTTGAATATTGAAATCAGGGGTCGGGCATACGAATTGAAATGCCATGTTAAATCGACAGAGCAAAATGGATCGTAATACCTTGTGATAGAGTTTAATTTAAAATGTATATAAATTTTATAAATGTGTATGTGTGTTAATAACGTCGTCCACTCATTCATACCTATTTATTGGTATTGCCGAGTACCAACTATGGAAACTATGGATTTTAAACAGATATATTCAAATAGGATTATAGAGTATAATTAATGTCTAATCCAGTTTCAAAAGAATAATCGAAAGTGCTTTACACAAATCGAAATAAATAACACTATGACCTACAAATTTTACTATTGCTATTAGAGGTTATTGTCATTAATCATAGTAATTTAACAATTTCGCTACCAAGCTTTTCGTAGCGCTACGCAATTTCCTCTACATACCGGGAAACGCATGGTATCGGCTACGCGTCTACGAGCAGAGTGCCCGCTAGGCGGGTTCCTGTAGCTCTAGTATAAGTTTTTTCCAAACATTAACTAATTCGAACGCGTTTGCGTTTTGTCACAAGATGTATGAAAACGCTCTCACCGAGTTTGAAATACGCGCGTTCATCGGTTAGCAACAAATGTTATACTCGCTGTTTT
Source organism: Cenopis cana (assembly GCA_951800055.1). Classification (NCBI taxonomy): domain Eukaryota; kingdom Metazoa; phylum Arthropoda; class Insecta; order Lepidoptera; family Tortricidae; genus Cenopis; species Cenopis cana. The sequence goes on along the minus strand of OX637486.1, from coordinate 5,529,277 downwards.
AGTTTCCACTAGTGACCACCAGAGGCGTTTTTCACGTTTTCATACCACTTTCATACATTTTGAGACAAAACGCAAACGCGTTCGAATTAGTTAATGTTTCGAAAAAACTTATACTAGAGCTACTGATACTAAACGCAAACGCGTTCGATTGTTTTGTTTCGAAAAAATAGATGGGTCATTTTACGGAAAGTTGTACACTCGACTTTTTTTTTAAGTTTGGATAACATCGGGGTTTTTCTACTCAGAATCGAAAGCACTTTCTTGAGGTTGAATAAAGTTTGAATAAACGCATTTTGGGCACATTTTTAGATGCTTTAGTCTGTATAACAGCGGAGTAAAGTCTGAGTAATAGATTTATTGAACTTTTATACAACTTCTACTAAGTTTAACGAAGTATAAAAGCCGAAAGAGAACGCTATTCAGAATTTGGCTATTTTAATAGCCATTACTCAAACGTTATTAAGATTATAGCTGCAAAATGTGCCCAAAATGCTATTACTCAAACTGTATTCAGCATGACTGTGTTACTTGTGAAAGTTGTGAAGTATGTTCTCATACTAAGCTTGTAATGCTTGTATGGTGGTAACGGAATGGAAAAACTGGAAATTGTACAAAAATATTGGGACCCTTTTTCTCTCCTATTAGGTTTGAAAGTGCTTTCGATTCTGAGTAGAAATAACCCGATTTTATCCAAATAAAAAAAAGTCGAGAGTACAACTTTCCGTAAAATGGCCCAGATACTAGAGGTAGGTATACTGTGGTGTTGTGTGGTAAGTGTGGTTGCCAGAGCTCCCGAGGATGTGTTGTGTTGAGAGTGAGACGCGTACATGTCCCTAGCTGTCAACACAAGGGTCGGCAACGCGCTTGAGATTTCTCTGAATTTCCCAGGCTACGGGACACCGCAAAAAGGGTGGCAAACAAGGTAAGCAGACATGCTTACCTTGTTTGCCACCATCGTTGTATAAAAAAAGAGCACTTGATTATATGTTTTTGGACTTCTTAATTCATACGTGGTAGTCGAATTTTGCTAAGTTTGATACTTTACCCATACCTATATAAACAATTTTTTGTAATAAGTGGAAATGTAGAGCTCGGGTTATATATAATATATGAGCGCATGAGACCTAGCTAGATCTATTGCTCGTCCCCGAAAACCCCCACATACCAAATTTCATCAAAATCGTTAGAGCCGTTTCCGAGATCCCCGAAATAAATAAATAAATATACAAGAATTGCTCGTTTAAAGATATAAGATAAGATAAGATGTAATAAGCTAAGTAATGTTTTTCATACATACGTCCCAAATAGAAATATAGAAAATGTTTTGAGCCTGAAGCGTAATTTAGATCTGTACCAATGTGTCCCTCTCAAGCAAACGATTTGTCGATTTCAATAAGGACTATTAGTAATAGCGTTATTGACGAAATTACACCTTATTAAAGATGCCTAAAGGTAATTTTTTGCTTAAAATTACACAAGTTGACAGTAGGTAAACGAAGCGGCAAAATTAACAACCTAAATAGTGTTGTCAGCAAAAACTTCAACAAATCAAATATTGGGGTATAATAACGATTTTCTGATTTACATTACCTTATACATATCACTCAAGCCTAGAAGGCAATAATGTTTTTTGTGTGTGTATAATGAGTCAACTCTACCTACATAACCAATGAAGATGACCTTATTGCGATTAACTTAAAGTCTATAATTGCCTAAGTGTCTTCGTTTTTAACAAGATACCTTATTTACCTGCGGCAAACATATAGAACAGGACCTCCATTTTGCGACTAAATTCCGACTTTATCCAGTTCTATCTGGTTATGAATACCTTATAATACTAATTTTGTATTAAGGCGCAGGGTAGGGCAAGGCCTTCCCCATACAAACTTTGTGCAGGTTTTATTCGTCGGTTTTGGCACTAACAAATATATATATTTTTTTTGGTTGTAAATATTAGATATGCGAAGATCGTGATGTGAAAATTTTCAAATATTTCAAAAAAATTCAAAAAAAAAAAAAAAAAAATTACATCACGAAATAGCTATGAGAAAAATAAGCATAATGACCAAAAATCATAACTTTAATGCAAACACAAACGAAGTAAATCCTGCACAAAGTTTGTATGGAGAGAGCTTGCCCTACCCCTCCTCTTAAGCAGTAGTTAACGCTGCTAACGCAAACTACGAATTTCTAAATAGGGGAGATAGGGGAGCATTGGGAGCTTTTTTACTTAAGTCGTAATAAAAATGTAAGTTTTTAACAATTTCAACTTTTTATTTCCTATGTCAGTGGCACATATATTTGGCTTCAATTGTTGCGTAGAACACTTATACAACTACGTATAATCAACCGACTTACAAGGTGGTGCCCGAACCTCCCGACTGCCCAATGCTCCCCTACCTCCCCTAAAGGAAAAATTTGGGCTCCGAGCAGGAGAGAAGGAGATAGAGGAGGAGCCTAATTTTTTTCCTTTATTTATGGATCTAATTACTGAAAAAAACTTGAAAATATCCTTACAGTTCATAAATTCATCCAAGCTGTCTGTAAAACCAGCTATCGACCCTAATAATATAGACTTTAGACTATTCGATCTCTTTATATAATGAGCAACAATCGTGGAAATCGAACACAATTAAATAAGGCCGTATATAAAATTAGATCCAAAATCAGTGCTAGTAAGTACCTGCCTAATACAAATACCCATTTTTGGGCTAATTCCTAATGCAACAGCAGCGTCTTTTGAAAGGAAGCGATAATTATAGTTGATGTGGTTGAAGTAAATACAGTCAGTATCCGAAGTAACTACACATGAAGAGATGGAAAGCCTTTATTACAAGGGAATAAGAGCGTGACGTCTTTATATGCGTAACTACTTCTAATACTGATTGTACGTTGGTCGCTGTTGTCGGAAATGTCAAGTCCTTATCATGACTTAAGTGCTATCCCAGCGATTAACTCGTAGGCTGCCAGTCAATTAGGATTTACTCATAAGGCGTTTTCTTGACGCTTACATTTTTTAGTTAATTATATTATAATTACAACGTGACACAAGAACTGCTGTACTTTACATAAATCATTGGCTATTGAAGTCTTAGACTGCATTTATTTTAAGACCCGTAGATAAAGGCCAAACGTACCGTCTGATTAAAATTTGGGCTTTCTTCAAGAATGAAGTGTATGCCTACATTTTCGTCGACATTGATTTGATATAAAGTCAGCACATTTAGTGCCCCCCCACGTGAAAGAGGTCAATGTAAACTATGCAACCGCAAACACAAGTACCTACCGTTAATTTTCAGTGTCTTCTGACATAGACTTTGGCGTGTGAGTGACTTCTGCATTTGTAATGTAAAGTAATCTTCCGTAGGCTACCTACGCTGACCGCTTACCATCACTCTCGGGCTATACGATTATTCGCCACCGACGTGGTATTAACACGTTGAATGCGAAGTGGTGCGAAACCAGCTCAATTTGATTATTATTATTAACCCGTATGGTCGCAGGTTGCATAGACGACAAGATAAAGCATCTGTGACTTTCTGTCGAGAGGTATCAGAAAGTGACAGATGCTTTTATCTTCTCGCCTATCACGCGATTGAGTCCATCATAAACTGTGTATTTGGCGACTTTAATAATAGAAGAGGGGCGCTTCTCCATTAATTGAGCAATTTGTAATAGTAAAACCATGACATAGTTTTAACAGTCCATATGTAATTTTTGTATTAAAATGTCTACTTTTAATTATATTGAACAGCAGCACAGTCTTGTAAAATATACATCAAAGCCAAATCCTTTGTTCTCTCCCTGTGTTTCGTTTACGTCTACGACAATATTTTTCTTTGTTACCCGCTACCAATTCATTCGCTTTTGACACTAGACAATAATTTACTGTCAAACCAGAATTTAGGGTTGAGGATAAATTTGACATTATGTCGACAGTGTCGACACCCGCGCTTGACATATTGACGGGACAAAGAAAACTATTCGGTAGATTTATCTGCCGCGACGAAGAGGGCGGGGCGGTGCGAATGGTGCGATGTGTTAGTTTACCTTAGCTACGAGTATAGTACGAGTACATACAAGTATAGTTGAAAGTTTTTGAACTGAGCCGATCCATTAAGGCGACTTCCTGACTTGGCGGGGCGGGATCGATATGTGACATTTTCTTCTTTGACGTAAACTTACGGACGTCGCAAAGAGTCTCACTTGACATAATACTGTCAGTATTACGTTTGCGCACTAGTAATATCATGTGCAGAAGCGTAGCAGTACTGCCTTCGCATCGTCCCGCTACCGCGCTTCCCGCGCCAGTCAGGAAGCACTCATTTAAATGTAGGGGCGTAGTTAAAAAATGGTATCGCGTCGACTGACAGCTGACGCTGATATTTGACACTTCTCATATCATACTGCCTCCGCGCCGACAAATCAGGAAGTCGCCTTATGAACAGAAATTAACACAATAACAGAACAATGGCGCTGGGATTTTACAATCGGCGGTCGCCCGCCACCCAACAACAACATCCCTAGAATATTTTTTAAGAAAAAAAACTGACTTCAATGGAGGAGGCCGGTGAAAGATTATTATACTTAGATGGTGCACTCTTAGATTCTATACAATGAAATAAAAATGGCTATAAGTATGTTTATAATGGTAGAAGAGTAAATACCCTCAATTCCTCATGGAATCCACCATCAGAACTCAAACTTGACAAAAATGTGACTTGAAAACCTAGCTTGCTTGACAAACATAACGAAGAGAACAAATCGCCAAACGTGAACTATGCATCGTTGAAGAGTTCCATTCTGATCATCATCAGCAGTTCCACTTCATGAAATGTCACTTATTTAAATGTAAATGCTTGATTTGTTTATGAAAATACTAAAATCACTATATGTATGCCTTTAACATTTGAGGAGTTCCCTCGATTCCTCGTAGATTCCATCATCAGAACTCGAGCATGACAAAAGTAAGTCTTGAAAATAGAGCTTGCTTTTGGACAGCTAGGGAGGACAAATCGCCAAACGTGAACTTGTCGTCGTTGAAGAGTTCTGTTCTGATCATCATCAGCAGTTCCACTTTATCAAATGTCACATTTTTGTATGAAAATGCTTGATTTGTTGATAAAAACACAAAAATCACTATATGTTTGCCTTTAAGATTTGAGGAGTTTCGTCGATTTCTCATGGATCCCATCATCAGATCAGATCTATATTAATATCTGGGCGGCCGAGCTTTGCTCGGCATTTTCCCGGACATGAGACCTAGCTAGATCGATCGCTCGTTCCCGAAAACCCCTACATACCAAATTTCATCAAAATCGTTAAATAAATATATATATGTAGATATAAACAAGAATTGCTCGTTTAAAGATATAAGATTTATTTACGTTAGATAACAGGAATCAACATGCTTACGTTAAGTTCTATATTTAAGTTTGATTATGTCATTAATCATTACACTTACATATTTTGCGCAGCCGAGAAAAACATGTGCCTACCAAATCATAATAATATATTTAAGTTCTTCGATGTTGTTTATTTGCTACGAATAGCTTAAAATAAGTAAAAACGAACCCTAAAAATAAGTAAAAATTGCATCATACCACAACTAATTACCATTTTTTTACACCTATCTTGAAATAAATTTCAGGTCCTTAATTCATTCAGATTCTTCTCTGCACGCTCCTGTGGGTGGCTCCACCAACCGCCTGCGCTGGGCGCGTTGGGAGCTGTGGTGTGGTTGGGTTGGTAGCGTCACCGCTACGAGCCAAGGCGGGACGGGCTTCTGGCGGCTGGCCGTCATTTGGGGGAAGGCGGAATTCCAGGTATAAAAACTAAATAAATAAATATTTGTGGACAATCTTACACAAATCAACCTAGGCCAAAACTAAGCAAAGCTTGTATTATGGGTACTACGACGACAAAACGAACGTCTATAGATAACTATATGTTGTCAGATAGTTTAGTAGCTCTGTAGATCATTACTGAAGATGCTTCCACCGTCGTGGAATAATATAATAAATAAATAATCTTTTGGCCAATTGTTCACTGATCTTGTCGTCACGCAGTGCGACGTGCACATTTATATCCAAAGTTCTGGGGACCTACTAGTCGATTTGTTCAACTCTAAAGCTTAAGCCACACAGAGAGCGGGCGGGCGGTAGCGGCGCGGGCGCGGGCGGCAGCGGCGCGGCGAGCTGCTTTTGGCTGCCGCCACCGCCAAAGGCAGCTCCCGCGCCGCTGCCGCCCGCGCCCGCGCCGCTGCCGCCCGCGCCGCTGCCGCCCGCGCCCGCGCCGCTACCGCCCGCCCGCTCTCTGTGTGGCTTAAGCTTTAATCCCGTAACATCCCAAGCTTTTGCTAATTAAATCTGTTATTTCTAGTATGGATTTTTTAAATCTAGGTACCTTACGCACGCTCGAAAACAGTAGGTAATGAAAAATTCCGGTCAGACCAGACCCTCTCCTTTGGCTACGACCTCGTGAAAAAATATGTATGATAAGAGCACGGAAAATGTAAAGTCTGCAAAATTCTGAATACCTGAAGTGTATTACTTTCCAACGGCTACCTTTCATCATCGCACTTCTCGCCATTGGCAGCGAGCTCATCCCCACACCTTGGAGCCACTGCGTTCTCGTACAGTACCTACGATTGAACAGGTACTATACAGATACACCCAGAACACTTAGGTTGTGGAATTAGCTTCCTGCGGAGGTATTCCCAATGGACTAGGTACAGCAAGGGACTCTTCAAAAAGGCCTGAAAGGGTTTTTACTGGTCGGCAACGCGAGAGTGACGTCTCTGGCATTGCAAGCGTCTATAGGCGAAGGTAACCACTTAGGTAACTACCATCAGGCGGGCTGTCAGCTTGTTTGCGTAGGGCGGTAAAACAAAGACTGTTTCAGATCGCAGGTATTTGCCGTCCGGGGTAAGTACATGTCTCCTCCTGGCAAGGAAGTGGGATTTGCGACTTTATGGCCAGGTGTGACATAATAGTAGTTTATGCAACTGGTACAGGATTAGACCTAATTTTGTGCTGTTGCATACACTAGTTTATCTACATAGATATATTGCGTTGAGCCAGCGGAATACCCGGCCCGGACCCCCCGGGCTGCGGCGTGCAACTGTGCTGCAAAATTGTACGTGATCTCGTAAGTAACTGCATTATTTTTGATCTCGTTACGGCCCCCGCGCGCGGCACGTTATATTGAAAAACTGGTTCTTGCCTACTTTTTGTTAACACATTAAAGAGGATTTGCTATGTGGATGTGGGTGTAGACACAAAGTAAATAGCGGCGGCGCGCGCCGGAGCAGAGAGTCCGCTCAGTACAAAGTGCCATTTTCGCCGCACGCACACAGACGTAACGTTTACAGGCATTCTCGGTTGATTTCGGACGAGCTTAGTCGCGACTGTCACTGTCGCGTCGCGTGTGCTAGTTGTGCGCGCGTTGATCACTTGACGTCCCCGCCGCTACTTTGTGTCACGTACGTCAAAATGAATAACCGATATTATATTACAGTTGGAATGTATTTTATTGTTTAAATACACTTAAATACAACAAAAAACTGTGCCTACACTTTCTTAAAATTTTCAAACGATATTGAAAGGTAAATAAAACGGTTTTCTCATTTTGGTAGTTACAATACCTAGGTAGGTAGGTAATTTTTTGAAACTAGCCGCTTTGATAACGACGATCAACCATTCATCTTATCGTTCGCTGGTAAAACGCCAGTATTTAAGTACTATGGTTTAGTTAAGTAGGTACCTAATTAATTAGGTATATTCTTTGTTGGCGCTCTCGACCGCCGCCCGTCACAAGTCACAACTCGCAGCGGGTCACGCATCAATTTATTAGGGTTCCGTACCCGAAGGGTCAAAACGGAACCCTATTGGTGTCGCCCAGACGTCCGTCCGTCCGTCCGTCGTCTGTCACAAAATTTGTTCCGAAGAAATTTTAGACTTCTCATTGACCTATGAACTTGAAATTTGGTGACAATGTTCAATATTACGTATATTTTAACAAAAAATACTAATATATTGATAAATCATATTTTTGAGGTTGATTCGGAACCCTAAATGTGCGAAGTCCGACTCGCACTGGGCCGGTTTTTTACCAAGATACGCTGGTTCATATTTAAATGTCATGTTGAAGAATTTTTAATATACCTGCTCCTTTTTAACATTCAGAATCAATACAGAAGCAACCCTGTGAGTCAGGCAAGTTTAGGTATGTATTTTCAAGAACGGCGGGAACGGACCTTCTGTATATTCTTTATTTTGTGGTGTAGATAAACAAAATTATATCATTGTCACATTGTCAGCCATTTTGAATTTCCCTTACACTCATACATTCACTCATTAAATATTTATTGGATAGCTCCCCGATGATTAATTACCAAGCTCTAGACGTTAGATTTCCTCACAACAATCCCAGGAAACTGTTGTTTATTATTTAGTCATAGTCACCGCGAACGCGAGACTTAAAACGGCGCAAGTCCATAGGTATCTAACTTATATTTTCCTTGTCATTAGTATTGCACCAGCTGTTTCGTTAATTACAAGGTCTCATAGTTTTCTTTATTTGTAAGATAATTTACGGCAATTGCTTATTTCCTGTACAATACAGTGATACTTACATTAGCCTTACATTAGCACTCTTCGAAGATCAGTCAACGCTCACACTAGACGCCGGGCGACTCCAATTGTGGTACATTTTGGCACTGTGTTATTGAGTGTCAAAGTATTATGTGGTTTAAAAGTCCACCTAGCGCAGTGGTTCCCAACCTTTTCAGTATCGCTACCCCTGTGGTCTATCCGGGAGACCGATTTTACCCCCTTTTTAAAAAGTACGCAAACAAACAATACAATAAGTACAAACATTTAAGGACAGGTTAACTGGAAGAGATCCCTTTTAGGGATAAGTTCGCCTTTGTACCAAAATGTCCTTATTTGTTTGTATTTTTTGTGTTTTTTTGTGTACAATAAAGTTATTACATACATACATACATACATACATTTTTATTATACACTAGGTTTTTCCTGCGACTTCGTCTGCATAGAACTCGGTCATCGCGTTAGAGTATGTTATTGCTATTATTTTATTTCAGCCACTTACCTAGTTATCTCTCTTCAACCCCGTTAAGGCATGATTTCCGATATAAAAAGCATCCTTAGTCCTTCCCGGAGACTCAAACTATATCAATACCAAATATTTTCATCTAAATCGGTAGAGCGGTTTAAGGGTTAACATGCAGACAGTGTTACTTTCGCATTCATAACCCGCCCCGTTTTCGCACGGGTAGTCGTTTTTAAGTTATATAGATGAATGCGCGAGCGAACTGAGCGCGAAAATTTTCCGACATTATGATGCAGGTGTGGAAAAGACTTCTTACGCATCAAGTAATGCAGATGAAAACGCGAGCGTAGCGAGCGCAAAATATTCCGAACATTGTGATGCAGGCGCGGAAAAGACTTCATACGCATCAAGTTATGTAGATGAAAACGCGAGCGCAGCGGGCGGGAAATGTTCCAAATATTATGATGCAGGTGCGGAAAAGACTTCATACGCATCAATTGATGAAGATGAAAACGCGAGCGTAGCGAGCGCAAAATGATTAGAACATTATGATGCAGGTGCGTAAAAGACTTCATACGCATCAAGTAAAAAAGTATTGTAGAAGAAAACGCGAGCGTAGCGAACGCGAAATTTTATGAACATTATGATGCAGGTTTTATATATTCATCCATTTTGTGTACCCCTCTCATCATTACCCCCATAGAATGGCTGTTTTACCCCCCCGGGTTGGGAACCCCTGGTCAGCAGATTGTAGGTTGTGTTCTTATCGCGACACTATAATTATACCTAAGTAACGTAGATTCAAGAGAAGAATTAAAAGAATTTGTAACATTTAAACGCCCCAAATTCAAGTCAACTTCATTCAGTCTTTATAGTTGTCACTATGAATGAATGGAATAGGTACTTTATTTCAGGCCGAAATTAGCGCATATGATACATTGTTAGTTAGTTACACAGATTATGTTTGTTAGTTAACAAAAATATAAAGAAAATAAAGAATGACTTATTTAATATACATATTTTCAGACTATGCTAATATTTAATTTAAAAAGTTTGAATTTTAATCATACATCCAATGGAAGTAATAATAACTGTTGTGTTCTGTAGACAGCAAACCAATGAGGATGTTATTGTTAGGATCTCGAAAAATCGTGGTCTGGGCCATTCGGAATTGCAAAACAACAAATAATAGGTACAGTCAAGTGCAAAAATATGGGTGCATACAACTCGCTCAAAAAGATCCATAGCTGTGCCATGAGAGAATTCATTCGATACATATTTTTGCACTTGACTGTACCTAGATACCTAAAGTAAAAATAAAATCATTGTAAGCCCATATTCACACATACACCTACCTATTCCTAGCCACATGAAACAAAAGAACATCACTATTACCGTCCCAATGTTCACATGTCACTTTGGGAATTCATGTCCTTTGTGTGAGAGTAAATCTAGCGCAGAGAGGGGTGTTTCGGTGTTTGGCGTCACCCGTTAATAACGGATGGGAAACAGCTAAAGGATGGCAATACCACGTGCGATTCACACATGATGAATGATGGACTATAGTCAACACAAGAGGGATAGTATACTAGCCAAGTTTAAGAAAAAAACTGGAAAGAAGAATGTTTAATTTAGTTTTAAATCTCGAAATTTTATGCAGACGATACGCTTAAAGAGCCATTCTTAGCTTCTTTTTACTTATTCCAGTGTGCATTATAGACAATTTCATAAAAATCTGAGTTAAAGTTAGACCATACAATATTGTACACATACGTAAACTCTATCACATATATAGCAACTGAAAACAAGAACCTTAATCTTTTACAAAGGGGTTTCTTTTTCAAACAAGAACATGTATTTTTAAAGTTCTGAAATAAGTGTAGGTAATAAACTGTTTATGCCTTGCACCAGTCGGACTTTCAAAACACCTACGACCTACGTGGATGAACGAAGGGTTCCGAAAGAAGTTTCCGATGAACGAAAGTTTACCCTGTCTCGATTTAAAAAAAACCGGCCAAGTGCGAGTCGCACTCGCGCACGCAGGGTTCCGTACCATTAAATATAAAAACTGCAAAAAAAATATGTTTGTTGTATGGGAGCCCCCTTAAATATTCACTGTAGCCCGTTTTTTAGCATTTGTTGTTATAGCGGCAACCGAAATTATACATCATCTATGAAAATGTCAGCTGTCTAACTATTACGGTTCATGAAATACAGCCTGGTGACAGACGGACGGACAGACGGATGGACAGCGAAGTCTTAGTAATAGGGTCCCGTTTTACCCTTTGGATACCTACGGAACCCTAAAAACAGAAAACAGATGTCATGCAAGTAATCTTTGAATGTCAGAATAATCATTACGTCAAGTCATATTTTAACGGCAGTTCCAAACTATGGCAACACCATCTGCATGTTAATGAGAACACATTAAAAGTGTTCAAAGTTCGAATTATAAATGAATGCCCCTGACAAAGGAGAAAAGTGAGAGATACTAATGACTTTTTGTAATGGCTTCGGTAAAAAATGCGTTCATTCATGTCATATGTCTGAGAATTTGGAAGGGATTTCATTCTTAAGAATAGGTAGTATAATTTTTCCTATAGGATATTAGAAGTTTAGACCTAAATTAATCAGACAAAATTCGAGATAATACAGCTTTACCACTTTTGATAGATTAACCTTTATGACTTTGTGTTACCTTGCTTGCTTTTCTTGTTCTGCTTGTTGTGCTTGATTTGTGTTATTGTTGTTGGCTTGGCAAATAAAAGTTTTTGACCTGATAAGTATCTACACACAGTCGTTATAAAGAAAAATGTAAATGGTTCAAAATTTAAAAGGATTCGCTTTTGAATGAGCGGTAACAGTCTGAAAATTATTATGTAATGGAAGGGGGAACATAGTTTTAAAGTGGGTATTTAAAAGTATACAAAAAAAAAACAATATAATTAACTTGCATTATAAAATGCAATTAAAAAATCTACATTTTACCACAATCAAATACAGTTACCTACTCAATTAAGCAGGACTATGTTGATTTGTTGATTTTGGCATTTTCGTCAGTTACTCCGTGACCATAGTTCGTTTTCATCGAAATGTTGTTACCTTTGTCATATAGAAGTGTTAATTTGTCATAGACATGGGGAAAAGCGTTACTTTTCGATCACCGTTATTGTTATTCCCGTTCCAAAAAAATCACATTGAAAAATCACCGTGACTTTGTCACTTCGGTTATTTCGTGTCACGACATTTGCGTGTCGATCGTTCCCGGCAGTTACTGATATTTTTGTAACAACTGATGTTACTCTGTGACAGCACACCGCAGTCACAGTCACAGTTAGTAACAGCGGTCACGAGGCACGACGCGACGCGTCGCTTACACACTGTTCCAGTGATATCGTCGCTAAGTAACAACGTTATTTTGTAACGTTGTTACTTCGTGACAAGTCACACTGTTACTTTTTAACGACGGATCACCGTGATTTTTTCATCGTGAAGTTATTTATCATCCACCTCCAATTTGTCATCCATTACTAAAGGTGTAGACTGTAGAGGTATTGTCAGCCTGATTGATGTTTGACTGGTTTTACTTGACTACCTAATATTTGCATATATACCAAATACCTTAGCTTTCACATAACCTTTTATAAATTTTGTCATAACGTAACGTGGTCATAATTAGCAAAGTTATCCTTCGTTTTACACCTTCTTTTCTTACGAAGTATATTTTGCTAACAACACTTATTGGAGACACGGATATTACATACTTACTTTAGTACCTATCCTTAACTTTTTATAGTATTAGAAGAACTAATTATACAATAATCTGTGGTATTAGCAAGGACTAGCTAATAACATATCATAAAAACCGTCCCTTTTTATATCCAACTTACATTTACCAACTCATGTTGGTGAATCTTAGGATTTTCCGGTAAAATTTACTGTAATTTCAACGAAAAATAAGTTTCAAAGCAGTTATTCATGAAGAAAAACCCTTTGTGTTATTATGAATTCCGACGTGAAAAAAAGCTTAATTCCTTCAATTTTGCATTTATTGAGTAGGTAATAAGATCCAAATTCCAATGCACTTTTCACTTGCACTCCGTGTTAACTTACCTGTGGTTTACCCTACAGATACCAGTATGACTAATTATAATTATGGTACCTATTACAGGAAGTATATTTTGTTACGCACCTTTATGCATTGTTCATAATATCGAAGTAAATAGAAAAAGTCAGTACGAATTTTTAATAAGTACAATCTTATTTATATAATACGTACTGGTATTGTAGAATATTCTTTCTTATTCAACATTAATTTCTTGCTTGCCAGATTTGTATCTTCTTCTTCTTATGTGTCATCTCCATCCCAGAGGTCGGCGACTATTTCCCTAGATATGTTGACCTATTTGTAGTCATGCGAATTAGTTTTCCTGTGCTGTCAGCCTCCAACCAGTCTCTTACATTTTTTGTCAAAGATGTTCTTCTTCTACCACGACCTCTTTTGCCTTCTATTTTCCCTTCAATTATTAATCTCAATAGATTTTTATCTAGGTGGAGCGCTCGTGGCCCAGCGGCGCCGGGTACCGCTTGCGGTATCTAAGGTTAAGCAACGTGGGCAGCGGTCAGGACTTGGATGGGTGCCCGCTTTGGGTGGTTACTAACTGAGCGCTCCCATGCTTTGGAAGGCACGTTAAGCCATTGATCCCGGTTGCTGTCTATGGAAGCAGTCGTTAAGCCAAGTTGGAGGCCTTCGGGCGGTTTGAGAACTTCTAACAGTCAAGTTGCCCACTCACTTGACAAAGGCAAAGCCTAATCCCAATAAGGTCTAGTTTCCCCTCGGGGTTGGAAGGTCAGATGGCAGTTGCTTCCGTAAAAACTAGTGCCTACGCCAAATCTTGGGATTATCCCCAGGCATCCTTCAGGATGCAACTGTACTGGGTTAACGCTAGGAGGATGATGACGAAAAGATTTTTATCTATAGGTATATCGAAATAAAAATCGATCTAATAAATAGTTACCAATATATTTTCCAGCCACAATCGCTTACTTCAGGTTTTGGCTTATTACGACGCCTTTCCAGGTACAATTTACAAATCCAAAAAACCACGAAATTTTTTATTCGATTTATTGGATAGTGGTTTTTAAATGTGGACTAGTAGGTGTCAGTACGAAACACTTGATTGTGCGTGAACTGAGATGCACTTGGACCAGATTGGACGGTTTCAAAGTTATTAGACATGCATCTGGTCGTATCTTCAATGTCTTCATAATAAACTCACGGCTCTTACGTCGTTTTGTTTGGGCAAGTGGCAGGACAGTTTTTCAGCCATTACTCAAAAACCGGTTCGACCTATCTTGTTCAAACCCAAAATCGTTGAAAGCATTTATTCATTGGGTGTAAACTCAATTTTTTTTTCAAAATTCATAACTTCATAATTTGGAAATTAGGGATGGGGAGGGGGGACACTTTTTACGACTTTGACAGCCAATATTTCACCAACGGTTGACTTAAATGGAAAAGTTTTACAGAAGCCCCGATCTCATTTCTAAAGTCCTATCCTATTTATACCTCACACGATTATATACATTGTTTTTTATCCCTTTTTTTTTTTATTTGAGGCAGGGAAATTACTGCAAAAAGTTTGTTTTTAGGGTTCCGTAGTAAACCCTAACCCCCCCCCCCCACCCTTACACCCCCTACCCCCCCCCCCCCCCCTTATAGTTTCGCCATGTCCGTCCGTCCGTCCGACCCCCGTTTTTCTCAGTAACCGTTAGTACTACAAAGCTGTAATTTGGCACGAGTATAGATATTGATGACGCCGACAAAACGGTAGAATAAAATCTTGAAAGACAATTTTTTTTAGTGTACCTCCCCTACATGTAAAGTGGTGGTGGAATTTTTTTTTCTTCCAAACCCCATCGTGTGGGTATTGTTGGATAGCTTTTTTAAAAATATTATAAGGTTTCTAAGAGTATTTTTTGATTCAAGAATCGGTTGGCGTGATATTAAGCTTTGAAGTGATAATTTTCGTTATGGTCAAGTGTCCCCCCCCCCCCCCCCCCTGCCAGCTCAACGGTGGCTCCTAGGCATGTGAAAAAAATCATGTTTGTAGTATATATGATGAATTTAAAAGGAAAACTATCACAGCTAAGTAGACATTACTAATTAATGAGTAATAGTCGAACTTCAGAAATGTACTTTGCAAAAGCAAACTTTCGAACAATTTCCATTGATACCTTAGATAATGTTGTTAATTCTGTCAAAAACATAGTAAATATAAGTTTGCGAACTTTTTATTTACATGTTCATGTGACTGACTGACGAGTTTTCCACCGCTCTACAGCCGGCTAACGAATTTTATTCCTTAAGGTATTGGCTTAACTCATTTGATTTTTTTTTACGTTTTTGGGAACCTGATGGATGGTTTGGGGCCTTAATATTTTTTCTAACACTGAATCAATTCAGTCTTTTACAATGTTTATTTTATACATTGATTAATAAAATGATTGGTACAAGATCACAGTATGCATAGTCTAGGATGAATCACGACAACTTTAAGTTGATACGTTAAGAGTCATATTCGTATGCTGAAGTTCACAGATTACAGTGAGTTCACACAACCGTGTGATGACTAAAAGGCTGTAATCTCATTCAAAAATGGAATATTCGTATATGAACTCCATACACAGTTAGATCGTTTTTCCTTTGTCCGTGTAGGAAAGGATCTGCCTACAGCAGGACGTCGTGACCGTGACTCAATCCTTCGATGATGCAATCACTCTGTAATTGATTCGATGATTCGTTTATTACGATTGAAGTAGTGATGTTAAATTATTATCGATATTTTTGTAGACTCATCAAGCTAACTGTCCCTGTAGGGTAAAAGGGGGTACTTACCTCATGAGAGTCACTTCAGCGAAAATTCAAAAAATCACTCTCAACAAAATCTACTTCATTGGCTAGCATTTGAGATCAAAAATAATTACTAGAATCTCTTAGAGGCCCGAGCTGCCAGGAAAGTAGCCTTCGATAGATTATCTTCGGATTCGGTTAGGCATCTTACATCATTTTGGATGACTACAAAAAAAGTTCGCTATTGTTTGTCTAGTGTTTCGCTAGTGCTGTTAGGCACACATCTATTAGTAAAACCAATATTTTGTGCAATACAATTTATTTTGCACCTCACTACCGACTTTTATAAAAAGTACAAATGAAAAATAAATTACCTAAACAAACGGAACAATATGTCAATCCATCATCAACATAATTTAAAGGTTACACGATTTATCCCTGGTTTAACTTGATAGTGACTTCACCCAAAGCAAGTTTAGTCGTGAGTTTTATTATCAAATTATTTATTTATGACATGAAGGTTGGCATCATCTTGACGTTAGTTAAGGCTTTTAAGTGTAGATTGTCACGCACGAGAAAAAATCCCTCAAAAAACATTTTTATTTAAAATGTTAGACGAGACCAGCTTCTTTCTTTATACAAAGCCCAAGTCCGATCTTGCATGGAGTATTGTAGTCACCTTTGGGATGGCTCGGCTAAGTACCAACTTGCCGCACTCGACTCGGTGGACCGCAGAGCCAGGAGGCTCATTGGCGACGGTCAGGTAGTAGGAAACAAGCTACGGAGCCGAGCACATAGACGCAAAGTAGCATGTCTGTGCGTCTTCTACAAATTGTACTTCGGAGAGTGTGCTCAGGAGCTCCATGAGCTCATACCGCCTTCCCCCTTCTTCCATCGGACATCCAGACGTACGGCTGGATACCATCCTTACTTGGTCGAAATTCCTCTTATTCGAACCAAGCGCTTTGCATCATCTTTTATAATGCGCACTTCTAAGGATTGGAATTCTCTGACGGCGTTTGTGTTTCCGAGCTCATATAACCTAGACTTTTTAAGGCACGAGTGAATAGGCATCTTCTGGGTGAGCTCGCTTCATCGTCGGCCTCATCTTTGCCCCCTGGCTAGATGCTGGCCAAGAGCGATCCCATTTTTAATTTAAAAAAAAAGACCATATGGGTTGCACTGTCAAAAAGTAATATAATAAATCTCATGTAGAGTCAAGCTTAAATCTACACGTCCTAACTCTACAAGCCCTAACTTCGTAAACTCTCTCTTCACCTTGGTCGAAATGTGGCTTGGCCGTTTCGCTACCGTCACATCGACGTTAGTTGAAAAATTTATTCACTGTTCATTACTTTTCTGTTAGACAATTGTAGTAACGAAATTATAAGTGCTAAGTAATTGAAACTTTATACATTTCATAAGTCTACTATTGCCATCATTATCCAGAAAATTTTGTTTATCTGGTAAATTCTAAACTCAAGTTATGAGGGTTCAAAAAAACGAGGAACACTTCGGGAAAAAGCAGATACCTACGTTGAACCTAAAAGGCCTAGTATGTTAGTGTTCTTAAAATGATGGTGGAGTAGATAGCAAGGGTGGTAACCGGTGCAAAATCTTTTAGGTGTCACCGAGTGGCGTGTTCGTTGCCAGGGGTCCCCGCCGATGGCGACAGGGAGTCGGACACTCACGGGTATCACTATCACCCATAAGGGTTAATAATTAGAAAGCGCGATGCTTAAGACATCAGACTGCTGCTCTCTCCATCCCCTTCACCCATTCAGCTATTACTTACGGTTATATCTGTCGGTCCGTGGTCGGTCCTGTATGAGACGTAAGTTCTGCACCGTCTATGGATGCTGCTCATTGTAAACTTACCTCAGAGATCTTCTTATAAGGCCATCGATTAACTTTCAATATAGACAATAAAATTACTAGATAATCTACATTGCTCACATACATTCTAGAGAACATCAATCAATCATTAAAGACTACATCAAAGGCAATTATGCAACTCGCCAATGACTAGTCCAACATTATTAAATAGTAGTGAATATTAAGTAAGATAAAAATACACTTGTATTTAGCTGTAGGTAAATAATTCATGAGGTCATAAAGACGATTTCATCGTGACTTCTGCCTCCGTGATTTTCCGTGCCTCAACAAAACGTCACTACTGAGAGGTATAAAGTGGTCTTAATGTCGTCACCAGACCACAATACAATGACGGCATATTGTTTGAAGAAAACTGTATGACATCGAAAGTGTTTAAGCCATTACGTTATAGTTATTGCGATGTGCCACCGGTCAGCGATTAGGTCATCCATATTGGGCCATCGAGTTGTTTACATACAGTGACTGGATGCAGTGGGCGTTTTACTCACCTGATTAATAAATCATTCAGATCTGACGATAATAAATATTACAGTTCGATCTGTTAAAGCAAGACGATACAAGTCCCTGCCTACGAAGCTGGAGGTCCCGGGTTCGAATCCCGGCCGGGGCATTTGTTTGTGTGATGAGCACGAATATTTGTTCTTGGGTCTTTGATGTCTTCTATGTATTTAAGTATTTATTTATCTATATAAGTATGTATATCGTCGCTTAGTTCCCATAGTAAGTACAAGCTTTCCTTAGTTTGGAACTAGGTTGATTTGTGTAAGATTTGTCCACAAATAAAAAAAAATATAAAATATTTGTCCACAAATATAATTTGGCCGAATCGAGTGTATGGTTTCAAAATTTATTTGACTGCCTGAATAACTATGGAGATTGGATGATATTTCTTTGGTGTGCTTTACAGGCTAGCATCTTGTCACTGCAATACATTTTCTCAGTCTTTAACCCTACAATGACCAGGACTGGCACAAAAAATATATTTTTATGTATTCTCCCCACCCCTTTTATGGACACAGACGTGATTGGAGATACTTATATAAATAAATACAGATGTTGTATTGAAATAAATGTTGCATTCTCAAAAAACAGTAAGTAAGTACCTACCTTCTATATTACCTATTGCACAGTTTTGTACCTTCGCTTCGCTTCTTGGATCCGCCTTTGTCACTCCCTTTTTCTTAAAGTAATGATACCTTTCAAATGGCATAAAGTAAAAAGCCAAGATACACAGCCACAATAATTAAGCAATTATAATCCTTTTTCCAATAACTTAAGAAAGTAGTCACTGGCTATATTACTGTGGTTTTGATATGCTATAAAGACAGAACCATTTAAATTAAAGTGCGTAAGCTTACTTAGCATAAAGTTCACGCGACGCTAATGCATACCACGTTCACTGAGCTCATAGCCTCTTATAGAATTCTTAATCAATTCAGATATTTCAACTACATTATAGCTATTGGAGGCAAGGGGAAACCGAAGCCGAACCTAGCTCTGACTTCATAATTATAGGTGTGCCTGGGCATAGATCTAAGAGGTTATAGAGCTTATAGATAGCGCATTGTCGGGAAAGTTGCCAACATGAACACCATCAGCCTATATAGGCTTGGGGAAGGCCTACGTCCAGCAGTGAATGTCTTTCGAACGAGACCCGTTTGAATTGAAATGAAAGCCTTAATTACATCATTTCCATTACCCAAACGTTGCCTGAAAGAGATCGCTCATAAGACCGCCAATTAGAACTTAAGTTTCTAAATTGTTTTATTTCTTTTTGGTAAACAATAATGAATATTTGTATTGTTGGATCCGAAGTCTTTAAGACAGCCTTAAACAGCTCCACTGACAGCCGCCTGTCAGTTTGCGCGGCAATAGCTCATTGACATTAGATTGACATCTCGATGTAAGCTTGGATAGATGGCTAGGCGCGTTGATTCTTGCTTTGGTATCGATAAATTGTTAATTTAATGTAGATTCCTTGAATTTATGTAAAAACAGAGATTACAGATTGTTATTCATTGATTTAGGCGTTTCATTGCCAAAATCAGAAGTGAGATACGTTTATCTAACTGCCCACAAAGTCGAAGTCTAGCGTGGCCAAGTCGCCATGTTTTCTTGTTTTTGTAATGGCTGTTAATTGTTTCAAGTAATGAATCAATCGTATTCATAATCAGTTGAAAATATCGATACGTAAGCACCAATGACGATATTTAAGAAACGCAGCCGAATCAGATCTTGTAGGATTGTAAAATTGCAAGCGCTGTCACTTGCACTGCGCACTCGCCGGTATCATATTTAGCTGGAATTGTATTCTGCTGGTGTTGGGTTTGTATCTTAAACACGGCAGAATTGTCATAAAGAAATCGTGTTTGCAATTTTAAGCGAAGTTCCAACACCTCACGATCGAAGTCAATGCTGCATTGACACGAAATGACCTAGTAGCTACAAAGCTTTAAAAAACTTGTGGAACAATTGGTTCCATGGTGATGTTTAGTGTTCACAGGTCAGATATTCATCGGAAAGGTGAAGTAAGAGCTGCCTTGCAACGGTGCGGTACACAAGCCCTACAGTATGCAGTTCCAAGTTTTTAATGCATGACATGTCATCGGGTATATAAATGTGGGAATCAGTGAAATGTTCATATACAACAAGCAGCAAGTGTCATTGTCTGTAGTTTGTGCGGATACTGCAGGTTTCTATTGTCATACAAGGGGTAATGTACAAGCTGGTAACTATTTGCCCATAGTCAGCGCTCATAGGCTGTCTTCATTACACACAGGTAGTTATGATGTGTGGAGTTATGACAGTATAACTATGGTAGTTATGATGTGACTGTGTTAGTTTCTACTTTCTAGTAAATTGCAGTATGGTGCTGTCTGATTCAGTACTTCCAGACTGTTATTGTGACATCTTAGAGAGATTGAGATACAAAATCAAACAAATACCTATTAGGTAATGTGGTAAGTCTTAGAATGTAACAACTTATGTATAGTTGTTATGCATTTTGATGTCAAGAAGTGTACTAGCAAACATACAAAGCCGGTGGGTAAACTGGGTAAGGTAACAGTTGTGACTGCGGTCAGCTCTTATTTGATGGATTTTATGATCATTGAATGTCACATCTAAGTTGATACTAGCTTACAGTTTATTTTAATTCTTTGAGTGAACACCTAATAGATGTACAAAAAAAAAAGAAATTAGTTTGCAAGTTGTATTTCAAGTACACAATGATGAAAGATGTAAATGGTAACATGTCACATATGACATTTTCCATGTAAGTGGTTGTGGTTATTTTCTAAGCACCTTGCACATTGAGTTTGATTTCAGAGACTGTGAGTTGCACTATAGATACAGCATAGTTAGAATTTATGAGCAACGGTCAGGTCAAGAAATACATGAAAGTTGCTCCACCAACAAGAGCTTGGCTTGTAAATTAATGATGATGATGATGATGGTACCAGTCATGGATGCTGTTGGGATTAGTGAGCAAAGGTCCAGAGTGAGTAGCGAGTGAATGCTAAGTTGGATCGACACATCTCATGTTAAGTTGCAATGTAAATGATAGTGCTGTGCTCTGCAACATTATTTAATTAGTAAGTATGCAAAGTGTATAGCTGAGTGCCACATAGTATGTGTTGTGCACTGTTGTGATCAGTAGGTACATGTAATTTACCTGGAACTTAATTTTGAATTTCATACTTAGGCAGTGTCTACTATAGGGTAGACAGAAATCCTATTTGGGAACATGCTTGTGCTCATTTATGTATGTGTGTTGATGACATATAGTGTAACCACACTCTAGATGATGGTGGTTTAGATTTGGTTGAAATAAAACTGCTCAACCAAGATCACTGGATCGCAAACTCTTACAGTATTTCAGTGTTTAAACCGGCCGCGTGGTCGTGTCGGAGGTTTCCCCTGGATTTTCCCCAGGCCACCCTCCAACAAGCTGATGACACTGAATGTGAAATTAATACTACTGGTTGAGGCTGAAATTCTTGAGACAAAGTGAGAAGCTTTGACTAATGTTTTTTCATGTCATAAATTACATTGGACTTTACCGATGAAAGATTGTTCTGTTCTTTAGTACTTTATGTGGGAAACTTTTATTACATGCAAGTCTTTATTGTTCATGTGTAATGTTTCTTTACTTATGTGTATGTGTGTTGGCTTGTTTTGAAACAAATTTGCAGGTCAGGTTTGGTCATATTCCTGAAAATAAATGAGAAATGAAGTTTTGTGTACCGGTGTTGGTCCGGATGTCATGAAATGCATGGTGTGGTACCATGGGACTGGCCTTATGTTGAATATGGATGGTAGCCATAGTTTAATCGTTTACACATGATGGCCTGGTTGACTTGGAAATTGATGGAGTTACATTGATGAGTAATTGATAGCTGTGTACAGTCGGCAATGTAAGCTCATACAAAAGGTGAAGTTTGGAAACTTATTTTATCTTTGTTCTGTGTATGTCAACTTAGAAGTTTTGACCTCACATATCAAAAGGTGCAGCATAATATTAATGCAATGGAAGAGGTAATATTTTGGATTTGATGAGATGACAATGCAATGTGTCATGAAAACCACTGTATTTAACATGCCTGAAAATACCTACCCTGTATTTAAATACTTCTTGAATTTATTTAACTTGGCATTTAGTAATTTGCATTTGTATGTGTCAATTTTAAATGC
Source organism: Cenopis cana (assembly GCA_951800055.1). Lineage (NCBI taxonomy): Eukaryota > Metazoa > Arthropoda > Insecta > Lepidoptera > Tortricidae > Cenopis > Cenopis cana. The sequence goes on along the minus strand of OX637486.1, from coordinate 5,506,761 downwards.
TATTCTGCATAATGCTATTTTGGACAACTTGTATGTTAATGATTGAACACTTGTAGCAAAAGCCTTGTTGATCTTAACTTGTTAAAGTCAAATGTGATATGGAGTTGTTTTAGTAAACTGAACACTTTTAGTGAGTTCATGAGTTGTAAATTGCGAACTGGTGGCCCTGTGATCTGCGACTTCACATGATTGCATAGTGTGGTGTGAATGAATAAAGGTCATCATCAAGGGCTTATTTGTTGATCTGCCTATTTGATGGACATCTTATGACTCATGGGAAATGATTATTTGGAAGAGATTTATTTGGCTTGATAAAATGTTACTTGCATTGGTTTAATTACTTCTGTTGTGTTGTGTCTGTGTGTTACAGTGAAGTTTTTGCCCAAAGGAGGTGCCAGTATTGGCTGGAGGCCTAGAAATGTTTATATGAGTCAGTGAAGGCCGAACGGGGCAAAAATGAGAGACAATACATAGCAGGCGGGAATGGAGGACGCTTCTACCCGTAGTGACGAAGTGGGAGCTGCGGTTCTCATCTTGCGTCTGCAGACGGGTCGTGAGGGTTACCTCTGCCCGTACGCAGGAATTGTGTATCCTGCTAAGGCCATGGCAATGTAAATTTAAAGGTTTGAATATAAGCTGATGTATGATCGCATGATGATTGAGTGAATTATGATGAGGCTGATGTACATTATACTGTGGGTCTCATTCACGTCACGCCTCATCTTTTATAGATGACTGAGCTATGAAAACGATGGTAATGCGATGTTGAATGGAGACGTTTGGTCATTGTGAACGTTTGATTAAACGATGATGGAACATATGGTTGTATTGAACGAGTGATAGAATGGAGGTACAAAAAAAAGGTTCCTCTTGTGCCTGTGGGTACGGAACCTTAGAAAAAGGTTTCAGATGATTGAGATTGAGAAAGTTGTTGCAGATACGAGACGTGTCTTGCTGCTGGTTCTCAGCAGGTCACCGAGCGCGAGCAACGAGCATCAGGGCTGGTGCCGGAGCTCGAGGGAGCTGTCGACCCTCCCGCGACGCAGCTGTCTTCTGGCGCCGCGTGAGGACGGGCGTTGCTGATGAAGATCGGAAGATGCAGTCGAGGACGATGCAGCGTCAGGAACGGCCGTGTTGGATCCGAAGTCTTTAAGACAGCCTTAAACAGCTCCACTGACAGCCGCCTGTCAGTTTGCGCGGCAATAGCTCATTGACATTAGATTGACATCTCGATGTAAGCTTGGATAGATGGCTAGGCGCGTTGATTCTTGCTTTGGTATCGATAAATTGTTTATGTTACACCTGGCCATAAAGCGGCAATTACCGCACGCTCCGCGCGCGGGAAATCCCACTTCCTGGCCAGGGCGTGACATAAAATTTTGTACTTAACACGGGCGGTAATAAAGAAAGCCTCAGATCGCATATTTATCGCCCTTGCCTTCGGCTCGGGCGTCAAATACCTGCGATCTGAGACATTCTTTGTTTTACCGCCCTTGTTAAGTAATGTACTATAATTTAATGTAGATTCCTTGAATTTATGTAAAAACAGAGATTACAGATTGTTATTCATTGATTTAGGCGTTTCATTGCCAAAAGTATTGTATTGTCTTAGTACGAGACTCGCATGCAAGTTTAATTGCACGGCACGGAGGTATAACAAGTTCAATCGCTCTATAAAACTGCGCAAACTCGCATGAGAGTCGTACGTGTGTAGTATTAGAGCCTTTAGGTTATAGTAGCTTAAAGAAAGAGATAGTAGTAGTAGCTTAAGTTAAAGCTTAGGCAATCCATAGGCGTTACAAAGATTTATTGCCGAAGATATTGATTGTTAACTTATTTAGACCATATTGTTAAGTACGAGTAAGTATCTACTTCGTGTCAACACATTTTAAAATGCGATAAAATATAATACACAAACGAAAACAATATTAGAACAAAACAGGTGATTTACTGCTAAAAAGCGATCTCTTCCATTTAGCAAGCACTTGCAGTTTCTCTATGTCTTTGGCTCGGCGAAGGAATTTGACCGACACAGAAACGGGCGTAACCGAGCTAGTAGGGTCACGACACGACGCATTGTTGTCATTGGATGTAATGTATATAAGTCAATTTGCATTATTACCGTGTCCTAAAGGTCCTTACCATTTTGAGATGAAATCATTTGCATGTCGGGTATAGTCAGCCTAGAAATTGCTCTACCACTTTCGGCTCCATCATGTGTACACATTTATTGGCTAACTCTACAGTTACCTACAGAAAAAAATCTCAATTTTTTTTAATCAAAGTGAAAATTGAAAAATTCAACACCACAGGTGGGATTTGAACCCACGACCTCTGGAATCCGTCCATTCATTTTTGTCGCTACGAGCCTCCCTAATAAGGCTTAATAGATGAGTGTTAAGATTGAAAAATTCACCATTACAAAGGATACCACGGTGGCTCAATTGGTAGAGCAATGGACGGATTCCAGAGGTCGTGGGTTCAAATCCCACCTGTGGTGTTGAATTTTTCAATTTTCACTTTGATTTAAAAAAATTGAGGTTTTCGCTAGCGGACGCATCCGCTTAACAAACATATTAAAGAAAAAAATCTATTCGCATTGAGTCACAAAACAAAATATGCGAAATTGCGAACATTTTTTTTTATTAAGATTAAGATTTGGTCGTTTTGAAATTATAAATAGAGTATAAGTACATAGGTAGGTATTTTTAATATATCAAAAGTTAGGAGCTGTGAACGTAACTGGGGCACAAAATAAAGAATATGCAGAAGGTCCGTTCCCGCCGTTCTTGAAAATACATACCTAAACTTGCCCGACTCACAGGGTTGCTTCTGTATTGATTCTGAATTTTAAAAAGGAGTAGGTATAATAAAAATTCTTCAACATGACATTTAAATATGAACCAGCGTATCTTGGTAAAAAACCGGCCAAGTGCGAGTCGGACTTCGCACATTTAGGGTTCCGAATCAACCTCAAAATTATGATTTATCAATATATTAGTATTTGTTGTTAAAATATACGTAATATTGAACATTGTCACCTAATTTCAAGTTCATAGGTCAATGAGAAGTCTAAAAATTCTTCGGAATAAATTTTGTGACAGACGACGGACGGACGGACGGACGTCTGGGCGACACCAATAGGGTTCCGTTTTGACCCTTCGGGTACGGAACCCTAAAAAATTGATGCGTGACCCGCTGCGAGTTGTGACTTGTGACCGGCGGCGGTCGAGAGCGCCAACAAAGAATAGAAGTACCTAATTAATTAGGTACCTACTTAACTAAACCATAGTACTTAAATACTGGCGTTTTACCAGCGAACGATAAGATGAATGTGTAATGGTTGATCATCGTTATCAAAGCGGCTAGTTTCAAAAAATTACCTACCTACCTAGGTATTGTAACTACCAAAATAAGAAAACCGTTTTATTTACCTTTCAATATCGTTTGAAAATTTTAAGAAAGTGTAGGCACAGTTTTTTGTTGTATTTAAACAATAAAATACATTCCAACTGTAATAATATCGGTTATTCATTTTGACGTACGTGACACAAAGTACCTACATAGCGGCGGGGACGTCAAATGATCAACGCGCGCACAACTAGCACTCGCGACGCGACAGTGACAGTCGCGACTAAGCTCGTCCGAAATCAACCGAGAATGCCTGTAAATGTTACGTCTGTGTGCGTGCGGCGAAAATGGCACTTTGTACTGAGCGGACTCTCTGCTCCGGCGCGCGCCGCCGCTATTTACTTTGTGACTGGGGGCATTATAAATTGAACGCTTCTCATTCAAATAGTACTTAAACTAAGCTTCGATGTGCGAGTTAGCGAGTTTCTGTGTTTTACGCCTGTGCTACAGATGGGAGCGGAAACACGCTGGAAAGTTTTACTCATCTGGCCTAATGACCCGGGTCATGGCGATTACACAAAAGAGGCTTTTAGCGAACTAGTTTTTGTCTGCGACGATACATTATATATATTTCCATCCCCTTAGGATGGGATGGTTTTCGTCATAAAGACTTTCCTATGCTTGCTTTATCGAGACCGGCCTACAAAGCCACCTAAAAAGTCAATTAAAAAAGCTTTCCTATGTCCATCTCAGTGTCTCAATCTATCTTGATAGCAAAGTTCATCTCAATCGGCTCAACGGTTTAGCACGAAGAATAAACAGACAGACATACATTACTTTCACATTTTATAATAGGTATTTATTTAAGAAAAAAATATTTATTTAACGATAAGGGGCGGGTCATAATTATGACAATATTGACTTTTGTAGTGTAGTGATATAGGTACCTATACCTAGGTAGTATTATCTAATGATTTATAGATTTAAGTTGCCTAGCTTTAATTTTATTTAAGTTATTGTTGTATTCTTGTATATGTATATTTTGTTTAAGAAATATATCGATGTCGAAAATATCGAAGAATAATAGCAACAGCATTAAACTTGTCTCCTACCACTACCAGGAATGTCGCGATGCATTCTTCGGCCGAAAGTGGGGCGAATTCAAATAACATTTCTGGGAATCGCCGGCGGCGTTGCCAAGTGTCCGATGCACCATTGCCATTGCCAATCTGGTTGTCGATGCGTTGACATTGTAGCATTTTTAACCTTTTGAATGATAAACGTGCACACTAAACATGCCTGTGGGTTTCTTTGATCGCCTGTTACGCAAATTTGAGATTTATTGATCAGTCACAAACGCATAAGTAGGTAGATACCTCACACATTGACCAAGTATTATTAGGGACTTCTTATTCTTACCGGAATTCGAATCCAGGTCCGTTAGAATTGTAGGAAAGATACCTACTTGTTAGCTACCGGTGTCGCCGATGTACGATTTCATAACAAAAGATTGTTTTGTTTTGTTTTTTTTAGCCGTCAACCCAAGGGTTAACTCAATAAATAAAATGCTATAAAGACGGACAAGGTCAACAAGGCCTATATATACTTACTGTCCAGCAATGGACGTCTTTATCGGCTGATGATGATGCAACACGAAAGTGTCAGTTTTTTTATATACAACGACAGTGCCAAACAAGCGTACGGTCCACCTCTTGCTTGGCTGCGGTGTCCCAGCCTATAATATGGACTATAGACGCCCGCAACTACGCATGGCGTTACCGACCTTTTTTAATTTTAAGGATTCACTGTGTTGACAGCAGATGGGACAAGTTTAGGTCCCTCGTTCTCAACACAGTGCATCAGTTAGGTACTTTTAAAACCAACGGTAGGTATTTTTAACCTATCCAGGGAATTATAAAATTTAGGGCCTATAAAGAAAGGGATCGTCGGTCAGCCGCCAGTACTTGACAATGGCTTGACGACATTAAAAAGAACGCGGCGGACTCCTGGATGAGACTACCTAGCAAGAGACCGGGATGAGTGACGTACTATAAGAGAGGCTTATATATGGGTGATTACAGGGTGAAAATGATGATGATGAAAGAAAGTGATAACTTGGCAGGAGGAGGCTGGAGCGCGATAAAACGAGCTCTACATCACAGGCTCAGATTAGTACGAGTAGGTAGAGTATAAGAACGTAACCACAACTGCTCGCAAACCGCCAGTGTGCTAACTTGTTAAGGCCTTAGTGGTGCGCGAGCCGCGAGGATTCGAAGAAGCGGGGAAATATCGCATGAAACACACTGAAATGTGAATAATCGTAATCGACGAACAAAAATAAACATTTGTGCCGGTAAGGTGCAGGCACGGTGCAGGGCGAAATTACGGGCAACGAAGTTTACATTAGACAAAATAGGTAGGTATAACTTACCTTTTAGTAGAAGAGCCGGTGACACTGAACCTAGTATGATAAGATTCCCAGATGGCATATATATAATTAGGTGCGTCATTAGTCAGGGAACACGAAACGGCGATGCTGCAATGCGAAAAACCTGGCGAAGCCATTGAAAATTAAAATTGAAAAATGATGAAAAATCCGGTTTCTAGTATGATAAGATTCCCAAGTTTCGTTTGTTCCTCGAAACAGGGGAGGGGTAGGACTATACGATAGTGCAGTGCTGCAAGCCTTCCTGACTGGCCTTGTCAGTGGCAGCAGTATGATAAGCGACCACTTTTCTGAGGTATCTAGTATGATCGGATTCCTGAAAAAAACAGGGCTCATCTGAAAGATCAGCACTTTCTGTGTAAGAAAAACCACTGCTGCATTTTCCAAACACTGGAGAAGGTGGTTGCTGCAGCGATTAAAGGAGCCGACAACACTGAACCCATTTCGATAGATTCCCAGATGATATATATATAATTAGTCGCGGCATTAATGGGGGTACACGAAATGGCGATGCTGCAAAGCAAATGAGCAGGCAAACCTATTAAAATTCAAATTTAAAAAAATAAAAAATAAACGGTTTCTAGTATGATAAGATTCCCAAGTTTCGTTTGTTCCTCAAAATAGGGGAGGGGTAGGACTATACGATAGTGCAGTGCTGCAAGCCCTCCTGACTGGCCTTGTCAGTGGCAGCAGTATGATAAGCGACCACTTTTCTGAGGTATCTAGTATGATCGGATTCCTGAAAAAAACAGGGCTCATCTGAAAGATCAGCACTTTCTGTGTAAGAAAAACTACTGCTGCATTTTCCAAACAGTGGAGAAGGTGGTTGCTGCAGCGATTAAAGGAGCCGACAACACTGAACCCATTTCGATACGATTCTCAGATGATATATATATAATTAGTCGCGGCATTAATGGGGGTACACGAAATGGCGATGCTGCAAAGCAAATGAGCAGGCAAACCTATTAAAATTCAAATTTAAAAAAATAAAAAATAAACGGTTTCTAGTATGATAAGATTCCCAAGTTTCGTTTGTTCCTCGAAATAGGGGAGGGGTAGGACTATACGATAGTGCAGTGCTGCAAGCCCTCCTGACTGGCCTTGTCAGTGGCAGCAGTATGATAAGCGACCACTTTTCTGAGGTATCTAGTATGATCGGATTCCTGAAAAAAACAGGGCTCATCTGAAAGATCAGCTCTTTCTGTGTAAGAAAAACCACTGCTGCATTTTCCAAACAGTGGAGAAGGTGGTTGCTGCAGCGATTGAAGGAGCCGACAACACTGAACCTATTTCGATAGATTCCCAGATAATATATATATATATAATTAGTCGCGGCATTAATGAGGGACACGAAATGGCGATGCTGCAATGCAAAAAAGCAGACAAAGCTATTAAAAAGAAAATTTTAATACATAAAAAAACTGGTTTCTAGGATGATAAGATTCTCAAGTTTCGTTTGTTCCTCGAAACAGGGGAGGGGTAGGACTATACGATAGTGCAGTGCTGCAAGCCCTCCTGAATGGCCTTGTCAGTTTCAGTTTCGAGGAACAAACGAAACTTGAGAATCTTATCATACTAGAAACCGGTTTTTTTATGTTTTCAAAATTTTCTTTTTAATAGCTTTGTCTGCTTTTTTGCATTGCAGCATCGCCATTTCGTGTCCCCCATTAATGCCGCGACTAATTATATATATATATTATCTGGGAATCTATCGAAATAGGTTCAGTGTTGTCGGCTCCTTCAATCGCTGCAGCAACCACCTTCTCCACTGTTTGGAAAATGCAGCAGTGGTTTTTCTTACACAGAAAGAGCTGATCTTTCAGATGAGCCCTGTTTTTTTCAGGAATCCGATCATACTAGATACCTCAGAAAAGTGGTCGCTTATCATACTGCTGCCACTGACAAGGCCAGTCAGGAGGGCTTGCAGCACTGCACTATCGTATAGTCCTACCCCTCCCCTATTTCGAGGAACAAACGAAACTTGGGAATCTTATCATACTAGAAACCGTTTATTTTTTATTTTTTTAAATTTGAATTTTAATAGGTTTGCCTGCTCATTTGCTTTGCAGCATCGCTATTTCGTGTACCCCCATTAATGCCGCGACTAATTATATATATATCATCTGGGAATCTATCGAAATAGGTTTAGTGTTGTCGGCTCCTTTAATCGCTGCAGCAACCACCTTCTCCACTGTTTGGAAAATGCAGCAGTGGTTTTTCTTACACAGAAAGTGCTGATCTTTCAGATGAGCCCTGTTTTCTTCAGGAATCCGATCATACTAGATACCTCAGAAAAGTGGTCGCTTATCATACTGCTGCCACTGACAAGGCCAGTCAGGAAGGCTTGCAGCACTGCACTATCGTATAGTCCTACCCCTCCCCTGTTTCGAGGAACAAACGAAACTTGGGAATCTTATCATACTAGAAACCGGATTTTTCATCATTTTTCAATTTTAATTTTCAATGGCTTCGCCAGGTTTTTCGCATTGCAGCATCGCCGTTTCGTGTTCCCCGACTAATGACGCACCTAATTATATATATGCCATCTGGGAATCTTATCATACTAGGTTCAGTGTCACCGGCTCTTAAACTATTTCTTCTTCGCAGGCACGCTCGCCTTAGAAAAGCTCGGATTTTTAGGAATGACACAAATGGAAAATTAAATACGCAAGATTTTAAACATATTATGTTATGGCATACAGTTTTGACTTATTACGATAAAATTGAGTTTTATGTCATTTTATTTTCTGGGAAACCTTAAATAATTTGCCAACGTAATTTTGTATTTGTAATTAGTAATTAATAAAAACGTACTGTCAGTAGCAACCTTTGTAAACACAATGCTGTCAATTTGTCACTAGTCCAGTCTGTTCCCATTGCCGCTAATTTGCTATTGTTGCAACGTGAGATCTCTTTTGTGGCATTTTAAAATCAATCTTATGGCAATGGTTATAAAATCGTTTTTGAAACTAGTAATATTTCCTTCATCTTCTATCTAACCTAACGGTTACGGTGTCGTGTCATAAGTCAAGTGTCAAGTGTCGTCTTTCAGGAAAACAAATCCACACAAAATTAGGATTTTAGAGACCTATTTATAGTTTAGAGTTTATTATATTTCATAGCGCTTTATTTTAATATTTGTGGTTAAAAAATTAACTATGGGAAGAAAATCACATTCTAAGCAAGCCTCCAAGAAAAGTTCTGGGAAGGAAAATAATAAATTAAGTCAGAATATCCGTAAAGAGCTTGCGGCGTACGCGGATAAGTTGCTTAAATTAACAAGTGTGTTCCAAACTACAGTTAATTTAACCAAAAGTTGGGAGCATCATAATGATATTGAGGCAATTCTGGGTGAAATTAAAAATATTGAGTATCCAATTAGTAATCATAAGGCATCGAAGTCACGACAGTTACGCAAAGATAACTTCTTCAGCTGGCTGAGCGAAAATGGGGCGGTATTTGAAGGTAAATATAACCTCTCTATACAATACATAATGCTTAAACATTCTAAACATAGAGAACAATGTCATAGCTGAAGTAACTAGATTATAAAAGCGTCAGTTTTCCATGCGCTTCATGCAATATTTTCTTATGTCTTTTCATTAATCGATTATTACTGCTAGGTGATAGGCTAGTGTCATATATATTATTACTATGGACTATACTTATGATGGACGCTTCGCTTAAAAACCATAATTTAATAATGAACATAAAATTATGGTTTTTAATTGTAGCATTTAAGTAATCATATTATTTTGTCCACTTATTTAAGCATGGAACGGGATGATATTGATATGAAACTAATTCATTTTAACTTACAATAATTACAGGCATTGATATCCAAGAGTTTGAAGGTTATGAACTTGGCTTGGTCGCAAAGAAGGAGTTCAAAGAAGGCTCGCTGGTGCTGACGGTGCCTCGTAAGCTGATGATGACGGAGCAAGACGCCCGGGACTCCACCCTTTCTGAGTTCATTGCTGTGGACCCGTTGCTGCAGAACATGCCCAACATAACACTAGCCTTGTTTTTGTTGCTTGAGAAAAATAATCCAGGTAAAATAATATACTGTGTATCGAAATTATAACAGGCAGTAAAGTCAACAACATCTGTTCAGGATCTAGTCCACTAGCGCCAATTGTGATTTTTTAAATTAAACGATAGATATTAATTATATAACTTAAAAACATGACTGCACTAAAAAGATAAAAACAAGTTTCATAGTAAAGAACTCGAGGAAATCTATTTTGTTTGCAATTGGGGTACCTAATATTTTGTTTTTACTTGTATGTAGTAGGTCCCCCGACTGCAAACAAAATAGATTTCCTTGAGTTCTTTACTATGAAACTTGTTTTTATCTGTTTAGTGCAGTCATGTTTTTAATTTTTATAATTATTATTTTATTTCGCATTTTTTTGTTCGAAATACACAAGATAGGATTGAAAAAATTTTTTTTTATATATTTAAGGGGGCTCCAAGCTCCAATACAACAAACATGATTTTTTTGCTATTTTTAAAGATAATGGGACGGAACCCTTCGTGCGCGGGTCCGACTCGGTTTTTTTCTAGTTTCTTACATCAAGTAGTGCAATTGTGCCAAATTTTGTAGAAAAAAACCCAGTAATATGGATATAGCCTCAGAAAATAATAATATTTCATGAAATTGGATAAAACCCAGCTCATAAAAATCTAAAGCCACTTTTTTCTCCACTCTCTCACATCTTGCATATTTATTTACAAAAAAATATTATCTAATGCATAGTTATGAAGATGACACATTTATAATCTTGCTGTATTTATCTCCATTTCAGAATCATTTTGGAAACCTTACATTGATATTTTGCCTGAGAAGTATTCTACTGTTCTGTATTTTACTCCTGAAGAACTACTTGAATTAAAGGTCAGTATTTGTATCGTAAGTAATTTTAACTAAATGACTTTAGCACCTTAGACTGTAAACGTAACATTTCACTAAGAAGGTTACTGTGTGGCGCGATACGCAAGCGAAATCGTCTGGGTTTAATGTTAGGCCTATAGTTGGCACGATTGTTTATGTCCAACATAAACCATGAATTATTCCCTTGCCTAAGCTTTGCTACCTTATTATGAGAAGGAAAAGTATTTTTATGCATGATATATAGTTCGGACACAACTCCATGGAATCGTCCTAAAACAAACGCGACTACGCGATTATCGACTTTTACTTAGCATATTTGTAAAAGTCGCGAGTTCGCGAGATAATGGCGTAGTCGCGTTTGTTTTAGGACGATCCCTTTAGGACACCTATTCGAGTTCAATATATTCGCGAATTTCACTCGCGCGATTGCGCGATCATCGCGTAGTCGCGTTGTACGAGTATTGGACGATCCCTAAGGCTAAATCCTGTCAAACGAACGCAAGCAAAACTAGACTTAGAGCTCTGACTGTAAGATAGATTTTTGCTTGTGTTAATTTGACAGCACTTGGCCTTACAGTTCTGTACAGTCAAGGGCATAAATATGTATACATTTTAGAACCTTATTCCAATGGAATAAGGTGAAAAACTGTATACATATTGGTGCCCTTGACTGTACGAACTATAACTGCAATCATACAAGTACAGATGTATGTAGTAAGTACCAATATTAGTTATCTCGGGACAGGCAGCCTTCCTAAGTTAAGCATGAAGCACCATAAAGAACAGAATCCGTTCATCTTTTGTTTTGTTAACTTTCAGCCATCTCCGGTATTTGAATCGTCACTAAAACTATACAGAAGTATTGCCAGGCAGTATGCATACTTCTACAATAAGATTCATACCTTAGACCTGCCAGTGTTGAAGAGTCTTCAAGAAATATTCACATATGAAAACTACAGGTAAGAGGATTTTACATTCAAAGAGTTTCCCTTTTTATTCCTGTTTTATTTCTTAATTTTAATTACAAAAATAGAAAAAAAACCTTATGCCACATTGCACCATGCCACATAATACTGAAAGTAATAAATAAATAAAAGATTTCTTGTAATTTTTTTGTTTTTATATACAGCCAATAAATAACTAATTCTATTAATTAGGCAGCCACATACCTACATTCAAAATGTATTGTAGGTAGTATCTCCACTCATTCTGATCATGAGCATAATTTTGTTAAGTAACTAATGTTTTATTGCGCGTAATATATATAATAAACAACAAACCTACTCGCGCGTCCGACTGCGCGCACCAACTTACTCGCCAATGCACCTCTTGTCAGGGCCATAAATATAATTAACAGAATTTCGAGCGAAATTGATGTATTTAACTGTACTCTGACTGAATTCACAAATGTAGCCTATAGACAAATAAGTTATTTTTGATTAGAAAGTATTTTTTATGTGTTTACAGTATGTGCTTTTTACGTTCTCTGTGTATTTAATTCTTACTCTGTTTCTGTGTGTTGTATATTGTAAATATTTTATATTTGTATGTCACGAATTGGACTCTCTGTAATGTGATATATATATTTTTTGAATAAATAAATAAAATAAAATAAAAATAAATAAAAACATTATAATATATATTATAATGTTGTTGTTTATATATAAACAACATTATTGTACATGTATCATGCGACAATAGTACCTACATTACTTAGGTACCAAGGGCGGTAAAACAAAGAATGTCTCAGATCGCAGGTATTTGACGCCCGAGCCGAAGGCAAGGGCGATAAGGGGCTTCTTTATTACCGCCCCAGGTAAGAACACAATTTTATTTCACGCTCTGGCCAGGAAGTGGGATTTTCCGTGCGCGGAGCGTGCGGTAATTACCACTTTATGGCCAGGCGTGACATAAATAAATTTGAATAAATTCCTAAAGGTTATGAGCTTTTCCGGCGAGAATTTATGTTATGTTATTTATGTTAATTTATGTTATTTATGTTTTCGTTTTAAATTCGAAAACATCTTTAAGCTATTCTGAAATATAAGTCTGTATGTGATGTGGCTGATTCTAGTTAAAAGAGCACTAGAAACACTAGAATAGAATATTATTACTTATTTAATATACCAAAAACACTTAACCTAATTTGTGCATGACATGTACACTTTAAATTTTTAGATTAAAAAATGTATGTGCAATTTACCTTTAGGTACGCAACTTAGAAAGTAATTTAAAAAGAAATATACTTACAATAGTTCTTACATACAAAATCAGGTCACTCACTATTCAAATAGTTTAAAACTATTTAAGCATCATCAGTAAGATTATGGTTCATTATGAAACATTACTTACAAATTCAGTCTATGCTTTAAAAGATTTACTGGAATGGTTTTCTCAGAGAGTTCCACATATAATCAGGTGACTCTTTACCGTTGGACTCTAAAGTACTCATATAAATATTTGTGTTAGAAATCATTGGGCTAATACTTCGGCTGCTGCAGTTGTTCTTATTACCTTTTCTGTTTTCGAACACTGGTGAAGGAATCTGCACATCGCAGAGGCTTTCCTTCTTTCTCAACTTATTCCTCTGTTGTTTCCATTTAAATGCTATATATGTTAATAGGAAGAGAATTGCAGCCAGGCCAAGTATACTCGCAGTAGCTATAGCAACTGATTTCGTGTTGTTGGGTAGTTTGTTAAGAATACCTGGCTTTTCTGATAGATTCTCTCTTCTCTCGAACATGTTCATTTCTATATTTTCGTCTGCACCAGAAGCTATGTTATTTTCGAAGTTATGAAGGTGTTGTATATCGTCCATCATCACCAAATCATCTAATTCTTCTAAGGATTCCTTTTCTTCTCCTGAAATAAGATTGGAAAATTTATAGTTGGATTCAGTTGTCCAGCGCTCGTGGCCCAGCGGCGCCTGCGTACCGCTTGCGGTATCTAAGGTTAAGCAACGTGGGCAGCGGTCAGGACTTGGATGGGTGACCGCTTTGAGTGGTTACTAACTGAGCGTTCCCGTGCTTTGGAAGGCACGTTAAGCCGTTGATCCCGGTTTCTGTCTATGGCAGCAGTCGTTAAGCCAAGTTGAAGGCCTTCGGGCGGCTTGAGAACTTCTAACAGTCAAGTTGCCCACTCACTTGACAAAGCCTAATCGCAATAAGGCCTAGTTTCCCCTCGGGGTTGGAACGTCAGATGGCAGTCGCTTTCGTAAAAACTAGTGCCTACGCCAAATCTTGGGATTAGGTAGCGGACCCCAGGCATCCTTCAGGAATGCAACTGTACTGGGATAACGCTAGGAGGATGATGATGATTCAGTTGTCCAAGCGTTACGGTCAGCATCAAAAGTAGCGCCACATATGAAGAGGTCAAAAGTTAATTTTGTATTAAGCAGTAACGCTGCTAACGCAACACGCAGTAACGCTGAATCCTGCTCGGTGCCTAAGTTTTTCAATTTTTGCTTTATTTCTAAATTTGTAGGTCAAAAGTTCTTATTCCTTTGTAATAAAGACTTTTGACGTCGTCGTCATAATTATGTGGCACTACTTTTGATGCTGACTGTACAAACATATACGTATACAATAATCGATTATGGGCATGTAATCCAGAGGTATGCGACAGAACATGCCCATGGTTTATAATGATTAAATAGTGACAGAAGTCGTACCTACACCAAATCAGCATATCCTACTAACATTGTAAATGCGAAAGTTAGTGTGTTTGGATGTTTAGATGTTTGTGACTCAAACACGCAAAAACGGCTAAACGTATTGTGATGAAACTTTGTATGTAACGAGATTATAGCCTTTTTATCTCGAAAATCATCCCTTTTACGCGGACGAAGTCGCTGGCAAAAGCTAGTAATTAATATAATGTAATGAGGGACGATATCAAGTCTAAAACGACAAAAAATATTTAAAAAAACATGCAATTCTATAAAAATATAGTGTTATAGTATTATAGTATACATTATTATGTAATAAATTACCTTTAATCAGGGTTTGTAAGTCATCCTCAAATGTACTAATATTACGCGCCTTCATGAATGACAGCAGTTCACTCCAGTCTTCACTGTCTGTCAGTCCTCTGCTCTCTCTATTTGTGTCATTGGTGTTCGTAGCATTGACACTCATCACTGAACTCACGTAAGGCGTCCCATCGGAGTCCTTTCGGATCTCTGTTTTATCAATAGCTACCTCACTGTCAGTTAATTTATTAAATAACGATATAATACCCATGCTTTCTCCGTTTTCGTTGACGTTATTTCCAAAGTCCATTACCACTGGAATATAGTTTTTCTGGTCTCCCTGCGATCTTGTGGTAGTTTCATGAGTGTTGGCTTCCAAGATAGCACGCAAGGGATATGTTTCTTTCGATATTGGTTCGATGGAAGATTTGGTTAGGAACGGTTCGGGCGGGTTTGGTTCTTTGGAAGCGTTGTGGAATATATCGGCTAGATGAACGTGGCTCGAGCCTCTCTCCCTGTGGTTTACCAACTCACTAAGGGTCATGTTCCGCTCTCGAAGTATTTTTGCAAGTCGTTCGCTGGCTGAAAATAAAATCGAAGTTATGAACAAAACAGAATTCTAATAACTCAATTTATTCTTTATTACTTAGTTATAGCATATTATTTTGTATTGTAGGCCACATTTCTCTCGTCAGCGATAGTACGAAAATAAAGAAATCCTGACAATCAATCTGAGCGAAGCTTTGCTTCGTTACGGATACGCTACTTAATCCTGTGATAGCAATCTTTTTTATAAATTTTATTCCGAAATCCAAGTTCAGCTAAAGGATTTTTTTTATTTTTCAGGACACCGGCTCCTTGGGGTGTCTTTAGTCCCTAATATATCCCCTATTAAATGACTTCAATGATTAAAGTTAGACTGCAATTTTGAGTTTTCGAGTCAATAATTTATACATTTAAAAAGGAACTGCGAGAATGCTCGAACGCAACGGTTCCATAAATTAGTAAGCTAATTTAAACCTACTCATATCATTATTATGGCATGCAATGAAATATCATACCAAAATGGCCTTCAGAACTTGAATTATCTGAATTGCCTTCTGGCAAATGGCTTCGAATTTTATGGGTCCCATATATATATATATATGCCCCCTTATTCATAAAACTTAACAAACCTCTGCTAACTAAAATGTTGTTTGTCCCTTTCTCACAAACGTAAATGTCAAAGTGACAGATAAGGACAAACGAACTTTAGCGGCTTGTTAACTAATATAGGTTTATTGGACGTTTATGAATAAGGGGGTAAATATCTGTATTTTTTTATAGTGGTGGTCCTGTTTGGCCAGCACAGCGGCCAGTAACAGATATAGACTGGTGGACAACCTCTCTCTGTGGCCTGAAGGGCCAGCAGAGAGGGAATATAATATCTGGATTGCTACTTGCATTTGGAAGCGTTAATAATATAATATACTATAAATAAAGTGGAAATTACTTACTCATCGTGTCATTTAATATTTCCTCTATCTCGAATTTCGCTGATTGTTCTGTACTACTTGCTTCTGGTAGACTTTTAGTCGTGGATGTAGTCGAAAACCGCGTTGTAGTAACTTGTATGGATTTAACAACACTGTCGATTGCTGGTGCCTGTGTGGTCATGAAATCTTCTAATTCTGTTGCAAACTCTGTATTTTCCTCTTTGACAGTTGTGTATGGTTTCTGCGTTCTTTCTATAAATTGTGAAGCTGACACCAAATTCGCCATTCCGAGGAAATTTCTCATTAAATCGTCAGTTGGATTTTCTGTCGTAGAAGTTTTTTGCTTCAGACGTTTCCGTTTTAATCTGTTATTAAACGCTTGGCGCCTGAGTGTAGAGTTAGTTGCTGAAGGTCTTACAATTAGTGTTACTTTTGGCTTCTCGGCTTCAGTTGTCATTTCGTCCGGTAAAACTTCTATGATAATGGTTGTGGTGGCTTCTGTGGTAGTTAGAGCATTTTCATCTACGACATCGTTTACTTTTTTAGTTTCTTCTCCGCCAGCAATTGAGTAGGATGAATTTGTTATCTCTAATGTTGTGTCAATTGGAGCGTCTGTAGTTGTGGTTGCCGTTGCGTATTCCGTGACGTCTTCTTTACTGGTTACTTCATCAGTTTTACTTTTGTCTACCATCATAGGGACTATATCCTTCCATTCCCTAGATTTAGAAACATTCTTATTATTATGGGAATATTTTCTTGCACTCAAGGCTATTAAATCTCTGCTTAATTGAGCTTTAAGAGTACTATTTAACATTGGCCTCATTCTTAGTTTCCTACGGATACCAGTGGGAAAGCGACGTTTAGTACTCATTTTTGGCCTTGTTTCTCGGTTTTCTATTTCAGGGGCATTTGTAGTTATTATTGATTCGACATTTTCAAAATTTCCATTACTGTTTGATTCTTTTGTTTCTTCATCAGAACTTGTTCCAATTGTTACTATTTTTTCTCTTGAAGATGCTCTTCTTTTAGGATATTTACTCTCAGCTCTATTCAGTTGGTAATCACTTTTCAGTGAAGCATCATGAAGCTGCTGTGGTTCCCCTGAAGCGTCCGCATTGATTGCTGAAATGGCTTCATCTCTACCTTGTAGCAAATCAGTTAATGATAAATTGTGCCTTTGCAATATTTCGCTCAAACTAGTTCCGTTTGATCTTTTCAGAAGTTGTTTCAGCATCATTGGGTTAATTGCTCCGTTTACCTGCAATGTTAAAAGTTCCTTTTTTAATCTATGGAAGCCATATATGTAATATAAATATACAGCTTGTGCCTTCGATAAGAAGTTATATTCTAACTAACGATAGTTGCAAGTGTTTTTAGCAGTTTAACATTAGAAAGTTTTCTTGAGCGGCAATTCAATGCTTCACACAAACCATTTATTCGATATTTGTTACCGACCTATGAATTGAGTGCTGAATTAATTTGCTTAACATAAAATGTTTTGTTTGGAGCGCTGGTGGCCCACCGGCGCCTGCGTACCGCTTGCGGTATCTAAGGTTAAGCAACGTGGGCAGCGGTCAGGACTTGGATGGGTGACCGCTTTGAGTGGTTACTAACTGAGCGCTCCCGTGCTTTGGAAGGCACGTTAAGCCGTTGACCCCGGTTGCTGTCTATGGCAGCAGTCGTTAAGCCAAGTTGGAGGCCTTCGGGCGGCTTGAGAACTTCTAACGGTCAAGTTGCCCACTCACTTGACACAGCCTAATCCCAATAAGGTCTAGTTTCCCCTCGGGGTTGAAAGGTGAGATGGCAGTCGCTTTCGTAAAAACTAGTGCCTACGCCAAATCTTGGGATTAGGTAGCGGACCCCAGGCATCCTTCAGGATGCAACTGTACTGGGATAACGCTAGGAGGATGATGATAAAATGTTTTGTTTAACTAAGATATCAAATTATGTTAATTATGGATTTTACTTTGAATTGTACCCATAAAATATAAGTTCGTAAGAATGGCACACACTGTATGACAATAAATAGAGGAAAGAGTCGCCGAAGAAATATTACGTATTTAACAAAACAACAAGTGTAAATTACTAAATCTAAACTAGTCTCAAGGATAATCACAGTTACAGACGAAGTACATATTACATTGGTTGATAAAAGGAAACCGCAGTACACCTATTTGTTATTAAATGAGGACAAAAGAGATGTTTTTAGAATTGTTAAAAATGCACGTAAGTTAATCCATAAATGTTTTCGAATAGCTAGTGGAAAGCGAGTGTCCTAAATATTCGTTAAATGTACACACGCACACACACACACATCTACGAATTATATGCATATAATGGGCTAACAAAGCCTAATACCTTAGGCCCAAAACTGGAACACGCGTATCTAAACAATGCAAGCGGCAGATCATGTAACAGTTGGGGTGACAACTTAGTTTGTAACATGTTTTATGTTACACCTGGCCATAAAGCGGCAATTACCGCACGCTCCGCGCGCGGGAAATCCCACTTCCTGGCCAGGGGGTGACATAAAATTTTGTACTTAACACGGGCGGTAATAAAGAAAGCCTCAGATCGCATATTTATCGCCCTTGCCTTCGGCTCGGGCGTCAAATACCTGCGATCTGAGACATTCTTTGTTTTACCACCCTTGTTAAGTAATGTACTATAGCACTAGAATGAACTTTTACGACACTGGGCAAACAACTGAAAAATTTAACAGTCTTTCCAAGATGGCGGAAAAACATATAGAGCTAGTTGGTCGAAAAATGTGGTTAACCATATACTCCTTGGTTACCATTACTAATATTGTCTTTTAGAACATATCAAAAAACATAAAAATTGGACCTCTTTTAGGGTACCGGAGCAACGATTTACTAAATGTATGACGAAATTTTTTATGGGTGGCACAAGGTCAAAACACCCTAAAAACTATGTCACGCAATGCATGATTTGCTTACTTCTTAAAAATGGTCCTAGTCTACCTTGTAAGCAAAATAATGAAAATTATTGCCTTTCATGACAATTTTGATAATATGTGTGAAGATTTTCTTTTGAGACAATGATGAATTTCATTAATAAGTTTTAACTGATATTGATATACGAACATTCGAAAATACGTTCTCCTTGTCGATTATCTGAAATGTGTATAACATTGATGTAAGCATCTAAACAAGCATAAATTTGGGTCATTAATGGTAGTATTGTAAAATGAGGTTACTGCTAATAAAGAAACGAATCAATACATCTTACAAAAATTACACGTTAAAATTAGTTGTGTCAGTGCAGAGTTTTACTTTGAGATATGTATAGCACCTTTATTTTTTCCGGTATAAAATGTATTTCAAAATTATCTCCTGGTGGTATAGGAACAAGAAATTTTATGTTTGCAATCCCTTTATGTGTGTTAGCCCATTTGTCTTGATGAGGCACGATTGGTTTCGAAGGCGTTTTGGTATAATTTACGGTGTTGATTTTACTGAAAGCTTGCGTTGCACCCGATATGAATTCTTTTGGCATGACATAGTCGGCTTTTACAGTAACATAATGTATTCGCTCCTTCAGTTTATTTTCATCTTTCAGTGTCGCATAACCGGTAAGCCTTTTTTCTGTCGGAGATTCATCTTCTTTCAACGTAGCATAATAAACAAGTATTTCTGCTTTCGGATCTGTATCATCGTTAAGAAAATCATAATCATCTAACGTTTCTTTCGGCATATTATAATCGACTTGGGTTTCTTCCTTAGGAATTTCATATTCTCTATAATAGGGAATGGTTCCTTCCTTCGATATATTTAAAATTTCATTCGGCATTGCATAATCGACAAACTCGATTTTGTCCTTCGATATATTATTTACAACTTCTTGCATACTAGTAAACACTTCTTCTTTCCAATGGATTTCTTCCTTCGATATATTTAGGACTTCTTCTGGTGTACTAGTGAACGCTTCTTCTTTCAATATTGGCAAAAATATTTCTTTATGACCGCCACTATTGTCGAATTCAATAATTGTAATATTTTTGTTTTTTGATTTATTTCTCGAAATTATTATGATTTTTTTAGGTGAAAATGGAAAAATAATGTATTTTAATTTGGTAGCGTCATGGTCGAAAATAATTGCACCTTTTGATACTTCAGTACTGCTACTCGAAATACCGGTGTTGTAGTCTAGATCAATTACATTATCACTATTGTCTGTGAATAGTTCCGGAGCTTGTGTAACAGTAACGAACGCAAATTTCTTCAACATAACTGTTTCTTCTTCTGATTGCAGAGGAAGGTAACTTTGTTCTGTGCCATAATTTATTATACTTAACATACCACTTGATACTTCAACACTGCTACTCGATTTACCGGTATTATAGGCTAGACCAATTAAATTATCAATATTGTCTGTAACAAGTTTCGGAGTTTGTGTAGCAGTAACGAACGCAAAGTCCTTCAAAATAACTGTTTCTTCTTCTGATTGCAGAGGAAGGTAACTTTTTTCTGTGCCATTATGCCGATTATTTATTATACTTAACATACCATTTGATACTTCAACACTGCCACTCGCTGTATCGGTGTTATAGTCTAGATCAATTAAATTATCACTATTATCTGTAACAAGTTTCGGAGTTTGTGTAGCAGTAACGAACGCAAAGTCCTTCAAAACAACTGTTTCTTCTTCTGATTGCAGAGGAAAGTAACTTTGTTCAGTGCCATTCATTATTATACTTAACTTTGACGTTTGGACCTAAAATGTCATAAATTGGTATTTAAATTATATCATGAAATGTTGTCATTGTTATTCAACTGATGCGCTTTGACAGTCACCAAAGAATATATTAAGGATTAAATGATGCCGGAGAAAAAGTGCTATAAATATTGAGGAACCTAAATTATACATGTTCTGAAGCAATATACGAGTATAACTAATTTAATATTTTTTTTATACCACGTCGGTGGCAAACAAGCGTGCGGCCCGCCTGATGGTAAGCGGTAATGTCTTAAAATTGGGATTGATGAAAATAATTAGTCGTCTTTACCAATCAATAAAAACGTCAGAACTTAATTATAGTGACAATATCATTGAGCAATTAATTTAAAAGAAAAGTGAGATTGAATTACAACTGCAGTGTTACACGTAATATAATTTAAATTTTTTATACGTATATATATATATATATATATATATATATATATATATATATATATATATATATATACATATAGATATGTATTGAACGTTAGTTTATTCCCAAATTGCAGGAATTAGGGGATGATGAAATCAATTACGAAAATTACAAATTATGTAAATACGAAAATGTTTTTACGATTATTATAACCATATTATTTCTTATCACTTTTTTAAAATCTGTCCTCGATGTCGTTCCATTTCTATGTAAACTATGGTTGGTGCAGTTGAAAAACTGTTTCGCTCGAGTTTTGAGAATTGGTGACATTCGCACGGGTCTATGTTAACACTGGCTTGTCTACTAGCCAGTATCCTATTAAGCGGCTTTTGTACTGTGACGCCTAACATTTAGCTGTCATCCGTAAAAAATAAAAAATATAACTTTATACGTCAAACAGGGCATATTTGTATCGAAATGACAGCTGTCACCGTACATAAGCTGTGTTAAAAGGTTGATGTTCTTAATATTGATATTGATGAAATAAACTTACCACGGGTTTATTTATGGTCATGATGTCTGAATTTGAATCATATGTATTAGGGACTTTTATATTTTTTTCTCGTACATGCTCCGTAGGAATCTCATGTATTGTTGTAATTGGTATTTCTTGATTCTCTTCGGATGACGATACTAAAGATACTGAGTCTGCTACTCCAATGTATTTCTTTGTACGTTCTTCATAATCGTGTTCTTGAAAACTTGGCAATTTTTTGCTTCTCTCATTATAAGCGTTAAATGGATATTTGAAATCATCCATTTCTAAATTCAATTTCGTAGTTGTTTTTTCTGTGGTAGTATGGTCCATGTCGTCATAATCGTCATTATTTTGTTTGTATTTATTATAATTTTGGCTTTCTAGACGTTTATCGTTATTGAAATATTCATCTGGCTCTAAATCCATTGGCAAAATAGTATCAGCCAATTGATCATCATACTCAGGTCGTTTCTTCCTTAATCCCCGTCTTCGCGTCGGTCTATCGTCAGCCTTTACTGGTTGTTCTGTGAAATGGTAGTTTACGTGGTCGTTTTGTGATCGGTCTGGTCTTTTACGTCGCTTCCTCGGAGCCTCGATCGTGCGTGGGGGGTCGTGGAAATCTGCATCGTTATACGCAGCCTGTATACTTTCTTGGTGTCTTTCTTGCGGTTCCGTGTCCGGATACGGAAGTGGCCGGCGTTTTCGTTTCCTGACAGGTCTTCGTCGCGGTGCCCCGTCATCAGGAGACTCGATCCACGTTTCAGCGCGTGTCGGTTGTTGCGCTAAAGGATCCAAGTCTATCGCCTTCCAAGGCTGAAATGAAAAGAAAAAGATGTTTCTTAATTATTGATCTCACCACAAAACACAAATTCAGACTCCTACTGCTACTAATAAAACCGAACTCTTATTTTAATCTTTTGTTGTTCAAGCAACGAAGACCAGTAACTGCCAATGCACGAAATAATTCGTGTATCAGTGAATTTTGGCATAGATGTAGGTAAAGATGTCCTTAACAACATACTAAAAGTAACTACTGGTGGATGGAAGTGGAGGTTGATTGGGGGGAGGGGGGTTTAAAGGAAAGCAATTTCTATAATTTTGCCACGTATGCAAATTTATAACGTAATTTTCTATTATGAAATGAGTTCAAACATACAATTTCGTTAGAAAAAAGCTTCATCTGAAGCGTGTATTTCACAGGCTATCTCAAATTTTCGCACCGAGCCCACTTCGCAACCTCTTATCTCATCTATGATTAGTTGAAAGGTGAACTTTATGCACACAATTTTAAGGTTGGTTTTTAAACTACTCGATTCGTAAGACATTATCTAGTTAGCGAACCATTGATTTTTCACATACTATTTCGTAAGAGAAAACGCTTTACGTTACGTAAACGATTAGCCGATGTATGCTCCATATACTGCGCATTGTGTGATTAGATTAGACGAAAAAGTGCGAGTCGTGTGAGAAACACAACAATGGTGTGTATTCGGCAAAAAAACATCGATTATAGCATAACTAATCGGAGTTGGTAGCATGTATATGTATTGTATCGATAGCAGTGGCGGAGCGTCCATACAACTCGATTCCCACCGGCTTGCCTAATTTTCAGCTAGTTTAGTTCTTTTACTAGTGCTCATGGAGAATACGAGTAAGAAAGGGAAATTATTTCCGGCTTCCCTAAGAATATTTTTGAAGCGCCGCCACTGATCGATAGTGATAGTTGTTCAAGTACTCGTAGCTCCCTTTGGTTAAAAAAAAACGTAGCCTGGCATTGACATAGAAAACGTCTTCATTACGCTGCAAACGAAATGTTTTACACGAGTTCATTTTTGGAAGAAGATACAGTCGCGAGCTGGATATTGAAGTTCCCCTTTTTTGTACGAAAACGGTAACCCGTTTACTACGCTTTTATACATATTTAAGTATCTCGTAAATTACCTAAGAAGAATTTCGTCCTGTTGAAAAGAAATGAATATTTATTTTATTTTTCGTATAGCAATTTCGAATCGTGAGATCTTTGAGAAGACAATACGTTTGCTAGTTTTGTTGTACTTTTAGCACCACCCAGGGTTCACTTCACGTGTACGATAGCGGTGGGTACTGGGTACATACCTACTCACCCTACGGACGCGGTTCAACTTTAACCACCCCTTTGTCAAGTGAGACTCACTGTTAGAAGTTCTCAAACCGCCCAAAGGCCTTCAACTTGGCTTAACGTATAGCCATAGACAGCAGCCAGGATCAATTGCTTAACGAGCCTTCAAAAGCACGGTAGCGCTCGGTTAGTAACCACGCAAACCCATCCAAGTACTGACCGCGGCCCACGTTGCTTAACCTCGCATACCGCATGCGGCACGCGGGTGCCGCTGGGCCACGAGCGGTCCTATTTATATTTGTTTGCGTGTTTATGAAAAACGTTAGAAAGTCATGAGCAACAAGCGAACTAGTCAATTTCGATCTGCTACGTTCATATACTATAAGTTATTTATGGTAAGTTTAACAGCCTGTCATTATTAAGGAGAGCGCACTTCTCTGCAAGAATACACTTTCTAATTTGTATAAGTTTCAAATAATATCTATAAAGTTATACATTTTTTTAGGCACCTGTAGATGCTAGCACTCTCCATACAAACTTTGTGCAAGTTTTTCTTTGCTTGTGTTTGCATTACACTTATGATTTTTGGTCAGTATGCTTATTTTTCTGTTAGCCAGATCCAGCTCAAGATTTTTTTTTTATATTTAGTATTTTTCTTATTTTCATTTTTTTTTAAATTTTTGTTTTTTTTTCTTGACTTTCGTCGTATATCCAATATACAAGCAAAAAAAAATAATTATATGCGGGAGTGCCAAAACCGAGGAATAAAACTTGCACAGAGTTTGTATGGAGAAGGCCTTGCGTATACAGGCGCCTTAATATTTGTCAGACAACCACGTGAAGTGATTATAACACCTCTCCGGTCCATTCAGATTTAAGAGTTGAAATAAGTTCCTATTACTTCAAATTGATTTTTTTTTTGGAAATAGTTTAAACAAAACCTTTTAAATGCAGAGTTTTCATTGCGAAAATTTTAATTTTTGACTTTCTTTTTGTAATTCATTTTTAATTAAGTTTTTTACTGTAGTTTCCAATACAGATATGTTTATTACATCGTGTATTATTATTTCGCATTGGCATATACTCGTAGGTTTAAAATAGTAGTTTATGCAACTGGTACATAATGAGAGGCATTAAAACACGAGTGTGTTTTATGAAACGAGCCGTAGGCGAGTTTCATAATAAGGTCACACGAGTGTTTTAATGCCTAATTATGTACAGTTGCATACATTACTTTATCTACACACATATTATAACTACTCTAAGATGGGTTCAGAAACCGTAGTAAATAAATACAATAATTGTGTTAATACAACCTTTTTTGCACGGTTGCGGAAATATCGAAATCAGAACTGGCAACCGATACCTGAATGTTATTTTAAAAAGTAAAGAGTCCCTATTCTATAACAAATTTCGTAGTATATACTAAAAAAACACATCGAGCTGACATTTCGCATCAACTGAATTTGAATTTTCAATGATACTAGAATAGGGATATGTCAACTTTGACATTTAAATTTTGACAGTTTTGTTTGACGTTTGATATTTTAACATCATATATGAGATTAAAATTAAAAATTATATTACTGCTGTAGCCTTAGCCACAGATAAGAAAATTGCCATTAATTCATTGAATGTTGAAATGAGAGTCATTTTCTACGGTTTCCGAACGCATATTGGAGGATTTATGATATGTGTGTAGATAAAAATCTATCTAGCTATCCTATCACCTATCACACTAAAGATAAAATCTTTAGGAACACTAAAAATAGGTACTACTTCTATTTTATGTTTTATGTTACATATACAGTTTTACTTTAAACTTACATATACAGGGTGAAATTTTATTGACCGTTTAAATTTTTCCTAGGCATTAGGTATCAATAAAAGATGCTATTTCTGAAAAAAAAAACGAGTAACATATTGATTTGTCATTTCGTTTCTGGGTCACGATCACGATGTTATTATGATCATTTTCTTTTGAATAATTAAAAAAACTAAACGAAAATCGGTTCTTCCGTTTGGGAGCTACGATACCACAGACAGATACACACACAGACACGTTATACTTATAACACCCCTCTCTTTTTGCGTCGGGGGTTAAAAATTCCCTTAAAACTGCTGATTTGTTGTTGTGCCACCCTGACGAAGCCTGCGTTGTGCGGTTTATGATTAATGCGTGGTTTAGTTACGAATATTTTAATTGAATGAATAAGTGAAATCAAACTTTACGGTCTGACTAAAAAAAACCCGGCCAAGTGCGAGTCGGACTCGCGCACGAAGGGTTCCATACGAATACGGTACCGAAAACGGCAAAAAAATAATGTTTGTTGTATGGGAGCCCCCTTAAATATTTATTTTATTTTGTTTTTTAGTATTTGTTGTTATAGCGGCAACAGAAATACATCATCTGTGAAAATTTCAACTGTCTAACTGTCACGGTTTTTGAGATACAACCTGGTGACACACGGACAGACGGACAGTGGAGCCTTAGTAATAGGGTCCCGTTTTACCATGTGGGTACGGAACCCTAAAAACGTACACTTAATAATCCATACTAAGATATTATAAATGCGAAAGTGTGTCTGTCTGTCTGTCTGTTACCTCTTCACGCTTAAACCGCTGAACCGATTTAGATGAAATTTGGCATGGAGATAGTTCGTGTCTCGGGGAAGGACATAGGGTACTTTTTATCCCGGAAATCATCCTATGAGGGAGTGAAAGTTTATACGGCATAGCTAGGTAAGAACCTGATATAAAAACAATAGCAATTAAATTCTATCACGATGAACGAGTTCCACGCGGACGAAGTCGCGGGTAAAAACTAGTTACTACTAAATCTATCAATCGGGTTACGGGTATTATTTAACTGTGAGATTGGACAAGCAGTTTCAGTTTATCAGCATTTTTTGAAAAACTGAGTGGAAGATAGATAGAACGTACTTACGCACGTTCTATCTATCTTCCACTAATACTGAAAAAGCTCCAAATTCTGAAATACAGCAGGAAGAAAACAGGACTTTTCCGATTTCAAGACCTCTTTTCAAATGACTGATAGAGCATTTTTCGGCTGTATAAATGACTTTCCAACAATTGCATCTGAAAAAGCACTTCGTCTAGTTTATTTCAATGGAAAAAATATTACTGATAGATTATAGATTAGTAGTTTGTGAGTAACAGAGACACCAAATCACACATTTCTTGTATTTTACCACCTATTATCACTGACTGCTAATACGATTAGGGGGCCAATATTTTAGGATGTTAAATCAATAGATATATGCATAATCAACAGATAAAATGGGTGTTCAAACCGGAAATCGCAAAATGATTTTTTTGAACCACCCTAAGGTAGGCTAGGCTGTATGTAGTAGATTAAGTATATTTGCGCATAGACGCTTACGCTTTTAAAAAATAAATCTTATTCCAAAATCGTTAGGTAGATAATCAGTTGACGAATTCTAATGCCAGTTCCATCTCGACTATAAAACCTCTCGACCATTAAGCGTAATGTTCTCGGATATACCGCAGGTAATGTACCATGGATAATGCTTTTATACTTAGAATGTCGTTCATCAAGACCGATTGTATAGGTAATCGATGACTGACTAATGTATCGATTCCTCCTTAATCGACTCCTTTGTTTTTAACAAGCGTTTGTCGTGATGTGTTTTCATAGACATTCCAAGTTTGATATTCGGATGTTTTTGATTATTTGCTTCACAAGAACACTGCAATAATCCAGTTTTTTTACAGAAATGTCCAGACGCAATGATTGTCGTAACGTCCACTTTTCCGACCATTTTTGAGAAAAATTATTAATAATAAACATAATAACCTGGTATATTGCCTATCGAAATCGTTTCACTAGTTTCATGTGAAAGAACCGTCAATGTTAGTGAGATTTATCTTGTTTAGTTTAGTTCTCAAACCAGGAGCACTTCTCAAAACAGACACCATAGTAGAGAGGCCAATTTGAAAAAAGTCGTCAAATAACGAAGTTCGTTTGTACGAGCAGTCGCCTACCAACGACTGGTATCGTTGGATTCAGTGACGTCTCCCGAGTATGAAACTCGATGTCGTCACTCTCTAAAGTGGTGGAGGGGGTAACTATGACGTCACAAAGATGGCGGTTGGTGGTATCAAGTTTTATCGATTATCTCTTTAACTATTCAACGTATTGCAACAAATGAGGTGTCAAATGAAAGCTCTTTAAATTGCTAATAATTCGTTTTTAGGAATAAAATGTGAGAGTCTAATAATTAAAAAGTTTTTCTTCAAAAATCGTACTCTTGAAAAAGTCATTTTTTTTTAATTGCAAAAAACTCGATGAAAGAGGCCATTTCTTTAAAAAATACCTCATATGATTGAAAATGCTGAATTCATCGTCTATACAATGCTTTTTGAATTATTAGAATCGGTTCATAAATGAGTACGCCAGGGACATTTCACCGCGGGAGGGGCGAACGTCGCGGGCGCGCGCGCGTTTGCTGATAAACGCGACTGTGTAGACATTCTTAAGTGTAGCTCAACAACTTCTTAACCGATTTAGACAAGTGGGGTATCATATGAAAGCTCTTTATATTGCCATTAATTTGTTTCAAGTAATGAAATGTGTAAGTCAAATAATTAAAAAGTTTTTCCAAAAATATAGTATTTTTGAAAAAGTAATTTTTATTTTAACTTCAAAAAACTCCATGAAAGACGCCATTTCTTTAAAAATTATTTCATATGTTTGAAAATGCTACATTTATCCTGTATATAATGCTTTTTGAATTATTAGAATCGGTTCATAAATGAGTACGCCAGGGACATTTCGCCACGGGCGGGGCGAACGTCGCGGCGCACGCGTGTTTGCTGACGAACGCGACTGAGTAGGCTTTCTTTAGTGCAGCTCAACAACTACCTAACCGATTAATACAAATGAGGTGTCATATGAAAGGTATTTTATTACTTAATAAAAAAAAAATTGATAGCCAGAACACTTGCTCAGAGATTTAAAAAAATAATGAAAATAAATCCAAAAAGAAAGGTTTTCGCCTTATGTTAGACAACAAAATCATCATCATCATCATCACATCAGCCGCAAGACGTCCACTGCTGGACATAGGCCTCCCCCAAAAAGTGCCACAATGACCGGCCCTGCGCCACCCGCATTCAGCGGACTCCCGCGACCTTTACCAGGTCATCAGTCCACCTTGTGGGGGGTCTACCCACGCTGCGCCTTCCGGTCCGTGGTCGCCATTCGAGAACCTTTTCAGCCCCAACGGCCATCGGTTCTACGCGCAATGTGCCCCGCCCACTGCCACTTAAGTTTAGCGATTCGAAAGGCTATATCGGTTACTTTGGTTCTGCTACGGATGGCGTCATTTCTGATGCGATCACGCAGTGAAACTCCGAGCATAGCCCTCTACATTGCCCTCTGCTGAGTGGACTTGACCCTATGGTGAGCGACCACGTTTCCGTACCATATGTCATTACTGGCAACACACACTGGTCAAGGCTCTCGTCTTGAGACACTGCGGAATATTGGACGAAAAAATATGCCGTAGCTTCCCGAACGCTGCCCAGCCGAGTCGGATTCGACGATTAACCTCTTTCTCAAAGTTGGACTTGCCTAACTGGACAGTCTGTCCTAGGTATACATAATCGTCTACAACTAGGGCTTCCAAAATTACGGATTTGTCAATTACGTAATTGATTTCGTAATTAGAACGTTGAATTACGTAATTACGTAATTACGTAACTGACCCGGAGTTCAAATTAAAAATCTCTAAATAATTTGTATTTGTTATAATTATTAATTATAATTAAGGGAAACGATTTTTAACACCATTATTTAAATAAATCGCAGCATCCACGTGTAATTTTCAGAACAAAGAGCTGAACGTATATGGTCAGTCCAGCTTGAGGAACTTCTACCAGTAATACGGTCGTCTTTAAGTTTTATTTGTTGTATTGGCAACCAGTTGTTATTGATCAAGTATGGTAGTGTGGTGGACAGTCTGATTCGAATATTGTGCTGGTCTAAAATCGATGAATTGGTACGATATCCCTTTCGAAGTAGGTATGCCACAAATTTACTTCTAGCACTCAATCCAGTTGCTATCAGCTGAAAATCTGGGAAAGGACTCTTCTAGTTTCCAAGTAGAGGTATACGCCATCTTAGAGTGTGCGACAACCAATCGGCAAAGCAATTATCTCAACTATATCATTTATATTCAATCGTATAGCCAGGCGGTGCTCTTGAATTGCCGGGAAGCATTAAATAACCTTGGAGCGAAAAACAAGGTTATTTTACGGTGGGTCCCAGGGCATGCAGCTAGGTATCGCGGGAAATGAAAGAGCTGACGAGCTTGCACGAGCGGGCGCGAAGGGGATGCATTGCGGGCCAGAATCGTTTTGCGGCATCCCCATACATCTAACCAAGCTAACCCTGGAAATCTACTGTTTCTACAAAACCATTCAGGCCTAGAGAGAGTTCCCATGTCTGAACCATTCCAAGGCGCTATTTAAGGCCTTTAACAAAAAGGAGTCCCCTGATGCCTATTGCTAAGCAGGGACCGACTACGCGTGTTTGTAAGGGTGCTTACTAAATAAGCACATGCACACGTTAGGATTGAGTGACACAAGGAGGTGCAGTGCAGACGCTGCATTGAAGTGGAGGAGACGCTTGCACACATCCTAACTGACTGCCCTAGCCTAATGCACAGCCGTAGCTCTTTCTTGGGCAAACACGTCATGTGCCCTGAAGAGACTAAATTTTTCGAGTTCAGCAAAATCCTGCAATTCTTTAAGTTTGCAGGACTTTACCCACTTTTAGGATCCCAATAGTTCAGCAATGGTCGCAATTATAGCCACTACCCCCAAATAGTAATATGATATTAATAGGTTTTTGATCTGTTCCGCCATTCCAGCCACCACATCGAACACCCGCCCGGTAAAATAATGCACCCCTGGCCCCTGTCGGACCTCCTTCTTGTATCTAGTCCACAGACATCAGAGTAACCTAGTCGAAAGGGTTACAACGCAATCCTGTCCATTCTCGCTAGTGATGTGTCGAGGTACCTAGGTACTAACTCCAAATAATATCCCATAATCTTTTATGTTATTTAATAATACGTTAATTTACAATTTCATAAAACCTTTTTCCATTTTTAGACTGAAATAGTAGGCATATTTTAAACAAATAAGTGGTAATACATAATTCCGTAATTACGGAATTTAACCTTTGAATTACGTAATTATTAGAAGTCAAATATCTGTCCGTAATTACGTAATTCCGTAATTACGTAATTACGGAATGGAAGCCCTATCTACAACTTCGAGCGTAAAGCGTCCGATTGTAACAGGAGTTGGTGCTACTTGGGCATTTGACATGATCTTCGTCTTATCCATGTTCATCCTTAGACCAACTCGCTCGGAGGCTTTACTGAGGTCATCGAGCATTGTACTTAAATCCTCCATGGTTTCAGCCAAGACTACTATGTCGTCAGCAAACCGAAAATGAGTGATGTACTCGCCGTTTATGTTGATTCCTAGCCTTCTCCAGTCCAGATTCTAGAAAACATCCTCCAGTGCAGCGGAGAACAGTTTAGGAAAAATATCTCCTTGCCGGGAGTCAGGCAAGGAGATATTTTTCCTAAACTGTTGCAGCGGAATGGGTTTCGAGTTCCAGCCCTAGAGAGTCGGACTAACATAGTGGCGTTTTCGTGCAAATACTTCAGTACTTCGATATAGCGGTAGTCTACTTGGCACCTCTGTAGAGATTGTAAGTACTGCCCAGGTTTCGATCGAATCGAAGGCTTCCTCATAGTCCACAAAAGCTAAACAGTGGGGCAGGTTGTACTCTTTAGTCTTCTGTATACAGACCACCACTTCTGTATACAGAGTAACATAGACCACATCCATACGCTTCGTCAGGTTATAGCCTGCCGGACTTCAACGCGAAACTGGGCAAGAGAGATGGTGAAGAGCTGAGAGTGGGGGAATTTGGAGTTGGAAGTCGGAAACACCGGGGCCAACTACTGGCTGGTTTCTTGGAGAAGGAGGGACTCTACAATCTCTACATGATTAATTCCTTCTTCAAGAAACGTGAGCATAGAAAGTCGACCTGGATGAGTCCCGATGGTGCAACTAAAAACGAGATTGACTTCATCATGTCGACAAAGAAGCATATATTCAATGATGTCTCTGTGATCAATACGGTTAAAACCGGAAGTGCCGCCTGGTAAGAGGCACATTGAATATATTTAAGCTAGAGCGCTCTCGTCTGATGAAGTCCACGCTCCGACCATCAGCAGCCCAAATCCAAAACCCCGAGAGCTTTCAGCTGGAACTCCAGAACCGTCTCGATTGCCTAAGTGGCGATGTGGATGAATTCAATGACGGGTTTGTGGACGCTGTCCATACCACAGGGTCTAAATTCTTTAAAGCCCACCGGGCCAACTGAACCAATAGGCCCTCTAACTCCACTCAAAGGCTCTTCGAGTAAA
This sequence comes from Cenopis cana, assembly GCA_951800055.1. Taxonomy (NCBI): domain Eukaryota; kingdom Metazoa; phylum Arthropoda; class Insecta; order Lepidoptera; family Tortricidae; genus Cenopis; species Cenopis cana. Next base: position 5,474,378 of record OX637486.1, on the reverse strand, counting down.
GGAGTAGGATGGTTCTACAGTCTTCAGTCGACGCGACATTATATCGGCAACTCAATAGATAGATCTCCAAATCCCTGACCCGTGATCTGCGCCAATTCAATACAAAACGTATTGAAGAGGCCATCGAGCGGGATAAGGGCTCAAAAGTTTTCGCAAGAGATCTGTCTATTGGGCAGAGCCAGCTCGCCAAATTAAAAACGGAGGATGGTAGAATTGTCTCATCCAGACCTGAGCTTCTGAGCGAGATAGAGCGCTTCTATGGACCAGCTATACACGTCAACTAGCAGACCCCGAAGTTGGTCTAGTGGAAGATCTTAGAGCTAGACTAACCCTGTACTATACCGATGACATTCCGGACATCAGCCTGTAAGAGATTAGAATGGCTCTTAAACAGCTCAAAAACAACAGGGCACCCGGTGAAGACGGAATTACAGCCGAACTCCTGAAGGAGGGTAGAAAACCGGTCCTTACAGCCCTTCAGAAGTTGTCCGACTCTGTCTTACTGGAAGGGAGAACGCCAAAGGCATGGAACACAGGCGTGGTGGTGCTATTAAGAACTATCGATCCATCACGCTTTTGAGCCATGTCCACAAGCTGTTTTCAAGAGTCATTATGAACCGTCTGGCAGCACGCTGGATGACTTCCAGCCTGCCGAACAAGCCGGTTTCCGAAGAGGCTTTAGTACCATATACCACATCCATACGCTTCGTCAGGCTATAACCTGACGAAGCGTATGGATGTGGTCTATGTTACTCTGTATACAGAAGACTGAAGAGTACCCTGCCCCTCTGTTTAGCGTTTGTGGACTATGAGAAAGCCTTCGATTCGATCGAAACCTGGGCGGTACTACAATCTCTACAGCGGTGCCAAGTAGACTACCGCTATATCGAAGTACTGAAGTACGAAAACGCTACTATGTCAGTCCATTCCGCTGCAGCGGGGAGTCAGCAGGCAAGGAGATATTTTTCCTAAACTGTTCTCCGCTGCACTGGAGGATGTTTTCTAGAATCTGGACTGGAGAAGGCTAGGCATCAACATAAACGGCGAGTACATCCCTCACTTTCGGTTTGCTGACGACAACTATGTCGTCAGACTACTAAGTCTTGGCTGAAACCATGGAGGATTTAAGTACAATGCTCAATGACCTCAGTAAAGCCTCCGAGCGAGTTGGTCTAAGGATGAACATGGATAAGACGAAGATCATGTCAAATGCCCATGTAGCACCAACTCCTGTTACAATCGGACGCTTTACGCTCGAAGTTGTAGGCGATTATGTATACCTAGGACAGACTGTCCAGTTAGGTAGGTCCAACAATGAGAAAGAGGTTAATCGTCGAATCCGACTCGGCTAGGCAGCGTTCGGGAAGCTACGACATATCTTTTCGTCCAATATTCCGCAGTGTCTCAAGACGAGAGTCTTTGACCAGTGGGTGTTGTTCTGCGTTGAGTTTTTCTGCGTGATCGCATCAGAAATTACGTCATTCGTAGCAGAACCAAAGTAACCGATACCTATTTATAGCCTTTCGAATCGCTAAACTTAAGTGGCAGCGGGCGGGCACATTGCGCGTAGAACCGATGGCCGTTGGGGCTGAAAAATTCTCGAGTGGCGACCACGGACCGGAAGGCGCAGCGTGGGTAGACCCACCACAAGGTGGACTGATGACCTGGTAAAGGTCGGTTAGGTAGTTGTTAACCTACACTTAAGAAAGCCTACACAGTCGCGTTCGTCAGCAAACGCGCGCGCGCCGCGACGTTCGCCCCGCCCGCGGCGAAATATCCCTGGCGTACTCATTTATGAACCGATTCTAATAATTTAAAAAGCATTATATATAGGATTAATGTAGCATTTTCAATCATATGAAGTATTTTTTAAAGAAATAGCCTCTTTCATCGAGTTTTTTGAAGTTAAAATAAAAATGACTTTTTCAAAAATACGATTTTTTGGAAAAACTTTTTGATTGTTTGACTTACACATTTCATTACTTGAAACAAATTAATGGCAATATAAAGAACTTTCATTTGATACCTCATTTGTCTAAATCGGTTAAGTAGTTGTTAGGCTACACTTAAGAATGTCTTCACAGTCGCGTTCGTCAACAAACGCGCGCGCGCCACGACGTTCGCCTCGCCAGTGGCGAAATGTCCCTGGCGTACTCATTTATGAACCGATTCTAATAATTCAAAAAGCATTGTATAGAGGATGAATTTAGCAATTTCAATCATATGAAGTATTTTTTAAAGAATTTGCCTCTTTCACCGAGTTTATTGCAGTTAAAAAAAAATGACTTTTTCAAAAGTACGATTTTTTAAGAAAAACCATTTAATTATTAGACTTTCACATTTTATTTCTAAAAACGAATTATTAGCAATTTAAAGAGCTTTCATTTGACACCTCATTTGTTGCAATACGTTGAATAGTTAAAGAGATAATCGATAAAACTTGATACCACCAACCGCCATCTTTGTGACGTCATAGTTACCCCCTCCACCACTTTAGAGAGTGACGACATCGAGTTCCATACTCGGGAGACGTCACTGAATCCAACGATACCAGTCGTCGGTAGGCGACTGCTCGTACAAACGGAATTTTGATTTTAGCCACTTGGCCTCCCTACTACCAATTTGACTGTATTTTCTTGTCCTTGTCTTGTTGTGTCTGTCCAAGCAATTAACGTTCTATTATTAGGCTATTAAATACTCACGCGTGCCTCAAACATACAGTTATCTCATCGTTAAAGAAAGCTGTTACAAAACTGATGGCGATGTCATAATGCGAGGAAAGTCGAAAGCCGTACCCGTCAGACCGGTGAATCCATGACCGCTCTAGCCTCTATGACGTATGCAAAAAAGGTCATAGATCTCGTGCGTCGGATTGAATAAAGCGATATATTACGATTGGTTACATCGGTGAGATAATCTGAACTAGTTTTTTTTATACGACGTTCAGTAATGGCCGGTCTTGAAAAAGTGATGCATTTAAAAAGTGAAAAATAAATTTCTGTCATGTCAAAACATGCATTACCAGACTAATAAATATGATGTAGATTAAGGTATTTAGAGTTTTACGTTGTACAAAACCCTGCACTCTTCCAGTTTATTTGCTGTTCAGTGCATAATAGGGTGTTGCTTATTTGGCAAAAAATAAAAAAAATCTGAAATCCTGCAGTCTCACCCCCCCATTTTGTTCTACTACCCCTATTAACAGATGCTAGTCTTTTTGTTTTTTTGGAACTAATTTTAGAGGTCGCTACCAGCTGTCAAAGTTTTAAAGAAACATGTTCAATTAAACATATATAAATTACGTATATTTTAATTAAAAATCAAATAAAATTCTAACAATTTAAGCCTAAATTAATTAATAATACGATTTTTATGACACTCCATGTAAGATAATTTATCAATGCTACAAAAAAATTGAATCAGAAAGAACCCCAGGCTGAGATATATCATTAATGAAGTTTTTACCCTGAAACTAAAATGAAAATGGGCTACACATGTCGCGAGGTTAAAAGACCAGAGATAGACTATAAGAGCGACTCTTTGGCGTGGCCCATCAGGCAATCGGAGCAGGGGAAGGTGACATCAAGAGGCCAGCCAGCTGGCTCTGAAACGAGTTATGACAGGTCAGAGTCAGAGTCATGGTCATCCTTGGAGGAGATTTTTACCCGGCCAGGGATTCTGGCAGACCAGCTTATTACGAGTACTAATACCTAGTTCAAAATAACATAGTTTACCAAAGTTATCTAAGTTTTTTACTAATCAACGAGATGTAATATTTAAAATATTTATCTTAAAGGGTTTTATTTATTTATTTATTTTAATTATTTATTTCTAAAGCCTTTCACAACCAACAACAGGTATTGCTTTTCTTCATTCACCGTGATTAACTTGTTGAATTCCTAAATTAACCGCAATAGCCCAATGCCGAACTTATGTTTTCTTCCAAAACTTTATCAAGTGGTAGCGACCCCTAAAATACATTTAAAAAATAAATAAAAAAAACTAGCATCTGTTAATCGGGGTACTAGAACGTAATGGCGGGGTGAAACAATGACTTTTCGAAAGTTCATTTTTAAGCAACACCCTAGTGCATAATGTAGATTTTTAAATATAATTTATATAATTTTAATAGTAATTATCCAATGCTTATATCTTTTGCATGGCTATAAAGTACACTACGCTATAATTCCAAATTCCAGTGCAAAAAAGAGGCACGTATTAGGTAGTACTGTTAATCAAAAATATATCAATGATGTTTCTCCTAACGAGATACATACAGCCGTTGTGCTACACATAACAGGTTTTGAAGCTTATAACCGTGAAATAAGATTTAAAGCTGCACATGTATTTGGAATTTCGGACCGTATAAATGACTTAATTAATGCGTGTTTTTCGCGCCGCCGGGCGCGCGCAAAATTCAGCGGACTTAAGATTTAAATTTAAAAGCGTTTAATTACAAGTCTTACACCCGTCGCTACCAGTAAACCATTATTATGCTGATATTATTCTGATGGCACATAGTTGTTATGTTACTGTTCTTAGACGTACTACAAGAAGAGATACTAGAAGAATTCACAGTCTATTTCGAAAAGCTTTGTTAACACGTGTAGACTCAGCAAAGTTCAATGTACTTGTTTTCATTTTGCGCTCTAGTTTGTTAATTATTGCTACAATTTTACCCGAGAATCTATTAACTAGGTAGGTACTGGGGAGTTGGGTTTCGTTTAGCAACCTAACACTACCATACAATATAATACAAATACTGTTTATTGCACACTAGGGTGTCCCTTATTTTACGATTTTCAGAAAATAATATCGCATACCCCCTTAAAATAATGATACTACCCCAAAACACCCCGAAAAAAAATTTCAGGACATTCCTGTGATTCCTGTAACAGGAACCCGTGCCGACTTGCAACTGAAATTCCGATACAAATTACTATGGAGAAATTTGAAATTTGATGATTTAATGACGCGGACGCGTTAAACACTGGAATACTTACTCTATGAGTTTACGCTCCAGTGAGCTTCAACCGAATCTGAGGTATCAGTGGAATCGAGCTACTGGGAATTTTGTCGCTGGTTCACTAAACCTAGCCTAACTGAGAAGTCCAGCAAGAAACTCAGCTGATCCGACCTGGTTCGGACTGACTATCCGGCCCTGATCCCTGAGAGCCTGGCCGGTCTCTATGCGGCGGTACCAGGACAAATAGGGACTATATGCCGCAATCGCTCGATGGACGTCCGCGTCGGAGTTGTCACTAAAATTATCGTCGCTAAGTAAAACCAACGTAATCGGCGTCAATGCACTGTGTAATTACACGTGTGCACTAATAGTAAGATAGATGTGCCGTGCGCACGCTCCACTTAGCCGCGACTCCTCCTTTGATTTCTAGGCGGACCAGTTTCTATGAGTCTGACCGCTTCCTATATTTTCATCTTTCTATCCGGTTCTCAGTAGGCGCAGCCTTGTTTAATAGGGCATAATTGTTGCGTCTAATTTAAAATCTAAACTTTCAGTAGGTAATAGAGGTGAGACGTACTAGGCAAAACGCGTACTGAGTCTTGCGAGTACGCGTCCACAAAAAGACTAGATCCAAAGACTAGGTCCAAATACGCGCTAAACCGAGCCCGACCCGAGGTTCCCCGAAATAATCCGAACGCGCAGACGAATACGAATAGCGCGGAACGTAAAGACCCTTAGACGTTTCGAGTGTTCAGAGTCGTCGTACGCCGAGTACTCGATACGCTAAAAGACGCGCAAGCGGGATCGCGTACTTACGCGTCCATGCCAAAACCTATTCCAAAAACCTGTTCCTGTAAATACGTCTCACCTCTAGTAGGTAATACTTTCGGAGGTTGACCTAAATGTCTCTGTGCGTTAGTTGACCCGTTCCTACGCTCTTAAGTATTGTGTCTTTGCAGATGTATGCAGGTTTCTTCAAGATGTTTTCTTTCACCGACGAGAGTACCCTCTCATCAATGACAGGAGGCATGTGTTTCAGCAGTGCGATGTATAGTTACAGTCAACAAATTTAATTTGTGGGCCACTTCGTACCTTGTCACTGTGGCATTCATATGAGATCTCTTGCGGCTTTCATATAGCTTTTCACTGTGACAAGGTCCGAAGTGGCCCAGAAGTCAAATTGTTTGACCGTAATACATTAGATTAGGCTGATGATGATCTATTCGTAAAATTCGCAAATAGAGTGTAGCAAATACGAGTACATCAACTTTGTTGTCCTATTATACCAATAGTTAATGCCCAAATATATTATTAGGTACTTACTGTAATTGAAAATCTTAAAATTATTTTCCGTCCGGTAGGCAGCCGTCTATGTAAACATAGGTTATTTATGTAATTTATGTAAACATTTATAGTATGATTTGATCAGTTGTAATTTGACTATGTATTATTATTGAGAAAATGTCGCTTGTAATCGCAGGTATAACATTATGCTGGGCTGGATCAGGAGCTATTTGGAGGATAGAAGACAGTGCACGGAAATTAGTAAAATTTCGGAGGTAAATGGGATTCTTGTTAAAAATACGTACAGATCTCAGTTTCGGTTAACAAATACAGGGGTTCCCCAAGGGAGCATTCTCGGACCGTTGCTTTTCATCATATACATAAATGACTTGCCTAATGCTGTCTCTTGTAAAACTATTATGTTTGCCGATGACACTACGCTTTTGCTAAAATGTAACAATAGCTTGACTTATGAGCGGGACTTGAATAATTTATTAGCGAACGTTATTAATTGGATGAATAATAATGACCTACAGATTAATATAAATAAAACTAAATACATGCAATTTCTTTCATATAATTCGGCTGACATACCATTAGATATTAATTATAATAAACAAAATGTTGACAAAGTTGACACGTTTAAGTTTTTGGGCATTATGATTGACAAGCACCTGAATTGGAAGAGTCACATCGATGAAGTATGTGCAGGCCTAAATCGATTTGTTTTTGCCTTAAAAAGACTGCGGGATACAGTCTCGCCGGAAGCTGCGCTCACAGCCTACCACGGGTACGTATCTTCGGTGTTACTCTATGGCTTGATTCTGTGGGGCAATTCGGTGGACATAGATAGAGTTTTCAGGATTCAGAAGAAATGTGTCAGAGTCATTAGTAATGCGTGGTCGGATGATAGCTGTGTCCCATTATTTAAGAAATTGCGCATTCTGCCTTTGCCCTGCTTATATCTCAGAGAAGTATGTGTATTTGTGAAAAATAACGAATACTATTTTAATAAACGCGGGGAAAATTCGCAAAGGCAGACCAGACTTAAAGGGAAGAACCTGTTGCTGAAACCGCAATGTTACAAAGACATTTACAAGCGGAATGCATATAATATGTGTCTTGCCATCCACAACCGGCTGCCCGAGGAAATAAAAACGTTGGATGGTAATTTATTTAAGTCTAAATTAAATAGCTGGTTGTTAGACGAATGTTTTTATAGTGTTCGTTCTTTTCTGGAGAAATATAAGATTGTTTAGTTAAAGACTTAAATATTGTATTGACTATTTGATTATATTATTATTTATATTTGACATGTTTGACATAAATTTGACATATTTCATATTTGACTTCAATATGTGTAATTAATATATGAATTTAATGATTAGATTATAATGAATATTTGCACGCCTACACCGGCTGAATACATGACACTATACATAATATTGTAACATCCCTTTTAATACTGTGTTCTATGCAAATAAATATTTGATTGATTGATTGATTGATTGATTGATTGACTGGGAAATCATGTACCTAGCCAGAGAAAGCAGTCGCTTCCGTAAAAACTAGTGCCTACGCCAAAATCTTGGGATTAGGATGCAACTATACTGGGATAACGCTAGGAGGATGATGATGATGTAGCCGGAGAAAAATCTAGTGGGAACCTCAACCACGTAAAAAGCCTGCTATGCGCTCTAGTATGCGCTACTAGAAAGCCTACTCTAATGAATAGGTACATTTAGACAGAGAAACAATAAATCACTAATCCGGCATGCAAAAAAGTTTTTCCTACAATTTATACTCGAGATGCCTATTTAGTCAAGGCCCCGAAACTCGGTAGTCCATAACTGGCCGCTCTCATCAATTTGCTAAACTTGCATAATACGGAACCGTAAATATTAAGGTTGTGTAATAGCATGGCTTTGAGACAGGTGTTGTGATAATGACTGGAGATCAATGGTTTGTTCAATTTAACCTTCACCTCGGAGATGTATTGTCTTTGTGCAAAGGATTCTAGTAGAAGAAAGTGAACTGAATTCCGTTGTGTTTAAATATTTGATAATTCGATGTAGATAAAGTACTATCTAGAAATTCTAATTTAAAAAAACTCATAAGTAAAGTATGTAAGTATCAAATGGGACTACCTATATGTGACAACAAACTACATTTTAACCTATTGAATTTAGGCGAGAACGCAACTGCTACATCATGAGAGGCATTATAGTATAACACGAGTGTGGTTTTACGAAATGAGATAATACTCGTAAGATTATGCGTGCACTAGTTTATCTACGTCCATATAATTGATCATATCAAAGATAATTTAGGTACTGTATGGGTTAGAAGTAACATGACGCAACGGGATAGAGAAAGACTTGGGGCGTTCGAGATGTGGTGCTAGAGAAGGATGGATAGAATAAGATGGACGGAAAAGGTCACCAATGAGGAAGTATTGGAAAGGGTAAAGAAGAAGAGACATATACTACATACAATAGAAACTCGAAGGGGGAAAATGATAGGTCATTTGATACGACATGGCGATCTAATACGAAAGATAATGGAGGGTAAAATTGAGGGAAGACGAGGAAAAGGAAGGCCGAGGATTAATTACATGGACCAAATAAAGAAAAAGATAGACGCCGTGTCGTATAGAGAAGTCAAAGAACTGGCGTTAAGTAGAACGGACTGGAGAGAACTGCACCGACAAGAGTGAAACTCTTAAATAATAATGAGTTGGTTAGATAAACATAATTAATTAAAAACCCGTGTGCCATATCAGGCCTTTTCGCACACATGCATTTCAACATTTGAAAACACAGACTTAATTATTTTAAACGCTGTTTTATTATTACAGATTTTCGTAGTTTAATGATATTTTTAGCATTTGCAATATGCCCATGGAAATTCAGGTCGAAACCATTTGGAAAATTATTCAATCAGTAGCATGTTGTTGTGGGTGGTAATCAGCTTGTCTACAAATGAACCATGTAAACCAAAAGTAAACTTTCATTGTTACAGACCCGGTACATACATCAACAATGTACAATCATTACAAACACTTGATTGTACATACATAGATTCTGTTTGCGAATTAAACCAACCGGGCGCACAAATTTTATGTGATTTTTGTCAAGTCATTCGGGTAACATAACGTAACGTGTTCCCATACATTCACTCAGTACAACGATAACACAAGTCACAGCGGTCGTTCTGTTTTTATATAACGTTGAAATATATTTTTAATAGTAAAGTGTGTAACGAGAAAACGACAACTTCGATTATAACAAAACATTGTTTTGCTATGTGGCCGGGGATCCCTGTCGCCGGGAGAGGACGGCTTAAAAAAAATTGATACAGAGAACAAATAAAAAGGCAAAATTAACCGTGATCTCGCATCAAAATTCAAAATTCAAAACATTTATTCTGCAAATAGGCCTCAAGGGCACTTTTACAAGTCAAAATCTATCTGTATCAACAGAAAATATTTGTAATGTTCAAATAAAACTAGTTATATATCATAAATAAGATTAATCCAGATTTTTTAGAGATGTATAAGGTCTCTAAGAGATGTAAGTCAGAGAAGCTAATAACAACACAGATTTATTAGAGATGTATAAGGTCTCTTAAGCGTCAACATGAAAATAATAAAATCTAATAAATGTTCTCAGAGATGTATAAGGTCTCTGACCGTCAGTATAAAAAATGAAATCAAATGAGAACAGAGTGAAGTTTCTCATGTCAATTCGTCTGAACACTAGTATTACTATTCCTTGCAAACATGAACAGACCGGACCCCACAAACAGCACCCGTTCACGAGTATGACGCGTATCTCAGCCATCGCCTCCCTCCACCATATGTTAGGGAAGGTTGCGAGGCTGAGTGAAAAGGAGTAGTTGATGTGTGCGTACCACATGTAATATGCCTATAAACTAAACTGAAGAATAAATAACTGACTTTTTGGGTTTGAATGTCGCTTCACGGAAAGGAAGAAAACATAAAATGTTTCTTCATCACCAGCCTGCCTAAACATCCACTGCCGAACACAGGACACAGGCCTCATAGATTTTTCTAACTGGCATTAGTATTAGTACCCACGGTTAGTAGTAGTACCCTCTCGAACGGGCATTAGTACCCACGGGTTATTAGGATTATTAGGTATTTATGATTTTAATATCTAAGGGAAAAACATGATTAAGAGATAAATGACGCAGTTTTTAATTACCTAGATAATAGTTTATATTATTTCTAGCCGATTGCTCAAAAGAAAGGTATTCATTATTACCACACAATAAATCTCCATTTAGCCTATTCTAGATCCACTGTCTAGACTTGGGATTGGATGTGTTTTTCTTGCTCCCAGTCGATTACGTATGTCAATATGTCATTATGCCCTTATTTATAAATTCCATTAAAACAATTTTCTTTTATGGTATAGTATAGGTATTAGTAATTACTGTGATTTATTGCATTATTTGTTTAAAAATTACGTTTCTTTGCGTTTTCAATTTATTGTAACTAATAATGCCGTCGCGGCTCCGCCTGCGTATTTACAATGAAAGCAAGCGAAGCGCCGGGATATGGTTTATCACGAAGTTACATTATATATGAAAACAGTTTATGAAATTGGATTTTCGGAGATCATCCCTACACACATGTAAATTTTCTAACTACCTCTACCTACAGCCTTACAAACATTAGGTACATCCTTATAATAATAGTATACATTTATATAACCACGATGGCTGACTATACGGGAAATAAAACGTTAAATATATCAAAAAGCCGGTCAAGTGCGATTTGGACTTCGCCCATTTAGAGTTCCGAGAACCAACCTCAAAAATTTATATTTATCAATATATTAGTATTTGTTGGGAAAATATACGTAATAATAAACATTATCACCAAATTTCAAATTCATAGGTCAAAGGGAAGTTGAAAAATTCTTAGGAACAAAATTTTGTGACGGACGACTGACGGACGCATGAGTGACAACAATACGGTTCCGTCTGGACCCTTCGGGTACGGAACCCTACAAAATAATTTTGTATTAAGCAGTAATGCTACTAACGCAAAGCAGGTCGCAGGTTCGAATCCTGATCGGAAACTAAATTTTGAATTTTTCCTTTTTTTCTAAATTTGTAGTTAAATATAATGAAATATGTATGTATATAATGTATATTTAATGACGAATAGTGATTACGCTACTATTCTAGCATTATTAGGGTACGTACGTATTAAAATGAACATCCATTGTTTTCAATGAAATATGTACGGACACTTTTCACGTTATATGGCCGAAATGTTCTAAAAAGTCACATAAAACATGACAACCTATTGCGCTAACTGGGCTGCAGTGAGAAAAGCTTAGACATGTCATCTGGTCCACATCACGTGAATTTAGCCTTGTCAAATGCCTGTATTAAGTTTCTTCACTATACTTGTACAATTGTACATATTCCATCTACGGGTATCTACATGGGTATGGGTATTGTGTAGCTACACCACACATCGGATCGTATTATTAAAGTGATGTTGAAAATTATTAGGCAGTAAACAGTGCTCGACCGACGGTCAGCGCGTATGGTCGGTCGGGCGTGTTTTATATGGCCTTACTGGCTGATGCTGAGTATCGGTCTGAACTTCAGACTCTGACCGCACGTATGCTTTCATACAGCGATAGCTACGGCCGATAGGTACGCGCTGGCCGTCGGTCGAGCACTGTTTCCAGACTTAACTTTTTACAATCAAGGCTGAGGCCCCTGCGATTTTTTCACGTTATACAATATTTGCCGTTACTACTTAAATACTGTAGATAACACAACATTAAATTACCTGTTCATAACTGTGCGAGTCCACGGCTCTAGGTCGCAGGTCCCTCTTGTATCCTCTCTCCATCTCCTCCTCAGCGGAGTGTACGATGATCACCAAAGCCGCCAGCGTACTCAATAAAGGCATGGTGGATTTCCAGATCATACCCATAGTATAGCAAGACTCCTCAACTGCAGAACCACCGATCCGTACAACACTGGTTGGTTATTGACACTTGTACCCACACAACACTGCGAATAGTATTCGACGCTTCGCTTCAAAACTGCTGCTAAAGTTTGAAAGAAGTTAAAAGTTGTTAAAGAAAAGAGGAAAGAAGGGTAGCAGGAAGCGAGACGCTCGCGAAAAACTCACGCGCACTATATTATTTTTCAAACGGTCCAACTTCAAAATGTTCCTGATCGATTTTTTTTTATTCACATATTAACTGTTTTTAAACAGGTCGTTATCGCGGTTTGACTAAGGTGATTATGTTGAAAAATGCGAGATTTCTAGAGGTTTCCCGCGGTTTTTTGTTACCTAACGTGAAAGTGAGTGCACACGTTTGCGCGCGGCGGTAGGACGCTGTGGAGTGCGCCGGCGGCTCTACGCTCGCTGTGCGCTTGGGCGCGCGATTTTTACTTTTGTTTGTCGTTTATTTTTAATCGAATACAATAAGCCTATCCATAAACTATATTTCTGTTATGGCAACCAAAATTAGTAGAAATTCGTCAAGTATTTATTACACCACCAAAGCCCGCCTAGTCAAATTTTCACATCACCTAATGCTCATTTATCTAAGTATATTTTTTATGTAAATGGAATACTTAGAATAGAGAAATGATCTGCACAATCTGGATCAGCGATGTGTAGTCAGTGCAGCAGAACAGCGATGCTTTACGATGAGCAATATGCATATTGCATAAGATTGATTTCCATTCGTCCCATCTCACTCACGTAGAGCTAAGTAAATGTACAAGTGCATGAAAAATAAGTTGATCACGTTATTGATTAGTACCGCGTGTAAAGATTCACATAAAACTTAGGAAACTATTAAGGTTTTTAACCACTCCGTTTTCGTAGGCTTCACTTTTATTCACTTTTTGAATTTGATCAATATTATTTATTTAACTCAACGCGGAGTTATAAAGTAGTAATGACAGAAGATCTGAACTTTTCACAATTCCTCGGCCGAATAGAGTGCTCTGAAATTACACACTGTTTTGGAAAGTGAACAAATATTGTACGAGACGGCTATTTGACAATATTCTTTTCAGCAATACGAAACCTCGTTAAAGTATGTCAAGCCAGTTCCACCGACAAGCACTGTCGATTCGGTTATGACAATAAATGTACCTAGGCGAATCCATCTGTTGGTGATATTGTTTTGTGTCATCCACCTAATTGGCTGTGTTGATTGTTGATGCGTTAGTTACGTCACCTATTGTGTTACATCTATCTTTTACTGTTGCATTTGTCTATTTATGTAACGGTAACAATTAACTTGTTGACAAATATCAATTTTGTACATACATACATAATTACATAGTCTACCCATTTAAGTTCTGCCTCAAGTATTTAGATAGATATAATAAAATACTAAACCTTCTGTAAATACATGATTCGAAATCAACATTCTTCATATACATGATTTGAAAGCTTATTTTATTTCACGACGCGACAATTTCTGAAAATAAGACTAATGTGAACAAACATATGTTCAGTTAAGCAAGCAATATACAATGTGTTACCGGCAAGCGGGCTTTTATTTAAACTGGGTATTTAAACGTAGTTTCTTAACCTAACCATGCGCATTATTTTATTTAAATTAAACTAAATTTCAACTTCACTTAATTTCTAATAAAATTTTAATTGCCAGCAATGTACTGCAAAGTAAATTGACAACTCAGTACAAATGATAGCCCTAAGTGTTCTGTTTACTGTGACATTATCACGTAGTACATTGAAGGTGTGGAATTAGAAAATTTAATTTAGCACTTAATTCACATAATTATGATTTGCTAATATGTACCTACATGGAAATAATTGCTAATGGAACATATTAATATCAGCTTCAATTAATGCCCACTTGCCGGTAACGCACTGTATAACTTATATATTTTATGTCACACCTGGCCATAAAGTGGCCATTATCGCACGCTCCGCGCGCGAAAAAGCCCACTTCCTGGCCAGGGGGTGACATAAAATTTTGTATTTTGTACGCAGGTATTTTACGCCCGAGCCGAAGGCAAGGGCGATAAATATGCGATCTGAGGCTTTCTTTGTTTTATCGCCCTTGGTAAGTAATGTACTATTATGTCACACCTGGCCATAAAGCGGCAATTACCGCACGCTCCGCGCGCGGGAAATCCCACTTCCTGGCCAGGGGGCGACATAAAATGATGTACTTAACTCGGGCGGTAATAAAGAAAGCCTCAGATCGCAGATTTATCGCCCTTGCCTTCGGCTCGGGCGTCAAATACCTGCGATCTGAGACATTCTTTGTTTTACCACCCTTGTTAAGTAATGTACTATTCTGAAACGTCTATTTCGGAGCCTTTTTAGTAACTAGCATTTAATTATCAGTAAACACTTGGACAGAACTTATGGCTAGTCTATGTACATCGGCGTTTTTGTCAAATAGGGGTAAATAATAAAATAACCCGGTGCAAGTTTCTGACCATTAAGTCCGATTTCCACTAGCAAGTACTTGCATGCAAGTTTCTTTACATTGCGGGGCTGTGGCCTACCGAGGTAAGATGAATACGATCAAAGCCTGCAATGGAATGAAAATTGCACGCATCTTGCTATTCTAGAAAGAAAGAAAGAAAGAAAAAACATTTATTCGTGTCACAAATACAGTACAAATAAAAATAACACCACAATACAGAACATAGCCACGGCCCCAAATCAGCATAGTGCTAGCCATTGGCTAGCGCTGGTCTTCCTTTGGGACCACGAAGCTTCTACAGCTTCTACACACTTTACATTTAGTGTTTTCCAACGTCGTTTTTGTAAAAAGGGCTGAATCACAAGAAAAGCTAGGGATTCAAGGGGATTCGAGAATTTTATCAATGCGAGGACCGGACACTGAATTTGCATGGAGTCCATATTAGACCATGCTGTAACCGCTTAACCATCGGCTAGCCCGTACTCTCGTTTGCAACAATTGCAACTGACGTGGCATTAAGAAAGCTAAATTACTTGGCCGTAAAAAGATGTGTCTTATCCAAACACATCTATTCGCTTCTTTAGTTTGCGCATTTACATTTCGCCGTATCACACCGAGTTCACCGAGATGTGAAACGGAATGTGCGCGTGCGCCGCGCCGCCTGACGCGCGGAATGCTGCGCATCGGCAAATCATTGTTATTGTCTACTATAATTAAATAATCGACACGCCAGTGGTACTTTGATTCGCTAGAAAAATCTTGTCAATGAATAAAGGGAAAATTATAAATAAACGGTACCTAATAACTGGAAGTTTATACTCTTCAGCTTAAGGCCGGTTTACATTGGGCAAGAACTCAGTAAAAGACAAAATTGAGGCGTTCGAAATGTGGCTGTACAGACGTATGCTGAAAGTTTCTTGGACGGCAAAAGTAACAAACTTAGAGATCCTCAAAAGAATGAAGAAGAAAAAGTAGATAGTCAGAGCCACAGTCAAACGGAGAAAGATAGCTGATTTTGGACATCTACACAGAAATGAAAAGTACAATCTTCTGAGAGTCATATTAGAAGGAAAAATAGAGGGTAAACGGGGAAGGGGAAGAAGGAGGATGAACTGGCTCGACAACATCAAAAAATGGACTGGCACTAAGGACGCGGCCACGCTCGTTAGACTGGCCAATAATAGGAAGGGCTTTGCAAGGCTGGCCACCGACGCCCGCTAGGGCATGGCACAATAAGAAGAAGATTACATGGCAAGCTTGGCAAGGTTTGATAGTTCTCAGCATACTCCGTAGCCCGAACCCCTGCAATGTAACAAAACGCTTGAATTGAAACTTTCGTGAGTCATACTTAACAAAAAAATAAATATAAAACCAAACAAAAAAGAAAAAGAAAGAGATACGTATGGCGCCCGGAGTGACAATATATAAGTAAATAGCTATTACTAAAATTCTTTCGGGATTAACGAGGTCCACGCGAAAGAAGTCACGGGCAATAACTAACTATAATATAATGCAATGAAATGAAAATGTCATGCAAGTTCCGGCAAATGTACATCGACCTATTTTAAATTTGAATGTCGGTGTTTATCTGTACTATTTTTTTTATATGTATATATATTTATACCTATACATCCATGAGGTCTTCTAATATCTCAATCAAAATTACTTATTTACTCGTCGCGGCGATTAGTTATGGAAGGTGTTTAAAAAACAATTTTACTTTACCATTCATTAGCAAAAAATATATAATGTTTGTTAATCGAAAAAATGTTGCATCGTTTTCGACGTTTCTTAATTCAGGTACCAAGTATACTTCGCTCTACGATAGATATTAATTTGGTAGATTTTGCAAGTCGGCAACATATAATTGTGGCTAGCTGTGTTTTTGTGTTATATTAGTAAACCTGTTCATTTCGTTTTTTAAACGTAGCGAACGTTACAGCAATCAACAAAATTTGCGCTATTAATTACGTTTTTATTGCCTGTAAACATTTTTAAATACTTTCTGCACCGTATTACAAGCAAACTACCAGTTTTTGCACGTTTTCGTTATTTCCTCATACTCTAAATCGCTTATGAATTCTAAGTAAACATGACTTCCTAGTCGCGACAACCTCAGCGGTTTCAATTTTCACGCCTACTTGCACGCTGTCATTTCTCTTAATCTGTTTTCTAGCAATATTCCGCTAGATTATAGGTTACGTAATCTCAAATAGACGCCTCGACTCTATTGGATAATGGGCCGCTTTATCAAGCGGTATTACTTATAGAATTGTCTGTCAATATAAATTGTCTAGCACGTGCGTGTGGGCACTCCACTTTTTATAGTAGTTATTGAGTTGTAGTACGTGAAGGTGTGAAAGTTTGCTTTTGGATTCTAATCTATGATAAAGATAGTTTTTTCAATGTAATAGAATGTTATTTTTGAACATCCAGATCTTCACTCTTTTCTATTATAATCGGCTGATACCTTGCTTACGTATACCTACTTAGATTTTAAAACCACACTTTTCCTTTTCAAATTGATGATCCATCACTTGAAGCCAAAGTAGGAAGCTGGTTTCTAATAAGTTCAGTGAGCAAATTTGCCTTTTAAAATATAAAAAAAAAAACTCGTTACTTATATAAAAACGAATTCGAATACAACTCATTTAAAATAAATAAATTAAAGAACAGAATGTCCGTATTCTTTACAAGAGTTCATGTTCATGGAACATTAAATGTCAGCTTGTTGGTCATTATGTTGAAACATTTTAATTAAAAATGATATGTGATTTTGTGTATTAAAATAGAATATGAAAAAAAGAGGAAAAAAAGTTTAGTATATGTTTTGATTTTATTCTTGAGGTTAAGTTGGTTATGTTGCTACGCCCTAGGGTCCATGTTCGCTAGATTTTAAGAGCATCTTGTAAATACCATGGCTGCACCGAATAAATGATTATGATCATTCGGTTCCCGTGTTCTGCATATTAGGAGCTTGTATGCAGCGGATCACTTTTCTCTGCAGCTGACTGTACCTACATACGTAGTAGTACAAAATACGTAGCTTGTTATCGTTTCCCATCACAATCTAGTAATCTATAACATGTCCTCAAACTCTCACATCGCAATTCTGAAATTATAATGAACTCATTACAATTTACATAACATTACGCAGATGTTAGATAGCAAACACTCTAATGGGGTGGGTCATTGTAGGCGCGTTCACACGCATACCCTAGCTCTTACTTTCAGAGCAGGCATTCACGATTACCTAGAGCATGTCTCAAGCCAGCCAATTTAAGCTGACCTTCGATGACACTGTCAGCGCTTCCGCGACAGTCGAAATTTGAAGTTCGTTCTTCCGCGCTCTAGCTCGAATCTTTGTCTCGCTACAGACGTGTAGATAGAGACGGAGACACTTAAAATTTCGAATGTCGATTTGTGTTGTTACAAGCCCAGGCCGTTCCCACTTACTAGTTCGGCTCATAGGTGCTTGCGACCATAATAGGGGGCCACGCATTAGGTTGTTCAAAAGTGGGACTCTTCCTCGTGAACAGAGTTACCTCTAGGTATCTATACTAAGATAGGCTGAGTTTCTTGCTGGACTCTTCTCAGCTACGCTAGGTTTAGTGAACCAGCGACAAAAGCCCAGTAGCTCGATTCCACTGACATCTCAGATTCGGTTGAAGAGTGCTCAACCAAACTCACTGGTGCGGAAACTCAGAGTATTCCTAGCTATTTGATAGAGCACTTGATATATGTCGAAGAAGGAATGGATGATTCGGGTTACTGCTAGACAGTGGACCTTCTGAACCTATCTAAGTGCTGTTATATACCTATTCCTTCACATGACTAGTTGCTGTAATCCACGGTCAAGTGTTACTAGTTACCTACTAGAAACGAGAGTTGAGGTAAGTAGAGCCAGGTTGTGAATTGCACTGGAGTTCGTATAAGTAAATATCGTTTTTTGAGTGAGATCTTCGTGCGATGGCAAAAAACTCGTTACGTGAACCGACGATCGATGTGGAACATCTTCATCTGACTAATAGGCCTGTACCATTTCAACTATTTAAGCTAAATCATCATGTACAAAACATTATGATTGTGCTGCAATCTGTAGCAAAAACATGCATTGTAATTTGTGTAGTGGTGTGTGGTGAAAGGTTGCTTACTCGTACAATTATTCATTGTTAAGAACTTTGACATGCATATACTTTCAACTCAATTTGTAGGAACCAAATTAGCTAAGGTATTTTATGTTAACATGATACTAAAATCAACATAAAGTTACCATTCCAATTGATCTGACAATGTGCGAGGGTTGATCATACAATTTGATCTATGAGATTGATACGGCAGTATCCAACCAATTAGTGTGGCAACCATGCCAAGATATAACAAATTAGAAATGCATTTGTACGACAGTACATATTTAATTTTAAGATAAAAAAATATTAATACATTGGACATTAATTAATACAGCCTTTTTGTACTTTTTTCCGTAACCAAGCACGTGACAACTTACAACCATCAACCAATTACCAGATATGTGCAATTATCTACAATATCTTGGAAAAATCAATATGAGTATGGCAACGTCTCTATTACCATCATATACCATGTTCTAATATCATAAGTACAACAGCTTAGACGCCCTTTTTACCACTCGTTTTCATGCAGCCATTGTTATGCGCCTGTATAAACACAGGAAGAGTTTTGCAAACATTCCATCGTGCATTTTCCGTTTAAGCTTTGTCACTAGATTTATGCAAGAAATGGATACTTATGCAACTAAGTTATAAGTATTCTGCGCTGCAATTTACTTTCATATTTCTGAGGACTTGCGCTTAACCTAAACCGCAATGTATTTTGCTAGTAATCTTCAATATTATTCGCGATTACTAGAGGTGTTAGGTATATTCCAAAGTGCCGAGTGAATGCATTATTTAATGCAATTTAGTGTTTTAATTATAAGGAAGTTCGTGTATCCACGATCGGTTAGGAGTTGCTGACGAGTTGGTATTCCGTAATCTTTAACGACTTGTTAAGTGAAATATTCGTATATATCCGCTGTTATGAAAGTCACGTCCGTTAAGCACGGTGACATATCAAAATTTTGTTTGCTGTAAATCTACTGTTTTATTATACTTATCTTACGTATTACGTTACCTTATTCTTCGTATTACGTGTTGCTTGTGTGGTATTATAATTAAATTAGATAAAAAATCCATTGAATATTATGAGCGTAAAATGCGTCATTATCTCACGGGTGTATAAATGAAAACAATAGTGTGTCAAAAATAAAATGAAAAATATTTATGTAATTAGATGAAAGTAAGAGGCAGTTAAAGTTTGCCTATTGTTTGACAAATCCAGCTTTGCAGCCGAGAAGATGATTTGCAGCAAACAGCTTTCCCGTCATAATGAAGCAAAGAAATGTGGAAATACTGTTCATATGTGCGAGAAAAGTGGTTAGGTAGGTACCTACAATTATAATATATAGCGGCCCGCCCCGGCTTCGCACGGATAGTCTAGTTTTGCTACCTAATGTTTTGATCTACTTCGAATATGGCTCGTTTTCCATACAAACATTAAACCCCTTTTTTACACCCTTGAGGGATGAATTTTCAAAAAAGCTCAAATCACTTTTCTTATATTTTAACTGAGAGTCTCCACAAGTGCCTATGAAGTCGCTCACTTTAAAAATTCAGGTTGCCCAAACAATGTTTTAATCCCCTTTTCACCCCTTCAGAGAGTGAATTTCAAAAAACGCTGAAATCAGTTTTCTTTGTATTTAATTCTAGGTCTACAAACGAAGTTTCAAGCTCCTCGTTTAATAAAAAAAATGCTCCCCATACAAACTTTCAACCCCCGTTTCACCCCTTTAAAGGGCGAATTTCGAAAAATGCTGAAAACAATTTTCTTCCATTTTGATGCTTAGTCTTTTAGAGAAGTTTCAAGTTTCTATCTTAAAAATAATTTTGTTTTCCATACAAAATGACCACCCCCCTTTTAACCCCCTTTAGGAATGAATTTTGAAATAAATTATAGTCTATGTCCTATTCTGATGTCTAAGCTACAACACTGGAAAGTTTTATAGAGATCCGTTCAGTGGTTTTTGAGATTAAGTGGAACGTACATACTAGGGCTCGCGGTCGTGTCCGGGTTTCGTGTACACGTGTTCGGTATCCGTTTCCGTACTACACGTACACGGGTTTCTGACCCGTTCTACACGGGTAGTCGTGTACACGTGTAATTAAGATCCGTGTATCCGTGTACCCGTGTACCCGTGTACCCGTGTACACGGCGGAACGGACCTTAAATACACGCGCGCCTAACCCGTCCTTCAACTACAATTACAGCGACAAAAACCGACCAAGTGTGAGTCAGATTTCGCACATTTAGGGTTCCGTACCAACCGCATAATTAAATTGGTTTTGTTTTCGCGCCCCACTAGTACCGTATGGGATCTCCTCTTATAACATTTAGCAATAAGTGTTGACTATTTGTATAGCTTTTGGCCACCAAGATGCTTCATCATCATCATCAAATTGGAAGACTGTAGCTCCAACGATTTAGCTGTAAAACCACTGTGACAGACTACGGACTAACGGACGGACGGACGCGTGAGTGACAGCAATAGGGTTCCGTTTTGACCCTTCGGGTACGGAACCCTAAAAATGACAAAGTACAGCATAGCTGACGAGCACAGAAAACGCTCCATAAGTACTGAGTACTGACTGACAGCAAAATATGACGTCAAACTTTCGTAGCCTCGTACTACCGTTGTATGGAAAGAAGGGGAATTTGCCATTTTGGTCGTAAAATATTGCGTTTATGTAGGTACATAGTTGTCAAGTTGCCATACAATTTAATTTTTATTGAATTCTATTGGTAACCTTTTATTTACATTTCAGACTTTAAAAAAAAAACTTTTTACGAATTTTTGTAGTCCCATTTGTTTTGTGATTTTGATTAATTTCTTGATGATTTTCTATATATAGCCACACTGTGTAATAAATTGTAACATGAGTCATCTAACCTATTGTGACCAAATATAAATAGATATTATACTAAAATTCAGCTCAATTGGGTGTCAAGAGTGGTATTAATTCAGTTAAATTAGTTAACAGACGCACAATTCACATTTTCTGAATTTATCGTTTCTTTATACGCGACCTCGAAATTGGATTAATTTTACTTATTAAATATAACACTTAAGATAACGCCGCCGCATCTAGTATATAGTCAACATGGATCCAGTGGTAAATAAAACCAAAAGGCAGAATAATAAACAATCGGCAACATAAAGTCAACTGCGAGATGCAGGTGTTCGAATCTTTATTGCCCTTAGTGACCAACTGCCTAGCATGCATGGTATTTATTATAGGATTGTTTGCACTTACTGTTGGTCAATTATTTTCGATAGTGAGCTCCATTGTTCTTATTAGGTGCAAGTAGGTAATAAAAGTAAATCGAAATAAAAATAAAGTACAGTAGAATCCGCTTATAACGACTCCGCACATAACATTTGACCGCTTTTAACGACTGCTAAATCACCTGCCGTTAGGAATCATACCATACATTTTCAAAGAAAATCAGTCCATTTAGTGCTACGTTCTGTTAGTGCCAGTGTTGGGCACTCAAGAATAAAATCATTATTTGAATAAGAATTCGTAAGAATTAAATCAGATTGTTTTTATTCCCGACAAAATTATTCAAATAATTTTGACGGGAATAATTCTTACGTGAGAGAACGTGGGGTTAACTTATTCTTAGTCAAATAAATTCAATCATGATTATTTATTTTAAATAATATTCTACGAATGCAGTCTAGGTACCCGGGGCAAATATGACTTATTAGGTAGGTATAGTGTAGTAGGTACTAACTGCTTTACATTATACTTGACGTACATCTAATTAAATCTTACTATCATAGTGGTCTTTATGAACTATGACATAATTTTGGTAATCGAATTATTTTTAATTTGATAGTGAACAAATACAGAATAATAATTTGGTACAATTGAGCTGACCTCATCTGATGATGGACCCAGATGGTGGATTGCGGAACTCTTGAATAGCTACTTGAATTGTATACCCCTCGCGTTTGGGCACAGCACATTGCTTTGTTTTGATAAGATAAGTTCATCACCAACCTCCCTAAATCTCGAAATGCTCTGACAGCGGTAGCGGAGCGGGGCGTCGCGGTGCGGAGGCGGTACCGGTTGTAATATTCGAACTAATATGAAAGGGTCCGCACAGAAAACCGGCCGGAAAAAAGCGTAGCGGTGGCGGCGCGGAGCCGGTACCGGCGCGGAGGCGGCGAACCGCCTGCACAGACAGGCGAGCGCGTGGCGGTGGCGGGGCGGGGCGGTAAAGCGGTGTGACGTTGTATTACACAGCTGTCAGTGTACCGGCGCGCACCGGCGGTGGCGGCGCGGCGCGGTGCGGAGGCGTGCTCAGAGCGGTGACAGGAGTTGTACTTTTTTACGTTTTATTCGTTTCTGCAATGCGTAGCAATGAAAAATATGCTAAACTTGTTAAACCGGACCCGGGCCTTTATAATACGCAGGAAAAAGATTACTGTAATGCAATAAAAAAGGAGTTATTAAGTGAGAAAATAGGCAATATAACGCCGCCTCCGCGCCGCAATCCCGCGCGGATACCGGGCGGTTCTTTGGTGCGACGTCCTCCGGGCCGCTTTCGCTTCACCGCAGTACTGCCTCCGCCCCGGACCGCGCTACGCCGCGCTCTTTGCGTTTCGAGCTTAAAGCTCGAAACAGTCGAAACGCACTGACAGCGGTAGCGGATCGGAGCGTCGCGGTGTGGAGGCAGTACCGCTTGTAATATTCGAAGAAATATGAAAGGGTCCGCACAGAATACCGGCCGAGAAAAAAGCGTGGCGGTGGCGGCGCGGTACCGGTACCGGCTTGGAGGTGGCGAACCACCTGCACAGACAGGCGAGCGCGTCGCGGTGGCGGGGCGGGGCGGTGCAGGCGGTTCGCCGCCTCCGCTCCGGTACCAGTACCGCGCCGCCACCGCCACGCTTTTTTCCCGGCCGGTATTCTGTGCGGACCCTTTCATATTAGTTCGAATATTACAACCGCTACCGCCTTCGCACCGCAACGCCTCGCTCCGCTACCGCTGTGAGTGCGTTTTGAGCTTTAGTATTTAGCATACTATCTTTTTTACATCTAGGAAAAGCTAAATAGGGCAAAAGAGATAGCAAATAATCGCAGGCAAAAAAAACCCATGGCTTGCCTACGCTTATCGCTAGATTCTTAGTAAGTCTCAGCAATTCAGCATGAATAGTATTTATTGTCCGGCGTGTTTGCCGCGTTTGAGACCGCCATTCATTAGCAATAAGTGCAATAACATTAACAATAGGATTAAGTCGTGGCGGTTCATTTCTTTGTAAACACCTGAAGCAGGTGGTGCATTAAACAATCTAGAATACGTAATACGTATCCTATCCTATGTTATCGTCTCGTCTAATAAGTTATCGAAAATACCATGTTCTAACTATGTAATAAATGTTGGGACTGTTGGGAGCGACTCGCCGAGTCGCCGGACAGTAAAAGCACCAAAGAAACAAAAGAAAGTATATCGTCGCTTAGTACCCATAGTACAAGCTTTGCTTAGTTTGGGACTAGGTTGATTTGTGTAAGACTGTCCACAAATATTTATTTATTATTTATTTATTATTTAAGTATTGGTTATCAATATCATTACCTAACAAAATATACAGTATTCGGTATCTGTATCTAACTTTAGTCAGTAGCCAATGAAGAGTTCCACTATCCACTCCTGACTACATCATCAGACCATCGTCAGAAAGTGTAAAGTAGGTAGGTGCTTATAGGATTCGTCAAAACAACCAACGCACGTATACGTTAATACGCAAAAAATATGTAGGAGGCTATACGAAGTACAGTAGTAGGAAGAAATGTACTTACTCAGGAATCGTCATGGTGGGTGATTTTTGATGTATGGATAAAAAATGTCTTCCTATGGCTCCTGTTGACCCACCATGGCACGAAAACTCGTTATTTGCCCGGTCATTGCACAAAGAGCAAAAGCCTTTGTCACCAACTCGTGGCAAACTTCCAAACTCATTTTCATTTTTTAACAATAAAGTTTATAAAAATAAATTAACAGCAAACAACAAACGAACGCAAACAACACAACAAAAACTATTAATAAAACAAAACGGTACGATTAACGTAGAGAGACTTTAGTATCCAACTGACTAAGTGGCGAACTGTAGTCTAACTAAAGTTCTATGAGATACTTTATACATTTTAGGCTTAGATATTATTCATCGTTTATCGTTAAAATACTTTATAGTGCCGCGCGGCAACAAAACAATGGGATAATCCTACCTGCAAGATTGTTTGTTGTATTTTTGCCGATGTATTGTGCTAATTACAAAGAGATAAGGCCAAAACCACCAATGCATGTTGTAAAAATAACACGCTCCATTGAATGAAACAGCTGCACTTTGTTTATTAACGTCATGTCCTAATTGTCAGGTTTTTTTTTGACCATTTAAAACCCATATTGTTATGAACTCTAAGTATAAATTATTGTAAATTTTCTTTACGCTATTCAATATTTAAATAAAACACACAGTTTATTTATCAGCGCTATTGTCAATACATCGGAGCGGTAGCGAATTGATCTATCAAGCTACTCAATGTTAGAGAGGTTTCGGATTACTCATAGATGCTTCAGGTCTCGATATTATACTGGTTTGTTCAACCAACAAAGTTGCCCACCTTCGCGCTCCAAAGGTAATTATGACATATCCGTTTGTGGTAATTTAACTAAGCATTCGTATCTAAAAACTAAATCAATGATAAACTTAAAATTATTTAAACTGTCCGAGTTGTACCAAATTAGTCCATTCAAAAAGCGACTTTATTGTAAAAGCAAGAAGGTTCAACAGCGTCGCAAATCAGCGCGCGGGAATCTAATGGCAGTTTTATAAAAAAGTCGGACATCTTAAATAATTTCATCTTATACTATCAGTGAAGTCAACGGTTACTACGATATTTTTCGTGTCATATTTAATCTCAAAATATATAAATTTATTGAAACAAAAGTGTGTTACTTACCTATTATTAACATTACCAATCAATAAAAATCAAAATAATCGTATCTTCCTAATCTATCACATATTCAATCATTTCTCTGCGTAGCACGAATCTTCGCTACACGTGAACGAAGGGTCGAACCGGCGTGTAAATAAGATCCGTGATTTCGTGTATTCGTGTACCCGTGTACACGGGTACCCGTGTACCCGTGTACACGTTTCACGGATCCCGGCGGGTTCGTGTAGTTCGGGTTCTTAGCACCGCCGGGCTACTACATACATACATCCGCACAAACTTTCACGTTTATAATATTAAGTAGGATTTCGTTAAACATAACTTGTGTAAACTGTATTTTTTCTATTTTATTGTATTAATAACTATATTGGTAAATAAAAAAGTTAGTGGTTTTTATCGTTACGACTTTTTACAAAGAAATATTTTAAGATACGTTTATCTTAAAATATTTCTTTGTAAAAAGTTTTTCTTGGATTTTTTTGCCAATTGGAACCCCGTATTTCTGTCCGGTATACAGGATGATTTCTGGTCCGTGTATCAGGAATCAGGTAGATAATCAGATCCATGAAACTAAACAACTTTGCCCTGGGAATATAGGTCGAAATCTGAACACATAAAAACCTTATACTTGTAAATTAACTTTCAACTACATTTGTAAATGGTGGCGGCTCAAATGTGTAATGTTGCGTGGTCAGTGCCTATTCTAGATCAATCACTTCCTATATATGGATACGAATACGCATTATACAAAAAGTGATGTAGCAAATCTGAGAAAGACTAGTTTTTCTTGTAGCTTAAAGTCCCAATTGCTGTACAGCGTGGAAATGCCGCGAGCAATTAGGGGACCTAAGTTAATAGATTATGTCTCATGGGAGCAAAATTATATATTTACGGCGAGGGAGGTATATTGAATCGGATTGAAGGTAAAGATTAGAAAGATAAAGTAGAATCTTGAGCGTAGCGAGGCATTCAAGTGTTTACGCACAAGACGGAAATAATTTTGCTACCACTACACACACACACACTGCTTTTCACACCGCCTGTGAGGCTCGCTGTTAAAAACATGAAACTCTTAGAAATAATTTTACTACCTAGTGGCACATACTGCTTTTCACACTTTCTATAAGGAAACGAGTCATTTTTGCCTTCAAATGAGAAAAGAAAAGTACGACTTTGATCCTTCATTCGCGGGAAACTATGACTCTTTTCTTAATAGCAGGTGTGATAATTATAAGATATACATGAACATAGAACATTTTAATTACTGATTCATAAGTAACTATAGGTACTCGTACTTACTTGAGGACATGAAAATTACATATAAGATATAATACATACATACTTAGTGAAAATTTTAATTACTGATTCATAAGTAACTATACTTACCTACTTCAGGAAAACACCATATCGTAAATAGTAGGTAGTTTTTCGTCATGTCGCATAACTTTCCCGCTTTAAAATCTCATTTAATATTTCCTGCAGAGAATTTTATGTAGATTACTTAATTACTTATATGTATATGAAATCATTTTTTGCTATGGGCCATCGATTACGAGTATTTTTACAAAAAAAATCAAAAAAGAGACATTTTACACTTACCGGCGGTACTTACAATAGTTGTAATTAAATTGTGTTCATTGTCGACAGATGGGCAGTATCGACAGTGATGACACGTCAGAATAACCTGGAACAGTCCAGCACCGACACGACCGCTTTCATACCGCTCTGGGACATGTGCAACCACGAACACGGCAAGGTATACTTGACATTGTTTAATATGTCCGATATTTTATAAAACTTGTATTTGATTTTGTATCTTCTTGTGTGGTCACTATAGTCGATTTTGAACATACTAATTTGATATAAATTGGCCAATTCGAATGACCGACGAGCATGTATGAGGAGATATATGGATGTCACTGAGGCAAAAGAAGTATGTCATGTATGTGTATGTTTTTATCTTGGTCTTTGGTCTCTCTCTGCCTATCTCAATGGGATACGGGCGTGAGTATATATACTCGTATATGTGTATGTGTGTAATTTGTAAGACTAAGTATACGCGGACGTGTCTAACTTTCTAGCAGGTACATAAACAATGGGGTAAAGTGACGAAAGCTTGGACATGCGTCTTTGTGACAATGATAGTTTAATTTGAGTAATTGTGAAGTTGTCGAACGAGCGTCAGGACAAGTCAAGTGTCATTTTCCCTTTCATAAAATGACATTTTAATGACCTAACGTACATTCGATACGTTAAGTACCTAATCGATGCTCGACACTCATTTGAATCAGATGTCAAAGGATTTTACACTACGCGCACCTAGGTACCTTCGCGATTTCGCCACCACTTCATTTTTTTCCCATTGGCTTTGGACTATCACAGAAAGCTAAAGTTCAAAATCATGTGGTACAGTCACGAGTTTTAATTTCGGACCCACTTAAGGTTGACAGTCCTGTCAAAATGTATAGAAATTCAAAGGAAAAGTTTGCGAATTGGGTCATAAATTAAAGCGCGCGACCGTACCGTATACATAGTGCATTGCCTGATTAAGGGTTAAATTAGGTAGAATGGACTTACATCTTTGTACCTAGTATTCTAAATTAAAAAATTATTCGTTTTCAGATAACGACAGACTTTAACAAGGAACTGAACCGCGGCGAGTGCTACGCGCTGCGGGATTTCAAACCGGGAGAGCAGATTTTCATCTTCTATGGCGCGCGGCCTAACGCCGACCTCTTCTTACATAACGGGTACGAAGCATATTGTCCCTCTGTCGTAACTCGGCGATCACTGATTAGGGGCCGCACAGTCCTAGGCACACACTCACGGTCCCGATTGACGTTGCGCTTTTGGCGCCAACTCAAAACTCAAACACGACGCGTACACTTATAGCCGGTATACACATTGATTAGAGTTTAGTGCGAGTTCATAGAATAGAAGAGTGTTCTATTTTATTGCGAGTAGCATTTATATGGACTCGCACTAAACACTAATCAATGTGTATACCAGGCCTTAGGCGCGTTGCCGCCGGCGGGATAGTCCACCGGCGCGATCGCGATAACACAGACATATACTATATGTCATATAGTCCCTATTCGTCCCTCTACCACCGTATACCGGGTAGAGTCAGTCCGACCCAGGTCGAGTCTAGCTGAGTTTCTTGCTGGACTCTTCTCAGCTAGGCTAGGTTTAGTGAACCAGCGACAAAACTCCCAGTAGCTCCATTCCACTCAGGGCCGGCCCAAGGGTGGGGCGGCCGCCCCAGGCGCCGAATGTCAATGGGCGCCAAGCGCGGGATGTCAAGGAGCGCCAAACTGGCAACTTCGAAAAATTTCAAACCAAAGGGCGCCCAAAGACCATCTCGTCCCACCCGGATCCGGCTAGGGCCGGCGCTGATTCCACTGACACCCGGTTGAAGCCGCTCAACCAATTTCACTAGGGCGTAAACTCTTAGAGTATTCCAGTGTCTAAACCGCCCGCGTGGTCGTGTCGGAGGTTTCCCTTGGATTTTCCCCAAGCCACTCTTCATCTGCGCACTCCTATCGCTTTATTGGGCCTGGCCTATAAAGCCACAGTCAGGTAAAAAAAATCTTGTAATTATCATCTTTATTGTATCTATCCTGAGTCCCAGGTTATTACAGAAGGAACAGAATAGTTCAATAATGTAAAGTCAAATTTAAATAGATTAGAGTTTCATTTGATTTGTTTCGTTTGAATTTAGACACAAATGATAATTAAGATCTACATTATAGTGAATAATCTACATACTAGCTTTTGCCGCGTAAGAATCCTACGGAAACAGCAAGTAAATTATATTTTATATTGCAACATAAAGTTTTACACTGCTGTATGCAAAGAAATTAAATATATATTCTTCTTCTAATTTATTTCTACTGAAATGGTAACGCTCTATTAATTATTTTATTTTCTATCTATAAATTGGACTTAAGGTAGGAAGGTGGAAGGTATTTTACATAAAACATTTTGATGGATGCGCACTAGAAGATAACAAGGTTTGCTAGCATAGTTTCTTGTTCAGTGGGCTACTTAACTTACAATAGCATGGTCTATTTGACATAATTGAACTCGGCTGAAATTTCCTATTTTCTTCTGTGGTACTTTCTTCTCGGCAGCTGTCTTCTTTATCAGAAACGCTAGTACATTTTGATTTGTAAAACTGCCATAGCGGCCTGTAGGCAGGGTATAAATAGTAGATTGTGTCACAAGGGAGCAAAATGACATATTTACGGCGTGGGCGTAAATTGAATCCTGAACGAAGCGAAGGATTATATAATAGAATCCTGAGCGTAGCGAGGGATTCTAAAATAGAATCCTGAGTGTAGTGAGGGATTCAAGAATTAACGCCCAAGGTGGAAATAGTTTTGCTTCCATGTGACACATACTGCTTTTCACATCACCTATTGAGGATAATGAAAGATCTGAAATAACAATAGTTGTGCATTTATTTTATCAAAATCGATACAATAACTCATTAAGTTATTACTCGTTACAGAAAAGTGCCACTTTGATCCCTTCTAGCAGGGAAGAAAAGTGCCATTTTGATCCCTCCTAGCAGGGAAGAAAAAGCACTTATCCGAATAGGTGATGTGAAAAGTTAATTTATTTTGATTCGTGAGTAGATAGCCGGTGAATACTCAAATTGTGTAAAGGGTTGGCAACGCGCGCGTCTATAGGCTGCGGTGTCCACTTAAGTACCATCAGGTGGACCATACGCTTGTTTGCCAACGTCATTGTATATATATAAAAAAACTAAGCAATACTAAGACTGTAGACAATTATATGTTTAAATGTCGTTGTAAAGTTCATGCACTTTCTCTTCAAGGACTGTTTTCGTTGTATGTTTAATATTATCCATATTAAGACACATGACACACGTTATTCAGGAGTATATTTTACCTTCTTTATTGCACTTTCTCATAAGTATCGTAAACATTTGGAGCTTGTTAAACATGAATTGGACTTTTATTACTCAATAAAGCGACCGTTTTGATTATATCACTCGATAAGAACAGTATTATGCTAATGTCATAATAAGTAAAAGTTATGTAACTTTATTAACTTATTTTTAGGGTTCCGTATCCGAAGGGTCCAAACGGAACCACACATGCGTCCGTCCGTCCGTCGTCTGTCACACAGCTTTACAGCCAAACAGTTGGAGCTACAGTCTATGTCAAAATTTTCACCGTATTTAAAGCATTTTGGTGGCCCAAAGCCATTCAAATAGTAAAAACATATGTTTAAATGTTTTAAGGGGGGCTCCCGTACAACTAAAGGGAGCGCGAACACAAACCAACTTAATTTGGTTGGTTCGGAACCCTAAGTGCGCGAAGTCTAACTCGCACTTGGCCTGTTTTTTGTTTCTAATGAGCTGTTTGTGATCGTTCATATACCTACCCTGTTTATAGGTATCGATATGTCAACAAGACATAGTTCCACTGAACGCCGCTTGCTGTTATATACCGGGAACAACAGTGACGCAATTATTACGTGCGTAGTGTCACCCGTGCCACTGCACCGATTACTTGCATTGTGCCATTCAAGTTAATGGCTAAAACACTTCTCGTATGTTTTGTCCAACAGAAGAACGTAGAAGAGTTTTCGACTGTAGGTCTAGGTGGGCACTTTCACTGTGTACCCCCTACCTTTTTTTCGGATCTCGGTGATTTTGGGTATTCTGACTCAGAATCACGAGTACTATCCGTTTCCGTGAAGAAAAAAAGTGTCCCGCCAAAAAAAGTCAGTTTTGTGACGCTTTTTTCATACAGTTTATATGGCTCGTCACAAAACTGACACAGAAAATTTGTATGGAAAATAAAGGATAGTACATTACTTACCAAGGGCGATAAAACAAAGAATGTCTCAGATCGCAGGTATTTTACGCCCGAGCCGAAGGCAAGGGCGATAAATATGCGATCTGAGGCTTTCTTTATTATCGCCCGTGGTGAGTACAAAATTTTATGTCACCCCCTGGCCAGGAAGTGGGTTTTTTCGCGCGCGGAGCGTGCGATAATGGCCACTTTATGGCCAGGTGTGACATAAAAATTTTTTTCTTCATCTGAATCAATAGTACTCGTGATTCTGAGTCAGAATACCCAAAATCACTGAGATCTGAAAAAAAAGTAGGGGGTACACTTTAAAGTGAAAATGCCCATGTACCTGTTTGACACCCACTTCAGTCTACACGGCCGACTGATTTTAAATGATGTTATTAAATGATGTTATGACTTATGACATACACCTATATTCGTCTTAATCGTGAGAGTCGCGTATCGTTTTCGGGTATACCGTAACTTAACCAAATGACCAAACCAAATAAATACACTTTGACGTTTTATAAAGCAAACAGAAAATAAAACATTTCTTTTTGTACATTAGAGTAGTTAAACAGAATGTTTTTATTTTTTGTAACATTCTGTGTAAATTAAATGATCCCTTTCACAACTGTATACATTTCGGGATACTGTGCTTTCTGAAAACTCCATTGTCTCCACACTGTTAGGTAAACGATAAACGTTTCTATGAATAAACCGGTTATGAATGCGGTCGTCAATTATTTTGGCATTCCTTTCCACACTCCCAAAAGCGCTGTGGTTTTATCGAAATGTCTAGCTTTGAATTATATAACCTGTAATTCTGTGGTAAACTGTCATTAGAAACCAATGTGACTTTTGAAAAAGTTTCTCTAATAAATACATTTTAGACACGCGGTCACTGAGGGGCGAATAATAAGCGTTTTAAAGCGTTTTTATTACGTCACTGTCGTCTCATTAAATATTATTCAAAGATAATGCTAAGCAGAGTTAACTTTTGTTTAAAACGTTAACCAATATCGGTTCTGAGTCTTAGGCTGGGTTGCACCAAACCGTCTGTAATCGTAAGCGGTGTTCGTCAAATCTGATTGTATGGGAAGTTTGACAAGTTTCTATGGGATGACAGCTACCGGCGCCATATTTGACGATGACCGGCCTGTGTTCGTATGTTTGTGCAACCGACCCTTAGTTGATCGAAGTTTTCGTGCTTCGTCCTACCCTTTCAATCATTTATTGTCTGGTTATGGGTTACAGAGGTGTTAAACATGGTTTATGTTCTCCATATCCTGTCTCATAAAGGCGTACAATATAATATTTTGCCTAGTTTTTTTTATTACTTTATATTACATTACATTTAAAATATTATTTCAGTTTCGTGTACCCAAACAACCAGCACGACAGTCTATCTCTCGCCCTCGGCGTGAGCTCGAGCGATCCTTTACGGGACACCAGAGTAGCGCTGCTGAGTAGATTGGGACTTGCTGGAGTTACACATTACAACCTGTATCGAGGAGAAAGTCCTATTAGCGCAGAGCTGTTGGCCTTCATTAGGATATTCAATATGAACCAGGGTAAGTAGTTAACCAATACACTATCCCTAGCTTTTGGCGTGAGTTCGAGCGACCCTTTACGGGACACCAGAGTAACGCTGCTGAGTAGATTGGGACTCGCTGCAGTTACACATTACAACCTGTATCGAGGAGAAAGTCCTGTTAGCGCAGAGCTGCTGGCCTTCATTAGGATATTCAATATGAACCAGGGTAAGTAATTAACCAAGACACTATCCCTAGCTTTCGGCGTGAGCTCGAGCGACCCTTTACGGGACACCAGAGTAACGCTGCTGAGTAGATTGGGACTCGCTGGAGTTACACATTACAACCTGTATCGAGGAAAAAGTGCTGTTAGCGCAGAGCTGCTGGCCTTCATTAGGATATTCAATATGAACCAGGGTAAGTAATTAACCAAGACACTATCCCTAGCTTTTGGCGATCCTTTACAGGACACCAGAGTAGCGCTGCTGAGTCGATTGGGACTTGCTGGAGTTACACATTACAACCTGTACCGGGGAGAAAGTTCTGTTAGCGCTGAGCTAGTGGCCTTCACCCTTGGGTTGACGGCGAAAAAAACAAAACAAAACAATCTTTTGTTATTGTCCCGTACATCGGCGACACCGGGAGCCATAAGGGATATTCAATATGACCCAGGGTAAGTAATTAGGCACGGGTTCGATTCCCGTCTGAGTGATTCACGGTTAATTTTTCCTTTGTATTTGTTCTCTGTATCATATAATTGGAAATTTCCTTTTTTTCTATAGAAACCAATTTAGTTTTGCTAGCAGCTTTGCATTTGGTTCGAACAAACAATAATTAATAGTATTAGGAACCCTAAATGTGCCAAGTTTTATTAATAAGGGATGTATGACCTAACAGTTAACAAACACTGCATTTTATTTAGATGAACCCTTTTTAATTTCAGACGAGCTAACAAAATGGTCGGAGCATGGTCTCCCCAGTGACCTAGTCTCCCCCGAGGCGGCAGCTGGTGGCAGCGAGCTCGAGCGCCGCGCCTACACGTACCTGCTCACGCGATGCGGACTCATCAGGGCTATGTACAAGCAGAAAGATACTGCGGATTCTACGCATACGTAAGTGTGTCAACTGATTTTCAGTCTTTTCGCGCAGTCCTAGAGCAGTATTTCAGACGAGCTAACAAAATGGTCGGAGCACGGTTTGCCCAGTGACCTGGTCTCCCCCGAGGCGGGGGCTGGTGGCAGCGAGCTCGAGCGCCGCGCCTACACGTACCTGCTCACGCGATGCGGACTCATTAGGGCCATGTACAAGCACAAAGATACTGCAGATTCTATGCATACGTAAGTGTGTCAACTGATTTTTAGTATTTTCGCGCAGTCTTAAAGCAGTATTTTAGACGAGCTAACAAAATGGTCTTAGCACGGTCTGCCAAGTGACCTGGTCTCCCCCGAGGCAGGAGCTGGTGGCAGCGAGATCTGTCGTTTCGATCAGTCTGAACCGACGGATCGTTACGATGAATCGTTTCGTATATGGTGCCCTTTAGAGCGACATTTTTCAAACTATGGGTCGCTTGGACTTGGGTCATTTTTGGACAATCCTGTTCATACATAATTCCGCTCATTTTGATTCAGTTAGGAGGGACTTGGTGAGTATGTTTAACATTGTTTTAACTTGAGTATTCCAGTGTTTTAACCGCCTCGCGTGTTCGTGTCGGAGGATTCCCTTGGATTTTCCCTTGGTTGATCTCCAACCGCGGGCTCCTATCGCTTTATTGGGCCCGACCTATAGGCACAGTCAGGTTCAATAAAAAAAAACTAAATTCTTTCTGTTCGGCAGCTGGCACAAATTACAAATTTGAAATTATGAATTATTCGAACATGGTTGTTCCGGTAGTTCAGCTGTCTAGAGCGATCGACCGCGTATACCGGAATATCGCAGGTTGGAATCCTGCTAAGAGCCAAAAATTTTCCCTTTAATTTATTTATTTTTGTTCTATTTTTTCAGCAAAAACATCAAATTGCTGAAGGATTGCGAAGTGCAAATCCTGGATGGTGCCATCAAATACCTGGAGTCGGCTCTTCAGAAACTACCGGCGGCCGGCACGAACTGAGACCGGTACATATCTACGATGTTTTTAAGGTACCTCACGTGCAATCCATATTTTTAAAACTTTTTTATCGTCCTCAGGCCATTTACTTCATTGTCGGTAATCAATAGCTATTGGCTTATTAAAAATCCAATCACAAAAACTTATTGACAACCGATAATACGGTATCTTTTGCCCGGGAAGCACACATTTTATTCATGCACAAGAAAAGCGTGGAGGTATTTTAAAAACATCGATGATATGTAAAGTCCTATTTGTATACCACTTGTTCCCTCACTAGGTCGATTTTTAACTGCGCGACGCAAAGCAGGGTAATGTGTTTTTAATTTTACACCACACCTTGCCAAAAAGCGCGTTTTTCTGCACGCTGCGCGATCAGAAAAACCCACTTTTTGGCCAAGTGGTGACGTAAAATTGTGTACAAAACACGGGTCGTAAAACAGAAAGCCCTCTCTCGCATATTTGAGACCCTCGCCTGCGGCTCGGGCCCCAAACATCTGCGATATCGGCCTTTCTTTGTTTTACAACCCTTGTATCGTAAATAACTATTAAAAGTTAGCTTTTGTGGGCTAATGATTTATCATCACCAGTAAAGTTTAAGAAAACTAAACAATCCCAGCGTATAAATAATGCCATTATATGATACGGCTTTTGTTATCTGCTAACCCCCTTATTCATATAAACGTCAATCAAACCTAATTTAGCTACATAACATAGATATAATATATACTCTGTAGCTATAGATGCGCCAACGAGCGACCGGGGCTATGTCTTTCTCATACTTGTTCATATTCATACAAAATTTGTACTACGCAATTTGGCCGGTTTGCATGTCCAATGTATTGCTTATGAAAGTTTGCCTTTGCCTATAACCCTATAATAAAAATGTTCGGTCGGTAATAGGGACAAATGCCACGCTTTTCTATTTCCTCTTATAGGAATCGCAATAAGACTATCTTTCTCTAGCAAAGCGTGTCAGCTCCTTGCTAAATAACCGCTGAAGTTCATTTGTCCTTATCTGTCATTTTGAGACATGTGCTTGTGAGACAGTGACAAAAGACATTTTATTTAGGAGAGGTTTGTTGTTTTTATGAATAAGGGGGATCTCTATAGGTAGAGAAATATCTATATCAATGAAATTTAAATACTTTTAATCAGTAGGTATTGCATTTGTTTTGCTTTATAAGAACTTCGATCGATAAGTATTCGAATATTCTTTAAAAATGTAAAAAGTGCAGTTGAAATATTAAGCAAAATTTGATTTTGTCAACGATTTAATTGATTACGTTGTGACACGAAAGTTTGTCATACTATTTAAAAGGGTAACTTTTATCTCCCCAACCATGATCAGTATTTTTATTGATTTTTTGAAGCATCTTAATTAGGATTTCCTATTGCATTTCTTACCACCAGTGGGTTAAACTGTATCTTTTGTTCAAGGATGATATATTATTTAGTCATCACTACATAGTATAAAACTACATTGCTTCCTTCTGTCTGTCCCGTTGTATGCTTAGATCTTTAAAACTACGCAACGGATTTTGATGCGGATTTCTTTAATAGACAGAGTGATTCAAGAGGAAGGTTTATAATGTATTAACCTGCCGGGGCGGGACGCTAGTGGAAGAATAAATGAAGGAGGGCTGTCAATGCCTCTCTGATCTGATTAAAACAATACTGCCAACTATGAAAGCCTTGAGCTCAAAGTTAAGCGAGTTTAACCCTTTGACCGCCAAGAACCTATAAAGTGGTTGTGTGTCGTCGTGGCCGCCACGCCACCAACCACTTAAAAGGTCGGAGTGAAGGTGTACTTTGATCATGAATAAAATCATTTATGAACTGTTTTAATTTGTTTTTATTAGTTTAGACAGTACACCAATTGAACAGTTCTTGGTGTAGTGGGCACGACGACGCACTATCCCTTTGGCGGTCAAAGGGTTAAGCAGAGTAATTCCATATGAGATCGATAAAGTGACTATCTAAAATTGTTATGTTGAACTTGACTTTAGAAAGGCATTTACCGTTTTCTTGTAGGTGTAAATCAATCGATTATGAACAAATCATGTCAGTATTTTTCTATTTTAAACATATTTTAAGGTAATTGTTTTGTGATGCAACGAATAGATAATACCTAGTTATGATTTATTTTGCGTGCATTTTGTACTTAGGTAGTTGTTTTTGTTACAAATCTAGTTTACAATGATATTTTATTATACTTTGCGTTGTTGAATCGTTGTTTTATTTTGTTAAAAACACAATGTCAAGTCTTAAATGTAAAATAAAGAAAATCAAAGTTTAAAGGTTTTATTTCTATATTTCCAATTTACAATATAAATATTCGAAATACAAAATTTGTAAAGAAAATCTAAAAAACCTATTTTAATATGTACAACCGGATTAGGTAAAGTTCTCTAAAATTTACCATAAATTATTTATAAATACTTATAAATATTCTTAGAGAGTTCTACATTATTCTAGAATGTATAATATTAATTTATGTCACACCTGGCCATAAAGCGGCAATTACCGCACGCTCCGCGCGCGGGAAATCCCACTTCCTGACCAGGGGGTGACATAAAATTTTGTACTTAACACGGGCGGTAATCAAGAAAGCCTCAGATCCCATATTTATCGCCCTTGCCTTCGGCTCGGGCGTCAAATACCTGCGATCTGAGACATTCTTTGTTTTACCGCCCTTGTTAAGTAATGTACTATAGTCGCATAAGTTTGTATCGCATTATCACAACTTTTACCGAGAGAATTCTAATTAAAACGTAACTTATAAATAGTCCGACAAACAGGAGGAGGCATATTTTAAAAATAAAAATATAAATCCTCTCAATTTGTCAATGCGTTTATACTACTGAGTAGATTTAAGTAATAAATTACTTGTAAAAGAGCATTTTCACTTTAAAGTGTACCCCTACCTTTTTTTCGGATCTCGGTGATTTTGGGTATTCTGACTCAGAATCACGAGTACTATTGATTCAGATGAAGAAAAAAAATGTCCTTGATTTTCCATACAAATTTTCTGTGTCAGTTTTGTGACGAGCCATATAAACTGAAAAAAAGCGTCACAAAACTGACTTTTTTGGCGGGACACTTTTTTTCTTCGCGGAAATGGATAGTACTCATGATTCTAAGTCAGAATACCCAACATCACCGAGATCCGAAAAAAAAGTAGGGGGTACACAGTGAAAGTGAAAATGCCCAAAAGAAGCTTTTAAAGACATAACGAACAATCATCATTACAGTATTATGTTCTTGAACAGTTTCGTGTAACATACCACAAGCCAATTTATATCGCCGCTCTCTAACCCCCCCTAAGGTATTTTAACCTTTTCGACGCCCACGACTTATATATGTGCACCATCGGTTCAACGCCAAAGACTCATAATATCCGTCACAGCACCCAATGAACCTACTTGCATTTCGATAGAGTTCAACCTCACGTTTGACATTCCTATGTCATGGCGTGTGAGTGACAGCGTTTGTATTTGACAGAGCGCTGAAACGGTTAAAAGACATCTATTATTATTTACCCTTCAACGGAATTGTAGCATTTTAAATTAGAACAGACTTTTGTCATTTGTATCTTAAAAAAACGAATTTATTTCCATTCGTAGTGTAAATTTCACTTTTCTATTAGTTATTAGGTTAGGTAGCATGTAAATTTTCTAATTTCTAACAGAGCCTAGAGGATATTTGTCTTGTTTAAATATGTCAAAGTAACATATATAATGGATTTAAAAATAAGCACACAGGGGAAAAGTTGTGCCTTACATACATACAATTACCTACTGCTAGAATTATCCTGCAATGCCCTTCTTAATTGTTAGCTTCTTAACATTTCGTGTGCGCCACTTTATTAAAAAGTATGTTATGCTATGGCTAAGGGCTTGAAAAACTAACCTATAATCTTATCTCTGAGCACCATGTTATACAATCAACAATTGACACAACTAAAACTTGAATGGTTCTAACGACATCTAGGCATAGGCAGTAAAAAAAGCAACATCAGTATTAAGAACAAATAAGGTTTTTTTTTTAATGTTCGAAATCTATCTGTACTATCTATCTTTTCGTAATTACATAATGAACTTTATCTACACACATATCATAAATCCTCTAATATGCGCTCGGAAACCGTAGAAAATGACTCTCATTTCAACATTCAATGAATTTATGGCAATTTTCTTATCTGTGGCTAAGGCTACAGCAGTAATAAAATATTTCATTTTAATCTCATATATGATGTTAAAATATTACGTCAAACAAAACTGTCAAAATTTAAATGTCAAAGTTGACATGTCCCTATTCTAGTATCACTGAAAATTCAAATTCAGTCGATGCGAAATGTCAGCTCGATGTTTTTTTAGTATATATCGCACGAAATTTGAGCTAGAACGACATGATCACATCAGAATAAGGACTCTTTACTTTTTAAAATAACATTCAGGTATCGGTTGCC
Source organism: Cenopis cana (assembly GCA_951800055.1). Taxonomy (NCBI): domain Eukaryota; kingdom Metazoa; phylum Arthropoda; class Insecta; order Lepidoptera; family Tortricidae; genus Cenopis; species Cenopis cana. The sequence goes on along the minus strand of OX637486.1, from coordinate 5,434,614 downwards.
AGTTCTGATTTCGATATTTCCGCAACCGTGCAAAAAAGGTTGTATTAACACAATTATTGTATTTATTTACTACGGTTTCTGAACCCATCTTAGAGTAATTATAATATGTGTGTAGATAAAGTAATGTATGCAACTGTACATAATTAGGCATTAAAACACTCGTGTGACCTTATTATGAAACTCGCCTTCGGCTCGTTTCATAAAACACACTCGTGTTTTAATACCCCTCATTATGTACCAGTTGCATAAACTACTATTATCTACACCCATATAGTAATTCCTCTTTAATAAGTTCAAAAACCGTAGATAATACCCCGCTTTATAATATACTGTGCGGCTGTTGCGCGCGTCCCCTATAAGATCACCAAATAGAACACTTATGAGATCACGTACAATATAAGGACACAGCTGCGGGCTGGGGGCGGCGCGCGGGCCGGCCTGTCGAGGCAAACATGGCGCACGCCGGTGAGACGTGCCCACACGAAACACATGAAAGAGGATTTAATATATGGATGTAGATAAAGTAGTGTATGCAACTGTACATAATTAGGCACACTCGTGTTTGGTACCATCATTATGTACCAGTTGCATAAACTACTATTAACATATATTCAGGATTAACTTAAAAACTTAATTCTTCTTTTATATTAGTAAGATTTTATCGCATTTAATTTTTTTTTGAGTTACCGTGGAATTTATGGCCAGTGCATACGATAAATAAAAGCAGCGGGATCGCACTGTTTGTGTCACGTACTTATTTGCTTTAATTTACATTATAATACTCTCGCTTGCTTTGTATTTTAAGTTAATCCTATTCCCTTCTAATAAGAGTGATGTTTCGGAACCGCCAAAATCAAGTGAGCGAGCTCCATAGCTATACGTGAACCGTTTAACTGAACTGAGACCGCGCTTGTGACGGGAAAAGGCCCTTTTGGCCGGAGACGTCAAAGGGTAGCGGCCAGTGGGTGGGTCTCAGTTAAGCGTAATCGTAGTTACTCAGTTAAGTAAATTACTCAAGCGGCGCGTGTCTGAATGTTAGGATTGTCATAGTGTACAACTACCATTCCACTGTGTGGTATGCTTTAAGGGTACGCAGTCACGGGAATTTTGAATTTTGAAGTCCCGGAAATCCCGGATTTGCGGGACTTACATAAAAACCATTCCCGGGACTGCTTAGCGGTCGACCTTATAGGTTTACTTGATCCGTCCTTTATGCGGCACGTACGCGTGGTGCGGCGCGCGCGCCTCCCGCCGCCGCCAGCCGCGCGCCGCCGCCAGCAGCGCGCCCACCAGCGCGGCCACCAGCACGCCGCACGACACCAACATGGCGGACAATGCTGACGTCTTTAGACACGTCTGGCCTTCTACTGGACCTGAAATATAGATTCATAGTCAGCCGAAAGACGTCCACCGCTGGACATAGGCCTCCCCCAGACAGCGCCCCAACGATCGGTCATAGGCCGCCCGCATCCAACGGATCCCCGCGACCTTAACCAGATCATCAGCCCACCTCGTGGGGGGCCTCTTCCAACGCTGCGCATAGAAGCGTAGAGAAATATAGATTAGTTTTTTTTTTATACTACAAAGGTGGCAAACAAGCGTACGGTCAACCTGATGGTAAGCGGACACCGCAGTCTAGACTCTCGCAACTCAAAAGGAGTTACGTGCGCGTTGTCGACCCTTTATAAAATTTGTGGATTCATTGTGAGTGAAGAATGTTTTCATACCTGCTATTCAGAAAATAGTCATTGTTGCCCTCAAATGAGGGATCAAAGTTATGATTTTCTTCCCTCAGGTATGAAAAGCAGTATAAATTGTGCTACAGCATATTGTCATTGTGTCTTAAGGGGGAAAAATGATATATTTACGACGAGGGCGGTATATTGAATCATAAGTTAAGCGAAATATTCTACAGTAGAATCTTGAACTTAGCGAGGGATTCCAGTGTTTACACCCAAGGCGGATATGGTTTGCTACCGCGTACCGTGCTGTTCACACCACGTATGAAATTTCTTAAAAACAATTTTGCTACCGATTGGCACATACTGCTTTTCACACCTCTGAGGAGTCATTGCTACCCTCAAATCATAATCATCATCCTCCTAGCATTATCCCAGTACAGTTGCATCCTGAAGGATGCCTGGGGTCCGCTACCTAATCCCAAGATTTTGGCGTACGCACTAGTTTTTACGAAAGCGACTGCCATCTGACCCAACCCCGAGGGGAAACACCTTATTGGGATTATGTTTGCTGGTTTGCTGCCCTCAAATGAGAAAAGAAAACTACGGCTGATTCAAGAGCTACCAAATGACATTTCCGAATAGCAAGTGTGGACAAATAAGTCCGTCTTCTCCGCTTGCTGTGTGAATGACAAGTTGTATTTGATTTTTTTAAATTATTTATGTATCGGTCTGTCAAACAGTTAAAAATAAAAAGGTTAATGTTATAGTCGACATTATTTGAAATGTCCGATATTTTATAAAACTATCATTAGATTTTGAACCTTATGCTTGGACGCTAAAGTTCCTTTTTGAAAGAACTGATTAGATACAATGCGGCTAGATCAAATAATTTTAAGTATACTTACCAGTGCTAGCGGCGAGCTCGCTATCCTCCTCTCCCTCCTGCAGTACGCGGAGCGACTGGAACAGCGATATGTTCTCGGAGAGGCGCGGCGGCGCAGGAGGCTCCACTGAACGTCGGCGCACTGACTTCATGTTGCGCCAGTGACATGGTTGCGACTGAAATTTAGGAAATTTAAGAATTTAGTTAAGACATCATAGTTGTACATGTACCTAACAGATGTACCCCGTTTTCAGGGTTGCGTACCCGAAGGATCCAAACAGAACCCTATTGCGGTCACTCCGTCGTCTGTCATACAGGTTTTACAGCCAAACGGTTGCAGCTACAGTCTTCAATTTTTCACTTATAATGAAGCATCTTGTTGACCCAAAGCTATACAAATGATCAAAATTTATTATTAAACGTTTTTAAGCGGGCTATCTGGCAACTGAGACACATTATACAGCGCCCGCTCGTCGCTGCTGCTGCTTTAGTCGTGGGCGCGCTTAAAACCCACACTACGCTCAGGACCTTTTAAATAATCACTCCCTTACCGGACATCGGCCGTTGCACATGCTTACATCGCACTCGATGTAGAGCGCGGGCGAGCCCATGAATCCCTCACTGCACTCAGTATTGACTCCCTTACCGGACATTGGCCGTGGCACATGCGTACGTCGCACTCCATGTACATCGCGGGCGAGCCCATGAATCCCTCACTGCATTCAGGATTCACTCCCTTACCGGACATCGGCCGTGGCACATGCGCACGTCGCACGCGATGTAGAGAGCGGGCGAGCACGAACCCGGAACGTCTTCATGTACGCGAACACCTGCGTCTCGAACACGCCCGCCTCGGACCACGAGCCGCGGAAGCTGGGGCCTATACCAAAAAACTTTACAAGTCTACAAAATGACATAATTGTAAAATTTTCCGTAGAAAAAGTTGAGAAATTTGTCGAATTGTACTCTTGTAAAGTTTTGTGGTATAGACCCCAGCTTGTCGTCCAACCTACCTGTAGCGACAGCCCGCTAGAGGTGAGACGTACTAGGCAAAACGCGTACTGAGTCTTGCGAGTACGCGTCCACAAAAAGACTAGATCCAAAGACTAGGTCCAGAGACGCGCTAAACCGACCCCGACCCGTGGTGCCCCGAAAGAATCCGAACGCGCAAACGAATACGAATAGCGCGGAATATTAAGACCCTTAGACTTTTCGAGTCTTCAGAGTCATCGTACGCCTAGTACTCGATACGCTAAAAGACGCGCGGGCGGGATCGCGTACTTACGCGTCCATGCCAAAACCTATTCCTGTAAATACCTACGTCTCACTCACCCCTACAGCCCGCCTAGCGGGCTCTCTGGTATCTGGGAAAAATTACGTAGTCGCCTTAGACGGATTCCTGGCCCATACTACTAGGGCATAAAGATGTTTATATCCTGGGCGCGCTTGAATCCCTCACTACACAGGATTCAGTCTTAATTGGCCTGGCCAATCCCTTACCTACCTGTAGAAGGCTGCCTAGCGGGCTATCCGGCATCTGAGAAACGTTACGCAGCGCCCGCTCGTTGGATGCTAGCCCAGTATACTCCCAGGGATACATCTGTTTTAGATTTGGGCGCGCTTAAAACCCTCACTACATTCAAGCTCTGTTAAACAGTCACTCCCTTACCGGACATCGGCCGTGGCACATGCGCACGTCGCACTCGATGTAGAGCGCCGGCGAGCCCGTGAACCGGAACGTCTTCATATACGCGAACACCTGTGTCTCGAACACGCCCGCCTCGGACCACGAGCCGCGGAACCGGGAGATCAGCTTGTCGTCCACGGGGCATCTGCAAACGGCAGTCTACTATAGGTGTACCGTTTAATTGGGACCACGCTTGTAACGGGACAGGGGTAAGAGGGGAGACGTCACAGGACCCCCCCCCCCGATACCCTTCCGTGCGATCTCAGTTAAGTGATCGACCTTATACAACACACAGAAATAGGGTGACGGCCCCAGTAATGAACGCTTCATTCCTAATTCAAAGATCATAAGTTTTAAATTGATTGTTGTAAAAAAATAACTACTCTTTCCTTCCTCGTCCATTACTGGTGTTGTTAGCTCTAGGGAACCAAATCAAATTGAGCTCAAGTACAGCTACAGTACATACATGTCTTAATGGCCTTAGAAATAATTATTTAAGTATGTGCGTTTTGTTGTGGCAGATATTAATTCTGGCGACTGTTTAAGTACCTACTGAGAATTTCGAGACAGAGGCACAGTCAAAGTTATAAATATATATATATTTACGTTCCCAAATTGACAAAAATATCTGTACGCTCTACCGCCCTTGACATTAAAGTCATGTTCGCTTATTTTGTCGTATAGATAGGTGTTGACTGTACTTTTGAAGCTAAGTATTCATTTATTTAGTAAAGTAGGTACAACTTACCCGTGCTCATCGATAAGCTGTATTCGTTTGGTGGCACCGTTGTGTGCAAAGCAGTCGTTTACTACGATGTCGAACCCGTCTAGAAGAAGAATCAAAAATTACTAATAAATAATAAATATAATAAAAGGCACCTAACTATACTTAAGAATAAAATAATAGGTAGTCAATAACTACCCGAGTTAAAAAAAAAAAACTACTTTAACGTACCTAGGCTAAAGCGTAAGTACAGCGTAGGCGTAAGCTATGGTAAAATAAGCAAAAAGGCAGTGCAGCAAACAAGCCATATTTTCCAGCAACAGAGTGACAACAGATGGCTATAAGTTTAAAAACATACTATAGGTATATCCTCTGGGTGAATGTCAGCGTTTCAAACGCCTGATTTCTTTTGCATGGCCTATTATGATAATTCCGTAACTTTTATAATATTTCCGGTTATTAGGCACTGAAACATCACCATAAATTATGTCAAATGGAATTAGGCATTTGAAACGCTCTGATATTTACCCGCCTACGATAAACACAATCCCCAAAAGTAGGTATTTTGAATCAGTCATGTCCTGAGAACATAACAGAACACCTGACCTTGGCTTCACAAATTGTAGCCTAGTTATAAGCATTATTTTTGTAAGTATATAAAAGCCGTTGTTCTTCTGATAAATTAAAATATAAAATAACATATCGCTCAAATCGAAACATATTATAATTAAGTCCTATAAAAATGGCATTTCAAGTTCACTCTCAGAGCACGAGCACGGTCGAGCAGTAAAAGTTAGTCATTCAGTTAACGGCATCGCAATTGTTTAAGGCAATGAACCACGATCATGGTCTGCAGGACCAATCGATGGCGGTGCGGCACGCGATGATGATGTGCCGTGGAATCCAGTGCCCTTCTAGCCTAGCGGTATGAATTAAATAGGCGTAACTCGTAACCTACTGCAATTCGCAAAGCCGTCCGCTACCGGTGACTGGGATCCCCGTCCGGATAACTAAAGAATGTTTTGATTATGTTTTTTTAGCTGGGAGAGGGATAACCCGTAATAACTCGGTAGCTAAGGCGGTTGTCACACTGATGCGGTTTCCGCACGACGGTGCGGTGTGCGAGCGAGACAGCTCTATGCAAGTCTATAGCGGTGTCCCGCTCAAACTGCGGAAACCGCATCAGTGTGACAACCGCCAGAAACTCCGTGACCCGCAGTGTAATGAACCTTGCATGCGAGTCTCGTACGTGTGTAAATAAGGCTTAATATTATTTTTATTTTTATGAAATTGCTCTTAGCCAACATCTATAGCCAGGGGGCAATCTTATCTTGTCTTATTCTTTCTTATCTTATGTATGTATTTTTTTCGAAACATAAAAGAGTTTGCGTTAGGCGGGTATTACATTGTCCTGAATTCAGAATTCTGACTATCTCGCGGATCCGCTACGCCGGCGACGGGCTGGAGGCAGAGCCAGGCGCTATGCTCATTTACTGCCTCCACCGTAGTGGGATCGTGCGGGGGTCAGGGGATACCCTGCAAAGAAGATCCCACAGAATTCAATACGCCCGTTCCACTGGCGCGTAAAGGTTTGCGGCCCATTACCCTGGGCTGCCCGCCGGGACGCACGCGGTCGAATGCCAATATAGTGATCCTGCAGCGTCCCACTTATCAAGGCGTTGCCGGCATTCGTTGGGATTTTAGACGGTAGTCCAAGGTGTATGCCGCGGTTAGTCCGTCATACCCGCCCTGGTCCCCCAACCAGGCGGGATGCGTAAACGCATTTCCCCAACGATAATAAAAAAAGGGGAGGGAAGTTGAAGCATCTCTCTCTAACAATATATAGGTACGTACCGCTCTAAACGTTCTGAATTCAGGACAGTGTAATACCCGCTTTAATTACAATTTATATGGCAACGAATCGTGAAGCGCCTCTACTGCCTTTGGTGGTAGGTAGGTACATATTTTTTGTTGAGAGCGTGTGTATTTCCAAAAAATAAATTCTACAGTAAACGTACTGTACTCTAGCGCGTGCTATCAGCATCACAGTTATCTTTAAAAACTAACCGTATGAGCTCCTCATGTAGATAAGCAGTGTCAGCGGGTCTCCAACCCGCACGGGCCCCGACACGCGCGCGCCGCCCGCGCCGTAGCCCGCGCGGATCTCCATGTAACACTCCGGCGGTTGTAACGTGAACACCACCGGGTTTCCTGTCGCCACTCTGCAATTTTAACATGTCATCATCATCATCATATTCGTCGAAAGACCTTCACTGCTGGACAAAGGCCGCGAGTGCAATGACCGGCCCTGCGCCACCCGCATCCAGTGGAATCCCGCGTGACCATTTACCAGGCCTCATCAAGGGAGCAAAAATATTTACGGCGATATACCGCCCGGTACCTATATAACCTATATTGAATCCTGGCTAAAAGTAAAGTAGAATCTTGAGCGTAGCGAGATATTCAAGTGTTTAAAAGCCCAAGACGGAAATAGTTTTGCTTCGAAATGCGACACATACATACTGCTTTTTACACCGCCTAAGGCCAGCTGCTAAAAACATAAATGTCTTACAAATATTTTTTACATTTTTTATGAGGAATAGAGCCATTGTTGCCCTCAAATGAGGTAAGAAAAGTACGACTTTGGTCCCTCGACATTCGAGAGCAACAATGACTTTTTTCTGAATAGCAGGTATGAATACGAGTATTTTTTATTGTACCAGGTATAATGTACAGTCAGCATCAAAAGTAGATTGGCGTATAAAAGAGGTCGTATTCCATTGTAATAAAGACTTTGGACGTTTTCATTTTTTATTTTATTACAAATATGTTTACACGGCATGACATTATTACACCAATACACCGAGAAAATAAACTAATTAATAATGCAACATATCATAAACAAGTACTAATATTCCTATCATCCATCAACTCGCAGAACCTCAGACATTCGCAGCACACAGATACCCATCTCCATGCAAACAAGTCACTTGAATTTAAACTTTCGTGAGACTTTCTTTCGTTCATCCTGAGGAAGAACTCCCGAAGAGTTCGAAACATGTCGCCCCAAGTGACAATTAATACGTGAGTTTTAACCGTTTAGTAAAATAAAGTTCAAACAAGTCACATTCAGGTTCTGCTATCAAGAGCGCGGGGTATAGGAGAGTTTCTGTGCGACACCGTGCGGGCCGCCGGAACCGCCAACAGCGGGCGCACACGCGGTCTCAAGCTAACCTTAGGAATATCATATGAGAAGCTACTTTTGACGCTGACTGTACCTATTGGATTGTGAGTGTGGGCACTTACTCGACGTCCAAGAAGGGGAATGTGACAGTTTTCCAGAAGTCGTATCCGTACTCGCAGGTGACTTTGAAATGCTCGTCCAGCTCCTCCTCTATCAGCGGGTTGTACTGCACCGTGATCGTGTTCCACATCAGGTTTTTCTGTGTAACATAGGAGAGGTTTAAATACTTTTTTGCTGGCGGTTTTCTATAAAAATCTTATCAGATTTTGAACCTTATTGTTTTAATAGTAAAGTAGCTTTTTGAACGAATTCATCATCATCATCACCATATTATCCGAAAGACGACCACTGCTAGTCCAGGGCCTCCCCCAAAGAGTGCCACAATGACCGGTCCTGCGCCACATTCAGCGGACTCCCGCAACCTTTAAGTACCAGTCTAGACCATATGGCCATAGTTTTGTAACCTGAATGAAATGAAAAAAAAAACCGCGTGTCGGATCACGCACCACGAAGGGTTCCGTAGCGACACCTAACAGTCTACTTTTAAAAACACAATTATTAAATTTTTAAAAACCTCTAAAAAAGATCGTATCTTCATAGGGAAGTCACGGCGCTTACGTCCTTTTGTTTGGGTAAAACAGTTTTTCAGTGATAACTCCAAAACCCTTAATTATTAATGTACACCACCTTTTCAGAATTTTAATCTTCATTGTTTGGAAATTAGAGGGGGGGGGGGGGGCATATTGTATGACTTTCAGAGCGAATATCTCACCAACGGTTCACTTACAAGGAAAACTTTTTAGTAACCTCTATATCATTTTTAAAGGCCTATCCAAAAATACCCCTTACAACTAATTGCATTGAAAAAAAAAATCATCCCCCGGTTACATGTATGGGGTGCCCCCCCTAAAATATATTTTGGCTGCCATTCTGGCTACGGGTACGGAACCCTAAAAAGTGTTAAGCAAGCAGGACTTACGGTGGGATGTTTCCTAGAGTCGTCGTGCTGGCTATTCCGTCCGAGTGTACCGCAGCGGTTCAGCTGAATGTAGAACTCATAGTAGTCACGACCGGACCCATTGATGTACATGCAGTCTGGGTCGTAGGAGTATCCTGGAAAAACAAATTCAGTATTTGAACTTCATCATCATAATTAACAAAACAAATTCCAACAACAAACAACTATACACACACAGACACACAACAGAACATCTACCGACCTTCACCAAGGAAAAGGCTTTTTATGCTCGACTAGATAACTTTCTAACAAAATATAATATATTGCATCCAGATCAGTACGGTTTTAGAAAAGGTCTTAACACAGAATTAGCATGTTTTGAGTTCATTAAATACATAACTGAAACCAACAATAATAAATCACCCGTCATGTCAATATTTCTTGACATGACTAAGGCATTTGACCTAGTCGATCACTCCAAATTGCTACTAAAGTTAGATGCCTATGGAATCAGGGGCCAGGCGAATGATTGGCTTAAATCTTACCTTTCCAATAGAATGCAAAGTACAGAAATTTCAAGATTCGTAGAAGTTAATAATCGAATTAACAAAGTAGTATACAGATCCCCTCCTCGTGCTGTTGTTTCCGGTGTGCCTCAGGGGAGTAACTTAGGCCCACTGTTATTCTTACTTTTTATAAATGACCTTCCCAAAGCCACAAAGCCCAAAACCATACTTTTTGCAGATGACACAACCATAATAGTCACAGGAAATAATCAGTACACATATGAATCCGACATTAATGTAGCCCTAACAGATTATCGCCACTCGAGAACCTTTCGGCCCCAACGGCCATCAGTTCTATCTACGTGCAATGTACCCCACCCCACTGCCACTTAAGTTTAGCGATTCGAAGGGCTATATCGGTTACTTTGATAATAACAGTGCTTACATTACTTAATTAGGGCGCTAAAACTAGTGCCCACGTCAAATCTTGGGATTAGGTAGCGGATCCCGGGCATCTTTGAAGATGCAACTGCACTGGGATAACGCTAGGATGACTTACCTAGGGCGGTAAAATAAAGAGTGTCTAGAACGCAGGTTTCCACGTGCGAGCCAAAAGCAAGGGCGATAAATATGCGATTTGAGGGTTGTTGTATTACCGCCCGTGGAAGTACAAAGTTTTATGTTTCCCTGGCCGAGCGGGATATCGCCTCTTTATGGCCAGGTGTGACATAAACAATTTCTCCGCACAATATCTGTCACAGTAGGTAGTTGTCCACCGTCGACGAAGGGCTGTTTTGGCAATTTCAAATTATATCGGAATCAGTACTATCAATCTCAAAACACATTAAGGCCATAAACACTTAAGCCGAATAAACTAATTCGAACCAAAGCAAATTTCTATGCCATCTATTATTCTTCATTACAACAGACTCAAAAAAAGCAATAGATAATTGCCATGGCCACTGTGTCACTTGAAACTGGCGGCAAATCGGTAACTACTGAAGAGATTAGCTGTATGTAGGCAAATAGGACAACAATTTCGCTAAACCGACAGCCAATTTTAAAATTATGCGCTATTAAGTTGCGGCTAGACCTGGAGTGCGATTTGGTCGAGTAGTTAAGTGTTTTGAAAGGTTCGATTGATCGTTAATGTTGTTTTTTCAATGCAGCTAAGTAGTCAAATATATGGTAAAACGTCTTTATGTGTAGGAGTAAAAATATTTTACTTTGTATGGAAAATCCATGCGTACGTTACCCGTTATTTGCTTTAGACTCTTTAGAAAGTAGGTAAAGGTAGAAAGAAGAGAGGCCTATGCTCAGCAGTGGGCGATTACGGGCTGAAGATGATGATGATGAAAGTTAGAAAAGTAAATTATTGTATGACAAGGGTCTAAAACAGTTCATATTAAAATGTTCGATTGGTAATATGGCTTTTAGACCAGAGATTTACTCACTACTTGAGTAAGTGCCTACTTTTCACTTCGATTGTGAGAAAAGAAATATAAGTACAAAGAGTATCCACCACAATGAAATTAAAACGTTTTGTAAATCATATTTTACCTAGGGGCTAAATTTACAATTTTCGGCCATTAGATGTAAAAAAAAAATATATGTAGTTTTAATTTTTGGTAGTACCTACTCAGCAAGGCGCTCATAAATAAGGGGGCATAAAATTTCTAGGGCCTTTAGGTTGTATCATACACCTACCTACCTATATTGTTGTGGCAAATGTTAATGCTGGTGAATGTAATAAATTAGATAATCTCTACTACTTATTTCTAAGAAAACGTTAAAGGTCATGAACCGACCGTTTCCCTAAACTAACCCTGAGCTACGCTGCGACGATTCGGAGATAAACCACATTGTCTAGGAGTCGTGAGACGTAAGTTTTTTTTCTCATAACCGTTGCCGCAAAATTACTGTAAGTATAAACCCAGTGGTACTAAGCAATTAAATAATTCGCGGTTGCAGGCGATGAGCCAGAAAGGTCAGGTAGAGGCCAGTTACAATGTCGCGGCTTTCAGGAGGACTTGCCTGGATTCAATCTTACGTCTCATTATCAACCTAGCGATCCAAGATGGGCCCACTTTTAATTTCTGGTCTTATAATTGTACTTCTTTCTGTCCTGGACAGGGACATCCTCTTTATTCAACCCACAGGCGTTCGTATTCCCGGTACCACCGCATACCGGGTAGAGTCAGTCCGACCCAGGTCGGTCCTAGCTGAGTTTCTTGCTGGATTCTTCTCAGCTAAGGCTAGTTTAGTGAACCAGTGGCAAATCTCCCAGTAGAGGTAATTCCAGTCTCACCTCGGATTTGGTTAACGCCTCTCAACGAATCTCACTGGAGGGAAACTCTTAGAATAGAGTACCTATTCCAATGTTTAAACCTCTCGTGTGCTGGTCGTGTCGGGTTTCCCCTGGATTTTCCCCAGGCTACCAAGTCCAACCGCGCTATATCGCTTTAGTACCTATAATGTGTGTGTGTGTGTGTGTGTGTGTGTGTGTGTGTGTGTGTGTGTGTGTGTGTGTGTGTGTCAATACCAATAGTGACGAAAATGAGGGTGGATTCTCGCTTCCCGCTCTCGCCCCACCGACGCAACCAACACCGGGCAGCCGCGCGCTATGCGCGCTCGCGCGCAGTGTTAAACGCGAGGCCGCCGCGACCACTCATGATTAAGGACCACGTATTGGCCCGAAACATGTCGAGCTATATTCGACGATACAGACGTGAGTGACCCGTTTATTATATTCCAATAAGTATAATGTCTACTTAGTTTCGGAGGTTTTCTTTTAGATACATTATTTATATTAGTACCTACCATGTTTTTTCAGTCCAAGGTCACTGGCCGTTACCTAGTTAACCTCATTTTTCTATGCAATTAGATGTAGCATTCCTTGCCCTTAACCCTTAACCCTGCCTCATACAAGTATACTCACTATCTAAAATCAGCTCGGAACGCCAGACATCCACAATCAGATGTCTTAGTTTATTCACAATACGCTTGGCGATTCGCCAGAGACAAACCATTCTAAGTCTGGCCGCGCAGTCGTTAGTACGAATCTCAGCCAGGTCCATTCTTCTTACCGGACCTTAGGAATGTCGAGGTGAGTTGAATTGTAAATAGATAACAAATCTCAGTAGACAATGTAGTGACACCAGTTAGTCATATCAACTGGGACAGTAACTGTTTACAATTTTGTACCGTAATTCTATTGCAATGAAGGCGAGAATTGGATACATATCATTGACGTAGACTGTTCGAGTTAATGAGGGGAAACATGAACGTTAGAATTGTGTTCATTATTTTCTGTTGGCCTATATCAAACTCATCTTAATCCACACAAGTTGCTGTTGTGATAAAAGATTAGCTCGCAGTTAGAGAAATGTGCCTTGTGGCTGCAGTTTTGGTCCTCCGTTGTTGTTGTGCTTTCTATTTAGAGGTCAATTGGACTGACAATAATTGCATACAAATAGGAATTCATTTTCCAATATACGTGTACCTAATACCAAATTTAGACCAGTTATCCTCGACATCATCATCCTCATCCTCTAGCGTTATCCCAGTACAGTTGCATCCTGAAGGATGCCTGGGGTCCGCTACCTAATCCCAAGATTTGGCGTAGGCACTAGTTTTTACGGAAGCGACTGCCATCTGACCTTCCAACCCCGAGGGGAAACTAGACCTTATTGGGATTAGGCTTTGTCAAGTGAGTGGGCAACTTGACTGTTAGAAGTTCTCAAACCGCCCGAAGGCCTCCAACTTGGCTTAACGACTGCTGTCATAGACAGCAACCGGGATCAACGGCTTAACGTGCCTTTCAAAGCACGAGAGCGCTCAGTTAGTAACCACTCAAAGCGGTCACCCATCCAAGTCCTGACCGCTGCCCACGTTGCTTAACCTTAGATACCGCAAGCGGTACGCAGGCGCCGCTGGGCCACGAGCGCTCCTAGTTATCCTCGACATATTGAGATAAAATTTGGCATACTTACAGTTAGGAGACAATGCAATGCTATGGCACTACTCACTAGGTACCATACCAAGCGATCTAATTAATGAAACAGAGGGTGGCCAAAGCAACTCCTACATTAGTTATACATGATAAAACTCTTCGTGGTTGTACAGTAAGCATCAAAAGTAGCTTGACATATGAAGATGTCAAAAGTTCTTATTCCTTTGTAATAAAGACTTTAGACGCCTTCATATGTGTCGCTACTTTTGTTGCTGACCGTACTCATGAATGGACTCATCTCAACGCCGGTGATGCCTATGCAGACAAACTGCAGTCGACAGTAGAATTTGCACCAAAAAAGATTTTACCTGCTGAATAAACCAGACCAGCGAAGGATCCATTGAAACCGACTCTGATCTTCATGAAGTCATCTTGGCACTCGGCTTCGATATCTGTAAAACGAAACATAAGGCCTGTAAGTAGATACCTACACCTACCAATCACTCACCACTCCACACTCACTCTCAAAATACGATTAACGTGTGATTTTCTTGAGCACTTGTGTTGTCGTACACTATTACAAGCAAGTACTCTCATAAAATACACCTAGTTGAAAGTTAACAAACCTGCACACAAATTATATAAGTACTTAGTTCCTGCTGAAAAACCAGTAGCCACTATTTCCTCATATTAGTATCCGCTAATTACCTTGTAGTTTTACAAAGTGCTATCTCCTTCAATGAATGGCTCAATAAAGAGCCATAAAAACAAACAAAGGCTTGCTCAAGCGCCACTCGCGAACATCGATATCATCTCCACGATACAAACTTACGCGAGACATTCAGAAGAGCTCTTATTGCGTTGACAAAAAATACATATTTGCTAGAATCAGGCGTCAGCCATGTTTGTAGAAAATAAACCAACCAACTTACAAATGCAGTTTTTATATCCTTATTTGAATGATATAAGGACTATTATTGTATTGTTCAAATCATTTCAAGTTGACGATACGTTTCACAACGCGTTTTGAATGAACATTCATGCCGTGTCCAGTAGCGGTCGAAGCTATCAAAGGTAATCTCTTGAATGTCTGAATTTAGCATAATAAGTAGTGATAATGTTGTTAGGGAAGGTCATAACAGTATGAAATGAATTCATATTTTGATTAATAAGAAACGGACTTAAGCTAAAAAGTATAATTAAAATTCTTTTGAGATAGACGAGCACGTTTTAAATGATGTGAGATGAAGAAAAGATTGCTAAGCAGTGGTCAAATGTTGTTTTACCAGTCCATAGAATTTAACCATGCAAATGCCTCTAAAACCGACGGAACGTCCGCGGGGGAGACCGAGGCTTGATGCTCACTGGCACTAGGGGAGACCGAGGTAACTCACTCTGTACTCGACTGCCGTTGGTCCGGTGACGGTGATACTCGCGCTCCTAGGCGGCAGGCATGAGCCACGGTGCGTCCGGGGAGACCGAGGCTTGATGCTCTCTAACACAAGGGGAGCCCGAGGTAACTCACACTGAACTTGACTGCCGTTGGTCCGGTGACGGCGGTACTCGCGCTCCCAGGCGGGAGGCTCGCGCCACGGGGCGTCTGCCGGGGGAGACCATGGCTTGATGTTCACTATCACAAGGGGAGACCGAGGTAACTCACACTGTACTCGACTGCCATTGGTCCGGTGGCGGCGATACTCGCGCTCCCAGGCGGGAGGCTCGCGCCACGGGGCGTCTGCCGGGGGAGACCGTGGCTTGATGCTCACTGGTATGTAGCTGTTCTTCTCTGACAGGAACACCACCTGGTGGAAAAGCACATGGTTTTATATCTTCTACTTTCTTAAAAACATCATGGGCAAAGGTCGTGATCACCATAAAGTCGCTTTTTAGTCTGCAGTGCTAAACACCTTTCTCAAAGAGCTTTGGAGTAGGTATCAAGATTGATAAGTTTAGTGGGTTTATATAGTTTTCATCGAACGGATAGAACTAATTAATGAACTAACTCTCAGTGTGAGCGGCAGGGGTTGTAAGTGAATGTTAAAATTACTTACAATGTCTAAAATATTATAAAATGTTTTTTTACTAAAACGACTTCTATAGGCCACACTGAAAGTTTTTAGAAATGGTTACATAGAAAAACCATACATTAAAAAACTAAAAATGTCGTTTTGAAGTGGAACTCTTTGGCAACATTATGCAGTATATTACATTCGACTGCCGTTTGTTTATACTTTATATCATTTGGCGTCAAATTGAAAATTGTTTATTTCACGTTAAGATGAATTTAAAGTGAGAAATTTTGGTCGAGATTTTTTATGCCTTTCTATTGCAAAGAAAAAAGCTACGGTAGCCCAGTGGTTCAAGCATGCGGCTGTCAAGCGGCGGTCCTGGGTTCGAATCCCAGCTCGTACCAATGAGTTTTTCGGAACTTATGTACGGAATATCATTTGATATTTACCGTTAGCTTTTCGGTGAAGGAAAACATCGTGAGGAAACCTGCATACATCCGCGAAGAAATTCAAAGTTGTATGTGAAGTCCCCAACCCGCTCTGGGCCAGCGTGGGGACTACTGCCCAATCCCTCTCATGTATGAGTGGAGGCCTAGCTGTGCCCAGCAGTGGGACGTATATAGACTGACGATGATGATTGCAATGAAATCAACAATATAGTTATGAAAGACTTTTCGATGGGCACTTGATGATGAAGCTACATCCTTTAAGACTATTTACAACTAGTTTAACGGGTTCAAATGTCATCGCATCAATGACACTGATGATCTTCGTGAGAGACGTCACTTTATGGCGATTACTGAAAAAAAAACATCAGTGCTGGGCGGCTCATGATAGAGACTGATAAGAGAGTGACCTATCAGCAGATGCAGGCAACCTTAGGCATCAGTAGGTATGAGTCAAGTGCAGAAAATCGTTCATGAGTATTTAGCTGTTAGGATACTCTGAACTCGTTGGGCACCTCATAATTTGACCGAAGCTCAAAAACACCGTAGAACCGAGCTATAAGAACGAGTGGGCAAATCGTTTTTCTCAGAGGCTCCATCAAATTCAGTGATATATTGATGTAATCGTACAATAGTCCATGAAACAAAATTACAATAAATGAAATGAAACAAAATTGCTAGTTAGCTTAGTTTTTGTTTTTCTAAAAACTTTCAGTGTGGGCTACGTACACAAACTGTTATTATTATCTAAGTTGGTTGAAAATATTAATTACCTAAATATTAAAATGCTATAATGAATGTTCGAATGCACCCCGTCGCGATCAATGCAACTTAATAATCTGCGCCTGCGTGCGTATGCGATTATTAAGTTGCATGGCATCGAACACTAAGCGCTGTTGGTTATTGGCACGTTTTGACACAATTACTACAAGTACAGCACTCTTTGTACACCTCCGTGCAACCTTGCCAGCCCTCCGTAACTAATACTAATTATGACATGTTATCAAGATTAGACAAACAAAATGCCTCAGCACGGATGCGGCGAATGCCTTGCGAAACATCAGATAGCCATGAGATATGACGCGGCTAACTACCTCCTTCCGCGGACGACTTTTGACTGCCAAACCTCCGCTCCGTCCGTTATACACTTAGGCTGGGTTGCACCAAACCGTCTGTAATCGTAAGCGGTGTTCATCTTCTTCTTCTTCTTTAAAAATGGCATTCCATCAAATTTTTGATGATTTCGCCAATCTATACTTGTGACGTTGTTCGGCAACAACGCCATGACAGTAGGCAACTGGTTTTGTACGATAGTGGATTCTGCTCGTCGTCGCTCCGAACACTGTGTGTTCTCCAACGCGGCGACGACCAAAATCCCGGTGTTCGTCAAAACAATCAGAATTGTATGGAAAGTTTGACAAGTTTCTATGGGATGACAGCTGCCGGCGCCATATTTGACGATGACCAGTCTGTGTTTGTACGTTGGTGCAACTGGCACTAAGTGTAGGTACATAAAAAAAAAGATTATCCCTTTCGACCCAGTGCGTACTGCTGTGTATTTTTTTATTTAGCTATTCTATAGGCAGTGTCGGTAGTGCAATCCTTTTCATCGATATCAATTAACATCAATGATCACATCTATGGCTTTAGAGTTGCTAGGCTCCGAAATGTAGGTATATAGCTCGGTAAATAGGATTTTTTATACACATTTGGACACATTCGTGTACCTACAGGCTTATCGTACTTTCAGGAACAAAATGTTCGTGTTTATTACACAAATAAATTCCCTGACCGGTGTATTCGAACCCGGGACCTCCAGTTTCAATAATAAACGCACGATCAAACAGTTAGTTATATAAGAGATAAGGCTAAAATACGTTGACCAAAGCTTAGAAACGTGACTGTAGACAAAAGAAAATAACACTAAATGGTACTCAGATTCTCATCTGGGCATCATCATTGGCTGTCCCAATTTGTGGTCTTAAACGGACAAATTACTTATTTTATCACAAAGTATTCGTCCGTTATCATGTACTATATCATCATTGATCCATTAGACCACGTAAAAAGCTCAACAAAATAGCATGCAAATGCAATAAAAAAGCAATCTTAAATTATCAACGAATACCTACTTTATAACCCACATCTTCAAATCTCAACGTCTCAAAAACAAAACGCTCTAACTCAACAATCAAATCAATTGCAATTCCACTTTGAATATCGAAGCAATTCCGTCTAAAACGGTTTGTTTATTTAGTCATTTATTTGTCTTTATAGTAAAATTGTGCATTACGATAGCCGTCACGATCCCTTAAAGTGCACAAAAAGTGCCAAATGACACTAAGTGTGCCAGGACGGTTCGCACGGAGCGGCGCTGACGCATTATGGCAACTGGGCCACTGGCACTAGAGAATCATTAACCTACCAGTGGGTTCGCTATGAATTGTGGATTGTGGACATTATGGCTATAATGTTGGGCTGGATTTGCGTGTTTTGGTTAGGTATTGGGGGAAAAAACTTAACTGTTTAGGGCATTTTATAGGTACATTGACATCGACAATGATAGAGATCAAACGTAGTAGGCAGTGGCGTAGCTAGATGACTAAGGGCCCTGGGGAAAAAAAAACTGGGCCCCCTAAACTGTTTTATAAATATATATACTTTTTTCTCGCTAGTTCAAGAGGTTTTCTCAGTGGAGCTTGGGGGCCCCGGGGCACTGCCCCGCCTAGCCCTTCGGTAGCTACGCCACTGGTAGTAGGTAGACAACCTATATAAGTTAGATGAACTAACAAAAAAACTTCCTTGAGATGAGATATACAGGATGGATTTTCCATTTGAGTCTGTGAGGGTAAATCGAGGGATACTTTTTCCATACAATTTGTATGCAAATCAAAACCATACAAACCTTTGATCTTGGATAGAAATGGGACCGATTGGCATTAAAAAAAGTTTTTCAAAAATGACCCTTTTCTCGCATCTGTATGCTTTTTCCAAAATCTGTAAACCCCAATATTCATTATTTTCAAATCGAGGGAAGGTCTTCTACGGCCATTAGCGTAGCAACACGGGATGTGGTAGCAGCCCTCACTGGCCCAAAATGAAAATCCACCCTGTATACATACATAGGTACTCATTTATACTTACATGGCCTATAGGCATTATCGCGCATGTTATCTTAACTAGAAAAAGCTGCGTATCAAATGGGAAACCTGTAATTTCCGCACTGCGAAGTATCTCAAACGCATTGTCGCTCCACTCCGTCAAATTGGTTCCAAAAAAACGACGGCTGCCCGCTCCGCTGCATTGCATATTACCGTTTATCGTTTAGTCCAAATGGAAATAAGAAGAGATAATGGCCAACGAACTGCTAACACAGTTCCAATCGCTCAATTACTTAATGCAACCACAAATGAAAATAAAGTTAACTTACGCTCTCGGGGGAAAACAAATGCTTTATAAGGTGCGAGTGTACAGTCATGGTAAAATACTGCCGCAGTTGACACTCCTTTAAATATTATTGCGAGCTAATACAACGGTACGAGAACGGTACCGATGTTTTGAAACTTTAAGTTCCTCCTTATTGGAAACTTAACTGGCCCAAATATTTAAACAATAAAGGTGCTCAAGTCATTCAACATACTTTATATTATAGGACTTTAAATGTTTTAGGTCCGTGGCAAGAGTTCATGTATTCATTACTATTTTTAATACGGAACTGTGTGGCAACTATCGACAGTCCACAATATGGTAGAGACAATATTTTTAACTTAAGTGTTAGCAGCAATTGGCAATCAAACTATTAATCGGACTCGGCCATACTCGGTTCCTAGCCCTACTTCTAAAAGACAGAATATACAATTGTGGCAACCAAGATGAAACAACACGAAGAAAAGGATTGATGATTGCCAATAACATAGTGATCTTTCTCCCTCTATTTAGTTACACACTCTCACTTACTTAACACAAAAGACAAGATAACCTTATCTATTCAATGCAACATAGTAAAAGAGATTAAACATAAAAAATAATATATAAATATATAACAGGCGGTTGTATCGTTAACAGCGGTCTCTTCCAGACGACCTTCGGATAGAACACGTAACCACAGTATTCGAAAAGCCAACCAGTGTTGCCAACTCGAACATTAATTTAGTGCTTAAACTAGTAAAACTATACAGGGTGGGTATTCCTCACGTCGTGGGCTATCAGAATATACCCCATGTATGTTAGCCGATTTTTCGTAGTTTTCGAGTTATGAATTTTTAAACTTTTCTTTGCTAGGTCGATCGTTTGAAAATCTGTTGTAAACTAAATCGTTTGTGGGGTAACGTTGTTGTTATGGTGACAATCACATGTCACAACATTGAATTCTGTGGATATTATGTGTTTGTTTAACGTTATGAATAACAAAACAGGATTTTTTTATGAATTACTAATTTGGGAACTTTCCAGGATTATATTACAAAACGAAAAATTCAAAAAAGTGCAACAGTTTTTTTTAATAAGTAAATTGCTTCAAGTTAGAATTTCTTAGCAAAAAAATCTAAATTTCCTCATAATTTTTAGGTAAAAATGTACTAAAAAATACCTAAAATAAATGCTGAATTTTAAATTTAACTGCTAATAAATTGAAAATAATTTAAATTTAGCAAAAAATGTGCTAAATTGGCAACACTGACGCCAACCCTCGTTATTATTATGTAGGTCAGAGAGTCTTACGGTTCACGGTAGCGATGTAAGTCACATAACAGCCATCACGCCGCCGTGGCGGGTCAGATGGCTATCTACTTTACTACTACTAAATACACATTGACAATGAACCACGTTTCACAAGCGTTACTATGTTATTCGATCTTGTATTGTCTGTCTGTCCATCTAGATTGCTAATTGTATGGGAATATGTGGCATCTAGATTATTCATTTACATACACTGTATTTACATTATAACGATAGCGTACAGGTTACGGTATTCCATCTGATATCTTACATCTGTTTCATACTTGACTTATTTAATTATTAATGGTGCTTTTTTAGGTACTAAGCAGGTACCTAAAGTTTAGGTTAATTACTGACACAGCGTTTGTATTACCTACTGATACATACAAGCGCGGGTTAAGTAGCCATAGATGTAGTTGTGACACATACGAACACAGATAATGTGAACACATAGCTCTTAAGCTGACGCCCATATATGTACGAGTTGATAATGGACATTTATAGCTCAACATACAACCATGGCTCACCCGCGCTCGTGTGATAAAATAACGCTGTAAACATTTATCCCATTATTCATAAGTTGACTAACACGCTATTTGTCCCTTTCCCACAAACTCAATATGTCAGCATTAAAAGTCCAGTTCAGAATCAGTTGATAACTAAAATAAATAAGAAGGTTTATGAGTAAGGGCATGAATCTAAAACGTATTCAAACAATTCTCTTCTTAGTTAGATTTAGATTCATTGTTTTGCAATCGCGCACACAACATTTCAATTTAGTAGATTTCCATTACCATTAACTCTACGGAAACCTTTGCTACCTATAATTATATTTCCAAATCTCTTAAAATCACTGGATCCCCACAAAAGTTTCACGCGTCAGCTGTTCAGGGCGCCGTTGCTTAAGAGTGCCTACTGGGCACTTGTGTAATATAGCCAATATAGTACAATATCGTCTATGTAGGGCCTATCTGATTGGAGTAACTACTGTTTAAAAAGATGTGCAATTTTTAATTGCTCTAGCCATACCTACAAGAAGAAACTTTGTTATTTTTGGACTATTATGAAAACTAGCTAAGATGTTGACCATTTCCTCAAATAGGTACTTTAAGATCTGTTTCATGGTTATACTAGATTGTTTGTTACATGTATTGTTTATGAAATAATTACGATTCTTCTGTGTACTTATTTAGTTAAATGATGTGTCATCTGATAACCGCCCGCGTGGTCGAGTCAGAGGTTTCCCTGGATTTTCCCCAGGCCGCCCTCCAACCGCGCACTCCTATCGCTTTATTCTGCTCTGCCTATAAAGCCACAGTCAGGTTCAAAACAAAACAAAAGTAGCTATAGAATTTGATTTCCTTCTAACTACCCCAATATATATTAGAATTAATTTATAGACGATTAGTTAAAATGTAATGTGGGAACCAAGTCTTTTATTAGAAGGTAGATAATCACAACTGTTGTTGTATCCGGGCTTTTATACAAGAGTTCTTTGGCTTATTAAATCAATTAATAAGCTGACACTGTTTCCACAGCCCGTCTCACTTATCAGCAGATTACTACCTACGCATCACTTAACAACGGAGCCAGATAATCGCTTTTCAGACTCACTTTCTAAAAAACAAAAATGCATCGTGGAACCGTACCGGCTGAAAAAAGTTACATTGATAAAGGCGTGCCATACAACTAATTATTGTATCTAATTTGTCTTTGATTTAAACTGATCGTCACCAATTGCCAAATAGCTTATCAATTGTTCTGTAGGCGTTGAACAAATGGGAACAAATTGGCTTTAATGAAATGCCTTTCACCCATTTCCCTGGAAAGACACTTACCGATGACTGAGCGCATTGCGGGCGCCAGCGCCCTCAAATCGGTCTGTTTTAGTCGAAACTTTTTGTGATTTAAGTGAGAGTAAGGCCGTCGGGCTTTTTACTGTTTTCATTCTTTTTGGTTTATTTGCCTCATGCTTTGTATGCCTGTGCTGCAACTTGAATTTTAAAGTAGATGTCGAGTGTAAATAAAGCCAACAGAATCAGTAAGATTAATGATTAATTATTATAAAAGCGATGGATACGCAATCGCCTGTCACAAGTATTTCCATACTTAGTAGGAGATCTCAACCTATGTGAATTGTAAACATATTGGTTTAACGAAAATAAACGTTTTTCATTATTATTCGCTATTTGACTAATTTCGCTTTTGATATGCTTTTATGGTGCCATTCGAACCAGTTTTTTTAGACGTTCAAATGTTTGTATTGGACCTACACCACAATTACAGAAACACAAAAGACGAAAATGAGAGGCAAAGTTTTCGAGTACTGAAAACGCTCCATACTGATTAACATTGAAATGTGACGTCACAGCACCGTACCTCTACTACCTTTGTATGGAAAAAAGAGTAATTTGCGGTCTAATCTCATGTAATATTGCGTGTTTTTTTCTTTATCATTTTTTTCGGACAAAACATCTGCATCTCTTTTTATGGTTTTCTGTTCATATACCTAGCTATTAGCCACACTATGTTATAAATTTTAACATGTGTCTGATACCTAATTACTTATTAATCGATGTGACATCAGAAGTTGTGGAACCCAGTACCTAGTAAGTACCTACGTAAAACTCTTAAAATTGCACGAATTGGAAACTTACAGAGATGGTTCTTTCGTAACCTAGCTTGACATTGAGCTACATAACAATGCTAGAGATTTGTGGGACCATTAAACACTATGAAAGAGTGCAGTACGGCACCGGCGCCGGCGCATTGTTCAGTATTCGTTACTTGTGGGCTGTGCGGGGGGAATTTTATCGCGATTCATAAGTCCAAGACGCTGTTACATGAACTATGTCATGAACAGTTATTGTAACAATGGTTGGCACTTTATGTTATCTTTCAATGTTGCATACTTAACACTACATAAATTCACTAACGACTCTAAATCAACTGACTGTGAATCAAGGATGCGAAGTCGCAGTGCACACCATAATTCTATTTGTATAGCAAAAGCTTCCGCCCACTTCCGTCCAGTGTTGGACCTGTGCATCCATATCTACCTATCACTTTAGAAAAAGTTTTCTTATTACTCATGTAAAGGTGATCGTTTAGTTTATTTATTAATCTAGATTGTACTCTGCCAGTACTTTGCCACCTCTGTCCCTCGGGATGTAGCCCTCAGGATAATATATCTTCTGCAAAAGCTTTGAACGTCCGGCAAAGTACAGTATAATAAACTGCGAAAAGACTGAAGTGGATAATGGCTGACTTTGGCTTTGTTTAATGACAGGCATCGCGAAATGATGACAATGTTAAAAAAAAGTAAACACTTACAGGGTCTTGCTCGCTACCGTCCGTCTTTAGAGCTTCTCTTGTCTCATTCTGAAATAGATGAACATTCACAATCAATACATAATACCTACTATATCGCGCGGTTTGATAGATTAAGGCGACTTTAGAGGTGAGACGTATTTACGGGAACAGGTTTTTGGAATAGGTTTTGGCATGGACGCGTAAGTACGCGATTCCGCTCGCGCGTCTTTTAGCGTATCGAGTACTAGGCGTACGACGACTCTGAAGACTCGAAACGTCTAAGAGTCTTTACGTTCCGCGCTATTCGTATTCGTCTGCGCGTTCGATTTCTTTCGGGGCACCTCGGGTCGGGGTCGGTTTAGCGCGTATTTGGACCTAGTCTTTGGATCTAGTATTTTTGTGGACGCGTACTCGCAAGACTCAGTACGCGTTTTGCCTAGTACGTCTCACCTCTAGGCGACTTCTTGATTTGTCGGTGCGGAGGCAGTACGATATGAGAAAAATGACAAATGTCAGTGTCAACTGTCAGTCAACTCAGTACTACTTTGTACTGCCCTACATTTAAATGAGTGTTTCCTGACTGGCGTGGGATGCGCGGAAGCGAGACGATGCGAAGGCAGTACCGGTACGCTTCTGCGCATGATATTAATACTGCGCAAATGTAATACTGACAGTATTTTGGTCAAGTGAGAATCTTTGCGACGTCAGTAAGTTTACGTCAAAGAAGAAAGTGTCACATATCGATCCCGCCCCGCCAAGTCAGGAAGTCACCTGAAGGATGATTCAAGCTAGACCGTTGCGTGTCCGGGCCGGCCCGTTTTCTAATACAAGAAATCGACGGTCGTCGCGCGTCCTGTATTAGAAAACGGGCCGGCCCGGACACGGAGCGGTCTACTGTGAATCATCCTTAATTGGAATCATAGCTCGGTTCGGTAATTAGTGACAATGTATGAAAATTCACAAACCGGTTACGTGTAGGTACGTGTGTGTACTTAGGTAAAGCATGAGGAAAAGACAAAAATAATCTTGTAAGGGGGATTTGAAGGTCTAAATTGATTTTTCTCTTCTTACTTATGTCAAGAGAGTAAGAGTTCCAGAGTCGTATAGCCTTGAAGATAAGAAAAACTGTAAATTTTGGGGAACGAAGAAGTAACTGTGCCATCTTTGTTTCCCAAAATTTACAGTTGTTAGAAGAACGATTATTAGAAGATCTTAAAACAGGGTTCGGAAAGCTTTTAGCGAAGGGCCACATAGTTGCTAACAAAATTTTCGCGTGCCGCACGTGTTAGTAATTCGTGACTCTATCAGACAAAACTAATATGCCACTTTGTGAGTTGTCAACAAGGTCGTTGGCTGCCTATTGCCAACCGCAGATCAAAGAGAAGAAGTCATTACATACCTTAGCAACACTTGTGACTGAGGGTTCAGGCGGGTCGTCTCCCGACCCCTCGTGCAGCTCACTGGAACTGGATGAACTGACGGACACCACGGATATCTCTGTGGATGACTCTGAGGACTCGTCGTGAGGCACCGCCGTGTGAACTTGCTGTGAACAAGTGGTAAGTCAATATAGATACGAGTATATAGGTATAGTACCTTCTCTAACAAGATTGGGTTCGTAAGGCACACTAGAGCGCGCTTAAGGGTGGAACAACAAAACAACGCATGCGCACCATGAGTTAAATATGACTAACCAGGATCCTAGCAAGGTCGCTATGTGTGGACTAAAAGTACAAATAGTAGGTGATAGAGCGTAGGAGAGTAGTGGTACCGAGGATGCACTGTGTTGAAAGCGAGCGACCTTTTGTCCCTTCTGCTGTCAACACAGTGAATCCTCAAATTTTATAAAGGGTTGGCAACGCGCACGTGACTCCTTTGGAGTTGCGAGCGTCTGTAGACTGCGGTGTCCGTTTACTACCAGGTGGACCGTACGCTTTGCCACCGTCGTAGTACCTATAAAGGTGAACTCAAGATTCTTTGTTTGCGCTAATACAAGCATTATTATGCGTTTATCACGCAGTACACTATTGTTACTTACTGCTAACCACACCTGTGACACGCGAAGGAACGTAAGCGCTGTGGGTAAGTATGTTTGCGTGCGCTGTCGGCTGTTTACAATACATAGGTACTTACTTTAATGACTAGAAGAACACTGCATATCACGAGCCACCTGAAACAATATTTAAAAAAGTTTTAAGTAGGTACCTATCTCCTTGATCAGAGAATAAATGAACGTTTACATTGGCATTATTAATACTTGTATGCACCAAGTACATAACCTCTACGTCGATGTTTTTTCGAAAAATGAACTTTAGGATAGGTACTGTACTCTAAGTTTGCGCTCCAGTGAGATTGTTTGAGCAGTTTCGATCTTATCTGATTGTAGGGTCCTCTCATCTATGAGGGGATCTGTGCCCAGCAGTTCAATGTATAGTAGACTGATAATGATGATAATGATAATGCCGATGTAAGTGTTAACCGTAAACCAGATCTAATTGTTCATCCGTAACAGACACCGTTAGGAATTCGCGTGAATAATAGACCCTTCGTTTCGCCGATTACAGATTACGATGTTTCCGAGATTACTACGATTATTATAACTTGCTCAATTGAAATGGGTGTTAAGTTCTTCTCGCCTATTTGCACAATACCGTCGATAACCCTATGACTTAAGAATACTAAAGTTATAATAGGGATGATGACACTATAAAAGAAAATCAATAAGTCCAAATTTTCTACATAAAGGCTCAAATTCTCAATCAAATGGCGAAAAAAATAATTCAAAAAAATAAATAATTACGTAATTATATGTCTTCAAAGTTTTAAGAGTGGGTATTTTCTGTCGCTTTTCCGCAAAACGCACCTTTGTATTGAACGATCGACATTTACTATGGTGCTACTCAACATTGACGTCACTGTTGAGTAGCACTTTCTCTCTCTAATAACTACGAACATTCTAACCGTTGTAGCTTCGTTACTTTTTGAGATATTTGAATAGGATTTTCACTATTTGGTATATTTTTATGTCTTTTTTCTATTAAAGTAATTAATTTTTTTGAGTCAACATCCCTATTAGGAAACTTGCCAATCACTGACAAGTTAACAACTTATGATAAGTAAAATCGCTTGACCGAATATACGTGTAGTATAGACTATACGATATTACGTACCGCCCGCTCTACATGTTGGCCCAACGTCGGCCAATCTACGGGACGCAGCTATACGATAGAATGAGATGGTAGTACACCGTGCTCCCTCTATCGTATAGCTGCGTCCCGTAGATTGGCCGACGTTGGGCCAACATGTAGAGCGGGCTTACGTAGAAGGAAATAGTACCCTTACCATGAGTTTGCAATGTTTCCATTACCGTAGTCGCTAGCGTTAACGCTTCGTATATTTTTTCTTCATATCATATTTTTATCTCATTCCACCGGATAACTGTGTCCTCGTCCTGCGGCATCATGGCTCAATGGCCCATTGGTCGGTTCCGGCATACGATTGTTTTTGCCGAGAACATGTTTTAAGCACGAGTGGCATTAATTGGCACGTCTTCGCTAGTCATGGTTTGATAGCTGCTAGTGTCCGCTTCTAGGCCTATCAATTCTAACAAAATTATTTTCTGGGTCTAGTTTGCTATTTGACTATTTTTATGGTGCATTTTGAACTAGTTTTTAGAGATGATCAAATGTTTGTACGCATTTGAACCAACAACAATAAGAGCAACACAAAACGTGAAAATAAGAGACAAAGTACATGATAGCTGCCGAGCACTGAAAACGCTACATACCTATTACCGTTGTATGACTGTATACATCACCTATGCCTATGGACGCGACCCCTGAAAACACTTCACAAGTTCACATCCATCACTCACCGAACCATACTGAAACCGGGCAGTTAAAACTATAAGAGCTTTTTCGAAAAATAACTTTACTTTAATAGCTTTACGAGCTTACATTTTTATTGAGTCATCGTTCAATTATGCAAAGTTACGTACCTCGGAACTAACCAAGAAGTAACTGATTACTTTTCAAACAATGGAATTCACAAACAATTGAATCTAGAGTTACTTACTAGGTACAGATGTGAGTAGGTAGAATTCTTCCCGACATTAAAATAAGATTGAATATCATCTGGCCTGTGTAAAAGGTTTTTTTACCATGTTTCAGTAAAAAAAAAACAGTTGCAAGTAAACACCAACAGTTATTTGCATTATCAAGAATAATTAGAATTTTACTTAAGTTTAATCGCATCTTGATTCCCTGCCAGTCAGTGACCTTTGCCCGCTGGAGCGTTACCTGGGTATCCTTTATTCGAGAAATTGATTAGCGGAGGCGCGATAGCGAATCATTGGTTTACGCAAACAGTGGTGTCTCAATTACGTCAGTTTACTGACATTGTAGCACCTGCCTCACGGACCAGGGATCACTTAATCCAACTTTTGGCAACAACTATTTAATTCGTCCCTCTCGTACTTATATATGCTAGCTAATGAAGGGGAAGGACGAAAGCTATACGCCTGACATACCTATAAAAACGCGATTAATGCGAGTAGGCAGCGCGCGTCTTGGTAGGTGCAAATATTGTGCGTTTGCGCAAAAATATTGGTCTCGCTACCACGGAATTCCACGTTTTATTATTTTGGTAGAGAGATTTACTATGATACTTCTTTGCATCAATAACCTTCTTTGCGTCAGTATTAATTTTAGAAGCTGACTAACGTAGTGGCACCAGTAATGGACCTGGCTCCAGTAATGGACGCAAAAATCTTTCACGGTCGAAATTAAGCAACGGAAAAGTATTTTAGTCATGGCAACACTTTAATCATAAAGAATGGGCTTCTACGTATCACATTGACAAATGACATACACCTCGGTCATTTTGTTTAAAAATGGCGCGGCGTCAAAAAGTGTGCTCCGGCATTTTTCACGAAAAACCTTATTTTCTTACAGAAATAACTAAGGAAGTAGGTTTACGTTTTTTATTGTAAACTTTATTTTCTCTAAACTATATTATTTTGATATGATTTCGTGAGAAGAGTTAGATATTTAACAACACTTTTTTAAAGTGTTTATTGCATTAGAATCCAATTTGAATGATTTAGAGAGGATGTACATTACTGGTTCCTATTTTTTGTTAATCTCCAATTATGGACAATTCTCCATGATTGGTTTTTCATACTGAATTCTGGTTACCCAATTATGGACACCCAATGTTGGACGGATTTATTGGCGAGGTAAATGTTTGAAAAATGCCACCCAGTTTTATTATAATAGTAGTTTATCTACACAAATATCATAATCCTCTAAAATGCGTTCAGATACAGTAGGCAAATGGCCTTCATTTTAACATCAATGTACTTATGAAAAATTTCTTACCTGGGATGAAGGTTACCAGCAGTAATATAATATTCATTATAATTTCCTATTTAGTACTATAATGATTCTTTTTTTAATTTGGAACAGGAAAATTAAAATTCAGTCGATACGAAAGGTCAGCTCGATATAGGTTTTTTTTTGGATAAGGATTCAGGGAGAAGGATTTCAAATTTTACATTTATTTTAAATTTTAAGAAAAAAAAATATTTTTTTCGAAAAATCGTCATTATACTCGATTTCGACTAATTCGGGGATGAGGATTTCAAATTTTATATTAATTTTGAATTTACAGCGAAAAAAAATTATTTTGCGAAAAATCGTCATCATACTCGTTTTCGACTAATTCGGGGATAAGGATTTCAAATTTTATATTAATTTTGAATTTACAGCGAAAAAAAATTATTTTGCGAAAAATCGTCATCATACTCGTTTTCGACTAATTCGGGGATAAGGATTTCAAATTTTATATTAATTTTGAATTTACAGCGAAAAAAATTTTTTTTCGAAAAATCTTCATTATACCTACTTGATTTCGACTAATTCGGGGATAAGGATTTCAAATGTTATATAATACCGGCTACTATAAATATGTAACCGGTAGCACTGGTAGCAATGCAGTTTGCCTTCGGCTTCTGAATCCATCTTAGAGTACTTATAATATGTGTGTAAAAGTAATGTTACCTTACTTTCAAATTTTATATTAATGTTGAATTTTATATTAAGTTGAAATCCTTATCCCCGAATTATAGTCGAAATCAAGTATAATGACGATTTTCCGCAAAAAAAAAAATTTTTACTTAAAATTCAAAATAAATGTTAAATTTGAAATCCTTATCCCCGAATTAGTCGGAATCGTTTATAATGACGATATTTCGAAAAAAAATATATTTTTTTCACTTGAAATTCAAAATTAATATAAAATTAAAAATAACTATAAATACATTCGGTTGACTGGTAGTGAATGCCTTAAGGCATTAAGTCCGCCATTTGTACTTTTTGTATTGTGCAATAAAGTTTTAAAAAATAAATATACCTTCAAATATATAAAATTTGAAATCGAGTATAATGACGATTTTTGTTAAAAAAAATTTTTACTTAAAATTCTAAATAAATGTAAAATTTGAATTCCTCATCCATAAATCCTTATCCCGAAAAAAAAATACATTATTGCCGTGGCCGGGGAAAAAGCAATTGCAGGCTGATTATTTGTTTAAACGGACGAGCTTGCGAGTCCGTTTATAGTACATTACTTACCAAGGGCGATAAAACAAAGAATGTCTCAGATCGCAGGTATTTTACGCCCGAGCCGAAGGCAAGGGCGATAAATATGCGATCTGAGGCTTTCTTTATTATCGCCCGTGGTAAGTACAAAATTTTATGTCACCCCCTGGCCAGGAAGTGGGTTTTTTCGCGCGCGGAGCGTGCGATAATGGCCACTTTATGGCCAGGTGTGACATAAATTATAATATGAACCCTGCAATTGCCATTCCGGCCGAGGCTAATATAGTACTTTTTCTTAAAAAATGGAGGAAATACGACAAAATTTGGATAAATATTTGATAATGATAAACATAACCTTAAAACGTCAAAAACATCATGCTCAACAAAAAATAAACAGCGGGATGTTTATTTTTTTTAACAGAATCGCAAGTGTATTGTATTACCGAAAAACGCAAATTATTCAAGACTTAAAAAGACGTCGCGTTTCCAACAGAAAAATACGAGCTGAATTGGCTGAATACGACCTGTGCCTCCTTTTATATGACAGTTTCTACTTTTTTTTAAAGTTTGGAATTCAACAAATAAAGGAATTTATATGTGAAATTGCAGGCGGCCTACAATGTTTTTAGAACATAAGGTGTCCATGATTGGGTGTCCATAATTGGAATTTGTCTGTCCATCATAGGATTTTCGAAGATTTTCGACTTTTTCAGATTTGGAGCAATTTTCTCGGAACTTACAAGTTTATCCAAAACTTTTGTATGTTAATTATAATTAGTGATTATTAAGCTACATTTTCTTTGAAAATAACTAACATCAAACTTATAAAATAAGAGAGTTATAGCCAAAAGATGTTGACGGAGTTCTTAAGCCGTCCATAATTGGTGCCACTACGTTAAATAAGATAATGTAAAAGTAAGAATTGAACCTATTCCGAATTTGGTAACCTCCGCCCAAATCATAAATATGAATAACACAATTGTTGACTGATTTTGAAAACGGTATTTTTTTAAACTCGCCTGATTGTAACGCGTAGGTAAAATCTTTCAGACTGACGTGCTTTACACTCCTTAAGAATCATCTCCAAAGTTGAAGACTGCCCAAAGTGCAGCTGTTTCTACTTTCGCACCTAGACATAATCAGAAACAATGAAGTATTGAATCATCTATAGACCGGAAAGGGCTAGAGATAATGAATGATCCACAGACAAGACAGTATTATCTTAGTTAGCGGTTAACACGTCGTTCATCAAACATGAATGGAGGTGTCATAAGTGCGTCGTAGTGGCGGATAATTATATTAATTAACGCTTTTTCAGGCAAAAACATCTTACCGAGTGTATATAATGAGTAATCTAAGGTCTCTTTTGAGGAAAACGGAGTGTTGAGCGGAAAAAAGTCTGTGTATTACTTAAGTCACTTAGTTAAATACAAACATATGGTGTTGTTACCTAGTTATACTTACTGGGCATTTTCCGCAAGTCGACATCTAACGTGCCTATTTTGCGTGAAAAGGGGTAGCGCTAATCTAACCACTCTAGTTCCTGAATAAAACTTATTAGTGTTTAGTGCTTCCTGGAGTGTATTCGGATTTCCTATATGCTTCTTCCTGTATCTATACTGCTACCTGCTTACAGTCTAGCAGAATGTGTCTAGCAGTCTCCTCTGCATCCATGCATGCTCTGCATATAGGACTGTCGGGTGATTCCCAAGTTGTAGAGATGTTTGTTTAGTGTGTTGTGTACTGTTATTATTCCTACTACTTGACGTAGTTGGTTTCTGTTTGTTCTCAGTAGTGTGATTGTGTGTTTGTTCTTTTGTAGGTATGTCTTTCTATGGTGTTGACGTTCAAGGCCCATGAGTCCCATGACCACTATGAA
Organism: Cenopis cana; assembly: GCA_951800055.1. Taxonomy (NCBI): domain Eukaryota; kingdom Metazoa; phylum Arthropoda; class Insecta; order Lepidoptera; family Tortricidae; genus Cenopis; species Cenopis cana. The sequence continues at coordinate 5,402,017 of OX637486.1, read as the reverse complement.
GTTATGTATTATGCGAGCGATTTCCGCAACAAGGGTTAGGTCACATAATACTTGCTGTAAGTATTTATGTACAGCTTTGAGCTTTTTATAATTTTGAACATATCTGACAGCATACATCTCGCGCAACCGTGTGCATCACCTGTCTTAAATGCAAGTCTCTAGGTCGTCATATCACATTGTTAGGGTATAAACAACTTTACTTTCTGGCAATTATAGTGCTCAGAATGGAACAATTGCGCGCAAAGCGAGAAAAGGCGCGATCTTTCCTCGCTTCTTGTGCTGCGGATAAATGTTTATAGTCGTAAACAATAAGTTAACATTTTTTATCGATTAAGTCACACGTCACACTAACTAAAATAAGATGATCGAAGCCACAGGTGACCAGTAGCTCTAGTATAAGTTTTTTCAAAACATTAACTAACTAATTCGAACGCGTTTTGTCTCAAAATGTATGAAAGTGGTATGAAAACGTGAACAGCGCCTCTGGTGGTCACTAGTGGAAACTAAAACAGCGAGTATAACATTTGTTGCTAACCGATGAACGCGCGTATTTCAAACTCGATGAGAGCGTTTTCATACATTTTGAGACAAAACGCAAACGCGTTCGAATTAGTTAATGTTACGAAAAAACTTATAGGTACTAGAGCTATCTGTAGCTGGCCAATACTTTGCTCAACGCGTTAGCGTTAATATACAGCGTGGTAGGTAACGCGGCCAGCCTTCTGGGCTCACTGCCCATCGGCACTGATTTGGAAGATATTTTTTATTTATATAGGTAGCTTTTAGTATTTCGCGTTTTATTGCAATGTCTCTTTTGTAACTTGTTGTAAATAAATGATTTTACCCTTAAATAAGATGTAAAACTGTCATAAGTTGCAAAAGTACGAACTGTACCAGTAGCGGATGTACAGTCAGCATCACAAATATGTAACTAGCTTAGCCCGCGACAGGGTCGGTTGCACTGCACCAACATACGAACACAGACCGGTCATCGTCAAATATGGCGCCGGCAGCTGTCATCCCATAGAAACTTGTCAAACTTTCCATACAATCAGATTTGACGAACACCGCTTACGATTACAGACGGTTTGGTGCAACCCAGCCTTAGTCCGCGTAAAACTCGCTCCTCGATCAAATACAAAAAAAAAAAACATTTATTTTAACGGGTTCACAAGTTTAGTGGTGTCGAATCCACCTTTTAAGTATGACACTTGTGTTGAGGCATTCGCTCTTTTAATTGTTATTCTTTTATTTCAGGCGCTTACAGCTGTAACATCGGCAGCAGCAACAACCGCTGCAATACAGCAGTGCTGTTCCATACAAACTCCCATCCCCTTAAGGGATGATTTCCGCGATAAAAAGTATCCTATGTCCTTCACCGGGACTCCATACCAAATTTCATCTAAATCGGTTTAGCGGTTTAAGCGTGAATAGGTAACAGACAGGCACACTTTCGCATTTATATTAGCAAAAAAGCAAAGAAAGCAACGATGAGGCAGACGATGAAGCGAGCTCACCCAGAAAATACTTATTCTCTCGTGCCTTAAAGAGGTCCAATTTATATGAGCTGGGAAATACAGATGCCGGCAGGGAATTCCACCACATTTTCATGAAAACCTACCGCAGTTCACGGCAAGCCTAAAAACGCTGCTCCAAATATTGTTTACGTCTGAACTCTGACCGCTCGTGACCGCAGTCACAATTATCGTATCCGAACGTAACCGATTGTGGCCGACGTCGTTAGCTCGGTTATAATCGTTCGGTTTCGTGATCGGCGCCGCCGGCGCCGTTAGGCGTGCATCCAATGACACAAGTTTCGCAAAAAGATTGTTAAGGCGCTACACTGAGAAATTTGGAGACTTTGAAACGCTGTCCTGCCCAGACTAGCAAACAGTAGGGACTGATTTTCAGATATATGATTCTTGACTATATGATTGTGGTACTGACAATAGCGAAACATGATTGCTTAAAATTTTCTCGATAGAAAATAAATCCAAAGTCGAGTCTATATTTTCCTTTTTTTCCTCAGCCTACTAAAACAACGCATTATCAAAAGACACGATTAAGTTAATATGATGGTATTTTACCTCATCTAGGTACTGACAAGAGGAAATTTAATAAACCTGCATACAGTCAGATATTTAATGAGATTTGTCTAAAAAGCCATTCTCGGAGAGGATTGCATCCCGTTTTGTGGTGAGCGAAAACCAAAGGGTGTCTCTTTCAATCGATATATCGCCTTAATGGGAATTTGTTTGTGGCGTAATGTTATTTTCATCTCACCCGCTCGGAAAGGCTTTCTTTATCGTTTCAAATCTGCGTGCAAAAGCCCACTTTCCACGCTAGCGTGGAAAGTGATTTTGAAATTCGAACGTTACGCAGTTCCATGAGTTCCAACTTTTTTCTATAAAGTGAAACGACAGGTCATTCCTAAGCGTTTAGAAGTATACATATCATGTACCTAATGGTGCAGTTTATTATTGTTTTATTTTTTATAATGATATTAATAATACATTTTCCAGCTTAATTTGATGATATTCAATAATAATTTAGTTTTATTTATAAAGAAATAACACGAAGAAACATATTTGAAATGTTTATATGTTTCAACATTTTACGCTCAGTGCAATTTCGGAACGCACCGTTTAAAAAGTTAGTTTTTAAGAAAAAACTCGATGCGCGAGATTAAGATATTTAAATATTGTTTTGTTTTGTTGTTGAGTTAGAATAATATCAAAATAATGAATTTAATTAATTGATTTCAGTGCAGAAGATACTTATATTACAATTTTAACTCCTGATAAGTTTGGAAATGAGTGAAATATATTTGTTTTAGCCATTAGCCGTGAGTATTTCGTACCACAGTACTCAACAATAATAATTAGGCTCTTTGATGCATTTAAATGTTAATAATCCACGAAATGCTTTGTAACGGGTGAAATTTAAACAACCCTTTATAGAACATGAGTACATCTTGAATTATACATGAAAGTATTTCCTCGCTATGGTGAGATGAAAAGTTGTGTGTTGCGCTCGGCAGCAAAGTTGTTCGGCGTCTCGTGCCTTGAGAGCCTCGCTACGCTCAGGATTGTATTTTTGAACCACTCGCTTCGCTCGTGCTTCAATCTTACAATCCTTCGCTAGCTCGGCTCTCAATACAAACACTCGCGCCAAAAATCAACTTTGCAGCCTTGCATAACAAATAACTATTGTCCGCGACGCCACAGGCGTCAACATCCAGGGGGCAATATAACTAGCCCAAAATAGAGGGGTTTGGAGAGCGGTGGTGAAGAACTGCTCCTATGGTGGTCACGACCCTCAGCCTTGAGGAAACGATGAAGAAGAATGTTAGTTTGGCATTTTTTTCGCTAAAAATACACGCGTAGCGCGTAGTTAAGATTAATCAGACAGGTATACGTCCGAGTGCTCGACACCTTAGTGCCCAATAGATTTCAACCTAATTATCACCTCTGTCATCATGACATAAGATGCATATATTGGGTCAGTGTCGAGCACAGGAACGTTTACCTTACTGCCAATTTTCGAAGCGTTTTGTTGTGTTTTCAAACTGTCATACTGTTCTCTACATAACGTAGTGGCACCAATTATGGACGGCTTAAGAACTCCGTCAACATCTTTTGGCTATAACTCTCTTATTTTATAAGTTTGATGTTAGTTATTTCAAAGAAAATGTAGCTTAATAATCACTAATTATAATTAACATACAAAAGTTTTGGATAAACTTGTAAGTTCCGAGAAAATTGCTCCAAATCTGAAAAAGTCGAAAATCTTCGAAAATCCTATGATGGACAGACAAATTCCAATTATGGACACCCAATCATGGACACCTTATGTTCTAAAAACATTGTAGGCCGCCTGCAATTTCACATATAAATTCCTTTATTTGTTGAATTCCAAACTTTAAAAAAAAGTAGAAACTGTCATATAAAAGGAGGCACAGGTCGTATTCAGCCAATTCAGCTCGTATTTTTCTGTTGGAAACGCGACGTCTTTTTAAGTCTTGAATAATTTGCGTTTTTCGGTAATACAATACACTTGCGATTCTGTTAAAAAAAATAAACATCCCGCTGTTTATTTTTTGTTGAGCATGATGTTTTTGACGTTTTAAGGTTATGTTTATCATTATCAAATATTTATCCAAATTTTGTCGTATTTCCTCCATTTTTTAAGAAAAAGTACTATATTAGCCTCGGCCGGAATGGCAATTGCAGGGTTCATATTATAATTAAACGGACTCGCAAGCTCGTCCGTTTAAACAAATAATCAGCCTGCAATTGCTTTTTCCCCGGCCACGGCAATAATGTATTTTTTTTTCGGGATAAGGATTTATGGATGAGGAATTCAAATTTTACATTTATTTAGAATTTTAAGTAAAAATTTTTTTTAACCAAAATCGTCATTATACTCGATTTCAAATTTTATATATTTGAAGGTATATTTATTTTTTAAAACTTTATTGCACAATACAAAAAGTACAAATGGCGGACTTAATGCCTTAAGGCATTCACTACCAGTCAACCGAATGTATTTATAGTTATTTTTAATTTTATATTAATTTTGAATTTCAAGTGAAAAAAATATATTTTTTTTCGAAATATCGTCATTATAAACGATTCCGACTAATTCGGGGATAAGGATTTCAAATTTAACATTTATTTTGAATTTTAAGTAAAATTTTTTTTTTTTGCGGAAAATCGTCATTATACTTGATTTCGACTATAATTCGGGGATAAGGATTTCAACTTAATATAAAATTCAACATTAATATAAAATTTGAAAGTAAGGTAACATTACTTTTACACACATATTATAAGTACTCTAAGATGGATTCAGAAGCCGAAGGCAAACTGCATTGCTACCAGTGCTACCGGTTACATATTTATAGTAGCCGGTATTATATAACATTTGAAATCCTTATCCCCGAATTAGTCGAAATCAAGTAGGTATAATGAAGATTTTTCGAAAAAAAATTTTTTTCGCTGTAAATTCAAAATTAATATAAAATTTGAAATCCTTATCCCCGAATTAGTCGAAAACGAGTATGATGACGATTTTTCGCAAAATAATTTTTTTTCGCTGTAAATTCAAAATTAATATAAAATTTGAAATCCTTATCCCCGAATTAGTCGAAAACGAGTATGATGACGATTTTTCGCAAAATAATTTTTTTTCGCTGTAAATTCAAAATTAATATAAAATTTGAAATCCTCATCCCCGAATTAGTCGAAATCGAGTATAATGACGATTTTTCGAAAAAAATATTTTTTTTTCTTAAAATTTAAAATAAATGTAAAATTTGAAATCCTTCTCCCTGAATCCTTATCCAAAAAAAACCTATATCGAGCTGACCTTTCGTATCGACTGAATTTTAATTTTCCTGTTCCAAATTAAAAAAAGAATCATTATAGTACTAAATAGGAAATTATAATGAATATTATATTACTGCTGGTAACCTTCATCCCAGGTAAGAAATTTTTCATAAGTACATTGATGTTAAAATGAAGGCCATTTGCCTACTGTATCTGAACGCATTTTAGAGGATTATGATATTTGTGTAGATAAACTACTATTATAATAAAACTGGGTGGCATTTTTCAAACATTTACCTCGCCAATAAATCCGTCCAACATTGGGTGTCCATAATTGGGTAACCAGAATTCAGTATGAAAAACCAATCATGGAGAATTGTCCATAATTGGAGATTAACAAAAAATAGGAACCAGTAATGTACATCCTCTCTAAATCATTCAAATTGGATTCTAATGCAATAAACACTTTAAAAAAGTGTTGTTAAATATCTAACTCTTCTCACGAAATCATATCAAAATAATATCATCATCATCATCATCATCATATCAGCCGAAAGACGTCCACTGCTGGACATAGGCCTCCCCCAAAGAGTGCCACAATGACCGGTCTTGCGCCACCCGCATCCAGCGGACTCCCGCGACCTTTACCAGGTCATCAGTCCACCTTGTGGGGGGTCTACCCACGCTGCGCCTTCCGGTCCGTGGTCGCCACTCGAGAACCTTTCGGCCCCAACGGCCATCGGTTCTACGTGCAATGTGCCCCGCCCACTGCCACTTAAGTTTAGCGATTCGAAAGGCTATATCGGTTACTTTGGTTCTGCTACGGATGGCCTCATTTCTGATGCGATCACGCAGAGAAACTCCCAGCATAGCCCTCTCCATTGCCCTCTGAGTGACTTTGAGCCTTCTTATGAGGCCCATGGTGAGCGACCACGTTTCCGTACCATATGTCATCACTGGCAACACACACTGGTCAAAGACTCTCGTCTTGAGACACTGCGGAATATTGGACGAAAAGATATGCCGTAGCTTCCCGAACGCTGCCCAGCCGAGTCGGATTCGACGATTGACCTCTTTCTCAAAGTTGGACCTACCTAACTGGACAGTCTGTCCTAGGTATACATAATCGTCTACAACTTCGAGCGTAAAGCGTCCGATTGTAACGGGAGTTGGTGCTACATGGGCATTTGACATGATCTTCGTCTTATCCATGTTCATCCTTAGACCAACTCGCTCGGAGGCTTTACTGAGGTCATCGAGCATTGTACTTAAATCCTCCATGGTTTCAGCCAAGACTACTATGTCGTCAGCAAACCGAAGATGAGTGATATACTCGCCGTTTATGTTGATGCCTAGCCTTCTCCAGTCCAGATTCTTGAAAACATCCTCCAGTGCAGCGGAGAACAGTTTAGGAGAAATAACATCTCCTTGCCTGACTCCCCGCCGCAGCGGAATAGGTTTCGAGTTCCGGTCCTGGAGTCGGACTGACATAGTGGCGTTTTCGTACAAACACTTCAGTACTTCGATATAGCGGTAGTCTACTTGGCACCGCTGTAGAGATTGTAGTACCGCCCAGGTTTCGATCGAATCGAAGGCTTTCTCATAGTCCACAAACGCTAAACAGAGGGGCAGGTTGTACTCTTCAGTCTTCTGTATACCCTGTCGGAGCGTGTGGATGTGGTCTATGGTACTAAAGCCTCTTCGGAAACCGGCTTGTTCAGGAGGCTGGAAGTCATCTAGCCTGCGTGCGAGACGGTTCGTAATGACTCTTGAAAACAGCTTGTAGACATGGCTCAAAAGCGTGATGGGTCGATAGTTCTTCAGAAGAGTGGTGTCACCCTTCTTAAAGAACAGCACCACCACGCCTGTGTTCCATGCCTTTGGCGTTCTCCCATCCAGTAAGACGGAGTCGAACAACTTCTGAAGGGCCGTAAGGACCGGTTTTCCACCCGCCTTCAGGAGTTCGGCTGTAATTCCGTCTTCACCGGGTGCCCTGTGCCCGGGGGATGGGCAGCAGCATCCCTGGAGTGCGGTGGGAGATACTGCGATCGCCAACCCGCATGCCAAGCGTGGCGATTATGGCATTTTACCCCCCATGCAGAGTACAACAAGGCCACGGCCCCGAGGTTTCGGCGACCCCCGGTGTCCTGGTTATGGTAGCGGCCAGGGCACTAGCGGGGTCAGGGGTGCTAAGAATCTCCGGCGAAGATCCGGCTACCACCACCGACGACTCCTGGCCCTGGCAACATATAACACGCGAACACTGCGCACCGACGAAAAGATAGCCGAACTGGAGGAAGGATTGAGCAAGTTGCGTTGGGATGTCATAGGATTATCTGAAGTCCGAAGAGAGGGGGAGGACACGATAACCTTAAAGTCCGGCAACTTGCTCTATTTCCGGGAGGGCGACCAACAGTCCCAGGGAGGTGTCGGGTTCATCGTCCACAAGTCCCTTGTAAACAACGTTGTGAAGATCGAGAGTGTGTCGTCTAGGGTGGCGTACCTTATAGTCAGAGTATCAAAGAGGTACTTGCTGAAGGTCATACAAGTGTACGCGCCGACATCGGCACACTCCGACGACGAGGTGGAGGCTATGTATGAGGACATTTCAAACGTCATGCATAGTTCTAAAACCTACTTCACCGTTGTCATGGGGGACTTCAACGCGAAACTGGGCAAGAGAGATGGTGAAGAGCTGAGAGTGGGGAAATTTGGAGTTGGAATTCGGAACCACCGGGGCCACCTACTGGCTGGTTTCATGGAGAAGGAGGGACTCTACATGATGAACTCCTTCTTCAGGAAACGCGAGCATAGAAAGTGGACCTGGATGAGTCCCGACGGTGCAACTAAAAACGAGATTGACTTCATCATGTCGACGAAAAGGCATATATTCAATGATGTCTCTGTGATTAATACGGTCAAAACCGGAAGTGATCACCGTCTGGTAAGAGGCACATTGAATATATGTGTTAAGCTGGAACGCTCTCGTCTGATGAAGTCCACGCTCCGACCAGTAGCAGCCCAACTCCAAAACCCCGACAGCTTTCAGCTGGAACTCCAGAACCGTTTCGATTGCCTAGGCGGCGATGTGGACGAATTCAACGACGGGTTTGTGGAAGCTGTCCATACCACAGGGTCTAAGTTCTTCAAGGCCCAACGGACCAACAGAACCAATAGGCTCTCTAACTCCACTCAGAGGCTCTTCGAGGAAAGGAGTAAGATGCTTCTACAGTCTTCAGTCGATGCGACATTATATCGGCAGCTTAATAGACAGATCTCCAAATCCCTGACCCGTGATCTGCGCCAATTCAATACAAAACGTATTGAAGAGGCCATCGAGCGGAATAAGGGCTCAAAAGTTTTCGCAAGAGATCTGTCTATTGGGCAGAGCCAGCTCGCCAAGTTAAAAACTGAGGATGGTAGAACTGTCTCATCCAGACCTGAGCTTCTGAGCGAGATAGAGCGCTTCTATGGACAGCTCTACACGTCAACTAGCAGACCCGAAGTTGGTCTAGTGGAAGATCCTAGAGCTAGACTAACCCGGCACTATACCGACGACATCCCGGACATCAGCCTGTACGAGATTAGAATGGCTCTTAAACAGCTCAAAAACAAAATAATATAGTTTAGAGAAAATAAAGTTTACAATCAAAAACGTAAACCTACTTCCTTAGTTATTTCTGTAAGAAAATAAGGTTTTTCGTGAAAAATGCCGGAGCACACTTTTTGACGCCGCGCCATTTTTAAACAAAATGACCGAGGTGTATGTCATTTGTCAATGTGATACGTAGAAGCCATAGATATAGTATATACTCTGTAGTTATAGATGCGCCAACAAGCGACCGGGGCTATGTCTTTCTCATATTATGACGTCAAAATATGGGGATACCATGGTTGCAAAAAATTACCCCAAAAATTTAGTCGGATAGTACTTAGTTACAAGTGATCAAATTCCATAGTGACTAAGTCGCCATTTTGACTCACTAACTAAATTTACACAACATCGTAGGCGATATCGTAAAATAAGTGATCTCGACCGGCCACTTTTTTTGGGATAATCTTACCTATAAATACATAGTCACCGGTTATCACCGTTGCATCAAACGGCGATTTCACTGATCCAAATCTATACATTTTGTTCTCGCCGCTCGCCGCTGGTCGCTGGCCTTCCTGCTCGCCGCTTGACTTGCTGGTCATCACGTCACCCAAAGAACCATGCTAAATGTTTAAGTCTCTAGACGATGAAAGTAGTAAGTAATGTAACCAGATAGTGCTTACTATTTCCATGCCCCTTTTTGTCTTTCACAGATAAATTATGTAGTTGTTGGAATAAAAGAATAAACTTCAATTTAGAACAGGTAATTTATTTACAATAATATATTACATTTATAACTTTATTTTTCAATAAATAAACAAATATGTAATAAGCAGTTATAGATTATTTTACCCAATTTAATTTCCTGTTCCCTCAGTCCTGAAATCCATTTTTTCGGGATTCATCCTCTGTTGAAAAACTGAAAAAATCAAATTACTTGAAATTCCCGAAACGTGGGGTAATCTTTAGGGGTTTTTTTTATTATTTGTTGGTATCCCGAAATCGAATTATAAACCGACTGAATGGTGGGACATCAATGCTAAGCTGGCTTCTATGGTAGATTTCTACTACGCGATTTGACCGGTTTGTATGTCAAATGTTTGGAGGTTATTTTTTAATTAATTCACATATTTTTCCTATTTCATCTATTGTCTCATGATATAACTAATGATTTAGCTCAGTAATTTGGTTCCGGTGAGATTTTAGAAATAAACACGGGTCCAAAATTCAAAGAAAATGTACTTACGCATGGAATGTAACATCCGCCTTTTTTCGGTCGAAATTGCTTTTACAGCCAAACACTGAACACCCCACCATGTTTGCACTGAACAACCAAACACTACGGATCTGATGATTGGTAAATTATTATTCATTTAAACCAAATTCATCATTAATTTTCCACTTATAAATTGCACTGCAAAATATTGCCACTTTGTTTTGCAATCTTCTTGACACTAATGACAGATTACTTTTACCCGACCATGAAAAAATGTCCGGTCGGTGATAAGGACAAAACATCGCACTTTTTTCTACTTCCTCTCATAGGAATCGCAATAAGGCTATCTTTCTCTTACAAAGCGTGTCAGGCCCTTGGTAGAAGCCCATTCTTTATGATTAAAGTGTTGCCATGACTAAAATACTTTTCCGTTGCTTAATTTCGACCGTGAAAGATTTTTGCGTCCATTACTGGAGCCAGGTCCATTACTGGTGCCACTACGTTACTCGTATATGTTGCATTTCTCAACCGCTATTCGTAATATTTTGTGAGCAGGGAGCCGATTTTCGAGATCTGTCAAAAAACTATGATGTTTTGACAGATGTCGAGTGAAAAGTCGAGCGTTCGACACTCAAAAATCGACCCCCAGGTTTGTTAATTGTATGGATTCGCTTGAAGAGCCAGATTTAGATAATTTTGTTAAATTTTAAAACTTAGAAAATGCTTGCGAGTTATACAGCTCAAAGCTCTACTTTTACGCATCAAACAATTACCTACTTTGAAGTAGGTATATATGCCTACTATATGAACTTTAATTAGGAAATTTCTGACGGCGTATCAAAAAACATTCCTGATTTGCCCATTAAAATTGGCCAATTACACATTCAAAACCTAGTATGGAAACCTAGTTTTGTATGGAAAGCGTCCCGCCTTAATCAACGATTAGTAGGCTTATTTTAGCTATACAAATCAAAAGTTGTAAGCGCGGTTTAGAAGCAATAACTTGCGTGCAATTTTCAGTGAATGGTTATTACATTGCAGGCTTTGATCGTATTCATCTTACCTCGGTAGCCTGCAGCCCAGCAATGTAAAGAAACTTGCATACAAGTACTTGCCAATGTAAATCGGCCTTTAGGTTAGTACGCTTTTGCACATTCACAACGAATGAGAGCATATTTTTTCGTTCGCTAGACGTAGGTCAGGGATATTTTGTGTTATTTAACAATAATAACAATAACCCTTTCATGATATAGACTCTACATACCTAGGTACCTAAACCTAAGTACTTATTTTATAATGTGACGACGCAACGCCTGTTGCTGATTCATAGTTATACCCATGACGAAGCCTGCGAAGCGGATTTGGATTTTTCAATGTGTTTCTCTTGCTGATTTTGTTAATAAATGTTTATTGCTAATTATGTTATGGTTATGACATTTACTTGTATATATACATGTTGTGTTGATATGCTCACGCGCACTTTTCGGCCTCGCACCACTTCCTCCCAACCTCGCTCGGCTTCCTAGCCGAAACCAAGCCGCGTCAAGGGCGAGCGTTATGTAACATCCATAACACATTCGAATTATCGGAAGAACAATTACCTAACAACAACAACTTTAGCATAGATGGGCACTCCTTACGAAGTTATAGGCTACGGAGCGAACGACATTAACGAGTAATTGCCACTTTATGGCCAGGCCAAAGCGATTATTATTTATTTATTTATGGTATGGCATTTATTTTCGAACCGTGAGATCTTCGAGAAGACAGTACGGTTGCCAGTTTTTGTTGCACTTTTAGAACCACCCAGGGGTCACGTGTAGGGTAGCGGTGGGTACTTTCCCTACGGACATGGTGCAACTTCGACCCCCCTTTGTCAAGTGAGTGGCTAACTTGACTATTAGAAGTTTAGAAGCGATAGTGTGTCGTCGTGCCCAGTACGCCAAGCACGGTTTTTTTGGTGTAATGTCTAAACCAATAAAAACAAATTAAAACAGTTCACAAATGATTTTTTTTAAGATAAAAGTACACCTTTACTCCGACCTTTTAAGTGGTTGTTGGCGTGGTGGGCACGACGACACACTACAACCATTTTATAGGTTCTTGGCGGTCAAAGGGTTAATGTTATTTTTCATTCTGTCATCTCCCAAGCCCGGAGATTGCCGGGCACACAACAAAACAATGCCATTGTTAATTTTTTCCCAGGGAGAGGACGGGTTGTTATTTTCCTCCAGTCAATCACCCCGTTTATAGTTCACCTATAAGTACTTTTATCTCTCGAGCGCGGGTGAGCCATGGTTGTGTTTTGTGCTATACATGCACATTGTCTATGTGCGCGTTAGCGTACTTAGGAGCTTTGATATCATGTTGTCTATGTGTTCGTATGTCTTACAACAGTTACAACTGCAACCATGGCCAATCCGCGCTCGTGACATAAAAGCACTCTAATTTATTTGGCAGTTTGTAAACGCCATACGTGCGCGTGCGGCGATGCGTACACGCCGTTATAACACGCGTCGGGTGACATCGCGGGCTCTTCGCACCTCATCTCTATTATGCCATTCACGACTACATGCAGCGCCTCACAGGAACCAGTATAGTACCGCCGTATACCGGGTTGAGTCAGTCCGACCCAGGTCGGGCCTAGCTGAGTTTCTTGCTGGACTCTCTCAGCTAGGCTAGGCAGTGAACCAGCGACAAAACTCCCAGTAGCTCGATTCCACTCACATCTCAGATTCAGTTGAAGCCGCACAACCAATCTCACGGAGCGCAAACTCTTAAGAGTATTTGGTCGAGTCGGAGGTTTTCCCTAGATTTTCCCTAGGCCACTCTCCAGCCGCGCACTCCTATCGCTTTATTGGACCTGACCTATAAAGCCAGTCAGGTTCAAAAAAAAAGGAACCGGTATAAGCAGACCTTTTCCGACCTAGCTAGAATAAGCACGCTTAAAGCGTGCCACACACTGCAGCGGCCTGCGGTGGCGGCCGCAGCGGCGCCCGTGGTGGCAGTCAGCTGTATACTATGACTTTCCTAACATTCATTCAGACACACGCGGCCTGGATTTTCATACTGTCATCTGGCCACCACCGCAGGCCGCTGCTGTCTGGCTTTATGTCGGACTTATAGCATTCGTCCCTTACTAGCAAGTATGTAAATGCGAGGGACGAGAACGAATGATATACGTCGACCCCGATTGTGTGAGTCCCATCAAAAACATAAATGTGAAATGAAAGCCAAGCTTAAATATAAATATGCGTCGTTGTTGACTTCACTGTCAAATCCCTAACTTAAATTGCTTCTCGATTGAAATAAATTTCTGGATTTTCTACACATCCTAATCCAACTATAATCTGGTTGATAGTAAATAATGTTTTATGACTGTGGTCATCTGCACAAGTCGTATGAATCAAGAATGATGAATAGCCCAACTGTAACAGTAGCACGATTTAACGTAAACACGCGTGCTATGCGTCCCTATCAACGACAATACGCATTGGAACTTGGAACAAAGCGTGAGCTTAATAGCTCCAAATAGTAAAAGTAAAGTAAGTATATGCTTAGTTGTTTTTAAGGCCCGTGGACTGATGCTTCCAAATTCGAGTCTTACTCTCTCGCCGCTCGCTGATATGACGTGATCTTCGTCCGCACAGTTCAACTTGCGAAATTGGACTAATAAATCGTATTTCATAACTACAGTTCACCCAATGAAGACTAATAACTGCATAAAATGTATCTACAGAAAAGGTTACGCAATTGTAAATGTACACAAGCTTTAAAGGTACAGTACTGACTGGCGAGAGACTCGTTTGCTGTTTTTTACCGGAAGCTAGCGGCCTGTTCCGAATGAAATTGTTGTTAAATTACTTCTTTAATGGGTTTTTTGTTTTTATTGTATTCCGTGTAAAGTGGCGACATTATTGTTATTAGATATATGTTTTTTTCTATAAGTATCTAATCTTGCTCGTTATTTGTAGAGGGAGAGAGTCCATTTTTTTCAGTTTATTTAGAACAGGAGTCATCTGGGCATTTTCACTTTAAATTGGAAATGGATACTCGTGATTCTGAGTCGGAATACCCAAAATCACCGAGATCCGAAAAAAAAGTAGGGGGTACACTTTAAAGTGAAAATGCCCATCTGTATGTTTACTATTTAGTCGTTGCACGTCGGGGGTTAAAAACAAAATGATCACAACTCCGAGGTCACCACGCGAATTCTCGCCAGCTTAATCTCACCAGAGGAATTCTATTTGGCAGCGAAGGCAATAGAAATGCTATTTACTGCGATCAACCGTAGCGGGGTCACGGCACGGAACTACTTTTTCAAACATTCTTTTTCGTGTGGTGAATCATTTATTGATTGTTTGTGGTAAAAATTGAGGGTTTGTGGAGATTAATAACTGTTAATGGTTTCATTGACTGCTTAGACCTAAGAATTTACTGTCACACTTTCAGTCTCTTGACGTGAAACTTTTATTTTATTTACTTTGTTTTGACATTTATAGGCATTTTACACCTCTAAAACATACTTGACTATGGGAGTCTTAACTATAAGTCGTAGGGTCAGTTGCACCAACATACGAACACAGGCCGGTCATCGTCAAATATGGCGCCGGCAGCTGTCATCCCATAGAAACTTGTCAAACTTTCCATACAATCAGATTTGACGAACACCGCTTACGATTACAGACGGTTTGGTGCAACCCAGCCTTATACTTATGTATATTTGACCACAGAGACTCTTTACATCTCTGTATTATAGGATAAGCTCAGTAAATATGTGCCCAGGTATTTTTCTGTTGGTTGGTGTTGCTTTGTATACATACATGCACTACCTACTTACTAAATGATTGTTGTAATTGTATTGTAATTTATGACACGTAAAAGATCCCTTGAGGCCTACTTCCTGCAGGAGCCCTTGAGGTCTACAGATTAAATGTTTGACATCTAAATATTGAATGTAGAATTATAGACCACCAACAGCAGAAGATACGTAGGCCACACTGAAAGTTTTTAGAAATGGTTACTTAGAAACCATACATTAAAAAACTAAGAATGCCGTTTTGAAGTGGAACTCTTTGGCAACATTATGGAGTATATTTCATTCGTCTGTCGTTTGTTTTTGTCATTTAGCATCAAATTGAAAATTGTTTGTTTCACGTTAAGATGAATTTAAAGTGAGAAATTTTGGTCGATTTTTTTTTTATGACTTTCCATTGTATTGAAATCAACAATATAATTATGAAAAACTTTTCGATTGGCCTTTGATGATGAAGCTACATCCCCAAAGACTATTTACAACTAGTTAAACGGGTTCAAATACTTCAAATGTCATCGCATCAATGACACTGATGATCTTCGTGAGGGACGTCATTTTATGGCGATTACTGAAGAAAACATCAGTGCTGGGCGGCTCATGATAGAGACTGATAAGAGAGTGACCTATCAGCAGGCGCAGGCAACCTTAGGCATCAGTATGAGTCAAGTGCAGAAAATCGTTCATGAGTATTTAGCTGTTAGGATATTCTGAACTAGTTGGGCACCTCATAATTTGGCCGAAGCTCAAAAACGCCGTAGAACCGAGCCATAAGAAAGAATGAGCAAAGCGTTTTTCTCAGAGGCTCCATCGAATTCAGCGATATATTGATGTACCTAATCGTAAAATAGTCCATGAAACAAAATTAAATAACTTGCTAGTTAGTTTAGTTTTTGTTTTTCTAAAAACTTTCAGTGTGGCCTAACGCCTAACGTACGACACTCATGATGTCACAAGTCTTTATTATAGGTAATAATTTGCAACAAAACAAACTACTTAAGTATAAATAATCCACAAATTCTAATAGTCCGGCGCGTACAGCAACATATCAGCATTATGTCCGTCTGTCTGTCTGTCTGTCCGTCTGTCACCAAGGCTATATCTCGAGAACCGTGATAGTTAGACAGTTGCAATTTTCACAGATGTTGTATTTCTGTTGCCGCTATAACAACAAATACCAAAAAATGGAATAGAAAAAATATTTAAGAGGGCTCCCATACAACAAACGTGATTTTTTTGCAGTTATTAAAGATAATAGGACGGAACCCTTCGTGCGCGAGTCCGACTCGCACTTGGCCGGTTTTCTTATTAGATTTCGGTTCTGAAAACTTATGTTATGTAATCATTTATTTATTACAAATAACAAAATTAAACTAGGTACCTATGACAAAATAAAAGGTAATTTATATAATTATAAATAAAATCTAAATCTAAACTAAAACCTATTGCTAAAAGTGCTGCCAGAAATCGGGACCCCTTGGCAGGGTACCCATAATGCAGGCAGCATTCCCGCGTTGGATAGCGATAGCTATCCTTTGTGCGAGAAAGCTACCTGCCCGAGGGTCACCTGTTGCATCCCGCAGGCGCTTGCTCAGCGTTTTGTAACCAATGTTATTGTAACCAAATTACCCTTATCAATATAATAACAATACTTTTATGTCACGAGCGCGGGTTGGCCATTGTTGTAGTTGTGACACATACGAACACATATAGACAACGTGAACTCATACCTCCTACGCTAACGCACACATAGACAATGTGCATGTATAGCTCAACACACAACCATGGCTCACCCGCGCTTGTGAGAGAAAAGTACTGTGCTACAGTACAAACCAACACGATTTTGTTTTTCACTGTAACCCTCTAGTTGACAATGTCAATATTTTCTCCAAAATGTATTTGTAGTGTTTTTTGTCATCCCAAGTAGAAACACAGCCTAACTGTATCATATCTGACAAGATTATTTAGTACTAAAGTAGGTACCTTAAATATGTAAAGTCCGCTAAGAAGTGATCACTTTTCGATTGTATTATTTTTACCTACGTTAGATAAGGTTCAAAAGTGGCACACCCCTTCGACAATTCTTCTCAGCTAGGCTAGGTTTAGTGAACCAGCGACAAAACTCCCTGCAGTAGCTCGATTCCACTGAAGGTTCAAAAAAAAGTGACACTAATTTCATACCTTACTTTACCTAATATAGATATTTTAATTCATGTCCATAAGTACAATACGCACAAACTTAACCTACCTCTACCTATACCTACCTATGTATACCTATTTATTATAATATTTTTTTCTAGCAATTAAATCTGAAGATTATTGGAATTTGTTTTTTTTAATTGACGGAACCTAATCCATAACATTATCGTTAGTTATAATTATAAGTTGCTAAAAAATACACAAGTAAAACTGGTGAATTTAATTTGATGAATGTGCTCTGTGCGAACTCGGGAAATGTCACCGAAAATTACATACTCCACTTACCTCACACTTAACTCCATTTTGCACACACTTAGCGGTCCGCACTCATAAAACTGTTTGCATTTATCGCCACTACTAAAACGCACTAATAAAAAAAAAACAAGAAAAGGAAACAAACTTTTTAAATTTTCAAACAAAGAACGCGTTCGGAAAAGTTACGGTCGCGCGCTACGCGGGAAAATTCGTACACAATAAAACGTTGTCTGTGTACGCTTAGCGCGGCAGTTCGTTGCTGAATGCTGGTTGCAGCCTCTTGGTCCGACAACGCTTTGCTTTGGACAAAAGCGAATGCCTTAATCGCTTCCTAAAGCGAAACCCCTGTTTTTTAGACGTTACGGTTAAACCGCTTATTGAGACCGCTAATGGCAGTTGGGAAGCTATTAGCGATATACTTAATTAACTACCCCGTTAGTGTACTGCCCTGTGCTACTAAAATTTCTTTAAATATGAACGAACACTATATACATGACCTTATTTTATTAAAAGTTTTATTGCCGTCCCATGTTGTTGATAATTTCACATTTCTAGTTATGTCCAATGCAATAAAACTCCGAAAAATCAGATCGTAGGTAGGTGGTAATAAGCACTAGAGAATATTTTGTAAGGAAGTAAAAATATTTGTACTATTTTTACAAGTATAATTTACCATAATTTACATTAGTGCCGAAAAATCAATATTCTGCTCATTCCACACATTACACACTACCGAAAACACGGTCTAGGTATCATGTTTATGT
The DNA here is from genome assembly GCA_951800055.1 of Cenopis cana. Taxonomy (NCBI): domain Eukaryota; kingdom Metazoa; phylum Arthropoda; class Insecta; order Lepidoptera; family Tortricidae; genus Cenopis; species Cenopis cana. The sequence goes on along the minus strand of OX637486.1, from coordinate 5,383,845 downwards.
AACAATTGGCTGATGAAAAAAAATACGCTGATTAATTTAAATATGGAACATTCATATATATATGCTTGTGTATAGCTTCCATATGCGCATTATTACGTTGAGTCCCACGATCAGTGACGTCACTGCTACCACCCCAAGTGTGATCTTCATTGGCCTGGAAAATTCAAAGAAACATATTTCTGGTGCAGTATTTTTTTGGGGGAACATTTCACAACTAATCTGACTTATGTCACACTTGACATCTGTTCTTACATCGAACATGCAGTACGCAATAAAGTTATTCAGCTATAAAGAGGTTTTCTGATCTGTCCGTTTAACAAAAGAAGAGTGCATCCCCATAGCACTGTATAAAAAAGTTAATGATATAGTGCAGTACTAAAGCCGTCGCAACTACCACCCCTTGCAGTAGCTGGACCTCCACTACTGCATTTACTGTTACCAGGACCCTATTTCACCACGTCGACAATTGTCAGTGACAATTGTTATAAATATTTAATTTATAACTGTTTATTTATATTTCTAAATAAAGTCACTTTAGTAAAAGTACTTGTATTGACCTCTTTGTGATTGGTCGAGATATTGACAGTTGTTGACGACCAATCACAACCGGTCACAGTGGTGGGGATGAAATTAATCGGCGGGCATTCCAGTGGCTTGCTGGTCATTCGTTTCCCGGCATCAGTAACGATCACTTGTTTTCCTAGTGCTGTTGGTTAGCTAATTTAAATTGTTCTGCTGTAACGCTGTTAGTGTGTTAATAAATCTGATCTTCAAATTATTACAAAAGTGTTTGCATTTAAAAGTCCTTACTTCTGAGCATGGTTTACACAATTGTCAAGCGACAGGTGACATGTGACATTTTTGAAAATTATTTTGTATAGAAATTAGAAATGCATAGTTATAAACATGACAGGCATTTTGTTACAATTGTCTGTAAGATGACAATTATGTTGTGAAACCAAAATGATTTTTCCTAGTCGACATATTTGTAGATATGTCGGTAAAAACTACAAAGTTTGACACAGCTTCAATCTCATGTCAAGATTTACTGACAAATCTACAAATATGTCGAATAGGAAGAATGATATTTGTTTCACAACGTAATTGTCATACAAACAATTGTAACAAAATGCCTATCACATTTATATGCATTTCTATAGAAAATTATTTTCAAAATTGTTACATGTCATCTGTCGCTTGACAATTGTCACTCTACATATGTCACTGACAATTGTCGACGTGGTGAAATAGGGGCCTTCTTACATCGAACATGCAGTACGCAATTAAGTAAGTTATTCAGCTATAAAGAGGTTTGCTGATCTGTCCGTTTAACAAAAGAAGAGTGCATCCCCATAGCACTGTATAAAAAAGTTAATGATATAGTGCAGTACTAAAGCCGTCGCAACTACCACCCCTTGCAGTAGCTGGACCTCCACTACTGCATTTACTGTTACCAGGGCCCTATTTCACCACGTCGACAATTGTCAGTGACAATTGTCAAGCGACAGGTGACATGTGACATTTTTGAAAATTATTTTGTATAGAAATTAGAAATGCATATAAACATGACAGGCATTTTGTTACAATTGTCTGTAAGATGACAATTATGTTGTGAAACCAAAATGATTTTTCCTAGTCGACATATTTGTAGATATGTCGGTAAAAACTACAAAGTTTGACACAGCTTCAATCTCATGTCAAGATTTACTGACAAATCTACAAATATGTCAAATAGGAAGAATGATATTTGTTTCACAACGTAATTGTCATACTAACAATTGTAACAAAATGCCTGTCACGTTTATATGCATTTCTATAGAAAATTATTTTCAAAATTGTTACATGTCATCTGTCGCTTGAGAATTGTCACTCTACATATGTCACTGACAATTGTCGACGTGGTGAAATAGGGGCCTTCTTACATCGAACATGCAGTACGCAATTAAGTAAGTTATTCAGCTATAAAGAGGTTTGCTGATCTGTCCGTTTAACAAGAGTGCATCCCCATAGCACTGTATAAATAAGTTAATGATATAGTGCAGTACTAAAGCCGTCGCAACTACCACCCCTTGCAGTAGCTGGACCTCCACTACTGCATTTACTGTTACCAGGGCCCTATTTCACCACGTCGACAATTGTCAGTGACATATGTCGAGTGACAATTGTCAAGCGACAGGTGACATGTGACATTTTTGAAAATGTTTAGTTATGAAAAGGTTTGCTCACCTGTCAGCTTTCGATCAGAGAGGGACATAGTCTTCCGATGTGGGGGAAATACTGCCAAAACATTAGGTTATCAAAAGATTTGCTCACTTGTCAGCTTCATGGAAATACAGCGCCACTCGAAGCACTGTATAGATGAACTGCATCCAGCCGTATATGACGTAATACAGCCCTAAGGCCGTTGCAATCACCACTAACTGAAGCAGGTGAACCACCTCACCCACCAGGCCCCAAACTCGCCCCTGTATAGTCAGAGGCATATATGGATTATGTGGTAATAATCCGAGCTAAATCTAAAATACGGCTAACTTTAGTTGGTTATGCTATGCATTTGGATGTCGCAGGTTTGAATCTCCAGCAAGTATACCTAATTATTTGTGTGATGAGCAATTGGCTACTTGACAGTTTTCGGAAATGCATTTTAAATTATACGTAGGTTTATTTTATACCTGTAACAATTATCTTTTTCCCCCAAAGAGCTTAATTTCTTTCAAAAAAAATATTTTTTCTTTAAGTAATTTGAATTTCGCGCGAAAACAGCCGATCACGTGACTGTGAGTACTGTGACTTCGCACTTGATAAACAACTAAAGGTTTACTTCCGCGGCCGACAGCAGACGGCAACTGCATGTTACACCGCACTCCAAATTGTACAGTAACTTGTGCTGTTGCGACACTTCTCCGCTCATTTTAAATAGAGCTTTTTACGAATACCGTTACGGTTCAATTTGGAGTGCGGAGAAACATAACGTGCAGTAAGTGCAGTTGCGGTCTGTTGCGGAATTAAACCTTAACTTTGAAATGTGACGTCACACGCGTTTCGGTTTTTGTAATCCACAGATAAAAAAAACTCTTAATTTATTTTTCAAAAATAAAATGCTTTCAATTAATTTTAAAGCACAAAACCTATTGTATGAGTATTGTAAACCTATAAGCTACTGTATCCAACACATTAATTATTTTATCTTTACAACTGTCAAATAGCGAATTGAGCACCGAGGTTGTTCCTGGATTTTGGATAAGTTCTATGTACGCATAATGGATCGTGGATTTGAAGACTAAAAGCTGTGTTCGGCGGGGAATTAGGTTGATGTGTGGGTCAGGCCGTAGATTTTGCCAATTTTTGTATAACCTAACTCTCCGCCTCTTTTTTTCCTAACTATATTAATGACTATATATTAATCAACTACTGCATTTTATTCCCCAAGAAATGGTGAACCACGGTCACTAGAGATATTTCAATAAATTCATAAGCTTGGAAAGTTATGACGATATATTTGTCAAAAAAGGGCGAAAATTTCATAAAAATCGCGAATCCGCCTTGGTAGTAGTGCACTTTGAGCGAACATAAAATTTAAACAATACCTATTTCTGGTTATCTGTTTGATTTGACGTTATGATATAATAGTTACCTATCCCCCTTTTAAATATCGTTTCGTGTTTGCTAAGAAAGTATATTGTTTTTCGTACATTATAATAAAATGACCAACAGCCATTGTCTGTGCGTGATTTTTATTGCGAGATCATTATCTCCCCAATTTGTGGCGTTAAACAACGGGTAGTTTGTATTCTGAGTAGTGGCAACACCGAACTAACCTAATCTGTGGTCAATATAGCGACAGAGGCCGTTATTTTCGTCAGACCGATGTCGCAGTGCTTCGGAGTGAAATGGGTCACTTTTTTTACGGAGCACATTTTTTGACATTTCAAAGTAAGTGTTGAATTAATATCTGTCATTGTTCTTGCGGCATATTAAGTAAGGTGAGCGTGATCTTTCAAGGTTAAATTCACTTCAAAACATAGTAAATTTACTGAGTAATTATCGATTTTAGTTGCGCTATGTCGCGCACCTGTCACGCAAATATGGCGCAACGATCACGCAAATGTCGCGCAACGATCACGCAAAATGGACGCGTTATCGTTTTGCGTCAATCTGCGCGACCATCTCGGAGAATATTTTGCGCGACCGACTCGTAGTAAAGTGGCAAAATCTACGGCCTGACCCGTGTGTAGATAATCCCCTAAATATGTATTACTGTCAAAACGACTGTAATTGTACTAAGTGTCGCGTCCGAGACTCGAAAAAGTAAAAGACTAATAAAATGAAACTAGTCAACCCGGATTTAACCTTGGTGCTCGCCATGTATTGACGATCGCCCTCTAACTCTAATAAGATGGCTTCTTTATTGAACAATTGGACAGAGATAGCGAATCTAACAAATATAATTTTCTGTATAGAGTTGGCCTCAGGAGTCTCAGCTCAGGACCATCTAGGCGGTGGTACTACTACTGTGACATGAAAGTTACCCATGAGTGAATTTCACAAAACGGGCATTTTTGTCTAATTCCCATGGAATTTTGAAATACCAATAATACATAGAAAATTGTATGCTGATAATTTGATAAAAAAATTAATAATTACAAATTTTCTTACGGGGTACTTATACTTATAAAATTACGGAAGCTATTACAATTTGAAAATTTGACCTGGGCACGGGAATTTATTATCCATGGGAATTGCCTTTTCTTAGAAAAAATTGTATTAAAATTATTATTTACCATCTAATTTATCAAGAATTATAAAGTTCAATTGTATAGAAGTTATTTAGCATAATTTTACCAATCATGGGTTCAAGTTTCAACCGAGGAAATTTATATAAACCAAAAATCTATATTTTAAGTTAAATTTCTCTTTATACACATAGCAACTTCTTTGCAGAAAATCATACACGTATTAATATTTAAAACTATCACTAAATGCAGATGCACATATAGACGCTCGCAACTCCAAAAGAGTCACGGGTGCGTTGCTGACCTTTTATAAAATTTGAGCTGTCCGCTTACTTGTTTGCCACCGTCGTTGTATATAAAATGCGTATGTACCTACCTGATTTTATGTACATAATGTTCATTGACTTTGTTTATTGACTCTTTTCAAATATTTAAGAAGCTAAGTGTAATTGTAGCAGTTGGCCTGCTTTTTTTTAAATAAACGCACAAACTATAACTCTAATCGATATACTTAGTACAAATTATATTTATTTATGCATTTCATCCATAATTATTATTATTAAATGCCGTTTATTAACAAAATAAGTGACCTTTCCCAATTCCCGTGCCCCAAAATCAGCTGTTTTGGGTAAACAAGCTATGGGAATTAGGACACGGGAATTGGAAATCGATATAAAAAAATCATAAAAAATTCAAATCCCATGTAAATAATATTTTAAGTTATCGTTTATATAGAGACACCAAAGTGCTTTATAATGCATACATATGTTAATGATTACTTATGTAAGAATTTTAATTTCTAAGGGCCACCGAAATTGCAAGCAAAAGCAAAAAAATTGTCGCCCACCCAGAAACCGAAGTACTTAGGTGGTTTACTCGAACTTAATGCGGTTTGCTATATATACATTTTTTATATATATAAGCTGACATTTGAGAGCACATGTGAAGCAGGACGCGAAGCTGATCATCTGGCAAGAACCTTTGAATTTTGCCGACAAAATTGGACTCTCGCGCTCGGACGAATTTTAAATATCAATCACAAGTTATTCAGCACAGTGAAGTGAATACTGTCTATGCTCAGTGATAGTAAATATAATCGAGTTAAAGGTTTTGACACGAAATCAGTGATTCTAATGTACAGTTTTTGATAGGAATTTCTGATTGATTCAAAAGTCGATGCCGGACAGGGCACGGAGTCTTAATTTGAGCGTTTAGGCACAAAATAAAGAATATACAGAAGGTCCGTTCCCGCCGTTCTTGAAAATACATACCTAAACTACAGGGTTGCTTCTGTATTGATTCTGAATTTTAAAAAGGAGCAGATAAATTAAAAATTCTTCAACATGACATTTAAATATGAACCAGCGTATCTTGGTAAAAAACCGGCCAAGTGCGAGTCGGACTTCGCACATATAGGGTTCCGAATCAACCTCAAAAATATGATTTATTCATATATTAGTATTTGTTGTTAAAATATACGTAATATTGAACATTGTCACCAAATTTCAAGTTCATAGGTCAATGAGAAGTCTAAAAATTCTTCAGAACAAATTTTGTGACATACGACGGACGGACGGACGGACGTCTGGGCGACACCAATAGGGTTCCGTTTTGACCCTTCGGGTACGGAACCCTAATAAATTGATGCGTGACCCGCTGCGAGTTGTGACTTGTGACCGGCGGCGGTCGAGAGCGCCAACAAAAATATACCTAATTAATTAGGTACCTACTTAACTAAACCATAGTACTACTTAAATACTGGCGTTTTACCAGCGAACGATAAGATGAATGTGTAATGGTTGATCGTCGTTATCAAAGCGGCAAGTTTCAAAAAATTACCTACCTACCTAGGTATTGTAACTACCAAAATGAGAAAACCGTTTTATTTACCTTTCAATATCGTTTAAAAATTTGAAGAAAGTGTAGGCACCGTTTTTTGTTGTATTTAAGTGTATTTAAACAATAAAATACATTCCAACTGTAATAATATCGGTTATTCATTTTGACGTACGTGACATAAACTATCTACGTAGCGGCGAGGACGTCAAGTGATCAACGCGCGCACAACTAGCACTCGCGACGCGACAGTGACAGTCGCGACTAAGCTAGTCCGAAATCAACCGAGAATGCCTGTAAATGTTACGTCATTGTGCGTGCGGCGAAAATGGCACTTTGTACTGAGCGGACTCTCTGCTCCGGCGCGCGCCGCCGCTATTTACTTTGTGGTTTAGGTACTTTTTAATGTATTTTAAAAACAAATTAGTCCGTGAATTTGAGTGGACCTCAACGTGGATGTATTCTTTATGAAAAAAAAATGGTACGTATTATCTCATGCTACCATACGATTTTCAGCTCGGACACAAAAAAACGAGTATAGAAAATGACCCCCATATAAATTGTATGTCACCACGAAATCAATTAAATAAAAATATTAAAATGGTCTAAAAATTATAATTTCTCCCATCTCGGTTAAACAGATTTTATGTCATAGTCTAAATAGGTACTAAGTATAACTTAACCTATGCTATACTTTCTTGACTAAATAGATTGCCTACTGAATACGATCGACCAGTTTCTTCAACGTGAATATCTGCAAGCAAGACACTATCGCTTTTGTTATTTTAAACCGTATTAGGAACTGTGTAAAGTCGATTTCAGAACGTAGTTTTTTTAGTTGGGTGTTTGTATTCTACAACAAATGTATACGAAAAGTTTCTGTTAAAATAAGTTAGATCTTCGCCGATACCTAACCCAATTCCATATGGCACACAAAACAAACTGTACATGGTCTTAACCTAGAGAGATCATTATCACACATTAAATACGCGTTAATTAAGCATCACCTAACGCTTAACGAGCACAACCTCATTTAAACAAACAAAGTTTAACATTAACTTGAAATAAGTTTAAACAATTACTTAAAGTTTTATCGCGTAAGTGATATCAAATGCTAGCCTTCGCGCCTTCCGGCGTCCATCCGGTAAAATGCTTATCAAACGATAAAGTATTGTTATAGCAAACAAAAGATTTAAGTAAGAATCTATGTTATATCAAAGATAATTTTGCGAAGAATAAAAGTTCGCAAATTCCATGAGTTCATCGGACTGTGGTATTGCAGGTGTTGCATAAAGTCATGCTTTTAGTCTATATATATATAATGCATCTTTCCATTATGATGTCCATGATGTAAAGTTTGTCTCAAAAATAATGGTAAACCAAAACTGTCACCTTCACAGTTAACTTTAATGAGGTTCGGCGGTAAAAAATCATTTCTTTCTTTTCATTACATAAGATTGTAAGGTTGGGTAATCATTATCTACCTGTCACGTCAGTCCCGCAAAGGTTTTAGAGTTAACACCCAATCGAGCGTCCCGGTACTGCCGCATATATACCGGGTAGACCCAGATCGGGCCTGGCTGAGTTTCTTGCTGGACTCTTCCCAGCTAGGCTAGGTTTAGAAAACCAGCGAAACAGCTCCCAGTAGCTCGATTCCACTGACACCTAAGATTCGGTTGAAGCCGCTCAACCAATCTCAGTGGAGCGCAAGCTCGTAGAGTATTCCAGTGTTTAAACCGCCCGCGTGGTCGTGTCGGAGGTTTTCCCTGGATATTCCCCGGGCCGCAGTCAGGAAAAAACAATCGAGCTTAAGCCCAATAGTGACTTTGCAACGAATGCAAGGAAATTCTGAATTGAAAATAGCCACATAAATCCTTACATTCCAATAACTATCCTCTTATGAAAAATATGATATTACGTAAGCAACGAGCACGAATAAATCTCGTTTTCTAGCCGCTGGGAACTGCCTGAGGAAGCGAATCCGTCACGACGCCAGATCCTATCATCCACGACTATTGCTAACGAAAACTCCAAAATATTTAACTTTCAATACAGACTTGGCAATATTTACACAATTCTATGGTTAGATTTTTGCGAAGATCGAAAGATGATTTTGATTTGATAAATGATGAAAACTAACGTCTGATAGTCGGAAAAGGTAAAGTGGAAAAGTTATAATAACAATGATTTATCAACAATGTAAGGTATTGTTTCTATGGTATATCGGGTCGCTGATTACGAAAACAACAATGATTTTAAAATCCAACGTGGCAGTGGCAGACGTGAAATACCATGTCCTGTTGATAAGTTGGACATAATTCAATGAAAAACTTGGTTTTTCCCACCTACAAACAATGTATTTTTGGAAAGCCTTGATTTGTTGAACTTGATCAAAGTTTCAAATTTCCAGGGTCCAATTTGTACCAATAGCATTTTTTTGGATCGTTGCCTCTAAAGTGGTCTCGGCTTGTTATTGTGCAATGTTGAAGTTAAAAAAAACTTTTCTTATTTACCTACTTACTTTTCGTATATCCTAAATCAGCCACACAACGTAACACTCATTATATACCACCTATCTACTTTGGCGCAATCTCTGCGAAAATCAACGTATTCCCCAATCTTCCCCAGTCACACCTAACACATGCGTCGAATTCCTTCAGTAACAAGCAAAACATTACAGTACAGTCCACCGTGATATCCGCGATGCTGGCCCATGACCAACCCATGACCGTTCTTGTAAGGGTCTTCGCCTATTACGACTTTTAATTTTCTCTTATTAAAAAAAATAATACTCTGACAAATAGTAGAATTTAAACTCTCTTATTTAAACAAGAGATAAGACTTTCTTTTCGATCAGACTATCGATAAAAAATCGCACTCATTTTGTTTAATCGTTTGGGAACTACGATGATGATACACATTTTAAAACAATATAATAATAACACCCCTCTTTTGTGTCGGGGTAAAACAATGCTCCCAAGTCACGTCGCGCTCTCAGCAACCCCTACCTCATTCGCGCTGGACAAAATTAAAATATGAGGTAGATTTTCCAGTTCCGCTTCTTATTTATTTATTGATCGTATGGCAATTATTTCGAACCGTGAGATTTTTGAGAAGATAGTACGGTTGCCAGTTTTTGTTGCACTTTTAGCAACACCTAGGGGTCACGTGTAGCGGTGGTGCAACTTGGACCCCCCTTTGTCAAGTGAGTGGGCAACTTGACTCTTAGAAGTCCTCGAGCCGCCCGAAGGCCTCCAACTTGGCTAAACGACTGCTGCCATATTGGCTCAACGATTTAACGTGCCTCCCAAAGCACGGGAGCGCTCAGTTAGTAATCACTCAAAGCGGTCACCCATCCTAAAACTGACCGCGGTCGACACGTGGGCATGGGCACCGCTGGGCCACGAGCGCTCTAACGCGTCGCGCCGTGCCACAGTCAGTCGTGTCGCGGAGCTAGCTCTGCCGCAATGCCGCATACATAGATGCAAAATCGCGAGTTTCGAGGGACAGCGGATTAACAGCCCGGCCACGACTTCGAGCGGCAGCGGCAGCGGTTTTCTTAATACATTGCGTGTGATCCCAACTAGGCAACGTGTGTTGCGCGTCTCGACCGCGCAATGAACAGATACAACGCTTGCCGCAATTCGCGCAAAGTCGTGGCCGCGACGTAAGACCGGCGCCGCACTAAGTAGCTGGGCAAATGGCGACGCGCGATTTCAGAACAACTTGGCCTACTAGATTTATTGAGATCGCCGTCGCATCTGTGCGTTTGCGGCCAAGAAAGGAGTTGTTTGAGACTGTATCGCTGCAATCATACATGCATATAGCCGTGTGTAGTCCTCCGAAGCGTGCGATACAAGTGACTTTGGACTTCAACGTATTGTTGCCGACTGTATATCTGAAGAGGCGTCAGGGCGATGGACGATAGACAGACAGACACGAACTTGAAGCACGACCATAGCTCGCCCTTTGTGATCATATCGTTTCGCCAATTAGGTAATCGGTCACTTCGGAGTCATTTGTTGAAAAAAAAACCCACTTCCTGGCCAGGGGGTGACCTAAAATTTTGTACTTACCACGGGCGATAATAAAGAAAGCCTCAGATCACATATTTATCGCCCTTGCCTTCGGTTCGGGCGTAAAATACCTGCGATCTGAGATATTCTTTGTTTTATCGCCCTTGGTAAGTAATGTAATATTCTATTAAGGTGACGTGAGCTTAGAGAACAGAGTTTTTGAAGCCTTTTAACGCGTTTGTAGATGAAGATATGGTTTTCAAAAAATATGCACAACAATTTTGAGACCTTTCTGTAGTACAAACATCGATTCAAAACATGATTACGCAACTTTCGCTGAATAAAAAAAAATCGCGAACTTGCGTCTAAACCACACCTTTAAATAGTTATAACTATTTTTGCACATTAGCTATCAACATGAAAATTATATCAATAAATGCGTCATGTTCTACTTCATGGAACTCATCGATTACTTTTTCTTAACTAAAATAAATAAAAAAAATTGTAGTAAGATAATACTCATTTCTGCAAACTCGTTCGTACGCGACCGGCGCGGCCGCCCGTCCAGTGCTCAGCGAGCTGCGTTCGAGGTAGGATCTGTGCGGCGCGTCAATTCAACGTCACTTGACATTTCAATATTAGAAATGGGTAATTAATAAAAGGAAACCTGCTAGACTTCGTCATCTCGAGATTGTGGGTGCCAATAGAAGGAAAACTGCACAAACTATGGTAAGTGTAATGCAATATCGTATTATAGTGGGTAAAGGTATATCAAACCTTCTTATTGGAACGCTTTGACGCTGCCATACTAACACAGTCTATGAATAACAGTAGGACAATACTCGTGACACAACGTACAACGTAATACATTTTATTACTAACGGTGGTATTTATTTTGGCGTGTACGGACAGACAAATAGACACAGTGGACTTTCTTTATATAATACTAGCTTTAGCCCCGCGGCTTCGCTCGCGTATTAAGTGTAAGTTTCGCAATAATTGTTGAATTGTTACACCGGTTTACTACTACTTATATTGATCATCTGATATGTGATAGAGCTACTCCTGAAAAGACTGAAAACATATTTCAGGCTCCTGAAAACGACGGCATCTTGGGTGAAATTTTGATAATCTGATATGTGATAGAGCTACTCCTGAAACGGACTGAAAATATGTCCCAGGTGCCTGAAAACGGCGGCGTCTTGGGTGAAATTTCGATCATATGATATGTGATAGAGCTACTCCTGAAACGGCCTGAAATAACATATCAGCCTGCTAAAACGCTTCTAAGGCAGTGAAATTTACGTCTGAAATTTTTGTTTCTTTCCAATGGTGCTTATCTCTGTCACTCTCTTATTTCTCGAATGTTCCGAGTATAGCTACCTCTTTTTACTACTGCTATCTCTGTCACTCTCATTTCGAATGTTCCGAGTATAGATATCTCTTTCTACTACTGCTATCTCTCTCACTCTCTTCTCGAATGTTTCGAGTATAGCTATCTCTCTCTACTACTACTATCTCTGTCACTCTCTTCTCGAATGTTCCGAGTATAGCTATCTCTCTCACTCTCTTCTCGAATGTTTCGAGTATAGCTATCTCTCTCTACTACTGCTATCTCTCTCACTCTCTTCTCGAATGTTTCGTATGTTTTGTATAGCTATATCGTTCTACTACTGCTATCTCTGTCCTGCTGTATCCTGCTGGAAATTTCGCCATATACTGATATCAGATATAAGGGATCCTGAAACCGCCTGAAAACGGGTTTTCAAGCTATAGGCATAGGTACCGAAGGTTCTAGAATGTTCGCGATCGAAGTTTCTAGAAAAAAGAAGAAGAAGAAGTCTAGAAAGTCTGTATGGAGTCTTCATCTTCACCCTTCGAGCATGTTCTAGAAGGATTTCGAACGCCCCGGAAAGTTCTGGAAAATATGACGGTCTCGCTCTAACAATGCTGTCCTTGTCGCACTGTTCGAGGGCATTAGCATTATTGGAATGTACTACACATACAGTCTATCCCTTTCACACTTATCGTCTGTCTCTTTTACTCCTATTGAAAATTTAAAATTTACCCCATTTTTACTACCCACTTCCACCCACCGCCACCAAACTCCCTTACTTGCAAGTGCACACCAAGGGCCTTCTACCACTGCAATGCAACCATGAGAAGGTGGCAGTTGGTGATCATGGAGAAAAGGCCGGATATACCCACTAACACTCTCCTTTTATATATATATATATATTGATTTAAATTTTCACGTTTTATATTGTAGAAATTATTAATGTTTTCAATTTCAATTTTATTACTGGACTGCTAGGTGTCGGTACGGAACCCTTCGCTGTGCGTGATCCGACACGCACTTGGCCGGTTTTAAAACTGCGTACCAGGCCTCTGCGTGTGCGCGCAATAATTCAGTGTTTTGTAAATGTTATTGGTATATATACAGGTTGGATTTTCTTTTTGGGTCAGTGAGGGCAGCTAGTAGCTACCAGATCCCGTGCTGCTACGCGAAAATGGTCTTAGAAGACCTTCCCTCGAATTAAAATTAATGAAAATTGGCGTTTACAGATTTTGGACAAACATACAGGGTACGAGAAAAAGATCATTTTTGATAAACTTTTTTTTTTGATGCCAATCGATCCAATTCCTATCCAGGACCCAAAGTTTGTATGGGACCAAAAAAAATCCGTCAAGAAAAGCGGCAAATCGAGGAAAACGCCTATTTCATAATCAAAATCGAAGGAAGTTCTTCTAAGACCATTTTCACGTAGCCGGACGGGATCTGGTAGCTGCCCTCACTGACCCAAAAAATATCCACCCTGTATATCTAGGGTGACCCGCCTCGTGGCTCATATTGAATTATGACAAGTACAATACTTATTAATAAATAGATTATATTTTTCTATGTGTGGATATTTTAATTTCACAAGACTTTTATTGTAATAAATTATGCAAAAACAATATTGAGACATACTTCGCAAGGAACAATAACTTCGTTTTGTTTTTCAAGTAGATGATCAAACATGTAAATCAACTCAATTTGACAATTATATCATAACATAAGGGTGAATAAAATAAAAAAGTCTATTTTATTACAATCCACGATGTGTTGTCATTGTGTCAAAATATTTAATTACGGTGTATGAAAGTAGGTATGTAAAAATGACGAGTTGCCATTCGCATTGTTTCGATTATACTGAACTATTGACATATACATCAGAATAATGGCGCCGTCTTGACAATGGTCATTATATTTATGGTTTACCCGTTCAGTTGTAGTGACTAAGAGTTGTACTACTGGCTATACACTATACTGTGACATGTCGGTATCGGCAGCGAGCCCGGTGGCAAGCGGCTAACCCCGCGCCTGCTCCCCTCAAGCCACGCACCTCACCCCCTCGAAAGCAGCTAAGCGCTGAGCTCACGTCGCCTTAATATGAATAATGTAATTGACAATGAACAATAAATTTAATACAAACCAAGAATCATATCATATCATATCAATATTCATGTCAGTCATGTTAACCCAAATTTTTCGACCCTCCAGCTCTATATATTAGGTATCTTTTTCCGTCATCTTGGAAAAATCTGTCACTTTTTCAGTTATTTTGCTTGTCCTGTCGTTAAAATTCATTCTAGTGTAAAGCATGCTTCTGCAATATTAGAGAATACCTACAAAATTTGCTAAAATTTTGAGTAAATACAAACATTTTTTTCCACGACCCCTTAGGGACGAAGATATGCCATCGTCTATGGGGGAGCTGGTGTTAAAAATTACTACTTTTTTCTAGTATTCCCTTCCATATTTACGTTTTAGGTGCATTTTAGCGCTTACTATACGTGTCAGAACCTTCATACATATAGCCCGCGTTTGTTATGAAGCGCTTTGCAAATTGAAATGAAATGTGATTGATTTTGGATGCGACAAATAAAAAAATAGATATGTTGGCGTCTATTTCTATAAACATCCGATGATAATACCTTGCTGGTGGATTGTGTCCTGTCCGAACTATTCCCTGGCCCGGCATATAGTGTTTCGGTCTCCAACTCCAATTTATTAATGGGAAACTGCGGCACCGGGCGACAATTCGAAGCAATACACTTTGTACACACATTACCCTGAAGACAATAAATAACCCGTAAAACACCTTTTGACTGGGAACTGGTTCAAAGCTATGGACAAGTCTAATCAAGTCTAGGTCTAGACCTAGGCCTAGAGATTAGACTTGTGCTTGAGTCTCTTTGTTTTTCCTGTCACATTCTTCACAAGATCTGACATAAGTTTAATCCTTTGACCGCCAAAGCGATAGTGTGTGTGTGTTAAAATAGTTCATAAATGATTTTATTCATGATCAAAGTACACCTTCACTCCGACCTTTTAAGTGGTTGTTAGCGTGGTGGGCACGACACACAACCACTATATAGGTTCTTGGCGGTCAAAGGGACATCACGGAGCCTGTGGAAAAGATTTTTCAGTCATTTGGTTAACGCTACGGAGCGTCTCAACCACCCCTTCTCGTGCGTTACCAAATAGAGATACGATGACAAATGCCTCAAATTTTCATGGAATCAATTACGGCGTGTTTACAGGCTAACTGCATTCACAAAAGTTCAAATACATTTGTCATCGTTATTTTTTTTAACCTGACTGTGGCTTTGGAATGCGCGGTCGGAGAGTGGCCTGGGGAAAATCCAGGGGAACCTCCGACACGTACACGCGGGCGGTTTAAACACTGGAATTCTCTAAGAGTTTGCGCTCCAGTGAGATTATTTGAGTAGTTTCAACCAGCTACTGGGAGTTTTGCCGCTGGTCCACTAAACCTAGCCTAGCTGAGAAACGTCTAGCTAAAAACTCAGCTAGGCTCGACCTATACCTCGTTTTTTTTTTCATTATTGAAAAATCGTGCGATTGTCGTCATGCGATTTCAGTGAAAACAATCTTGAAACGGGAAAATATGCGGCGTGCTATCTTTGAGACGTGATTAGCTACTGAAACAAGTGCAATATTATTCTCTGATATCTTAGGGAAACGAAGAATTGTAGGCGAAAATGATCGTTAAAATTCTACTCTTAAAAAAACGGGGTATACGTCGGACTGACTCACCCCGGTGTACGTACGGCGGTACCGGGAGGTATCGTTGTATATTTGGTAACACACGAAAAAGGGGCGGATGAACGCTCCGTGGTCCTAGGGCGCGGCCACAACATTGCATTGCGACGTCGCATCGCAAAAACGATGTAGGTCGTAGGGGGGACATTATTACGAGCGTTTCAACCGCTCTCATTACCGTGACCCTACTATTGCCCGAGTTCCTATAGATTTTGGTGGCGTTTTTGGTTATATAGTAGGATTCCCGAACTATTAACATATAACTTAAAACGTCATCAAACTGAACAGAAAATTCAACAAGCATGAGGTCACGGTAATGAGGGCGGTTGAAACGCACGTAGGTATAATGACCGAGGCACTAGATTGCACGCAGTGTTATAGCGCCGCCATAATCTGTAGATAACTGACCGTTCGTGGACCTTATTCGAACAAGATAAGGTCTATAGTTACTAATGGTCAGGCTGTTAATGCTCGTAGTACACTTACACCATATCCATATTTGGGTATTAGCAGGACATTAGACGGAATCGGCTGTGCGGTAGGGAACTTTTTTAGGACGTGACGTATCTTTTCGCTCGTTAGGGTACACTCTGTACACTTGCATTTCTTGTTCTCGGCTTTGGCCACTTCGAGAGGGATGACGTTCTCTGTATCCATCTGGCAACATTGTTCAATGTGTTAGGTCGAATAGGCCCCTTAAGTTTTGTAGATATTTTTTATAGATATCACTGTCAGATATATCGCAGTAAAAGCGATCGAATAAAAGTATTTTGACATGCATGTAATATGTAATCTCGACCCGTTACAATTTTATAAGTTAGAATGCATGTTCACTGTTGAAGAAGATTTATGAAAATAGGTATTTAATGTTATTCCTAGACTCACATACCTGTAATATGTTGCCAAACATTCCTGGCATCGGCATTGATAAAAGAGATATATAAATACTAATTATTATTTAATTTAAAATTATTGTTACAGAATGCTTGTAAAATTTACGTTAGCACAAATTGATGTAACATCCAGAAAGCCGTTACTAATTGTAAACTTATAATATTCTTAAACTATTATTTTATAATTGAAATGGCTGTTACATTACACAGGCAATTTTGTTAAACCTAAAACACAAATAAACAAACACAACAAAATAATGTCGGCTGACAGATGCGAGCATCAGAGTTCTATTGACATATTATGCGTAGCTTGTCATTTTGTCACGAAACAGTTTATTTTAAAACAATCATGAAATGTATTAACAACCTGTACGTTTCCTATATAGACTCACCGGCAGAAAATTTGTCCCAAAAACTTTTCGTAATTTAATATACAAAAATGTATTTTTCTAATTTTCTGCCTATATTTAAGTTTATACACACAGATTTAAAACAATGGTTACCTATATCAATCTATTGGGATACCTGTTTTTACTAAGATCGATTACGTAAAAATAGGTGTCTCAAGTTAGTCATGAATGCAAACAATTAATCATTTATTCAGTCAGACAACAGAGATCCATTTGTGTTAGTAAAAGCTTACTTTATATTAGTAGATACAGTCACTATTTCTCTCAGGACTTTCAGGACTCTATTCCTATTAAAATAAGATCCAAAATTGACTAATATTCAGTTTCCTCGACATTACATGCCTATAGCAAACTGTAAAAATCTCATAGAGTACTAACCTAACCTAACCTAAGTAAATCACATTTTTCAAACAGTTACATTATTTTCGACCCTGACTGTTAGTTTACAGCTATTACATATTAAAATACCTAACGAATGACAATACAGACATTAATATTATAGTCATAGCGGTAACCACTGCTCAAATTGCAGTGTAACTTGGCCCGGTGACCGATAGTGACAAGGCACGTCCGGCGTGTGAAAACAACCTTGCCATATTTCACGGTAAATGCTGGCCCGATTCCCTGCAATATAGCTGTTTAGTTTAGCACACTTATAAGAAATTAATTGGGTCTAAACTGGAGCATGCAAATTTGACACAGAATGTTCAGGAGTAGTACTGAGAGCTGTTGTTGTGATGTTAAGTCGTGAATGTAACGCGAAATCTATACCTACTCTAATTACATGCACTGGACAATCTTATACAAATCGACGTAGTGTCATAGGCCGAGCCCAATAGAGCGATAGGAGTGCGCAGTGCGCAGTCGGAGGTCTGGGGAAAATCCAGGGGAAATCTCCGACACGATAAACACTGGAATAGAGTTTACGCTCCAGTGAGATTGGTTGAGCGGCTTCAACCGAATCTGAGTGTGAGTGGAATCGAGCTACTGAGAGTTTTGTCGCTACGTTCACTAAACTTAGTCTAGTTGAGAAGTCCAGCACGAAACTTAGCTAGGCCTGACCTGGGTCGGACTGACTCTGCCCAGTATACGGCGGTATCGGGACAAATAGGGACTATATGTGTCTGTGTTGTCGCGATCACGAGATATAGTTTCAATGTGTCATTCCCTTTTGTACCTAGTGTCAGTGGGGAAACGAGGAAACCTAGAGAGAGGAATCAATTTTATTCTACGAAGTGTTGTGTTTCTAGTAGTAAGGTGACCACTGTGACCAGAGCTCCCGTGGATGAGCAACACAGAGTGAGATACCTGCAAAACCAAACCACGTCCGTGGCAAACAAGCATACGGACCGCTGATTTAAAGCGGTCACCGCAGCCTATGGACGCTTGCAACCCCCGGGGTGTCACATGCGCGACGTCGACACAACGAATCATCAAATCAGTAAAGTGCTGACAAGGCGCCTGTGACGCCGGACCCTTACATGAATGGTAAATGCTCTCTCGATGTATGCATGCGATAACGGTACAAAAGTTGAAACTAAAATCTCCGAGTCGTTGAAACATAATGAATATAATGATCCTATCAAAAACATTACATGTAAAAAGGTGCAAGTCTCGCAGCACAGTTCTTCTACAACAAAAAAGTTTTGATATGTAATGTTAAACCAAGTCGGTTATATTTTAATCAGTAGTACCGGGGGGTTGTCCACAGAACTAGATTTCCACCGACTTGCATAGGCATTACTTTATTTTTTTTTAAATACATAGAATGACTTGGCCATCGCACACAACGCTATACTCATACATATGTATTGCTTAAACTCGCTCTAGCTGTATGTCATTAGGGCTAGCGTATGTTTCATTAGGATTATTTTAAACAGTTGATGATTATTTTTATGTCAAGAGTAGCCACGCGATGGCCAGCGTCTCATTGAGCGAGTTTAAGCAATAGGTACATTATTTATGAGTAAAGCGTTGTGTGCGATGGCCAAGTCATTCTATGTATTTAAAAAAAAATAAAGTAATGCCTATGCAAGTCGGTGGAAATCTAGTTCTGTGGACAACCCCCCGGTACTACTGATTAAAATATAACCGACTTGGTTTAACATTACATATCAAAACTTTTTTGTTGTAGAAGAACTGTGCTGCGAGACTTGCACCTTTTTACATGTAATGTTTTTGATAGGATCTCATCTCTTTTTGTAGGCTGTCCTTCTTTTTTTCTTTTCAGGGACGACTTCTTGTACGTCAGCTACCATTTTCCTCGAAGCCCACTCTCTGTCTTTATGGGTTTTTCTCCGAGGTTTGGACGTGACAATTTCTGACAAGTCTGGACGGTAAATGCTTCTAAGTCTATTGTATTCTGAAATTGCAGATTCTTGAGCTTTGATGCTATTATAATCGACATTGATTAGATGTAAACCGCCCAAACTTGTCAGTTGTCACGCTCGAGAGTGCCACGTATGCTTACCCGCATGTAAATACCGTGGAACCGATATCCATCAGTGCGCTATTTAGAATTAGACCCTGAATTTTATGTATGGTCATTGCATAAGCTACACATATGGAAAACTGTTCGCGATGGACATGAGCTTTATTGATAATTTCAAATTTTGTTTTGACAGGACCAAGCCTACCAAGGTCGTAAAAACGTTCGTTATTAAATTTAATGTGTATTTTTTTTATTCTATCTCCATTATCAGAGTCAACCTTTACGCCTTGAACTATACCAATATAACCATTAACTAAACCAAGACTGACGTCAATATTTCGCCTTAACATTACTTTTGATCCTATTTTTATAATGATATTTTCTTCCAAACCTGCAGTCATGGAAGCATCGTCTTCATATTTTTTTATGCATTTACGAGCTCTTTTCGTTAGGTATTTGGGGCAATCTATGCTATCAACGGCTGTTAGTTTTATTTCTGGATATGGGAGCGAATTAAGCATTGAGCTGTTTAACTGTTGACACATATTTTTTGTAGGTAATAAGCAAACGGTGTCGTCAGGAAGTTTGGACAGGTATTCAGTAATTTCAAGTAATCTGCTTTCATTCGATTTGGAATGAAGTTCGATTAACCTAGTCAAAAGTATGTCGCGATCTTTTTGTGTAATTACACCTAATCTTATTCTATTTAACATTTCAATAAAGTCAGAATCGTTAAACTGTCTCATGTTAATTGTAAGTTCATCATATGTAAACAGTTCAGCCGAGAGATTGGGCATACTGAGAGAGCCCAACAGCTTGTTAATTTCAGCAACCGAAAGTTTTTCAAATTGTGACTTTTCCCTTACTGGCGGCAGTTTTAAGAGATCCCGAAAACTATAATGTGTTTTTTTCCAAACCACCCGTTTTGATCGTCGCCAGTATCAAATATCTCAGTCAAACGTAAATGAATATAGGATAGAGTAACATTAGAAATCATTGATACTTCGTCGATGATAATTAAGACTACTTGTTTCAAATCCGACCTTAGAACTTGGAGGACATCGTCAGAAAGTCGCTTTTATTTAGGTGTTTGCTTATGTTCTACAGGCAGTTGCAATAGTCTATGTATGGTTAAGCCATTCACATTAAATGCAGCTATTCCTGTTGGAGCACTAATTGCCACTTTTTTATTTAAATGTGTTTGATTTAAATGTTTTATCAGGAAGAAGAACTTCATAATGACCCCCTAAGAAACTACCAGAGAATCGTAAACGTTTCACCGGGTTCCCAGAATCCCCACCAAAAGATCCTCTCAAACAGCCATTTTCGTAAACCTCGAAAGTAAAAGGATACAAAGCGGCGGCCACCATAAGTTCTGATACAGAACCGTATGTAGTTGAATTCAGCATTGCCGTCGAGTATAAATCAGCGTTAATGTATGGATTGCCGAGCTCGTCACAAGTGTACAGCTGCATTTCATCCCAATGCGCTACTAACATATGGCACGCCTAATATCATACGATGACTCAAATTTCCCATGAATACAGAATGACAAAGAATGGAATAAACAGGAACTATCTCTAGGCATAGGGACGACCTGGTGCGGTGTAGGGTGGTTATTTATGTACAATACTTCCATTGCAACATTCATTGTGCGGTAGGTAAGTAGTTTATTTATGTTGTCAATTTAGTTTTATTAAATCAACCGAATATTAGCTATAAATATGTAGAATTACGTACGGTATCCTAATACTACCTATTTACGCTGTCCTGATATGAGAATTTTTAGTGTATGAACACGAGTATGAGTAAAGCTTAAGCCACACAGAGAGCGGGCGGGCGGTGGCGGCGCGGGCGCGGGCGGCAGCGGCGCGGGCGCGGGCGGCGGCGGCGCGGGCGCGGGCGGCGGCGGCGCGGGCGCGGTCGGCGGCGGCGCGGGAGCTGCTTTTGGCGGTGGCGGCTGCCGACAAAGGCGGCACCCGCGCCGCTGCCGCCCGCGCCCGCGCCGCCGCCGCCCGCGCCCGCGCCGCTACCGCCCGCCCGCTCTCTGTGTGGCTTAAGCTTTAAGTAACAAGCAAGTGAAGGTAACTTCAACTTCAGCGTATATGAAATTCCCTATGCAAACAACAACCAAATCGCAAAGACAAGTTAGTAAGCCTTTCAGTCGGTAACACAATAATAGCAGTCGATCGAAATAATACACGAGAATCGCAAACCAATAGACAGTGTAGGTACGCAACGGGACACATCCGAACAGCATCTGGGCGCTCGCGCGAATGCACAAAGTACTAAGGTCCGACCGAGATCTCGGTCTCGGTCTCGGTCTCGGCTATTCTCGGCCAAAATTTGAACAGAGAACCCGGTCTCGGTCTCGGCCAAAACCTTAGATAAAGTTGTTAATTCTGTCAAAGATAGTAAATTTTTAGTTTTAGTTTTTAGTTTGCAAACTTTTTAGTCCACATTTGTAACGGGTGGACGACTACGGAACCCTACATTTCGCGAGGCCCGACATGCACTTGGCCGGTTTCGATCGATTTATTTCATTTTGATCACTAAATAAATAAAACATTATTACAAATTGGAGTTTTTTTCTCACATTTTCAAATTCTCGGTCTCGGTCTCGGTCTTGGCCGAGAATTTAATTTATTCTCGGTCTCGGTCTCGGCCGAGACAAAAAAGGTGTTCTCGGTCGGACCTTACAAAGTACCTTTCTATATATTGCGCGAATGAGCGCGGCTGCTGCTCGGCGCTCGCTTCAGTAAATCGCCTCCCCCGCGCGGGGTGCGCGTCGCTCCTCGCACGTATACGAACTCTTTTGACTTGAAATAATAGCTCATCAAGTAGTAGCAAAAGTACTTAAATTTTATCACAACGATGGTAAAAATAAAAACTAAAGCATGCGAATGCCTACTTTATCTCACCCATAATAAAACTCAAATTAGTAAGTTGTGTAAAAATGATGTGCATTGATTTCAACTTTACCGAATGTCATCTGTAAGTGAGTAATGACACACCTCTGACACGCCAAATGTCATATCGTGATATATACTCGTATTTACAACTGTTTAGACTCGCCTCACCACACGTTCTATTGTATCTTGGCCGTGAGATTGGTACCAACTATATGCATATTCGGAGCTCAGGCTTACACTGGTTTTTCTGAGATGAATTTTCCGTGTGCAGCAAGTTTGGTAAATACCAACCACGTGCTTCAGATTCAACTTCCACCCCCAAATTCATCCATTTAAGGGATGATTTAAGGGCTAAAAAGTATACTTTATGATAATTTAGGTTATAAAATCGTAACATACCAAGTTTCATCATAATCCGTTCAGCCGTTTTTGCGTGATTGAGTAACGAACATCCAAACTACAAAAGTAACTTTGTAATCGCATGTATTTTGTATAGGATTACAAACTTACTTATGCAGTTTGTATATCTCTGATACATGACTGATATTGCAATATTTTTAATTTTTCTAGGAATAAATAGGCTAAAAACTAGTCATGTTTAAAATTTGGAGCTTGCGGGTCTGCTAGAAGTACCTTAAACGATTGATGATCTGTCAGTCAGTCAGTGAGTCAGTGACAAAACTAAGGAACTTTGAGGGTCAATAGTTCCTAAAATAAAAGTTCAAATTGAATGTTATTGAGAATATGTCTAACCAATGTTATTCCCTACATGTTTCTGGAAATTCAGGGTTCTAGCTTTAGCTAGGGCAAAATAATAGGAGGTTGAAAATGGCCTGAATGACTTCGAGAAAAGGATGGTACGGCCGTGCCACTTTTGTTTTGCTCGACTTGGCGGGGGCACTGCCGTGCCCCCAGATATACTAAGTAGGTGGGTAAGCGCCGATCGCGATGCTTTGTGCAAATAAAAGCTTTTGGTAGGCACTTTAATAGTATTTTAAGTGGATAAGTCACTAACGGGTCCAAGTTTATCTTATTTCTGATGGCGGGTCTGCACAACAGCTACTTACTACTTGAGTTGTTTTGCCATCGAAATAAATTCAGAAAAATAAAAATGTTGACTAAATAGGTATTCTATCAAGGTCATTCTTACGGCCGGGACACAAACAATCCCCATTCGAAATTAAATCTTAATCAGTCAGGTGGCTTAAGAGTAAAAATGTAAAAGACAGACAGACCTGCTTTCGCGGTTGCATTAGGTTAGGTTGACCTAGTAGACGAATTAGTTAGGGAAGTATTCCCTGGATTTTCACCAGGCCTCTCTCCAACTGCCCTATCGCCATAGATAATAAATAGTACATTACTTAACAAGGGCGGTAAAACAAAGAATGTCTCAGATCGCAGGTATTTGACGCCCGAGCCGAAGGCAAGGGCGATAAATATGCGATCACATAAAAGCATTTATGTCACACCTGGCCATAAAGCGGCAATTACCGCACGCTCCGCGCGCGGGAAATCCCACTTCCTGGCCAGGGGGTGACATAAAATTTTGTACTTAACACGGGCGGTAATAAAGAAAGCCTCAGATCGCATATTTATCGCAAATACCTGCGATCTGACACATTCTTTGTTTTACCGCCCTTGTTAAGTAATGTACTATATTGGGCCCGGCCTATAAACCACAGTAAGATTAAAAAAAAAACAAAATAAAGAAATATGTAGGCATAATACCCGTGACCGTATAATCGTATCAACAAGCAATAAGCTAAATAGAGTAATCTTCTAGAAATAGCCGTGTGAATTGTAAAATGACGACATTGACAATGGCAAACGTTATGGTGTGATTATTTAATAGGTAATTTGTAACGCGTGCGTTTTCACTGCTCATAACACTAATCTCCGATAGAAAATGTCAGAAGATGTTAAGAATGTCTAATAAAATACTACATTCTGTAAAAGTATTGCAGAACAGTTGGGTATATAACGGTAAACAGTCGAATTCTATACGTCCGTCTCTCACAGCTGTACGCTGTAGCTCTAGTATAAGTTTTTTTCGAAACATTAACTAATTCGAACGCGTTTGCGTTTTGTCTCAAAATGTATGAAAGTGGTATGAAAACGGGAAGCCGCCTCTGGTGGTCACTAGTGGAAACTAAAACAGCGAGTATAACATTTGTTGCTAACCGATGAACGCGCGTATTTCAAACTCGGTGAGCGCGTTTTCATACATGTTGAGACAAAACGCAAACGCGTTCGAATTAATGTTTCGAAAAAACTTATACTAGAGCTACTGTACTTGCAAGCCGTGAGAAGGCCGGGTATACTATCATGCTAAATTAAAATGATACCACTTCTTAAAAAGCATGCAGATACATACACCCTTTTCGTACTCGCCAGTTAGCACAACAAGAATGGGGTAGTTGAACAAATTCTTATAGTGTAGAAATAAAGATGATTATTGCTTAATCCTGATGTTTCTGACGGTGTTAGTGACTCGCAGTTTTTTACCTTTTCTCGCGAATTACGTGAATTGTAACGATGTCCTGCATAACGTGTGCATAATTGAGAGGATATGGGAATGTTACGCATGTGCAGTGATTTAAATTGCGTCATGTTACGATCTCTGAACTGTGAAGTCTGTGAAGTAAAACATTGCTGAGTAAGTACGCGGTGCCTGCCTGGGAACTTAATTTTGTCGAGTGACAAAAAAATTTGACACACCTCTCGCCTTTCACCTACAAGTTGGGTACCTACCTACTCTAAATAAAGTCTAGAACTCTAGACCTTAGGTTTCGCTTGATACTATCGGCTAATTCTTGTAGGTAGTCGACGGACAATACACTGTAAGTACTTACTTACCATTATTACCAAAAAATGTTTTGCACGGCTTAGGTATAAGTGTCTCACATATAAAATCTTGTCACTAGGTAGTCAGTAACCCGTCGTCTACCAGTCCCTGGGATCCCAGGGCAGATAACAAAAGAATGGCATTGTATATTTTTTTCGCCGGGAGAGGACGGCTTTTCAATAGGATGCTATGTCCTCGAATATCTTATAATACTTTTATCTCACGAGCGCGTGTCGGCCTTTTTTGTAGTTGTGACATTGCGAACACATACACAAAATGAACTCATAGCTACTACGCTGACAATGTGCATGTATATAGGCGCAACACACAACCATAGCTCACCCGCGCTCGTAAGATAAAAGTAAGTACCTACTCTACGCGCATCTGTTAGGTATAGCTAATTTAATTGCGTCTCGTAACATATTTTCGCTCCGCGGATAGCTGTAGAAAATGAGAGGCTAACACCTTTTCCTATCAGTGGAACACAATAGATCCATAACAACATAGACTTATTTCTTTTCGCCACCACATTTCTATGATACTTTAAGTAGACTGTGGTATTAGAGCGAAGTAAATGCGAGACCTCAATAGTCAATATTGACCATAACTTGATAAAAAATGCAAAAAGTAACCTAAACTAATCAGATGTCAACCAGTTGTTTGTTATCTCAAAACTGAAATTAAAAAGCCATTCTTAAGCCGCGCGGTTGTAAGACGGGACTTAAACGAAACCTTTGTATGTGTAAAAATGAACGAGCCTCCAGCTGGTACATACTTTCCCTAGTTATTTATTTGTGTTCCCTTTTCGTAACAACAACAAACTTCCTGAAAGAGATGGTTCAAGCCAACCAGCTTAATTTAAGCCTCTGATTACACATATTTTTAACCATTTATCTAACTTTTTGACTACTTCAATAATGGAATAGGCAAATGGTTTGGGAATAGATTTTTATTATATTTTCACCAATTTTCTGCGATAATTGGCTTCCGATTACGCATTGTTTGTTACGATTTACAAATCTAGGAGTCAATTTAGACTAGACGACCTCCAAAATAGAGTAGGTACTAAACGATTTGTGAAATGAAAATAGAACTAAGTTGAGTCGCGTGTCTTTAGGTAGTTACCGTTAGGCAGAAATTGAATTTTATCGAGTTTCCGTGAAATTCCTGCTGCAGTTGTGCAACCAATTTGAGGGGAGGACGGTTAGATGGCCAAAAACAATGGAAACCAATCTAACGCCATAGAATGATTGGTTCCAAGAAGGCTGCTAATAAGACATTTGTTAATTGAAATTAGTGGCTTGCACATTGCATTATAATGGAGGGTTTCCACCGACGAGGTGAGATGAAATTGGTCGGCAGTGGAATAGGTAATCATTCGTTTTCTCGCCGAGAGTGTGACATTTATCGCATCACCTCTTTTGTACTTCCCGGAATATGCAACTTAAGGCCTGTACATGATAGACCGATGATCCCAATTTGCCATGGGAAATATTTCCCAGCGGAAATCCTCAATACAAAAAAGGCACATCTCTGCAAGTCTAACACACTATATTTACTCATTCATTATTATTTAAGAGTTTCACTCTTGTCGGTGCAGTTCTCTCCAGTCCGTTCTACTTAACGCCAGTTCTTTGACTTCTCTACAAAGAGAATATAAATCACTACGTTTACTTCTCTATACGACACGACGTCTATCTTTTTCTTTATTTGGTCCATGTAATTAATCCTCGGCCTTCCTCTTCCTCTTCTTCCCTCAATTTTACCCTCCATTATCTTTCGTATTAGATCGTCGTGTCGTATCAAATGACCCATCATTTTCCCTCTTCGAGTTTCACTAAACAGTTAAAACTCACGTGTTAATTGTCACTCCGGGCGACATGTTTCGAACTCTCCGGGAGTTCTGCCTCAGGATGGTACTGGCGACGCGCGCGGCTTTTGGGTAGATTGCTTTGCAATCAATCAGTGTTCACTTAGGTACGCTAATAATGAATGGTGCTATATTGGAGGCAGTCTGCAAAGGAAGTAACTATAAATAATTTCCCACTAATGTCATAGAGAATGGAATGCTTTGTCTACCATCTACCACCAGCGGCCACCTGTCGTGACGCGAATCGCACGGTCGTTCACACCCCCGAGCAAGCAAGTTGTTTGAGCGTAACGAACCTTCATGGACGAATATAGGGGTCTATTTTAGACTTACGTTGCGCATTCCAAATTGATTTCAATGTGTTTTTTCAGCATTTTTTCTGCTGCAGTCGACGGGCTAAAATTTGTATGCGATTTTCATTACATTGCGGGGTGTGATCACCATCGTCCTACGTCAGTATTCCGCAGCCCGCAATGTAATCAAAATTGCATGCAAGCTCTTGCACCATGTAATTCGGCCTTAAGGCGCAGGGGTGGGCAAGGCATTCTCCATACAAACTCTGTGCACGTTTTATTCGTAGGTTTTGGCACTAACGAATATAATAATTTTTTTGGTTGTAAATATTAGATATGCGAAGATAGTGATGTGAAAATTTTCAAATATTTCAAAAAAATGAGTAATCATTTTTTTTTAAAACAATAAAAAAAACTACATTACGAAATAGCTATCAGAAAAATAAGCATACTGACCAAAAATCGTAACTTTAGTGCAAACACAAACGAAGTAAATTCTGCACAAAGTTTGTATGGAGAGAGCTTGCCCTACCCCTCCTCTTAAGGATCGGTAGCATCAAACCTATGAGGGCCTATACCGCGAAAACGAAATATCTGCCTCTCCGTCGCACTTGCATATTGGAGCAACCAAGAGGGAGATAGGTACTTCGTTTTCGGTTCCCGGTAGTAGGTAATTGTAACTATCGTAAGCGATCAGTTTAACAAGTTTCTATGGGATGAAAGGAAATTATAGCCGGCCATATTCATTGTCGAGGGAGCTATTATTTATTCATCATCATATGCTAATCGGCTTAACTAACAAACTATTTACTTTTTTTATTTAATAACTTGCTTACAATACATTATATTACAATAGTACATTACTTACCAAGGGCGATAAAACAAAGAATGTCTCAGATCGCAGGTATTTTACGCCCGAGCCGAAGGCAAGGGCGATAAATATGCGATCTGAGGCTTTCTATATCATCGCCCGTGGTAAGTACAAAATTTTGTCACCCCCTGGCCAGGAAGTGGGTTTTTTCGCGCGCGGAGCGTGCGATAATGGCCACTTTATGGCCAGGTGTGACATAAATGTTTAATGAAGTACATCATTAAACCGTGTAAATTTGCCTTGATGTATGAATTTGATTTGGATCGTATACACATAGTTATGTAATAAATAAATAAAACTAAATAACATCAAACGAGAGTACTCTACGTACATCTTTCATGCATAATCGCGAGTGATAAAAATAACCAGTGCGTATAACAATATTTAGAGCACGACTGGGTTACATAAGCAGCGCGGTAAAAAATACAATTATGAATACTAATTGTAAATAATCCAAGGTGAAGTGGCGCGGCGTCCAGGCCAAAGTATCCAATTGACACAGATCGAGTAACTAGGTACTACCGCGAACCGAAAACGATCGAAATTCGAATATCTCTCTCTCTCTCTGTGTCGCTCAATTAGTAAATGCGACAGAGAGATATTCGAACTTGGTTCATTTTCGGTTCGCGGTGGGCCCTCTGGACTGATTTGCCTAGTCTCAAACATATATGAGCACCCTATCTCAGAATTTCTGTTTGTCACCGATAGGTCAAAATTGACCATTTCAGTCAACGTGATACAGACGTCAATAGTACAAGTCTACAACTGTTAAATCTTTTGAAGTCCCAGGCATCTCCTCATGAGTTGTGTACGGTTTCGTTCACTGGACCTGTCATTTATTGAGCCCAGAGATTCCCAACGACATATCTCTACCTATTCATATAAAAAAATATCGCGGTAGACGACGGTTTTATCAACAAGTCGATGTGATCACTAATACCTAATCACTTTTGTTGATGTAAAATCATTGTTTACCTTTCAACGCTCCGACAAGTCCGACAAATACAAAAGCTGTCAATTAAACGCCATGACATGGAAATGTCGAACGCGACGCGAAGTTGAAACCTAAACTCTTTGTGAACCCTGTAGAAATGCGAGCGTGTTATTGTCACCTAGCCTTATAACGCACTGCACGCCGTAACGGATATATCAGTCGTTGGCGTCAAAAAGGGTAAAACTCAAGAACCTATCGCAAACCACAACCCATCTCATCATAATTTGACAAAGGCACAACTGTAAATCCAAGGTGAAAATTTACCAACAAGAAAATTGAAAATGTGAACAATAGTGCGGCGCCAAGGTCTCATACAACAATGGATGAAGTTTTGGAAATGCAAAGGTCACGCAGATAAGCTTGTTAATCATGTACACTCGACATCATAAATATCTATACAATCTTGAACTTTACTGCTGAGAGATAAAGCCGAACTGTATACACACACAGAACAGTTAGCCAGTTACACGCGTGGTTGGCTTTGCAACATCCTTGATTTTTTGGTCCCTTTGCGAAGAGGTATATTTGTTTTCGTAATGAAAACAATAAATGAGGAAATCAAAAAATTCGCTGACATTCGTTTAACACGTTTCCAGTCCAGCCGTTTTACATACAGTCGGACGAATAAGTATGCTTCGGGCTATATGGTTCCCGGATCCCTACTGGATCCTGGATCCCAACGCAGCCTCCCCGTATTTTCCACTAAGTTTATAAGGCCTCGGGACGGGCCCGGTGAGGGCGGCCGAGTGAGATGGGAGACGTGGGCCTCAATTTCCAAGTACCCAGAGGGGCTACTCCGAAACTCGAAATCCGAACTTCGTGTTGTGCCGTCCCTTTCACTCATATCGTGCATAGCACGAGAGTGAAAGGGACGGCACAACACGAAGTTCGGATTTAGAGTTTCGGAGTACAGTGCCAGGGCCCTGGGTCTACCTATAGACTATAAGTGCGGGCCTAAGAGCATAGAAGTTCCAGATCCATGTAGTTCGATTCTATTATACGACTAATACCACAAAAGACCAAGAACTCTGTTACTGAGTTAAGTATGTCCTAAGCTCCTAACAAGGTGGGCTTGTGATGGGAGATGAAATGTTTGACATTTTTCAGATATTCGCTGATATCTCTTAGGGTTTATCCGGAATTCACGCGAGGCTCCAAAGGGGGGGTTACACGAAAACCTCACCACTGATCACGTGGGGGTTGGGGGGGTACAAGGTGACCTCACGTGTATTTTTTTTCTTTGCCTACAAAACCGAGAATAATATCTTCTCATGTAGGAAATTATTTTCTCAAAGATTATAGAAATTACACAATCACGTCTGCATATACGAAAATAAACACGAGATCAACTAATACAATATCGTTTACTTTAAAATTTAAACAGTGAAAAAAAATAAAAAATACACGTGTGATTTTGTGGGGGAGGGGGTGGTCTCCCAAAACCTCACCAAGGGGAGGGGGGGGGTCTAAAAGTGGTCCAAAAAACCTCGCGTGATTTCTGGATAAGCCCTTAAATTAAGGACATTTTTGTCCCACCCACCCCACAAGTTAGCAAAAATTACGTGTCAGCTGGATTATTTTGTAAACAGAAATAAATGAAATAAATGAACTTTATTCTGTAAGTAGGCCGCAATGGCACTTTTACAAGTCAAACCCTACTAGCGTTAGCGTAGTTACTAGCGTAGAATGTAATCAAAATGAAGGCGTCGTGAATTGCCTTTTCCTTCCGCGGCTGTATTTTATTAGAATTGGTATTAAAAAAATAAGGCTCACTGGTAGAGAATGCCATACGGCATTAAATCCGCCTTTTGTACGATAAGGTTTCTTTGGTGCAATAAAGATTAGGTACATAAATAAATAAAAAGACAAGATATTTTTTGTAATTGTATTTAATAATTAAATAAACACACTTACTTATCAGATACAATTTACGCTGCACAAGCTATTGCCTAGTCGAGCTTTGGCTTTTTGCAAATACTTACAGGGGCCTTATTAGATAAATTTGAATCATGTGGACACGCCCTTATTTGAATGAGAAGATACAAACGCTCCTTCGAACTTAATTAATATTGGAACCATTATATTACTACCTATTGAAATATAATAAAGGGGTCACTGAAGTCTTTAAGGTCGAATATCGCTCGACATGTTTCGGACCAATACGTGGTCTTTAGTCATGAGAACCAATCGCGACGGCAGCGCGTCTAGCACTGCGTGATCGCGCCCTGCTAGGCTGCTCGATGTTGGCGGCCGGCGGCGGTGGCGAGGGACGCGAAAATGTCACTATCGACCGTACAGACGTGAGTGACCCGAATGTTATGCTATTTAAATATGTCTGAGACACACTGGAGTTTTCCATTATAATCCATATTGAGTTACAAAATCAATTGTATAATTATAAGTCAAAATAAGAGTTACATATATCACACAAGGCCCCCTCTAATACACTGTAAGTCTGTAAATAAGACACAAATGTTTACCAAATATTGCTTGAATTCTCCGAAATTCATAATTTTAAATATAAAATTTAGAAATTTGCAGAATAAACCAATACCCGCGAAAAAATAATTAAAAACTAAAATACATAATATAACAAATGTTTAGGTAACAAACCGAACATAAACAACAAATATAAAGATTTTAAACACTCAAATGAGACCAAACGAATATATACACACTGATTAAAAAAAATATAATTAAAAAAGATCACTCAATGTCATCACTTAAGCTAATAAAATTAACTATAATATCAGAAATGCTTTGGGAATGACTTGTTATGAATGGAAAAAAAATACTTCGATTGACATGTCTACCTAATGTCAAATGACCCTAAGTTGTGCTCAATATTTTATAAGACAACATCCAAGTTGGCAAATTTGCTTCTACTGATATTTCATTATATTCTAGCTACATTATTCAGCCGTAACTATCTTTCAAAAATATATTTCCAATAATACAATTAGGAAAATATGCACAAAAGATACCCATTTTTATATTTTACCGACATATTTCATTACAATAGTTGTACATGTGTAGGCAGAGGCATGATATACACTGTGTAAATGGAGAGGCTACATACTTTAATATATATTTTTATTATCGATCGACGGCATTGATTTGGACTGTTGAATAATAGATCCTTCCCAGACTAAATATTGTAACAAATACCGAATTAACCGTAGGAACTCTATACGACGTTCACAAAACTACTGTTTCCTTGGAAGAAATTATGCGGTGCGTGATATAATATCAATAAATGTGCAGTTTACGCCTACAGCATCTAATATCGTTAACTCGGTAGTTGTCTCAATAACCGAAGGCTAACTAAATAAAAGTAAGATAAATTTCATGTCTACATTTGTACGCCATAAAAGTTACCTATATGTCAAAATTTAGTTCGCATATATATCACATAAATAGAAGCATATCAATCTGAGTTTGTGATTCTAACCTAAGCTTTTAAAATTTAGTTAACGGCAGCCTTGATTTATTATAAAATATCGATATTGCGTAACGGGGCTAACACCAACCTATCCTAGACCATAATGCGACCAACAACTAGACAAAATTCGAATGGTTATTGCCAACACTTATATCATTAAATCTGATACACAACCATTCCTCTATCCACACTATAAAACCAGATTATTACGAAAATATCGTCTACTTTGGCGATATCCAACTCCAACTATTTAGAATAGAGAATTGGTGTAGCTGTGTTCTGCAAGAGGTTGAATAACAGAGCGTTTAAAACGCCCAATTCGTTTGACATTATTTATTGTGAAGATTCTGTAAGGCTTTTTGATTTTTCCGGGCGTTTGGTAGAAGGCCGGGACCTCTTTCAAACGACGGCGTATACCATGAAAATTTACTGAAACTTCACCATAATAGATGACAAAGAAATTAGGCGTTTGAAATGCTCCGATATTCACCCAAGAATGGTTGGTCACGGCAAATAAAAGAAGCGAGACAATCACAGAGCTACGAAACAAACTACGTCACATAATACTACTCTGTGCAAGTGACCGTCAGATTGATGCGTCAATAGCAAGCTTAAATAAATGCCAAAATATGCCAAAGAGTACAAGAAAACCAGAGACTAATCTGTTTCTAAGACGTCTTGCTCGCTATACTTGCTGTAAAGTTGCATCGCGCGCGATTCAAAGCTAATTATCATCGTTAAAAAGAGGAAGGTTGATAGTCGAGTCTCAAGACGCGTCACCGCTTCAGTTGTCAGTCATACTTCTCTAAATTCGCTGATTTAATCATCCAATAGACTCAGGCATCTCATGGTTATCCACATAATCACATAACTTGAAAAA
The DNA here is from genome assembly GCA_951800055.1 of Cenopis cana. Lineage (NCBI taxonomy): Eukaryota > Metazoa > Arthropoda > Insecta > Lepidoptera > Tortricidae > Cenopis > Cenopis cana. The sequence goes on along the minus strand of OX637486.1, from coordinate 5,350,312 downwards.
GCTGACTGATTTTATCTATGGCAAAATACGGAATGACCATCATAGCACACAAGTTGAACATGGAATGTATTATCGAGTTATTCCTTCGTGTTACCACCAATGGTACCGACTGGTGACAACTGAAAAAAAACAGCTTTTCCTATCATAGTGACCACAAGTATTTACCACGAATCCACTTTAGTGGTAGCAGCAGGGATTTTTTTCTCACTAATTCCTACTGGGAACAGTTGGGGGGACTCCCAGACGTTACCAGTATACGAATTGGTGGTAACCGCTAGGAATAACCTGTGTTATCCAAACTATCTACCTCGGAATTATACATCAGTCTCGGTTTTACTGCTTGTACGGCGGCTTCGGCCCGCGGTCTCGAGAGTATTCCACTGCGGCCCACTCAGTAAAAACTTCTTGACATTATATTCCATCCGCGCCAACTCTTCAGCTGTTATCTCTTTATCACTAGCCTTCAAAGCATTTCGCAACTCTTTCCCAACATCAAATTCGCCAATGTTACGTCTCGCCTTAGAATTATCATTCGTCTCTGTAACAGTAGCGTCGCCACTCTCGACAGGGAAACTAGTCTCCTTGCCGATGTTCCCGAGCTTAGGATTCGCATGCTTTTGCTTTTCAGCATTATCATTTGTAGTTACAGAGTTGCGAACCCAGTTGTTGAGGCCGTCACGTGTAAATGATTTGGAATATTTGCTAACTGGATGTGGCATGTTGAGAGCTAATTCGTTGAGCGTCTCTGAGAGTCTGTTCAGTTTACTGTCCCTTCTCATCACACTGTTACTGTAGGCGACATCATCATCTAAAGGATCATTTAGGTTATTTTGCTGTTCCAAGTTCTTTTCCACCCACTCGGCTACTCTAAGCAACTGCTGCTTTTGCAATAATGCTGCGCTGTCGTCGCTCGAAAGCGAACTCGTACTTTGTTCGTTAGTGAAGACTTTTGTAGTCTCATTCACTTTCAAATGAGTTTGGGTCAGATTAGGGTAGACATTAACTACTGCGGGCAGCACAGACTTGGGCGTGATATGTTCCGTCTTTTTCTCATGTTTAGGTACTTGATGTTGATAATTATCCAATGGCGGGAAGTCTTTGGATATTCTTGTGCTTTCAATGGAATGTAGTTGAGACATGTCGATTTTTCTAAGAGGTCTTGAATGTATGTTAGAGAGTTTATTCTGCTCATATCGATCGAAGTTAAATATTTTGACATCTTGGCTAGCAGTTGGCGTTAGAATGTCTGGTTTATTGTCATTATCTTTAGCATCAACATTATTGTTCTGCATATTTTTCATGTCTGCATTGAACTCATTTAGAATATTATCATTTTCTGAAACATTTTGCTGACTATCAACACTTTGGGATTTATTGTTATTATTTTCGGAACTATTGGAGAAATTATGTGTCTTCAACGGTTGTAGGGGCGAGGAAGATACATTCAAAAGCACAGGATTAATAGTGGGACTTTTGACACTCGTATTAGATTCTTTGGCATTGTTGTCAACGTGAACATCAATGAGCGTGCTTTCTACCACGACATTGTCATTCTTGACATCTTTCTCATCAGGGGTTCTATCTATGTCCATAAAATTCTCCATGCCGTCATTCAGATCTTTAAAAATTGAGTTTTCGTTACATTTGCTTTGCCGTCGGTATAAAACGGGGGGTACGTCTGGCTGTGCATTATCAAGTAGAATATTCTTAGAACCTGCTTGCATTCTCAAATGGCAAAAACGAGGACCTGGGCCCACTTGAGTATTTGATTTATGGGTACTGACCGTCGATTTTGCTACTGATGAAGTTCTGCTTACTGCCCCCATCGAGCCCATAGAATTTTTCCTTACATTATAATTGTCAAGTGAGTGATTCTCATTGATAGGTTTGATTTCTTTAGCGATATCTTTAGAATTTGATAATTCTTTGAGTAATTCTTCATTACCAACACTGTGGACACTACTTTTCTTGCTAGAAATTGAAGTTCTTGTACGATCACAGAGCTTGTGATGAACTGCTGGTTCCATGCTCATGGTGTTGTTCTTTCTCAGTGGCTTTAGATCATTCGCATCAATCGGTGGGGAAGTTATCTCCTTATTTGCTAGTGTTTGAACTTTATCGTCAGCGTTTGATGCTTCGTTAGCATAATTCGCGTTTGTTACTTCATTAATAGGAGCAACTGTTAACTGGTCCCCAATAGGTTGAGGAACAATGTATGGAGTAGGTGCATCATGGCAAACTGATTTTTCATTTACTAATTTAATAGCATGTGGCGATGCGCTTCTCAAACTTAAGTTAGAGTGAGCAGACTTTATTTCAGCATTGCAGTACAAGCAAAGGGAATTCTTCATATCGCCACTCAAAAATGTTTGCGTTGCCACAGAATAGTAACTCTCATTGTAGCAGAATGGTTTGCTCTGCGATTTCATGCATATACATGTATCACAGTGCTTGGTTACTGTATCCTGGATACTGTCTTCAAGAATTTTGGACATCAGCGACGCGGATATATTGAATTCATACTCACTGGCGTCAAAAGTGTCTATTTCATTGCCATTCCGTGACTGGGAGGAGCTGGACGGCTTGGAAGTCTTAGACATGACATATTGCGACACTCGGGTTTGCGTGTCAACGGGGAGCTGTAATCAAAACAAATTGGTCAATTGCACAAAATTAAATAATACTGCCTAGTGCCTACTTATTGTCCCCGCAAGATAAGAAGTCAATCCTGACTACACTAAAAGTCACTCGTAGGTTATAAAATGTATGGAGACGACTGGTAAGGAAAACTCAAAGAACGTGCTATTTCGTCTAATATGCCGGCCACGTGACGATGACTGTCACCGTCAACCACTATCAGATGAATTGTCACCTTGGATATGCGCGAAAGCGGTAAGTTTGACAGGTCTATTAAGAAAAATGTCAAATCAACATGCTCTACATACATTGTCCAGTTTCTGTGCTACAAAGTTGTCAGGCTTGCACTGCAGCAGCTGGATAGCCAGATTCATGTCATTCTTGTATCTTTCCTGTAATGATAAACATAAACACATTAACATAACATTCAAAATGTATAAAATGTTTACTGATGATGTAGAAGACAGCCTTGTTATTATTTTCGGAATGGAGAAAGTATGTGTTTCAACGGTTGTAGGGGCAATGTAGATACATTCTTAAGCACATGATTAATAGTGGGAATTTTGACACTTGAATTATTAGATAGAATACATTCACATAACATTCAAAACGTATAAAACGTTTACTGTTGATGATTGAAGGACACACTCATCTACAGAGCCCGGTAATTACCATCCACATGTTACTGTTATGTACGTATTGTTAGTTTTTTTTTGTCAGTAGAGAAGTCGAGAGGTTTACATCTGGTTAGAAGGGCCATTCAATGCCAAGACCCAGTCACGGGGGTGACACGCGAAGGAACGTAAGCGCTATGGGTAAGTATGTGTGTGTGCGCTGTCGGTACACGCGTCAATTGTGTGCGCGAGTGCGTAGCGCGTGGCGCGGGCGAATCGCGAGACGCGACGGTACCCGATCGTAACCCGGCCTGTCAGCCTGGGCCTGTCACGGACGAGGTAACTGACCTCGGTGCGGGGGGTTCGTGTCCGTTCTGTATGTAATACTGAGTAGTAGTTTTGCATAAACTAGTGCAATGAGAAGATAAAGATTACAAAAACAACTCTAAAAATGTAAATATACATATGAACTATAAACTGTTCCTGGATTTTGAAACTTCTAGCATACAAAATTAAGTCACTTTTTATAAGGATTGATAATTTTTTTCCAACTAAAATAATCTCTTTTAAACTCATAAAAGAAAGGTTTTCCAAATAAAGCCATTAAACTTTTTTAATTTAAAACTTCCATTTTTTTGCCCGTTTCTTCAGTATTGTGTATGCAATCTATTTTATAAATATAATTAACAGAATAAAATTCATAGTAAATTCTGGAACAGATTTTTTGCATAAAGATATAATACAATACAAATAAACTCTTTATTGCACACCTCAATAAATATAACTATTACATAACTATTATATTACTATTAGATAGTATCATAAAAATACCCAAAAATATTGGATTATGAAAAAAAGTTCATGTACCTGTTGTTTTGGAAAACAATCAAAACCTAAAGTGTCAAACTATACTTACCGGCAAACATCTTGAACCCAACCTTGAGTGTGCACTGTGCAGTAGCCGATTTACGTACAAAACACGCTACTGCACAGGTAAGGTTAGGTTCAAGATGTTTGCCGGCAACTGTACTTACATTTTCCTTCTGAAGCATGCTAAAGTTGTGTTTAGACTCGGCAAGCCTTACCGACAGAGTGGCTATGTCTTTGGTCAACTGACTCTTTTCTCCTTTCATATTGTCCACCATTTGCAGTAGTTTGTCTTCTAGAACTTGATTCAACTTCTGCACTCTCTTGTGTGAATCATTCAATCTGAAATATTTTTTATTACATTTCAACTTTATAGGTACAGCCACACCTGTGACACGTGAAGGAACGTAAGTGCTGTGGGTAAGTATGTGTGCGTGCGCCGTATGGGTGCGTAGCGCGTGGCGCGGTCGAATCGCGAGGCGCGCCGGCACCCGATCGGCACCAGGCGGGTCTCTCAGGGACGAGGTAACTGACCTTGGTGCGGGGGGTTCGTGTCCATTCTGTATGCTATTATACTATTCTGTCATACAGCTAAGTCATTATGTAGTACCCAGAAAACTTAGATTAAATTAGAACTGACATTTTGTAAAAAAAAATGTTCTTTGAAATCTAAATTCTGTCTGCGAAACAATGGTAAGCCATCATGTGAATATGTGTGCTCTTAAGCTGAAGATGCCTGTAAATAAAAGTCAATAAGGACTATTTTTAATTGCGCAAGTAAGGTGACACCAAAAGATTGATTGATTTTTGATCCAGATACATTTTTGGTCAAGAATAACACATACATATGACTCTCTAATCCCTCCAATATCCATAATTTGATTAAAAAAAAAAATCCTTTTTCATTTAATTGTTGAATAACTAATCAATACTACCAGGGGTCCATTTCTCAAAGCTATAAGTTACAAATCACAAATGGACTTCTGCTTGTAATTTGTAACTTGTAGCTAAAAGAAATAGGCCCCACTTTTCTAGTAATGAAGACCAAGATTAAATAAATTTAAGCTTAAATACTTTATATTGACGGCAAGCATGACCAAAGACAATTGATATTACAATGGTTGTACCTCAGAGCCTTTATATAACTGATTAGGTACACAGAATACATCCTGTAAATGTATCTATTACATCTCTAACATGCTATTTCAATACATACCTGTCATATTTCTCTCTCCAAGTATGCAATTGCTCGTCAAGATCCTTTGCCCGACTGGTGGTCGTGACAAACTCTGCTTCCAAAGCTATAATGTGTGCGTCCCGCTCAGCTAAATGCTGCCGCAGGTGCGCCACTTCAGCACCAAGCTGTCCCTCGTCCACATCGCTGCACTCCTACCAAACCGTATGAACACATCAAAATAAAATTATAAAATAAGAACACCAACTGACAAAAATATATACAGAAATTTACAAGAATTTTGATGTACAGTCCAGTGCAAAAACACAGGTGCATACAACTTGCTCAAAAAGATGTCCCATAGCTCTTATGTCTATGAATTAAGGTTTTGGACATATTTATGAGAGGATTCATTCAATACATATTTTTGCACTTGACTGTACAGAAAAAAGAAAATTAGATGCAAATGAAAGAGAAAAGCTGTGCGTTTTTTTAATTAATTACAAATGATACCTAAAACAGAATTTTGACAGCTAGCATCTACTTGTTACAAGTCAAGGATTATCATTATCATTTAAATAATTTAAATCATACCTCCCCTTGAACTTAAGATAATAATTCGATAGGAAAAAATCATAAGGATAGAGAATAAAATCATAAAGACAATTTAATAAGTACATTCGTCACAGCACTAACATCGATTTTTTTCTATGATAAGGCAAATAATGCAAAGATATAGGTAAAATTCTGGCGGTCTATAGAGGCTTCTGCTACGTAGCCGAAGGGAAGGTAGGGTCTGCAGGTTTTTACCTTACAAGGGGAGTTCTTAACACTTTCATCCATAACTCATCTAGCGTATTCTACTTCTCATTATCGCATGTCCGAATCGTTGAGGAACCGAGCGACGTCACACGTTAAGTGATTTCATTAGCTATTTTATCAATAAGCCACTTTTATAAAACAAAATAAAATAAAAATCAATCGATCTTGCTTGACATATAACGTGAAATATTTACTAGTTAGCGCAAACTGGCAATAAGTGATTGTAATAACTATGACTAGAAACCAACTATTCCGCAGAATTAAGAGTAGTTATCTAGGTATCTTTGATTATGGGTGTTATTTAAGAAAATGCTTTTTTAGTTTTCCCAATAAACACTTTCCTGCTTCTGCGCTTCTGCGTAAAATTTAGAGATGTGTAACTCATGAAGGAGTGATTCAAATGAACTGCATCTTTTCGTATATATCACTCGCTCACTCGCTCACTGAAGAATGAAACAACTCACTATATCAGTAACAATCACCAACTCAACTGAGCGGGTGAGCGCCTGAGCGGTGAGCCGAACTGACTGGTGTAAGCAGGTTGCACTCTTCGCACTCACGAATCGAACGTATAAGCCCGTCTCACGCATGCACGTTTACGTAAGATTGAAAATGTGTGAGTCGCTCCTTTCGCTCAGTTAAACTTGTGTGCGTGATTCAGCTACGTTCCATTTCACACAATTTAGCATAATAAAAAATATCGGCAAAATATTGAAGTAAATTCTAATAAACAATTAAAAATAATTGTATGAAGGAAAATGTGCGATAATATGTTTTATATTTCATAAAGCAGTTAGAGGTAACCTTCAATTACATCATATCTTTCGTATGTCGCGATTTCAAGAGTTGTTATGGGCTACAGATTGACTGAGCGAAATGAGCGAAATGAGCGAAAAGAGTGATATATATCTTTGTGACATGAAGATATGAATCGCTCCTTTCACTTCAGTGACACGTTTTGCGCATCTCTAGTAAAATTGACGTAGCCCGACATGACGCGAATGACTTGACGCAAACTCGTTCGGAACATTCGAAGATGTCTAAGTTACTGTTAAAAACGCCATATTATATAATCACTAAAAAAATATATAAATATATTAAATAATATGAAATAATATCGTTTAATAATAATAATTACAAATGGAAACGCCCCTCCTCAATTCCTCCTAATGTTGCCCGAGGCATCGTTCCCAGGGGTGCTATCGCGAGCCACAAACGAAATTTTCTCTCTCTGTCGCACTTGGAAGTCTGTACGTAAGTGCGACAGAAACGGAAATCTTCGTTTGTGGTTCGCGGTAGCAGCCCATGACGCTCGCTGTGTTGCCTTGCTGAATGGCCTGGCTCAGCCGCTGGACAAAGTATAAAAAAAAAAAAAAACAAATATCGTTGTTTTCAATAGGGATGTTGACACCAAATAAAAAAATCAATGAATCCGAATTTTCTCGAAAAAAGATCAAATTCTCAATCAAATAGCGAAAAAAGTAATTCAAAAGAATAAATAATTACATAATTATAAGTTTTCAAAGTTTTAGGAGGGGGCATTTTCTGTCCCTGTCCCGCAAAACGCACCTCTGTATTGAACGATCGTCATTTACTATGGCGCTCGAGGTCAGTGACGTCACTGATCTGTAGCGCTTTCTCTCTCGAACTAAAGACATTCTAACGGTTGTAGTTTCGTTATTTTTTGACATATTTGAATAGGATTTACACTATTTGGCATAGTTTTATGTATTCTTTCGTATGAAGTAATAATAAATTTTAAGTCAACATCCCTATTCCAACCACAGAATAAGTAATAGTCATGACTTTATTTGAAATTTTGTAACTAGACGCTTACAATGAACGCCTGTCCTTTACCGAATGCTAAACAAACATCGGTAATTTTATCTTAAGTATTTCATTAAAAACTAATCAAAGTTATATACACAATTAAATAAACGCTTTACAAATTACGACGCAAAATCTATTAATAATCACAAAAATGGTCGGCGCCGGCGCGGCTACAATATATTTCAATAAGAGCCTATGTCGTGAGAGCATAATAAATTGCGACCGTAAACGTAAGCGCGCGCGGAGTAGTTTCGTTTGGAGTGATGCATGCGATATAGGCAATGGTTGCGATGCGGAGGATTTTTGCGATATAGGTGATGCAGGCGATGTTATTTTTAGTTATAAATAGGCGGGCTCGCGGAGCGGACGGATTATTATTGTTCGACTGTCTGTGTCTCTGGTTCTATAGATTATTTTTGGTGGGTTTCTCGTCATTTTTGTTTGAGATTCCGTTGTTATGTGGAAATGTTCCGCATAGTGAGGGAATCTTCTTTACTTTCAATTTAATTATTATTTTACGGGGTTAAAATTTATTGTTATTTATTTTTAGAGAGCCAGATCACATTCCAGGCATACAGTTTAGCCTGACGAGATACATTTAACCTAGCGGTTGGTAAGCAAATTTATCTCGGTGTCTATTAGTTTACCAAGTTGTATGGAGGACTTGGCACCAGCTTTTATATCAACATAAGCGGTGAACTTACTCCTAGCGTCTCTCAATGTCCAGCTGGCAACGTAATCATGGCCTATTCTGTTCAATTCAGACCTTGGCAAAGGAGTGTATACTCCGCTTGATGAAATTGTCCAGTATTTGGGAGCCGGTCTTTATTATGTATATTTATATAATCTATTATATGCTAGGGCGTTTCATATCACAGATCCCTTTAGACTTCGGTCAGTTGTGATATGACACAATACACAGGCTTTAGGTTGATTTTCTCAAGCTAGCCACTTGAACGTTCTAGTAGGGAACTGTTTAGGTATATAGGTAAAAGTAGGGCCTCACTACATAACACTATGGTAAATACCTCACGATTGAGGTTTGCATACACTAGAGTAGGAATTAGAGCTATATGGGGATGTAAGTAGATTAGGATTAAAGTCATGTGTAGGATTAGGACGTTAGGAAAGAGGGTTTAGGGATCTAGGTTTAGGTATTAGGTATTCACGCGATTATTGGTGTATTGTGTAATAAATAAGAGGTATCTAATAATTTTTTTAAATAGGTACTAAAAATACTGGGTTACATAGATTTTTATAGGTATTATGTGTTGTAAAAGGTCCAATTCTTCCAATCATGATTAGGATAGCAGGGCTGGTTCAGAAAGATGGAACTAACTCTGAAAGTAGCAGGCGGAGCAGACTACTAGTATTATTTTCCAATATCATGAGTGAAAGAATACTCAATGCTGGGAAAGAGTAGAGATATACTTTTGTAAATGGTTAGGAAACATTGGGAAGTGGTTAGGGTAGAGGGAACTGTTAGTTAAAGATGCTTCTCATCTAAAGATTTATTAATGAATTTATTTTCATTAGTATGGATTTATATTCATTAATATGTCTAGTTCTGGTATAGAATAGGTTCAATCTCCATCTTGGCGTGTTAACAGCATTGTATGAGTTATGAAAGACATACTATACAACAGTCAAAATTATCCTTTTTAGCTGTAGCTTAAAATTGGGTATCAACGATTCTATTTTCTACTGCATATTTATGGTAGCAGGATGATTTTGACTTAGGGGAAAAAAGTAAGGCTTTCAAGGGTATTTGCCGCCCATTGGAAACCTCCAGCTGTTAATAACGTAACTGAACACGTAGATCTTGTTGGAGATAGATTACCAATAATAATATTATTATTATGTATTTAAAATCTAAATATTGAGTAGGTAAAATATGTTAGGAAAGCTATTGTAAATGTATAAAAATTTGGTAGAAATAATTCTACTTAGTAGAAAAATACGTGGTAGATTTGGTAGGAAAAATTAGTAGGTATTTTAGGGTCTTAGGTCAAATAGCGAAGAGTTCAAGTCTGATTCGTTTCACATAAAAGAATCGAGGTTATTCGGTACACAACGTAGTTTATCACTAGACGATCACATGGCCAAATCAAATCAAATCAAGTTATTTTCACGGGTCTTTTATTTAAACTAAAGGGGTATAATGTTTAGACGGGGTAGAGAGGGGGGGAGCTACATTTTGGCAAGCCGTGACAAGGATGGGAGCCCTAGGGCTCTGTATGTTTTAAAATAGGTTATGGTTGCCTTTTGGCAACATTTTGTTGTCGTGAAACGGTGTGTGATCGAATTTGGACTTGGACCCTTCGCTTATAAAATTGTACACGAAAAATATTATAGTTTATTATTACAAGCAAGTCAAATAACAAGTATGTCGTTAAAGTAAGTAGTAGTGGACGTCCGTAGGCGGCGGTAATCATTTATCGTTGGGTGGTTTATAAAATAACAAGTATTGTAAGTATGTGGAAGTTCGTAGTATCTTGCGTCTGTAGGCTGCGGAGGTCGCTGTCGGGCGGGCCGTGTGTTCTTTGCCGCTGACGCAGTGTAGGATCAATTTGAAGACTGCTGTATGTTATAAACAGCATCTGGAACAGAAAAGTAAATGCGTTAACGTTAGTGACAGGTTTACATACTGCTAGATTACATTTTCATGGGTAAAAGACTGGTTAAAGTTATCATAGTTTACTGCATTAGGGGGCGATCATTCGATCGATTGTGTATCATAGTCTATAGATACAGGGGGCGTTCCGTTATAATATGATCATCATCATTTGTGGTTTGTATCATGAGAGTCTAGAGATACAGGGGGCGTAGTTGTTATAGCATGATCAGCTTCATCATCATTATCATAATAGAAGATCTGTAAGCTTATGAGTTATGAAATGGTGCAAGTCATTTGCATATAGTAACTAATGGTAGAAAGTCATCATTGTAAATAAAAAAATAAACATCATATCATACTTCAGTCATAAAGTAAAGACCACTATAGAAACCATCAAAAAGATATTCATGTTTTCTTATGTATATGGACATCATCAGCTAGGCTGGCTGTGTGTTTGTTTGCCACCGATGTAGTATAAAAGAAATTATCATCATAATAATCGTAGTGTAATTCTAGTGCGGTTGCATACTAAGGAAGGCCGGGGGTTGCTATTTGGTATTGTGAATTGGAGTAGGCACTAGTTTTATAAGTTATATGAACATCATCATCATAATTTTAGTATGGTTTCAGTACCTATAGTTGCATACTGAGGGATGCCCTGAGTCCATTGTCTGGTTCCGAGGTTTGGCGTAGGCACTAGTTTTTAAGTAATATGGGCATCTCTATTATAAAAATATTAGTGCTACATACAGTATAGATATAAATGAAATAATTACCTTAGGAAGTACTGCAGTAGATTGCCGCTCATCATCCGGCAGTAACTGACTGGTTCACCACTGTCTTCTGAAAATTGAAAAGTAGAGAAATTAACATCAAAAAAGAATAACATTTATTGTTTGCATTTTTAAGAATTAATACAAACATTGTAGATAGGAAAAATTAATAGAAAGTTTTTGAAATTTCTAACTGCCGAGAGAACGCTTACATTGAAATTTGTTTTTATCAAAAATATACTGCTATACATCTGTATGTTATGAAATTTAGTCAATATATAGGTTAATTTTATATACTTACATTAGGAGTCACCCATGTTGATTGAAGGTAGGAAATGAGAAGTTTTACTATTCTTCCGGCAGTTGATGATTCCTGTTCATCGCTTTCAACTGAAAATTGAAAAGTTTAAGATATTAGCATTATAAGAGTATAGACATTATTATCTGTATTTATTAGAACTAATAGAAACATTCTAGACTATAAAAATTAAGAAAATAACATAAATAGGTATATTTCGGAATTTCATCAAAGGAACCCGACGGAGAGCGATCAAACTAAAATTGAAATTTCACTAAAATCGGAATTGGGTATAGTTGTTTGATCTAAAATTTATTATGAGGACATCTGATTGATTAGTTTAAGTACTTACATATTGGGTCACTTATATTTTGTGATGAAACAGGCAGCTGTTAATATTTTTGACTCGAGTCAGCGGACCAAGTCAGGTTTTTCTCAGCATGTTGTTAGCAGATTATCATGTAATCGGTTTAATGACTAGATCATTACTATATGCATATTTTATCACCATGGTCCTGAAATAAAACCAATAGAAATTATATGTTTTGATGTGGAATAGTACATTTATTTATTCTGAAGAACAGAGGTATAAAGATTTAGAGTAAAATTTTAAGTACTAAACTACTGACATTATGCAATTATATCAATAACTTGACATAATCTATAAATAAGATAGGAAAACGTCATCATCATTATTTTCGGTTCTCATACGATTTGACAGGTGAGAAAAAATATATTCATTTATAGATGGTTTTCTGAAATTTAGCATACAGTAATTAAGACTGAAATTGGCCAGGGCCTCATCATCATGTGGTAATTTGTACGTATACACTTTCGAAAGGAAACAAAGAAAAGGAGTTTAGCTTTTTCCGCAAACAAGAAATCCTTTTCATGACATTATCAGTATAACTACGTAGTATTATTTACATTGAATTGTATTTCGTAGCGATGGTTTATTTATATCAAATGGTATTTTTCATTGTACATAGGTACACCAACTTTTTGTTAACATAAAAGTTTCGACTTTTCAAGTAGGCTCGTATAGGCTATAGAAATTGTTCATCAAAGTATGTATGTGAGATGGTTTTAATCAATAGAAGAGACAGAAAATATAAAAATAACTTACCAGTTAAAAATCGGGTTCAAGTTTTATCAAAATCGTTCGCTTCAAAGAAACACGAAGCACTTACTTTCTTTGTTTGGCAACAAAGAAACGAGTCAGTCACAAACTAGGTTTCTTTAATTTCACACGGTGGTAATTTATACTTCACTTAGTTTTTGCATTTAAAATTATTGTTCATACTACGAAAATAGTTATGTCACTAGGTATATTAAAATATTGTATTTGTATACAACAACAAATGAAGAATTGTCATCCATCTTTGATTTAACAATTTAAGGATAGAGTATCGGTTAGTAGATTCCCTTTGTAGTGGTAGGTTTGAAGTTAAGATCAGTGTTGTCAGTAAAATAAGGACAGGAGGCAGTGTCCACATTATCGGATATCATTGCAAGTTCCTATGAGTCAATTGCTAGACGGAAACCACTTATGCTTGTCAGTGTCATTTAATATTTGACAATTTGTTTATTTTCATCTGCTAAAATTTATTGCGATTCATTTTGCTAACTTGAATAGTATTTTCCTCACAAGAGAAAAAAAAATGTAATGTGATCGCACAATATCAAGGATGCTAAAAACAATTATAATACAGATCATTCAATATTTTCTCGAATGATTAGATTTACCCTTAAATATAATAAATATATTCGGTTGTAGTTATTGCTGTTATGTGTTAGCATTAAGACTGAAATTATAGTAATAGACAGCGACGTCGCGATATCGGGTCAATGACGTGTCGGATAGTGTGGATACGAACTAAAATATTTGCAGTTGATAACAAAATATATGTATACTGGTTTTCTTAACAATTCTAAATAAAATATTTTGTGTAGATGATGTTAATAATTATGATATAATTCTTAAGAAATATGATTTGCTGTCACAAATATTTAAAACGTCATGTGGAAACGTTTAAGTGAAATAGTAGATGACGTTTGACGTTTGTAGGAGGCTTAATGGATTCGTAATGTAGACAATAGAAAAAAAACTGAACGCAGTAGGCAAACAGTCGTTAGATTTTGACATTTGTTTTTGATTTAGTTTGTGTTGCAAATAATCTTTTTACGTTCATGGCTTTAAAAATAATTAAATATGATACGGTTTTCAAGTGGATTAATAATCGAACATTATAGTATAGTTAAAGTGTGCGTTGACGCCAAAGATAGTGCATTCATTAGTAAAAGTCTGAAGCTAGATAAATGCCATGTCTGAACTGAAAGTTAAAGTGTCGTTTGTTATAAATTAATCAGGGAGTCTAGGTAAAGAGTGATTTGAGATTAAGTGTAGTGTAAATAGAATGTGAGTGGTATTTCATATTGGAGTCAACATTAGATTAAAACAAGTAAGTGGGTTTGAACATAACTATAGTATACTGAACAGTGATTATCTTGGGAAGAAAATAGTATTTATTTTCTCAGTTCTCTTGTAAGTGATATTTAGGTAATTTTCGGGGTAAGAGCACGGAGCTCTTATAAGGTCAAATTGTCTGTCTGCATGTTGGAATCATTTGTAGAGTTGTCATTTGTAGAATATTTTCCGTTGACCGGCGGCTGTAAGACTGACATGTAAAGTTGTTATATACTACAAGTACATAGAGGGCTATCGATGCTCTACATTAGAAATAAAGTCGTAGAAAGAATGTTATTTTTATTTAGAGTCAAGTTTTGAAGTGAGTTAACAGAGGGGTATATTGATATTACATTGTCACAGGTTAGTTATTTATTTATTTTAAGCTTTATTGCATGACATGCGCAAGATTAACATGATAGTTAATTGAATTTATGTTCTATAGTATTCAATTTATGTTGAGATACAATCAATAATAACTGCATTTTGGAAAAGTTGTCGGGTTAATTGTCGGACAAGACCCCGGATTCATTTGTAGAATTCGCTTGTAAAGTTGTGTGGAGCATTCAGAAGCCTGTCATGTAATTGCCTGGGTTTAATAAAATATAGTGGTAGAAGGATTTAGAAGTGGTTAGGATTAGAAATTTAGAATTTGGTTTAGCGGTGAAAATTTAGTGGTGAAGAAATTTTTATGGCAGTATATATAATCAAAGGGTTATGTATTTTGCTAGTATACTTTATACTAAAGCTTCTATCAAATCAAACTATAATAGTAGAACGATTTTCAGTTTTCAATATAGAAAAGAAAAATTTAGTAATGCATGATTATCCATCACTACCCGGAAAAGAAAAGTTTAAAATTTGGTTCTTTTATTGAAACAGGCCATGTATTTTTATAATTACATTCTATTTTAATTACAAATTAGGCTTCAACTTATACATTCTTCTTAGTATTATAGTGCATGCAATGTGAAGGGTTTTAATATAAGTGATGTATCGGTTTTTTAAATGGTTTTTCTTCAAAAAGAAAATAAATTGTGTAAAAAAATAGTTAGATTCAGAGATATGACTTTAATATTATTATCAACATTTTTCAATAGATTTCATAAAATAAAAATATATTTTTATATTACAAATAAATAAGGACTGATTGCTTATAGTAAATTGTTTGTTGAAATGGAACTTTATTGCACATAGATAAGGAGTATAAATGGGGGAAATATTTAAAATAAATATGTATAAATATGTGTATATAATTATGAAATTTTAATCTTGGTTGCATTGTTTGGCATTCATTTTTACAGAAAAGGTAAAATTTATTAATACATAATTATTATTTTTATTAATAATTCAGCAATTAGAAGAATATTCTAATGATTGCATATCAAAGACTTTGGCTATCTGTAATTTTAACCGAGTGTAAGTATGAATGAGGAGTATGATTGAAGTAGATGAGTGACAGTGTTACTAAGGTTTATTGAAACTGATGGATGATGGTGATGTGTGGAAACAGGGGGGTGGGGGAAAATTTTGTGAAAATGGGTTATTGCAGGTAGACAAATGTTAAGATTGTAATCAACCTGGATTTGTTGGTAGTTTGAGGGGTCTATACACACAACTAGTCAGCAAGGATTTATCAGTAGGTTAAAATCGTATAACGATTCGACCCATTTAATAAGGGTAATTCTTGTTGTCTAGTACTCTACAGAAGCTAGGACTAAAAGTCTATTAGCTGAGGTTTTATCAAGGTTTTGTACACACACCACGATTTGATGAAGGATCATTCGAAAACAGAAATATCCGACTGCTTAGTAGGATATGATATAAAAATGATATGGCGAGATGCAATCATTTTTGAATAATGTTAAAAAAAAAATATATGTTATCTTTTCATTGCTTTTGGTAAATGATATTTGATATTATTATTATTATTTATTTGATATTTGATGATATTTGACATGTCTGATAGAAAGACAATTTATTTATTGGTATTAAAGTAAGGCTCATTTATCACGCTAGAGGTGAAATGTTTATTATATTAGTAGTATCTACATGAATAAATTTATGATAAATTAATTTAAAGGCTAATTTTGAATGGGGAATTGGTTATTTTGATAACAGGATGTTATGGATATTGACATATCCATATAGTTAAGCGCATTTTGAGTTTTAATGTTTTGTAGCCATTTAAATGACGAATGGGAATGCAGGAGCATTGAGGTGACGAATGTCGTTTAACTAAGTTCATAAATGGACATTTCATAAATTGGTGTGAAAATGAGTCTGAAATCGAATATCTGATTCAAGTTTGTGACATGTTCCAAGAAAACTTGATTGAAAATGGTGACAAAGTATTGAAATTTGGTTAGAATTTTGGTTTAATGGCGATTGAATTTCTTAGTACTTACATAGAGGGTCTTTCTTTTTGCGTGGGGAGCTTTTGGGATATCAGATCGGATCCGGGCAATGTGGATTTTGAATGGATGAGTGCCTGGACAGACTCTGAAATTCAGTTTGATATTGCAAATGCGGACTATTCGGGTCTTCTAGCCTCACAAACTAGAACCTTGGGCAAATGGGAAGATTTCGAGGAAAGGATAGTCATGGTTCATTATCAAAATTCATAAGACTAAGTTTTATACCGAGTCACTAACAATCAATGAGTACTGGTTTAAATACTCATACACGTTTAAAAATAAAGGGGAGGGGGGGAAGGGGAGGGGAGAATAGGTTCACTAACAAATCTATGGTATGTTATTTAACATTATAGTAGTTCAAGGATCCGTCATGAATCGCTCATTACATTAGCAATTACATGGCACATCCTTGAGGGGGCGAATATGTAACTAGACGCTTACAATGAACGCCTGTCCTTTACCGAATGCTAAACAAACATCGGTAATTTTATCTTAAGTATTTCATTAAAAACTAATCAAAGTTATATACACAATTAAATAAACGCTTTACAAATTACGACGCAAAATCTATTAATAATCACAAAAATGGTCGGCGCCGGCGCGGCTACAATATATTTCAATAAGAGCCTATGTCGTGAGAGCATAATAAATTGCGACCGTAAACGTAAGCGCGCGCGGAGTAGTTTCGTTTGGAGTGATGCATGCGATATAGGCAATGGTTGCGATGCGGAGGATTTTTGCGATATAGGTGATGCAGGCGATGTTATTTTTAGTTATAAATAGGCGGGCTCGCGGAGCGGACGGATTATTATTGTTCGACTGTCTGTGTCTCTGGTTCTATAGATTATTTTTGGTGGGTTTCTCGTCATTTTTGTTTGAGATTCCGTTGTTATGTGGAAATGTTCCGCATAGTGAGGGAATCTTCTTTACTTTCAATTTAATTATTATTTTACGGGGTTAAAATTTATTGTTATTTATTTTTAGAGAGCCAGATCACATTCCAGGCATACAGTTTAGCCTGACGAGATACATTTAACCTAGCGGTTGGTAAGCAAATTTATCTCGGTGTCTATTAGTTTACCAAGTTGTATGGAGGACTTGGCACCAGCTTTTATATCAACATAAGCGGTGAACTTACTCCTAGCGTCTCTCAATGTCCAGCTGGCAACGTAATCATGGCCTATTCTGTTCAATTCAGACCTTGGCAAAGGAGTGTATACTCCGCTTGATGAAATTGTCCAGTATTTGGGAGCCGGTCTTTATTATGTATATTTATATAATCTATTATATGCTAGGGCGTTTCATATCACAGATCCCTTTAGACTTCGGTCAGTTGTGATATGACACAATACACAGGCTTTAGGTTGATTTTCTCAAGCTAGCCACTTGAACGTTCTAGTAGGGAACTGTTTAGGTATATAGGTAAAAGTAGGGCCTCACTACATAACACTATGGTAAATACCTCACGATTGAGGTTTGCATACACTAGAGTAGGAATTAGAGCTATATGGGGATGTAAGTAGATTAGGATTAAAGTCATGTGTAGGATTAGGACGTTAGGAAAGAGGGTTTAGGGATCTAGGTTTAGGTATTAGGTATTCACGCGATTATTGGTGTATTGTGTAATAAATAAGAGGTATCTAATAATTTTTTTAAATAGGTACTAAAAATACTGGGTTACATAGATTTTTATAGGTATTATGTGTTGTAAAAGGTCCAATTCTTCCAATCATGATTAGGATAGCAGGGCTGGTTCAGAAAGATGGAACTAACTCTGAAAGTAGCAGGCGGAGCAGACTACTAGTATTATTTTCCAATATCATGAGTGAAAGAATACTCAATGCTGGGAAAGAGTAGAGATATACTTTTGTAAATGGTTAGGAAACATTGGGAAGTGGTTAGGGTAGAGGGAACTGTTAGTTAAAGATGCTTCTCATCTAAAGATTTATTAATGAATTTATTTTCATTAGTATGGATTTATATTCATTAATATGTCTAGTTCTGGTATAGAATAGGTTCAATCTCCATCTTGGCGTGTTAACAGCATTGTATGAGTTATGAAAGACATACTATACAACAGTCAAAATTATCCTTTTTAGCTGTAGCTTAAAATTGGGTATCAACGATTCTATTTTCTACTGCATATTTATGGTAGCAGGATGATTTTGACTTAGGGGAAAAAAGTAAGGCTTTCAAGGGTATTTGCCGCCCATTGGAAACCTCCAGCTGTTAATAACGTAACTGAACACGTAGATCTTGTTGGAGATAGATTACCAATAATAATATTATTATTATGTATTTAAAATCTAAATATTGAGTAGGTAAAATATGTTAGGAAAGCTATTGTAAATGTATAAAAATTTGGTAGAAATAATTCTACTTAGTAGAAAAATACGTGGTAGATTTGGTAGGAAAAATTAGTAGGTATTTTAGGGTCTTAGGTCAAATAGCGAAGAGTTCAAGTCTGATTCGTTTCACATAAAAGAATCGAGGTTATTCGGTACACAACGTAGTTTATCACTAGACGATCACATGGCCAAATCAAATCAAATCAAGTTATTTTCACGGGTCTTTTATTTAAACTAAAGGGGTATAATGTTTAGACGGGGTAGAGAGGGGGGGAGCTACAATTTGTCTTAATAAAATAGTTTTCGCCCATAACATTGCATTGGATTAGTTAAGTTACCTACCCCCCCTTCCTCTATGCATGTCATAAATCCATAAAGGCAACGTTATTTTCAGGAGGCAAATCAGCAAACAGTACTCACAAACGGCGGCAAATTCAAAACATATTTCATTAAATTTGCCGACTCGAATAAATGTAGAAATCTTATATCTTAAGGCGCTACAACGAGAAAATTAGAAACTTTGAAACGCTATTCTGCCCAGTGAGGAATCAATAAGGGATCTTGACTATATGATTTTTTTTTCTGACAATAGCCGAAACATGATCACTTAAAATTTTCTCAATCCATAGTAGAGTCTATATTTTCATTTTTTACTCAGCCTACTAAAACAATTAAGTTAATATGATGGTATTTTACCTCATCTTAAACTCTGTCAAGAAGAAATTTAATAAATGCCATTCTCGAAGAGTGTTGCATCCCGTATTTCGGGGATCTCGGAAACGGCTCTATTTTGATGAAATTTCGTACGTGGGGTTCTAGCTAGGTCTCATGCCCGGCAAAACGCCGAGCAAAGTTCGGCCGCCCAGATATTCTTATTTTATATCTTTAAACGAGCAATTCCTGTATATTATTTTTCCAGGATCTCGGAAACGGCTCTAACGATTTTGATGAAATTTGGTATACGTGGGGGTTTTCGGGGACGAGCAATCGACCTAGCTCAGTCTCATGCCAGGGAGAACGCAGAGCAAAGCTTTGTCACCCAGATATTTAAATTTGAAATGATAATTTGATTACGCTTTCAATAATAATTTGTGTTTAAATGTAGATACCGCTGCTGATAAAATAAGGTACCTACCTATAGTTGTGCCGGGAAATGTTAAGTAGGTAGGAAGTTAGGCAAGAAAATGACTAACTGTTAAAAGGAAACTTATTGTATGCACACTTCCTCACGTGATGTGATCGTAGGTAGGGGTGCCTAAAAACTACTGGCACTTGATAATAAAATAATAAATCCTAACATTATTTTATATATACATTTTATACAAATTACTGGTGAAAGGACTGATTTCATATCTACCGAGATTATTTATAATACTTAGTAAGTTAGTAGGTACATATATATATGTATATACCTTAATCATTTTTATAATAGTGAGGATTTTTTACAACTAAATACCTATATTAAAATTAGATAATTATTCATTAATTATTAGTCAATAGCCATCTGTAGTATTGAGGAGAACTGAGTATTGCACAAACATTTGAAACGATTAAAAACACACGTGCCGTGCACGTTCTAAATCTATCTATCCAGTCATCTCAAAAATACCACGATTAAAAATAAAATATCGACAGAAATTCGTTGAAGAAAATCCGTCGGTGCTACGAGATGCGCTTGCGGCTCGGCGGCTCACGAACTTGTTGGTATTCACAAAACTTACCTATAACGCACCCTGGAGTACCCAGTGTAGATCGAGCCTCCGATACTAACACATGATATGAACCTCAGGGACAAATCACACCAGACGCCCGTAGTGAGAAGCGAGACGGATTGTAAATAGCAACTGGAGCTGACGGGCGATCTATTTCGGGAAGCAACTGCCACACCGTACACTCGTTTTGATCCAATAGTCGACACTTCTTTGTCTCGTGAAAAACATATCGGTCGTTACCTATATTACAGTCATGCATCCTTGATTAGCACGCGACTTGTTTATAAAAGTGTCCCAAAATGGGTAACGCGTTCAGTACTTACTCGGCAAGGGAAGACGGTAGTCTCGACGTCATAAGTGAAAGTGAAACAATGAGCGACGCTAGTGCCTCGTACGAGGACGCCCAAGAGTTCCATGACACCATAGATGATGACGAAGCGCGTGTCAAGGCCAAAGAAGAAGAAATGGACGAATTCAGAAAACAACTAAGCTTGAAACGTGAACAAAGGAAACTGATCTTAGCACGTCATAGGGCAGAAAAGGAGCAGCTAGAAAAATCTTTGGATGAAGCAAACAAGGCCAAACTAGCCTTACAAGAAAACAATAGAATGCTACGGGAGCTATTAACAGCAAATAATATAGAAATTCCGCAGAAACTACAGTCACCTGATGAATTATCAGAGCTCACTGGAGCTATAACCAAAATGGCAGAGGAATTTGAAGCACTCAAATCCAGCAACAACAAATTGAGACGGGACCTGGTAGAATCGAATGCATCTCTGCAACACGCTTATTCAGACATAGCTGACCTGAACGCACAAAACACAGAGTCTATTAAGCACATAAACGCTCTTAAAGAAGTAATCACAGTTAGCAAAACCATGATCAACCTTCGGGAACAGCAGTTGAATGAGGTAAATGATGTAATGGAACCATTTCTGTTCTTGTGTTAGGAAATATGAGTTTTAACGTCATCGAAGCGCAATGCATGCGTGCTTAACACTTGCCCAGATATCGCATTCCTACATGCCATACCTCCAATTTTAAAACGATCATGATAAATTATCGTTATGGCCATAGTTGATAATGCCGTATACCAGGAAGGGTGGAGTCTCTCCATTTTTAGAACTTGGCTACTAGGTACCGGTATAATTATGGCTATAAATTAATTTATCATTGGTTTGATTGCCCAATCTTGGCTGATAATGAATTACCTATGTGATTAATTATCTATTTGTATGTAGGTAATCTATTTCAGAATAAAGCTTGTATTCCTCTACTAAGCTTGTCCTCCTTACGGCACCCTAAACAAGTACATAGGATTTATTCATGCTTTTGACACCCAATCGTCAGGAAGATAAATGATAAATAAAATTGAAGAAGAAAGAGAGAAGAAGAATGTATCTTTCTGCGGGTTCAATAAGACGCTTTCCCTAACGACGCAATCAGAAATCATCCTTATTGACATTGACAATGAGGAACTTTTTGCTTAAGAATAACGCAAAAGCCAAACTAGATTTTTTTTCTTGAAAACATTATTCGCTAAAGGGATAATAGTAACAAAAAAAAACCGGTCAAGTGCGAGTCCGACTCGCGCACCGAGGGTTCCGTACACAGTAAAGTTCTTGAATATGTAGTTGTGTACCCGTCCCGACCCCATTAATTCAGGAACAATCTTAAAAAAACATGACAGCACCATCTATCGGCGCATTGTGTTACTAATTTGCGCGACTGAATAACTTAGTACGTATGTTGGTTTTTCAAGGATAATTCTTTATCACATCAACCGATTTCAATAATTGTTTTTTTATTTGAAAGAAGGTATTTTCAACGTAATTTTGTAAATTTAAATATAAAACAAAAATATATACAAAGGTGATTAAATTACAAACTTAGTATAGAAGAGTTTTTTGATGATTAAAAAAAAGAAAAACTAGATAGAGCTATGGCTATAATTTTCCTGTAAAATATACATGCATATTAATGTTGTGTAATAATTTCAAATTTTTTTCTTCGTAAACTTCGGAGATAAGGGGGGGGGAATGGTATTTTTTTTTACATTTTCCCTCGTAAATCGAAATTTCCCCAACGAAAAAAAAAACAAAAAATTGTTTTGAAATGTACAAGTCAAGCCCTTTCATATGATACCCCACTTGACATACTTGCCAGACTTTAAAATTTTGAACCCCCTTTTATCTGTCATTATTCACAGAAAATAAAATAAAATAATTTAAAAAACCATCTTCTATGTATCTGGGTTACCCTTGTTTATAACTATTCCAAATTTCAAATCGATAGGATAAGTAGTTCCTGAGATATTTAGCGATGTGACAGACAGACAGACAGACAGACAGACAGACAGACAGACAAAGTGAAATCAATAGGGTTCCTTTTTTACCTTTTTGGTACGGAACCCTAAAAAGATCATAAAAATCGATAAGGGCTCGAAGGAGGCGATGACCTGAAAGTACAGGGACCGCCGCATTACAAATTCGCGTCGACGCAGCTCGCTGGCACGGTATCTTGTCAAGTCGCCAACTTACCTACGGTTTAATAAATAAAGTTTGATGCTCTGGTACACACTTGTTAGAACATCAGATTAATAGCGGGTAACATAGACAACATAATTATGTTCATTAAGACAGTTGATACAAATGAATTACAAACAAATGCTAGTGAACTAGTTTAAACACAATGGCACAACATAGCGCTGATTTTTATAAATATTATTTATTGCAGTTGAAAGATAAACTACGTGAAATAGAACAGAGTCTAGCAGACAGGGAAGCGAACATGTTGTCTGCAGACCTCAGACAGGAGTATGAGAGACAATTGCAGAATATTAGAACACTTCGAGGCTTGTATGAAGAACGAGCTCGGTTGGCTGAAGTTACTAGACAAAGTCTAGCACGTGAGCTCGAGGAACAAAAACAACTCAAAGAAGCTGAGATTAATAAGTAAGTACCTAAACTGAAAAAAACCGGTCAAGTGCGAGTCCGACTCGCGCACCGAGGGTTCCGTACACAGTAAAGTTCTTGAATATGTAGTTGTGTACCCGTCCCGACCCCATTAATTCAGGAACAACCTTAAAAAAACATGACAGCACCATCTATCGGCGCATTGTGTTACTAATTTGCGCGACTGAATAACTTAGTACGTATGTTGGTTTTTCAAGGATAATTCTTTATCACATCAACCGATTTCAATAATTGTTTTTTTATTTGAAAGAAGGTATTTTCAACGTAATTTTGTAAATTTAAATATAAAACAAAAATATATACAAAGGTGATTAAATTACAAACTTAGTATAGAAGAGTTTTTTGATGATTAAAAAAAAGAAAAACTAGATAGAGCTATGGCTATAATTTTCCTGTAAAATATACATGCATATTAATGTTGTGTAATAATTTCAAATTTTTTTCTTCGTAAACTTCGGAGATAAGGGGGGGGGAATGGTATTTTTTTTTACATTTTCCCTCGTAAATCGAAATTTCCCCAACGAAAAAAAAAAACTAAAAATTGTTTTGAAATGTACAAGTCAAGCCCTTTCATATGATACCCCACTTGACATACTTGCCAGACTTTAAAATTTTGAACCCCCTTTTATCTGTCATTATTCACAGAAAATAAAATAAAATAATTTAAAAAACCATCTTCTGTGTATCTGGGTTACCCTTGTTTATAACTATTCCAAATTTCAAATCGATAGGATAAGTAGTTCCTGAGATATTTAGCGATGTGACAGACAGACAGACAGACAGACAAAGTGAAACCAATAGGGTTCCTTTTTTACCTTTTTGGTACGGAACCCTAAAAACAATGAAAATAAAATCCATATGACTTATAAAACATTACCAATACATTGTTTATATTATAGAAATGCAAACCTCACAACCAGAGTAAATGAACTAGAGATGACAGTCACAAATCTGGAAGAAACATTAGAAATCCAGAAGGAACAGATATCTTCATATCAAGATGAAACACGAAAATTGCAGGAAGAAATGTCTGCAGTAAACAAGGTTAGACCATATTATTTTCTTAAGAATAATTTAGAAAAGAATAGACTTCAGTGGTGGCGCGTAAAAAATATTCTTAGGGAAGCCGGAAATAATTTGCCTTTCTATTTCTTCATGAGCCGTAGTAAAAGAACTGGACTAGCTGAAAATTAGGCAAGCCGGTGGGAATCGAGTTGTATGGACGCTCCGCCACTGATAGAAAGATATTGATTTAAGAACTCACAAACATAAATTATCCACTGAAAAGTTTTTCCACTCAGCATTGCAGTTGACACAGTATCGGTAGTGCCAAAGGCTGGTTTTAGTAGGTATAAGGTTAACATTAATGTGACCATTGTATAACGAAACGTATTAATATTCCAGCTTTTCTCCCAAGTCCTTCTTGGCTATAAAACTAAACAGGACTTAGACAAATTAGTCCTACGTCTTGAAGAAAACCATGACCTCCTGACTCACATGGCTGAAAGAGATAATGGGACTGAAGCTTCCTCTGCCTTGCCGAAATTGCTGTTGGAGATTGTTAGTCAAGTGGACGAAGGAGAGGAACTGAACAGATTGGAAGGCAGTCCTAGTGGTGTATCAAAAGAAGAACCAAAGTTAGATGATGACAGAAACACAGATGAAACAGGTAAGTATCAATATACGATAAAACCAATGTAGTTAAGCGCAAATCTGAAATCTATGACCAAACACCTATGATATTTAGGGAATGAACTATTTCACTCGACCACAATGGTTAAAGTTGCATCATATTTATTTATTATGGGTTTCTGCACTCTGCAGCTCTATCTGTTCGATAATTAATGTTAACATCAAAAGTTTCAGAGTCACAAAGTCCTAATACATCAGCCGAAGAAATCGTTCAGAATCTGCCCAAAGTATGGAGAGTTCTTATGGAGCTTCTAAGTCATCAAAGCGAAGCTGAATCAGTAACTCCGGAGAAAATTGAGACTTGTTATAAAACGGTTGAAACCAAAGCTGGTTCCGTGTTAGTGCCAAGTGTTAGTCAGACGTACATCCGATTGAAGGTAAGCAGTAATTAGATCACTAGTACATTTAGATCACGTACTTTACTTCCCAGAACCATGAGTCAATTCCTGTTATAAGCCAATGAACTATAAAACAAAAATACGCAGTTCTTTCCATTGCACATTAAAATACACATCAAAACATAATTTTGATATCAAGCCAAGTCAATATTATACTGCGCGCTAAATACTTAACACCAAAGGAGTCGGACAAAATACTTATACAATGACATGAATCATGTTTGTTTTTACAGGATTTAATCGTGGAAAAGTTGGCACTCATCAAAGAAGTAAACCGCATGAAACAGTTGAATGTGCATTTGGAGACACGTTTAGAAGAACAAGAACGTAGACTATCACTCGTCACAACTGAATTAAGCAAGACCTGGCATGTCGTTGGAAAATTACGTAGACATCACCATCAACTGCATACTCATGAAAAAATACTAAAATATGAACTACAACAGAAAAGAAAACTGCTCAATGAACTCAAGGAGGAGTTAGAATATTGCAGGGAAAAATGGGAGCAAGCGCGTGTAAAAAACTCACAATCGGAACGAGATTGGAAAAAATTAAGAGCTGAATTCACTAGTCGAAAAACTAAATCTACTTCACCATCTTTCAATAATTCAGGCGAAAGCGGTTACAGTGATGAACGGCCGTCCGATGATTCATCAGAATCAAATGACGAAAGCGAATATGTTACTGAGCCACTGGTCAGAAGTAAAAAGAAGAATAAAAAATCTATTGAAGCTATCTTAGATTCTAGTGCTGACTTCAATTTAGTTGCAGAGAGAGAAGATCCGGCTAGTGATATGCTAGATGTAGCTGAACTGCCTCTAGATACGCAGGATGAAACTTCTGGCTTAGATGCATCTATATCTGTCTCGAATACTAGTGAAAATGCAAAATTAAATATTAAAGCAGCCGATGAAACAGAGGATGAAGTTGGAGACATAACAAATGACTCATGCAATGACGATTCTTCTGAAATTGAACATTATTGTAACAGTGATTATTGTTGTGTCGGTACAAGTGCAGAACAAGATGCACCAGCTAATGAAAATCATGATATTCCTATCAAAACAGACGTCAAACCAACTGCTACTGTAAATGTGCCGATGATTGACCCTGCTGCTATTCTTAAAAGTATAAAAGAACAAACAGAAAGATTGGCTAAGAGAGACGAAAGGTTAAATAGTTTAGAAAAAAATAGTTTGGCGTTATTAAAGAAAACGCAAGCAACTGACAAGTTTTCTAAGCAAATTGACAGCACATTAGATCACCTTTTAAATCGTCCATCAACCAGTCAGAACAACGAACATAAAGAATTATGTATAATCAAAGAGGAAGGGCTCGCAAATACAGATTTAGTAAAATCAGGTGATAATAATACGCAAAATAATGATGACAATAAAATTGACAAGGATCTGTCACCGAATACCCGTGATGAACCAGCTCATTTAAATTTTGATGATAAAGCAAACGTAAATGAAAACGCTGCAGACTCCAGCCTGACTGATGATACCAATAATAATTTACCTTCTTCTTCTACTCATACAGCCGATTCTATGATACCAGAAATTAATGCTGCCAGTATACTCGAAAGTGTAAGACAGCAAAACGAAAGACTAGCAAAAAGAGATGAAAGACTACAGAAACTAGAACAAGACTGTTCGGAAGTAGTGAAAAAAGTTGCTGACACTGTTAAAACTAGTGAAGACATTAGTGCTACATTAGACCAAGTTCATGATAAACATAAAGCGAAAATTAATGATGAAGCCGGTCCATCCGAAGACTGCAATATCCCTGAACCGTCCACATCAATGGAAATTGATCATGAAGCCAGATTCGCAGCTCGCGATCTTCGCCTTAAAAGGCTTGAGGAACAGACAAAGTCCCTCGTCAAGAAGGTGAATAAAACCAATACTAAAGGAGTCAAGATACATTATAAATTGGAAGAGCTGCATAATATCTACGGTTCAGAAAGTTCACGAGCCGGCACGCTATCTGACGACACAGAAGAGAAACCACAAGAGACACCAAATAATGATGAAAATACAGAAGAGTAAAAGACATTTGCTCTTTTAAATTCTTTACATTTCTGTTAAATTGTAGCGATTAGTTAACTTACGATAAAAATTAAAAAACTTATTATTCAATAAATTGTTTATTCATCGCCATCAATGTTTTTTTAATCGAACTAAATCCGTACACATTCTAATCAGGTACTTAAAAATAATCAGAACAGAATTTCATCACTAATTAGATAGTCTTTTTACAGAAATAAATGTTTAGAACATTTAAGAATTTTCATTAACAACGAGTACATAATTATTAAAACAGTTAAAATTTTATAAGTAGGTAAAAGTACGAGTGTTCGACCCTGCACTAGTATTCGACATGGGCACTTTATGTCAAAGTCATAAAGGTTAAAATCGAACAAAGAAGATTTCTGTTTATTTGAATTTGAGGCTTGTCACTTTGACATAAAATGCCTATGTCGAATACTAGTACAGCGCCGAGCAATAGCATAGCACTTTTAGTGACCAAGGGCGGTCAAACAAAAAATGTCTCAGATCGCAGGTATTTGATAAACATGCGATCTGAGACTTTCTTTATTACCGCCCGTGGTAAGTACAAAATTTTATATAACCACCTGCCAGGAAGCATGATAATTGCCACTTTATGGCCAGGTGTGATACAACATTCGTAAAAGTTTATCAACAATGGATTACAAAATTACGACTATATTATATTTTTTTGCATTTGTAAAAATTCAGTCGATGCTCTACAACTAAATAAAAATAAGTCATTGCAATTGCATTTCCCACCGCGCTACCTTTTAGTTTTTGCATGGTCATTAAAACTGACCAAGAAACTTAACTAAATCAGAGGTGAAAACTAAAACTAAATTCAGGCGGTTCTAATGGCTGTTATGCGGCTATTACACTGTCCTAAATCAGGCGTCCTAACTAGTGGAGGGGAGTTGAAGCATCTCGCTCTAACGTATAGGTCCGAACCCTTCTAAGCGTCCTGAATTCAGGACAGTGTAAACCTGGTATTAAGATGACTACCCTAAGTTTTAGATCTCGAGGACCTTGTACTGACTTGGGGGAGCAAATAGTCTGTCTTTTTTCAGGCTTTCGCTATACATCTTATATCTTTAAACGAGCAATTCTTGTATATTTATTTATTTATTTCGGGGATCTCGGAAACGGCTCTAACGATTTTGATGAAATTTGGTATATGGGGGTTTTCGGGGACGAGCAATCGATCTAGCTAGGTCTCATGCCCGGGAAAACGCCGAGCAAAGCTCGGCCGCCCAGATATTATATCTTAAACTAAGCACATTTGGCAACCTCCTCAATAAGACAGCACAAAGGGCCTAGAACAAACGAAGTTCAAATAACTCTCTTTCTCTCAGTCGCACTTGCTAATTCGAGCGACATAAAGGGAGATATTCGATTCGTTCTTCATTCTTTCGTCTCCGTTCGTTTTTGGTTCGCAGTAGGCCCTCAGGGTCCTCGAGGTCGAAAACTAAGGATAGTCTTCCTAGTGTACCCCCAAATAACCCCCTTAAAGTTTCATTAAGTTCGGAATAATTTTCAGGTAAAAGTACATACGAGTAGGTGCTGTACCCATACCATGAGTTTGTATCGAAAACTCTTACCGTTCTCGCTAGCGAGTGCGTAAACGATTTAGTATGCCGATTCTTAGTTCTATTGAGTAACCGCCAGAGGCGCCGTACTTTTGTCCATACTAAATCGTTTACGCAGTCGCTAGCGAGTACGGTAATGTAAACATCAGTGGCGGCGCGTCAAAAATATTCTTAGGAAAGCCGGAAATAATTTGCCTTTCTTATACTTCATGAGCCGTAGTAAAAGAACTGCACTGGCTGAAAATTAGGTAAGCCGGTGGGAATCGAGTTGTATGGACGCTCCGCCACTGGTAAACATTGCAAACTTATGGTAAGGGCACTGGAGGAACTATTCTAGTAAAATCATACCAATCTTGCAGTTTGCCATGCAAAACCGTCTGGATTAGGTACCTAAACAGAAGTAAATTAACATTAAATTTTGACTTGTAGATCTATTCGGCGGGCATTATATGCTGTTCCTTGTCTAGGATCTTGCCTGGTGGCACCTTGTAGAGGCGCCAGGCCCATATCGAGAGCAGCATCATTTCCAATATCGTGACAGTATTGTGGATTACTGAAATAACAAGAAATTCATATATAATAGTTATTCCATAAAACTCGCCATATTGATCCACAAATGTACAGTCGACCAAAAAGTGGTCTACCACTTTTAGACTACATATATATTATGTGTACGTTAAAGTTCAAAAGTGCTAGAGCACTTTCTTTGCTGACTGCCTACCTATAATATCAGCATCTCTTTCTTTAGACAACTTTTTTCAAATAACGATTCAACGATACATATCTTTTCAAAAAGGGACTGAACAGTTATTCGGAAAAATGGACCCTAATCCTAATACAGTATATCTGGATCATCGATAAAAGACCTTAAAGCAAGCAGTGCAGGGTTGCAGATAAAGAGGTGTGGACAATATTTTTATTACAAGATGAGAGAGTGAGAGATACTGTTTCTATTCAGATTCAGAGATTCATACCTACCTACTATATGAAGAACACTGTCGTTAGAGTAATTAATTATGCCTAGAATAATCTATCCGACCGCATATAAACTGCAATCTATGGATCCTTGAAATATGGCAGAATAAAAAAATACTTACAATCGGAAACAACCGATGGGTTCAACGCTAGCAGACAAGGCAAGCGTGCAGTAGTGGGGATGATCTTAGCGAGACCACACTGGACCTAAAAAAGAGATCCTGATGTTAGAGGGGTCAACAAGCGCATAATAATTACCATTCTAGCTGAGTTGGGATCTGAGCTGATCACTGGCTTCATAGGGTTCATCACCATCATCAGCTTGCAGTCGTCCCCAGCTGGACATCGCCCCTGGTTGCCTTTACTAATTAAGCTATTTGAGGACAGGATCGCTCTTAGCTACTATTCAATGAAGTAATTGTTCCTATCTTGCCAATTATGATCACGAACTGGAGTGCCAAGAAACGAGACTGGGGCCATCAGCTCCCGTGGCCTCACAACTGCCCGCCGACATATCATGATGCCCTATATACCATACGGAATAGATGACACTGGAATCGTAAAAGGATCTTAGACCACTGGATTCATAGGCACCAACCGTAACTGTGAGTAGGGATAGTCAAAGCGAGTACGAATAGGTATGCAATTACAGTATTAACCGTACGTTCAGAATGATGAGTAGGTACGAACTGGACTGCTCCAAGAATCGAGGCTGGTACCGGCTTCGCGTGGCCTCGGCTACGCGAAGACATATCATGATACCGGACAGGATTGACGTAACGATGATAGTTAGGATTTTAACTGATCGCTGACTTTTTAGAGTTGTCGAGGATCGCTCTCAGCTCCTATTCTAAGAAGTATTCGTACCTTCACAATGATGAGCACGAACTGGAGTGCCAAGAAACGGGGCCGGGGTCGGCCTCCCGTGGCCTCGATTGCCCGCAGACACATCATGATGCCCCATATACCAGACAGGATGGAAGCCGCCACGAGCGGTTGGAAGTACATGTAGTTTTTCAGATAAAGTGTCTGGAAGGAAGATTTTTCTGTATTAAATTTTATTCTGTTGCTATTTGCTATCAGACTAAGCAGTTTTTAATTGCTTGTGGGGCACAAGGCACAACCACTTTAACCGTGTGACTACAGCTCCAGAATGGATAAAAGCGTCCACTTTACTGCGTACGCGTACTTTATCGTCGATGGCCACGGTTTGGTTTCATTCATAAATAGACTTTAGACTAATATTATTATGAATGAAATCATAGAGTTTTATCGTGCCGTGGACGTGCACGGTAAAGTAGAAAAGCGTCCAATAATAATCCCGGGTGCGAATCCCGGCAAGGGCATTTTATTTGTGTGATGACCACAAATAGCTGTTCCCGAGTCTTCGATGTTTTCTATGTATTTACGTACCTAGTTAACTATCTATCTATATAAGTATGTACCTAACTATATCGTCGTCTTGTACCCATTGTAAAACCTTTGCTTTGTTTGGAGTAGGTCATTTTGTGTAAGATGTTCACGAATTTTTATTTTATTTATACAGACCGATACGAACAGGCTTAAAATGTATTTTATCTACACACATATCATAAATCCTCTAATATGCGTTCGGAAACCGTAGAAAATGACTCTCATTTCAACATTCAATGAATTTATGGCAATTTTCTTATCTGTGGCTAAGGCTACAGCAGTAATCAAATATTTCATTTTAATCTCATATATGATGTTAAAATATTACGTCAAACAAAACTGTCAAAATTTAAATGTCAAAGTTGACATGTCCCTATTCTACTATCACTGAAAATTCAAATTCAGTCGATGCGAAATGTCAGCTCGATGTTTTTTTAGTATATATCGCACGAAATTTGAGCTAGGACGACATGATCACATCAGAATAAGGACTCTTTACTTTTTAAAATAACATTCAGGTATCGGTTGCCAGTTCTGATTTCGATATTTCCGCAACCGTGCAAAAAAGGTTGTATTAACACAATTATTGTATTTATTTACTACGGTTTCTGAACCCATCTTAGAGTAATTATAATATGTGTGTAGATAAAGTAATGTATGCAACTGTACATAATTAGGCATTAAAACACTCGTGTGACCTTATTATGAAACTCGCCTTCGGCTCGTTTCATAAAACACACTCGTGTTTTAATGCCCCTCATTATGTACCAGTTGCATAAACTACTATTTGCTCATGAGCATCCTCGGGCGCCACAAGCCACAGACACAGGAAAGTGTAAAATGTATGACTGTCTTGAGTATGTATGTTACGAATATGTTCCGCGAACCACTTTCTATAATTCAAAACAAACCCAGATAGCCGGAAAAATGTTACGCGAGCGCCGACCGCAATCAAATTACAAAACCGCGTGGTGCGCTCGCGCGGAAAACTGGGATCATTGCCGTAACCACGTAACCAGGCGCGGATAAGTGGTTACGGCAATGATTCCAGTTTTCCGCGCCCACCCCTGAGCAGGCCCTAGGGCCCCCAGGTTCTTTTTAGGGTACCATACCTCAAGGGTCCAAACCAAATGTGTCAAATGTTGGGAATTAAAGTACCTATAAAAAATTATGACGTTTACCTTATATGGTGATTTTATGGTGGTTTTAAGGTGTATAATGATATGATATATGAGGCACGCCTTGCACGCTCGTAAGCTAGCCCAGTAAAGGCATATTTTATTTTTCCGTGTCATTAAATATAATCGACACGCAATTAGAGCTAAATATACTCGTACAGCTAACTAGGATAATGGGGTCACACAGTTTCGACATAACACGTCGTTGTCAAGGTCAACCGTCATAAAATCAAATATTTATTCAAATCGTAACGGTAATAAACTAATAATGAAAGACGGGTGTGACATAACCCGCTCCGCTAGCACGTATGGCACGAGAGATTTTACAATCAAAGTGTACCTGCTAATTAACACGTCACATACGCTAGCTGGGGGATGGTAAAGATCATCATTTTATCTAGCATGTTCGCGAAGCTCCAAACGCACTGACAGCGGTGGCGGCGCGGTGCGGAGGCGGTACCGGTTGTAATATTCGAACTAATATGAAAGGGTCCGCACAGAAAATCGGCCGGGAAAAAAGCGTTCTGTGCGGACCCTTAAACGCCCCGCCCCGCTACCGCTGTCAGTGCGTTTCGAGCTTTATGTCGGACAGTTAGTTAGTTATACTGGGCCTTTTCCGCAAGTCGACATCCAACGTGCCTATTTTGCGTGAAAATGGGGTAGCGCTACTCTAACCACCCTAGTTCCTGTATGAAACCTATTAGTGTCTTTATAATTATTGTTTACTGCTTCCTGCAGTGTGTTCGGATTTCCTATGTGTTTCTTCCTGTATACTTCTACCTGCTTACAGTCTAGTAGAATGTGTCTAGCAGTCTCTTCTGCCTCCATGCATGCTCTGCACAAGGGACTGTCGGTGATTCCCATGTTGTAGAGATGTTTGTTTAGTGTGTTGTGTCACGTTGTGTCCTGTTATTATGCCTACTACTTTACGTAGTTGGTTTCTGTGTGTTCTCAACTTCTCAATAGTGTGGTTGTGAGTTTGGGATTTTGCTTTAATAGTATTTCTTTTGTCTGCCTGCAACTGCATGTGTCTAAATGTCGGACATATAGCATTCCCTAAAAGTATGAAAGGATACTCACGATATCCTCAGCACGGAGTACCAATATGATGACGTAGATCAGACCTTGGATGATCGGTACTTGCAGAAGCAGATACCTCAGCCACTTGAAATGCCGTCTGAAACATAATAGTACATTACTTACCAAGGGCGATAACACAAAGTATGTCTCAGATCGCAGGTATTTGACGCCCGAGCCGAAGGCAAGGGCGATAAATATGCGATCTGAGGCTTTCTTTATTATCGCCCGTGGTAAGTACAAAATTTTATGTCACCCCCTGGCCAGGAAGTGGGTTTTTTCGCGCGCGGAGCGTGCGATAATGGCCACTTTATGGCCAGGTGTGACATAAATACTAATACTTTAGATTTAAGTACTCGGTGTAGTTACTCGTAATAAAGACATTGTCACGAAAATTGAAAATTCGTATTTTTCCATCTCAAGTCATACCTTTTTTATTCGAACGATAAATAGTAGATTGTCTCAAGGTAGCAAAATGACACTTATATATTACGGCGAGGGCGGTACTTAGTAGGTATATTATATCCTGAGTGAAGCAAAAGATTCTGCAATAGAATCCTAAGCGTAGCGAGGGTCGCTAAAGTAGAATCTTGATCGTAGCGAGCGATTCAAGTGTTTACGACCAAGATGGAAATAAATAATTTTGCTACCGTGTGGCATTTTTCACACCGCCTAAGGTTCCCGCTGCTAAAACACGATATATAATTTGTTACTGAGTGGTACAATACTACCTTCTATGAGAAAAAGAGTCTTTTAGGGAAGAAAAGTCTAACTTTGATCCCTTATTCTAGGGCATTAACTCTTTTCTGAATAGCAGACGTGAAATACAGATTTTCGGTTCGGATGGAATGGAACTTCTTCTTCTTCGTGGCACACGTCCCATATTTGTCGATCAGATGAATCCGAGTAAACGATTAAGTATGCCGATTCTTAGTTCTATTGAGTAACCGCCAGAGGCGCTGTAACGTTTGTCCATACTAAATCGTTTACGCACTCGCTAGCGAGTACGGTAATGCAAACTCATGGTAAGGGCACACAGGACACAGCTCACAAAATTTCACGAGAATCGGTTGAGAAACGCTGTAGAGGAGGACAAACTATTGATTTTTTTTTATTACTCGACAAAAAAATTCTAATAATCAAGCACCTGCTCACAATACTTCACGAGAATCGGTTGTGAAATGCGACCCTTAGTGGTGAACAAATCGAAATTAGGCCGCAGAAACACAGATAAAAAAAATAGTTTTTTTAAATTTCCAAAAAGTGACTCGATAAAGAAAATCTATAAAATTACCGAACCTGCTCACAAAATTTCACGAGAATCGGTTTAGAAATGCGACCTGTAGAGGAGAACAAACCATTAAAAAAAAAAATTTGAATATTTACAAAAATTTACTTGACAAAAAATTATATGTAGTCATAGAATCTGCTCACAAAATTTCACAAGAATCGGTTGAGAAATGCGACCTGTATAGGGCTGCCATCCGTCCGGGTTTTCCCGGATTTGTCCTAGTTTGGAGGCCGTCCGGGGGCCGTCCGGGCGGGGTGTCAAGAAGTGTCCGGGGAAAACCCGGACACTTTTCATGTAAGGAAGCACCTCATTGAATTTAAAGTTCTTGTTTTTTTTTAATATTATTTTCGGACTCGTCCGGGGAAAAAATGCGATTTACGCCAAATGTCCGGGTTTTTTTGAATCTTTGTCCGGGTTTGGCGAAATTCGAGATGGCAGCCCTAGACCTGTAGAGGAAAAACGGCCGCAGAAAAATACGAAATCATTGATACAAAGTTTGTTTATTGAATTTGCTTAAAATGTTATTTTATCATGATGATTGATGTTAATTTTGGCGGATTTAACATTTCCCCAGTGTTAACTTGCTTGTTATGCCATTACACTAGCTAGGGGAATGCTTTCCATGAATACCTAATAACAATGACAACTAACCAAGCCCTAACTGACCATAACACATAACTGACATTAACCAACTGACCATGAACTTTCATTATAATTGATCCTCCAAGTAATAATTAAGAGCTATGTATGTAGTTTACGTCTAGTACGCCAATTTCGAGTAATAAAAGAGCTTCAAGGTCTGTACTCACTTTCCTCACCTACCCATTACCTGATTGAACGCAGTGTACACAATAAAAGTGACAATTAAGTACCTAATTTGATAGCCTTTCATCTACAGACATGCTATTACTTAATAGCACAAACTGTTTCGGCTCACCTACTCACATGCAGTTTGGTACAAAACGAATTAAGCGGAAAATAGCAGTTTTTAGTAGGTATCAGCCCTTACACTTCGCTTGACTCCGCTTATAAAACCAGTAGCTCTAGTATAAGTTTTTTCGAAACAGTAACTAATTCGAACGCGTTTGCGTTTTGTCTCAAAATGTATGAAAACGCTCTCACCGAGTTTGAAATACGCGCGTTCATCGGTTAGCAACAAATGTTATACTCGCTGTTTTAGTTTCCACTAGTGACCACTAGAGGCGCTGTTCACGATTTCATACTACTTTCATACATTGAGACAAAACGCAAACGCGTTCGAATTAGTTAATGTTTCGAAAAACCTTATACTAGAGCTACTGGTTGTTCTGGGAATAGCAGCCCGTAATAAAGCTTTTATAGTTATTATGTCACACCTGGCCAAAAAGCGGCAATTACAGCACGCTCCGCACGCGGTAAATCCCACTTCCTGGCCAGGGGGTGACATAAAATTTTGTACATACAATAATGTACTATTACGTTATTAGACATAAATTGAGGAAAAAGTCGTGTAATAGGTACACGTGCTGTGTTACGTGTAATGATTGACTAGTCTTTAATAATAGGTACTAAACTAATAGTGGAAAGTAAATATTATGGCTCAAGATAGTCAAGATTACATACAAAGACCGAGACAGTATATAAGTATAGGTAATCAATGGTTCTAAACACTTTCAGAATATAAAAACAAATACCTTTTAAGATTACATATACATATTCCAAATTTCAAATTGTTAGCATAAGTTAGTTCCGATAGGTACAGTCAAGGGCATAAATATATCGCAGCGGCTTTAGCCGCTGCTCCGATGTAATTTTATAACTGTATTCTTTTTATTAGTAAATAAATTAAAAAAAATATATATATATATATACATTTTTGGGCCTTATTTCAATGGAATAAGGTGAAAAACATATTGGTGCCCTTGACTGTACATACACAAGAAAGAAAGGTGTACCTATTGTATTGTAAAGGGTTCCATTGTTACTCTTCGATATGGAAATTGAAACCCTAAAACGAGGCTGACTATTAAAGGAAAATACTAGGGCTTGCATTCCGGAATTCCGGAATCTCGGCCAATTCTTCCGATATTACAATTCCGGAATTGGTACACTCAAAATATCGGAAATTCCGGAATTGGATTTGATGAATTTAGAGAGAGAAAATAGAGTGTTTTGTATGTTTATTCTTAAATTTCACAATGTAAAACTGAGGAATTGTTCGCCTATCACCAGATTCATAAACATTTTGTGAATAGATTTCAAACTGGTATTGGTATTCCATCACGTATACTCCTCCTATCCGTATTTTGGATACGACGATCACTAAACTCCGCCTATTGCTTGCATTCCGGAATTCCGGAATCTCGGCCAATTTTTCCGATATTACAATTCCGGAATTGGTACACTCAAAATATCGGAAATTCCGGAATTGGATTTGATGAATTTAGAGAGAGAAAATAGAGTGTTTTGTATGTTTATTCTTAAATTTCACAATGTAAAACTGAGGAATTGTTCGCCTATCACAAGATTCATAAACATTTTGTGAATAGATTTCAAACTGGTACCTATTGGTATTCCATCACGTATACTCCTCCTATCCGTATTTTGGATACGACGATCACTAAACTCCGCCGTTAGCTGCGTTCGTGTGCTCTAGTGTGGCTTACGTACCTAGCCGTTCATGGATGTGGTCTATGGTACTAAAGCCTCTTCTGAAACCGGCTTTTTCGGGAGGCTGGAATTCATCAAGCCTGCGTGCGAGACGGCTCGTAATAACTCTTGGAAACAGCTTGTATACATAGCACAAAAGCTTGATGGTTCGGTAGTTGTTCAGTAGTGTGTTGTCACTTGTCAGTGTTGTCACCATTCTTAAAGAACAGCGCCACCTCGCCTGTGTTTTATGCTTCTGGCGTTCCCCCTTCCAGTAAGACGGAATTTACCCACATGAAACTTCGTGCATTTTTTTCGAAAATCACGAGTTTAGTGCTGATAATGAATTAATGACCATATATAACTACTAATGAATCACATTTAGGACTCAGCTTATTTGATCCCGGAAAGCCGTTAATTCAGTAGGTGAAGTGAAAAAGTAACTTGAAAGTTCGAAATATCTTAATATTTTTACTAAAATTTTAAATACAGGCTACCCTATCTGGATATTGCCTATAAAACGATAATGATTATATTTTTAGTACATTTTCGTGACATCAATTTAGTTGAAAAAGGTAAATCCCAATTCCGGAACCAGTTCCGGAATTCCGGAATTGGAGCCCAATATCGGATACAATTCCGGAATCGGAAAACCGTCCGATATTGCAACCCCTAGAAATACCTCTTAATAAAATGACTTCAAACAAATACTCCTTATAAACAACTCTAAAAAGGAAAAATAAACTGTATTATCGAATACCTATTTAGATTGGCACCGACTTCAAACAGAGGTAGGTAACCAAAGACTACAATGTTATACTAAGGTAGGTACAGATAACTACCTAAGTTTGAAGTAGGTTGTTATAATAACAAAATTCCACTTACTTCTGCAGTTTTGGGCGAGGAATGACACAACAAGGCCAGAAACAGCACGGCAGGACGCGAGTCTCGAGCTGAGCGCCTTCTGACCGCCTAAAGGTAAACAAACAACAGCGTTGTAGTTGAGCCATTAGGTGATGAAATGATAGAGGCCATCCATAAATTACGTCACACAAAATTTATGACGACCCCCTCTCCGTCATTGTCACATGTAGGTTACATATTTTGTAAGGTAAGACTCACTCCATCCTGCTGTGACGACAAATATATAGCATTTTTACAGTCTTTCGTTAATAATTAAAATTTCGTGTTTTAATACATACCTACATAAATGGCATTTAACTTCGAATTTGGTAATGTAAATAAATTGTGTGTCCATAAAATTTGCGTCTTCGACAGGACCCGTCAAGTGTGAAACGGCTAAGACCCTTTGTCACCTAGGGCGCATTTCCGGACCAACGCATTCTGAGATCACGAGGCAGTAGAACTAGTAGAAGTGGTACAACCCAAACATCACAGCCTCCTGTGACAGCGTTTCTGATAGAGGCTGCGCTCGTGGTACCACTAAAGCGATAGACGTGGACAAAGCTACCATATGTAAAAAGTTACCTGACAATCATCTCCGGACCACCACACTCTGCGACCACGAGGCAGTAGAAGTGGTACAGCCCCAACATCACAGCCTCCTGTGACAATGCTTCTGACAGAAGTTGCGCACGGGGTACCACTAAAGCGACGAACGCAGCTAATGCTACCACCTGAAAGAGGTCAGAATCATAATTAAATCAAATTGCGACCGTAGGGCTGGCTCGTTCCTCACTCAGCTAAATCGGCGTTGGCATTCAGCAAAGCAACGCCGGCCTTATGAGAGCCCTGCCCAGTGGCAGTGATTTGAGCCACATTTGAGCGAACCATGACCTTTGACCTTTGTACACGTGTTTGTATATCTTCTGGTTCCTGTCTCCACTCAATTGCTCAAAGGTTAACTGGAAGAGATCCCTTTTAGGGATAAGTTCGCCTTTGTACCAAAATGTCCTTATTTGTTTGTATTTTTTGTGTTTTTTTGTGTCCAATAAAGTTATTACATACATACATACATACATACCATGAATGAAACTACAACACTGCGTTGTGTTACATGGCATCGTCGCACCATAGAAATCAGCTGTACAATCTAGCAGGTAGGTGTTTTTGAGATGCGAGATGAGACGTCGCCTAGCAGTGTTGTGGCTTCGCTCTTGTAGTATTTCAAACCTTTTATCATTTTATTTAACTATTTTAAGTTAAGGTTCAGTTGGGGACTTGTTATGTTTTTGTTCTATGTTGTGTTAAGAAGGATAAATGATCATTGCCTTTTGACTAGAATTATAGATCCGATTCTGTAACATTATCACCTAACTTCTAAATAAAGGGTTAATTAAGGTCACGGTGTCAAATATTTCCATTCAGAACATTTTTACACGTGTAGAGCTTAACCGTAATAAATTGTTACTTGGTATGTACGTACGTAACAGTGGCGGAGCGTCCATACAACTCGATTCCCACCGGCTTGCCTTATTTTCAGCCAGTCCAGTTCTTTTACTACGGCTCATGAAGAATAAGATAGGCAAATTATTTCCGGCTTCCCTTATAATATTTTTGACGCGCCGCCACTGGTACGTAATGTATATGTCGCAGGCAAATCGTATAATCCGCTGTATTACATTATTCCTAGGCGTTTTACAAAACAGAGCTGTTTTGTATTACGGCGGGTCAACGATTAGGCGGATTGAATACAGCTGAATGAAAGTCCGCCGTAATGTGTTCGGCGTTTTGCGTTCTTCAATTCGCCTAGCCGTAATGCAAAAAAGCGGTTCAGTCAGATTGTATAATTCACCGTAATACATTACGGCTAGCCTTTTCGCAAAATAGCGTCGTTTTAGCCGTCACCTCTTTGACAGCTTTTAGTTCCCATTTCTAACACTCGCAGCGCTGTTTAGCAATGACAATCCGACCATTTTGTAAAACGGCTAGCCGTAATGTAAAACGGCGCATTATGAAATCCGGCAAATACAATCCAGCTAAACGTGAGCCGCCATATTGTAAAACGTATTGCAATGATGATCCGACTAAACGTTAACCCGCCGTATTACAAAACGGCTCTGTTTTGTAAAACGGCTAGCCGTAATGTAAAACGAAACGGCGGATTATACAATCCGGCTGCGACATATATAAGACACTATTTATATGTTGACTGAGCCTCGCCAAAATATAGTGCGTGTCATTCACACGAGACGACGCGCCCCTCCACTAATTACCTACGGTATTTACTTAATTACAAATTGGTGACTATAGTAATCATTTATAGTCATTGTCCGTGTTTATACAAAACAATAGTGAATGTAGTAAATCCCACGGAGGTTTTGGTCAAGCACACATTCGAGTCAAGGTACACTGGTTACAAATTGTGTACATGTATAGTTAGTATAGATAGTTACACCGCTTAAATAATATGATTAAAATTATATGAAGTGAGTGACTTGACTGAGTGAGCAGGTATAATGAGTGAGATGGGGGATTCCTCATGTTATTTATAGTTAATTAATAATAAGGGGGTGTCCATTAATTACGTGAGACTTTTTTTTAATAAATCCAACACAAGGGAAACCTACAATTTAAAATTCAAAAAATTTAAAATATTTATTATCCGAATGTGAGTATAATAAAAAGGTCACAATGATAATAAGTTCGTCACAATCAGCCAGTGTTCGGCGTACAATATTCGATAGATACGCTCATCGCATGTCATTGAATCAAAAAATGTCAAATAATAATAAAAATAAAAATAATTAGTCCCTAATTTTTTGATTTTCAAATGCTTTATTTTAAAGTATACAGGTTCCTTAACGTCCTTAAACATGACGATGTTAGACATTTAATACCGACCATAGTCGACAATTGTTGAGACATATGATTGAAAGTGTAATTTATTGGGTTAGTGTCGGGCACTAGGACGTTGACCGTACTTCTAGTCTACTCTAGACCATATTTAAAGCGTACGATTAGCGAAGCCCTTCCGAAACCTTGCAAGTCATTGACCTATGCAGCCCCAGTTCTTTCTTAGACGAGGAAGACACAAAATAACCCGTTCAATAATCGACCTTAAGTACCTACAGCATAAGCAAGAATGATCAAATTCAGATGATTTAAACAGTATTTACTGTTTAAATTAAGGTTTTCTTTACATACGTCCTAATACTCCTAATGTTTTCCTAACAAGAGTTAACTAATTAAGGCCGGGTTATAGTAAAAATCTGATTTGGTAAACGGTTTTATTTCGAAATACTACATATTAAAAATTTAAAAAAATACGATGTTATATTTGAGACCTTTATCTAGTGCCGTCGGATCTCCGTTACACAATTTGCAAAACTTTGTTCGATAGAAAAAAAATCCAAACATACCTCTATTTTCTATCTTAAAACTCATTTTATTTCAATCTTAGGTAACATGATGAGTAGAAAATAATACTAAAATAAACGTATTTGATAGTATGA
The DNA here is from genome assembly GCA_951800055.1 of Cenopis cana. NCBI lineage: Eukaryota > Metazoa > Arthropoda > Insecta > Lepidoptera > Tortricidae > Cenopis > Cenopis cana. Next base: position 5,308,051 of record OX637486.1, on the reverse strand, counting down.
GGGATGTCGGGATTAATATTGTTAATATAGTAAGCCATGTATTTTTCTCACCCAAAAATGTACTAAAAATTTACGAAAATTACGCGCACAGTTCCGTAGAGAGTGGGATGGTCAATTGCAAACTCACGCGTGTTAGAGCGGGACATTTGCAATGGAAGAACCTCGCCTTAAGATTGAAACTGTTTAGTTACTAGGTCAGTGTCGAACACTGGGACGTTGTTAGGTACTTCAAAGTCATCGGTCGTCGTCGTAATCGGTCGTTTTTGGAGGACAAACAAACATACGAAAATTTGAAGACGAGGAAAAGCTATTTAGTAACGGTTGGTAACGGTTAATCGTTACTAAACAGGTTAAACGAACTTTAACATTATGAAGCAATATCCAACCGCATAACTTAACATTACCTAAGGTTTTCCCAGTAATCAACTAGGACTTTAGTAGCTTATTTATACTTCGTTGCAACTAGGGTTGCCAACCGTCCCGCCTCAGGCGGGACGTCCCGTTTCCAGAAGCCTAGAGGATGCGTCCCGCAAAGGATGCGTGCGGGACGCCAATTGTCCCGTTTTCAGGCCTCGGCAGAATTATAAGAACTGGAGCGAACATTTTGTTTCATTGCAGGAAGGAGTGCACAACTTCGATAAATGAAAATAAGTAATTTGTATCCCGCTCCCGGAGGACCGTACTTGTAATAGGATAATTTTAGCTCAGAAATCATCCACTAAGAACGTATATCGCGCGGGAATAAATAATGTATCCTACATCACAATCATACGTGTAATTTTTGGTGAACAATAAAGAATATTTGTATTGTATTATATTGTATTGTACGTTAACAATATTGATAGAGTGCGCGAGTCCCGCATTTTTTAGCCAAGTCCCGCAATTCTACAACAAATGTCCCGCAAATCGGAGCACATAAGTTGGCAACCCTAGTTGCAACATAAGTATTGTGAAAGACTTCTAACCCCAATGATGTGGAGTCAACTTCTTTCACAAAACCATATAAGCAAGATGTAGGCATTACGGAAAACGAGTTGCGTAAATTGTTGAAAGATATAAGTATAACAGACGTTGAGTCAGTGGGTTTTCTTTTTAGAGTTTTAAGTGCGAGAATTACAACAAACCGTATTAAGTCTTACCTACTTACACATACACAGTACACACGTACGAGAGTCGCATGCAATTTTAACTACAATGCGCTTTACTCAGGTGTAATGACTTAAATCGATCTATTAAACCGCGCAATGTACCTTCTGCAGGGCAGTCGTCTCCTGGGAAAGGATATCACCGGTCAGATAAAAAAATAATGTTTGTAAATTAACATTTTTAAGGATCCGTAAATTTGTGCAAGATTTTTGTAAAAATTACGTAACAACGACGGTGGCAAACAAGCTTACGGCCTGTCTGATCACCGTAGCTTATGAACGCTCATAAATACCAAAGCCACAAACGCGTTGGACTCTATACTTCTATAGGTGCTCTGAGCGGTGTTATTATGGCTGCGATCTTCTGCAGTAGGGTAGAAAATTTCCCAGTAGAGCTGCTATTAAACCTATCTAGTTTAAATAGATAGAACTAACAGTGGCTCTAGTATAAGTTTTTTCGAAACATTAACTAATTCGAACGCGTTTGCGTTTTGTCTCAAAGTGTATGAAAACGTAACAGCGCCTCTGGTGGTCACTAGTGGCAACTAAAACCGCGAGTATAACATTTGTTGCTAACCGATGAACGCGCGTATTTCAAACTCGGTGATAACGTTTTCATACATTTTGAGACAAAACGCAAACGCGTTCCAATTAGTTAATGTTTCGGAAAAACTTATACTAGAGCTACAGTTCCGGCAATGCGTTACGTAAAACCATAAACGGGAAATGTAAATGGACTATGCGAATACACTCTCCGATAAATAGCAAACGTGTGTTGTTATGACCGGTTTTAAGTGCCTGGGTTATACCTAAGTTAGGTAATTCTTACAAGGAATAAATACTTGACCGTTTAATTTGTTAATCCTACCTACAGGGCCAGTGTACACCTTCATCAACCAGTTTTGTTAACATTCTAATATAGTACGGCAGACTTTTGCAACAGAATAGAACCTTGAGCTAGGTCTCACACTGAATGCTGATGCCATGCCGTGGTGTCTAATTGCAAATATTGCATTGCAATAGACAAGTACGGCACGGCATCAGACTTTGACTTTGGACCTCTATGATTACGTCAGTGAATCCTCAAATTTTATGAAGGGACGGCAACGCACAGGTGACTCCTTTGGACCTTACGCTTGTTTGCCACCGTCGTGGAAACCCGCTTGTTTTGCAGTAAGTGGGTAGATGGAGCTCAATTATAAGCACCAATTAAAATGTCCTACATTTTATAAAACTGTCATTACATTTTGTATGATATCGCTTGGGCAGTAAAGTCGCCTTTAGAACGGACTAGTTTGATACTAGGCACTCGACCAGTTCAAATAATTTTCCCCGTCCCCGACACTCGTGACCCGTCTGTCACGAGTGTCGGGCGCCACAGGATACGGCTCTCCACACTTTGATGGAGTGTACAGCGTGGGGCCCTCATCGTCTCGCCCTGACAAATGTAGTAGGAAGAGATCTCACGCTGTCGAGCATCGTAAATGCGATGCTTCTGTAACCTATGTTTACAAATAAAAAATTACTTACTTACTTACTTACTTACTTACTTGACAGCGAGAGATGCTGGGAGGCAATGTCCACCTTCTGCGAGGACGTTATCACGCGGAAGGAGGCAGCGCAGCGGGCGCGTGAGGACGATCCCCTCGCGAATCCGCTCCGAAGACGACGGGTTGGACGAAGAAGGCGACTATACGCTCATCTTCTTCCTCCACCTCAGTGAGCCACTGGTAGGGACTGGGGGGCCCCTACCACTGATCTAGCTCAACTGTCGCAGGGTGCCGCCAGTGACGGCAGCACCCTTCTAGGGCCTGAGCCCGCGTCGATGCGGGCATATGCCGGCGAGACGCCCGTGGTGGCATGCGCAAGCGAATCCTGCGGCGTCTCACAAAGGCGATGAGGGAAAGCCGCTGGTTTTTAGTGGGTAGCCTGACGCAGGAGTCCCACATCACCGCGCCTAAAACCCCCAGGAAGGCCGGTATGCATTAAGCATTTTCCAGCGTAAAAAAAAAAAATTTTGAAGTATACTTATTAGAATTAGCTTTGATGAGTAATTTTTAAATTGTGTGGTGTTTAAACATGACATGAATGATGAAAAAAATGTGCTTGAAGAACCTATCCTAGGATGGACCAATTACATCACATTGATTATTCAACTTCATTACTTTGGCTTAGGTATATCATTTAAAATAATTACCTATAGTGTGAAAAGCTTTTGCTTAGAAACAAACTCACGTGTTAAATGCACTGTGTAGAGCAAAGTCCATCGTCTGTACAAACTAATTGCTCTTTGATACCTACTAAGGTATAATTTTATCTTAACGTAATCGTCCTCTCATCAGATACCTATCATTTTCTTAGCAAGAACGTAAGTCCTATTCAAAGTCGTTCGACCACTATAAGTACCTGGCTGACACACTACTTGTTTTTAAAACATAGGTACCCTCTTTTCCCGAGTAGTGGAAACCCTGGGATCTCGGTCTACAGACGCTAAATAATTAGTGAAAAAGTGTCCTAAAACAGATGGGGCTCTCAGATCCCAGGGCGGGCTCTTAATTTACCCAGAGGCTGAGCTTGGTACAACAGGAAATGCAGCGAGTGTTTGTTTAGGGGACAAGGCCTGGGCTTTTTTGAATTTTGCTTATGATTAGTTATTTATTTAATTAAGTAGCAAGGTCTCAATGGCCGAATAAAAAAAATAAACTAGCACTTACAGGATACACGGCCAGCACGACTGCGGCATGGCCGAACGCGCTTCGCCAGTGTCGCAATGCCGCGCGCAAGTTGAACGCGTACAGTGCGCAGACGACGCATACGGCCAGCAGTGCGCATGACCAGACTATCCAGCCGTACACCTGTAGTGCTGGAACAAATATACGGTTCACATTTCGTTCAAGAAATGTAGGTAATTGCAACAGACTTCCCTGACATTAACTGGGCCGTTCTCATTTTTGTCCACTCTCATTTCCGTGGATGACAATATAGGTATAATATAATATGCCAGTTTAACCCTTTGGCCGCTAAGAACCTATAAAGTGGTTGTGTGTCGTCGTGCCCACCACGCCAACAACCACTTAAAAGTTCGGAGTGAAACTTTTATCATGAAACAAAAACATTTATGAACTGTTCTAATTTGTTTTTATTGGTTTAGACATTACACCAATTGACAATATTTCATAATTTCCAAAAGTCTTAATTCGAAAACCATTTCAGTAAAAACGTGAGAAATACACAAAAAAAATTTTTTTAGATTTTTTTCTCCGTTAATTTTGGAAAAAATCGCAAATTACTGTAAACCGAAATTTGACGTCATCTTCCTCGCTGTATTCAGGGAGACCTTAGTACAGAGTACAGACAATCGCTGCTCTGAAGTGGCTCTGGATTCTTGTTGGGAAGATGACGTCATATTTTACTTACGCCCTTTTGGAATGACCTACTTTTCAACGTGTTTTTTGTATGAAATAATGAGTTAAATTGAAAAAGAAAAAATACGGGTGGCTTAAATTTTTACCTATTTTCTAACTAGTTCATAAAATAAAGTAGTTAAAAATATGATATGTTGTCAATTCAACAGTGCTTGGTGTGGTGGGCACGACGACACACTACCGCTTTGGCGGTCAAAGGGTTAATGATGAATATTGAGTCTTGTACTTTAGTGCCGTGGACTAACCCGTCAAGGAGCTCAAAATATCTGACACGCGGTTCAAAATAGGGGTGTGTCAGATATAATTGGAAATACGAAGTAGTACAATGTTTTAACATATCTAGGAAAAGTTGCATTTATTCAATTATCACATATCCTTGTAGTTACAGTTCAGCTTGTTTGATCATATTCCTTGTTGACAAAAGTTTAGCAAAATTATAATAATTGTAAAATATACAGTACTAGCGGCCCGCCCCGGCTTCGCACGGATAGTCTAGTTTTGCTACCTATTTTTTTTGAATTTTGAAATAAATTACCTATTTCCTATTTTGATGTCTAAGCTACAACACTGGAAAGTTTCACAGAGATCCGTTCATTAGTTTTTGAGATTAAAAGGAACGTACATCCATACACATCCGCACAAACTTTCACGTTTACGGATACGGATTAGGATAATAGAACTTATTTGACATAGACCTTAATTATAAATTTACTTAATTGAAATCGGGAGTTTGTTAAACCTATTGTTATTAGAATATTGTGATTGATGTGACTATTGTGTGCCCTTACTTATAATTATTATTGTAACACCTTATCATATACCAGTGGCGGAGCGTCCATACAACTCGATTCCCACCGGCTTGGCTAATTTTCAGCCACACCAGTACTTTTAGTATATGCGGCTCATGAAGAATAAGAAAGGCAAACTATTTCCGGCTTCCCTAAGAATATTTTTGACGCGCCGCCACTGTTATATATCTACATGCATGACATTACAATGAATAAAAGAAATATGAAATATGCCAATTAATAATTGAGTACATACTAAAACATTATAGGTATCAGCGGCGAAGCATTCATAAATCTCGATTCCCTGCGATTTCCCTAAATTACGAGCAACTATAAGTATTCTACAGCTAAGTTCGGTATGATTTGCCTTCAGATATGATCAACACCATGCCACTGATGGCACTGATAGATATCTCAAATAGCAGTTGGCTAATTGGCTATGTCGATTTGAACTTGACACTGCGACACGAAGCTTAATTAACCCAATTAAAAGCAGACGATTCGCATCTTTCAACAGAAACCGGGCTCCCCGCATGCCTGGTGACGAGCGAGCGTGGCTTTTAATAGTTTTAATTTCAATGAAACATAAATTCTGCTCATTCTATGACAACTAATATTTTTGCTCAACCCAACTACATTAATTCCTGACTCGTAATATCAGTATCAGGTATTCCTAAGTATTGCATGAAACACGTTTATGGCCAAACAAACTTCAGCAAGGATTAGTACTTCCTTATATTACCTACTTATTTACTGAGGTTATGCGATGGCGAACTACTGCACAGGTGGAATTACCTATGCCGAATTCAAAATACCTATATAATATGTGGTTTCTTCCTTCCCTTCTATTACCTATATATACCTATTTCTTCTTTTTCGTCGGTTCCTTAAGGCTGAGGATGTGGTCATCAGAGGAGCAGTTCTTCACCACCGCTCTCTAAACCAATACATTTTGGGCTAGTTGTATTGCCACTAGATTTTGACGCCCGTGGCATGGCGGACTACCTACGTCTGTCCATAGTAAGTATGGGTACTCTGCCTCTGCTCCTCTTGCCTTCAACACAGCCAACCACTATCTATTTTACCTGACTGAACGGACCCTGGCGGGCTATATGTATGTGGCTAAAGAATGTCATCAACCTCTGGAAGCACGTAGCGGAAAGCCGGGAGGTGCCTAATAGGGAATACGAAGTTCCTTAAGTGTTCCGTCTACGAGATGCCCAAGTTGCCCAACATTCTACCTATTTACTTGGGATCTGCGCCCGTAGCACATGTTGCATTCGAGAGTATCTCGACTTATCTCGAGCTACGCGTCTTTATCTGACTGGCGCTTTTAAAAAGTGACGGATAGCTCGAGATACGCCGACATACTCTCGAGCGCAAAATGTGCTAGGCCTACAGAAGAAGTTTTTTCGAATGAGGTAACAATACGTGAGAAATTGTAATGACTAATTATCTGCACGCAGTCGATGAACAAAGCAAACAAAAACGGAATACGATAGTCTCGATTTTTCGAAGTATTTCTCGTGTGCAGTAGCTCTAGTATAAGTTTTTTCGAAACATTAACTAATTCGATCGCGTTTGCGTTTTGTCTCAAAATGTATGAAAGTGGTATGAAAACGTGAACAGCGCCTCTGGTGGTCACTAGTGGAAACTAAAACAGCGAGTATAAAATTTGTTTCTAACCGATGAACGCGCGTATTTCAAACTTGGTGAGAGCGTTTTCATACATTTTGAAACAAAACGCAAACGCGTTCGAATTAGTTAAAATTCGAAAAAACTTATACTAGAGCTACGGATACGGACTGCGGAAGACATAAACTCTACTCGGGGCTCTACTCTAACGGATCTCTTTCTACATGGGGGCTTAGTTTACACAGATCGGGGCATCTTGCTAATAATCTAAATCGCCAAACATCATGTACATTGTGAAGGTGTTTTTACATACAGCGGGTCTCAAATTAACTATATATAAAATTGGGGGTATTAGAGCTGTATATCTCTGGGTAGAGCCAATCCGACCCAGGCCGACCTAGCTGAGTTTCTTGCTGGACTCTTCTAGCCACCCAGACTAGGTTTAATGAACCAGCGATAAAACAGACACACCTCAGATTAGGTTGAAACCGCTCAACCAATCTCATTGGAGCACAAACTCTTAGAGTATTCCAGTGTTTAAACCGCCCGCGTGGTCGTGTCGGAGGTTTCCCCTGGATTTTCCCCAGGCCACTCTCGAACTGCGCACTCTTATCGCTTTATTTTTTGGGAAATTTATTGAGAAATTTATAGAGCTGTACTAAGGTACCTAAATGCTTGGCACTGCCCCATACAAGTAACAAGAAGGGAGCCAATTTAAAGGTGACAAACATTTAAATTGCGAGTTTACGTTTACTTGAGCCATTTATTCGCTCCTCGACATAGTAATTACACATTTCAATGTTAAATTTTAAAACTGGTCCAACCACGGTCCAACGGACCTTTAAATTAATAAAAGGTAGATGACCTTAACTCTATAGTGTTAATTAAAACCTCAATTTGTGACCGTGTTTTTCTTCGTTTCCGATAAAGAATGTATATTCCTTGGATTAGTAAAAGTTACTTTAATGTCTAATGTTTAATATCACATACGAGTAGGTTTGACAATTTGAAGATAATCGATATTTCGTTGCAATCTGATAAATATGCAACGAGGTAGTACCTACATAAGTGTAATTCATCTCATCAGATCTTCGAATTTTAAAGTACAGTGACGTTCAAGTGAAGTGAGTAATTTGTGAGTTTTTGTGACCCATTTCGCCAAAAATCTTTATAAGATTTCAAGCTCACGTGGTCATTTACAATTTAATTACGATTACTAGCGGGATATTTACTTACCATGTATATTTGTGTTTATGTTCCCGATATTTCGGCACTGTTGCAAGAGCCATTGTCACGGATTAACTGACGTACTCATAAACACAAATATATATAGATAGATACATGGTAAATATGCCGTTAGTAATCGTAATTCAAGTCGTAGTACAAGAAATCGACGGACACGCGACGGCCGTCGATTTCTTGTACTAGAAAACGGGCCGGCCCGGACACGGAACGGTCTAGCGTGAGTTTGATTTGTTTTTATGTAGTTTGTAGCAATTGTAGCCAACTTATACGCTGCCGCAAAAGGAATTCAAAAACCCTAAAGAAGTCCCAGAAAAATACTGAGAAGAAATATTAATTGCACAAAATGATGACAGTCTCTTTACATTGTCATAAACGTAATTGTTTTATTAGTTACATCTGCTTCAAATAAATCGTACAATCGCTATTATGAAACAGCGGAAGCATTATTTTCATACGGATTATGTCATTGATGTGTACGGTGCCAATTTTTCGTAACCTATAATTATCTATTGTACGTACACATAATATATGGCTTGGTGGATGAAAACTGAAGCAAACGATTTTGCCACGGAAATGAGGAAACTTCGAAAATCTTCGAAGAATTTTACCGAAATGACCTAAGTAAAATTATCATAATTTTATATTAAGGTATTTAACTTGAAACTTGCCAATGGATGATACGTTGACATGTAGCTCATAGCTGTTCATCTTGTTTTTTTTTGACGCAGATGCAATGCAGTTGCGCATCTCCCGGGCCCGGGGAAGACTCATGGACCTCATGGTTGGTGGTATGGGACTCCGGACTCGCCATGCGTTAACCGTCGCTGCCGTTTTGAGGGGCATAGTGAGGTCGCTGTCATTCTACCGCAAACGTAGGTATAGAGATTTATGTCACACCTGGCCATAAAGTGGCAATTACCGCACGCTCCGTGCGCGGAAAATCCCACTTCCTGGCCAGGGGCTGACATAAAACTTTGTACTTACCACGGGCGGTAATAAAGAAAGCCTCAGATCGCATATTTCAAATACCTGCGATCTGAGACATTCTTTGTTTTACCGCCTGGTAAGTAATGACTATTATGTCACACCTGGCCATACAGCGGCAATTACCACACGCTCCGCGCGCGGGCAATCCCACTTCCTGGCCAGGGGCTGACATAAAATTTTGTACTTAACACGGGCGGTAATAAAGAAAGCCTCAGATCGCATATTTATCGCCCTTGCCTTCGGCTCGGGCGTCAAATACCTGCGATCTGAGACATTCTTTGTTTTACCGCCCTTGTTAAGTAATGTACTAATACGCATAGATAGAGACCGCTTTGTTTTGAGTTAGAAGGTAACTGCATAACTGTCATTATGCCCTTCCATCACAGACCATCAATTTTGCCCTTCACTGCACTTTGCTCGTGCCTTGTCCCTGTACGACATTAACCGGCTTGGGAAACGTTACTAATTAGGTAATTGCCTTAATAATTCACAACTTAATACCTAATAGTTGACAAATCAGTTTTTTCAAAAGTTTTTTCCGACCAAACTCCGTCTCAACAAACATACATAAAAGAATCGCGACTACAGCTGGCCAGAAGAGAGGAAAACGGAGAGACGGAACTCACTATTAAATACATAAAAGGACGAAAATTGTACCAAAAAACGACAACGCCCCGAACAACTTAAGAAGACATACAGTGAAATAGACGGCTCTGTCATACCAAACTCTGACAACGTACAGCGATTTAGCTCATATGGCATCCTCCCCTCCTTCAACTTCTACACCAACATTAGGAGCCTGGTAAAACATGGAAAACTCGATGAGCTCAAGTGCATAATAAGGCTAATAAGTAGACGGTTCCACATTATACTCCTAACTGAAAGTCTGAAGAAGAAGCTAACTATCTTGCGATTACAGATTATGATCATTACTACAGCTACAGATCGGACAAAAGAGGAGGAGGAGTATCTATAATAATAATACATACAGAAAAACATAAAACACAACACAGTCGGAGAAGCACATCTAAATGGCAATAATTACATATGGATATACTCACACAAATTTGATTTAAATCTCGGGTTAGTGTGCCTGGTGACAACTTTGGGAACGTTTCTAGAAGACTTCGAGAGTCAGTTACCACAGAGGAAACAAACGATTATATTTGGCGATTTTAATATCAATTTAGGACTCTTAATCATTATGGCATAAATACTTAGGACTAATATGCTTTAGGATAAATAATACGTTATGGAAAATTAATGTTAGGGCAATTAAACGTTATGACAAAGTCCAATAGGGCAAAACTGTTATGGCATGTGACTATAGGACAATCGTTAGTAGGAATTTAGACGGTCCCCCATCATAAGTACAGAAACAAAACAATAAGACTAACTACTTATAGGTCTGAAATGCCGATGCCGCCTGGGCCTGGGCTAGACCGATTTATAAAAGGGTGATATTGCCTTCTGCTACGGTCTAAGATCCGGCATTTATGAAAAACTAACCACGTTCTGTTATTCGTTATACATATACAATGTGTTACCAGCATGCGGGCTTTTATTTAAACTGGGTACTTAAACGTAGTTACTTAACTTAACCATGCGCTTATTTTTATTATTAAACTAAAATTTCGACTTATTTTCTAACAAAATTTTAATTGCCAGCAATGTAATGCAAAGTAAATTGACAACTCAGTACAAATGACAGCCCTTAGTGTTTTGTTTACTATGAAGTTATCTTGAGCAGTATACGTAGTACATTGCCGGTGCGGAATTAGGAAATTCAATTTTGCAGTTAATTCACATAATTACGATTTACTAATACTTGGAAATAATTGCTAAAGGAACATATTAATATCAGTTTCATTTAATGCCCGCTTGCCGGTAACGTGTAACTGTATATACTTAATCTACATATTATCTAAGATGTAATATATGTTATTATCGAATAACAGACGAGGGTAGTTTTTGCTTCTCGTATCATAGACCTCTTCTCTTCCCGCGTCGTTTCAGTTAAGCGCAGTCATTACACTCTTAAGCGGTCGACCTATTGTACCTACACCTACTTTTTTATGCATGGGTTTTGCAAACGGGCACACATGGCTACCAAACTCATGGTCATATGGGACCTAAAAATAGCAATCTTCCAATGTGTCTCTTGCCAAATTTTCAACATTGTTGTACTTAAACAAACCTATGTTTTAGATTATTTTATGTTTAGTTAAGTGAGTAGGTATTTTTTGCATATTATTTAGCAAAAGGTAACATAATTAAGGTCAATTCGGAATAATTATTATAATCTTAAGTCTTAAATTACCAAACAGGTAATAGAATTAAAAAAAACAAGGGATAACTAAAACGAGGCTAACACACTGTCTGGTGGAAACGATGCACTATTTCTAGTTTCTAGTGTTTTAATAACTAAATATACATATATTTATTTTTAATTAGGTTATTTGTTTCATTATGTATTTAAAATAATAAAATATACAATTTCAGGATTTTGAAGCAATTTAAACAGACTTGGGCGTACCTACGGGGCACTTTTATACCCGTCCTGTAACGCACTATGGTGTCCGCCGCTACGGGGTGGATTTTTAGACCTCGTATCTCACTCAATTTCAGGACGGAGTTTCAGGTTGCCGCAGTAAACGTGTTAATATCTGTTTGTTGGTAAAATAGGTATATGTAACAATAAACATTAGCACCAAATTTCAAGTTAGGTCAATGAGAAGATAAAAAAATCTTCGGAAATAAATTTTGTGACAGACGACGGACGGACGGACGGACGACGGACGCGTGAGTGACAGCAATAGGATTCCGTTTGGACCCTAAAACAGCGGTAATAAATGGTCGTCAATATTTAGTTAGTTAGCACGCTAGGTTATGCCGTCATGTTTTATGTGACGTATCGTGCCAGCAAGGCTGGGCACATTTTGCTATTTATAATCTCAGTTATTTATTACTCACTTAACTACCTCTGTATACCTACTTCCCACTCATTATGTTCTTGGCAGATAACAACGTTTTTTTTTACATAGAACTGCATAGAACACTAACTGAGTTCCAGTTCCAATCTAGTCTTTCACACATTAAGATTAATGTCCGAAGTTTCGGTTTCTGCAGGTTTCGGCATAAAAAGCGAGCGAACGAAGCGTCGCCGTTTTAACTTAGGTAAAATTATCACTTGTTTCATATCTTGTTACTCAAATTGTTTAATTTTAATACCACTTAGGTACACAAATAATAGGTTTTCATTTTTCATATGGCTAGAATGAACGGCTAGCTTGGTTTCTGCCGAATCTAGTGCCAAAACCGAACCTTCGGTTTCGGTAAAAAAAACATGTTTCGAATAATTTCTAATTAGTTAAGTAAAGTGAAAAATTAAAAATTCTAAATTGAAATTGTAATTTCGTTAGCGGACGCATCCGCTTGACAAATTTAATTTAATAAATCAGATTTTTTCTTAGAAATTTCCTTATTTTTCCTTTTAACACTAACTTAATTTTGCGGTTGTAAATGTGCGTACTTAGTCCGACACGCACTTAGGTAGCAGGTTTTTTTTAAGAGGCGAGTTTTTTCAATGTTTTGTTCCCACTAGAAGTAGTTTTCAGATTAATAAAGAGCCCTTGGGGCCTACCGAGAACCGGTAACGAAGTATCTCCCTCTTTGTTGCTCCAATTTGCAAGTTGCAAGTGCGACAGAGAGGCAGATACTTACTTATTTCGTTTTCGATTCGCGGTAGGCCCTCTTTATTGTCTAAAAACTAATAATAGATTAACAAAATAATATTAGAGATTTGTTTCGCTTAAATGTGCGATGTACTTAACATTTTACGAGCACTCTAATTTCAGTCGCCAATTTATAGGTAGGTACACATAATACATCCTCCTGGCCTTCATCCAGTTGCATCCTGTGGTCCGTTACCTAATCTCAAGATTTGGCGTAGGCACTAGTTTTTATGGAAGCGATTGCCATCTGACGCGTCCAACCCAGGGGGAAGCTAGACCTTATTGGGATTTATACAAAATATACAAATCATACGTACTGCCTAATTACCAGTAGGTCTCGCCTTACCTAATAGCCATTGAAGAATTCCCTAATTATCAAAATAAGTAATCAGGAGTGGAAGTGAAGAAAAAACGACTTGCAAGATTTAACATTGATTCCATACTTATATTATTATTATTGATTCGGAATGAAAATGAAATAAGAAGAACTAACCTATTTAGGTAAACTAAATAAATACCTAAGATGATAATGTTATTAAACAAAAAATGTCCCTTATGTCAGACTCGGTTCCCGGGAGAAGGGTTCCCATGAGACTGGCTGAGTTTCCCCTTTGCATGGTTATGCCTACCGCTGAGCAAGAAACGAGCCAGCCTATGGCTCCCGGATGTTCTGGCCATTTCATTTAAACCAGTTGGCCAAACAAAGCTTAAATATTATAATTATTATGGAGTTGAGAAAGTCGACGTGAACAACTATAATTAAGCAAGTCTACGACCGCCCTTGAACTATATTCCCGGAAGGCAGACTTGTCGAAATAATGAATCGATAATCGCTTCCCTCGTTGCGTTACCTTCCACATATGTTCTGAAATCGGGTTGAAGGCTGTAGCTATGGCACAAGAACGTCGTATTCACTGCATTGTTCGGAGCAGTAAGTGCTTTCTCAGCACTAACATGCCTAGGAATAAGAATTCTTGTTTCCCGGCTCGCCTCACTTTGTAAATCCATGTTTATAATCTGTTAATTATTTAATCTGTGCCACTTTTATTTTTCGATCTAAAAACAAAACACTTTTATTCAAATTCGACGGCGTTCGAATTTTGAAAACCGCGCGTTTTTTACTGTCATTGAACGAAACGAGTGTCGGGGCGATGGCGTCCGACTATACTGCCATGCCGGGCGCAATGACGCCGCTTGCGTTCACTTTCTTTCGTCATTTTGGTCAGTTTGCGCAACACCAGCTTACGAAGAGACGTTACGGTCAACCTATGTAGTTCAATGGGTAGCTTAGCACGCCCCTGTTTCTTAAGTCGTACGATTTACCCTCTGAACTCTACATAAGGATAGGAACTTGAAGAGGTACAGTAAAGTACACAGTAGAGGTATCTACAGTTAAGAAGAAACTAAATATAATATGTACTTAACCTAGACTTAGCATTATTATTGACCGGATTCTGAAGTATCCGGTCCATAATACTAACTACTTACTACAAATACTTCGCAATAAATATTTTAGGCACATTTTAATTTTTTAAATAAAAATATATCTTTCTAAATCGAGGAAATAATAAAATTGTTCAGTGTAGAGTTAGAGTGCAGTTTAAATTGATCACAGATTAAGACAGATAAGTGAAATTTAATTGAACGATTTGTCATATAGTTGTCTCTTAAGATTCTTATGGTTAACCAAGATGAGTTAGAGTGGGACAAATAATGCGACATTTTTCGGCTATCCCCGAGTTGTCCCCCATTTGAACGAAAACCAAAGTTGTCAAATCACTGAAGTTGTCAAACGGAAAACCACTTATGTCACTACAAAACGGCACCAAGGACGGTTTTTCGCAATATTATATTAATATTTAAAGGAAAGTAAAGTTTTGTGCGGGTGTTATTAGTACTCCTGTCTAGGCATAATATACTGAGCAGTGCCGCAGTGCCGGATCACGTTTAAATAGGCGAGGAAGTCTGAAGAAAGTACCAGTTTTCATCGGTAAGAAACTATTGCTATTATTTTTAAAATTACAAGTTCAATATGCAATGTAATAGTCTCAGATTAACTTAAGATGCTTATTAGTATGAAATAAGTACCCTTCACTTAGTAACAAGTTGATTTTAGAACGTTAATTGGTATAAAATGAAACTTTCGTAAACCAGCTAGTGCTGTAATAAATATGTCGACAAATTATCGATAAGAATTATTTATGTGGGATTGGAGACAAAATGACCATGCCACAGGGGGGCATTTAAGAATGTAATTTATATTTATTGTTTCATTTATATTTAGATTTCCGGAAAACAATCTTCGTCAAACATGGATTGACGCGGCAGGACTCAGAAATTGGATGCCGAGCAAACACCACCGGACAGACAGAAGAGGGGCTAAGATGATGGTTTAGCTTATACAGTGATGTTTTCATACATTTTGGCCATGTAACGGGACGGTATAGACTATCGTGCTAATGCGCAAGGTGGCTATAGTAATTCCTAAATTACTCAAGATAAACTCGTTGTGCTTGGGCTCATTAGAACCAAGTCAACAAGTAGTTGAAGACTATGGAAAAAAAATTACGTACAGTTGTAATAAAAGCTTGTATCAAAAATTTTAATTTTCATAGAAAATTATTTTACAAAGAGACGATTATTACTTTACACTTTGTTAAAATATCTTTTAACATATACAAAATTGGGTACTTGTTAAGATAACCAGCCTAACATAAAACTGATCAATAAAAGTCAAGGAGCTTCTGTAAATAATTAAATATGTATAAACAAATGTTTGGTATTTCATTTCACTATTTGTCCTTTTTTATAACATTTGCAGATGGGTCTTTAATTAGTCAACCCTAAGGGTTTAAAATCAGTCAACCCTAAAAATTATAACTTTTGATATAGATGAAATTATTTAAAATGTCTGAGATTTATATAAAACTGTCGTTGGATGTTAAACTTTCTAGCCTGGACGGTAAAGTCGCTTTTGGAACGGACTAATTCGATACAACTCGGACAGTTCAAATAATTTTAAGTTACAGGTAAATTACTTTTAAGTTTACCCCTTAAAAGTAATTTACCTGTACCTGTTACGAATATCAACAGTTGGTAAATATCGATGTCGATATTTTTTAAAGAATTTATCTGCCGCCGCACTAACTCTCGCCACGAAGTGATCAAAAGCGGGGACAGTGACAGATGAAGACCTGTCAGATAGCATGCGAACTATCTCCTTCTTACTCATTGACAAGTACGTTAGTGAGAATAGATCAGAAGTATAGAAAACGTTCAATTAAATGGCACTTATCTGTTAGTTCTGATATCTGTGAAATTGATAGATGTTTATATACGCACTCGTAATTATTTTTTTATTATAGTAAACCACGCAATTGGCAGGGTGCAAAGCGGGTGGAGGGGGTAGCCTAAACGATCACAGCGCTCACTACGGCTAAAATTTACATTTCGTTGTTGTAGACCGCGGGCCAGAAGGTTAAAATCGTTAGTCATTTCCTCTCGCACGAAAACTTGTACAGTGAATAAACGCTGAAAAACTGTCTTGTCCAAACTAAACGCGTTAAGCGACGTGTGTTTCCCATAAAGATACGACCTTTTTTTGCTACAATTTATTGGATATCGGTTTAAAATATTCGGTTTGAATAAATTACGTCAAACGGTTTTTGAATAAACGCTGAAAAACTGTCTTGCCCAAACAAAACGACTTAAGTGACGTGAGTTTCCTATGAAGACACGACCTGAGGCATGTCGAATAACTTTCAAGCAGTCCTAGAGTGCGTCTGGGATTACACACAATGAAGGTTTCCGTACCGACACGTACTAGTTCACATTTTAAACCACTATTCAATAAATCGTAGCAAAAATGGTCGTATCTGTATGGGAAACTCACGTCGCTTAAGTCGTTTTGTTTGAACAAGACAGTTTTTCAGCGTTTATTCAAAAACCGTTTGACGTAGTTTATTCAAACCGAATATTTTTGAGTCTTTATTTATTTACACCCTCCCAATTTTTTCAGAATTTTTGATCTCACAGTTTAGAAATTAAAGAGGGGGATGAACTTTTTACGACTTTCACGGCGAATATTTCACCAACGGTTGAATTAAATGGAAAAGTTTTTTAGAAACCCCTATATCATTTTTAAAGACCTATCCATAGATACCCCACACGCCGATGTACATTGTTTTTTTCTTTTCATCCCATACAATGTTTAGGCCCTTGGCAGACGGGTTTTCCACCGCGATACAAGTGGCAGACGAATTTATTTCTTCATAATAGGCCATAAACTATCATCTGACAAAATTTCATGCGAGAGGAAATGACTGAATTTAATTATTTTTTTACATGTTCACGTGCTTGGCAGACGGGTATTCCACCGCCCTACAAGTGGCAGACGATTTTTTTTCGTTAAGGTATTTTCTTAACTAAGTATCATTTAAACGTAGTTTCAGTCGAGAGGAAATGATTGAATTTAATTATTTTTTTTACGTCTTTGGGAGGCTGCTGCTTCTCAACCCACCAACGGAATCGTGGCAGACGTCCACAGTAATTTTTTATTCATCTTTCTTAACCACTCTATGTAGTTTTCATGCGAGAGGAGATTGGTAATCGTGACCTGTCGTTGGCCCGCGGTCTATTGACTTGAGCTGTCAAATCCATATTGCAGTAAAGATAAATTTAATATGGCTCTAGTAAAATGTGTTATTGTGAATTGTAAAAACACCACAGAATAGCGACTGTAAATTTTACCAGTTTTCAAGACCGTGGTGGAAACGAGACCAAAGAAATAAGTGGATAATTGCCGTAAGAAAAAAAAGTAAGTCACCTAACCTGAAAACAACAATTTTAATGTTATTGGCAATAATGTTACAGACTACCATCGTCCAATATTGTCTAATATAGTAAAATAACACAAGATTTCATTAATTTTTTTCACAATATTTACTAATTTCTCGCTTGACAGCTATGACAAAGTGTCCATAATGGCCACCTGTCCGTGGCGCTGTCGTCGTGCACGGTCCCAATACAATACCATCTAGTAGCGATTTAATACATTTGTAAAAAGTATATCTACTCAACCACAGATGGTGCGACTATCGTTGCCAAGACTACGCTCTATTCTATCCTTCGCTAGATGGCGTTAGTAACCAAACTAACCAACAACAAGCTCTATTCTGATAATATAAAAATAATAATTATTATGTTATTTCCGTAAATATTCTTTAGACAGTCGAATATTATGTAAAAATAAGTGATGTTTATAGTAAAGCGTAACTAGATACAGTTTCTTGCTAATGTTATTTTCCTTTAATTATGTATTTGTCAGCATGAATTAACTATTAAAATATTGATTTAATTAACTGTCAACATATCATGTATGATATATATTAATACATGTCAGTAACGATCTAAGGTTAATGATTCATTTAAATGTCAACAGCACATAGGTGACTCCGCGGCTCGGCGCGGGTAAATCTGGAAAAAACCCGCTACGCGCCATGCCGTAAAATAACACGTGTAACGAAAAATTTTGTGAGTACTTATTTATAAAATTGTGTTTCGATATTCATATGTCGGTACATTTTCTTAATACAATGTGTACAAAAAGTAGACGCTGAAGAATGAGTTTTAGTTAAAACACTATTCTGCATGAGATATAAAATTATATGTTTAAATTTCGACCTTGGCCCGTGTTAATAACTTTATAAGTTATTTCTGCCATATTAGATTTCGTATGCAATAAGGATTTAAAAGGTATTTAGTGCTAAATCAACACACAGTCCTTGATTTATTATAATATTTATACCTTACTAAAACCACATGATGCTTACCATGACCGAACAAGGAAAACGAATGAAGTCCTTAGTAAATTTTATTCAAAAATAAATAATCAGTTCTATAAGTTACAAACACCGAAAAAGAATAACAAACCCTGATTTATCATTACAAACCGAATGGACGTGTTTATCAGCGTTTAGATAAAACAAAAGAGGTTTTGACTTCATAATCTACCTACACCACGCGTGTGAGATGAGACTAACCTAGTAGAGTGACGTGGAAGTCGTGAAAACAATCACTATTACCAGTACGTGGTTTTTTATTCATCAGAAAAGAAACCAGATAGGTACCTACGATACTTTGTACTGTTGATTTAGAGACAAAAAAGTAATGAAAATGGTGTAGATACCTGCAACGGTCGCACTATTTAGAAGTCGATGACTCCGTCTGACGTATCTAACAAGCTACTTTCATGTCCACAAAAACGCTCCAGTAAAGATGAAATTCTAGTAGCCAGAAATAGTATTTGTATTTAAATTAAAATGGGATTTCTTTTGGCCAGCATCTAGCCAGGGGGCAAAGACTACGTACCTACCGTATGTTGGGAAATAAAATAAGCACCTACGCAATGCGTTTGTATTTAATTTTAAATGTGTGAAACGGGGAACCTTGACGTGTTCGTGATATAGTAGTTCTATCTGCCTTCTTTTGCATAGTGAAAATCGAGCATGGATAACAGAAACAAATACAACAAACAAATTAGATAAGCATATTTGAAATTTAGCTCAACAGTGATATATATTTAAAGATAATTGGATACAGGCTTCATCAGTTGTTTCAACTGCCTGCCTGATTAATAAATAATAATAATGATACATTAATTGCATTTCTTAAATATTCTTATATTTTCGTAAAAATCGTGTTAATTCCGATTTATAATTTGACGTTTTAGATCATTCTACAATCGTACGTAACGGAATATAGTTAAGTAACTACCTTACGTTTAAATTGAAGTGGAGTTATCTAGAATTATTTAAATATATTTGACATTATTTAACTAGATTTTAAATAGTTTGATTTGAACGTGTGAGAGAATAAACATATCGAATAAAGCGTGTCGTGCTTCATAATCAGTACCTACATTCCGAGACACAATGTACCTACACTTTCTCTAAAATCTAGGGTGATGCAATACCTAACTAAATACAAGCCTCCATGACAACGTTGCAAATCTGGTTATTATTTAGGACGTGTTAATCAAGGATCGAAAAGTATGCATACACGCACAATTGCGCAATCTTTTGAAAAAACCGGCCAAGTGCGAGTCGGACTCGCGCACGAATGGTTCCGTCCCATTATCTTTAAAAAAATCACATTTGTTGTATGGGAGCCCCCTTAATTATTTATTTTATCCTATATTTTAGTATTTGTTGTTATAGCCGCAACAGAAATCATGAAAATTTCAACTGTCTATCACGGTTTTTGAGATACAGCCTGGTGACAGACGGACAACGGAGTCTTAGTAATAGGGTCCCGTTTTACCCTTTGGGTACGGAACCCTAAAAACGGTCTTTGCATGTGTATGTAATATGTGTAGGGCTTCCAAAATTACGGATTTGTCAATTACGTAATTGATTTCGTAATTAGAACGTTGAATTACGTAATTACGTAATTACGTAACTGACCCGGAGTTCAAATTAAAAATCTCTAAATAATTTGTATTTGTTATAATTATTAATTATAATTAAGGGAAACGATTTTTAACACCATTATTTAAATAAATCGCAGCATCCACGTGTAATTTTCAGAACAAAGAGCTGAACGTATATGGTCAGTCCAGCTTGAGGAACTTCTACCAGTAATACGGTCGTCTTTAAGTTTTATTTGTTGTATTGGCAACAAGTTGCTATTGATCAAGTATGGTAGTGTGGTGGACAGTCTGATTCGAATATTGTGCTGATCTAAAATCGATGAATTGGTACGATATCCCTTTCGAAGTAGGTATGCCACAAATTTACTTCTAGCACTCAATCCAGTTGCTATCATCTGAAAATCTGGGAAAGGACTCCTCTAGTTTCCAAGTAGAGGTATACGCCATCTTAGAGTGTGCGACAACCAATCGGCAAAGCAATTATCTCAACAATATCATTTATATTCAATCGTATAGCCAGGCGGTGCTCTTGAATTGCCGGGAAGCATTAAATAACCTTAGAGCGAAAAACAAGGTTATTTTACGGTGGGTCCCGTCCCAGGGCATGCAGCTAGGTATCGCGGGAAATGAAAGAGCTGACGAGCTTGCACGAGCGGGCGCGAAGGGGATGCATTGCGGGCCAGAATCGTTTTGCGGCATCCCCATACATCTAACCAAGCTAACCCTGGAAATCTACTGTTTCTACAAAACCATTCAGGCCTAGAGAGAGTTCCCATGTCTGAACCATTCCAAGGCGCTATTTAAGGCCTTTAACAAAAAGGAGTCCCCTGATGCCTATTGCTAAGCAGGGACCGACTACGCATGTTTGTAAGGGTGCTTACTAAATAAGCACATGCACACGTTAGGATTGAGTGACACAAGGAGGTGCAGACGCTGCATTGAAGTGGAGGAGACGCTTGCACACATCCTAACTGACTGCCCTAGCCTAATGCACAGCCGTAGCTCTTTCTTGGGCAAACACGTCATGTGCCCTGAAGATACTAAATTTCTCGAGTTCAGCAAAATCCTGCAATTCTTTAAGTTTGCAGGACTTTACCCACTTTTAGGATCCCAATAGTTCAGCAATGGTCGCAATTATAGCCACTACCCCCAAATAGTAATATGATATTAATAGGTTTTTGATCTGTTCCGCCATTCCAGCCACCACATCGAACACCCGCCCGGTAAAATAATGCACCCCTGGCCCCTGTCGGACCTCCTTCTTGTATCTAGTCCACAGACATCAGAGTAACCTAGTCGAAAGGGTTACAACGCAATCCTGTCCATTCTCGCTAGTGATGTGTCGAGGTACCTAGGTACTAACTCCAAATAATATCCCATAATCTTTTATGTTATTTAATAATACGTTAATTTACAATTTCATAAAACCTTTTTCCATTTTTAGACTGAAATAGTAGGCATATTTTAAACAAATAAGTGGTAATACATAATTCCGTAATTACGGAATTTAATCTTTGAATTACGTAATTATTAGAAGTCAAATATCTGTCCGTAATTACGTAATTCCGTAATTACGTAATTACGGAATGGAAGCCCTAAATATGTGACTTTCAGTGTTTAGGTCCAACTAAATGGTTACTGTTAGGTAGGTACTAAACCTGTTTTAACAACAATAATAAAACAGACAAATCAACGACGCTGCCGCTTCAATATAAAGAGCTGGGTGTGATCATTGTCCAAAAAAACTTGGAGCCGAGGGCAACGTCCGTTTTTAGTTCAACGGAACAACAGGCAGAATTTAACCACTACATGCGAATATCACCTACACATCGACTCATTTAAAACAGGTAATGAAACTTTTAAACTCAACGTACGCTTTTAAAAATGTCGGTTCGTGACTGTACTGTTGGTGATTCAATAGTACAAATGACTTTCCTAGTTTGTTTGTGTACTTCGGATAATTTTGCTATCTTCTCGCCTAGTTATCATAAACAAATGCGGATTTATAGAACGTAAACACACTTATCTACTTTATTATCTTTATTTCAAGGGTATGTAATTTATTAAATAATGCAGTGCATTTATAAATAGGTACAATAATAAATTCATTTGTTTTTTTCTATAATTTACATAATAATATGCACATGTGTGTTTTGCTTCAAACGATCATGAATGAGATGATTCAGCCAACGATAAATGCTATTTTTATATAAAATATTGCCCAACTTGTAGATCGCTTCGACCAGTTGATCTCGAATTTAGGGTAAATTGAAGCGTTTCTAGCTTGGAAAGTAGATCACCTGTCGGCTGTGTAAATCTAGACGATGCGGTAAAGATTTTAGGAAGCTACAGCTAGCCGGGCCAGTCGACCAGACACACTAACACATACATAGATAACGTTCACGTACAGGCGCGACGAGGCGGTCTTGTGTTTATTTACGTCCATCGTATTGTTTGTATACATCCCGGCACGACTGCGCATAACTGTCTACGTCACTCCCCTCTCAGCCCGCCACCCCCGCGGGCATCGAAGGCAGCTCACTCGCTCTTGCTCATTCATTCGCAAACGTTGTTGCGTGCCAGTAAGGTCTCTGCGCTCCTCCATTATCAGTTTGTACACTAAGTCGGCCTGTGTTGACATCCACTATGCTGAAAGAACCTTCAAGGTATAACAGTCGTCAAACAACGGAAGAAGAGGGGCGTCCTCTGACCTCGAGTAGATTACCGGCCATCGAGGAGCTCACCCTTGGCTTAAAACAAAAGCTTCACCTGCAAGCTCGGGCTAGGGCAGCACCTTACTATATTAGAAAGCAAGATCCAGTGAACCTCGTCGAGAGACTGCTAGAACAGCAAGCTCTAGTAGCGGAAGCCGTTCGGAGACTACAAGAAAAGAAACAATCGTGTCACGAAATATCAGTAGATTCGTAAATTAGATAAAAACAAACCATTTAATCTGTGAAAGTGTGGAACGTGTTGTGAAATCGCTTGTGTGTAAGAAACGTGTCGGGTTACAATGGTGCTATATGCGGAGAACGTGCGAGAACGGGACAACCAGCTATGACGTGTCACGCACGAGTCACGAGAACGAACCAAAATGGCGGCGCAGGCTACAATCATAATATTTATTCTTCGTTTTATAGTGACCATAACTGATCAAAGTACTAAATGACGTAACAAACGTTACTTTTTGTTACTCATTCCAAATTACCTATTACTTATAGTTTAGTTGAATAAAAAAGGACTGTTAATTTTATTTAATGTTATTAGCACTGAGGCATTTCCATTTAAAACCATTATATAAATCTATTTCACTATTATTCCTAATAGTATTCAGTGAACAGCTTTAAATCTTTATGTAACATAACATAATAGCTACGTGGATAGTAAACACTGCCAGTGAGTATTTCCTTGGCAGTTTATATAATTAGCACTTATTCCATTCGATATCGTTGTAATATTCTCTCTTGTTAACTACCGTTTTAATAAGTGTATCATCTATTGTCTGATGTAGCTAGGTAATTTAACAATGTAAACATGTTTATGTTCAAAACAACGTGTTTACCTACTTCCAAAATATTGCGTCATCTTTCAAAAAGTGATTGCAAATGCAACACATCAATAATCTCCGCGCTCTTCTTTTGTTTAATTTACTATTACAGTAGGTACATTTAAAAAGAAATATGTCAAACTTAAATTGTACCTAACGTTACCTATGCAATTTCTAGGAAATATTATTAGATTATGTTCAGTAAATTAGGAAGTACATGAAGTAGAAACTATGTACAACAGAACTGTACCAAATCGGGTATAAAAAACATTGTATTACATGTGTGCATGTTTTAGTGCATTTTGTGATTTTAGATAGTTTAATTTATCGTCGATCTTGTGATTTAGGTATGTAAAAAATAAATACAAAATAAAGAAAAAGGAATTAACCTGGTTTATTTTTTAACCCCATCACCCCTTCTCAAAAGGGGAAATCCAAAACCATTTAAATTGTATTTTTGTTACCTATCATTCCTTGACTAAGTACCTTTCTGTTTCGTCAAGTTAGCTCGAGATTTTGCCACTTAGCTATACCTACGGCCAGCAACGTGTTACTAGGTCAATGTAAATTGGCCACATTCGTAACACTTTATTTATGATAATCTTATGCTTAATCACATCAAAACAACTATTTCGTGTAATAAGATAACGAAAACTCTACCAAATCAATTTAAACATAATATTTACTTACAATATTATTGTATACAATGACTAAACAAAATCATAACAATTTTAGACGCGTTATTTTTATTAAACCTTACAAAATATATTATTTTCCTGTTCACCCTCATCTTAAGTTTAGTCAGATAACCTATCCAATGCGTTGTTTTGTAAAATAAGAATATTTTCCTGGAAAACAATAAAATGCTCCCATATTGTTAGTTTTCGCCATCTGTTGGTAAATAGATGATCTAAAAAGCATGCCGAATAATAGCGACATCTACCGACAAGTAGCAGCACCTGAGCGAAGTAGATAGAGCTTATCATCATTTATCGTATTGATTATTTTTGTTACAAATCTGATTCAAATTTTATTTAAAAGCCTCAAAATCAATAAATAAATGCTGATACGTTATTTTAAATAAATATTTTAATTTCGAATCTTTGTAAAATAAATATTGCCACCAGTGTAGTATAATAACGCCAACTGTAATGTTGTTGTGTGTTGTAAACATGGAACAAGTATAAGATGGAACTGGTGATACACACATACAAAGGTGTGTGAAGGAGATGTAAGCATAGACAATAACACACGTGGGAGCGAGAAATAATGACATATCTCCTGTCCCTCATCGCGTATAAGGCAGCGATTGTCTGCCACCGGCCTATGCCACCAAAGTGTCATCGATAAACCAGTGGCCAGAGTATAAAAAAATATGTTACCCATAATGTTGGGTAAACTAAACCGGCTCGAATGTTAAAAATAACAGATTAAAAATTTAATTGTGACGTGATTAGAATACTATTGTGAATTTCATTATTATAATGGCTGAATAACTTAGACGTTTTAATCTAATCGTGATTTTGTTAACTTTAATGTAGGTATTAAATTAGTACACATTTATATCGTAATTGGGAGGACATCGGATGTTTTGTGTTTGCCCGCTAATATTTACTAAGAGTTTATTTTGAAGATTCTCAATAATTAAAAACCTACTTGTCAGTAAAAATGGGGAGATTATTCTTTTTGTGGTAACCCCAGAAAAAACTGTTACAATATCTCTGTCCTTGTGTGTGATTCGCTAACCCTCCTTCTATATATCCTCTTTCTACGGTTGTAAAAGTAAGATATTTGACATTTCTAAGTTTGTTTTGTTTGTCATTGTCATTGCTGACAACAACTGTCATCTTATCTACCTATAATCATCACCGTATCAACGTCGACTCGACTGCACAAAATATAATTCAATATTACACATCATCTACACCACAGTACGCTAAACAAAATAATTTTGATTTCGTTGTACATTAAACGAGCATACGCACCTGAAACTTATCTAGGGTATAAACAGCTTATCGAAGGTAAGTGTAACATTTCGTTCTCGCTCCAACTTGTTATCATACGTTGCTAGGTATTAATTTCAATGTTATCGCTCGTATTCTATTCACAGATTCACACTTCGATTTGTTCATTTATTCTTCGTAGCTGAAGCGAAATGGCGACTGTGTGGTCTATGGGTCCTGGCACATTGGAGGTGCCCGTGTCCTTGTTTGCTAAGAACAGGCAAAGATTGGCAGAACAATTGAAATCTGGACAAGTCGTGGTATTACAAGGTGGAGAGAGCATTCCTCATTATGATACAGATGTTGAATACGTGTTTAGGCAAGTAAGTAGGTTTATTGTGTTATTATAATATTCTCGGTACCTATTATAACATTCTCATGTTATGATTCCGTCACATAATAGGAGACAAGGTTTTTTTGACGTGTAATATGACATTTTAATGATAAAATTGTGATTCTGATGATGAATCCGCTTATAACGACTCGGCATATAAAATTTGACCGCTTTTAAATCACCTCACGTTAGAATTCATACCATACATTTTCAAAGAAAATCATTCCATTTTGTGCGACATTCTGTTAGTGCGACGTAATATCGCCGGTCCCTTGACAGTCGCTGTATCCGGATTCTACTGTATCGTGGTAAAATTATATTATGGTATGTTTCAATTTATGATTAAAAAATAGTTATAAAAAGTTATAAATCCTTACTAAATTCTTATCCTAAAAACTCAGGTTCACATATTGATTAAAGCAGTCAATCTTGGAAATAAACAAAGAAAACATGATTTACCACCTTAAAATTTAAAATTTTGTAGCAATAATTTCAAAAATAAGCTTTTATATTTGAGACATGAGTTCAATCATTATTTTTCCACAGGAAGCGTACTTCACATGGCTGTGTGGGGTCCGGGAGGAAGGTTGTTTCATTGCCCTTGATGTTGGGACGTCTCAGTCTTACCTATTTGTTCCTCGCCTCCCTGCGGAGTATGAAGTGTGGATGGGCAAATTGCACTCCTGTGAGGACTTCAAGAGGATCTATGCAGTTGATAAAGTGCATTATGTAGATGAGGTGAGTATTGTAACTAGTTCATACATTTTGATATGAAAACAACCCTGACCACATATTGGTCGGAAACATGTCAAGCGATATTCTAATGATAAAGATGTTAGTGGCCCGTTTATTATATTTCAATAGTTCATACATTTTGATTTATATTACATGAAGTTTAGTTAGATTTTTTTATCTAAATGCTGAAATGAGTAGAACTTATTATTTTATGTATAATTTGGCATTACATTATTTATAAATAATAAACAATAATTTGTAACTTATGAGCAACTTATTTATTATAAATATGTTTTTAATTTCCATTCTAGATTCAAAAAGTACTCAAAGGACTGAATCCAGATGTTCTTCTTACATTGGTGAGTTGTGAATATGCATACTTACCTTTTTATCCCTTAAAGCTATTGCGGTAAAAGTGAAAAGGGATATGTTTCAATTTCGTTGACTGTACCTACTTTAACCGTCCGCTACCGGTGACTGGGATCTCCGGCCGGATAACAAAAGATTTTTTGTTTTTTTTTTCTCTGGGAGAGGACCTGTTAATAATGAAAACTAAAAAAGAAAATTAATATGAAATAAAAATTGATTTTCAGAGTGGTCCAAATACTGATAGTGGGCTGACTGCAAAAGAAGCTGTGTTTGAAGGAATTGATGAGTAAGTTTACGGTTTAACGGTTTAACTAGCATGCTTTCGTTTATGTTGGCCATATAAGTAGTATTAATCCCTCTCTCACAAACATACTTGCTAGTAAATTAAGGATTAATGCTGTATGTTGACAGCTAGGCTGGTTTTATCTTTATCACCAAGTTAACCGGCAAATCCCACTGTTATGAAATTATTAATACTATTAATAAAATTTCAAAACTCTGAATGGCTGTTTATTTATTTATTTATCGAATGGCATTTATTTCGAACCGTGAGATCATCGAGAAGACAGTACGGTTGCCAGTTTTTGTTGCACTTTTAGATCCACCCAGGGGTCACGTGTAGGGTAGCGGTGGGTACTTTCCCTACGGACGTGGTGCAACTTCGAACCCCTTTTGTGACAAAAGACAGTTGCCCACTCACTTGACAAAAGTTTTGTCAAGTGAGTGGGCAACTTGATTGTTAGAAGTTTTCAAGCCGCCCGAAGGCCTCCAACTTGGCTTAACGACTGCTGCCATAGACAGCAGCCGGGATCAACGGCTTAACGTGCCTTCCAAAGCACGGGAACGCTCAGTTAGTAACCACTCAAAGGGGTCACCCATCCATGTACTGACCGCGGCCCACGTTGCTTAACTTTGTATAACGCTTGCGGCACGCAGGCGCCGCTGGGCCACGAGCGCTGCATATGCTGAATGGCTGTTATTTATAATTATAATATGTTCTTTATAAATTAAAATTATCATTTTTCAGGTTCAAAGTGGATAATGAAATATTATTCCCGATCATTGCAGAGTTGTGAGTATCATTCTTTTATCATATCAACTTCTAATCATTACTTATTTTTGCCTTATTTCATGGTTATTCGACCAATAGGTAAATATTAATAATTAAAATGAGATCATTTTTCAAATATAATAGAGATAGGTAACGTAACTTTAATTTCTTAACACTCCATTGTTACTAACCAACAGTGTTTGCATTACCGTACTCGCTAGCGACTGCGTAAACGATTTAGTATGGCGATTCTATGTTCTGTTGCGTAGGTAGGTAACCGCCAGAGGTGCTGTATTTTTGTCCATACTAAATCGTTTACACAGTCGCTAGCGAGTGAGTACGGTAATGCAAATATTGCAATCTCATGGTAAGGGTACAGTCGTTATTATCGTACTATTGTCCCCCGATAACGATATCATAATGAGATAAGTAATAAAAAAATGTTTTCAGATTACGAAAGATAATGAATTAATGATGTAGCAAGTTGCATCATCATCATCCTCCTAGCGTTATCCCAGTACAGTTGCATCCTGAAGGATGCCTGGGGTCCGCTACCTAATCCCAAGATTTGGCGTAGGCACTAGTTTTTACGAAAGCGACTGCCATCTGACCTTCCAACCCCAAGGGGAAACTAGACCTTATTGGGATTAGGCTTTGTCAAGTGAGTGGGCAACTTGACTGTTAGAAGTTCTCAAACCGCCCGAAGGCCTCCAACTCGGCTTAACGACTGCTGCCATAGACAGCAACCGGGATCAACGGCTTAACGTGCCTTCCAAAGCACGGGAGCGCTCAGTTAGTAACCACTCAAAGCGGTCACCCATCCAAGTCCTGACCGCTGCCCACGTTGCTTAACCTTAGCAAGCGCAAGCGGTTCGCAAGCGCCGCTGGGCCACGAGCGCTCCTGCGTCATAAATGTAGCAAGTTGTATTTGAAAATATTCTCATTCTCCTATAGGTCAGTCATTTTAAAGGTATAGAGGGAAATGCTTAGAACACAAAAACTACAGCTCCGTTCGTTAGTTTTTAAGGGTGGCCCCCATGCAGCTAAAGGAGAGTGTGAATAAAAAAATAGAACTACCCCATAGAGCCCCCGTTAAAAACTCACGAATAGAGTCTTCAACTTTTCGCAGTCAAGGATTTAATACATGTTACTAAACTAAATGATATCATTGTAATTGTATTGTAATTTGTGACATGAGGTCTTGCAGAATAAATGTTTGGATTTTGAAAACTATGTGTCTGTCTCTGTGTATTACTATTTTATGATTATAATGTGAGAACCATTAAAATATGTAGGTATCTCCATTCCATTGTTGAAAAAACATTACATACTATGATTCATATAGCCTACTCTAGAATCACACATTTATGACACAGCTCCTAAGTTAATACCACGTAAAATATAGTTAATTCATTTCCAAGTGTGCATTGTTTGAGATTCGACCCGTCAGAATGAAACTTCTATTCTAGTATATTCTATTCTAAACATTTACAGGCAAATTACTTTTAAGTATGACATTGATTGACATAATATGCTCTTATTCAGCATCAGTCATAGTCTATCTGTCAACGCAACGCATCCTCAACTCAATAAAGGATCGGTAACACGCTTGTAATTCGTCTGGAGTCGCTAGCGTCCATAAGCTACGGTGTCTGCTTACCATCAGGCAGGCCGTTAGCTTGTTTGCCACCGTCTTGCATAAAAATAGAGACTGTATCTTCACTTTTTTTTAAATGGCTTTCCATCAAATTTATGATGATTTCGCCAACCACGTGTACATTAGACGTTGTTCGGTAACGACGCCATGACAGTAGGCAAGACAGTGTACTGTAGTGCTCGGCGACGAGCCAAATCCGAGGCTGTACCTAATTGTTATTTTTCTTTTCGTAGGAGAGTCATCAAGACAC
The DNA here is from genome assembly GCA_951800055.1 of Cenopis cana. Lineage (NCBI taxonomy): Eukaryota > Metazoa > Arthropoda > Insecta > Lepidoptera > Tortricidae > Cenopis > Cenopis cana. Next base: position 5,277,717 of record OX637486.1, on the reverse strand, counting down.
CCGAAGAGATCGAAGTAATGCGTTACGTTGTCAAAGTGTCGTCCGACGCCCATAAACAGGTAACTTTAAGCAGACCCGCCTGCACTTCTCCTGCCTGCCTCCTTCTCCCACCACTCCTTCTCCCCCACTCCTGCTCGCTCCTCCTCCCCCCACTCCTCATCGCTCCTCCCACCACTCCTCCTCGCTCCTCCTACCACTCCTCCGCGCTCCCCCCCCCTCCCCGCTCGTCCCACCACTTCTCCTAGCTCCTCATCCCACCGCTCCTCCTCGCTCCTTCTCGTTCCTCTTTCCTCTTGCCACTTCAGCTAAACTCGGCTCTTACACCCTGAGTTGTCAATTCATCTGAAAGCGGATGTCACCGCTGGACGTTGACACCATCATTTAACCAGGTTGTATAAATACTTGACTAAAGGCCGATTTACATGGTGCAATGAACTAGCATGGAATTTCGTTTACATTGCGGGCTGCGGACTACCGAGGATAGACGAGAGCGACCAAATCCCGCGATGTAATTAAAATCGCATGCAACTTCTTGCATGCGATTTTAAGCGCTACAGCGCGACAGAAGAATAGATTCTAAAATGGCAGCCATAACACTCGCTCACACCATATTCATATTATATTCATACATGCCATTCATAGTACAAGCCGCGATAGAATCAATTTCTAGGTTTCCGTACCCAAAGGGTCCCGTTTTAGACCCTATTACTAAGACTCCGCTGTCCGTCTGTCACCAGGCTGTATCTCATGAACCGTGATAGTTAGACAGTTGAAATGGTCACAGATGATATATTTCCGTTTGCGTTGCCGCTATAACAACAAATACTAAAAAAACAGAATAAAATAAATATTTAAGGGGCTCCCATACAACAGACATGATTTTTTTGCCGTTGTATAAATTATGCGCGAAACAAACTAACTTAATTTTGTGGTTTGTTCGGAATCCTAAATGTGTGAAATCTGACTTCCATTTGGCCGGTTTTTAATTTCAGGTTATGCTATTCGCTAAGCCCGGTCTAATGGAGTACCAATGCGAATCCATCTTCCTCGACCACTGCTACCGTGTCGGCGGGTGTCGGCACGTGTCGTACACGTGTATCTGCGGCTCCGGACACAACGCGGCGACACTGCACTACGGGCACGCGGGGGCGCCTAACAGCAAGTTGATACGGCCTGGCGACATGTGGTAAGTGGCGCCAGTGTGTCTCGGACACAACGCGGCGACACTGCACTGCGACACGCAAGCTGATACAGCCTGGCGACATGTGTTTAGTGGCACCAGTGTCTACTAGTACTATGACATGAAAACCTTTTTGTCGGTAAATATTAGATACATATTGACAGTTCTCATGGAGCGCTCGTGGCCCAGCGGCGCCGGGTACCGCTTGCGGTATCTAAGGTTAAGCAACGTGGGCAGCGGTCAGGACTTAGATGGGTGACCGCTTGGAGTGGTTACTAACTTAGCGCTCCCGTGCTTTGGAAGGCACGTTAAGCCGTTGATCCCGGTTGCTGCCTATGGCAGCAGTCGTTAAGCCAAGTTGGAGGCCTTCGGGCGGTTTGAGAACTTCTAACAGTCAAGTTGCCCACTCACTTGACAAAGCCTAATCCCAATAAGGTCTAGTTTCCCCTCGGGGTTGGAAGGTCAGATGGCAGCCGCTTCCGTAAAAACTAGTGCCTACGCCAAATCTTGGGATTAGGTAGCAGACCCCAGGCATCCTTCAGGATGCAACTGTACTGGGATAACGCTAGGAGGATGATTCTCGCACGTGTGTAAAGGGACTCTAGGACTTTTGTTGTTGTGATAAAGTTTAGAGTTGCTCAACCGATTAATCACTGGTATAATCTTGTGTGCAGTCTATTCGACATGGGCGGAAACTACGCGGGCTATGCTGCCGACATCACGTGCAGTTTCCCCGCCAACGGCAAGTTCACTGAAGACCAGAAACTCATCTACGAGGCTGTACTATTCGCGAGGGACGCTGTCATCGAGTACGTATACCTACTTAATATGAAATTCTTTATTGTATAAAAGAGCCTTAATTAACGTATACCTACTGGTTCATAAACAGATTTCGGTTCGCATCTTTCCAGTGAACATATCAGAAGTTAAGGCACAGAATAGTATAATAGTACTATGTACATACAGAATGGCCACGAACCCCCGCACCGAGGTCAGTTACCTCGTCCCTGAAAGACCCACCTGGTGCCGATCGGGTGCAGTCGCGCCTCGCGATTCGTCTGCGCCACGCGCTACGCAACCGCGCAAACAATTGACGCGTGTAACGACAGCGCACGCACACATACTTACCCACAACGCTTATGTTCCTTCGCGTGTCACAGCCGTCACAGGTGTGGTTAAGGGCTACAAAATTTAATTTTGGATTGGTCTAGTAACCCGCATCTAAGACAGTGTTTCCGTTAGTATAAATCCGTGCGATAAAAGCATAATTTACATGCACATAAGCCGATAACTATTGACCACTGGAGCGCAAACTCCGATTATTCCATTCCACTGTGTATTTAGTGATTAAACCGCCCTCGTGGTCGTATCGGAGGTTTCCCTTGGATTTCCCCTAGGCTACACTCTCAACCGCGCACTCCTATCGCTTTATTGGTCTATAAAGCCATAATCAGGTTCAAAAAAATCTATAACAAGTTGTAAATGTATGTCCAACGAAACAAATTAAGGCATGAGCATGAGAGATCAAAAGAGCGTTTCATTTTATTGATGTTCTGTTTTAGAGCCGCCAGACCAGGAGTAATGTGGCCCGATATGCACCTGGCTGCGAACAGAGCTATGCTAGAGCATTTGAAAAAGGGCGGCCTACTAAAGGGCGACGTAGAAGACATGATCAAGGTACATAACTCTTTCAAATTCCTTAACGAATACACTATTTGACTAAAAAAAATTTATGGTGCCATTCGAACCAGTTTTGATAGACGATCAAATGTCTATATGGGACCAACTACAATTAGACCACAATAAAGGGCAAAAATAGAGAAGAACCTAGCTCGACGCTAGCGGCCGCCCAAACGGTTCCTACAAACGCCTGGTATCAGAACCAACTGTTGTATGGGAAAATAAGTATTTTGCTGTTTTGGTCGTAAAATAATGTATAATAATGAGTATTCTATTGATACCTTTTCTTTAACTTTTGGATGACAAAAAAATATATAATTTTCCGAATTTTCGATGTTAAATATCTTTTTTATACTCGTCGACTACAATATTACAATTAGAACTTCATAGACCATTGCACAATATTATACATTTTAAGCTGAACTAAAAGTCTATGCTCTATGGAGTAATATAATATTTCATTTTCTATTTTGGTAAACGTTTATAATTTTCAATTCAATGTGATAGTTTGATGGTTTACTATCCATAAAGTGACACCATGTTACAAATTTTTACATGTGTCAAATACTTTATTCCTCATCAATTCTTTACGAAGCAAGTGTCCGTTCTGGATATGTCTACCTGTAGTATAAGTTTGTTCGAAACAAAACACAAACGAACGCGTTTGCGTTTAGTCTCATTTCGTAAGGCATCGCGAGCAGCGCCTCTGGTGGCGTTTAGTCTTAATTTATATGACAAAAAATCATCTCCACCAGAGGCGCTGCTCGCGTTGCCTTACAAAACGAGCCTAAACGCAAACGCGTTCGTTTGTGTTTACTAACTGTACGACTCGGACTCAGTAGCTCTAGTATAAGTTTTTTCGAAACATTAACTAATTATAACGCGTTTGCGTTTTGTCTCAAAATGTATGAAAACGCTATCACCGAGTTTGAAATACGCGCGTTCATCGGTTAGCAACAAATGTTATACTCGCTGTTTTAGTTTCCACTAGTGACCACCAGAGGCGCTGTTCACGTTTTCATACCACTTTCATACATTTTGAGACAAAACGCAAACGCGTTCGAATTAGTTAATGTTTCGAAAAAACTTATACTAGAGCTACAGGTTCTTTTGAGCGCGCCGAAACACCGACAACATATGACTCGGCCCACGGCGACGAATTTGCCTCATGGCGCGACGTGCCTTTGTATGAGGCTTGTAAACGCTTGTATGTAATTCTGAAAGTTTATAATGCACCACCTAGATGACCTAGACTAGACTCCCGACGCAACGCATGTGTGCGTGCTAAGACAACAGTCAAACAAAAAAAGGTGGTTTTATAAATACTTTCGCAATATTGAAATTTAGAGGCGCGGGACATGATATCGTAGTTTATCTCTACAGGACCTGTAACTCCGAAATTCGAAACTCTTATAGCGCCGTCCCTTTTACTCATAAAGTGTATACCACGAGAGTGACAGGGACAGCCCGATACGAAGTTCTGATTTCGGAGTAGACCCTCAGATTATAAGTCTTTTCGAAACAAAACACAAATGGACACATTTGCGTTTAGTTTTAATCAAGAAGTTTAGATAGGTACATCCTGGAGATTGCGTGCCGAACATTCGTTTGAAGCCAGAAAATATGGCCTTGAATGACGTCACCGTTATATTGCATCTCTTTCATTAGATCTATCTCATATCAGAATTAAAGAGATGCAATATAACGTGACGTCATTCAATATCAAGACCACATTTTCTAGTTTCAAACGAATGTTCGGCACGCAACCTCCAGTATGTAATGTATGGTTGAAATTATTTTTGTTGAACGTATTTGTATTAAAATGTTATTGGATTTTGAACCTTATTGTTTGAACAGTAAATTAGCTTTTTGAAGGAATTGCTTTGGAGCAATTCGTTCAACTGTAATGATTTAAGTATACCTATCTAAACTTCTTGGCTGTTTGTTTTCAGGCGGGCGTGAACGGCGTCCTCCAGCCCCACGGTCTCGGCCACTTACTAGGGCTGGACGTCCACGACGTGGGCGGGTACCTGCCCGCGTGTCCCCCGCGCCCCGCCGGGCCCCTCGCGCGCCTGCGCACCGCGCGCCGGCTACAGCCCGGCATGCTGCTCACTGTCGAGCCGGGCTGCTACTTCATACCGCCGGTCAGTACACGATACACAGGACATATACAGGGACGAGGTAACACACATATAAACAAACTACGCACACTTGCAAAACATTTCCCATTACTATGCACCTACACTAAAACCGTGATGCACGCACACTCAGAATACTAGATTAGCAATAAAATTCGAGATAATTTGCGTGTGTACTAAGGTTCGTTATCGGATAGCTTAACTGACCAATGTGGATAAGGATCACATATCATAGAAATTACCATAGACAGTAGTCCTTACGTCTTCAAATACGGTGACTTAAAACGTCAAAATAGCGGCCAAGCGTGAGTGGTCAAGTACGAATGTTTTAAAATCGATTGTGTAATCGATGCTAGATTTACGATTTTCATTAAAACTTTAATTACGCATAATATTATAATTAAAGCTAAAATATACGTAAATGTGAAATGATAATTTATCTTTCTGTAAATTTGATAAATTATAGTACATTACTTACCAAGGGCGATAAAACAAAGAATGTCTTAGATCGCAGGTATTTTACGCCCGAGCCGAAGGCAAGGGCGATAAGTATGCGATCTGAGGCTTTCTTTATTATCGCCCGTGGTAAGTACCAAATTTTATGTCACCCCCTGGCCAGGAAGTGGGTTTATTCGCGCGCGGAGCGTGCGATAATGGCCGCTTTATGGCTAGGTGTGACATAAAAACATTTTTTGCACCCGAAAACAACACATAAAGGCATTTTAACGGAGCTCTTTCCACGCCGGAAACGATTTCGAGACTGACTTATAATCGATTAATGAAGTAGTTTTTAATAACGTGCCAGATTTTTCTCCTATACCTTTGGCAGAGCGGTAAGTATATCAATGGCGTCTCCTGTGTTTAATGCTCGAAGCCGCTAACTAATGACGTTATTCCTGTTCCAGCTCCTGAACGCAGCCAAGAACAATCCAGATCAAGGCAAGTTCTTCAACTGGGATGTGGTGGAACGCTTCAACGGGTTCGGCGGCGTTCGCATTGAGGACGACGTGCTCATCACGGAGACTGGTGTCGAAAACCTGACCATCGTGCCTAGGACGTAAGTCGCATTTTACTTTACTCGTTTATAGTCTATCCTGCGGTATAGTTCGGACACAACTCTAAGGCTATAAATTCTGTCAAACGAACGCAAGCAAAACTAGACTTAGAGCTCTGACTGTAAGGTAGATTTTTTCTTGCGGTAATTTGACAGCACTTGACCTTACTTAAGCCATAAAACTAAGCAATAAATTAATAGTGCAACAATAGCACTTTCCGTTTCGAAAGGTCATAAGTAATAACACAATTGCAACCTAAGTCTAGTTTCTTTAAAGCTTAAAATACTTACCTTAAATTGTGTGTTCCGTAAACTGAGATTATTTCAACAACTACCGTCAAATATTTTATTGGTATCATTTGACATTGAACTTTATTGCGAACAATTACGTTAGCTTTAGGTATGTCTAAGAAATCACTTACGACCTTTTACAACAGTTTAACTAATTAGCTTATGTTTATGGCTGTTCGGCCTTAGACCAGCGTATGGACTATACTAGCTTTTGCCCGCGACTTCGTCTGCGTAGAACTCGGTCATCGCGTTAGAATTTTATTTCTATTCTTTTATGTCAGTCACTTAATTTTTTTCTATTTCTATTTAACTAGATCATTCTTCCATACAAACTTTCACCTCCTTAAGGGATAATTTCCGGGATAAAAAGTATCCTGTGTCGTTTCCCGGGCCTCCTATCTCCATACCAAATTTCATCTAAATTGCGTTTACGCGTGAAGAGGTAACAGAGACATACACCCATCCTTACTCTAAATACGGCATAAGTACTGTTTATTACAAAAATATCATTTGTTTTTTTTATAATAGTCTTTATCTACATCCATATCATAAATCCTCTATAATGTGTTCAGGTATGATTAGCAAATGACCACTGTTACAACACTAAATACAAAATTTCATCAAGCGATGTCATAATGAGAAAAGTAGTAAGATAATGTTAATTTTTCATTATGATACTGATGCTTGCTTAGGAAAGACATCAACGCGCACCACTTTTGTATTGAACAGGAACTATTGCGTTTCAAGAAATAGTTCCTGAACACATGATGGAAGATTTACGGATATGCGTGTAGATAAAGTAGTGTATGCAACTGTATACATAATTAGGTCTTAAAACACTCGTGTTTTGAGAACCCTCATTATGTAACAGTTGCATAAACTACTATAATGTAATTATATAACAGTCTGTAACCGCATTTATATGGATAAATGAAAGAAAAATAAAATCTTATAATTTATTGCACTTTATCTTTTTCTTATCACAGAGTTGCTGAAATAGAAGACTTTATGGCGAACGGTGCAAACTTCAAATGAAACAAGAATATGACCAACCAGCATTATTTGTATGATATTGTAATTATGTAGATATATAAATATGTAAGCAAAATATTATTTTCATATTGCCAATCATCAGTACTATTTGTATATTTTTTAAATAAATTATTTATTGTGCATATAGCTTTTCTTTCATTTCTTTAAGGAGATCCTAACCTGAATATCAAAGGTATCTTAAATAATGCTTTAATAAAGATGGTATGGGCAATTTTTCTAAAGCTTGTAAGAAATTTTCAGTTGTTTTGATACCGGAAGTTCTCAATATACTTCTTACTTTTAGTCTAGACAAGTGTTTTAGTGGTGGGACGTAGAGGGCCAGTGACTCTGCCTTGATGTCTATCGTGCTGTCTATGAAGGAAAGTAATTGTTTTTGTACCTGAAACAAAAGAAAAAAGAACATAGATGGCAAAAATTATATCTTGTATTCTGCGCTTTTGTAGACTATTATTGGTCATACTTGAGGTCCATAGTCAAAGAATTGTACTTTGGAAATTTGATTTTTGCATTGAATTTACAGTTGACATCGAAAATATCTATACCCACTCAGTGACAAAATAAGCTAAAATGACTTGTCATTAAAGTCAGGCTAAAAATTTGTCGTAGGCACTAGTTTTGCGAATGCGACTGCCAGATAGATCACAGCCTCTTCTCCCTTCCCCTCTCGAAGGTCAGAAAATCAGAGGACTAGACTGTTTCCTCAAGATGTTGTGCTTCACCAGTTAAAAAAGTAAAGACAAAACTCACAAGCATAGGTATTCTGCTTAACTTCCCACAGCGATGTGTCAAAGCAAGCAAATGATCAGGTTCACAGTAAAGACTGTACGGGAGCATTATCAATGTTGTCGCGGGGTCTGAAGTGATCGAAGCTATGAAGGCATCGGGCAGTATTGGCTGGAGGTGATTTGTGGATATGCTGGAGTAATCCACATTGCAGTTGTGCTCTATAAGTATTTTGAATACCTGGAAATATAATAGATGTAGATGGCGACAACTTACAGTACTTTTATCTCACAAGCGCAGTTTTGCTAAAGTTAGTTACATACATCGATAATGTGCATGTATATCTGAACACACAACCATGGCTCCCTCGCGTTCGTGAAATAACAGTATGTACTGCTATATAAAATAAAAGTATGTACATTCGACGAAACTGAAAAGTGCTGCCTTTTCCTTTCTTATCACAAGACAATAAAGGATAAGAATGTACATGTTTTAATTTACTTTATTGTTAAAAGGTAAAATTATTTCTAACAATCTTTATATTTACTAATCTGAGTATATCAATCTTTATATTTACTAATATACTATATAATGCGCTCACTAAGTCGCAACAAACCAAACTTCGCAGTTGCCAGCGAAGCATGGAGAGAAGCATGATGGGAAAAAGAAAAATAGATAAAATAAATCACAGCATAATTAGATCAGCTACTAAAACCCAAGATGTAGTATGTAAATTAAGAGCGCTCAAGTGGAAGTGGGCTGGACATGCAATCAGAGGAGAGGATAAGTGGAGCAAATTAGTCATGCAATGGTACCCAAGAGAGGGTAAGAGGAAACGAGGGAAACCATTCAGAAGATGGGAAGATGATATAGTTAAGGTAGCAGGCAAAACCTGGACTAGACTCGCACGTATAAGAGAAGATTGGAAAGTGTTGGGGGAGGCCTTTGCCAAAGGGCACACAGATTAAAAGAAAAAACAAAAAAGATTAGCAAAGTAAACATGTAACAGAAACAATATGTAATCTGAGATAAGGCTATAAATTAAAATAAAAATGAAATAAATCTGAGTATACTTTTATAAATTTGATGATTGAATGACAACCTCCATTCTTGATTGGTAGTGACCCTGTTGTATCTGGATATTATAAGAGCAGTCAAATTATTTTGCTTATATCATAATCATAAATTCTGATGATTAGTAACACAAAATTGGGTTCAAATTAAAATAGATCCAATTAATTGGTTTCTCATTAGTTTTGGTGTAAACTTAACTTACCTCTTCAAAGCAAGTGCTATGACCTGTGTAATGGATGTACACCAAAGGAGGGCATTCATCCTTCCGTAAAGCATTTACGGAAACTCCATTCATGAGGAACAGATAGAAAAACTTCCTAAAAGTCTCTATTGCACTGTTATAAATGTATTCACAGATATTTAAATAAGAGTTCAGCGGAGCATTAGACGAGTAACATGGCCGATAACCACCAATAGGCTCTAAGGTTACAACAAAATTCTCATAAAAGTCAAAGAAACTTGGACCCAGATCATGATTCAGGAGACCTTCTAAAATTTTGTACTTATAATAGTGTGGCTTACACGCTAAGAGAATAAAATCTCTGTTCATCTCTTCTTTATTTGTAAGATGCAAGAGTAGATTAAATATTTTTTCGCAACCCTCACTTAATGCCACATCTAAGGCTAAATCACCGTTTTTATTCTTGATATGGGGATCGGCTCCATTGTAAAGAAGAAACTGGACTATATTCTCATTGTTTCCACGAGATGCTAACAACAGTGGAGTATCACCATCAGCGGTTACTTGGTTAATGTCATCTATAAATGGCAGCATCGCTTCTATAATGTGGTAGCCTCCTTTGAAGCATGCTAAATGAAATGGAGTGTAGTCTGCTTCATTTTTTATAGCAGGATCGGCCCCAGCGTGCAACAATGCGATTACAGATTTTAACTTAGTGCCTAAAGCTGCATCATGTAAAGGTGTATCACCATCAAAATCTTGTACATCTATCATTGCTCCGTAATCAATCAAGAGCTGTATCACTTCAACTCTCCCTTGAGAGCTTGCTACGTGGAGTGGTGTCACACTCTCAGTGCTCCCGTAGTTAGCAATGTCTTCGGCACTGTCTAATAAAGCTTTGATAGTTTGTAAGGAACTATGGTGACGACAAGCTAAATATAAAGCTGTATGACCTTCATGAGTCTCCGCTAGCGGTCTGCAGTCCGGATGCTTTAGAATGAGCACCAAGCTTTGATAGCTGTCATTGGCGGCAGCTTCATGAAGACATGTCCATCCTCGATTATCAACACAATTGGGATTTACTTTCTTCAAAAGACGGTGAACGTTTTGGAAATCATTCTTCCTAGCTGCTATGTTTAATGGGTTAGAAGTGTTAGGATTCAGTGAACTAAAGTCCATGTTTACTTCTTATATTATCTTCCTTGAAAACAAATTCATATAAGTTGTGAAACACTGTCCATTGCACAAAGAAATGCGTTTGTTTACTATTCTTATGATATTCAAAAGATTGCTTGTCATGTAATCAAATTATAGAATTGCAAAAGAGCCCGAGAATAAACACAAGCACAGACCAACCCAATCAATTACTAAATTACTTGAACTGAAAACCAAAGCTACCTGGAATCTGAAAATATTATGTACGAAAATGCATGACACAAGATAGAATAACGTTGACATATGGTTGACATTGACATTAAAGGGCACGTTCGGATATCCCATGGAAATATTTTCGCATGGTAGGATTATAAGGACCTTATTAGTATTTCCACATTGCGCGATACCCGGTGATAATATTATTATAAGCACGTTGCCTATACGGAAGCAAGCAAGCAGCTAAAAAGTTGCTAAAAATCCAATAAAAATCATAGTCTTTTATGTAAGATTCCTAGGGTACTACATATCGTCCTATTACTGCAAATACCGGTTAAGTGAGTTTAAGTCGAAAATTAGTTTTTTAGACCATTAGAATTAATTTTTCAAGCTCTACAAACTGGTAAAACCCATTTTTTGATACGACCCTTCGTTCCGAAGATAGCTTATAGCATAAACCGGCTTAATGATGATTTTTTAGCATTATGTACTGGAAGAATGACATATGTCTATGATAACACAAAGATTTATAATTTCTCCTCCAAGTAAAAACTGCTATCGCGTTTTAACGTATTTTTGCATACTTATTTAATGAAATTATAGTATTTTTTTGTTCTGAAAGTAAGTACTAAGTATACTTATTTGGTATTTGCGTAGAAGATTATCTAGTAAAATTATTTACTTTAAGTCAAGCTAAATATACTAAACATGTTTATAGTGTTTTTCCTGAAAATCGTCTTATTCGTCAAACTGCAATATTGTACAGCCAAAAACCTATATATAGACTTACTAGGTTTTGTATGAAACTATATTCCAGTTTTAACGAGTAGCTGTACAGGTAGAACCATCAAAGTGCGTTTACCAGAGGTTTTTGCATGAAACTTTATTCCAGTCTTACCGTGTATCTGTACAGGCAAAACCAGCTAAGTGCGCTTATCTGCTTCACACTGTAGCTAACTTCACTCAGTTGCGACTGACGCGCCAATGCAACGGTTGAGTTTTGCAATTTGGTCTTTGATTAATTGTTTACCAGCTCAAATTAATGCTAATGTGTGTTCTAAAATGAGTGCTAGGAGCAGAAGACTGGTTAGAATGGCCACGGGGAAGGATGCAGTAAGTACTACAGATTTTAATAAAGAATGTACTAGAACAGTTCTGCAAAGGGAGTAGATACATTTATTTCGGGTATTTGAGTAGGTAGATTAATATAAGGTCAAAAGGTCATAACGCGATCGCTCCGTGCCGTAGTAAACAAGCTCTATAGCTCCATGCCGGCCGGTTGAAAGTGTAAGTTAGTTTACAGTGTCTGAGTCATCATCATCATCATCATATCAGCCGAAAGACGTCCACTGCTGGACATAGGCCTCCCCCAAAGAGTGCCACAATGACCGGTCTTGCGCCACCCGTATCCAGCGGACTCCCGCGACCTTTAGGTAGGTTTAGAGGAGGTCATCAGTCCACCTTGTGGGGGGTCTACGGTCTACCCACGCTGCGCCTTCCGGTCCGTGGTCGCCACTCGAGAACCTTTCGGCCCCAACGGGCATCGGTTTTTCTTCATTGGTTCTACGGCAAGTCGACATCCAACGTGCCTATTTTGCGTGAAAAAGGGGTAGCACTACACTAACCACCCTAGTTCCTGTATGAAACCTATTAGTGTCTTTATATTGTTTACTGCTTCCTGCATTGTGTTCGGATTTCCTATGTGTTTCTTCCTGTATACTTCTACCTGCTTACAGTCTAGTAGAATATGTCTAGCAGTCTCTTCTGCCCCCATGCCTGCTCTGCACAAGGGACTGTCGGTGATTCCCAAGTTGTAGAGATGTTTGTTTAGTGTGTTGTGTCCTGTTATGATGCCTACTACTTTACGTAGTTGGGTTGGTTTCTGTGTGTGCTCAGTAGTCTGGTTGTGAGTTTGGGATTTTGTTTTAATATTATTTCTTTTGTCTGCCTGCATGTGTCTAGGTCTTCCCAATGCCTTTGATGCAGGTGTTTTATGTATCGATTTAGTTCATTCTGTATGTATTTTTGTGGCAGGGGCACAATTGGCTTTGGCCCGTATGCCGGTGTTTCTGAGCCTTTCCTGGCTAGTTCATCCGCTGCATCGTTTCCTCTCGAGCCGCTGTGTCCCTTTACCCATTGTCTTTACAATAACCTAACCTAACCTAACCTGAGGTAACTTTTTACCTTGTTCGTGTCTCCGCATACCTCTGCGAGTGTTTGGTGACATTCGTATATTAGGTTAGGCCTGACGTGAAGTTGTCGCTGCTCAGAGCCTGAAGCACTGATTTGCTGTCAAAGAGTATTCGTAAGTTTGTCTTTGATTTTTCACCTCTTTTGTAACCTTTTTAATGAATGAATAACTATTAATAAAGTGATTAAATTTCAGTTTATTAATTTCAAACACGAACAAATTATTAATTGCAGGCTATTACATGAATCCTTTACTTCTAAAAACTACTTTTTTAGTCATCACACGGTAATCAGTAATATTTAGTGAAAATATTTAGACTTAAGTGAGAATTTCCAATATTTTGTACATGTAAAAACGCTTATACTTGGATCAAATTTTGGTAAAGTCGAAAAAACTCGAAATCTAAGAGGTATTGACTGTTAGTTTGTGGTTTTTAAGTAAATTATATGTAAGTTAAAGCTAAATAGATAGATGTATAGCCATCAAATGCTTTTCTGAAGGATTTATACAAAAGTGTGTTTGTACAGGAAAAACCGATTAAGTACGCGGCTCTTTCGTTTGAATTGTATTTTTAACGTCAATAACATACAGCCTGGATCCTTTGCATGACAATGTAGTAAACTAGATAAAATTACACTTAGGAATATACCAATGTCGTGTAATTTTGTTTATTATTTTATATAGAAAAGAACATCCAAACATTCAAATGGCTTTATCTCAAAACGCGTTTTTTAGACTTAACCGGTATTTGCAGTAATAGGACGATATTCGGCGTCATATTTGTAAGGTAAAGTCACAGATATCTGTGGGTAAAGCATGGGTAAAGTTCATAATTCGGCGCAGGCTGGCGGTGGTGCGAGTTCATAGTAATAGAAGAGTGTTCTATTTTATTGCGAGTAGCATTTATATGGACTCGCACTAAACACTAATCAATGTGTATACCAGGCCTTATAGACCTATTCAATAAATGAAAGCAGGTTCAAAAAAGGTAAATAATATCAATTTTTATTCAACTGTATAAATTATAATCATTTCCACTGGTAATGCTAATTACAATCAACTTACAAAATTAGGTATAACAATAAACATTATTTTCGTCCACAACGTTATACAGCTAAGGATTATAATCTATAAAATACTAATCTCAATAAAAATATCAAAATGATCACAAATAATAAACCAAACATTCGTTAAGCATACTACAAAGAAAATCAGGAATAGCGGTAGCGACGTTGATGTTACCTACTTCGAATACTTTATATATTTTTAATATAATATAATATAACGTTTATATTATAAACGTCGTGACACTCGTGAGGGGGTTTATGCCAAATAATAAATACTTAGCTTGAGAAAATTTGCTGTTCAGACATGCCGCTAATCCCGAAATCAATATAACTGAAATCTGCAGTAGTCACGTCTGTGACTTTTTTACGTCAATATTTATTGATATTGAAATCAATATCCAATCAACATTATTATTGCATCTAGTTTACTGGCATAATCAGCATAAGCATCATAAACATGTATACATTCTAGAACTTTAGGTATTGTATAGAGATGGTCGAAGTGTTACATACTGACTATACTAGAGCATTCATTTATTGTCTATGTACTTCTTGCATAACCATTGTAGCCATTGTGGTACTTAATGGTTAAGGTCGAGTTTTTATTGAACTAGTGACTCAAGAAGGATTACCTTATTATAATAACGCTTCATAGGATATTAGGTACATTTATTGCGCGATGTCATGCATAGCGGATATCTGTCACTTTTATTTCACTACGAACGTGACGGTGGCCATCGGTGTGGTTTAGCCTTGTTAGCACAATACTACTGGAGGATGTTACAAATAATTCTAAAATTTGATTTCTCTACGGAAAACTTATATCTGATGATATAAATATCACATTTTAGCTAAACTTCTACTTCGGTAGAGCCAACTTATATTTGAGTGGCGATATAGGCGCGCGGGGCAATGAGTTTGCCCTGGGGGATCGCGGTGAACGGTGGGAGCTGGGTGAACGGTGGGAGCTGGGTGAACGGTGGGAGCTGGGCGAGCGAGGGGAGGGGTAAGGGCGCGGGCGGAGCTCCTCCGCGCTGCGGAAGCTCGCACGCCCCCCGCGTCGCCGGTGGAGGGACGACACCCAGGTGTCTTGGAGAAGACATCTGAAAAACAAACGTAGGTAGAGAGTTATTAACTTGCGAAAGTGGCATCAACCATAGGGAGTTAGCTGGTGTAATTATTATTTACCACCGAACCACCGAAGTCACGGTGGTTGAAGTTGAATGAAACGCTCTGAGAAATGCCCGCAGCGTAGACTAAGGCCACTATAAGTTGAGCTACACACGACATGTTTATCGTAGCGTTTTATAGTCGAAATGTAACTAGTTTAAGGGCTGCAATTAATTGGTAACACCGAATATATTCGTTTTTACTGTTATCATGAACATAAAATACTGCCTTCCAATTTATTACTGTAGGACTACAGATTTTGGCTTAGGCGAACTCTGTGCTGTATATGAAATGATATGAAATTCATGAAATATAAAAGAATCTAACCGAATATCAAAACATATTTTTGAAAACTGATCTTTTTGATATTGTTTGAAGTGCAAAATGAGATGATGTGATGTGATTGATGACTTAGGGATCGGAAAATTCTTGTAAGCCTTTTCCTCCAAAGAGTGCGACCAATACTAGTGACGGAGCCGCTTTTTATATCCAGCAAAAACTTCAAAACGGACTATTTCATTTATCCTCTTACTATTTCAGATTGCATCGACCAAAAAATACTTCGATAACTATCGACATTGCTACTGTCCACTCTGAAGAAGGTAACATTTATTCCGATCCCTATGGCCGGTTTTATACTTTGCACGTCCACGGTAAACTCTATGGTCTATGGTTTCATTCATAATTAGTCTAAAGTCTATAGTCTATGGTCTATTTATGAATGGAACCATAGAGCTTATCCACGTCCACGGTAAAGTATAAAAGCGACCTATATATGAACAAAGTCAATCATGATCATGACATTCATGATATACACATCAAACCTCAATAACCTCAGTATATGTCTTCTACATAGGACATCTTACTTCTCTAGGTCGTTGAGCAGCTTGGGGGTCGATGATGCAGGAGGTTTTGAGCGTCCGAGCTTCGCGCGAGTTGTTTGCAGCATGTGCTGAGTCACGAGGGGCTGCTGAGGTTGGAGCTGCGGTTTGGGGCGGACTGGGTGATCCTGGAAGCAAAATAGATCATGATGAATGGACTCTGCGAGAATAAGGCGATTAGGTTGAGAATTCGGCTCAGTTTCTCAGAATAAAACCGTTTATTTCTAAAGAGAGCTCGTGTCAAACATATGAAGAACATGAAAAGTCGAGTCATCTTTACGTTTCCTATCATGTACAAACTCTTTTTGAATACATTAATCATTATCACATTTTTCTTTATGATTACAATGTATACAATAATATTTTAAGCAATGATTATTGTGTAATCCTAGAGAAAACTGTGATAATAGTTAATTGTCTTTAATAAGTGTTTGTTCATATGATAGGACACGTAAGGAATGAATAGATTGTGCCATACAACGAAGACACATGACAAATTGTGGATGATACATGTGGATGTGGAGTGCTCCGAGCATTCAGAGAGCTGAAAGTTTCGTACAATAAAGCTGCCATGCAACTCCCGTTCCCGTCAGTGCATGCTGGTTCTTGCAGTCTGTCAGTGTTTCCGCAGTTGCATCGCGCCTGGCATAACTAGAGCAATACATATATCCCTATATCCTGTAGATTTGTCTGATAAAGCTTATCCCCATCTTTACTCTCTCCTGTAGCTTTGTCTGTTAAAGCTTATCCCCATCTTACTCTCTCCTGTAGCTTTGTCTGATAAAGCTTATCCCCATCTTACTCTCTCCTGTAGCTTTGTCTGATAAAGCTTATCCCCATCTTACTCTCTCCTGTAGCTTTGTCTGTTAAAGCTTATCCCCATCTTACTCTCTCCTGTAGCTTTCTCTGATAAAGCTTATCCCCATCTTACTCTCTCCTGTAGCTTTGTCTGATAAAGCTTATCCCCATCTTACTCTTTCCTGTAGCTTTGATAAAGCTTATCCCCATCTTACTCTCTCCTGTAGCTTTGATAAAGCTTATCCCCATCTTACTCTCTCCTGTAGCTTTGATATAGCTTGTCCCCATCTTACTCTCTCCTGTAGCTTTGATAAAGCTTATCCCCATCTTTACTCTCTCCTGTAGCTTTGTCTGATAAAGTTTTTAACGGTGATTTGAAACCCACCTGAGGGCCTACCGCGTTTTCGGTTTCGGTTTCGGTTCGCGGTGACTGAACTAATCCTTCAAGAGATCAGTTGTTTAATTATTATAGGAAAATCTTACCTTTGCCTTCCTTAATTTAACATTAGCTATATCTTCCGGCGTAATGGTTAGTCTGGGTCCGGATGTTCTGGGCGGGGCCGAGCCACACCTCGGAATTGTGTTGGAACGTCCCAGCTTCGGTCCCGATGTGGGTGGTAGTGGTGGTGGTGGCGGCGGTGGAGGGGGCGGCGGCGGAGGCGGAGGGGGAGGCACGGAGGGAGCTCGAGACTGGTTCTCTTGTTGTAACCTGAAACATTACCAATGCCATTGATTTCTTATTAACAACGATTAAAGTAAATAATGCCCCACAACCTACCAATGATGTAAGCAGCATACTACCAGATTATCTACCAGTAAGTACCTATGTAGGTTATGGGCCCCATAAGTACGATCAAAGTTGCTCGAAACAGTAGAACTAGGTATCTTTGAAATTTTATTGTACGCTTGCAGAATTGAAGAGGAACCAAAATAAAAGATCAGTCACGGGACAATCTCGAGGTTGTTAGGGTGGAAAAAATATCAGAGCGATTCTGAATTCTAAATAACACCACTTTTTTAATAGTCCGTTTATGTGTGTCACTGCTGGGGCAAAGGCCTCGTCCCTTCTTATCTTCCACTCGGATCTATTGCTTGCAAGTTGCACGCTTGTGCCAACTTATAATTCCTGTGCACACTCTCCAAAATGTATCCGATAAAATACTGATAGGCAAGCGACTCGACGTCGGTGTTCCAAGCTTAGCAATTTAGACTCAACTGACGGATTGTCCTCAAAAAGTTTACGAGCTCGGAGCTCGACTGAATCTGAATGCCGCTAACTGATACCTACTTGGCAGAACCGTCCCACAGGTGGCAGCAGTACTCCACACACGACCGAATTTCCAAAAAATAAGTAGCGTCTTACGCCCATGGATGCTTCAGATTCCAATAGGGCTGCTCAGGGCTGGATGTGTCAGGCCATATGAGGGCCGGACGTGTGAGCGTATTTTTGGATACTATAGTATCCTTAAACGTCTGAGTGGTTATACGCGATCATCTTAGTCCCTCTGGCGCGGTATATAAGTAGGTAATTGTATCATGTAGGTACCTATAAAGTGATAATTACTCCAAAACTTACCTTAGCCTCTCGTCCATCTGTTCAATCTTAGTGGTCATCTTCCCAAGTTGTTCTCGTAGCGCGTCGTTTTCCCATGCCAGCCGTGCCTGACGACCCTCCACCTCCTTTAGGTAAAGTCGCAGTTCTCTCACTTCTTCTCGCAGTCCGGTGTCTTCCCTCTCTATCACGTGCTTCCGCACTGGGTCCCGGAGCATGCCCGTTATGGATTCGTAACTCTGAAATTGTGTGATTACATGCGATTTCTGAAAACTTTTTTTTAGAATGCTATGGGAATAATTATGGAGCATCCAAAATTAAAAAAAAAGTGGATACTTACGTTACTATTTCTTAGCAGTTTGTATGGGTTTCTATCAATGACTAGTTACTAAACAGATTTCAATAATTATTAAAAAATGCAATATTTTATGATACCTTTATTGTACATGACAAATTCGCTAGTAAGATAGGCAAGTATAAGAAATTTTTGTACAGTCAGCGTTATAAATGTACCTAATATGTAGCAGCTAAAGTGACCAAATAGTAGCATATACAAAATATATATGGTGTACTTTACGTATTTTGCCGTGATTAGTTAATTTCATAAATTATTTAACTATGGGCGTCGTCAAAAAAGAAAATAGTTAGGTACATACAAAAAAATCATAAGTTGTATGTGCAACAGTGGCGGCGCGTCAAAAATATTCCTAGCGAAGCCGGAAATAATTTGCTTTTCTTATTCTTCATTAGCCGTAGTAAAAGAACTGGAATGGCTGAAAATTAGGCAAGCCGGTGGGAATCGAGTTATATGGACGCTCCGCCACTGATGTGCAATCATTATGAAAAGTCTAGAATTTCGAAGAATTAAGTTTAGGTTGTCTTGTAGTGTTTCTGTACTAAATCTGTAGACAATTAAGACAATAATTATATCAAATAAAATTCATATTATTTACCTTCATGCCAATCCATGTGCAAAGCTCAACAAATTTCCAACTCTTGGGAGTATTCCGTCTATGATTCCTGTCCCTTCGCGGTGACCCTCCTGACAACACAAACCATTCCACATCACTCAACACACTAGCGTCTACACCACACTCTATCTCTACTTCCACTTTTAGGACCTCCTTGGAGGCACTCATAATGAAAACTTTTAAATATTCGAATCAACTACCATAGTCAGGTCAGGTCAGGTCAGTTTATTAGTGGCCAGTTACAAAATAAATGAAAAAAGAACACAGTTGGACAAAAAACTTAAACAAGTTCCACTTCCAAATTGTTATGCAGTTTGTTGACTACTGGCCGTTGGGAGTTGAAATCTTGAATGATGTCAGCGATCTATATTCGTCATTGACGAGATGTCGTAAGTATATTTAAGAAAAATAGGCAGTTATCACTAAGTTATCAGCGGTTCAATAAAAAGTTCAATGTGTAATTAACAACGGATTAAGCGCGTGTTTTGTTAGTTATACTTTTAAGGAATTCTCTGCCGTTAACGCACATGTGCGTTCACGTCCATTCAGTTTTGTTCCTAGGGGTCGTGGCCTGGCAGCGAATGTTTTAAGTAGTGTCAATTTTAAACTTTATTTCAAGATGATTTAGTTCATATTCTTCTTTCGTATGATAGTGTAAATAAGCCACTGACAGCATTCATTCATTACTATAACGGAAGTTGACCTTGATTAATATAGGTACCTAAACTTAAAATATCAATATCTGGGTGGCCGAGCTTTGCTCAGCGTTTTCCCAGGCATGAGACCTAGCTAGATCGATTGCTCGTCCCCGAAAACCCCTACATACCAAATTTCATCAAAATCGTTAGAGCCGTTTCCGAGATCCCGGAAATATAGAAGTATAGATATATAGAAATATATATATAGATATAAACAAGAATTGCTCGTTTAAAGATATAAAGATCGTGGGTCATCATCGTGGAATTTTTTTTAAGTCTTTTTTTAACACTTTATGAATCTTTATTCTTTATACAACAACGGTGGCTAACAAGCGTATGGTCCACCTGATGGTAAGCGGACACCGCAGCCTATAGACGCTCGCAACTCCAAAGGAGTCACGTGCTAGTTGCCGACTCTTTATAAAATTTTACACTAGGTACAATGTAAACTAAGGTACTCAGATAACTAAACGTACCTACATTGCAATGCGACACTAAAGCCATGAAAATCTATATAGGTATAGTCTGCAGAAACAGGGCAATTGGGATGAAAAAATAAGTACGTCTTACAATAGGTACAGTGGACCAAAAAGGTGGTCTACCACTTTTCGACTTTATTATGTGTACGTTAAAGTTCAAAAGTGGTAGAGGACTTTTTTTGCTGACTGTACCAATAAACCAAACACGAAAATAGTCGCAAAAATTCACGACACAAATATTTTCTGCTATTAAAAAAAACAATGTGTAAAAATGGATGGTGTTTGACCACACGGAAATCGGAGCCAGTGACGTCACCAGTTGTTCCGATTTCCCTATTACAAACTTTCAAAAACAGTTTCATAAAAAAAGTTGTTGATTTGACTATCAGATTCAGTCAACATCCCTACTGTATAGGGGCTAAAATGCCGAAATTGCACGCAAGTTTCTTTACATTGCGGGGCCGGGCTACCGAGGTAAGATGAATACGATCAAACCCTGCAATGTAATGAAAATTCACTGATAATTGCACGCAAGTTCCTACCGTAATTGTGTATTTCCAAATCTATTTAAATAATTTTGAGCACTTCGCCCGCGTAGTTAGGTACCTACTTCTGCTGACCACAACAGCGCCCGTAGCTCATGTTGCGCTCGAGAGTATCTCGACTTATCTCGAGCTACGCGTCTTTTTCTGATTGGCGCTGTTAGGAAGTGACGGATTGTTCGAGATACGCCGACATACTATCGAGCGCAACACGTGCTAGGCCTGCAGGAAAGGACTTATTTTTCTCACTCAAACTCAAACCGTTAAGTATTACTTATATCCTCCATCACCTACCTGGGGTGTTGTTTCCGGATTTGTTAAAACTTCTATTCTTCCTCGACTTGTGGAGTGCGTCTTTGAACAAGTTAGATTCTGATGCTGGCTTCCTTTTCCTCACTTTGTATGTGAGATTACTGTTTATTGACTTGAATGAGGTATCAGATGTGGAAGATAATTGACTCGATGAAACTGAGGGCGTGGGTGGCTTAACCTCCTTTACTAAACTAGGGGAGCGCGTAAAACTTGAGCTTTTGGTTTTTTTCCAGGGTCTGAAATGAGCCTTATCCCCATCATGGGAATCGCGTCTTACGCGCTTTGTTCTAACGTTGTCTTCATAATAAGACATTGATCCTTGTGTTTTGTAGTCTTTTGAAAAAGAGAGGCTTACGTCAGAAATTCCGCAATGAACAGCCAGTTCACAAGGGTCAGTCTGTGTGGAAATATTCTCACTGGTCTGTGAAGGGCTGGATGCTTCCGTTACCATGATTCCCGCGAACGGCGGTGTTATATCATCCTCCCCTTTACTCCTATCCCGGGTTGAAACATAACAGCTTGGATCCCAGGATGTTTCAGCAGTGTTATCTTTCGAACATCTCCTCACGAGTTCAATTGAATTTATTAACACTTCCTCTTCCATTTCCATAGAGTTTGAAATATTGTTGACATTGTTGAAAATGTTTTCTTTTTCGGTATTTAATGCCATTACTTCATTAGTCATTACAGTCCTTAAAGTCACACGTGAAAATGCCAGCAAAAAGTTCAAGGTGTAATTGTATATTTTCATGCTCCAAAGGGTATTTCTATTTCAAATGTATATATACTCTACCCTCATTTGCAGCATTTATAACATTTAATACCCAAAATAGGTAGTAACCACGTGCATAAAACGAAGGACGTCCGCGAGTTATCATTTTTATGTATATATACAGAAATAAACTGGGACTCAGGGTAAGAAATATAACCACATTATTCATTTTGCTAAATACGTAGCTAATATATATTTGAGTTCATTACGGCGCAGTGGCAGGGCCCAATGCGGGTTTTTAAACTGCCTCAGCAAAAACAAAACGTTCTTATGCAGCGTTTTTGACTTTTGTCAGTGTCACTGTCAGTGTCAGTTGAGTTGTCATGTATGTCAATGTCAACAACATAGCTTAAATCGATAATCACAGATATCGCCGATAAACTAATTTAATAATGAAATACCAATATTACTTAATACATTCAATCGGAATGTGGCTATTTTCAAAGCGAAAAATAATTTGCATTATTGTGACAGTCATATTATTAATTATCTACTTGGATCCAAATAGGGGCAAAGGTTTAGCAAGTTACGATTACATAGAAAAGGAAGATATATTAGATAATTTACATTATGGGACTGCTGAGAACTTTAGTAGCAATGCCATTGGTGATTGTGAGTACCGTGATATATTGTATGACGACAGTACATTGTCGCCGGGAATTAAAGATGGTGACTTGGTCGAGGGTCATAGGATCAAGGAAGGAGGGGAATACGCTCCGTTGGAATGTAAACCTAAGTTCAGCACGGCAATCGTTGTACCTTACAGGTTGGTCTTTAAGTTAAGAACTGCTTTAATTTTTCTTATAACCTTACACTGACTGGTACTTACAGTTAGTGTACTTGTTGGTGAGCTAAGTGCGACAGGCAATTAATGATAAAACGCCGAAAGTGTGTGTGAGTGTGTTAGTCAAGATTACAACCTTCAGTAGTATTCAGTAGTTAAGAAAATGTTTTATTTCATAGTAAATTCTATATATTTTTTTGATCATAAGTTTAGTCAACTCAGTATGTGCTTTGGAATCCCAGCTGCTGTTTATGGAACAGCTGATGTTGGGAGGCCTTCGGGCGGCTTGAGAACAGTCAAGTTGTCCACTCACTTGATAAAGGGGGTCAAAGTTGCACCACATCTGTAGGGTGGACCCACCGCTACCAACGTTTAACTAACACACTTCCAAATTGAGAATGGTGCAAGCATAACCTAGTTACTTTTACTGGACATTGTGCTCAAGTTGACAATTCAACCTGCCTATTTTGCAATGTTTCTTTTCCTGTTAAATATAAAGATTATTATTTCATTGCATGTATGAATGTTTCAGGGATAGAGCGGAGCAGTTGCGATCCTTCCTCATTTACATGCACATGTTCCTGCGACGTCAGTTGATACACTACCGTATCTTCATAGTGGAGCAGGTACTAAAACAGATTGCCAAGCCTTATAACATATTTTCTTAACATATTTACGAAATGTAATAAAAAGTACCATCTTACCTACCTTTATTACCATAAGAATCCTCGATTTCAAATGTTACCATTTCTAACAAAATTTTAAGTCTTCTTAACTTGAAGAAAGTTTGATGCCAACCAAAACTAAAATATAGCTTTTACCTCAGCATCCTTTCAGCTTACAGCCTGAGATATTAGATTTCTAAGAGTAATGATAGTTTTGATAGACAGACTTGGTTGTTGTTGGAATTAAATTTAAAAGGCAGTTAAAGACTTTTGCAGTATTTGATTGACTATGTTGTGTACCTACATGAGTCACCAGCACCAATATCTGCCATAACAAAGGCAGCATAAATATCTGACACGTCCTTACGGCACTACAAATAGAGTCGTACTCTGGTGACTGAACCTCTCAGGTACTTTTATAATGATTACATTTTAATTTATTTTGCAATTGTCGCACACATAAAGCCTCGACACCAGACCGGCGCCGTCTCACTTCACCGGCTTGCCGTCAACGAAGCTTCAACCCAACGCATGCACAGAACAGCATCGCCTCAGCAGCGCCACGCTTGCTGCGACGTGTCCACTGGTCGATAGCTTTTTTACGTTTGCAGAAAACCGTTTCGCCCGCGTGCCGCAAGCGTGGTGACCAACAGCGCCGGCCCTAGCTCTAGATCCGGGTGGCGCGAGGTGGTCTTTGGGCGCCCTTTGGTTTGAATTTTATTGACGTTATCAGTTTGGCGCCCATTGACATCCTGCGCCTGGCGCGGCCCCCCCATCCGGCCCACCCATGGGCCGGCCCTGGTGACCACGCGTGCTCCTCTCGTCGGCAGCGAGCTGCGAGCGCGGCATTGACCCTGCGACGGCGAGCTGTCCAGCCACCGCTAGGTGGTCTCGAGCTGGGCCGATGCCGTTACGGAGTTTATAAGTGTGCGTTGAAGTATGAAGTTTCTAGCGAAGAATGCTGACCGGCGCGAGTTGGGGCGGCGCTTTATAAGTGTGCGTTGCAGTATGAAGTTTCTAACAAAGAATGCTGACCGAGTTGGGGCGGCGCGGGTCTGGTGCCGAGCCTTGTGTGTGACAACTTTAATTCTTCCTAAAATTATATATTTCACAAATAGCAATCAAATTGCTATATAATGGCATGTACTTGACAGGTAGACTCCCAACCCTTCAACAGAGCGAAGCTGATGAACGTGGGCGCGGTTACGGCCATGCGGGCCGGCTTCCCTTGTCTAATACTACATGATATAGACTTGCTACCGTTACGAGTGGCCAACCTCTACGCGTGCACTGCAATCCCTAGGCATATGTCTTGCATCATTGACAAGCTAAGGTTGGTATTGCAATTTTTTTTACATAGGTATATTTTTCATGTTACGTTTTGTTTTTTTTTTACCCTAGTTGTGGCTTTATAGGGCGGCCCCATTATAGCGATAGGAGTGCGCGGTTGGAGGGTGGCCCGGGGAAAGTTCAAGGGAAACCTCCGACACGACCACGCGGGCGGTTTAATTTAAACACTGGATACGTTTTAACAATCTTATTGTAATGTAGACTACAATACAATACAAATATTCTTTATTGCACACCAAAAATTACATAGAAGTTCAGCTAAGGGTAATCGTAAACGGTGTTCGTTAAAATCTAACGTATACTTAATAGTACAGTCACACCTGTGACACGCGAAGGAACGTAACCGCTGTGGGTAATTATGTGTGCGTGCGCTGTCGGTACACGCGTCAATTGTTTGCGCGGGTGCGTAGCGCGTGGCGCGGACGAATCGCGAGGCGCGACGGCACCCGATCGACACCAGGCGGGTCTCTCAGGGACGAGGTAACTGACCTCGGTGCGGGGGGATCATGTCCGTTCTGTATGTAATACTATTATACTATTCTGTGGTACAGTTTTATTTGAGTCAATAACCCGCATCATCCTCCTAGCGTTATCCCAGTACAGTTGCACCCTAAGGATGCCTGGGGTCCGCTACCTAATCCCAAGATTTTGGCGTGCGTAGGCACTAGTTTTTACGAAAGCGACTGCCATCTGACCTTCCAACCCCGAAGGGAAACTATACCTTATTGAAAAGTCTAGAGGGCTTTGTCAAGACAAGTGAGTGGGCAACTTGACTGTTAGAAGTTCTCAAGCCACCCGAAGGCCTCCAACTTGGCTTAACGACTGCTGCCATAGACAGGAACCGAGATCAACGGCTTAACGTGCCTTCCAAAGCACGGGTGCGCTCAGTTAGTAACCACTCATAGCGGTCACCCATCCAAGTCCTGAACGCTGCCCACGCGATAATTCATAGTACAACCTTTATACAGATATAAATGTTTATTGGGCGTTGCTTAACCTTAGGCTGGAAACAGTGCTCGACCGACGGTCAGTGCGTGCCCTCGGTCGGGCGCCGACCGACGTAGCTATCGCTGTATGAAAGCATACGTGCGTTCGTAGCGATACTCACCGTCAGCCGACTGACCATACGCACTGACCGTCGGTCGTGCTCTGTTTCCAGCCATAGATACCGCAAGCGGTACGCAGGCGCCGCTGGGCCACGAGCGCAGGCATTGAGCGCTGAGTCAATAACCCTATTCCCGTTAATTTCAGATTCGTGCTACCATACCTAAATCTCTTCGGGGGTGTCGCGGCTATAACCGCCAAACAATTCAAGCAAGTCAATGGCATGAGCAACGTGTACTTCGGTTGGGGCGGCGAGGACGATGACCTGAAGCGCAGGCTCAAAGCGCACGGTCTGGAGACGTGTCGGTTTAGTCCTGAAATTAGTCGGTACCATATGCTGAAACATCGGCCGCAGCCTCGCGTCAGTACAGAGTAAGTGCAGGTACTGTTAGTGTAAGGTCTGAGTGGACGCTCGGAGCGGAGCGTTCGGCGGGGCGTGCAGCGGGGCCGGCGAGCGTGCATACTTTTTGTGCAGCGGCGACTCAGGACACCAGTATGAGTTTCCATTGTTTAACATGCACGCCCCGCTGCACGCCCAACTCAGGCCTGTAAGGTAAAGGTATTTTTTTTAGTTTTTCTTAAAAAACTCGTAAACGGTGGCCAATAGCAATAAATATTCTTAGACATGAATAATCTACATAAAATTCTCTACAAGTAAGGTTCTACGCACTTTTTTAAAGGAGATTTTAAAGGAGGGAACAAAATGGCGGACTTAATGCCACCAGTCAACCACTGGGCTAAAAATAAACATTTGTTCGGTGCAGGATAAGAACGTACCTAAAGAGACCTGAGCCGTGTTCCGAATCATGCCAACAACGATCACAGCGTTTACAGTGCTGACGGCCGGTCCGAATCAGTAAGCGCGCTCAAGGCCGCGTGAGTGGTGTTTTGATTCGGACCGGGCATGTTGTGTCATGTTCATATATCAAACGTCAACTTGACGTTTGGTTTAAGGTGCTGACGCCTGGGAGTGTGAGCATCGTAAACGCCAATATGGCGCCGTCCATGACGTCATCAATGACGTCACGACATCTCATGTAAACGCTATGAGCGTGATTCGGTCCGATCGTAAACCCGTTTATAGCACTGTAAGCGTGATTCGGAACATGCCTATAGATACACACATTAATTATCAAGTTTGTTATATTAGATATTGAAATATTGACATATTACACGAATATATATAATACTAAATGTTTACTTATGTTCCAGGGAGAAGATACGTGATTTGCTAAAGCACGCCAAACACAGAATGAACACCGACGGATTGAACACTCTAAAATACACAGAAGTGGCTAAGGTACTGCATCCACTGTTCACTCATATCATGGTTGATCTCTAGCATATCTTAGGTTACTAGCGTATCCATTCTTTACGAACTATTGTACTACAACAAGTACAGTAACCGGCAATAAATATTGCACATCGGTCTTAAGAAAAAGACAATGAGGGCTACCGCGTATGAATTCGCCGCTAGAGGCGCTAGTGTGATGTCAGTCCTTCGAAATGTCAAATTTCATAGTTTGTGTGCGCCAACTGGTGTGCACAAAAACGGTAGCCCTCATTAGCTGTTCATCAATCATCTTAATTATTAATTGAAAGAAAAAAAAAACAATGATATGCAGACTTACTTTTGACAAACGTCACATTGGTCGTGTGAGACAATGCTCTATTTAAGCCGAAATTAGCCGAGTTTCTTTCAAAAGGTCGATGTGCAATACTTATCGCCGGGTACTGTACATACTAGGAATTGTGCTTCAGACCCACACGTTACTTTTCGATTTTACGTCACTTCTTGCTATTTGGCTGTGATCTTTGACGCATACTTTAGTACTTACTGAAGTACATTCGCCAGACATTTTAAAATACAATCAAAATGTCAGGTCTGAAGTATTGTTGCTAATTTATACTTGTACAAGTACGCGGGGATCAGGAGGATACACCAGTGTGCAATTGCTTGGGTTCAGTATTAATAATTGAAGATTATTATTGGGACTTAATCGCGTACAATTATAACTAACCACCACCACCACGCGACCACGACCACGCGCGACCACGCGACCACGGATGTTGTGATACATTCGAAACGTCGGGCAAAACCTTAAAAAAGGTAAATTAGTTATAATTGTACGCGATTAAGTCCCGTTCCCCAATAATAATGTGTGAAAAGCGTGTAAGTTTAAATCAATATCATAATTGAAGATGACAGTTTTTATCTTGGATATATAGCATTCGTCTCTATCGCACTTACATACTTGCTGAGATAGAATGAATTGTGATTTGACTTTATACTCAATACTTAATGAGCTAATTAACTTTTACACCGGCAGCTTTTTTGTCCCCTGGATTAAGTACTACTGTTTCACAAATGTTAATTTTATATTTAAACTACGTCCACTAAACCAAATGAAAACTATAGCTTTCTGCATTGTCTTTAAATTATAGAAATAGACACACTGCCGAACAGAAATGGCGGAAAATGAGGCCCAATTTGACACTGTCAGTTACATTCATATAGTCTTCTATCGCGTAACACACTGGTTCCTCGAGTTGGAATATAGTTGCTATTCGATTATTTCAGGCGTTGTCTGAATTATCGTCCTTCCATACAAACTTCTACCTCTTTAACCCCTTAACCGCTGAACGTCTAAAAATTACTCGCAGTTTTTGACTCCTGTTCAAAAAGGTGTAATTTACATTGACACTGTCTCAAATAAGTGTCAAACGATTGCGGTTAAGGCTGGGTTCCACCAAACCGTCTGTAATCGTCAGCGGTGTACGTCAAATCTGATTGTATGAAAAGTTTGACAAGTTAATACGGGATGACAGCTGCCGGTGCCATATTTGACGATGACCGGTCTGTGTTCGTATGTTGGTGCAACTGGCACTAAGGCTAATTTAGAGCATTTTCTTTATCATATACATTATCTTTGGTGTTACTGGACAAAATATTGTCGGTGTAAACGTTATGGCTCTACTACATACTTCGAATATTTGTTAAGTATAATTTAGTTTCTAGTCTATGCCTCAAATATTGCGTTAATTTTTTTTTTTAAATTACTATAAGAATCAGTAGCGAAAATATGCCTTAACAGTACAATAAAATAACGCCAATCAGTCAATTTGTTATAAATGCCTAGGTTAAGTAGAATTAAATTAAAATGGAGTTTCATTAAAATAAAATTATGGGATCTTATCGTATTCGTTTACTCCACATGTATTTGTTTTTTGAATTTATATTATATATACAAGCCCGTTTCACTAAGCTTCAAGTGATACAAATAGTTAAAACTTATTTTAACACGTTTTTAAGGGGGCTCCCCAGCTAAAGGGAGGCTCAATATATTTTCTTTTACCTTCCATATCGAGTAGGGTATCGTTATTTAGAGCTCTATGAGTAGAAAAATACTGTATTCTTTGTTTAAAAAAATATTGGATAACAAAAGAATGAGAAGCCACCAAAATCGGATTTTTTTACAAACTTTTGTTCCGAAGAACTTTTTTAACTTCCCATTGACCCATACACTTGAAATTTGGTGATAATGTTTATTATTACCTATATTTTATCAACAATTACGAATATATTGATAAATTAGTTTTTTCTTTCATTTAATTTCCCAACCAACTTAATTTTGCGGTTGGTTAGGAACCCTAAATGTGCGGAGTCTGACACGCACTTGGCCGGTTTTTTCATCTTTAGGTATCCCATTCAGACCGAAAAAACTGCACTGTACTGAATATATAAATAGTAGATTGTACAACAAGTGCATAAAACGCACCCCGCCCCGGCTGCGGGCGCTGAGCAAGGAGTTGCTCGTGTCGTGTTTAGCTTACTTACTTTTTCCTCTTGACAACGATTATTTGTTGTGCTCGTTTCCAACTTGCTTGTGGTCTTTGGAATTTGTGATCACTGTTTTTGCCATTCTTTTTGCAGTTAACTACGCAGCTGGTGTCGTAACGCATGTTTATTTATTTGTACTCAAAATGTACGGATACGTGAATTTCGCTAGTAAAAAGTGACAGTTGGTCCGCCGAAAGTTCCTTTTTTGGCTACGGTGCGCGCTGCGATCGATTCGTGGTTCCCCCACCACCTACTTCGCACACAGCGAATAACATTTGTTGCTAACCGATGAACGCGCGTATTTCAAACTCGGTGAGAGCGATTTCATACATTTTGAGACAAAACGCAAACGCGTTCGAATTAGTTAATGTTTCGAAAAAACTTATACTAGAGCTATTTTTTATTTGTAAATGTTTAGTTTTATGTTAGTTTAAATGTTCTATGTTAGTTTATAGTTAGTTTTAGTAATGTTTTTATAATGCTATGTATATTTTATATTTCATGTATAAATACATGTGATAAGCTTCTTTGACAGCTGTCAGTCACAAACAAAATTCAAAGACAAAACCACATAGAACCTAAACATATTTTAAATAAAGGCTCGGATTACATGTAAAAGCTAAAACCTCATCATAGGGTCACGGAACCCTGAGAGATTATTATCTATAAATCAGTAGCGCCAACATAATAAAATGCAAAAAGTGGTGTTTGCACGCATCACTTTCTTGGGGTTGTAGTCGGTTGCGTGTATTGTGTATAGTTGAAGCCGAGCGTTAAAAAGTTAAAATACTCCTATATGGCAAATGCCAAAAAACTCTAGTTTGTGTTTGCATTGTCAAAAGTGTTGATAGTTTTAGTTTAGCAGTATTTTAATATAACTTATCATAATTTACTAACGAATACGTTAGTTATCTCATATTGGGGTGTTGTATCAAAAGATATGTTTCAATGACTACTTTTGCAGAAACAGTGAGAGGTTAAGCGTCAACAAATCTGGGTGCCGCCGTATTAACGGCAAAACAGGTTTGTCATCGTATTAAAGGTACTTTACTATTTGCCTTTTATTAAATATTTTAAATTTAAATAATCACAATTATTCACGAGTGACGCTAGTGGACTCGCCCGTAATTGTTCGTTGGTACAGTCGAGGACATTAATATGTATACACTTTCTTACCTAATCGAATGCGGTCGCGTAGAATTTGTAAGCAAACGCATTCGATTAAGTAACAAAGTATAATAAATATATACATATTAAATGTGTACCTTTTTTTTACCCTCTTAAGCTGACAGGCTCCAGTAATGGTCACGTCATTCCTAATTCAAAGATCAAGAAACCTTACAAGTTTTAAATTTTTAGGATTTAATTTTTTGACAAAAGTATTGTCAATACCAATAAAATGATTATAAGATACGATGATTATATTAAAGTTTTAGATAGTTTCATTGCCCTTTTTTGATTTAATTGTGTGTAGTAGAATTTAAGCGCGATAAAGCAGTTTATAGCTCGAAAATGGTTGATTTGGAGTGATGTTTGAAACAAAATATCTTAATGAAAAATGCAAGAAATACATTTAAAAGCATCATTGGGTCCTTGTTCAATGTTCATTAGATTCATTACTGGTGCTGTTAGCCTATCTGTTTATGATTTAGTTATGATGCTGACTGTATTTGTGAATAATTGGAATATTATGCTTTATGAATAAATGTTATATTTTCATACAAATAAACTTTATGACGCTTAAATTTCTTTTATTTTTTCCTATTCAATGCTTAGTTTGGGTCTAGGTTGATTTGTGTAAGATTGTCCAAAAATATTTATTTATTTTTATGTCACACCTGGCCATAAAGTGGCCATTATCGCACGCTCCGCGCGCGAAAAAGCCCACTTCCTGGCCAGGGGGTGACATAAAATTTTGTACTTACCACGGGCGATAATAAAGAAAGCCTCAGATCGCATATTTATCGCCCTTGCCTTCGGCTCGGGCGTAAAATACCTGCGATCTGAGACATTCTTTGTTTTATCGCCCTTGGTAAGTAATGTACTATTATTTTTAATGTGCATACGTTTCCCGGAGAGCCTAGCGTGAAGCTTGTCACGCTGCTATACTGCCTGTTTTCAATGTATGTTTATTTTTATAGGTCGTTTGCCGTCTTATATCGTATGATTGACATATTTGTAATATACACGTTATGTATACCGTAGCATTAGTCCATAAAAAACTGTTGTCACCCGAAAAAAAAACACAAGTTTCCGGCGCATCACCACAAAAGCACATGGTCATGCGTCATGACGCAAAGTTATCTAGGTACTTTATTTTTATGTATAGGGTCAATTTAAGACATACATTACGCATTACAAATTGATTTTGATTGGAAAACAATATTTTGCCTCTCACTTGCGATACGAGAGCGAGTGTGGAACATATTTAAATCAAATCTAAACTAAATCGGAGTGCGTATCACATGTAACTGTCTTCTGATCAAGATCAAGTTGTTTCCGTAAATATAAGATGATGTGAGTTACTTTGTGTCACTTCGTTTGTGAGCCTTTGGAAGGAAGGTTGTTTATCTTTAATCATGTACGGCTTGTGTATTGTTTTCCTGCTGTCGGCAGGCTACACTAATGCTGCCACAGCGCTATTTCCTGTTGAGGAAAAACCAGCAGAGTTCGGTGAGTTTCATAATTGTATATGATTAATACAACTGGTAAATAGTGACTATTGACTAGATACCCATTTGCTTATTTATTTATTGCACAAACAATATACCTAAATACAAAGGGCTCTTTATAAGCTTGGACAGCAGCGTAAGGCTAAATAGCCATAAAACTTGAAGCAATAAAACTAATTGTGCAACAATAACACTTCTTATTTCGAATAGTCACAAGTCGTAACACGAACTTTTGAATTGGGACCTACGCCTAGTTTCTTTAAAGCTTAAAATACATGGTGTGTTCCGTTAAGAGAGAAGATCTCAATAACTACCGTCAAATATTTTTTGTCGTAGTACAATTTTTATTGGTGTCATTTCACATTGAACTTTAGTGCGAACTATTACGTTAGCTTAAAGCTGTGTGTAAGAAATCACCTATGCTCTTTTGTAATAGACAAAGTCTTTTGTGACGACCGCTTTAGCTTAGTTGGTAGTGATCCTGCCTACGAAGCTGGAGGTCCCGGGTTCGAATCCCGGCCTGGGCATTTATTTGTGTGATGAGCACGAATATTTGTTCTTGGGTCTTGGATGTTTTCTATATATTTAAGTATTTATTTATCTATATAAGTATGTATGTCGTCGCTTAGTACCCATAGTACAAGCTTTGCTTAGTTTGGGACTAGGTTGATTTGTGTAAGATTGTCCACAAAAATATTTAAATAGTAAGCTCCTTTGTAGATAGTACTAATTAGCTTATCTTTATGACTGTTTGGCCTTAAACCAGTGTCTGGGCTATACTAGTAAACCATAAGGCCAAACAGAAACTATTCCGATTATTTATGTTTCGGCAATTTAGGAAACGGCACAGGATTGGAATATTATTCCAAATCACTGAATATATTGCTGACCCTATCACCTTGTGGGATTAACAGCTAGGAAGAGAGAGAGAGAGACTGAATATATTGCTGCTCTGCTAATAGCTTAGTCCGTCAGGCTCCGCGAAGAAAAAATCTAGACACGCGGCAGCTTGTTAAGCCAAATTCAAACGAAGAGAACTGGCATGTGTTAGATTGATTACACGAACCATTTGGAGTCACTTATGACCCGTCATCATCATCATCATCATCAGCCTACATACGTCCCACTGCTGGGCACAGGCCTCCTCTCATAGATGAGAGGGATTAGGCAGTAGCTAGTCCCCACGCTGGCCCAGAGCGGGTTGGGGACTTCACATACAACTTTGAATTTCTTCTTTTTTCCTTTACCGAAAAGCTTACGGTAAATATCAAATGATATTCCGTACATAAGTTCCGAAAAACTCATTGGTACGAGCTGGGATTCGAACCCACGACCGCCGCTTGACAGCCGCATGCTTGAACCACTGGGCTACCGTAGCTTCAGCTTCTATGACCCCTACGTAACTAAAAATCTATTACACATAAATATATGAAATTTATTAAGGCCCTAAGAGTAAACTAGATTCCCAAATTTCTTGAATAAAATATATCTTAATCGATTATTAAGATACAAACATCTAAAAATCGGGAATTTCCTCACTGACTGACAGCGTGTTTTTACGATTTGTAATTATTATAAAAAAACCGTTTCCATAGACGCCTATTTTTATAACAGCATGAATTTTAGTTACAAAATCAATTTACTTATGAATTTTAGATTCGAAATCAATTAGAGACAGAGCGAGCAGATTATCGTTTTAACAGTCCACGTTATTTGAACCGCATAGTACAGTCAGAGTCATTAGTTAGTAGCAGCCAAAGAGATAAAATAGATCGTAACATGATCCTTAATGCAATGATAATAAAGACGTGTTACGATCTATTTGGCCACCTTGACTGCTACTAATTATGTTTTTTTTTTAACCCGACTAAAGCGATAGGAGTGCGCGGTTGGAGGGTAGCCTGGGGAAAGTCCAGGGGAAACCTCTCCGACACGACCACGCGGGCGGTTTAAACACTGGAATACTCTAAGAGTTTGCGCTCCAGTGAGCTTGGTTGAGCGGTTTCAACCGAACTGAAGGGTGTCAGTGGAATCGAGCAACTGGGAGTTTTGTCGCTGGTTCACTAAACCTAGCCTAGCTGAGAAGAGTCCAGCAAGAAACTCAGCTAGGCCCGACCTGGGTCGGATTGACTCTACCCGGTATGCGGCGGTATCGGGACAAATAGGGACCATATGTGTCTATGTTGTCGCGGTGGACGTCCCCGCCGGTGGGAACGCCTAAGTCGTCGTGTCTGAGATGGACGCTAATTATGTGATAACCGCCTTATTCATGAGATCATAAGACATGCATAGATAATTATCATTAAATATATAAATACTAGTTTTTGCCCGCGACTTCGGCCGCGTGGAGCTCGTTCATCGCGATGGAATTCAATTGCATTTTTTTATATCAGGTGCTTACCCAGTCATCGCTTTTCCATACAAACTTACACTCCCTTAAGGGATGATTTCTGGCAATTTTGTCTAAATCGGTTAAGCGGTTCAAGCGTGAAGAGGTAACAGACAGATATACAGACACTTTCGAATTTATAATATTAGTATAGTATTGATAGTATAGGTACCTAGTATGGATATAATGTAGTGTGTAGGAAAATTGAGTAATCTTACAAATGACAATGACTTCATCATGAAAAAAAATCTGATAAAAAAAGTAATGATATCCCATAGATATAATATATACAAGTAGTTACATATAGAGATGCGCCTAGCGATAGGCAATTTCTGAAACATTTCACATATTACCTGAACTGTGACATATTTCAATTTTGAAAATCACTTAATTGACAAGAAACGTTTATGACAGTAATGTTACCGAATAAATTACACTTAAATTTCATGGCACATCTCCGCTACTAATCTGACGTCAGTAGAATGGGTTATGATTTATGATTGTTCATTCGAGACTATATGTCAGTGGCCGCTTGGCCTAGGGGTCGGAAGTTCAAGACCAAGTTAAGAAGTGTCTTTTTTAGTTTTTTTTTTAAATTTCTTTTCACAATATTTAAAGTAATACACTCTTTTGTTTACCTCTTGTGAAACTCGAAAGCAATTGTAAATCTGGGGGCACGGCAGTGCCCCCGCCAAGTCGAGCGCGAAGCAAACACTGCCGTACCATCCTTTACTGGACCCATTTCGCCGCATTTCAGGCCCCTATTTGAGAACCTCTGGATAAGACCAGAACGCAGAAATTTTCGACATCCAGTACGCTATAATCACATACTTAAAATCCAAAATTTCAAGTCTGTAGGTCATTTAGTTCCGAAGTTAAGCGAAAACAAAGTTTCGCATTTATGACACTCACTCACTTGACTCACTCATAAAAATAGAACTAGTACTTCCCATAAACTCAGAGAGCTGAAATTTGGTACAGAGTTAGGGTTTAATAGCCACATAAAGGGAAAACTATAAAATCTGGAGTTCCTGGTGACCCTGATTAGAAACACAAACTGCATAAGTAAGTTTGTAATTCTATACAAAATACATGCGATTTTTGCAGTTTGAATGTTCGTTACAAGAAGTCGTACCTGAAAAAAAAAAAGAAGGACTGCCTACAAAAAGAGATGAGATCCCATCAAAACATTACATGTAAAAAGATGCAAGTCTCGCAACACAGTTCTTCTACAACAAAAAAGTAAGGATATGTAATGTTAAACCAAGTCGGTTATATTTTAGTCAATAGCACCGGAGGGGTGTCCACAGAAAAAGATTCCCACCGACTTGCATCGGCATTATTTTATTTTTTTAAATATATAGATACTTGACAGCATTAACAACTGAAATTATATAAATAATACGAAAATACTGAAATTATAAATTTCACTACGGACATATTTCAAGTTCAGGATTTAACTTGGCTGGTGTTTACTTACAGGCTATATTATCTTGCGGACCCTCCTGTCACAGGTATTAGAGGGTCCAACTTGTATGTGTAAACCTCAAGTTTAACCTAATAAAATATTTTTAATTTTTCATTTCCATTTCACTTCATTATCTTCGTTGTCAATGTTATTTTTATAAAATTTGGTTTGTTCGTGTTTGGTCTCATTCGAAATAATGATTGTCTCTTGTTACAGCTGACCAGGAAGGATGCTACCTCAAACATTTAAATAAAGTAATCCCCTATGGCGATTACTATCCTGAGAAGTCGTGTTCTAAATACTCGTGTTTCACGTCGAATTTCACACAAGTGTTTACGTAAGTACGGTACCTACTTACTTTATTACACAGGTCAGAAAGATGCGAATTTTCATCGACTTGATTTAACGACGCACGGCGACGTTAACTTGCATAACAATTGTTGATTATCATGAAAACCTTACCGAAAGCAGGGGGGTTTCACTCCGTCAAGTCGCCGCGCCGCTGCATGTACATCCGGAGATGGTACAGTCAAGGGCATAAATATGTATACATTTTTGGACCTTATTACAATGGAATAAGGTGAAAAACTGTATACAAATTGGTGTCCTTGACTGTACCATTCAGTGTGGCTGCCGCGTATTGCTACCGGACGGTCGCGTCGTTGCATCATTCGGTTGCTTGGTGAGGTCAAAGTTTGTTATTTGCCTATTATAATTTAGGGTTGTACATTGGGGATTTGTTAACAGTGGGACTACTATTACTTATTCTGTGCCGAAAGCAAATCATTATAGCCCTAGGCCCCTCTTAAAGAACTACATTAATACATATAATGACTGTTCTTCGAATGAGTCACGTACTCGCCAAGAGTACGAGACTCCCGAACGAGAGCCCATGCTCAACATTGGGCGATTATGAGCTGAAAATTATGATTATGATGATAAATAACAATTCTAGATGCGGCGTTCAGCACGTAGACGAAAGGGGACCATGTCATCTCGTCAGCGGCGACCTTGAACAAAATTACCCTAACTGCTGTCCATGGGTCATGTGTTCTACCATTCCACCTGACTATTTAACCAATGAGGATACATCAGTGACAGAACAGACAACCCAGGCCGCAGACACTAAAGACAGGGTAATCAAGCTTTTTGAGGAGGGACCGTTAACCAGTGAGGATACACCAGTGACAGAATCGACAACCCACGCCTTAGAAACTGAAGCACCCAGAGGAACCTTTGATCAGGCGGGATCGTTAGCAGAACTTCTGGTTGCCCAGGCGTCGGTGAATGAATGAATGAAGAGAGAAGGGATTTCACTACGTGATTCTGTCTTTTAAATGAATAATAATGAATCGTTAGATGTTTTATGACTACACCTAGATATTTTTTTGGCAGAATAGTTATATCATTACTTCATTAGTGTGTTATCTATAAGTACTTTACAAAGAAAACGAAAATTGATTGGGTTTAGGAAAAAATACGTTTTGGGTTTTGGGTAGGTCTATTTGGAACGCAATGTCGGTTACATAATAGTTTTAGAGTGACTTATGAGAGGAGTAAATTGTAATGTGTTTTATCGAAATTACGAATTATTTTATTACTAGCTTTTGCCCGCGACTTCGTCTGCGTAGAAGTCGGTCATCGCATTAGAATGTTATTGCTATTCTTTTATTTTAGGCGCTAAGCTAGTTATCTCTCTTCCACCCCCTTGCGGTGTCCCATGTCCTTCCCTATGTTTCGAACACACACACAC
Organism: Cenopis cana; assembly: GCA_951800055.1. Classification (NCBI taxonomy): domain Eukaryota; kingdom Metazoa; phylum Arthropoda; class Insecta; order Lepidoptera; family Tortricidae; genus Cenopis; species Cenopis cana. The sequence continues at coordinate 5,239,513 of OX637486.1, read as the reverse complement.
ATTATGATGCAGGTGCGGAATATACTACAAACGCATTAAGTAATGTAGATGAAAACGGGAGCGCAGCGGGCGCGAAATATTTCAAACATTATGATGCAGGCGCGGAAAAGACTTCACACGTATCAAGCAATGTAGTTAAAAAGGCGGGCGAAGCGAGCGCGAAATATTTGGAACATTATGATACAGGTGAGGAAAATACTTCATACGCATTAAGTCATGTACATGAAAAAGCGAGCGTAGCGAGCGCGAAAATTTTCGGACATAATGATGCAGGTGCGGAAAAGACTTTATATGCACCAAGTAATGTTGTTAAAAAGGCAAGCGAAGCGTGCGCGAAATGTTTGGAACATTATGATACAGGTGCGGAAAATATTCATACGCATTAAGTTATGCATATGAAAACGCGAGCGTAGTGAGCGCGAAATCTTTCGAACATTACGATGTAGATGTGGAAAATACTTTACACGTATCAAGTCATGTAAATGAAAACGCGAGCGAAGCGAGCGCGAAAATTTTCGGACATAATGATGCAGGTGCGAAAAAGACTTAATTATGCATCAAGTAATGTAGTTAAAATGCGAGCGAAGCGAGCGCGAATTATTTGGAACATTATAATACAGGTGTGGAAAATAGTTCATACGCATTAAGTCATGTAGATGAAAACGCGAGCGTAGCGAGCGCGAAAATTTTCGGACATAATGATGCAGGTGCGGTAAAGACTTTATATGTATGTATCAAGTAATGTAGTTAAAAAGGCAAGAGAAGCGAGCGCGAAATGTTTGGAACATTATAATACAGGTGCGGTAAATATTCATACGCATTAAGTTATACAGATGAAAACGCAAGCGTAGCGAGCGCGAAATCTGTCGAACATTACGAATATTACGATATAGGTGCGGAAAATACTTTACACGAATCAAGTTATGTAAATGAAAACGCGAGCGAAGCGAGCCCGAAAATTTTCGGACATAATGATGCAGGTGCGGAAAAGACTTCATACGCATTAAGTAATGTATGAAAACGCGAGCGAAGCGAGCGTGAAATTTTTGGAACATTATGATACAGGTGCGGTAAATATTCATACGCATTAAGTTATGCAGATGAAAACGTGAGCGTAGCGAGCGCGAAATCTTTCGAACATTACGATGTAAGTGCGGAAAATACTTTACACGTATCAAGTTGTGTAAATGGAAACGCGAGCGAAGCGAGCGCGAAAATTTTCGGACATGATGATGCAGGTGGTTAAAAAGGCGAGCGAAGCGAGCGCGAATTATTTGGAACATTATCATACAGGTGAGGAAAAAAAAAGGTGCGGAATATTTTTCACACGCATTAAGTAATCTAGGGAGCGTAGCGCGCGCGAAAATTTTCGAACATTATGATGCAGGTGCGGAAAATACTCCATATTCATCGAGTAAAATAGATGAAAATGCGAGCGCATATTTTTTCGAACATTGTAATGCATGTGTGGAAAAGACTTTATACGCATCAAGTCATGTAGATGAAAACTCGAGCGAAGCGAGCGTGAAACTTTTAGAACATTGTGATGCAGGGTGCGGAAAAGACTTCTTACGCATTAAGGAATGTAGATGTAAACGCAAGCGCAGCGAGCGCAAAATTTTAAAGAAAAAAAATTAGTTGTCGGTGGTTGAATTCATATTTTTTTGTTTAAAAATTATTGGAGAACCTTACTAACTTTGTTTGTTCTTTCACATTCAAAGGTGGAGTAGAGGCCCAGGTTGATAGCGCACCCACCCTGGTTGTTCCTGGGAGATGTGTGATTTTCTGAGATTGAGTTTTTGTTTCCTATCGGCCTATGAATTTCGAATTTGGTCATACTTAATGTTTATTGTTACATACCTATATTTTACTAACAAATACGTATATACCCTAAATGTGAAAAGTCTGAGCCGGCCGGTCTTCGGTATCTTGTATGGATCAGTTAGTTCCCAAATTTGCAACTTTGACAAACTTTACTTCGGTGCGAACTGCGAACCGGGAGAACATCAAATAGGGCCATTTTTAAGGGCCATAGCTTAGGCTTATAGAGCTGCAATTATGCTTAATTTGTTTCGAATTAATTACATCAAAAAACGTATTTTATGAATTTTGCTGACTTGTGGAACAGGGGGGGAGGGGGGCTACCACGAACCACAAACGAAGTTTTCCCTCTCTGTCGCACTTGCAAGTCTGTACTAAAGTGCGACAGAGATGGAAAACTTCGTTTGTGGATCGTTTATTTTCTGGCTTTGAGAATGGTCAGTGAACCCCCACCCCTGATATCCCCGTACCCCGAAGAACCTCAAACATATCCCATAACGATTATTAAGAAAATAAATGTCCGCCATCTTGCATTTGAAAATGGATATCATTGTTGTAATCAGCACCCCAAAAAAAAGATTTTATACAAAAATATTAATATTTAAATTTATACATTTTGAACCTTATTATTTGAACAGTAAAATAGCTTTTTAAACAAATAAAGTTGATGCAACTCGGAAAACTCAAATTATTTCAATCATGCGCATACATATACGTGCCGCAAGTCTTACCATGCAACCGAGAGCCCGCTGCTCTGCGTAGGTAGAGGTACCATCCATCGAAAACAAAAAAAAAACACCGAGCTTGCATAGTAAGATTGGTATGTACCTAGGTTTGTGAATATTGATAGCGACCGACTGTCCAACATGATTAGATCTCTCATATCAAACAGTTAATATGGTTTGAGGGAATTTTGTTTTTTTGTCTTTGGCCTCTCAAGTATATTTCGTCCCCCGTTTTTTCAAATATTATCTGTTTATTGCACAATGTTTGAATGGGGTTCTTTTTACTTTGCTTCCAAGTTGCTGCTTACCAATTTTCAAGCCTTTAAATTACGAATTGAAGGATTTCCCATACAAAGTTCAACCCCTGTTTTCACCCCTTTTCATCCCCAATCTGTATGATTTTTATAGCCTATAACCTCGCCGAAGATCCAATAAATATATTATTGAAGGCTGTATTAAAATCCATTCGCTAGTTTTCACGTGATAGTTAGACAAATAAACAGACAGACAAACAGACAAACAGACATGAATTCTAAAAACCGTTGAAATGTGTTCTGTTATCGATTCTAAGACCCCTCAATCGATTTTTTTTCTTATATCTCCAATGTACAGATTTTTGACCCTCTTCTGCTTTATTATATGTATAGATAAATAATTTGCTCATTTTGATCATTAATTTGTCGTCAACATATCGATAAACTGAGCACTGGAATGAAGTCATAGCATCGACTCGTTCGTGCCATGAATTTTTTTTAAGTTATAAGTATGAAATACGTATTTAATATAATTAAGGCCGGGTTATAGTAAAAATCTGATTTGGTAAACGGTTTTATTTCGAAATACTACATATTAAAAATGTAAAAAAATACGATGTTATATTTGAGACCTTTATCTAGTGCCGTCGGATGTCCGTTACACAATTTTCAAAACTTTGTTCGATAGAAAAAAATTCCAAACATACCTCTATTTTATATCTTAAAACTCATTTTATTTCAATATTAGGTAACATGATGAGTAGAAAATAATACTAAAATAAACGTATTTGATGGTATGAGGGATGTCGGGATTAATATTGTTAATATAGTAAGCCATGTATTTTTCTCACCCAAAAATGTACTAAAAATTTACGAAAATTACGCGCACAGTTCCGTAGAGAGTGGGATGGTCAATTGGAAACTCACGCGTGTTAGAGCGGGACATTTGCAATGGAAGAACCTCGCCTTAATGTTCTTTTTTCCCCGCTACCAAAAGGTTGTCTGGAAGATATCGCTCTTTAGCGATAAGACCGCCTGTTGTCTACCTCTACCTACATGTTGCTATTTTGTTTCTGTATGTAACTGATTCATTTGTATGAGGTGTGCAATAAAGAGTAGACCAGTATTTGTATTGTATTGTAATACCTACTTATTATTAACAACCTGTTACTTTTGTGCTTTCTTAATTGTGGAAATATTTCGTAATCTTTTTTTTATTTAACTGATCCCAAATTATTCCCACAGTTTTATTTTCATCAGCATCCGTTCTGTTTAATTATGTCGTCGTGAATTGACAATAATGTGTTATAAGTTACTGCGCTGGATTTTATAAACGATTTGCTTGTAAAATAATTCAAGTGTTATTTTATTTCATTACGTGACAATATTCCTCAAGTTAGCAAATGAATGTGACCAGCATCAAAATCATCAATTAACCTTCTTAGCATGATACACTTATATACTGCGCCAGGTATGGTAATCCGGTACATCTGTTAGTAGTGTGGGCACAGAATAAGTAATAGTATACTACGTACAGAAGTCTCACTGTTAACAAATCCGCGCGAGGCAAGCCAAACGTGCCGAGGCATGGCCATCTCATTCTATCGCACGCGCATCACTAGCTACATCACTCTCTCTCGCATTGAAAGTCACCCGACGTGGGACCTTTGAGCGGCGCGATGACGTCATGCGAGTGAGTCGCCCCTGGTGTGGGTGACACAAGCTGCTATGGTACCTACCTGTGACTGTGCCGACACTTTGTGTTACGATCCGGATTGGCAGACCTCGTTTTCTTAGACCATGCTTATTAGCATATATGTAAAAACATAGCAAATAGCATACACTTTGGAATTTGATAATTGTTTTGAGTTTGCATTTACCTTAGAATCGAACGAAACAAAATAAATGCTGATCTCTTCCATTTAAATATGACTTACATTCGATTGAACCTTTTTGTTCTTTTTAAAGGCAACTGGGACTCGATTGTTCTACAATTGAGTCTCTCGCAAAATGCAACGTTACCGCCAAATTGTCTGTAAAAAGCTTTTATGTCACACCTGGCCATAAAGCGGCAATTACCGCACGCTCCGCGCGCGGGAAATCCCACTTCCTGGCCAGGGGGTGACATAAAATTGTGTTTAGCACGGGCGGGCACATTCTTTGTTTTACCGCCCTTGTTAAGTAATGTACTATTTCATTTCTCATACTCTGAAAGTGGGTCATTGTTCATCTAAGTAGCGTGCTGAAAGTAGTCCATTTCTGCTCTAGAGCAGAAAAGTATTAAAAAAAATTGTATGGTGAATCGGAGTTAAATTGGGCAACGGCACTAACCTATACAGCCACATAGTACAGATTCTTCAGAAATCCTATACTTGTTCAAATGCCTGACTGCTTACCATAAACAACCTCCTTAATTTGTTTGTTTTTTTTTGCCACAGTCGAAATTAATATCCAACGTTAATATCGATAGTTTGTGGCAGATAAAAAAGGGAAATTATGACAAGGACAACAAATCATACGTCTCTGTCGCTCTTTTATAAAGTTGTATATGACCATCTCGTTCAGTAGGTATTATTATTTGATATCGAGTCTAATTAGTCTGAGCGTAAGCCGATTATTTTTTAATTAAAAATAAATGAAATAAAATGGTCCATACACAAACACCATTAACGTCAGTCAACAGTTCCCGCCAAAATGTTTTTTTCACTGATTCAGAAAATGTTTGTGCATATTGTTATTGAATTTAACAAGTATTTCGCGTTGCAAATAGCTAACACAGTTCCTAATTTTTAGATCATGTCAATATATTGTTTTACATCTTGTCTTTTGTGAAAAATGAAACGAAAATGTGCATATTTGATTTTTTTTTGTCTACGAAGCTGGAGGTCCCGGGTTCGATTCCCGGTCAGGGTATTTCTTTGTGTGATGAACACGTATAATAGTTGTGGGTGTTTTCTATGTATTCAAGTATGCTTTATCCATGTATGTATATCGTCGCGTTAGTACAAGCTTTGCTTGGTTTGGGACTAGGTCGATTTTAGTGTAAGTTTGTCCACAAATATTTATTTATTTTTAAATAATTTTACTTTCCTCGTATTCGAAATGAAAAGCAGAGTGTTTAACTCGGGTGAAACCACCCATTTCAGCCCTTGGTTAACAATCTACTATTGATTTATACGGATATTGGAGGTTTCCCAGGCTAGGTGTAGGTGATTCTCATTCCAAAATTTTACATTTTCTTAATTTGTCCACACCGGGCCCGGATTGTTACTAACGACTCTTGAGTGGTTATATTTGACTTCACTGAAATCAACTATAAGTTCAAATTGCATTCCGATTTCCTTTAATTTTCACTTAAAGTTCGGGCCGGTGTGTCAAATAATCATCCAGGTACCTATACTCTCCAACCGCGCACTCCTATCACTTTATTGGGCAATCAGGTTTAAAAAATGAATGCATCCAACTTAATAGTACATAACTGCGCCTCACAAAAAACAAGGAAAGATAGGTAAGCACATAGTTTACATATCTCGGTCGTCATGATTCTTCGCCGACATGTTGTAAGCGCGTTCTACGACTTCTACGCTGTTGTTTGCCGTGTGCTCTCGTGTGGCGTAAGTACGTAGCCGATCTTGTTTACGAAGACCCGCACACATAGTTCACTTTGATACTTCAATTATATTGCTATCAGTGGTGAGATACACTAGTTATGTAATTTAAGTATATTTGTATAAAAATCATTTTTTTTTCATTTGAATGTTCTTTATTAGTAAAGTTTTTATTCAATATACATTTTACAATAAAGAAATAAAAATACAATAACAAATACCTACATACTAATACTTAAAAATAAAATCATATTACAAAAACATGCTGAAGGGCCTTTTGCTTTTGATTTGTGCTGTGACTTACGTATTTGCAGCTGCAAGGGTATATCCATATGAACCAAAACCGGCCAAGTATGGTGAGTAATTCTGCTATTAGCTCCTTTAAAAATGCTTTAAGGGAGGTATCCCCAACGCAAATGTCCCACTCTAACACGCGTGAGTTTACAATTGACCATCCCGCTCTCTACGCAAGCTCTGCGTGCAGTTTTGTAAATATTTAGCTATAGTCATTAAGCCAATCATTTTATCAAAGCAAACCCTGCGAATTTGTCTATAACTATTTACGATCTTTAATTGAGTACAAAAATTAAATGTTAAATATCAGTAATATAGCCGTAGTATTGAAAAAACATTCCAAAAAGGGGTAACTTCGCGATTTTTTTTCTATCGGGTGAAATTCATCAGGTCATGTAACTGACTGCGATTTTGACTAGACAATATCCTTATGCAACACATATATTATTTTTAGATTTTAAGACACTATATTCTATGTCTCAGATGGTTTTTAAAACCTCAAAAGTGGTAATACACGGCCTTAAGAAGGTAGTGATCGTAACAAGCTACAGATTTGCACAGTAGGATTCACTTCTTATCTGCTGGGGACTGTAGATAGGTACCTATGTGATATCAAACATCAAAGGTGGAATTTTGGAATCGGACTCGAGATAACTGAATATACTATAATATAGTAGTTTATGCAACTGCTACATATTGGGAGAGGAGGGTTTTAATGCCTAATTATGTATAGTTTCATACATTACTTTACCTACATCCATATATTAAATCCTCTTCATGTGTTTCATGTGGGCGCGTTGAGCCGGCGCGGCGTGCGCTATTTGACGACAGCCCGGCCCGCAGCACCCGGCGGAGGCGCGCGCGCGGTTGTGCTGTAATGGGCGGAGATGGCCATAACGGTTCAAATTATGATTCTGTAATGGCCATCTCCGCCACGAGCCGGCGCGAGGCTGGGGTGCGCGTGCACGGTAATTTGTAAAGCTGGTCCTTACTTACACTGTTTTTAAGCATATTAGAGGATTTACCTACTATATAGGAGTAGATCAACAATATTTATGATTATTTACATTTCTTAACATGGATGTTGCAGCTTGCCAAGAGGGATGTTATTTGAGCGAATTAAACCGAGTACTGCGCTACAACAAACCTTACTATCCCAAAGGAAAGTGCGAAGTCTACACTTGCCAAACAACTAATCAAACTTATTGGTATTCGTAAGTATACTACATCTTCCTGTAGCTCTAGTATAAGTTTTTTCGAAACATTAACTAATTCGAACGCGTTTGCGTTTTGTCTCAAAATGTATGAAAACGGTCTCACCGAGTTTGAAATACGCGCGTTCATCGGTTAGCAACAAATGTTATACTCGCTGTTTTAGTTTGCACTAGTGACCACCAGAGGCGCTGGTCATGTTTTCATACCACTTTCATACATTTTGAGAGAAAACGCAAACGCGTTCGAATTAGTTAATGTTTCGAAAAAACTTATACTAGAGCTACTGGACACAGAGCCACAGTTGAATTAAGTTCACGCGGTCGCATGGCGAGGATCTTATACGCTAATATAATATATATATATATATATATATATATATATGTATATTCATAAACACGTCTAATGCCCAAATAAACCCTATCTACGCCGTCTTTGTAAATTCCATAAATGTGGTTTTCGACAATGATCTTTTTAGTAGGTATGATATTATCTTTATATGTATCACAACTTCCAAGAAAAAGATAGCGGCAAGGCTAAACTCATCACGACCTTAATGTTACCTTAGGAGTGGTATGTCGTCATGAGAATATGAGGAAAATTATTCTAAATATGAACGGAATAATTTAGCGCACTAGGATGAATTTAAATCGGCAATTAGCAAATAAATATGTAACTGATTGAGTCTCTATGGAGAGTCAGGAGTCAGGAACGGCCGGTACCGGGCGCAAATATGCCCAATATGCTGGCGGCAGGTACGAGCCTGACCTGAGATCGCAACCACATTCTCAACCACTGCCCTAACTTGAACTTTGTGACTGATTTATATGAGACATTAGCTGATGGCCGTCTTTTAATGATGCGTTGTTTTAGTAGGCTGAGGAAAAAAAGGAAAATATAGACTCAACTTTGAATTTATTTTCTATCGAGAAAATTTTAAGCAATCATGTTTCGCTATTGTCAGTACCACAATCATATAGCCAAGAATCATATATCTGAAAATCAGCCCCTACTGTTTGCTAGTCTGGGCAGGACAGCGTTTCAAAGTCTCAAAATTTCTCAGTGTAGCGCCTTAAGGCCAGACCACCTGCGGCCATAACATATAACTATGTCGGAGGGGTGCTGGCATGTCATTGGCTATGTCAGTTACCAGAGTGCGCACCAGCGTCGCTCTCAGCAGTAGGAAGTAGTCACTGTGGCCGAATACGGCTAGGAGATGATGATTTGAGTGTGCTTCATCTGTAAACGTTCAACCCAGTAGAATTCGAAACTATAAAAAGAACATACAACTGAATTGCGAACCTCCTCCTTTTATTGAAGGCAGTTAAAAAGGCTTAAAAGATTTAGTACATTTTGGTGGTACGACTATCTCCATCCGTCGTTTGAAAGAGGTCCCGGCCTTCTACCAAATGACAGGAAATACCTAAAACATCATAAAACTTCATCATAAATGCTGCCAAAGAAATTAGGCGTTTCAAACGATCACCATAGCATTTGTTTTCATTATTTGGAATTATATGTAGAGGCGAACAATCGACCTACGAGAAAAAAAATACATCTAGAGAAAATACGTTGAATTCGGAGAATGAGAATTAACTATCTCATATCCGGAAAATGTTGTTTTCTCTGGAAAAACACGAAAATGCCGAGCAAAGCTCGGTCTCTCAACTACTTAAAACGTAACATTTATTTTCCTTCTCAGATGTGGTGTGATAGCCGTACCGCCCGGATGTCGCATAGTCCAGGATCCCTCTCAGCACTACCCTGACTGCTGTAGCAAGGTTGTCTGCGAGACAACCACAGCGTCGCCAACCACTGCAGCACCGTCAACCATCGACGTTTGAAGCCGCTCAACCTATATCACCGGAGTGCAAACTTTTAGAGTATCCTAGTGTTTAAACCGCGCGTGATATGTCTGAGGTTTCCCCTGGGTTTCCCCCAGGCCACTCCAACCGCACACTCTCAAGTGTTGTTATTTTCCTAACTTTAGACTTACTTATAGAGACGATAATAAAATGATCTTATTCTGGTGATTCTGGTGCCTAAGCATCGGACCGCGGCGTTTCGAGGAAGTTTCAGATTTGCGGCGTCCAAGTGCTGGAATGATCTCCCTCCACCTATCCAAGGAGCGTCTAGCAAATATACCTTTAAGCGCAAGCTTAAAGACTATTTGTTGACGCTCCAAAGATCCCATCCCTAACCCATCCAGCACTTAAAATATCCCAACTGTATAGCTTTCTTGTGTTTTTGTTGCAATTTCTATTCTGTTCTTCTTCAGTGGTTAATTTTAAATCCTCAAATGTTATAAAGTGTCGGCAACGCGCACGTGACTCCTTTGGAGTTGCGAGCGTCTATAAGCTACGGTGTCCGCTTACCATCAGGTGGACCGTACCCTAGTTTGCCACCGTCATCCTATAATGAAATTGTTATTGTTTTAAATTGTTATAAGTTGCCTAGATATGTAGGTATATAAAGTCAATATTTATTATACTTGTATTATGTTATGTATGTATGTATATATTGTATAAAGTATGTTGTGTTGCGTTCCGTGGGTCACGTACGGTGCTGTCTGAAAACCAGCGCTCCAGGTGTCTAACAATACCTGAGCATAATGCTGAGACAGCAACCGATTCACTGCCGCGAAGACACACATCATTTATTTGTTCAATGTGGTGCGTTTATTATTATTGTTTTTTGTTTGTATGTGTGTCTTTCGTTTCGTGCAGTGAATAAATGTTTTCTTTTCTTTTCTTTTCTTTTCTTTTTATCTTTATTCAAAACCACAGAGGCCTTGACAAATTTATTTGAATAGATGTAAACAGAATCGTATTATTTTATTAGTCCATTTAAAGAACTGCACCTGAAACATAGGTAACACTTGCTCGCCGATTTTATTTTATATTATTTATTTTTATTAAAAATTTCAGTAACAATTGTGTTAACATAACATAACAGTATCGAATACTTATGTTTAATTTTTATTAAATAGCAGAAGGGGTTTTCTGAGGGTTAAAGCAAATCATTAAAACTCAATAAGACACATTTATTTTCTTGAACTCTTTAACCTACAACGTTTATCTAAAGGCTGATTTACACGGGAAGAAATTGCATGTAATTTTGATTACATTGCGGGCTGCGGGCTATCGACGACCAAACCCCGCGATGTAATGAGAATGGCATGCAAGTTCTTGGCCTTAATAATCAGCAGGGTTTTCTACAGGCAGTGCATATTTTCTGCCTTTAGGTTTTTGTGTGCTGGTGCATTCACAAGGCGGCTGAGTAACAGTTACACAGGTTGGTTCGGTGGTAGTCGGAGGGGGCGTAGTCGGGTCACAGACGATAGTCCCGCAGCATTTCGGGTAGTCGAGAGTGTAGTCGCGCTCTAAATGGCAGTTATCTGGGAAGCCTAGTGCGCCACACCTGTAAATAAAGAATTTTGGTTCCATTTATTTTGTCTTATCATCATGCACCATATAATGTGTTATTAGTTTCACATATTCTGCCGGCAACTGCGGCGTAGAAATATTTAGGCAAACACATGGTCAGATAATGTTATAATTTACAATTACATATTTAGAAAATCAGCAGTAGAGTAGAAACATTGAAATTCTGTTGAAGATACATGAGTTGATGGAGTGTGTCCGGTGCCCGAGGCTGTGTTGTGAGAGCAGCTTGGTCCGATAACCTACATTTTTGGTTTGTGGTACCTAGAACCTCAGGGCAAGGTGACACGAGATAGGGTGGGTTGCACCAAACCGTCCGTAATAGAAATCGGTGTTTTTTTAATCTGATTACGTGGCTTTGACAAGTTTCTATGGGATGACAGCTGCCAGCGCCATATTTTAATGTTGATCGGTCTGTAATCGTAGATTGGAAAAACATGACATAATGAGGAGGAGGCATTTATTCCATTAAGTTAAATTAGATGTAACGACAAATAATGAAAACAATATACAATTGACAACATTACAAATTTTCAAGTTGTCCTTTTTATGTCCTAGATCGATAGAAAATGAAATTTTATGTCACACCTGGCCATAAAGCGGCAATTACCGCACGCTCCGCGCGCAGGAAATCCCACTTCCTGGCCAGGGGGTGACATAAAATTTTGTACTTAACACGGGCGGTAATAAAGAAAGTCTCAGATCGCATATTTATCGCCCTTGCCTTCGGCTCGGGCGTCAAATACCTGCGATCTGAGACATTCTTTGTTTTACCGCCCTTGTTAAGTAATGTACTATTAAGGTCCACGTGTTTTTTTATTTCTCCCGAAATCCTAATTTTCGTTCAAAAATATCAAATCTAAAAGTAGCGAATCGTAAGTGAATTATGACGTAATTTTTATGAATTACCTATGTTTGACAGCATTGCTCCTTAACAGTCGTAGGAATGACGTCACACTTCCGTTTTATACATTTTGGCGATTTTCTTCAGACATAGCAAAGAAAAAAATCTAAAAACTATTTTATTACGTTCAGGTAACATTTATTTACCGAAATGGTTTTCGATTTAGGCATTATTATAACGTTTTACTATTTTATTACGTTCAGGTAGCATTTATTTACCGCAATGGTTTTCGATTTAGGCATTATTATAATTTTTGAAATGTTGTCAATTAAAAATAAAGGTCAAAACATCATAGTTTTTTGACAGATCTCGAGTGAAAAGTCGAGCGTTTGATACTCAAAAATCGGCCACCTCTATACCGTTTCCCCTTTATACCGTTTTTTTTGTTCGTACCTTGCTGATGGTACGGAACGAAGATTTGACTCGCACTTGGCCGGTTTTATAGTACTTATAAATCACTGAAAGTTGTACTTACGAAAACAATTGGGTTTCATTATTGGTATTACACGTATATTGTAAACAACTGCCATCTATCTTCGGATAATAAGGTTCATTGTATGGCAATACTCTGTTCAAGTCTTCAATGTAGCAGCCCTCTTGGTCCGCTGTAAAAAACAACGTAAAACACATTCTACATAAAAAAAATGTATTTTACATATTTTAGCCTGACTCAATATTGTCTATATTATACTGGAGGTCGATCGAAGATAGTTTGAGTCCAGGGGAAAGACATGTTAAGGGAGTGGTAGTTTATATGGAAGAGCGTTAACTAGGCAAGCCTGAAATAAATGAATATCAATTAAGTTCTAACGCGATGAACGAGTTCTACGCGGAAAAATTAAGATAAGATAAGATAAGAAAAGGAAGTAGTAAGTAGAAATTAGTAGTACGGATATGGTTACTCACCAAACTCGGCTGGTTTTGGTTTATAAGGATATATTGCCTTAGCGGCATAAACATACGCTACCGTAGACACGAAAATTAATAGACACAACTTTATCATTTTGTCAACAATCATTCATCAGAGCTCAATTGAAACTGAAACAATTTCAGACGACATTACTTTAAATGAGCACTTGTAGGTAATTGTGGAGCAAAATGGCTGAAGCTATGTAGAAAACCTCAGATGAAATGGAATCTTATCTCAATGTCATAAAGATCTTGACAACAACTTTTCATACCATCTGTATTTGTTTGAAACTACGTAATATTATTGTTCTTACAAGCTGTTAAAATACAATAAATTGTTGAAAATCATGCGGTTTCCAATGCGGTACAGATAATGTCGTAAATCATAAGAACAATGGACAAAATGATAAAACTACTCGTAGTTGGTGTCTCCACTTACAACAATTTTATTGCAGGTCAATTTGCCTGTATGTATCACAATTGCATGCAAGTTGTGTCCGCCATGTAAATTGGGGAATCATCAAAAAAACGCCATATTTATTGAACCTGCTAATGACGCGAGATTCGATTGAGAAATGCGCCCTGTATAGAACAGAAATGGAAACACTTCGCTTGCGCTTCGTGCTCTCCCAGTCTAAAAGCGGAAGTGAACGAAATCGAGGCCTTGTCACATTATTAAGAACCGTAAAACACGATAAATTAAAAAAAGTCAGCAAAGATGGCGCATAACAGTAAACGTTAACTGTAATAGGATAATTTCGGGAGCCCTTCCAGGCACGTAATAATAATAAAGGCTCGACTTTATAGAGTTAGCTCTAAAAATTCCTTTTATTGGCCGCGGACTTTCGACTTTTAATTATAATTATACGCGTTTTCCTGTTTTGGGAAGGCACTGAACTTAATTAAAGGGGGACACCTAATGGGTTTGATATGATGCTCATAGTAATAGACTTAAAATAGAAAGCAAGCTGACGGAAGCACATAGGCGAGATAGACTAACCATATTTTTTAAATTAGTACACGCAGAATAAGACGCCATCATTTTATACTAGCCGTGCAGAGCAGTTTTAAGGAAGGCATTATTAGTTCAAAAGTAAGGAATGCATTAGAAGTTAGTGTTACATAAGGGGTCTTTAATCATCTCCTAATATACTCTCTACTATTTGTATGGACTATCACAAAGTAGAAACCTAAAGATGTATTAAAATATATGAGAATCAGTTAGTATACAGTCATGATTCTGAGCAGAAAAAGACCTGAGATGAGATAACCCACATTTATGTACCTACTGTACCTATGTATATAGTTTTAATGTCATATCATATCTTAGAAATGTAATATAATATAATATATTTAGGCGTGCATAATTGAGTTTGTGAAGTATCGTAGGTAACAGGAAAATATTGAGAACGATTGTTGGCTCTCATTGTGTTATTCCCAGGATAGAGCACAGTAGAGAGAGCATAATAAAGAGTAGAGTAGAGAGTTAGTTTATGTAAAGTTATTTTTTATGAAATAAACAGATTTACTTTTTTTTTAATCAATTGTTCAAGGAAACAAAATTTGACATACTAAACATCAACACGGTACGGTACGGTTTATATCGGTTTACAGAGGTAAACCGATATAAAAACACATTACACATGGCAGGTTCGCATATATGTAATTAATCAAAATACTTCTCAGACGTGACTGTAATGTAATTTTCCCATAGTTTTTTTTAAACGTTCTGTGTACTTTTTCTTTCATTGTTAAACTTAGATTAATTTGAATCTTAACTTCCACATATTTCCATTCTGAGACGTCTGGTAGCTGTAGCTAGGTTAAATCACTTTACCAAATGGCAATATATAAGCGAGTTATTTTAAAGCTAGTTGTGTTTGCATGTAATTGGGTCAATAGTCTATATAGAGGAATACATACATACATGTTTTCTTAAGTTTATGTTCAATAGTATTGTACCTGTTGGCGAACCGTAATAAATAATAAATAATATTGAACTGGAACCAATCTGATAGGAAATTACATAAACACAAAAGATGAATTATGTTTAAAAAAATTGGACAACTTTTCTTTTAACTTATTTAATCCATACTATGCCACTGGTTTTTAAACCAGTTAGTAACAGTAGCATATTCAACATCATTATTTTATTACAAAATAAGGCAACGTGAGACCAAACGCATCTGTTGCAGTGGCTCCCGGTGGCATTTCCCGGTTACCACACAAGGAGGAAAAGTGCTTTAATGTAGGATACTAATTGTCTTTTACCACCTTCTTCTTTTGAGGAAGAACGGGAATGTTCAAAGTTTCCAGCATTCATTAAATCATGGTTATCTTGCGTCTCGTTTTTCGGCTCGGGCCGAATTCGTTTGTTTTCCACGATTTTCCTTTTTGTTTTTGCAGAGTTGCAGTATTTTACAGAATCGTGTACTACGCAATGCTAGACTTTGATGTTCTAATTACTTTTTATTCTGAATCCTCTGTGTACGTATTCGAAATATGTTGATTTGTATGGAAGAATGTTTCAGGCTTTGTAAAATATATTTTTGTTTTTACTCTACTTCTAAGTCATCATCGCGTACTTTGCCTTGCATTCGCAGCCGGTTCTACTAACGACCTCCCTATATTTACTTTAAAGGTGCACCACCTCGCTGCATAGCAGCTATGCTGCAGCTGCATAGGACATCTCTGGCGGAAAAGCACTCTCACCGCTCGTACTCATGAAATACCGAAGCCTGCACTCTCAGGCTCACGTCCATCGTCTATTCACTACGGGTGCCAGAGATAATGCTCATAAAACCGACTTACCCGCTCACCTGGCCTTTCAGTCGTAAAACGGTAATTTTGCTAGCCACCTTATCGCTCGTGGGAGGAAAAATCGTAAATTAAATGTATTTATCTCCGATCGTGATTCGTGTGTAGTTTTGAAGTTTCTATAGGTAATAGTAAATTGTGTTTGTGTCTCAAGGGAGCAAAATGATGTATTTACGGCGCGGACGATATATTGAACCCTGCGTGAAGCGAACCATTCCAGCAAGGTAGAATCTTGAGTGTAGCGAAATAATTTTGCTACCGTGTACTTTTCACACCGCCTAATGAGGCTCGCTGCTAAAAACATGAAATGTCTTACAAACAATTCTGATACCGAGATCCACAGTCATACTATTCTTCACACCTTTTATAAAGAAAGAGAGTAATTGTTTCCCTCAAATAAGTGAAGAAAAGTACTTAGTAGGTACTTATTCGAGGGCTACAATATCTCTTTTCTGAATAGCAGGTGTGAAAAGGTATTATTGTTAAGCCGGGTATTCATTAGCGAACTGTAACCGTAACTGAAAGGATACTGTAACGAGTTCAACTGTGTAAGTACCTAACTGAGATAGTGCCATACACACACACATCGGCTCATCGCGGACGGTTCGCGAACCAAGTATGTACGCACATACACACATACACGCGTATGTACATACTAGAACATTGGTTACAGTTCTCTAATGAGTACTCGTCGGCTGCTTGAACAGATCCACTAGCGCCATTCGTGAATAATTTTGATTTATAAGAGAGCTGCTGTACATCATTTTGAGCACGTCACCCCTAGCTCTTCTGCCGACAGTACGTTTGGTAGGACTAAACACGCATTAATAAGAGCTTCCGTACATAATTATTACCCGTTGCTCTTCTGCCGACTGTATGTATGGTACTTAATTACAGTCGAGCTTGCTAAGGTCAACAATTAGGACACAGATACACGTCCGGGGTCCGTTGACTAATGCCCGTTATTTCCGGCCTAGGATTAACTATGCTTATTTTGTCGGCATGTCTACTTAGGCACGATGGAAGGCACAAGCTTATTATCAGACGGACCCTACTATTGATTACCACTACGATAAAATTCAAAAAATTATAATAATTTATTTGCAATTAAACAATTATGGGTGCATAGTCGCTGTGTAACTTCCCGATTAGGCATGCTTTATTTAGGGCAAACTTCACTTGCATAGGCTTGCGGTCGTGTATGCCATGCCAGTCCCGCATTGGCTTACACAGCCACGAAAGACGTTGTCCCCCTGATTGACACTGCTTGCATAGTCTGTTATAGACTCTAAGGCCATTGATTGATGCTTTATTTTCGAAATCTAAAACATTCCTCATTCATGTTATGATTGAAAAATTAATCAAAACTAGCTATGATAATATTATTATAAAAAATTTAATACCATGCGATATTGGTGTCAAATTGTGTTTGTTTTCATATAAATATAAATATTTGTGGACAATCTCACACACACCAACCTAGGCCCAAACTAAGCAAAGCTTGTACTATAGGTACCAGGCGACGATATACAATATAAATGCTTATATAGATACTGTTTTCTCGAAGATCTCATGGTTCGAAATAAACTTAAATTGATAGAAAATATACTCCAGGAATAAATATTCGTGCTCATCACACAAATAAATGCCATGACCAGGATTCGAATCCGGGACCTTCAGATTTGTAGGCAGGGTCACTACCAACTAGGCTAAAGCAGTCGTCATAATTTATGGAATTGACATTCAGAGTCAATTAAAATTAGGGTTTATGGTAGCCTTTTTAATCCGACCATAGATCTCTGCGACCCAGTGTTATAAGTTTGTCGTGTGATATGTGTTTCCATCTATATTATAGCATCGTAGGTCCTAAACGGAGAAAACGATTTTAATACAATACAAATACTCTTTATTGCACACCTCAAAAAGAATACAGTACAGAACATTAGGCTTAAAATGGAGGTAAACAACAGGCGGTTTAAGGCGACGCTCTGATAAACAATAAAACTCAAATAGTGTGCCGAAATCCCTCCACCTCATCCACCCCGGTATTTCTTACACGGCTCGGGATCGAGTAGCGCATGACAGAGTTGACAGACAGAGCGCCGCACGGAACAGAGACATCAAAGGAGACTTATTATACAGTATATATATATATATATATTTTTAATACGATGGTGGCAAACAAGCATATGGTCCACCCGATGGTTAGCGGATACCGCAGCCTAGGGACGCCCGCAATTCCGTGCGCGATGCCGAGGTTATCAAATTTGAGGATTCATTTATGCTTTCCACATTTCTTAATTTTTTTTTTGATTCTATAATACCGATAAGGAAGATCGTGTACGTAATAAATGAGATATATATGTATTTGATAAAAAGAATTGTATAGGGTAAATAAATATATAAATGTAAAACTATTCGTGCCGACTTTATTACCGATGTCAGATAAGGAGGTAAGAAATCCAATATTGTACCTACTTGTTTACAGTTAAAGCATGACAAGATTGTATTTGGCCATGAAATTGAGTCGCTACAAACAACTAACATATGGCAATAATGTGCGTACGTCATGTACAGTCGGTACAGTGTGGCTTCATATTAACAATGTAGAATGTCAAAACATTGTCTTCAGAGAATCGTAGTTAACATGTTAAGCTATGATAATTACCTATTCATCTAAATCTGATTCCAAATATTCAATATTAAAATATTCTTCAGATTCGATCTCCGATGATGCTCGGCCGCCCATATATTTGTATAAAATTCTGGTAATCCACAGAGAACCCATTGCATATCGAGTTGCCACTAGCGAGTGAGCAAGTCAAAAATTTGAGAGCACCACGGGACTTGAGTTAAATACCCGAACTTCTGATTAAATTAATTATAAAACCCAACATTGGCAACAAATTTTGTAAGCCTGTTGTACAAAATATAAAAAAATAATGTTAATTAAAACGTCCGAGTCGCACTATGCCGGTTTTTTGAAATTGGTTAAAAATACACTTTAAACAGTTTATATTATAGCTAAGTAGGTTTTATGTCTCAAATACATATAATATATTTTATTCGCAAAACTTATATAACATGACATTTTTTCATTTTCGTTTAAATCCGGAGACGACTCCATGCCATTATGTTCTTTTCCAACTAGAACATTGAATGACATTTAGGAACATTGGTAAATAAACATATTTGCGTTTTTACTTACCTTTTTATAACCATATTTTTACATTAATCAATTAAACAAGCTTTTCTTTTTCGTCTTGAGTGTTTTCTCGTGTTTTTACGCGAATAAAATAACATTTTAAACATATATTTGCGTAATTTTGCGGGAGCGCGACGAGCATAGATCCAACGTTGACAGCGGCCGTCGGCCGATTGACTTGACAGAGGGGGGACGTCTTGTCATGTTTTTGTATAGAAAACACGGCGCGCGCTGTCTTAAACTATAAGGTCGTATACGACGAAATCGTATTTATCAGTTTAAATAATAATTATAAGCTATTTTTATAAAATGCGACGGCCAATTTGAAGTGTTTGTTTAGATGAATCTATATTGAAAACTAAGAGGCCGTGTGCAAGTGCCGTTTGTCTGTAAAATGCAAAACCCTGTTAAAACAGAGGTGTTTTTGACGAAGAAAAGTGTGTTACAAAAGTTATCCAATCTTGTAAATACAACGGCCAAATTAAAGCTAAAGGTATGATTGATCATGTGAGTCAATTTCGGTTTCATCAGTTGCTTGGTTGCTGAGAAAAATGCAAATCCCTGCAACCAATTTTCTCATATCGTCGTCTTAATTCACTTTTTTTGTATTTCCAGATGACTGGCTGTTCTGCAGTAGCATTTTTCTACCGATTCTCGTGAAAATTTGTGAACAGGTTAAATATATTATACTAGTGGCTCTGTGAGCTGTAGACCTCGTGAGTGTTTTTTTTATTTCCAAAACTATGTTAGATATCGAACCTGTAGAGCAGGGGTCGGCACCCACGGGCCACATAGTAGCTAAAAAAATCTTCGCGGGCCGCAGATGATAATAATGATCACTGTCTGTTGATATCAACTCGAAACAAATTGGTACGCCGTACGCGACAGTAACGTAGTCAAAATTCGCACCCCTTTTTACGTGAAAAACGAGAAAGACGAAAAAACCGACTTTTCACAGATAAACCAGCTAGTTTCCTTACCAAACCCAGATAATTCGCATTTCAACAGCATCGTAATTTCGCGATTCATTCGATCAATGCAAGCATATAGAATAGCAGATATAGAAACTTTAAGGGGGGGACGGGTCATAAAGTCATAACACACCTAGATAAAAACGCGAGCGCGAAATTTTTCGAACACTGATGCAAATGCGGCAAATACTTCATACGCATCAAGTCATAACACATCTAGATGGAAATGCGAGCGTAGCGAGCGCGAAATGTTTCGAACATTATGATGCAGGTGCGGAAAATACTTCATACGCATACGCATCAAGTTATGTAGATGTAAACGCGATCGCGAAATTTTTCGAACACTGATTCAAATGCGGCAAATACTTCATACGCATCAAGTCATAAGAAATCTCGTTGCAAACGCGAGCGTAGCGAGCGCAAAATTTTGCGAACATTATTATGCAGGTCTGGAAAATACTTCATACGCATCAAGTCATGTAGACGCAAACGCGAGCGCAGCGAGCGCGAAATTTTTTGAACATTAAGATGCAGGTATGGAAAATACTTCATACTGTCTAACGCAAACGCGGCGAGCGCGAAATTTTTGAAAAAAAAAATTAGATAGATTTAACTGTAAAATATACTTACAAACACATATCTCGTCCTGACCAACTGTGAAAATATTCGTGGTTGGCGATACAGACGCTTTCACGTATGTTAAGAATTTCAAATTTTACCTTTACAAACAATAAAGCCAGGGATGCTCGCGGGCCGCACGGAAGGGCCTGTTGCCGACCGCTGCTGTAGAGGAGGACAAACCATAGAATTTTTTTTAGATTACTCGACAAAAATATTCGATGTAATCAAAGAACGTGCTCACAATACTTCACGAGAATCTGTTGTGAAATGCGACCCTTAGAGGTGAACAAATCAAAATTCGGCCGCAGAAACACAAAATAATTGGTAAAAAAATTGTTTTTTTAAATTTTGAAAAAGTGACTCGATAAAAAAATTCTATAGAATTACCGCACCTGCTCTCAAAATTTCACGAAAATCGGTTGATAAATGCGACCAGTAGAGGAGAACAAACCAATGAATAAAATAAAATTAAATTAAATTTACAAAAATTTACTTGCCTAAAAAAATCTATGTAATCATAAAACCTGCTCACAAAATTTCACGAGAATCAGTTGAGAAATGCGACCTGTAGAGGAAAAAACGGCCGCAGAAAAATACGAAATCATTGATACAAAGTTTGTTTTTTCGAATTTCAAAAAAGTGACTCGACAAAAAAATTCTATATAGTTACCAAACCTGCTCGCAAAATTTCACGAAAATCGGTTGATAAATGCGACCTGTAGAGGAGATCAGCCAACGACGTGAAATTTTTTTTTTTTAAATTTACAAAAATTTACTCTACAAATAAATTATATGTAGTCATGGAACCTGCATACAAAATTTCACGAGAATCGGTTGAGAAATGCGACCTGTAGAGGAAAAAACGGCCGCAGAAAAACACGAAATCATTGATACAATGTTTGTTTTTTTGAATTTCCAAAAAGTGACTCGACAAAAAAATTCTATATAGTTACCGAACCTGCTCACAAAATTTCACGAAAATCGGTTGATAAATGCGACCTGTAGAGGAGGACATACAAAAATCCGGCCGGACATACGAAAGCATTTTTGTCGAAGCTAAAACAGAGACCTCGTTTTACTCGGTCAATTATGTGGATTTTTTTAGATTTTTTTTAAAGTGGCGGAGCCAAGGGGGTTGAAAACGTGAAAAATCTCACTTGCAAAGCCACTAGTTTTAAGTTTCAGCCTATCGCTAGAACTCGACACTTGAGTCGCAGGCTCGCTGTCTGTCTAACCGCGGCAATTTAAACCCATTGTCTTAATGAAACAGTCCGTTTCTACACATTATGCATTTCTGTCGGGGTCATTTGTGTCGTGAATAAGCAACTGCATGCACTAGCCTTTACATTACATTTACTTTTAATGTTTATGCTACTGAATAAGTGCTATGCTTTCTTTTACAGTGCGGATACTTGGCGCCCATTTCGCAACAAGATATTTATTAGATTTGATAGGCATTAGTGTGTTTGTTACTGAATCACGCAAAAACGGATAACGATGAAACTTGGTTTTATCCCAAAAATCATATCTCAAAGGGATGAAATAGTGTAACGGATCCCCCCAAAAGAAAGGTCGCGCACGCTGAAGCTCAAAGAAACGATATTTAAGATGAAATTTGGCCAAAATGTGATCGTTCTAGGGAGAACCCTCTTTACGTTGTGAATCGTAGTAACCCATTAATTCTATGATAATTGACGGAACCCTGGACTCATTAACCCTTCATATTTCCTATTGTAGTACGCAAAACTATTTTCCTATCTCTAACTTAGTAATACTTAGCTTTAATAACAAACTTGAACCCTTATACCATTAGAACCCTTGACCCAGCCTAAGCCTAATAATAATGACAAAAATAGTTGGTTTATTTTTATTTTTCGGTAAACTACCTCCTCTCGTTCGACTTGTTACCATGGTAATTAGCCCTTGGTCCCTAACGAAGGACAAATCTTCGTTAAGAGCCTTCCTAAATCAAAATTATTTATCCTACTTGCTCGGTTAGACTCACAGTCTCAGTCTATTATGAAATCCTTAGTGTTAACCTAGCTTTCGAAACAAAAATAATTTTGATTATTCGGTGTATGGTTGTTTTGTAATATTATTCCATACGTGCCAAGAACCATGCGAGGAAAGGGAAAAATCTCTATATAAGCTTCCTAGCTAGACATGTCTATGAGGATGTACTCATTGACGTGTCAACCCATTGACTTCCCCAGCCAATTCTAGCGACACCCACCCTAGCCCTACAAATACGTTTCCGCGGTTAAATATTCTTCTAAGATAGTCGTATATAAAATATTAGACGTCAGAACTCACTAAATATACTCTTAACTAATGTGTAAATTTTATTCCATTTGTGATAAGATTGAGACATGAGGGATTGCTCTGCTTGCCCTTATGTAAAGAACCATTTCAGTTTTTTGAAATGATTCTACCATCCCATCATAACTGGAATTAAATAAACTTTATTAAAACCCGTTTCCCTACATTTAGTATTGCGTAATGAAGACAAGAAATCCCTACATCCCGGTTGAAACTTATTTCTGACAAAATAGTATGATATCTACGTAAAAGCGTATCTCTAAACATGAAGTCTATAATATAATACCTAGGTATTTCATAAATACCTTTACTAGTGCATGATGAGACCAAGAGATCCCTAAATCCCGGTTGAAACTTATTCCTGACAAAATAATGTGATATCTACGTAACCGCGTATCTCTAAACATGAAATCTATAAGATAATACCTAGGTATTTCAAAAATACCTCTACTGGTGCATGATGAGACCAAGAAATCCCTAAAACCCAGTTGAAACTTATTCCTGACAATATAATGTGATATCTACGTAAACGCGTATCTCTAAACATGAAATCTATAATATAATACCTAGATTGACGTGCGAGACCTAGCCACATCTATGTCAATAAAATAAATAAGCTAGTAACCCAAAATACCCAAACCCGTCGTTTGAATTTCTACCCATAAATGAATTCCCTATTACCCAATGTGTGTGACGCTAACCTAGCTCTACCCCCAGAGATCAAAACTGTTGAAACATGAAAACTTACCAAATTCAGTTTCAAAGAATGTGTATTCCCTAACTAAGCTGTAAAGTCCGGTGGATTATTCCGGGATTGGCAACCTATAATCCGTGTAATTGTCCCCCCCCACACGTCTAATACGACTGGGCGGTGTGAGTAGGACGCCTTAACATGTATATAAAAGAATATATAAATATATTTAACAAGACTGAACTCCGAGGCTGGTACGCTTCAACTAGCGACGTATACACGTCTATGCCCATCTTCAATCGCGAAGGCCAAGTCTCAGCTAATACCAGTGGGACCCAGGAGAACAGGAGAGGTCGAACTCGTCTTTATGTTGGTAAAAAAAGACGTCAGCCCACTCTCAAGGCTGAAGAATTTACTGAACTCCAGAACACTGATTGTTTGTCACCGTTACTCGATAATCACTGTTCTGTTAGACGTACTGTATGTCTAGGCAAGGTTCTGGGCAGCAAAAACGATTAAAAACTCAACCCCAATAAGATAAAAATAAAAAAGTAAAACAAAGTTAAATTATGAAAGAAACCCCTCAACCAGTAAGTGAATACATAGTATTAGGGTCTCGACCATAAAGATTACACAATAACAGCATTATGAGAGAAATTCCTCAACCAGCGGGTGACCACATAGTATTGGAATCTCAACCATAATGACTACACCCACCAATAATGTCGCGGTACGTAAGCCCAGTGACCTTTACCAGTTCGCGGTCGATACAAGAAAGCCCGAAGCAGCTCCGTCCCAGCCTATTTATACCCATATTTCCAAGCTTAATCCTTACACGAAAATAATACTTCGACGAGCGTTATTACCATAGCCATAAGATTCAATTTTACTTAAAACCGATTAAGCCGACTGCACATCGTTATCCGTGTCCGCCAACCTACGCAGCTGCGCGCTATACTCGCTTCACCGCCATAAACCACCCAAACCATGTCTACGCATGCTAAACATGCTTACACGACTCAGGCGCTCCACGCAGCGCAATGCGCGTAACCACACGAAGTGACAACCCAAAGCATACTCAACCCTAACCGCATACCAATTAGGTTCAAATTCTCTTTTGCCTGTACTATTGACTCCGGAACAAGGACTTGTACCAATTGTGCCTCGTTTATACATGTACAAGTTCAAGTTAGTAATTGGTTCTTCATTATCTCAACCCTATTCCTTTACTAATAAGATTGGTTTGAGCTAATCACTTGACAATGCAGTTTGCAACAAATGCTTGGTATATGCAACTCTAGTAATACTAGAAAAACAAAGATATAATGTATTAAACACGCATAACTATTGATATCTAGAAGCATATTTATACTACCTGCTGTCTTACTTTTTGTCTATTAATAATTACTCTTATTTGACTAAAGTAAATAGCAATTACTTTAATCACATCTAATATAATTGTATGTTTGTGCTGCTCCCATTCACTATCATCAATAATTTATTTAGTTTCCAAAAATAAGAAACAAAGCCTAATTGACAGTTTCTTGAAAGATATTTTAATATGAAATCGACTTGACCAACTTGCTATATAACTGTCGGACTTATATATACGGTAAATTGTATTCATTCCTATATGTTACCTCTCTGTCTTTTAACTCTTTCCTTTGATCTGTCTCGTTTACTTTGATTCTAATTCAATATTATACTTTACTTGTCTTTTATTATCATAATCAAATTAATTATCTTATTATACATTAACATCATATAGTTCTAAACAACTTGCCTGAATGCAACCATGACTCTCCAACAATTAGAGTAGTAAACGCTCCTTTACAGCTACCATAGTAGCCAGAATTATGAAATAGAGTAATTCTCCGTCTTTATGGCCTAGCTAATAAGGTTGAAATCTGATGGACACTCGGTAAAAATTTAATGCTATTGTACGCCATCTTAGTACAGCGTTAAATCAATGTAAATATAGGTATGTTTATGAATGACTTTATACTAGTTCCTCGTTCTCTATTTTTAAATATTTACTTATAATGATTTGCTAATCATGAAAAATATTAATCAATGATGATTATGTATCATTAAAGTTTTATTTAGACGTTCCGAATTCTCGCGCTGAACCTTCTGCCGTTATGTCGTTAAACTTTATTGTTATAAGGATAAGATTGCAATTTGCTTACTCCCGTTACTTTAAATACCGATAGTACTGCGTATACATATGAATACTTTTTGGTAACTATGTTTTATTCCGGTGTTTTGTTTGCACTTATGTGAGTCTGATATATTTTCTTACGAAATCCCACTTTTAAATGATAAAATTATTGACATAAGAAGATTCCAAATAAAAGAATATCTGAATAAAAGCCATGAATTAAAGCTTTCCCCTATTAATATTATTTCTATAATGACATGGATACTCGTACCGTTACATCGCCCCCATGAAGTTTTCGCAAAGGACCTATAGTTGTCCTTGTAGAAACTTCATCCTAGATACCTGATTTGCTGGAAATTTTCCCCCCCTTCATTAATTGCGTAGTGTGTTTAACCATTACTGAGCGACCATTAGTGCCTTTGACGTCTGACATAATCGTATGAATTTTTATTATGAGTCATGGTAACCATTTCCCCAAGTTTTCTCGCTTTGTCAGAGGTGCTGAGTTGTGAATTCAACAGGCCCTAGTGACCCAACTCTGCGCATTTACCTTGAATAGTTGCCTCCATTGTACAGGCGGTAATTCAGGAACCATTGTACTTCCTATAGGCAAATACCACACAGTTTCCCCATACAAAACAAAAAAGTATTTGAACAGGTACCGAGGCTCTCAATTCCCATAACAAAAATTCAGATCACGCACAGGTAGCCTCAGGCAATAATGACCACCTTTCAAATCGCTTGTTTCACGTTACTTAAAGTGGATATACCTCCCAATAGCTTCAGCAATTAAAATTTAAAACCCTTGTGTGTGTCATAATCGGAAACATTCCGAACCCAATCCACTTTAATCACGTGAGGTGTGTAGTAACCATATAAATTTGTGTAGTCCTTAGCCATTAAAACCTTCCCTTATACAATGGGACGAACTGTCATTTCAGTTTTAACCTACTGATAAGAATTTTATTGGCTAATTGTGTTTCAACCCCTTAAATTCCAACAAATCTAGGTTATGAACATACTCCGGCTGTGTCTGTCCTTAGCAATCCATTCTCACAAAAAACAACCATTCCTCATCACTTCCCCCCCCCCTCTTTTCATACTATGTTAAACAGCCATTCATCATTTCATTCTTTCCTTCCACTTTCGCCTGTACATTGCGATCACTTAAAGAAAGCCAAAGCCTCAATAGTATGTTCATTATATGTAAATAAAAGTCTAAAACATAGTTCGTTTCAACCTCCAAATTTATCTATTTTACCCCTTTTTCCTCTCCCCAATCATGTCATGTTCCCTCTTTTATGTCTAGTCATCATTCCCATTTATTAATTTCATTGTTAAACGCAATTACAAAATTATCTCATATTAGTAAAACACCCCCTCTATACCCTCGCTTCAAAGTGCTTTAAGTATCAAGTTTATATACTACCCAATTCAGCAATCGCAATTTAAAAAAAAATGCTTATGACCTTTAATGACTGAAACTCGCTTCGGCAGGTCTTATCCATTTGACAAAATAACTCGCACAAAAAAAAACTTGAAATTCATAATAAATGATAATTTCCTTAAAATTCAAAATAAATGCAAAATTTGAAATCCCCATCCCCGAATTAGTCGAAATCGAGTATAATGACCATTTTTCATAAAAAAAATTAAAAGTATCTGAAAAGTCAAAATAAATGTAAAATTTGAAATCCTCATCCCCGAATTAGTCGAAATCGAGTATAATGACCATTTTTGTAAAAAAAAATGTTAAGTTTCTAAAAATTCAAAATAATTGTAAAATTCGAAATCTTCATCCCCGAATTAGTCGAAATAGAGTATAATGACCATTTTTCATAAAAAAAAAAGTTTCATAAAATTCAAAATGAATGTAAAATTCACACATACAGTGAGTCTACAATACAATGTACTTGTGAGGTAAATATAAGTCATACATATTGCAATAAATTTTAACACCCGCTTCACTCCAATTTCAGTTGAGCATAAAAAAAAACTACACTTACTGTACTATCTTAAGTAGTTTGGTCAACATAACAGTCCAATTCTACATTGACACAGAACGCGGCATTAAGCCGTGTCGGACAATGCGAACATGCCCAACCGTCATCATCAACTGGCTTAAAAAGCTCGCACCCAGGTCACATTAATAAAAATACAATACTACTAAATATATTTTCTACAGGAGGAAACCCGTATCCTTGCGAAATATGTCACAAGCGATTCCGACAGAGCTCAATGTTACAAAAACACATGTTGATATAGTTCGTATGTACTTCGTATAGTGCTGCCAAACCAACGCAAGCAAAAATCTACCTTAAAGTCAGAAACCTAAGTCTAATTCTGCCCGCGCCCATCGGCAGAACCAAGCTCTAGAGCTATGCCCGAACAATACACGATAAAAAAAAGTACACCTGCGATATATGTTATAAAAGTATCTCAAAAGTACATAACCAACGTACGCACTTACGACAAAAACCTTATTCGTGCGATGTATGTAATAAGACATTTGTAGTTCTAGCTGCATTTTAAACTGCATTATCATGTCTACACTGAGGGCAAACCGTATGTTTGTAACGCGTGCCATATGAAGTTTCCATTACCGTACACGGTCAGAAGACAGAAACTGAGAACTAGAATAAGTTCATATTGGTATTTCCGTTGATTCCTATTTATGCAATCCTACTAATCTTACCAATATTATAAATGCTTAAGTTAGTGTGTGTTCGTGAGCATGTCTGCCACTCAATCACACACAAACGGCCTAGCGAATTATTATGAAATTTGGTATACAACGAAACTGTAGCCCGGATTAACACATAAGATCATCTCCATCCCGGAAATAACTCTTCTAAGAGATGAATCAGGGAATAGAAGTTCACGCAGACGAAGTCGCTGGCAAAAGCTAGTTCGCATGATTTACGCCATCTACCGAAAAATATCCGTACCTCTTACTAACTAAACTAACTGTAATATTTGATCTCTGAACCAAATCTTCCTAATCACCGCTAGAGGGCACTAATTTCAATATCTTGTATAAATTAAACAAAGAAAAATACCTTAAATCAATATAAAATATGCAAATCTAATGGCGCAATCTCATGTGATATTTGATTTTCTCTAATCGAAACTGCAATGATGTTTATATGACTGTTAGATATGATTTGATATTTTTAAGAAAAGGCTGATATTACACGTAATTAATGAAATATAAAATACATACCTAATAATAATACTGACGTAAACCTCTTTGTACCATCATAAACTATTAAAATATGCTAAGTAGTTAATTAGATTATTACAAATATACATACAAGCAGGCCCACAGATGTGACCTGGGTCTTTGTCTAATAATATGTTATGATTGTGATAAAACAATAATATAATTAAGTATTTCGACTTTGAACATCACACAGTACAAACTGGCACTTACTTACTGTACCTACTGTTCCTAATTGTTTTGAATGTTGCCCACATGTACACGTTCGTCAAACTGTACTACCTAAAATTTTTTTTCTCCAACAAATACAATGTAATATGCGTATAAGTTATTTGTTTATAATAAGATAATAACCTAATGCTATTGCTCGCCGGTCGTGCCGCAGCACGGCGCATTCGAAATCTACCCTCTCGCGAGGCGCACACCATGATGTAAACATACGGTAAACATGATTGGTTAAAATTCTTTTGTTACGATCGGCGTATTCCCATACATCTTACGACTTTATGACACTAAGTGTGCATTAGCGGTCTAGATTTAGTTAATTTAATGATAGATAATTACAAATATGTATTTCTCATATAAGGGAAGATGTAAATATCTTCTTTTGAGAATGAAATGTTCTTAAACCTGATATGAGGGCTTTCTATCCTATTCTAAGTAAACTACCTTGATCATGAACTCTTTATTAACTACGTTACTGTCGTAATCGTCTAGTGCAAACTAAAATATTGAAAACCCGTACATGAAATGCCTGTTTATCGCTTGATGTTCACTATAATCATCATACCTATTGCCTATTCGCCGTTTTATGAAGTAGTTAACATATCATGATGAATTGTACAACTTTACTGAATGGAAAGGTACAGACGGACGAAATCATGACGAATTGTATGACTAAGAATTTGTACGACAAACCTTTTATTATCCACGCCCCCAAATTCTATCTACTATTTATTCATTTATTTATTTAATATTCACGCCCCCAAGTTTTATTTACTTAATAATTCTAATCTCAAATAAGGTTTTAACTGTTCATATTATTACATTATCAATGAAATAGGAGTAAATATAACTTCGCTGTATACGGACCAATGTCCCTAGAGCTATTTTTAGTCTCACTTATACTAAGTTTATGAAATAACTTATCATTTCCTAAACATAGGTTTACTCAACCAATGTCATCATTAACGCTAAATGAATAATGAACCCTGTCTAGTTACAAGTCAGTGCTCAACGAATGTGCACATTGCTAAGAGCGTTAATGTAGGCGCCCCACTTTGTAGTAGAATTCCTGAATTGTACCCTATTTGACAAAATACCGACTAGATCAATCAAATGAATCTATCCTAATGATAACTTAAATCTATCCCTTTATGATTGAACTTTACTAAAGCCTAATGCCTATGCTACCTGCTATTCATTTTATTTATTTATTTATTATTGTGTGCAATAAAGTGCTTACATACATACATTCATAGCCTTACAGTAAGGTACCAAAACGCCTACAATGTTATGGTTGAAATTCTTTTTGTTGAACGTATTTGTATTAGAATGTTATTGGATTTTGAACCTTATTGCTTGAACAGTAAAGTAGCTTTTTGAAGGAATTGCTTTGGAGCAATTCGTTCAACTGTAATGAGTTCAAGTATAAGATATACAATATTGGAGTTAACAGTAACAATTAAAGAAAATATATATACATAATTAATGAACTAACAATACGTGTTGCACAATTGACATATTTTAGAGAGCAGGGTACTCCAGCTATCTGCGTACACGTCGGCATTTCGCCTTAGCACGAACTGATTGAGGAGCGCCGGCGCACGAGCGTCGGACGCGGTTCAGGTGCGGCGCGTGTGCGGGCCCGCCGCCACCTCCGTGCCTTTATATACCCTTTAAATACCTCTTCTCCGCTTGTTTTTCACTACAATTATAATACTTAATTGCCGTTTTCCTATGAAGTGTTGAACGAATAGTACAGACGGACGAACGGACGGACAGACGGACAGACAGACGGACAGACAGACATACGGACGGACAGACACATGAGCGCCAACAACATGGTTCCGCTCGGACCCTTCGGGTACGGAACCCCTAAAGATAGCTTTCAATCTTCGATAAAAGTACTAGGCGACCATGATATAATAGGTAGTAAACACTTAAAAGAATGTTGCACTCGACTACTAAACTAATAATTATATAATTATTTTAGGAACAATAGTAAGCCTTATTTCAATCACTGCAAGGCAGGATTTTATTTATTAGAATTTAATGTCAGGCCATAAATAACTTCAGAACGCAACTGTAGCGGTACAATGCTAAAAATATGATGATGATGATGATAAACGAACTTAACCCGTTCATACTGAAGTTAATCCCTTTAACTGCGACATGCCCGAACCAAGTATAATTCGTAATATTTTTATGAACCTTAATGTTCTGGTACTAGAACTACGCTTCCTAAACTATATTATGACTGAGTTTCTGTGTTACTCCTTCCTACTCGTAGTGGAGCGGCGTTAATTCTAAAACCAACTTAAACTCAATAACGCTTTCCTATTCTAGCGGTGTAATAAAACCCATTATTACTATTACTTATTATGGAATATTTGTTTGTTGCCATTGCCAACTATAATTTGTATAGCAGACAAATGACAATATGGATAAAATGGTAATAGCTAGAATTTTACGCGTAACAATGATAACGGCGGTAAGTAGGTACAAGTGAGCTAAGCGAGCGTGCGAGCGCAACGGCTACTGACGAAGAATGAAACCGGTTATTGATAATTGAACAAGCTCTGCTCCTGCGCGAGATCCGAACATTGCCGCTAAATGACAAAGACTGCACTAGCGCAATCTTCATTCACTCAATCTAGTGCGCGCTAAAGGTATAAATCTGTGGTCGACTACAGACTGTATAAGACATCATACCTTTATACTGGTTTTGATTGTACCTATAATTCCGAATAATGGCGTGGTCACCTAAGTACCTCATTGCTACTTAACTGCTTTGCCTACAAATATGTGTATGTGTTATACTCTATTTTACCTATACTGCTGTAGCCTATGAACGTATCCTGTTAATGAATTAAATTTCAAATAATCAAAGGTAAGATGATGGTTGTAAACAAATACATGACCTATTCGCGCCTTTGTTTATGAATGGAATTTCAACAAAATTGTATAAAGTAAACAACCGCACGACCTATTCGATCTTGACGATCAACCGCATAGCCTAGGAACTAGCGTGTGATGTCTAAGAATTGAATTTTATTAAATTTGTGCACAATTATGATGGGTGGTAAACAAGTGTATGTCCTATTTGTTGTTGATAAATAAATGTCATAGCCTAGAGACTCTCGCTAATTGTTTATGAATGAAACTTCAATCAATTTGAGTAAAATTATGTTGGGTGGTAAACAAGTACACGACCTATTTGGTTTTCATAAATAGCCGTTACCGTGTTAGCCTAGGGACTAACGCGTCTTGTCTATGAATGAAACTTGAATAAAGTTACGAAATAAATGATGGTGGCTTCTAACAAGCACTCGACCTACTTGATCTTGACAAACAGTCGTCATAGCCTATGATATCCCTTTTAATGTATATGAATAAAATTTTAATGGAAAAATGTAAACGGTGACGGTGGTAAATAAACATACGACCTATTAACTTGACAATCAATTGCCATAGCCTAGAGACGCCCGTTTACTGTATATGAATGGAACTGTAATAACTATGTAATCGCTGATGATGGTACAAGCGGACAACCTATTTGATCTTGACACCCGGTCATCATAGTCTATGGACGCACGTTTCTAATTTTTAGTTGTGATTAAAATAAACCTACTTTGGCGTAAGTTAACTACTCATAACGATTTTATTGTTACCTATTACTTATTTAAAAACGCCCCCGGACTTTTATAATTTAGAATAGAATTCGGGATCTTTATTTTATTTATTTATTTATTCCCTAATTTTATTATTTATACCTCGTTGTTAAGATAAAACTACTAATAATTCCCTACTTTTAGATAAAACTCGCGACTAAAACCGACTTAACCCTGTTTCTGCTGAAGGAAAATGAGTCCAAATCCCGTCAAAATCACACCACTTGCACATACAACAAACTGTGATCTCCAGGAGACCACTGACCCTATCCTGACGCGCCCCCGGGACTGGGAACATCCTGGTTATTCTCGGCACCAAACTGTAACGGATCCCCCCAAAAGATAGGTCGCGCCCGCTGAAGCTCAAAGAACCGATATTTAAGATGAAATTTGGCCAAAATGTGATCGTTCTAGGGAGAACCCTCTTTACGTTGTGAATCGTAGTAACCCATTAATTCTATGATAATTGACGGAACCCTGGACTCATTAACCCTTCATATTTCCTATTGTAGTACGCAAAACTATTTTCCTATCTCTAACTTAGTAATACTTAGCTTTAATAACAAACTTGAACCCTTATACCATTAGAACCCTTGACCCAGCCTAAGCCTAATAATAATGACAAAAATAGTTGGTTTATTTTTATTTTTCGGTAAACTACCTCCTCTCGTTCGACTTGTTACCATGGTAATTAGCCCTTGGTCCCTAACGAAGGACAAATCTTCGTTAAGAGCCTTCCTAAATCAAAATTATTTATCCTACTTGCTCGGTTAGACTCACAGTCTCAGTCTATTATGAAATCCTTAGTGTTAACCTAGCTTTCGAAACAAAAATAATTTTGATTATTCGGTGTATGGTTGTTTTGTAATATTATTCCATACGTGCCAAGAACCATGCGAGGAAAGGGAAAAATCTCTATATAAGCTTCCTAGCTAGACATGTCTATGAGGATGTACTCATTGACGTGTCAACCCATTGACTTCCCCAGCCAATTCTAGCGACACCCACCCTAGCCCTACAAATACGTTTCCGCGGTTAAATATTCTTCTAAGATAGTCGTATATAAAATATTAGACGTCAGAACTCACTAAATATACTCTTAACTAATGTGTAAATTTTATTCCATTTGTGATAAGATTGAGACATGAGGGATTGCTCTGCTTGCCCTTATGTAAAGAACCATTTCAGTTTTTTGAAATGATTCTACCATCCCATCATAACTGGAATTAAATAAACTTTATTAAAACCCGTTTCCCTACATTTAGTATTGCGTAATGAAGACAAGAAATCCCTACATCCCGGTTGAAACTTATTTCTGACAAAATAGTATGATATCTACGTAAAAGCGTATCTCTAAACATGAAGTCTATAATATAATACCTAGGTATTTCATAAATACCTTTACTAGTGCATGATGAGACCAAGAGATCCCTAAATCCCGGTTGAAACTTATTCCTGACAAAATAATGTGATATCTACGTAACCGCGTATCTCTAAACATGAAATCTATAAGATAATACCTAGGTATTTCAAAAATACCTCTACTGGTGCATGATGAGACCAAGAAATCCCTAAAACCCAGTTGAAACTTATTCCTGACAATATAATGTGATATCTACGTAAACGCGTATCTCTAAACATGAAATCTATAATATAATACCTAGATTGACGTGCGAGACCTAGCCACATCTATGTCAATAAAATAAATAAGCTAGTAACCCAAAATACCCAAACCCGTCGTTTGAATTTCTACCCATAAATGAATTCCCTATTACCCAATGTGTGTGACGCTAACCTAGCTCTACCCCCAGAGATCAAAACTGTTGAAACATGAAAACTTACCAAATTCAGTTTCAAAGAATGTGTATTCCCTAACTAAGCTGTAAAGTCCGGTGGATTATTCCGGGATTGGCAACCTATAATCCGTGTAATTGTCCCCCCCCACACGTCTAATACGACTGGGCGGTGTGAGTAGGACGCCTTAACATGTATATAAAAGAATATATAAATATATTTAACAAGACTGAACTCCGAGGCTGGTACGCTTCAACTAGCGACGTATACACGTCTATGCCCATCTTCAATCGCGAAGGCCAAGTCTCAGCTAATACCAGTGGGACCCAGGAGAACAGGAGAGGTCGAACTCGTCTTTATGTTGGTAAAAAAAGACGTCAGCCCACTCTCAAGGCTGAAGAATTTACTGAACTCCAGAACACTGATTGTTTGTCACCGTTACTCGATAATCACTGTTCTGTTAGACGTACTGTATGTCTAGGCAAGGTTCTGGGCAGCAAAAACGATTAAAAACTCAACCCCAATAAGATAAAAATAAAAAAGTAAAACAAAGTTAAATTATGAAAGAAACCCCTCAACCAGTAAGTGAATACATAGTATTAGGGTCTCGACCATAAAGATTACACAATAACAGCATTATGAGAGAAATTCCTCAACCAGCGGGTGACCACATAGTATTGGAATCTCAACCATAATGACTACACCCACCAATAATGTCGCGGTACGTAAGCCCAGTGACCTTTACCAGTTCGCGGTCGATACAAGAAAGCCCGAAGCAGCTCCGTCCCAGCCTATTTATACCCATATTTCCAAGCTTAATCCTTACACGAAAATAATACTTCGACGAGCGTTATTACCATAGCCATAAGATTCAATTTTACTTAAAACCGATTAAGCCGACTGCACATCGTTATCCGTGTCCGCCAACCTACGCAGCTGCGCGCTATACTCGCTTCACCGCCATAAACCACCCAAACCATGTCTACGCATGCTAAACATGCTTACACGACTCAGGCGCTCCACGCAGCGCAATGCGCGTAACCACACGAAGTGACAACCCAAAGCATACTCAACCCTAACCGCATACCAATTAGGTTCAAATTCTCTTTTGCCTGTACTATTGACTCCGGAACAAGGACTTGTACCAATTGTGCCTCGTTTATACATGTACAAGTTCAAGTTAGTAATTGGTTCTTCATTATCTCAACCCTATTCCTTTACTAATAAGATTGGTTTGAGCTAATCACTTGACAATGCAGTTTGCAACAAATGCTTGGTATATGCAACTCTAGTAATACTAGAAAAACAAAGATATAATGTATTAAACACGCATAACTATTGATATCTAGAAGCATATTTATACTACCTGCTGTCTTACTTTTTGTCTATTAATAATTACTCTTATTTGACTAAAGTAAATAGCAATTACTTTAATCACATCTAATATAATTGTATGTTTGTGCTGCTCCCATTCACTATCATCAATAATTTATTTAGTTTCCAAAAATAAGAAACAAAGCCTAATTGACAGTTTCTTGAAAGATATTTTAATATGAAATCGACTTGACCAACTTGCTATATAACTGTCGGACTTATATATACGGTAAATTGTATTCATTCCTATATGTTACCTCTCTGTCTTTTAACTCTTTCCTTTGATCTGTCTCGTTTACTTTGATTCTAATTCAATATTATACTTTACTTGTCTTTTATTATCATAATCAAATTAATTATCTTATTATACATTAACATCATATAGTTCTAAACAACTTGCCTGAATGCAACCATGACTCTCCAACAATTAGAGTAGTAAACGCTCCTTTACAGCTACCATAGTAGCCAGAATTATGAAATAGAGTAATTCTCCGTCTTTATGGCCTAGCTAATAAGGTTGAAATCTGATGGACACTCGGTAAAAATTTAATGCTATTGTACGCCATCTTAGTACAGCGTTAAATCAATGTAAATATAGGTATGTTTATGAATGACTTTATACTAGTTCCTCGTTCTCTATTTTTAAATATTTACTTATAATGATTTGCTAATCATGAAAAATATTAATCAATGATGATTATGTATCATTAAAGTTTTATTTAGACGTTCCGAATTCTCGCGCTGAACCTTCTGCCGTTATGTCGTTAAACTTTATTGTTATAAGGATAAGATTGCAATTTGCTTACTCCCGTTACTTTAAATACCGATAGTACTGCGTATACATATGAATACTTTTTGGTAACTATGTTTTATTCCGGTGTTTTGTTTGCACTTATGTGAGTCTGATATATTTTCTTACGAAATCCCACTTTTAAATGATAAAATTATTGACATAAGAAGATTCCAAATAAAAGAATATCTGAATAAAAGCCATGAATTAAAGCTTTCCCCTATTAATATTATTTCTATAATGACATGGATACTCGTACCGTTACATTAGGGAGTGAAAGTTTACGCGGACGAAGTTGCGGGCAAAAGCTAGTATTTTATATATCTCAGATAATGTTACAATAAGGGAAAGAGGGATACGACGTAGTATTTGTGATTTCAGCGTTTTTGAAAATTCACCTCTTAAAGGGTACAAATGGGGTTGAAAGATTGTATAGGAAATGAGTAATTTTAAAAAGCTCGAGATTTTACATAGTTAATAGACCTTTTTTTCATACGGCGACGGTGGCAAACAAGCGTAAGGTCCACCTTATTGCAAGCGGACGCCGCAGCCTATAGACGCTAAGCCTAGAGCCTTTTATTAAGTTAGAACAAAATTACTTTAGCGTTTTATGAAAATATTTTTTTAAAGGGATGGATAAGAGGTTGAAATATAATGTAAACGCTGTAGTACTTATGCGAAGCCGAGATGGATAGCTAGTATATTATTATTATTGTAAATTTAAGCCCCTTTAATTAGGTAGGCTTCGTTTTCATTTCAACCAATAGAGCTAGTACCTTGCAAAAACTCGTCAAACATACAATTTAATGAAAACTTTACAGAGAAGCTCTTTAAAGCGTATTAATCGGATTTCGCGAGACTCTTCACAGCGTAATCATTGGGACTCCGTTCCATTATTTTTAACTGACTTCAAAAAACTCACCATCAGGCGGGCCACACGCTTGTTTGCCACCGTCGGTATAAAAAAGTGGACACCGCATCCTATAGACGCCCGTAACTCCAGAGCATTCATGTGCGCGTTGCCGACCCTATCACAACATTGGCGATGTCACAAGATATCAAAAACCATAGTCGAATCGCGATTTATTTCCGCGTTCATTACGTCATAGTGCTTCATATTGCGAGGCTTCTTAAGGAATTAATAAAATAATAATTGGCCGCTCAAACTCGGAGCGTCTCGCGTTGCGAGTCGGTGCAGAAGAAGTGTACACTTTATTTTAGTGCAGATGCGTAAAAAGGTCATAATGCATAAAATCTAGAACAATATTAAACTTGTTTCAGATTAAAATCCAAATTTTTGTTACATAGTATAGTATTTATGTGTATGCCGTATGGAAGACAATTGAAATATTACATGGGAATAGTTACGGGAGAATTTCTCGGATGCACAAGTACATGTTTCCCAAAATTCCCATTTTTCAGCAATGATTTTCAGGAAGCTTTTGTTGCTGTTTCATACTTAATGCATCAGACAGGCCACTTGTCTGCGAATTATATCTTTTTTTATGTCGAATGTCATTTAAAAAGTCAAATTTGGTCATTTAAAAAGTCAAGAAAAATCTAAATCGACAAATTTTAATCTAAACACTAAAATATGTATTATTTTTCCGCTATCCGAAGGTTGTCTGTCAGAGAACGCTCTTCAGCTGTAAGACCGGTTGTTGTCTACCTCTACATCATTCTACATGTTGCCGTCTTGATTCTGTATGTATGTTGATACTGATTCATTTGTGTGAGCTGTACAATAAAGAGTATTTGTGTTGGATTGCGCTTATTGTATGCCTCACTTAGTATTTAAAACTTTGCCTACAAAAATTTTTTTTTTTCAATAGACTATTTAGTATCCCACTGCTGGGCAAAGGCCTCCCTCTTTTTCGCCACTCGTCTCGGTCGTGTGCCAGCACCTGCCATTCAGTACAATATGTGTCAAGGTCGTCCCGCCATCTCCTTTTCGGTCTACCTCTGCGTCGGTAGCCATTCTGTGGGACCCATTCGCTGGCTAATTTGGCCCATCGCTCCGGGTGCATTCGGCACATGGGTACATGTGCTCGATGTGATGTGTATACTTCAGTGCAATAAAAAGCATTGTATTACCTATATTCTTACGAGGCCTTATAAATTATAAAATGTTGGTTTGTTAGATGTTTTACTCGAAATCGTTATTTCATTGTAGCAAAATTTCGGATCGCATTTTTCCTCGATCGTGAATTTTGCAGTCGTTTATATTATTCGGCTACTATATTAACACAAGTTTTTTTCATTAGTCGCGTTTTTCCGCGAATCACCATTTACTTTACAGCTTTTTTTTACCAGAGTTGATTTTCGCGTATCGAAATTCTGCGCAGATTTTTCCATGGCTTAATTTTTAATAGAAGCAAGTTTTCTTAGTAGATCATTTTCATACTCTCAGTCCTCCACAATTTTACAGACAATATCTACATGAAAACGTAAACGATGATACATTGAAATTTCTTGTATGTATAGTACCCGACAATAAATAAGTATTTGCACGACAGAGACAATTAGCTGTTTACGACGATTTCCGAACACCGGCGACCATCCATCAAACATCTGAATTATTAACTGAACTTTAATATCAAAGAAATACTGCACTTTATGGGCTTTTTTTTAACCTGTGGCTTTATAGGTCTGCCCCATTAAAGCGATGGGACTGCGCGGTTGGAGAGTGGCCTAGGAAAAATCCAGGGGAAACCTACGACACGACCACGCGGATCTTAAACACTGGAATACTCTAAAAGTTTGCGCACCAGTGAGGTTAGTTGAGCGGTTTCAACCGAATCTGAGGTGTCAGTGGAATCGAGCTACTGGGAGTTTTGACGCTGGTTCACTAAACCTATTAGCCTAGCTGAGAAGAGTCCAGCCAGAAACTCAGCTAGGCCCGACCTGGGTCGGACTGACTCTATCCGATTAGTTCACGTCAAATCGAAGACATGTAAACTTAGTTTCTGACAAATGTCACGTAGGTATGTCGTGTGAGACAACGCTCGATTAAGCCGAAATTAGCAGAGTTTCTTTCCAAAGATCGATGTGCTATACTTATCGCCGGGCACTGTGTATACATACTTCTATCTCACGAGCGCGGGTTGGCCATTGTTGTAGTTGTGACATATAGACAACATCAACTCATAGCTCCTACGCTGACGGACGGAGCTTTATGTCGGCGGTACCTTATCACTTCCGCATTATAAAAATATTAGGTACTAAGTAAAGTTTAATGTTATTCATGACAGAGGCTCAGGTACAACACAATTCAATACATTATTGTTTCATGTAGATCTTATCCGTATATAAATTGTGGATAAATGAAGGTATGAAAATAATCTACTAAGAAAACTTGCTTCTTTAAAAAATAACAAGCAATGGAAAAAAAACTGCACGAAATTTTGATACATTAAAATACAACTCTGTTAAAAAAACTGTAAAGAAAAAGGCAACTCGCGGAAAAACGCGACTAATGAAAAAAACTTGTGTTAATATAGTAGCCGAATAATATAAACGACTGCAAAATTCACGATCGAGGAAAAATGCGATCCGAAATTTACTACAACAACACTACAATGAAATAACGATTTCGAGTAAAACATCTAACAAACCGGCAGGATGCATGCTATGCATTTTGTATCCTAAGTATCCTTTAATAAATTTAATAGTATTGGCATTAAGAGTTCATAACATTTTATAATTTATAAGGCCTCGTAAGAATATAGGTATTACAATGCTTTTTATTGCACTGAAGTATACACATCACATCGAGCACATGTCTCAAGTTTTGTAATATCTTCTCTTCAAACAATTACGTGTTGTAAAGAGTCGTGTAGAACAAAATATCCTCCGGATTTGCCGTGGAGTTTCCCGTGTTCGGCGTCATTTAGGGTAAAATAGGTACCCTGGTTGATCTAGTACAGTCGAGGTCATAAATATGTGCACATTTATGGACCCTATTTCAATGGAATAAGGTGAAAAAATGTATACATATTGGTGCACTTGGCACTTGTGCATTTCTCAGAGCTATTTAAGGCAAGACAGCTAGTCCCACTGCAAACGTCCCGCTCTATCACGCGTGAGTTTATAATTAACCATCCCGCTTTCTACGGAACTCTGCGCGTAGTTTTCGTGAATATATAGTACATTTTGATTTATTTTTGGAATACTGGATCATTAATCAAAAATCTATCCGGTTATTTTGTTAGAACAATAAATAAGCTACCTACCCGTTTTTGCAAAAAAATATCACCGCCGTTGGCAATTACGAAATAATCAGCATGAAAGTTTATTTTTATGATGACATTTAGGATTTTTTCACAGAGTTACCAAAGTATTTTTCAATATTTTATTCGGTCATTTTGTTACTTTCTTTCTTTTTCAGTCTACAGTAATTTTTGTGAAGTGTAATTCTACATTATTTCTTCACACTCTAACCTCAAACTTTAATATTTTCGTCGATTCATGAACCGGCCTCGCCTCAGCACCGGATCTAGAAATTTTTAGAGGGGGGGGGGCAAAAACTACAAAATGCCGCCCCCGT
The DNA here is from genome assembly GCA_951800055.1 of Cenopis cana. Lineage (NCBI taxonomy): Eukaryota > Metazoa > Arthropoda > Insecta > Lepidoptera > Tortricidae > Cenopis > Cenopis cana. The sequence continues at coordinate 5,197,941 of OX637486.1, read as the reverse complement.
CTGTATAATTATTGTCTTACAAATTGTTACCTCTACCATTATCATAATTTCAACCATCAGGACACCCGATAGACGTACCCGTACCTATAGGACTAACCAAAAGAACGCCACAACGACCGGTCTAGCGTTTCTCTTTCTGGATTTTTACGATATTTCACGAATACAGTCAATCTAGTCAGTCAGAACAGTAAAAGTAGCTACTAGTTAACTAGGTACTCTAAGGGGGGACGGGAGATAAAGTCATAACACATAATATATCTACCTATAGATGAAAACGCGAGCGCAGCGAGCGCGAAAATTTTCGAACATGATGCAGATGCGGAAAATACTTCATACGCATCAAAACATAACAAATCTAGAAGAAAACGCGAGCGAACTATTATTGAAGACCTCACGCAGAGTGCGAGACCATATCAAGCTGTACTATATGGATGGACCACAGAAACCTCGTAAATAATACTATCACCGAAGTCACGGTGGTTGAAACGCTCTGAGAAATGCCCAGTTAAGATTTTAACAGATATTAGAAATAATAAAACACATTTTCAATAAATTAATAAGAATTCAGTTTAATATTCTGATCTTGAAACACTCGAGACAACATAATATTGCTTATAAATCTTATAATTTAAGGGAACCCATTAATTATGAACCTCTCGACTAGAAAATTAATTTAGATAACAAGGAGCAAAAAGCCCTTTCTAAGTCATACTTGAGATATATTACATTTCTACGAAGTAATATTCAAAATTATTATATTGAAGCTATGATGCGCTGGATTAGATGGCAAAGCAGCCCCAGGCTTCATTACTTTATCATTATATTGCAGCATTTGATCAAGCACGTTCGTAGCTCGGTGGCCCACAACCAGCAATGTAATGAAAATCGCACGCAAGTTCTTGCATCATGTAAATGAGCCTTTAGGGCACAACAGGAAAAACGCTAGGAGAATAATTTCAACAAACATGATAAAATCTGATGAGCGAAGAAACAGGATTCGTATAAAAATCTTGGTGTAATAACACGACACGACCCAATGGTACCCCCAACATAAAAAACCGGCCAAGTGCGTGTCGGGCCACGCGCAAGGTAGGGTTCCGTAGTCGTCCACCCGTTACATTATGTGGACTAAATAGTTCGCAAACTTATATTTACTACTATGTTTTTGACAGAATTAACAACATTCTCTAAGGTATCAATGGAAATTGTACGAAAGTACATTTCTGAAGTTCGACTATTACTCGTTAACTAGTAATGTCTACTTAGCTGTGATAGTTATCCTTTTAAATTCATCGTATATACTACTACTATGATTTTTTTCACATGCCTAGTAGCCACCGTTTAACTGGCAGGGGGGGGGCACTTGACCATAACAAAAATTACCACTTCAAAGCTGAATATCACGCTAACCAATTCTTTAATCAAAAAATGCTTTTAGAAACCTTATAATATTTTTAAAAGAGCTATCCAACGATAACCCAAACGATGGGGTTTGGCAGAAAAAGAATTTGCACCACCACTTTAGGTACATGTAGGGAGGAGGTACCCTAAAAAAATTTTTTTTTAAAGATTTTATTCTACCGTTTTGTCGGCGTCATTGAAATGTATATTCATGCCAAATTACAGCTTTCTAGTACTAACGGTTACTGAGAAAAATGGGGGTGGGACGGACGGACGGACGGACGGACATAGCGAAACTATAAGGGTTCCTTGTTTACTACGGAACCCTAAAAACAGCCAGCCACATTTGATAATCGAAACAAAAATTCATATCAAAGGGACAGTCAAATTTAGTCAACAGGTGTGAACAAGTACCCGACTTTTGAGAACTGCAAAACTTACCCAGCTCTATTACAAAGGGAAAAGGTGGGAAATCGGTTACATATCCTGTTAAGGGAGTTAAAATAGGGTATGTCTAAAAGTATACGTTAACTTTTTAGATTACTTGAGATTCTGATGGCATCGTAAAACAACCTGAAAAATACTATATCTCAAAAATACTTTGATCGGCGAAAGGCTGTGAGCCTTAGAATGCAAGGCAAGGATTCGCTATGACGACGTAGTGGTCTTGGTAGTCTAGGGGTATGGGCGCCGGTCCGGCAAACCCGAGGTGCGGGTTCGAGTCCCGTTTTAGGCTGCGTGCGAGATCACGGTTCATTTTTTCTTTGTATTTATTTTCTTGAATACGAACAAAGTAAAAAATGTACCTAGCACCACAATAAGGCGACTTCCTGACTTGGCGGGGCGGAATCGATATGTGCCATTTTCTTCTTTGACGTAAATTTACTGACTGCAAAGATTCCCACTTGACGGAATACTGTCAGTATTACTTTTGCGCAGTAGTAATATCATGCGCAGAAGCGAACCAATACTGCCTCGTATCGTCCCGCTACCGCGCATCCCGCGCCAGTCAGAAAGCACACATTTCAATTCAATTCTTTAAAAAATGGCTTCCATCAAATTTATGATGATTTCGCCAATGTCACGAGTTCAATGACGTTGTTCGGTAACGACGCCATGACAGTAGATAAGGTTTTGTACGGTAAATGGATTCTGCCCGTCGTCGCCCCGGGCACATGTGCTCACCAACGCGGCGCGATCAAAATCGAAGCACACATTTAAATGTAGGGGCGTAGTAAAAAGCGATACTGAGTTGACTGACAGTTGACGCTGACATTTGACAGTTTTCTCATATCGTACCGCCTCCGCACCGACAAATCAAGAAGTCGCCTTAATGGAAATGACCTGCGAGAAATACTGAATTGCTCTTCTTCTTATTTGAGTTTGCGGATTTGTAAGTAAATCCGGGTGGATATAGCAGAACACGAAAAAACAGGATTACCTACCCTGGTTCACGTCGGATTCATGAGATTCATCTGAATATTTGACACACCTGGGAAAAATGCACTTTGATATCGTTGGGGAAAGCAGTCCATGATGAGCTTACGGTTATTTAAACTTATACCGTAAAATGGGGTAAGTAGGGATTGCGAGGACAGTTGGATCATGAATGGGGAGAGTAGGGATGACAGAGGGGTGAGCTGGTTTTTATAGGCTACTGCTACGTAAGTTATAAATACTAATTACAAATCAGACTATTGTAATATTCATAATACAACGTGTAATGTTTTTATGAATAAATGGATTATATAAAAAAAAAAAATTATTCAGGCATTAATTATTATGATTATGATTAATCCCAAAGTGTCGATCCAACAATTTTCCTAACTCACCTTAGTATGAAATTACACCCCACCCCAACCTACCTGGACTACGGGGTGAGGTGGGATTTCCAACTTTTTGTGTTTATCGTTAAAGTAATGAACACAAAATCATAAAAAAAGTAAAATACAAACAACCGGAACGCTTTTTTTTGCAAATAAATCAATGTGCCACATACAAAAATAAACATTTAGGTATCCAGGTTTGAACTTCGGTTTTGTGCCTAGTCACCCCATTTTACGGTACTTAGGCACTACTGTTGTTGGATATTGATATCTTCAGAAGATTGTAACAGCGTAGTAAAAAAAATAATGGTGGTTTAGGTACTAGATAATTCTTGCACTCTAGCCGGCATTCATAAGTCTCACTGTTCTGCTCTGCCGGTCGCCCGATTAGATTTTTTGTCGATTCAACTGTATGAAAATTTTCGACTTCAAACAATCACTCGTAAGATCTACAGATCACAGAGTGGCTATAAACACTATATCTATTTAATTTTTTGCTACTATTTCTACTAAGATACGCCGACATACTCTCGAGCGCAACACGTGCTAGGCCTATAAGGCCCAGACTACCCACTAAACCCCCAACGATTGTCCGACGACATCGCTTCCAGGAAGAGGGGGTGGGGGGGGGCAATGGTTCGCTTGACGCATTCAACTATGACCCTCGCGACTCGTCCGTTTTATGCTGGCCTGGCCAAGGAATGTCTTACCCATGGCCATAAATATTTTTTGTCAAAAACAAATGGTGCAAGCTTTTATTGACGACTGTACTTTTTTCCACAGTCATCAACTACTCGTTGGGGCGGTTCTAATGAACCAAACACAACGAGTGTATCTTGTGTGACTAGTTTAGGAGTTGCTATGGCCACCTTCTCTCTCCGTCACCAGATTAGCTCGATGGTTCTATACGAGTATATTGTACTCTCACCGAACTTTACGAAAAAAAATATAGCAAATTTCAGCCCATTCGGATACCGTCAAGTGGCTGGGAAAATGATTGCAATTTTTGAGGAAAAACTTAGATAGAAACATACGAAGATACGAACAGTGCAAGTTAAAAAAAAGCTTGTAAAAATCGTAGGTACTACTTAGTACCAGTCAGTAATCATATTTTTGGCAATGAAACAACCGAAATCACTAATTAACAAAATATAATGTCTGTTTTTACAAAAATACAAGGAATCTACATTAAATCAACAATTCATCGATACAAAAGCAACTTGACGCAACGCGACCCAAGCCTAACCAACTAACCTAGCTTACATCGAGATGTCAAGTCTACTCATTTCGCGCCTAAAACTGACACTGACAGGTGACGGCTGTCAGCGGGGCTATTTCAGGCGTTCTTTAAAACTTGGAATCCAATACGGCCGTTCCTGACGCTGCATCGTCCTCGACTGCGTCTTCCGATCTTCATCACCAACGCCCGTCCTCACGCGGCGCCGGAAGATAGCCGCGTCGCGGGAGGGTCGACACCGACAGCTCCGGCACCAGCTTTGATGCTCGTTGCTCGGTGACCTGCCCAGAACCAGCAACAGGACACGTCTCGTATCTGCAACAACTTTCTCAATCTCAATCATCTGAAATATTTTTCTAAGGTTCCGTACCCACAGGCACAAGAGGAACCTTTTTTTTTGTACCACCATTCTATCACTCATTCAATACAACCATATGTTCCATCATCGTTCAATCAAACGTTCACAATGATCAAACGTCTCCATTCAACATCGCATTACCATCGTCTTCATAGCTCAGTCATCCATAAAAGATGAGGCGTGACGTGAATGAGACCCACAGTATAATGTACATCAGCCTCATCATAATTCACTCAATCATCATGCGATCATACATCAGCTTATATTCAAACCTTTAAATTTACATTGCCATGGCCTTAGCAGGATACACAATTCCTGCGTACGGACAGAGGTAACCCTCACGACCCGTCTGCAGACGCAAGATGAGAACCGCAGCTCCCACTTCGTCACTACGGGTAGAAGCGTCCTCCATTCCCGCCTGCTACGGGATAGGCGTCCCTAGATCCCGTCTTCCGTTAACAAGGGTCGTAACCACTTGTTAACCGGCATACATGTAAAATGCTTGCTAACCCGCACTATGTAAAACGTTAACGGAGCCGTCACAACAACCCGTTAATCCGCATACACGTGAAGTGCTTGTTAACCCGCACCATGTAAACGTCGACAGAGGCACCATAGTTAGCGTGTCAACCTGCTCACAGTAAACATCGACAGAGACATGCATGTCAGTCAGGTCAAAGTAAAACGTCATCATTAACTTGTCAATCTGTTCAAAGTAAAACGTCAGCAGAGCATCCCATTAGCCTGCAGTGGCGGAGCGTCCATATAACTCGATTGCCTATTTTCCAGCCAGTCCAGTTCTTTTACTATGGCTCATAAGGAATAAGAAAGGCAAATTATTCCCTTCCCTAAGAATATTTTTGACGTGCCGCCACTGGTAGCTTGCTTATATCATTAACGCTCTGCTGTGATTCGTTTCATCATAAAAGAGATGTAGTCAGTCAGAGATGTAACGGTAGATGGATGTCCTATCCTATCACAGGGAGGCTTTAAGAGAAACTATGAGAGTGGCTAGAATGTGTTTTGACTCAAAACAATAGGAGGGGAGGTTTAGTTTTATGATAAACAGAATCACAATCCTCAGGTGCAATAATGAAAGCAGCGTATGATTAACCACTATCCTCTAAACATTACCACATACTGGAACACGCTCATAAACTGTAGTTCATTGAGTCCAACCGCTCCAGTGAGTAGCGCATGCCTCCAGGCATCGCTCTCTTCTTCACAGCATTAACAGGATAGGGTCCAGAAAAGAGGTATATGACTAGCACCCACTCGAAAGCAAATGTCTGGCTCCAGAGGACTCGCATGTCAGCCGCAGCTCACAGCGTCCTCTTCACATAGTAAACCATCACTGCAAAAAGCAAACACAATCAGATCCAATTATGATTACATTCATGAACACGACAATTACAGTTAGTCACAATCGAATGTAGTTCATTCAACCCATTCACATAAAATAAAGTGAACATCACTGTATTAATCCACTAACAGATATAAGTCTTCCCCAATACGCACCATTTTCACTGTGCCTTTAGCTTGTCGCATTCAGCTTTTAACAGAGATCTTTCACCAATCTTGGCTCCACCTAGCCAAAAGAGCATACTACGCTTACCATCCAACAATTCTAGTGAAACATACAGTTGTACATCATTGTCCATAATGCAATGCCCTTCCTGCTATGTATTGTCTTATTTTTGCCCCGTTCGGCCTTCACTGACTCATATAAACATTTCTAGGCCTTCAGCCCATACTGGCACCTCCACTGGGCAAAAGCTTCACTGTAACACACAGACACAAACACAACACAAGTAATTAAACCAATGCTACTTTTTATCAAGCCAAATAAATCTCTTCCTAATAATCATTTCCCATGAGTCATAAGAAGTCCATCAAATAGGCAGATCAACAAATAAGCCCTTGATGATGACCTTTATTCATTCACACTATTGAAGCATGTGAAGTCGCAGCTATAGTCGCAGATCACAGGGCCACCAGTCTGCAATTTACAACTCAGGAACACACTTAAAGTGTTCGGTTCACTAAAACAACTCCATATCACATTTGACTTTAACAAGTTAAGATCAACGTGGCTTTTGCTACAAGTGTTCAATAATTAACATACATGTTGTCCAAAATAGCATTATGCAGATAGCATCTAAAATTGACACATACAAATACAAATTACTAAATGTCAACTTCAAAAAATGCAAGATGTAGTTAAATACAGGGTAGGTATTTTCAGGCATGTTAAATACATGTTTTCATGACACATTGCATTGTCATCTCATCAAATCCAAAATATTACCTCGTCCATTGCATTAATATTATGCTGCACCTTTTGATTCATATGTGAGGTCAAAACTTCTAAGTTGACATACACAGAACAAAGATAAAATAAGTTTCCAAACTTCACCTTTTGTATGAGCTTACATTGCCGACTATACACAGCTATCAATTACTCATCAATGTAACTCCATCAATTTCCAAGTCAACCAGGCCATCATGTGTAAACGATTAAACTATGGCCACCATCCATATCCAACATAAGGCCAGTCCCATGGTACCACACCATGCATTTCATGACATCCGGACCAACACCGGTACACAAAACTTCATTTCTAATTTATTTTCAGGAATCTGGCAAAACCTGACCTGCAAACTTGTTTCAAAACAAGCTAACACACATACACATAAGTAAAGAAACATTACACATGAACAATAAAGACTTGCAAGTAGTAAAACTTTCCCACAAAAGTACTAAAGAACAGAACAATATTTCATCAGTAAAGTCCAATGTAATTTATGTCATTAAAAAACATTAGTCAAAGCTTCTCACTTTGTCTCAAGAATTTCAGCCTCAACCAGTCATTAATTTCACATTCAGTGTCATCAGCTTGTTGGAGGGTGGCCTGGGGAAAATCCAGGGGAAACCTCCGACACGACCACGCGGGCAGTTTAAACACTGAAATACCCTAAGAGTTTGCGATCTAGTGATCTTGGTTGAGCAGTTTTATTTCAACCCAATTTGAACTACCATCATCTAGAGTGTGGTTACACTATATGTCACCAATGCATCCCATGTACACCTACATAAATGAGCACAAGCATGTTCCCAAATAGGATCTCTGTCTACCCTATAGTAGACACTGCCTAAGTATGAAATTCAAAATTAAGTTGTAGGTAAATTACATGTACCTACTAGTCACAACAGTGCACAACACATACTATGTGGCACTTAGCTTACTTACTAATTTAATAATGTTGCAGGGCACAGCGCTATCATTTACATTGCAACTTAACATTAGATGTGTCGATCCAACTCAGCATTCACTCAGTACTCACTCTAGACCTTCACTCAGTAATCCCAACAGCATCCATGACTTGTACCATCATCATCATCATTAATTTAAGAGCCAAGCTCTTGTCGGTGGAGCAACTTTCATGTATTTCCTTGCTTTTCTTTTGACCACCTGACCGGTGACCGTTGCTCATAAATTCTATTAGGGGTTGCAATATCGGACGGATTTCTAATTCCGGAATTGTATCCGATATTGGGCTCCAATTCCGGAATTCCGGAACTGGTTCCGGAATTGGGAAATTTACCTTTTTCAACTAAATTGATGTCACAAAAATGTACTAAAAATATAATCATTATCGTTTTATAGGCAATATCCAGATAAGGTAGCCTATATTTTAAATTTTAGTAAAAATATTAAGATATTTCGTACTTTCAATTTACTTTTTCACTTTACCTACTGAATTAACGGCTTTCCGGGATCAAATAAGCAGAGTGCTAAATGTGATTCATTAGTAGTCATATATGGTCATTAATTCATTATCAGCACTAAACTCGTGATTTTCAAAAAAAATACACGAAGTAGGCTAGGTACGTAAGCCACACTAGAGCACACGAACGCAGCTAACGGCGGAGTTTAGTGATCGTCGTATCCAAAATACGGATAGGAGGAGTATACTATACGTGATGGAATACCAATACCAATACCAGTTTGAAATCTATTCACAAAATGTTTATGGATCTGGTGATAGGCGAACAATTCCTCAGTTTTACATTGTGAAATTTAAGAATAAACAAACAAAATACTCTATTTTCTCTCTCTAAATTCATCAAATCCAATTCCGGAATTTCCGATATTTCGAGTGTACCAATTCCGGAATTGTAATATCGGAAAAATTGGCCAAGATTCCGGAATTTCGAGATTCCGGAATTCCGGAATGCAAGCCCTAAATTCTATGTACCTAATACCTATGCTGTAAGGTGCATCTCACAGTCTCTGAAATCAAAACTCAATGTGCAAAAATGTTAGGAAACAACCACAACCACTAACTGTGGTGGATTCATCCATAATTCCATACCACAATTTTAATGACTGACTCATTACTCCAAATTACATCACTAAATCTTTACTTAGAAAATGTCATATGTGACATTTTATCATTTACATCTTTACTCTCTATAGCAGAGCTTGGAATACAACTTGCAAAAGTACATTTTTTTTGTACAGTCATTTAGAGGTTACTATTGATGTGCAAAAGGTAATTCAACTCAAAAGAATTAAAATAAAAGTCACTATCAACAACTTAGTGTCCATCCAAATACCTAGGACCCAAGCCAACTAGTTAGCTCACTTAACTACCGACTATCAATATTTCTACTGCACTTAAAAACTTAATTCCTTACCATTGAAAAGTCATAAGCTTGTGCACATACCACACTACTGAATTGTTGCTTGATTTTGTATGAAAGAGGTTATTTCATCTATTAACTATCTCAGATTAACAGTCTGGAAGTTCTGAATCAGACAGCACCGTACTGCACTTTACTACAAACTTTACACAGTCACATAACTAACAAAGTTATGGCAAAAATCCATTTCCTTACTGATTACAAAGATTGTTTTTTACCTGTTTGTATAGTAGAGCACTGACTTTGGGCAAATAGTTACCAGCTTGTACATTACCCCTTGTATGACAATAGAAACCTGCAGTATCCACACAAGCTACAGACAATGACACTTGCCGCTCACTGTATATGAACATTTCACTGATTCCCACATTTATATACCCGATGACATGTCATGCTTTTAAAACTTGGAACTGCATACTGTAGGGCTTGTGTACCGCACCGTTGCAAGGCAGCTCTTACTTCACCTTTCCGATGAATATCTGACCTGTGAACACTAAACATCACCATGGAACCAATTGTTCCACAGGTTTTTAAAGCTTTGTAGCTACTACGTCATTTCGTGTCAATGCAGCATTGACTTCGACCGTGAAGTGTTGCAACACCGCTTATAGTTACAAACACGTTTTCTTTATGAGATGATTTTAATTCTGCCGTGGAGAAAACACGAACAAACAAAATACGATCCGACCGGCTACGTAGTACCGGCGACTGCGCAGTGACAGTGACGAGATCTGATTCGGTTGCATTTCTTACATATCGTCAATGTTGCTTACGTATCGATATTTTCAACTGATTATGAATACGATTGATTCATTACTTGAAACAATTAACAGCCATTACAAACACAAGAAAACATGGCGACTTGGCCACGCTAGACTTCGACTTTGTGGGCAGTTAGATAAGCGTATCTCACTTCTGATTTTGGCAATGAAACAACCGAAATCACTAATTAACAAAATATAATGTCTGTTTTTACAAAAATACAAGGAATCTACATTAAATCAACAATTCATCGATACAAAAGCAACTTGACGCAACGCGACCCAAGCCTAACCAACTAACCTAGCTTACATCGAGATGTCAAGTCTACTCATTTCGCGCCTAAAACTGACACTGACAGGTGACGGCTGTCAGCGGGGCTATTTCAGGCGTTCTTTAAAACTTGGAATCCAATAATATTATTTGAGGTCGAAGGGCTGGCGTCCATTTCATCCACTTAGCGTAAATATGTAAAGGTTTTTTACACAGCAATACACTCACGGAACCAATTTGTGGAAATCAATGTCCAGACGTTTTTATCGTGTTTGGCAGCGGTGCGATAAGTTTGGATGCGGCAGAACTAAATGTAAGATATGGGGTTATCTTGCTCTGTATCCTACCTCTACAATACACTCTCGCTTGGTAGGGCAAGAGCAATCTCATTTCACTCATATTTAGAGCAGCCCAAATGGGTAAGTAAATACGTACCTTACAGAAGATCGCAGCCATTTTAACATCACTACTTACTGTTCGTCGTCTTGTGCAGGCCTAGTTGAGCTTCTTGCTGGTCTCTTCTCAGTTAGGATAGGTTTCGTGAACCAGCGACAAAACTTTCAGTAGCTCGAATCCACTCATACCTCAGATTCGATTGAAGCCGCTCAACCAATCTCACTGGAGCGCAAATTCTTAGAGTATTCCAGTATTTAAACTGCCTCCGTGGTAATATGGAGGTTTTCCTTGGGTTTGCCTAACAAAACCGATGTGTGGCAGATAGTCATGCGATCCCATTCGTACGCGCTCGCCACATAGCAAGCGCTCTTTCGTTCCTAGCGCGATAGGGTGTCTAGACACCATAGAGGTGTGCGAGAACCGAGCCTAGCCAAGCACGAGCAATAGGCCTGGAGCAACCCACTTTTAATACAAGAAAAAAAAAAGAATATCCAGTCGTACTCATGCCGTATCCATCCACTTTCCCCGTAACTCCGCGTATTTCCTGTTCCCGATGTAATGTAACCTGATAAAGGTTTTGGAATCCGTAACATCTGCTCAATTTACTTCGCCTTACTGGATTTCTCCGTACCGGCGGATCGGATATTGTTCCTAGCGTTGTTACAGTGAATAGAATATAAATACAGGGTGAGCGATCCAACAGGCCAGTAAAGGAAATTTTGCTCATTTGTCCGTAAACTCCGTAAGCATTATTCCGAAAACTATTTTCCGTGAATCAAAAAATTGAACGCAGATTTCATAGAACTTATTAGGCTCTTGCGTTATAACGTTTGCGTAAAAATCAGAAATTGCTTCAGGGATGTAAGGTAAATCTCCCAGTGCTCGACACCTTAGTGCCCGAATAGATGACACCTATTAATCACCTCTGTTATCATGACATAAGACTGAAACTGCCATGAACTGGGTCAGTGTCGAGCCTGTGCTCCGCCGCCTGTGCAGTGTGGGCCGTTTACTGTTTTATGCAATTCTGAAAAAAATTGATTCGCACAAGCCAAGACTCGAGACTTCGAGAAGCCTCGACGAGGTGCTTGCACAAACCATTGCATATTCAGTGTGCACCCGATCCCCGCGGTCCGAGGGTCTCTACGCTGAACGGCTCAAATATGAAGCCACTGTCGATGGCTCCATTCTTGCGCTGTTTGAAACCCTCGGCTGAGTCAGCAGCGGAACCAGCCCTACACGAATAATATTAATTTATATTATACGCTTATGTTAAACTCTGAGCACAATTACGAACGACTTAAACTTTTCCCCACTTTCTGTTTCTTTGATTAACCTTTTGTTGTTAAAAAGATAATTTGGGATGGCGTCAGATGTTAACTTTCTCTCGAGTTTTATGTCAATTCAGCATTTGTGTAGAAGTTGGCGAGTTCGCTCGCTAAGGACTTATTTGTACTAAAACCACAAAGTTTGGTTATAACTGGCTGATTCCAGACTTCATTTATTTCTGTTTTTTTTTAATATATATTATATACTCGTACAGCGTCAGTGTCAACCGCGTTCGGATTAATTGTACATCCAAGGTGCGGTATCCGAGTTTAGCAGAAGCGGCAAAACGAACAGGCCTTCATCATCATCATCATCATCATATTAGTCGAAACGTCTTTCGCCCAATGCTACATAGGCGTCTCCCAGAAAGTCCACAAGGGCCGCTCCCGAAGCCTACCGATACCGCTAGGCGCGGATCTAGGCTTTGGTTCAGACGGGGCACTATCAGGCGCACCATCCGATTAGCGGGGGGCATTTGCAAGTTCGAGTGACAGAGAGGGAGATACATACTTCGGTTTCACGCGGTAGGCCAGTATATTTTTTGATCTCTTACCACTTGTTACAAACTTACGGATCAAATTGTAAAGTACTAAAACACATATACATAATACACATCACAGTTTAAATTATAAATATAAGTGTGTCTGTCTGTCTGTATGTTCTCGTTACTGTACGGGTCTGTGTTATTTAGACGTTTAATCCTGGAATTATCCCGTAGTAGGGGTGGAAGTTGGGACGGAAGAGCGATAACTAGGTTGGCGCCTGAAATAAAATAATAGCAATTACGATTGTCGTATTTACATAGAATAAAACGACCATCGTAAAGAGTCGGACATCAATATTAAACACGGGAATTTACACAAAATAAATCATTCAACCCTAAACTAATCTGGGACAAGCCCGTATCTCCCGCGTTTTTCCTTCGGCACCGGCCCTAATATTTTAAAATTTCAGACAAAGCTCTTCAGATTTACGATGGGATTGTGTAAATTGGAAACTTTCCGGAGACATATTGCGTCCGTGGGAGAATTAATGCTGTCCCCAGGGAAAAAACTGTCACCAAATTAGTATGACAAAACGCTGCTTGAGCCCCGAGGACATTGCCAATCGGTCATTCGGCTTTGAGATATTGTTTCCCAATTTGCCCGACTAAAAGGTTCAGTCTGTGACGTTTGTGATAAACGTCAAGTATTTTATTACCTTTATGACATTTTAGTATCGCGATACGGGTGCATTTCTTGGGGAAATTGAATAGTTATGAAAAGTTTTTTATTTTTAAATGTTTTTGTATATTGAAACTATAATTTATGATGTTTACACATTACTTTGATAATGCTTTTAATTTTTGGTTTTGACTATAATTTTTGGTGATAAAAATTGTTTCCAGACAGTTTCAAAAGTGCGAGAGCAACATCGCAATAGACACGGACAGGATATTCAGCTTCGTAGGGAGGATCACTAACCAGGAGCGCTCGTGGCCCAGCGGCGCCTGCGTACCGCTTGCGGTATCTAAGGTTAAGCAACGTGGGCAGCGGTCAGGACTTGGATGGGTGACCGCTTTGAGTGGCCACTAACTGAGCGCTTCCGTACTTTGGAAGGCACGTTAAGCCGTTGATCCCGGTTGCTGTCTATGGCAGCAGTCGTTAAGCCAAGTTGGAGGCCTTCGGGCGGCTTGAGAACTTCTAACAGTCAAGTTGCCCACTCACTTGACAAAGCCTAATCCCAATAAGGTCTAGTTTCCCCTCGGGGTTGGAAGGTCAGATGGCAGTCGCTTTCGTAAAAAACTAGTGCCTACGCCAAATCTTGGGATTAGGTAGCGGACCCCAGGCATCCTTCAGGATGCAACTGTACTGAGAGAACGCTAGGAGGATGATGATGAGGGAGGATCACTAACCACTACGATAAACCGACCTTCAAACAAACAATAGAATATAATAAAATAAATTAATTTATTGTAAATATAGTCTTAATTGCTAAGATATTAAGGCCGAGTATTACCAATTTTGAGTTTTTAAAAACCATCTGAGACTATAGTGTCTTAAAATCTAAAAAAAATATATGTGTTACATAAGGATCTTGTCTAGTCAAAATCGCAGTCAGTTACATGACCTAATGAATTTCACTCGATAGAAAAAAATCGCGGTTACCCCTTTTTGGAATGTATTTTCAATACTACGGCTATATTACTGATATTTAACATTTAATTTTTGTACTCAATTAACCCTTTGACCGCCAAAGCGATAGTGTGTCGTCGTGCCTAGTACGCCAAGCACTGTTTTTTGGTGTAATGTCTAAACCAATAAAAACAAATTAAAACAGTTCATAAATGATTTTATTCATGATCAAAGTACATTCACTCCGACCTTTTAAGTGGTTGTTGGCGTGGTGGGCACGACGAACACACAACCACTTTATAGGTTCTTGGCGGTCAAAAGGTTAAAGATCCTAAATACTTATAGACAAATTCGCTAGATTTGCTTTAATAAAATGATTGGCTTAATGACTATAGCTAAATATTTACGTAACTACGCGCAGAGCTTGCGTAGAGAGCGGGATGGTTAATTGTAAACTCACGCGTGTTAGAGCGGGACATTTGCGTTGGGGATACCTCACCTTAAGCTGCTAATTTAAAACTATAAATATTATGCAATACCATGTCAAAGTACTTCAGCCAAACGTTTCCTGCTCGGGATACCAGGAACAAGTTTTACATTCATGCTTATCAGTCCTGTATAAAAATCTGTAGTAGATTTAACTGGATCATTAGGTTCATTATTGTCTAAATTAAATTTATTTCCCTTTTTTCTTTGCTTCCCACGAGCTTCTTTAATCCGTTTAATTTTTTTATTTATGTTTATATCATCTGTGTCTACCCATCCTTCTTCGAGGTACCACTTGCATTTTTCAATAGTTTTAAAACATTTGTCGAATTTAATGTTATCACAAGCTTCTTTGAGTGTTTCAAGTTCTGAATTTTCTTCTGATGCGGTAGCATACACTTTCGTTATAGTTCGAAGATAATTATTTATTGGTATCTTTTTGTTGTTCGTTCGCAATATTGTTTTGAATTTATTTGTATGTATCGGCTCTTGGAGGCTCAAGTTTTTTATGTGGAGTTCAGGGTTGACCAGTACTTCTGAACTAGGTTTCTTATCAATGTTAACTATAATGTCGAAGTAAAATAATACTATAAGTGTCTCCGGTAGCATGATAGCTTAGCTGCTAACGGCACGTAAAGTAATGGCAACCTGTCACTCCTTACCTCTTATATGTACCGTATTTAGTTTACATTATATAAGATCATTGTTGACGTGATACTTGAGAATGTTATCACTGGAGATCAATTATTGATTGTTAGGAACTGATCCCGAGTCTGATTGATATTTAATTGTTTATATAATAGTAACTGAATATTCCCATTTATGTGTCTGAAATCGGAGATTGTGTAAGTTGTAGATAAAATATATATTGGACAGTGGGCCATTTTCACTAACATAAAGCATAGGTGTGTCGTGTCACCCACACCAAAAACAGCCATAAAGCCAGTACGATCGGGAGGCTTTAGGCGACTTCCTGATTTGTCGGTGCGGAGGCGGTACGATATAAACAAGCTGTCAAATGTCAGTGTCAACTGTCAGTCGAGGCAGTACGGCTTTTTACTGCGATTCGATTTGCGGGTCGATTTCCGAACGCACTCGGAACTAAACGTCAAAAACGAGTTGCGTATTTAATAATTATACTATAATTGTTTAATATCTATTATTTGTTTAAAACTAATCATAAAAGTGATCCAGAGTATATAACTTAGCCCTAGACTGGCGCGGGATGCGCGGTAGCGGGGTGATGCGAAGGCAGTACTGGTTCGCTTCTGCGCATGATATTACTACTGCGCAAATGTAATACTGACAGTATTCCGTCAAGTGAAACTCTTTACGACGTCAGTAACTTTACGTCAAAGAAGAAAATTTCACATATCGATCTCGCCCCGCCAAGTCAGGAAGTCGCCTAAGGAGGCAGTTATCCAACTTTTCCTTGCTTATTGTCGCCGGTGATATTGCGCTCAAGGCTTTAAAAAATGCATTTATTTACGACAACTTCGGATCCATAAATTGTTCGTAAATTTAGCTTGACCTGAATACACAGATCGAGTTAAGATGAGGTCAAGGTCAACGACACATGTCGCTAGCAAAGTTGTTTTTTATTAACCTGACTGTGGCTTTATAGGCTGACCCCAATAAAGTGATAGCAGTGCGCGGTTGGAGAGTGGACTGGGGAAAATCCAGGGGAACCTTCGACACGACCACGCGGGCGGTTTAAACCCTGCATACTAAAGGAGTTTGTGCTCCAGTGAGATTGGTTGAGCGGTTCCAAAATCTGAGGTGTGAATGGAATCCAGCTACTGGAAGTCACATGAGATTTCATAGTTACCCTTGGGCACGGGGGTGACACGTGAAGGAAAGTAAGCGCTGTGGGTAAGTATGTGTGCGTGCGCTGTCGGTAGACGCGTCAATTGTTTGCGCGAGTGCGTAGCGCGTGGCGCGGACGAATCGCGAGACGCGACGGTACAACCCGATCGTAACCCGGCCTGTCAGTCTGGGCCTGTCAGGGACGAGGTAACTGACCTCGGTGCGGGGGGTTCGTGTCCGTTCTGTATGTAATACTATTATACTATTATATGCCTTGGGTAGCGCCGTTGAAGTTTCTCCTACCGGGATGATAGCTGTCCAAAGAACAGTGATACATCTCGTTAACTGCAATTGGGATCCAGATAAATTATGTCTGTTGTCTTTGGCAATGTTTTAAATGGACTAACCCCATTGCGCCCTCTAGAAACCACTTTATGAAGTTACTGCAAGAAAAACACGAACAGTGATCGAGAAAACATCATGTGTCACTAAAATGAAATCAGTAAACTAGTTCAAAGCTGTTTGAAGTTTGACGACCGCAACCGGCTCAGTTAGCAAGTATTAGCACTCTTCGCTGCAGGTAGTTAGCAAACTTGTAAACATCTAGGCGGATTTTAGCGCTACTGTCTCGGATAGAAGCCACAGTACTCATTGAACAGCTACATACATTATTCATTACTCTAGCTTTTTCCGCGTAAATTTCCACTCCCTATTTCATCCTTTCGACGGATGATTTTTGGGTTAAAAGTATCCTATAATGTTAAATCCAGGATATAAAATCGCTGTATACCAAGTTTCATCATAATCTGTTCACTTGGTCAGCCGTTTTTGCGTGATTGAGTAACAAACATCCAAAAATTTAAACATCTAAACGTACAAACATCTAAACATCCAAACATCTAAACATGCAAACATCTGAACATCCAGACATCTACACATTCAAACAACCAAACATCTACACATCAAAACATCGAAACCTCCAAACAGCTAAACATCCAAATATCTAAACAACCAAACATATACACATCTGAACATCCAATCATCTTAACATCCAAACATCTAGGTACTACAGAATCTAGACATCCAAACATCTAAACTTTTGTATTTAATAATATAAGTAGGTACCTACATATATCGTGTTTATGAACTTGCGGGGCGTGCAGCGGCACGAGAACGTACGGTCGATCTGATGGTAAGCAGACATCGAAGCCTATAGACGCCCACAACGCCAAAGGAGTCACGTGCGCGTTGCCGCCCTTTTATAAATTTTTGAGGACTCATTGCGTTAACAGCAGAAAGGACAAAAGGTCCCTCGCTCTCAACACAGTGTATCTTCGGGAGCTCTGGCAACCTCGCTCACCTCCAGAAACACAACACTACATACATATATATATAGCATATAGAAAATTTCCGTGAGTCTCAGGCATACGACACGGCATCTTGAGCGATATTCGACCTTCAAGACGTGAGTGACCTATTAATTGTATTTCAATATGTATAGTATAGTAAATAATATATTTTTATTAGGGCTGTATGGTCTGCAACAAAGACTACAATCATACATACTGGTCTGCAAGGCGGAGGTATTTCCTCAGTTGGGCTGACAGATGACATTTTGGTGTGATGTTTTTTGTGCGTCATTTGTTTTTTCCAGTCTGTGAAGTGGAGTGGCGTAATGAAAAAGTTTGTTGCACGAAGACAGTTGAAGCTGGTAATCTGTTACATTCCGCCTTGAAAATGTTCTCTTTGCAGGTATACGGGGTTGTTCAATGCTTTGCTTTTAAATTAATTAAAGTACAATACAGGGATGTAATTCCATTATGATATTTTTATTTCCTATATGTATAGTAGCTTTTCGGAGAAGGAAAACACCGTAGGTAAGGAAACCGGTCTTATCACAACAAGGTCCAACCAGTGCCTACGCCAACTCTTGAGAGTAGATGCCAAAGCGGACCCTGGGCATCTCTAGGATACAACCGGGAAAACCTTCCAAAGGGAAAACTAGATCTGATTGGGATAAGACTGGTCTCCACACGGTATTTTCCTTCACCTACACTGTTAAAATATCAATATTTTTAGTACTACATAAGTCCATAAACCTAGAATACTTTTTATCCCGAGAGTCAGAACTCGAAGGGGTGACCTAGGGACGCGGACGTAGTCGCGGGTAAAGCATTAATCCTATCAAAACATAAATGTAAAATGAGAGCCAAGTTCAATATTAAGAATATGCGTCGTTTTTTTTTAAGATGGAATATGCGTCGTTATTGACTTCGCCAACAAAATAATTGATATCTTATATATGGGTGCCAAGTTTTGCGTAATCCGGAAACTTGAGATGTAATTCAAGTTCAAGATTTTGACTTGGCTGGTTTTTACGTACATATGCTATATTATATTTGTCTGTGGTATTTTTTCTAAACTATGGTTCCTTGGTAATTCAGAAATTTTGCTCAGTACTGACTGTACTATACTATACGGTTCAAATAACATTTAAATACATTTTTGCCAGTACAAAATCAATAGGCGCTTAGTGTGTAAATAAAAAATGTTATTTGGAAAATATTACAAATCGTAAAAAAACACTGTTTATGTTTCTCGGATTCGTAATCATACATTTACCCAGCTCGATGCCAATTTTCAACTTGCTAGGTCACCTGGAAGTGGGTTAGGTTTTGGATTATTCCTTCCCCAATATCCATCCTATTCAGAAAAAATCCTATTTTTAGATGTTTGTATCTTAATAACCGATTGAGCTATATTCATGAAATTCGGAAATCTGGTTAGCCTTGAGGATCTTAATAAATGTACAAAATTTCATATGTGTCCGTTCAATAGATTTTGAGTTACGTAGGGGTCAAAAGTGCCACCAAATGGTTTGTGTAATATAATACACGGCCGCTGCGTCGCCAGTTCTTTTTTTTTTGAACTTTGGCTTGACACGCTGCCGCGTGTCTAGATGTCAAAAAAAATCGTATCTATACGGTAAAGTTATTTTGAAGAACCCTGTGGTACGAACCGGAGTTGAGAACCCAGCCTCCAATTGAAAGTCACCCTTTACCGCTCGGCTAAGACTATTTTCTTTATGGTGTCATTCGAACCAGTTTGCAGAGACGTTCAAACGTCTATATGGGAACTAGGGTTTGCTCCCGGGAAATACCGGTACCGAAAATACCGGGATTTCCCGGTTTTTTGAACCAAGGTAGGAACCGGTACTACGAAATCGAATTCCCGGTATTTTCGGGATTTTCGGGAAATGTAATTTACAGCTTAAATTTCATACGCTAATCTAGAAATGATAAGAGATATATCGATAAAATAACGCAAGCGATGTTTATAAACGGAAACTCCGCTCTAAGCAGTCAATTCACGACCACGGCTGGCCGTTACTCCGTCCCGCTTATACAAATTCATCAGCGCCATCACCTAACCAGTCCTCCACCCGCATACTTACCCCAACGTGCGTATTCATTGTTCTACAGCTACACTATTAGTAGTTAGTCGCCCAACTAACACCCTACCAGCACGCTAGCGTTAAGAATGCCTGTATATCATTCTTATATCGGTTCCATATGATTATTAAAGTGTTAACACATGCCTGTATAAAGATGTTAGAGCATGCTATAACATCGTTATAACCCCGAAACAGGCCCACGCGATACAGCAGGTAAAGATTACAGAAAGCCTGTAGAGCAGTGATTTTTATACCCGTAACCAACACTCGATAACAGCAATAATACTGATGAAGTGTTAGCTGAGAGTGAATTAACACTCTTGTGCAGGTACTATTACAGGTACAGCAAGAGTGTTAATTCACCCTCAGCTAACACTTCCACCGGTATCACTGTGGTTGTAGGGGGTTGGTTTTGGTTACCGCTATGGGTTATAGATGCGCTTCGGCTGAGAACGATTTACCACTTTAGACTTTATTACACCTATTAAAATATTTTAAGTGAGAATCTTACTTCTTTCTTATTAATATTATCCTACACGGTTACAATAAAATTATGTAACAAACATCTTACCAAATGACAAAGGAATATTTGACAGAAGGAGATAAGCAATAACTAATTATTGAAATGATTTTTGTTTGTGAAGTGTAAACAATCCTGGTAATTTTACGGTTATTTTATACGCTTTTTGAGATGCAAATACCTTTAGTCAAGAATATTGTACAGGATTTGTCTTCATAACAATGTAACACAACGGTGTAATAATTACACTTACTATATTGTGGATAAACTCTGTACTACAACCTTAAGTTCTACAAGACACTCCACGGCAGCAATGATTATGACAGACTCTGATTCAATTAAAGTTAAAATAATAATGAACAAATTGTAAGCATTTAGTAAACTCTTTGATTTAATTTTGAGTCCTTTTTATAAAACGCTAAGATAAATAAGCAAATTGTGATTTATATAATTAATGTGAATTTTGATAACAAAACACGTGTATTTTCGTTTTGCATCCCTGATATTATTATTATCATATTGTCCAAAAAAGGTATTAGGCTAAAACTACTCACGTCTCAAAACCACCACAGGTAATTTCCCGAAAGTACCGAAAATACCGGGAAATCCCGGTTCCTCTACCGGCCAGTACCGAAAATCCCGGGACTGATAAATGGTACCGGTTCTGCATTCCCTAATGGGAACAACCACAATTAGAGCACAATAAAGCACAAACATTGGGACAAACCTAGCTCCAACCCAGCTGTCTGGCTAGGCTAAATAACGTCACGCGCACAATTAATATCGAACCAAACCGTTGTTTGGAAAACAAGTATTTGCTGTTTAAGGGCCGATTTTTAAATCCCTAAGATAAAATTATCTACCCAATCCTTGCACGTGTTTAAATTCAGTTTAAATAAACGCATATTGTTCACTATTAGACAAGTAAATACAGAAAACTGGCCGACAGCATGATTTCACAACAAATTTTCGAATCAAATCTTTCACAACAATACTCGCTTGGGACGTTCAATTTCCCAGACGCCAATGCATATTGGTTGGTTGTCAGTGACGTCATAGCAGACATGGTTGAAAAGTGGATATTATTAAACCCAATATTGCAGATAAGATAGATGAAAATGGTCTATTTTTCACAATGGGCTAAAGAGAATAGAAGATATTTTCGTAGAAGAAGAAGTAAGCAAGTTCTAGTCTTCGACATTCATCCAGTAGGTTCTTTCAATCTTATTGTCAAACCTTTTCCATTCCAGTCCATTTTAGTACTGTAATAGATAAGGGTTTTGTCAAGATTTTGCCTAAACAAAAGGTAATCGAGTTCAGGGGGGGCGATTTTTGAGTGTCGAACGCTCGACTTTTCACTCGACATCTGTCAAAACATCATAATTATTTGACATATCTCGAGTTCGAGTCGAGCGTTCGACACTCAAAAATCGGCCCCCAGTTCTCACTCGGACTCAAATAGTACCAATAGGGATTGTAATTGTAATTATGATTTTAGTCCGTCTGTCACTAGTCTGTATCTCATGAACCGTGATAGACAGTTGAAATTTTCACAGATGATGTATTTCTGTTGGCGCTATCAACAAATACTAAAAACAAAATAAAATAAATATTTAAGGTATAGGAGCCCCAATACAAAAGACTTTCATCAGGCGCTGGGTCTGAAAATGTATGGGAAAACTAAAATCCGACTCGCACTTAACCAAAATTCTACTTGATATTATTTAACGTTATTATTTATAAATAATGGTACGGAACCCTTCGTGCTCGAGTCCGACTCGCACTTGGCCGGTTTTTTTACCTCGGCCTAGTCAGTACAACTGCTATTTAAATGGGGTAGCCATGGGGTTTGAGAACGTAAAAAATGTCATATGTTAAGCTCTTTCAAACACGTTTATTCAGTTTAAGCTATGCAAAGATACTCACAGAGCCACTAAGGTATATCTAGGTGAATAGGTGGTACCTTCAAGTTGTTGAAGTGCTCCATCTTGGGAGAAGTAAGTATGTCTTGGTGTTTATTTTGAAAGTATGCAC
This sequence comes from Cenopis cana, assembly GCA_951800055.1. Taxonomy (NCBI): domain Eukaryota; kingdom Metazoa; phylum Arthropoda; class Insecta; order Lepidoptera; family Tortricidae; genus Cenopis; species Cenopis cana. Next base: position 5,175,240 of record OX637486.1, on the reverse strand, counting down.
CTGTGGCTGAAAAATATCATTTCCGCATGAAATCTTCACCGAATGTTACCTTGTATCGAAGGAAGATTTTTATTATTTAAGGCCCTACAACGAGAAATATCGCGTGATTCTTGTCTATACGATTATATCCAAAACATGATTGCTTAAAATTTACTCGATAGTAAAAGAAATCCAAAGTTGTGTTTTTTCCTTTTTTACTCAGCCTACTAAAACAACGCATTATTATTATTAAAAAACACGATTAAGTTAATATGATGGTATTTTACCTCGTCTAAACTCTGTCAAGAGGAAATTTAATAAAACTGCAGTCAGATATTTATCGAGATTTGTCTAAAAAAACATTCCCGAAGAGTGTTGCATCCCGTTTTGTCGTGTGCGAAAAACATAAGCGCATCTCTTTCACGGGGGGCGCGGTTGAGCGAATAGAAGAATCCTCTTAAATTATTCAGTATTTTTTATACCCTGTGACCATCAAGTGAGATACCTGATTGATAGACCGAAACCATAACCAAGAGACGTGTGCAGTCAAGGGGTCACATGCGCGTAGCATGATGCAATTCTGTATTCGCCCTCATGAGAAATAATTCATTTAAATGTAGCGCAGTAAATAATCTGATGTGGATAGACTGCCAGCTTACAGTTTACACCGTAAAACAAAACGCAAAGTTTTGAAAATTATTATGATACTGGGCCAAAATTCTCATTACCTAGCTAAGTTCTATCAATGAGCTAAATAACACTGAAACATTTAAGTTATGATAAAATATATATATATTACGACAACACACGCGTACTTTATACCTACCAAACCAACAGAACAAGTTTTTTACCCAAATGTAAAGACAGCGGAGCAGAAAATTAAAGGAAAACAAGGAAAACCCCGTTAGGAGTTTATCTTCAATCCTTTTATGAAATAACATCCATTTTCTCTAGAAACAATGCTTAGGTATATATTCATACATACCTATATATTGACCTCCCTGTATTATATCCGACGACGACGATATTTACAGTTTTGTATGATAAACACGTCCATGAACATTAGTCGACTGTGGCTTTATAAAATAAAGCGGCCGTAAAACCTAGTTTGATGTATTTAAAAGGTACTTAAATACAAAATAGAGTACATAGCAATCGCCTTTTTAGGGTTCCGTACCCAAAGGGTAAAACGGGAGCCTATTACTAAGACCCCGTCTGTCACCAGGCTGTATCTCAAAAACGGTGACAGTTAAACAGTTGAAATTTTCACAGATGATGTATTTCTGTTGCCGCTATAACAACACATAGGTATATATTTTATTCCGCTATAAAAAGCGGAATAAAATAAATATTAAAGGGGGCTCCCATACAACAAACGTGTTTTTTTTGCCATTTTTAAAGATAATGGAACGGAACCCTTGGTGCGCGAGTCCGACTCGCATTTGGCCGGATTTTTAAATATCTATCGTTAAATTTAAAAACAAAATCACAATTATTCACGAGTGGCGCTAGTGGATTCGCTTGTAATTCGTTCTCTTGGCTCGCAAAACCGATTTATATTATAAACCACAACACACACACATGGACATTAGTAGAGTGTAGGACTGTAGAAAGTAGTATTGGTATCTTCAACAACATTATACAATACAATACAATACAAATACTCTTTATTGTACACCTCACACAAATTCACATTATTCGCATGTACTTTAGATAAATAATAATAATACGTCATATTTTTTATGATTTTAACGGACTCGACTTCGAATTTGCACGACCTGTAAATAGCAACACATCAGCCTTTTCTTTATCGCACACATTTCTGGACTCACTGTGCACACCTTCACCTAAAAGGCTTCCTCTTATATTACGATGGTTGTTTGTCCTTTATAGGATAAATACTTTATCCTCTTTTTTCTTTTTCTTTCTAGAGTGCCCGAGCGGTAAGGTCGCGGGTACGGACACTGGTACGTAGCGCTGGGTTTTTCAAAAAAATATATACTAAAATATCTTCTCTTTTTCTTAGTGACCATAAATATTTGGGCCAGGCCATTGGCTAATTGCCCCAGCTGCTATATGTTTTCACATGTCTAGTCTTAGTCAGGCCAGACTTTGGAGTATTACGAGTAAATATTGACAAAGTCGTCAATCAAGTGGCCTGACTGATGGATATTCAGTTATGCCAATCAATCACTCGATACACGTGCGAAAGAGAAACGACTTTCAGAACTTGTTCAACACAAATATTTGTGCAGAAATATTTACATAGGTAGTTGAGATCTTTTGTTTAACCTAACTAACTTATTTTTTTAATTTTTTTACTGGATTTGGAATCTTCCGGCATCTTAAAATTAAGTTGCTTTTTGTATACTTTAATTTGATAAATTTTTTCCATCTCAGATGAATTCAAGTGAACAGGGACTGAGACAAGCGAATAAATACACGTCGGATTAAGTCAAATACAGCCCTTAAATGGTGTATCGGTTCATCGCTAAAATGTAAGTATGTTGGGCTCGGCAATTTACTTATTTTTCAAGTATCGCCAAGAGACAATACATCATACAAAGCCCGTATAAGTATCTTAAAAAATATTTTGAGGAAAACTACTTCTCCCAAGAATTTAGCAGACTACAAATTTCAAAGGAACAATTTAGGCTCCGAGCATGATTCGAACCTGCGACCTACTGGGATACGCGGCCAATCGCTCCAGCCTCTGACCTACCGGATTAAACGCTCGGCCCTCAAATTCCTCAAATGTTCCTTCATACAGCGCCTTAAGGGAGGCGTACAGCAACATCAAATTACGTTGCCAACCCATACATATATTTTAATGCTTCATTTTATTCGAAATTTGTAGTGTGCTTTAGCGGCGTTAGGTACTTACTGCTAATAAATAGAAAACTATATTATCTTCTGTCTGTAAAGAAAATCGCAAAAGCCATATATCGGATATTTTTCTTAAATAGTTATAATTAACCGCATTTAGATCTACAGATTCTACGCAACAAAATAAGTAAATGTTACATCGTTCGAGCAATCACGAAAGTACTTTCATCGCGCCAATCATAAGGGCCGTTACTCGCTAATAACACATCACAAAGCAATCGTTTGCTGAAATATCGGTGGGTCTCGGGGCTTTGTCGCCGAATCCGGCTTTCACACTAATGTGTTTATTTATAAACGCCATTCCGTAGGTGGGACACACGAAGAAGAATTACGAACGTCTCTGTTGTATCAGCATGTATTTTATGGAACAAAACAGAAATATACATAAATGGATTTTGGATGACATTCTCTAAAAGTCAAGCACTAGCTCGATATTCATAACATCAGTTTTTTGTCAGACTGTGGTTTTATTGGGTAAACCTCCGACACACCTGTCTGTCCCTTTTTGACACAGACATTTTACTCAAAAACCAATAGGGGATATTAGAATAAAACTTGAAACATATGTGTATTAACGTAATGGCACCAATTATGGACGGCTTAAGAACTCTGTCGACATCTTTTGGCTATAACTCTCTTATTTTATAAGTTTGATGTGAGTTATTTCAAAGAAAATGTAGCTTAATAATCACTAATTATAATAAACATAGTTTTGGATAAACTTGTAAGTTCCGAGAAAATTGCTCCAAATCTGAAAAAGTCGAAAATCTTCGAAAATCCTATGATGGACAGACAAAATCTAATTATGGACACCCAATCTTGGACACCTTAAGGTTTAAAAACATTGTAGACCGCCTGCAATTTCACATATAAATTCCTTTATTTCTTGAATTCCAAACTTTAAAAAAAAGTAGAAACTGTCATATAAAAGGAGGCACAGGTCGTATTCAGCCAATTCAGCTCGTATTTGTCTGTTGGAAACGCGACGTCTTTTTATGTCTTGAATAATTTGCGTTTTTCGGTAACACTTGCGATTCTGTTAAAAAAAAAATATCCCGCTGTTTATTTTTTATTGAGCATGATGTTTTTGACGTTTTAAGGTTATATTTATCAATTATTTATCCAAATTTTGTCGTATTTCCTCCATTTTTGAGAAAATTACTATATTAGCCTCGGCCGGAATGGCAATTGCAGGGTTCGTATTATAATTAAACGGACTCGCAAGCTCGTCCGTTTAAACAAATACTCAGCCTGCAATTGCTTTTTTCCCCGGCCACGGCAATAATGTATTTTTTTTCGGGATAAGGATTCACGGATAAGGAATTCAAATTTTACATTTCTTTAGAATTTTAAGTAAATTTTTTTTTACGAAAAATCGTCATTATACTCGATTTTGACTAATTCGGGGATGAGGATTTCAAATTTTATATTAATTTTGAATTTCAAGTAAAAAAAAAAAATATTACGAAAAATCGTCATTATACTCGATATCGACTAAGTGCCAGTTGCACCAACGTACGAACACAGACCGGTCATCGTCAAATATGGCGCCGGCAGCTGTCATCCCATAGAAACTTGTCAAACTTCTCATACAATCAGATTTGACGAATACCGCTTACGATTACAGACGGTTTGGTGCAACCCAGCCTAATTCGGGGATAAGGATTTCAAATTTTACATTAATGTTGAATTTTAAGTAAAACAATTTTTTTTTTAAATATCGTCAGTTTACTCGATTTCGACTAATTCAGGGATAAGGATTTCAAACTTTACATTTATTTTGAATTTTAAGTAAAAATTTTTTTTTTTCAAATGTCGTCAATTTACTCGATTTCGACTAATTCAGGGATAAGGAGTTCAAATTTGATATCTATTTAGAGCATCTATATGTTAGCGGTAGCACTGGTAAGCAATGCAGGTCATTTGCCTTCGGCTTCTGAACACATCTTAGAGTACTTATAATATGTGTGTAGATAAAGTAATGTATGCAACTGTACATAATTAGGCATTAAAACACTCGTGTGACCCTAATATGAAACTCGCCTTCGTCTCGATTCATAAAACACACTCATGTTTTAATGCCCCTCATGATGTACCAGTTGCATAATAGTAGTTTATGCTATTCATAATAAGGTCACACGAGTGTTTTAATGCCTAATTATGTACAGTTGCATACATTACTTTATGTCACACCTAGCCATAAAGTGGCCATTATCGCACGCTCCGCGCGCGAAAAAACCCACTTCCTGGCCAGGGGGTGACATAAAATTTTGTACTTACCACGGGCGATGATAAAGAAAGTCTCACCCTCCTCACCTCACCTGTAGTGGTAGCCGTACGATTAAAAAAACCGCAAATCGATGTACAGTTTAGCCGTTTGGCACACGCATACTAGAGGTCAAAACAAATTTTTTGACCCGCAGTTCCTAAAAAAATTTCCCTTAGGGGGGGAGAGCCGAGACATTCTTTTTTTTGTATGAAAAAAACATTTTTTTTTTTCAGAAACCTATCGTGTGTAGTATCATATGAAAGAGCTTTTTGAGGCGATTCTGAAAATATACCACATCATTACATTTGAGCTATTTTTTTAAAATTAAATCAAAAATAATTTTCGAAACATACCAAGTTTGAGGTTCTCCAGACACGATACGGCTGATTTTTATTTTGTACAATATACCACAAATGATACTTAATATCCTCATATCTAACCTCAAAAAAGCAATTTCGAAATGATTTTCGGTAAGTATTTTTTTTAAATTTTTCAATATTACTAAGTGACACGGTTCTACTTTAATACCAATTTTACGTGATTTATGGAACTTTAGTGCAGATACGTTACATATTAATCATAAAATGATACGTAGTATCCATATATCCAACGTAAAATACCTCTTTAACCCTTTAACTGCACCTTGTCATCAGTTGGTATAGTGGGTAGGTGGTGGGTGGGTGGTGGGGGGGGTAAAGGGTTAAAGAGGTATTTCCCGTTGAATATATGGATACTACGTATCATTTTATGATTAATATGTAACGTATCTGCACTAAAGTTCCATAATTCACGTAAAATTGGTATTAAAGTAGAACCGTGTCACTTAGTAATATTCAAAAATTAAAAAAAAATACTTACCGATAATCATTTTGAAATTGCTTTTTTGAGGTTAGATATGAGGATATTAAGTATCATTTGTGGTATATTGTACAAAATAAAAATCAGCCGTATCGTGTCTGGAGGACCTCAAACTTGGTATGTTTCGAAAATTATTTTTGATTTAATTTAAAAAAAATAGCTCAAATGTAATGATGTGGTATATTTTCAGAATTGCCTCAAAAAGCTCTTTCATATGATACTACACACGATAGGTTTCTGAAAAAAAAAATTGTTTTTTTCATACAAAAAAAAGAATGTCTCGGCTCTCCCCCCCTAAGGGAATTTTTTTTAGGAACTGCCGGTCAAAAATTTTGTTTAGATCTCTAGTATGCGTGTGCCAAATGGCTAAACTGTACATCGATTTGCGGTTTTTCTTTGAAATTGGGCCTGTACGGCTACCACTACTGCGATCTAAGACATTCTTTGTTTTATCGCCCTTGGTAAGTAATGTACTATTATCTACACACATATTAAAAGTACTCTAAGATGGGTTATAGTAGCCGGTATTATAAAACATTTGAAATCCTTATCCCCGAAATAGTTGAAATCAAGTAGGTATAAAGACGATTTTTCGAAAAAAAAAATTTTTTTTCTTAAAATTCAAAATTTACATAAAATTTGAAATCCTTATCCCCGAATTAGTCGAAAACGAGTATAATGACAATTTTTCGAAAAAAAAAATTTTTTTTTCTTAAAATTTAAAATAAATGTAAAATTTGAAATCCTTCTCCCTGAATTCTTATCCCGAAAAAAATAACCTATATCGAGCTGACCTTTCGTATCGACTGAATTTTAATTTTCCTGTTCCAAATTTAAAAAAAAAAACATTATAGTACTAAATAGGACATCATAATGAATATTATACACATAAGGTTGAAAGTGTCAAGCATTGGGTCAGTGTATACTGGGACGTTTACCTTAGTGTTTTATGTTTCTTTTTATGCTAAAAATAGTTATATTGGTCCTATCTTTTGTCTGAAACACATGGAAACCTAGTACAGGCCCTTGTAATTATCCCTTTGTGTGGGGTGATGAATGTGTCAGCATTCTCAGCTTTGGGTGAGGTGATGATTCGTCACCTTTCTCAGCGTTTTGTTGCTAACACTAAAAATAAGTTTCTCATTTATTTGAATTTGTAAGTACCTAATAATTACCGATATGGAATATCCTAAAAATATTCTACTGCTCTAATTAAAAATGCTGTTATGCTATGAAGACTTTAGGAACAAAGATTCTAAATCAATTCTGGAAATGCAGCCCCGTATGTTTCCAATACAGTCTAACGGGGGTGGGCAATGATAACACTATATCGGGAAATGGCTAATGTTGCATGAGGGTGCATTTTTGTATGCATTTGTGGTCGCATTTGTGTGGTAATACACTCTTTGTATTAGTTTCCGGTTCGGAAAGTACCGGGGATGAACTGAACTAGTGCGTTTATGTTTGTTATTCGGGATATTATATTTTATATGTTCATTTGTATTTACATGTACGTAGGGTGACACCACCAGTAATGGACAAGGCCCAATGCTGTACATTAACTCTTATATAAAAGAAAATAAGAGTCATTCATTTTTTACAGAACAATATATTTAAAACCGTATGATCTTTGAATAAGGGTTGACGTGTCCATTATTGGTGCGTGTTCTTAAAGTGACCATAATTGGTGGTATCACCCTAAAAATTATCAAACAGCTACTTCTGGAATTCTGTTTGATTGAAATGGGCAGAACGCTACGGTACCAAGCATCAGAGATATTGAAATGTGAAGTCCCTAACCCGTAGGTAACGTAGCTGCCTCTTAGGGTAATTAGGTAGGCAAGGGCGCCTTCGGGGCCCGGGGACTTAGGTGGTCGTATTACTTACGATGTCCCTAGGTTTCTGTGGTCCATTTGAAAAGGATAATAGCCTCCCCACCTGCTCATTATGCGCCCACCGAGGTCACAGCGGTTAAAACGCTCTGAGAAATGCCCACTACTATGCCCACTACAGCCTGATATGATGTCCCGCGCGGTAATCATGTAACGTTTTCGACCGTTAGTACGACAGATTTAAATGTCAAATCCCATACTAAAACTGACATTAAATACGTACCAACGGGAGTACTTATCGTTACGTGATTACACCGCCGCTATGCAGTGAAGTCTTCAATAATGCGATCAGATCACCGAAAAGTCACGGCGGTTAGTGCAGACCATTTTACTAGCTACCTGTCAATTTCAGTATTGCCAGCTACGTATGAATACTTTTCCGTATCCTCTTAAAGAATGTATTAAGTATTTCACAGGATTGTAAAGGTTAAAGGATTTTGCGGGATTGTAATTTTATAGAAACCTTTTTATTTTTTTATTTAATACATGGAGAACCAAAAGCATAAAACACTTATAAGAATTATAATAGAATTACACAGACAATTATAGGTTCTCACTTTTAGAACTTATTTCACAAAGAGCAAATTTAGCCCAATTAATTTACACACACAAATGAGCGTAGAGCATAAGGACAGTGGGTACAATATATTTACAGATAATCAAGATCAACAGCAGAGTAAGTATATGAGTTACATAACTTTAGTAAATCGAACCTGAACCAGCGCTAGAATTTTCACCCATGTAAATCCAATTAACTTTTTTCTAATAACTGATATGCTATCATTAAATATGTCAAAATCTAACTTAACTATGACTTTGTTTAGAGTTAGACTCATGCTTGCTCTGCCCAAGAAACTGTTTTTCCGAGGTATATTTAGTGGAAGCCTTGTAGATACTAATTGGAATTTTTGAGAAACCGCTAACTTTTTAGGTTGAAAGGTGATCTGGTAGACTGAGAGGAGTATTACTATTTATAACAGAAACATAAGTTCTTTACGAGTTCCGGCTAAAACAATTTATCGGGAACAAAACGGGTTTTCCAAGGAAGCCTACAAATAAAATTATGTAGGATTATTTATTTGGCTTCGGGAAGAAAAACGATGTTTTCCTTCATATTATTGGTAATTTGATATGGAACGTGGGCTCACGTTTGATGGCAAATATACACGAGGAGACCGGATATGTAATCAATACTAATAATATATATGCGAAAGTACCTCTGCTTGTCGATCACAGAGTAAAATACGTTATTATCGAGTAGCCAGCGATAGCAACTAGTTATCGCGTTTGAGAAATCATATTGCTAGGCAGGCGGCTTTCACTCCGTCAGTTCGCCACGCCGCTGCAAGTACATTCAGTGGCGAATTGCTACCGGACGGTCGCATCGTCTCGTCATTCGCTTGGTGTGGTCAATATTTGTTTTTTACCTATTATAATTTGGGTTTGTAAGTTGGCGATTTGTTAACAGTGCAACTTCTGTACGTAGTACTATTACTTATGGATTTGCGGTCTTGGCCGCTCTACGCCCCAGGCCAGGTAATAAGTGACAGCCCGCCCCCGTTCTCAGCATTTGGGCCCCTAGCCGGCATAGGTTTTCGCAATAAAAAGTCTCCTGTGTCCTTCCCGGGGCCTCAAACTATTTATCTTTATTTCGGGGCATGCATGTGTTAATAAGAATAATTATTTGCACTAAATTATTTTCCTTGCGTACCTATGCTTTATTAGGTACTAATACCGTTATTGATTAACAGCTTTTAATCATATTTTAACGACAATGCCATTAAAATTCGTTTAGTTTATGATGAGGTTGTTTAAATTCGATAGGCCTTATACTTAACATTATTTGAACTGTCCGAGTTGTATCAAATTAGGCCGTTCAAAAAGCGACTTTACTGTCCAAGCGTGAAGTTTCAAAATCCAATGACACTTTTATAAAAAGTCGGACATTTTAAATAATTTCTAATATACGTAATGTAAGTTAATGTCAAAAAATGTAGGCAATGAGTAACCAAAATTTGATCTTGGTCTAACAGATTTCTATTAAATTCTAAGCATGGCATATTAGATTAATTAATTTAATTTTCTTTTTATGGCTCTAAAGAATTGTTTATAAAACAATTGGTTTGTAAGAAAGGTATAAAAACATGCAAATTGAAATACGTTGTAGTCAAATTAGAATGCGAAACGAACTTCCCAGATCGACAGAGATAAACACGTTCCCAAAGGCAACTTTATCCAATGCAATATTACTATTATACTATTATGTACCAATGTGTATCAGAAAACCGGCATACTGAATTTTAACATTCTCTGTTATAGTTATGGCTATCCCTAAACGGATTACCTAAGTTATGAAATTTTTCGATGCCGTATGGTATGGAGAACGCACCTGCGACGTTCCAATAGAGATCTATATAAATTGACGTCTATCATTCCCAACACAGCGCATCCTTGGCTGCTCTGGCGCCTTAGCCTAGCGGTACACTAGGACTACATAATGTAAAATGCTGCAAATGGTGTTAAAAGCATGAAAATCGGCACGATTGATCTGTATTCTGAAGACAAACATGGTGTTTTTGAAAATAATTTTCATTTTAATTTAAAACAAGTGACTGAAATGTAACGATGTGATATAATTTTTAGAACGTACATACGATAGGTATCCGAAAAAAAAGTTTTTTTCCTGTCTTGGGTCTTGGATGTTTTGTATGTATTTAAGTATCTATGTATCTATATATAAGTATATATATCGTCACTTAGTACCCATAGTACAAGCTTTGTTCAGTTTGGGCCTGGGTTGATTTGTGTAAGATTGTCCACAAATATATATATTTACTAGCTTTTGCCCGCGACTTCGTCTGCGTAGAACTCGGTCCATATCAACTTCTATACCGTATTTCGCCGTCACCAGGTACTGCGGGCCGGGCAATCTCATTAAACATTGCGCACGCCAGCTCAACGCGCCCGCATGAAACACATGACAGAGTATTTAATATATAGATGTAGATCAAGTAACGTAGATGAAAATTAATATGATGCAGGTGCGGAAAAAACTTCATACGCATCAAGTATGGAAACGAAAACGCGAGTGTAGCGAGCGCGAAATGTTTCGAAAATTATGATTCAGGTGCGGAAGAGACTTTAAACGCCTCAAGTAATGTAGGTAAATAAAAACGCGAGCGTAGCGAGCACGAAATATTACGAACATTACGATGAAGGTGTGGAAAATACTTCATACGTATCAAGTAGCGTAGATGAAATAATTTCGAACGTTATGACGCAAGTGCGGAAAAGACTTCATACGCATTAAGTAAAAGATGAAAAAAGACGAAAACGCGAGAATAGCGAGCGTGAAATGTTTCGAACATTATGATGCAGGTGCTGAAAATTCCATCAAGTAATGTAGCACGAATGTAAATAATTTTTAATAATTTGCAAGCCTGCTTACAGGTTAGATAGACTGTAGTACCATATCTGGTATTTTTAAGTAACAACTTTGAAAGCTATCTTAGCAAATAAATATTTCTAAGTGCCAAAGTATTTCAATTTTATTTTATTTTATACGCAATTTATAGTACCTATTAATTGCTCTAAGAGGACATTCGAACTAAATCTGTCATAATAAAGTTACACACATAGTTAAAGCTCGGCACCAGACCGGCGCGGCCAAACCTCACCGTAAATCCAACGCAAGCACGAAACTGCATCGTGCCTCAGCAGCGCCGAGGTGGCCGCGGGGCGGCGGTGCCGCGCTTGTCGCGAGGTGTCCACTGGTTGAGGGCTTTTTACGTTTGAAGTAGGCCGTTTCGCCTGCGTCCGTTCACCATGGCTGGTGATCCTGTCCCGAGCAGGGGCGATGCCGTTACGTAGTGGATAATGGCTGGAGCACACCGCTGCATCCGCACTCATCTGGTTTGCCAAAACCTTAACTGTGCGTTGCAGTATGAAGTTTCTAACAAAGAATTGGGGCGGCGCCGGTCTGGTGCCGAGCCTTTATGTGTGCGACAACCTTAATTATTATATTTTATTGAGCCTAAAATATCCCACTGCTGGGCAAAGGCCTCCCCCCTCTTTTTCCATTCCTCGCGGTCTTGTCTATCTGCCTAGTCTCCTTTTTAAAGAGTTCAAATTATCACGCCACCGCCGGCGTGGTCTACCGCGTCACCGTTTTGAGTCGTGGGGCATCCACTCTGTGGTCTTTTTGGCCCACAGCTCATTCGGCATCCGGTAGACGTGTCCAGCCCAGTCCCACTTAAATTGGGTTGTTTTCCGAGCTACGTCAACTATTTGACTTTTGGAGCGCAGTGTGGTGTTCCGAATTCGATCCACCAATTTTATACCTAATATGCTGCGCTCCATGGCTCGCTGGCAAACCCCGAGTATGGACTTCTTGGCTTCTGTCAAAGACCAAGTTTGTGCACCGTAGGTGAGAACTGGAAGTATGCACATATCCATGAGCCTACGTTTAAGTGAAAGAGGTAGGTCGCCTTTCTTTGGCTGTTTCATGGACCAATAGCTCTTCCAGGCGTTTACTGTCCTCCTATCGACCTCTTTTTCTTGTCTTTGTCGACAATCTTAATAGCTCATCATAATCAAGTGGTGGCGAAATTACTCAGTTTATAACTACGGTGGGAAGAATAAATAAATCATATCTAAATCATGCAAATACCTACTTTATCTTGCCACTTTAACACTCAAATTAGTAAATTGTGCAAGTGTAGTTCTACATTAGCTTCCTTCAACTTTAACGAATGGCATATGTATACTGACCAATGGCTGACACGCTTTTTATAGAGAAAGAGAGTCTTATTGCGATTCCTATAAGAGGAAATAGAAAAGAGTGGCATGTTTTGTCCATATCACCGACCGAACATTTTTTCATGGTCGGGTTATAGGCAAAATGCAAACTTCTATAAGCAATACATTGGACATGCAAACCGGCCAAATTCCGTAGTACAAATTACGTATGAAAATTAGCAAGTATGAGAAAGACTGCATAGCACCGGTCGCTCGTTGGCGCATCTATAACTAAAGAGTTTATATTATATCTATGATCTGTATATTGACACTTGACACACGTCTCTGACATGTCAAACGTCAAATAATATCGTAACATTTACAAATGTCTAGACTCACCTCACCATACGTCCCAATTGTATCTTGAACCTGAGATTCGTGAAAACTGTGAGCATGTTCGGAGGTCAGGCTTTCACTGGTTCTGCAGAGACGAATTTTCGTGGGCATTGTAAATACCTAACATGGATCCGGTTCATAGATTCAATTTCCACCCCCGAATTTATCAGTTTGAGGGATTATTTCCAGGATAAAAAGTATCCTATGTCCTTCCCCGGGTCTCAAACTATCTCCATACCAAATTTCATCTAAATCTGTTCAGCGGTTTAAGCGTGAAGAGGTAACAGACAGACAGACAGACAGACAGACACACTTTCGCATTTATAATATTAGTATGGATAGTATGGATTTAATTTTTCGTCCAACGGGTCAATTTGATTAATATGCCATAAAGATCAATCGTACCGATTTTCATGCTTTAATCACCATTTGCAGCATCTTATCTCTAATAATGATCCGTTTTCAGTTCGTTATCGTTACCGCTAGGACTAATTGCTACGAAAGAAACATAAAAATTGGATATTTTCGAATGGCCTATCCCTGGCCCAGGCCTGGTCCCTAGTGGGCTTGCAGAGTTGCGGTTGGGCTTAATTTGTTTTAAATTTAATTAACTCTCAAAAGACGAAGTAATTAACATTGTGCTGTTGCAAAACACGGGTAGTCTATGACTTTTCAAACATTGAGTGAGAATAGTTTCAAAATTTCAGGCGGTGAGCAGCGAATACCAGTTTTTCGAATATAAAATCAGAACTACATACATTACGCCTTGCAATTTTACTGTCGATTTCCACTGGCCTACAAATAATTAAGTTTGTCTTCAAAAAGATGATTCTCCGAGTGTTTGAACGCTCGTTCCTAAAGTCATTGTCCACTCATGATTATATACACCACAGAATAAATAGGTAGTTACTCAAAGTTAGGATAGCCGCCGGCGAGAATATTGATCACATAAAACACATGGATACTGTACGCTTTTTACATAAGTTGACTCTGATAAACAGAGGGCCACATAAAGAGAAGACCACCTGACTACGTTGGAAACTTAGCACTACAGCTTTCCATCCCCGGTCGAAGATCCAGGCTTAGTGCTAAAAGACATGATATAGTGTCAGGCATCCGAAGACGATGTCGAAGATAGAGCGAAGTGGCGAAGATTAGTTAGGAAAGCTGACCCCACCACCATGTGGGATTTATAGCTAGGAAGAGAGAGAGAGAAAAATTCACTCTGATCATCGTCTACTTTGACACCCGTGCTTTGGAAGGCACGTTAAGCCGTTGATCCCGGTTGCTGTCTATGGCAGCAGTCGTTAAGCCAAGTTGGAGGCCTTCGGGCGGCTTGAGAACTTCTAACAGTCAAGTTGCCCACTCACTTGACAAAGGTCTAGTTTCCCCTCGGGGTTGGAAGGTCAGATGGCAGTCGCTTTCGTAAAAACTAGTGCCTACGCCACATCTTGGGATTAGGTAGCGGACCCCAGGCATCCTTCAGGATGCAACTGTACTGGGATAACGCTAGGAGGATGATGATGATGATCATCTACTTTGACAATATTCAATGGGACGACAGTGGGAAGAAAGAAAAACCGCCGTAAAAACGCTGAATATACAGTACCAACGAACGAAATACTTATTAATAGTATGGGCCGGGCGATTTCACAGCCCGATAAACTTTACAAATCGCAAAATAAAACTGCTGATCCGCCTCTTATCAATGCAAACAAACGATTGCGAGTTGGTGCTTAACTTAACAGTGTTTATTTCACTTGAGCTCTGTTTAAGTTGATTAATTAAATATCTGTAAAAGTTTAAATTATAGTTCGAAAAGTTTGTAAGGAACTCAAGAAATATTGTGCTCCTGATAAAATGGCCATTGTTACTTATTGAGGCGTCAGATACCTTCCTGCGTTACGTTAAGTTTAGAAGAAGTTCCTGGGCTGTTCACTAACCGACTTGTCCTCACCTGTCACCTCTCATCTCACCCGTTTTTATATGGAAACGGTCAAAAGCTGACAAATGACAGTTTTCATATAAAAGCGGGTGAAGTGAGAGGTGACAGGTGAGAACAAGTCGCTTGCCGCTCTGACTTGCCGCTCACTAGTGGTAGCTCGAAATGCCATGCTCTCCGCTTGCGCCGTGTTCTATATAAATAAATCAGAAAACTGATTATATCATTATAATCATCAGTTGTCTGATTTATTTATATACTCAATACATACACGCAATAAGTCATCAAACTTCTTACGAGCCCCAATGCAAATGAGTTCGTCTAATAGGAAAAAAATATATTAACCTAACTTCAACCCAAAAATTCAGAATGACTTAGCTGTTTAGTAGAAGATATAACATTAAAATAATATATATTATGAATAATATTTAATTTTCAAAATGAAAAAAAAAATAACAACTTTCCACAGTGATAAAAAACAATATTTCGTCCAGTTTAATACTCGCAAAAAACTACGTCTTCAGTTTAGCCGATGCCGAATAGAACGTCTACCACTTGGTGGCGTCACCTTTTGCATCCAAAACGGCTCTGATCCTGAGAGGCATTGAATCTACCAACTCTTTACACTCTTCGGGGGTTATTCCATTCCAGACACAGGTAAGTTTCTCCTTAAGATCAGCTTTTGATTTAGAAGGGTCCTGTCGCAACTTTTTCTTCATTTTCCACCACAAAGTTTCTATGGGAGACAAATCCGGGCTGCTGGATGGCCATGTCATGGTAGGGATTTTTTTGGACTTCAGCCACGCCATCGTTGTCTTTGCGGTATGGCAAGAGGCACCATCTTGTTGAAAAGTAAATGCATTCCTATGTTTTAACTTTGGTATAGACGGCAGCAAACTCTTTTCCAAGATGCTTTTGTATTTCTCAGCATTCACGGTTCCATCTATAAATTGCAGACAGCCCACACCCTGTGCCGACATGCAGCCCCAAATCATTAAAGATGCTGGAAACTTCACCTTTCGCTTAAGACAGTCCTTATGAAATGCCTCTCCTTTTTCTCGAATGACTTTACTTCGTTCATCGCCAACTGTGACTTCAAATTTGGATTCGTCACTCCATATTATTTTTCGCCACTGATCGGCAGTCCAGTTTCTGTGTTCTTTTGCGAATTTTAACCTATTACTTTTCTGCTTTTGTGTAAGTAACGGTTTTTCTTTAGCGGTGTAAAAACTGTAGCCCATTCTCTTCATCACTCTCTTGCAGGTATCGACTGAAACGTTCTTCTTAATCGCGTCACGCCACAGTACGGTAAGTTCTCCTGCTCTTGCACGACGATTTTTCTTAATGATTTTTTTCAGAAACCTGTTATCTGCTTTGCTGGTTATTCGTGGACGGCCAGATTTCTTTAAACATGAAACTGTTCCGTGTTTTCGGTGATGCTCGATGATCGTTTGAATTGTAGATCTTGGTATTGAAAGGTCCTGGGATATTTGGTATGTCGATTTGCCTTTATTGTTACTGGAAATTATAATTTTCCGCACTTCTTCAGTCACTGGTTTACCTCGTGCCATTTCGACAGAATAATTATTATGAAGTAATGAAAATTTAGTCTGAATCTGCCTTTTTATATAGCTCTCTGTCACTTAAAATGACAGAGAATATTCTATATTCAATTTAAAATATATATTTTTTTATTATATAACTTAAAAAGCAGTTTTTCTCTTAAGTAGACGAACTGTTTGGCCTCAAATACGAACTAGACGTAATTTATTGCTTAAGATGTGATAACTTTATGATGTAATTATATTAAATTAAATAACATTATTAAACTTTGTGCAACTCAAGATTAAACAAGTTTTATTGACTTCGTGCGGAGCATATTCCATTAATCATCAAAGTCAACCTTGGGTTTAAATATCGGTCTTTGAAATGATTATCGTATTTTGAAGTGTGACTAGACGAATTCATTTGCATTGGGGCTCGTAGTATGATCGTGATGTAATTGTGTTATAAACAGGGCTCGGATTTTTGATCGCACGATAAGACGAAAGAAAACTAGGGAGTCGATATTCAAACTTTATAATCATCAATCAATGAATCAATCAAATCATTTATTCGTAAAAACATAGGTACATACAGAGGTGTTATAATCATTTATGAGATTCACTATGTCTTCGCCATAAGGCATACGAATAATCATAAAGTATGACACAAAAAAATATGTTATCCAAAATTTATAAATAATCATGCATCGTGCTAATGTCCAATTAATTATTACTAAAATAAACTCTACAATGCCTTGAACTTCAAGACTGTCGCTAAATATATATTGATCCACATTCCGCATTAACTTCGATAACAGCCTATATCTTCACAACACAACTGAATTCCCCGATTACGAGGCCAATCGTCTTCGCAGTACATTTAGCAATTGCCAAGCGTTCGGGTTGAGTGAAGTCTAAAACGGGAAGTATTTAAAGTAATGTATATAAAGCGGGAGTACACAGATAAAATTTACGACGCCTTAACCACGGGGGCTCAATTGCGAGACGCTACTTGTTTATTTCGTCTACAACGGTAGTAAACGAGTATATGGCGCTGATTGTAAGCTGAAACCCAGTTTTTTAACTCCAGAAGAATCAAAAGCGCTTTGCGGCTAAGTAGTGTTTTGGGCGAAAGGTTAGACTCCCCACAAGGTGGACTGATATCCTGGTAAAGATCGCGGGAGTCCGCTGGATGCGGGTGGCGCAGGACCGGTCATTGTGGCACTCTTTGGGGGAGGTTTATGTTCAGCAGTGGACGTTTTTCGGCTGATATGATGATGATGAGTGTTTTGAGGACTCGGTTGTGTTAACAGATAATAGGTGTACCGCTTAAATAGGTGTAACCCTAACAAACTGTAAAGGGTACAGGGATAAGAGGGGAGATGTCAAAGGGTAGCGAACGGGTAGCGGGCGACAGGTAGGGACCCGGGTGGGAATAGAGGCAGGGGCCTCTCTTTATTCCCTGATTACTTATTCTAGTTTAAAATCATTCGAATCTAATTTCACTACGTCGGCAACGGCAACGCACTGCAGAATGTATCCCTTGCTGCATTTTTTACGCTGCATTACCTATGGTGTGTAAGAGTAACTTTAGCTTTGATATTTTCCAAGAAATTCGGGCTTACTCTGCTTCAAGACAACTGTGACAGCGCGCGGGCTTAGCATATTTAGAAGAATAATATTTACGTAAAGGTTGTTCGGATAAGATTATAGCGTCAAGGCATATCGAGGTGTCATTAGTATTTTTATCTTTATAACTATAACACTAGTTGCCATGGTTACGACTCCTGGGTAACTTTTCAAAACTAATTTTATGGAAATCGGTCAAAGTTTGGGGTTTTGACCCTTTATATTTTAATCTTTGCCGGCCTCGAAGCCTCCTGTAATAAACTCGTATTTTTTTTTCCTGGCTAACGGGACAGAATAGAAACAAAGTATAGTTCAATTGACCAAAAAACAAACTGTTAACTTTAAAGTTTAAAGTGGTTTAAAGTTTAAACCCATTCGAGGCCCACTCGCCACGCCGTGTCCAGTAGCAGCACATTTCTGCCTTGTAGCGAACATTGCACGTAAGGCGACTTCCTGATTTGTCGGTGCGGAGGCGGTACGATATGAGAAAACTGTCAAATGTCAGTGTCAACTGTCAGTCAACTCAGTACTACTTTTTACTGCGCCCCTACATTTAAATGAGTGCTTCCTGACTGGCGCGGGATGCGCGGTAGCGGGACGATGCGAAGGCGGTACTGCTCCGCTTCTGCGCATGATATTACTACTGCGCAAAAGTAATACTAACAGTGTTCCGTCAAGTGAGAATCTTTGCGCTGTCAGTAAATTTACGTCATAGAAGAAAATGTCACATATCGATCCCACCCCGCCAAGTCAGGAAGTCGCCTTAAAGAAAGAAAAGAAAGAAAGAAAAACATTTATTCGTGGCACAAATACAGTACAAATAAACATAACACCACAATACAGAACATATCCACGAAATGGCCCCAAATCAGCATAGTGCTAGCCATGGCCTTCCTTCCTTCCGTGAAGCCAAAACTTAAATAATTCGCTTAAATAAATAAATGCGACCATAAACGCGACCTTAAGGCATGTCGCATGTCACGGCCCTTGAATGGGTTAACAGAAGGACAAACGACGTATGTATTATCAACCCTGGCTCACCCTGCCACTTACTCGGTCTTGGCCCGCCCCAGGCCAGTCACGTGCGCCTTTAACAACTTAAGTTTGACTCGCGAAACTTGGATCATTGCAAACAAGGGGCATAATTAAATTTAAAGACTATTCCATTTATTTACTCATTTGTGAGCTTTGGGGTTTGCGGACGAGGGTACATATGTGAATGGGACTATAAACTAGCTGTGTCGGGTAGGACTCGTTAACAGCACTTCCAGATTTTCCGCCTTCCATTTCACCGTCTTCTGCCTCTCAGTACGCGCAAGTAAGGTCAACTTTACGCATGCTCGAAAACGTATATTTATTTGTTTATTTATTTAAGAAACGTTATAACTAGTTATAAGTTACCATCGCTTAAGGGGATATATCGATTCGGTAAACCACGCCCCCGTGAAAAAGATACGCTTATGTCTTTTGCGCACGGCAAAACGGGATACAACACTCTTCGGGAATTATTTTTTTAGACAAATCTCGATAAATATCCGCCTGTGTGCAGTTTTATGAATTTGACTGCTTGACAGAGTTTAGATGTGGTAAAATGCCATCATATTAACTTATAATTTGTGTCGTTTAATATAACGTTTAAAATAAGTTTCTGTCAAAAATTACATTTTTGGTACAAGCTTTTATTGCCGACTGTACTTTATTTTTCACAGTAATCAACTACTCATGGAGACGGTTAGAATGAGCCCATACACGAGGTTTATCTTGTGTAGTTTAGGAGTTGCTATGACCACCTTCTGTCTCCATCATCAGATCAGCTCGATGGTACATAATATTGCATTGTCACCAAACATACATAAGCATGCCAAATTTCAGCTCAATCGGATACCGGCAAGCGATTGAAAATTTAGTTGCAAAATTTGTCCCACACATACTAACAGGGGAAGTCAAATAAAAGCTTGTAAAAATGAAAATAAAGACTCAACTCTTTAGCGTTGTTGGGGCGTTGGAGTACCCGCTTGATATGTGACTTCTCTGCACTCTCTAGCGTTGTTGGGGCGTTGGAGTACCCGCTTGATATGTGACTTCTCTGCACTCTCTAGCGTTGTTGGGGCGTTGGAGTACCCGCTTGATATGTGACTTCTCTGCACTCTCTAGCGTTGTTGGGGCGTTGGAGTACCCGCTTGATATGTGACTTCTCTGCACTCTCTAGCGTTGTTGGGGCGTTGGAGTACCCGCTTGATATGTGACTTCTCTGCACTCTCTAGCGTTGTTGGGGCGTTGGAGTACCCGCTTGATATGTGACTTCTCTGCACTCTCTAGCGTTGTTGGGGCGTTGGAGTACCCGCTTTATATGTGACTTCTCTGCACTCTCTAGCGTTGTTGGGGCGTTGGAGTACCCGCTTGATATGTGACTTCTCTGCACTCTCTAGCGTTGTTGGGGCGTTGGAGTACCCGCTTGATATATAACTTCTCTGCACTCTCTAGCGATGTTGGGGCGTTGGAGTACCCGCTTGATATGTGACTTCTCTGCACTCTCTAGCGTTGTTGGGGCGTTGGAGTACCCGCTTGATATGTGACTTCTCTGCACTCTCTAGCGTTGTTGGGGCGTTGGAGTACCCGCATGACATGTGACTTCTCTGCACTCTCTAGCGTTGTTGGGGCGTTGGAGTACCCGCTTGATATGTGACTTCTCTGCACTCTCTAGCGTTGTTGGGGCGTTGGAGTACCCGCTTGATATGTGACTTCTCTGCACTCTCTAGCGTTGTTGGGGCGTTGGAATACCCGCTTGATATATGACTTCTCTGCACTCTCTAGCGTTGTTGGGGCGTTGGAGTACCCGCTTGATATGTGACTTCTCTGCACTCTCTAGCGTTGTTGGGGCGTTGGAGTACCCGCTTGATATGTGACTTCTCTGCACTCTCTAGCGTTGTTGGGGCGTTGGAGTACCCGCTTGATATGTGACTTCTCTGCACTCTCTAGCGTTGTTGGGGCGTTGGAATACCCGCTTGATATATGACTTCTCTGCACTCTCTAGCGTTGTTGGGGCGTTGGAGTACCCGCTTGATATGTGACTTCTCTGCACTCTCTAGCGTTGTTGGGGCGTTGGAGTACCCGTTTGATATGTGACTTCTCTGCACTCTCTAGCGTTGTTGCGGCGTTGGAATACCCGCTTGATATATGACTTCTCTGCACTTTCTAGCGTTGTTGGGGCGTTGGAGTACCCGCTTGATATGTGACTTCTCTGCACTCTCTCTCTAGCGTTGTTGGGGTGTTGGAGTACCCGCTTGATATGTGAATTCTCTGCGTTCTCGAGCACAACCGTTTATGGGGTCGTGTCGTGTGTCGTGGCCGGGAGTCCTTTGCGCTCTAAGGCGTATATGGGGTATCCGCTTAACCCTTTGACCGCCAAGAACCTATAAAATATGGATAGAAAAATGGATAAGAAATTCGAAGTACATTGAATTGGTTGGTACATATGAAAGATTGTTGCTAAATTTAATGCATTGGTACATTCAAATAGCCCCATTTCAAGTTTCAAATGAGCTCGCTCATGTACTTTTAACTAATTTATAACGAATGGATGCAAATGAGTCCTATCTCTAAGCGAAGTTCCACGCAAGAAAACTGGCGCAAATAGTTCAGAACTTCATGCTTAATGGAGTTTTGCGTAATAACTGGGTGACTCTGGCCACGATCTGACGTTAATAACTATAATTATAAGAACGTGGAATCATCCATATATAAATACTGCATTATATACAGGTGTCCTATAAATTGAGGTTCCTATCCATGAGTTATCCTATGTATATGGGACAACCTGTACCTATAATAAAATCACAATAATAACTACATTGTCCCAATTAAAACATTACCAGTTCTACCAGGAACAAATAAAATTGCGGAGATTTCCGCCAGCCTCCGTCGCGGTCATATTGGAATTTGGAGCACATCAGACTATAACTATCGCTATCAGAACGTGATCTTCTGGGTAAGGTGTCCATCTTCGGGCTCGTCTTTACTCTTGGGCTAGATTCTGGCCACAAGATTAAACCCATTCCACAACCTATTCGAAATAATAAAAAAAAACAATCGCCCTCCCAACTTGCTTTGGAAGGCACGTTAAGCCGTTGATCCCGGTTGCTGTCTATGGCAGCAGTCGTTAAGCCAAGTTGGAGGCCTTCGGGCGGTTTGAGAACTTCTAACAGTCAAGTTGCCCACTCACTTGACAAAGCCAAATCCCAAAAAGGTCTAGTTTCCCCTCCGGGTTGGAAGGTCAGATGGCAGTCGCTTCCGTAAAAACTAGTGCCTACGCCAAATCTTGGGATTAGGTAGCGGACCCCAGGCATCCTTCAGGATCCAACTGTACTGGGATAACGCTAGGAGGATGATGAATCGCCCTCCCAACGTCAGAGAGCAATTAATTCAGGACATACACAGAAAAAAAATTACGGTCTCATAAAGTGGGGTATCTCAATGAAGCATTTGAAGAGACGATTTCAAATATATATTGCATGTACATATTTCGAACCTGATTTTATGGCATAAGATACTTTAATATGAAAATCAAAATTAAAAACATGACTGCACTAAAAATATAAAAAAACAAGTTACAAAATAAATAACTTCAGGAAATGTATTTTGTTCGCAGTCGGGAGATCTAATATTTTGATATTTTATGTAGGTAGGTTCACCGACTGCAAACAAAATAGATTTCCTTAGTCCACAGTCCGCTAATTGTTTTATAGCAACGTCACATTAATATGTTACTCGGGATGACGTAAGGATTCCAACGATATGTCACACATCTAAATCGGTTAAGTCGTTGAGAAGTTCTGGGGGAACAAAGACACTCACATACACACACATACATGGACCCATTACACTTCGTCGCCTTTCCGGAGGGTAATAGTTAAAGGCGTATTTATGTGTTGCATGTAGGTTATGTTTGTTTTTACATATATTTCTTTCTAGGAATGGATATGCCGCTAATGCGCAATTTTATTAGAGTTTATAACCAATTTTTTTGTTGTTCTTTTTGGTTAATATTGTTTTCTGAATCTTTCCTAATGTCACAGATTACTTATAATACTATAGTAGAATGGGTCAAGCCATCAAGCTAAGGGGATTCTTCGATTCGCTCAACCACGCCACGCTTGTGTTTTTCGTTCACGACAAAACGGGATGCAACATTTCGAGAATGGCTTTTTAAGACAAATCTCGACAAATATCTGACTGTGTGCAGTTTTATAAAATTTCCTCTTGACTGAGTTTAGATGAGGTAAAATACCATCATGTTAACTTAATCGTGTCTTTTAATAATGCGATGTTTGTGTAGGCCGAGTAAAAAAAAAGGCTCGACTTTGGATTTTTTTTCTACCGAGAAAAATTTAAGCAATCATGTTTCGGCTATTGTCAGAAACACTATCATATAATCAAGAACCATATATCTGAAAATCAATCCCTATTGTTTCTTCGTCTGGGCAGAACAGCGTTTCAAATATATTATATTTCTCGTTGTAGGGCCTTAAGGCCTGGGGACTTTGAGTCGGCTGAGTTGGTTTAAATCAGAAGGAGAAATAATACGAGATTCGGGATAAAGAGGAAGCAATTTAAGTCACTGTTTTCGACGTCGTAGGTTAAACTTGATATCGCGGTCTTACACCGAAGTCTAGGTATTAAGAATGAAAAGTGATATAGAGTTAAAAAATTATGTCATCGCACTTATTTATAGTGCCATGTAAGTATATTCAATTTGTTTTTAATCTATAATTACTTATATCTCAAAAAAGTGGCTACCACACTTCCGATATTTATTTATTTTTGTTCTTTAGTTGACCCCGACAAAATAACGTATTTAAGAGCTATCTCAGAATCCAGCCTAATGTTCTTAATAAAAGACATTTCCATTTTAACAAATTTTGCGATAAACTTGTAGGTAAGTACGGCCGTTCAAACTCTTCAGTTTTTGTTCAAGTTGATAGGTTCAAGGTTGCAGTATCAAGAGGAGGAAACGAAATCTTGTTGAAATGAAAACATAATACCTGTCACCTCCCGAGCTCGGAGATTCCCAAAATCTTTTCATAAAATAATCGCGGTATAAGTAGAGTCGTGTAACGCGTTATTTTTTAAGGAATATATATATGCCGTTGGCTTAAACTACCACTATATGTGTCAAATAAAACAAATGTCAATTTTACAGTTTAAAACTTTCAGTGCACAGATATTACCTGCTGCTGTGTGCTAAACGCTTTGCACATAGAGCGTAAACTGGCTCGCACCACATAGACTGAAAAGAGAATGATGTCCTTAAGTCCGCCTTTTGTACGTTTTTTGTCTAATAAAGATATAAGTAAATAAAACTACGGTACCAGCTACGAGCGTAGAATTACCTACGAAATAGTATAAGTTAATATGAAAGTTAACGGTGTGACATATTCCAAAATCCTTGCAACAGTTATACTTAATGGGAATCTCGGATTAAACTAAAGTTTTAATTAGTTGCAATAGTGAATTGGAAAAGTCGGAGGTTTTCGGTAAAGCGCCGGCCGTATTTGAATTTTAGATTCGTTTGGTTAAATGCAATGTGCTTAAATCGACTATTGTTCAAAGTCAAAGTTTACATTGAGTCGGGTTTCTTTGTGACTCAAAGGTGTTTGACGTGACTTTAAACATAATTTGATGGTGTTTAAGTATTTAAAACATAATTTTAGTCAATTAATTCAATCAGGTGTAACAACGTTAGTTACCAATGGTCAAGAGCAAATTAAATTTGTATATTTTGTATACAGTTTCCTTAAAAATTTTACCCGTTTTGATTGCACCTTAGTGTATTTACAATTTTCTTAATCATAGTAACACCTACGTCTTTCAGCTCACTTTAAGACGTAGGAAGCGCGGTCAGCTTTAAATTGACTTATCAATACTTAACAATATATTTTTACCAAATTCTAGTAAATAAAGGGATTCCAAAATTTAATAAAAAGTAGCGGTTAGGCACATAGCGCTCTGCCGCCTGCCCGCGACAGCACCAACTTAAGACGACTTATTGCATTGGAGAGCCAAGACGGTCAAGATTTAGAGCTCCTTCACTTCATGGTCCTTTGTAAAGGATTCAGGGCGCAAAAAGTTCCATTGGCATATTTTAATAGGGTAAAATTTAATTGGTTTACTTTGTCGTCCTTTGTAAAGGATTCAGGGCGGAAAGAATTATGATTTATTTTCACGTTTTGCGCACTGAAGTGGGAAACCCATTCGAGACCAAGCAACACTATGTATGCTACGTAGCGCGTTGCAAAAAAATTCCGCTAAACCATGGAAATCGGTCGTAGAGACATGACTCATATGCGAGTCTTTCGCCTGAAATGAGAGAGAGAAACAATAATGCTCATCATTTGATTGGAAAAAAAATAAAACAATGTGGCATCTAATCCTGGCTCACGGCTTCTTCATAAGTTCCCAGGTAGTCACGATGGAGTTCATCATCATCATCATATCAGCCACACGACGTCCACTGCTGGACATAGGCCTCCCCCAAAGAGTGACACAATCGATGAATCGAGATGAATAAAGATCCCTCACTCCCAACAAAGGGGCATTATCGGGGGCTCCCTATGTGTGAGCTCCCGATAATGCACACTTGATGTGTTTGGCATGCTCCTAACATAACATACACGATATCGTGTCCTCAACGCTGAATGTGATACAGCGGGGTAATCACGTAACTTTTCCAACGTACGGTATTAGGAATATTTTAATGTCATTTTTAGTATGGATTTTGACATTTAGATCTATCGTATTAACGGTCGAAAACGTTACGTGATTACCCCGCGGGCGTCTTGTTTTTGAGTACCTTTTTCAATGTTTTTTGGAGGATTTTTTTTTCATCCTCCTAGAGTTTTCCGGTTTGTGCTCTAAGGAGTCCGGGGTCCGTTTTGACACCTATTCCCAAGATTTGGCGTAGCAACTTATTTTTTAAGAAAGCGACTGCCATCAGGTCCACCAAACTAGAGAGAAAACGAGACCTTGTCGAAATTGCACCGGTTTCCTCGCTCTGTTTTCCTTCACCGAAGAGCAACTGTTTAAATACATCAGATGTTTCGTTTTTTTTTTCAAAAACCCAATGATGCCTACGAGCTGGGATTCGAACCCGCACCCCCGCGACCTCCACATTGAAATCGCGCTTTACTGTTATTAACATATCATCATCATCATCATAGCAGCCGAAAGACCTCCGCTGCTGGGCATAGGCCTTTCGCATCCAGCAGACTCCCGCGACATTTACCGAGTCATCAGTCCATCATATGCGGGGTCTACTCACTTCGCCTTTCAGTACGTGGTCGCCACCTTTCCGCCACAACGGCCATCGTTGTAAGTGCTCAACCAGCCGACTGTCAATAGTGTCAATTAAGTTAATCAACCCTATAAAACGAAGTGTCTATTTTTTTTTTCATTTTTAATGCATGACTTTAATAACTCGCTCTTTTAGTAAATATAAATGCAACTATTATCTCATAATTTGACATAAAACGCTTTTAAACTGCCAAATATTTATAAAGTTCCGCCTAAAACTTTAGAAACATTGCTTTTTGCAAATGGACTCTCATATTCAATAGGTATTTTGAATTTGAAAACAAAACCGGATAAAACTAGTTGCCAGAAATAACACAAAGGCAAAGTTAACGGGTTAGTTCCAACTCATTTGTAAGTTTGTAAATCATTAGATAGTTTTGTTATTGAAGTGAAAATATAGAAAGTTAAGGCGCTACACTGAGAAATTTGGAGACTTTGAAACGCTGTCCTGCCCAGATTAGCAAACAGTAGGGGCTGATTTTCAGATATATGATTCTTAACTATATTATTGTGGTACTGACAATAGCGAAACATGATTGCTTAAAATTTTCTCGATAGAAAATAAATCCAAATTCGAGTCTATATTTTCCTTTTTTTCCTCAGCCTACTGAAACAACGCATTATTAAAAGACACGATTAAGTTAATATGATGGTATTTTACCTCATCTAGGTACTGACAAGAGGAAATTCAATAAACCTGCACACAGTCAGATATTTAACGAGATTTGTCTAAAAAGCCATTCTCGGAGAGGGTTGCATTCCGTTTTGTCGTGAGCGAAAAACAAAGGGTGTCTCTTTCAATCGATATATCGCCTTAAGTATAGTTTTAGAAGACATTGCTCGATAGCTGAGTTTCACTAGGGTTTCGTACCCGAAGGGTCCAAACGGAGCCCTTGAAGATTATTTTTTTACATAATAAGCATCTTATTGACCCAAAGTCATACAGTTTTGCAAATATACTTGTAAATGTTTTTTAAGCGGGCTCCTGTAAAACTATGGGGGGCATGATTACGTTTTAACGCTTTTTAAAACGCAGTCAAAACGCTCAGCAAAAATAACAGATAGGGAATATTATAATAGTCAACTCGACCATTCGGTTATCGTTCTCGAATGGGCAAGGTTCAATCAAGTACTGAAGTTTTACATTTTACTTTGGTGTCAATACCTTTCACGCACACCTTCTTACAGTTCTAACAATACTATTATACTATTCTGTGGTTCTAACACTCGCTCGGAATTTTTCCTGATAGACCCAAGTCGCCAAACTCATGTAAATGGACTCCCTTAATTATTTTTTTTAATGACCATGGCAAGCAGCAAAAATAGCTATGGACCCTTGCGTCTTTTTAGGGTTTTTAGGGTTCCGTAGCAAAAAGGAACCCTTATTGGTCTACTCTGTCTGTCTGACTTTCTGTCACATTGAACAATTTCTCAAGACTTACTCATGCTATTGATTTATAAGGAATAGTTATAGACAAGGGTAACCCAGATGCAATGTTTTTTTTTTCCAATAAAAATTACCGATACAAGAGAAGCAAAATTTCAAAGTCTAGTAAGTAGTGGGTATGTCAAGTGGGGTTCCTATGAAAGGGCTTGAGTTGCTCATTCTGAAACATTTTTACTTTTTTCTCTTCGGATTCAATTAACTTCAGTCGCTCAAATTAGTATCGCACAAAATACGCCGATAGATGGCGCTGTTTCAAGGCGTTCAATTTCTACATAGCGCTGTTAGTACCGAGATACGAGGTTGCCAAGAGTAATGACAGATTTGATAGTAAGTTATGGTTACCCGACTGTAAGGGCCTTTTCACACTTGAGCGATTTGCCAGCGATTTCTATACAAAACTCGAACGCGGCGATCTCGCGGCGTGATCGCCGCGATCGAATTTGTATAGAAATCGCTGGCAAATCGCTCAAGTGTGAAAAGGCCCTAATGCAGGTCCCTAATTCTCAGCATATTGTATTTTCGGGAGTTCTGGTGACCTTTCAACCAAAAACACAACACCACATAGGTACGGTCAACCAATTTGATTTCTGGGCCACTTCGTACCTTGTCACTGTGACATTCATATGAGATGTCTTACGGCTTTCATATTGATTTTTACTGTGACAAGGTACGAAGTGGCCCAGAAATCAAATTGGTTGACTGTACCTACAGAACAAGAATGTGAAATGTATGTGTCATAATGACTCCTTTACTTTAATACCGATTCCACTATCGACCCACCTCTGTGGCTATTAAATACCTATAACTGTTGAATAAATCCAATAATATGATGTATTTAAAAGCGGCCAAATTCGGGCAACAGAAAATATCTTATTTAATTTGGTATATAGTCAGGCTTTTGTCTTTCAATCATATAGGCACAAGGGGATTATATGGGAATACTGAGTATATTTGTGTCCACGCTTTTATCTATATAACGATCCTGACATCTATTAATAGATAATACATAATAAATACTTGACTACCCGTATGAAGTCAATGGAAACCGCTAGAATAATAGTAACTGTAAGTAAATAAAGGCGCCCTTGTGCGAGCTCGTAAGTGGTACCTCCATGGTAGCTCGATATGCCGTGCTTTTTACCAGCGCACGGACGAACTTTTGAATAATATTCATATTGCCTAAACGAATAGGTACCTAGTACTCGTAATTATAGAATATCAAACGTTTAGAACTATTGCATGATGTTTTAACGTAGTTTATAAGAAATAAAAACGTTAATATCTTATTATTAATAAAGATTTATTTTATCTCCATTATATTTAGCGTTTTACAAAAGACAATGGCGTCTCTATTCCTCTTAAGGCGCAGGGTAGGGCAAGGCCTTCCCCATACAAACTTTGTGCAGGTTTTATTCGTCGGTTTTGGCACTAACAAATATAATATTTTTTTTGGTTGTAAATATTAGTGTCGTGAATGCCGGACCATCACGATGACGTACGACATCCATTCCACTGGCAGCCCTAACCGAATGGTAGATTCTCTATGGTGAGTGAATTGTTTTGTCCATGATTATACTCTATGGTATGCGCCTTGCCGTTCACTCTGTGCTTCCTGGCGGCAGCCATTTTCAATTGTGACTTTGCCGCCTTTACATGTGATTAAGTGAGTGGTGTTCGTGAGCACCGAGCCTCATCTCATGGATGGCAGGAAACCACGAGAGCTGGTTTCCCTGAAGCTAAGTGTCTCAAATATCTAGATCTCACTATCTAAGTACTTCAACATCTGAGTCTCAGCCCTTTGTGTTTCACGTGTTAAATGTCATCTACCCTATGATTAACCTTTTATACTACTGACTAAGATAGTTGCATTAACGAGTAATCTGTTGTTAACGATCTATACTATCTTTCCTCCCTATCTTTGAGTGGCATGTTGTTTCCTGGGATCTAGAGCCTGGGGAGGTTTGAGCGCGGAAGCATCTGAGGATGCGACCACTGGGGCTTGCCTCCACGGCTGCGGCGCGTGGAGGGTGCGCTTGCCCGTGCTAGTGAGTGAGCGAATGGTCGCTTCCCTCTGTGGGGCGGTCAGAGGGAACTAGCACAAACCCAAAGCCGTCAAGCCGTCAAGCTGTCGCTTCGGCTGCGTTAGTTGCTTCATCTGTATAACGGTCAGCTCTGGACTCTAGCGCTTAGGAAACCCGTTACGATACTCCGGTCGCCCACGCCACCGAGAGTACCTAGTACATAGGGATGACCGGTCTCCTTGTCTTCACTGGGGAAGACAACTCGGATCCATCGGTAGCCAACGTGAAGGCACCGGTGGACTCGTGGACAGATGAGAGGGATACAGGCTAAGGGGGGAACTTTCACTGCACAGACTGACTTTACCTTCATTGATACTTATAGTAACTTTCCCTTGAGATTCCTTAACGGTGGCCTATGGCGTGGCCTTCTGGGTGTTTGGGATGCTTGGTGGCAATGGTGATGTCATAGAATACCTTTAACAACTACAGGCGGTACGAGGGGGCCTCGCAGACGGCGCTGACTGCCTCGAGTGCAGGTCAGGCGGGGTGCGAGGCGAGAAGAGAAGTAGCGGGAGTAACGGGCCAGCAGACATAGATGAGACTAAGGTAAGGTTCATACAGCTTGGTCTTATTCACATCGCGTCGTCTGCCATACTTGCTTGGATACTGCTACCACTAGAGTTACTTTAATTTGGCCGTATGGCGGGCGTTGCGACATGGTGGAGGTGCTGGGATGTGTGAATCTGTGCCTAATTCAGCGATTGCGAAGCACTATGTAACGCCTATGTATAGGTCATACAAATATAGGAGAAAAGAGTGTCTTATATCTCAAACAGAATTCTAGGAAATTGCAATATCATATAAGAAATACAAGGTTGCCTCAGATACTAAGATATTTGAGTGGTGTCGTTCAGAAGAGACATTAATTTCATTGAGAAGAAAATTGAAGTCAAGGGCGAGGTTGTAAACCCATCATTATAGCCATCTAACTTAAAATTAACGCCACGTCAGGCGAAGTTAGATTTTAATTTTACAGCACGGAACGGATCGAGCTGAGAGCGCCATCTATTACCACATCCTTCAAACAGACTAATCAATAGTACGTAAGTCTGCCGATAGATGGCGGTCGGAAGCAGTTTACGATCAAAACAAATATTTTGCAGCTTCACTAAAAGGATGTTTATTTACGAATTATGCAATTTATGGAGTCTTACGCGTTGGATTAAAGTTAATTATAAGTAGAACTTATGATACTATGTGTTAGTTAAGTTAATTTTATAATTTAGTACATAAGTTGAAATCTCGCGGGTTTCTGAGAGCGTGCCCTAAGCGATATGTGATTTGTCAATCATGGCGTATCGATATATCTGTTTTACGAAGTAAATACAATGACTTTTAATTGTTGTGTTATAAATAAACAATTATAATTATTATCTTATTTATCGTCATTAATTAATAAATTAATTAATTATTTAGATTCTTCCGTTTCAACTAGATATTTAATTTATTTTATCTTCAAAATTAATTGTATTCGTAGGGCATCAATTGTATTAGTATTGAGTTAAGGTTTAGTTTACAATGTCATGTAGGATGTCGGCGAATTGTTACGTTTGGTTTCCGCCACTTGTTTTTTCCGGTATATTGGAATGAAAGTTAAGCTGCCGGCCATCGTTTCGTTTCAACTGCTGTTCTAAGAAAGAAAATCGTTTTTGCTGCGAGGTAAGTGATTTAGACTAGTTCTGGAGGTTTTTAGTAATGTCCCATAGGTACAGGAGTAAGATCAATTAATATTTGTGAGAGGATCGTACTAGAATTTGTTTCAAAGTAGAAAGAGCTAATGACGCCATTGAAAGTGTAGCGTGCCGACTAGTTCCATTTTCAAAATTCACTTCTTCTTTAGTTGGAACATATTTTAACGAGTTGCAGTATTACACCGAGTTCCTTACGTACATACGTACGTGTACTTTTCTACGTTTGGCCTGGATGTATTCTTGTTTTAACGTTCTGTGTCTCTTGTCTAGACCCCTATCCGCC
Organism: Cenopis cana; assembly: GCA_951800055.1. Lineage (NCBI taxonomy): Eukaryota > Metazoa > Arthropoda > Insecta > Lepidoptera > Tortricidae > Cenopis > Cenopis cana. The sequence goes on along the minus strand of OX637486.1, from coordinate 5,143,257 downwards.
ATATGAGATCTACTACTTGAAGTCTTCTGCCAGTACGTCGGCCCGATAGTGTCAGAGGCGAAATACCATCTGCTAATTGTAAGTACGACCTTACTTGGACGGATTTAAAGTCTAGCGGATTAGCGCATTCATTATCTAATTTCGTGAACACAATGGTAGCGGGTTGGTACTGTATGCGTTGAACCGTGGTTGAACCCATGTTCTGGATAATGCTTACTCTTTCTTTTGCGAACCTACGCTGCGTATTCTGCCTGAAGCCTTGTCTCTGCTTATTCTTTTTAAGGCTTATGTCATCTTCATTCCTAGTTATGTATGAAAAAAGTAAAGGGTAATTATTGCTGAGCAACATAAAACTTTTATCATAAGTAATCATATCAAATGAGATCATCAGGGAGTATATACACATTTTAAAGGATTTCATTATGAACCAAGAGTTTACCTTTCATTATGACTTGATAATTTGGTATGATAGACCGGAGATATGAATAATAAATTTGGAATGATTTATTCTCATAGTGCATAATTTAGGTCGAGTACATATTTTCTTTACCTTTTGATTGTGCGTCTGATCTTATAATTGCCTAGTTAAAATTTACAAAAGGTTCGACTAGATAACTACATACATTAGGATCAGTTAGAATATGTGATGGAAATATGAATCGCTAAGTTACTCCGAGACCACCGACCAGTATGAACATGATTTATATTGGTTTCATAATTGATAGTATAAATATAAATTGTAATTAATTTAAAGTTATAGTGGTAGTCGGTTACCTACGACTTTGCCCAGGTGTTAAAAGGGTTAGATAATTTGGTTTCCTTTTGGCAGCGTTTGCGTTAAGTTAGTGGTGCGGTATACCTATCATAAATAAATTGGAAAATAGTAAAGCAAAATTATCTTGGTAACTATTGCATTTATGACTATGATCTCTCTATTGTTTAGTTGATGAGTTATAACATTTCTTTGACAAAACACTGATTATGAGTAGGCATTCAAATATTAATTTTTATTCTTGAAATGAACTGAAATGAAATATCATTTAATACTGATTTATTACATCTTCTCGATACATTTCCTTTGTTTATACCTGTGTTCTCGCTTACATGGATTGTAAGTAAAATTAATGATAACTATACCTATCAACAAGATCTTTACAGGATGTGTGATTTATTTTGTGATGTTTATTTTACATTATAACTGATTTTAATGGTGATTGTTCGTGATTGTGTGAAATGTTGATACTATATTTGTGTTATTGTACCGTCTGGTCACATGCAAAACCAAATTGAAGTGTTATTGAAACAAAGTTACTAATTATCACACTTACTTAAATTTCGGATTTCACCAACACGGAGAGATTTTTACACGGATGGATTATTAGTATACTTTCATAATTATTGGAGCGCTAATATAAATTTAATGAGATTGAATTTCTTAAACCTATTTTAGTAGACAACAGATTAATTTACATAAACAAACAATCGTTCAACTCCTTTGAAGTGAACTTATTCCTTACATATTTACTTATGAGAAGTTTATCCTTTGTATTTTAAACTTACTTTGAATAAAGTTACCTAACTTTGATTTAAGCATTTAACCTTTTTGCCGTCAGGATAAATACAGACAAAGTGGTTATACACATTTAATTAAATTCATTCATTCAATAAGTTATATAGGTACATGGATTATAGGTTAAGGTGAAACTTCATTAAAGAAACTACCTACTTTCTATTATTATTATTATTTTTACTTTTCAATATAGGAAAGTATTTAGATACATTCATTGTCTAATGATTAGTGGTATAATAAAGACACATTCACTCAAATGGACATAGGTAATTTAACTGTACAGTTAGCTAATATGAACAATACCTATTGTTTTGATTATTTGCTTACAATAATAACTTGTTACATTTATTCATTGTTGCATTCAATATCATACAAGCTTACTAAAGATTTACAATTATACGATGCCATGGTTGGTTGTTCACCAGCAACAAGGATCCACTTTCGACCAATTTAATATTGAACCCTATATGCTATGCGATTGATTGACTTGAAGGTTCAAGTTATGATGGATCTTCCTGACGCTTGCGGGATTAATTCATAAAGCTATTCTTTGGTGCATGTGCCTTTGTTATAGCAATGTTTATGAAGTTTTACAAATCATGATCGCCTAATATATTACGAAACACATATGGCCAGACAATATAAAGCTATGCTAGTGCTTTCAATTCTTATTTCTTTGAATGCTTTATGCGGTGTAGTGCACACAAGGGAGTGTACACTGGTACTATTTTTTGTGTGTGTCTATTGCAGGTCAATCACCTAACCTATCAATATGGAAGAAAGTTTAATGGCCAGTCTTGGAATTGTTTCCACCCATCTGGAAAGTTTAATTGTTAAGGCGAGGGAGATTATTAATTTACCTGATACCCCAAGCGACGCGGTAATTCATGAGATGGAAATTTGTATTTCCAAATTGGAAAGCGGTTTGAATCGACTCAAGTCTGACCTCAACAACTACTTTCGATTCGTCAATGATCCAGCAGTCGACGAAGTATCCAGAATAGCTACCGTTCAACTTGAAGCTGAAGAAAATTTGTGTGAGCTGCAAGTTCGACTTAAACGAGCTAGGACTACGTCATCGAGGGACAGTGTTTTACCAACCTCGGGGAAACTACCTAAGTTAAGCCTGCCCGAATTTCACGGTGACGTCTTGCAGTGGAACCAATTTTGGGACCGATACCAGTCTCTCGTGGATAGCCGAAGATTGAGCGAAGTCGACAAGTTTTTGTACTTGAGTTCAGCCTTGAGGGGCGAAGCCAAGAAGCTGATCGCAGGATTAGAAGCAACCAATGCCAATTATAGTATTGCTGTTACTGCTCTTAAGGCAAGGTATGGTCGGGTCGAGCTGGTGACGGACGCCCACTACTCTGCTTTGAGTAAACTAAAGCCGGCAGAGGACTCGATTAATAGTTGCCGTGACGTCCTGAATGAGATCGAGACCCATCTGAAGGTATTGAGTTCCTTGGGCGAGGATACATCACAAAATTACATTCGGTTTCAAATATTGGAAAAGTTCCCATCAGACATACTCTACGAGCTGAGGAAGACTGTAAGAAATGGATCCGTACAGGAGCTTCGTGACGAACTGGAAGCTTTGATAGCTGCGAAGGAAGACTCTATTAGATTTAAATCTCTTTTAAAGGAGAGTACCGCAGACAACTATACTACCGAGGCTCTACATATTAATGAAAGACCCAAAATATTTAGATCCGAGAGAGGACCAAGTAACTATAGAGCCAATAATAGAAGGAATTCATATGCTTCTACCTCAACTTCAAGGAACCAAGAATTCAAGAGGAAGTTCAATCGTTTTCAGGAAGATCGCCGTCACGACAGTAGCAACAGGAGATTCCCAGTGGAACCATTTGGGAAAAAACGTAAGATTTCACATGCGTGTGTGTTCTGCCATGGGGATCACCCGTCTCAAGAATGTAATCGATACACATCAGTAAACCAGAGGAAGGAACGAGTGAGAGATCGATGTTATAGATGTCTTAAGAAGGGTCACTTAGCGTCCAGATGCCGAGGAAGCATTGTTTGTGCGTCATGCAGGAATCCTAGTCACCATACGGCTTTGTGTCCGAAAGTAAATCCAAAGAAGTCCACGGACTCATCAAATCCTCCTAGGAATGGCAGAGAGGAAAGGAAGGATGAGCAGATTGAACCTACTGTACAATGTCATGTGAATGACTTAGGATTCACTATACTCCAAACAGCTGTCATTAACTTGAGGAGTGACAATGACTGTGACCAACTCAAAGGAAGAGCATTACTTGACTCTGGGAGCATGCGGACCTACATTACCCAAAGCTTGGCTAAGGAACTTGGACTTGCGACCATTGAAGAGAGTCGGCTGACAATATTCACTTTCGGTTCTAAGGTACCACAGGAAATTGATAGTCCAAGAGTCAGTTTCCAGATTTTGACACGATCAGGGAAGGTGATTACAGTTATGGCAAATGTAGTTCCTATGATAACTCAGGGTGTGCCTTATACAGGGCCTGACCGGGAATCTTGGAAGTCTAAGTTTGAACTAGCGGACGATGGATCCTTAGGCGACAAGATAGATATCCTCATAGGTAACGATTACTACTTCGGGATCCTTCTACCAGAGAAGATCGAGATCCAAGAGAATCTGTTTATGATTAAATCTGAACTAGGATGGATTATCAGCGGGATGGCGAACCTGAAGCCTGCCAATCAACTGGAAGTGGTCACATATTTCCAGACCAGCTTGGACGTCGGACTAACCCAGCCGGACTTACCCTTAAATGGAGTCAACATCAAAGAACTATGGGAACTCGAATCTTTAGGTATAACAGATTCCCCTAAAGAAAGCCGAGAAGAAGAGGCCATACGCCACTTCAACGAAACGACTCGATTTGAGGATGGAAGATATCAGGTATCGTGGCCATGGATAGAATACCCTCCAGAGATAGATTCTAACTTTGGTTTGGCTCTAGGACGTTTGGTAGGTTTAATGAAACGACTAGAGTCTGATACGCTGACTGCTTATGACCAGTTGATTAAGGAACAAAGGAACTTAGGTATTGTAGAAGTAGTACCGAACGATGAGATCGACAACTCTAATCACCCTGTATCGTATCTTCCTCATCATTTTGTCAAGGCAAGGAAGCGGCAAAACTTCTTCTTCAGGACCTGTGGAAGCTGAAAGTGAAATGGGACTCTACTCTGTCTGGAGACTTAGCGGACAGATGGAAAGAAGTCCAGAAAGAACTCAAGACCTTGAAGGAAACCTATGTTTCCCGATGCTGTGTGGAAAACCTGAGGTGTAAAAGTTATTCCATCCATTGCTTTACTGATTCATCAACCAAAGCGTACGCAGCGGTAGTCTACATAGTACAGGATAACACAAGGAGCTTTATTATAGGAAAGTCACGCTTAGTTCCAATCAAGGACCAGGACGACTTAAAGATCCCGAGATTAGAGCTGATAGCGGCACTTATAGGCTGCCGCCTGATTCAATACATCAAGAAGTTTCTACAAGGCAACATAACAGAACAAATTCTCTGGTCGGATAGTCAGATTGTGATTAGTTGGTACCACTCTGATAAACTTCTGACACCTTTCGTATCGAGACGAATCCAAGAAATGAAAAAAAAAACAAAGAACTTAAGGTACGATACGTTCCAACGGAATTGAATCCGGCGGATGTTGCCACTAGGCCCGCTCAGCCAAAAGAAGAAAAGGAGAAATGGTTGGCAGGACCCGAATTCTTATCGAACGATTCAGCAGAGTGGCCTGTCAGTCCACCAAGTAACAGTTCTCTTTTGGCCGGGGAGGGTCTGTCGAATACTCCGATGGATGAAGACATGATCGACAGAGGACATCAGGATGGAACCAGCAGCTTAGGTATTGAACCAAAGGAAGTAACGCAAGAGGACATTGGTATCGTGTATACGAAAGTATCCGAAATAAAGGAGATTCAAGCGGAACACTTTCCTGAGGAACTGGCAGGGAAAGAAACTAGCTTAAAAAGGAATCTAGGCCTTTTTATAGATGAGGACGGGATACTGAGAAGCAAGGGAAGATTTCAATACGCTAATTGGACGTATGACAAACGATATCCAATATTGATACCTCATGATAGCCCATATACAGATCGGATCATTATGAAAACTCATACGGACAACTATCACGTAGGGGCTAGTCATACTCTCAGTATCATTCGCCAGAACTTTTGGATACCCCAAGGAAGAAAGCGAGTACTTCATGTCATTAGCAATTGCGCTCAATGCGTTAAACAACGAGGTGGACCTTTTAGGTTACCGCCTACACCGGCATTACCACCTGAACGGGTTAATTATACAGACCCTTATACTTTCACAGGAGTAGATTACCTTGGACCTGTATTAGTCAACACGAAAACAGGTACAGAGAAGAGATGGATTTGTCTATTTACGTGCTTAGCTGTACGTGCAGTACACTTGGAAATCGTGCGCGACTTGACCGCAGAAGAAGGACTTCTGGCTTTAAGGAGATTTATAGCTACCAGGAATGTACCTACGGTAATAACATCTGACAATGCCACTAATCTGAAGTTGATGTCGGAAATCATGACACAACCTTATTGTATCGACAAGAAGATTAAGTGGCGTTTCATACCCCAACTCGCACCGTGGTTTGGAGGATTTTATGAGAGACTCGTGGGTATGGTCAAGGTGTGCATGAGGACGACCTTACAGAAGCATCTATTGACGGACAACCAGCTGAGTACTATTGCCAAAGAGATTGAAGCGGTTATAAACTCTCGACCTTTAACCTACGTCGACGATGAGATGGACCACATTCTGAGACCTTCAGACTTCATTGCTATGGGCAGAACCATAGCCATAGAGGCCAAGGATGACGGACCCTTACCTGTAGGAACACAGGCAAAGTGCGACCTAGTGAAGAGTTGGAAGAAAGGTATCACCATACTGGAAGAATTTAAGAAGATGTTCATAAATCGATACCTATTGAGTTTAAGGGAAAGGTACTCGCACTCTCACAAACAACCGAGGTGTACGTCTAAACTAGAACCGTCTGAAGGACAAGTGGTGCAGATCAAAGGAGATAATAAGAATAGAGAAGATTGGAAAGTAGGTAAAATCATATCACTTAAAAGGGGAGCCGACGATATGTGTCGTGTTGCTCAAGTTAAAGTAGGTAATAAGGTATTTACTCGATCAATAGCACAACTTTATCCACTGGAAGTGGAAGACGTGGGAGGTGAAGAAACTACTTCATCGCCTGTGAATAAGGAAGACTCAAGAGGAGCCTTTGAAGATTCACAGGATTTAAACATCGACATGGAGGTCGAAGAAATAAGCGATATGCCTTTACATAATGATGGGGAACAGAATCCTTTTTACGATACGGAAAGTATCCTTGAAGAGATTACTCCAGAGGGAGCAACCTCGCCTAATAACATTGACACAGATGGTAAAAATGCTGATGACACTATTGGCGCCTCTCCTTGACCGCGGCAGACCAGGGATGCAGCCGTCAGAGCCAGGGAGAAGATTCTTCAGTGGACGCGCTCCCTTATGTCACTTCTGCCGGCCGTCGGGAGTGTCGTGAATGCCGGACCATCACGATGACGTACGACATCCATTCCACTGGCAGCCCTAACCGAATGGTAGATTCTCTATGGTGAGTGAATTGTTTTGTCCATGATTATACTCTATGGTATGCGCCTTGCCGTTCACTCTGTGCTTCCTGGCGGCAGCCATTTTCAATTGTGACTTTGCCGCCTTTACATGTGATTAAGTGAGTGGTGTTCGTGAGCACCGAGCCTCATCTCATGGATGGCAGGAAACCACGAGAGCTGGTTTCCCTGAAGCTAAGTGTCTCAAATATCTAGATCTCACTATCTAAGTACTTCAACATCTGAGTCTCAGCCCTTTGTGTTTCACGTGTTAAATGTCATCTACCCTATGATTAACCTTTTATACTACTGACTAAGATAGTTGCATTAACGAGTAATCTGTTGTTAACGATCTATACTATCTTTCCTCCCTATCTTTGAGTGGCATGTTGTTTCCTGGGATCTAGAGCCTGGGGAGGTTTGAGCGCGGAAGCATCTGAGGATGCGACCACTGGGGCTTGCCTCCACGGCTGCGGCGCGTGGAGGGTGCGCTTGCCCGTGCTAGTGAGTGAGCGAATGGTCGCTTCCCTCTGTGGGGCGGTCAGAGGGAACTAGCACAAACCCAAAGCCGTCAAGCCGTCAAGCTGTCGCTTCGGCTGCGTTAGTTGCTTCATCTGTATAACGGTCAGCTCTGGACTCTAGCGCTTAGGAAACCCGTTACGATACTCCGGTCGCCCACGCCACCGAGAGTACCTAGTACATAGGGATGACCGGTCTCCTTGTCTTCACTGGGGAAGACAACTCGGATCCATCGGTAGCCAACGTGAAGGCACCGGTGGACTCGTGGACAGATGAGAGGGATACAGGCTAAGGGGGGAACTTTCACTGCACAGACTGACTTTACCTTCATTGATACTTATAGTAACTTTCCCTTGAGATTCCTTAACGGTGGCCTATGGCGTGGCCTTCTGGGTGTTTGGGATGCTTGGTGGCAATGGTGATGTCATAGAATACCTTTAACAACTACAGGCGGTACGAGGGGGCCTCGCAGACGGCGCTGACTGCCTCGAGTGCAGGTCAGGCGGGGTGCGAGGCGAGAAGAGAAGTAGCGGGAGTAACGGGCCAGCAGACATAGATGAGACTAAGGTAAGGTTCATACAGCTTGGTCTTATTCACATCGCGTCGTCTGCCATACTTGCTTGGATACTGCTACCACTAGAGTTACTTTAATTTGGCCGTATGGCGGGCGTTGCGACAATTAGATATGCGAAGATCGTGATGTGAAAATTTTCAAATATTTCAAAAAAAAACAAAATTAAAAAATTCAAAAAAAAATTAATAAAAAAAAATTTACTTTACGAAATAGCTATGAGAAAAATAAGCATACTGAACAAAAATCATAACTTTAATGCAAACACAAACGAAGTAAATCCTGCACAAAGTTTGTATGGAGAGAGCTTGCCCTACCCCTCCTCTTAAACGGTCGTCTTTGAATTGAAACCAACGGTGAAGCAGCTAACATTCCACACCCTAGCATTCACAACCCCTACCTTATACCTCAAGCGAACCAGTTAAAGCCGGACCTCCAAGTACTACTCAACTGTTACGTATAAATGGGTCATGTTATAATAGAAACTGTTCTTGAGATAGTAGCTTGCAGCCACGCAACCTCAGAACGCAGTTCCAAGTCAGTAATTGATTCCAGACGATCGATATCTCACAATGTGGTTCGAAGCTGTCAATAAATAATGTATAATTGTACTGCAGAATTGTATCCCGGCCTGTAGGTACCGCTGAGTCTTGCGGAAGTTATGTTTAAGGCATGTCTTACCAGTTGGCGCCAGTGCTGAGCTTTTGGTCCAGTTGTCAAAGTTTGTTACTACTGGTTATTATGGGCGTGAAAACAAATTTGACCTTGAAATCATATTTAATACAAAAAAACAAACGAACATTTTTTGTTCGGAAGTTGACCAGCAGTTTCGTTTTGTTCGGATAAAAGTAGGACAAATTTATAAACGTAACTCATATTTGCCATTTAATCTTAGGTATTGTAAAATAGTCACCATATTATTATAAGTAGATATTAACCCGCGTAGCTTACCCACAAACTATGAGATTTGACATTTTGGAGACCACGCATCACACTAGCCGCTTGTACAGCGGTGCTGCGCCTCCAGTGGCGAATTGAAGGTAGACAGTCAAGTTGCCCGTTCACTTGACAAGCCTAATTCCTATGTCTAGTTCCAACCTATGTGGGTTGAAAAGTCAGATGGCCGTCGCCCACGCCAAATCTTATAGCTGTAACAGACGATCGAACCTGGTGCGCTCCGCACCGCGACCTTGGTCCGCTCCGTACCATATTCGATAGTGTGTACAGCGGTCCGCCGGACAATATTATTATTTTGTCCGGCGGACCGCTGTACACACTATCCAATATGGTACGGAGCGGACCAAGGTCGCGGTGCGGAGCGCACCAGGTTCGATCGTCTGTTACAGCTGTTAGAATTAAGTAACGGACCCCGAGCATCCTTAGGGATGCAACTATACTGTGATAATGGTAGGATGATGATGAAGCATAAAGGCAAACTACCCATTCATCACGGGGCAATAAATCTCAGTAATAAATATTCCATTTCACATAATAATTTCATGTTCTTATGCAATATCACAACTCAGTACGTTGGCATAATGACCTCGGGCTGCAACATCCTCTCTAAAAAAAAAACAGAAAATAGTCTCTGCACGGCCATGATTGACAGTAATTGCTCCCCAACTGACGGCCGCCGCAGCTTCGACAGATTTTTAATGGCGACCACCGGCTTCGACATTTTTCGGGTTCCGTATTGAAAACTGAACCGAATACAGAGGAATTTTTATTCCTTTTGTACAAAGCAACTGCCCAATTTACTTTTGTAGAAAGGATTTTTTTACGGTGTTTTTGCGAAACCATAGGCCGGTTTACAATTAGGTGAAGTTGTATGACAAAGTCAAAATGCACAAATGTTGTCAAAGTATGGCCTGCAGTGCTGTTCATATCGATATTATTTAACGCCTCACTAGACGTACTGATCTTATGGCCCAATTTATCTGGTTCCCCTAGGTGCTTGCCGAGAACATTGAAAATCGAAATGAGTAGAGTTACTCTCAGTCTAATGTGCTCTGAATTTGAAAAGTTAAAATTATTTTTATATTTTATGATTTATCATATTTAAAAGACTTCTTCATAATTTAAAAACTACTTTTGTCCCGCGTGATGAGGCTTTATACATATCGATATATACCGTCACTATGGCAACATCTTATCTGTCAGTTTACTTCGCCGAATTATGGATTTCACCTTAGACACAAGTTTTACGAAAGCGACTACCATCTTACCTTCCAACGAGGGAAAACTAAACTTCGTTGGGATTACACCGGTTTACTTACAACTTACAATCTTGGCCGTTTTCGGTGAGGCTAATGTTACATATTTATCAGAATATATTGCGTTCATTTTCAAAGTTTTCTTGAAAATTCAGAGGTACTAGCCGGGTTTTAAACCCACGACCTGAAGGATTGAAAGCTTAACCGCTCGGCTATAGTGGCTAGTATGATACAAAATTGACTATTCGGATCCTAGGGACCAAGTGGTTAGGGTCACGTCGCAAGATGGTAAAATGTACGTGAGCAATGCTGGTCCGTATTATATTCACGTGATAAACGACAAGATAAAGCATATGTATGTTACGACCCCTCAATAGTAATATAATTATAAAATATCTCAAACCGCTCCATTAGCACAGTTTAATATTCACATTATGAAATCAATGCGCGCTGGTCAAAGATAGCAGATCAAACTCACGAATCAAACCAAAATTTTTACAAATTGGAACAAAATAAAAACAACTTAAAAACCTATGTTTTATTTTAACTCCCCATTTGACAGATGAGTGACAGTTTTGTTTTCAAGAAAAAGGATGCGTTCGGAAACGACTGAAAGGTGTTTAGCTGTCATTACAATTTGCTTTTAAATTGCATCTATTGGGAGTATTGGGACGCAACAATAACTTCAAATACTGATTATCAACTTATTATGTACTGAACCATTATCATTTAAGTGAAGCTTGTGCCTATTCGTTCTGATTTACGATGCAAATTTAATGCACAGCTTTTAACGTGCTATTTGTTCCACGTTAGGGAAATTGCAAGATCGCATTTATGTACGAGTATCTTTGGAAAAACTATGAAAGATAGTTTTCATTCATAATATACTTGCAGTACTATAGTATTTTTGTTGTGTGTTGGGATATACAAGTCAAGGGTCAAAGCCGCGACCCCAGATTGAAGGAAGCGTGTTTACCGGTCGTCGAGAGTGGTTTAGTTTGTTAAATTCTCCCTTCATTTAGTACATTGTGCCACTAGAACGGCAAAGCCATAATTTGAAGTCTTCAAAAAAGGCAACAACTAATAAAACATAGTTAATTGCGAGTTACGAGTATAATCAGTCAGCCACGAAAGTAGTCTATCGCTTTAATTTAAGTTTAAAAGTAGTTTTAAGCTTGAGATTTCTTGATCTGGTGTTTAAACCGATATTTAAAAATATCTTAAGTATACGAGTGTTTTATCCTATAAGGGCCCCCTTCAGTAGGTACTCGTACCTTCTCTCATAAGATTGGGTACGTAAGCACTTAGGGCGGAACTACGTAACCACCCACCATGAGTATTTATTAAATATGCCAAACCAGGATATAAAAAATAACCAGGAATTAAAACATTATTTATTGCAGTTATATGAATTAAAATAAATATTAATTTAGTTAAATGTATAAATAGATTATAACTATAAAATGAAATTAGTAAAATTAAGAATTAAATAATAATTAATAATACTTAAAATTACAATCGAATGTAATAACTGTGTAAATACTTAGTTTCTATAATGCATGCAAATTAAAAATAATTTATTGTAGTTTAATGAATTAAAATAAATATAAATCTAGTTAAATGGATATCTATGTTATAATTATAAAATGAAATTAGCAAATGTATAATCAGATAATAATACTTAACATTAAAATAGAATTTGGGAAATGTGTAAATTAAATACTTAGATAAGTTAGACATTGATATTAAGAAGTGATGCATGTAATTTGTTTATCTATTGGAAATAAATGGCTTTATTATTATTGCTCTTTATTTATTTCTTTTCTTAGCCTAGGTTTGTATAACATTTCTATAAAAAGTAAAATATAAAAATACACTTACAAAACATAAAAACGTTATAAAAACCTAGCCTAGAGTGCCGCCGGCAGCGAGGCAGGGCCTAAGCTACCGGTGGTCAGGGCGACAGAGAGAGGAACCTCCTGACTATCCGCGCCGTGTCCAGGAGTACCGCCTTCTGAATCTGACCCTTGACCCAGCCATCTAGCGAGAGTCTCTTGAGGTGTTGGTCGAGACTCTTCGCTATTAGACCGTTCGCAGAAACGACTATCGGGACAATGGTCGTTGAATCAACATCCCACATGGCGGTTACCTCGTGGGCCAAGTCTAGGTACTTGCTGAGTTTGTCCTTCTCGGCCTTCACGAGCTTCTCGTCATGGGGAATGGTGATGTCAACGAGCACTGCCTGGCGTTTCGATCGATCTATCAGCACGATATCAGGCTTATTGGCTACAATAGTCCTGTCCGTGATGACAGATCGATCCCAATAGAGCGTGGCACGACCATTTTCGAGAACTGGCGCAGGTGTGTACTTATAGTACGGCACTTCGACGTCCACAAGACCATATAGAAGAGCAAGTTGCTGGTGATTATTATTATTATTATTATTATTAAACCAGGATACACAGTCGCTGTGGCCGAAATCGGTCAGGACTATCATCAAGGGCCTCCTTAAACTTCCATTTTAGAGTCGAAAATTGGAAAATCGCTTTTTTGTCTTACTGTAGCAAGTGATAGTAATATCGCTACCTACAGTCAACACTACAAAGCGATTTGGTCATATACAAGAGCGAAAGAGAGTCATTTGTCCTCCTACCACTACTATCGAGCGATATGGTCGTATATACAACTTTGTATAAGAGCGACATAGAGAGACATATCATTTTTCGTCCTTGTCATACTTTCACTAAATCTGCCACAAACTATTGATTACTTTGTGGCAGACAAAGGATAACCCGCCCATGTTAAGGAGGTTACTTACGGTAAGCCATCAGCCATTTTTTTAAACAAGTTCTCAATTTATCTGCATAACAGTTGTTTCATGTCTTGTTGGCAAACGTATAGGATCTCTATAGAATCCTTACTCTTTGCTATAGTCCTCAATTTGTATTATCTGAAACTTTCTACATTAGCGGGTCAACTTACCCTGCATAGCCTTTGACCTTCAGAAGAAACCCTTAAGGCCCCCAGGCATTAAGCTGAGCTTTAAACTACCGGCGTGGGCGTGCTTTGGAAGACGGAAACCTTAATGGGAGCTTAAGTAAAGTTCGGCGTATTAATAATAGTTTTTAGGTATTTATAGGATTATATCCCAATTAAACAAAGAGCCAAATTCTTGTATGTAATTACCACCAAAACTGATTTTACCAACACGAAGAACGCTGACGTCTTTAAGGTCGACTTTAGGTCGGTTTTAGTTGTGAATGTGAATTGTAGTATACGTACCAGTCAGATCCTCATTGAATAGTCCAGGAGTTGGGAAACTTTTTGACTAAAGAGGTCCACCGCTGGCGAGTAGCGAGTACCTACTCTCATAGTAATTCTACTCGCTTGAGAAAGGAGTAGAATTACTATGAGAGTACTCGCTGCACGCTGGCGGTGGGAATAGTGCCATACTTCATAGTAAAGGCTACGCGCCTTTCAGCGTTTCAGCGTCGAGAGCAACCGGATGGCCCGCGGTATTTAAGCTCCTGAAACATTGTGAAACCGCACTACGTATAAACCCGAATTGAGCCAAAAAAAAATTGTATGAAAAAAGTATATCTTCGGGAGCTCTAATATCTGGAGCTATCAGGTTGTCTCTCCGACACTGGAACTACGCGTCATTGCTCTATGTACTAGATTTCATATGTCCTACACCTACCTTAATACTCGTAGTAGTCAGCAACAAGATTGGTAAGCTTACTTAGCATATTCCTCAGTTAGAACGCAGGTGTGTTCCGAAGGCATCTTGGTCATAACTTCACCAAATTACTTATTGGTTCCGCTAGCTTATGATATCAGCATTAATAGGGATGTCGACACCAAATAAGAAAATCAATAAGTTCGAATTTTATCGAAAAAGTATCAAATTTTCAATCAAATTGCGTTAAAAGTAGGAAACTTCAAAGAATACATAATTTATTTACATAGTTTTCTTAGTTTTAGTTTTTTAAGTCTTCAAAGTTTTAAGAGGTTTTATTCTGTCCCTGTTCCGCAATACGTAGGTACCTTTTTATTGGAATTAGAACGATCGTCATTTACTATATGGCGCTCGAAGATCGTGACGTCACGGATCTTTAGCGCTGTCGCTCTAAACTTATTACTCTTTAGTCGCTCTCTAACTAGCAACATTGAAACGATTTCAGATATTTGAATAGGATTTTTGTATATTTTTTCGCAGTTTGTTATGGAGTAATAAAATAATACATTTTGAGTCATCAACCGTATGTCACGCGTCTACGTTTCAGCTTGGGAAAGAATATAAAAATACTTTCGTGTCGTTTGGTGGATGTCCGAGGGATGTCCGGCTGTTGTCCTACAGATCATTTCTCAACATTTTCTCGTGATATTTTGTGAGCCGGTGGCCAACAAGCTTACAGCCCATGAATAAAATCAAGTGAGAACAGAATGAAGTTTTTCATGTCAATTCCACTGCCGCTAGTCCTACAGAACATTTCTCAAGATGAACACATACACATATGTTCATTTCTGAAGACTACTACATGTCCTTGCAAACATGAACAGAACGGACACCACAAACAGCACCCGTTTGCGAGTATGACGCGTATCATCGTCTGAGTTAATTGGTAGTTGTTGTATTCTATAGTTCCCAGGTTTACTCTAAACTCCGCCAATACGCCTCTGACTTTCACCGCCAGCTAATGACACAGCCAACAGTATGGGATTAATTGGAATCAGCTCTAAACTGCACGCGAAACAGCCTAATCACTTAAAACTCAACACTCACTTAACACTCGCGTACAAAGAATATGGGTCGGTAAAATACCGTCATATTTCCTAAAATACTGCAAGGTTGTACGGTTTTTTAATCATGTCAAGATCGTCATGTCGCGCGTGGACCATTGAGTTTGGTGAGCACGTCGCCAACATGGACAATACGAAAAAAAATAAATATGACAAAAAATTATGCAAATAAAACTAGTGTAAAATAATACAAAAATCCTATTGCCGCTACCTATTTAATCTACGCGGTGATCCGATATTTTTGACCTCGAGTGTATAGGTACTGTGTTTTCAAACCTTTTTAGGACAACAGATCGAACGATAGCATCACTTCAAAATTCCTGGGTTGTTCCTGGCTGCTGTCTATGGTAGCAGTCGTTAAGCCAAGTTGGAGGCCTTCGGGCGGCTTGAGAACTTGACAAAGGGGGGTCGAAGTTGCACCACGTCCGTAGGCTGTGACCCCTGGGTGGTGTTAAAAAGTGCAACAAAAACTGCGAACCCTACTGTCTTCTCGAAGATCTCGCGGTTCAAAATAATTGCCATGCGATAAATAAAGTGTTGGTCTTGCCGCATTTTGTTCTTTTGTTTTAATTTTAAGTGACCATTTTGTCCTCTCTGGTATCGGAAATTCCTAGCCCCAATAACACTAAGTTCAAGGGTTGCTATCTGTTTCCATTAACGACCTATAAAGTTTAGTTTTAAAGGTAAATTGATTCGAAACACCCGGAAAGGATGTTAATTAATGTAAGCCTTTTAATGTACGGCGTTTAGGCTTCACCTTTTTACTTTGCTTTTGTACGGCTTTCTAGAAATTAATCGATTGGCTTTTAACTTGTTTCGATATTTAGGCGCAAGAAGGGAATTAACTAGTATCATAATGCCTACAGCATAAGTAACAGTACAAGCTTTAATCCTTAATTAGCTTCAATAAGGCTATATTACTACTATGATTACTAGTGGGCTGGAATAACTTGCTGCTGCCATGTCGCATTTCGCGTGACTTAGCGACTCCTATCTCGCTCAAACTGCGCGAATTAGAAAGAGGTAGGTAAAAAATGTAAATGTGACAATATGCAATAGCTTCCCCTGATTAAAAATTAAATTTCCAGATTGGTTTTGAATAAAATCCCCGACTATAAACGTTGTGGCAATAAGATACACTCGTTTTAATGCAGTGCAGTTCTTTATCAGTACTGTAGGAAAGTTGCCCAGAGCAATTCTCTCAAGATAGTGAGTTAAATTATCGTATTCGACAACGTTGCTCCTCTCTCGCCCATAAACGCGCATATACAAAAACGGGACGAAGCTAGTTCCCAGATTTACATTTTAAAATCAGACGAGCTACTTCTTTATCAATGTGAGCTATAAGACAGTGAGAAATTGACACTTTATATCGGAATAATCCAGAACTTAATTTTGCAGGAACTCTTTTTAAGTTTATCCGACTTCTATGTTAAGATTAAGACTACTGCTGACTTGGCAGGGTGGTACAGGTAAATTACTTTCGAGACGTTTTTGCATTTGTAGTAGTATTTGTATATTTACAGGGATTCTACATTTAAATTTACACACATTTAAAAAATAATTTACACACATTTAATTTTTGCCCATACACAACTACAAATGCAAAAACGTCTCAAAAGTAACTTACCATGTATCTGATGCGATACGGAGATCATACTGATGTCGTCCTGGGTCCTCCATCTTCCTTTCTACGGACTGCAATATCTTGGAAGCGTGAGCGAAGTTATTGGGAATTACAGGATCGTTATCTCGCCACAACAATCCCACTTCCCACCTTTTTCCATCTTCCACTAGAGTGGACATCTTCCATCTTCTACTCTCTTCGCTGTCTGTTGAAGTATGTCAAAGGCTCTTTCGTCTTCTAGGCTCTGTGTGACCTTGTCCGTGACTCATCTTCAATCAACTGATGCATCTTTTCTTCGGTGTGTCCCACAAGGAGTTTATGATGGACGCGAGATTCTAGCGTGATAAACGACAACGCATCTGTCATTTTCTATCGAGTGGTATCGGAAAGTGACAAATGTCGTCTATCTCGCTATCATACGCGACCATAACAGACCCCCAGACTTTCCCTTATTATAGTTTTAGTATCAGTAATACATTTACGAAGTAGTAAATGTATTGCGCGTAGAAGAAGATGTATGGATGCAGTGCTTCCGCGCATCCCGTGCTATTCAGAGCACTTCTTTACATTTTATAGGGGCGCAGTAAATAATCTGTATTTGTCAAATGTAATGACGATTTTTAATTGCTTCACCAGGGAAATATCGCCCACACACACACACAGTCAATAGTTGGAAAGTATGTACATGGACAACATTATGAAAAATATGTGTACACGACTTTATTGTAAAGGACGTAAGGTAAGGTTGCTCAGGTTAATATTTCAACCTTTGGGAAAGTACATATATTTATTTATAAAATTCCGTACCCTTTTCTGTATGATGACACAAATACGTACCTACATCAAATAAAAGAACGTAACTTAGAATTACGCTTTTCTTCCTGTGTTTTATTTCAAAATTCCTCACGAGTCTTTTGTGTATGGATTTAAAAGTGTATTAATATCGTACTCGTATCGTGAATTCTTGCTCGGAATGCAGTCCCCAGCTAAGTTTACATCGGAAATTCAAACTCGTTGATATTTCCTTTTTTAACACGCTTTTATTAGGTCGACCTGTATGTAACTATGTAATGGAATCTAATGTAACTAATTTAACCATCTTCCAAGCATCGTAGCGTCATGAAAATTGGCAGCTGTTTGTAGTTCTGATGACAATACAATAATATGGTACTGTCGAACTGATCTGATGATGGAGCCGGAAGATATGACCTGGAACTTCATGATGGAACATCGTATCGTAGCTGTGTTTGGATTTGTTAGAAAAGTCTTGCAATGATCTTTGATCATGATTAGGTTTCAAGGTCTGATAGGTCGACCTGTATGTAATTAACTATGTAATGGAATCTAAGGTAACTAGTTTAACCATTTTCCAAGGATCGTAGCGTCATGAAAATTAGCAGCTGTATGTAGTTCTGATGACAATACAATAATATGGTACTGTCGAACTGATCTGATGATGGAGCCGGAAGATATGAACTGGAACTTCATGATGGAACATCGTATCGTAGCTGTGTTTGGATTTGTTAGAAAAGTCTTGTAATGAACTTTGACCACGATTAGGTTTCAAGGTCTGATGATGAAGCCGGAAGATAGGCACTGTCATTCCATGATGGAATATCGTATCATAGTCGTGTTTGCACTTGTGAGAAAGGTCACGTAATGGACTTTGAAGACGATCAGGTTTCAATTCACACGCAAAGCGTGTTTTTGTAGTGTTTTTAAACTAATAATTTATTCTCACACGTTTATAAAGCAGAAATGCACTTATAAAACTAGTAGGTGAATGCCGAATGAGAAAAAAATCTCTACAAAAATACTATACTTTCACTAATAATGAGACTAGGTGGATGTCGTATTCCCAGATATACTTATATAGTTTAGAACGTAGTATTTGGCTAGTTGTAATATTCATTAGAATTTTGTTGTCAGTATCAAATAAAAGCTACTTAACTATTTAGTTAAGTAGGCCTTAGGTAGAAAGTTTAAAATGTTGACATCAGTACATTCAGTAACAACTTTTTTGCATTTCGAAGTTATGGATTGTTCGATCGGCACTTGTTTTATAAGGTATTATTAATTAATGTTTATTCGTAGTAATAGAGTATGTCGACGAGTATTCATATTAAGGCCAATTAGTTTCTTTCAGCCAGATAGATACAAGACAAGGAAGTCAAAAGACGGACCCAAAACTCTTGGAGGAGAATTCGTCTTTGGAAGCTCTAAAGCGGAGACACGTTAACATGTGCATTCTGCCTATCCTGATCTACGGCGCACAAACATGGTCACTCACGGAGGCAGAAAAGACCAAATTAAAAGTTTCGCAACGAGCGTGGTAGGAGATAAACTGATCGACCGTATTCGGAAATCTGTGCTGGGCTCAAAAATCGGTATTGCAGATGTTGGAACTAATACCGCCAGGCTGAAATGGGTCTGAGCCGGCACCCACACCGTAGCTAATTTAGCCCACCTCTGTGGATGCATGCTGCATGCGGCACACGTGGCCAGCTCAGACTCTGAGCTGGCCACGTGGTGGTCAACGACGTGGCAGGTCGAGGCGGAGATGGCGAGATGACACTAGACGCTTTTCTTAACGACTGATCCGAAGCTACTCTGAGCCAGGACGAGTGCAAGTCAAGGGAGGAATCCTTTGCCCAGCATTGGGACACCTTACAGCTTTAGAAAAAAACATCTATTCGAACACGTCACATCTACACACGGTCTTACTAAGTTTTTTAACTATATCGATTATTTCAATTGACTTGTTAAAGGATACGATGCAATGCTCTTATTAAGGTGTAGATAGTAATAGCAAACGAGCCAATTTTTGTTTTTATTTTGTACCTTTTGTAGAAGTTCACTCAAAATTTTCGACATACGTATATATGAAAAAAGTACATTTAATGTATATATTTAAAGTACTAGCTTTTGCCCGCGACTTCGTCTGCGTAGAACTCGGTCATCGCATTAGAATGTTATTGCTATTATTTTATTTTAGGCGCTAAGCTAGTTATCTCTCTTCCACCCCCTTGCGGTGTCCCATGTCCTTCCCTATGTTTCGAACATTATGATGCAGGTGCGGACTGCGGAATATACTACAAACGCATTAAGTAATGTAGATGAAAACGGGAGCGCAGCGGGCGCGAAATATTTCAAACATTATGATGCAGGCGCGGAAAAAACTTCACACGTATCAAGCAATGTAGTTAAACAGGCGGGCGAAGCGAGCGCGAAACATTTGGAACATTATGATACAGGTGAGGAAAATACTTCATACGCATTAAGTCATGCAAATGAATACGCGAGCGCAGCGAGCGTGAAACGTTTCGAACATTATGATGCAGGCGTGGAAAAGACTTCATACGCATCAAGTAATGTAGTTAAGAAGGCGAGCGAAGCGAGCGCGAATTATTTGGAACATTATGATACAGGCGTGGAAAATACTTCATACGCATTAAGTCATGTAGATGAAATGGCGAGCGTAGCGAGCGCGAAAATTTTCGAACATAATGATGCAGGTGCAGTAAAGACTTTATAAGCATCAAGTATTGTAGTTAAAAAGGCAAGCGAAGCGAGCGCGAAATGTTTAGAACATTACGTATATGATACAGGTGCGGAAAATATTCATATGCATTAAGTTATGCAGATGAAAACGCGAGCGTAGCAAGCGCGAAATCTTTCGAACATTACGATGTAGGTGTGGAAAATACTTTACACGTATCAAGTTATGTAAATGAAAACGCGAGCGAAGCGAGCGCGAAAATTTTCGGACATAATGATACAGGTGCGAAAAAGACTTAATTATGCATCAAGTAATGTAGTTAAAAAGGCGAGCGAAGCGAGCGTGAAATGTTTCGAACATTATGATGCAGCCGCGGAAAAGACTATAGGTATGCATCAAGTAATGTAGTTAAAAAGGCAAGCGAAGCAAGCGTGAAATTTTTCGAACATTACGATGTAAGTGCGGAAAATACTTTACACGTATCAAGTTGTGTAAATGAAAACGCGAGCGAAGCGAGCGCGAAAATTTTCGGACATAATGATGCAGGTGGTTAAGAAGGCGAGCGAAGCGAGCGCGAATTATTTGGAACATTATGATACAGGTGGGGTAAATATTCATACGCATTAAGTTATGCCGATGAAAACGTGAGCGTAGCGAGCGCGAAATCTTTCGAACATTACGATGTAAGTGCGGAAAATACTTTGCACGTATCAAGTTGTGTAAATGAAAACGCGAGCGAAGCGAGCGCGAAAATTTTCGAACATTATGATGCAGGTGCGGAAAATACTCCATTATTCATCGAGTGAGATGAAAACGCGAGCGCAAATTTTTTCGAACATTGTAATGCATGTGTGGAAAAGTTTATACGCATCAAGTCATGTAGATGAAAACTCGAGCGAAGCGAGCGTGAAACTTTTAGAACATTGTGATGCAGGGTGCGGAAAAGACATCTTACGCATTAAGGAATGTAGATGTAAACGCGAGCGAAGCGAGCGCAAAATAAAGAAAAAAAATTAGTTGTCGGTGGTTGAATTCATATTTTTTTGTTTAAAAATTATTGGAGAACCTTACTAACTTTGTTTGTTCTTTCACATTCAAAGGTAGGAGTAGAGGCCCAGGTTGATAGCGCACCCACCCTGGTTGTTCCTGGGAGATGTGTGATTTTCTGAGATTGAGTTTTTGTTTCCTATCGGCCTATGAATTTCGAATTTGGTCATACTTAATGTTTATTGTTACATACCTATATTTTACTAACAAATACCTATATACCCTAAATGTGAAAAGTCTGACCCGGCCGGTCCTCGGTATGTTGTATGGATCAGTTAGTTCATCCAAATTTGCAACTTTGACAAACTTTACTTCGGTGCGAACTGCGAACCGGGAGAACATAAATAGGGCCATTTTTTAAGGGCCATAGCTTAGGCTTATAGAGCTGCAATTATGCTTAATTTGTTTCGAATTAATTACATAAAAAACGTATTTTATGAATTTTGCTGACGCAAAACGCAAATTTTACGACTTGGGGGGGGGGGGGGCTACCACGAACCACAAACGAAGTTTTCCCTCTCTGTCGCACTTGCAAGTCTGTACTAAAGTGCGACAGAGATGGAAAACTTCGTTTGTGGTTCGTTTATTTTCTGGCTTTGAAAATGGTCAGTGAACCCCCCACCCCTTCCCCACCCCTGATATCCACGTACCCCGAAGAACCTCAAACATATCCCATAACGATTATTAAGAAAATAAATGTCCGCCATCTTGCATTTGAAAATGGATATCATTGTTGTAATCAGCACCCCAAAAAAAAGATTTTATACAAAAATATTAATATTTAAATTTATACATTTTGAACCTTATTATTTGAACAGTAAAATAGCTTTTTAAACAAATAAAGTTGATGCAACTCGGAAAACTCAAATTATTTCAATCATGCGCATACATATACGTGCCGCAAGTCTTACCATGCAACCGAGAGCCCGCTGCTCTGCGTAGGTAGGTAGAGGTACCTTCCATCGAAAACAAAAAAAAAACATCGAGTTTGCATAGTAAGACTGGTATGTACCTAGGTTTGTGAATATTGATAGCGACCGGCTGTCCAACATAATTAGATCTCTCATATCAAACAGTTAATATGGTTTGAGGGACTTTTGTTTTTTTGTCTTTGGCCTCTCAAGTATATTTCGTCCCCCGTTTTTTCAAATACTATCTGTTTATTGCACAATGTTTGAATGGGGTTCTTTTTACTTTGCTTCCAAGTAGATGCTTACCAATTTTCAAGCCTTTAAATTACGAATTGAAGGACTTCCCATACAAAGTTCAACCCCTGTTTTCACCCCTTTTCATCCCCAATCTGTATGATTTTTATAGCCTATAACCTCGCCAAAGATCCAATAAACATATTATTGAAGGCTGTATTAAAATCCATTCGCTAGTTTTCACGTGATAGTTAGACAAATAAACAGACAGACAAACAGACAAACAGACATGAATTCTAAAAACCGTTGAAATGTGTTCTGTTATCGATTCTAAGACCCCTCAATCGATTTTTTTTCTTATATCTTCAATGTACAGATTTTTGACCCTCTTCTGCTTTATTATATGTATAGATTATATTTATCCTGCAGTTAACAAAGAGATAGTGTTAAAATAATTGACAACTCACACAGAACAATAAATAAACCAGTTCCATTGCCTAATGAACGATAAATCTTGATGCAAAACAAAAGGTGTAATCTTTCATCACGGTCCAATATATTTATTTGCAGAATAAATGTTTGATTATGAGTTCCAAATTCAGTTCCAAAAGCATACTGGAGCTGGTCTATATCATTTAATATTAATACTGACTTAAATCTTCGCTAACTGATGACTTAAAGAAATTACGGAATTACAAAATTAACAATCGTGTGCAGATTAATATGAACTTTACTGCACCATGTCTTCCGTGACTTCTGCTTTAGAAACAATGTCAAAGCCACACGCTGAATCCTCTTAAAGTTTTTGTAAGTCAGGGTATTTGCATGTTAGCCAGGAACAAGAGCTGCTTCCACTTCCTGCTTTTTAAAAAGCATTGTTGAGACTCGGATAAAAAAGTCTAAATTCGCATAGCGCGTGATTTTCTTGAGCAAGAAAACCTGTGCGCGCTCTTAAGGTGTTACAAATAAGGTGCATTTTTCTTGTTTTTGTAGGATGGAACTATACTCGTATCTGAGGCATCCTACTAAATTGTATAAAAGGTTGTATGTTACATTGAGCAACGGGTCATTTAAGACTTTTTTGGTGATGGTAGTGCAAGTGCACTCGCCTTCTATGTTAATGCCGAGCAATGAGTATTCCGAATCTGTTACAAGCTTCAGAGTTCAGTAGTTTCGGGACATTGTTGCAAGAATTATTGCGTTTGTATTGAAAGTTTTAAAATTTATTTCAAATTTGGCGAGGAGAGTATTTTTCTGGATAGAATGTCTGTGAGGCGTATTTGTATTTATAAGCTTTGTTGTGTTTGTTTTTTAACCGACTTAAAGAAAGGAGATTCTCTGTTTGACCTGCATGTATGTATGTTTGTCCGCGATTATCCCGCGTTTGGCAGAACCGATTTTAATGCAGTATTCAGAAAAGCATGATATATTCTTGAGAAACTTTTAGTATACAATTTAGAGTCGGTTCCCTTTTTACAAAAACAAAACAACAAAACAAAAGTTATTAAAGTTATTTCACAGTAACTATATAATATTGTATTGAAGTTATGACTGAGTATTCTTTTTATTAGCTTTTAGTTCAACTTTTAAATACATTTATCGAAAGTCCAGTTTGTCAGAATTTGACAGAATCAGTTTTTCACTTTCCAACTTTCAATTGAATACAAATCTGATAACAATGCATAATTAAGGTATCAGAAACTTTTCCTAAGGTTAAATCGTTAATACAAATCTGTCATTCGCATTTTAAAAGAGACAAGAGTCATGACAGGTAATATACCTATCCCTCTTCGGTAAGGGGGATATTTGTTTGATATGCTGAGGACATAATTATCGCGTTTTACAGTTCATTTCATTTCATTTATTTATTCAGTAACAATATAATATTGCATTTGAATGTGACAGAATCATAATCCTAAATACAAAACCTAGAGCTAAAATTCATGTCAAGCAATGTCAAACAATGTCAACAACACCAATGGATACTCTGAAAACGGCCCATATTAATTGACAAATAATTATGATATCACAATGCTGTAATATTGTCGGCGTGAAGTGTTGTAGGTAACTACATGGTTGTTACTGCAGTTTCGTTTGTCGAAACATACGAAATTGTTTACCGACTTACTTCAAACGATAAAAATCTTAAAATTCTCTTTATGATTATTACATATATTTTGTAATTTAAACTTAGAAGGGCCCACCTAAGTTTAAATTACATTTTATGCTTTATCTATAGGTACTTTATCATTATTAAACTACCCATGTATCAATCAAAGTCCTAACCACCCCGGTTCGAAGTCAGCACTAAGTCAAAAGACCGCAACGGCTTGGCACAATCGAATGCTGGTGACAGTAAATACTAGTCAATCAATTATATGCCATATTTCAGCTAGATAAGGTCGTTCATTCCATGCATTTAACGGCACTAGGTTACATCATTTTAGTGGGGAACTCGAAAACGCTTCGCTAAAATACATTTTATACGAATACACTTCAGTGCAATAAAAATAATGACGGCCTTGATGAGTTTTTGTCGCAGTGCATCTTCTTAGGTTTTGGATGCAGGTAAATTATATGTTATGTTGTGTGTTATTATATGTTATTATATGTTTCTGTACTATGATCTTCTTGAGGTGTGCAATAATAGTACATTACTTAACAAGGGCGGTAAAACAAAGAATGTCTCAGATCGCAGGTATTTGACGCCCGAGCCGAAGGCAAGGGCGATAAATATGCGATCTGAGGCTTTCTTTATTACCGCCCGTGTTAAGTACAAAATTTTATGTCACCCCCTGGCCAGGAAGTGGGATTTCCCGCGCGCGGAGCGTGCGGTAATTGGCGCTTTATGGTCAGGTGTGACATAAAGAGTATTTGATTGATTGAAATTAATACTCGTCAGTTACCTACTAGACATCCATATTTGAATATATGCGTTGCACGTAGTCCACTACTTAATCCTGTGCCAGAACATTGAATTACTTGACTTATGATCCTATGTCCCCTAGATGGGGCAGAGGGCTTCTACAGTGCGCCGCCATCCCGTTCGGTCTTCCCTATTGTCTTCGCCTCTGCGATGATCGTCCGCCGCCAGATTTGCTTAGGGCGGCCACGCTTACGCTTTCCATGGGGATTCCAGTCTAGGGCTTGCCAGAACATTAGTCGGAGTTATTGCGTCGTATGTGTCTATACCTTGTTTTTTAAGATTTTAATAATTATAACGGTCTTTTCGTCCACGTTTCTTCTTTTCGCTAGGATATCAGGGGATTTACTAATTTTAGTTATTACAGTAGCTCCATCATCATCATATCAGCCGAAAGACGTCCAGGCCTCCCCATGATCATGCCACGATGACCGGTTCTGCGGCACCCGTATCAAGTGGACTCCCTTTACATCAGTCTACATTGTGGGTGTGCGGGTCTACCCCCGCTGCGCCTTCCGGTACGTGGTCGCCAGTCGATAAACGAGAACCTTTCGGCCCAACAGCCATCGGTTCTAAGTGAGATGTGCCCCGCCCACTGCCACTGAAGTTTAGCGATTCGGAGGGTTATATAGGCGATGAACTTGAAATTTGGTGATAATGAGTATTGTGTCGTATATTTTACCAACAAATACTAATTGATGTCTAAATTTTTCTTATATTTCCTACTAGCTTTTGCCCGCGACTTCGTCAGCGTGACCTTGTATTTGAGGGATGATTCCAGGGATAAAAAGTATCCTATATATTAATCCAGGCTATAAACTCGTTGTATACCAAGTTTCGTCTCAATCCGAACAGCCGTTTTTACGTGATTGAGTAACAAACATCCTCACAAATATCCTCACAAATATACTAACTTTCGCATTTTTAATATTAGTAGGATAGGATTAAAACCAACTTAATTTTGCGGTTGGTTCCGAACCCTCTGTCACGCGTCCTGAATCCACTGGTAAAATGTGAAGGTGTATTCTTCCAATTGACATCCCGTGCATGGCACTGGAGTCTGAACCGGGCGGCAAGTGAATTGTAAATTGTTCGGTGCACCCAACTGTATTTTCGCCCACTCGCTCAAATCGACGCGATTGAATAAGCAACTGACATCGAGAAGAGGCGATTTGGCCCGGCGCGAACACTTAGCGAAATGTCACTTCATCGCATATATTTGCATGTGAATGACGCTTTATGTTTTCAGGGGCATACGTAAATACATACTAGTAGGTAGTACTTAATCGCTCTTAATGGCACTCATACTCATACTTTGTTGGTATAATAAAATACTAATCATCATACGAGTGATTGAATACTTCGGTCGAATTGTGCACACTAATAAATTTAAATTCTACTAATTTAAGTATAATTTTGTGTTAGACATTTCACATTTATTTAAGAATGTATTTTAATTTTAAAATACTTCGATGGTATGTAATTGATAGTTTGAAGTTCGAAATGACATAATAATGATATAACATCCACTTCTAGCTACGTTTTTATTGTTAAACACTTACATATCGTAAACATCTCTAATAATATAAAATATATTTTATGTCACACCTGGCCATAAAGTGGCCATTATCGCACGCTCCGCGCGCGAAAAAACCCACTTCCTGGCCAGGGGGTGACATAAAATTTTGTACTCACCACGGGCGATAATAAAGAAAGCCTCAGATCGCATATTTATCGCCCTTGCCTTCGGCTCGGGCGTAAAATACCTGCGATCTGAGACATTCTTTGTTTTATCGCCCTTGGTAAGTAATGTACTATTTTTAACTGTTAGACAGTACATTATCTTTAAGCACTGTAGAATGATTCGTATTGATCGTGATTTTTTACGGATGGTACCTACTCTTTGTTTATCCGAACAGAGGCCGTATACATCTCTAACTTTACTAAACTTGAAAGGGTTAAAAATAATCTTTTATTTTCATTTATTGACATTTATTTTTTGTAATCTGAAGTTTTGTGTTCGTGTTGTTGTAGATGTAGTATTAACTGATTGTGTTTTTTATTTGTAGGATACCTATTTGCTTTTTAATTGCACTCAGGTGTTTAGGTCGAGTCATTACTTATCTTAAACCTGTTTTATGATCAATGAATGTATTGATGCCTTTGCCTCCTGATGGTTTGTGGATTTTAGGTCCGGATTCGGGTAAAAGGTATCGGTGGTATATTTTAGGTACAAATCAAATTGGTTGACCTTACCTACGTCCGGTCAACCAATTTGATTTCAGGGCCACTTCGTTACAGTGACATTATAAAAGATAATATAGCGGTTTTCATATGTTTATTTCACTGTGACGAGGTACGAAGTGGCCGGAAAATCAAATTGGTTGACTGTATCTATACGATATGAATTCGATAATAATTAGTTCCTTATCCTTTTTTGCCTTGCCCGTCAAGATAATGATCTGTGTACTTACATGAAGTTCTGATAGTTTAAAAATCAACCCCATGAGCCCTAAACATGGACGTTAATTCAGATCACGAACCCTCGTGAACATCATCAGCAGTTCCGTGGGGGGATTGACCAGCGTCATACCCACGCACGTATAGTTAAGACAATAGAAACACCAAAGGCCAATTTTTGCAAGAACTTGCATGCAATTTAGATTACAGTGCGGGCTGCGGGCTACCGAGTTAAGACGAGGGCGAAAAAACCCCGCGATGTAATGAAAATCGCATGCAAGTTCTTGCACCGTGTAAATGGGCATTTAACTTTTTCGTGTGCGTCCTAAACAACTTTGCTGACTGTAAACACTCATATAAACCTTAATTAAACCTATTTTAGCTAAAATCCCGTTAGTATTTATTTGAATTTGTCTGTTACTTTGACATTTATGTTTGTGAGAATGTGACAAAACACCTTTTTTGTTAGCAGAGGTTTGTTAATTTTTATGAATAAGGGGGTTATATTATAACCATACTAATAGCGTATATTCCTTTCCCAAAGAAATCCCGGGTCACTGGCACAGGCACTGCTTTTACAAAAGCGTCTGCCATCTGACCTTCCAACCCAGGAAAAACTAGATTCTAGCTAGTATTAGACCATTTCTAATGATGTTTGAAATATCCAATAGCCCAAAAGGTGAAACTTAAACTAGATAGAATACTTTTGTCTCACGAGCGCGGGTGAGCTGTGGTTGGTTGTGTGTTGAGCTAGACATGCACATTGTTTATGTGTGCGACAGTGTAGGAGCTATGAGTTCACGTAACGTTGTCTATGTGTGCGTATCTGTCACAACTACAACAATGGGCAATCCGCGCTCGTGACATAAAAGTATACGGTGTACGATACTAATCTCAATTCTGCATTTAACTAAAACCTACATTTTACCCCAAAAGGATTATGCAAAGCGTATGCTCGCACATTCACAAACCCGGTAACCATACTTTGGTACGCCGAAGCCTTTCTCGGAATTACAAAATCCTAATTCAAAACACAATACGAAGCCTGACCACCCCCCTGTAAGCCGCAATACGAGGGTCCATTGTCCAAATAATTTGTCCACGTTTTTGGTGCCTGCTAGTGACTTTTGACCACTGGCTTTAATAGGGTAATGATTCTTGGGATCTTTCCTTTGCACGCGCAATAAATTGGTTTTGTGAGATATTGGCATTTGGTGGCATTGTTTTGTGGAAATCATTTATTGCTTATGTGTGTGAGAACTTTATTGTACACAGTAACAGGATAAAACAATATACATGTCACAGAAGATTAAGGTACAAACATAAGGCTTAAGGTGATATATCTATTGAAAGAGACACCCTTTGTTTTTCGCTCGCGACAAAACGGGATGCAACCCTCTCCGAGAATGGCTTTTTAGACAAATCTCGTTAAATATCTGACTGTGTGCAGGTTTATTAAATTTCCTCTTGTCAGTACCTAGATGAGGTAAAATACCATCATATTAACTTAACCGTGTCTTTTAATAATGCGTTGTTTTAGTAGGCTGAGGTAAAAAATGGAAAATATAGACTCGAATTTGGATTTATTTTCTATCGAGAAAATTTTAAGCAATCATGTTTCGCTATTGTCAGTACCACAATCATATAGTCAAGAATCATATATCTGAAAATCAGCCCCTACTGTTTGCTAGTCTGGGCAGGACAGCGTTTCAAAGTCTCCAAATTTCTCAGTGTAGCGCCTTAAAGTAGAGGTAAACAACAGGCGGTCTTATCGCTAAAGAGCGATCTCTTCCAGACAATCTTTGGTAGCCTTTGGGTATACATATACCAAACTACGCCCGCTTATATTCATTGCAACCGTAATGAGCGACGAAGTTATATAAAGTACCTACTTGATACATACAGACACAGAGATAACACTGTCTTATTAAACCTACTTATGCCTCACTTCATTATTAAGCCAAATTGTTGACCCCAATCAAATAGGCTACTGAATGTGGCCAACTTTAATTATCTTGAACCTTCCCTCGTTTTAACGATTCCCTCGTGCGTAATTGCTTACTCGAGGGCCGAAATAAACGCAAGACTGCACATGGAGCTATTCGATTCAAATAGTCGGACAAAATAATCTTGTCCTTCTTAGCCTGAAGTGGTAAGAAGTCCTATAATTAAGAATTTGAATTTACTTAATTTGACAGCGAACTAAAGGCACATAATACCTAATACTGGGTAGTACAGTACCTAGACTGCGTCGGCGGGTGAGGGTGAATTGCTACATTGTAATGTAGCTAGTCACAAGCTGGACTTCAACAGTAGCCATTTTTTTCTTTATTTATATTTTAAAGGAATTTATTGTGCTATGATCTCAGTGGGGTCACAGAATAAGTAATAGTACAAGGTGGGGTGAAATAAATGAATTTATTATTATTATTGTTTATACAAAAAGCTAGAAACGGTGTAAGAAAAGGGTAAGAACACAGCAAATAATAATAATATAAGTCGTAACACCGATTTCTATCTAGTCGAAGTCGATTTCTATCTAGTTGTTCGCCACCATGGTGGTAAAAATGTCAACATCAATAAATAATCTAAATATTTATTAATTGTGACTAACTTTTTCGTACGTTTTTCCCTCTGGGCTGATGCGAAGTAGACCTTTTGCTGATAGATCTTCTTAAATGTGTTTCTAAACAAGTCAATGATCGGGAAATTAAGTACCCAAAGGTTAATTAAGCATGTGTGGGATACGGGTCTTGTTTCGCAATTTGCACACTTGCGTGAAAAAAACCTGCCAACTATAGGTAGACCGCTTAACTGAGATCGGGCGTAAGGGAAGCGGGAGACAAGATTAGAACCAGCTAGCCGCCTGGGCTGCTACCGCGTACGGCATTCGAAATTTTCCCTCTCTGTCGCACTTGCAAGTTTGCCCATAAGTGCGACAGAGAGGGTAAACTTCGTTTGTGGTGCGCGGTAGCACCGCCTGACCACCTGTTGTCTACCATTGTGGAATTTGTTTCTGTTATTTGTTTTTAGTGTACATTATTTGGTGAACAATAAAGAATATTTGTATCGTATTGTAGCACTCCTACTCTTTGACGTCGCCATTTTTGCATCTCTCCCGTCACAGGCGCGGTCTCCGTCAAAAGGTGCGCATGACTTTTTGGTAATAACAACAACTAACGTTTTATGAATAGTTTCTTAATACTACGTTGGCAGACAGTACTTGTTCATTCCATTTCATTTCATTTCAACATTGGAAAAAAATCAAGGTATTTGGGGGCCGAGCTCGATTGCTCCCGTAGCTCAGTGGCTAGTGCGACTGGCCGCGAATGCCAGAAGGTCGCAGGATCAAATACTGCAGGGAGCCTAATTTTATGCATTAGCAGCGTCACTGCTTTAAGAGGAGGGGTAGGGCAAGCTCTCTCCATACAAAGTTTGTGCAGGATTTACTTCGTTTGTGTTTGCATTAAAGTTACGCTTTTTGGTCAGTATGCTTATTTTTCTGATAGCTATTTAGTGATGTATTTTTTTATATTGATTTTTTATTTTTTTATTTTTTTGAAATATTTGAAAATTTTCACTACATTATCTTCGAATATCTAATATTTACAACCAAAAAAAAAAAAATATTCGTTAGTGCTAAAACCTACGAATAAAACGTGCACAGAGTTTGTATGGAGAACTGCGCCTTAATACACATTCGTCTTATTTATTTAAGAGTTTACTACACGTATCGTTGAAGCAACCGCCAGTTTTTTTTTAATTTATTGGCCAAAATAATTTACCTATTACAGAAATGGTAAACATTGTTTCACCAACGGAAACCTCGGGGGGGGGGGGTTTCTTAGCATAGATCATCTATCATTATTCCTCTCCTTTTCGGTACGACTCGACTGTCAGTATTTTGTATCTCTACTTAACAACAACATTATTTAATCGTAACTACTCAATAATTCTCTAACTGTAATGTCAATCAATCTATCTGTATCATTCTCCAGCTTTAATCTTTTGGTAATATCATACGGCCTTCACGACACAGGCTCGGCCTAGTGTGAAGACCACTGTTTGCTCTAATGAAATGTTGCATGTAAATTAAGTTTAAGGGTTCATAATTGTATACATACTTGCTATCTGGTAAATAAATAAATTTTGTATTTGTATTTGTATTTTGAATTTAGTTTTAACTCAAAATCAAAATCGGGACGACGCCTGAGACTTGTTACCTAAGCGGAGTCAGGCTATGGCGTGCCTGGTTTATTTTATATTGAATATGAGTTAAAATAAAATAGAAGCTAGGAAGTGTACATTGCCAAATTAATAAAAGCGCCCAAAATCAAGTCTACCGTGCTTCCGCAAAACAAAACCACTAGATATACGTGAAAAATTGACTTTGTCGCTGAAAAATAAAATTTCAGCTCACTGATATTTTCACGAGCAAAAACAAACGGATACCTAACCGTTGCCCAGCCAAATGTAAATATAAATTTATTTAAAAAAATGTAAACTGTGAAATATGCGAGCATTTGTTTTGTTTGCAAATTAAACGTCAGTACGTCAGTAAATACGTAGTCGGTAGTGCGTTCAATGTAAAATCATCTTTAACACCTTGAATGAAGTTTTAATTTTGTTCTTGTTAATTTACTACACAGTGGCATGTGAGTGACATTTTATGAGTTGAACTAACTGATGATAAAATATGAATATCCATGTATATCGGTTTGCCACCTACTCAGTTACAATTTAACGTGTTGCATTATTTCCGCTACCCAAAGGTTGTGTGGAAGAGATCGCTCTTTAGCGATAAGACCGCCTGTTGTTTACCTCTACTTTAAGCCTAATGTTTCTGTACTATGATCTTCTTGAGGTGTGCAATAAAGAGTATTTGATTGATTGATTGATTGATGAATAAAATAGTGCAAAAACTTACATCAAATACCTTTTTTAAGTCTTTATTTCTGGCTTTGGAAAAGTACATGTTTTAAATTATACGTACTACCTATTCATTACGCCAATGCTTTGAGCTCCTGGTACGACATTTCATCAAAGCATTGGCAGAGAATAGAACGGAATGGCGATTAACTACTCCACCGACAAGAGCTAGGCTCTTAAATATATGATGATGATTCATTACGCAGTGATAAGCTGTGTCGAGCTAAAGAAAAGCAGGATTCGTAGGCTCAACTCAACACAGCGCATCCGTGGGAGTTATGTACTGCAGCATTTCCCAAACTACGGGTCGCGAACAAATGTCTTTTGTGGAGACATTTCGATAAATATCTGACTTTATGAAGTTATTCGCTCGAATCGCTAAACTTAAGTGGCAGTGGGCGGCGCACATTGCACGTAGATTTGATGGCCGTTGGGGCTGAAAGGTTCGCGAGTGGCGACCACGGACCGGAAGGCGCAGCGTGGGTAGACCCCCCCACAAGGTGGACTGATGACCTGGTAAAGGTCGCGGGAGTTCGCTGGATGCGGGTGGCGCAAGACCGGTCATTGTGGCACTCTTTGGGAGAGGCCTATGTCCAGCAGTGGACGTCTTTCGGCTGATATGATGATGATGATGATGATGAAGTTATTAATATTTTCCTCTTGTGAGATTTTAGATGAGGTAAAATACCATATTTTAACTTGGTCGTGTCGTTTAGTATTTTATGCAACTGTTTCTTTTCGTAATAGGTCACGAGTGTTTAAAGACCTAATTGTGTACCTACACAGCTGTACACTAATTTATCTACATGCATATACATATATCTTCTATAATATGTTCCGGAATCATTGCGTTTCAAGTTCAAGAGCGCGTTGAAGTCTTTTGTAAGTGCGAGCCTGTACTTTAATGTCAACGTTACGTTACAGACAATTTCATTACGACATTCGATGAAATTATGTATTTAGTGTTGTAATGGTGGTCATTTGCTAATCGTGCCTGAACACATTATAGAGGATTTATGCTATGGATTTGAATAAAAATGTATTATTTGAATTTTAGTTTAGGAAAAAAGAAATAGACTCAATTTTGGATATTTTTTCTATAGCGATTTTTGGATATTTAAAGCGAATCTTGTTTCGGCTCTAGTCAGAAAAACAATCATATAGTTAAAAAACAAATATCTCAAATTAAGTTTTTATTTTTTAATAATACAGCGTTATAAGAATGGGATACTTTTTATAACACAGCCTAAACGACGAAATACTGCAGACTTTTTAGCAACGCAACATTATTTGTAAACAAAATCAAACAACTACCGTAATACAACATGTCCATTGTCCATGCATGGTCACTCCCTCGCGTGAAATGATTGACACTTTAATTTAACTCTTGACAGTTGTCCGGGATTGTGGGACTGATGTATCGACATCCGATTCCTGTGGGAATATTTTTCACTGGTTTGAACTGGTTTCGACGGAATATGGGTAGAAAAATAATGTATGTAATTTTGAAGTTCAAACAAATCATAGAAGTGGTAATTAGGTTTAAACTGTAATTGTCCTCGATCGACATAATATATTAATTCTTTTTTGTTTAAAAATGGCTTTCCATCAAATTTATGATGATTTCGCCAACCACATGTGCAAAGACGTTGTTCGGTAACGACGCCATGACAGTAGGCAAGGTTTTGTTCGGTAATAATGGATTCTGCTAGTCGTCGCGCCGAGAGCACGTGTGTTCACCAACGCGGCCACTACCAAAATCCATATAAAAATTTATAAGACTGATAGGTTTCACCCCACTTGATAGGTTTCAGAAGAAAATTTCATTATAAAAATGATGACAGTAGGTATATCTGGAAAATGTACCGGATGACAGTTGTCCACCTATGCCAAAAATACTTAGGTACTAACTCCTACTACACTTTCCCGAATAAAAATTCTCCTTGCGCGAACTTCCCTACAGTATCTACTGTTGTCAGGTCCTGGATTATATGCGCAGAGAAAGCGGAGCAGAGTGCTGCCTTCGTATCACCTTGCTTCCTTAAATAAGTGCTGCCTCGCTTTCGCGCATCCCGCGTTAGTCAGGAAACACTCATTCACTTCACTCTTTAAAAAAGGCTTTCCATCAAATTTATGATGATTTCGCCAATCAATACTTGTACAAAGACGTTGTTCGGTAACGACGTCATGACAGTAGGCAACTGGTTGTGTTCGGTAGTGAATTCAGCCCGTCGTCGCGAAGAGCACGTGCGTTCACCAACGCGACGACGGGCAAAATCCAAACACTCATTTAAAATGCAGGAATGAAGTAAAAAAGCGGTAGGTACTGACTCGACTGACAGTAGACACTGACAGTTGACAGTTTTCTTATATCGTACCGCTCCCTCACAGACAACTCAGGAAGTCGCCTAAATCACAGAATAAGTAATAGTACAAGCCTAAATTAAACGCGAAACGGAACAGTAAGTACAAAAATAAAACGCGTGAAACTGGAGAATTTTTTCACACATCCAAATACGAGTAAGTACAAAAATCAACCTTTTCGCTGATGTCATATTATGCCTCATTTTGCTGACAAAAAAGGGCTGTAAGAAATCCCTCTTTTGACGTTTCTTTTTATTTTTTCCTGGGATGATAATCCCCTTTGCGAAGGCTGCGAGGGACAAGTTTTGTACAGTTGAATATAAAGTCCAGACACGATATTAACCTGGAATATTAAATAGACATTTAAAAATATTGATGACTTTACGACCGCTTTAGTCTAATGGACCCTGCCTAAGGTGGTCGTGGGTTCGAAACTCGGTCAGGGTATCACAATGGTGGTTTTGACGACCGCTTTAGCCTAGTTGGTAGTGACCCTGCCTACGAAGCTGGATGTCCCGAGTTCGAATCCCGGTCAGGGCATTTTAAACTTTTCTTTGCTAATAAATTCTGAGGTGAAGCAACTTACTTAATTAAAAAAAAAACTGTAGAACTTTTTTTAACGTTTCGTTTTGTAACATAATTCTGGAAAGTTCCCAAATTAGTAAATCATAAAAAACCTGTTTTGTTATTCATAAAGTTAAAAAAACACATAATAATCACAGAATTCAATGTTGTAACATGTGATTGGCATCATAACAACAACGTTACCACCCCCAACAAACGATTTAGTTTACAACAGTTTTTCAAACGTCCGACCTTGTACTTCTATACAGCAAAGAAAAGTTTAAAAATTCATAACTCGAAAACTACGAAAAATCGGGTAGATTCGATTAGATTATTTATTTCATGATAAAAAATTACATTATAAACATACATACATACATACATACATGGGGTACATATTCTGATAGCCCACGACGTGAGGAATAAAAAAAAATTGAAGTCAAGGTTTGGGTATTGGTTTGAATATGTTATTGTATAGTTCGTTTCGTACACAACTGTAAGACCAAGGGCTGTCAATTTAACGCAAGCAAAAATCTGCCTAACCGTCAGAGCCCTAAGAAGTCGAGTTTTGCTTGCGTACGTTTGACAGAATTTGGCCATAGAGTTTTGTAAGAACTAATACAATAAAGTGCTTACATACATACTTGTATATTTATATGTTATGAATGTACTCCCTCCATGTTGACACTTGACAGTGCATCAATATTGCAGCTTCTATACTACTTAAAATAAAATAAAATAAATAAATATTTGTGGACAATCTTACACAAATCAACCTAGTCCCAAACTAAGCAAAGCTTGTACTATGGGTACTAAGCGACGATATACATACTTATATAGATAAATAAATACTTAAATAGATAGAAAACATCCAAGACCCAAGAACAAATATTCGTGCTCACCACACAAATAAATGCCCCGGCCGGGATTCGAACCCGGGACCTCTAGCTCTACTAACCTACTACTACTTCTACTTAAGGGTTCTATCTGTATTATTTGTATAAATTACGTCAAATGCACCGGCTGCAGCGGGCTTGATTAGTCTAATTGCTTTGTGATGCAGTGCATACATAATATATTATGACTCACTTAACATACGCTTTTGAAAGCCACAGAGTAGCTAGATACAGCCAAGATACTCGGCCGAGTAAAACTTCCATACTAATTTTACTGTCTCACCCGTTTTGCTCGGTACGTGTGATCAAGGCATAAGAACGAAAGATCACGTGCTATGTGGCGAGTGCGTGTGAACGGTATGTCATGATCAGTCGTAAAACATTGATATTGTTAGACAGAAAAACCTTTTGTACGTAAATACTATTAATTATTCTGTGATACCCGAATTAATTTAAAAGCTGCTGCAAAGAATAATGTTTAACCTATAAATTTATGGGTTACACATTTGAATGTTTGACTCATTTGATGTGACGTCATGTACGAATTGAGTTAAGTCGATTTATTAATACTTACCGTAGTTCCATATATTTAAAAACACTATCGAAAGTATCTCTAAATAAACCACCTCAATGAAAATACAAAATTGCTACGAACACTTAGCTATTTACTAAAAACTTTGGTAATTTATGTTATACCTTAGAAACATACGCCTGCAGAAAAAAAACCATTAAAATCTATACCCTACTAATATTATAAATGCAAAAGCTAAGATGCTTGGATGTTTCTTACTCAATTACGAAAAAACGGTTGAACTATGATGAAACTTGTCATACAAAAAGTTGATAGACTGGATTAACATAATATATAGAATACTTTTATTCCCGAAAATCATCTCTCCAAGGGATGAAATAGGGAGTGGTAGTTTACGCGGACGAAGACGCGGGCAAAAGCTAGTGTATAATAAAAATTGTTCATTAATAATTTATTTTCACAACTAACTTCACCGGTTTTATATCTCTCTCATCCTATTAAAGTTGTGCATGTGCATTACTCAATGTGACGCATGACCGACCGAACCGAACGAAATTTCACATAATTTAAAATGTATTTAAGAAGCGCTCCTGGAATGGAGAATGGACTCCACAAGGGAAAAGGAAACGTGGCCGACCTAAACACACCTGGAGGCGCTCAATGGCGACGGAACTGAAGACTATCGGGCTAACCTGGTCCGAGGTGAAGCGCTTAGCCCAAGATAGAACGAAATGGCGGAGTACTGTGGACGCCCTCTGCCCCACCTAGGGGTTACAGGACCTTAAGTCAAGTAAGTCAAGAAGCGCTCCTCTATAAGGCGCCTTGGCGCGTAATCTGCCATACCACAGAATAAGTAATAGCGCCTCCCACTGCAAGCCCCTTGACCATATCTACCAGACACCAGCGGCAGCGCCGGATTTATCTTTCGGCCTACAAGGCCCAGGCTCAGACAGTCTACTGGTTTCAGTAGTAAAAAATTTTCAAAATAGGACGACTTTGCGAGGGGGGAGGGGGTTTAAATGTCAAGTTCCTAGGGGCCCTGGGCTTCTAAGTCCAGCCCTGCCAGACACACAGTCATTAATTAGTCTCAAGTCACTTTCATCTCATACATTGCTAACTAACTATCTGTTCGATATAGCTACTTTCCTGGTTGGGATGCTTATGAACGAAATAACATTACGCGGTGCCCTTATAGTATTACCTACTTAGCCAAGAGAGCGAACTTTGTACAAGTAGTCTGCGCTGAGCCTTCGGCACAGTTTAAGCTTGCACGCCTCAGACTGGTGCCTGATCGAGTCCAAATTTAGATTCACGTATGTATATTAGTCTGGAGTGATCCAACTGAGCCTGTCATAATTTAGATTCAAGAATCTTTGAACTAATCCCTTGGATCCATCGTCTGTTACAGGTATATTCACGAAAACTGGTGCGAATAGAACGACCAAAATGTATGTATATGTATAGCTTTACGTGATTCTACGATATTCTTTATCGCTCACATGTACCTACGAGTGCGATTTTGTGCACCACACCTGTACAGTCAGCATCAAAAGTACCTAAGCATATAAAGACATCAAAAGTCTTTAATTTAAGGGAATAAGAGCTTTTGACCTCTTCATATGCGTAGTGATGCTGTCTGTACACCATGAGAGAGCCGTCAAGTCAACCTACAATACAACGACATAGGTACAGTCAGCATCAACAGTAGCTTGGCATATGGACAGGTCAAAAGTCTTTATTACAAGGGAATAGGAACTTTTAACCTCTTTCATGTGCCAAGCTACTTTTGATGCTAACTGTACACTTATTCCGTTAATTCGCGCCAGTTTTTAATTGAAATGGTGATTTTTTTATAGTTTTATGGCAATTATTTCGAACCGTACAATCATCGAGAAGACATGCACTGTACTGGAGCTAGTTGTTTGCACTTTTAGCACCACCAAGGGGTCACGTGTAGGGTAGCGGTGGGTACTCCCTACAGACGTGGTGCAACTTCGACCCGAAATTGTGTGTGAAGTTCTCCGATTCTAATGAAACAATCCGGCGTTCGTATATATGTACAAGTATTTATATTTGTCTATGTATAAATATTTGCTCGACAGTAACTAAGTCGAGTATCGTTAATCGGTACCATCTTCAAATAAGAGGCAATCATTAATAGAAAACACGAAACTTCTATCATAACATCAATTAATGCTAGAAAACACGAAAACGAAATAAAAATAAATTAAAGCAAATGAAATAAAATAACGGCTTTATTCTGCGAAGTTTTACATTGTGCTTGTTGGGCAGGATTATCTTAGTCATAGAAAAAAAATTATGCACTAGAGCACAAAAAACGACTTTTATATCGCCTACGCAACACATAAAAGACGAACTTTTAGAGCATGAGAAGTGATAAAAAAGATACCATATCCAAATCCGTTAACGAGAAATAGAGAATTATCAAGTAACTGATAACAAATATAATACTTCATCTAGGTACTCATACATTATAATATTTGTTATTTTATTATATTACCAATATCTGGGCGACCGAGCTTTCCCGGCGTGGTTCTTCATCAGTTAGACGCGAGGCCGTCGCGACTACTCATGATTAAGGACCACGTATTCGTCCGAAACATGTCGAGCGATATTCGACGTTAAAGACTTGAGTGACCCGTTTATTATATTTCAATAATAATGATCAATAATGTTTAAAAAAAGTAGTTTGTTGATATGATAGGACACGTAAGGATTACTAAGGACGAATAGACAACAAACTACAAGCTAGATAAGATAAACGCACTGACCGAGCGTACTACTAGCATTTATTCATATCGCCACGCTATCAGTCGCAATTGCTCTAACGACTAAACAATCGTGTAATGTTTTCTCGGGTAGCTGTAACTTAAAAAAAACTTTATTGCAATGTAGATAAAGTTTAACATGGAACAGCGGCACGTCAGATAAAAAGGCAAAGCTGAATGCAGTCGTCACATTACAATTGAAACTGGTTTTGTAGGTAGTGGTATTTGGTGTTCTTGTCAGTATTCGTATCGTTGTGAGTGTTGTGTGGACGTACATATAGTCTGTCTTCATTATTGTGTTTGTTACAAGTTTCAGTGTGTAGTAAAACTAGTAAATTTTGTGGTACGTATTTTGATAAGATAGGTATTTTTTGTCGTAAAAATTGTGTGCGAACTATTTTCTGTTTCTTAATGTTTTGTGTGGCAGTGACGTTTCCTGTATTTTAGTGAGATATTTTTTGCAGTACAAGTTATGCACAAACTATACAATTGTGACCGTGTTTAATAAGGAGTAAATAATATTATATATATGTATGCTAACATTTACTAGCAATATTTTATGAGCGACGACACTATTTTGTACAGGTAGATTTCTATTAACCGTACTTAGTCGATAATTTCTTCACTTTGAAAAACTTGTAGAATAGAACTGCCTAGGGTAACGGCATTACTGTGTTGGAGACTTTAAACTTAAGCTGAGCACCAGTAATGTACAACATATATTATTATAATACTTCAAGGAACCTATTAACTGTGGTCGATAATTTCTTCACTTCATAGATCCGTTAACGTTGTTTTTTTCATGGATTTTTACGAGTCCGATTTAAACCTGGAAACGTTACTTTTTTGGCTGATATATATGTTAGTATAGATGTAAAATTAAATAAAGATAATCACATTATTAAAAAAACTTACAACCTCGCAGTATTTTAGAAAATATGATGTTTTTTTACCGACCCGTATTTTTGTCAAATTGGAAAATCTTTCATAGATATTCACATCCTAAATACGTCAGAATTTAAGCATCAAATACCTTTAATATTGGACGAAATTCCTTTACCCAGCCGACAATTATGGCAGAGTAATGTTACCAAGCAATTTTGAAGGGGCCTATTCTCACGCTCGTTTCCAGCTAAAGATTCACAACTAGTTCCTCCGCACTTCTTCACCACTAGTATATCCTTTTTTTTTTTTAATTTATTCCAAAAAAGTAATGGTACATTTGTTTGTTTTATAATCAGTTTCGCCAAACAAAATGTTTATTGGCGAGTTATTGCACTCACTTTAATAGCACTATTGTACCTTAATAACAGTGAGATTATAGGTATTATACTTATTTCTAATCTATATTGTACTAAGAACTTACATATTTCGAATCTATTTATGTTTATATAGCATCTACTAGCAACTTTTTTAACCTCTTTCTAAACACGTATTTACTAGTGCATTCGGTTTCTGGAAAGATTGAATTAAATATTCTAGGTATTAAATAACTTCTAGTCCTTTTCCCGTAGTAATTATTTGCTTTTGGTTCTACATAGTTACGGCGCGACGTGAATCTCAGTTCCCGGGTGTACACTCTGACAGTTTTAAATTCATCATTTTTAAATTGTTCCGTTGCTAATATATGCTTAATTTATATGTATATGTGTGTATGGGTCTTTTACATCCTGAAAATAAAGATTCTATTGATTTATAACTTAATATCTTTACCGAATTAAGTGACAGTAAGCAGCTCGCACTGGCTGCTTACTGATATTGCACCGCCAATGCAGAAGTTCGGTTGAAACCTCTCAACTAATCTCACTGGAGCGCTAACTCGAGTATTCCAGTATTTGAACTAGAAATCTGGAAATCCGAACATACGAAAGCATTTTTGTCGAAGCTGAAGTGGAGACCTTCGTTTCACTCTGTCAACAATAGGTATACAAATATACAATAGAAGATATTATGAGACATGAAAAACGAAAATAGAGAGATCTCTCTGGAGCCGAAGTCTAACAAAAGTGATTTTGGAAGTTGGATCTATGCAAATGATTTAAGAAATTTCGATAGCGCGATGTAGAGCACGTTCATTTGATAGTTGACAGGAATGACGCCACACATTTAGCAATGTGTAATCGGAGGCTTGACTTAAACTGGTTCACCTGAGGCGGAAGAGCTCGTTGTGAACAAGACCCCGGCCCGTTATCAGGTTATCTCGACAAATTCTGGCGGCGCTTTGATGTCGTTCGTGATTCAGTTTCGTGACGTTCACGTGTGTTTTTGAGTTATATTGGCTTATTTCGAGACAAATTTTGTAATGTTTTAGTTAATTAACTTATTTTATTGCTTGTGGTAATTACCTAATTCATTAAAATAAAAAAAAAAAGATATTGCTAATAGTGTAGACAATAAGATTCGGGATGCATAGATTAGACAGTTGGTCAAGAGCAATCCCATTGAAAAAAATATTATCCTTATTCCACCTATTTTTTTAATTCCAGGACTCACCATGACATCAGCACTATCCCGAAGCGCCAGAAGTCTAATGTCGTGTCGGAACACGTCATTGAACTTATCCAGGAGTCAGTCTGTGTGGACGCCTGACAAGATCGTCAAATCCCCATATAAGGACATTCAGATCCCTAACCGCACTGTTGTGGAACATGTGTGGGAGAATTTGGAGAGGTGGCCTGATAAAATCGCTACGGTATGTGTTTATGACTAATCCTGAGGCCGATTTAATATGTAAAGTCCCGAAAATCCCGGAATATTAAGGACTTTTCATCAAAGCCTGCCCCGGCTTTGCGACTCCTATTTGCCTAAATTTTTTATACAACGATTAGGTATATGATTATGGCAAAAAAATCTTATGATTTGCCTGATGGAATGTCTTTAGAGGTAGGGCATAGCGAAATATCATCTCGCTCATGCTGCCGAACTGAGGAAGATCCGCCTTATAGAAGACTGCAGTTGTAATATAACCACTACCTGCTTGCTCTGTTGGTATTTTGTAGTGTTGTGATGGTGTTTGAATCAAGGTCGCTATAGAACTCCCCAGGATGTGCGTTGAAATTTAACCTCTACCTTACAACACAATAAATATTGGAATCAAACAAAGTCGGCAACGTGTTTATGATTCTTCTTGAGTCGCAAGTATCTGCTTAGCCTCAAGCGGGTTATGCTTGGTTACCACGCTGGTATGAATAAGAGGACAATGAGTTTACGGTAAATACAAAATTTATAACGCGAAATAATATTGTTGATTGCTGGACTCTTAAGGTTAATGAGGATTCAACATGCGTTTTACTTTTTGGGAAAAAAAGTTAAATTTCGCGTTGTCAACACAATGCAAATAAGCGGGGTGTAATCTGTATGAGGTGTTTTTTAATTTACCGAGATTTTACTGATGTTCAGATTTCATCATTTGTCAGTTTACTGACAGTATTTAATTTGAATTGATGTACTTAATGTATTAAAGAAGAAGAAATACATTTATTTAACGCTAACAAACACAAAGTGAAAAACACATAATATGATTATGACATTGAACAACGCTAAATGGGATCCCCACTTAAC
This sequence comes from Cenopis cana, assembly GCA_951800055.1. Classification (NCBI taxonomy): domain Eukaryota; kingdom Metazoa; phylum Arthropoda; class Insecta; order Lepidoptera; family Tortricidae; genus Cenopis; species Cenopis cana. The sequence goes on along the minus strand of OX637486.1, from coordinate 5,099,595 downwards.
ATTGCATTGCATGGAAAAAGGAAGGTAGGTATCCCGCGCTCTTTTAAATGTAGGGGTGCATGAGTAAATAATCTTTACTGACTTGACAGATAGTTCACAATGACAGCAGACAGATACCGCACCTGACAAATACGGAAGTAGCCTTACTCTTTCCCAGTTAGATAATCGCGTAAAATTATGAGCGCACATTAGTTACCTATCAGTCAGTTACGATTATCTTGTTATCTAAATTAGGGCTTAATTATTTTAATTAGGGTTATTGTATAAGTTAGGGCCGCGTTCGACATCGGGCAACGTGATCCACATAAATGGTCCCGCCGGAAGACCAGCGCTGACTTGTGAGTCGAGTCAGCATTATGCTGAGGCGGGCCCGTTTCGTGGCAATTTTATTAGTTAGTTTTGTCTGTTTGTATAAATTATTGTTATATTGTCACGAATAAATTATTTCGTTTTCATTTTTTTCATTAAATTACGTTACTTAGGGCCGATTATGTAATCCCTAGATAAAATTAGGCGTCATTTAAAATAATTACTGTCTTTTTCTGCAGTCAAATGAAAGAAAAAGGCAGAGCTAACATTTATCTGAGTCTGACAGATACTTTTATCTAAGGATATTAAGGATTGAAAAACAGGACCTTAATGTTTTTTTAAAGTGCTACTTATTGTAATCTTATCTTGTTTCTATATATCTAAAGATAAAATAATTTGTGTTATGCTATTTAGGTAAACACTTATACTTTATGGAAATATTACGGAATAAAATAAGTCTCTCTACTTATTCTTTACCCTAAATAAGCTTATGGCTAAGTTAAAATAGGTCAGTACGGATGAAGTTTATTTTATATTAGTGATCTCTTATGTTTTTTGGCTGGACTGCATACTGCTCAGAGACCGTAGGCCTAATAAAAGTTTTTTTTTTCAAATTTTAAGCAACTGCGTCATCATCACAAATTCAAAAGTTAGACTCTTGTGGTGTAGCTCTTTTCATCCGACTTTGTCTAGGGTTGCCTCCATAAGCAGAGCGCTGCCCAAAGTGGTCTCGCTCATAGTTTTAACGAAACGCTACATGCTGTGTTCATTTTTCTATTTGTAATTTTGTGTTTGTCACGAAAAAATATTTTACTGTATCTATTTTCTACCTTCTCCACAGATATGTGGTTTGACAAATCGTTCCTACACCTACCATCAAATTTACAAATACTCCCGCAACTTCGCGTCCCAACTACGCACCAAACTTGGAGTCAGATGCGGTGACGTTATTTGCACTATGATGCCAAATTCACCGGAGTATGTGCTGGCCGTGTTAGGGATATTATCAGCTGGTGCTGAATTGACAACTATCAACCCTATATATACCCCCCGTGAGTACAAGACCTAGTATAATGACACGGGTCGAGCGCTGTTTCGTTTTTGATAGATCATTAAAAATGTGTCATAAATATCCTATTTGAGATCGTCACATTTGTGTCCAGATCTTCACATTTTGTCTGTTGCCTTTTTTATACATAGGATTCTGGTTTTTTATTGTATCAAAGATTCTGAATAAGAAGAACCCAAAATATGGAATTATGAAAAGTTATTTGAAAAAACGCTCGATTATTCACGTTTTAAGATGTGGCTTGACATGCTTTGAATCGGTCCATGATTCTTCATCTAAAAAATAATAATAATTATGTAGAAAATGGTTAAAATTATATGTATTGTATTTAATAATACGTTGTCGTTTGCGTGATCATTCATTGCAACTGATAGTCATGCTAAGGGACGATCATGCGATAGCAATTGGGACTAAGTGCTCAAAACATATGTTTATCCGCACGAAGATGCGATGACCGATCATACTATTTACGATTAGAGGAAACAAGGATGATATCAAATGGTATATTTTACAGATCCTTAAACGTCTTATTTCTTTTCAGATGAAGTCCAAAGACAACTGATACTTTCGAAACCTAAAGTCATAATTGGTAATATAGACACAGTTGATGTTATAAAAGAGTCATTGAAATTGGCGAAAATTAATATTCCGATCATTTGTGTAGAAAACACTGGGAGATTTGTTCCTGACACAATATTATTTCAAGAGTTGACTACGGACGTAGATCATAGCGTTCTTAATGATGTAAAGAAGACAGCGGACGATGTGGCCATATTGCCATATTCCAGTGGTACAACTGGTCTGCCTAAGGGTGTTGAACTCACGAATAAAAACATTGTTGTTAATTGTGTACAATCAGATGTAGAAGGGGTCAAACAATATCGTGATACTACAGGTAACTTTAAAATATTGATAAACCGCACAGTAAATAATGTCCAAGACAAAAGGTAAAGTAAGTAGTGCTATAGCTTACTATTATTAAGAAGCGTTAAGACCTTGATTGTAATTTGAATTACTTATTTTGGGATAACAAATGCCCAAGTACTCGCAATTTTGAAGTATGTATTTATATATTGACTGTTACTACAACTAAAGTAATTGTTTGAAATTTTTCAGCTTCGCATCAAGATTCTATTATGGCTGTTCTACCCTTTTATCATATCTACGGCTTATCAATAATAGCACTGCACAAGTTATCTGTAGGTGCCAAAATAGTGACACTGCCCAAATTTCAGCCTGATACGTTTTTATCTACTTTGAAGAACCACAAAATCAGTCTGCTGTATGTAGTTCCTCCTATAGGTAAGTAACAATCTAATAGCATTGGAAAGTCTTTCTGACTAGTCGTACTGACATCAATATTAGGGTGAAATATGTGCAGGAGTTATCGTGAATGTTTTCAGTTCCAAAACTTCCATAAATCTGTAAAATCTCCCTCACTTCAACATAATGCATGTGCTGTATGCTACATGTGATTTTAAATTCAAACCAAAACATCAAGTCAGATTTGTGTTAACTTCATGGGAATTTCCATCCATTTTGTACATAGGTGTTACATTAATCTGACACTTCAACACGACGTTTTTTTCAGTATTATTTTTGGGATCGTCTCCTGAATCGAAAAAGGAGCATTTAGCATATGTAGAGAGAGCTTTTTCTGGAGCAGCGCCTTTGCCAAAATTAGACGTAGAAAAACTACTTGATAAGTGTAAGGTAGGTACAAAAATGATAAATGTTTCATTGATCATTACAATAAGCAGAGAATGGAACCGTGTGGGTTAAGAGCAAACATCTTTTCTACAGGCCAGGTGAAATACTACCATACCAAATAATGTTAAGAAAATTGACAAGTTTTATTTTAATTATGTTAAAGAAATTGACAGGAATTCTTTAACTGCCTTCAGTTCGAATTCATATTTTAATGTGTTATATAATGTGTCATATAATATGTGTTGTATGTTCATTTTTTACAGCCTGATGTCAACTTTATCCATTTGTATGGCTTGACTGAAACGTCCCCATTAGTTACAGCAACGTCTCCAGGATCAACTAATTACATGACAGCTGGTTATGGAATCCCTAACACTGAATTAAGGATAGTGGACTCACAAATGAAAAATCTTGGTCCTAATGAGGTATGAATTGAATCTGAAATAAATAAACAAGTTATAGATATTAAAGAAGAAATGGAAAGATTAAGTACAATTTACTAATTGTTCTCGTCTGGTTCATTCAAAATTCGAAGTGCGGTGGATTAGAATAGTACCAGCCTTTCTCCATGGGTAATTGGGTATCTATCATAATATTCATAATAGTCGAGTATGCTATGGAAATATTTTTAAAATTTATTGGAACATGGGTGAAGTGTATTGCGGTCGACGAGCTAGTAACTTATCACTAAAATATCACTTTTTCTTCATCTTTAAATTATGAATGATTGCTAGATTGCTACACCACTCTCTTCTTCGCACTCTCTTTTTATTTGTGCATGATAATTGTCCCCAAATAAGGAGAAGCTCGTTCGAAAATATAAGTAGGTAGGACTAACTTTTTATTTCACCCGAAACAAATGATACCAACAATGTAGGTACTTTTGTAAACTTTTACTTACCGCCGCGGACTGACGGTGACGGTGCGTTAGTATTTTCGAACCTAATGTTGGTCTCAATATATTATAATTATAATTACAATAATTATAATTAGTATGCAATTTATAAGTTGTATGTAATAGATCGGTGAACTGCTGATCCGAGGACCACAAGTGATGAAAGGGTACCGAAACAACCCCGAAGCTACAAGGAACGCAATAGATGCAGACGGTTGGTTCCACAGTGGTGACTTAGCTTCTTTAGACGAGCACGGATCCGTTTTCATTTCCGATAGGCTTAAAGAGCTTATTAAGGTTTGTTAAAGTACTTGTTTGTATTTATTGTACATCATGATTATCATGATCAGCCTATATTCGTCCCATTGGCCACAGGCCTCCCTGACATGGCTTATGTGTAGGTACACTACGAGTATATTTGTTGTTATGCCCATATCACTAAATCCATTTTTAGAAAATCTGCTAGGCGTATTGATTTGTTTACATATATGATTTTACCGATGCCGTAGGTAATTTATAAATTGTAATGTAATACAACAATACATTGAGGTAAACTAATAAATTAACTATTTTTGTTAATCTACTTATGTAATTTTGTCCCCAGACCATTCAGATTAAGAAATCGTTTTTTTTTTTCAGGTAAAGGGTTTCCAAGTACCACCAGCGGAATTAGAAAGTGTGCTTAAAGAACATCCGTCGGTTTTAGACGTTGGAGTAATAGGCATTCCAGACGAGAGGACAGGAGAGGCACCAAAGGCTTTTGTAGTTCTAAAAGATGGGCATAAAGGCAATGAAAAGGATATTAAAGGATTTGTATCAACACGTGTAGCGGAATTCAAAAGATTAAAAGACGTCGTCTTCTTAGATAGTCTACCGAAAAATCCTTCTGGGAAATTGTTAAGAAGAGTTCTTAAAGAAAAATATGCGTAACTATTCTAGTAAAATATTTTTATTACCATCAACGTTTGGTATATAATATTAAACAGCCCTACCTCTTTAAAGCTATTTAAGTATTATTCGATTATTTTTGTTAAATGACGGTTAATCGAATTGTAATGTAATCGAAATGTAATTAGGTAATATTAATTTACGTGTAAAATCGAGGTTCGGCAGCGATTATTATAAAGATCAATTTGTATTGTAAAATGTAATCTGTAAATAGGTACAATCATTAATTTCAATTATGTGTTTGTTGTATTTTTTATGTAGAATGATGTTTTGTGTATGTGTGTGTACAATAGGATGTGATCGACGATATAATTATCAAGCATGACTAGAAGGTATCTATTTAATTGCAATATGTTATCATTCTAAAAATATCACAACCCTCATATATAAAATTTGTCTATTGTACCATTACACGAAAAAAGCCGTCTCGATTTTTTCTCTTTTCCTTTCGTTATTTCAGAAAGCCAAATCTTAGCACGCAGAATTGAAATCGCTGCCAACATTACCAGATCAAGCGGGTCGTTCACTGACACGACAAGTGGGACATATTTTCCGCTCCCTAAATAATCGAATGAGCTAAAAAAAGAACCGTCCATTGCGTTACACTGTCATTCTATAGGGTTCGAGACACAGTGTTTTACCCTGCGGTACTCCAGGATTTTTTAAGGATTACAAAGACATCTATTTTAATAAGTTAAGATTACAACCAAACGTACATAACACACAAAATGGATATTATCTATCTTTACCTAATTACACAATGATCTTTTAAAATCTTAACATAGCTTAACTATGTAATTGTTTATTCTATTTGAAAACAAATGAAATCGCCTAAAAAGGGCCTTATTTTAATAACATATACAAAACCATGACACCTGCCATAGTAAATGGTAATTTCATTATTACTTTCACCCCAAACAGAAGGATTTAGCTCAAAGTTAACAATGCCTTAGATAGTTTAATCATAAGATTTTGCATACGTAAAAATATAATGTGAGTTAGCTTCACTCTCAAACTTAATTGACATGCCTTAATTGATATGCCCAAATATTTACTAATAAGTACCAAAGTATAGTCACGTCTTTAAAATATACTCAAAAAAAATATATAATAATTTCTGATATTTATTTATCAGAAATCTTATTGCACGTGTTACTCAACCGTGTGTAGTTTTAAGAGGTACTGCTTTCAAGTAATTTTCCACTTGATCAGTCTTCCGTTTTTTTACCTCTCCTCCCCAGCGCAAGTCGAGTGTGAGGTTATTGGACTGCTAAGAATTCTAATAAAACTTAGATACAGCGAGTTAGTAGCTCTAAGTGGCTCTTTACCTTTATAGCCGATGAGATTGGCGCTTGGCGTGAAATTTCAAGTGTATTTTGCAATGATTGTTTGGGTAGGTTGTAACCACATTTTGGAAGATTGCAGCTACATGAGGCTTTTGAAACAGCGCTGCACTTTTTGTAGTTAAATTATTTATTTATTTATTTAAGGCGCAAGGGTGGGCAAGCTCTCTCCATACACACTTGGTGCAAGTTTTTCTTCGCTTGTGTTTGCACTACAGTTATGATTTTTGGTCAGTATGCTTAGTATGGTCAGTATGCTTAGTATGGTCAGTATGTTAGCCATAACCTAGAGAAATATTTTTTAATTCTTTTGTATTCTTTTATTTTATTTTTTTTGGAGTTATTGTTTTTTTTTCTTGCGGTTCTTCGTAATATCCAATATTTACAAGCAAAACACCACCAAAACACAGAATTGTACAAAAGGCGGGCAATTTTTTTTTATCAATCAGAACAGAACTACGTACAAGGTATGTAGTAAATATAATGTGCTCAACGTTATGTCTGTCTGTTATGTTGAAAATCATAGCGTATTTAGTGCACTGCCTATAAATAGTCATATGACAGCTCACAATAGGGCAAGTACATAGTTTGTCAGGGTCGCCGTCATCGAAATCGAACAAATAACTAATGTGGACAGTTGCGGATGTTAAAGCGGATGTAAATACAAACTCTGTGCAAGTTTTATTCGTCGATTTTGGCACTCCCGCATATTTTTTTTTATGTCACGCAAAAAAATCAAAAAAATAAAAATTAAAAATTAACAAAAAATAAAAATTAAAATATTTTGTTTTCTTTGGGGGTCTGGATAACAGAAAAATAAGCATAATGACCAAAAATCATAAGCAAAGAAAAACTTGCACAAAGTTTGTATGGAGAGTGCTTGCCTCTACAGGCGCCTTAAGTTCTTATAATTAGAAGATACGTATCTTAGATGGACCGAAGTCAGGCCTTATCTTTGGACATAATTATGAGCGTACAAAAAAAGAAACAACTGAAATTTTCAAATATTTATATTATACAGGGCATCTTAATTCCGGAGAATATTATAAATTCTCTAAGATGGGTTCAGAAGCCGAAGGCCATGACCAGTGCTACCGGTAACATATTTAGAGGGGCTAATCTAATATACAAATTGAATTCAGAAATAGATCAAAACAAAGATAGAACATAATATTTATTTATTATAATAATGGTGATTTTTGCACATGCACAATAAACTAAATGGCGGAATGGTGAAATTAAAAAAACATACCGAGCTGACGTTTCGTATCGACTGGATTTGAATATTAAGTGATACCTACTAGAAAAGGTTTTGTATGATGTTTCAAATTTGAAGTTGTTAACGTTATCAAATAGGATATCGTAATTATTTTATTACTACTGCGAAAATGTAATACTAACTGTATTCAGTCAAGTGAAAATCCTTGTCAGAATCGCCTAAAGCAACACATAATGCACATAAGTAAGTAATAAGGAAAGAATAATAAGCATTTCATGAAAGACGTTAATTCTTTAAACACACCCGTACTCGAGATTTTTTAAAACTTTAAACCATTTCATTGCAGTTACAGTTTTTGGCTTCCAACTTTTTCATTACTCCCACAGGAGGGTAATACGGTGCAGGATGTCCGCAACTAGTGGAAAATCTAAGGTTTTATTGTGCTTCTAAAAAACCTTTTTAACTCTAATGACTGTGTTTTAATGTTGGAACTAAAGGGGAAACCAAAGTGGCCAATAAAACAGAGATGTTTATTTTGCACGAGCAATTGATATGAGAGTTTATTGCGCACACTCTTTATTACTTCGCGTTCACGCACTCTTGGAAATCGTTAACTTTACAGGACTGTGCGCGGTTGGACAGTGGCCTGGGGAAAATCAAGGGGAAATCTCCGACACGACCACTCGGGCGGTTTAAGCATAATACTTTAAGAATTTTCGCTCCAGTGAGATTGGTTGAGCGGCTTCAGCCGAATCTGAGGTGCCAGTAGAATCGAGCTACTGGGAGTTTTGTCGATAGTTCACTAAACCTAGCCTAGCTGAGAAGAGTCCAGCAAGAAACTCAGCTAGGCCCGACTTTGGTCAAATACCCGATCCAAAATTAAACGATCGTTATAGCCGTTTTCGAGAACTCATTTACAAACAAGTAACTATACAAATATTCCTCGTTAAATAGAAGGAAGGAGTATAATATAATGTTTTCTCACAGGGTCGGCAACATATTTGTACAAGCGGATGTCAAAATATTTTGTAAGTACGTATTTGTCTTAAACAACGCCAATCTAGCCGTTATTTTGGAAGAAAGCAATGTATTGAATCAACAATTTACCCTCTGCTAAGATTTGCTAAAACTTTTCCATTATTTAGAGTAACTTTACTCGGAAATGCCGCGAGAGGATGAGTCAAGAATATGAAAACTCGAATTGCCGAGGCTACATCCTGTTTTTTTCTTTAGTACAATACAAAAGTATGAATAAAAAAGGAGTTGGAACAGAGTTGTTTCAGTCGTGATATTTTATTCTTATAGCCACTCTACGTCGAGGCAAAGTTATTTTAAATCGCTGGTAAAATGGTTCCCTTAATGGAAGAACATGATACGGTTAAAATATTGTTGTAAGAAATATGTACAACGTTGTTTCTGAGGTTTGGTTGGCTATGTTTTTAAAAGCGCATAAACTACATGCATTTTCTTAAGGAGCTACCTACCGTCTACAGTATTGAGGGTTTTAAAGGTTCGAAAACGCTGGAATTGTTGATATCCATAGGCACGATGGGTTGACGATATAAAAAGATCGCGGGTCACTCCTGGATGAGATTGGCAAGGGACCGGGACGGGTGGCGTACAAAAGAGAGGCCTATGCTCAGCAGTGGGCGATTACGGGCTGAAGATGATGATAGGCTACGGTAATCCCTTATCATAGCGGAACACAAAGGCCGCACGCTAGATTGATACCGATGTATAAGAATGTGATTTTGATTGTAAAAACTTTCGCAGCTTAGATATATATACGAGTACATATATTTTTGAATTTTACAGCGTCTAATTAGAACATCCCGGCGTCAAAGATTTTATGTGTCTTTCAAAACACGAGAGCGCTCAGTTTTCTCCCTCTTCAGTTGTTCAACTCTTGGCATAGAATTTGTCACTCACTATATTATTTTACTAAACGATTAAAACTCACGTCGTAATTGTCACTCTGGGCAACACGCTTATATCTGTTCGGAAGTGTTTCCTTGCATCGGGTGGCGGCGGCGGGGAGATCCACAGTGTGCAATCCACGCGGATTGCAAACGCACTCATCCCAAGGAAGAACTTCCGAAGAGTTGGAAACATGTCGCCCGGAGTGACACGTGAGTTTTAATTGCTAAATAAAGTATAGTAGGGGCGGGGCGGTTTGAATAGTGGAATACCTTCTGTAAGAGTTTGCGCTTCAGGGAGATTGATTGAAATGGTTCAACCGAATATGGGGTGTAAGTGGAATCGAGCTACCGGGAGTTTTATCACTGTTCTCTAAGCCTAGCCTAGCTGAGAAGAGCCCAGCAAGAAACTCAGGTAGTCCAACATGGCCCAGACTGACTATCCGGTATGCGGCGGCACCAGGACGAATAGGGACTATATGTGTCTGTGTTATCACGATCGCCCGGTGGACGTCGCCTCGACGCCAGCAACCAGCGACGAGCGGCGAGAGCGGCGAGAACAATGGAACCGCGCCGCCCAGCGAAGAACAGGTTCTCGCCACTCACTGTTGGTCGCGCGCCGCTCGCCGCGCCGCTATACGCTAGTGTCTCGGCAGCGGCCTTAGACTATAATGATTGCTTGTGTCGTAGCTTTTATCAAATGTGTCCACCGCGTAGATGACCGAGCACGTGACGTCTTTGTGGTCCTCAGGCTCGTCACCGCTCGCCAGCTCCGCCAGCAATCCACAACACCCCACGATCGGGCCGTCTCAACGGCTTGAAGGGATCGACCCCGGTCAAGGGCTAACGCCCGATACCGGTTAACCCAATCTGCCGGCAACGGGCAGATCTGGAAAGAATGTGTCCACCGCGTAGATAACCGAGCACGTGACGTCTTCCATTTCATACTTCCCTGGACGAGTCGTTCAATGGAGTTGTGTAAAATAAAACTTGACACTATTGAAATATAATAAAAGGGTCACTCATATCTCGTCGAATATCGCTCGAGCGGGCCGCGCGCTCGCGTGCAGTGCTAGACGCGATACCGTTGCGGCTAGTCCTCATGATTAGACCACGTACTGGTCCAAATGAGCGATGATGTCGAGCGATATTCAACGTTAAAAACGTTAGTGACCCGTTTATTATATTTCAATATGCCTGGACTCACGGAAGTTTTCTATTTAAAACTTGAGCCTAAATACCAATTTAAGAAGTTTAAGAGGACTTGATAAAGAACCTGTTAATTCTGTAAAAGGATCGAAGAAGACGATATTGAAGAGGTTCCCTTGATTGCTTGTTAAGTACCGAATTAATTAGTTAGCATGAATGACTATCGGTTTTTAATTTTCTTTTGAGGGAACATTTTAAAATATTTTTAATTTCTGAACCCAGTTCTAATTTGTTGGACGAAGCTCTTTTGTTATTGCCGATTATTTTTCGTTGGTACGCTAATTGATTTAGGCAGGAATAATTTAATGGAAGATCAAAGAGGTTATTGGAGTTTGAAAATCAACTGCCCGATAGACGGCAAGATGTAGTTTGATACACTGACCATCTGAAAGCACTAATTTGAATATAGACGCGCAGTAAAAAAATACCGTCTCGGCTGACACTTGAAACTAAAAGCCGGCAGCTTATTGATTCCACACTGTCACCAACAAATCAGGTAACGTCTGCACAGGCAGGCGGCTTGCTTGGCGCCTAGAGCCTAGCGAGTCACCAATCGAGTAACTTAGTAAAACGAACGTTCTTGAATCTTCGCGACCTGCCGAACTGCGCGCTTGGCGCCTAGCTAGTCGCTAAGTATGTAGTAAACAAACGTGTTGGTTTTTTGTCGCGAGCCGCGAGGCAAGCCACTAAGCTCTGGGCGCTAAAAGCCGCCTGCCTGTGCGGACGTAGCCTTAGAGTGCCTTTCCAACAGAGATCAATAAATTAAAATGTAAACTCGCTACAAACAAGAGCAGTTAATACCGCCAATAGTGTCATCCATAACGAGACCGGCGGAAATCCCCCATTTTTCGAGGTGTGAACTTTTCCTGTTTTCCTTTTCTCCCTCGGGACTTTTCCACTGAAACTTATCGAGTTTAACTTATTTGATAAGGCAACCCCAAGAGTGTTTCTGAACAGTATGAAAATATTTTTATTAGATCCAATTTGATTTCTTATGCGAGGTCATATTCGTGAGGTGTTTGTTTATTCTATATATCTTGTTTATTTTGGAGTTTGGTTTAGGTATTTCGTCGAATTTCGTCAACGATATGGTGTTTTTAGGGTTCCGTAGCCAAAATGTCAAAAACGGAACCCTTATAGATCTCTGTCTCTGTCTGTCTGTCTGTCTGTCCGTCCGTATGTCACAGCCGGTTTACTCGGAGACTATAAGTACTACAATAATTAAATTTGGTAGGAAGATGTATTCTATGAACCGCTATATAAATGTGTGTAACACCCCATACATGTAACCGGGGGACGAAAAAGTTTTTTTCAGGGCAAGTAGTTGTGTGGGTTATTATTGGATATGGATAGGCCTTTAAATAATATAGAGGTTACTAAGAAAGTTTTCCATTTAAGTCAATCGTTGCTGAGATATTAGCTCCCAAAGTCGTACAAAATGAGCCCCCCCCCCCCTCTAATTTCCAAACTATGAAGATTAAAATTTTGAAAATAATTGAGGTGGTGTACAATATACTTTCAACGAAAATTGGTTTGACACACGACACGACGACACGCACTTGGCCGCTTTTATCCACTTGCTTGCTTTGTATTTTGAGTTGAACTCATTCTCTAGAAAATAAGGATGATACCTGGCAACCAGAGTTGCGAAAAGCAAGTGTGTGGAAAGTTTAATTAAAAAAAAATCACTCAAAGACCTTGCTTATTCAACGCATCATTTTCATTTCCTACCGTTGTTGAAAACGTGTACCTACTCGTACCTATTGTTCAGAACAGAACAGTAATCACGGTACCCATAAGTTTTATAAGTAGGTACTTAACTTACCTACTTAAAAACTCTTGTCCCGTCTCGTTAATGCCTTTTAAGTTTTAATCTTATTATTGTTCCCCAGATTCCTGAGAGTGTGATGTTCTATTATTGAATGTAAATTATTATTGTTAAATACATTCTTATCAGTAAACGGGGCTTAGCGATTAATTACTGAATAAATACCAAGTATTTAATTAGTAGTCGAAAACCCGATTGGAGATATTGTTACATCCGAAACGTTAGTACCCTCGAATAATAAAAATCCCGTTTACTAATACAATAATACTAGTGGCTCTGTGAGCTGTAGACCTCGTGAGTGTTTTTTTTATTTCCAAAACTATGTTAGATATCGAACCTGTAGAGCAGGGGTCGGCAACCTTTTTGCACCCACGGGCCACATAGTAGCTAAAAAAATCTTCGCGAGCCGCAGATGATAATAATGATCACTGTCTGTTGATATCAACTCGAAACAAATTGGTACGTCGTACGCGACAGTAACGTAGTAAAAATTCGCACCCCTTTTTACGTGAAAAACGAGAAAGACGAAAAAACCGACTTTTCACAGATAAACCAGCTAGTTTCCTTACCAAACCCAGATAATTCGCATTTCAACCGCATCGTAATTTCGCGATTATATATCGCGATATAGAATAGCAGATATAGAAACTTTAAGGGGGGGACGGGTCATAAAGTCATAACACACCTAGATGAAAACGCGAGCGCGAAATTTTTCGATCACTGATGCAAATGCGGCAAATACTTCATACGCATCAAGTCATAACACATGTAGATGAAAATGCGAGCGCAGCGAGCGCGAAATTTTTCGAACATTATGATGCAGGTGCGGAAACTACTTCATACGCATCAAGTTATGTAGATGTAAACGCGAGCGCGAAATTTTTCGAACACTGATTCAAACGCGGCAAATACTTCATACGCATCAAGTCATAACAAATCTCGTTGAAAACGCGAGCGTAGCGAGCGCGAAATTTTGCGAACATTATTATGCAGGTCTGGAAAATACTTCATACGCATCAAGTCATGTAGACGCAAACGCGAGCGCAGCGAGCGCGAAATTTTTCGAACATTATGATGCAGGTGCGGAAACTACTTCATACGCATCAAGTTCTGTAGATGTAAACGCGAGCGCGAAATTTTTCGAACACTGATTCAAACGCGGCAAATACTTCATACGCATCAAGTCATAACAAATCTCGTTGAAAACGCGAGCGTAGCGAGCGCGAAATTATCCGAACATTATTATGCAGGTCTGGAAAATACTTCATACTGTCTAACGCAAACGCGGCGAGCGCGAAATTTTTGAAAAAAAAATTAGATAGATTTAACTGTAAAATATACTTACAAACACATATCTCGTCCTGACCAACTGTGAAAATATTCGTGGTTGGCGATACAGACGCTTTCACGTATGTTAAGAATTTCAAATTTTACCTTTACAAACAATAAAGCCAGGGAGGCTCGCGGGCCGCACGGAAGGGGCTCGCGGGCCGCCTGTTGCCGACCGCTGCTGTAGAGGAGGACAAACCATAGATTTTTTTTTAGATTACTCGACAAAAATATTCGATATAATCAAAGAACGTGCTCACAATACTTCACGAGAATCTGTTGTGAAATGCGACCCTTAGAGGTAAACAAATCGAAATTCGGCCGCAGAAACACAAAATAATTGATAAAAAAAATTGTTTTTTTAAATTTTGAAAAAGTGACTCGATAAAAAAATTCTATAGAATTACCGCACCTGCTCACAAAATTTCACGAAAATCGGTTGATAAATGCGACCTGTAGAGGAGAACAAACCAATGAGTAAAAAAAAAAAAATTACAAAAATTTACTTGCCCAAAAAATTCTATGTAATCATAAAACCTGCTCACAAAACTTCACGAGAATCGGTTGAGCAATGCGACCTATAGAGGAAAAAACGGCCGCAGAAAAATACGAAATCATTGATACGAAGTTTGTTTTTTCGAATTTCAAAAAAGTGACTCGACAAAAAAAAATTATATAGTTACCAAACCTGCTCACAAAACTTCACGAGAATCGGTTGAGCAATGCGACCTATAGAGGAAAAAACGGCCGCAGAAAAATACGAAATCATTGATACGAAGTTTGTTTTTTCGAATTTCAAAAAAGTGACTCGACAAAAAAAAATTATATAGTTACCAAACCTGCTTGCAAAATTTCACGAAAATCGGTTGATAAATGCGACCTGTAGAGGAGATCAGCCAACGACGTAAAAAAATTTTTTTTTTAATTTACAAAAATTTACTTTACATATAAATTATATGTAGTCATGGAACCTGCTCACAAAATTTCACGAGAATCGGTTGAGAAATGCGACCTGTAGAGGAAAAAACGGCCGCAGAAAAACACGAAATCATTGATACAATGTTTGTTTTTTTGAATTTCCAAAAAGTGACTCGACAAAAAAATTCTATATAGTTACCGAACCTGCTCACAAAATTTTACGAAAATCGGTTGATAAATGCGGCCTGTAGAGGAGGACATACAAAAATCCGGCCGGACATACGAAAGCATTTTTGTCGAAGCTAAAACAGAGACCTCGTTTTACTCGGTCAATTAACTGTTTACACAGAAATATTCATACCGGCAGAAATTCTAAGTAACTTTTCGTACACAATTTTCCAGTTTCATAAGAAGACGTTGTATGGTTGGAGTGAGTTGCAGACTACTTACTCTAATTCCAACATTCAATATCTTTAATATTACAAAAATGCTAACCCAGTAAAGAGGGCCCCATTCGGGACGTGACTACGATCTATTGAAATCATATATTTACCTCATTGATATTTACATCACTTTTTATGTAGCGGTTCATAGAATACATCTTCCTACAAAATTTCATAATTGTAGTACTTATAGTTTCCGAGTTAATCGGCTGTGACATACGGACGGACAGACAAACATGACGAAACTATAAAGGTTCCGTTTTAGCCATTCTGGCTACGGAACCCTAAAAGACAATCTATACCTCAGTCTTATTACACACTCCAGTCTTGCGTACATATAACGTCATCGAGAATAACAATCACTGTATCCGAAGGTAAGGTACGCGAATTTCAACCTGGAACCTGGTTGTAGGTTCAAATCCCGGTTCTTTCTAACTGGGAACAGAGTAAAGATTTTTATAGAGATCCAACGAGTAACCTATACGTATACGTTACTAGTAGGGGAAGTAGTGTCATGAGGTCCACATTTTGGTATCGGATGAAATCACTTGGCACAGATGTAATATAGGTAAATCTAAGTTAATTTAGCTCGGTAGCCATCCGCCACCCCCTGGGGGGTAAGAAGGGGGGGGGGCTTGAAAGTCCCATTTTTGGGTTTTTCATGAAAGACTCATAAACGGTGACCCATAGCGAAAAACGTTCTTAGGCATAAGTAATCTAAATAAAATTATCAACATAAAAGGTTCTATACACTTTGTCGCTAGGATTAAAATTTAATGAGATTTTAACCTACCCCCCAGGGGGTGGCGGATGGCTACCGGGCTAAATTAACTTAGATTTACCTATATTACATCTGTGCCAAGTGAATTCATCCGATACCAAAATGTGGACCTCCCATACATTGGGTGACACTACTTCCCCTACTATACGTATCCTACCTATCTATACGTTTTTTGACGATTCAGATTTTATGAATTTTATTTCACTCGAGAGATCTGCAGCTCACAGATCCACTTTTGTAGGTACCTATATTGAAATGAAATTGCAAATTGAAATGGGATTTTTAGTTGGTGAACCGTGCTCCACGCGCCGCAAACTGCATGAGATGTTTCAAAGTTTTTCCTGTTTCATGACTCAATAAGGCAAAGATTGAAGAGCCTCCTTTTACTGTAGGTAAATACAAAGTTTTGGGAGTTTCTTTTAACTTGCTGATAAAAATTAGTTTAGACAGATTTGGGTACGTTAGGAGTAAATTGTACGCGTGAGGGATTTATAAGTGTTTGAAAAACCTTTTATTGCCTAAATAAGGGTAGGAATAGAAATGCGGAGTTTTTTTTTACTGTAATGTTTCGGTTTCAAGAATGTATTGCATCTCGCGCGACTCAGCGATTTCTGTCTAACTCGAACTGTGAGAGGAGGGCAGGGTAGATTTTTCTCTCCTCATAGTGGCATCCTCGAGACAATGTTACCTTAGCAGTATTATATTAGTATATCAGTGTTATCGGTATGCGACGACTGTGTAAGGTCCGCCTCATAAGGAGCTTAAAACCTTTGTTCCGTGTCGCTTTAATCATCACCCTCATCATTCTCTTAAGAGCTGGGCTCTTGTCGGTGCTGTGCAGCTTGATGCAGTCTCTGCATCTTTGTCGATCCGAGGCCAGCTTCTTGACGTCCTGATACGACACGACTTCCACATCCCCTTTTATCTGGTTGATATAAGTTTTCCTTGGTCTTCCTCTTCCTCTTTTCCAATTTATTTTTCCTTCTTTAATGTTTCTGATGTAGTTGTGGTGTTGTAGCGTGTCGTAGCAGCGGGCCGATTTTTGAGTGTCGAACGCTCGAATTTTCACTCGAGATCTGTCAAAATACTATGATGTTTTGACAGATGTCGAGTGAGAATTCGAGCGTTCGACACTCAAAAATCGGGCCCCTGGTGGCCGTTTTAATGTCATATTTAAAATATCACACTAAATGTCCGGGTCGAAGCGAAGTGTCTCAATGTGTCCACCTGTTTATGAGGCCGACTGCCGTGAATCCATTCAGCACCATCTATAGTTGTGTTAAGAGAAACCACCTCTA
Organism: Cenopis cana; assembly: GCA_951800055.1. Lineage (NCBI taxonomy): Eukaryota > Metazoa > Arthropoda > Insecta > Lepidoptera > Tortricidae > Cenopis > Cenopis cana. The sequence continues at coordinate 5,082,380 of OX637486.1, read as the reverse complement.
GATGGCGCTGTTTTCAATATAAAACAACCCCTTACATAATTATCGTTAATTCCTAGATCGTTTTGATCGTGAACGTCCCCGGGAACTCTAATATTAATACTTGAAACAAATATAAGCTTGCAGTGCCCACCACTCGGCTCCAAAAAATAAGAAAATCATTCATGTTTTTTAATAACTTTTATAATAAACTACCAAGTAACGTAACTGATTTATCGATTAATGAATTCAAGAATTATGTAAAGCGTAAACTCATATCGAAACACTAATTGTGGTTGAAATACTAATAACATTTTAATAATTATGACATTAGTTACATCTTAATGATTTTAGATTTTCCTCTTGACATTCCGATTTTATTCTAGAAACTGTCTAGATTATTCTATTTTTTATGTTTTTATTTTACTTATTGACGATCTTTTTGTGAATTTGTTATATTCTATTTGACATAGATTACAGCAATTCAACTTTTTTACTATGTAATATAAAACTGACGATTTAAAAGTGCTTGTTGCTAGGCCTATTTGAATAATAGTACATTACTTACCAAGGGCGATAAAACAAAGAATGTCTCAGATCGCAGGTATTTTACGCCCGAGCCGAAGGCAAGGGCGATAAATATGCGATCTGAGGCTTTCTTTATTATCGCCCGTGGTAAGTACAAAATTGTATGTCACCCCCTGGCCAGGAAGTGGGTTTTTTCGCGCGCGGAGCGTGCGATAATGGCCACTTTATGGCTAGGTGTGACATAAAGAATATTTTGATTTTTTTTTTTGAGTTTTGAACTCAACTAACACCACATATCTAAAGAGCATTTAAATCGAACGGTTTGGTTCTTCAAGTATACGACGAAGTAGAGTCGTCGGTATATCGTGTCGTATACTTATTGCGATTTTCTTGTCTAGCGTTGATTTTCCAATGTCATTACTCGGAAAGGTTTCTACTAGTTAATGTTTGTCGAGTGTCGCTGCACCTTTGAACGTTTATTTTGTTTTTGTCTTTACAAATAAAACTCTGCGCTCATTAAGAGAATTTTATCTAATTTTATGTTTTTGTTTACAGTAGATAATGCGTAACAAAAGGTTTTCCGTCGCTTTGTAAATGTATTATGACGATCCGTTTATCATATTTGGTAGCGACACATTTTATCAGTTTTCAATACGTACTGTTGTTGTTAACCAAATGCATGCACGACCACAGACCAATGCAAAATTTATCAGAGTTCATTAACCCTAAAACAGTCACAAAAGCCAGCCTGATTGCGCACGGATTAGAGTCAGGTACTGTAGTGAATTAATTTGAAACGTGCCAATGATTTACAACCCCTGCTTCGGACGGAATTTAGTTATGGGTAATGCGCTCGTGTATTTTACGATTGGATATTAACGTTTTAGGGTAAAATGTTGATCACTCCTGCTTGTTCCAAGCGATTACGGGATAGTGAAATATCTGTGAGTCTACTTCAATGTCGTTTGTTATAAAACTGTTTTCTTTTTCATTAATTAAAAAATTAACACTATAATAATACGTGCTAATTTATATTTGTACAATTCGTATACATTCGTAAAATAATTACACACCTCATTGAATAAAATATTATTGTTAATTTAAGTACATGAAAAATAGATCTTATTGGTAATTCATTTTATGTTACATTAAAATTAAAATCATTTTAATTGTCTTAATATCAGAAACTCAGTAAAATCAGAAAGTTTAGGATTAATAGTTTCGCTATTAATCTTAAACTATTGGATGGAGATTTGATAGAAACTTCATACTACAAAGCGTACTTACTCACTCCGTAGCTCAGCTTGTGGCCACCTAACGGTGGATGGTCAGCTCGCCGTCTCAGGATGAACGCCGCGCTTGCAGCTCGCTGCCGATGAGAGGAGCACGCGTGGTCGCCGCGCTTACACCACGCGGCCGAAACGGCCTATCCTCGCGACAAGTGAGGCCGCCTCGGCGCTGCTGAGGTGATGCTGTTCTGTGCTTGCGTTCGGTTGAAGCCTGGTTGACGGCAAGCCGGTGAGGTGAGGCGGCGCCGGTCTGGTGCCGAGTCTTTGTGTGCGACAACCTGTACTATTTATTACAGCCAATACTCTTTGTTTAAAATCTATTTCTTACAGTAGATAACAACTATCAATTGTAAAATGATGTGTTCACCTGTAATTGGGGTACATAAGCTCCCTGTAATAACTATACCAAAGACAATTGTAACCTTATCTTATGTACTCTGTTGGTGTCCCGTGTAATGAATAAAATAAAATAATAAAAACCTGAATGCAGCATTGCTCCGCTTCTGCGCATGATATTACTACAGCATAGGTACCTAAACGATTTGATGCTGTTATGATAATATCATTAATATGTAATACTGACCGTATCCCGTCAAGTGAGGAAATCTCTGTGACATCCGTCAGCTCATGTAAAAGTACAAAATATCAAATATCAAGCCAAGTTGAGAAGTTGTGTTTTAACGCAGCCTAAAATACGGTGCAATTATACAAGTCGGAAAGAGACTACGAGAACTGATTGTGACGAGTGGAGGTATTTATCAACTTGTCCGCGATATTCTGTTGTGAAATGAAAAAATGAAAAATCATGTTTTACGCAAAACAATGACATAGGTACTATGTATATTTTAACTCCTAAAACATAATTACGTGGGTACCTAACGGATTCTAAAGTACGAAAGGTTGATTTTAAATGTAATTTTCCATAGGACTAGAAATTTATTATTATTATTAATCGTTTATTCCATAAGACACATTACATTTTACAAAATAAATTGCACTGCCAAACTGCGTAGCAGTTTGTTGGCAGTTCGAATGCTCTTGATACACTTGTGTCTTACATCTACTTAGTTATATTCATGCGGTATTATTTACTAGGTATATAATAACTACTAAGCATGCAATTTGACATTTTAATTTTAGTGAGGTCTAAAACCAGTGAATAGTGGGTACCTAGCACTTGTATACAAGTTATCCATTCTCACTGCCTTTGAGTACCTATCCTAATAGTTATCTATAAAGTATTTTTGACATTGTTTATAAAATTATTTATTCTAATTTTCTCATCAAACAACTTCTGTGGTAAGGCGTTATAAATTTTAACAAAATAGAAAATTAAAAATGAATGTAACAATATTCTTTTGCTATTACGCTGACATAAAGTATAGGTCTATCAGTCATAATGAGAAGAGCAAAGGAATATTGTTAGATTTATCATGGAATTCCCCAAAGTAACGCTCTTGATTCAATCAATCATACTATTAATGTTTTTATTTTGTTCAAATTATTACTAAAAATGTCATTTTCCATACTAATTGACAAGAATGGATTATATACGCATCTCGATGGCTTGGATTTATTCGTATTAACATTGTAATTCTACGTTAAAGTTACTGAAAAATAAAGATTACTAAGTGTACAGTCACAATAAAAAAAAATTGTCATCCTTAACCGTAAGTGCATACAATCTTTTTTTTGTTTAAATGAAATCTGTAAAAAATCTTTACAAAATATTCTCAAATATTTAGCAGACTAAACCAAAGATAGATAATTGTGCACGAAAACCTGACACCTGTAATTACAAAATACATCATTAAAACGGATTGTCATGGTCCAATAGTTCTAGATCTCTGAAATATAGCCGTCGAATCACTGCATTCCAATTTTCCAATAATTACTACAGGTCACCTGATTACCCCTGGCTTGCCAACGATATAAACTCGCATGGACTTATTCCTCCATTAGGAGTCAGGGGCGCCGGCACTGGTAGCATAAACCAATCATACACACACACAGATTTGTATTAGGTACTACCTAAGTCTTTATCATAATTTTTAGTAGCTGTTGATACTCCTTAAACTAAATAAATAAATAACCAGCATTGAATGCATAAACATAATACACCTTAGGTATAGTTGACTAAACATCATTTGCACCCATTCTTCGAAAAACTTGTACGGTGTATCAGTTCAAATTATATTTCGTCAACTATAATACGCCAGTCAGTAAAAGGGTGGTGCTCTTGCAAAAAGTGGTGTAGAAGTTTTTAGTTTTTTAGATTAAGGGCAAGCTGCACCAACTTACGCTTACAAGTCTATCAACGTTAGAAATATTATCTTACAAAATCCAAACAAGCCTACACCTACTATACCACAGATTATTTTAAAGCGAATTCAAAAAGGGGTTTCGGCACCGAATATATATCTTCGGTGTAGAGACGGTTCGTGGGGCCCCAGGGCACAAGCCCTCTTCAATGAAGTGTCAAAGAGATTAGTTAACACCACTGGTGATGGTGACCAAAGGGCTGGCAGCTTCCTCGCGCAGCGTATCAGCATTGCTTTACAGCGGGGTAATGCTGCGAGCATCTTTGGCACTGAGCATGTCGCGATCCCCAAATCATTTTAGATTATTAAGAAATAATAAAAATACTAACTAAAATATATTAATCGCCCTGGCGATTCAGAGAGGTAACGCCGCCAGCGTGATGGGGACCATGCCGCAATGCGACCTGCTCGACGGGGTGTTCTTCTTTAGATTATTTATTTTTAAGTTTTATTTAGTAATAATTTTAGTTGTAATTATTTTGTCCTCTTCTTCATATTATGTTTCTGAATAAATCATTCTTTAATTTTAAGCAAAACATTTTCAAAATACGCACGGATGGAATCTAGTAAACCCAACCTCTTGCGGTCAATGCAATGGCGTTTGACGTCAGTGGCTCAAAATAAAATGACAATTGAGCACGAGTATGTACTCGACATCCTTACCACACCTAACACGTCCATAATGCACATAATAAACAGTAATCATTCATTCATGTCAATACGACACTACTTTCACCCTAAGTATTTAAGCCTCCCTACTGGTGCCCATTGTTACAACTCAATATGGATTACTGAATCTAAACGACGTTAAAATGTTAAGCTACCGGGAGGGTGAATTTGGGATAGGTTTGAAAGGTTTTGAGTGGCGAAATAGGCGAGGAAGCGCTCTAGTTGTCAACACAAGCCCTATCTATACTATATTATAAATACCTTTTTGCACGCTTAAATCACTCAACCGATTTAGATGAAATTTGGCATGGAGATAGTTTGAGATCCCGGGAAAGACATATGATGACTATGATATCGTTAAAAAGATGAGAAACTAAATATTCAATAACAATACGGATCCTTAACAGTTAGAAAATGCTCATCTACGAGTATTTAGGCCATTTTCTGTTTAATTAGTCAAACAAGCTCAATCTTACTATCTAGGACAGGACCATTGCCACCTAATTATATTTAAGTATTTGTACTTTTTGGATTTTTCCATAAGAAATATTGTTTCAAACATCACCCCAAATCGACTATTGTTGAGCTAAAAACTGCTATTATCCACTTAAATTATACTACACGCAATCAAATCAAAAAAAGGCAATGTTAATGTCTAAAACTTTAATAATATCACCGTAGTCTTTAATCGCTTTATTCGTATTATCAATACTTTTGTCGAAATTTGAAATCATAATATTTTACAACTTGTAAGTCCTCTTAGTACAAAAGCAAAACTGTAGCAATATAAAACATTACGTCGCACTTAACGCTCTTTTATTAAAAGCAACAAATCAAATGTGTTGTAGGTATGTCTATTTCCCGTATACAGAGGGTGCTTCACTTCCCTTAATATGCCCAAATCCGCTCAAATCGAATAAATCATGTTGAGGGGTGTTTGATTCCCATTTTAGCCATGTTTTTGTTGTTTGTTGCCTAAAATGGCGTGGTAATGATAATGGCTAAAGTTGGCAACATTGCGCAGTGACGGGGCAATGGACGTCCATTTGAAAAAAAAATACCTCGAATATTGTGCGCCTGAGAGCTACCCACTTAAGGCCCTTATCAGTCATTTATTTATCGTATGGCAATTATTTCGTACCGAGAAGACAGTACGGTTGCCAGTTTCGTTGCTCTTTTAGCACCACCCAGGGGTCACGTATAGGGTAGCGGTGGGTACCTTTCGCTACGGACGTAGTGCAACTTCGACCCCCCTTTGTCAAGTGAGTAGGCAACTTGACTGTTAGAAGTTCTCAAGCCGCCCGAAGGCCTCCAACTTGGCTTTACGACTGCTGCCATAGACAGCAGCCGGGATCAACGGCTTAACGTGCCTTCCAAAGCACTGGAGCGCTCAGTTAGTTACCACTGAAAGCGGTCACCCATCCATGTACTGATACTGACCGCAGCCGACATTGCTTAACGCACGCGGCACGTAGGCGCCGCTGGGCCACGAGCGCTCCTGCGTTATCAGTTAAAAACGCTAATCTGTTTGAGCTATTATTTTCTATCGCCTCCGCACCGACGCCATCAACAGGTCAGGGAGTCGCGGCCCTCCAGTGACGATTTTGAGCGGCGGCGGCAGTGGCAGCGGTTTTCCTAATACATTGCGTGCGCTCCCAACTAACCACAGTGCGTTTTGCGTCTCGACCGTGCAATGAACAGAAGAAACGCTTGCCGCGCCGCAATTCACGCAAAGTCGCGCCCGAGCTGTTAGTTTTTTTAACCCTCGAGTACATTATAAGTTTAAGAATGTGTATCTGTGTATGTGTGTCTGCCTGAGACATCGTACCTCCCTAACAACAGATGAACCGAGTGCGGTTTTAGGGCTCCGTATTTTTAAAAACAAAAGTCTAGCGATAGCGATAATGATCCTTACCGATGATTTATGCTGTTTTTCTTAGATTTTCAACTTATTTGACTTGTTGTGGGATTAGTACAATATGACCATTACGGTTTAAGTAGGTAGTACCTAACGTAGTGGCACCAGTAATGGACCTGGCTCCAGTAATGGACGCAAAAATCTTTCACGGTCGAAATTAAGCAACGGAGAAGTATTTTAGTCATGGCAACACTTTAATCATAAAGAATGGGCTTCTACGTATCACATTGACAAATGACATACACCTCGGTCATTTTGTTTAAAAATGGCGCGGCGGCAAAAAGTGTGCTCCGGCATTTTTCACGAAAAACCTTATTTTCTTACAGAAATAACTAAGGAACTAGGTTTACGTTTTCGATTGTAAACTTTATTTTCTCTAAACTATATTATTTTGATATGATTTCGTGAGAAGAGTTCGATATTTAACAACACTTTTTTAAAGTGTTTATTGCATTAGAATCCAATTTGAATGATTTAGAGAGGATGTACATTACTGGTTCCTATTTTTTGTTAATCTCCAATTATGTACAATTCTCCATGATTGGTTTTTCATACTGAATTCTGGTTACCCAATTATGGACACCCAATGTTGGACGGATTTATTGGCGAGGTAAATGTTTGAAAAATGCCACCCAGTTTTATTATAATAGTAGTTTATCTACACAAATATCATAATCCTCTAAAATGCGTTCAGATACAGTAGGCAATTGACCTTCATTTTAACATCAATGTACTTATGAAAATTTTCTTACCTGGGATGAAGGTTACCAGCAGTAATATAATATTCATTATAATTTCCTATTTAGTACTATAATGATTCTTTTTTTAATTTGGAACAGGAAAATTAAAATTCAGTCGATACGAAAGGTCAGCTCGATATAGGTTTTTTTTTTGGATAAGGATTCAGGGAGAAGGATTTCAAATTTTACATTTATTTTAAATTTTAAGAAAAAAAATATTTTTTTCGAAAAATCGTCATTATACTCGATTTCGACTAATTCGGGGATGAGGATTTTAAATTTTATATTAATTTTGAATTTACAGCGAAAAAAGATTATTTTGTGAAAAATCGTCATCATACGCGTTTTCGACTAATTCGGGGATAACGATTTCAAATTTTATATTAATTTTGAATTTACAGCGATAAAATATTATTTTGCGAAAAATCGTCATCATACTCGTTTTCGACTAATTCGGGGATAAGGATTTCAAATTTTATATTAATTTTGAATTTAAAGCGAAAAAAAATTATTTTGCGAAAAATCGTCATCATACTCGTTTTCGACTAATTCGGGGATAAGGATTTCAAATTTTATATTAATTTTGAATTTACAGCGAAAAAAAATTTTTTTCCAAAATTCGTCATTATACCTACTTGATTTCGACTAATTCGATAAGGATTTCAAATGTTATATAATACCGGCTACTATAAATATGTAACCGGTAGCACTGGTAGCAATGCAGTTTGCCTTCGGCTTCTGAATCCATCTTAGAGTACTTATAATAATATGTGTGTAGATAAAGTAATGTTACCCTACTTTCAAATTTTATATTAATGTTAAATTTTATAAGTTGAAATCCTTATCCCCGAATTATAGCCGAAATCAAGTATAATGACGATTTTCCACAAAAAAAAATTTTTTACTTAAAATTCAAAATTAATGTATAATTTGAAATCCTTAACCCCGAATTAGTCGAAATCGAGTATAATGATGATTTTTCGTAAAAATTTTTTTTTTTACTTAAAATTCAAAATAAATGTAAAATTTGAAATCCTTATCCCCGAATTAGTCGGAATCGAGTATAATGACGATATTTCGAAAAAAAAAATTTTTTTTCAACTTGAAATTCAAAATTAATATAAAATTAAAAATAACTATAAATACATTCGGTTGACTGGTAGTGAATGCCTTAAGGCATTAAGTCCGCCATTTGTACTTTTTGTATTGTGCAATAAAGTTTAAAAAAATAAATATACCTTCAATATAAAATTTGAAATCGAGTATAATGACGATTTTTGTAAAAAAAATTTTTGCTTAAAATTCTAAATAATTGCCGTGGCCGGGGAAAAAAGCAATTGCAGGCTGATTATTTGTTTAAACGGACGAGCTTGCGAGTCCGTTTAATTGTAATATGAACCCTGCAATTGCCATTCCGGCCGAGGCTAATATAGTACTTTTTCTTAAAAAATGGAGGAAATACGACAAAATTTGGATAAATATTTGATGATGATAAACATAACCTTAAAACGTCAAAAACATCATGCTCAACAAAAAATAAACAGCGGGATGTTTATTTTTTTAACAGAATCGCAAGTGTTTTACCGAAAAACGCAAATTATTCAAGACTTAAAAAGACGTCGCGTTTCCAACAGAAAAATACGAGCTGAATTGGCTGAATACGACCTGTGCCTCCTTTTATATGACAGTTTCTACTTTTTTTTAAAGTTTGGAATTCAACAAATAAAGGAATTTATATGTGAAATTGCAGGCGGCCTACAATGTTTTTAGAACATAAGGTGTCCATGATTGGGTGTCCATAATTGGAATTTGTCTGTCCATCATAGGATTTTCGAAGATTTTCGACTTTTTCAGATTTGGAGCAATTTTCTCGGAACTTACAAGTTTATCCAAAACTTTTGTATGTTAGTTATAATTAGTGATTATTAAGCTACATTTTCTTTGAAATAACTAACATCAAACTTATAAAATAAGAGAGTTATAGCCAAAAGATGTTGACGGAGTTCTTAAGCCGTCCATAATTGGTGCCACTACGTTACTACATTTTTCCGTAGAACTATGTCCAAAAACAGGTATTTTCCCAATTTCACAATTGCGGAAACCGTTTCCAATTATAGAACAGAATTCGTCGGAATAAATACGGCGGTCAGTAATCTGAGCACTTCAATCGTATCTTAACATTTTTTGGGAATGACTGATCATTGTGTAGGCAAAGAGGGCCCTTAGCGACACTTGACGAGTGGTAAAGTATGTCCGGGGACCGAGGACGTTAGCTGTATAATATTGTGTAGGTATAGCTATTATACAATTATCCCGAGGGACTACAATATGGGCGTCTTCAAGAAAGGAGTGTATACATTTTTAAAAGGGTCGGCAACGAGCGTGTGACTCCCTTGGGGTTGCAAGCGTCCATAGGCTGCGGTGACCGCTTACCATCAGGCGGGCCGCACGCTTGTTTGCCACCGACGTGGTATAAAAAAATGTTATAAGGAACATCCATGCGGAATGAATAATAATTCTGTTGTTCCATATTAAACATTTGTCCCTCTCTAAAAACTGGTTCGAATGGCATCATCACAAAAAAAGCGGCCAAGTGCGTGTCGGATCACGCACAACGAGGGTTCCGTACCGACACCTACTAGTCCACATTTCAAAACACTATTTAATACCTTGAATCAAAAAAGGTCGTATCTTCATAGGGAAGTCACGGCACTTACATCCTTTTGTTTGGGCAAGACAGTTTTTCAGTGATAACTCAAAAACCTTTAATCCCATCTTGTTCAAACAAAAAATCGTTGAAAGTATTTATAATGTACGCCGTCTCAATTTTTTTCAGAATTTTAATCTTCATTGTTTAGAAATTAGACGAAGGGGGAAACATTTTGTATGACTTTGGGAGCTAATATCTCACATTGTCTTAACTTTCTTAGTAACCTCTATATATCATTTTTAAAGGCCTATCCAAAAATACCCCACACAACTACTTGCATTGAAAAAAAATTTTTTTTCATCCCCCGGTTACATGTATGGGGTGCCCCCTTAATTTTTTTTCCTTATTTCACATCACATTGCAGAACGCCCTTGATGGTAAGTTGACACAGTAACTTACCTTCATCTCCAGAGCCATCATCATCATCATCATCCTCCTAGCGTTTTCCCGGTTAGGGTATAAAGTCCATGGGAAACTTTGATTAGGGTTAAACTGGTTTCCTCACGATCGTTCACCGAAAAACTAGTGATATTATAAATTTCAAATGTATAGTATGTATGTGTATACAAATACAAATACAAATACTCTTTATTGCACTTTATTCTTTATTGTATAGTATAGTATTTAGTATTTTTACATGAAAAAATTAATATATTCTTATTGTCATTATTTCTTAAATTGTAAATTAATTTTTCTCATGAAAAATGTAGCATATGCTTGTATAGTCAGACTTTATTACGAGTAAATTGTAAATTGACATGTAAAAGTGCCCTTGTTGCCTATTTGCAGAATAAATGTTTTAATTTTGAATTTTGAATGATGTTTCGTACATAAGCTTTTTGTAAAACCCATCGGTATGAGAGGGGATTCGAACCCACGACCTGCAGATGAAATTCACTTGCCTTAGAGTGTCTTTCCACCAATGCGCTATGCAGCTATGCTGTGACTGTGAGGATGCGAATGCGTTCCGTTTCCAACAGTGCAATACGTACCAATGGCGGAGCGTCCATACAACTCGATTTCACCCGGCTTACCAAATTTTCAGCCAGTTCTGTTCTTTTACTACGGCTCGTGAAGAATAAGAAACAGATTATTTCCGGCTTTTCTAAGAATATTATTGACGAGCCGCCACTGATACTTATGTGAACTAATGAAGTATGTGAACTAGAAGTAAAATAACTAGCGTAGCACATCTCTGGTGGTAATGCACTTACCCCTCGCCTATAGTGACCTTCATCTTTAGGGTCACGGGTCGTAAATTATAGCAACATAGTATAGTGAGATTGGAAATTTCTCGTCGCTGCATCGCCGGTCCCATTGGCACTTAGGTTATTTGAAACATGTTTTAGGCACGTGGCACGTCTGACTTAGATAGACAAAGATGATGGATCCTCGACAATGGGTACTACTATGTATTACGTTACGGAATGGCCATACGGCTGTTAAAAATACGACGGAAAACGCGGTGACGTGAATTACGCGTCAAGGTGTACCACACCTTGTGTCCGTATGAGCATCCGCTTGCCCTTATTTGCAGGTCGAGGGAATAATCTTTTCCTCGATTGACATCCTATATATTTGTCTTAAAAGTCTTCTTGCTTGTATTTTACGCTGTAACGATAAACATTATATCAACTAAATAAGTACGAAAATTGTAACATTTCCTACGTTTCCCAGGCTACGGGACGCACTAAAGTACGCCAGCTAATGATTTCTAGTACTAATGTTTATTTTTGTAGAATATCCTATAATTTATTGCTGAAATTATGAATTACCACTGTTTGATATGTTTATTTATGAATCACCTTGCCAACGTAAATTGTCAAACACATTTCTAGGCCGAGGTTGTAATCTTTTTGGAACTAAAATAGGGCAAGCATATAAAAGACGCGGTCGCTTCCTAGCGGCTTTAAGGGGAGATATCCCCAATGCAAATGTCCCGCTCTAACACGTGTGAGTTTGCAATTAACCATCCCACTCTCTACGGAAGCTCTACGCGTAGTTTTCGTAAATATTTAGCTATAGTCATTAAGCCAATCATTTTATCAAAGCAATCCCTATGAACTTGTCTATAACTATTTAGGATCTTCAATTGAGTACAAAAATTAAATGTAAAATATCAGTAATTAAGCCGTGAAATTGAAAAAAACATTTCAAAAAGGGGTAACTTTGCGTTTTTTTTCTATCGAGTGAAATTCATCAGGTAACTGACTGCGATTTTGACTAGACAAGATCCTTATGTAACACATTTTCTTTTTTTTTTGAATTTAAGATACTATATTCTATGTCTCAGATGGTTTTAAAAAACTTGAAAGGGGTAATACCCAGCCTTAAGCCGCCCTTGCTGGCGCTACCCTACTGCTAAGCCGCCTCGACTATGCTGCCCTGCTGTCAGGCCTTACTTATTTACACCCGACTCAGCGACCCAAAGTGTGTCTTGGCCTACAGTACAAGTACAAGCCATTGATCCCGATCTCGTTAGGTACGATTTTCCGACGAGCCAGCTTGAAGCTCACGTAGATCAGTCTCCATTGCGTCAGCCCAGCGGAATCTAGGGCGACCGACCGGCCGGCCGTCTCCCTGTCGGTTTACCCTGGTAGGCTCTTTTGACAGCACGCTCATCACCCATTCGCTGCAGATGACCAAGCCAGCGAAGCCAGTGCGTTTATCTATGCTATACCCTATTCATAATAAATACATAACCCCCATATACGTCCAAAGCAATCAGTTTTAGAGCTAAACAATTTTTACGATTAGGGTTCCGTCCGGCCCTCGTAAAACCGAATTGTATGAGCCCTGTGTGATGGACGGCCAAACGGGGCATCAATAAATGGTTGCATCGTTGAGTAGGCGTAGTTGTTAGACTATTTCCCTATATATGCCTAACTTCCACTCATATGTATCAGCTACTCGCGGAGAAAAACGACAGTCAGTGTGTCTGCTGGTTTCTTAGGAAATAATAGGGATGTTGACACCAAATAAGAAAATCAATGAATCCAAATTTTCTCAAAAATGGATCAAATTCTCAATCATATAGTGAAAAAAGTAATCCAAAAGAATAAATAATTACATAATTATAAGTCTTCAAAGTTTTAGGAGGGGGCATTTTCTGTCCCTTTTCCCCGAAACGCCCCGTTGTATTGAACGATCGTCATTTACTATGGCGCTCGAGGTCAGTGACGTCACTGACCTGTAGCGTTTTCTCTCTCTAACTAAAAACATTCTAACGGTTGTAGTTTCGTTATTTTTTGAGATATTTGAATAGGATTTTCACTTTTTGGCATAGTTTTATGTATTCTTTCGTACGGAGTAATAATAAATTTTGAGTCAACATCCCTATTGAAACGTGTTTTTGCCACACAGAAAAACGGTCATTGCTTGGTAATGTTATTTCATATCAACACGAAATTTTACGATTATTATAATTATAATTTAAATTCTTTATTCAGATAACTTGGATCCAATTGGTTAGTAAAATACATGTGAATAAATCTAGTGTTAGTGACATTGAATTTATTAACTTAAAACTACTTAGAAATACCTCTTGTCAACAATTTATTAAACTAGCAATCAGTGGGGCTAGCATAACATGCATCTCGTCTCTACTCGCGCGCGAGATAGGCTACCTGTCACTGTCTGATTAATGCTGTCAAAAAGTGACAGGTAGCTTATCTCGCGCGCGAGTAGAGACGAGATGCATGTTGTGCTAGAGGGGCAGGTCCGATTGCTTATCATTAAATTATTAGAGCTAGAGGTAGATTTTTGCTCATTATTGGAGCTAGATAAATATTCTATCCGGCATCATTAAATTTGTTCTGATACAGTATCTATTACTGCTTTACAACGCTTACAGTAAAAAAAAATACGATTCCTACTTCCCCTACCTCTTTGAAGGAGCAATTATTTGGTAAATACATTTCCGAATAAGATATCCTGTGAAATGAAAGCACTTTCTTAGTTGGTCTGCTTCAAATATGAGCGAAATTCCGCTGTGAAACCTTTCTAAACTTACTTCTTAGACTATTTGTTTAAAACAAATGTATCTGTGTCTTACTTGCCATATCTACGTTATATTTACAGACACCAAGGAACTTTCGTCCATTACGAAATTAAATTAGCAAGCTCTTGGCAAATTAAAGGGAGAAAGATATTAAGTAAACAAGTTACCGAGTTTTGTTTCCGCGTTAATTTGAACTCAATTAAGAATTATTGATGCATCTGTGTAGTTGAGAGCATTATTTTTGATTAGAACTAATTTTTGGGCCAGCTGAGCCCAGAAAGTCAGTAAGAAGTGTAGGCGCGTCCCCTATCGCTAATTTTAACTAATTCGTGTTAGCAGAATGGTAATAACCATTATAATTGCGAAACTGACGGCTTGGTTTAAATAAACCGTTAGACCTGCATAGGTATGTGCTGTAGACACAGCTAATTCTCAAGTCAATAAACGGTTAGCAACTCGCTTGTGGTTCCTCTGGAGTCGCAAGTGTCCCTAGGCTATTTACCCGTCGTTATATAATAAAAACCCTCGGGTAAGAACATGACTGCGGTCTTCCCTTCCTGACTAAAAGGCGAGTAAAGGTGGGCATTGGCGTTGTGAGTGCTTCATTCATCAGCGAGGGGCGCGACACTTGCCAACTACCCCAAAGAAGATGACGAAGGTCCTTTCGCTCTAAGATGGGCCAAATGTAGCAAAGAGCGAGGACGAGTCCAGTAGCTCTAGTATAAGTTTTTTCGAACATTAACTAATTCGAACGCGTTTGCGTTTTGTCTCAAAATGTATGAAAACGCTCTCACCGAGTTTGAAATACGCGCGTTCATCGGTTAGCAACAAATGTTATACTCGCTGTTTTAGTTTCCACTAGTGACCACCAGAGGTGCTGTTCACGTTTTCATACCACTTTCATACATTTTGAGACAAAACGCAAACGGGTTCGAATTAGTTAATATTTGGAAAAAACTTATACTAGAGCTACAGTACGTTCAGTATGAGATCCTGGAGTCCTTCACAACAGAACGCAGAGATCAAAACCGCCGGAGTTTTTAGCGGATGGAAATACAACATAGCCCAGTTAATCATATATTGACCCAGATACCTATATTGTAGGTTTTACTCCACGGCAAAAAAAGGTTTAAATCCCAGTATTGGACAGACATTTGTGCGTGAACTATATTGATGTGTACAAAACTGGATATTGGCGTCAGGTTTTTATGACAAGCATTATGATGAACATGTTTTCTTGTTGTTAGATAAGAACTCCCTGTATGTACATGTTTTTTGGATAAATATCTATTCAGGACTGCAAAGCCAGAAAGAAAAGTCACTATGATCTAAAATCACACGTACGAATCGTAATCATATGGCTATGGACCGTTTACAACGATCATTATAGCGATACGGGCAATGCAAGACCGGTATAGTTCGGACACAACTCTAAAGCCAAATTCTGACAAAAGAACGCAAGCAAAACTAGACTTAGAGCTCTGACTGTAAGGTAGATTTTTGCTTAAATAATTGCAGAAATCTTTGGGCTAACCTTACCATCTCATCAAATTCTCTCCCATTTTCTCTCTCTCTTTCTCGTTGAACGTAAAGGATGCTGGGATATCCTCAGCTAATCCTTTGGGCTTTGGAGCCCAAGGTCTGCAATCTTCAGCATCCTTGCTTATCGGCTGTTTTTTAACGCTGTTTGGAGTTTGGACTGTTAGTGCATGAATGCAGAGACAACTCGAAGACCACCATCAAATCGACATCTGATTCGCCTCCGTTTTCTAACGTCATTCTAAAAGTAAGGATCTCACATCCGCATACGTTACTCATTTATTTCGATCTCTAATGACGTCATTCATTTTCATCGTTCAACTCCAAAGGTACTCGTAATACGCCATTACGATTGAACAATGTTATGTTTTGCATTTGATACCAACCCCATTGTGTTGTAAAAAGAGCCAAATTTGAACAAAGGGATGAGGGTTAAAATTGTAATTCTTTATTGTACTATTTTCTTTCAAGTGATTTGGTGAAGCAAAAACGTTTCCTTTAAATAATGGGGTACCGTTGAACGACGGTGGATGGAATGTTCACTTTAGCAAACATGTATCTGTATGAATTTTTTCAATCGATATTGATCGCTCGCCACTTGAGATAGGAATGCTTTTGGAATGAAAGCGATTATTATTTATGACTTTACGAAAGTTACATCATCGATTAAATGAAGAGTTGTGTAATACATTATTGTATGTCAAAGAATTTCATTGTAGATACAATAGAGATCTCTAGAAAAATCACCGTACTGTCTTCTCGAAGATCTCGGGGTTCGAAATAATTGCTATAGGATAAATAAATAAAGTAAACAGTATTTTTTAAATGAATTAGGCATTTTTAGGGTTCCGTACCTCGAAAAGAAAAAACGGAACCCTTATAGGATCACTTTGTTGTCCGTCCGTCTGTCTGTCAAGACCCCTTTTCTCAGGAACGCGTAGAGGTATCAAGCTGGAATTTGTATCAAATACTCAGTTCTACTGTCCCTTGGAGCTGTGAAAAAATCAAACTTCTAAGCCAACGCAATCAAAAGATACAGCCGTTTATGCCGCAAATTTCCGCAAATTTTCGACACTCGCAAGGGAATCAAAACCTACTTCCCGTGAACTCAGAATCTTGAAATTTGGTACGAAGCAACGTCTTATAGCACAGATAAAGGAAAAATTGCTAAAACCGTACATTTTTAGTTACATCATATAATATAAATAGTACCTACATTACTTAACAAGGGCGGTAAAACAAAGAATGTCTCAGATCGCAGGTATTTGACGGCCGAGCCGAAGGCAAGGACGATAAATATGCGATATGAGGCTTTCTTTATTACCGCCCGTGTTAATTACAAAATTTTGTCACCCCCTGGCCAGGAAGTGGGATTTCCCGCGCGCGGAGCGTGCGGTAATTGCCGCTTTATGGCCAGGTGTGACATAAAAATGATTTTGAAGCAATCAGTTTTTTGTTTTATTTTGAT
The DNA here is from genome assembly GCA_951800055.1 of Cenopis cana. Taxonomy (NCBI): domain Eukaryota; kingdom Metazoa; phylum Arthropoda; class Insecta; order Lepidoptera; family Tortricidae; genus Cenopis; species Cenopis cana. Next base: position 5,065,222 of record OX637486.1, on the reverse strand, counting down.
AAAATGAATTGCAGTCCACTGACCAGCGGTTGGTCCTAGTTTCACATGCAGGTTAATTGCGTAAAACGATTCGAAAGCATATGACCTTAAACGTGACGTTTGATAATAATCAAACGGCATTTTTACGTATTGGTCACACTCCTGAATCTACAATGATTTTTATGTATTTAAAGTGTTATTTTTTCCAAATAAGTATTAGAAAAACGTCCACCGTAGTATTTGTAAGTACTATATACTGTGCAGTACCTAAATTACAAAAATATGGATCGAATTAATCATTCTCATAAATATGTGAAGTGTCATTAATTCGCCGTTATAAAAGCCATGGAACATATTTATGAAAACTTTATAAATACAGAACACTTTTTCTGACCAAAATGTAACTTTTGCCGCCAAATAAGCCGGGATTTGGCCATAAAGCTTCCAAACGGATATTGAAAATCTACGCCCAGTATGCATGAGTGGGTACTTTAATGTTCTGGGTCCATACGAAAATATGGGCGGTATTACTAATGCCATAGAGGCGATAATTGCATAGCTTTTATATTAACCAGAAAATAGTTAGAACCTTCACTTCGTGATTTATATTTCAAAGTTTAATAATAGATAGAAATCGTGAAACACCGAAATGTTAGGTATGTTGGGAATTATATAAAGTTGGAAATTATGTTCTATTATGTTTATGTTATGTTAATCTAGCTTAGAGAACTTAATGTGAGCTACGTGAAAAGGACCGGTAGAAGACCGTAGGCCAAAAAAAGGGTCTATAGGTTGGTAAAAGAATGAAATTATAACGTGGTGTGTGGTGGCAGGCCTTACCTTTCGTTCTGTAGTAGATCTTTCGGGCGGCCGCCAGTCTTGAGGATGCTGTAGTTCTTTAGGATATTGATTATGTTCTCTTCTTTTTATATATAATTATATTATATATTTATCAAGTACCAATAGGTAGGGTAAATCACGGGAAAAATCAATCACAGGCCATTTGTTTTTATTGGCAGGCAGGCCATAACGGGGATGACGTGAAAAGAGTTTTAAATTATGTGAATGATGGCGGGTGAAAGAAAGAAGAAAGAAAGAAAGAAGAAAGAAAAACATTTATTCGTGGCACAAATACAGTACAAATAAACATAACACCACAAAAGAAAGAGAGGGCGATAACACCTTATGCATCTGTATTAGATATGGATTATTATAAGTTTCTTTGTTTTATACATGTAACACTTCGTTTAATTAATTTTACTTTGATTAAGGTTCGGCAACGCGCACGTGACCTATTTGGAGTTGCGAGCGTCTATAGGCTGCGGTGTCCGCTTAGGTGGACCGTACGCTTGTTTGCCATCGTCGTTGTATAAAAAAAAGGGAAAATAAATATTTATCTCTTTTAAATGACTTACCTAATAAACTACTGATTATGCAACATGAATCCACTTTACAAAGATTGCATACAATGTACCTTAGCTAAAACTGTGCTTTATGGCACCTGCTGCAGCGTGGAAAATGTGCCACTAGAATAAGTAGAGTGTCATTCCGCTAAAATTGAGGGCGTCATTCCAGCCAGCTTTGTGGTGGCCAGCTGTAATTTTTGGTTTGTGTCTGTCAGTGTTTTTATCTCTAATCTAAGTGACTTTATGAGAATATTTCAGAGAATCCGATAACTGGGCCAATTTTTTTGGCGTTGTAGTTTTTTTTTGTTTCTTAAAATTGCATGATAATTGGTAGATTGGAAGAGCTCCAGATTCTGTACAAGTAAAAAAAATATGACAACATGGCCTCGAAAAAAATATATTTCCCATACATTTTTTCCACTGAGTTACGAAAATCCCATACGTTTTGTCACTAGATGGAAAAAAAATGTGGGACAGTGTAGGAAATCGTGCACATATTGTTCAGAATCAGGAGCTCCTCCAACCTAGCAATTTTCATGCAATTCTAAGAAATAAAAAAAAACTACAACGCCCAAAAACTTGGCCCAACTATGGGATTGAATTGTTTGGAACAAACGCACTTCGAATCGAGGACAAAAACACCGTAAAATGTTCACAATATTGAAATGCACTTACAAGAAAGGGGAAACTTTTCTTAAAGTACCTAATTTTACCTAAGAATACTTGATCCACTTACGTGGAGTTTGGGTAAATATTTTCCAGTTCCATTATTGTGTTTTAGGCGAAAGCAGTCTTTGTTGGAAGCAATCCCCGTAAAACGCGCACGTGCATTCTCGCCGAGATAAACAAGGCTCTGTTCCCTAATGCACCAGCGGGGACGTCCACGTGATCGCGACAATACAGACACAAATTTGGCCCTTTCGTCCCGGTGCCGCCGCATTAGACATGTGTAGTTCACGAATGAATGATTCAATTGAAGTACTTCACTTGGTGTCCTTCATTCATTCACTAGTTCAGTTCGGATACATACTCGTATACTTCAATAGTTCACTTAGTTCAGTACTTCAGTTCACGTTTCAATCATCTCATAACGATTTTTACAAAAAATATTTTTATTTCTTAAAAATCAAAATAAATGTAAAATTTGAAATCCTTATCCCCGAATTAGTCGAAATCAAGTATAATGACGATTTTTTCGTAAAAAATCATATTTTTACTTAAATTATTCAAAATATATATAAAATTTGATATCATTATCCCCGAATTAGCCTTAGAATGAGAGAAACGCGACGTGACGAATGACTGATCAATATGATTAGTTGAATCGGTTGAGCTACTGAACTAGTGAACTAAACTGAACTAGTGAACTAAATGAGTGATATACTTCACAGTGAAGGATTGAAGTATATCACTCTTTTCTTTTTAGTGACACATTTTGCGCATGTCTACGCCGCATACCGGGTAGAGCCAGTCCGACCCATGTCGAGCCTAGCTGAGTTTCTTGCTGGACTCTTCTCAGCTAGGCTAGGTTTAGTGAAAACTAAAGTCGATATTTTTGTTCACCGAAAAGCTACAGTTAGTTCGTATGATTATTTTACAGTTAAAACTTGACTTGTCTTTGAGAGGGCACTACCGTCCTCCCAGATAACACCATTCATGGTCACGTTAAAAATAATAATCATTTAGTTTTAAGCATAAAATCTTCCTTGCTTCATTTAGAATATTATAATTTAAGCTGTAAAAGTTTCTAGTACCGCTCCGTCGCCGTTCAGTAATAAGACAGTACAACATTTTCTCAATAACCTAACTTCATTTTATCAAGTTCCAAGGACTCCAATTAGGTATTTAAGTGCTTAAAGCGTAAAACCTGTATTCTGGGAAAACCTCTCGAAGAAAGTTCTATATAAGTAGACTTTGTAGGGTATGTCTTCGACCTTAATATGTAAGTAACTATGACATTTAGTTTTGGGAGAAGGGCATCTATTTTAGTTATCAAGAGTTTCATTGAAATTTTATTTAGGAGACCAATAATTTGGAAGTATTATAAGAAAATATTACTGTTTAGAACTTTTGTGTACTCACTTATATAGGTAGTAGGTATAGTACTTTTATGTCACACCTGGCCATAAAGCGGCAATTACCGCACGCTCCGCGCGCGGGAAATCCCACTTTCTGGCCAGGGGGTGACATAAAATTTTGTACTTAACACGGGCGGTAATAAAGAAAGCCTCAGATCGCATATTTATCGCCCTTGCCTTCGGCTCGGGCGTCAAATACCTGCGATCTGAGACATTCTTTGTTTTACCGCCCTTGTTAAGTAATGTGCTATTATCTCACGAGCGCGGGTTGGCCATAGTTTGTAGTTGTGACACATACGAACACATAGACAACGTGAACCATAGCTCCTACGCTGACGCACACATAGACAACGTGCATGTATAGCTTAACACACACACAGAGATAAAAGAGGTGCCTCGTGTTCTACAGAACCACAACCTACAAAATTTGTGAATTAATAAGTTTTAAAAATAATAATAAAATGTGACATTTTCCCGAAGGTTGACTGGAAGAGCTCGCTCGTTAGCGATAAGACCGCCTGTTGTTTACCTCTACTTTAAGCCTAATGTTGTGTACTGTGTACTTTTTAAGGTGTGCAATAAAGATTATTTCTATTGTATTGTATTGTATTTTCATAAAATGTCCGATCGTGGTTCAAACTGAACGGTGACAAAAGGATAAACCCGTGGTTTACTGCGTTCAGAGGCGGGCTCATATTCATACCCTACTTCATCGGGCACCTTTCATATTTTGAAATTAGGGTACCGTTTCTTTAGCTAGTGTTGTTGTTGTTGAATGTTGAATGTTTATATATTATATATATATATTGTCACATTCGCTTTCATATTGGTTCTATATCATATCGAACCCAACTTCTGTAATGTAGTTACCTAAAGAGTATCATAGGCAACTTGTGTAAGTACTTTACTGATAACTTCACGGGTTCCAGGCTCGGCCTAGTTTGGGACTCACCGGATATTCTTTTTTCTATGTAACAGTGTGTTTGGATAAATAAATTATTCTTATTTATATTCTTAGTTTCAATCTCTTAAGGTAAACGTGCCTGTGCTCGACACTTTAGTGCCCAATAGATGACGTTTATTAATCAACTTGATCCCTAACGCAAACGAGGGGAGTTATTAGTTTAACATTTGTTTCTGTATGTCGGTCTGTGGCATCGTAGCTCCCAAACGGATGAACCAAATTATGCGTTTTTTTAAAAATCGAAAGCTTTGTCTAGTTTATATAGTTTAACCGAATTCCTTAACGCCTAATTAACAACACTTCGATAGCTCTTAATTTCCGCATCCGATCCATGCCTTTCTAATAAGCTCAAAAGGGAAAATAATGTAATAATTAACTGTTATCTGACTGGCAATTAAATGATTTTGACTTTGAGCTTTTGAAACAAAAAGATTTGTCTGCAAGACATTGAAGCCAAATAATTCCATATACTCTCCACTCCCTCACTTAGACACTTCGTGTCTCATGATGTGCAGTAACTTGTGTTGGGTTGGATTTTCCCATTTCCTTTTCCTCCTATTATTCAGTAATAGAAATAGATCTTTTACAACCGTGCCAAAGAAACCGTACCTTAACGCAGTGACGCCGTGCGGCGTCTAAATAATAAAGCCTCCACTTCGAGACAGCACACACACCCACAACTCAGAAACACACACACTACTATTTTACAATGAGGATATGGAGCCTAATCATTATCCTCCCAGCGTTTTCTGGTTGATACTAAACACACACGTGAAGTCTGTGGGTGAGATTTACACAGAAAGCCTACAATGCAATGCCATTCCGTGTGCAATACAATAACATTCTCAGAATGTTGTTGAGGCTGCCGAGGCTGCAGTGCATCTGGAATGTTCGCAGATGCGCGAACAGATGACTTTTTTGCCATCAGGCGAAAAAGAGTATGGTCACTGCTGGAAAGCAGCGCGGCGGGCTTCTCAGAGTGTTGGTTGGCCGAGCGCCTCGACTCTTCGCTCACCAAATATTGGGTGGAAGTGGCTATTGGTAGGGCCAAATAGGGCATGTTATTTGCTCTGCTCGCCCCCCTATATTATTATTGTTTAAAAATGTTCATTATTTTTATTTTTACTAACATAGTCCTTAAGATACCTTTTTGATTGTTACTAATAAGTTATGGATCATTTTTTTTTCACAAATATTTATTTTTTTAATCACAAATGTAACAGAGTAAATACAGACAATAAAATATAATGTAACTACTAATATAAACAACTTACGAAAAGACTTATAAATTAACTTAAAAATGGATCAATTGGATTGGATAAATTTAATGGAAAGCCATTTTTTAACAAAAAAACATCGCATAGCAGAAGGGGGGCGTCCGATTCTCGCGCGGGTTCTTTCTTACCTGCGGGGTAATTACGTAACGATATGTTACTACCGTTGGTACGTATTTAATGTCAGTTTTAGTATGGGATTTGACATTTAAATCTATCGTACTAACGGTCGAAAACGTTACGTGATTACCGCGCTGGTTCAAAGGTTGTCCATCGCCATCCAACGTAGTAACGCGGCAAGTGTGCCCGTTACAACTCGCGGGGGGTTGTTTGACTACTTGACTAGGCGTAGGCTTTAGTTAAAGTCTTATTTTTGTATTATCTTTATTGTGTAATAAAATTGTGTTGTAATAAAATTCTAGCGTTCAAAAAAAATCCCATTTTTAGGTACTACTTTTATTTTCCGTACCCCATCCTTGTCACACAATCCTCAACCCAAGGCAAAAGAAAGAGACGGGTGTAAGTCATGCTGATTGAACTGTTGAATATAGATGTTTACATTTAACATGTTGAGACGCTTGTGTGATGTTTAATTCAGCATAATTAGTCATTGATTTGCTTTGAAATTATGTTGATTAGGTAAGCGGAGCTTTGCTTAGATGTTTGCAGCGGTTTAACTCCATAATTAATGTAAGAGGATATGGGAGGAAGCAGGGTTGTTTTTAAATAATATAAGTAGACTTTATCCCCTTCCTCATAAAACTTAACAAACCTCTGCTAACTAAAACAAGGTCCTGACACGCTTTGATAGAGAAAGATAGCCTTATGTATTGCGATTTCTATAAAAGGACATAAAAAAGAGTGCCATGTTTTGTCTCTATCACCGACCGAGCATTTTTTAATTGGTCAGGTTATAGGCACAGGCACACTTCCATTGGACAAATTTCGTAGTACAAATTTTATAAGAATATTCTTTCTCATACCGCTCGGTGGCGCATCTTTAACTACTTGTTTATTGTTTAAGGCGGTCCTGCACGAAATTCTGAAAATTGGCGTACTTTAAAATCACTAGTACCCACTATGCGCTGAATTAGTGAAATACAACAGAATAACTTATGTAGGTTGGCCTGATCCTTACGCAAGGTCATTGCCATTGAAATTTGAGATAAATGCATTTAAAATTAAACAATACATAAAGTTAATGACCTCTAAGTCTCTATTTTTTTCAATTACATTTTAAACTTTACGCATGTAACAATAATTCTTACATCAAAATATTTGTATTCATATTCCGCAGGGCGTCCTTCTTAAAATTCGCTATAAAAATATACTTTTCGAGAAAAGTACGAAAAACTAGTTTTTTTGCCGTAAAAATGGCAAAGTTTGATGGCATATAACTTGGTATCAGTGACTAGTTGAGGTAAAGTGAGACGGTATATTGTTTAAGACAGCCTTTGTTAATACGCCGAGACAAAAAGACCGCGGAAAAATTAAGAATAACAGTTTCGTCAAAATTTCGTGCAGGACCCCCTTAATACTAATTGTATCGCTCATACATTCCGCCACGCCAAACATGTGGCTTTAAATTCGTTTTCCAACTCACAACGTTTAATCTAACCGACTCATAAGCTAAATTGGAATGCGACCGATGAATACCAAATAACCTAATCGAATTGCAAAGCTTAACTAATCAGTTTACTGTAAATTGCAAATCAATCGTTAGTTAATCTTAATAACGTTCAAACGATGTCTGCTGGTGGAAATTATCTTGGAGGATATAATTTGTTTCAATCTTCCTTCAGTGTTCCTTATTTGCGTTGTGCCTCGTTCTCTGTACTTTGAGATTTATCTTTAAGAATTTCGTTTTCTGTTTCTTTTTTGTATTAAGGTTTATAGTTTTTATTTCTTAAATAAGTAAAGTAGTAAGTAAAGTAGGCTTTAACTTCATTTATTGTAAGTATTTGTAAGTATTCTTTTGTAAAAACTGGTTTAGGGTATTTATTTATATTTATCGTATGGCATTTATTTCGAACCGTGAGATCTTCGAGAAGACAGTACGGTTGCCAGTTTTTTTTTTGTTGCACTTTTAGAACCACCCAGGGGTCACGTGTAGGGTAGCGGTGGGTACTTTCCCTACGGACGTGGTGCAACTTCGACCCCCCTTTGTCAAGTGAGTGGGCAACTAGACTTTTAGATTAAGTTTTCAAGCCGCCCGAAGGCCTCCAACTTGGCTTAACGACTGCTGCCATAGACAGCAGCCGGGATCAACGGCTTAACGTGCCTTCCAAAGCACGGGAGCGCTCAGTTAGTAACCACTCAAAGCGGTCACCCATCCATGTACTGACCGCGGCCCACGTTGCTTAACTTTGAATAACGCTTGCGGCACGCAGTCTCCGCTGGGCCACGAGCGCTCCGTCCCACAGGGGGGTTTAGGGTATTTTTACGTTTCTACTTCACTAGCTAAATACAGTCAAATTAAAATAAGCGGACTATTCAAAGTTGTTACAGAACTGACTATGTAGATAAGTGATGCAGTGTCTCAAAACCTGCAAGTTAATTAAATAGCATAGCTGCATTTGTTTAAAGTCTTAAATTGTAAATAGGATATGCTTGTCGAAGACCAACTACTTCATGTACCTTTTTAAGAGAACGCATTTAACGGCTTTTGGGCAAATAACTTGAATCACTCTTTTTATACAAACCAATAGATTTCTACATCCTCAGGGCTAACCAAATAGGCAAAGCCACTCGTCATATACTGACGACTCCCAACTTGCCCGTTCCCATATTCAAACGCAGCATCGCTGTAAACTTAGTGCTATAAGTATTCTGATCTTTAATCATTAACAACGTTACTTGTACTTACCTGGAACTTTGCCTCTTCAATAATTCACCTAATTGGCTTGCACCTAAAGAGTTTCCAACGGGGCAGAGGGATCGAAACTTGAAATTTGTAAGGACATTTTCATTAATTTTATTCTGAGAGGCTAGGGCGTAAAGGGAAGTTCTATGAATTTGTGCAATAAGGCTGTACGGGTGGGGGGGATTTAGGGTGCTTTTCCATTAGAACTATGCTACGCTACGTTGCTATGGATGCGATTGAAATCCACCAATCACATTCATTGATTCACATAGCATAGCACTGGTGGAAATAGGTTCAGCTAAGCTATGTTTTTTATATGGAAAGAGGCGTGCTGTGGATGCGTGCTATAGATGCGTGCTATGGATGCGTGCTGTGGATGCGTGCTATAGATGCGTGCTATGGATGCGTGCTGTGGATGCGTGCTATAGATGCGTGCTAGGATGCGTGCTGTGGATGCGCGCTATAGAAGCGTGCCTTAGATGCGTGCTATGGATGCGTGCGCCGACGTAAGCGCCTCTCCCCTCACCGCGCTGCCCCTCCCCGTGCCCCCTGTTGATACATCGCATAGCTCGAGCTGCGCATCTTCCTCGCACAGCTACCTCACGGCTGCGCATCTTCATCGCACAGCTATATAGCTTAGCATTAGTGGGAACGGTCACATACCTAGTTTCGTAGTGTAGCTTTCGCATCCTCGCAGCATAGCTGAATAGCATAGCTCTAATGGAAAGGCACCCTTAAAGGCTAACTATGTCGATGGAACGATTCAACTTTATTAATGAACTTTGATACCACATTCGGTTACAGAAACTTTTTTTTTTAACCTGCCTGTGACTTTATAGGCCGGGCCCAATAAAACGATAGGAGTGCGCGGTTGGAGAGTAGCCTCAGAAAAATCCAGAGGAAGTCTCCGACATGACCATGCGCCGGTTTAAACACTGGAATACTCTAAGAGTTTGCGCTCCAGTGAGATTGGTTGAGCGGCTTCAACCGAATCTGAGCTGTCAGTGGAATCGAGCTACGTACTGGGAGTTTTGTCGCTGGTTCACTAAACCTAGCATAGCTAAGACGAGTCCAGCAAGACACTCAGCTAGGCCTAACCTGGATCGGACTGACTATATGCCCCATTACTATTAACCTTATATTTACCTCTAGAATATGACAGAAGATTGAAAGTGTTCAGCACACTTAATTACTTTAGCGCATAATCACCCTTATTTTGTTTTTTTATTATTGTTTGTTGTTTGTTGGGCCTCGGTATAGCACTTCGACCAGCGTGTGTGCCAGCCTTTAGAGTTCACCGTTAAGATCCATTGATTCCAGAAATTTCCAGATCTTTTGTGTGTTGATGTATTAGCCTAGGTAGTACTCTGCCTACCAAGTAAGAAGTGTCTTTTGCGCATCAGTGTTCCGCAGACGCAGAGAATGAGCATTGCAGTTTCTTCTACGACGACATTGTAGTTTCTATGACGATTCTTAGTTCTATTGCGTAACCGCTAGAGGCGCTGTACTTTTGTCCATACTAAATCGTTTGACGCAGTCGCTAGCGAGTACGGTAATGCAAACATTGCAAACTCATGGTAAGGGTACTGGTAAATGATTACCTTTATGAAATGCTTGCAATAGGAGACTTTAAAGGCTGACGTCCACTAGGCTCGCCGAGGCGAGTCGAATCGAATCGAAAATAATTCGCCTCCATACATTAACTATGAAAGTGCGTCGATTGACTTAGAGCGGAATCGAATCGACAGAATGGACGCACTTTCATAGTTAATGTATCAAGGCGAATTATTTCGATTCGATTCGGCTCGGCTCGGCGAGCCTAGTGGACGCCAGCCTTTATTTTACCGTCCTAAGATGCTTTTGTCATGTTTTTATCCCATTCGCCTCTCAATGCTAGTAGGCTACGACCGTAGCGCGTAGCGATATGTTTCCTTTAAACCGCGGCAATCGCTCGTATGTGAGTCATTGGCCTCGAATGGGTTAACATTGTGTTCAAAATTACCTAGTAAATCATCATCGTCATCGTAAACATTCCAATACTTCTCGACTGTACCTCTAGAAAATTACTGCTAAAATGTATCCGTGTTCATGTATGATACTCAATTTATCACAAAGTATCAAATTTTACACCATAGTTTATGTTTTAATCAAAGTGAAAATTGAAAAATTCAACACCACTTGGGTGAAAATTGAGATTTTCGCTAGCTGACGCATCCGCTTAACAAACATACCATAATTTTAGTTTGGGTATTTTCAAATGATCGCTATGCGAACTATTCTTTTGCCTCTTCTAGTCTTTTTTGCCTTTTCTAGTCTTAATTATGGACATTATATCCATTTCAGTATATTCAGCTCCCTTTGCCGATCCCTAGGTCTTAAAACAACTGCCGTGCAAGAGAATTTTCCGAATTAATCTGCCTACTTTCATTCCGTCCAATACCTACAAAAAGCGGTGAATATTCAGAAGTCCAGTCAATGTTCTACGGTCAGTTTTGCATACTAAATGACATAGAACATGGGGGATGTAAATAACGAGGAAATTATACGGAAGATTTAAAGTGGTATAAACGACTTCAAAAAAGGAGGAGGATCTCAATTCACCTGTATTTTTCATGTTTTTTACTTCAGAACTTCGTCATATAAATACCGGTTTGGATATTTTTTCTGTTTGAGAAGACCTCCAAGTTGGCCTCATATCATTAAAGTGAGGGAACTTATCAAATATCATACGGTCGCGCGCTTTAATTTATGATCCATTTCGCAAACTTTTCCTTTGAATTTCTATACATTTTGACAGGACTGTCAACCTTAAGTGGGTCCGAAATTAAAACTCGTGACTATACCTTATAGGTACATTATTAGTGATTTGGGTTTTTTCTGTGGTAATAACCAATGCCTCTCAGAATGGCTTGGAAAAATACATTAGTGTTGAATACTCGTAGCAACTTGGTGAAGTAAGTGATTGCTGGACGAGTTTGGTGTAGATAGAGAAGTAATGTAGGGAGTAAACAAGAAACTTAATGTCGTGATATTAATACATACCTACATTTCCGAGCATGTTTGAGAAAAATTACTTTATTCACAAAACAGACACAAATTAGGAAAAAGAAACAACTTATTAACTAACTAAAATAAGAGAAAGGACGCGCGCATGAATCCCTAGTATTAAAAATTCAATTTAATTTGAATTTCTTTTACAGGTAACTTAAAAATTGTTCTAAAAATTCAGGCACTAACGACTAGGAGTAACTCAGTATAACAAAGACTTTAATAACGCCTGGGAACGAGAACGTAAAGATGGCAATTTTAAAAATTCTCGTAACTCCCAGTTTTGTAGAACGTTGCGACAACGGGTAGGTAACTGTAGCTAGCATACACGCTTAAAGGATAAACGTTTTGGTGTGAGAAAACAAACATTTTTGGAATATTTTTTTTGGCTTAATTCGTTGCATTGGCTACTTGCCTATTTGTTTTTATGGTGTATTAGTATTTAGTAACGGGATATTTACCGCGCGCGATGGGATATAGTTATACCACGTTATACTGCATTTCAAATAGCAAGGCCCGATTCCACTCGAAACTCCACAAGTGGAACCATAGTGTTTATCTATAGTATATTTTTATTCAGCACAACACAAAATATATCAACATAGGAACTAAAATAATATTATAACTAAATTAAAAAAGGTCCCCGAGATCGGAGCCCTGTGGAAGGGTTCCCATAAGGCTGGCTGCGTTCCCCCTTTGGATGGCTATGCCGATCCGCTGGCCAAGGAACGAGCCAGCCCTATGGTCCCCTGACACCTCGGCCAGCCTTTGGGATAGTTGCCCAAAAAGGCGGTGGGCACCGGCGCTCCACGGACCCAGTGTTTCTACGGCAAATGCCGCAAATACATGTCGGTCTGTCAGGCCGATGTATTTGCGGCATTTCGCCGCCTCGGCCGCTGCGGCTGCCCCGCCTGCTCTCAATGATGTTGCGCCTAGGTGGGACGGCGCCAGGGTGTCGACACAAGTAGCGTCCCAGATAAGATCTATCTATTATTTAATAATTTCTTTACGAGCTCAGCTCTTCAAATTGGCACGTGGCGGTATTACCGACATTGAAGTAAAGTCGAGCTAAGAGATATTGATACTTGATATAAGGTACTCACTCATACTCTACTTTTTTACTTACCTATATGCCGCTCGGTATAATTATGTTAAGGGTGTAATTAAAAACAAAGTTTTATATACATAGACAGTTTAAGTAATTATATAATTGTTTATGAATAAGGTAGGTAGGAGTACATTACAGCATTTTCAATTGGAACAATACAAATACTCATAACAATTATATTGTTAAGTATAGATATATATTTTTTTTACAAAATATTATTTTATGTCACACATTCACAAGCATAGGAGACAACAAGGAGACAACTAATTTAAAAAATACTGTTTACCAGACTGGCAGTCAAATATTTAATAACATGAAAGGATCAATACTGGCAAGTCACGTGCCGACAACATGTCGAAAACATTTTTATCACTTTTTTATCACTAGTCCCATTGTTTACACCTAATGACGGTCTCGAGTGGAATCGGGCTTTGCTATTTGAAATGCAGTATACTGGCATATATCCCGTTACTAATCGTAATTATAATGTAAATGGCCATGTGAGTTTAAAAGCATTCGAATCAGTTTCAAGGCTAATCACAATATTTATATAGGACCTAAAATTCAAGTGCAACGACAGGCAATTATGACAGTTAAAATCAGACACCGAAAATAAGTAATGCGACATCAAATAATGCTTCATACTAGATAATTGAGTAATGGCATCAAAGTTTGAACTACGAGGGTCTATGTAAGTGTCAGTATCCGAATGTATGCGTCTGAGAACCCGAATGTGTCTGCTTAAATGTTCGAGTGAATGTTCAGAGTGTATGTATGTATGTATGTAAATACTTTATTGTACACAAGACAAGAAAAAGAAACAATACAGGCAAAACAGGATATACATGTACAAAGGCGAACTTGTCTGTAGGCGAGTGTCTGTAGGTACAAATAACTATGCCTAATAGCCCGTGTGTCTGTGTTCTAGATTAAAGATATGGTATAAAATAAATATCTTGTGCATGGACAATCTTACACAAAACGACATATAAGTAGTCCCAAACTATTCTGACAACTCGATCTTAATAAATAGTGAATATGAAAAAATCAGCGAAGCGATATGCGAAGATACATTTATATCTTATAGCTATGTTCAGCGACAAATGGACTACTATTAAAAGTCATTAAATGCGTTAATCCTTGGGAAACCCGCAGTAAGGACCCGTAATGACTCCTGTAATAAGTACCGTTAAATATAGGCTTGGAGTGCCTTCCCCTTGGAATTAATAATTCCGGTTCATCTATTTCTTATGAGAAAATGGTATGAGTGAAAAGCGGGGACATTTTGTAACTTTACCTAGAAAGTACGGCTATTCTGTGAAGGAACGTACGACCGATCTTACGCCGCTATAAGGCTGGAAACAATGCTCGACCGACGGTCAGTGCGTACCGTCAGTCGGCGTAGCTGTATCTATGCAAGTCTATGGCTGGAAACAGAGCGCGACCGACGGTCGGTGCGTATGGTCGGTAGCTGACGGTGAGGATCCCTCTGAACGCACGTATGCTTTCGTACAGCGATAGCTACGCCCGACCGACGGTACGCACTGACCGTCGGTCGAGCACTGTTTCCAGCCTAAAGATGATGCCATTCCAACCCGGAATAAACTAGACACTCCTTCACCAAAACGCTGTTAAATATCTAATGAACCTTACGAACATCGCGCTTTTCGAAACTATTATCCAGAGAATTTTGGTAATAGGTAAAACCGGCCAAGTGCGAATTGGACTCGCGCACGAAAGGTTCCGTACCATTATTTATAAAGACGGCAAAAAAACATGTTTGTTGTATGGGAGCCCCCTTAAATACTGATTTTATTCTGTTTTTCAGTATTTGTTGTTATAGCGGCAACCGAAATACATTTCAGCTGTCAGCAGCTGTGTATTACGGTTCATGAGATACAGCCTGGTGACAGACAGACGGACAGACGGACAGACGGACGGACAGCGAAGTCTTAGCAATTAGGGTCCTGTTTTACACTTTGGGTACGGCACCCTAAAAAGTATAAAATGAAAATTTGTAGAGAATTTTATCGTCTTTTATTAGGTAGTACAACAAACTTTCCTATGACGCATCATTTTCGAGATTTACGTAAACAAAAAAAAACAAAAAAAACGATCCTTCGTTTTGGCCTCCTTTTAGGGTTTTGACCTTTAAGAGGTGGGGGGTTTTTGTATGTTTCGAAAACTCTCCACACCACCCTCGTCATCACTCATTTACCGTCCGTTAGTCTTAAGAATTCCATTCCAAATGTAGTGAACCCTAAAATCATAAACACGAATTTTAGTTGTTCCTGTCATAATATAAAGCCTAAGCCTTAAGCCTTATATGTATTTATCTACACACATATCATAAATCCTCTAATATGCGTTCGGAAACCGTAGAGAATGACTCTCATTTCAACATTCAATGAATTTATGGCAATTTTCTTATCTGTGGCTAAGGCTACAGCAGTAATATAATTTTTAATTTTAATCTCATATATATGATGTTAAAATATAAAAACGTCAAACAAAACTGTCAAAATTTAAATGTCAAAGTTGACATTTCCCTATTCTAGTATCACTGAAAATTCAAATTCAGTCGATGCGAAATGTCAGCTCGATGTTTTTTTAGTATATATCGCACGAAATTTGAGCTAGAACGACATGATCACATCAGAATAGGGACTCTTTACTTTTTAAAATAACATTCAGGTATCGGTTGCCAGTTCTGATTTCGATATTTCCGCAACCGTGCAAAAAAGGTTGTATTAACACAATTATTGTATTTATTTACAACGGTTTCTGAACCCATCTTAGAGTAGTTATAATATGTGTGTAGATAAAGTAATGTATGCAACTGTACATAATTAGGCATTAAAACACTCGTGTGACCTTATTATGAAACTCGCCTTCGGCTCGTTTCATAAAACACACTCGTGTTTTAATGCCCCTCATTATGTACCAGTTGCATAAACTACTATTAAGTATTTATTTATCTATATAAGTATGTATATCGTCGCTTAGTACCCATAGTACAAGCTTTGCTTAGTTTGGGACTAGGTTGATTTGTGTAAGATTGTCCACAAATATTTATTTATTTATTTTATAATTATTTATTTTTACGTATAAACACAAACAGTATTCCCCGAATTAAATAGTGGTATTTTATCCGACTTTCTGACTTTGCCGGACGCGACTTCTCGTAACTTGCTTCCAGTAATGAAAGACTTTGTAGCAATTTGAATGGTAGTAGTTCGATGATTGAATATCCTTATGAAATCCGCTTTTACATTTCCACATTGTTTGTTTGCCAATTAGGTATATTTAGACAGTTCTTGGAAGTTTTGCTTGATTGTAAACTTTTTTCACTCATAAAACTGAAAAACCGGCCAAGTGCGAGTCGGACTCGCGCACGAAGGGTACCGTACCATTATCTATAAAAACCGGCCAAGTGCGTGTCGGGCCACGCGCAAGGTAGGGTTCCGTAGTCGTCTACCCTTTACATTATGTGGACTAAAAAGTTCGAAAACTTATATTTACTATATGTTTTTGAAAGAATTAACAACATTATCTAAGGTATCAATGGAAATTGTACGAACGTTTGCTTTTGCAAAGTACATTTCTGAAGTTCGACTATTACTCGTTAACTAGTAATGTCTACTTAGCTGTGATAGTTTTCCTTTTAAATTCATCGTATATACTACTACCATGATTTTTTTCACATGCCTAGTAGCCACCGTTTAGCTGGCAGGGGGGGGGGACACTTGACCATAGCAAAAATTATCACTTCAAAGCTTAATATCACGCTAACCAATTCTTTAATCAAAAAATGCTTCTAGAAACCTTATAATATTTTTAAAAGAGCTATCCAACGATACTCCACACGATGGGGTTTGGCAGAAAAAAAAATTGCAGCACCACTTTACATGTAGGGGAGGTACCATAAAAAAAAAAAAAAATTAAGATTTTATTTTACCGTTTTGTCGGCGTCATTGATATGTATACTCATGCCAAATTACAGCTTTTTAGCACTAACGGTTACTGAGAAAAACGGGGGTCGGACGGACGGACGGACGGACGGACGGACGGACGGAAGGACGGACGGACATGGCGAAACTATAAGGGTTCCTTGTTTACTACGGAACCCTAAAAACGGCAAAAAATCATGTCTGTTGTATGGGAGACCCCTTAAATATTTGTTTTATTCTGTTTTTTTAGTATTTGTTGTGATAGCGGCAACAGAAATAAAATTTCAACTGCCTAACTATCACGGTTCATGAGATACAGCCTGGTGACAGACGGACAGACGGACGGACAGCAGATTGATAGTTATTGGGGTTCCGTTTTACCCTATGGGTACGGAACCCTAAAAAGGTTCAATAATATAACGTCAAATGTCGCAGAACGAATTTTACCAAGCATTTTTTAATCCTATGGGGCAAACGAGGAGACGGATCGTCTGATGGTAAGTGATTGCCGTCGTTCAATAAACACCTTGCAACACCAGAGGAGTCGCAAGCGCATTACCGGCCTTGAGAAGGGCGTACGCTCTTTTCTTGAAGGTTTCCAGGTCATATCGGTACGGAAATACCCCAGGGGACTGCATATTATTATTAGTACATATTTGAGCCTTTTGGGATTGAAACACTTGGGCCGTGGGGACCGGGAGCCCATAAGATCTTTAAAGATCTGTCTGGGCGTCTGGTCGATGCAACACGTGACCAAAATGCTGGCCTTTATCTGGCACAAAGGTTGAGCATTGCCATCCAACGTGGCAATGCGGCCAGCATTTTGGGAAAGTTACCGACTGATAGCGGTTTTTTAGATTAGGGTTTTTTTTGTTAGGTATAGTTAGGTTATTTTTAGGTTAGTTTTAGTTTTATTTTAATTTGTTATGAGCAAATAATTACGTAATTATAAGTCTTCAAAATATTTGTGACATATTATGGTAGTTAACAGCTAATACGTGTTTTTTAATTAACGACGGAACACAATACTGTTTTGTTTAGGTATGTACTTTAAATTTCAAAACCCTGGGCTGGATAACAACAAACCTGTATTGCTTTCATTCCAAGTAGACAATCTAAGCTTAGTTTTGTTTAGTACAACAGAAAGAAAGAAACATTTTCTCACAAACACAGAAGCTTCACAATATAATGATAACACAAAAATATACACACTAACCTATAAAAATATAACACAGAAACAACCACAGAGTAAAATATCGCCGTCCATATTTGTCACACGCTTTAATCCTTAGATTGAGTTTTATCGGCAGATTCTTCAAGAAGATAAATGAAACATACTAAAATACTTCAAGCAGACATTAAAGCCCCGTATTTCAATCAAGCCGGAAAATAAATTGCGTTCTTCGTCTGTCGCCAAAAGAGTGATGCCGCATAAATTCCTGTTTAAAACCGCCAAAAGGTGACAAAATAAGTTATTTCAAAACTCATTTCAGTGCCGATAGAGATCCCTGAAGGAAGCGTAATAACGGCAAATGGTGCCCGTCTCCAAACGACGCATTAACATCGGCTGAGATGACTCGTCATTTGGCCCTTACCATTTGAACATAATAAATACAGTTACTACGAGTACTTACGTAAAAGATCCTGCAAAGGAAAACATATTAGGTGCCGCGCCCCCATCACACTTTCATCGTTTAGCTGTCTCTTTCGCCCTAACAAAAACATCGGTGTACATAAAAAAAGTTCCTATCAAGCGGCTTTACATTTTATAACGTTTTGAACACAAACTACTTTAGTAAAGTATTGACAAACCCAAAAAACTTATGGAGACAGCGGTATAAAACCTCTATAGTTGTTAGCTGCTGCTGATCGCACTGGCTGGTGATCATGGAATGACAGGAGAGCTGTCAAGGTTTTTTATAGTAGTCGCTAAGTTTCCCCCATCAGTCCCTCTAGCACAACATGCATTCCGTATCTACTCGCGCGCGAGATAAGCTACCTGTCACTTTTTGACAGCATTAATCAGACAGTGACAGGTAGCCTATCTCGCGCGCGAGTAGAGACGAGATGCATGTTATGCTAGCCCCACTGATTGAATGTTATGAGGCTTTCATTAAAGTTTAAGATAGTAACAAAGCCTTTTTACTGTGTGTAGCTGTGCTTAACTAAGAACCAAACCTTGAAACTTTCATACTCAT
Source organism: Cenopis cana (assembly GCA_951800055.1). Taxonomy (NCBI): domain Eukaryota; kingdom Metazoa; phylum Arthropoda; class Insecta; order Lepidoptera; family Tortricidae; genus Cenopis; species Cenopis cana. The sequence goes on along the minus strand of OX637486.1, from coordinate 5,046,354 downwards.
GTCATAATAGAGGAGGTGTACAACAGCTGGTGTCAACTTTTGGGTAATTATATGTGTCAAGCAATGGTAGGTTTACCCTGTGAGGTTTTAATGTATGTTGCCAATATATTTTCCTCTTTCTTATTATCCTTGATAGATCCTGAAGCACTCTTGTTACTGAATTCCCAGAATGGCCGTGAATTATTATCTTACTTGACCTTTTTGAGAATCGTGGAATTTTCCGTCTTACATATTGTAACAACCTTTAAAACGTAAACTTTGTAACGTTGTTTCAACATAAAATTAAGTATGTTGGTTGTATGAAATAGGTAATCCCTGGAACTACTTATTAAACCATTAATTTTTGACACTTTATTATTATCAATTTACTGATTTATAGATATTTATTGCTAACCGCAGTTTTATTGTTCAACAATTATCCTATATTGCCTAGTTTGCGTGCTAAAGGCGGGTGTGAGGCGAACTAATTACCGAAGCTATTATACAGCTATTAAATAACAGGTATTAATCATTACATACTTGCTGGATTGACATGCTAAATAGCCGGATTATTGTGCTCAGAGCATAGTCTGCTGAAGGTCAAGTTTCCAGTAAAATATTTATACCAATAATAGTAGTACAACATACATTGCTACAACGGTAACTTTTCTTATTATTTATATGCAATCAATTTATACAGCAATGTGTTGCTTCCTCGAAACAATATTTTTCACAGGCCCATGGTAGCGGTTTTGACGTGACACAGAGTGGAGTTAAATATACTTTTACTTATTACGTGGGCGAATGTTTAAGGTAAGGAGTAACATCTTCATTCCATTTTTTTTCCACGTTTATCCGAAGTTTTTCCCTTTAAACGTACGCTTGGCCTGTCTTAACCCGCGCGTTTTTGGCGGAGAAGTTTCGGTCTCATGATATGGATTTATTGTATGTGTATAAAAGACCTTTCAAAAAATTGGTGAATGGTTTTTTTATTTGTAATCTATTAACTCGATAACATGATGAGACTTTTACTATTTTAATTTACTTGAATCACAAAAGAAGGACAAAGTTGAGAGAAATATACATAAAAGATTATTTACTTAGCTAAGTAAGTTACATTTATGTAACAGCTAAATATGCTTACTAATTAAATATGTTTACTAATTTGTTTAGAAAATATTTCAACACCCTGTGGAAACAAAAGATCAGTTGGATAGAAATAGGAACTAAGACATTATTTAACAGGCGTTGTTAATGTCGATTTAGATAAATATGTAATGAAATGTTTTAAGCCGAAATAGGTACCCGTATTATGTTCCGTACCAAGAGAAGCAGATATGCCCGTGTTTATTTATTCAAGACAACACGTGTAATACAGACATGTGTCGACGTCAGGAACCGTGACCCGTATTTCGGATACTGGTAAAAATCGGTAATAAGACATTTTATAATATTAAAACCGTCTTACTATGGACTCCGCCAAAGTTTTAAAGCCCATTTCTTTCCTTTTTCCCACTAATTCTGTTTTTATATGTTGTCGTTGACACTAAAAACTTTCTTCTTTTGCAGTTTTTTTTATCATGGATCACTACTTGTTAACTTCTAAGACTAGGTATAATTATCATATAAATAAATGAAAAAAATATTTTTTTAATCACGCAAGACAACATTTATTTATTTATAGTATGGCAATTATTTCGAACCATGAGATCTTCGAGAAGTAGATCTTGGCTACGATACAATTTCGATCTGTTGCTCGATTATAGCTTTAAGCCATTCCCGAAGAGTGTCGCTTCCAATTTTCTCGTACGCGGAAGACATACTATACGCCGTACTTTGTTCTCGGAGATCTCACGGTTCGATGTAATTGCCGTACGAATAAATAAATAAAACGCGGGAGGGATGGAAGCGCGTGGACCAGCTATATGATTCATAAACTGACTCGGTCTCGTGTCAGTTTCCATATAAAATGGGTGAGGGTTGACCTGATAGGTGAGGACGAGTTTATTTCGGAATAACACTCCAGAACACTCAACATATGAGCAAAGATCAGATCTAAGATAAATTTTTCAGTGCCAACAACTATCATTATTATTTTGATGAAATAACGCTTAGCCAAAAAATATGTTCTGTATAACAACATATGTACCTACCTTAATTTCGTATGAAACCTTGCCACAACATTTACGCCTAACTGCTTAACTCAATTCTGCAAATACTGTCGCCATTTCACCTATTCCGTTACATTGGCCGTTACGTACTTATAAAAGTGGCTACGCGGGAAACTTTGCTCCCGGAGGTATAGGAACTCCATTATAATTTCGGCGTCATTAGAGGACTTTGAAAATCAGCTTCCAATAGTTAGGAACACGTCTTTATTTATTTGATTTAAGGTTGTCGGTTTATTCAAGCGTACGAAGAAAAAAATGGCTTACACTCATCTTTTTTTTAAATTAATAATAGGATTGCTCTTGGCCAGCATCTAGCCATCTGGCATTATAATACCTATTATTTATCCGAAATACTTTGAAGTTAAGAGAAATAGAGAGAAACCTTCTTTATTATTTACCAGTAAACTGGTATGACACTGTTGGCACTGGTGTGTCAACTATATAGGATATCCTTGTTTGTTCATTTCTAATCTTTATTATACATATATTATGTTATCCGGATAAGTTTATTTCTACTCCATTCTATACATGGATACTTGCTTAAGCTTTATGTATCTCATTTTAATTTATATTATTAATAGAGGAACCTTCAATAAAATTTCACATGACTGACGAACAATTCTCAGCTGAATTAGAATCCATAAGTAAGTAACTAAAAAATCTAAAAATCATACAAGAAATCTTATTAAAATTTTGTACAAAACAAATTTTATGCTCCTAATATTCTTATGTATTTGTTATAAGTTACATGTGCTCATTACGGAAAACTTCGGGAGTTCAGAAAATCTTAAAACAAGGAGTCTTAACTTTCCAGTTACTTATATTAAACTTGTAACTAATACCTTATTTCATTATCCTATTACATGTTTTATATGTAGTTAACAGGTCTTTTACGATAAAGTTTTCTATTCTATTATATTCTTAAATTTAACTTAAGTATATTTTTTCTTTTAATAAGTACTTTGGCTTTTCAAAATGATACAGCGTTATTATTTGAAGTATGAAGATCATCATGTTCGTCTTTAACTTTTATCAAGTGGAATAAACTGTTTAAGTCAAAATTTGTGCAGGGATTTGACCTATTTCTACTGCACAGACCTATTCTCGAGGCTCGCTCGGTAGATTGGCTACAATTTGTTGCCAACACAGTCCATAGCGCAAGGTAAATAAATGGGTTGAGGCCGTTTTCGTTCCACTGTTGGAACGAGCTTTAAAATGGAGCAATGTACGAGTATTATAATTGCGTATAATTATGTTATGTTGTTGTATGTACATTGTAACAAAAACTATAATAAGCACAGGTACAATATTTTTTATTTCGAATCCATAACTAATTCTCTCACGAATCAACTAAATGAAATACTTGATTTCGATTCATAACTTGTTCTTTTTGGGGTTTGATCAAAAAATGGCTTATGGACGCCCAGAGTAATTATATTTTACCATGTTTTACGTGTTTGTAACTTTTTTTGGCTATTTATAATTAATTTAACAAAAAAAGCAATCGTGTCCCAGATAGATTAAGTAGTCATGTTTTGAAGAAAAAAATAGTTTGGTCTATTACTATTATCCTACGGGTACTTTTTTCCTCTGGACGTTGCAAATTGACCCCTTGAAAAATCACCCTCATGTCTTTGACATGTTTCGGGCCAATACGTGGTTCTTATAATCATTATTGGACCAAGCGATATTCGACGATTTCAATATTTCTGAGACTCATGGAAGTTCTCTATTTAAAATATGCCTTATCCATCATGGCAAACATTTAAAACCACTAGCTGTCTTACCAAGCAATACCATCCTGTTCCCATTTAATGTTCCCTGTGTAAGTATTCTTCCCGGTCTAAAAAAGACAATCGTTTGAAACTGAAATGCACTCAATCTAACTCGACAGTGAACTCATTCAAAACGATAGCCACTATAGAAAACCTTTTGAAGTGTCACTCAAACTGCATAAGCCTCGCCACGGTTTTTAACTGTCGATATGAGATTTGCGTTGCGAACAAAGGAAATATCTGTATGATTTTAGATCGGATCGGTAGAAATTTATTTTCCATTTGTATTTTTCTTGGTTGTACTTTGTTTCGCAGGCGAAATTTTCATGGATATATTGTTTCGCAGAATTTTCATTTCATAAAAAAAAATCTAAAGTGTACCGAACCTACTTTTCTGGTTGATCTAATTAGGTTCTGCACAATGGAATTTTAGCTGTATATAAAAAGTTAATGGTTTCAGAAAAAAAAGTTTCTATAAAATGAAAATTCTGCGAAACAATACATTCCATGAAACACTTTTCAGCCAAAACAACAGGACACCATTTTTCTTGCAAATCACACTTACAACACACACACTTACTCGTAGGTTGTGGAATGAGCTTCCTAAGGTATTCCCACTGGCTACAGCTTGGGACTAGGTATTCAAAAAAGGCGTGAAAAGGTTTCTTATGGGTCGGCAACAACACGCGAGTGTTGCAAGGATCTATCCGTGCGACGGTGACCACCTTATCATGTGGGCTGTCAGCTTGTTTGCCACCGACGTGGTATAAAAAGAATATCACAAGGGATTTATTGTTATCCTTGAGACATGACTATAAAGCGGTTGCCACTCTGATGCGGTTTCCGCACGACGCGACGGTGCGGTGGGCGAGCAATTCAGCGCTATGCAAGTCTATAGCGGTGTCCCACCTGCTACTATTCGGAAACCGTCCGGAAACCGCATCAATGTGACAACCGGCCAAGCTTCTGTCCGCGTACAATAATTTATATTATTTTTTTAAGGCCCAGACTTAATTATACCTCAACCTAAACATTTAATGATTTCTGGAATCAAAAATATACTGTGTTCTTCCCGGGGCCTCAAACTATCTAAATGCCTTTCATCTAATTCCGTTCAGCGCATTAGACTGCCGACAACGCACATTATGGTTCCTCATCGATATTTTTTTGACCTTAAAAACGTGAGACGTGATTATTATATTTAAATATACCCGAAACTCACAGGAGTTTTCTATCCAAACATATTATCTCAACTTTCACATTCATAAAATTAAGTAGGAATATAGATAATTGTATTGAGTACCTACAATGATCTTTGCAATTTCTTTCTTTTGTCGGTTTTTTGGTAGCTGTCGTATTGAATTTTAATTTCTTTTTATTATTGCATGGGAGATGTAGATTGAAAGTAGATTTAGTTACTGAACTGATCTTTATTTTATCATTCCAAATTTTATTTAAATTTAAGTCTAAATTATATATTTACATTTCTTAAAATTACCTACCATATGAAATGATAAAGCAAGCTAATAAATACAATTATCTGATCACTGAGTTTTTTTACTTACCTATTGATATGACAAAAACTAAATCGAGAAAATATTTAGGAATCTAGACCCTAAACTATGACTCGAAGACAAAGCAAGTCAATATATTGTGCTAAATATACAAAACCTTAACTGAAGATCAATGAAAGTTGGCACAGTTCATATAAAAGTTTTAAAATGTACCATGTTTCAACCTTATGAATAAAATTGTAGTGACTTGTGTTTGTGTGTAACATAACATATTTACAAAGATTTAGACTGACTTTTATTTTATTAGATTCGTAATTGTTCTACTGTTATGAAATATATCTTTGATACAGCACTTTTATCTCACGCAAGTGAGCCATGTTTGTGTGTTGAGATATACATACATACACACTGTATACTCAGGCTAACCGGCGTTCGTGAGATAAAAGTTCTGTTGCTGTAAGTACTCGATTATTTTATAAAAAAACTGTCAATATTCATTCAACTTTGGGTAACTCTCAAACAAAAGGCGCGTCGTCGTCGACGGGTATTTTTTAGGGTTCCGTACCCAAAGGGTAAAACGGGACCCTATTACTAAGACTCCGCTGTCCGTCCGTCCGGCCGTCTGTCACCAGGCTATATCTCATGAACCGTGATAGTAGACAGTTGAAATTCTCACAGATGATGTACATTTCTGCTGCCGCTATAACAACAAAATACTAAAAACCGGCCAAGTGCGTGTCGGATCACGCACAACTAGTCCACATTAAAAAACACTATTTAATCTTGAATCAAAAAAGGTCGTATCTTCATAAGGAAGTCACGGCACTTACGTCCTTTTGTTTGGGCAAAACAGTTTTTCAGTGATAATTTAAAAACCCTTAATCACATGTACGACTTTGACAGCGAATATCTTACCAATGATTTACTTAAATGGAAAACATTTCTATTGACCTCTATATTATTTTTTAAAGGGCTATCCAAAAATACCCTTCACAACTACCTACTTGCATTGAAAACATTTTTTCATCCCCCGGTTACATGTATGGGGTGCCCCCCCCCCACCCCTAAAATGTTTTTGCCGTTTTTCCAGATAATGGAACGCGCGAGTCCGACTCGCACTTGGCCGGTTTCAAACTAAGCCCGATTTACTCAATGCACAGTTGTGCTTAAAAAAAGGAAAATAAGATAAACTTCCCAATAGTTGGCACATTGTATCCATTCACTAGCATGTAATAAGATTGAAAGAATCAAATACTGGACCAGATGGAGACGTTTTCCTTGCTTCAGTTAAAAATACATAGGTGCACTGCTATTAATCTATTTGATTTCACTGTTTTAATTTGAATGTGATTTATTGTAAACAGTTTAAGATCTCTAATTATTTCCAAGCAATCTTAAGCGAGCCGTATCGAATTACAGACTCACAGCCACCGAAGTTATCGCTACGAAATAATTTAATTAAATACAATTAACCAGTCTTCATCCTTATAAACTACTGAAGAAAACGATAGATACAAATGTTCTTACAAAACAAGCGCAACACATTGTTCCCTTAAAGTCCAGTTTCGCTTGCGTTTAATTTAAAACACTTATAGTGACTAGAGTGAGCACTAACGAGAGGTTTGAAAGGATTTTGAAGCTTGAGCTTGGACGCCAGTAGCTCTCGTCCTTTGCCGATAGCATTAACGAGTCTTCTCCGTTTCGGGGCTCGTGTCTGCAGGGCAATGACTGCATAGTCAAATTCAGTAACACAACTTGATCGATGAGAGGCGCTGCAGTAGCTTCAAGTTTGTAGGCTGGACTGGCTTCTTCATAAGTTTCTTCCTCGTCTTGTTGGAAAACGTCTGCGTTGGCTTGTATTTCGAATTGTTGTCGGTTGGCCTCATAAGTCGAAGCGACGTCGTTGGTTTCTGTTCTCGGAATGCAGGTCACGTCGTCTAGTGCGCTCATGAGCGGTTCACTCTTTGTCTCGTTCCGCAGAGTGAGGATCCAGGACAGGCGGCAGTCGCAAGTTAATTGGTTGCCTGGAAGAAAGACATTCATTTAATAAATGAAGCTAATTCTACTGCTTTAGAAATCGTTTGGACAGATCTTGTAACAATAAGGTCTAACTCGACGTTTTAGCTTCTTATCAGAATTACATATCTACGTTAGCTTGGGTCGAGTCTTATAAAGATGCATTAGACCAAATGTCAGCTCAAATTTTGGAAAGTTTGACAAGTTTCTATGAGGTGACAAATTGTCGGTGCCATATTTAACGTTGATCTGTCTGTAATCGTAAGTTGGTGCCACTCGCCCTTTCTATCTCAGGACGACTTCATGTTTAATTTTATTTATTAGTGTTTGTAAAGGATGATTCACGCTAGACCGTTCCATATGTCCGGGCAGGCCCGTTTTCTAGTACAAGAAATCGACCGCCGTCGCGCGTCCTGTACTTATTAGAAAACGGGTCGGCCCGGACACGGAACGGTCTACTGTGAATCATCCTTTACCGTGAAAAAAAAAACGAAAAATTCGAGAGACAAGCGCTTTTAAAATGTACGTTTAATTTTTAACACTCATCCACAAAAAACATTTATATAATTTCAGAAGTTAATGGAAGGCATAACTTTCAATTAAACAAAACTCTTGGGCATTCACGGTGCAACCGGCGCGTGGCAAAAAAGTAATGAAGTTATCGTTTTTATCAAATTTTGTTTGCTGACTGAATTAAACACATTGCATTGTGTACACGTTATTATGGCTTTGTTGGCTTGCTAAAGGGAGAGCTGTTACACTCATTAATTGTCTTTAATATGGAGGGTGCTTCAGTAGGGGATTAGAGCCCTACAGGGACTGCTATTGTTCGCCTGAAATAATAGTTGTTTATCTTCCCATGAGCGCAAAGCAATCGGGTGTGCGTCATTTTCTCCTAAATAACACGTCTGCGCCAAATATAAGATTCGTATGATTTGATTACAATAAACTTATTGTTGTTTGCTTCATTGTGCTTTGTGCTACAAAAATCATATATTTCATTGTTACGAGCAGAAATATTTTCTATTTTTGTTATAATTTATAACCACAATAATGAAGTCCGTTAACGCTGCCAAATGGAATTGACAGGCTGTGGAAATGAATTTAAACGTATTTTCATCAGGCATAAAATCCTAAATTATATCTGATTGAATAATGAGTACATTTCCGTTCTGTAAAATACCTATTGTTGTAGAAGTAATAAATTAAATCTATATAACTCACCACTCAGATAAAGGACCGACGTCTTCGTTTTCAAATTGTCGAGTATCGGTTTAACCGTATCGAACGTAAGGAACTCAAGCTCATTGTTCCTTAAATCTAATAATTCAAGTCCCCTAACGCCTTCTAAAAGCCGCTCATTTATGGACCTCAATTTATTCCCGGTCATAGACAATTTCTGAAGCGAGGCCAGCCCGTCGAAAGCCCTTTCAGATAAATATGTCAACTCATTATTATCCAAAAGGAGCTCATTCAAAATCCACAATTCGGCGAACGTGAAATCTCCGATCATTGACAACTTGTTAGACCTGAGATCCAATCTTGTCAAATTAGCCAGCCCTCGGAAAGTGTCTCTGGTTAGTACACTAATTGAATTTGCCTCTAAGGTCAGTTCGCTGAGTGCCGTCAGATGTTCAAAACAACCGTCGTGAGCTAGATTAATGCTGTTGAACGATAAATAGAGGTATCGCAAAGCTGGCAAATCCACAAACACGTCTCTCTGGACCTCGGCCACTTTGTTCTCTTTTATAGTTAAGTTAACAAGCGACGGCAAGTTTGTGAACGACGAGAAATCTAACTCAGTTATTTTGTCGTTGTTCAATGTTATCTCTCTCAACGTCGTCATATTTGAGAACATCCCCTTCTCGATTTTGGTAATAGTAGCATAATGAATGAAAAGTTTTCGCAGTTGCTTTAGACGTTGTATTACGTGTAATGGGACAAATTTTAGAGCTCCATCGGACCTGACGTTGAAAGTTAGTATTTCTAGATGTGGTTGAGAGTTGAAACTTAACCATAGCGGGTCAGTTTCTTCAATTCCGCCATTGAAAACCCAGCAATCGGCTCTCGTTGCGGTTTTAACTTCAGTTTTCTCACAATAACAGTGCACTTTGCTATCTCTGTCCGATATTTCGCAGATGTTGTCTTTAACCTGCGCTGTGTGGTGCCTTCTTGTGGTTTTATCTCGGCGTTTCTCATTTAGCCGGCTCTCAGTGTAGGATATTTGCACGGAGGTCAGAGCCAGAGCTAGGAGTAAATATTGGATGACGGACTCCATAACCCTCGCCTTTCACAATCTGCAACAAATGGAAAAAAAACAGTTAAAAGAAAGTTCACTCTGCGATAGCATATATACGCCATTATGGGAAATAAAAGTCGGTAGGCTCTGTTAAATTTGATTTTTAACGCAAAATATTAATGAATTGGAAACTAATGAATAGAAGTCATCAATCTAATTAAGTGCAACACATTCTCCTAGTCTTTTACTTTGCATTTAGAGTTTATCTTTATAACCCAATCCCAAGTTTAGGCACTAGATAGTTTAACGAAAGCATCCTAGAGGCTTACCAACACAGAGGAAAGACAATAATTTACCTACATATGAAGCATAAATAAATAACACCGTCGACCATAATACTATAGGTACTTATACTAATTTCCCAAACATCAAACACTCAAAACAAATAGCGTAGGTAAATTAAAATGCCATGAGCCATTCGCAATTACCGTAATTCAGTTTATTATTGCTAGTCATTACAATAAAATTACCGTTTTTACGTAGCATGCATGCGTTGAAGGTATATATTGCACGTAGAGTTACTGGGGAGTTCACCCCGTATTCACGTTACTCTGACTAATATTGGACATTAAACGCCCGACCCCATGTTCATTGGCGTGTGGTAAATGAGTCAAAACACAAATATGGCCGCACATGTGCCTGATAGCTACATTTCATGTCCAATAGAACTAATTAAAACCAATTTAATCACCCGAAATTGATGCTGTCGGTAAGTGACTTGAGAATATAACATCATAATGAACGTTCAACACTTTCATCTTCTCTTTTGGTACGTTTTAGATTTGCACTTAAACTTGTACCAATCAATTTCAAGTATTTTTACACATTTGTAAGTGAAAGAATAAAAATCATGTAAGCGGATCAAGTAAGAATATCGCATACTTGTTTAATATAATATTCAGAACATTTAATTTATATGTAGCGGTAAACCTAAATAATACCTAATTACCTATATAACTGAATCATCGAGCTACATCTTAAGCCTTGTCATCGTTTTCCATAAGGTGAGTGAGAGACTAAGGCAAATCGCTGTTCCATAATTAATAACCAAAAACAGCAGTTAACTGTTCTCCAACAATATCCAAGTTAAAAATAAATGCTGCAACTCTCTAAAGAAGAAAAGCTTTAATATCGGCAACTTTAAAAATTCTCAAATTATGACAAAAACACAAAGAATAAGTCCGTATTTCGTATTTCAGTAAACATTTTCCATATTCCACAACACAACTCTTTACGAATATGCTAAAAAGCTTGCTTTTAATTAAGAATTCTTCCAAAATAATCGTCACAAAAATGGAAACGGAGTCACAGTGCCAGCGCCCGAAATGTTCATTACTAACAAAAACGTTAATACGTTCTTTGTTAATTAAACATCTGTCCTTTCCTATTGTTTAAATGAGCTCCCTAATCAGAGAGAAACAAAAAAACGGTAATGGCATTGTGTCATTTGTGTCTAAATGATTATTAGGGATTGAATTCTGCGATCCCTTGACGCTTCTGTTTAATTAAAAAGGAAAAACAAAATGTTTGTTTTGGTGTATACATAGAATACATTGTTTAGCCACCTTTGAGTGACTAACTTTAAATAAGTCCGTTTCTGCTATTTTCCTTCTTTTTTTATCTGACTCTGGGTTTATAAGCCGGGCCCGATATAGCGATCACGACCACTCAGGTACTCTAAGAGTTTGCGTTCCAGTGAGATTGAGCGGTTTCAACCGAATCTGAGGTGTGAGTATAGGATGGAGCTAGTACTAAGAGTTTTGTCGTTGTCCACTAAACCTAGCCTAACTGAGAAGAGTCTAGCAAGGAACTCATGAATACCTAGGGGCTAAATGTGTCTGTGTGTCACTCAATCATGATAAGTACCTTTTTATTCGTATTTATTATTTATTTATTTAATAATCAGTGCCATCACCATAAATTTAAGAGTTAGACTCTTTTCGGTGTAGCTCTCTCCATCTGACTCTATCTAGGGCCGTCTCCTTGACCTCCTTATACGACACGACTGCTAATTTTCCTTTTATTTGTTTCATGTAGCTTATCCTCGGTCTCCCTCTGCCTCGCTTTCCTTCAATTTTGCCTTCTATGATGTTCTGTATAAAAGCGACGTGTAGTATAAGATGACCAATCATTTTCCCTGTTCTATTTTCTATAACCTTCACCAGTTTCCTTTTCTCCCCCACTCTCCTCAGTACCTACTTTTTCGTTTGTAATTTTTTCTGTCCTGCTATTTTTCTCCGTAATCAGTGTATAAAACATAAAATTAACAGGGTTTCACAAAATTGTCGGAACAGTTTCTCTGTGTGATCATAGTTAAATACAGAGCTAATTAACTGTAAATATGTTCAGGTTAAATACCTACAATTTACATATAATTGCATAGAGTTATGCCTTACTTAGGTGTTATGTGTCGTAAGAGTCTACTGCACTAAATAATGCTAATAAATATGCGATTGAATTTAATATAGCGGACGCTTTGAAATAAGTAGTATGTCATTTTAATAGCGGTTAGCAATTAAATGAAGTGTCAATTAAGTGAAGTGTGTGTAGGGAAAAATAGAATATGTTAAAAAAATGCTCGTGGACAATGCCTTATAAGACGATTCCAAAACTTAAAGAAGTTATAAACAAAGACAGAAACTTAAGTTAGTCACAAGGAACCTTAAAAACTTTCAAAGGAAGCGCGCGAAGAAAACGGAACAGAGATTAACGAATTGTATCCGTCTTTTGTTTTTAAATTTAATTTCGCCACTGGGACCGTGCCTGCAATTTCAATTCGAGCAAGTTGTAAAGCCAACGTTCAAAAGTAGCCAGAGTCGTTTGGACGGAGTTTTTGTTAGCTTTGTACCATTTTTGACGTTTTTATTTAAGCAAAGAGACTTCAGAGGGACATTTGCCCTGCCAGTGACTTTTGTTCTAATGATATTAAAGGATTTTTGTTTGTTTCCATTTTGGTTGATTTCCCTTTTTAAATCCTACATTTATAACATTTATTTAAAAAAATTAAAACCCAAATATTTTAAATTGGTGGCGTTTAAACTTTCGCAAAGGTACTAAAGAGTTAATTGAAGAGTTGGTGTATTTAATGTGAATTTTTGTAAATTAATTGTAAAACTTATGGGCTTCTGGCCTGAAATAAATGATGATTTATTTATTTATTTAAATATTAGTGGAATTTGAAAAACAAAGCTTTTTTGTGAGCAGCCAGACGTTCAATAACCTTTTCTGAAAGTAAGTATTCTTAGTATTATTTTATACTCTAAGTCTTATCATTCGCATCTTTGAAGACATATCTATGTCATATAAGTTATTTTTCTTAGTCATTTCGTTCAAATATTTCTGCTTAATCTTTGTCGAATATTGAATATCATTGCATGAACGCTATTGCATCTCTTGCGAATCTGTGTGGAAAGTTCTTTGTTATCTTAGAACATTTACAATACCTACAACAATAAATGTTTTTAAGAGAACTTTCTTACCCCGGGGCGCTATTTTTTTACACGACTACTCAAAAAAAGGAGTTTTCAGGTTTTATGTATGTGTATATGTATGTATGTGAGTTTTGTGTTCCCCTAGAACTTCGCAACGCTTTAATTTAACCGATGTAGATGTGTGAGGTATCGTTGGAATCCTTACGACGTTGCAATAAAAACAATATGGCGGACTGTGTTCCAGAATAAAAAGATTTGTTGAGGATTCGCTGTAATGACATAAACAAATGCAGGTCCCCCTAACTCAATACAGAGCGTCGTCGGCAGCTCTGGCGACCTTAAGCGCCTGCTGGACGGCCGCTGACAAGCCCCTCCCCCCGACTTTGGTCCGACTCCGCACCGACCGTGTAGACTGTTGTTTTTGGAACACGGTTCATCCAGACTGCAGAGGTTTTTCGGTGACCGTCTAGCAGGCGCTTGTCGGAGTTTCGCCTGGATTTTCCCCATGCCACTCTCCAACCGCACACTATTCTATCGCTTTATTGGGCCTGGCCTATAACCACAGTCAGGTAAAACAAAGCAAGTAGTGATCATGGGGTTTTCACTTAGTACATTTGCCGCAATACTCGACAGTTTGGCAGATCAGTAAAAATGTAATTATGTTACTCTTTATTGTAATAAATACATTAAAAAAACTTACCTGTGCCTCGCTCTGATTGGCTAAAATGCTACTAGTTACAAGAATCATCCGTTATGCAGCAGGGCGCTACAGTCTCCGGGTCTAGTTTTGCGTTTTTAAGAATGACTCAAATATCCCTTCTCCGACCTCTTTGCTTCATCAACAAAAAAACAATAAGTATGTCAAAATTGTCAATGATCAATCATGTCAAGAAAATAGGATTTCATGTTTAAAATTTGAAATAAAATCGTAGCTTGAGTTTTATTGTGAATATTGTATGTTTGTTTGTGAACATTTTATAAATTGTTTGGATGTAGTGCTTAAGGACATGATTCACATGATAGAGTGTCAGGCATCCGAAGACGATGTTGAAGATAGAGCGAAGTGGCGAAGATTAGTGCGGAAAGCTGACCCCACGACCATGTGGGATTAATAGCTAGGAAGAGAGAGAGTTTCTTATGTGTTTAGTCTTTGTTAAATAAATAATTCTACCAATGTTGCGTATTTATATTTTACTTATCAGATCTGTCACTGAAACGTAAGTGTGTGGGTGCGTCCGTGTATGCATGTGTGTGTGTGTGTGTATGAATACGTATAGGTGTGTGGGTGATGTGAGCGTGTGTGCGCAAGTATGTTTGTGTGCGTTAGTGCAATAGTTCGCTTGATGGCCATTTTTTGGAACGGCGCAAGAGATGGCGCGACAACCATAAAGCTTGACTGATAACTCTACTCTCAGTATATATTTAATTTTCTCTATGGTAGTGATCTTAATGATGACTACGGTTTGCTATAAGTACTTTCCCAGTTGGGCTGCTTCAAAATATATACCTATGAACGCAATCAAATATATACCAGATTTTCGTTTTGCCTGCCTGCGTAATTTCATAAATTAATTCATGTGCAAAAGCCGTATCCGTAAACATATTTAATCTTAGAAAGCTTAATAGATTTTAAGTTAAAATTGAATATTAATTTTAATTATCTGTTGCTGTAGCTGGTTTAAATCAAACAATTAAATAATTATAGCTAGGTATATGTATATATTTATTTATTTATACTCGTAGTAACGCAACATGTATCATTTTAGTTTTAGATTGACAATAAATTATAATTAGGTTTTGGAAATTTGTGCATGGTTATTGTAAAATCCCAAACCCAACATAAGTATCTATAGAGATTGTTTGTCGTCTGATCATAAATCTTAATATTGAAAGAAAAATATCAAAATTGAATTTGTACAACTATCAATCGATCGTTGCAGATATATAAAAATACGATCAAACATAACCCATTGTGGAATGAATTAGGTTGAACCCGGGGTTATAAAATCTTTGTAAATTAGCAGGGGACTTTATTTGGATGATAATAAGGGTACAGATACAGAATGTAAAAAACGACCTGTCGCCAGCCTCCTTCAAATAATTACGCCAAAAGACCGTTATGTCAAATTCGTCGCTCCGCAAATAAGCGACAAAAGTCCCAATTGACAGTCCACAAAATGATTACTTTACTACCTGCGTGCATTGTCGCACTACCTGCGGACCCTTTGCAGGCTTATAAAATTCTTTTCTCCAAATACTTCGAACTCTCAAGTCATAGAATCGAAAGGGGCTAAGTCATTAGGGGCTTATAAAGATTTACTACATTTCACGATCAGTCTAGTTTCCCTAGTTTGGGCAAAGCCCCTTTGAATTTCTGTTTTTAACTTTATTAGCGTGTTAGTCAGAATTTAGCGTTGCGTGTCACGGCTCTGCGTTCTGTGAAATGGGCTGCACACTCTGCACAGGTCTCTATTTATTGTACGTGCTGTTACAATGTACGGCTTGGATGTAATAATAGCATATTTTTTCATAAATTCTGTACAAACTGGTCAGGTAAGGCGCTTACAAATTTTATGATACAGGTTGTCTTATGTTTTGTCAAGTGTGAGCGTGAAATTTGAGTGGGTAGGTAAGTAGGTTCTTCGTTTGAAATAAAGAATATAGTTTGAATAGCGAATAGTAAGAAAACAAAGTGTTTCTTGCAATCTAAATTAAAATATTGCGTGGAAATATATGAACCATTAGGTATAAAATCTTAAATGCAACAGAAATAGAGATTGTTAACGTTTCCTTTCAAGTTTGCATTCATTTGAAGTCAATTTACAAAATATGCAGTCTTCATATTGTACTCATTAATTAAATACACAGCCAGCCAACCCAGGACATGTATCTCAGAAATAAAATATACCAGCACCACCAAGTTCTCAAATTATTAGCGTTTTTATAAGTAAGAACTTTTAAACATCCCAGCAACTCCACCATATATCCAAACGAGCGTAAGATAACACAATCAGTAGGAAGCTTAATTAGTTTCCTATTCTAATGGAAGTCAGTTAGTTTTTCCTCTATAAATAACAGCTTCAGTCTTGTTTGCTTGAGTTTCCTTTGCTGCTTGTCTTTTACTTGAGACTGTTGCAGTGGGTCGAGATCGAGACGTGAGCGTTCCAAAAGAACTTCCATTAACACTTTATACATTTTTCGTTTTTGTTATATTTAATGCATAAGGTAATGTTTGTCACCTTAATACTATCTAATAGTTGACATCTATTCACCTCCATTAAAATGACATAAAATTGAAAGTGTCATGGATTGGCGCATTGTCGATTACTGGTACTCTTACCTCACATCTTTAGTCATTGTGTGGGCTTGTTCATTAACATCTTAAAGATAATTTGTATTTATAATCGTGTTTTACTCTGGTTAAATATTTTTTTACATAAATAAGATACCCACATAGAAAATTATTTAGTATAACTTTTCAGCGAGTTAGTGCTGCCAGCATCTTCGGCAGAATGCCGGGAGGGGCCGATTTAGTTTAGTTTTCATTTTATTATTTTTTATTTATATATTTTTTGTATAAAGTTTGGGAATATTTCGGTCGCTCTGAGTAAGAATGTTCCTAAATTATAAATGTTTAATATTTACTAAAAAATATTAAAATGGATAGGCACTCTTCAAATATTACACAGTGGCAAGAATAACTTTCAGTTGATAATTTATGATCTTTCTTTGTCTCAACATCATCATTGCATTAAATAGCATGAAAAATTACCTCTACATCTTTAAATTCCATTTCGTTATTTCAGTCTGCTAGTAACCAAAACACTGCTGCAATAGAAACCAAAACACTTCCTGGAGCCAATAATTTATTACATTACAATATGTATATGAACTGCCACTGAACAATGCACGTTCAACCCACGACATTAGGCGCATCTTCGCACACAAAACATTTCTCATCACTCAAATGTTGAGCCTTCATAATTCAAAACTTATTGCCTGAAAGTGAAAATTTCGTTCGTGAGCAACTCGTCAAATTTAACTTGAAGTAACTCCTAAGTTCCCATTCGCCAGTAAGCTGGACTGATAAAGTAAGTTAACATTAATTTTGTAAATGATAAATTTCTTCAGTGTACGCGTCTGTGCATATTTAATCTTCTGATTTCGAGAGGCTTTTGAGAAAGACGCGTCCCGGTTTTTATAAATACCATGTTATCCAGTGGCAAACGCATAGGGTGACACCACTAGTAATGGCCACTTTAAGCTGATAAGCGCCAATAATGGACAGTTCAATCCTAATCCAAAGATCATTGTTGGGTCAAGGTTTTAAAATGATTGTTGTATAAAAAATAAATGACTCTTATTTTCTTTTACATAAGAGTCAATGTACATTATTATTAGGACTTGTTCATTAATGGTCGTGTCACTCTACAGCCTCAAAAATTCATTTGTATCTCAATTGGCTATAAGATGGCAATTACCGCGGACTATTCCTCTTCCTGGTCAGGGGATAGACATAAAAAAAAAATTATACTTATCACGGACGGTTATAAAGAAAGCTTCAGATCGCATACCTATTTATCAGCCTTACCTACGGATCGGGCTTTAAAATAAGTATACTGCGTTTTGCCACCCTAGGTAAGTAATGTACTATTTCGGCCGCACGGGTGACGTGACGGGGGCCCATGCATAAAGCCAATAATATAGGTACTAGGTTCAGTTGAAGAAAAAAAAACAAGGCCTCTCTCCCGTGGGTAAATATTTTTGTATGGTATATGTTTGTTTCTTACTTTCATATATTTATAGAAAAAGATACGCCGCTTATAAGTTCAACCAAAATTATCCAAAAAAAATTTAAGGCACGTCGGTGGTAAACAAACATACGTCCCGCCTGATAGCGGTCACCGCAGCCTATGGACACTTGGAATTTCAGACGGTCACATGCGCATTGCCCGTCCTTTAAAAATGTATAGGTACACTTAACTCCTTTCTTGAAAGATATACACACATCACACAAAGGGAAGATGCGAAATTAAATCAGTGTAGGTACAAACAATGCAGGTACTAACAACTTTATTCGCGTTCTATTCCAAAGTTTTACTCTAATACGGGTGTAATTGCTAGAAACTAGATATGTTTTATTGCTGAACGCACAATAATACAGGAGTATTCAGGACTTCTAAGCAGGTTTATTTACGTTGCGCGAACACTTCAACGGAACAAGTTTTAACAAGTCTAGTTCGCCGAGCTGCTATACTCAACAATAATAACGAAGAACTTTGGTTCAATGCATTAAATTTTAAGGCATAGGTATATATAGTATACAAAGGATAAACACATTTCTGAAGAGAGTCATGGCAGCCATAACATTGCAAACAGGCCTTATTTTTTCGTTCGTCAAATCTATTTTTGCTAAAATGCCGTTAAAATTATTTTAATTTTTTTAATCAAAGTGAAAATTGAAATATTCTACACCACAGGTCCACACATCCGCTTAACAAACATATTAAAATTATTTTGTCTTTATCTACCACTTTGATATTTGTGTTTGAGAAAGCAACAAAACACATTTTCGTTAGCACAGGTATGTTAATTTTTATGATTAAGGCGGTTAAATTTGAAAGGAAAATGTTATAAAATGGCCTAGTAATTCATTTCACTTAAGAGCAAAAGAGACGCCCACGTAATGGTATTCTAGGCTACATGTTTTCAGGAAATAAGCATGGGCTTAGGTCTCTCTTTTTAAATTCAGATGAAGGTGTCCAAAAATCTCAGAGAACATTCCTGAATATTGAGAATGTTCTGCAACTTGCACATTGCTCTCCTATATAGAATTTCTCTCCGTTGATCTGCCAATCGGAACATGGACAGTTGGTGTGCAAGTTTTGTCACTTAAGTCAATCACGAACTGTACCTATAGACAAAACTTTGTTCATAGTGCAGAAACTCAGCTCACATGAGATAACCACAACGCCTCTACTTATAGAACCTGTAAGACAGGAGACGGTTCTAATTTAGAACGTTCTATTGTTTATTTGAATGAAGTGAAGAATACTGCGAAAACCACAACGCCTGCTACTTATAGAACCTGTAAGACAGGAGACGGTTCTAATTTAGAACGTTCTATTGTTTATTTGAATGAAATGAAGTATGCTGCCAAATGCAGCCTCTACCGTGCGGCCCATTTGACGAGGGACCGAACTGCACGGATGGCAATTGCGTGCGGTCACGATCCTCAGTCATAACATAAGGGATCGACTACGGAGAAGAAGTTTATTTATTTGCATAGGTATTACGAATAGTTTTGAATGTTTACAATGAATGGAATGTATGCGAATTACCTAAAGAAAGCTTATTAGCGTATTGCGATTCAATGTCTAGTTTTTATTGTTTGTTAATCTACTGGGCTCCTGTAATGTAACACAGGGATTCCTATTCCTAATTCAGGACCCAAATACTTGAAGGTATATTATTTTGACGTAAAAATTTTTTATGTTAAAAAATTACTGCTTTCGCTTAATATTTTATTTAGAGGTACCGAAAGCAAATTAGTATGTAACAACTACATCCTAATAGGATACGGAGGATATAAGGATTTCTTTATTACCGCCCTTAGTAAGTACCAAATTGTCTCCCCTGGCCAGAAATTGGGATTTTCCGCACGCGTAGTGTGCGATAATTGCCACTTTATGGCCACGTGTGATATAAAATACGTGATAAAAAACCGTGGTTAATTCATTAATTAGCATTAAATACAGGAATAATGTTTGTACGCCTGCATGCTGGCTGAATGCACTGGGAATGTTTTATTTTCAACATCTTATTATATTATCATGTATTCTGACATTTCTGACAAAATAAATCCTTTGAATCTTTAAAGTCGTATTTATCGTACCTTACAATATCATTAGTGTTAACTTTCCAGTAGATTTTGTAATGTGTTATTCCAAGACGAAAATTACTAAATTGTAGTAACCACATTATCTTGAGCAAGATTCTGGTGTGTTCTAAATGTTCTAATATATTACGCGCTCCTTTGGAAGCCGACAAATAAATACGACGTTCTTTACCTAAGAAGGGTATTGAATATCAGACATAAACTCGATTCCACTGGCACACTTCAGTTCGGTTGAAACCGCTCAACCAAGCTCACTGGAGCGCAAACTCTTAGAGTGTTCCAGTGTTTAAACCGCCCGCGTGGTCGTGTCGGAGGTTCCCCTGGATTTTCCCCCAACCGCGCACTCCTATGGCTTTATTTATGGGGTCTGGCCTAAGCACCCGCTGGGGTGTACAAGGACCATTTCTGGTTGATGGAGTCTAAACAAACTGGATTATTATTGATTACTTACTCTTTTCTTGTTATGTACCTTTAAGGATGATTCACAGTAGACCGTTCCGTGTCCGGGCCGGCCCGTTTTCTAATACAGGACACGCGACGGCCGTCGATTTCTTGTACTAGAAAACGGGCCGGCCCGGACACGGAACGATCTAGCGTGAATCATCCTTTAAAGTGGCTAATTAACGCTGTGGTATAGTATCGGTGTGTGCAAAATGTTCCAAACCTAAAAATTAACTATTGCAGTAACAAGTATCGATCTTCATAATACCTACGTATATATCGTATCATATATAAAGGTATATAAAGTAAGTATAATCAATAGATAAAGAATTGGTAAAAAAACAATAGTTAAAGTAATATACCTAATCTATTTACTTGACGTCTCGACTGCATAAATGGACGTGATCGAGTTTGTAATAGGTAATATATTTTTCCGAGTTTTATTCTGTCAGAGGAATTTTCTACCTATCCAAATACACGCCTGAGACGAAGAATTTGTATGGATAACGGCAAATAAACGTTCATCCTCCTAAAGGTAAATCCAATTATAAACGTAAATTACCAAATTCCAAAATTAATAAAACTAGATCAAACCCTAAGGTAAGAAAAATACGCGGTAAATTCTCGTTTAAAATGTAGAGTTCGGCCCATTTGCCCAAAATCCCAATTGTTTGCCCTAGGTTATGAAATTTTAGCATTCACAATTTATAGATGAACTTATAGTTAATAAACACCTGAAAAGGTAGGGTATGGTGAGTCCACCAGTGGGGCTAGCATAACATGCATCTCGTCTCTACTCGCGCGCGAGATAGGCTACCTGTCACTGTCTGATTAATGCTGTCAAAAAGTGACAGGTAGCTTATCTCGCGCGCGAGTAGATACGGAATGCATGTTGTGCTAGAGGGGCAGATGTACTGCTACAAAAACTGCAAATTGAAACCCATTTCCCACATACATGAATAAATCATTGATCATTTATCATTTATAAAATGACAGTGCCAGAAAGGAAACAAATGCTTCCATCCAGACAGTTTAAAGTTTTTTTTCGGGTTCCGTACCCGAAGGGTCCTAACGGAACCCATTGCTGTCACTGTGTCCGTCCGTCCATCCATCGTCTGTCACACAGGATTAACAGCAAAACGGTTAGAGCTACAGTCTAAAAATTTTCACAGTATAAGCATATTGGTGGCCCAAAGCTATACAAATGGTCAAAACTTATTTTTAAATGTTTTAAGGGGGGTTCAGAATACAGCTAAAGGATGGCGCGAAAACAAATCAACTTAATTTTGCAAAGTCTGATTCGCACTTGGCCGGTTTTTTTAATAATCCAGAAATTGAGTGACGAGAAGGAGCCGTTGCCAAAAAAAATCCTATCGTCAACTAAAGTTATCGACAAAACTTTCTTCATTGAAGAGTATCCGAAGATGATAACGAATCTCCGAAATTAACAATACTGGATGAAATACGGGATCGGGGCGGGGGGATGGGATACGGGATAAGTTCGCCTTTGTACATGTATAATCTGTTTTGTCTGTATTGTTTCTTTTTCTTGTCTTGTGTACAATAAAGTATTTACATACATACATAAACCCTAATGTTATAAAAATACGCGGTAAACTCTCGCAGATCATTGGCTGAGCCGAGCGCTGATGACAAATGGAACTGTAATGGGGCAAAGCGGGCGGCAAAGTGCAGAATTAGAGCAATTTGCCCAATGCGCGGGCTACAGAAGATGGATTGCAGGTTGACCTTTTCAGGTCTCTACGGAATCCTTTGTTTTTCTAGTGGTACAGTCAACATCAAAAGTACTACGCTTATACAGCCTTGGCCAAAAGTGTTGAGCACTCACACGTTTTCCATATAAGAGTTAAACTTTCAATCAAGCATTTCATATCCTTTTATTAAAGAAAATTAAATATCTTTCAAAAACTAGCTACTTTCGTTGACGTTAAAGATAATTGCACGGATAAAAATGCAATTTGTCCTTTTATTGCAAACCCGTCTATTTTTAGTCTTCAGTTAGCAATAGCTACTTCGAAATGATATTATCTAAAGTTCTCTAGATGTTCTTTAGTATATACCTTTTCATATTTTACGTCAATGTGCATTTTAGTAATTAAAAAATAAACTATTATTTTATAAGTACAGTCAACAAAGAAAATATTGATACGCAATACAGTTACAAAATATGTGAAAATGACTTTAATGACAAGGGCGTAAGTGCGTACAGATATTGTTGTCGCTTTGGAACGAACAATCAACCAATTTGATTTTTGGGGCCACTTTGTACCTTGTCACAATGAAAATAGGTACTATTACTTTTGTGCTAATAAGCTGTTAACTAATGATCACAAGAAAGTCGAAATATGTGTTTTGTTTTATTAACCTGTATTGCTTCGTTACAGTTTTACAAATCATATTTTGGAAACTATTGATGTTAAAGAATTAATAAGATTAAGCAGTAGGTATATGAACTTAAAAAATATATCAACATACTCGTACGTCTACTTTAAATTTCCCCAAAAGGCTTGTAGAGGGTCAATTTTGTTTTGAACATATTGGTAAAACATCTAAATGCAAAATAAAATATCCAAGATCAGAAAAAATATGTGAATTAATACTGACATCAAAATGTGTTTTAATATATTTTGTACTAGAATCTGAATAATAAAGAGGCTCACAAAAAGGGAAAAAACAGTAGATTTTCCCGTACATAGTAGATGAAGCAGAAACTGTCATCAAAACGGCCTTCTTTTCTTTTAATTCAGTAATAACTCGGGTAAAAGAAAGAGTAAGTTAATCAAGTGAATTGAAATATATAATGTCCGAGTCAAAGAAAAATGTCTACCCCGAAAACTATTCTACAAGTAATTCTAACATTAGCGAAGGCGAAAAAGAAATCAGCAACGAAACAAAATAAAAGTAAAGCCAATTACGGAGCACTCTAATTAACACCCAATAAAGGAAAAAGCAATAGAATATAACTCACCCAAACTCGGAATCACGTATCAACCTCAATGTAGGCACGCACCAATAATAATCACTAAATTACGAGAATAAGTTCTTCGAAACTTCGGATGCGGGAACTTGGCAGAGTTACCAGCGACGTGCGCTCCCGAGTAAACCCGATTCGGACTGGGTTCCGCTCCCTGCCTGATCACCCTGATGGGGCGGGGATTCTAGTTACTGGTGGGGAGTGGATGCAGCCAGAGGGGGTTTCTTGCGCTTGAAATTTTGTAAGTTTCGTAGAAGGGTCAAGGATATTACGGTGATTATGGTGGCTTTTCAAGCAGAGGGTGTCTGATATAGTGTTAGTAGTTAAATTGTAAAGGGAGCGTGGTCATTTTCTTATCGATTGGGTGTTAACGATACTATGTAGTTCCTTGGGGGCTAAAAGCATGTATCTTTTACTCTTAAGCCAAAGGTTTTGTCAGTAAATTCTCTCAACTCTCTCTACAACAGTATCTCGTTATCAGGGATCAATTTTACTAGTTTGATCAAATCAGGTTTAATTTTTGTGGTGTGTAATATGTAATAGAATATTCTTGTTAGTAAATTTGACATTACGCCCTCTTATACTCGTAATTTAGGTGCAGAGAACCCTAACAAAATTATCCAAATCGAATGTGTGGGACATTACCTTATCTGCGGTTCCCCTACGCTATAAAACATGACTCATATCGTACACCTGCCCTAAAAATTTTGTCTAAAAGGAAGTATGTTCATAGGTTTACCGTGAAGCATGAAACTTTTTAAAACAAGTGACTGACCAAAAAGCTTTATGCTTAATTAAAATTCGTGCGCTATTTTATCATAATAAATAAACGAGTAATTAAATATTAATGTAATTATGACTTAGAATTAATGATCGCTTTGGAATTAAGGTGAAGCGAGTTTAAAGTTGGTTTTTAATAGCTATACAATATATGTCATAGGTGGAATCTACTTAATTTTGTTGCTTATAATACACATGTACGTACATAGTTTATTATGACAACTAAACTTACTGGGTAGGTATTATGTGGTGAGTTGTGATCCTAGTGGTGAGTGAGTGAGTGATGAGTTGGACTATTCTAAATAACTGTTTTTTTTTATATTCCTATGTTTAGCACGGACGACGTAGCGGAGCCTCTGAACTTTTATTTTCTTTTTATAGATATGTATGTTAGTCTGTAAGGTATATGTAAATATGGGCCTTGCTGCCTGAGTCAAGTAAATAAATAAAATAAAATTAGCCACACTTACTGCTTGCTCTTTACAACTAAAATTTATTCGTTGCAAATCATCAAGTAAAGATTAAACTCTTAATCATCCTCCTAGCGTTATCCCAGTATAGTTACATCCTGAAGGATGCCCTTGGTCCGCTACCTAATCCCACGATTTGGCGCAGGCACTAGTCTTTACGAAAGCGACTGCCATCTGACCTTCTCTCAAAATGGGTTAATGCTCTCGAGTTCTACACTCTACTTTTCACTTCGATTGCCAGAAAATTAAATTAATAATTAATTTAATTAAGGTTATGTCATCATAATGTTTATAATAGGTACTCATGAGGTCGTTAACCTCGTTCGGCGGAGCGCGGCCTGACGCGCGCGCGCCACCGGCTGTGGCCGCCGTGCACGGAGTTGTTCGTGTGGCTGGTAGAACCGACTGCCTTGGTCTTCGACGAAGATTTTACTTTAAGTACTAGAACAAATAGTCCGCGATGGAACTGTACAAGCAAAAATTTAATAGTGTTTCCGAAAAAGAATGCTACCGCACCTGGGAAGTTTATGCTATAAAAATAAATGGCTGATAATACTCCATAAATATCATTTTTTTTTAATATGATAAGTTTTCATAACTTAGTACAAAATAAAAAATCAAAGTACATGGAAAAAGTATAAACTTTGTCTTATTACCCCTCTCTCTTCCTAGCTATAAAACCCACATGGTGGTGGGGTCAGCTTTCCGAACTAGTCTTCGCCACTTCGCTCTATCTTCGACATCTTCTTCGGATGCCTGACACTGTATCATGTCTTTTAGAGCTACATCTTTCCACCTTGTTTTGGGTCTGCCCCTGGATCTTCGACCGGGGATGGAAAGCTGTAGTGCTAAGTTTCCAACGTAGTCGGGTGGTCTTCTTTTTATGTGGCCATACCATCGCAGCCGACTCTCCTGAATTTTATCGGCGATGTCGCGCACCCCTATTATTATACCTACTGTATTATACTGTACAGTCTGCAGCAATGGTTGCTACGCGGGCGAGGTGTTCAAAATGATCTACACACGCTCTTATTCCCTTATAATAAAGATGTGTGAAGATCATTTTGAGCACCTCGCCCGCGTAGCAACCATTGCTGCTGACTGTACATAAATCAAAATAGGTATAGAAATATATGATGCAAATAATTGTTATCTATCCCAATCTTACTTTATTACAAGAATCCTTGTCTGTTCTCAGGTACTTCGGATTATTTTAAGTTATTTGATCCCTTCACACGAAAAGAAGAAGAAGGTACTTCGGAATTACCTATCAATATTTTTTTGTGAAAAACCTCTAGAGACTTGCAATAAAACACTTTAAAACTTCAACTTAAAGAAACAATGTAACAATCTCAAGATCTCACTGAAACAATAACCTTTCAACAAGTGCTTTCAAGGATTATAAAAACAATCCGCCTAAATCTTTACACTATTTTAATCCCAATATACAAGACATTAAGATGAATTTTGCAATAATCGTTTTTCACAATCTGTTGCGTTTTGTTTCTACAGTCTGAAGTAGGTCAGGAATAGTATTATTGTTTGTCGGACATCATAAAAGTTCGAGACAAAGCTTTTTGAGCCTTAGTGGGTAAAAGGTCTGGTTATTGTTAAGCCGTTGCTACGTAAGCTTGCAGGTAACGTGCTCTCCGGTAGTGTACGGTGACCATGGCTTGAGTGTAGTAACGAGAAATAGTCTGTTTAGAAAGACGAGACCCTACTGGATCACACAAACTGTTCCGACGGTTTTGTGAGACCCTGTTAATTTTATGTTTTTATACCCTGATTATTAAATAAATAAATAAAAATAAATAAAGAAAGAGAAAGAAAATGTTTAGCTTGTTCACTTTGTCGTATCTCAATAAAACCAGTAAATTCATGATACTCTTTTATTTCCCAGAGCCACAAATTACACCGATTATTACATATACTCCGGCTTTACAGAGAGAGAGAAAGACGAGACGACTCTTTAATGAGCCGACTTATAATTCTGAAAAAAAAAAAGTTGAAAGATTCCGTTACATACATACATACACACAGGCCAAGCTAATAAAAGCGTTTTAAACCTAAACCTAGACCTTGTTAGAATTTGACCCGTCTCTTCACGATAATTATCCTTCTCCAAAGGTACTGTTCAATTTCATATCATATTTCACGCAATATGTTTTTTTAGAAAAATCCAGTAGCATTTGAAGACGTCATAAGTATTTATTACAACAGAATAAGAGCTTATGACCTCTTCAAATACGAAGCTCCTTTTGATGCTGACTCTACGAGCCCGGGTTCGAATCTATGACATCCAGATTGAAAATCGCGTGCCTTACAGTCCATTACAGTAATCCTATGGACTGGGACTTTAGTAAAATGAATAAAATCGTGGACACTCTACAGTCTAGGTACAGCCAATGTCTGAGTTTCCTCCTACACCGAAAACCACACGGAGGGAAGAAATTCTCGCAACAAAAATGTTAAGTCAATAAAGAATTTCTTCGAGTGGCATTGTTAAGAATAAAAATACCCAAGTATTTATTACCTGCTTTTAGTACCCATTCAGCCAGCTTATAGTATCGATAACACAAAATGACACGTTTTGCAATTAAGCATCATCTTGTTCAATTTAGGCTGCGTTGCGAGGTGTCAAATGTATGAAGACGCATCCTCGCATATCTCTGGTGGAAACGCAGCCTTATTGACTGGTTGCTCAGTTTTAGCTTGGGCTTAAATGTTTTCGTATGTTTGTCCGGCTGGACTCCTCTACAGGTTGTATTTCTCAACCGATTTTCGTGAAATTTTGTTAGTAGGTTCAATCAGTATAGTAATGCGCAGCCCGCAATGTAATCAAAATTACATGCAAGTTCTTGCATCATGTAAATCTGCCTTTAAGAACATAATACCAGCTACAAGGTGGTAGGTAGGTAGGTGGTGGTGGTGCAATGGTGTTTAAAATACATCCTGTATTATGTCTATGAAAATATAAGATTTCAAATATTTCAACCTCACAATACATGGTCATTTACAACAACAACAACAAATACTCTTTATTGCACACCTTAATTAAAGGACACAGTACAATACAAAAGACACAATAATTAGAGGCAAACAACAGGCGGTCTTATCGCTAAAGAGCGATTTCTTCCAGACAACCTCCATACATTCCAATCCATTACATCCACATACATTAGAACCAAACCAATGGAATTTTTATACCATTTACATTAGAATTACGATTAATAACGGGATATTTCAGGTATATTTATGTTTTTGGGTTTCCGATATATTGTATTGGCGCTTATAATGGCGCTTGCAACAGTGCCGAATTATCGGACAGTCAAAAACACAAAAAACACATGTTAATACCCCGATTTGATGAAAATATTCGAAAAAATGCTATTTTTGTAATTCACCAGTCCCTTTACGTGATCTATCATCCATCCGTGCCTCTTTATGCGTCCCCGTATATGCAATAATAATAAAATGGTCATAACCGTAGGCGAATATGGGCGTTGTTTCGAGAATTAATCCGTCGAACGATTTATTTATAGATGCGTATGTGGGATTGGTACTTTTTGATGGTTGCCTGCCATCGTCTAACATACGATGAAGGTTTGATCAGGTACATGTCATATTTTATTGTATTGTATTGTAAACTTTATAATCTTGCACCGTGATACCAATACTTAGTGGTTTATGCAACTGCTACATAATGGGAGGCATCATAATAAGATCACACGAGTGTTTCAATGCCCAATTATGTACAGTTGCATACACTACTTTATCTACATCCATGTATTAAATCCTCTTTCGTGTGTTTCATGTGCGCGTGTTGAGCCGACATGCGTCATTTTTGGTTTGACAGCCTTTTTTTTAGAGGGGGAAATGCATTACCTACGCATACCACCGGGCGCAGAGGGTGATCCGAGTGGTTATGTGGGACTCCCGCTTAGGCTTATGAGACCCACGGTGTACTTACTCACTAAAAGAATCCCCCAATCCCCCATCCAGTGTGGTGTAGGACGCCCTCTGGCCAAGCGGAGCGATTGTTCGTGAAGGTCGCTGGCAGAGGCTGCTGAGGGACTGTCGTGCATTAGGTATTAATATGAGCAACGGAGAGGAAATTATTTCAGAATTTTCGAGGTAAACTGTCAGGTGGAAGCATCCATTCTCCACCCCAAACAATTAAAATTTCATTCAGTTTTTTAAATGAATCATTTATTTGGTGCCATTGTTTTTAATATTTCCAATCCGAAAATGCAATTGAAGTTGGTTATTTAATTTAATGGTCTAATTATCATTTTATATTAATCAGGATAGGTCGACCACCTGAATTTTAATTTTAATACCTTCTTTTTTTTACAAATTTTGAACCTACTTTGCTTTTAACTGAAGCAAATCATAATACGTACATGTTAAGAAATTTGTCTCGCCAATTTTTCTATTTCGAAGAACAAAATAGGTTTCCAAGTCAAGTAACAGGAATCGACTTTCCACTCACGTACTAACTGCAATTTCACTTTATCTCTACTCGCATCTAAAATTTTTGAACCATCTATTCGTAATCATGAAATATGAGTTCCTAATAACCAAAAAAGTAAATCGAAAATCAAAATGCAATATCAAAAATCTCAGCACCCTTCGTTATGAAATTATGGTAATGTGGATATTATGTTACTAGCTTTTGTCCAAGGGATGTTAGACTGTGTTGAAAGGGTTTTAAGATTCATTTTTGAATGGGAGAGTGTGCTTAAGTAAACAAACAGAGGGTCATGTTATGGTTCTGCACAATAAGGAGATTATTACGTCTCTCATGGTGCTTTTGTTGAAAATTTTTATATTAGAAGCTTATGTCTGTCCATAGATAGTCCATACAATAAAGTTGTATGGCTGTGGGTAAGTTTAATAAAACTATAAATTGTTTAGGCAAACTCGGGGGATAAAACAGGGTTAGTATTAAGTTTCATGAAAATTCAATGTTGTAATTTTTTTATGATTCGGTTGTAAATCAAGTGAATTGCCTCGGGAGTATAAATGTAGGTACTTAGAAGATATACGATTTATAACAAAGTACTTAAACTAAATAGTCTATTTTATTTTGACGGTAACGTAGACTTTCTGTTCATGAAATTAATGATCTACGCATTATGACATTCAAAAAATACTAGTAATTCAGAAGCGTTCTATCAGGATCATGTGCGGTGTAAACCGACGAGATACAGCAAAACCACACTTTGAGAAGCTGGGAATAATGACGGTGATTTCATTATTCATTTACAACTCCCTTCTGGAAATACACGGACAAGCGGACTGTCTTCCAAAAATGTCTGATATATATAGCTATAATATAATACGCGATCTAAACACAAACTAGTATTACCAAAGTTACGGCTAAGAAAATGCCAAAAACAGGGTGCTCATTTAAAAATAAAAATGTACAATAAACTGCCATCAGAAGTAACGTCTTTACCAATTCATAGTTTTAAGAAAAAAATATCTAATTATTTCAGGAACCATGCCTTTTACTCAGTGCCAGAATATTTGTCTATTAATATTAGTGCACAACATTTTGAATAATGTTATAGTTACCTACAATAATGAAATTGTATTCTACTTTATTTTAATTTATAATATTTTACTTATAACAAGTTGTATTGATATACCATGTAATGCTCATATTACTTTATGGTGAATTAAATAAATAAAAAAAAATGTGATAGATTAATTTTACAGTTAATAAGACTAGTTTTACTGTGGGCGCCATTGTAATAGTATCAATTTGTTGACAATGGCGCCCACCGGCAAGCTTATTTAGTAAAATAAGCCATCATATACAAATGCTCCGTCACTAGGTAGGTACTAATTATCAATTATTCTGTGACCCTATGTCAACATCTGGAGACACGCATTGTTATCCAACCTAATATTTACTAGGGTACCATGCTAGGCTCCTTCTAAACGAGAAACACTTTACCACTACCGTAAATTAATGTACAAAATGTACATTTAATTTTAGCGCCACTTCCAGCGTAGTTCTCTGTGACGTGACGTCACAGCCCGAACACCGCCGGAGTTTGGCGTTTAAAAAAACATTTATTTCGTATTTTTGGATCCATAACTGGTTAGTACAAATTTACTTAATATAGCCCGTAGCCTTAGTAAGTTGCGCAAACAACGACTTTTTTACTGTAAAATAATATGATGAAGCCTTTTCGGTCCGCCCGCTAGCTGAAAGAAAAATAAAAAGTAAGTGGACACTCGCTATCAGAAAAAGGTAAGAATTATTTTCCTCCTTCAATTGCGTACTTACCAATTTTCAAGCCTTTAAATCACGAATTGCAGGACTTCTCATACAAAGCAATAACAATTGAATTAAGCATTAAAGCATTATAAGCAATTAATTTAATGCATGTAAATACGGACTGTATAATATTATAATATTTGCATGTCGTTTCAGGGCATTTTCACTTTAAAGTACACCCCCTACTTTTTTTTCGGATCTCGGTGATTTTGGGTATTCTGACTCAGAATCACGAGTACTATTGATTCGGATGAAGAAAAAAAATGGCCTTGATTTTCCATACAAATTTTCTGTGTCAGTTTTGTGACGAGCCATATAAACTGTATGAAAAAAGCGTCACAAAACTGACTTTTTTGGCGGGACACATTTTTTCTTCGCGGAAATGGATAGTACTCGTGATTCTGAGTCAGAATACCCAAAATCACCGAGATCCGAAAAAAAAGTAGGGGTGTACTTTAAAGTGAAAATGCCCTTCATTACGATAGAATAAGTACTGTACCGCAATTCGCAATTAACACCCTGTAACTAGAAATTAGTATTCTTGCAAATAAATACATATATTATGTATTCTAAAGTTCAACCTCTGTTTTCACCTCCTTTCATCTCCAACCTGTATAATTTTAAAGCTTATTAACTTGGCCGGGGATTTTCGCGATTGATTAGTATAAGTTTCCATCAAAATCCGTTCAGCAGTTTTCACGTGAGGCGCGTTCAAATAAACAGATAAACAAATAAACAGACAAACAAATAAACAGACAAAAACACTAAAAACTGTTGGAACGTGGTCTGTTATCGATTCTAAGTATCTCCAAATTCATGACTTTTTTAGACAAATCTCGATAAATATCTGACTGTGTGCAGTTTATGAAACTTCCTCTTGACAGAATTTAGATGTGGTAAAATGCCATCATATTAACTCATTTGTGTCGTTTAATAATGCGTTGTTTTAGTAGGCTGAGTAAAAAAAGGAAAATAATGACTCAACTTTGCATTTTTTTATATCGAGAAAATTTTAAGCAATCATTTTTCGGCTATTTTCAAAAACATAATATAGTTAAGAATCATATATTGGAAAATCAATCCCTATTGTTTCCTCGTCTGGGCAGAACAGCGTTTCAAGGAACGCGATATTTCTCGTTGTAGCGCCCTAAGGGATCTCTTCCAGATAGGTACCTCAAAGAAAATTAGTTAAACAGGAAAACACTCGAAGATGACGATCAACAAACTGTAAATTATGCACCGAAAGGAAAATTACAAATTAATTTAGAAACCATCATCGAACACAACATGGAATCTTTGATTAAAACATTACTACTCCCATCCTGATGCGGTACGTACGGTGAATTCCATTTGACATAAATAATCCCCGCTGCAATACTAATCCTCATAAATCGAAATATCGAATCGGAACGATCTCGCCGCACTGCAAACGCATATGTACTTGTGATGGGATCGGGAATTGGACAGATGGAAGCAGACAAAGCAAATGATAAGTTTTCACTCGTTCTTACCATAGGTACCTACATACTTAAAATATATTATGGGAGTCAGAGGGCCTACCGCGAACACTTTAGTTAAGCAAAGTATTACGATACAAGCAAAAGATAGCTTTAATCGTATAATATTGAAAAAAAAACCAATGGGTTGCACTCCGGGAGTGCCGGCAGAAGTGGAAACTCAATGACATTGTAACAGTTTTTCGATCAGGTCACGTGTCGTTCTTATCTTTATCGATAATTTGATGAACAAGATCAAATGTGTTATTTTATTGAAATTAGGTATTATTTCCCACTAAATAATACAAGAAAAGGCATAAAACCAAAAATACAAAAAAATAAAAACACAAAAAGATCACCAAATTATACCAGGATTCGAACCTAAGAACTCGTGCACATAAGGCGCGACCTGTACCGCTAGGCTACACCGGCCACTGCAAGTGAGTTTGAGTTGAGTGTGAGTTTTTATTTAGATCTTTTTTGTATAATGACATTTTGTAACAATGTGTAATTTGTTGTAGCGTGTAAGGGTTTTGGTTATGTACTGTAAACTTGCATGTGTTTGGAATAAATAAATAAATAAAGTGTTAGCGAATTTAAGTAACATTTACATACGTCTTACGAATTTTCAATCTGACCAATCTGACCCTGTCGCGCGTTTAAACATTTTTTCCCATCACAAAAAGTGCTCAGCGCCGCTAAATAAGTTTTCACTTCAAAAAAAAACTAATTTCATTTAGATTTTTCGTTTATTATTTATTTTATTGAATTACTTATGTGATTAGCTGTAAGCTACATTCTAAGAAATACTGTGATGCCCTTACAGGTTTTATGTTCATAACAATTGCCATCTATGGTACTAGAAATACTTGAAGTATCATCTTCTCTGTCAATGCTTCATGTAAAGTTGTGTTAAATTTAGTGTAGCTTAATCAGCTTTATCTTCGTTCTTTAACTTTTTGTCATTTTTATATCAATGTTTGAACCATGTATGCTGCGGAAATGAATAGTCTTTATCTATCTATCTATTGTACCTAATATAGAATCTCTATTACAATTAGCGTTCATTCCAATAAGAGCATTATGTCAGTTTTGAACTCAAATTAATCATACTGTAGTTGTTTGTAATGAAGCATCTGCCCCCAAAACTGTGTTACATTGTCCACACATATTTACTAACGTGATGCAGGGCTATAGGATCAAGATCATATTTCTGTCATTGATTTAGCCGGACTTAGAAGCGGTATTATGTACCTCCATTTTGCAAGTAATATTTCATTTAAATAGGAATTTTTTAATTAAAATTGCACCTTATGCATATTCGCAGATTTGGATATTTTTGGTTTTGCTGCTTCAAATCATATACTACTCGTATTGTTATTTCTGATTTAAAAAAAGTCACACATATTTTTTTGTTTCTAGGAATATCAAACGTCATCTTCGTGAAAGGTTACATGTAAGGTCGCGTGCACACAGATGCCCAGGATTCGCTTGAGAGAAACCTGAATTTATCGAATGATTATCAAACCAATTAAAAATTTAACAAAAAAAACTGTATTTAATGAAATGAATTGATTGCAATGAATTTAATGAAATGAATATTAATATAATGTACCGATGTATCACAATGTACGTTATTTAACCCTGACCTGTAACTTGGTTTTATTAATAAACTATTTGTATTTGTATCGATCGACAAAGCTCATGACTCATTCTTGTAAGTGTTCATAGGCTTCGTTTGTCCGTTTAGTTGCAATATTTAAACAATTAAAATATTTCTTTGAAATGTAACTGACTTAAAAATAACTAAACTACTGAAAAGCCCAAAAGTACTTTTATCAAATTAATTTGTTTGCAAAATATTATAATCCCCATCGTCCCTAGAAGACGCATAAATTTTGAACAACTTATTAAAACTAGAACTAGTTTATTGGTTTCAATTAATTAGTTCGGATAGTTGAGGGTGGGCAATTAGTTGCAGGAGAACAAGTTAATTGATATTTAAATGAACAACTTAAGGGTTTGAATAATTATGAAATAAATATTTGGTCAATACCTTAATAACGATTTAAGAACGCTAGGAGTGTACTTAATAGTTAAGCAATTAATAATGTAAATATTTATCTTTTCTGTTAATCTATAAAATATTGTTAGTCTGTTTTAAGTAAGTTTGATTTTTATTTTTTATTTACTACTCGCCCTGGTCTCACTGTATGGTTCCAGCGGAATACCAACGTGGGGTACCATGCCTGCTACTACAACAAAATATATTATGCACATAAGTGCATAGCAATAATGCTGCGTACGGCAATAGCGGGAGCACTGAAATTGAAAAACCTAATACGGAGGTTGCTCCACGTTTATCAATAAAAAAAACGCTATTACTCTCTGTTCCATGTTTAAATAGTATTTTATGCAACGTTTGTATAGTAAAAAGGATCTAAAGTGTTTACCCTTCAGTCTAGTTCACAAGACCATAAACCAGGGTGACTTTAACATGCTGGGATGACTTAAATAATTTCGTCTTTACGCCCAATAATAGTTTTTTTTTCCGCATTAACTTCAGTGAGTCATACAGTTTCACAGTTCTCTACCTGTTTAATTATATGACGGAATTGAGCATAGTAAGAGTGACTAATGCTACTTCTATTAATTAATTAATTATTAAACTTATTAAAAAAGGAAAAAAATAAACAAAAGAAAAAATAAATTAGAAAATAAATCTTCATTAAAATTAAGTTGATAAAAAGGACGTACTCGAAGCCTTGTAAAATACCATTATGTTTGTAAGAGGGTGGATTTCCATTTCGTGGTATATTTCTCTTCTTAGAATGTTCGTTTCGTAGTAACTACTTAGACTGTTCTTCTGAAATCATATTGGTTTCACCTTTATAAAAATATTCTTGCAATAAATATTGCTTGTTTTAATTAACAAAAAACTATTAATATGGGACTTTTTTTAACCGACTTAGTTATAGGTCGGGAAAACTAGGAAAATTAGTATGCGTACCTGTTAAAAAGTGTTTCGTTTTCCATAACAAAATGACAGTTAAATCAACCTAACATAAATTTTACACGTCACATAAACAACTGACAATAGCAATCCTAGCATCTAGATTTTAGAGATCAATGAGTTACCAATACACTTTTGAATAAAAAGTAAATTTTGACATAATATATTCTGAATTTAGGCCGCAGGGTTTACATGTCTGAGTAGAACAAATATACGAGTAGAGCTCGGCTGGTTATGAATTTTATATTATAGATTGAATATTTTATTTAATAAATATGCAATAAGATAGAAATAATTATATGATTTTATTACATACCTATAATTAATTGGGATTTTTATATGAAGTTAATTTTTGCGCCGGGCTTTGTGGCCTATGTCCAGCAGTGAACTGCAATGGGCTGATGATGATGATGAATACTTAATACTTTGTTTCAGAAAAGGACTTAAAACGCTTTTTTTAAACGATTCTGAATCGCTATACTGACGAGCAAAAGTAACGGGCATTACACTTTCTATGGAACTTCCATACAAAGTGTACCCGTTATTTTTGCTCGTCAGTATAGTATACGGGAATTTTTCGAGACTTATATTTGTTATCTGCTTAACAATTAGTAGATTATCAGTTTATCAGATACAATATAACAAACGCACATGTCCGTAACGGTCACCGTCACATCAAATCAACGTCAACCAACTCAACACACAATCGTATCAGATCTTGAGATAAATGTACAAAGCTACAGTTGGCCACGGCTGCAGATGTGCGACGGCCTGTGTGATTGCAAGGGTCGATCTAATTGCAATATTTCTTAATTTTAATTGTGAGTTGAATATTTTGTATACGCAATCCATGAACCGGTTTTAATATGTTTCACAGACTACAAATGTTACAGCGTTTCTATAAAAAGAGCAGAGTTCAATATCATCTCGCTTATATTTGCAACAGCCTAACTGGTTAAATACCTCTATATTACAGGATATAGTAGCCATAATGGCTATTTGTTGTTTTTAAGAGCAATATTCGACCTTAAATACGCGAGTTATGGTTGACGAAATATAATTTGCACCGATTCGCCATACACGTTGTTCGAGGAATCGATGTAAATTATACCCCCAGATATTTCGTTTCACGCACCTAAAGTGTGTTTCCGCTCGTATCTGACGTAGGCATAATATTATAGGCCATATTTATTTAGACGCCCACAAATTGATGCAATAATCTTCTAAAAGATGGGCGTTTTTTTTTAATTGCCGTTTACGTAGTATTAAAAAGAATTAAAGGAACTGACAATGAAATACGCTAACGAAGGATACTCGCAAAACCTTAAAGGTGTTCCTTCACCAAAGAGGATAATTTAACACGTCAACAATGGCCCGTAAACATCGCTCATTCTATTCGAATAAATCATTTCGATCGACAGGGACTCACGTGCGAAATGGGGGATATTGTTACTTGCTCTATGACTGGTGTGGTCTAAGTAAGAAGAGAATATTTTAAAAGAAAATTTCAGATCTGTTCCTCTAGCCACTCCAACTAAACTCGGCTCTGACACCACCGGGGTGTTAATTTATCCTAACGGGGTTGACAACGTCAGACGGTGACAGCATCTATCCACTTGGTTGTGTAAATAATAAGTACACGGTCCTTACAACCCCGTTTTTTTTTAAGCTTAGAATTTTAACGGTCATTTTCGCCTACAATTCTACGTTTCCCTAAGACATCAGAGGATAATATTGTACTAATTTCACTTATTTCAGTAGCCAATCACGTCTCAAAGATAGCACGCTGCAAATTCTCCCATTTCAATATAGTTTTCCCTGAAATCGCATGACGACACGACAATCGCACGATTTTTCTGATCTGAAAAAAAAACGAAGTCTTCAGCGAAGTATAGGTGACGGCGTTGAAATTTTTACGAGACTAGGCCCCTCTTGGATGTAGTTGGGGACTGTTTAAATAGGAATTTGGTTTACATATTTGTGTAATAATGAAAAAAAATACACCAAGCGTTTCCACTACTGTATGACCAAGAAATAAAGTATCAGTTAAATAATTTAGATCAAATGTTTCAGGCTGCCGTTAGCATATGGGTATCTCAGAGAGAAAACTAAACCTTTTAGATTTAACTATACCGGTTTCTTCACGATGTTTTCCTTAACTGCAAATCCACAGCTAATTATATAAAATGATATTTCGTACATAAGGTTTTTGTAAAACTCAGTTGGTGCTAGCCGGGGTTCAAATCCGCGTGTGCATTACCGCTCGGCTACCATTGGCTGTTACCTATTATTAAACACTAGATTTTTCCCGCGACTAAATTCGCGTAAACTTCCACTCCCTATTTCATCCCTCCGAGGGATGATTTTCGTGATTAAAATTAAAGTATTGTATGTGTTAATCCGGCCGTATACTCGTTATATACCAAGTTTCATCGTAATCTGTTAAGTAACAAACGTCCAAACATCTAAACTTTGGCATTTATAACATTATAAGTAGGATTTCTATTAACTATTTGAGTTTCAGTTGATGCGCAAAATAAATAACCGCCCATTACTTGCCACTTGCACCACACCCGTTCCACAAAAGTCATTCATTTGGAAGAAGAATATATTGTACATTCACCCTCAAAAAGATACGCCGTTACAACCATGTCGCACTAACCGATAGTTTGTGCCACAAACAAACCGAACAAAGGCGTTAAAAAGAAAAGGTTCCAATGTCATTGTTGGTTTTTAAACTTAATATAAAAGGTAATAGTACCCGTTGGATTAATCGTGTTATTTCAAGAGGCGGCGCCTTTGACGTGCGTTGAGACGTCAATAATTTGTTGCTTTAAAAATATTTTTGTATAGCATTGATTGTATAACGTATTTTTGTATTTCCGTTGTTGTTATTACAAATAATGAGACATATGATTATTATGAGGTTTGGATTTAGGGTCAAACAGACGGGGCGTCTCATTTTAGGTTTCGGAAATTTAATTGTTGCTTGGAGTGGATAGGTACTTTTACCAACCCTATAATATATTATATACTAGCTTTTGGCCCGGGACTTCGTCTGCGTAGAACTCGCGTCATCGCGTTAGAATGTTATTTCATTCTTCTATTTCATGCGCTTACCTAGTTATCTCTCTTCCATTCTAACTTAAACCCCATTAAGGGATGATTTCCGGGATAAAAGTATCCTATGTCCTTCCCTAGGACTCAAACTATACTAAATTTCATCTAAATCGGTTGAGCATTTTAAGAGGAAACAGGCAGACAGAGTTACTTTCGCATTTATAACCCGCCCCAGTTTCGCACGGGTGGTCCAGTTTTAAATTTATTTATCTTAAGCTGTTGCCCGCGACTTCATTCGCGTGAATATCCATTATCCATATCAACTTCTACACCGTATTTCGCCGGGTTGTCTCGCCAAACATTGCGCACGCCGGCTCAATGCGCCCACATGAAACATGACAGAGGACTAAATATATGTTATTAACTTATTATAGATGTAGATGAAAACGCTCGCGAGCGAAGCGAGCGCGAAACTTTTCGGATATTCTGATACGGGTGTGGAAAATACTTCATACGCATCAAGTAATGAAGATGAAAACGCGAGCGCAGCGAGCGCGAATTCTTTCAAACATTACGATGTAGGTGCGGAAAATACTTCATACGCATCAAATAGTGTAGATGAAAACGCGAGCGCAGCGAGCGCGAAATGTTTCGAACATTGATGCAGGTGTGGAAAAGACTTCATACGCACCAAGTAATGAAGATAAAAACGCGAGCGTAGTGAGTGCGAAATGTTTCGAACATTATGATGCAGGTGCGGAAAATACTCATCAAGTAATGTAGATGAAAACGCGAGCGCAGCGAGCGCGAAATTTTTCGAACATTCTGATGCAGGCGCGGAAAAGACTTCATACGCATCAACTATGATGTAGATGAAAACGCGAGCGTACGGCGCGCGAAATTTTTTTGAACATTATGATGTAAGTGCGGAAAATGCTCATCAAGTAATGTAGAAGAAAACGCGAACGCAGCGAGCGCGAAATTTTTCGAACATTATGATGTTGGTGCGGTAAATACTTTACACTCA
The DNA here is from genome assembly GCA_951800055.1 of Cenopis cana. Taxonomy (NCBI): domain Eukaryota; kingdom Metazoa; phylum Arthropoda; class Insecta; order Lepidoptera; family Tortricidae; genus Cenopis; species Cenopis cana. The sequence continues at coordinate 5,006,697 of OX637486.1, read as the reverse complement.
TCAAGTAATGTGTATGAAAACGCGAGCGCAGCGAACGCGAAATATTTCGAACATTATGATGCCGGTGCGGAAAATAATTCATACGCATCAAGTCATGCAGATGAAAACGCAAGCGTAGCGAACGCGAAATTTTTACGAACATTATGATGCCGGTGCGGATAATAATTCATACGCATCAAGTCATGCAGATGAAAACGCGAGCGTAGCGAACGCGAAATTTTTACGAACATTATGATGTAGGTGCGGAAAATACTCATCAAGTAATGTAGATGAAAACGCGAGCGCAGCGAGCGCGAAATTTTTCGAACATTCTGATGCAGGCGCGGAAAAGACTTCATACGTATCAACTATAATGTAGATGAAAACGCGAGCGTACGGCGCGCGAAAATTTTCGAACATTATGATGTAGGTTGTGCGGAAAATGCTCATCAAGTAATGTAGAAGAAAACGCGAACGCAGCGAGCGCGAAATTTTTCGAACATTATGATGCAGGTGCGGAAAATACTTCACACTCATCGAGTAATGTGTATGAAAACGCGAGCGCAGCGAGCGCGAAATATTTCGAACATTGTTGATGAATTAAACACGTTGTGTGATTTGTACACAATATATTGCCTACAAATAATACTTTATCCAAACATATTTATATAAACGACATATCAAAACAGAGCGCCGGTTTCCCGTGTGAACGTTACGGTGCGACTGCCAGCGGCCATAGATAACTCTATGACATCGACTATGGTTCCATTTTCAAACCACCGTAACAATTGTGATGCCGGTGCGGTAAATAATTCATACGCATCAAGTCATGCAGATGAAAACGCAAGCATAGCGAACGCAAAATTTTTACGAACATTATGATGCAGGTGCGGAAAAGACTTCAAACGCATCTGTAATTTAGATGAAAAAGCGATCGTAGCGGGTGCTAAAGTTTTTGAACATTATGATGCAGGTGCGGAAAATAGTTCATACTCATGAAGTTATGTAGATGAAAATGCGAGCGCAGCGAGCGCGAAATTTTTCGAACATTATTATGCAGGTGCGGAAAATACTTCATACGCATCAAGAAATGAAGATGAGATCGTGAGCGTAGTGAGCGCGAAATGTTTCGAACATTATGATGCAGGTGCGGAAAAGACTTCATAAGCATCAACTATAATGCAGATGAAAACGCGAGCGTAGGGCACGCGAGAATTATCAAACATTATGATGTAGGTGCGGAAAATACTCATCAAGTAATGTAGATGAAAACGCGAGCGCAGCGAGCACGAAATTTTTCAAACATTATGATGCCGGTGCGGAAAATACTTCACACTCATTAAGTAATGTATATGAAACGCGAGCGCAGCGAGCGCGAAATGATTCGTACATTCTGATGCAGGTGCGGAAAAGACATCATTCGCATTAACTATAAATATCTGGGCGACCGAGCCTTGCTCGGCGTTTTCCCGGGCATGAGACCTAGCTAGATCGATTGCTCGTCCCCGAAAACCCCCACATACCAAATTTCATCAAAATCGTTAGAGCCGTTTCCGAGATCCCCGAAATAAATATATAAATAAATAAATAAATATACAAGAATTGCTCGTTTAAAGATATAAGATGTAGATGAAAACGCGAGCGTACGGCGCGCGAAAATTTTCAAACATTATGATGCAGGTGCGGGAAATACTTCATTCTCATGAAGTTATGCACATGAAAACGCGAGCGCAGCGAGCGCCAAATTTTTCGAACATTATGATGCAGTTACGGAAAATAATTCCTACGCGTCAAGTAATGTAGATAAAAAAGCTAGTGCGAAATGATTCGAACATTATGATGCAGGTACGGAAAATACTTCATACGCATCAAGCAATGTAGATGAAAACGCGAGAGCAGCGAGCGCGAAATATTGAACAAAAAAAAATTGTTGACCTATCAAGTGGGTGGGTGGGCGAAATTTTGTTCAGATGAATTTTTTAACTTTCCAAACACCTATAAACTTAAAATTTGGTAATAATGATTGTTATTACGTATTTTTTACCAACAAATACTAATATATTGATAAATTAGATTTTTTTCTTTGAAATTTCCTTTATTTTCCTATAAAAACCAACTTAACTTTGCGGTCGGTTCGGAACCCTAAATGTGCGAAGTCCGACTCGCACTTGGCCGGTTTCTTTGCTTTCCAATCCGGCTGTTCGAATTTGGTCATACTTGATGTTTATTGTTACGTAGGTATGTATGTTTTAATAACGAATACCAATATACCCTAAATTTATGTCTGTTACGCGCTGAACGTATTTTATACATTTTGCTGACGGAAATCGGCACCTCGAAGAACCTCAAAGATGACACCCATATCGATTATTAAGAAAAGTAAATAAGTAAATGTCCGCCATCTTCGATTTGAAAATGGATAAGTATCATTCTTGTAATGAGCACCTCAAAAAACAATATTTTATACAAAAATGCGCATACTTAATATATAGGTAGTAAATGTCGCAAGTGCTACCATGCAACCGAGAGCCCGCCGCTCTGCGTAGGTATGGTACCTACCCTCCATCGCAAACAAAAAAAAAACCGAGGTTGCGTAGTAAGGTTTGTGAATATTGATAGCGACTGACTGACCAACATAATTAGATCTCTCATTTCAAACAGTTAATATGGTTTGAGGGACTTTTGTATTTTTGTCTATATAGCCTTGAGAGGCAGAGGTATTGTTATTTCATCCCCCATTTTTTCAAATACTATCTGTTTATTATACAATGTTTGAATGAGGTTCTATTTACTTTCAAGCCTGTAAATCATGAACTGAAAGACTTCTCATACAAAGTTTAACCCCTCTTTTCACCCCCTTTCATCCCTAACCTGTATGATTTTTATAGCCTATAACCTGGCCGAAGATCCAATAAACATATTAGTGAAGGCTGTATTAAAATCCATTCGCTAGTTTTCGCGTGATAGTTAGACATATAAACAGACAGACAAACAGACAAACAGACACGAATTCTAAAAACAGTTGAAACGTGTTCTGTTATCGATTCTTAGACCCCTCCATCGATTTTTTTACTAATATCTACAATGTACAGATTTTCGACCCTCTTCTGCTTTATTATATGTATATATAGATCAGTATTAAGAAAATTTGTTACCATGACCAGGCTATCCAGTTGTAGCAATAAATGCAATTGTATGTATGAATTTTCCCTAATTTGGTTCAGATACCTACCTAGGTATTAGATTAGTTTTATTCTTAGGGCCTTCGATTTTTCAATCCTCAGTTATAATAATCCGTCGGTTAAAATTGTGTCTATCTTTTTCTGTAGTCAAATGAAAGAAAAAGACAGAGCAAATATTTTTCTGACCGATAATATTATCTGGGGATTGAAAAATCAGCCCTTTTTATGCTGTTTTTGGATATTCCCTCGTTAAATGTAATAAGTTGATGTTATCATACCCGATTATGCTAGCAGACGATTCAAATACTTATGTCCAAATGTAGTACATATTAAAACTTAGTTTTGAAGGTTTAACATATTGAAAAACTCCGTTATTACGTACTTTAACGAAGAAAACGAATTGAAATTGTTACTATATCAAAGCAATTATAAAATAAAAAGGAGTTTGAAATGTCGTGCATGAATCATGTATTTTCCCGTCACAAATATGTTTACAATTTTGCACCTTATGTATTTGTAATAAGACGATTTTTTTTTCTTGGTACGTTCCCGTCATAGTGATTCGTGCTATCGGAAACCACCCTGCCACTTACCTACTCGTTAATCGGGGCCCTTTTCGCCGGATTCCCCTTTATTCTGAACCTGGGACCCAATTTAGTAAGTGGAATTAATAAGCTGGGGTAATATTATCAGTACCAACTTTTATGCATTGCAGGAACTGTCTCTTTTGTAAAAAACCGGCCTAGTGCGTGTCGTACTTCGCACATTTAGGTTTCCGACCTAGCCGCAAAATTAAGTTTGTTTTAATAGGAAAATTGCTATTTGTACATACTATTTCCTTTTGTATTTTTCATAATTATTTGTGAACAATAAAGAGTTTTACTATTACTAGTAAAAATAAGAAAATTTCAAAGAAAAGATCTGATTTATAAATATACATATTTATTAGTATATGTTGTTGAAAATATACGTAATAATGAACATTATCTATCACCAAATTTCAAGTTTATGAACTTCAATAGGAAAATAAAAATATCTTCTGTACAGACGACGGACGGACAGACGGATGGACGGACGCGTGAGTGACAGCAATAGGGTTCCGTTTGAACCCTTCGGATACGGAACCCTTAGAAATATTAATTTTATTATGTTATCCGATTATGACAAGAGTATTGATAATAATATCAATAAATACCACCAGCGCTAGCCAATGGCTAGCACTATGCTGATTTGGGGCCATTTCGTGGCTATGTTCTGTATTGTGGTGTTATGTTTATATTTGTACTGTATTTGTGCCACGAATAAATGTTTTTCTTTCTTTCTTTCTTTCTTAAATTGTTAAAAGTATACGATGATTTTATTAATGTTTCAGATAGTAAGGCATTCTCCATACAAACCTTGTGCACGTTTTATTGAGTATTATTATTTTTTTGGTTGTAAATACTGGATATATATGAAGAACCTGGAGAAGAAATTAAAAAAAAAATCAAAAAAACGGAAATGTGCAATAAAGTCATACATACGAAACCTATAGGATAGGTTATGGCATGGCTAACAGAAAAATAAGCATACTGACCAAAAAATAATCATAACTGTAGTGCAAACCAAAATGGCATCAAATCCCCATTATGTACGATAAGTTTAACTTTTGTGGAATAAACAGTAAATAATGTTTATAAAACAGAAAGCTGCTTAAAAACTAAACATAACAGTTAACTCAACTACTGGAACAGTTTGAACAAGGCTTAAGAATTCTAAATTATGTTGGTTTTAAATACAACATGTTAATTGGTATAAGTCTATTATATCCACTACGCACGTCAACATGCTTTTTTTAAATCATGATGTAAGATTTAAGTATTTGTTTATTTGATGACAACGAGATGGGACTAAGGAGAAAATTTCGTTGACCCATACATTTTTATACCTATTTTCTATGAAAATGTAATTTTAACTTCGTAGAGTGCCAATTTTAATAAAACTTACATCGTGAATAATTATCGTAAATGTTATTTACTTATGTATTAAATATATCACAGAAATTCTCGAGCTGTTTCCAGCGATCGTATTAATAGGTTTTAACATAATAAACGCGATCAAATCCGTTTAAAGTTATTTCATTATTTCAATTTAAAAAAAAAGTAAATTTATTGCCGCCAAAAAAATAAAAATACACAAAAAAATACAATACATTAAAAGAAGATTTACAATATAAAATTAGTTTTTCTTGCCTTTACAAACCGTCGAAATGACCTAATTTTATATTTTAATTTGAAGTTAGCTCACTTTATAAATTATGTTTAATATGATAAATGGGACTAAATCCGTTGACTCATTTGATTAACGGATTAATCATTATATTTAAGAATACCTAAGATACTAATGTTGTGGCACTCTTTGCGGGAGGTCCGAGAATATGTCCAGTAGTGAACCTGGAGGTATTTCGGATGATGATGATGATTATGATGAAATTACTAAATCACTAGCTACTTAACTAAACATGTACAGTAACACAAACGCAGCTCGCCACAGGTGCGTGAGTCGGAACTATAAAAAGGAAGCGCGAACATTTAACCAGAATTACTCGTTTCTTTAATTCAAAACGTCGTATGTTCGTACATTAAACGTGTCATTAACAACGTTTACCAAATAGTGAGTAGTACCTATCATAACTCACGGAACGTAGTACTAGATAGCTGGATAGATAATAAATGTGGCGCCAAATATAGTGCTACTGGCGCTAGGGTGTCATGCCAGCATGCTATTGAAGTTTACGATGTACTTGAGGTTCCGGCCGTCCGTACCTAAAGTCCCGATGAAACCCTAATATTTTTATCTTATAAGTGACGTAATACGAAAAAAAGTAAACGAGGCTACTAGACATGTAACTATTCAATATATCGTGTGCATGTCTGTTAATTGACCGAGTGAAACGAAGGACACAAATGCTGTCGTATGTCCGGATTTCCGGTTGTTCACCTCTAAAAGTCTCATTTTTGAACCGATTCTCATGAAATTTTGTAAGCAGGTGCGATTGCGTGCAATTACAAAGCGGGGATAAATCTTCAGGCGTATACAATTCTAATATATTCACTTCTACGTAAGACACAATTCTGGTTACACAACTAGTAAACATACTTCCGTTTACGACCTAGTTTTCGCTCAGTGGTGTTAGAAAACGAACTTAAAGGCGTATAACAATAAAATGCGACGTCGTAAAAATTGTATTTCCAGAACTCAATTACTATTTTACAATACTACGTTTGTCCCCTAGGAAGGGAAGCTGAATATTGTCTGAAAACGACTGAGTATGGATGGAGGTAAATTGTTTGCATCACACTTGCTTGTAATGGATGTTATTATACGCAGGCGTTTAGAATACTTATAGCCGAATTACATCCCGCGGGAGTTATGGAATTTTATAGCTCCCGAGGGAGTTACGAGTTTAGTTTTAAAATATAGAACCCCTTCGTACGTCATTTCAAACTAATGAGGTCAAATTCAGCCAATGTGTGTGTTTCCTATCTTCAAACATATCAAATTTCTAATAGCGACTTCCATGACCTACCAAACTAGAGGAGGCTTTTATCAAAAAGCTATTATTAAATATCAAATGATTTTTAACAAATAGCATACAAATTTTTCTCGATCCATAAATACATTACCCGGCATTACCCGGGTCTCGGAGTAGCAGTGGTAAAACATTTATCCCCCTTATATAGGTTTATTATGGGCCACAGATGCCTGAAATAAATGATTAAAATAAAAATAAATAAAAAATATATATAAAAAATAACTAACCTGTGCTACCTAACTAAAATGAGTATTATCTATTTTTCACAAACACAAATGTCAAAGTTGAAAATGTAGACAAACAATTTGAAGGTTTCCTGAACGTTTATGAATAAGGACTTAAATATGAGATTTCAAGTTCACATGGTGATTTAATATTAGAATTATGATTACTAACGGAATATTTACCGTGTGTAAGTTTTTGTGTTTATCCCGATATTTCGGCACTGTTACAAGCGCCATTATAAAGGATTAACTGATAATGTTGGTTGCAACAAAGCCGAAACACCGGGAACCCATAAATACAAAAATATCCCGTTAGTAACCGTAAGGACTTAAAGTTGTCGTGCCTTACCACTCGGCTATAGTGGCACTATTAACGATTATACATTCCGAGATTCAAAGAATACGCCATCCAGTGAATCCACAACCGGACTCAGTTTACAACGTCAGCCGGATAACCGGCATTTGTAAGAGCATGTGCATTGCAGCGGAATAGGGAGCTTTGTGTGCCGGGTAATAGATACTTTGTGGTTTTACATCAGATTTTCCGTTGTGACAGGATAAGCAAAATCTTACTGGTATGTGAGTTTAGAATCGGAATAAAATGGGTCATTTTCTATACTCGATTTTTTTTTGTGTCCGAGCTGAAAATCGTATGGTAGCATGAGATAATACGTACCATTTATTTTTTTTCATAAAGAATACATGTTTCCACGTTGAGGTCCACTCAAATTCACGGACTAATTTGTTTTTAAAATACATTAAAAAATACCTAAACGCTCAAATTAAGACTCCGTGCCCTGTCCGGCATCGACTTTTGAATCAATCAAAAATTCCTATCAAAAACTGTACATTAGAATCACTGATTTCGTGTCAAAAACTTTAACTCGGTTATATTTAGTATCACTGAGCACAGACACTATTCACTTCACTGTGGTGAATAACTTGTGATTGATATTTAAAATTCGTTCGAGCGCGAGAGTCCAATTTTGTCGGCAAAATTCAAAGGTCCCTGCCAACTATCGTTCGCAACTGATCAGCTTCGCGTCCTGCTTCACATGTGCTCCCAAATGTCAGCTATTATATTTAAAAAATCTATATATAGCAAACCGCATTAAGTTCGAGTAAACCACCTAAGTACTTCGGTTTCTGGGTGGGCGACAATTTTTTTGCTTTTGTTTGCAATTTCGGTGGCCCTTTGAAATTCAAATTCTTACATAAGTAATCATTAACATATGTATGCATTATAAAGCACTTTGGTGTCTCTATGTAAACGAAAATTTAAAATATTATTAACATGCGATTTGATATTTTTATGATTTTTTTATATCGATTTCCAATTCCCGTGTCCTAATTCCCATAGCTTGTTTACCCAAAACAGCTTATTTTGGGGCACGGGAATTGGGAAGGGTCACTTATTTTGTTAATAAACCGCATTTAATAACAATAATTATGGATGAAATGCATAAATAAATATAATTTGTACTAAGTATATCGATTAGAGTTATAGTTTATGCGTTTATTTAAAAAAAACAGGCCAACTGCTACAATTACACTTAGCTTCTTAAATATTTGAAAAGAGTCAATAAACAAAGTCAATGAACATTATGTACATAAAATCATGTAGGTATATATCGATACATACGCATTTTATATACAACGACGGTGGCAAACAAGTAAGCGGACAGCTCAAATTTTATAAAAGGTCAGCAACGCGCCCGTGACTCTTTTGGAGTTGCGAGCGTCTATATGTGCATCTGCATTTAGTGATAGTTTTAAATATTAATACGTGTATGATTTTCTGCAAAGAAGTTGCTATGTGATTGTATAAAGAGAAATTTAACTTAAAATATAGATTTTTTGTTTATATAAATTTCCTCGGTTGAAACTTGAACCCATGATTGGTAAAATTAGGCTAAATAACTTCAATACAATTGAACTTTATCATTCTTAATAAATTAGATGGTAAATAATAATTTTAATACATTTTTTTCTAAGAAAAGGCAATTCCCATGGACAGAGAAATTCCCGTGCCCTGGTCAAATTTTCAAATTGTAATAACTTCCGTAATTTTATAAGTACAAGTACCCCGTAAGAAAATTTGTGTATATTAATTTTTTTATCAAATTATCAGCATACAATTTTGTACGTATTATTGTTATTTCAAATTCCATGGGAATGCCCGTTTGGTGAAATTCACTCAAATACCCCTTTGCGGCCGGGAAAGTGATTTTGCAAAAACTCATGAAAAATGCATTTGGATCGTTCAAATTTGTTGTAAAACACATTTTAAAAATAATAAAAAAAATCATTTTGTCCTTTATCATTAAAAAAATCGCATGCACAAAAGTGACGTTCAGGAACTATTCGTAAATGCACGAACGTGCAAATTCGTTTAGAATAGACGAAGAATATGCATAAAACGCAAAATTTGATATAATTAAACTATCTATAATAATTAGTATTTAATTTTACATATTTGTCACAATTTTCTTGCTTGAAAATTATCATAGCTATTAGATATAATGGACACAGGGTGCTTCCGAACTTGCGTGGCCTCACAGGTGTATCATCGTTTGAAACGTCACTCAGGAATGCTTCACTACGCCGTTTTCTTGGTGCTTTAACCAGCGTTTCAAAGATTTCTAAGCGAAAATCGAGTAAATCCCTCCATACGTTCATCATCATCATCATAATCAGCCGAAAGACGTCCACTGCTAGACATAGGCCTCCCCTGTGGCCTCCCCCAATGAGCGCCACAGCGATCGGTCATGGGCTGCCCGCATCCAGCGGACCCCCGCAACCTTAACCAGGTCATCAGCTCACCTCGTTTCCAACGAGCGCTTCTACAGCTGCGTCGTCCGGTACATGGTGGTCACCACTCGAGAACTCACTGGCCCCACCAGCCATAGGTTCTCCAGACAATGTGGCCTGCTTACATCACATAAGTTTGGCAATTCATCGGACTATGTCAGTTACTTTGGTTCTTCTGCGGATTTCATCATTTCTGATTCGATCTCGCAGAGTAACTCCAAGCATAGCCTTCTCCATTGCTCTTTGAGTGAATTTGAGCCACCTTATGACGCCCATAGTGAGTGACCACGTTTCAGAGCCGTAGGCAACACACGCTGCGGGACATTGGATGAGATGATATTGCGTAATCTCCCAAAACCCCGCCCAGCCGAGACAGATTCGACGATGGATCTTCTCGATGTTGGAACTGCGCCATTAGATTGTTTGTCCCAGGTAACCATATTTGTCGACAAGATCGAGCATAGTGCCTCTGATCTTAACTGGAGTTACTACGTTAAACATGATTTTTGTTTTGTCCTTGTTCATCTTATAAGACCAACCTCTTCAAAGGCCCTACTCAGATCATCGAGCATAGTACTTAGGTTCTCCATCGTCTCAGCCATAACTACTATATCGTCGGCAAATCGAAGGGTGAATGGTATACTCGCCATTTATGTTGATGCCTCCTGCCTGCCTGTTCGAAAAACAGCTGACCCACCTCCAACTGTTCTGAAATATTATCTGATTCTTGGCTGTCGTTATCAAGTCATTCAAAAAGCGAATAAGGCGATTCATCGAGTTCATCATCAAATTATTCAATATCTGATTGCCTAAAATTTAAAAGAATTGGTGCATCTTTTAATGGACGCCCTAAAAATATAAACCCATCATTACTAAATGAAATGTGTTATAAAACCGCCAAAATATAGGACTATCTCTTTTGATTTCATTTTTCACGCATAGGCCGAATAAGCATTAACTTGCAAAATCGATTTACGGGCTACGGCCGAACCCCCAAATTTGTGCACTTCGTTATTACGGGCAAGTAATTTGCACTAAATTACTTGGTTTTAGTGTAATTAGTGACAAATAAACACGTTTAACTCTTTTACTGTAATAATCAAGCGTAAAATAGCAATTTATATACCAAAAATGTACGAAATTTTGAACTTACGTGTGCCACTACTCTCATCAAAATAAGCCGCCATCTTCAACGCTGCCTCGCGACCGACTGATTCGACCGGCCGCCGGTATTTTACTACTCAAACGTGGCGTTAGTGTCTGCAGATTCGATCGGTATAGGTTTGAGCCCGAAAAGACAACTTACTTGGGGACAGGATTTTTTCAAAGTGATTTGCAGGATTATATCGAACCGGTCGTAAAGGGATACAGAGAAGAATCTAAATAATTTCGTTCAAACTCCATCTATATCGCTGTGTTGAGAGTAAGGCAACCTCCTGATTTGTCGGTGCGGAGGCAGTACGATATGAGAAAAGTGTCAAATGTCAGTGTCAGCTGTCAGTCGACGCGATACCATTTTTTACTACGCCCCTACATTTAAATGAGTGCTTCCTGACTGGCGCGGGATGCGCGGTAGCGGGACGATGCGAAGGCGGTACTGCTCCGCTTCTGCGCATGATATTACTACTGCGCAAACGTAATACTGACAGTATTATGTCAAGTGAGAATCTTTGCGACGTCAGTAAGTTTACGTCAAAGAAGAAAATGTCACATATCGATCCCGCCCCGCCAAGTCAGGAAGTCGCCTAAGGCAACATCCTGATTTGTCAGCGCGGAGGCGGTACGATGTGTGAAACTGTCAAATGTCAGTGTCCACTGACAGTCGACTCAGTACCGCTTTTTACTGCGCCCCTACATTTTAAATGAGTGCTTCCTGACTGGCGCGGGACGCGCGGTAGCGGGGCGATACGAAGTAGTCCTCTTCAGCGTCCATAATACTTAAAATCAGGCAGGCCTTGTTAGCCACTACCAGATTCAGATTCAGATTCAGATAATTTTATTCATAAAAGTATAAATACATTTTACAAGTCAAATTGGCATAAGTAAATTATTTACATTACATTAATTCAATATATTATGATCTTAGTCTTCTTATTAACTAAAGGAGTTAATGTCTTTTTCTTAGAATAAATTCGTCTAAGCTGTAACATGCTAGGTCAACTAGTAAGGTTTTTAGCCTATTTATAAATGCTGCGTTACTTGGGGAGTTAACTATTTCAATCGGAAGGGTGTTATATAGCTTGGCACCAATGACACCGAAACGATTGATTGATTGATTGATGCGTAAACGATTTAGTATGCCGATTCTTAGTTCTATTATTGCGTAAGCACCAGAGGCGCTGTACTAAATTTGTCCATACTAAATCGTTTACGCAGTCGCTAGCGAGTATGGTAAGGGTACTGGGGCCTGTACCACAAAACTTTACAAGCGTTCAACTCGACAAATTTGACAATTTTTCTATGGAAAATTGTACAATTTCGTCGAATTGTAGACTTGGTAAAGTTTTGTGGTACAGGGGCCTGGTGTTGCGGGTACCTATGGGCGACGGTAATTGCTTACCATCAGGCGATCCGTTTGCCCGTTTACCCACATAAAAGAAATGTCCGGCTATTCTCCTCAACAGGTCACATTTACTAACCAATTCCGGTGAAATTTTGTTAGCAGTTTCAGGCAGCAGTTAGGATTTTTTATTTCCGATTCAGTTCTTCAAATTATTACTATCGTATGGCTTTATTTTCCAAATTATTAAGTTACATACAAAAACTTAATTAAAATTATAGATGGTACACAGTTATAATCTTATAATAAAATATCTAAATTTGATAGCCAATCCCTGGCTTCCGCAGTAAGCGCGTGCAGGTTACTGAGTCCTCTCGCAAAGCGTCTCCTTGGGCACTCTTCCACAATACGAGCGGTTGTTTTGGTCCGGTGCTCCACGATCGCAACTCGGCGATGGCTTGTAGCCCTATTTATGGAGGTTGTGGTTGCAGCGGCTGACGCCCGTCCTTATCCGGTTGAGTGTCACCCTGATCTTCCGCCTTTCATCCAAGCCAGGCAGTTCCTTGGCTGGGTCGGGGAATAGGTGGTTATTGGGGCACCGAGCTTGCATATCCCATTGTCTTCTCCATTCTACTATAGTTCTTCAAATCATTTCAAGATTTATTTGTTAAAGGAAGGATTGAAAATTGTACTTTTTTAAAATTATTTTTAAATAATATTAATATATTATAAGTATTATAAGCACGGTGTTGGGTACATGCACTTGCTCGGGGCACATCGAGGCTTAAAACAATTATATTCACTGAACTGGAAATTCGGATGAATCTGCTTGGAAAATTGGCTGCGATATAAAGAAGTAACAAACTGAAACAACTTTCATTTTAAATTATAAATGATTAAACAGCTGAGTTAAAACAAAGTTTATAGTTTCCGTTCATTTGGTAGCTATAAGGGTGCCGTTTAACTAAGACCGCGCATGTGACGGGAGAGGGCAAAAGGGGACGTCAAAAGGGTAGCTGACGGGTAGCGGGCGATGGGTCCCTACCTCCCGCTACCCTTCAGTGTGGTCTCACTTAATCGGTCGACCTATAGAAGGTATTATAATTCGTAAAGAAATCGGTCTAATCCTAACATACAATGGCAGTCGCCCTGCCGTAAGAAGCCTGCGGTCCGATTTTATGCCTAAGTCCCAAGATTTGGCGTAGGGACTAGTTTTATGAAAGCGACTGCCATCGGACCTTACAGAGGCAAAACTTAAACCTATATGATACGTCTAGGCTAACCTATTGGACACGTCTAGGATCGTTTTATTACATTTTAATATATCCGCAACCCACTGGAGTTTTCCCCATTGGACTCATTATTTACCTACTAACTTTTGTCCGCGATTTCGCCCGCGTAGAACTCGTTTATATCGCAATCCATACAAACTTTCGTTCCCATTGCCCTTCCGCGGGATACAACCTATCTCCATACCAAATTTCATCTAAATCCGTTAGCGATTTAAGGTTGAGGAGATAACAGACAGAGCTACTTTCAGATTTATATAGTAAGGATGTGATGGTAAGTCCCCTTATTCATGTACCACCCTCGTCCCCATATCGTCGTAAAACAACTGTGCAACAGACTATAATGTTAAGCGTGCACTTCTGCTTTGTACACGTTAATTATCCACACACTAATGAGCCGATTACTCGAGTCTTGTTGTCGGTAAGTAAACTGGAAGCAACCCCTGGATGTTGTGGATGTCTATTATCTTTTAAGTGGCCTTTCAAATTGTAAAACCTTTTGAACTCCAACTACGACAAGAGTATCCATGATTTCAATAAAAAAAAATCGGCCAAGTGCGGGTCGGACTCGCGCACGAAGGGTTCCGTACCATTATCAATAAAAACGGCAAAAAAAATCCTGCAAGTAGGCCTCAAGGGCTCTTTTACATGTCAGAGTTTTACAATAGTAGAATTATGTCACAAGGGAGCAAAATGACATATTTACGGCGAGGGCGTACATTGAATCCTGAGCGTAGTGAGGGAATAATTTTGCTTCCATGTGACACATACTGCTTTTCACATCACCTAAGGAGGCTAATGAAAGATCTGAAATAACAATGGTTGTGCGTTTATTTTATCAAAATCGATACAAAAAAAATGTGCAAAGAACTTTCATAATTCACTGTGTTAGTATTTTATACTGGCAATACAGGGTCTTTGAACAGAAAAGTGCCACTTTGATTCCTCCTAGCAGGGAAGAAAAAGGCCTTATCCGAATAGGTGCTGTGAAAATTAATTAACAGGTTGTATTATTAACAAATGACAAAAGAAAACATAGCAATATTTACACATTAAATAGACAAATACCTGGACCTGGGCACATATTTACCGAGAGATGTATAGTATTCCTTGGTCAATTCGGAGATATGAAAGGCCCGGTTACGGTTTTAATTTAACATTAAAAAATAAAGTTATGAAGGTCAATATTTAATGAAGGTAATTATTATAGTTATTAATGGATTTTAAATGGAAATTGTGGACTTATTGTTCTTCTTATAATATTCTTCTTTTTATAATTTAATTAATTTTGTTATTTGAAATGTGTAAATAATATTGTAATTAATAGGCTATACTTATAATATTTGCATGCCGTTTAAGGCTGAATACTTCACTCACCATATAATGTTAACAACTATTGTACGTATTCTAGCAAATAAACGTTACTTTACTTTACTTTATTTTACTTTACTTTATTTTACTTTACTTTACTTCAATAAGGTCTCCAAACGTCAAACGAAACCATTTTAAATAGATATTTCTCGTCAGGAAACTGTTAAGCTAACAGTTTTATGAACTAAATGCTACTGTCATACGTAACAGTAACTGTAACTTGTATGTATCCAACATGTCAAACACAAATCAAATTATTTAATAATACAAGCAACACAAACATGCACCATCCATTGCAAGACAATGTGCACATGCACATACACTTACACATACATGGATGGATGATGTTGGATACATATCCAACAGACAACTATGGCTCACACTCGCACACGTGAGATAAAAGTACCTACTCTAGCTAACGAAGGAAAAAAGACCTGCATAAAGTACACTAGTACCTACTATAGTGTGTAGTGTACTTTATGCAGCATAATCCAGATTTTATCTAGAAAAACGATATGACAAATTCAAACATACATGTATAGTCGATGATATGGGATCTCGGAAACGGCTCTAACGATTTTGATGAAATTTTCGGGTTTTCGGGGACGAGCAATCGATCTAGCAAGGTCTCTTGCCCGGGAAACCGCTGAGCGAAACTCAGCCGCCCACATATTAAAGTACAGTCAAGGGCACCAATATGTATACACTTTTTCACCTTATTCCATTGAAATAAGGTCCAAAAGTGTACACAAGAGCTAGCACTGTCAGTTCAGTCGGCAGGTTGGTTTGCGGACACTATATAGCGATATAATCTATTATGCGAGGATAACATGCACTTGCGCTTTGTATATACGTGTTCATTATCCACACCCAAATAAGCCGATCACTCACATCTTCACGCTGAGCAAACAAGAGGGGGCGACCCCTGCTCGAAATCTGGATGTGGCTTTGAAATGGCGTTATCTAGGGTAAGGCGACTTCCTGACTTGGCGGGGCGGGATCGATATGTGACATTTTCTTCTTTGACGTAAACTTACTGACGACGCAAAGATTCTCACTTGACATAATACTGTCAGTATTACGTTTGCGCAGTAGTAATATCATGCGCAGAAGCGAAGCAGTACCGCCTTTGCATCGTCCCGCTACCGCGCATCCCGCGCCAGTCAGGAAGCACTCATTTAAATGTAGGGGCGTAGTAAACAATGGTATCGCGTCGACTGACAGCTGACACTGACATTTGACACTTTTCTTATATCGTACTGCGTCCGCACCGACAAATCAGGAAGTCGCCTAAGTTCGCCACCCCCTAATAATTCTCCACTTCACAATTATTATTTTTTATCAAAAATGGGATTGCTCTTGGCCAGCATCTTAGCCAGGGGGCAAAAAGGCCAACGGTAAAGCGAGCAAAAATACGCACAAAGCAGAGGATATGTTGCAAATTCTGGCCAGTAACTGAATAACATTTTGTTAAATGGATAGTTTTCGGCGATTCACTCTACTGTCCTACTTTATAAAACCGATATGTATTAAAAACGTAACTTTAACGCTTGCTTTCTTTCTCTGTCTCATAAGATAGCCTTTTTTGGCTTGTCACCCATATACGTTGAAATGAGTACTAATAAACTTTCGGCTACGGTAATAATCCGAAGTTGTCTGTTCTAGTAACTTATTGTATATTTGTGAAGGTGAATGCAGGCAGTTGTTTAATTGAACCATTGATTACCCATTGTTCGAGGGTGAATGCATACGTTGTTGACACAGAGGGTGCATTGCTAAACGTCATTTAAATTTAATTAAATCTGCCTGATACCTCGACTGTATATACTGGAGTGGGCTTTCTTTCATCGTAGTAATTTACATTTTATTGAATAGGGTTCCTTTAATATTGTTGTCTATTTTCATTGACAAACAAAATTGACGCTTATGCAAAACTGTTAAGGTCTTAAAACATGCATTTTCTTAATGAATTATTTGGTCAGAGGCACGTTGCCGTGACAGGTCATGACTTTGAAATTTAATTTTGTACAAGGATGTAAATTTTATTTGGATATTTTGGGATCTCTTTTGTATTGCAGATGGCTAGGACACAACTGTTTCAACAATGTTTAGTTATTAATGAAACTGGATATTCATTTTTTTTTAATATAAGACGGAAGATAATTATTAAAAAACAGTTTATCTTTATAAATCTTTGACGACCGCTTTAGCTTAGTTAGTAGTGACCCTGCCTACGAAGCTGGAGGTCCCGGGTTCGAATCCCGGCCGGGGCATTTATTTGTGTGATGAGTACGAATATTTGTTCTTGGGTCTTGCATGTTTTCTATGTATTTAAGTATCTATTTTTCTATATAAGTATGTATACCGTCGCTTAGTACCCATAGTACAAGCTTTGCTTAGTTTGGGACTAGGTTGATTTGTGTAAGATTGTCCACAAATATTTATTTATTTATCTTTATAAATGTGCAAAGAAAATGTGGGTATGATTGTGTGGGTATTAAGCTAGAAGGTGAAATAGGTATGTAGAGCATGGGCTTCTTTTGGATGGTCCGACTTGCATAAATCACAACGTATGCAACCGCTGTAAAGGGAGAGACATCGCAAAGTCCAGCAACAAAATTTACATATTGACGACCAATCGTCTACATCTCAGGGCTCGTCCAGAAATAATCTCATCATATTTTGCCTATTTTTGAACTTCCCCCTCATCGGTGATCTTAACGTAACCCCCTCCCCCCATTTAAGATCACGTGTATTATTGGGACTATGCAGTATAACTGGGTTATCAAGGAGGGTGTAAAAATATTACTCGTGATGCGCTCTCCTCCGTCGTTCCTCCACAGTCGGGATAATTCCTGATATTTTTCCTGCTGTAAAAGATCGCATGATTTCTGGACGAGCCCTTAAAGTTGTAATACTTACTAGTACTACTACTTTAACGGCGCAGTGACCCAAAGAGGATCTTGGCCTCCGAAACGAGAGCACGCCACCTTTCCCGATCCTGCGCAACCTCCTTCCAGTCTTCGACCTGAAGCTGCCGCAGATCGGCCTCCACACTGTCTTCCCAGCGATACCTGGGTCGACCAACCGGGCGGCGCTCACTCAGTCGCCCCAAGTATGCTTTCTTGACGGCTCGATCCTCTCCCATTCTCAGTAGGTGGCCGAACCAGCGAAATCTGTGTGCCTTTGTTTCGCCGAAAGTTGTAATAGCCATTAAGTAATTAATGTAGTTCTATTTAGGTAAGATGTTTCAAATACTAGTACCTAGTCAACCAAAAGATCTCTTATAAAAGGTCTCTAAGAATCTGACAAGAGAAGATAATATTGAATGAAAAGTTGTCTGGTAAGCAAGAGATCGCTAATTAGAGATAAGACCGCCGACGCTATTAAATTACGTAGGTAGCTTAGATTCCTTGCGTTCGGTATTGCTTTATTTTTTTGGTGAACAGTATGTTATATGTATTGCATGGTATGCGAATATTGAAAGTTTCCAACGTTTTGAATTTCCGGAATTTTCTAGCTTTCATTTTGTTTTACCGGTATCTGAATATATCTATGTAGGTAATAAAATCTAGTTCATTTCGAACTATTGTTTGGCGTGTTATTGAGCTGAATATTTGCACACTCGCGAATAAAACGGGCACACTTTGGAAGTTCGATACAAAGCAGTATTTGCTAAATGTACTAAATACTATTGCTTGTAAAGCTTTTCTTATGAGGAATTTGAAATGAACTAAAGTGTATGTTGAAAAATGTGAATTGCACCACAGCTAAAATTCTAACTGCACATTAAAACGCGGTTTTGCAATTAGACCCTATTTTAGCTGTGCACAATTGCACATCAGCAGTTTGAGGTCGCTAGGTGTTTTATGTCTTCTTGTTATAAAAGCCTAGTTAAGACAAGGTAGTTTTCTTTAAATTTCCTATTAAAGTGGAAATATTAAACGCCACAGGTGGGATTTGAACCCACGACCTCTGGAATTCGTCCTTGCTCTAACCAACTTGTAGTTTCGTTAGCGGACGCATCCGCTTGACAAATTAATTTGAGTTTTTTTTTAGTCGAGAAGTATACCTATTGGGGGAGCTCTCATTTCTCTTGTACATCACGGGTAGGCAGAACACTAAGTTGCCGACGTGATTCACCGAGTCCCGGATGAAATTAAACACCGAAATAGATTAATTAACGAAACCGGCGCGTTTATACACGCGTCATGATGACGGGATTCCACTGAGATTCTTTCCCGCAAAACCGTCAACGGCCGAATACCCGAACGGGCACGGTAGTCACC
This sequence comes from Cenopis cana, assembly GCA_951800055.1. NCBI lineage: Eukaryota > Metazoa > Arthropoda > Insecta > Lepidoptera > Tortricidae > Cenopis > Cenopis cana. The sequence continues at coordinate 4,987,478 of OX637486.1, read as the reverse complement.
AAATTTGGCGGTGGTATAAGTGGCGAGGGAAAAGAGTAGGTTTGAGGTTTAGCATTATTTATTTAATTTATATCTTTATTATGATTACCTACATACATATTCTTAGGAATTTAGAGACATAACCTCCAAAATCATCCGGAGATCAGTGCTGGTCTGGTGGGCCAGGTCAGATTCGAATTAAGTCAGTTGAGCTGTAGGTCAAAATCTAGATCTGGTCCGATTTATCACAGCGTAGTTTCTGAATGAAAAAAAAAACAGATCGGTCAAAGCCCAATTTATTAAGTCGGATTAAAATTTCACAGAAACTGACTAATGACAGAAACTGAATAGCTTTCACATAACATCCGAGCTCAGCGTAAACGCAAAAGTAGTCTTAAAATATATTAAACTTGCTCTTAGAAGATTTTTGCGACAAATTAGTTGGCCGTGTAGGTACACATGGGCTGAAGCATCTTTTAATTTAAAGTAAGTCCCCTTTACTTCACTACTTTCCATTAGAAAAGATCGTGAGCGACTTTTAATGTCTACCAAGTTACGACGTTTTGTAAAGATGGTGTGTATTTCTAAGGGAAGTCATAAGATTCCCGCTATCCGCTAGTTCTTCGAGCCAAGTCGTAAGGGTGAAATTAGAATAGCGGCAACAGAATAATTTCACGGACCGTTGACATGCTGCCGGCAATATAATGAGTGCAATGTTTACACGGAGATGTTATTGCTTTGCTTGTGGTGTAGGTACGAGGTAACAAATGCAGGAAGGTTTGGTTGAATTTGAGTACAAGGGCCTTATTGAGGTGTTAGTAGAGGAACAGCAACAGAAATATTATAAAGATATTTATTACGTTAAGACATTTTACAAGACATCACAAGACAGCTTGAAATATGACGATCGTAAATAGACAAGACTACCGTAGACTAAATACTATCGTAACATCTCCCTCCGAAAAATAAGAAAATTAATTAACACAATGTTAATTAAATACCTAAACACATTTTACACATTAAAACCTTTTTAAGTTCAAAAACAGTTAGTGCAAACTCAACAGCGTAAAACGAAACGTTATCTGACATTTGTCAATAAAAAAATAAACAAACATACTTCAAATCAACATGACAACTAAATAATTGTGATAACGTATGAAAATATTACCTACTAAGGCGACTTCCTGACTTGGCGGGGCGGGATCGATATGTGACATTTTCTTCTTTGACGTAAACTTACTGACGTCGCAAAGATTCTCCCTTGACATAATACTGTCAGTATTACGTTTGCGCAGTAGTAATATCATGCGCAGAAACGAAACAGTACCGCCTTCGCATCGTCCCGCTAGCGCGCATCCCGCGCCAGTCAGGAAGCCCTCATTTAAATGTAGAGGCGTAGTAAAAAATTAGGCTTTTTAACTTCACGACCAGATCGTGTATATTTTTTATTGATAATAGGCAGTTCGCGTTACATTATACACCGACTACATAACGACACTTACGATTAGTGTGACCATGTTGTGCACTACATAAGCAGTGGCCGGCACACATTCTCGCATCCCTTTGCTCTCAGAAAGATTGAGATAAGCCACTACATGAAAGAGATTGAGGGTCGGCATACAAGACATTCTAGAAATCGAAAAAACGTCAAAGCTTTGCAGTATAATATATACAGTTTATAGCAGTAAACTAAAGTAGCCCAGTGGTTCAAGCATGCGGCTGTCAAGCGGCGGTCGTGTGTTCGAATCCCAGGTCGTACCAATGAGTTTTTCGGAACTTATGTACGGAATATCATTTGATATTTACCGTTAGCTTTTCGGTGAAGGAAAACATCGCGAGGAAACCTGCATACATCCGCGAAGAAATTCAAAGTTGTATGTGAAGTCCCCAACCCGCTCTGGGAAAGCCTGGGGACTACTGCCCAATCCCTCTCATCTATGTGAGGAGGCCTGTGCTCAGCATCAGTGGAACGTATATAGGCTGAGAAAAACAGTCCTGTAAAAATACGTGATATTTTATAAAATTTAATAAACTGAATAAAATAAGAGTGAACCTCATACAGCATTACTGAGCACATCGAGAACAGTGGCGGCCGCCCAAGAACTCTTCAGCTGGTTGAAGGTAAGGCAGGCCACCATTTCCTACATCTTTTTTCCTCCTTCAGACCTACTCGTATAGACCCCGTCTTCGGCCTACGGTCTTCTACCGCTGGTCCTTCGTATATCTTAAGTTCCACGCTAGTATTTCGTCATATTACTTTATTTACCATCACCACTACACGCAAGCATGGGAAAGTCGGCTATCAGAGTGGAATAGGAGCGCTCGTGGCCCAGCGGCGCCTGCGTGCCGCAAGCGTTATGCAAAGTTAAGCAACGTGGGCCGCGGTCAGTACATGGTTGGGTGACCGCTTTTAGTGATTACTAACTGAGCGCTCCAGTGCTTTTGAAGGCACGTTAAGCCGTTGCTCCCGGCTGCAGTCTATGGCAGGCTTGAAAACTTCTTACAGTCAAGTTGCCCACTCACTTGACAAAGGGGGGTCGAAGTTGCACCACGTCCGCAGGGAAAGTACCCACCGCTACCCTACACGTGACCCCTGGGTGGTTCTAAAAGTGCAACAAAAACTGGCAACCGTGCTGTCTTCTCGAAGATCTCACGGTTCGAAATAAATGCCATACGATAGGTAAATAAAAATAAGAGTGGAATGGAGATGTATCGTAAAACTTGCTAGGACCTTAATAATGACCACGACCACGCTGTTAATAGTGAAACGACAAAGAAGAATCCTCACACCTTAGAACCTAAATGGTCGCGTACGGTACGGTTTAAGAGGAATTTCCTTTCCTCCCTCGCACGCTCCGGTTGTGGAATGAGCTCCCTGCCGAGGTTTTCCCGAGGGACTACAATATGGGAATCTTCAAGAAAGGATTGTATAAATTTTTCAAAGGGTCGGCAACGCGCGTGTGACTCCCTTGGGGTTGCAAGCGTCCATAGGCTGCGGTGACCGCTAAACCATCAGGCGAGCCGCACCGCACGCGTGTTTGCCACCGACGTGGTATAAAAAAAAGAATATTAAGTACTGTATTAAATAACGTACTGTTGTTAAACCTGTGTAATACTAAACTGTTTGTAGAAGGTGCCCTGCTACATAAACCGCTGCTAAATCCTCAAAGTGTTTTTGGTATGTGGGTGTGCTTGTATTTTGCATACTACCAATCAGTAATAAACTAGTTGGCAAGGGATACGGTTCGTTTTAATTGGTTTCGCAGTATATCAGTTTTACAGTTTTATTTTGGTCTCGTATGACTTTCAATGATAAATAAGCTTTCACCTGAGGCATAGCGGATTTTATTCGCTGGTGCACCGGCGATATTAGTATTTTGTACACAAAAATGTACATAGGTATGCAACCCATCCTAAATGTATAAAACGAGATCGTCAGACAAATATGAATATGGATTAAGGGTGAATATGGCGTATCAGTTAAATCATCATCATTGGCCCTTAACATCTATAAAAGATGATTTAAGCAGCGTCCATTGAATTGCGGCACTTTGCATTCATGACTTGTGAGACCAATACCAGAGCGGTATAGCTACGTCCGCATATATATGACGACTTCCTGACTTGGCGGGGCGGGATCGATATGTGACATTTTCTTCTTTGACGTAAACTTACTGACGTCGCAAAGATTATCACTTGACAGAATGCCAGTATTACATTTGCTTTTCTCATATCAGTAATCAGTAATCAGTAATCAGTATCTTTATTGCTTTCATAGGTTAGGTACAAGATGTTACATAATTAAAGTTCAGCTATGAAACCCTGTAGTATCGTACTGCCCCCGCACCGACAAATCAGGAAGTCGCCTTAGGCGACTTCCTGACTTGGCGGGGCGGCATCGATATGTGACATTTTTTCTTTGACGTAAACTTACTGACGTCGCAAAGATTCTCACTTGACATAATACTGTCAGTATTACGTTTGCGCAGTAGTAATATCATGCGCAGAAGCGGAGCAGTACCGCCTTCACCGCCAGTCAGGAAGCACTCATTTAAATGTAGGAGCGTAGTAAAAAACGGTACTGAGTCGACCGACAGCTGACACTGACATTTGACACTTTTCTCATATCGTACCGCCTCCGCACCGACAAATCAGGAAGTCGCCTTAATATGGAACGCTGTAGCGTGTGCAGCAGCGCGCATCAGTTATATAATACTTTGAGAACTAACATATAATATATGTTAGTTCTCAAGATATTACCTTGACATTTTCTCTTTATTTATATTAATAGGTGTTAACTATTGGGTCTATTCAAAATTAAAATTACTTCCAATAAACCTTTTGCTTGTTTAGTAGAATTCAATTTAAGAATACCTACGTATTAATATAAGAAGCACAACTAATCTACTTACTTTGTTTGGTAAATAAGTATTCTTAAGGGAACGTTTCCACTGTTGGTTGAATAAAAAGGGAAAGGAATTGCTCTGAATAAGTAACAAGTAATGATTTATTTGCAATCAGGTAAATTGTGTATTAAATATTGAACAAGATTAAAGAAGAGGTCAATATTATACGCGTCAGAGTTTAACAATATATCTACAACATTTTGTAACAAAGTGCTATATACCGTGTGATGGTAAAGAAATAAACGGTCTCATGGTAAACAGATAACGTAGTTTATGGACGCTTGACAGAATTCACAGGCGCGTTGCCGAGCCTTTATTGATTTAAGGATTTAGGGATATTTATTTAGTTTTTAATCAAAACAAAACAAGTAACAATTTAGATTTAAACATTTAGATTCCATCAACCAACAATAGTGCCTGTACTTACATCCTTTTTGTTTTTTGACGCAGAGGAAATGCGTTTACGCATCCCCCCGGGTCCGGGCAGGCCCAATGGTGGGGGGTATGTGCGACTCGGACTAAAACCTCTGCGGCGTTAACCCTCGCTGCCATATAATGGGCAGCATCGTGGGGTAGCTGTCAGTCTACTGTAATGCCCCCCGGCTGTATGTGCGTCCCGTTATACGGGCAGGGACAGTATCCGCTCCGTGTACCTCTCTCAATTCATTTAATTGTCAAAAGGGTCTCACGTGTTGGCTATGTGATACTCGTTGGTACTTCGGTACCTCAATTTTTCGGCTCTGCGCACGCCTCTAAAAGATCCGGGACATCATTGACCCTTGAGCGGGAAAACATACAAATAATAAAAATACTTTATTGCTCTCATGTTGGCACAATTGGTTTCTTACACGATACACGTGCCCAATATACATTCGTTCAAGCACTATACGCCAGATAAATACACTTCGAGCATCTTTAAGTATACTGCTAAACTAATATTACGAATGCGGAAATAAATCTGAATTTTCGTTATATTTTTACGCTTAAGGACCCATTTCAGTTTTAAAAAAATTGCGTCAAGTGACGCGTATCATTTCATTCTCTATTTAATTTTTTTTTTTTAATGTTTTTTTCGCTTTAATTCTACTAAGTATACACAATTAAAACAAAAACTGACTACGTTACTGTCTAGCACTGTCATAAAAGCATCGTATGTATTAATTAGTTTTTTTTTGTATACTTAATCAATTATTTCGTCATATATTTTGAGCTAAAACCGTTTTTTGTTCTTGTTTCTTTGGCCATTAATCTAATTTTACCTCAAAAAGAATTTCATCGACAAAAATCATTAGCAACAGGCCTCGTCAAACAATGCATGCAAGCATTGCACAAATTTTAAATCCACAAACATCCTATTATATCTAATTTAATTAATTAACTAAGATTAAAGACACCAACCTTCCTACCATAATATATCATCAAGAATTTTCCTCTGCTAAAATCTTCTTATTCTTCCTTGCCATTATTATTCCCATCTTTATTTGGGGTCGTCTCTCCGCTGAAATCAAATAGTAAAAATATAAATGACTGTTCCGGGAATTGTTTTCTAGGTTAAATTGATGAGCTCCTAGACATCACGCTTTTTATAGTATAAATCATTTTTGTTGGAAAATACCTAAATATATATTTCGTGCTTCCTTTCCTTGACCCCTTTTCTTGGTATCGAGACTGGTTACAGAATAAAATGAGATCGATTTTTCGCAAATAAAATTTTTTTTTGTCGTTTTCGAGAATTGTGAAATCCATTTATAAAAACAAAAATTATACCTACATACTTACTGCTTGTATTGTATTGATGTCATGATCATTTGAAAAATATGTCAACATAGATTACTCGACTGAAACTTTCGAGTACCTACGCATCATCAATCAAAAACGGTCTCATTATACTGCATTTAATAGGCCGACTGCACACTACGTCAACCGGGCACAAATGACAAATGACAGCTCTCGTTTATCTTCCTAACTGTCAAACAAGCCAATCACCACGGAAAAAACAAAGCCCGACCTAAAAACAAACAAAATTGACTTTTAAAACTTGGCGCATAAGGATCGGAAGAACTGCAATAACAAATTGGTCCTTAAAACACCCACGGCCATTTTCAAATGGACTGTTTAAGTTATTAAATAGTAAGACAGACACAGTCAAGACGAGGGTCGGCTTTAAATGGTTAGCTGTTGAAAAGGTCGCCTCGTTGCCATGGCAACTAATCCCGCGGTCAACCAATCGCTAGTCGTGTAATCAATCAAGGATTCGAAATTGGAATGGAGTGTTATTTAACTGCCAAATTGTGATTCCTAAATGTGTGCTGGCAAGACACACTGACAAGAAAGACGGCACTGCACTAACGTAAACCACAGTATGTTTTAATGTTTTAATGTGCATTTGGGAAAACAACGGTACAAACAATACTTAAGCAAACAAATAATTATGAATTAAAATTATAACTAACAGTAATACATCGACCAGCAAAGCTGAACTATGGTATCCAAACACAAAATTTATAATATATATATCTTGTTTTAAGCCTTTGAAGACATTAAACATGCAAGAAATGAATTAAATTTAAACTAGATTAGGTAATTTTTTAAACAAGCAATAGTTTTGACCTTAAATTTTTTTGAAGTTGCAAAACATAATCTGCTTCGCTAAATTTATCATTACATTATATGGTTTATCTACACACATATCATAAATCCTCTAATATGCGTTCGGAAACCGTAGAAAATTACTCTCATTTCAACATTCAATGAATTTATGGCAATTTTCTTATCTGTGGCTAAGGCTACAGCAGTAATATAATTTTCATTTTAACCTCATATATGATGTTAAATTATTAAACGTCAAACAAAACTGTCAAAATTTAAATATCAACGTTGACATGTCCCTATTCTAGTATCACTGAAAATTCAAATTCAGTCGATGCGAAATGTCAGCTCGATGTTTTTTAGTATATATCGCACGAAATTTGAGCTAGAACGACATGATCACATCAGAATAGGGACTCTTTACTTTTTAAAATAACATTCAGGTATCGGTTGCCAGTGCTGATTTCGATATTTTCGCAACCGTGCAAAAAAGGTTGTATTAACACAATTATTGTATTTATTTACTACGGTTTCTGAACCCATCTTAGAGTAGTTATAATATGTGTGTAGATAAAGTAATGTACGCAACTGTACATAATTAGGCATTAAAACACTCGTGTTTTAATGCCCCTCATTATGTACCAGTTGCATAAACTACTATTACAAACTCTACTAAGAAAATATTTTTCCTTATATTTATTACGTGTTAGCACATGGAACAGGCTGTTAATACGTCCCGCATTATTGCGTGGAACTTTGAACCGTATTGCATTTATACAATAAGGGCAGTCTATTGCATAAAATCCTGTAGATACAAAAACGTTTCATCTTTACCGTGGGTCGGTCTTCGAGCGAAACGATTTTAGCAAAGTCAAATCAGGCTTACTTAACTTGCCTTATGTTTTTCATTTATATTGCGCTATTGTTTTTTATTTATTTGAGTATATTGACATTTATGTTTTTGATTTGACAACAATCAACCTGCAACTAAAAAGTTAATAAATGCAGAATGCAGACGCAACATGGAAACATGTTACCGAGCACATAACAACAGAATGTTATTGTTTGTTTTTTTTTTCGCCTGGAGGCAAAGGGAAACAACTTTAAACACTTCGGACTGCCTCAGACATTAATTTGTCCATAACATTCATAGCAGTTTCCCTAGCTCTCATACTTTTCTCTCGCGGTTAAAACTACGTAATCAACAGAAGTGGGTGCATTCACAAAACATTAAACAGCACGAGTCGTGCTGAAGGTTTTTACCGTCTATCATAAAGACATTAACAGACGCTTGCTCATTGCAATGGGTGATAAAAGCGAATTCTCAAATATGTTTCGAGCCGGTACGTATTTCTTGCCGTAAAGTCTGTGAAACAGCGTCTTTGGGATTACATGGTACAAGGAAGAAGTGAGTTTGATGTGGTAAGTACAATTTAATAGCACTTATATAAAGGAGGATGTGGATGTCGTGTCGTATCAGGACGTCAAGAGGCTGGCCTCGGACCGACAAAGATGGAGAGAACTGCATCAAGCTGCACCGACAAGAGCTCGGCTCTTAAGATGATGATGATGATGATGATGATGATGATATACTAATCATTTATTTTTCTGCTCTTTAATGGCCAACAATAAGGATGAAACTGGCCATGTGCGAGTCGGACTCGCGAACGAAGGATTCCGTACCATTAACTATAAAAACGGCAAAAGAATCATGTTTGTTGTATGGGAGCCCCCTTAAATATTTACTGTATCCCGTTTTTTAGTATTTTTTGTTATTGCGGCAACCGAAATACATCATCTGTGAAAATTTCAGCTGTCTAACTATTACGGTTCATGAGATACAGCCTGGTGACAGACGGACGGACAGCGAAGTCTTAGTAATAGGGTTCCGTTTTACCCTTTGGGTACGGAACCCTAAAAAAGGCATTTTGTGAAATGACACACATAATTGATAACAGACTAATAAATAACTGCGAGAAGAAAACTAATCTGTCAAGCAGAAGATTTTTAAAGTAGTTTTAAGGCATTTTAATCACTCCCCAGTTTTATTAACATGTAATTACTAAATAATGGATCTGAGTTATCTGTATAAAGGATTATTATTGTTATTATTATTTGGAAAGTTCAATTTCAATTTCAATTTTCAACATTTATTCATTACACGTACGTACAAAATAAATAAAAAATAATACAGAAGATACAAGAGAAGGAGCGCTCGTGGCCCAGCGGCGCTTGCGAACCGCTTGCGCTTGCTAAGGTTAAGCAACGTGGGCAGCGGTCAGGACTTGGATGGGTGACCGCTTTGAGTGGTTACTAACTGAGCGCTCCCGTGCTTTGGAAGGCACGTTAAGCCGTTGATCCCGGTTGCTGTCTATGGCAGCAGTCGTTAAGCCAAGTTGGAGGCCTTCGGGCGGTTTGAGAACTTCTAACAGTCAAGTTGCCCACTCACTTGACAAAGCCTAATCCCAATAAGGTCTAGTTTCCCCTTGGGGTTGGAAGGTCAGATGGCAGTCGCTTTCGTAAAAACTAGTGCCTACGCCAAATCTTGGGATTAGGTAGCGGACCCCAGGCATCCTTCAGGATGCAACTGTACTGGGATAACGCTAGGAGGATGATGATGATGACAGAAGATGCAAGAGATCAGGCCCAGAAAATCAAGTGATTTTCTCCAAAACCGAACCCTGCCATCGAACTGTAGTTACAGCCATAAGAGCGCCTATAGACCGCTACCTTAGGCGACTTCCTGATTTGTCGGTGCGGAGGCGGTACGATATGAGAAAACTGTCAAATGTCAGTGTCAACTGTCAGTCGAGTCAGTACCGTTTTTGACTGCGCCCCTACATTTAAATGAGTGCTTTCTGACTGGCGCGAGATGCGTGGTAGCGGGACGATACGAAGGCAGCACTGGTCCACTTCTTCGCATGATATTACTACTGCGCAAATGTAATACTGTCAGTATTCCGTCAGGTGAGAATCTTGGCGACGTCAGTAAGTTTACGTAAAAGAAGAAAATGTCGCATATCAATCCCGCCCCGCCAAGTCAGGAAGTCGCCTTAATAATCTCTGACCTTATGAATGCGGCAAAAATATTAGTATCTAGTTTTTGCCCGCGACTTCGTCCGCATGGAACTCTTTCATCGAATGTAAATAAATCACCATAGAATGTGATTGCTATTATTTTTATATCTGGCGCTTATATAGTTATCGCTCTTCCATACAAACTTCCAATCACTTAAGGGACCATTTTCGGGATAAAAAGTATCCGGGGTAAAAAAATCCTATGTCCTTCTCCAGGACTCAATCTATCTCCACGTCAAATTTCATCGAAATCGGTCCAACGGTTTAAGCGTGAAGAGGTAACAGACAGACAGACACACTTTCGCATTTATAATATTATACGTAGTATGGATAGATGCTCCTGGTGGCGAGTAATGTTTCCGTACAGAGTCTGTACTACAGACGTAGATGCCCTGTTTCGAAGGACCAGCAATATCTCTAGTTGTCAAAACAACGAAACCTCAAGTGATTAAAGGGTAGGGAATGCGTCCATATGCTAGTGTGTCTGTTTACCACCATGCAGACTTGTTTGCCACTAGCGTAACGTTGTAGAAAAAAAACTGTTCAGAAATATAATTTCGTAGGATCTAATTCATTAATTGCTACGAGTGTTACGCGCTACGCTCGTAGCGGATACCGGATAACATGATTTTTCCGCTTTGTCCTACTATCCCGACGAGTCCACGGTGTGTGTTAATATAATATTACACTAAAAATAACTGAGAAAAAGAAAACAAATAAAATGTATCCCCTAGATATGCACAAACGTTATACATTTTTACTTCCCTGTATGGTGTATGTATTCCCTGTAGTGTATAGCATCAATCCTTATTATCATATCATGTAAATTTAGTCAAAATGTCTGAATGCAAAAGGAATATCTTTGTTTGATGTTTTACATATTTAATGCAGAGATAAGCTGCCAAGGCAACACTCGTGTGGAAGAATTGAACGAAGAGCGAGGGACCTTTTGTCCCTCCTGCTGTCAGCACAGTGAATCCTCAAATTTTATAAAGGGTCGGCAACGCGCACGTTACTCTTTAGGAGTTGCGGGCGCCTATAGGCTGCGGTGTCCGCTTGCCATCGGTTAGACCGTGCGCTTGCTTGCCACCGTCGTAGTATAAAAAAAAAAACAGTGAGGAGGATGGATACCGTATCTACAGCTTCCCGCATTGCGCTCTGTGCATCGATGTCTGTCTGTTGCTTCGAGACCATTATTCCTGTATTAAATGGCCCATCCACCCGACTCGGCGACACCGTTAAACAAAATTTTATTTCCACAATAATAAAAGTTTTACAAGCCCCGAATTACTTACAAATGTCTCGCAACGTAATTGTAATATACGCCGTGATGACATGGGATTTGGATATTCGTGACGTAATTTGGAGATAAAACTTTATAACCATTTCATCATCATCATCATCATATCAGTCGAAAGACGTCCACTGCTGGACATAGGCCTCTCCCAAGGAGTTGCACAATGACCGGTCCTGCGCCAAACGCATCCAGTGGACTCCCGCGACCTTTACCAGGTCATCAGTCCATCTTGTGGGGGATCTACCCACGCTGCACCTTCTGGTCCGTGGTCGCCACTGGAGAACCTGTCGGCCCCAACGGCCATCGGTTCTATGTGCAATGTGCCCCGCCCACTGTAACTTAAGCTTAGCGATTCGAAGGGCTATATCGGTTGCTTTGGTTCGGCTACAGATGGCCTCATTTCTGATGCGATCACGCAGAGAAACTCCCAGCATAGCTCTCTCCATTGCCCTCTGAGTGACTTTGAGCCTTCTATGAGGCCCATGTTACCATTTATTTACAAAAATATATAAACAAGAATGCAACAACTAGATACTTAAATAATATTAAAGCTAACTTAAATCTATAGGTTCTTGAGGCATTGTACCGAGGATGCTGACGGCATTTCTTCGCTACATTGCGTTGCGTTGTGCGAGGAAATCGCCAACTTATCTTCGGTCACTAGTTACGTCACCAATGTAATTGATTTGAGAACATGATTTTGGATTCTCATTATTTTTTATTTTGTAGGATGCATGCGCGCCAAAAAGCCTAACGAGCAAATTCAAATACGGTTCGCGCGCGAAAGTAACGCGCGCTCACTATGGTCGTCTCTTTTCTCGGGTCGCGTCTCGCTCACTCGACGCTCCCGCGCCGCGTCGGCAGTCCGCTCGTAACTCGCCGCCTAAACCCATTGTTTGTTTGTGCTTTCCTTTTGTTTTACCTTTTAATATAGTTAGTTTGCCGTAAGAGTGATTTTATTGAACTATCCACACCGCCGTTACCTAAACCTATAATTTTATTTTACCAGTATAAATACTAATACCAGGCATTACAAGCGCCTTGGAATGCTTGAATATTTAAAGTGTAACGTCTCCCACGCACGTATCAGAAGCGCAATGCACACATCGCGACTGAATACGAAAGCGATACGAATCGCATCTCGAATTCTGTAAACCACTTCGTAGGAGATCGACCGTTGGCATCATAGTTTGGGAGCCCACGATGCTAATGTGGATTTACTAGAGCTTCGTGAGGACCAATTGTATTTGTAGATTAGATGGTAGAAAGACAAAAAGGCTATTTGATGGGTACCATTTTCACTAATGGATAAAGTGTCTAAAAGTAAAAAAAAAAACTAATCTAGAATAAAGTTCATTTTGAGCCCGTCAGATATTGACATTGTATATGCCCACCGTGTCTCTAATCGTATATTTATCTGCCGAACTAGGTGATGGGGGTGGCCGTACGGAAGGTAAGAAAGTGCCTAAGGATAAGGAAAATAATATATTGGACGGCGTCAAATATTCACAAAGAATGTTTGCATTCAATAATCGGACGATTTTGACATGACAGGAACTTGTGATGGCTTTTTGAAATATCCTATGTTCATTATATATGGAGGCCTTAAAATGATCAGGTGCAAGTATTCAACAAGGTACAAGGTACCTCATCATATTTTTATCGGCCGCGCTTGAGTAAATCCCCGAACCAACTCGTGGGCTTCCCTACTATTAGTATCGATTAGGGTAGGTAATGTTCTTTTCTTTTTACGACAGTGACAAACAAGTGTACAGCCGTCCTGATGGAAAGCAGACACCGTATATAATGGACGCTCGGGCAACTCCACTAGAATCATGATGGTGTTGCCACCAACTGGTATAAAAAAACATTTATTTTTGAATCTTCTACAAGTCATAATGTTTATTATTAATTATCAATTATACCCTTAACATAAGTGAACGTGCGTTAGAAATATGAAAATTAAAATGTTACAATTATTATTATTATATTTAAATTATAAGTTAATTCATTGCTGTGCCCTTACAGGGTTCATGTTGAACTGTAATTTGTAATAGAAGAACTGTATACTAACACGAAAGCAATAAACGATTTGTATTTGTATTATTTTGATTATGTAAACTCATTACCAGGGCTCGGATTTTTGATCGCACGGTAAGATGAAAGAAAACTATGGAGTCGATATTCAAACTTTATAATCATCAATCAATCAATCAATCAAATCATTTATTCGTAAAAACATAGGTACATACAGAGGTGTTATAATCATTTATGAGATTCACTATGTCTTCGCCATAAGGCATACGAATAGTCATAAAGTATGACACAAAAAATTATGTTATCCAAAATTTATAAATAATCATGCATCGTGCTAATGTCCAATTATGTATTGAAGTCATTATTAGTATTACAATACAAAACAATTATATGTCAATGTCAATTAAATAGTCCTGTATTGAGTAGTATGCTTTTTGTACCAAAAATTTGCGCAGGCTTTTTTCAAAATCATACACCAAACCACACATTGTACCGTGGGCCGGGTGACCAGCTTATATTATTGAAGACTGGACAATCCGAAGAGCAATGTTAACCCGAACGCAATGCGACATAGCGGGGTATCCACACTGGTAATTTAAAAAAATAAATATGTTTAAATTCATAGGTCAATGAAAAGTTAAAAAATCCTCGGAACAAAATTTTATAAAAATGGCTAACTTTGGTGGCTTCTTATTCCATTGTTTTCCAATAGTTTATCTACTCAACGAGCTCCAAACAACAATACCCCACACGATAAGTCATTTTTACGGTTCCGTACCCAAAGGGTAAAACGGGACCCTATTACTAAGACTCCGCTGTCTGTCTGTCCGACGACGGACGGACGGACGGACGGAAACGGAATAGGGTTCCGTTTGGACCCTTCGGGTATGGAACCCTAAAAAGGAAAACTGCCTTGACTGGAATGTATAAATTATAAAATACCTACTTGAAAAAGTTTTTCAAACTTAGGACTTAGCTGTTTCTTAAAGTTAGGACTTAGAAAATCAGTTTTATAAACAAAACAAATTGCAATATTCTAAATATAATAGCTTGGTACTTAAGCATTGAATAGTAGATTGTTTGACAAGGGGCTAAAGTAAGCCATATTACCACGAGATGGTTATTTCCCCGAACGTAGTGAGGGGAAATTGTTCGAGTGGTAATATGGCTTTTAGACCCGAGTTATACACTCTACTTTTCACTACGATTGCGAGAAAACACATTAAACACAAATTATCCACCTTCAATGAATAATTTAACTCTTGGTGGGCGTATGTCTAATTTGACAGCATGTTTTTTTTTTCTTAGGCCAGTACCATGCCTCGCTATGCGTGTTCGCTTAAAAGCCTTATCACACTACCCTATCGGTAGGGTAGTGTGATAAGGCTTTTACGTATTCGCCTCCCTTTCTTTTGCTATATTAAAGAAGGAGATGCAACACGCGCTTTTTTTTCTTTTAAGAGATGCAAGTCCTTTGACCATAGACACCGCTTAATCTTTAGAGAAATGAAAAAGTCTTTCCTGATTGGTCGATTTTAGTACAGCTGTATTCTGGTTGGTTGATATTTTTTTATTTTTTAATCTGTCAAATTACTGTTCTGTGATTGGTGTATTTAATAGGTGAAGTATTTTGATTGGTCAAATTAAAATGTTAAGTGAATCATAAATATGTATACATATTTTCCCTAGGGCTTAAATGTACTACTTTAGCCCCGCTTCACAAGTCTAATATGACACACTTTTCGAGCATGAGAAGTGAAAAACATTTTTAGCGCTGCAGTAAAACAAGGGTAATTATTTTGCTATAATTACATAATTACAGCGCCCTTAGGTGTAATAAAGGTTCAGTAAATGAACACACCAGTCACAAGGGCAGGTGTAGGGCATCGTTAAATGTCTTAGAGTGCTATAAATTCCAAGCTAAATTTATTAATGACCTAACTTTCTTTATACCACGTCGGTGGCAAACTATACTGACGAGCAAAAATAATGGGTACACTTTCTTGCTTTAAGGTACGTAGCCTGTCATACAACGTATTTTTTTTAAATTCCATAAAAAAATATTGTATCTTTTATTTGACTTTTGTACGATAATGAAGAAAAAAATATATTTTCCTAATTTTTGAAGTTGCATATCATTTTATGATTGTCGTAAAATTTTGTGATTCACAATTTATTGTGATATATTGACTACTATCAAATATAGTGACACCATGTTGTAAAACAAATGTGGAAAATACTCAATTCCTTCGCACAAGTCTTTCGATACGCATCACGTCCGATATTCAGCACGACGCCTTGCCTTCGTTTAGGCGCCCTGAATATTTCAATATATTACGCTCGACACCTAAAGTGGTCGCCTCAATTATTCACAAAATTAAACTGGCCAGTTTATACGCCAGTCTGCGGATGTAACTTGGGACCGATTTAGACCTGGGTGTTTTCTTCTTCAAACTTGAATATGGAAATTTGGCAGTTTTCTGTAAGCGGGTCGTAGATTTTCCGGGTCGACAAATTTGGTGACAGTAAAAGTTCACTTCTCGTATTTTGTATATTCATTCTAGGTGGCTAATAAATTGATACTTAGATTTATTAAGATGAGATGGCAGGAGAACCTGGACGCATATCGCGACGATTGGCCAGAGATTGTTCACAACTACGACAAGTGGCATTCAAGAGGATATGCCTTTGCTCAGCAGTGGGACACTATTATTGGTTTCTAAAAAAACAGTTTATTTAATCAAGATACCTCCCACACCAAGGAGTAACCACGGCCGATGAATCCGATGATCTCCTTAATATTCAACGATAAGAAAGGTTAGCCTTTGTTAAAATTTAACCCTTCACAGCTTTATTCAAATTAGGCTCAAAATATGTATCTACAACAATGTTCCTATATTAAAAAAATCCCGTAACTGTGGAGCGTGGGCACAAAAATTTACATTCCAATTCTTGGTACGTTCAATTGTTTTTTTAGGCAGTTTTGTTCCAGTAATTTATAGGGTAGGGTGGGCCATATTGAGCGAACGGGTAAATTGAGCAATGGCAATATCAGATACATTTCCAAGCAAACAAAACAGATATCACATTTCAAAAG
Source organism: Cenopis cana (assembly GCA_951800055.1). NCBI lineage: Eukaryota > Metazoa > Arthropoda > Insecta > Lepidoptera > Tortricidae > Cenopis > Cenopis cana. The sequence goes on along the minus strand of OX637486.1, from coordinate 4,970,995 downwards.
ATAACCATCACGAAATTATGTAGCAATAATTCCAAAATTTCTTTCAATGTGCCCCTCTCTACCATTTTTTAGGGTTCCGTACCAGAAAGGTTCAAACAGAACCCTATTGCTGTCACTCACGTGTCCGTCCGTCCATCTTCGGCTACACAGGTTTACAGCCAAACGGTTGGAGCTAACAGTCTTAAAACTTTCACAGTTTAAGTATCTTGTCAGTTCAAAGCCATAAAAATAGTCAAAATTTATTCTTAAATATTTTTAAGGGGTTACTACCATACTACTAAAAGGGTGTAAGAAAAAACATTTTTAACCTACCCCATCGAGTGGGGTATCGTTGTTTAAGAGCTCGTTAAGGCGCAGCGGTGGGCAAGGCATTCTCCATACTAACTCTGTTCACGTTTTATTCGTAGGTTTTGGCACTAACGAATGTATTATTTTTTTTGGACGTAAATATTAGATATGCGAAGAAAGTGATGTGGAAATTTTCAAATATTTCAAAAAAATGAAAAATGAATATAATTAAAAATTATAACAATGAAAAAAAATTACATCACGAAATAGCTAACAGAAAAATAAGCATACTGACCAAAAATCATAACTTTAATGCAAACACAAACGAAGAAAATCCTGCACAAAGTTTGTATGGAGAGAGCTTGCCCTACCCCTCCTCTTAAGTAGATAAATGCTGTATTTTTCGATATTAAATTGTATAACAAAGTTTTTAGTCCTCCACCATCAGAGTCCAGGGCTTGTTATTCACAAACCGACTCTTTCTCACAAATGTTACCTCTCACCTGACCCGTTTTTATATCTATGGAAACTGTCAAAAACTGGCTAGAGTGGCTAGTGACATTTGACAGTCTCCATATAAAAACGGGTGAGCTTTGAGGTGAGAGGTGAGGAAGAGTGGTTTTTTGAATGACATAACAGGGGTAGGCAACCTTTTAGCAGCCAAGGGTCACATAGTAGCTAAAAAATTGTAGCGGGCCAAAAATGATAATCCTTTATTACTCTATTAGTCAAAAAGGTGCCACATTGTCGGTTATTGTCAATAAGGAGGCTACCAGGCCGTCTGTTACCGACCCTTGTAGAGCCTTAAACGATCGAGCGTGTAGGACGGTGTACAACCCACAAACAGATAAATCCATCTATTGCTCTTTTGGCAGAGACACTTCATATTATTGCTTCCCGCGATTACTGCGGGAAGTTAAAAATAAATTTTTGCGATTGCGATAAAAATTAATATCGCATCGAAAATTCAAACAACAAAAATTCTGTCAATATTAATACATTCGTACTCTTAATGTGTGACATTTAAACTCATTACTGCTACTAACAACTGCTAACTAAAACCATAAAGTAAATAGCGGCGGCGCGCGCCGGAGCAGAGAGTCCGCTCAGTACGAAGTGCCCGCACACAGACGTTACATTTACAGTCATTCTCGGTCAGTCTCGATCAGAGCTTAGTCGCGACTGTCCCGAGTGCTAGTTGTGCGCGCGTTGATCACTTGACGTCCCGCCGCTACGTAGGTACTTTGTGTCACGTGTACGTCAAAATGAATAACCGATATTATTACAGTTGCAGTGTATTTGGTTGTTTAAATACAACAAAAAACTGTACCTACACTTTCTTTCTGTCCAACTTTTCTCACGTTTGTGTTTTTAGTGGGATAACTATCATAGATAGTTCTATCTTGTTAGAGTTGTTAGCTAGTTAGTAGTTAGTTGTAACAATTTGTTACGCTCCAGTCTTCATAATGTGTGGTGTCGGGACCTTTAATGGATATTTGATGCTCTTTAACATCTAAGCAGTCTCTAGGGAATGTAAACATAATAAGATGTATGTATAAACGAATCGATGTATGTATGTCTGTAAACTTATATTACCTACTCCTTTTTAAAATTCAGAATCAATACAGAAGCAACCCTAGTGAGCCAGGCAAGTTTAGGTATGTATTTTCAAGAACGGCGCGGCGGGAACGGACCTTCTGTATATTTTTTATTTTGTGCTAAAACCACACACTACTTTTCGGAAAAACGTGCTCGCCGAACTTTGAGCACGTAACATCTTCTTTTATGTCACGGCATAAAACTACTAACACAATTATCGACAGAAAAACAAAGGATGTCTCATGCATTTTTTTCACTGCCTACGTGGTTATTAAGTATTTTTTTTCGCAGCAGAAACAATAAGCTTGTTACAAAGACGGCACGTCCGCCACCGTACGTGTGTCTCGTAACGTAATGCTTTCAACGGAACCTGTGAAATATCTCCGTGTTGAAATATTTACCTAAACTATGATGTCGTTGAGTGAATAGGTGGGCTTTTTACACGACTGCCCAAAAAAAGGAGTGTAATATTTCATGTATGTATGTATAAATATAATAAATAAATAAATATTTGTGGACAATCATACACAAATCAACTAAGCAAAGCTTGTACTATGGGTACTAAGCGACGATATACATACTTATATAGATAAGTAAATACTTAAATCCATAGAAGACATCCAAGACCCAAGAACAAATATTCGTGCTCATCACACAAATAAATGCCCCGGCCGGGATTCGAACCCGGGACCTCCAGCTTCGTAGGCAGGGTCACTACCAACTAAGCTAAAGCGGTCGTCAAATGTATGTATGTATGTATATATGTGAACTTTATTTATTGCCCCAGAACTTCTCAACGCCTTAACCGATTTAGATGTGTGAGGTATCGTTGGAATCCTTACGTCATTCTGGGTGACATAGGATATGTGACGTTGCAATAAAAACAATATGGCGGACTGTAGACTCCATTTTGAGTGTTCCGTAAAAAAAAAATTCTATCCTAGCAAGTGGGGTATCAAAATGAAACTTTTGAAGAGACGATTCCAAAAATATATATAATGTATGTTGCAAGCAAAAAAAGTTCGAAAAAAAATTATAAAAATTAAAAACACGACTGCATTAAAAAGATAAAAACAAGTTTCCTAATAAAGAACTCAAGGAAATATATTTTGTTTGCAGTCGGGGGACCTACTACATACAAGTAAAACCAAAATATTAGGTCCCACGACTGCAAGCACAAAATATATTTCCTTAAGTTCTTTATTAGGAAACTTGTTTTTATCTTTTTAATGCAGTCGTGTTTTTAATTTTTATAATAATTATTTTTTGAAATTGTTAGTTTGGCTCAAATGTGCGATTTTGTTATTACTAACTTTTGGTTTCATCCGCATAGATTCTTAAAGAAATAATTGCTACTTATCAAATTATTTTAGGCGTAAGATTAATCATCGTTTTTTCATACTAATTTTTACCTCCATTTTCACCCCCGGAATGATTTCCGTAATAAAAACGATTATCATACGCTCTTCTCTAATAATTTAATTTCAGAAATAGAAATAGACATATTTTTATTTGCTATAAATGTTGTACATAAAGGTGTTACAATTTTATTATCTTGTGACCATACATTTAGGCTTTGAGAAGCCATGCATATTAAGTGAACTTAATCTAGATATGTATAAAATGGAAACAATAAATAAATAAAAGAGCCGCCCTGTTTCCTTATCGCTCCAAATATTCTTTTAAACAGTAAAAACATTACTGATTAAGGAAAGTATACAATTTGTTTTTAAACCTATCAATATACTCCTCTATATACTTATATATTAGAAGTCGGCAATAGAGGTGAGACGTATTTACGGGAACAGGTTTTTGGAATAGGTTTTGGCATGGACGCGTAAGTACGCGATCCCGCTTGCGCGTCTTTTAGCGTATCGAGTACTAGGCGTACGACGACTCTGAAGACTCGAAACGTCTAATGCCTTGGTCACACGTACCGAGTAAAACGGCGAGACAATTAAATTAGTATGGAAGCCTCGCCGTTTTACTCGGTACGTGTGATCCTGGCATAAGAGTCTTTATGTTCCGCGCTATTCGTATTCGTCTGCGCGTTCGGATTCTTTCGGGGCACCTCGGGTCGAGGTCGGTTTAGCGCGTATTTGGACCTAGTCTTTGGATCTAGTCTTTTTGTGGACGCGTACTCGCAAGACTCAGTACGCGTTTTGCCTAGTACGTCTCACCTCTAGTCGGCAACAGGCGGCCCGCGGCCCGCAATCCTCCTTATTGAGCACCTGCATACTGTGTCTTTTATCTCATAAAGTCACAAATTATTAACACGTGCGGCCCACGAAATTTTTTGTACCTAATTTGTGGCCCTTGACTGCTAAAAGGTTGCCAACCCCTGGTATATAGTATAGCAGCCCTACGTGTTCTACGCCGTAGCGCATAGAAGAATTTTCCGCTTAGTATCGGAGTCCGCTATTAGAGGCATGACTTTTTTGTAATGAGCATAGATTTACTATTATAGAACGTGATAAGTTGATTTTTAGAGTCATTTAGTCAGATTCTAAAATATTTCTGTAATATCTAATATCACAAAAAATGTATCAAGGCTAGATCTGAGACATAGAATGTAGTCTCTTATTTTTATGTTTTAGGGGGGGGGGGGGGGTGCAGCTAAAGGGGTCGATGCAATTAATCACGATGAGAATGACACCTTTATATGACGTCGATCAGTATAGTTAAGTGGTTAGTGACCCTGCCTACGAAGCTGATGGTCACAGGTTCGACAAGAAAAAAAACTTTAAAACATAAAGCCTAACCTACTAAAAAAATATTTCTGAAAAAAGTTTTTTTAAAAGAATCCCGGTCAGGGCAAATATAATGACGAACATGAATTGTTTCTGGGTCTTTGATGTTTTCTATGTATTTAAGTATTTTTATCGATTAAAAATATTGTTTATATTCTACTAAAGGTTTAAAATTTAAACTCGCTTATTAATTGTCACTCCGGGTGATATTTGTTTCGAACTCTTCCGGAGTTCTTCTTCAGGTTGAGGTCCTGAGTGACACGTGAGTTCTATCCATTTTGCAGAATAGTTTTAACACGAGTTATGAAAGTTTAAATTAAAAATATACAGTCGTCTATTACCCATAGCACAAGTATGATTGAGTTTAAGTCAATTTTTGTAGGATTATTCCGGTATCATTTATTTATTTATATGATTTGGGAGATTATTATAATATTCAACTGCTGCGGTTAAATGTAGGTACCGCATAATGTAAATTTAAAATAACTTGAGATATAGTTACACTTATAAGACAATAACGGTTGACACTCACTTGGAAAATTCACTATTTGCGATATGTTTCGAACTGCAATTGGAGTTGAATGAGTGATGTTACTATAACAGACCGCAACCGCGAAGTGTGCCGCATATGATAAAAAAAAAGAGATTAAATACGCAAATCAAAAGAAATCGTATCTTGCAAACAAAACCTATTACACATTAGAAGATTTTTTTAATGATTAGATTTTTATGATTCTCGATTTTCTTGTATGTAGATCTCAATTTAATTTAATATAATATTGAGACAATTTCTATTGTATGTTTTGATTGGTCTTCCTGATTTTACCTCTATGCAGTATAACTTTAAGTATTATAGATTCAAATGTATTCATTATTTTAAAAATGAAACAAAACGATAAAGAAACGGATTGAGGGATTTATAAATTTGTCCCTCCAAAAACTAAAGCGGTACTTTGAAATTCTTAGCATAGTGACACTGAATTTTGTAAAGTGAAGATCGTGGGAATAAATAAAGTTTTTTTCACTTCTCATGCTCGAAAAGTGTGTCATATTAGACTTGTGAAGCGGGGCTAAAGTAGTACATTTAAGCCCTAGGGAAAATATGTATACATATTTATGATTCACTAAACATTTTAATTTGACCAATCAAAATACTTCACCTATTAAATCCACCAATCACAGAACAGTAATTTGACAGATTAAAAAATATTTGGTAAAAATATCAACCAACCAGAATACAGCTGTACTAAAATCGACCAATCAGGAAAGACCTTTTTCAGTTCTTTAAAGATTAAGCGGTGTCTATGGTCAAAGGACTTGCGTCTCTTAAAAGAAAAAAAAAGCGCGTGTTGCATCTCCTTCTTTAATATAGCAAAAGAAAGGGAGGCGAATACGTAAAAGCCTTATCACACTACCCTACCGATAGGGTAGTGTGATAAGGCTTTTAAGCGAACACGCATAGCGAGGCATGGTACTGGCCTAAGAAGATGCTGTCAAATTAGACATACGCCCGCCAAGAGTTAAATTATTCATTGAAGGTGGATAATTTGTGTTTAATGTGTTTTCTCGCAATCGAAGTGAAAAGTCTAAAAGCCATATTACCACTCGAACAATTTCCCCTCACTACGTTCGGGGAAATAACCATCTCGTGGTAATATGGCTTACTTTAGCCCCTTGTCAAACAATCTACTATTTTTTTAAATACTACCTAACCTAAACCTGACTTAGCTAACAGATCATTTCTACCCACGATAAGGCGAAGTTTGACCTACTCCCGCTCTAACTATAATGCAACATTCACTCTGCACTCTAGCAAGGAAAATCCTGGTTTTCCAGTTTGAAGTTTATGTGACACTTATGCTAAGAAGATACCACGTGTGAGTTTTGCATAAAGCGTGGATTCTAAGAGAATCTGAAATTGCAACCTGCGAGAATCCTTGTGTGTTATGGAATAATAAACTTAGAATATTATAACAATCATAATTCTAAACTTACTTTATCAGACATGGTTTTATACACAAGTCGCGTTAACAAAGTAAAGCTGAAATAGCGGCCGATTCGTACCATTTTACTCACACTGTTTATTGTATTATATGTCATTCGTGGTACTTTTATTTATCGCTGTGGCTTATATACAGGTGAAATCATCATCATATCAGCCGAAAGACGTCCACTACTACTGGACATAGGCCTCCGCCAAAGAGTGCGCAATGATCATTCTACGCCACCCGCATCTAGCGGACTCCACCGACCATAACCAGATCATCATCATCATATCAGCCGAAAGACGTCCACTTCTGGACATAGGCCTCCACCAACCAGATCATCAGATTTTAAATCCATTGCTTAAAATTCCTTATACACAATAAAAGCAATAGTTTGGAATTATCTATATTTTTGTCGTATTAAAATCTGGGAGCTCACGTGACATAACTTGCTCAGGACTCAAAATAAGCACAGCAAAATGCAACTTTGCTCTCTTATTCCATAAATAGTTATGAATTTATAAGGCCTCTTAAGATGTAAAGCTAGAAATAAAAATATACCTCGCTTTCTTTCTACACAGCGTGCTAGAATAATAAAAAAATCTTCATTTTTAATCCCAAATTCTCGCGCCGGGTCGACCTAATTGCTCTTTCTAATTTCAAAGCCTTAAAGGGTCCAAGTAATTTATTTGACAATATATGCGGTGTTACGAGCATGATTGTTCTACAAATGTGCCAATTGAGAGTGTTACTTTCGTAAATCTGATTTTAAATAATTGTGTTTTTGTTGCGTAATTTGCCTGAAATCAGAATTTAGTTATTTAGGTTTTATTTTATTCATGTAATGATCTGGAATCTAGTAAAGGTTTTATTTTATTAAATGCAATAGGTACGATGCAATTGATGCATTATTTGCTATCTAGCTATTTTTGATAGAATACGAGTGAAATACTACACTAGAGCTATTTCGAATGCTCCCCTCAAAGGCACATTATTGATCCGATTTATCCGTAGTTACCAATAGTTGGCTAACAGTAAAGCCTCTTGACATGATATCTCCACAATAGCGTTTGCCTCAAGACTAATCCATTACGTAAGCTATATCGGTATTTCAGCGTATTGTAACCCGTGAATGGTCCGTTTAGATATATGACAACGCTGAGGTACTGAGAAATCTAATAGGCCAGTGAAGGGAAGACAGAATCTACGGGTCACCCACCTAGCCTAGTAGAGTAGGGCAGTCAAATTGTTCATTAAAATGCAAATCGATGTAAAGCCGCATCTTAGTTTTGGTATGTTATTTTGGACCCCTTAGTCCCGAGTGTAAAACTACGTTTTGCAAGCAAAAAAAAGTTGTGCTACAAGTTTTAAAATATTTTGATTTCAAATTTTGACAAAATTATCTGTAATACCAATAAAGTGATTAAAGGATACGATGATTCTATTATAGTTTTAGATATTAACATAGCCCTTTTTATTTTATTGTGTGCAGTAGGTAGAATTGAAGCGGATAAAACTATTTTTAGCTCGAAAATGCTCTATTTGGACTGATGTTTGGAACAATATTTCTCACTGAAAAATCCAAAAAATACATTAAAAATTTATGTCATTAGATCGCAGTAGTCATGTTCCAGATAGTTACATTGAGAAAATGTCAAGATACGAGTCAATCAAATAGAAAATGGCCTACATAGATAAGCGTTCTTAAACTGATACGGAACCTTAATCAGTTTACAGTTAACTAACTGTAAGGAAACCATTACAATGCAGAGCAAACTTAGTCTCTAAATAAGTAATCCACTCACCTACTTATCCCAAAACCCGCACAAAAATTACATTAACAGGCCATCATATTAAATACCTCCATGACCTAACATCATTATATTAACCAGGGTCCAAAAGGCCCTTACGAGATTAGATTTTGTCCGCGTACTCAGCTCGTGGGGAAAAACTTGTCCGAAGGGCGCGGAGGTGGCTGACAAATTAATTGGGTACCCGTAGACCCTTGTAGCTTGTAACAGTCGAAATCCTTCCATCCCTAAAAATTGTCCGATTAATTTTGTAGGAATTGGTCTCGGGTTTTTCTCGAGACTGGATACATTATGTTATTTGATGCCGCATTTATTGGTATTTTTTAATTGTTAAGATGTATGAACGAACACTGTAGCCAATGGAGCAGCTTAGCGCTCAATGAGGTCATGGCTTGCCTTGCAACATAGATTATAGTTAGTGATATGTTACACAGGGTTAAAAAAATTCTTTTATTTTGCTGTCCACGTATAAGCTCATAAATTTTGAACGAAATATCATTTTATACGTAACTTAGTTTTTTAGTGAAAGAAAATATTGCAAATAAATCGATCTAACTTAACGAGGTCTAGTTTTCTCAGGGATCAAAGCTCAAATGGCAATGGCATTCGTAACTCTAGTGCCTATGTCTAAGGCGACTTCCTGACTTGGCGGGGCGGGATCCATATGTGACATTTTCTTCTTTGACGTAAACTTACTGACGTCGCAAAGATTCCCACTTGACGGAATACTGTCAGTATTAAATTTGCGCAGTAGTATTATTATGCGCAGAAGCGGACCAGTACTGCCTTTGCATCGTCCCGCTTCCGCGCATTCCGTGCCAGTCAGGAAGCACTCATTTAAATGTAGGGGCGCAGTAAAAAGTGGTACAGAGTTGACTGACAGTTGACACTGACATTTGACAGTTTTCTCATGCCGTACCGCCTCCGCACCGACAAATCAGGAAGTCGCCTTATTCTTGGGTAAAGATGCCCAAGCGGGCCGCGGGTTCCGGGGTTTTATCTATGGGCCTTTATTGCCTGAAAATAAACATTTCATTATTATTATTAACAATACAACCGGGTTGGTTTAAACAGTATTGGTTATACTAGCGGATTTAAATAGCATTGCAAATTAAAATGAACTAAAAATATTAATAACAATTAATGTGGAAAATCTTTTATGACTCTTACGTACAATGATATTTATGTCAAGTATATTGAGAAATTGTAAAGAGTGAACAATGCCATTGCTATGTACCCGGAGATCTCCAGGCTAGGGAGATGACGGCTCACACAGATAATCTATGTCGTATCAACTATGCATATGCAGTTTCTAATCTCAGAAAATTTTGTGAAAGTGAAGCATGCCATGAAGCACGCTCTAAAATTGCTAGGCTCAGATTGTTTGCGACGAGCTTACGGCTGCTGGCAGCTCTAAGCCATATTGTCTTCAATATTGTTCACGGTAATCACGAAGTGGGCAAGTTTGTCACAGAAAAGAACCCACCTAACTTATACAGTGTGTTTTCTACACAAACTCATAAGCACTTTTTAACACAATTTGGCATCTTTTATAAGACTTTTTCCAAACTAATGTAACACGCAAGATATTAGTAGAGTACTTTTATCTCACGAGCGCGGGTGCAGCCGTCACTCGGCCCGGGCGGACGCACTCCCGTTGGCGATGTCCAAATGCTATATTGTGTTTCTATTACTTACCTCCTGCATCCGTCCGTGAGACTTACCCCAAGTGACCTAGACGTCACAGTCCCGTAACCAATCTTTGGGTTCGCTAATAAATACTGTCGATTCCACTTGTAACCAATTAAGGCATGTAATAAATTAATATGAAATAATTATTACATTTGAGAAGTTGACTGTTTGTCGGACCGGTTTTTTATTAGATAACTGGCAACTGACAATGCGAAATGTCCGAGTGTCTAATAAATAAATAAATGTTTGTGGACAATCTTACACAAATCAACCTAGTCCCAGACTAAGCAAAGCTTGTACTATGGGTACTAGACGACGATATACATACTTAGATAGATAAATATATACAATATATAGAAAACATCCAAGACTAGGTAACAAATAGTCGTGCTCATCAAAAAAATTAATTCCCTGACCATGATGATTAGTGTAGTAGGCAGGGTCACTATAAACTAGCGTAAAGCGGTCGTCAAAAGAATATAATGGACATATATTATGATCATGTAATAGTCTACAATTACAGTATACATGTATAGTTGACTGTGCTAATATAACACGAGTATGCCCAAAGCGACTCTCGGTTTGTGCTTTATCTCGTGCAATAGCATAATTGTGTGCTCTAAGTCCGGTCTTGTTTGATGACTAGTCTGCTAGATTGATATATGATGGAGGCTCAGGGATGCTCAAAGTCAGTCTGCTCAGGGTTGTCTAAAGCTGCGTTTTGAAGTATCTTCTAAATAGAGTGTGTTTGGTTCATCGCTTGCCAAATTCAGATGGCAGATGAGTGTGGTTATTTGTGATTAAGCTAATAATCGAAAGCTGAAATTCAATAAACAGGTTTTTGTGTAGTATTAGTAGGTAATGCAGCAATTCTGTAGAAGAGTCTCTCCTCAGATGTACAAGTTCATATGGAATGGAGATATCTCCCCAATCCGCGAATTTGGCAAAGCACTGTCCCAAAAACCTGCTAACTGAATTTCAGCCCAAATATGGCAAAGTTACAACAACAACAAATACTCTTTACTGCACACCTCAAAAAAAATCATAGTACAGAAACATTAGGCTAGGTACATTTCGATTACTAGCCTAATGCGTCACAAAGTTGGCAAATTAATGAAGTTCTTGAAAGGATTTTTTGGCATTATTGCACATCATTAGAAAGAGGATAAACCAGCGAACTTTTTGAAAGTATTTAGGCCATTAAAAAGTGGGCCAGAAATCAAATTGGTTAATCGTACATATATAGAAAACTCTCGTACTGACTGCCAACCCTAATAACCTCCCCCCATTGATGACGGACGCTCGGTGCCGCAATTTCATAAATCAATCGCAACACTGTCTTCGGTGAATGCGCTTTCATCGCCGAGCGCTCTAATGTATAGAAGATGTGGTCAGGTTAGTGTTGGGAAAGATGTCTATATAAATATATCGATACAAATACTCTATACCTCAACAAAATAATAATATGTGTTAGTGTCTAGTGTCTAGTCTTTCCCGTGGACACGTTTAAAGTGTTAAGATCTAATTTTAGAGCTGGCTTTACAAGTCTACAATTTGGCAAAATTGTACAATTTTCCATAGAAAAAGTTCACAAATTTGTCGAATTGTACGCTTGTTAAGTATTGTGGCCCCTGGCCCCTGGCCCCACACGTGACATGACATGACACACGACATGACATGACATGTTACGTACATGTAATTCAGTACACACGGTAACAAACGGGTTGTATATAATGTATATGCCACGGTGAAAATGTAAAATTCAATAGCTATAATCAAACGACGATATTTTATAATGTAGCTGGTTATATTGTAAACTGACGATGGTAAGATTAGGTTAATTTACAATTGTTACCCGGAGTCCGCAAATACATAAGAATCTAACAAAATCAGTTACCATAATATCACCTAAAACTAAATATAACTAAATTAAACTATGAAAAACAATATATAAAAAAAGAAACCTAAACACCTAGGTCCCTCATTGGCGGAAATGAGCCCAAGATGCTGGCGGCGTTTCCTCGTTGCACAGCAATGCTGAGCCTTTGGCCGAGAAACGCGCCAGCTCTGGGATCACAGGTGCTTCTTATTAGTTTTTTCTTTAAGAATCTTAAATTTATAATATCGATATAATAACCAAATTTTACAGGGTTGCACAGGCACATCCCTTGGCTTTGAGCGGGCTTCTGGGCACAAACACTTTGCCACACAAAGCACTAACAATCTGCAACTATGTTCTAAATACTAATTAAATACAGTAACGGTCAACAGTTACGGTTAACGTAAATTTAATTTAAGTTTCATTGTCTTAGACTGGGTTTTAAGGCGCAGGGTAGGGCAAGGCCTTCCCCATACAAACTTTGTGCACGTTTTATTCGTCGGTTTTGGCACTAAAAAATATAATTTTTTTTTGGTTATAAATATTAGATATATGCGAAGATCGTGATGTGAAAATTTTCAAATATTTCAAAAAAAAAAAAAGTACATCTCGAAATAGCTATCAGAAAAATAAAAAAATAAGCATACTGACCAAAAATCATAACTTTAATGCAAACACAAACGAAGTAAATCCTGCACAAAGTTTGTATGGAGAGAGCTTGCCCTACCCCTCCTCTTAAAAGGATCTGATGGACCTGATGCAAGATCAAATTACGGTAAGAAATAAGAATAAGAAATATTTATTCGAGACCAAAACAACTCCCCCCCCAGTAGTTACCCCTTTATGGAATGTATTTTCAATTGAAATTGAAATCATTTATTTCGGACGACGGGCATCCATATACAAATACATTATACATCACAAGAAGTTGTTAGAAATAATAATAGATTAATAATAAGTTAGTAAAAATGTTCATTGGATTGCACATGCAAAGCCATCCAATGAGTAATGATAGGGCTGTCCATCCTTTCCGCAATAACCCAATACTACGGCAATATTAAGGATATTCAACATTTCATTTTTGCACTTAATTAAAGATCCTAATTACTTCATCCCTTGAATGATTTCCGATTCTCGTATCTGTTTAAGCTCGTATATGTTAATCCAGGCTATAAACTCGTTGCATATAAGGTTTGGAATTCCCTGATACCCTGCCGGCATCTGTATTTCCGAGTTTATAATAACCTGGACTTCTTTAAGACACGAGTGAATATATAGGCATCAACTGGGTGAGCTCGTTTTACCGATGGCCTTATTTTTGCCCCCTGGCTAGATGCTCAAGAGCAATCCCATTTTTAATAATATAAAATAACTAAAAAACATTTAAGTATCTTAAAAACAACATTGGATGCCGTCTAAGCTTTCGTATTTATAATATTAGTAGGATTAATGCGTAACACCACAGAACAACAGTTTAATCGAAATCTACGAAGTGGTATTATTTAATATTACAAGAACTCGAACAATAATTTTACCTTTACCAAATTGTAACATTGATTTGACCTACTGATGTGCCGTCGGCAACTTTCCAAAACTGCGAATTTTTCCACATGGGTAAGTTTCTGAAATTTCTCACATTTTTGTATGGGGTTTGAAACTTTCCGAAATGTGAAATGGACATTTCTTATGTTTCTATGAAATTCTCAACAAAATTTCCGACAACATTTCCAACTTTTTGCAAACTTTCCGCAACTCTGTAATTTGACCGACAAAATGTAATAGGCAACATACCTAAGCCGTACGTAGATAGTTCCGTACGAAACCACTAAAATGAGTACCTATATCAAATTTTCGCTTCACCGTTTCGAATATCTAGAAACCGCAAAATCCCGAACACGTCAAAGTTGCAAACTTGTCAGAAACCTTTCGGTAGTTAATTTTATCCGAACAAGCTCCTACAATTATCCTCTGATTTCGCGCCTCCAGCAAAGCCACAAGTAACTTTCACAAACTCCAAACGTGTTTAATCAATACATTGCATAATAAACCATGCCTTGTTATAATAAGTCTTAATTTTTATTGGCACTTAAATGTATTTGTGACTTTAAAACAATGTGCCAATAAGGGTGTTTTATTCGGCACCCAAAACTTCAACCTAGTGAAATTAGTCTACGAAATAGTAAAACGAAATAGAAAGAACTACATTGAAAATCGCTAAAGAGGAATATTCATAAAACCCCAGTTGTTAATGAAGAAAAATAGTTGTACTAATATGCAATCATTTCATTTTTTATATGTAAAGGAACTGAGTATTTAAACTAACCTAACCTAGACATAGCATTCTGCTCTATAACACTTAAAATGTCTCGGGTTTTTGGGCATAAAATGACGGGACTACGGATTTTTGCCCGGTAGTTTATTATATACCTCACAAAGAAAGAGATTGTATTTTTTGAACTGCTAAAATGAGTTCAATAGTAGGTACGGGCAACTAATTTGATTTCTGGGCCACTTTGTACCTTGTCGCAGTGACATTTATTTGAGATCTCTAGCGGCTTTCATATTGATATATTGATTTTTCACTGTGACAAGGTACAAAGTGGCCCAGAAATCAAATTGGTTGACTGTACATAGTGCTTACCACGGGCGGTAAAAGAAAGAATGTTTCAGATCGCAGGTATTTGACGCCCGAGCTGAAGGCAAGGGCGATATATATCCGAAGTACAAAATTTTATATCATCCCCTAGCCAGGAAGTGGCGTGCGGTAATTGCCACTTTATATGTGACATAATAATAATAACATAATAATTGTTAAATTTAAAGCAATAAAGTTCAAACTCTTTGATTAGGTCCACGAAACAATTCCGTCATGGTCAGATACAGTCGGCAAAATCAAGTTTGTCTAAAAAAATATAGCGTTTATTGTATTGTATCGTACCCATTAACGAACATTTTATGCTTTTAATTAGTGCAAAGCTGATTAATCAAATGTAAAATTAATTACAAATTAATGTCCTGCGTTTCCTAAATGCAGCAAACACAACTCGGCAAATGATAAATTAAACTCAATTAGTTATCCACAAGAACAAATTAGTATATGAAATGTTTCAATTTCAACCGAGAACTCCTTATTTGGAAAACGTTAAGTATGGCTTCTACGGGTGTATTTATCAAAGACGAAAAATGAATAGCGGTTCCCGAATTCCTTCCTCATTTTTATTAGTTTAACGCAAACATATTTTTGCGTCGGTTTTTTAGGATTCCCGTGGAACAATGAACAAGTATTTTTAAGTCTAGTTGATTTGCATCGATTTTTTTTCACATTTTTTTTTAAATCAATATATTACAATATAATTATTAAGACGTTCAATCATTCATGTTTTTAATTTTGTTCGGTAAATTAGGTCTAGAAGGGTCTGTTCTTTCATATTTCATTTATTGCATCATGTTGTTACAAAAGGTCTTAGAAATAGTTTGCAGTAGGTACAAAACATGAACCCTGTTAGGGCACA
The DNA here is from genome assembly GCA_951800055.1 of Cenopis cana. Taxonomy (NCBI): domain Eukaryota; kingdom Metazoa; phylum Arthropoda; class Insecta; order Lepidoptera; family Tortricidae; genus Cenopis; species Cenopis cana. The sequence continues at coordinate 4,955,479 of OX637486.1, read as the reverse complement.
GCAATTTTATCTTACATAGCTAACAATTAACATGCATCCATCCAAATTATTACTATCTCTAAGCTAACCGGACATATTTAGTTTCTAACAAATATAAATACAAAATTATTTCATCAATACATTATCTAGGATTAAATTATTATATACACATCATCTCTCTCTCTTTACATTGCAATAATACTTTAGCTAAAATAATATTATGTGCCACAAGGCTATTAAGCGTTTTATAGTTCTTAACGGACGCACTGGAGCGCTTTCGATACACGGAACACGACGTCTTTAGTATTTTTCGGGACTAACCCATCCACCCCGGTAGGACACTAATTCGACTTAAGAAAAGAAAAATTCCTTAATTATTGAACAAGGGAAACGTTTTTCATTACGGACCGTTTACACTCCGTCTGTTTCTCAGGAAGGACGCATTTAGAATTTAAATTGGCGAAAAATATTACGCAACCTTATTTTGTTTGAGGAAATTGTATTTAAGAATACGGAAACAACAATGTATTTTAACTGTATTTTTAAATGGTTAATTAGTATGCAAGAGAATTATTCTATCGGCTCCATTTGTTAAGGGAACAAAAAAGATCGTGCCTAACATATCCTGTGGGTAATAAGCGAATACCTAACAGAAAAAAATAGTAAATTGTAAATACAATTTGACAATTAATTACAACAGTAAACAATGATTGTATTAATGTTGTTTTATTAAGCAGTAACGCTGCTAACGCAAACTACATACAAATTTTAGAAAAAAAGAATTTTATTTCCTTTATTTCAGTTATAAAAATAATAAATAAATATTTGTGGACAATCTTACACAAATCAACCTAGTCCCAAACTAAGCAAAGCTTGTACTATGGGCACTAAGCGACGATATACATACTTATATAGATAAATAGATACTTAAATACATAGAAAACATCCAAGACCCAAGAACAAATATTCGTACTCATCACACAAATAAATGCCCCGGCCGGGATTCGAACCCGGGACCTTCAGCTTCGTAGGCAGGGTCACTACCAACTAAGCTAAAGCGGTCGTCAACCAGGGATCGGAACCGGTTTCCAAATACCGGTATTATTTTGTTCCTAAACCGGTTTGATTTCGTTCTTACATAATACCGGTTTATCAAAATACCTGTTAGTGAAAGAACGAATTATTTCGGTTATCAGTATTCTAGGAGAACGGAATTTTAACGTTCCGTGGAACTTTATTAAACCGGTTTAAAATGTCACGACTGTCACTTTCTCACTTTTGAAGGCTTTGTCGTCAGGTAATACCATCACCCGCGGGCCCCGCGGCGCGTGTGCGCTTATAATTTAGATAAGAAGCTAATTTATATGATGCCGCCGGAACGGAAGACAGCCACTGGAACTTCCTAACGGAAAGTGCTACGGTAGTCGAGATGGGGCTCGTTTGTTGTGTTGTCTTGAGTACTTACCACTGGACCTGATGTCGAGGGTCTGATGATGCAGCCGGAAGAGAGTCACTGGAACTGCCTAACGGAAAGTGATAAAGTAGTCGAGTTTGGGCTTGTTTGTTTTGTTGTCTCGAGTACTTACCACTGGACCTGATTTCGAGGGTCTGATGATGCAGCCGGAAGAGAGTCACTGGAACTGCCTAACGGAAAGTGATAAAGTAGTCGAGTTTGGGCTTGTTTGTTTTGTTCTCTTGAGTACTTACCACTGGACCTGATGTCGAGGGTCTGATGATGCAGCCGGAAGCGAGTCACTGGAACTGCCTAACGGAAAGTGATAAAGTAGTCGAGTTTGGGCTTGTTTGTTTTATTGTCTTGAGTACTTACCACTGGACCGATGTCGAGGGTCTGATGATGCAGCCGGAAGAGAGGCAATGGAACTGCCAAACGGAAAGTGATAAAGTAATCGAGTTTGGGCTTGTTTGTTTTGTTGTCTTGAGTACTTACCACTGGACCTGATGTCGAGGGTCTGATGATGCAGCCGGAAGAGAGCCACTGCAACTGCCAAACAGAAAGTGATAAAGTAGTCGAGTTTGGGCTTGTTTGTTTTGTTCTCTTGAGTACTTACCACTGGACCGATGTCGAGGGTCTGATGATGCAGCCGGAAGAGAGGCACTGGAACTGCCTAACGGAAAGTAATAAAGTAGTCGAGTTTGGGCTCGTTTGTTTTGTTGTCTTGAGTACTTACCACTGGACCTGATGTCGAGGGTCTGATGATGCTGCCGGAAAAGAGCTACTGGAACTGCCTAACGGAAAGTGATAAAGGAGTGGAATTTGGGCCTGTTTGTTTTGTTGTCTTGAGTACTTACCACTGGACCTGATGTTGAGGGTCTGATGATGCAGCCGGAAGAGAGCCACTGGAACTGCCTAACGGTAAGGGATAAAGTAGTCCGTTCCGTCCGTTTGGCAGTTCCGGTGGCTCTCTTCCGGCTGCATCATCAGACGCTCGACATCAGGTCTAGTGCTAAGTACTCAAGACAACAAAACGAACAAGCCCAAACTCGACTACTTTATCACTTTCCGTTAGGCAGTTCCAGTGCCTTTCTTCCGGCTGCATCATCAGACCCTCGACATCAGATCTAGTGGTGAGTACCCAAGACAACAAAACAAACAAGCCCAAACTCGAATACTTTGTCACTTTCCGTTAGGCAGTTGCAGTGCCTCTCTTCCGGCTGCATCATCAGACCCTCGACATCAGGTCCAGTGGTAAGTACTCAAGACAACAAAACAAACAAGCCCAAACTCGACTACTTTATCACTTTCCGTTAGACAGTTCCAGTGCCTCTCTTCCGGCTGCATCATCAGACACTCAACATCAGGTCTAGTGGTAAGTACTCAAGACAACATGATCAACAAACCCAAACTTGACTACTTTATCACTTTCCTTTAGACAGTTCCAGTGCCTCTCTTCCGGCTGCATCATCAGACCCTCGACATCAGGTCCAGTGGTAAGTACTCAAGACAACAAAACAAACAAGCCCAAACTCGACTACTTTATCACTTTCCGTTAGACAGTTCCAGTGCCTCTCTTCCGGCTGCATCATCAGACACTCAACATCAGGTCTAGTGGTAAGTACTCAAGACAACATGATCAACAAACCCAAACTTGACTACTTTATCACTTTCCTTTAGACAGTTCCAGTGCCTCTCTTCCGGCTGCATCATCAGACCCTCGACATCAGGTCCAGTGGTAAGTACTCAAGACAACAAAACAAACAAGCCCAAACTCGACCACTTTATCACTTTCCGTTAGACAGTTCGAGTGCCTCTCTTCCGGCTGCATCATCAGACCCTCGATATCAGGTCTAGTGGTAAGTACTCAAGACAACAAAACAAACAAGCCCAAACTCGACTATCGTAGCACTTATCATCAGGCAGTTCCAGTGCCTTTCTTCCGACTGCATCATCAGACCCTCGACATCAGGTCCAGTGCTAAGTACTCAAGACAACAAAACAAGCAAGCCCAAACTCGACTACTTTATCACTTTCCGTTAGACAGTTCCAGTGCCTCTCTTCCGACTGCATCATCAGACCCTCGACATCAGGTCCAGTGGTAAGTACTCAAGACAACAAAACAAACAAGCCCAAACTCGACTACCGTAGCACTGTCCTTTAGGCAGTTCCAGTGGCTCTCTTCCGGCAGCATCATCAGACCCTCGACATTAGGTCCAGTGGTATGTACCCAAGAGAACAAAACAAACAAGCCCAAACTCGATTACTTTATCACTTTCCGTTAGGCAGTTCCAGTGCCTCTCTTCCGGCTGCATCATCAGACCCTCGACATCAGGTCCAGGGGTAAGTACTCAAAACAACAAAACAAACAAGCCCAAACTCGACTACTTTATCACTTTCCGTTAGGCAGTTCCAGTACCTCTCTTCCGATTGCATCATCAGACCCTCGACATCAGGTCCAGTGGTAAGTACTCAAGACAACAAAACAAACAAGCCCAAACTTGACAACTTTATCACTTTCCGTTAGGCAGTTCCAGTGCCTCTCTTCCGGCTGCATCATCAGACCCTCGACATTAGGTCCAGTGGTATGTACCCAAGACAACAAAACAAACAAGCCCAAACTCGATTACTTTATCACTTTCCGTTAGGCAGTTCCAGTGCCTCTCTTCCGGCTGCATCATCAGACCCTCGACATCAGGTCCAGGGGTAAGTGCTCAAGACAACAAAACAAACAAGCCCAAACTCGACAACTTTATCACTTTCCGTTAGGCAGTTCCAGTGCCTCTCTTCCGGCTGCATCATCAGACCCTCGACATCAGGTCCAGTGGTAAGTACTCAAGACAACAAAACAAACAAGCCCAAACTCGACTATTTTATCACTTTCCGTTAGACAGTTCCAGTGCCTCTCTTCCGGCTGCATCATCAGACCCTCGATATCAGGTCTATTGGTAAGTACTCAAGACAACAAAACAAACAAGCCCAAACTCGACTATCGTAGCACTTTCCGTTAGGCAGTTCCAGTACCTCTCTTCCGACTGCATCATCAGACCCTCGACATCAGGTCCATTGGTAAGTTCTCAAGACAACAAAACAAACAAGCCCAAACTCGACTACTTTATCACTTTCCGTTAGGCAGTTCCAGTACCTCTCTTCCGACTGCATCATCAGACCCTCGACATCAGGTCCATTGGTAAGTACTCAAGACAACAAAACAAACAAGCCCAAACTCGACTACTTTATCACTTTCCGTTAGGCAGTTCCAGTGGCTCTCTTCCGGCTGCATCATCAGACCCTCGACATAAGGTCTAGTGGTAAAATTTAATATCAAATTATAAATTAGCTTTTAAATAAATTGTAAGCGCACTCCCGCTGCGGATAATAGTAACCCTTGGCGGCCTCTGTCAAAAATTCGAGTTAAGACTGGTTGTCTCCGTCGAAAACCGGTTAATTTCGTTCCACGGAAACGAAATTGGGCCCAGAACAGTTCCTTCACTAACCGGTTTTGAGTGCCGAAAACCAGAAACAAGAACGAAACCACAAACGCTATTCATTTCGGTTTGGGGTCAATGGCCGAAACCGGTTTGGAAATAATACCGGTATCCGATCCCTGTCGTCAACGTCAATTATGAATGAATGAATGAATGAAATAATTTATTTCAGAACATGTCCATGATGGTTTGTTTTTGATTTGTTATTGATGTTATGATTGTATTATTTGGTGCAAGAATATTTAACACAATGAAAAACGAAATAACTAAAAATATAAATACATCTAAATTAAAATACACCTACGGCCAAAAAAAAAACATTTTAAAATATGTTTACTGGAAATCATTAGTAACAATAATTGGGAAATTATGTAAAAATATAACCCTAGCTCTAAACTGTTCAACAAGACCGGTATATTCTATAAGCTTAGTTCTCATTTAGGCAAGTTAAGTGTGACATTATACAATCTTTATTTTACTAAACGGTTAAAACTCACGTATTAATTGTCACTTCGGGCGACATGGTTAATACGTGAGTTTTAACCGTTTAGTAAAATAAAGTTATAACATGTCTCACGAAAGTTTAAATTCAATTATACAATCTATTTATCCTTACGTGTCCTACCATGTAAACAAACTATTTTTGAAGACTTTAATCAATATCACCACATTTTTCTCTAGGATACAATACTTTATGAGCTTCTTTAAATAAAGAAGAACATTTTAAGTGATGATTATAGTGTAATCCTAGAGGAAAAGGGTGATAATGATTAAGTTTTTCAAGAAGAATTTGTTTACATGGTAAGAGACGTAAGGATGAATAGACTGTAAAGTTTAAACCCACTTGAGACCTTAGCCCTCATTTGCACCCTTATCAATATGCCATGCCATTAACAGGCCATGTGTGAACTGTTGATTGGAGTAATTATTGAACGTGTTGCTTGATATTTTGGAGGGGTGTACATTTACAGAATCTTGGCCAGTATCCTAGCCAGGGGGCAAAGGTGAGGCCGACAGTGAAGCGAGCTCACCCAGAAAATGCCTATTCACTGATGCCTTAAGGATGTTTTGAAACTCTGTTTTAACTCTAAAAAAAATATATATATACAATCACTTTCTTATTACATTTGACATACTTACCTAATTTGATATTGGCCTTTCCGTCTTTGTCAGAATACGGAAAGGCCTTTGTCTTTGTAAGCAGCAACCTGTGAAAACTTTCTTGTGTGGCTATGTAAGCCTATACGAGAACGGCATTGTCTCCCGTAGAGGTGGCAAAAGTCTGAGGATTGGGGGGTAGCGAAGTGGCGACTCGTTTTTTCCTTCTTCGATCTTCAAGAAGGAGCAGTCCTTGTTGCATTTTAATCAGGCCTAATTAGGTAGGGCATTTTGACTTTAAAGTGTACCCAGTACTTTTTTTTCGGATCTCGGTGTTTTCGGGTATTCTGACTCAGAATCACGAGTACTATCCATTTCCGCGAAGAAAAAAAGTGTCCTACAAAAAAAAGTGAGTTTTGTGACGCTTTTTTATATGGCTCGTCACAAAACTCACACAGAAAATTTGTATGGAAAATCAGGGACATTTTTTTAGTTCATCTGAATCAACAGTACTCGTGATACGAATAAATGAATATGAATATATGTATATACGAATATATGATTCTCAGTCAACATACCCAAAATCACCGAGAACCGAAAAAAAAGTAGGGGGTACAGTTTAAAGTGAAAATGCCCTTATAGGTGGGCGCGGTAAAGTTAATCGGTTCGTTTTACTGATCAATAAATCCTCACCCTGTGTATGAGTCAGCACAGACTCATGAAATATCCTGCGAATTATGGAACCGGGCATACCCGCCTACCAATATTCTTTGGCCCGCCTATTTCAATTTCCGGCCGCCTTGCGAACGGATTGGATACGGGGAAGGTAAAAAACCGTTTTTCATTTGTGTGATTCCTGATTGTTTTGACGTTTCAATTGATTGCGTTTTGTTTTTAGTGAGAACATTTTCAGTTTGGACAGTTTCTATAGCTCTTGTAGAAGTTTGAAACAAAACACAAACGAACGCGAGCAGCGCCTCTGGTGGCCTTAGGTGGTAACAATTTTTTGCTATAAAAATTAAGACTAAACGCAAACGAGTTCGTTTGTGTTTTACTGTGTTTTCAAATTCTTCATTTTGATATCCCACTAAACACACAAATGATAATATAATATGAGCGCGATCTCGCCAACAAACTGTTATCGCAGTTTGGCGAGTAACATAAATTTATTATTGTGGTTATGTACTTTGATAAATAAATTAAAAAATATATATATATCGTTTTTTTTTCACACTTAATAGAGTACGCAGTCCTCCACATTGTTTTTTGTCGCAACGTCACATATTTATACCTTATACATCTAAATCGGTTAATACTTTCGCTACCAAGATTTTCGTAGCGCTACGCAATTTCTTCTACATACGGGGAAATGCATGTTATCGGCTACGCGTCTACGGTCAGAGTGCCCGCTGGGCGGGTTCCCGGCAGTGAACGTGTGAATGATTTATGAATGATTGAATGATTTATTTATATATGTGGAGACCGGGTTACAATTGCAGTTACACTTGCAGCTCTCATAGTCTCACGAAACCCTACCTTTGCAGGCGTACATACATTTTTCGACATGAAGAAACTAATTTTACAAATCCATTTTTTAAACACAAACATGTCAAATTTCGATAAAGGTTAAGGCGTTGAGAATTTCTGGGGGTATAAAAAATCTCACATTACACCCCTTTTTTTGGGCAGTCGTGTCATAAAGAAACGCTTCCATGTGTACTGTCTTCTCGAAGATCCCCCGGTTCGAAATAAATGCCGCATACGATAAATAAATAAATGTGTGCCAAGCCTAACGTGTCCCAATTTGCGCGTATGCCGAAGACTGAACCAGTTCCAATATAAATAATAAATAAATATTTGTGGACAATCTTACAGAAATCAACCTAGTCCCAAACTAAGCAAAGCTTGTACTATGGATACTAACTAGGCGACGATATACATACTTGTATAAATAAATATATAAGTATTTCCACCTGAAATATTTCCTAAAGAAAAATATTCAAAGAACCAAGATTAACATCGAAAGTTCTTGAATAAGTTTAAATGAAAGTTAGTTAAGAACTAAGGGTATTTGAAAGACGTCTAGGAAATTGTAAATGTAACGAAGAAGGTAAAAAACATTTTAAGACAGTCATGTCTTACTCAACTTTTTCTGTAATATGTTGAAAAATGAAAATTTTATTTCCGTAAACAGTAATTTTGGTTTACAAATTACAAGGTAGAGGCTTCCTATTAAGTATACGTATATGTTGTGGTGGAAATGTCATGTCCTCCTTCTTAAGGCGCATGTCTCACTCGATATTGGAAATAGGTGACTTTTTAGGGTTAAGGCTTTATCACTAAACGACCAAAATTCCTCAAAAAGTTATCTATAATTTTAAATTTCTTCATACTTTTTAAAACGAATCTACACAGTCCAAAAAACAGGGGTAGCAATAAAGGGTAACTTTTATTAATTAAGTATATCTGAGTGTAATTTGTATTGCCAAATTGTAAAACAATACTTATAATCATGAGAATATTAAAATGTGTAAGTTTTCGCGAACTGGCAACGAGTAAGTACATACATAGCATAATCGAGCTAGCATTAGAATTTCAACGGCTACGTACACCTTAAGTTTCAGGTAAGTAGCACAACGTACTAGAAAGTGCTTACAAAATGAAGGGGCTGGGTAAAGTGTCACATTACCGGTTATGGGCGGTTTGAACCGGCCACGGAACCTTCAACACGCGAGCTCTAATACTCAACTTCAAAGTTTAATAAGCGTTGAATTTAATTTTCAACATGCGGTATAAAATGCGAAGTTGCTTGATCAAGATTGCGGTTACGTAATTTGAGACAAGGCTTTGAGACGCCATGTATATACGCTATTTAATTTGATTAATCTGTACAGCCAACACTCGCTTTATAAGACGGCACAGAGGGTCTACCGCGAATCATAAACGAAGACTTCTTTCTCTGTCGCACTTGAAAGTCTGTACGTAAGTGCGACAGAGAGGAAAAACTTCGTTTGTGGTTCGCGGTAGCCCCTCAGGGCACAGTTGAATGTCATCTCATTTCACTTTCATTTGGAGCAGCGTATACTCTGTTTTTATAGGGTTCCTTACCCGAAAGGTCTAACGGAACCCTATTGCTGTCACTCACGCGTTCGTCCGTCCGTCCGTCGTCTGTCACAAAATTTGTTCCAGTTATTTTATAATTTCCCGTTGACAACGTTTTTTGCTTCGGAACCCTAAATGTGCGAGTCCCCTTAAAGATAGTGAAACGTGCACTACGAAAGTAGCCTGTGGAGAATCCGTCACGACCACGCGGGCGGTTTAAACACTGGTATACTCTAAGAATTTGTGCTTCAGTGTGATTCGTTGAAAGGCTTAGAATCGGGCTACTGGAAGTTTTATCTCTTGTTTACTAAACCTAGCCTAGCTTATATGTACTCCAGCATGAAACTCAGCTAGGCCCGACCTGGGGCGGACTGAAATTATATACGTGATAATTATTATGGGTAGTTCTTAGGTACCTATTATCATTAGAATATGGAATATAACTTCTATGACCATGGGCGCTGGCAGCAGGGTGTAATCAGTAATCAGTAATCAGTATCTTTATTGCTTTCATAGGTTAGGTACAAGATGTTACATAATTAAAGTTCAGCTATGAAACCCCGTAGGGCACTACAATATAACTTAAATCTAAATTTACTATAATATCTACTTTAGGTAATATTTATTACACATCTACAAAATATATAGAATTCAACAAACATTTTAACATTGTCCTTACTATATATCTAACCAAACTAAACTTTAAACTATATTATAAATTAACTTTCTAAAAACTCTTGCAATGAGTAAAAACAGCTATCTATTAAGTATTTCGTATTTTTTTTTATTAAATAATGTATCTTTATCTTCGTCTCTAATAATTTTAGGGAGTTTATTGTACACCTTTATACACATGACGTGGGGGCTAGAGGCATGCATCTTTAAATTAGAATTTATCAAAATTGGGATTTTATTTCTAGGACGTAAGGTAGAGGTTGCTGAATTTTGTGGTGTTGGGAAAAATTGTTTATACTTCCTTAAAAATTTGCATAGCTCTAGTATGTATAAAGAGGTCAGAGTCATTATTTTGAGTTTAGTAAAGTGCGGTCTGCAACAGATTACTATCTGTTTGCTTTATGTTAACTAAGATTCTTATACATTTCTTTTGCAACACAAATAGATCTTTAACATTTGTACTGTGCAAGGGGAGACTTGAACTTCCAAGGAAGAAAATATAAAGAAAACATTTTTTTCAATGGATCAACCGGAGCTGAGCCGTCAATGCGTGAAATGCATGTTTTAAAGATTTAAGTAACACAATCAAAGTGTAGTCGACGAATAAAAAGACTCACCTTTTTTGACTTTATTTAATGACAATAAGGTCCCAAATGTGACGAAAATGTCCTTCTGGGTCTTTACTTTTGAGCTACTTTAGAAGACCTCTACTTATTTCAGAAACGGCAGTTCCAAACTTTTAAAGTAGTGGGTTAAGTAGTTCTAAAGTGCTGTGCTTGTTTTAAATCTTCAAAAGACGCATTTCCTTCTTTGTCGCTCTTAAACATATTTGTATAGGATCATCTCGCTCCGTAGTGGTATTTGATGTCGAATCGGATTAGTCTAAAACTGAATCTTAATTACTCATGTTTATGCTAACCCTACGCACAATAAAAAACTTTTCAAACTTGACTGTACCTACTTCACCTTATATCAAATAAAAATCAAATCATTTTTATTTGCTAAAACATACACCAAGTTGGTATTCTTGACATGTCAGTAGTAGTTATAAAATTACATGCATGTATGCTACCTTGCTTGTTGCTAAACCGTGATACGTCCAATCTTAACATACGGATGTGAGGCCTGGACACTAACACTTAGAGAGGAGAATAAGCTGTTGGTGGCTGAAAGGAAAATCCTCCGTAAAATCTTCGGCCCAATTCGGAGACCAGATGGCAGTTGGAGAATACGGAGGAATGCCGAAATTGAAGATCTTGTCGCGGAACCGAATATCATCGGAGTAACGAAAGCGCACCGACTTCGCTGGCTTGGTTATCTGGAACGAATGGGTGATGACCGTGCTGTCAAAGGAGCCTACCAGGGTAAACCGACAGGGAGACGGCCGGTCGGTCGTCCCAGATACCGCTGGGCTGACGTTGTGATGGCTGACCTACGTGAGCTTCAAGCCGAGTCGTGGAAAGAGAAGAAGGCCAAGACACACTTTGGGTCGCTGAGCCAGCGGAGTAAGTAAGTAAGTAAGTATGCCACCTTGCTGGATGCGGGTGGCGCAAGACCGGTCATTGTGGCACTCTTTGGGGGAGGCCTATGTCCAGCAGTGAACGTCTTGCGGCTGATATGATGATGATGCTACCTTACTATAAACTTGCTTTGTACTTGTATCTCACGAGCGCGGGTGGAGCGTTATGTTTTTAAATAATTTTAAAGACCGGTTCCGCAATTCTAAATATTACTCTTTACATAAGAACGTTATCTTCTTATAATTATAGCATAAATAAATTTTGTTATTCCCATTAATTTGTGAAATTAAATTTGCCTAGGTACACATTCACACTGTCAACGGTTTCAACAACAAACCATACATTTTCCCATCTTCCAAAACTCGGAGTTATTTATCCCCAAACTGAATCGATACCTATCGCCAGCGCAGTAAATTCATTTGCCCAAACACGATTAAAATTTACCCCGAAAACTCATACAGGATGTACAATTTATGGTTAGGTATTGTGCCCAACTTTTTCGTTATTTATAATTTATAGACGCTGCTGTCGGTAGGGAAATTGAATACACAGTCCGCACTCTCATTACGGTTTTTAACGGTTGGGGGAAAAATGAAACAATAATGTGGAGCGAAGGGCCTTGGAGAATATGGAATATTAACAATCAGGTCACTATCTTAATGGAGTAAAGACACATTTTTAAATAAAATGGCACATTTATTTTATTTATCGTATGGCATTTGTTTCGAACCGTGAGATCTTCGAGAAGACAGTATACGGTTGCCAGTTTTTGTTGCACTTTTAGAACCACCCAGGGATCACTTGTAGGGTAGCGGTGGGAACGGTATTGAAATTATGGATTAGTCCATAATCCATAATTTTACCGGTAATTGGAATTTTATTTACATTTACTACTTATGTAATAAATTCGAATACTGGCTTTATTTGAAAAAAACAACTACCTCTTTTATTTCGTGAAAATGATATTCTTCGGCCAGGAAGAAAAGTATTTGGATTTCTATTTCCAACCATCCTTGGTAATATCCGGTCACCATTATTCCAAAGATTTCAGTCTTTCTATGAAGCAGACATTCTTTAAAGATTGATAGACAGCACATTTTTCTGATACGTGAGTGTAATTTCGAAGATTAAGTACTTACTATAAAATACTTGTTTGTTAATAACCTAAACAAGGTGACAGAACAGGCCCAGGCTAAGTGTTAGTCTCTTAATCCTCGTTGAATTAAAAACCGTGTCGAACAGGTTTTTATTTGTAGGCAAAATAATTTACCTTAATAAATCTAAGATAAGGAAAAGACATAGATTAGATCCAAAAGCTTAATAGTTATTGTTTTTCATCTCTTTGTCAACAAAAGATTATTTCTTTATCACCAGACGCGCTAACGCAGTATCTAACTACACTTGAGGTCAGTAATTTCGGGTTACCCTGAATTAAATAACCACAATAGGTTTTTACTAGATTTTCCCCTGGCCATTGTCCAACCGCGCACTTCGCTCGCTAACGGAGCGAGATATCGCGAAAATCGTCATTTTTGGCCATTGATATTTTTATGATAGGATCCCGGAAATTCCTAATATAGTTGCACAATACGAAGAATAACTAGTACATATTATTATTGTATGACATTATCTTCCAAATCATTGTTACATTGCAAAAAATTAATTAGTGTATTAGATACATAAATATTGGTTTGACACTATTTATGATATCCCTTGAAGGGTTGAATGACCGTTTGTTTGACATCTTTAAACATTTTTTTGTGAAGAATTGTATTCAAGTAAATACTGTAAACTATTAATATAGGATTTTATTTTAATATATTACACCAGTTTTATCTACATAATATACTATTCTTCGTAACACCCAACTACTTATATTAGCAATTTCCGGGATTCAATCACAAAAATATCAATATCCAAAAATTACGATTATAACATCTCGCTCCGTTAACGTTGTTATTTTCATTGGTTTTCGAGTATATAAATAATTAAATAAAAGCCATGACAGAACTAAAAAAACTGTATAATCTTGTTCTATAGTATGAAATATGACAGTGTTATTTTATCGACTCGCATTCTTTGTCCGCGCGTGTACAAAATTAGCATCTAAACTAATTTGTCCCCCAGTGCATTGACAAATGGGTGCAAGGAGCAAGCATTATGAAACATTATAAGACACTATTTCTCAAGCTGCTGGGTGCGACGTGCAACGAATATTGTTGCAGTAAATATTAAGGGGAGGCACTTATTGTATTTTGTTGAGCTGACGTTTCATTTTTAATAGTAAAACAGTTAGGTAGGTATGAAAAGTTAAAATATACTGACGTGATTTATTTTATTCAAAGCCTGCAAAATTATGCAAAAATATAGACGAAAAAATATAAGTATAAGTATGAGAACGAAGTTGTCGTTATTATTGTTTTTTGTATCCATTGGACAATAGTTTGGTTTTCTTTAAATAGCAAATTTTTTAATAGAATGTAACAGGGATTTTATATCTTGTTTTGACTGCAAACTGAGAAACTCTATACTTACACGAACTAAAAGATCCCTTACTGGTGTAATATTCAGTTTTTAGTGATAATATTCGCCATTCTGATTCATATGTTTCTTTATTTTTAATGTATAAACTTAACTATAGTTACTGTTACATTAAGGGCTGCTTTTTCAATCCCCAGTTAAACTATCCGTCGGTCAAAATTGTGACTATCTTTTTCTAAAGACAATTGAAAGAAAAAGACAGAAACTGATGCTCTTATCTGTGGATTGAAAATTCGGCCCTAAAATAACAGTTGTTTATTTTACGCCTTCCCATCCGCATATATAAAACCCTTTATTTTCTGTATTTTAGAGTATACTTTTAAGTTTATAATATCCGTGATCTCATACGAACTCATTAATTTTAATTTATCTAATTAAGAAAGTTAGACTCACATTTATTTTTAATTTTATAATTTGTTATTAATATGTTGTGCTTGTCATTGAAATGTAAATTTAACACTGTTTTCATAAAGTTATTTTAAATAAGTTTGAAATAATTTACATTTTGTGTTTTTAATTTATGTTTGAATAATTTACATTTTGTTACCTTTTTTATTTAGATGTAGTGGCTATTCCCGGGCTTCTCAGCTCTCGTATCACTGCGACAGTTGCTGATCTATTGTGATCGCCACATACTACAATTCTCGGTCGAGTTACCTTGCCTAAGTAAATAATTTTACGTCCTTTAGTGCAGATAAACTTCGCCTTAACCCCTCCCAATTTAAAGCAAAGAATGGCGCACTTATTAGTCTCGCCGATTATCTCCGCTAGGGGGCGACAGATGGCCATCGCATTAACACTATAGAGGTATTACGAGTACTAACTAGGTTTAGGGCTTATTGTAGAAGGATCATTGATAATGGCCTTTGCATGCTTATATTGCTTATGATTTGATTTAAATAATAGCTGTGCCCGTGCTAATGTTTTTAGGGTTCCGTACCAAAAAGGTAAAAAAGGAACCCTTATGGTTTCACTTTGTCTGTTTGTCTGTCTGTCAAATCGCTAAATATTGATAAATGATTTGAAATTTGGAATAGTTATAAACAAGGGTAATCCAGATACATGGAAGATGTTTTTTCAAATATTATATTTATTTTCTGTGAATAATGACAGATAAAAGGGGGTTCAAATTTTTTAACTCTGGCAATTATATCAAGTGGGATGTCATATGAAATTGAAAGGGCTTGACTTGTACATTCTGAAACAATTCTTTTTTATTCGTTGGGTAATTTTCAACTTACGAGGGAAAGTGTAAAAAAAATACCATTCCCCCTTATCTGCGAAGTATAAGAGAAAACAAATTGAAATTATTACATAACATTAATATGCATGTATATTTTACAAAACAGCTAATAAAACGCAGACATGAATTACAAAATACTAAACCGAAAACATTACTAATGAAGAAAGAGCTCAGTGCACTATATAAACTCACAAGCAAATGCATTAAAAATGAATAGGGGAGACCAGGTATGAAAGTAACACGGGATGAACGTAACAAATGAGTTTTTGAACGAATTATGTTGGCTACACTGACGGCTGCTTCACCGAAATGTGCCATTTTGAACCCCCCCTTCCCTCAGTTGCGCTCACGGCGCTGTGCCGCCAGGTTGTGGACGTAATGAGTCGGTGCCGAAAAATTACACATAAAGTAAGATTTGACCGTTATTTTCATTTGTGATTATTTTAATTATGTAATGTTTTAACTTGTATGTTATGTGTGAATAAAATAGCACAACTATTCGTTTTTATGTTTCGGCATTCGGAATTGTGCATTTATAACAGCTTTTGCAGGTTATAAGCACGTTTCTGTCATATTCGGGAAAAATTACAGATCGGGATGAAAGTAACGACTTGTTACTTTCATCCCGATGGTATTTATTAATTACAAATACATATTAAATCATTAAAACAGTACCTACATAAACTTAAAAAATTGCCTAAATATAAATTAATATTCAAAACTATGCAAACCACTACTTATAAAACCAATATCCCCTAAATCACCGCTCCTGGGAATGATTTCCAGAAGGCTGGCTACGTTACCTCGTTGCACCGCAATGTCACCAGTGGTGCTGGTTTTTTTTTAATTTGCTGGTAGGATTTGTGAGCTCGTGGACCCCATGGACCTACCGTTTCAACCGCAAACGACACAAATACGAAATCATCACCGAGACATTTGTATTTGCGGCGCTTAACGGTCTCGGCTGTAGCAGTGGCCCCGCCTGCCCGAAGCGATGTAGTGCGGAGGTGGGACGGCACTAGAGCATCTACACATGTGGCGTCCCACGTCCCACACTAAGGGTCTGCCAACCTCCCAGGGCACTAAAGTCATGCCGTCGGGTCTCTTACCGTTGCCGCGAGCCAGCCCACTGGGTTCGAGGGTAGCAGGTACGTTGACACTGACCAGACAGAACCGGACGGAACGTATCATTCAGGCAGGCGTGGCGGGAAAGGCGGCCAGCGCTCTTCGCGCATGAAAGTCCGTGCAGACCCAGACGGTTCATCTGAGCACCACAGCAGCAGCGATGGAGCTCCACAATATTGCAACCTAAACGCATTCCTACAGCCAATCCAAAAAAAATTTATTGTCTAAAAAGGTGGCGGAATGTGCTGATCGGAGAGCATAATTAGAGCCAATACCCGGACTCCCGTTCAGAGACTGCTAGAAGACGGGCTTCGTCTTGGGCTGAGGCACACGTGTCTAGCAGGTGTTCGTGGACTATTCGGCTAATGGGTTCATCCCAGAGTTTTTGGGATTCTATCCTGTCCGAAGAATGTTTATGTTGTGTTCTGATAAATAATAATGTTGATTATGAAAGTTACTTTGTATTTATTTGCATTGTTACAACCTTCCCCTGACACTGTTACAACCAGCCCTACCCCTAGGGATGGTTGTAACAGATTCCACTTTCTATTTTTGGCTGTTTTTTCTCAACATCTCTTATATCAGTTGCATTTAAGGTGATGGTTAAAGATAGCTGAAAGACTAATCTATCATTTGTATTGATTAGAATCTTGATATTCTAAATGTTGTGTGAGATATTACGAAAAAATCTAAAATTGTTACGTTCATCCCTGGTCTCCCCTACAGCAACCATAGAAGAGCAGTGTTTCAGAAACACCTAGCAATGTCTGGAAGCTTAAAGAAAGCGTATAGAGAACTGAGAACTCACAAGAAATGGATAGAAGGAATAAAGACCTCGGGACAACTAACACACAAAAGAAGCGACATCTTAACAGTGGCAAGCAACTTCTATAGAGCATTATATAGTGAAAATAAATCTGAAAACTGCTACATATCGGAGCAATCAGCGACAGATGTCGCAAAAGAGATCGAAGCAATCACAGAAATTGAGGTAATTCAACACATAAAACGACTAAAACTGGAGAAAAGCCCCGGCCCCGACAGAATCTCAAATGAAGCAATAAAACACGCTGCAACTATCATTGCCCACCCACTTGCTCATCTCTTCAACCTTATACTGAATACAGAATCAACACCAAAGCAGTGGTCAGAGTCGAATGTAATCCTTTTATACAAAAAGGGAGATCCCAATGACATTGGAAATTATCGCCCCATAAGCCTACTACCGAGTCTCTATAAACTGTTCTCTTCAATACTAGAAAAAAGAATGAGCAAAACCATAGACATCAAACAGCCTGTGGAACAAGCAGGCTTCAGAAGCGGCTTCTCTACTATTGATCACGTGCACACTGTAGAGGTCCTAATAGAAAAATACCAAGAATTTCAGAAGCCACTCTACATCGCCTTTATAGATTACCAGAAGGCTTTCGATACTCTGTCACACATATCTATCTGGGAGTCACTAAAAGCACAACATGTAGAGCCCCAGTATATCAATATTCTAAAACACTTATATAAAAACAGTATAAGTCGAGTACAATTAGAAACAACCGGCCCACCCATACGAATCGAACGTGGCGTCCGACAAGGTGATCCCTTATCTCCCAAGATCTTTATCGCAGTGCTGGAGTCAATAATTAGCAAGCTAAACTGGGAGACTCTAGGGATACCCGTCAATGGAAGATACCTCCATCACCTTAGATTTGCCGATGATATCGTGCTTTTGTCTGAACGCTTTTCGGACTTAGAATATATGATACGCACACTACAAACAGCTAGCAGAGAGACAGGACTCGAAATTAACTTTAACAAAACGAAACTCATGACTAATAGCGCAAAAGTTCCACTAAAAATAGAAAACACCGAAATGGAATATGTCAACAATTACATATATCTTGGTAAACAGATTTCGTTCGACAGAAACAATAATGAGCAAGAAATAGAAAGAAGAATCAAAATAACGTGGAACAAATTTTGGAGTTATAAAGAAATTTTAAAGAGTACATTACCCATCAAGTTTAAGAAACAAATCATGGATACGTGCCTGCTTCCATCACTCACATATGCCGCTCAAACTTGGAAATTTACGCTAAAAATTAGGAATAAAATTAAAACATGCCAGCGAAGTATGGAGCGTAGCATAACAAATATCAAGTTATCCCAGAAAATCCGTCATAGCATAATTAGAAATAAAACAAATGTTATAGATGCACTCACATATGCGAAAAAACTAAAATGGAAATGGGCAGGACACGTCGCCAGGATGCAAGATAACAGGTGGACAAATAAAGTGACTAGCTGGCCCGGACCGTCAGGCAAACGGAAGAGAGGAAGACCTTATACGCGTTGGTCTGACGACATAAAAAAGATTGCAGGATCAAACTGGATACATGAAGCACAAGACAGAACTAACTGGCTTACTCTGGAGGAGGCCTTTACCCGAGAAGGGGTTCTTGCGTCATAAAAAAATCGATGTAATTAGGTATTTAAGAATGACATATGTATACAAACTAGACATTTAATAATATTATTGACAGTTAAACCGAATATTGTTGACATTGCACTGACTACTAAATTCAAAAATAACAAATTGTATACAAACTAGACATTTAATAATAATATTGATATTTAAACCTAATATTGTTGACATTGCACTAACTATTTTTTTAAGAATAACATATATAAAACTAGAAATTTAATAACAATATTGATAGTTAAACCTAATATTGTTGACATTGCACTGATTAGCAAGAAATAAAAGGCTTTTTTATTTTTATTTATTTTATTTATATTTTACAGAAAGAATATAGGCATATAGCTCTATCTAGTTTTTCTTTTTTTTAATCATCAAAAAACTCTTATATTATATACTTAGTTTGTAATTTAATTACCTACCTTTGTTGGGTCGGAATCCTAAATATGCGAAGTACGACACGCACTTAGCCGGTTTTTTATAAGTCGGGGATGAGTTCCGGGATAAAAACTATCCTATATTCTTTCAATCTTCATGCCATCATATTTAATAAATAAATAAATATTAAATCCGTTCAAGAGGTCATACCATGGGAAAAACAGACAGAGTGGCTTTCGCATTTAGAATATTAGTACGGATTTGACGTTTAAGGCGATATATCGATTGAAAGAGACACCCTTTGTTTTTCGCTCACGACAAAACGGCTTTTTAGACAAATCTCGTTAAATATCTGACTGTGTGCAGGTTTATTAAATTTCCTCTTGTCAGTACCTAGATGAGGTAAAATACTATCATATTAACTTTATCGTGTCTTTTAATAATGCGTTGTTTTAGTAGGCTGAGGAAAAAAAGCAAAATATAGACTCGACTTTGGATTTATTTTCTATCGAGAAAATTTTAAGCAATCATGTTTCGCTATTGTCAGTACCACAATCATATTTCTAAAAATCAGCCCCTACTGTTTGCTAGTCTGGGCAGGACAGCGTTTCAAAGTCTCCAAATTTCTCAGTGTAGCGCCTTAAAATTCAATTCAATTCTTTACTTCAGAACCATGATTCCATATAATTACATTACAATAGGTACAGTCAAGTGCAAAAATATGTATCGAATGAATGCTCTCATAAATAAGAACCAAAACCTTAATTCACCGACATAAGAGCTATGGGACATATTTTTGCACTTGACTGTACAAGACTTAAAATGTTAGTAACAATCATTCTTAAGACGGTGTTTAACTTGTTTAACTTGACAGTGCCTTTTCGATGAAGGAAAACATAGTAAGTAAACTAGTCTAGTCCCAAAACGGTTTACTTTTCTCTCTGGGTTGTAATACGGTAGTAGGTACGGTAGTGGTAGTCTTCGTAAATCTAGTTCCTATGCAAAATGTTGTGACGCCGGGCTCCTTTCACTATTAGGAAAACGCTTAATAATAGGTTAAGTCAACGTCTTAGAGGGAAACACTTTCCTCACTTTACCTATAGTCACTTTTACGAAAACGGTATCATTACGGAAATAGAAAAAAGGAAAAAAAAGGAAATCATCTAATCGTGGCACAGAGACAGAACAAAGGGCAAAACATCACAATAAGCAGGACAGCTACGAAAATATATTATTGATAAAAGTATCCACTTGAGCATTATTCACAACTCAGACCAGGAAAAATCTGACGGAACATTATAAAAAATCCTTTTTTTCTTGTACGGGAGAAAATCCGTTATGGGTAGCTCCGAAGAGTAGGCCTAGCACATGATGGCCACGCGTCGAGCTACGCGTATTTTTTTACACGACTGCCCACAAAAAGGAGGGTAAATGATAGGTGCTATTAGAAAGTGAGACGTATATATAGCTCGAGAAAAGCCGACATACTCTCGCGGCCATCATGTGCTAGAGGTTATGTCGGACTTGCACCAACTAAAAACCGCCTGTTTGTCCTCCTCTACTTACCCATTTAGGAGGACTCTGGGATCGCCTAGGGAACGCACCAGTGCCACCCTAAGTGTTCACGTATTTTGGTCCCGCCATGTTTTTATGGACGATCGCAGCCCGAAACTTGACTACGACCCCGAGGTCAACCGTTTAGTCGCCTTCTATGACAGGCAGAGGATACCCGTAGTCGTATTCTATGCCCGGACTCAACCTATTGAAACCGGTTTTTATAACGCGCTCATGTACAAATTGAACCATGCCCAGAATGTTTCAGTACGTGTGACAATGATTCCAAAAGCACATGCTTTGAGTTTTGTGTTTTTTTTTTTTAACCTGACTGTGGCTTTGAATGCCGGGCCCAATAAAGCGATAGGAGTGCGCGATTGGAGAGTGGCCTGGTGAAATCCCAGGGGAAACCTTCGACACGACCACGCGGACGGGTAACATTGGAATACCCTAAGAGTTTGCGCTCCAGTGAGATTGGTTGAGCGAATTCAACCGACTCTGAGGTGTGAATGGAATCGACCTACTGGGTGATTTGTCGCTGGTTCACTAAACCTAGCTTAGCTGAGAAGAATCCATCAAGAAACTCAGCTAGGCCCGACCTGGGTCGGAGAGTTTTGTGCATTGTTTAGTGTGTAATATGTCTGCGTGATCGACAGTTGAGAATCCCGCTCTAAAGCCCGCTTGTTCCATGGGTTGTTGTTCATCCAGTATACTTTCTATTCTATTTAGCAGCAATTTAGAGAACACTTTGTAGACGTTAGACATAAGGCTTATAGGCCTATAGTTTTCAATCGTGCTTCTGTCTCCTTTTTTATGTAGTAATATAATGACGCTCTTGGTCCATTGTGATGGTATAAGTTCCGAACTTAAAACGGTGTTATATATCTCTGTGAGTTTTCTCAAGTTTTCCGGAATAGTTATAGAAAGTTTAATCATCTCATTTGTTATCTGGTCTGGTCCTGGTGCCTTATCGTTTTTTTGAGTGCTAACCGCCTTTTCTACTTCTGACTGAAGAAAAGGTGGTATGGACTCGGTCTCATCGTCCACTAGATTTATACTAGGGATCGGGGTGCTATCTGCTGCTGTGTAGAGATTCTTATAGAAATCAGTTGCTGTTTGAATTATATTTTTTCTTGTCCTTTCTTGCTTTCCTGTTTTATTTTTAAGATTTGGTATCCATTGTTTTGTTTGTGTCAATTCTTTTAAGGCTTTTTTAACTCCTCCAGTCTTTTTAATATGGTGGTTTAGCACAGTTGTTCTTCTCTTCATTTGGTCCTTTTTAATAGAATTACTAATTTTTTTACTTAATTCTGCAATATCCTTAAGATTTTTTCTGTCTTTTCCAAATTTTAATATCTCCTTTCTTTGTTCGATTAATAACCTGGTCTCTGTTCCAATTTTTTCTATTTTGTTTTTTGTAGTTTTCTTGAATGATCCATAAATTTCGTTTAACTGAGTGTTATATAATTCGTCTGTGTTATTTCTTGGGTTGTGTACATAAATGTTGTTACTCATGACTTTCGTTGTTGCATTGAATTTGTTTCTACTTTTTCTTGGTTCTTTGTTGTCTATAACTGCTCTCACCATTCGATGGTTGGTATTAAAGTTGAACTGGTTTAAAATGCTTATGTCTTGGAACACTTTTCTATTATTAGTTGCAATATAATCAATTTCATTCTTATATGATCCGTCTGGCGAGACCCAGGTCCATTTGTTCCTTGGATGTTTTTTGAAGAAACTATTCATGAATGACAGATTGTTTTCTTGGGCCAAATTAATCATCCTTTCTCCATTTATGCTCCTGATGCCATGTCCGAATTTGCCTACTATAATTTCTTCACCAGTTCTTTGGGTTCCTATCCTGCCATTAAAGTCTCCTATAACCATAACGTTTTTATATGTATCTTGTAAGGTTGCTGAGAGCTGGTCATAGAAAATGTCCTTCCCGTGTTCATCATGTTGTTCTGTGGGAGCATACACTTGGACTATAGACCATTTATTTTTGTATCCTGGTAAGTGTATATTAAGAACTGCTATTCTCTCTGATATACCCTTGAATTCATCAATGTTTCTTTCTAAATGTTTTTTAACCATAAAGCCAACTCCGTGGCTTCCTTTTGTTTCACCTTTGTAGAAGAATATATATTCTTGGTGGTCTTCGATACTTTCCCCTAATCTTCGCACTTCACTTAAGCCTAATATATCCCATTTTATGTTAGAAAGTGCTAGCTCTAGTTCGGTAAGTCTCTCTTTTGTTCTTAGCGTTAAGCAGTTCAATGTTGCTATGTACAGTTTATCAGTTCTAATTGTTTTTAATGTTTCAGTGTTGGAACTATTTCTTATAGGAGCTGGAAGGGATTGGTCCTTGACCCCCACGGGGACCAGCCGGGTTGGGGGACTATTGTGGGTTTTCTTTTTCTGGTTAATAGTTTTTCCTTTGTGTGTTGTGTTCTTCCGGTTTCCGATGTGTGACTTTACAGGTTTTTTGGCTGCGCTTCTTCTCGTGGAATCCTTCTTTTTGCCATAGCATCAAAAGGGGTAGTTTTTGATTGTTTAGCTAGCTGCTTGATTCGTTCTTGAGGTTCGGTTGGGCCAAAGCTGTTTGGAGGTGTACTAGGGGGTGAAGAAGGAACTCTTTTCCTTTTGTCTTGCTTTGTATGGTTGTTTTCATTTACAATTAGCTTGTTATATTTTATTATGGCGTACTTCCCCGATTGTCTTGCCTCTATCAGTTTTGGTATGAGAGCTTTCCTTTCTTCGAGAACTTCTTTAGGAAAATCTTCTGTTATGTTAATATTTTCTGGGTAAAATTTTTTGTTCCTAAGTAGTTCTAGTTTTCGCCATTCCAATGTAAGAGTGATCTTTATTGGTCTGATCTTGTTTTCAGTCTTCCTCCCCATTCTTTCCGCTCGACTGATCTCCCATCGGTCCCACTCCGCACCATTATACTTCTTGTTGAAGCTATTTAAAGTTTCCAGAACTAATCTCATAAGCTCAGTGTTGTTGTTTTCTGTTTCATGCGCGCCGTGAATCATCACATTATTTTTTCTAGAGAAAACTTCCAGATTTTGTATTTTTTGTTTTAATTTTTCATTTTCCGCTTTTAGTTTCTCTGTCTCCAGTGTCAGAGGCAACAATTTTTCTTCTATTGTTGAAGAAATTGTGTTTTGGACTGTTGCGTTAATGGAATCAGTTTGTTTTTGGAATTCCTCTTTCATTTTACTCCATAATGCATTTATTTGGTCTTCCATGATATAATGTGACAGTTTCCGAACGTATGTTGTGAAGAACGGAACGTATTCTTTCTTTGTAGGTTGTCAGTCTTGTTCATGTGACAGTGGCGTGGGCCGCTGACGTTTATTTATTTTTGTGATGACAACACTAGTCCTTTTGCTGTTACGTTGGCTGTCTTGTTAGCTAAATCGTTGTTTATGGCGCACGACTTTTTAGGTTATGTTCACTAAAAATTTGTCACTCGTTTTATGCTGATATTCTATCGTGATGCACTAAACTTTATTTTAATCGCACGAATTGAGTTCTAGTCTATAGTTTTTTACACTGTCCACTTAAAATGATGTAGTTTTCACTGGTTTATCGATTTTTTCTTCGGAGAGCACATAAAGCCATCTTTACTTAGCGAAAACCGGAACCGGAAAAAAGCAACTTATAGAAAAATGTCAAGAATATGGAAAGGCTTTGTACATCGCATTTGTTGACTACAGCAAAGCATTCGATTCGATCAATCATGGTTCGCTTTGGAAAGCGCTAATCCAGCAAGGAGTGCCTAAAAAATACATACGTTTGATTAAAAACATATATTCGAATAGCACAGCACAAATAAAATTAGAAACAGTTGGCGAAGAGTTTCCAATAGCTAGGGGGGTAAGACAAGGAGACCCATTGTCACCTAAACTATTCTCTGCCTTACTGGAGGACATATTCAGAGACCTTCAATGGGATACACTTGGCATAAATATTAACGGCTGGATACTTAACCACTTGAGGTTTCCTGACGATTTAGTTCTGGTAACTGACAACGCACAGGCGCTCCAACACATGCTACAACAGCTGACAGAGGCAAGCAGAAAAGTCGGACTTACCATAAATAAATCAAAAACGAACATAATGACAAACAGAGAAGAAAGGACCATAGTAGTAGATAATGAAAATATAGAATATGTACAGAACTATACTTACCTAGGACAAATTATATCACTCAGAGACCAGACGACTTTAGAAGTAGAGAGAAGAGTATCAAGTGCTTGGAAAAGATTCTGGTCACTTAGGGAGATACTTAAGAGTAAGCACTTTCCAATGTCAGCCAAGAAAAAAGTTTTTAACTTGTGTATCCTCCCATGTATAACCTATGGTTGCCAAACTTGGGCACTGACTCAGAAACATCTCCAAAAGCTTAGAACCTGCCAAAGAGGAATAGAAAGAAGTATGATGAACATCACATTAAAAGATCGTAAAAGAGCAGAAGAAATAAGAGCAAGAACAAAAGTAGAAGACGTAATTAAGAAAGTAAGAAAGTTAAAATGGCAATGGACAGGACATATGACACGGGATAGTAAGGAAAAATGGACCAAAATAATTACAGATTGGCAACCACGAGACGGCAACAGAAAAAGAGGTAGACCAATTAAAAGGTGGATGGATGACAAAAAGGCTATAGGGGGCGCCACCTGGACCAGGAAAGCCATTAATAGAAAGGAATGGAAACAGCTGGGAGAGGCCTATGTGTCAGAAGACACGCTGAACACTAATCCGGACAATCCGATGTGTTAGTTTTTAAGTAAAAGTTATTGTAATACTGTTTTAGTTTCGGCAATAAAGGCTATTATGATTATGATTATGATGTCTGCGTGAACGTGCACTTCTTTCTTAGGCATAGTTTTAAAAAAACGGCTTATAAATTGTACGTAATGGCCTTATGGTAAGCGATTATCGTTGCCTATAAACACCTGCAATACCAGAGAAATCTTATCTATTTCCATTTGTCTTACATTAGTGTTCATTATACTAGTTTGGTAAAGCTATTAATTAAGTACCTATTGTTATGTGCTTTGTTGTATTACACGATACAAAGGTAAACTTACTCAAACAGTGTATTGTTAATAAATTTCAGTCACGTATTATTTAATGCACAAAGTTACAAATAGGTGGCACAACAGTGACTAACTTTGAAAGGGATCTAATTTCAAGGGCTGGTAAGAACTTTATATCGCTTTCTTTATATCTTCTTTTATTCGCTTTAGTTAAAAACAACAAATACTTAACCTTTGCACCTGCAGATAACAGTCCGAGTAGTACAACTGCCTCTATCCGTTAAGAGCGTATTCGCTGGAAACGCCGTGTTTCCGCGTTTTACCACGTATTCATTACAGAAAATCTCAAAAACGGTATAGTTTTTTGTAACACTGTTTACAGACCCGTGAAGAACAACTTATCGACTACGGGAGCTACAGTCAAAACATTTTTTACAAACATTTATTAAAGAAACTCGAGCACTTTTCTCACACTCGATTTCGAAATATTCGAAACCATGTCGTCATTCAAACCTGTTTATTCTGTAACCAATTGAAACTAAAATATGTAATACATACAGTTAGATGCACCGAAAGACGGTCTCTTTCGCCTACTGTCTGAAAATACACAATTTAAAATTTGGTTTAACTAAAAGAGCCACGGAAAACTCCATATTTTTGGCAAACTTCGCTGCATCATATTGTCACTTTAAAGCTAATAAAAAGGTTTTTAACTATGCTATTAGGGTAAAATAACTTCTATTCTACGATATTAAATAATAAAAAGTAACAAATAGGATATAAAAATATTAATTTTAATCGATTTAAAACAGACCTTTTTCTCATAGACTCGCTTGCTGTGACTCAGTACCGGCCCAGCGGCCATCGGAGGAGGACGTATATATCGTTTTTTTGTGGCTCTTCACAAAGCTACCGTAATTACTATCAGGAAACCAATAAAACATGTGACCTCCGATTAGGCGTATTTATTAAGAACGACGCAGTCAGATTATACTGGGAACTAATCGTGATCTAAATTGAGACAAGTTATGAATGGTACGCAACCGTCAATTGATTGTCGACTAACAACTTTGATACTTGGTTGATTTCATATATTTATTATTGTATTTGGACTAGAGTTTTTTGAACTATAATGCTTTATTTTGATAAGCAATTATGTATGAATATAGCCAGCTACCAGAACTAGTGGTACAACCTGGAAAGTAGCAATAGCAACTAGAAGTTAATAAAAGTATAATAACTATAATATGTAGTGACTCATGGTAAATACAAATACAAAGTACAAATACAAATGCGTTTAATTTTCATACATATGAAACAATGTTTTTATAAACATGGTATATTATTGTGTATGGTATAATATCCCTTTTAATACATGGTATTAATAGCAAATCTGGCGCAAATGAACAATGCTAGCTTGAAATTGAAATATGTGCTTGGAAATTCTTTTTTAACCTGGCTGTGCCCATTAAAGCGATAGGAGTGCGCTGTTTGAGGGTGTCCTGGGGAAAGAGCAGAGGAAATCTCCGATACTACCACGCGGGCGGCTTAAACATAGAAATACTCTGAGAGTTTGCGCTCCAGTTAGCTTGGTTGAGCGGTTTCAACCGAATCTGAAGTGTGGCTTGGAGAAACATAGTGTAGACCGGGAATGAGTTACCATTACAAATACAGATAGTTAAAGAACCGGCCAAGTCATTGTCGAAATACGCACATTTAGGACCACGCAATCACGAATTAGAAAAATCAGATAAAATATGTCGACGAGTATCCGTACTTGGGCCAATAAGCTTCTTTCAGCCAAAGACAGGACAAGGAAGTTGTAAGACGGATCCAAAATGCTTGGAAGAGCTATTGGGCTTTGAAAGATTTACTGAAGGGAGGCCTTCCGGTAGCTCTGAAGCGGAGGCTCGTCGACATGTGCATTCTGCCTGTTCTAACCTACGGTGCACAAACATGGTCACTCACCGATACCAAATTGAAGGTTTACCAACGGGCAATAGAGTGCAGCATGCTGGGAGTCAAACTGATCGACCGTGTTCGGAACTCTGTGCTGCGCTTCAAAACTGGTATTGCAGATGTTAGAGCTGGAGGATGTTGGAGCAAGACTGCCAGGCTGCAATGGAACTGGGCCGGCCACGTCTGCCGTATGCATCCACGGAGGTGGGCAAAATTAGCAACAGAGTGGGTTTCGCAATATGCTCGGAGACGACGTGGCAAGCCGAGGCAGAGGTGGCGGGATAACCTAGACACATTTCTAAACGACTGGCCCGAAACAGCTCAAAGCCGGAACGAGTGGAAGTCGAGGGGAGAGGCCTTTGCCCAATAGTGGGACACCTTTATAGGCTTAGGAAAAAAAAGTAAACATTTCATCGCCAAATTTCAGGTTCATATGTGATTTATGTCCACAAAAATCACCTTTTTCCTTTGATGCAATTTTTAACTTCCTATTCTTCATATACTTCTTTTATTTTAATATACGATGTTTATCTACACAATAACGGTAGTTTTATCCTTTACCGTGGACTTTCACGGCACTTAAGTCCAGGGTCTTATGTTTAGATTAAAGTTTCTCCGAATTGAAATCATCAACATCAACAGCCTATCTACGTCCCACAGCTGGGCACTGGCCACCTTTCATAGATGAGAGGGATTGGGCAGTAGTCCCCACGCTGGCCCAGAGCGGGTTGGGGACTTCAAATACAACTTTGAATTTCTTCGCGGATGTATGCAGGTTTCCTCACGATGTTTTCCTTCACCGAAAAGCTAACGGTAAATATCAAATGATATTCCGTGCTCAAATTCCGTAAAAATCTCATTGACAGCCGCATGCTTGAACCACTGGGCTACCGTAACTTGAACTAATAAATTGCTTGAAATTATAAAGCCGAATTGAAATACACACACAAGGGGCTCCTGCGGATGCTCTAAGGAAGCGTCCTTTTATATATTTGCTCCTGTTACTGGCTACACCTTGAATATCATTTCCGATTGCAGTTATCTTGCTAACGGCAAGCATGCACTCGCGTAGGCATAACTTGGTAGCCAGGGTTACACACCTACCACTACTGACAGATCGATCAAAACGCTCGATGACATCATTATCCCCAATGGCGAGAACCTTGTAAAGGGCCGAGAAGGACATAGTTAGCAAGACTAAGATAGCCTTTCCACCAGAGCTATGCTATGCAGCTATGCTGCGAGGATGTTATAGTTTTCCGTTTAAACCAATGCTATGTTATGTGAACATATGATAGGTGGATATCAACGCATTCATAGCAATGACACAACTTTGATGGAAAGGCACCCTAAAACTTGAAAGCCGCCGCCATGTTCTTCACGTTGTCTCTTGAAAAGATTCGATCAAGACGCCTCAAGACACTCTCGTTAGATAGCTGGTCAAATACGAAGTATTGATGAATCATAGGTATAAGTAGGTAGGTACGAGAATATACTTATTTCATTGACTTGTATTTTCCTTCAATATTACAAAACGCATGTGGATGATTTTCCCACTAATTTATCTTCAACTGATTATATTTTCACATTCAATAGTAAGTCTGATACAAAAAAGATAATAATATGAATGTAGTTGTATATCCCTAAACACAACATTTTCGCTGCAAAAGTATCAAGGCTCATACACATACTATACGGCAACTTGTTACAGCATACGAAGATACATGACAGATATCATTGTATACCTTATTGCACTATATAAGGGTTTAAATTTAAATGAAAAGTTATGTGCGATAGTGTTGTTACGAACACATTGGAACGCACCGTGTACAGTGCTCGTTTGTGTGCAGCGAAAAACGTCAAAAAATACCTAGATTTGACTTGTGCCCGGCAACGAAAGCACTCTTAAGTTTTAAGCGTATGACAAAACCGTTTCGTCCTACTGACATATACCTATAAGGACAAATGGTATAGTTTTTTTGTCTGCTTTTCCTACGATATGAACCAAATCGTAGGACAAAAAAACCGGCCAAGTGCGAGTCGGACTTCGCACATTTAGGGTTCCGAACCGACCGCAAAGTTAAGTTTGTTTTTATAGGAAAAATAAGGAAATTTCAAAGAAAAAATCTAATTCATTCATTTAGTATTTGTTGGTAAAATATACGTAATAACAAACATTATTACCAAATTTTTAAGTTTATAGGTAAATACCTATAAACTTAAAAACATTAACATTATGACATGTGAAAGTGCCCTTGTGGCCAATTTGCAGAATAAATGTTTGAATTCTGAATTTTGAATTCTATGTGTCTTAGATTTCTTGATCTTACGTAGGTTAAGTATTATCATTGTAAGAAGCATATTTTTGTGAGAAAATGGCTGACTTTCGAGTTTCTTTCGGCGTTTCTTCTCGGCAGTGGCCTCTGTGAAACGCTAGTAGGGTTTGACTTGTAAAAGTGCCATTGCGGCCTACTTACAGAATAAAGTTCATTTATTTCATTTATTTCATTTAAATGTTTTTGAGGGGGGCTCCTACACCCATAGAGCTAAAGGGGGTGCGAAAAAAAAATATTATCCTCCCCTATCGAGTGGGGTATCGTTGTTTAGAGGTCATTGAGTAGATACTTACTATATTTTCAATTTAAAAAAATATTGGAAAACAAAGGAATGAGATGCCACCAAAGTCAGCTTTTTTTACGAAATTTTGTTCCGAAGTATTTTTTAACTTGACATTTGTCAAGTGTGTTTTCTCACAAAAATATGCTTATTACAATGATAATACTTAACCTACGTAAGATCAAGAAATCTAAGACACATAGAATTCAAAATTCAGAATTCAAACATTTATTCTGCAAATTGGCCACAAGGGCACTTTCACATGTCATAATGTTAATGTACAATTTAAAAAAAGTCTTACAATATAAGCATATGATAGGTTTTTCATGAGAAAATATTAATTTACAATTTAAGAAATATATCAATAAGAATTTATTACATTCTTCATGTCATAATATTAATTATCTATTACAAACATTACAATAATAGTAAAATTGAGAGATGTATAAGGTCTCAGTCTGAATAACAAAATTTAATATAATATCTATATAAAAATAAGTTTTGACTGTTTGCATGGCTTCGGGCCAACAAAATGCTTATACTGTATAAATTTGAAGCCTGTAGCTCCAACCGCTTGGCTGTAAAACCTGGTGTGACAGACGATGGACGGACGGACGGACGTCTGGGCGTCACCAAATAAGGTTCCGTTTTGACCCTTCGGGTACGGAACCCTAAAAATTGAAAGTGCCGTATTGGGTCAGTGTCGAGCACAGACATATTTACTTACTCTAAATTGAACTGTTTGATTGACAGGGAAGAGTGGCGTTCTCTTGTGTCAGAGGCCAAGATCCTCCTCTTTGGGTTATCTAGCCAGCGTGGTAAGTATGTAAGATTGAACTCGAGTGTTCGTTATAGGAAGCATTAGTAACTAGCTACTGTAAAACGATCCTTGTCTAGCAGTATCCCTTAACAGAACATACAGTGGATGAGCGACACGGTTGTCAAGATAGTCTGACCGTTTTCATATTTAGATACCAAATATTTTGAAATATATACCTAACTAGTTATTGCCCGCGACTTCGCTCGCTAATTTAATTGATATTTACTTATATCAGGCGCTTACCTTGTCATCGCTCTTTCATACAAACTTTCACCCCCTTAAGAGATGATTTGGGATAAAAAGTATCCTATGTCCTTTCCCGGGACTCAATCTATCTCCATACTAAATTTTATGTTAATCGGTTCAGAGGTTTAAGCGTGAAAAGGTACCAGACAGGCAGACATACAGACAGAACGACACACAGACAGACACACTTTCGCATTTAAAGTATTAAGTATGGATGGGTATATAATAAATTGTATACATATATTATAGTCAACAACAAAAAAACAGGCAAAGATACAATAATACAGAAACTTATAACTTATAACTAAAAAAGTGCCCCAGATCCTCGATGCTCGGTAGGGTTCCCAGAAGGCTGGCCGCTTTGCCACGCTGGATGACAAACCGCTGGGCGAAATAGTGGCCAGCCCTCTGGTCACCAGAAGCCTCTATATGAAGGCGCTTCGAGATGTCCTCAATAAGGACATCTAGGTTAAATAATAATCATCATCAGAATGATGAATGCGTGCACTGCTGAAAAAAGGCTTCTCCCAGCCATTTTCATATATTACAAAGACCCTGGGGCCATGGGATCTACGTTCTTGGCGCCTCTATATTATTTGCACTTGCACGTGGAATCTAGAAGCCTTATTTTCAGCAGTGCACGCTGTCATTCATTATTTTTATGACGATTACCTATTACTTAACCTTAACTGCTAAAATATTTGTACACCATTGAAATGTCAACTTTCCGATTGCGTTTAGATTGCAAATCGTGATAAAACAATGGTAAAGCAGTTATTACATACATCTTCCTAAATTTTGCAATTTGAGAATGGAACACAGCAAGATGTTAGAATGAGATGCTTCAACTCCACTCCCCAATTTAGGATGCTAATTTCAGGAAGGTATAATAAGCGCAACCCGTCGTCTACCAGCCCCTGGGATCCCAGAGCAGATAACAAAAGAATGGCATTGCATATTTTTTCGCCGGGAGAGGATGGCTTTAGATGTCATTAATTATTTCCAGTCTGTTCTCTTGGTCATATTACTTTTTTAATACGGCAAAAAATGACGAAGACTATTCGTAAGTAAAAAAATAGAAATAACAAAAGTAGGTGTAGACCAAAAAGGTTGTTACTATGCATAATATGCTACAACTGATGTGTCGGGCCACGTACCGGACGACGCAGTGTTGGAAGGCCCCCCACGAGGTGGGCTGATGATCTGGTTAAGGTCGCGGGGATCTGCTGGATGCGGGCGGTCCGTGATCGGTCTTTGTGGCGCTCTCTGGGGGAGGCCTATGTCCAGCAGTAGACGTCGTTCGGCTGATCATGATGATGATGTGTCGGGGCGCTTATTTTCGGGACATTAACTTCTACGTGTTCTGAAGGTCGTGCCCGTCCTGAAACACTTTGACGTCATTGACAAACAATAATAACAGGTCCACCATAAGGCTAGAATGAGAGATAAAATCTCTTGTCGGATAGCCACACCAACACTGTTGCTCAACTCAACTAACCGAGATAACAGGAAAACAGATTACATACAAGATTACAGAAACGTGATCACCAAACTCCTGTTACACCGGATTTATACTCACATTAGAATAGATTAATTTGTACCTTCAACAAATATGGGGCGCCGCAAACCGAAATCATAATAATATAACGTTCACATTATGCTGCATGATGAACATATCAACATCGTAAATGGGAATAAGACGAAACGTGCAAAATAATAGCAAGTAACTATATCATAATGTTTTGTTTAGTGGGTAGGAGTGGTTTTGAAAGTCTAAGGCGACTTCCTGACTTGGCGGGGCGGGATCGACATGTGACATTCTCTTCTTTGACGTAAACTTACTGACGTCGCAAAGATTCTCGCTTGACATAATACTGTCAGTATTACGTTTGCGCAGTAGTAATATCATGCGCAGAAGCGGAGCAGTACCGCCTTCGCATCGTCCCGCTACCGCGCATCCCGCGCCAGTCAGGAAGCACTCATTTAAATGTAGGGGCGTAGTAAAAAATGGTATCGCGTCGACTGACAGCTAGCAGCTGACACTGACATTTGACACTTTTCTCATATCGTACTGCCTCTGCACCGACAAATCAGGAAGTCGCCTAATTCGTAATAATTGGTTAGGTATCATTAGTTAGGCCTTTATTTAAGTGCTTTATTTGTAAAATATATCTGAAGAATACAGAGTTGTTGAATAATTATAGCGAATCACTATGTTTTGCCAGTAGGCGTACAATAACATTGCTACTACATTAAAATAAAAAAATAAAATAAAAAAATATTTGTGGACAATCTTACACAAATCAACCTAGTCCCAAACTAAGCAAAGCTTGTACATTGTTCTACTATATTATTCTATTACATTGTATTATTACATTATATTATAAACTAGCTTTTGCCCGCGACTTCGTCTGCGTAGAACTCGCGTCATCGCGTTAGAATGTTATTTCATTCTTCTATTTCATGCGCTTATCTAGTTATTTCTCTTCCATTCTAACTTAATCCCCGTTAAGGGATGATTTCCGGGATAAAAGTATCCTATGTCCTTCCCTAGGACTCAAACTATATCCATAACAAATTTCATCTAAATCGGTTGAGCATTTTAAGAGGAAACAGGCAGACAGAGTTACTTTCGCATTTATAACCCGCCCCAGTTTCGCACGGGTAGTCCAGTTTTAAATTTATTTATCTAAGCTTTTGCCGGCGACATCATTCGCGTGAATATCCATTATCCATATCAACTTCTACACCGTATTTCGCCGGGTTGTCTCGCCAAACATTGCGCACGCCGGCTCAATGCGCCCACATGAAACATGACAGAGGACTAAATATATGTTATTAACTTATTATAGATGTAGATGAAAACGCTCGCGAGCGAAGTGAGCGCGAAACTTTTCGGATATTCTGATACGGGTGTGGAAAATACTTCATACGCATCAAGTAATGAAGATGAAAACGCGAGCGCAGCGAGCGCGAAATGTTTCGAACATTGATGCAGGTGTGGAAAAGACTTCATACGCACCAAGTAATGAAGATAAAAACGCGAGCGTAGTGAGTGCGAAATGTTACGAACATTATGATGTAGGTGCGGAAAATACTCATCAAGTAATGTAGATGAAAACGCGAGCGCAGCGAGCGCGAAATTTTTCGAACATTCTGATGCAGGCGCGGAACAGACTTCATACGTATCAACTATAATGTAGATGAAAACGCGAGCGTACGGCGCGCGAAAATTTTCGAACATTATGATGTAGGTTGTGCGGAAAGTGCTCATCAAGTAATGTAGAAGAAAACGCAAACGCAGCGAGCGCGAAATTTTTCGAACATTATGATGCAGGTGCGGAAAATACTTCACACTCATCGAGTAATGTGTATGAAAACGCGAGCGCAGCGAGCGCGAAATATTTCGAACATTGTGATGCCGGTGCGGCAAATAATTCATACGCATCAAGTCATGCAGATGAAAACGCAAGCATAGCGAACGCAAAAATTTTACGAACATTATGATGCAGGTGCGGAAAAGACTTCAAACGCATCTGTAATTTAGATGAAAAAGCGATCGTAGCGGGCGTTAAAGTTTAGTAAAGTGCGGAAAATAGTTCATACTCATGAAGTTATGTAGATGAAAACGCGAGCGCAGCGAGCGCGAAAATTTTCGAACATTATTATGCAGGTGCGGAAAATACTTCATACGCATCAAGAAATGAAGATGAGATCGCGAGCGTAGTGAGCGCGAAATGTTTCGAACATTATGATGCAGGTGCGGAAAAGACTTCATAAGCATCAACTATAATGCAGATGAAAACGCGAGTGTAGGGCGCGCGAGAATTATCGAACATTATGATGTAGGTGCGGAAAATGCTCATCAAGTAATGTAGATGAAAACGCGAGCGCAGCGAGCGCGAAATTTTTCAAACATTATGATGCCGGTGCGGAAAATACTTCACACTCATTAAGTAATGTATATGAAACGCGAGCGCAGCGAGCGCGAAATGATTCGAACATTCTGATGCAGGTGCGGAAAAGACATCATTCGCATTAACTATAATGTAGATGAAAACGCGAGCGTACGGCGCGCGAAAATTTTCGAACATTATGATGCAGGTGCGGGAAATACTTCATTCTCATGAAGTTATGCACATGAAAACGCGAGCGCAGCGAGCGCGAAATTTTTCGAACATTATGATGCAGTTACGGAAAATAATTCCTACGCGTCAAGTAATGTAGATAAAAAAGCTAGTGCGAAATGATTCGAACATTATGATGCAGGTACAGAAAATACTTCATACGCATCAAGCAATGTAGATGAAAACGCGAGAGCAGCGAGCGCGAAATATTGAACAAAAAAAATTTGTTGACCTAATTAAGTGGCTTTGTAAAGAGGTAGTTGAATAGATATTTTTATTTTTCATAAATTATTGGAATTTACGAAATTTTGTTCCGATGAATTTAAAATTTGGTAATAATGATTGTTATTACGTATTTTTTACCAACAAATACTACTATATTGATAAATTAGATTTTTTTCTTTGAAATTTCCTTATTTTTCCTATAAAAACCAACTTAACTTTGCGGTCGGTTCGGAACCCTAAATGTGCGAAGTCCGACTCGCACTTGGCCGGTTTTTTTTGCTTTCCAATCCGCCTGTTCGAATTTGGTCATACTTGATGTTTATTGTTACGTAGGTATGTATGTTTTAATAATGAATACCAATATACCCTAAATTTATGTCTGTTACGCGCTGAACGTATTTTATACATTTTGCTGACGGAAAACGCCGTTTTTCCCTGATTCCGAACGCTGTTCGGTAAAACCTTCAAGCAGTAGATGAGGGTGACCCATCACCGAATTTACATTTTTGTTGACTTCTGTAAATTTGACTGCACTAATTTCACTTATTTAACTCAAACACACACACTTATTAACTCATGATACGATAACACCCTATTTTGAAGCATAAAGTCACTTTTAAACGCTTTTATGACCTTACGAAGTACACTCAGTTTCTTAACCATTTTCGTAAGGAGTCCCATACAACGCTGCGATCGACCTGCTCAATCGATTCTCCCGTTACAACTGAGAAACAAAATGGCTTTCTTTGCCTCGTAGTGGAAGGAATTGGTATCTAGCTAACGGAAAAAAATATCACAACGTAAAATTAGCTGTAAGAACTCGACTTATGGCTTAAAATATAGAAAATCCGGTGATAGGGCAGATCCGGTAAAGGGTACATCTACCTTAGGTAAAGTACCCTCCATCGGAAACAAAAAAAACCGAGGTTGCGTAGTAAGGTTTGTGAATATTGATAGCGACTGACTGACCAACATAATTAGATCTCTCATTTCAAACAGTTAATATGGTTTGAGGGACTTTTGTATTTTTGTCTATAGCCTTGAGAGGCAGAGGTATTGTTATTTCACCCCCCATTTTTTCAAATACTATCTGTTTATTATACAATGTTTGAATGAGGTTCTATTTACTTTGCGTCCATGTACCTATATACTTACCAACTTTCAAGCCTGTAAATCATGAACTGAAAGACTTCTCATACAAAGTTTAACCCCTCTTTTCACCCCCTTTCATCCCTAACCTGTATGATTTTTATAGCCTATAACCTGGCCGAAGATCCAATAAACATATTAGTGAAGGCTGTATTAAAATCCATTCGCTAGTTTTCGCGTGATAGTTAGACATATAAACAGACAGACAAACAGACAAACAGACAAACAGACAAACAGACAAACAGACAAACAGACATGAATTCTAAAAACAGTTGAAACGTGTTCCGTTATCGATTCTTAGACCCCTCCATCGATTTTTTTACTAATATCTTCAATGTACAGATTTTCGACCCTCTTCTGCTTTATTATATGTATAGATTTTTTTATTTCATTTCTATCGGAACTTAGGTATAAATTGCGTACTTAATTCTATAAATACGTTTAAACCTTAATTCGGCAGAGATAGATACATTAAAAACCGTTTTTTTTGTTGAAAACTCTTCTTGTTTCGTAAATTAAAAAAAAAAACTAGTATTCTCTGTTTTTGAGAAAAATTATGTCTGCTGTGACGAACATACGGGAATAAGAAGGCTGAAATAATTTAATAGAAAAATATTGACAGAAATGCAATTCTATTAATAAATATCGCTTTATTTACTATCTCATTAGGACTAGAAACAATTTCTGATCGCAGATAATTAACTGCTCTTGGCTTGATGAGATTTTTTAATTCATGGTGTTCAAAATCAATTTTGTATTAGGGAATAGTAACGGTGCTAACGCAGACTTCATAAAGGAAAAATTTAGGCTCAGGATTCATCGTATTTAATTTTGTCTCCTTTGGCCGACCGGATGGCTTGAAGGAGACTATATTGTTATAGAGAATATTACCAACGCTTTCTTTTTTATATATACAATGACGGGTGGTAAACAAGCGTACGGTCCACCTGACGGTAAGTGGACACCGCAGCCCATAGATGCCCGCAACTCCAAAGCAGTCACGTGCGCGTTGCCGACCCTTAATAAAATTTGAGGATTCACTGTGTTGACAGCAGAAGGGACAAATTTAGGTCCCTCGCTCTCAACACAGTACACCCTCGGGAGCTCTGCCAACCTCGCTCACCTCCAGGAACACAACACTACTCGTACATACTTGTATAGTAAATAATATTATTATGGCTGTGGTCTTCTGCAAGGCGGAGTTAATTCCCCAGTTGGGATGCTCTAAATTCGAGCAAGAAGACATTTAGCTGTGCCCTGCCTCTCTTATTAGATCGAGTCAACAGATTTCCAGTCTGCAAAAGGTAGAAAAAATGCTGTTAATTGTGTGTGTCCCAGATTCGAACCCGAGTAAACAAGCTAGTTCCTAAGGGAAATTTAACTATTCTTCAACGCAAGCTGAACGTGCCAATGCAAATAATGTTACCTACCTGCAAAAAAACAACATTCTATGACAATATTGCTTACGTAATGCTTGTGCACTGTATGATAGCTACTACCACAGGTAGGTTCTGTCAATTCTTAAGTAAAACTATGAAAATATTTATCAAACCAAAAGGGAAATAAATAATTAATAAATAAGAAGAATACGATCAATAATTAGTTTGCAATATGTTTTCTTTAAAACATAATTACTATAAATAAATAGAGAAACAACTTACTTCTTAATTAGTGCTAAAAATTACACCCATATATTGAGCATGTTGGCATGGAAGTTGTGACGCTGATTTTCATTGAGTGACCAGAGAGCAAAAATCCAACGAATTGAGATATTTTGTTGTTGTTATTATTTCACTTTGCGGTGCACAATAACGTACATATTAGTATTATCTCTTTATTTATTTATTTAAGGGTTTAGGTTGGGTTTTTACAATATCCATATAAAAAGTAAAATATAAAAATACAGTTAGGTACATAACATAAAATTATTATAAAAACTAACCTTGAGTGCCGCCGGCAGCGAGGCAGAGCCTAAGCTACCGGTGGTTAGGGCGACAGAGAGAGGAACCTCCTGACTATCCGCGCCGTGTCCAGGAGTACCGCCTTCTGTATCTGACCCTTGACCCAGCCATCTAGCGAGAGTCTCTTGAGGTGTTGGTCGATCATTCGAGATCGAGTCGTTGTATAAAAAAAACACATACTGTCCCTATTCCTCCCGGTACCGCCGTATACCGGGTAGAGTCAGTCCGACCCAGGTCGGGCCTAGCTGAGTTTCTTGCTGTACTCTTCTAACAGAGACAAAACTCCCAGCAGCTCGATTCGACTGACACCTCAGATTCGGTTGTAGCCACTCAACTAATCTCAATGGAGCGCAAACTCTTAGGCTGGGTTGCACCAAACCGTCTGTAATCGTAAGCGGTGTTCGTCAAATCTGATTGTATGGAAAGTTTGACAAGTTTCTATGGGATGACAGCTGCCGGCGCCATATTTGACGATGACCGGTCTGTGTTCGTATGTTGGTGCTACTGACCCTTAGAGTTTTCCAGTGTTAAGGCGCTACACTGAGAAATTTGGAGACTTTGAAACGCTGTCCTGCCCAGACTAGCAAACAGTAGGTGCTGATTTTCAGATATATGATTCTTGACTATATGATTGTGGTACTGACAATAGCGAAACATGATTGCTTAGAATTTTCTCGATAGAAAATAAATCCAAAGTCGAGTCTATATTTTCCTCTTTTTCCTCAGCCTACTAAAACAACGCATTCAGTGTTGCCAGAGCACTTCCGTCAAAAAGTACGATCTTGTGTCCAAAAAAGCACGTTTTTGGAATGAAAAGCACGTTTTTAGGGTTCCGTACCCGAAAGGTCCAAAATGAATCCTATTACTGTCACTCACGCGTCCGTCCGGTTTTATTAATAAGTACGTCACATACAGAGTATTGGGCCCTTACATCGCGTACACATTTCATGACACGAACGATAGAGCTTGCATTGCAGGACAGAGCAGTCCTGTGCTGCAACCACAGCACAGGTAAGACATAACTTTTAACTTTAGGATATCAAAGCGTAGGGTATGAGAGAAAGATTGTTTGACAAAATGATTGTTAGAAAAAAAAATACAGTTTAAGAGAGGACCAAACCAACATTACTGCCAATTTTTAGTAGTAAAATCATAAAGCACCATAGTACTTGAAAAAGCACGATTTTAGCACGTTTTTGGGGAGCGCACGTAAAAAGCACGTTCGTATCCAAAAAAGCACGTAAAACCGTGCTAAAAAGCACGTTCTGGCAACACTGAACGCATTATTAAAGGACACGATTAAGTTAATATGATGGTATTTTACCTCATCTAGGTACTGACAAGAGGAAATTTAATAAACCTGCACACAGTCAGATATTTAACGAGATTTGTCTAAAAAGCCATTCTCGGAGAGGGTTGCATCCCGTTTGGTCGTGAGCGAAAAACAAAGGGTGTCTCTTTCAACCGATATATCGCCTTAAGACCGCGCGTGGTCGTGTCGGAGGTTTCCTCTGGATTTTCTCCAGGTCACTCGTCAACCGCGCACTTCAATCGCTTTATTGGGCCTGGCCTATAAAGCCACAGTTAAGCTAGATTACATTGTTTCATACCTACCGTGCTAGTACCTGTAATTAATACAAGGCTTAAAAAAATCATGTGCAATACAATCGCGTTGACTCACACAATACACATGCAGAAAACAATTACAAATTGCAAATCGCGTGACCTCCTGCATGCATCCGAATTCCTCGCATGTACAGCCGAACAGAAATATGTGAACTGCTATGTTAATTCCGTGGTTTAAAAAAGTACATTAGGCCTCCGTTGGAAGTAGGCAGAAAAGTAAATAAGTAATAATATATATCTTATTCTTAGTCGCTCCACTTTTGACAGAGTGGTCGTGGATGTCATTTCGGTATAGTGGCAGGCTTGGCACTATACCGAAATGACAATAAAAATTATAATAAAAACTGGTTTACTACTTAAAACTTAAGCATAGTTTTAATCAATTATCCATACTTAGAAACAAATTCGCTTCCTGAATTTAAGGGCACAATTTTAGGTGTTTTAAATTTTGGCGAATTCGTGTTCAAGGTAGATGGATTTACTAAACGCGCGGAAAATAATCCTCTAAAGCCTCCATCCAAATAGAGTTATGCCCTTATGCAACTATCGAAAATTCATCTATCTCTTACCTGCAATAAGGGTCTTGCCTACAGTCGGCACGCATATTTTTGAGTTGTGCCCGTATTGAATTAAGTTAAATCACTGTAACTCGAAATTTTTTTGACTGTAAAGCGATTTTCTCGAAATGTTTTTTTTAATAACCCGTATTGCAGTCAGAGGCGACTTAACGGTTCAGCCACCGGCACTCAAATTCTTCAAGTACCTAGTTTCCCTCTCTAGTTTGGCTTGGAGCCTAATGTTAATCAATTTATCCCTTTAATTTGATATTTATAATTTGCGTTAGCGGCATTATTGCTTAATATAAAACTAATCTCTGTGCACACATATTTAAGAATTATAGTCCAGATCTAGACTTTAAGCTATTTTTATGTAATTGTGTTTAAGACTATAATTTGTTGTGTGAGCCTAATAAAAAAAAAAAAAATCAATACATTTCTCATAATTAGAGTTAAATTTAAGTTTGAAAAAATAAACAAATTCTTAAAGTATAAATAACGCACTACCAATGTAAGCATGCACCCGCAGCGATGAGGTCGATTGTACTTCACATATTTCTTTCGTGAATTATTTGGGTCCATGTAATTGCTTAATCGATAGCAAATGGAAATAGCCACTAGTTCCAAGAAGGAAAAAAAAAGATTTGTGTTACTGCATGTTTATTACCTACACAATTTGAAATTCAAAGAAAACCCGACTAATGACGACAAAGTATTTTATGTCACACCTGGCCATAAAGCGGCAATTACCGCACGCTCCG
The DNA here is from genome assembly GCA_951800055.1 of Cenopis cana. Lineage (NCBI taxonomy): Eukaryota > Metazoa > Arthropoda > Insecta > Lepidoptera > Tortricidae > Cenopis > Cenopis cana. The sequence goes on along the minus strand of OX637486.1, from coordinate 4,913,755 downwards.
CACGCGGGAAATCCCACTTTCTGGCCAGGGGGTGACATAAAATTTTGTACTTAAGGGCCTATCGTGCGGGGTAAATTCTCAGCGCCTGTTCTTCTTTCCGTCCCTGTTCCCGTTATTCGGGGTCGGGTCTCCTCACAATTCTGCGCCAAGACAGTCTGTCTTGGGTTGTCGGCTCCGGCAATTGGGCTAGTTTGAGGTCTAAATTATTTACCCAATTAACCCACACATGCATTATTCACGCACACTACCTCATTTTGCTGGGTCGGGTCATTGACCCATGTTTGTGCCAACTTATGACAATATAGATTTTGAATATTTAAAGGTTTCTTGGTGCATAAGAGAAGTGTAACAAAAATCGACAAGTTCTGATCTGTAACCAAAACTCAAGTATTAGTTGTATCTGAAAATGTCTTGAATTTGGAATTTGTGGTAGTAAAATACTCAATTCCTTGTTTATAAAATAAAACTTTGAACCCCTGTTTTGTAAAATGTATTTTGTTTTGCCCTTTCCTCACAGACTCATTTTTATACAACTTAAAACAGAGAAAGACTTTTCCTAATCGGTTCGTGCATGTTATGACTGTTTTATGTTTATGACTTAGGTACTTATTTTGAGAGTTTACTTGGTGATTTTCATGATACGAGTATATGTTGTACCTTAAATAGATTATTTTAAGCAAAACTTTTCATAAATTGATTATTTTCTGTTTATCAGTTGGTTAACTCTAAAATGGACACTGATTTAATGCAAGTTTTAAGAGAAGAAGCGGTAGTTTTATTACAATATATATAATAACTACTGAAACTATTTATACGGCACGGGATAACTGCAGCAATATTGTGAATCAACTTTGTATTTGAGGAACCAGTACCTAACCTTATAGGTAGTTCTTGTTATTCACGACCTCCCGTCGTAACCCAATCCGCAGAATTGCGCATAGAATAGTAACTATGACATTCCCTGCGCATCGTCGTTATCGTGAATGACAAGCACTATAAAACCTAATGATATAACAAATATCATCAAGAAAGTCATTGTAACATTCTGCAATTGTGGAACTTGGCCGGACCACTACTGTATCAGCTCTGACAAATTAACTTTTATACAGTCGTGCCGTCGATGACACTTAACTGAACATCCGTGAACCTTATTGCAACGAGATAAGGTTCAATAATGGTTAACATTGCGTCTATTTTCATCAATAATAAATAGCAGTTATTATTATTTCCTATTCGTTTACTATAACGTCGAGACAATTATTGCGATGCGACATAAGTACTTACTTGTACAAAATCAAAGCAACGGGATTTCCAACGTATGAAAGCTTTAGATAGAAACTAGCGCAGTTTAATATTATAAGTAATTACCTACTGCATATTTGTTTGTTAGACATCGTCATTGTCACCACATCCCCAACAACTACTTGGTTTATTATTTATAAATGAAACATAGGTTTATTATTTTCATTCTAGGTATAATTATATTATGACCAGGCAGCTTAGACACTACACAATTTAAATCCACATCACTCAAACTGGCGAAGAAACTCCGATATTCTTTCTTCTGCTCCCGCTGCAAGAGAGCACTCTAGATCTGTTTCTTGGTATACGTAACGCTGATATTTTATAAACTTCTGTTCAAAGCACCATAATAATTGTGCCTGTTTGTACAGATTCTGGGATATGTTTTGTTTATTCAGATTCTGCGATATATTTAGGTAATCATTGTTTGACGTGAAAGCGCCGTACATATACACATAAAATATAACATTAGATTCGTTAAATTATTGAAATATAAAAATACAATTTGTTTACAAATTTTAATTTGAAATATGATGAGTGACATAAATGTCATAACGTTCCGTTCTGGGTGGCCAATTTATAAAAAGTAAATTACTTTGAACTGAAATACATCGGTAACCTTTTTACGTTTAAAATGCCTTTTCGTAAAGGAAATCATTATAATTTAGTTGCATTAGTAAACATTGGGGACCAAAGATTGCATTTTTATGTTATAACGAATGGCTAATACTAAAAATTCCATGTTAAAATAATCTTCAATAGCCACACGTCAACATTTATTTACCCTACTTCAATTAATGTAATCTTTGTGTGTGGTATACATTTTGTATTTGTATACGAGCAAGCTGTCAAAAAGCGTGTTTTTATGAGATGTCAAACTGAGAAAAGCAGCATACGTCTGCTCCCATTGAGGGCCGGAGCCCATCTGCCGGCAAGAAAACTACGGCGGCCGGTCAAATTTACGGAATTTCCTTTGCATTGTTAAAAAAATCTCCACATTTTGCAAATGTTAAACACATACGACCTAGATAACATGTAGTTTTGTTACTATTCAAAAATTGAAGACCTTTCATAAAGTATTAACGTTGTAGTTTTCGTTTATTTCCTTTAGTAGAGCTAACTTTGGATTGAATTTTTATGAAGAAAACTATAAGTAATTGTGTTTCTGAAACACATGACGTGTAGAGTGTATCCTTAAATGTCATATATAGGAATTACAGAATTCAAGCTTTAGTAATAATAATACAGCAAGTGATCCAACCATCGCAATTATTCAGAAATTTGCTCGGTGCAGTCTTAACACGGGTGGTCATAAAGAAAGCCTCAGATCGCATATTTATCGCCCTTGCCTTCGGCTCGGGCGTCAAATACCTGCGATCTGAGACATTCTTTGTTTTACCGCCCTTGTTAAGTAATGTACTATAAATGCCTGTGACTACGGCGCTTCGTTCAGATCAGTTCGTCGTTTACGTAATGTTTAAAATGTTATTATTTATTATTATTATTCAGAGTCTCAAGTGTCCCAGTGCTGGACAAAGCAGGGATCTGATACCGGTATTTGCTCCATACAAAATATCGGTATTTATATCGTTTATTTTCGTTCTGTGGTTTATAATTTCATTTTTAATGGGACATTCTAATAATACGAAGTTGTTAAGTACTTAAATACATGATTCAGTCCTACATAATGACCATAGTATACGATAATTCAAAATATAGGACTATTTCTGGGATTTTTAAAAATTAATCTATTTGTCATTTTTCCATGTTTGAAACGTTATTTGTTTTGTGTAAGAGTCCACAAAATATTTATTTATTCCTTAAAATATATTTTTCTTGCTTGAATTTAAACTTTCGCGAGACATGTTATAACTTTATTTTACTAAACGGTTAAAACTCACGTATTAATTGTCACTTCGGGCGACATGTTTCGAACTCTTCGGGAGTTCTTCATCAGGATGAGTGCGTCTGCGACCCGCGCCGATTGCACACTGTCGAACTACCCGCCGCCCGCCGCAAGGCACGTGACGCACGCGCAGACAGCGCGGGGGCGGGGGCGGGGGGGCAGCTCGGCGCTGAAGGTGTTGTATGAGGTCGTGGTGAGGGATCGTCCCCCCCGATCAATGGTAGGCACACTGAACTCACTATGTCCACTCGATTGTCATAACGCACTTCCCGCTCATGCGAGGCGATTGAAATAGGGCGCCGCCCTAACTTTAATCGTGACGCTGGCTGGGTGTTGCCGCCGGCATGGAAACCTGTGATCCCGATCATAGAGCGGGAAGTGCGTTATGACAATCGAGTGGACATAGTGAGTTCAGTGTGCCTACCATTGATCGGGGGGGACGATCCCTCACCACGACCTCATACAACACCTTCAGCGCCGAGCTGCCCCCCCGCCCCCGCCCCCGCGCTGTCTGCGCGTGCGTCACGTGCCTTGCGGCGGGCGGCGGGTAGTTCGACAGTGTGCAATCGGCGCGGGTCGCAGACGCACTCATCCTGATGAAGAACTCCCGAAGAGTTCGAAACATGTCGCCCGAAGTGACAATTAATACGTGAGTTTTAACCGTTTAGTAAAATAAAGATATTTTTCTTGGTTTTATTAATGTGAAACAACCACATTGCTCAGAAGTTAGCTGGAACAAATCCCTAATAAGACTAAATTTGCCCAGTTTCTACATAATATGTCAACTGTTCTTGTATTTTTTTTTATTTTGTTGTATTCACACAATAAATATTTTTACATATAGTATACATGTCGCAGCCGGATTGTATAAACCGCCGTTTTATAATACGGCGGGTTAACGATTAGCCGGATCGTCATTGCAATACTTTCTACAATATGGCGGCTCACGTTTAGCCGGATTGTATAATCCGCCGTTTTACATTACGGCTAGCCGTTTTACAAAATGGCCGCATTGTCATTGCTAAACAGCGCTGCGGGTGTTAACAATGGGAACTACAAGCTGTCAAAGAGGTGACAGCTAAAACGACGCTATTTTGTGAAAAGGCTAGCCGTAATGTATTACGGCAAATTATACAATCTGACTGAACCACTTTTTTACATTACGACTAGGCGAATTGAAGAACGCAAAGCGCCGAACACATTTCGGCGGATTTTCAATCAGCCGTATTCAATCCGCTTAATCGTTGACCCGCCGTAATACAAAACAGCTCTGTTTTGTAAAACGCCTAGCCATAATGTTATACGGCGGATTATACGATTTGCCTGCGACATACATATAAAGGTTCTTTACCTAACCCTACTTATCAGTATATAACTGTCCAAATTATATTACGCTACAAACCTTCATAACACAATTCACTATCAATTTACTAACAATATTGTGGAATGAATGAATTCTGACCTCCCAACCCCCATCGCTGTGGCTTATGGACTTTATGGTTTAGCGAGGACACTGTTTAAAATTAGAATTAACTTAGTATTCCACACTGGCAAAATATATGTGTTACATAAGTATCTTGTCTAGTCAAAATCGTAGTCAGTTAAAAGACCTGATAAATTATTTTGATAATAGGTATATCAATTTTAGGTATTTTAATATGTAACCGGTCAAACCACGGCACACGAGGAGGCTCGCATAGGATACTCCCGTACCAGATCCCCTTGTCCCGCGAACGCAAATTAAAGTACTCCTTCCAGCGGGAGTATGCCTTACTTTTGTACCGAACGACTACCTTCGAGAGGTCTGGAGCAATAACTGTCTCAGTACCCTCAGAAGCAGCCGCAACGGCCGAACTGTCAACTTGCTCGTTACCTGTCAAGCCAATATGAGACGGAACCCATTGTATTTTAAGACACCTTCCCGCGGTTTGAACAAATCTAATCTGCCTCAAAATTTTGTACGCAAGCGAAAAGCAACGTTCGCCCGAGGCACAACGAGCTAAATGCTGAATGGCGCTTTTGCTATGCGTAAGTGTTCTTACGGATACACTGTTACACTGTTGTTGTAACAACACTGGAATAATTTACACTTTCTAGGTACAACAAGGCCTGATAGATCGCATACAGTTTCGCAGACATTATCGATAATCCAGACGAAATTTTATACCGTGCCTTCTTATCATTGGACGGATCAAAAAAAGCTGCCCCAATTTTATCACCACACTTTGACCCATCAGTAAATAACCTATAGAAACCTGAATATTTAACTCAGGAATCACTTCTAGATGAAGAACGTTAGAGTTGTAAGTTCGTTTCGCACTAACTACACATTCTAAACCTGCAAACAAAATATCATTTAACTCGAATTCTGAAACCCACGCGACTAATTGAAACATTTGCAGCGGGCATGCAAGTTGATGATAAAAACACAACACATCTAAAAAAGGACTTTCTTTCGCCAAAACGAATTTAAATAAATGCCTCAAATAGAAATTCATACCTTTAGTCGTTTAAAGCCCCAGGATGAATAATTGTTAAATTCTGGAAGGAAGTTTTCATAGGAAATTTCAAATTAATTCATAGGTACATATCATATCGTACCGAATGTCAGTTCGCACATTCAATTATTTGTACCCTCGTCAAGCACCACGGCAGTACCTGATACCTGAATAATTAATGGCGGAATTACTGCTACATTAATATTTTGTCAATACCTACCTGCTCACAACATAACTTACTCTGAATTCGTATGTCATTCATCTGATTTTCATAATTCTGAAACGTAGAGTTTCAACCGACCTACTTGTGTATCTCACTTTACCTCGTTGTTTTTAAAACAAAAGTACCCCCATTTATAGTGCATGCCATCCACTAAGGCGTGCCCCTCCACAGCCCAATCCGTACAATCACGCATATAATTAGTATGAGATTCGCTGTGGAGGGGCGCGTCGTGGATGACATGCGTATAAGACAACGTTAAATCCGGTGTTTGTTATGAAAATGTACTGATATAAGTCTGAGCCAGCCTTTCGCTCAATTGCATAACACAAAACGTATGTAAACTCACTAGGATTTTCTGTTTGTCAACTATGTCACACGATTTTATAACTAACCTCACGTGCTTAAATACACATATATTTTTGATTCCAACATGTCATCCATATTACCTGTCAATCTCGCTAGATTACCTACTCATTAATTGTATCCAGTCATCAATCATTCATGTAGGCAACCCTTTTATGACTTTCGAACAAAATGGAACTTTAAACCCATGCACATTATCAGAACACGGTGAAGGAAATACGAGTCTCATGAAACAATTGCGTTTTTTTGTAATGTGATCTTTAACAAAGCTGAACAGACTTGCATTTAGCGATTTAATGTTAGGGCAGATACGAGTTTCAGAGAATTATTTTTGTAATGGCAGTTTAAAACCATGTTCATTAACATAAGCCCGCCATGTCAGGGCGATACCATAAAATGGGTGATAAATCAAGATATATTTTTATTGCCGCTCAACTTTTAAGTGTGAATGAATAAAACATTTAATTTTAGTAGTAATTCTAAAGCGGACCAAATTGAGCGATCGAAGCAAATTGAGGAAAAGGTACTTGAAGGTTGACTAGGTAAACTTAAATGATCATTACCTATTTATAAGGCAATTCTAGGTCGCTTTTAGTGTAAGCAATTTCTGAAATTATCTTAATGGATATTGATTGTGTTTTGGCAATTATCAGACATCATAAAGAATCTAGGATTATCTTGTCACTGATTGTCTATTTTGTTGTTGATTGATCGACTATTCTGATGACAAACTACCTTTAGTTAAATCACTATCAACTTTTCTGTATCGGGGTACCAAACAAATAAACTTTAGCCTTATTTACATACGTACGAGACTCGCATACGAGTTTCATTACACCGCGGGTCACGGAGGTATGACGAGTTCAATCGCTCCATAAAGCCGCGCAATGTAGTTAAACTCGCAAGCAAGTCTCAAAGCTGTGTATAAACGCCCATAAACTTAATAACTTTAACGGTCATTTTCGCCTACAATTCTTCGTTTCCCTAAGGCGACTTCCTGATTTGTCGGTGCGGAGGCAGTACGATATGAGAAAAGTGTCAAATGTCAGTGTCAGCTGTCAGTCGACGCGATACCATTTTTTACTACGCCCCTACATTTAAATGAGTGCTTCCTGACTGGCGCGGGATGTGCGGTAGCGGGACGATGCGAAGGCGGTACTGCTCCGCTTCTGCGCATGATATTACTACTGCGCAAACGTAATACTGACAGTATTATGTCAAGTGAGAATCTTTGCAACGTCAGTAAGTTTACGTCAAAGAAGAAAATGTCACATATCGATCCCGCCCCGCCAAGCCAGGAAGACGCCTAAGACATCAGAGGATATAATACTGTACTAATTTCACTTGTTTCAGTAGCTAATCACGTCTCAAAGATAGCACGCCCCATATTTCTCGTTTCAAGATTGTTTTCCCTGAAATCGCATGACGACAATCGCAAAATTTTTCTATTCTGAAAATAAAACAAAAAACGGAGTATACTTTTTATAAAACCGGTTAAGTTTGAGGCCAATTCGTGCACCGAGCGTTCCGTACATTTGTTCCGGACATACCTACGATGACGGAGAGTTTTTGTCTGCGCATACATTTTTTCATTCATCTCCAAAACGGCTTAACCGACTTAGATACCTACGATTTCCAGTACCTATAATGGGCATGTGCACACTATTACGAGGCCTTACAAATTCTAAAATATTTGTTAACTCAGATTACGGCAAGAGTATTGATATTGGCAGCTTTGCTGGTCCATGTATGTATTTTAAGTAATAATTTTAAAAATTATTTGTACCGTGGTTTGCCTAAATAAACATTAAACATAATTGTACTAAATTGTACAAGGACCCAATTAGCCGGGGGATACCGTTCGTAGAGTTTTCGCTACAAAGCGGCAAAACCATGTGATCGGCTACGACCGCCCGTAGCACTCGTGCAAGCAAATGTACAAATATTTTGATTTCAATAAGCTAAATATGTAATATTTCATTTTAATAATTACTCTTGATTCATGAATTAATTCAATCACGGTTAATATACGACCCGATACGGTGATAAATATGATACTATTTACTTGTTTACAGATATCATCAAGTAGGCCTTGTTGAGCCTTCAGTAAAATATATGAGAGAGTTCAATACCGTCCCTAAAACTTATAGTAAACCAAGTCCAATTTGTGCTGCAAACGATTAAAGTGCTCGTAACTGAAGACATTATGTCTTACAATGGCGTAACATATACGCGTACTTAAGTCACTTTCGATCACAGGCCCTGAAACGAGCAATTTTTTTGATCGGAAAGGCATCGTAGACCTATTTCACTTAATGAACTGAATTGAAATCAAATTAGACATGCCACATTTTTTAATAGTTTCGCCTCCAGAGGTCCTCTGTCACTTATTTTAGTAGCATCTCGGTTCGTCTCGCAACCAGGCTCTTTGTCGCGTGTACTTTTGTCCAAAACATTGACCTTGCGGCGCGACCAAGTGCCCTGATGAATGTAAATTATGTTTTAATCTCAGTTAATATAGCCATATAGACCCCACGGTAGGCAAAGTGTAATCCATATTTGCAATGCAGAGCGGAGAGTGGAAACGCAAATAAACCGTTTGGCGTTTCGATTTGTGCGATTCAATAGTTTTTATGTGATTTACTGACTACTAACGCAGATAAATAACAATCATGATTTATATAAACTAAATAACCTACTATTAAATATGTAAAAAGATATTTAAAATATATCTAATTAAAATTAAAAGTAACCTACAAACTAAAATCGAATTACAAAATTAAAACTAAACTAAACTATTTCTAAACTAAAACATATTTAAAAAACTGGGTGCCCAGGGCATAGTCCCTAAGATGCTGGCAGCATTTCCTCGTTGAATCGCTATGCTGATCCATTGGGCGAGGAAGCTGCCAGCTCTACGGTCCCCAGTGGAATCTCTCAACCTTTTCGCTAGCTCCTTGAAAAGTTGCCGTGCACTGGGACTCCACGGGCCGAGGATCTCGACACCGAATTACTATTGATTTTAAATATTATTTTACTCAGACCAAATGACAAGAAACGGCAAATGAGAAGATGGAGGATACTTGCGTACGGTAGCTATCCTTAAATATAAAGCCAGGATCACGTAATAGCTAACAAAAGTCTAGTCGCCGGCCGCACGTGTCGATAATTTGTGACCCTAATCAGACAAAAGCTGCTATCACATTGTCGGTTCTCAATAAGGAGGCGCGCGGGCCGCAAGTAAGGTGCTAGCAGGCCGCCTGTTTCCGACCGCAGATTTAAAGGTCGAAGTATCGAAGGATGACTTTTCGGAACTTAAGGCTCGACAGTCGACAACATTTTTTTTTGTCTTGCTCAGGTGAAGAAAAACTTGCACAAATTTTGTACGGAGAGAGCTTGCCCATGCCCACCCCTGCCCACACATTCATGGCTGACGCTGAATACGAGGCCTTTTTTAACATGTATGTATGTAAGCACTTTATTGTACACAATAACAAGTTAAAACACGTACATGCATGTGATTATGTTCTTATTTTCTTTAATTGAATCTCAGTTTCGGTTTGGCAGTTAAGGCGCCTCCATACAAACTCCGTGCAAGTTTTATTCGTCAGTTTTGGCACTCCCGCATATATATATTTTTTGCTTGTTAATATTAGATACATATACGATGAATGTCAAGCAAAGCAAGCAATTTTTTTTTCTTGAGGTTCTAGCTAACTAAAATATAAGCGTACTGACCAAAATCCATAAGTGTAATGCAAAACACAAGCGAGGAAAAACTTGCACAAAGTTTGTATGGGGAGTGCTTGCGTATACAGGCGCCTTAAACGTGCTTTTATGTATGACCGTCCGGTTGGTCTCAACCGATTCGTGATTTTTTATTTTACTTTTTTTAAAACGAATCTCCGTTTCGGTTTGGGCGGTTTAACTTTAAGCGTGATTTTGTATGACCGTCCGGTTGGTCTCAACCGATTCTCGTGAGATTTCCTCATTTCCTTCCATTACCGCATTTCCGTGGTTAAAGGAGAGTGATAGAGTTCCTTTTATTTTAATGATAAATTAATTTATTAATCCCAAACACACAATATTACAAATAAATTTTACACACTAAATACTAAAACAAACTTAACTCTAAAACTATTATACTCAAACAACCCATCCCGCGCCACACCCGGCGCAAAGGTGCCCATCACACTGGCGGTATTACCTCGTTGAAAGCCGACCGCCAGCCTTTGCACCAGGAATGACCCGGAACGGGGAGGGGGAGTGATAGTAATTTAGACTGATGGAGATTAACTGGTGCAATAAACTTTTTTTTATATGATTACGGTGGAAAACTAACTTACGGCCGGCCTGCCTATGAACGCCTGAGACTCTAGAAAAATCACAAGCGCATGCTAAACCTTTATTGACCTGAGTATCCGTTGTTTTCAAAGCTAGAGACATAGTGCCAGTTGCACGAACGTACGAGCACAGACCGGTCATCGTCAAATATGGCGCCGGCAGCTGTCATCCCATAGAAACTTGTCAAAGTTTCCATACAATCAGATTTGACGAACACCGCTTTCGATTACAGACGGTTTAGTGCAACCCTGCCTTATACTGGTTCTGTCTTAACACAGCGCATCGTCGGGAGCTCTGACTATCATACTCACCAGGAACACAACACCACGTACTTAAAGGATAAGTAGTGGTGTTATTATAGCTGCGGTCTTCTCTAAGATGGAGGTAATTCCTCAGTTGGGCTGCTCCAAATATGAGTGAGATTCGTTCAGTTGTACCCTATCCTATCTCTCTTACAGTCTCTCATGATAGAGAGTCATGTCTAAAATTAAATAGTGATTTTTAAATCTGGCAATTTTAACGTAACGTAACGTTTTTTTACGTAAGAAACCTCTGAATTCCACGGAAAGAAAAATCATATTGTTGATGACATTCTGCTGTGGTCTACCTTTCTTAAACGGTTTAACGTTTATCGCAATGGGATAATATGAGATTGAAACGGCATCTACGAGTATGTATTCTGAATAACTTGACATGTAGGTCGCACGTCGCTACGTTTTTCATCACACAAAGACGTAAGGCTCTAGTTTACATTCAGTGCAAATATTTTTTCGCTTCCGATGTATTCTGCGCTCGCTCGCGCCGAATTCGGGCGCTGTTTGGAAAAGGGTTAGGACATTTCTCTCCGCGTACGTGCGTGAAGGTGGGTGCGCTACTGATTTTGGGTGGCCGTCTCTCACACCGGAGTGAGTTTAAGTATAGAGCCTAAGCTTGCTGTCTATGCTATTGTTTCTTTGTTATCTCGTAATTGCCTTGTATTATTATATGTTTACATATCTATGTATATAATATGTAAGTGTATGGTCTTTCTTATAGTTCAGTTCTTTTTCATTAATATTTCTATTTTACCTACTTATTTCAAATTATTCTGCTTTGTCTCCGCCGCCCAAAGGTTGTCTGAGTAGATCGTGATAATATCGCCTTTTTAGCGATAAGAGCACGTATTGTTAACTAATTTCAGTGACCAATAAAAATCTTTGTAATGTTCTTGTATTGTCTTGTAAGCTTCGCTTTATGAATGGTAGAATGACCTTACCCAACATGGTGCATGCGGCTCGGAAATAAAATTATAATTAGGTATATCGCTGTCAGCGATCAGAAAACGAACTGGACCAGCGGCTGACGCCCGGATACTTACGGTATTCATTTACAGCTGTCTTAGCGCTGATGGCCGCTCAACCAATCTCACTGGAGTCCAAACTCTTAGAGTATTCCAGTGTTTAAACTGCCAACGTAGTCGTGAGCGAGGTTTCCCCTGGATTTTTCCCAGGACACCCTCCAACCGCGCACTCCTAACGCTTTATTGAGCCCAGCATATTCAGCCAAAGTCTGGTTTAAAAAAAAGCTTATACGAATTCACGGCAATGGCGTCGAGGTACTGAGACTGTTGCGTCGGGGAGTCTCGCTAAACTTCTGAGAAAGGCAACAGCTGACCTTCTCTCGGTCAGATTTCTTGTGCTGAAGATTGCTACAATCGCAGTATATTATTAGCATGGTGATTTACTATAGGTACCTACTCGAAGACCGAATATTGGCACTATCATATTCGCCTAGGTGTAAATTCGGTCTAAAGGGTATTTCACACTTGATACGCATTGCTGTTCGCGCGCGTGCCGTTCCCATACATACCGGCACACAGGACAATCATTGAAAACCAGAACGCACTAAGTCGACCTATATTTTTTTCAAATTTCGACTCTTTTGTATATGGAATAAGATCTAAGAAGACTATTGGCCATTGTTCGATGTTAACTGTAACGCTTTGTAACTGTATTCGTAGTTGTGGGATTTTGTCTATGATTTGTGTTTATATTCTTCCATTGGACATTAACTGCTGGTTTATTTTTCAGATGGTGTTATTGCTTTAGGTCTATGCCACTGTACCATGACTGAGCGAATAAGAGCCGATTTTTCAATCCCCAGGTAAAAATATCCGTCCGTTAAAATTACGACTATATCGGAGCTAACATTTATCTGACAGACACACCTGGGGATTGAAAAATCTTCCCCAAATAGACCGCATTTAAAATAACACTAATACCTACTTTCACTGTAGATAAATATGTGGTGTTATGTTCTTGGTGATTGATTGAGGGACCAGTTTTGTACGTAGTGTCAAAAAAGAGTTGACAGCGTGCTTATGAATGTTCAGGAGTACCAAGCGTCCATAGGCTATAGAGTGACTTTCAGATTTCAGATTTCAGATAATTTATTCATAAATGTACATTTCAATTACAAGTCAATTTTTTTTGACTTGTAATGACTGCTTACCATAAGGTTCGCTTATGATAGTTTACCACTGTCATATTATACAGTAAAAACCAGTAGTATAAAAGTCACCCGTGCCCTTAGATTAGGTGACAGAGCAACAAACATCTTAAAAACTTAAAAATAAAGTGATACAACCTGTAACGTTTATAATGTTTATTATTTAGAATTACTAACCTATAAAGAATATTCGCGATAAACTTTGGAACAACAAACCTCATCATGGAACAATATTTACCAATAACACAAACTTTGTTATTTTGTAAATAAACTGAAATCGAAGGAAAAGTTATTCTGGATACTCTTAGAACTAATATGGAAGTAGGTATAGGTTACGATAACATCCTAAAAAATTGATACATAAGACAAGAAATTGGTTTGGTGAAATTGTCTGAGGCTATTGTAGGTATTCAAGGTATCTCAAGAAGATTTTTTTTAATATTTACTTTTTGATGAATGTGAAAAATATTTTAGTGCTCGTAGCATTGTGGATTATTAAATCTCTTGACGTCTTCGTCTTAAATTCAAGATTAATATGCTTTTATAAGTAAAAATGTTGGTGTAAGCATTAGCTGCATCAGTCAAACGTCAAGAAAATCCATTATCTTTGTCTTAAAGATGAATTAGTCTCAATTCGGTTTTGTTTCATATACCTACATGACATAATTTTTCGAAACTGTTAAAAGTTATATCTCCTTAAGAATTTGAGAAGTGATAATTTTATGGTTTACTATCCATAATATGGATATATTATAGTGTCATCTTATTACTATTCATTCCGCATGCATATAATTATTCTCTATTGGCTAAAGGTTTTGAGTATCCAGCGCCTTACTAAGTAATGAAACTAGCTCAAACCTCCCATATTGGCTCCTTCTAGCAATTCGCCTCCCAACAATTTAATTGAACACTTCACAGAGTTATTGTTAAAAACGAGGAGATCCAGTGATTTAGTTAGTAAACTCAGCAAGTTACCAGTAAATCGACTCGTTAATCAACTGTTTAAGCACGCTTTAAACTATACTTCAGAATTAGTCAAAGTTTGATCCTCGCTTAAGGATTGACTGCAAAACCGCTGGGCTATAGAAACATTTGATGCTTTTGCTTAGGAGCTACAGTAATTACTTGTCCCGTCTTCCAAAGTAGATAACATGGTCGTATTTATACCAGGCATAAACAATCATCAATTAGGCTTAATGCATTCGTCCCGAGGGACAATAGCTCTGTGTAGAACCATTGTCTCTTTGTTAAATAGTATATCTAAAACCGGCCAAGTCGGATCACCTACAATGAAGGTTTCTGTGCCGAGACCTTCTAGGCCATATTTAAAACCACTATTGAGTCAAAGAAAGTTGTATTTCTTAAAGAACTCGGCTTTTACGACGTTTGGTTTGGTCAAGAAAGTTTTCATCGATAACTCAAAAACCGTTCTAGGTACTTTTTTTGTTTAAAACAATATTCTTTGAAAGCATTTATTATTGTAGAACACCCCAATTTTCCCCAGAATTTTAAACTTCATTTTGGAAATTGGGACTGAGTTTTCACACTTTTTACGCTTTAATTTAATAGTAGATTGTACAACAAGTGCATAAAATACACCATTTTAGACATAAAATCGAGTGTAACATGGGTTTTATGGACGAGTTATACACTCTACTTTTCACGTCAGTTACGAGGAAATTAACGAATAATTTAATTAAGGTTATATGTCATCACATTTACACTCGTGAGGTCGTTAACCTCGTTCGATGGAACGCGGGCTGCCACGCGCGCACTGCTGGCAGGCTGCGGGCGCGGCGCACGGGGTTGATCGTGTGGCTGTTGGACCGATTGCCTTGGTCTTCGAGTTCTTCGACGAAGATATTACTTTATGCACTAGAGCTTAAAAAGCGATTTTATGTCGTCTACGCACGACTTAAAGTCGAACTTTACGAGCATGAGAAGTGAAAAAGTTTTATAAAACCCTTTACAAAAATTATTCCTAAAGGCCTTTGTTTGTCATAGACATCCCACACGACCATGTGCATTAAAAATAAAATTTTAATCTCCTGCGGTGCGATTACAGAACGTTTTCGACCGTTCGTAAGGTAAATCTAGATGTCAAATCCCATACTAATAATTACATTAAAATATGCCTATCGTACGTTTGAACAATATAATAATAAATATCTCCTTTAATATGTTTACTAATTTCGCATCAGTCTTATGTAGCGTTTTATAGAATGTATCTTCCTACCAAATTTTATAATTTTAGTATTTAGTCTCCCAGTAAATCGGCTGTGACATACGGATGGACAGACAAGACATGACCAATCTATAAGCGGTTTAATTCCACCACTACGGAACCCTAAAAATGGATTGTTACCTCCATTAAATTCACTTTATTCGTGGATGAAGATAGGGGTTACAATTTCAAGGTGTAAGGAAATCCGCAATCATCCATAGAGACGTTTTCTTATTCCCTTAAAAGTAGGAATAGGTTGTGGGGGAGCCGCCTTTGTAGAAATTTTCAAGCTAGTTGAAGGATAGAAGTTGAAATAGTGTTTTTCTCCTTTTTAAGGCTTCAAACTTGCACTATAAATTGGATCTTTTAACTACTTTATTACGTTTTGACTCGAGTTTTATAGAACCTTCTCTCAGCTATAAAAAGATTTCTTCAGCACCTTTATCTATGTAGTTTAATTAGCGGAAAAAAAACAGAGAAATAATATTGTATTTGAGTTGTGAAGTTGGTTTCTTCTGTAGGAAGCAATGTGTAAATAAACAGCTTTTGCCATTCAAATAATCGATTGCAGAATAAATCCATAGTGTTAGTAACAATTTAAAACTATAAACCTACGTCAAACATTGACTTATAATATCTAACATCTATGACGTGTAACCAAAAAATATGTGTAACTGAATGTCACAAAAAAAACATGATCTTAATTTAAAAAAAGAATATAATAAATTAAGTAATACACAGTCATTTTAGATGCCATGTGTAGGTTGTTACATTGTCCCTTCATCCTAAAATATCCCATCGCTTCCTAGTTTAAACGTCCCCACAGGAAGACAGGAATAAAATGGCAAGTTATTTTCCGGGCCGCCGCTCGACGTATTGACGTTGCAGGCCGTCACATAAATCTTTGTAGAAATAATTAAACAAAATCGCCAGCTAGACACTTTTGAAGTGACACGACTAAATTTTGAGGCAATTTTCGATAGCGGCGTTTTGTGAAATTGCGGAGAGGCTTATCAGGCGTATTATTTATGAAAATTGGAAAACTTATCTACTTTACCTACGTATATGTATACAACCAGTGGATCAAAAAAAAATATACAAATTTCTACCTCTGAATTGTAATTTCGTTAGTAACACACGTGTGATACTAAGGCGACTTCCTGATTTGTCGGTGCGGAGGCAGTACGATATGAGAAAAGTGTCAAATGTCAGTGTCAGCTGTCAGTCGACGCGATACCATTTTTTACTACGCCCCTATATTTAAATGAGTGTGTTAAATTTTATTTTATTCAATATTAATGTAATTACTAATATAGCTTGGGAATGTATGTATATTTTATTTATTGACTCTATTTATTGACTCTATTTATTTACTCTATTTATTTACTCTATTTATTTACTCTATTTATTTACTCTATTTATTTACTCTATTTATTTACTCTATTTATTTACTTTATTCATTTACGTTACTTATTAACTGTATTCATTAACTGTATTCATTAACTGTATTCATTAACTTATTCATTAACTTATTCATTAACTTATTCATTAACTTTATGTATTAACTTTATTTATTCACTTTATTTACTTTATTTAAATTCACTTTATTTATTCACTATATATATTTACTTTATTTATTCACTTATTTATCTACTTATTTATTCACTATATGTATTTACTTTATTTATTTATTCACTTTATATATCTACTTTATTTATTCACTTATTTATCTACTTACTTATTTACTTATTGATTGATTTATTTATTTACTTATTTTACTTATTTATTTATTTATTTTCTTAATTAATTTATTAATTAATTTCTTTATTTATTTAATGTACATTTATTGCTGAAAAGGAATATAATAATGTTTACTTACGGTAAATGTTATGATCAACAACCAATAATATTTATTGGATACTTCTAATAAATATTATTTATTTACGATGCTATTAATTTATAGGAAATAGTTGAGCATGCTTTACGACATTACTAAAAGCCATTAAATAAACTAAAGATACTGAATAAATAATTAGGTAGATATATAAGCAATAAAACTGAGTTATATTCAAAAGTACTGCTTTATTTTTAAGTAATAGTCAAGATTGAATATTGAGCATAATTTAATCTCAAGTTTATAGATAGCAAGTATTTTTAAAGCTATTCAACATGCAATTGCTTCTATGTTGTACATAGACAAAAAATAATTAATTAAGAAACAAAAAACCCGCCTGCACTAAAAATACCAAAACAAGCAATAAAAAGTTTTTGTTAATATTGCATTGTCATCTGAACTAAAAGTGTATTCCTAATTTCAGCTCAATACTAGTTAAGGATAAAATGCAGTCGGAGGCATGGAGTAGCTTTAAATGAGAATTTTCGGCCAAATCCATGCCTCCGACTGCTTTTTATCCTTAACTAGTATTGAGCTGAAATTAGGAATACACTTTTAGTTCAGATGACAATGCAATATTAACAAAAACTTTTTATTGCTTGTTTTGGTATTTTTAGTGCAGGCGGGTTTTTTGTTTCTTAATTAATTATTTTTTTATTTAAGACTTTTTAGTTTCAACTCTGGTTCTTGCAATTCAGTGGCGGCGCGTGAGATTTTTATAGGGTAACCCGGAGCGAAAATTAGAAATTGAAGAGTCATCAACTAGTAGTTACTCTTTGAGAAAATTGTAATGAACCCAAACACGATAGGGTTACATATTAAAATACCTAAAATTGATATACCTTTTGTCAAAATATCTATGTACGAAATACCTATATTTAAAATACCTAACAGTTATTTAACCTACAGTTTAAATGACCGAAGTTTGAAATACTACGTTCAAAAAACTTATTTAACGAAATACCTACTGTTAAAAATCCCTAACGGATGAAATACCTAAGGGACGATTCGCCTAAGTTTGATATACCTACGGTCAAAATACCTACCTACACTCAAAACACCTACAGTCAAAATACCTACAGTACATTATCGCGACAGGTTATTAAAAATTATGGGTTTTTGAAATAGGTAAGTACCTAGTAGTAAAATATATCAAAAATCTAGAATGTCAGTTGAATAATAATTTTATGGGAAATTTTTCGTTTCTGGCACTTCGCCGGCCGCTACCGCGGCGCGCTTCTTCGCTCGCTCGGCTCGCGTGCTGTAGGGTTGCAGTTCTACCTAACCACTCCTCCTCTCTTCGCTCGTCGTCGTACCTACACCGACCTGCCTTAGAGTAGAATATGTAGAAGTGGAGAATAGAGGTGGAGATTGTCACAACATAATTTTTTACCTGTACCTAGGGCAGGTCGGTGTAGGTACGACGACGAGCGAAGCGAGGAGGAGTGGTTAGGTAGAACTGCAACCCTACAGCGCGCGAGCCGAGCGAGCGAAGCGAGCGTGCCGCGGCTGCGGCCGGCGAAGCGCCAGAAACGAAAATTTTCGGACATTATAGTGCAGATGCGGAAAATACTTCATACGCATCAAGTCATAGCAAATCGAGAAATATAACAAATCATAAGCATCAAGTCATAAAAAACGCGAGCGCAGCGAGCGCGGAAATATTTTGTCTTGTCAAAACGTATTTTGGCCTGTCAAGAAGTTCGAATTTGCCGCCCCCCTGCCACCCCTAAACTTGCCGCCCGGGGCATGCCCCCCCCCCTAGATCCGGTTCTGCCCTCTGCCAAAAGCATAGGAGAAAAATCTGCAAGTTATTAAAAACTACTTCATTGATCGATTATACTTCAGTCTCAGAATCTTTCCCGGCGTGTGAAGAGCTCCGTCAAAATGCCTTAATGTGCTGTTGTTTTTGAGTGCATTAAACGTTATAATTTATCGAATTAACACAAAGATGAATTATCATTTCACATGCACGTATATTTTGGATTTAATTATAATTTTCTTCACAGTTAAAGTTTTAATTGAAATCGGAAACCAAGCATCGATTACAATGTCGATTCAAAATTATTCGTACTTTGACCATCACGCTTGGCCATTATTTTGACGTGAACTTTCACCGTAGGTATTTAGGGACAATAAGAACTACTTTCAGTCTGGCTATCCGATATTGGACTAAGTGGAAAAGCCAGTAAGAGGAAACTTCATTCCTCAAGTTTGGTGTTTAAAGTCTTACGATTGGGAAGACCAGCTGAGTTGACCCCTCCTAACATCGCAATCACGATACTAGGAGGGGTCGACTAGCTGGTCTTATATTACCACCTACGTGACCAGCTGAGTTGACCCCTCCTAACATTGCAATCACGATACTAGGAGGCATGCTAAACTCCGCTGGCTTGTTTGGCTTTATGAAATGCGTTGCGTTTGGCATTCGCGTGCGTAGATTTCGTAGTGGTTAGCTTAAATTTATTATGACGCTAAAGTAAATCGTATTATCAAATTGTATTTAAGTAATGGATACTTTGTATTCATAAATTGATGATTTATTAAATTAACAGCAAGTAGTTTGTAGCAAGATTTTGTAAGGCAATCCGGTGGGAATCGGGTTGTATGGGCGCTCCGCCACTGTTGCAATTGTTAAACGTGTGTAAAGCAAACCTCCAATGACGATGACAATGAAAACATGAGTGATTGCGCATAGCAGATAGCGGATCCGACTATTAAACTTTGAATAGTCATAAATCCTAAACGGTTGTTTTCACTAACTAATGACTAAGGAAACCTTATAATGATTTTAAAATACCTATTCAATGATACCCCACATGATATAGTTCGTCAACTTTATTTTTTATTTGTTTTACAAAATGGTGTCTGGTGGCCGCCATCTTTGTTTTTTTTTGACGTCACATTTCTAAGAACACTCGGGCTGGTAAGACAAATCTAACGATATCTCAAACATTAAAATCCGTTCAGGGAATTGGAAGATGTCAGGTAATAAAGAATATTACATACATACATACATACATACATACAAGATACGCGCGAAACACATAACCCTGCCTTGCAGTCGGGTAAGAAAACAGTAAGGTACTTAGCTCAGTTCGAGGCGCTGGTCACAGAACAAGTGGTCTGCTCATCAATGAGCAGCCCCTTTTATACCTTGTTCTGCCACCGGGCGAACACCTGGCTACATCAACTAGTTTTGTTGTCTTACCCACATTTATAAAAATCACTTAAAATGCTATAATAATTCACAAATTTACTAATAAAATAATTGAGAATCCAACACGGCCATACTGACTAGTACTTCGATCTCGAAGTACAACACTTTATCAATTATTCTTATCCTAGATGTTATCTTAATTTTATGGGACTTTATCTGTCTTTTTTTTTTAATTCTCTTATTTACATTATGTAGCCGAGTGTCCTGACATCTAAGCCCCCTCACCTGTTGCACGTGAAGTTCCGGGCAAAGATCAGACAAACGACCGTCCAACAGATATAGCCAAAAGTCCTGACATGTATGCCCCGACACCTGCTGCCCGTGAAGCTAGGCAAACATCAGACTAGTGACCGACCAGCATTTTATACATGTAGCCAAAAGCCCTGACATGTATGCCCCGACACCTGCTGCTCGTGAAGCTAGGCAAACATCAGACTAGTGACCGACCAGCATTTTATACATGTAGCCAAAAGCCCTGACATGTATGCCCCGACACCTGCTGCCCGTGAAGCTAGGCAAACATCAGACTAGTGACCGACCAGCATTTTATACATGTAGCCAAATGCCCTGACATGAATGCTCCAACACCTGCTGCACGTGAAGATAAGCAAACATCAGACATTATGACCGACCAGCAGAAAATATATCTTCAATTTTACAACATTATAACTTCATGCCTTATAATAATCACTATCTTAATATTTCACAAACTTCTTAAAACAAATGCCCTTAGCAACCTATTAACCACTTCATAATTTTTAATTCAATTTTTTGTAAATTCATAATTTACAATTACAAATTCATTATTTAATTGACAATGCAGTCTATGTACTTACAATACGACAAAAACACTGGAATGTTTTGTCTTAGGTATCTTAATCCAACACGGTTAATCATAAACGTAAAAAAGAAGACTATACAGAGTCGTCTACAGGAGCGTTTTGATCATTCCATTCACCAGGCAAATATAGCAGTTTTTCTTTTGCTACAGTTATATTTCTTAAATTACCTATACATCAAAATAAATCGATCATTATCCAAAATGCTAGTAATTTGATATGGACATTTAAATTTAGGACTTAATTTATTATCGTAGGGCCAGGTATCTACAACAAACTACCCGCCGAACTAAGAGCCAACAAGGTAAAAAGAAATGGCCTACTGAAAAAGCTTTTTACAATATTAATGAATTATAAGACTGTAACTAATTATAAGTAATTTTAATTGTACATTTATTACATTGAATTTTGGACAATTTTATTAATTATATTTATAACGTTTACTTTATGACAATTTTAATAATTATTTTGTAAGTACTCATTAATATTTGAAAATGAATTCAATAGACATACTTTAATATTGTAAATTTTATATCATTGACATGGAAAATTCCCACATTTTATGAATAAATGAGTATGAGTATGAATATGAGTATTATTGCGCCTGTGGACTTGGTTTACATAAACCATATAACCAATGTTATAAACTTTGTCGTTATGTCTTATAAAAAAACACTCCTTAGATCTCTGTGCTATCAAACATAATCGCTGATATGCAAGTTGTCGATCGGCTCGTACATTAATATCAGAGGCATTTGTGTCTCCTAGGACGTCTGTTAATCGAGCTTGTATGCAAGGGATATTTACATCACGACCAATTAATAAGAGTTCAGGTGAAAATCCAGTAGATTTTTGGACACTTGTATTCAGTGACTGTTGGGCTTTCCATAAGAAGCTCGGCCAGTCTGACTCATTATCACAGTTGGTTCTAAAAGTGCAACAAAAGCTGGCAACCGTACTGTCTTCTCGAAGATCTCACAGTTCAAAATAAATGCCATACAATAAATTAAAAAACCAAAAGAACTGGGCTTGCGAATGGGGAATCACTTTCACGGATAATATTTTTACTCAGTAAATCTTTAATCATATTGTCATTTACTTTCTCTCTCTCTCTCTCAATCGGGGCCAAACGGTAGGGGCGGTAGTGTACAATTTCGTCTTTTTTTTTTAAATCTGATTTTTAATTCTCCTGTTTGGACAGTTATTGAATCAGCAACCGGAACAACAAAGGGATATTAATGAAATATACTAAGAATTTGATCCTGTACACTTGCATCTAAATGTTGAATGTCAGTCTTTATTTGCGTTGTTACAGTTTCGTTGGCGTACGAATTAACATGGTTAATTGCTGCACTAGGTGTTGGTAGTTTACGTTTTAATGTTCAACCCAACGAATCAGTAACAATAGTGACGTCGTTAATGTCCACTACGTTTCTACCTATTAGCAAATCATAACAAAAATCGTCATCTTTAGCCACATATATTTCTAGATCTAAACAGATGTCAGAAAACTTAACTGGGACAGTGATAGTCGAGAAAACACGCATTTTACGATTTCTTATACCATTGAGGTTTAATGAGCATGGTGAAAAGGGGCAATTAAGTCGCTTCGCTATTGATTCTATTACAACACTGCAGCTAGCTCCCGTATCGATGAGACAATTTACTGGTATGTCATTAAATACGTACTTTGGTTAGTCATAACTCTGGTCTCAAACATTTTGTGACTGTGAGAAGTTTGTGTGTTAGTGTCAGTAGTTATTTGCTGACTACAACCTTTATATCAGCAAATTGTTTCATCATGTTTTTTTTTTACAAATGACACATTGCTTTTTTTTGTTTTAATGACAGTTGATTCAGTTATACTATTTGTCTTTGAATCAGACTGAAATTTATAGCAATGCGATCTTAGATGCCCCGATTTACCGCAAAGGAAACATTTCTTATCCTGGGTATGGTCAGTGTGTAACTTAGAGCGCTTAAATGAGGTGTTGTCATCTTTGTCATGTCCGTTTTGTTGTGTTCTAGGGTTCCGTACCCAAAGGGTAAAACGGGACACTATTACTTAACTCTGCTGTCCGTCTCTCCGTTTGTCAACAGGCTGAATCTCAAATACCGTGATTGTTGAAATTTTCACAGATAATGCATTTCTGTTGCCGCTATAACACCAAATACGGCTTTGGCAACCATGACGAGGCCATTCCATTCAAGTTACTTGCCGAGGGTCTCGATGTTGCTGCACCACGGCTCGGCCCCGTTGTCGCTGGTGGCAGGATCGAATGTAGGAAGCTCGACGTCATCTTGCCGACGGTTTGTAGTAACAGCATCGCGAAGAGCAGTCACGAGACTCAGATTTGCATCCATGGTCTAAAATCAGTGGTTAATACGGTTAAGGGGCGTTTAGGGTATAATCCCACTTCTGATGTTAAATTTTATTTTATTCAATATTAATGTAATTACTAATATAGCTTGGGAATGTATGTATATTTTATTTATTGACTCTATTTATTGACTCTATTTATTTACTCTATTTATTTACTCTATTTATTTACTCTATTTATTTACTCTATTTATTTACTCTATTTATTTACTTTATTCATTTACGTTACTTATTAACTGTATTCATTAACTGTATTCATTAACTGTATTCATTAACTTATTCATTAACTTATTCATTAACTTATTCATTAACTTTATGTATTAACTTTATTTATTCACTTTATTTACTTTATTTAAATTCACTTTATTTATTCACTATATATATTTACTTTATTTATTCACTTATTTATCTACTTATTTATTCACTATATGTATTTACTTTATTTATTTATTCACTTTATATATCTACTTTATTTATTCACTTATTTATCTACTTACTTATTTACTTATTGATTGATTTATTTATTTACTTATTTTACTTATTTATTTATTTATTTTCTTAATTAATTTATTAATTAATTTCTTTATTTATTTAATGTACATTTATTGCTGAAAAGGAATATAATAATGTTTACTTACGGTAAATGTTATGATCAACAACCAATAATATTTATTGGATACTTCTAATAAATATTATTTATTTACGATGCTATTAATTTATAGGAAATAGTTGAGCATGCTTTACGACATTACTAAAAGCCATTAAATAAACTAAAGATACTGAATAAATAATTAGGTAGATATATAAGCAATAAAACTGAGTTATATTCAAAAGTACTGCTTTATTTTTAAGTAATAGTCAAGATTGAATATTGAGCATAATTTAATCTCAAGTTTATAGATAGCAAGTATTTTTAAAGCTATTCAACATGCAATTGCTTCTATGTTGTACATAGACAAAGAAAACAGTAAGGTACTTAGCTCAGTTCGAGGCGCTGGTCACAGAACAAGTGGTCTGCTCATCAATGAGCAGCCCCTTTTATACCTTGTTCTGCCACCGGGCGAACACCTGGCTACATCAACTAGTTTTGTTGTCTTACCCACATTTATAAAAATCACTTAAAATGCTATAATAATTCACAAATTTACTAATAAAATAATTGAGAATCCAACAAGTGCTTCCTGACTGGCGCGGGATGCGCGGTAGCGGGACGATGCGAAGGCGGTACTGCTTCGCTTCTGCGCATGATATTACTACTGCGCAAACGTAATACTGACAGTATTATATCAAGTGGGAATCTTTGCGACGTCAGTAAGTTTACGTCAAAGAAGAAAATGTCACATATCGATCCCGCCCCGCCATGTCAGGAAGTCGCCTAAATCGCTTCACGGGTTAAGTGCTCGTAGTAACTATTATGGTCACACTAGAATACCTAATATCGCGATTTTTAATAGCGTACCCACAGAAGAAAATTTTGTTCTGAAAACAAATATTTAAGAAAAAAAATTAAATGTTTATTAATTAATAATTTCTGCAACAAAAATTGTTAGTGTAAACAATATATTGTTAAGTTAATCAGTTTCTTCAGTCAAACTTGACTTATGTAAAGTAGATGTAACAGATAGCCCCTATATCTTTAACAAAGTAGAATAAGCAAAAGAGGTGTAAAACCTATTCATTCGCCATCAAATTGCAACGCAGATTTGGCGAAACTTTGTAGCAATTTTTACGTTTATTTTTATTTGTAAGCAATTAATTAAAAAAAGCATGTAGGTGCGGTCGAATCGAATGCGGTTTGCTCACAAATTGTGTGTGTATGTGTGTGTATGTGTGCGTGTGTGTGTGTATGTAGGATATTATCTAACAAAAACTTGTAGCGGTTGTTTGTTGACCTTAACAAATGGAAAAAAAGCAGACATCCTTGCATCCTTGGGGTGCAACCAGAAAACACTACGAGGATGATGATAAGAAAACGGGGCGAGAGGTTTTTACTCACCAAGTTGTGAACAACTTGTTTCCCCCATCAGTAGTTGTATAGGGAGTACAACAGAAAGAGTAATGGCACAGCGTCAGCAGTAATCCAGGTGCAAACAAATCGAGGCAGTAAATAGTCGGATAAAAAACCATTTCTCATGCCTTCAGCGTTCATTTAACTATACTGGAGCGAATGGAAAGCAAAAACAGTAGGCCAGTTAGTGTATTCTTAAAATTATTCAAGTCGACCGAATTGCACTAAAACAATCCGTTGAAAAACGAACATTATTTATTTATTTAAACTTTATTGCACTATAAGAAAGTACAAATGGCGGACTTAATGCTCAAGCTATTAGCATTTATTGTTCAAGCTAGACGATAAAAAATCCATTACCTATTTTATACAATTTCAGTCAGAAGTATATACACTCTATTGCTATGTTGTTATACTGATTTATTGCTGTTGGTTCTCCTAATATAAATATAAATAAATTAAAAAAAAAAAGTATAACTATAGAACCTATTTTATACCACGCCGATAACAAACAAGCTTATGGTCCGCCTGATGGAAAGAGTTCACCGTAGCTTTTAGACGCATGCAATTTCAGGGGTGTCATGCGCAATGTCAAAACGGGCCTATCCAGAAATACCCCTCACAACAAGAGGTACATGCATTGAAAAAAAAATATCCCCCGGTATGGGGTGCAACTAAAATATTTTTTTCCCTAATTTCACATCATTTTTATGTAGCAGTTTATACCTCTAGAATACATCTTCCTACCAAATTTCATAATTGTAGTACTTATAGTCTCCGAGTAAATCGGCTGTGACATACGCACAGACAGACATGACGAAACTATATTTTTTTTAGTCTTACATCAGCACCGTCGTTGTTTAAAAAACCGGCCAAGTACGAGTCGGACTCGCGCACGAAGGGTTCCGTACCATTATCAATAAAAACGGCTAAAAATTGGAGCCCCCTTAAATATTTTATTCTGACAGACAGACAGACGGACAGCGGAGTCTTAGTAAATAGGGTCCCGTTTTACCCTTTAGGTATGGAACCCTGAAAATGCATAATGAATGTTTCTCAGGTACTTATTTATAATATGAACATTTTGAACAATGACATGAATAGTTGAATTTATGAAATGTTGTTTATGAAATGATGATGATATAAATTGTAAGCCCGCTGTATTTGAGTATCATGCGATCGTAAACCGTTTTGACGTTTAACGTTTCCGATACGTGCACGCTTTGTTGCGGCAAGGTTCCATGTGTTAACAATGGAGCCTTTAATTAATCACGCCTGTTTGCTATGGTACTTTGTCATTCTCACTTTTGGCTATTTGTTGCGGTTTAATTTAATTTCGGAATTATTGAGCGCATGTGGTTGTGGATTGTTCTGAATACTGCTGTTAAAAATGAAGCTAATTTAGGTTTTGTCAGCCAAATTGAAAAATAATACGCGGGTCGCTCACGTCTTTAACGTCGAATATAGCTCGACATGTTTCGAATCAATACGTGGTCCTTAATCACGAGAACTAGACGCGATAGCCTCGAGTCAAGCACAACGCGCGAGCGCATGGCCCGCTCGGCTCGACGTTAAAGACGTGAGTGACCCGTTTATTAGGGTTCCGTACCCAAAGGGTAAAACGGAATCCTATTACTAAGACTCCGCTGTCCGTCTATCCGTCTGTCACCAGGCTGTATCTCATGAACCGTGATAGTTAGACAGTTGAAATTTCCACTTGGCCGGTTTTTAGTTTTCTATTTTCAATACATCTGATACTCACGGGTGTTTTCTGTTTAAAGTCTTGGTAGCGCCTTAAATACCTTATTATTCATATCTTGATAATAATTAACCACCAAGATTCGACGTAATTGTTTATGTGCCACCACAAAAGCGGAAATTTCAATATTACCAAACACTGTTATCATTATATTACAAAGTTTAATTAAACTTGGTACACGCTTATGTTGTAAACAATTGGAATCGGCGCAGAGTTCCACCGCAAAGTAACTGCCGTTAAAATTAACCGTTATGAAACAGTTAATTAAATCTGTAAACCGAGTCAATTTGTAAATACTGACAAAAGTAGGCACAGTACAATTTTAGAATAAAAAAATATATAAAATGGAACGCTAGTAGGTATTGACTAAACTAAAGTCCACAATGTGGCGAAGTAAACTGACATAAGTCGTGGCCATGAGTAGTAAAAAAAGTGACCGTATTTATCGATAAAATAAGTTTAACGTACTACCAAACTGTGTCATTTATTTAAGTAAATATCAAAATATTTATTAACAACAGTAAAAAATACAAAATCGCTTAAAAACTAGAATCTATTATAAAATATATTAAATCTAACTAATTCTAAACCTAACCTATATAAATGTAACTAATTCTAAACCAATCTAAAAGATCCTCGGATCGGCCGGCACCTGGCGGAAATGTGCCTAATAATGGCGGCGTTACCGCTCGAACCGCCAGCGATATCTGTTGCACCAGGTACGAGCCGCACCTGCCCCTCTAGCACAACATGCATTCCGTATCTACTCCCGCGCGAGATAAGCTACCTGTCACTTTTTAACAGCATTAATCAGACATTGACAGGACAGGAGCGCTCGTGGCCCAGCGGCGCTTGCGAACCGCTTGCGCTTGCTAAGGTTAAGCAACGTGGGCAGCGGTCAGGACTTGGATGGGTGACCGCTTTGAGTGGTCACTAACTGAGCGCTCTCGTGCTTTGGAAGGCACGTTAAGCCGTTGATCCCGGTTGCTGTCTGTGGCAGCAGTCGTTAAGCCGAGTTGGAGGCCTTCGAGCGGTTTGAGAACTTTTAACAGTCAAGTTGCCCACTCACTTGACAAAGCCTAATCCCAATAAGGTCTAGTTTCCCCTTGGGGTTGGGAGGTCAGATGGCAGTCGCTTTCGTAAAAACTAGTGCCTACGCCAAATCTTGGGATTAGGTAGCGGACCCCAGGCACCCTTCAGGATGCAACTGTACTGGGATAACGCTAGGAGGATGATGAATCAGACAGTGACAGGTAGCCCATCTCGCGCGCGAGTAGAGACGACATGCATGTTATGCTAGCCCAGCTGGGATCGCAGCCACTTTCTCTCGACCGCTGCCCTAACCGCCGTCAGACATAGAATCCGCAAATTAGTAAATAGTCGACAACGCGCTTGTGATTTTTCTGGAGTCGCAAGCCTCCATAGGTCACACTGTCTTGCCACCAAACACCAATACCCCCCACGCCAAGTCATGCCGTAAAACCATTTTCATTCATCTCCCAATATTCGCTCACAGCCAGCAGCTATGCGATTCACTAAGCACCGTCCTTCCCTAACCTGTAGCTCTAGTATAAGTTTTTTCGAAACATTAACTAATTCGAACGCGTTTGCGTTTTGTCTCAAAATGTATGAAAACGCTCTCATCGAGTTTGAAATACGCACGTTCATCGGTTAGCAACAAATGTTATACTCGCTGTTTTAGTTTCCACTAGTGACCACCAGAGGCGCTCTTCACGTTTTTATACCACTTTCATACATTTTGAGACAAAACGCAAACGCGTTCGAATTAGTTAATGTTTCGAAAAAACTTATACTAGAGCTACTGTTAGGTTAGGTTAGGTTATTTAACTTTAGAATAGCTATTAACTTATAATTGAAATTGTTAAATTATAACGCGGCATGAACCGCGCGATGTCGCCAACTATTATTTAAACCGTTAAAGGTTTTAAATAGTGGCTCATATGTACGCAATAAGTTTGTAACAAATGCTTGTTTTAAATAAATTAAAAAAAAAAGGTACCTACCTCACAGGTCATCCGTTTTTATATGAACTGTCAAATGTAATTTGTCACTTTTTGACGGTTTCGATATAAAAACGGGTGAGGGGTGAGGTAATAGGTGAGGACGACTCGCTGAATAAACAGCCAGCGGCATAAGGTAAAAGTACCCTTCACCGGACGCTTAAGACCTACATGTACGTTTGTTTTTTTAATAAGGTTTAGAATTTTTGTACGATTATGATCAACAGCATATGGTGAAGATAGATAAATTTGTCATCATTTAAATGTACGTCGAAATTTATTACATAGTTAGACGTATATAAAAATATTTTTTAAAGTTTTTTATATCGATTACACTGATTTGTCCCATTCAACGAACTAAGAAACGGAATTTGCACCCATTACCGGATCGGCATGCCGTTTCACCGAACTAGGGAAGAAATGTAGGGAATGATGGCAGTGTGTGAGTTTGTAAACTGATGAGTGACTATTTATTTCAACCTAACTGCACTAGTTTTGTGATTTCGAGCAATCTTGACGGTAATTTAATCTAAGAAAAAACTGTCTATAATTAAAAATTTAAATCAAATATTTTTTTATATAATTAATATACTAATCTATTAAAAATTCTTCGCTAATCGCCAATAATTTATTTTTATATAATTTATTCGTTAACGGTTTACATCTAAGTAGCGCTGGCTTTTTTTTAAAGATATACGAAAAATAACACATTTCAATATAGATCTAGCTGTACGCTGAATATGGTTTATATTCCAATGAACGCCAAATAGCAGCTAGGCCGAGATAATCATATGTTCGGTATCAGAGACCATGGGTACGCTTTACCGAACGGGCGTTCGGTAAAGCGTACACATTGAACCTATCACGCGAACATATTTAATAAAATAGTGTTTTAATCTTAATGATTCTGCCATAACAACATAAGTACATTTTATCTAGAAATAAGAACTATTGCAAAATAATAAATACACAATTATTTTGCTTCTACTGATGTTAAATAAATAATATGGAATTTTTAAAATTACCTGGTCAATGAAGCTTATTTTGATGTCAAAAAGTCGTGAAAACTATACATTTCAAATGCAATTTACAAAAAATCTGTCTCGTTTATAGGCGTTCGGTAATTGCTCATTAAATTACTCTATTAATTGGATATGTGTAAAGCGGAGTAGTATATATGTAACGTTTAAAATTAACGAGTGGTAAAATAATTTTCAAAACATACGTTTTTCCCTGATTCCGAACGCTGTTCGGTAAAACCTTCAAGCAGTAAATGAGGGTGACCCATCACCGAATTTACATTTTTGTTGAGTTCTGTAAATTTGACTGCACTAATTTCACTTATTTAACTCAAACACACACACTTATTAACTCATGATACGATAACACCCTATTTTGAAGCATAAAGTCACTTTTAAACGCTTTTATGACCTTACGAAGTACACTCAGTTTCTTAACCATTTTCGTAAGGAGTCCCATACAACGCCGCGATCGACCTGCTCAATCGATTCTCCCGTTACAACTAAGAAACAAAATGGCTTTCTTTGCCTCGTAGTGGAAGGAATAGGTATCTAGCTAACGGAAAAAAATATCACAACGTAATATTAGCTGTAAGAACTCGACTTATGGCTCAAAATATAGAAAATCCGGTGATAGGGCAGATCCGGTAAAGGGTACATCTACCTTACGCTACCCCTTGAATACGATACGTAATCGAATTTGCTACATAGGAAATCACAAGGCCATGCGATATGTAGGGTTATTAGTGTTAATTACTGAAGATATTAGTTAATACTCTACACTCTGTAATTAAGGCTGCGAGGAATATTTCAAACCTTGTAATGATAGGGTATATTTTTACATGTATACTTACTCGTAATACTATAATGTGTAATTAAAGACTGTATCGTTAATTATAAATACAACTTTACCTAGCCGTATTTCTATCCTAAAGTATTTTTTAGATTAAAATTGAACGTGCGTTTAATTAGTGCTTTGATAATAGGTATATTATGACTAAACCAGATGCTTGGTAACCTTAGAGACCTTAATAGTTAAGGTAATCTTACACATTTCATCCAGGGAGCTCGATGTGAAGCATCAGATTTGAGTAACGTGAACGAAAGTGGACAATTAAAATAAAAATATCTGGGCGGCCGAGCTTTGCTCGGCGTTTTCCCTGCCATGAGACCTAGCTAGATCGATTGGCTCGTCCCCGAAAACCCCTACATACCAGATTTCATCAAAATCGTTAGAGCCATTTCCGAGATCCCGGAAATATATAAATATAGATATATAGAAATATATATAGATATAAACAAGAATTGCTCGTTTAAAGATATAAGATTTACTATTTGCGAACAAGAAAACGTTGCACAAAAAAAACATACTACGCAACCCGCAATTACACATGATGCCTAAAGTAAAATATCTGTGCATGGTCTAATCATTACTTTGCACTGCACGGTGAACATTTTGAAAATATGGCATACCTATACTATTGAAATCTAATAAACGGGTTACTCACGTCTGTATCGTCGAATATCGCTCGACATGTTTCGGGCCAATACGTGGTCCTTAATCATGAGTGGTCGCGGCGGCGGCCTCGCGTTTAACACTGCGAGCGAGCGCACGTAGCGCGCGGCTGCCCGATGTTGGTTGCGTCGGTGGGGCGGGAGCGGGAGGCGAGAGTCCACCCTCATTTTCGTCACTATTGTTCAATGCCGGGTTACACACAACACTCACAACGTCACATGCTAAACTCATACCTATACTCATTACAACTCCGATTTTGAGATCTCGCCTTCGGCTCGTTTCATAAAACACACTCGTGTTTTAATGCCCCTCATTATGTACCAGTTATCATATATATCATTTATGTAACACGGTTGAACAATAAAGTTTTTTCTATTTCTATTTCTATTTCTGTTGCATAAACTACTATTTAAACTTAATTTGCGGTTGGTTCGTAACCCTTAATGTGCGAAATCGGACTCGCACTTGGGCTCGATACCTCGGCGCGTTACCGAGATAGAGTCTTCACAGACAGACAGGCAGACGGACAGCAAAGTTTTTTCCTTTTGAGATACGGTACCCTAAAAAAATAACGATAAGACTTTCCAAAGGCAGCCGCTCATTACAAAATGTCGCCGTACAATTCCCGACGTGCCTAATAGTTTTCGTGTACCGTTATCGTGTGCTTGAAAGTAATTTTACTGCCGTGCCCGGTGGCCAGCACTTACTATTTAAATTATTACTTGAATGTTGCAGGTTTGTAAGCCGACACGAAAGATTGAAGGAATATTTTTTTTTGTTTTTTTTTTAATTTTTACTTTTATTGCACTAATAATATAAAAAAGGGTGAACTTGATGACTTGAGGCGTTCTTTACCGGTCAACCTTAAACCCATACAGAAACTTGCAATGGAGGGTGTTGTGAGTTGTGAGATATAAAATAGCATTCAATTAAATTGATATCTTAATATACAGTAAAAGACAAATGATATAAAAATTAGTTATTTCAGAAGAGGTTAGTCCATCGTAATAAATTAATAGGTAATAGAATTTTTAAAATGGCGAATAAGAGGTAAGGTGCTAAAGACTATAGTTTGAAGCATTTACCCAATTATTTGGCATCAGCATTAAAATCCTATTCGGAAATACTGTGGGTTGGAAGGGAAATACCTCAGTATACATTCTTCGACTATCCGATCGCTGGTATCTGAAATTCTATTGAAGTGTAAGGTTAAATGCCTTCTCTAATTAAACTATGTGAAGAATTTTATTAAGATACGAGCTTGCTATTTATAGAAAGACTTTGCGGTATTTTCTTATTTTTAATAATACATTTTGCTCTTTGTTCTTGTGTTGCTCGAAGGTTACCTCCCATAGCACTCGTGGCCCAGCGGCACCTACGTGCCGCAAGCGTTATTCAAAGTTAAGCAACGTGGGCCGCGGTCAGGACATGGATGGGTGACCGCTTTGAGTGGTTACTAACTGAGCGCTCCCGTGCTTTGGAAGACACGTTAAGCCGTTGATCCCGGCTGCTGTCTATGGCAGCAGTCGTTAAGCCAAGTTGGAGGCCTTCGGGCGGCTTGAAAACTTCTAACAGTCAAGTTGCCCACTCACTTGACAACGGGGGTCGAAGTTGCACCACGTCCGTAGGGAAAGTATCCACCGCTACCCTACACGTGACCCCTGGGTGGTTCTAAAAGTGCAACAAAAACTGGCAACCGTACTGTCTTCTCAAAGATCTCACGGTTCGAAATAAATGCCATACGATAAATAAATAAATAACCTCCCATAATATGGCAGGCGTCAGATCGCGTCAGAAACCATTACATTAGATAAGTACCTATGTATCCAATATTAACGAACTAGGAGCTTATGTAGTTGTAGAAACTTAGTTTGCCGGAATAGCGAAGCGGATGCCAAGAGTAAAGTATACTTAGTCGAGTTTTTAGACAGGCATTGGCAGGCGACGGTGCAGAAAATGGCTCCCTCGCAATATTTCACAGCTTAAAACAGCGGAGTTCCATGTCAAATAGACATGCGCAAAATGTGTCACTAAAAAGAAAAGAGTGATATACTTCATTCCTTCATTGTGAAGTATATCACTCATTTAGTTCAGTAGTTCAGTTTCGTTCAGTAGCTCAACAGATCCATCTACGATATAGATTGGGTAAACATATATTTCATTCAATCATGTCGTCTATGTCACTTTTTCGTCTACTCATGTCTAATGTAAAAGTGATTATTTTATGCGGGTACCCATTATAAAATATATAACTAACCTAACTATGAACTAAAAAAAATACAAACCTAATTAATTACGAATTAAAAACTAGGTCCTAGGTCGGTACCGTGTAGCAAGGTGCCGAGAAAGCTGGCGGCATTGCCGCGCTGGATAGCCAATGGCTATCTAGGCCATCGGCCAGGATATCGGCATTTTGTAGTTCTGTTTTTTTTTTTTGCTTTGTCCTGTGGATCACTAACATAGGATAGTGTTAATCCTTTGCAACATTCAAAAACTCGCTGCTCACCATGCAAAAAACTGCATAGTTTTGGGACTTTTTCACTTTATATTTTAAAAGTATGTATGTATTTTTCGTCAGCAAATGTTTTTTTCAAGTTAATTAAATATGCCTAAATTTAAGTCCAACAATAGCTCTATAAGCCGTCAAAGGACCAAGCTACGGCCCTTCGAATATATATTTTTCAGGAGCAAAGGCCTGTGCTTGTTAAAAGTAAATATAGCGTGTTATATTTATATGTAAAACCGCAGACTCTTAATCTTATAATTTTAGTTTTATTAAAACATAAAATAAGCACGTAATATCAAATGCTTGCAATAAAATACAAAACCTACGTCTAGTTTCAATTTACGGCTAAATAAAACTAATGTTACGTGCGTTTATATTAAAGTGAACTAGCTGTGTCTTGTACAGCACAAACTCTATATTATTAAAAAGGCGGGAGAATTTTGACATCGAATGAATAATGCGGTTATTTCGGGCGTTTACGGGCTGCCGACAGTTTTCGGTAATTGGGTTTGGAATGTTCATACAATTTTGAGCTGTTCGGTGCAAAAATATAAGCTACTGAGGATGGATTAACGAAAATTACATTAGAGAGTATCATATTTATTTATTTAGATTTTATTTCCGCTACCCCAAGGTTGTGTGGAAGAAATCGCTCTTAAGCGATAAGATCGCCTGTAGTTTCCCTCTACTTACTGTACTGTGTCCTGCTGTGCTGTGTGTGTGCTCCTCTAAATGAGGTGTGCAATAATGAGTATTTGTATTGTATTTATTTAAGGTATGGCTATTATTTCGAACCGTAAGATCTTTATTTATTAATAATCATGTTAGGGTAATAATTATTCATGCTTTAAATGACAGACGTACCTAACGGACGTTTAACACGCCATAAAATAAATTTGTAGCAGATTCAGTTTTTAACGTGGCAGTGATTTCTAGGTTCATTCCTTACCTACCTACATGTTCTCAACTTACCTATGCATTTTACTTTCAAATTTCGACGTAAAAATATCTCGGCTGATCACCTTATTTCCTACATGTTTGTCGCCACATCTGAAACTCCTCTTACAATAAGTAATCGATCTTAACAAATGAAATTAACGCAATTAAGAAAGAAGAAGCTTAAAAAAAGCTTAAAAATAAGGCATGAAACGCAGTGAAGCCATGCATTGCTCTAAACAGGGATCTAATTTATGGATCCCTAAAAGGTGCAGTTAACCCTAGCGGGTCTGTAAAGGGGTCCAAACCCTTTAAGTTGCCCTATTTGACGGGATTAGTGGAATTTAACACGGGCGGTGTTGTTGGACGTCACATGTAACTTGGGACTGGGGTGTCCTTAAATAAGGCTTTTTGTGAGACAGTTCTTACCAGCAATGTCTTCATAATCATCATCATCAATAAAAAAATTAATAATTATTATCACCAGACGCGGCCTGCGCGAATGAGAGCTAACGAGTAGAGTCAGTCCGACGCAGATCGGACCTAGCTAAGTTTCTTGCTGGACTCTTCTCAGCTAGGCTAGGTTTAGTGAACCAGCGACAAAAGTCCCAGTAGCTCGATTCTACTCACACCTCGGATTTGGTTCAAGCCGCTTAACCAATTTCACTGGAGCAAGAACTCTTAGAGTATTCCAATGTTTGAACCGCCCGCGTGGCCGTGTTGGAGGTATCCCCTAGATATTCCCTAGGTCACTCTCCAACCGCGCACTTCTGTCGCTTTATTTGGTCTATTAAGCCACAGTCAAATACAAAAAAAAGAAAAAGACGTCCGTTTAAACAAATACACAACCTGCAATTGCCTCCTTAGGGATCGTCCTAATATACAACGCGACTACGCGATGATCGCAAGTTCGCGCGAATTTTACTTTCAATTAAGTCGCGATTGTCACTTAGGACACCTGTTCGCGTTCAATATGTTTGATCGCAAGTTCACGCGAGTAAAATTCGCTCGAATTTGCGATCATCGCGTAGTCGCGTTGTATTAGGACGATCCCTTACCCTATTTTGTAATTTTCAACTACTTACAAAGAATAAGGAATAAACATTTATATATAGTTTGTACGAAAAACTTATTATTTGTTCTCTCTCTGTGTTCTAATTCCTACAAACTTGGTGGGAAATTATTGTTGTTATAAGATAATGCTGCTGTTAAAGCGTTCAAAATGTATATTTATTACTTGTAACTTAATTCCTTTATCGGCTACACTTGGTATGAACACTTCCATTTCATTGTCCTCACTACTCGCTAGACTAATGGTCAACCTATTATAAATTTCAATATATCCGAGTCTCACGGAAATTTTCTATTTAAAATTAATAATGGTCACCCTAATAGTCACCCTATACTCGAGCTAATCTTGGATGTTACATTGTTGTGCCATTTTGATTTTACTGCTCCATTTATGCGCGTACTCCTTAATAACTATGACCTAGGCAGTAAAAGCCGACCCAACAGCCGCCACGTGCGATCAACAGTCTAATTACAAAACGAGCTGACGGACGTCAGTTTATCGTGCTTTTAGCTAAACAAATCAAATGAGTTCAAGATAGCTCTCTCTTGTATGGTGGTCAAGTTCTGTCCCTCGCCTCCACTCACTATTTTCTTTTTTATACTAGGTCGTTGGCAAACAAGCTGAAAGCCCGCCTGATGGTAAGTGGTCACCATCGCCTATGGACACTCGCAACGCCAGAGGTGTCTCCCACTGTTTCACGAACTAGACCAAACATGTCAGAACGAGAGCACGGAATTGATATTTAGATTTTCCTTACGCACGCTTAAAGGTTACGTAATCACCCCTCTAATAGTCGATTACATATCGTGTGAAACTTATCAGTTAGAACTATTCGTTTTAAGAATTGAAAATGACATAATTAAGCTACGAACGCTCACTAGTCTCACTACGCTCGAGAACGAGGTTTGACCCTCATTTGAAACTAGCTGTCAAATTAATCATCATCTTTACACCTTTTGAATTTCTTCGCTGATATATGCAGGTTTTGCTTACGATGTTATCCTTCACTTAAAAGCTAACTGTAAATATTAAAGGATGTTATAATATCACAACGTAAAGGAAACCTACATCCGTAAGTTCGAGCGGGGATTCGAACCCAAGACGCCGCTTGACAGTTTTGAACCACCAGATGGGCTAACATATTTTGCTGCCAAGTCGTTTATCGCACGACTCAGCGATACCTGTCTCGCTCGAACTGTACGAAATTGAAAGAGGCCGTTAGACCTGTCACTGCTCGCGCCGCGTCGCAGCGGCAGTTGTGCTAGCTCCACTGCCTGCCGTAGCATGTCGCGGCACAGAATAAGTAATAGTAATCACGTAACGTTTTCGACCGTTAGTACGATAGATTTAAATGTCAAATCCCATACTAAAACTGACATTAAATACGTACCAACGGTAGCACAGTATATCGTTACGTGATCACTCCGCTGATCGCGGGCAAAAATACGACTTTACTTCACTCATCCATCTCAATAAGATCACGTCGTCAAAAATAGCCCTAGTAAACTCAAGAGCAAAAAACAGCTGACACTTTGTATCGAATTACCGTACAAAGTCCGTACGAAATGTATCCATTTTATTGAGTGTGTCGCACATTATACTTATAACCTTCCGTAGGTATTCATTATTATTTGATGTTAAAGTAATTGGCTGTTGCGCTCAACCGAAATTATAAGCGTTTATGGATAATTCAAACATTTATTAATCTTAATATACAATCACGGAATAAATAGCGTCTTCCTTCCTTTTATACTGGACGCCAATAATAAGACGTACGCTAAAATTAAGTGTGGAAAAGTCGTATATTTCCCGGAAAACCTTTGTTTGTCACACTTCAGGACTTTTATTAACACATTTTTCTATTGTGTAGCAAAAACTGTCTACAAACGGAGAACACGGTTTTTGTCCTCCGCGCTGTATGTTTTAATGCAATGATTTCAAGTGTATGAGGTACCGAAAAATAAATTGCTTCGTTCTACCGCCAGGTGACAGACGCTTTGAATCTGTTTCTAATTTTAATTATGTTCGCGTTGTCTCTTACGTGTAATTAACGTACTTAAAATTTTAAATTAATAATTGTAATACAATCATCAGGTATCTAACTTTTTCTTTGTGTAACAAATTATGCCTAAGTTTATTCAGATAGTACCTAATTTTTATTTAGCTTTAGTTCTGTTGCTATACCCTCACAGGGTTCATGTTGAGACTATATATATTTTTAAGATCACAAATGGTTTATTGCTTTTCATGTGTACATCATGAAAAGCAATAAACCATTTGAATTGAATTGAATTAAATCATACACAGATTAAGTAATGCAACGCATAGATATGATAATGAGCATTGACGCTTAGTTTAATTTCATC
Source organism: Cenopis cana (assembly GCA_951800055.1). Lineage (NCBI taxonomy): Eukaryota > Metazoa > Arthropoda > Insecta > Lepidoptera > Tortricidae > Cenopis > Cenopis cana. The sequence continues at coordinate 4,874,872 of OX637486.1, read as the reverse complement.
GGAGAGGTAACCGGATGGCTCGCGGTATTTGAGCTCCTGAAGTTGAGAATTGAGCCAAACGATAAATAATAGCTTCAGTTATATTACCGCCGGCGACAATGTTCACCGTGCGATCGCGACAAAACGTTAAATCTAGTCCCTATCTTCCCGGTATCGCCGCATACCTAGTAGATTCAGTCCAACCCAGGCCGGGCCTAGCTGAGTTTCTTGCTGGACTCTTCTCAGCGACAAAACTTCCAGTAGCTCTCACCTCAGATTCGGTTAAAACCGCTCAACCAATTTCTCGGATTTTCCCCGGGCTACTCTCCAATTGCGCACTCTTATCGCATTTTTGGGCCCGGCCTTTAAATCCAAAATAAAACAAAAAAGCGTCATTGATGCTGTAACGCACTCTAACTGGTCGTAACCTGTTTAACCAGCGCTCGGAGGAACGAGTTTACTCGCGTTAACAAGCTGCGTTAGATCGGGCGTGATTCCGCGCACGCCATCTGATTTATTTGAGTTAAGGTGGAACTTCATTTCGTGCCCTAATCCAGTACCTCTAGTATTTTTTTTTCGTAACATAAACAAAATACAAACTCGTTTGCTTTTATTCTCAATTTGTATTAGTTCTATCTATATTCTAGTGGCCTTTGGTTAAGTGATGTTTGGTTTGGTAGCTATTTCCTATGTTGCCACACAAATTGAGACTAAACGCAAATGTGTTCGTTTGTTTGTTTTGAAAAAAAAAAACTTAAGTTGCAGTTTCTAATTCAGTTTCCTGACATTGAATTCAGTTTCAGGGATGCTCGTATATTAAATTAACAGAAATATTTCAATCCGTTCAGCCGTTTTTGCGTGATTGGGTAACAGGCATCTGAACTTTCGCATTTTATACTTTACATATGAGGACGTCTATTGCAGATGATTCAGTCATTACTGTGTAGTTTGTGTACACTGTTTTTGAAGCGCTCGTGGCCCAGCGTCGCCAGCGTGATGCGTGTGGTACCCCAGGTTAAGCAATGTCAGCTGCGGTCAGTACATGGATGGGTAACCGCTTTTTATGGTTACTAACTGAGCGCCCCCGTGCTTTGGAAGGCACGTTAAGCCGTTGATCCCAACTGCTGTCTATGGCAGCAGTCGTTAAGCCAGGTAGGAGGCCTTCGGGCGGCTTGAGAACTCTAACATTCCAGTTGCCCACTCACCTTACAAAGGGGGGTCGAAGTTGCACCACGTCACGAAAGTACCCACCGCTACCTTACACGTGACCCCTGGGTGGTGCTAAGAGTGCAACAAAACTGGCAACCGTACTGTCTTCTCGAAGATCTCACGGTTCTAAATAATTGCCATACGATAAAAAAATAAGGTGACGATATAGACAACAACACAACTTAATTCCTCCCGCCCCTTTCTACCATCGGACGAGCAGGGATACGGCAAGGCGACACCGTTTTACGGTGGCAGTTCCTAAAACTCGCACGAAGCGTTTTGCTTCCACTTTTATCGTGAGAACAGCCAAGCTGTGGAACTCTTTGCCGGATTCCTTGTTCCCTGTAAACTACAACCTTTCGGTCTTCAAGGCGAGAGTGAATCGGTATTTACTAGGTAAGCGCGTTCCATCCTAGACCGCAATATCGCTTACCATCAGGTGATTTGCGGTCAAGCGCAAACCTATATTGAATTAAAAAAAAACGTGGGATTAAAACTAGAAGCGTATCTCAATTAAAAACTTCGCTGTTTACATTCGGTAGATATCAATTTGCGTTGCGATCGTGCACAGGTAAACACGGGATCACCCTAAACAAACGTACTGTGTTCACACCGACCGCGTCGGACCTTCGCGTGTCGCTACGGAGGGTATGATGACTGTCAATTGTTTGAGTTTCGTGTATTCAGGCTTATGGCACAGTAAATTTCTAAAACAGTATCACAACTAGAGTCTCTTAAGGCGAGATTCTTCCATTGCAAATGTCCCGCTCTAACACGCGTGAGTTTGCAATTGACCATCCCACTCTCTACGGAACTGTGCGCGTAATTTTCGTAAATTTTTAGTACATTTTTGGGTGAGAAAAAATACATGGCTTACTATATTAACAATATTAATCCCGACATCCCTCATACCATCAAATACGTTTATTTTAGTATTATTTTCTACTCATCATGTTACCTAAGATTGAAATAAAATGAGTTTTAAGATAGAAAATAGAGGTATGTTTGGATTTTTTTTCTATCGAACAAAGTTTTGCAAATTGTGTAACGGACATCCGACGGCACTAGATAAAGGTCTCAAATATACTTAAGAAAAAATTAGATTAGAATAGGTAATTACGTTTAATATGCATGCCGCCTTACAATAGTTACCTCAACCTTCTAAACGCATGCGCGTCTCTTCTTATTAGCCTAAGGAGCAATCGCTAGCACGGTCGGCTGACCGTTCGTGCACTTTATGACCATTGTAATAGGGGTCACGAATGGTCGGTTGCCTATGTTGCCGTTTGCACAAGCATGCGTTTAACTGTGTTATTAGAATTGAAATACCCTCACATACTTTTTATCATAACTTTTATTATACATATTATAAATTAATCTTATATTATAAAATAATCTTAATGAAGATATTCTGAAATATTGTTTGTTTCTCGAATAAGTGATTTGTAATCTTAGAGAAATAAATAAATCTGAACTGAACTGAACTGAAATATAACACCGTATTTTTTTTTAATTTTTAATATGTAGTATTTCGAAATAAAACCGTTTACCAAATCAGATTTTTACTATAACCCAGCCTTAATAACCAAAGGAAATCAGAGTACTCCCACTGAGCTTCATCATCCGGTTTGTAGAGAGGTTGGAGAGCAGCTTGGAGTAGGTAATAAAGGAGAGGGCATTTAGTAATATAAGAGTCTCCTAACACAATCGCTGCCAGAAACCCGACTGGCGGACGCTGCGTAACTTTTCTGGGATGCTGGGCAGCCCGCTAGCGCACGCTTGGCGTGACCCCGGTGGTTCTAAAAGTGCAACATAAACTGGCAACCGTACTGTCTGCTCGAAGACCTCACGGTTCGAAATAAATGCCATACGATAAATAAAAAAAGTAGGTTATGCTCAGCCATATTCTACTTTTTTTGATGAATCAACATTTATTTTGATACCACAAGGCTTTTCTAATGAGATAAATATAAAGCTGCAGCCCCACTCATTACTCATATATAGAATTGTTCTCCCAGAAGGAGGTGGAAATTGATAGAGATTGTGGTACGGTTGTATGGAGGGTGGTACCGAGGGCCCCAGAAAAATCTGACTTTTGGGCTACCTGAATTCGGTAAAAAGTTGACCAACGGCCTGCCAAAACAGTGACAGATGGGTGGGGGGTGCTCGACCAAATGTCATAGGGAACAGCTGACAGTCGGGTGTGGTCAATTTTTACTGGCGACTTTTTTTTGGCAAAAATGTCAAAATGGTCGTAGAGAGCTGAAATTTGGTATGTAGGAAGAGAGAGAGAGAGAGATTTAAAAAAGAACATGTGTTTTAGTTTGAAAAACAAATTTGTATAGAGAATTTTTAGAGAAAAACGATACTGATTTCCATTGCATCCAATGAACTAAAACTAACATAATATATCGCCGTTTGTGACAATATTGCAGTGTAACCATTATGATTACCAGTGAAAACCAAAACGAAAAATTCAAGTTAGAAAGCGTTATTAACAGCTCAAAATAATGGATCATCATATCAGCCGAAAGACATCCAGTGTATAGGATATCCCCCATAGAGTCCTGCGCCACCTGCATCCAGCGGAGGTCAATGGACTCCCGCGACCATTACCAGGTCATTGGTCATCGCTAGTAAAGAAAAGGTCTATGCAAGGAATTAATATTCCAGTAGGTAATTTATAAGCTCATAACCCAACTTGGTATACATGCAAATTACCCATTCGAAAGGTCACAATGCACCCCGTCGAGACAAAGGCACAATTTGTAGCAAGAAATAAAAGCCAGTTAACATAATTGCTAAACAGTGAATAATAAGTTACTAGTTAATAAGTTGTAGAACAAAAATAAAGCTCGGCCGCATGTAAGCGCCGTGTTTTATAGCGCATGTCGCTAGTGAGGGGAAAATGTTAGTCGGGGTGGGACATTTATATACTAGTGGCTCTGTGAGCTGTAGACCTCGTGAGTGTTTTTTTTATTTCCAAAACTATGTTAGATATCGAACCTGTAGAGCAGGGGTCGGCAACCTTTTAGCACCCACGGGCCACATAGTAGCTAAAAAAATCTTCGCGGGCCGCAGATGATAATAATGATCACTGTCTGTTGATATCAACTCGAAACAAATTGGTACGTCGTACGCGACAGTAACGTAGTAAAAATTCGTACCCCTTTTTACGTGAAAAACGAGAAAGACGAAAAAACCGACTTTTCACAGATAAACCAGCTAGTTTCCTTACCAAACCCAGATAAATCGCATTTCAACCGCATCGTAATTTCGCGATTATATATCGCGATATAGAATAGCAGATATAGAAACTTTAAGGGGGGGACAGGTCATAAAGTCATAACACACCTAGATGAAAACGCGAGCGCGAAAATTTTCGAACACTGATGCAAATGCGGCAAATACTTCATACGCATCTAGATGAAAATGCGAGCGTAGCGAGCGCGAAATTTTTCGAACATTATGATGCAGGTGCGGAAACTACTTCATACGCATCAAGTTATGTAGATGTAAACGCGAGCGCGAAATTTTTCGAACACTGATTCAAACGCGGCAAATACTTCATACGCATCAAGTCATAACAAATCTCGTTGAAAACGCGAGCGTAGCAAGCGCGAAATTTTGCGAACATTATTATGCAGGTCTGGAAAATACTTCATACGCATCAAGTCATGTAGACGCAAACGCGCGCGCAGCGAGCGCGAAATTTTTCGAACATTATGATGCAGGTGCGGAAACTACTTCATACACATCAAGTTATGTAGATGTGAACGCGAGCGCGAAATTTTTCGAACACTGATTCAAACGCGGTAAATACTTCATACGCATCAAGTCATAACAAATCTCGTTGAAAACGCGAGCGTAGCGAGCGCGAAATTTTGCAAATATTATGATGCAGGTCTGGAAAATACTTCATACGCATCAAGTCATGTAGACGCAAATGCGAGCGAAGCGAGCGCGAAATTTTTTGAACATTAAGATGCAGGTGTGGAAAATACTTCATACTGTCTAACGCAAACACGACGAGCGTGAAATTTTTGAAAAAAAATTTAGATAGATTTAACTGTAAAATATACTTACAAACACATATCTCGTCCTGACCAACTGTGAAAATATTCGTAGTTGGCGATACAGACGCTTTCACGTATGTTAAGAATTTCAAATTTTACCTTTACAAACAATAAAGCCAGGGAGGCTCGCGGGCCGCACGGAAGGGGCTCGCGGGCCGCCTGTTGCCGACCGCTGCTGTAGAGGAGGACAAACCATAGATTTTTTTTTAGATTACTCGACAAAAATATTCGATGTAATCAAAGAACGTGCTCACAATACTTCACGAGAATCTGTTGTGAAATGCGACCCTTAGAGGTAAACATATCGAAATTCGGCCGCAGAAACACAAAATAATTGATAAAAAAATTGTTTTTTTAAATTTTGAAAAAGTGACTCGATAAAAAAATTCTATAGAATTACCGCACCTGCTCACAAAATTTCACGAAAATCGGTTTATAAATGCGACCTGTAGAGGAGAACAAACCAATGAATAAAATAAAAAAAAAAAATTTACAAAAATTTACTTGCCCAAAAAATTCTATGTAATCATTAAACCTGCTCACAAAACTTCACGAGAATCGGTTGAGAAATGCGACCTATAAAGGAAAAAACGGCCGCAGAAAAATACGAAATCATTGATACAAAGTTTGTTTTTTCGAATTTCAAAAAAGTGACTCGACAAAAAAATTCTATATAGTTACCAAACCTGCTCGCAAAATTTCACGAAAATCGGTTGATAAATGCGACCTGTAGAGGAGATCAGCCAACGACGTAAAAAATTTCTTTTAAAAATTTACAAAAATTTACTCTACAAATAAATTATATGTAGTCATGGAACCTGTTCACAAAATTTCACGAGAATCGGTTGAGAAATGCGACCTGTAGAGGAAAAAACGGCCGCAGAAAAACACGAAATCATTGATACAATGTTTGTTTTTTTGAATTTCCAAAAAGTGACTCTACAAAAAAATTCTATATAGTTACCGAACCTGCTCACAAAATTTCACGAAAATCGGTTGATAAATGCGACCTGTAGAGGAGGACATACAAAAATCCGGCCGGACATACGAAAGCATTTTTGTCGAAGCTAAAACAGAGACCTCGTTTCACTCGGTCAATAAAGTACCTATTTTTTTTACATTCATTCAACAACAATTTTATAATAATTGTGTCTGAAATAATTCCTTCAATCTATTTCCTTCTCTGCTAAACTGATGCAATTATATCTGTATGTATATTGTATGTAATTACTTTATTGTACACAAAAAACAGGTAAAAAATACAGACAAATTAGGACATTTTGGTATAAAGGCGAAATCCCTAAAAGGGATCTCTCTTTATTGATTTCATTAACGGATAGATAATTGTCAGTTTGATATTTATTTAAAACAATACTTACACTATTTTTTGTTGTTTTTTTGTTCTGTTAGTCAAGAAAAAAAAAATATACAGTTTCTCTGTATAATCAGGGACATCTAACATGTAACTTGTCAGGTGGGCTAAAAATGGGGTTAAAAGCAGGTCAATCTTAAATCTTTTATATTTGGTGGAGCGACAGAAAAAGTTTATTATCCCTGAATCTTCCGTCATTTAGATTTTGTCGTACCAACGTAGCTTAAGGTTTAATAATTAAATCAAACTTTTTAATTACTTTGTATTTATTAACTTTGGATTGCGAATCGCCAAGCTTTGTAACTCACTAGCTTTCAAAGCACGTGCTGTAAACGTGCGCAAGTAATTTTCTAGTGCACTTTAGTGTTTTATGAGTTTGCACCAGTTATTAATTTATTATTATTTAAATGAGTTTTGTCTGAAAGGTGATGAAAATAATAAAAGTATAATTGGCGAATTTGAATATTTGTCAGCTTTGGACTCTATTTTTATTATAATAGAGCCCGAAAGTGATAACCGTCTCGACTGTAGGATCATCTGCTCTGATCTCCGAAAACTGTTCGTATGGGGCCAAGCTGTTTGTATATTGAAAAAGAATTGCATTAAAAATATTCGACACGAGTAGCGAGTAGGTAGTGTTTATCCGAGATATGTTATGAAAAAGTACCCAAACCTACTTATATTTCGAGGAATCGTTCTTCTAGTTAAACTATGTTTAATAAAATAAGAGTTTTCCGTGCGCGTTTAATAGGCGACAAAAGTTTCACTGCAACAAACGCCTATTGTTTTAAATTCCCAGTAAAATACAAAAGGTGTGCCGTTTGAAGTAATTAGACATTTTGATAAAGCACTCGACACAAATCATTAGAGTAGTTTAAATGGTTTTTAGCACGACAGTTTGGAACGCCACGTGTGGCACGCCATTGTAACACAAGTGAGGCATCACCCTTAAATATTTGGTTCAGTCGAGGGCATAAATATGTTTACATTTTTGGACTTAATTTCAATGGAATAAGGTGGGAACATGTATATGCCTTTTAATTTACGATTCTGATAAAAAAATTAAATACAGTCAAAAACAGAGTGAAAATTGGATAGCGAGACTTTGGGATCTATGATGGCCGCTTTATTGCTTGATAAACGACAAGATAAAGCATCTGTCACTTTCTGATACCACTCGATACGTGGTACAATATACCTACTTCTATTATGTAACACGTATCGACCGCCGAGTGATATCGCCTTCGCTTGATGCGTTTTGTATGGATTGGTGGGAACTGGCATGGGACCGAAACGCGTGGCGAAAAATAGGGCAGGCCTTTGCTCAGCAATGGTACAGTCAGTGTACTCAGTGTCATATACTATATAGCAGCCAAAGTGGCCAAATAGTTCGGTAAAGGGTCTATATTGAGATTCCTAAAGTTTTTTGTCCTATTTTTGTATGCCAACATATTGTTTGTCCTAGTGATCATTTGTCCTAACGTTTATAGCCCTAATAAAGAGTCACCTAATACATTTTGTCCGAAAATTATTTATCCTACTGGCTTATTACCTAATATTATTTGTCCTAACGTTTAGTTCCCCTAATGAAGATTGACCCAGTGTCATTTATCCTAACACTCAGTAGCCCTAAAAAATGCAGTCGAACTCCGAGTCGGATTAAGTAGTAAAGTAACTTTATCTACACACATATCATAAATCCTCTAATATGCGTTCGGAAACCGTAGAAAATGACTCTCATTTCAACATTCAATGAATTTATGGCAATTTTCTTATCTGTGGCTAAGGCTACAGCAGTAATAAAATATTTCATTTTAATCTCATATATGATGTTAAAATATTACGTCAAACAAAACTGTCAAAATTTAAATGTCAAAGTTGACATGTCCCTATTCTAGTATCACTGAAAATTCAAATTCACTCGATGCGAAATGTCAGCTCGATGTTTTTTTAGTATATATCGCACGAAATTTGAGCTAGAACGACATGATCACATCAGAATAAGGACTCTTTACTTTTTAAAATAACATTCAGGTATCGATTGCCAGTTCAGATTTCGATATTTCCGCAACCGTGCAAAAAAGGTTGTATTAACACAATTATTGTATTTATTTACTACGGTTTCTGAACCCATCTTAGAGTAATTATAATATGTGTGTAGATAAAGTAATGTATGCAACTGTACATAATTAGGCATTAAAACACTCGTGTGACCTTATTATGAAACTCGCCTTCGGCTCGTTTCATAAAACACACTCGTGTTTTAATGCCCCTCATTATGTACCAGTTGCATAAACTACTATTTCAAACAAGTTTTTCTGCTCTTATATAAAAAAATAACCTCGAAGAGGATAGCGGGAGCAAAGCTCCCGCTATCCTCTTCTAACCTATCCGTGATCCGAGTCGGATTAAGTAGTAAAGTGACTTTTCAAACAAGTTTTTCTGCTCTTTTATAAAAAAATAACCTCGAAGAGGATAGCGGGGGCTCCCGCGCTTTGTCACGGCGGGCGAGGGCTGCTCCCCCTCCGCGCCTCCGGGTTTTTATATACACTCTAGGGGTAGGGCAGACAAGACCACGTTGATAGTGGGGTGCTCCGATTCGGATTTGGTACCAATATTATGGATTGAAAAATTGTCTTTTGTAGCCCAAAGTAGGTTAATCGATATTATGGTAAATAATTTTAGGACTCTTCATCATTATGGCATAAAGGCTTAGGACTAATATGCTTTAGGATAAATATTACATTATGGAACATGAATGTTAGGACAAATAAACGTTATGACAAAGTCCAATAGGGCAAAACTGTTATGGCATGTGACTTTAGGACAATCGTTAGTAGGAATTCAGACGGTCCCCCTCGGTAAACCATATATTTTGTATGGTGTGCCAAAGTATTCGGATACTTTGGCTGCTACGTACTATATGACGCTGACTGTACACAACGTACATTATTATATATAGTGAGATAACTTTTTATAGATCAGGCCAGATTTAGTGTTAATTTAAGCATTGACATCATCATATTTATTTATTTGTCAGTCAGTACAAAAATGAATTAAAATAAATCGCTACACAAAACTATTGGTGATGACATTGATGTCTTTCAGAGCAACTTGTCACATGTAATTTACTGAGGACCATCTTTTTTTAGCCTTAGCTAGCTTTTATAGCTTAAAGCTAGCTAAGGCTAAAAAAAGATTGACTTTTAAATGTTTACGAAAACTACGCGCAGAGCTTCCGTAGAGAGCGGGATGGTTAATTAATTGCAAACTTACGCGTGTTTATAGCGGGACATTTGCAATGGGGATACCTTTCCTTAAGCTGTTATGAACAGTGTGGTGTGTCGTTAGGCTTGTAAAATTGTGATTTGTAAGTTTGTGACACGACCAGCAATCAGACACCAGCATCTGCTTTCTCACCATTATCATTGATTCTCACCAGCTTTCATTCGCGCTATAGATTAATTTATTGCTTTCTTTATTGCTTTATTGCAACTTTGACATTACAGTGTTAAGTCACAAAATAAAAAATATACAGAAGGTCCGTTCCCGCCGTTCTTGAAAATACATACCTAAACTTGCCCGACTCACAGGGTTGCTTCTGTATTGATTCTGAATTTTAAAAAGGAGTAGGTATAATAAAAATTCTTCAACATGACATTTAAATATGAACCAGCATATCTTGGTAAAAAACCGGCCAAGTGCGAGTCGGACTTCGCTCATTTAGGGTTCCGAATCAACCTCAAAAATATGATTTATCAATATATTAGTATTTGTTGTTGAAATATACGTAAGATTGAACATTGTCACCAAATTTCAAGTTCATAGGTCAATGAGAAGTCTAAAAATTCTTCGGAACAGATTTTGTGACAGACGACGGACGGACGGACGGACGTCTGGGCGACACCAATAGGGTTCCGTTTTGACCCTTCGGGTACGGAACCCTAATAAATTGATGCGTGACCCGCTGCGAGTTGTGACTTGTGACCGGCGGCGGTCGAGAGCGCCAGCAAAGAATATAAGTACCTAATTAATTAGGTACCTACTTAACTAAAACATAGTAACGATAAGATGAATGTGTAATGGTTGATCGTCGTTATCAAAGCGGCTAGTTTCAAAAAATTACCTACCTACCTATGTATTGTAACTACCAAAATGAGAAAACCGTTTTATTTACCTTTCAATATCGTTTGAAAATTTGAAGAAAGTGTAGGCACAGTTTTTTGTTGTATTTAAACAATAAAATACATTCCAACTGTAATAATATCGGTTATTCATTTTGACGTACGTGACACAAAGTACCTACGTAGCGGCGGGGACGTCAAGTGATCAACGCGCGCACAACTAGCACTCGCGACGCGACAATGACAGTCGCGACTAAGCTCGTCCGAAATCAACCGAGAATGCCTGTAAATGTTACGTCTGTGTGCGTGCGGCGAAAATGGCACTTTGTACTGAGCGGACTCTCTGCTCCGGCGCGCGCCGCCGCTATTTACTTTGTGGTTAAGTTTAAACCCTGGCTCTCAAACTAGGTTTCCCTGTGTCTCGAGAGTCAGTTCCTTCCCAAATACAGGCATTATATAAGTTACAACATTAGACTTTTGTTTTTACTAACCTCAGCATGCAATTGTGTGTGTGTGTGTGTGTGTCTGTGTGCGTGCGTGAAAGAATTCTAGGTGTCTAAGACTTTAAGATAGGATCTGTAATAGCTTTTCTACTTCTTTTATTGCCGAGCTATCAGCCTAGAATTTCCCTTAATGCAATTCATTTGTCAGTTTAAATTGACCACCCAATTTGTTTTTCGCTTAACCTATCAACAAAATTAAATTTCCCCCTCAGTCAAGTAAACAACAGTTTGAAGAACTTGTTAAACTGGTACAGTCACCATAAAAAGTAGCTACGCATCATATGAACAGGTCAAAACTTCTTATTCCCTTGTAATAAAGACTTTTTACGTCTTCATATGCGTAGCTACTTTTGATGCTGACTGTACATAACGTAATACTCTCCAAACTTTGCCCTAATATCATATAGCATAAACTTGGTACACAATCTGTGAAGACATATTGTATAATGTGCTTGGCGGTTTGCGGTTTCTGCTGCTAGTGATATACCGACATTAACTACCATAGTCGATATATGTGTGTATAGTCTATCCATCCTTACGTGTCCTAATCACGTAAATAAACTATTCTTGAAGATATTAATCCTGTTCTCTATGATTACACAATAATCATCACTTAAAATGTTGTTGTATACTTAAAGAAGCTCACGAAGTATTGTAATCCTAGAGAAATTTATTATTTATCGTATGGCATTTATTTCGAACCGTGAGATCTTCGAGAAGACAGTACGGTTACCAGTTTTTGTTGCACTTTTAGAACCACCCAGGGATCACGTGTAGGGTAGCGGTGGGTACTTTCCCTACGGACGTGGTGCAACTTCGACCCCCCTTTGTCAAGTGAGTGGGCAACTTGATTATTAGAAGTTTTCAAGCCGCCCGAAAGGCCTCCAACTTGGCTTAACGACTGCTGCCATATACAGCAGCCGGGATCAACGGCTCAACGTGCCTTCCAAAGCAGAAATGCGTGATAACGATTGACGTTTTCAAAAATAGTTTGTTTACGTGATAGAACACAAAAGAATGAATAGACTATATATGTAGGTATTGAATATCGTACGTATGAAATGTATATACGGTAATGAGAACAAGATGATTGGTAAGACAATCGGTCATATCAACTCAGGTCTATTTGGGTGATTTAGGCGACTTCCTGATTTGTCGGTGCGGAGGCAGTACGATATGAGAAAAGTGTCAAATGTCAGTGTCAGCTGTCAGTCGACTCGGTACCATTTTTTACTGTGCTCCTACATTTAAATGAGTGCTTCCTGACTGGCGCGGGATGCGCGGTAGCGGGAAGATGCGAAGGCGGTACTGCTCCGCTTCTGCGCATGATATTACTACTGTACTGACAGTATTCCGTCAAGTGAGAATCTTTGCGCCGTCAGTAAATTTACGTCAAAGAAGAAAATGTCATATATCGATCCCGCCCCGCCATGTCAGGAAGTCGCCTTCCTCGTGTTACTATTTATTAACATGGTGTCACTATATGGATAGTAAAACATTAACCACCTTATTCATAAGACTTAACAAACCTCTGCTAACTAAAATGTTGTTTGTCCCTTTCTCACAAACGTAAATGTCAGAGTGACAGATAAGGACAAACGAACTTTAGCGGCTTGTTAACTAATAGAGGTTTGATGGACGTTTATGAATAAGGGGGTAAGTTCTTACAATAGGTAATTAAAATGAATATTTATACACTTTACTATGATATTAGCTGCTATCTTCCACAGATCGCTAAAAGGCATTGTATCTTCGTAAGGTTGGTCCACCTTTAGGGTTCCGTACCCGAAGGGTCAAAACGGAACCCTATTGGTGACGCCCAGACGTCCGTCCGTCCGTCCGTCCGTCGTCTGTCACACAGGTTTTACAGCCAAACGGTTAGTTACAGGCTTCAAATTTACACAGTATAAGCATCTTGTTGTCCCGAAGCCATACAAATAGTCAAAACTTATTTTTAAATGTTTTAAAAGGGGGCTCCTATATACAGCTAAACAGGGGCGCGAAAAATTTGTTTTATCCTACCCCATCGAGTGGGGTATCGTTGTTTAGAGCTCATTGAGTAGATATATACCATATTTATAACTTAAAAAAAAATTGGATAACAAAGGAATGAGAAGCCACCAAAAAAAGCTTTTTTACGAAAGTTTGTTCCGAAGAATCTTTAAGTTCCCAAATACCTATAAATTTATAATTTGGTAATAATGTTTGTCATACAAGTGATCCATATTACGTATATTTTATCAACAAATACTAATACATTGATAAATTAGTTTTTTCTTTGAAATTTCCTTTTTTTTCCTGAACCCTAAATGTGCGAAGTCCGACTCTCACTTTTTTTATATAACGATAGTTATAAAGTATTAGCGGCCCGCCCTGGCTTCACACGGGTAGTCAAATTTTTTAATGTTTGATCCATACTTACCTTTTACCTAATATACTATTAAATTACCAACTACAAACGAAATTTCTAGTCCCTCACTTCGAATATTACATGTCCTCTATACACATTCAACCCCCTTTTTTACACCCTTAGTAATCGTTTTCGAAAACGCTGAAATAACTTTTCTTAGATTCTAACAGAGATTCCGCTTAGTATAAAGTCACTCACGTTTTGAAAACTCAAAATATTCATACAATGTTTCAACCCTCTTTTCACCCCTTCATAAGGGGAATTTCCAAAAACGCTGAAATTAGGTTCCTTAATTTGTAATTGTTTCTCGTTTAAAAAAAAATGCTCCCCATACAAACTTTCAACTCCTTTTTCACCTCTTAAGAGGGCGTATTTCGAAAAACGCTGAAAAAACATTTTATAAGCTCGGCGTGGGAGCACCATTACCTACTAAAATTTTTGTAACTCCAATAAAGACACAAAAAATCTATAAACGTACTAAATCTTTGACAACGATCAAACTTAATGGAAAATAATATATACTACGGCGTAGCGGGGCGTTATCTGCTAACTTTTTCGTAGCGCTACGCGCGTAGCCGATAGCTCGGTTTTACATTGTTTTACGTGATTTATGGAACTTTAGTGCAGATACGTTTTGTTCTCTGTTCGTATCCAGCTTCCACTACCTTGTAAAATTTACAAGGTAGTGGAAGCTGGATACGAACAGAGAACAAAACGTATCTGCACTAAAGTTCCATAAATCACGTAAAATAGGTATTGCAGTAGAACCGTGTCACTTAGTAATATTGAAAAATGAAAAAAAAAAAAACTTAATGAAAATCATTTCAAAATTGCTTTTTTGAGGTTAGATATGAGGATATAACGTATCATTTTTGGTATATTGAACAAAATAAAAATCAGCCATATCGTGTCTGGAGGACCTCAAACTTGGTATGTTTCGAAAATTATTTTTGATTTTATTAAAAAAATATAGCTGTAATGTAATGATGTGGTATATTTTTAGAATCGTCTCAAAAAGCCCTTTCATATGATACCACACACGATAGGTTTCTGAAAAAAATATTTTTTTTTTCCATCCAAAAAAAGAATGTCTCGGCACTCCCCTCCTAAGGGAAATTTTTTTAGGAACTGCGGGGCAAAAATTTTGTTTTGACCTCTAGTATGCGTGTGCCAAACGGCTAAACTGTACATCGATTTGCGGTTTTTCATTGAAATTGGGCCTGTACCGCTACCACTATTACCGCGAAGCGAAAACGCAGTATCTTCCTCTCTGTCGTTTTTGCCTATTCGAGCGATATACATAGAAGGAGATAGGTACAGTCACCAAAGAAAGTGCTCTACCAATTTTGGACTTTAACGTACTTACACATAATAGAGTCGAAAAGTGGTAGACCACTTTTTTGGTCGACTGTACTTCGTTTTCGGATAGCAGGTTCTTGGCACTCAATGTTTATGACAGAGATGCCAGAGCTCCCGATGCCATGAATTAAGAAAGACCATAGTGAAAAATAATGTACGTACTTACCAGTAGCGTTACGTCAAAAATATTCTTAGGGAAGCTGGAAATAATTTGCCTTTCTTATTCTTCATGAGCCGTAGTAAGAGAACTGGACTGGCTGAAAGTTGTATGGACGTTCCGCTACTGCTACAATCAAATACTCTTTTCACTTCTCATGCTCGTAAAGTTCGACTTTAAGTCGTGCGTAGACGACATAAAATCGCTTTTCAAGCTCTAGTGCAAAATGTGAAATCTTCGTCGAAGACGAACTCGAAGACCAAGGCAATCGGTCCAACAGCCACACGATTAACCCCGTGCGCTGCGCCTGCAGCCTGCCAGTGCGCGCGCGGCAGCCCACGCGAACATCGAACGAGGTCATCGACCTCATGAGTGTAATATGTGATGACCACGCGATGACATAACCTTAATTAAATTATTGTTTCATTTCCTCGCAACCGACGTGAAAAGTAGAGTGTATAACTCGTCCATAAAACCCATTTTACACTAAATTTTACCAAACGTCTCGTGTAAAATGGTGCGTTTTATGCACTTGTTGTACAATCTACTATTATTGTACACCTCACACACATGAGTCAGCTACTGCTATTTCATCATCATTAATTTAAGAGCCAAGCTCTTGTCGGTGGAGCAATATCCATGTATCTCTTTCTTGAGCCTTTCGTTTGACCGCCTGATACGACACGACGTTTACTTTTCCTTAAATTGCACTGCTGCTACTTACAGCATATTAAATATAAAACAAAAAAATACTAATAATAAAAAAAAACAACATAAATATGTTGGTGCACATAAAAAAGGCATAGTGCCCGACATTAAGAGGAGGGGTAGGGCAAGCTCTCTCCATACAATATAGTGGTAGCCGTACGATTAAAAAAACCGCAAATCGATGTACAGTTTAGCCGTTTGGCACACGCATACTAGAGGTCAAAACAAAATTTTTGACCCGCATTTCCTAAAAAAAAATCCCTTAGGGGGGGAGAGCCGAGACATTCTTTTTTTTGTATGAAAAAAACATTTTTTTTTTCAGAAACCTATCGTGTGTAGTATCATATGAAAGAGCTTTTTGAGGCGATTCTGAAAATATACCACATCATTACATTTCAGCTATTTTTTTTAAATTAAATCAAAAATAATTTTCGAAACATACCAAGTTTGAGGTCCTCCAGACACGATACGGCTGATTTTTATTTTGTACAATATACCACAAATGATACTTAATATCCCCATATCTAACCTCAAAAAAGCAATTTCGAAATGATTTTCGGTAAGTATTTTTTTTAAATTTTTGAATATTACTAAGTGACACGGTTCTACTTTAATACCAATTTTACGTGATTTATGGAACTTTAGTGCAGATACGTTACATATTAATCATAAAATGATACGTAGTATCCATATATCCAACGGAAAATACCTCTTTAACCCTTAAACTGCACCTTGTCATCAGTTGGTATAGTGGGTAGGTGGTGGGTGGGTGTTGGTGGGGTAAAGGGTTAAAGTGGTATTTTCCGTTGGATATATGGATACTACGTATCATTTTATGATTAATATGTAACGTATCTGCACTAAAGTTCCATAATTCACGTAAAATTGGTATTAAAGTAGAACCGTGTCACTTAGTAATATTCAAAAATTAAAAAAAAATACTTACCGAAAATCATTTCGAAATTGCTTTTTTGAGGTTAGATATGAGGATATTAAGTATCATTTGTGGTATATTGTACAAAATAAAAATCAGCCGTATCGTGTCTGGAGGACCTCAAACTTGGTATGTTTCGAAAATTATTTTTGATTTAATTTAAAAAAAATAGCTGAAATGTAATGATGTGGTATATTTTCAGAATCGCCTCAAAATGCTCTTTCATATGATATTACACACGATAGGTTTCTGAAAAAAAAATTTGTTTTTTTCATACAAAAAAAAGAATGTCTCGGCTCTCCCCCCCTAAGGGAAATTTTTTTAGGAACTGCGGGTCAAAAAATTTTGTTTTGACCTCTAGTATGCGTGTGCCAAATGGCTAAACTGTACATCGATTTGCGGTTTTTCTTTGAAATTGGGCCTGTACGGCTACCACTAATACAATACAATACAGTACAAATACTCTTTATTGCACACCTCAATAAATAGAACAAACAACAAACTTTGTGCAGGATTTACTTCGTTTGTGTTTGTATTCAAGTTATAATTTTTGGTCAGTATGCTTATTTTTCTGATAGCTATTTCGTGATGTAATTTTTTTTATGTCACACCTGGCCATAAAGCGGCCATTATCGCACGCTCCGCGCACGAAAAATCCCACTTCCTGGCCAGGGGGTGACATAAAATATTGTACTTACCACGGGCGATAATAAAGAAAGCCTCAGACCGCATATTTATCGCCCTTGCCTTCGGCTCGGGCGTAAAATACCTGCGATCTGAGACATTCTTTGTTTTATCGCCCTTGGTAAGTAATGTACTATTAATTTACTTAAAAAAAAAATGTTTTTTTTTAAATATTTGAAAATTTTCACATCACGATCTTCGCATATCTAATATTTACAACCAAGAAAAATATTATATTTGTTAGTGCCAAAACCGACGAATAAAACGTGCACAAAGATTGTATGGGGAAGGCCTTGCCCTACCCTGCGCCTTAATCCAATACGTTGGCGCCTTCAATCTTAACTCAAAACACTTGAGGTAATAAACAGGGTGTCAACTATTGGAATCAGATCTTAATTATAGGGCATTTACTTCAGTAATTGAACATTTGGTATAGCTATATACTAACTACTCACAAAACATAAAGAATGCGCTTTGTCTTCGAAAAGTTTAGCCTTAAAGTAAGTTTTATTTTTTAAAACACTTCATGTTTACTATCGCCATAAAGGTTAAGATAAAAACGGCAGATGGCGTTTACCATCTGAAATGGTACATTGTAAAGCGGTTCTGGGGCGGCAAGGAATCTCCTTTCCCGCGTAAATTACAACAATACACAATTAAATCAAAAAGTGGATCTCACTAACCATAACAATAACGTATAACTCTAATCTAAACACACAATAAGTTACTATCTAACCCCTTTATTCATAAAAATTAACAAACCACTGCAAACTAAATGGTGTTTTGTGCTTTTCTCACAAACACAAAAGTCAAAGTGACTGGTAAAAGACTAACGAATATAAACGTCATTTTAGTTAGGTTTGCTGAACGTTTATGAATAAGGATTAAAAGGAGGAGTAGGGCAAGCTCTCTCCATACAAACTTTGTGCAGGATTTACTTCGTTTGTGTTTGCATTAAAGTTATGATTTTTGGTCAGTATGCTTATTTTTCTGATAGCTATTTCGCGATGTAATTTTTTTTTAAATTTTTGAATTTTGAATTTTTTTGAAATATTTGAAAATTTTCACATCACGAACTTCGCATATCTAATATTTACAAACCAAAAAAATATTATATTTGTTAGTGCCAAAACCGACGAATAAAACGAGCATAAAGTTTGTATGGGGAAGGCCTTGCCCTACCCTGCGCCTTAATAAAAGCATCGTATCCTGAAAGAAGTTTTTCTGGAAATATACTTTTGTAGTACAGTTTAAGATTTTGAAGGGCCCTTTAGTCCTAATAATGTAATAATAATATCTCAACGAAAACACTTTCAATAGGTACTTAATTTTTTTCCTTGATTACGTACTCGTATATGTTTTTCCATCACTGCAGGTACATTACCTACGTATTTAGATGAGCTTATTTTCATAACTGCCTGAACTTAAGCCATATTTTTTTGATATTCGATAATCAATTTCGAAACATTGTATTTTTATGCGCCATAAAATCGTCCATAAATCGACTTTAGAAAAATTGCTGCCGAACATCATTAAGTATTCTGCCGAGATATTCTCGAACTTGGCAAACTCCTTTAATGAGTTCTAATTTACAAACTTGTGGGGTAATGTTGAAGTTATGATTCTTAAATGATGGAGTTGCAATGCCAGTAGTTTTTAGGGACGGTTATTATTTCGAAACGCAAGCAGAGTTGGGATTTTTTTTTAGGATATGACAAAAGTTGGGACCGTAAGGTTCTCGAGTGGCGACCACGGACCGGAAGGCGCACAAGGTAGACTGATGACCTGGTAAAGATCGCGGGAGGCCGCTGGCGTAGGACCGGTCATTGTGGCACACTTTGGGGGAGGTCTATGTCCAGCAGTGGACTCATTCGGCTGATATGATGATAGCCGATGAGGAGATGACAGCCGCTGATATTTAACTTTCAGCCCACCCTAGAAAATAAACCAGAACGGTGTTGCGGTCAACATAATTTGATTTCTGGGCCACTTCGCACTTTATCACAGTGACATTAAAGGATGATTCACGCTGGACCGTTCCGTGTCCGGGCCGGCCCGATTTCTAGTACAAGAAATCGACGACCGTACGATAGGTACCTACTACTATGAAAGCCATTTCAAAGTAAAAAATATATAATTTAGGTCTAGTTTTTATTTTAAAACCAAAATCAAATAAATAGGATTAATCAATGTTAAATAACATCTTGATCTTGATAGTAACATCGATATAGATTTTTAACACAAACAATTTTTTGCTACATTTTAGGTTTCAACTCCCGAGTTATCACACGTATTTTTATCAACCACTATTTTTGTTTTTTTCAATTAACGTTACTTCCTTATGCATTTTATAGGTCCTAATTATATATACAAATACAAATTTATCTGTTTCTTTTGTATGAGGGTCAAAAAATTCTTAATATCAATTGATGTCAAGATTGTCAAGTCAACCCTCCTTTTTCAGTAACAATGTAACTCAAGGCACGACACAAAATAATACGCTCATAAAACTCTGGAAACCTATTTAATGAGGCCTAATTTTACGTTCCCATTTAACCGTTGTAGCGCCCTCGATGGGTTTTGTAACTCGCCTGTCAACTTTCTGAACCTCGTATCTTCTAAAAGGTATACAAACTAAAAGCCATCTTAAATAGTAGGTTTTAACGTAGAATTTTCTGAATTACTCGATAAGATTTGAGAAATTTTTAAAATAACTTATCGAAGTGTTTTACAGCTAAAGAAATAACTAAGCGAACATTGTAGACTGCAATGTTTCTTTACAGCATGGTAAACGGCAGACTTTTACGTAATAATTTCTGCGGTATTGCTAAAGTTAGACGCCTTTCTGAATTGGCGCGTCGACATCGATATTGGGTATTTTGTATTTTACCTCTTGTAATGACTCTAAAATGATAATTAACACTCACAGCTTCTATCATACAATACAATACAAATATTCCCATCATATTACGGGTTCAACCTCGGATTGAGATATTTAATAGGATGGAAACTCGTATACACCTTCATTTTGGTGTCCTATAATAGTGTTCTTTAAAATCACATAAAATCTAGGGTATACGATATTCAAGATGAAATGTCATAAAAGTGGGGTTTTCACGATTGTCTAGAATTTTATAGCTCCAAGAACGTTAGTATCTATTATATAAAATGTAGATTATACAGAATGCCCGCCCACGTGGTCGTGTCGGAGGTTTCCCCTGGATTTTCCTCAGGCTAATCTCCAACCGGGCACTTCTATCGCTTTATTGGGCCCCGCCTATTAGTTTTTGTCATCATGTGGATTAACACTCCTTTCAATTAAGGCGACTTCCTGACTTGGCGGGGCGGGATCGATATGTGACATTTTCTTCTTTGACGTAAACTTAATGACGTCGCAAAGATTCTCACTTGACATAATACTGTCAGTATTACGTTTGCGCAGAAGCGGAGCAGTACCGCCTTCGCATCGTCCCGCTACCGCGCATCCCGCGCCTGTCAGGAAGCACTCATTTTAATGTAGGGGCGAAGTAAAAAATGGTATCGCGTCGACTGACAGCTGATACTGACATTTGACACTTTTCTCATATCGTACTGCCTCCGCACCGACAAATCAGGAAGTCGCCTAACTGATTTCCGCTTTACTGTTTTTTCCTAGGTTAAGTTTTTATTTTATTTAATGGATTTAATGGAATGAATAAAATTAATGTTATTAATCTTCAGTTTAAATTACTATAATTCGACAATGGCCTATAAACATTACACATTTGTAACGCTTTGTTTGTATTTTTATGGCTACCATACTTTACGGTCAAAAATCCTCTTTTACGAACCAAGCGCTTGTCATCATCATTTATAATGCGCAATACTAAGGTTTGGAATTCCGTGCCGGCGTCTGTATTTCCAAGTTCATATAACCTAGACCTTTTTAAGGCACGAGTAAATAAACATCTTTTGGGTGAGCTCACTTCACCGTCGGCCTCATCTTTGCCCACTGACTAGATGTTGGCAAAGAGCAATCCCGTTTTTAATTAAAAAAACTTATTAGAAATAATAATTATCATAATCAGAAAGTATTCTTTCGGTAGTTGGAAAAATCCTCACCGATCCAAAACGGATAACAAAATATTTTTCCTCGTTGAAAACTAGTCCGACACACTTTTTTTAGCTGAAACTATTTCAGATTTCCAATTTCATTCTGATATCATAACAAAGGCCGTTTTAATTACAAGGAATTATAATAACAATGCGTGTCAATTTAAATGCAAGCAGGGTACGAGGCGGCCTAGAAAATACGGCTCGATTCATAGTCAGTTTTACCTATTAGGGGCGGCGTACTATGAAATTTACTTAGAAATACCAGTACCTTTTGCCCGTGTCTTTGTCCGCGTAAAACTCGTTCGTCACGTTAGGATTTAATAGTTATCGCTTTTCATAAAAACTTTCACACCCATAAGGGATGATTTCCGGGATGAAAAGTATCCTATGTCCTATTCCGGGGCTCTGCTTAAAGCGTGATCAGGAAAAATACAGACAGACGCACATCTTCATTTATAATATAAGGTAGTATGGATGGACGTAAGTCTGATTTTTTATCCTGTTTTTTTCAACAACATAATAGTTAGTCAGTTTTATGTGATGATGTGAACACGCTTGACAAAAATACCAAATTTATTCCAGTATCTGAAAAAATTTGGTACTTTTGAAAATTTGTATAAATAGCACAGAAACTTGAAAATTAGTTTAAATACCAAACTGAAAACCAATGTCAGTGTTTTCGAAAATTCATCTTTCTTGTTTAAAAAATATTTGATTCCTAAACAACCTCTAAACATCCTTCAGAGGACGAATTTTGAAAAACGCTGAAATAAGTAATCTGATAATTTTATGATAGGTCTATAAAAATAATTTTGTTCCCCATACAAACTTTCCACCACTAATAAATTTAAGATAGCCGACGGATGAGTCCAACAGTACATTACTTACCAAGGGCGATAAAACAAAGAATGTCTCAGATCGCAGGTATTTGACGCCCGAGCCGAAGGCAAGGGCGATAAATATGCGATCTGAGGCTTTCTTTATTATCGCCCGTGGTAAGTACAAAATTTTATGTCACCCCCTAGCCAGGAAGTGGGTTTTTTCGCGCGCGGAGCGTGCGATAATGGCCACTTTATGGCTAGGTGTGACATAAAATAATTTAATATTATGTCTATAATGCTGAATTTACCTTTTCAAACTTGGAGTGTTTAAATTAAGAAAATTTGATTCGACTGGAGGTGTGTTTTTCAAAAAACTTAGTGTACGAAATATAATGTTTTTCTCCGCTTCCAGTATACGATAGCCGTTATCCGGCGACATATTTCAGCTTAGAGTAATGAATTACTTCCGTCGTTGAAAGCTACCACCAAAAATGTGCGTAGTCACAATACTCTTCACAACGAGAACCTATTCGCCTCAGGCGAAATCAGTGTAACTTCGACCTCCGATTACGCAAAACAATCGTAAATTTTTGGATCAAGGTATGTTAGGAACTAGCGGTGACAAGTTAAGATTTGTTATTAGCAGTATGTGTAGTGTGAACAGACTTGGTGTCACGAACCTAATCAACTGTGCCGTTTTTGCTAAGTAATACTATTTAATTTTAAATTGGGTGAAATTCCGTGTGTAAAAGTGACTTGCAGAGTAGTACCTAAGCCAATTAAGAACGATACGTAGTTCTTTTTTAATTATAAAGTACTTCTCATTGTGAAAGGTATACCTAGTGCATATATTTCTTGAATGGAACTTGCACAGCGTAGTTATTTATACAATAATAAATCTACAGAAGTTCGGATTTATATCGCGAATAATAGAAATTATCGAGAATTTTGTTAAATGAATGATACGAGATATATGATCAGTTCGATCGTACTGTGTGAGTTTGATTTAAATCGTAAGTTCAGTGTTGTATTAACGACCGATTTAGTCTAGTTAACTAGTAGTGACCCTGCCTACGAAGCTGGAGGTCCCCGGGTTCGAATCCCGGCCAGGGCATTTATTTGTGTGATGAGCACGAATATTTGTTCCTGGGTCTTGTATGTTTTCTATGTATTTAAGTATCTATTTATCTATATAAGTATGTATATCGTCGCTTAGTGCCCATAGTACAAGCTTTGCTTAGTTCGGGACTGGGTTGATTCGTGTAAGATTGTCCACAATTTTTTTTTATTAAGAATCGTTTTGAGTAGTGATACGATATGAAGTAGTAGTGTATGTTCAGTTTATTTGCACTGCGTTGTACACTACGGTGATTTACTTACGTATATATATATATATATATATATATATATATATATATATATATATATATCTGTGTGGATATCATAACGCATTTAACTCATTGTGTGATCACACACAAATCATACATAAACCTACCCGACGGCTCTATTACGGCTAACCGACGCCCTATATCACAGGTTGTGTTTACTATCTAATTAAATTGGAGATAATCTGTATGATGGATGCAGCCTGAAATAGCTCTAGTTGATGTTGGGGGATTTGGCTAATACCTGGATAATGAAGCTCACAGGTTCAAAATTTAATAATAAAACTAGTTGCTCTGAGAGCTGTAAACACCGCGAGTGTATTTTGGTTTTGTTTTTTAAATTTCAAAGACAATATTATCAAACCCAGCTCAAATAATTTATTGAGAATAGTTTTAGAAATGCGACTTAATAATCATAATCATTTATTGCACCATGGTTGTACACAAGTTGTTACAATATTAAATGTAATAAATAGTTTCGCATGGAGCCTGTTCCGGTGTAGCAAAGCGTATAGACTTATGCCTATAGAATAATTATGATAACAACGGACACGAACACATTCTTGCAAAATATGAAGCAGAAACGGAGCCCCGCCGCGCGGGGCTTCTATTACCGCTCTGAGGAACACAAGGTAGGTAACTAACGAACGAAGTTAAGTTTCAAGTTTGACGTCGACAGTCCTTACAATTTAACTCACTATTTTTCGGTAGATTAAGGTACTATCTTTTGACAATCTCGCTAAATGGATTATACTAAATCTGGCGGTATTTAACATTAACTTACAGAATAAACACAATGATTTTGTTTAGATTGTTGATTTTAAATGATGAGTGCAATGAATCAAAGCTGCTGAATTAACTACTTATGATCCTGACGCAACTCAGTATCTGCATAAAGCAACCACTTTTTAGTGAAGGATTTTGTGAATCCACAGGAATGTTGGATTTAGTGCAGTCTCTCTCGCTGCCGCGAAACCACAATGAACTGCCGACCGCTGCGAGAGTTCATTATGAACTTTTCATTTTATCTTCAGTATTATAGATAGTTTTAGGGGATTTTTGCATCTTCAATTCAATAGTCTATTTTAGTTCAACGTTTGATCCGATAAAAAATATCCACATAATTGTCTCACGAAATTTCAAGAAAGACCTGTTCTTAGTAGAAGAAAAAAGCCGGACATCGAACGAACATTTTTGTCCAAACTGAAATTCATTTGATACGTTTATAACTGAAACTCAATATGTTTATAACTGTTCGCTCAATAGGTTTATTACGGAAAATGTCTTGACAATCTCTCATAATAAGTGTTTTCATGATTTACTTAGTGTACTTTACATACACTATGATTAAGCACCTTACGCAACTCGAAACACCTGATGAAAGACAAAAGCATCTGGCCACTAGAAGAAAGGACCTGCCTCAGGCTACCCAGGCTAAATTTAAAGTGGTCAAACACCTACGCCGGTTACAAGGCGATCCACCTCTACAATAAGTGGCCAGTAGATTTGATATTACTCACGAGTACAAACTTATTCAAAAACAAGTTAAAATGATTTTTGCTGCGGAAGTGTTTCTATACAGTCGAGGAATGTTTGATGGGAAATTGGGAAAAATTGTAATTATAATAAAATATATATTATTATTGTACCTGACTTGTTATAACTGTAGTATTGTAAGATTAAAATTGACTTAATTAATTAAAGCATATAACATGATTGACAGAATTATTATTATTTAAAATTCTGATTGTTGATTGCAATCGCGCGAGTGAAATTTGCAAATATATTGAACTCGAATAGGTGTCCTAAAAAAGGGATCGTCCTAAAACAAACGCAACTACGCGATTATCGCGCAAACTCGCGACTTTTACTAGTAAATATTCTAAGTAAAAGTCGCGCGATCGCGCGATCATCGCGTAGTCGCGCACCTATTAGGACGATCCCTAACAGTCTTACTGATCCAATTTAATTTTCTATTCATCTAATATCCCTCCTTTCGCATTCATCTTCGTCTCGGGTCTATAAAGTTGCATTACACTCAATAGCAGTCAATATTTCTGAACACTTGGGTATCCATTAAACGCGTAACATGCATTCAAGACATTGCAATCAAAACTGGCTCCTGTTCCCGCTGCAATAAAGTTTAAATCCGCAAACAGTTACAAGTCTAGCAAACAAAATTCCGCCAATTTAATAAGCATGAATAACTGAGTTTTAGTAACCGGAACCCGGCCCGAAGAAAATCAACCAAATTGATGTGCTTCAGACGAATGCAACGCTGCATCGATCAGGTACACAACTTTCGCTCAAAGGAGAGGCAACTCTAAAAGTTTTTCTTTAAAGTTCAATTTCAAATGGTGTCTCAATATAAAATTTACGAGAAATTTTCGTTGTGCAAGCGTACTTACAATCTTGAAGTACTTTATGAACGTATACAAGAATAATGTAGTGTACAGAGTTTGTAGTAAGTTGCCGCTTTGATGAATTTTGCAGAGCGGGCGTATCGGTTAAAGATTTGCCTGTGATTGTGTACAGATCGGATTTTGAATATTGAAACGGCAATATACCGAAATTAGACTTTACTTACAAGGCGTTGTAATTAAATTTGTAAAAACACCACACCTAAACTTCATAATTTGGTAAACATGTTTGACGGCTCATTATGCATAAGCTTGTATGGTCCGTTGTGTTGTTTTTGGTGATATTCGATAACTAGCGATATATTGACTGGGTTTAACTCTTTCGATTTGTAATGATTACCAGTCTTAGCTATCAAGTCTGACTTATTTGACTTAGGGTCAGTTGCACCAACATACGAACACAGGCCGGTCATCGTCAAATATGGCGCCGGTAGCTGCCATCCCATAGAAACTTGTCAAACTTTCCATACAATCAGATTTGACAAACACCGCTTACGATTACAGACGGTTTGGTGCAACCCAGCCTTAACCACACAGTACTTTTATTTCACGAGCGCGGATGAGCCATGGTTGGTTGTATGTTGAGCTATATATGCATAAAATACGTATTGTCTATGTATTGTGTGCGTCAGCGTAGGAGTTCACATTGGCTATGTGTTCGAGTCACAATTACAACTATGGCTAACCCACGCTCATGAGATAAAAATACTACACATAAAATACACAAAAAGTAAGTTGTCAGCTGTCAGTGTCAAATGTCAGTCAAGCCCGTACCGATGCTTTACTGCGTCCCTAGGTATAAGGGTACTTTATTTGCTGATTGGAGAGGGATAGGCGACTTCCTGATTTGTCGGTGCGGAGGCGGTACGATATGAGACAACTGTCAAATGTCAGTGTCAACTATCAGTCAACTCAGTACTACTTTTTACTGCGCCCCTACATTTAAATGAGTGCTTCCTGACTGGCGCGGGATGCGCGGAAGCGGGACGATACGAAGGCAGTACTGGTCCGCTTCTGCGCATAATATTACTACTGCGCAAATGTAATACTGACAGTATTACATTTGCATTTGTGAAAATACTGTGACCTTTCCCACTCGCGTAACAGCTGATTCTGCGTCATCAATTGACTGCGGAATAACAAACAACCCTTGCGACTATCGCGTATCGCCTCTAGACACCGCTATTAGTGATCATAATGCACAGAAATATGAGATAACTTTAGAAAAAGGATGTCGTAATAACAAAATAAATAATATGATAAAACGCCTATTATTTAATAGTGAATCAATATATTTATTTTATTCTGACATTTCTAATTACAATTTTAATTTTATTTATGATAATACTATTGACATTGATTGCATCATCATCATCCTCCTAGCGTTATCCCAGTACAGTTGCATCCTGAAGGATGCCTGGGGTCCGCTACCTACTATTGACATTGATTGCAAATTTAATAATAGTACATTACTTACCAAGGGCGATAAAACAAAGAATGTCTCAGATCGCAGGTATTTTACGCCCGAGCCAAAGGCAAGGGCGATAAATATGCGATCTGAGGCTTTCTTTATTATCGCCCGTGGTAAGTATAAAATTTTATGTCACCCCCTGGCCAGGAAGTGGGTGTTTTCGCGCGCGGAGCGTGCGATAATGGCCACTTTATGGCCAGGTGTGACATAAATTATTTTATGTCACACCTGGCCATAAAGCGGCAATTACCGCACGCTCCGCGCGCGGGAAATCCCACTTCCTGGCCAGGGGGTGACATAAAACTTTGTACTTAACACGGGCGGTAATAAAGAAAGCCTCAGATCGCATATTTATCGCCCTTGCCTTCGGCTCGGGCGTCAAATACCTGCGATCTGAGACATTCTTTGTTTTACCGCCCTTGTTAAGTAATGTACTATAATATACTGACTTATTACATTGACATACATTTCCCAATTAAAAATATACAAATAAAAAAGAAGTCAAATGTACCGTGGGTGACCGACGATCTGTTAGACTATTTACAAAAACACAATGACCTTCATGAGATCAGGCGTCAATATCCTGATAACCATATTATATCCGACTGTATTGATCATTACTCCCAGCTAATAAAGTCAGAGACACTGCGAGCTCGTCAAAAATACATCGAAAAAAGGCTGACAGAAAGCAAAAACCCCTCGAAAGAAATATGGAAGGTTGTTAATGAAGAAATAGGCTCAAAAACATCAACGCAAAATATTTGCTTGAAAGATCCATTAACAGGTGCTGACGTATGCCAAAAAGAAGTTCCAAATGCATTTAATTCCCATTTTTTAAACGTAGCTGCGAAATATGTCTTAAACAGCGATGAGACGGTGTCCCAACGGTACGTTTGTCAGCACTTGGGTGGCTCCGATATTCCCGTCTTCGAGCTTCCTGTTGTTACTGGTGACGTCATGGACAAAACAATCAAGTCAATGCTAAAAACACGCGGAACAGCTGACGTATATGACATTACATTAAATATAATTCTAAGTATCTGGCCGATTATATCAAGCATTCTGGTAGTATTAGTAAATGATATGTTCCATACTGGTACATACCCTAGTGTGCTAAAAAGTACAAGAGTATGTCCCGTGTACAAAGGAAAGGGTACGTACCCACCATTTCGAAATTAGTTGAGTCTACTTTATCTTCTTACCTTATGACGCATCTCGAATCAAATGAATTACTTGCTGATAACCAATATGCTTATATTACTTATAGACAAAAAAAGTCAACTACCATGGCGGAAAATAAAATCACTGATTGTATGATGACTGGACTTGACGAAAGATACAAAATAGCAGGCATACTATGTGATTTATCCAAGGCGTTTGATGTCATAAGCCACAAATTACTATTAAGTAAGTTAAAACGCTATGGTATTGAAGATTGCGCCCACCAGTTGTTTGCATCGTTCTTAGGCGGACGGAAGCAGGTCGTAAAAATGACAACAAACGGCAAAACACTTGTTTCTGAAGCTGGAGACATTAACCTGGGTATTCCGCAATTTTTATTGTTTATTAACGATCTTCCATCGGCAATCACGAGTGGCGTGTCTGTGTTATTCGCAGATGACACTACAGTCATAGTGAGTGCGAAAACCTATGATCAACTCGCTATAAACATTCGTGAGGCTTGTGATCAGCTGCAAACATGGTTCTCGTCAAATGGCTTACTCCTTAACATCACAAAGTCTATGGTGATGATTTTTTCAGGTCGGACGACTGCCCTGCCCCCTTGTATCACCAATGGTCCAATGCCATTATGCAGCGAATGCAAATTTCTTGGATTTACACTTGACGAGAACCTTAACTGGAAGTGCCATGTTGACCAACTATGTAATAGGCTTAGCAGTGCTGTATTTGCCCTTAAAAAGTAGCAGCCATTGATATCACGAAGCTCATTAAAATCTGTTTATTTTTCACATTTTCACTCGTTAATGTCATATGGTATAGCAATTTGGGGCAATTCAACAGATTCCAAGCGAGTGTTCTTAATACAAAAACATTCGATTGCTTGCCGGAGTAAAACCGAGACATCCATGTAAATAACTATTTAAAAGCCACTGCATCATGACACACTACTCCCTGTATTTGTTTGAGGTGCTCATGTTTGTAAGAAACAATCTGCAAACTTTTAAACGAGTTGAGGTCACGGAAAAGCAGATCCGATCAACTGGAAGACTTAGGACAGTACCTCGTCGCATGGCACTCTCAGCAAAAAATCCACGGGTAATTGGACCAACCTATTACGAGCGTCTACCCGCCAAATTGCGAACTGAACCATCTGACGATACATTTAAACGTCAACTGAGAACCTTTTTATTAGAAAATCCTTTATATTCCATTGGTGACTACATGGAAATGAAATTTAGTTGACATTGTTTAATTTAATATTATTAATTAATTTAATTTTTGTTATAATTTTACTTTGACGATCATTATGAGATATTGACATTGAATTCCTTGTTTAGATTGGTATTGTTATAACATATTTTTGATAATGAATAATGATATACCTGACATAATTATTATAATATTCACTATTTGACGATCATAATGTAAATTCTTGTAAATTAGCTTAAGTTAATCTATAATGTAATTTATATTATGAAATAAATAAATCTAAATCTAAATCTATTCTGTCAAGTGGGAATCTTTGCGACGTCAGTAAATTTACGTCGAAGAAGAAAATGACACATATCGATCCCGCCCCGCCAAGTCAAGTAATTTGCCCAATGTTAATTTGGTGGTTTGGTATGTTGGTTTGGTTGGTTGTTGGTTTGGTTGGTGTCTAACGACTGTCAGTAATATGACTTGTGTCAGGCCACCTGTCCACTGCTGGCACTTTTCAAATGCAATTGATGGAAAGTCATTAAGTTGGCCGAAAAAACCAGCCCTTTGAAAAGAAGCATTTTAATCAGGAAAATACTGTTTTCTTCCTGTTAGATTTCAGAATCTGGAGCTTTTTTCAGTATTAAACTTTCATTCAACGTCTAGACAAACCCACTAGATATACATCTAGGACTCTTAGGACTCAATGACTCTTAGATGCATATCTAACTGTCACCACAACGAATCCTCAAGCCAGTAAATGGTCGGCTACGCGCTTGTGATTCTTGTAGAGTCGCAGGGTTCAATATGCCACGGTATCTACTTACAACCAAGCAGTCCACAAGCTATTTTGCCATCATTCTTATTTAAAAAAAAAATGCAAACTGGAAGGTTAAATATTTATAAAAAGGGTAGCGTAAATAAAGTTAAGCCAAGTCATTAGATGGCCGTGTAATGGGCTGCATTCACTGAGTGGCTAATTAGGCCTAGGAAGGACTTCTTTACTGCGTCGGTAAAATAAAAATAATTAGCAGAGAAAAATGCGTAATCCTACACGTTGACGCAACACTCCGACTAACCAGACCCAACATCAAAAAAATATCATAACAAATAATTGAATAACAGCGACAGAAAGAGATTAAAATAATAACGTTTGTAATGGTACTACCGCTTTTTTTCCCAATAAAAATGTGTTATTCATGACTTTGGGGTATAAAAGTAAGATCGTAACGAAAACATGTTTTGAGATTATGCAACACTTCAAACACAGAGTTTAATTAGGATGAAACTTTCATTTTATATTGGCAGTTTGAACTTGACCTTGCCCACGTTTAAAAAATTACAGGGGAGTTTCAATCGCAAGGGCAATCCCATTTTTAATTAAAAAAAATCCGCCTGTGCCGAGACTAAATTCAACTAGACAGTATTTAAAAAACCGGCCAAGTGCGTGTCGGATCACGCACAACGAAGGGTTCCGTACCGATACCTAGCAGTCCACTTTTAAAAACACTATTTAATACCTTGAATCAAAAAAGATCGTATCTTCATAGGGAAGCCACGGCACATACGACTTTTTGTTTGGGCAAGACAGTTTTTCAGTGAAAACTCAAAAACCCTTAATCCCATCTTGTTCAAACCAAAATTCGTTGAAAGTAAGTATTTATTATTGTACACCACCTCAATATTTTTCAGAATTTTAATCTCCATAGTTTGGAAATTAGAGGGGTGGGGGGAGGGACATATTTTGTACAACTTTGGAAGCTAATATCTCACCAACGATTAACTTAAATGGAAAATTTTCATCAAATTCAAAAAAAAATTTCGTCCCCCGGTTACATGTATGGGGTAATTTTTTTTTCCTATTTTCACATTACTTTTATGTAGCGGTTAATAGAATACATCTTCCTACCAAATTTCATAATTGTAGTACTTATAGTCTCCGAGTAAATCGGCTGTGACATACCGACAGACAGACAGACAGACCGAAACTATAAGGGTTCCGTTTTAGCCATTCTGGCTACGGAACCCTAAAAAAGAGGTTATATTGCAAAATATATGTTTATGCAGTTCATTGTACGTTGCTCGCAATTTTATAGCATGGAATACGACCGATAAATTATTTAAGCCGTTTTTTACTTTTTAACAAACTATATATTTTCATAGAAACGTGATATTTTTAATAAATTTAAGTTTCGAATGTTCAGAACGTTCTTTTTATCCGATTTGTAGAATCATATCGCATATTGCTTTTTGGCTGACGCCCAAAATTCAATTGATAGGTACTGTACATACAGTACTATTCCATTCCATTCCATGTCAATAAAGATAATATAATCGCTTACCAAGAGAAATATCAGATGAACAGAAATATACACTTTTTGTAACAAAATTAAAGAATTATCTTTTGTCGAAAGCTTTTTACACCATGAAAGAATATATGAATATGTAATTTAGAAATTTTAAAGTTAAATATCATTATGTACCACGTTCTCATTCGTTAAAGATTGGTTCTCATAGAGTTTAATGAAATTATAAAATTTAAATTCCAATTTTAAGTTATAGGTTAGGTTAATTATAGGTTATTGCATGCTGCACTATACAACCCTTGTAACATCTTGTAATACCATGGTTAGGAATAAATAAATGATATGATATGATATACGGTTATGGTTATGGTTATGGACTCCTTTTTCCGCACTTAGTCCGTGTATGTCGGACCATTGTGCGTGGATATGATATGATATGATACTAGCATTTGCCCACGACTTTGTCCGCGTAAAACTCGTTCGTCGCATTATATAGCATCGCAGGATAGTGCTAATAGAAACGCGACTATGAGATTTTTTTTGTATTATTACTATTATTTCAGGCACTTACCTAGTTATCACTCTTCCATAGAAACTTCCACCCACTTAAGAGATGATGTGCGGGATAAAAAGTATTCTATAGCTTTTCCAGGGACTCCAACTAACTATCTCCATACAAAATTTCATCTCAATCGGCTTTAGCGCGAAGAGGTAACAGACAGACAGAAAGACACACTTTCGCATTAATAATATTAGTAGGTATCGATGTAGGTAAATACTGCAATGCGGCAAAAAAAAACACCGATCCATAACGCGCACAGTACGGATTTTTCTGCCTTAGGTGTAAATGAAACCGTAACTTGGAATCTTACTGAAACAAGCATTATAATAAGTTCCAAACCAAACGCAATACGACATAAAACATGTCCCGAATAGATTGCTCCAAATCCAAGACTTTATTACAACTGCAACAAGAGTCTAAATCGTTTGAAGTATTTCGGCTCGAGTATCTCAGTGTGAAATAGCAAAATGATGCCATTTGTTCACCAAATAGGAAATAAAGTTGTTTATTCTCTCCTCTTTTGAGCACAGTCTGAAAACTTTTATTTTATTTTTATTGCCGCACATCACGAGCCTTTGTTGTTGCTGTGGAAAGTAACTCGCTGAGTAGAGAAAATAATTAAACAGATGTTGTGCACACGTAAATTCTCGTATACAGCGTGCAATTTGAATCGTGATATAAAATTTAAAAAAGGCTATCTACCCTCGATTCTAATGAAGTTTTACAATGGAAACAACATGGTCCATGCCATAAAATACAAGCTATTTCATTTGCAATTTGGTCAAGCAATTAAAGACCTTCCTATGTCACAGCAAAATTTATTACAAGGACAAGTTAGATCACACAGTATTTTTTTTAATGCTGTGTACTAATGTACTTAGATTAGATTATCGGTCATATTAACCTTTTTATTCATAAAACTTAACAAACTTCTACTATAGATTTCGAACAGAATAGAATGCATTTATTGCATAACTAGCGGCCCGCCCCGGCTTCGCACGGGTAGTCTAGTTTTTTTAACCTAATGTTTTGATCTAATTACCCACTAACCTTCCCTATATACTACTACAAACGACGTTTCTCTAGTCCCTCATTTCGAATATTACCCGTTTTCCATACAAACATTCAACCCCCCTTTTTGAACCCTTAAGGGATGAATTTTCAAAAACGCATTTTTTTATATTTTATCTGAGTTTAGCCGTGTCTACCCGCGAAGTATGAAGTCACTCACTTTAAAATAATCAGCTTGCCTTTACAATGTTTCAACCCCCTTTTCATCCCTTCAGAAGGTGAATTTCCAAAAACGCTGAAATTAGTTTTCTTATAACTGAATGCTTGGTCTATAAACAAAGTTTCAAGCTCCTTGTTTAAAAAAAAATGTGCTCCCCATACAAACTTTTAACCCCCGTTTCACCCCTTTAGAGGGCGAATTTCGAAAAAGGCTGAAATCTGTTTTCTTCCATTTTAATGCTTAGTTTATTACAGAAGTTTCAAGTTTCTATCTTAAAGATAATTTTCTTCTCCATACAAAATGACCACCCCCTTTTCACCCCCTAAGGGGATGAATCTTGAAATAAATTATAGCCTATGTCCTATTCTGATGTCTAAGCTACAATACTGGAAAGTTTCATTGAGATCCGTCAAGTACTTTTTGAGATTAAGTGGAACGTACATACATCCGCACAAACTTTCACGTTTATAATATTATTATAGTAGGATAGGATAAGATTACATTATAAATTACATGGATGTCAATTACACAATTAAAATTGAATTTTTATTTTGGATTTTGCAGGATTGGATTTTGAAAGTGTTGTGAGTGTCAGTTTTCGAAACATATCTATAATGGCCCCTAACTTGGTTATCAAGTACAATGCCGCGGGCACTGGCCGTTCCTAAATTAAATTTACTTTGATCTTTGGGCTATGTGTATCAATATTAATAATTTAATTTATATCACACCTGGCCATAAAGTGGCCATTATCGCACGCTCCGCGCGCGAAAAAACCCACTTCCTGTCCAGGGGGTGACATAAAATTTTGTACTTACCTCGGGCGATAATAAAGAAAGCCTCAGATCGCATATTTATCGCCCTTGCCTTCGGCTCGGGCGTAAAATACCTGCGATCTGAGACATTCTTTGTTTTATCGCCCTTGGTAAGTAATGTACTATTATTATACCAGTCCATTCAACACTCCTTGTAAAATTTAACAAACTTGCTTTCCTTAAGCCAAAATAATTTGAGAATACATAGTTAAGAATAGTTGAGTTAGAGAAGAAGTGGCTCTGTCTTCATCGAAACGGAATACAATAACTTAAGTAACATGGATGTATAAGGAGGTTACTTCCGTATGAATCTAGGGTAGTAGGTACAGGCTGCGGTCGCAAAATCCTTTTAGGCTCATGCAGGACTTACGTATTCACTGAAACTTACATGTGGCACACGGCTTTCTTATTTGCCAAACTTTTTAGTGATACTGGCTTATTATTTAAGTAATAATATTATAGACTTAATAATACATTGATGAATTTCGTATAATACGTCTCTGCCACAACAAAAATTGCCAAACAAAAATATCTACCTATTTCTATATCTAGTATTTGAATATAGCTTGCCAACTTCACTCATAATGTTGCTTGTAATGTTTACTTATTGAATCATTAGCTTTTGCCCACCACTTCGTCCGCATAAACTTTCACGCCCTATCTGATCCCTTCAAGGGATGATTTTCAACATAAATAGTATACTATAGTATGTTAAATCCCACGCTATATACTATTTGTATAGGTACAAAGTTATTCATAGTATCAAAGATCATCATAATCCGTTCAGCCGTTTTTGCGTGATAAATTAACAAAACATCCAGCATCTAAAAATTAAAACATAAAAACATCTAAACTTTCTCATTTATAAATAATATAAGTAGGATTAATTTTAACAAAAAAAAAGTTTTCCAAAAAGGGCTTAAGTCTGGGTCGGTTTTCATCGATCTTACTGCAGCTTACGACACCGTCTGGAGAGAGGGCTTACTGTTCAAGCTTCGGTCCGTCGTCCCAAGCTTAGCGATCACTAACCTGATATCTAATATGCTTACCCAGAGACGTTTCAAAGTACATCTGGGCACAGAAGCTAGCGATGTTAAGAAGCTCAGCAATGGCCTGCCCCAGGGGTCCGTGTTGGCGCCCATCCTATTCAACTTATACATCCATGATCTGCCAAGTACTGCGTCTAGGAAATTTATCTACGGCGACAATATCTGTCTCGTGACACAAGTAACGGTTTTTGAAAACCTAGAAACCACGCTGTCCAAAGACTTGGAGGCGCTTGATACGTTTTTCAGAACGTGGCGACTGACACCTAGCACGAGCAAAACAGAGGTGTGCTGCTTCCATCTGCATAATCGCCTGGCTAAGCGCGAGCTAAAGGTGTGTTTGAGAGGCTCAATAGTGAGACACAATTTCTGTCCTAAATACCTCGGCGTCACCCTCGACCGTTCACTGACGTTCAAACAGCACCTCACCAACACAGCCCGCAAACTCCAGACCCGCAACAACATCGTCCGGAAATTGAGTAGAACTTCCTGGGGAGCTAGTGCCGAAGTGCTACGTACGTCCGCCCTATCCCTAGTTTATTATACGGCCGAATACTGCGCACCAGCCTGGCTAGACAGTGTCCATACTTATAGGGTAGACGTAGAACTGAACAAGGTCATGCGCGTTACCTCGGGCACACTTCAATCCACACCTTGCCACTGGCTGCCAGTGCTGTGCCGGATACCTCCGCCGGACTTAAGAAGTGGCCAAAATCCAAAAGAATCCCAGCCTCCCAATCCACGCGGAATTTCTGAATCCTACCAACCACCGTCTGAAATCCAGGAACGCTTCATATAGAATTGCTGGAGATCTGCTCGACAACCAATTCAACCTGAAGCAAGAATGGTCGAAGCTTTGGAAAAGTAAAATGAAGACAGGAAAACTGGGTTCTGAGATTATTCCAGGCTCCCTAATCACAGGGTCTGATCTCCCAAGGCGACACTGGTGCAATATAAACAGGCTCCGTACTGGCCACGGCCGTTGCGCCCTTTTTAAGCATCGCTGCGGCTGGGTGGAATCTCCAGCATGTGCTTGCGGTGCCGATGTACAGCCCATCCGGCACATCATAGAGGACTGTCTAATAACGCGCTAGACCGGTGGCCCGCCAGATGACCTGATCACCCGTGGCGACGAGGCCATCAAATGGCTGACCAGTCTCAAGATTAGCTTATAATGTATTCTGTTAATGTTTTATTACCTTATATGCCATACGCTTAAATAAAAGTTATTCGAATCGCATAGTCGACGACTGCTTTTGCTTAGTTGGTACTCTGCCTACGAAGCTGAAGACAAGCTTTGCTTAGTTTGGGACTAGGTTGATTTGTGTAAGATTGTCCACAAATATTTATTTATTTATAGCTGTTGCCCGCGACTTCGTCGCGCATAAATGGTAGTTTACATGTTATTATTATCAAAGCTACTTACTCGTATATTACTGGCAAAGTGCAATTTTTTCGGTAGTGTATTTATTTATAGTAGTGGCGATGCTATAGCTATGAAGTTCGGAGGAAATAATTTTTGTGTGACATTCTAATACACTGTAAATCTCACCCTTAAACTCCAATTGGATTAAGGAAGTATACTTGCATCCATTTGTCACTCAAGAAAGGGCTTTGAAAGGCTCCATTGTTGCCAGGACATTAAAATCAACGGATAATAAGCGAGTCACAAATGTACCCCATTTATTGTTTTAGTTTTACCTTTGTTTGGGCAAGGCATTCACAGTGTTAAGTATCTAGGAAGGAAACAATAAAATGTTTTGTTCTGTCGTGTAAGTATAGTTTATGTTGTTTATCTTGGGACGAGTGTCCTACATTGTATAATAATAATGGCGTTAATTCTTACGTAATTCACCACGACGCCTTACAGATCATAAAATGTTTAGAACCCAAAAAATTATGGCAGGGATATTGATTATTCTATAAAACTGATTAAATGAAGTTTTTTTTTTATTAGTAGAATTCCGATTCAGAGTGATATTTGGAACGATATTTCTTAATGTTAAATCAATGAAATACATATTTAAAACTAGGTATTAACCAGGTAACAGGCAGCAATAATCCTGCTGTACCAGATAGTAATGAAGAGAAAAATGTCAGATACATTTGAGATCACACAAAAAATAGCGTATATAAATGAGCGCTTTTTAACTTATAAGGAACATATGCTTAAACTAGCTTTTGCCCGCGACTTCG
The DNA here is from genome assembly GCA_951800055.1 of Cenopis cana. Taxonomy (NCBI): domain Eukaryota; kingdom Metazoa; phylum Arthropoda; class Insecta; order Lepidoptera; family Tortricidae; genus Cenopis; species Cenopis cana. The sequence goes on along the minus strand of OX637486.1, from coordinate 4,836,630 downwards.
TCTGCGTAGAACTCGGTCCATATCAACTTCTATACCGTATTTTGCCGTCATCAGGTACTGCGGGCCGGGCAATCTCACTAAACATTGCGCACGCCGGCTCAACGCGCCCGCGTGAAACACATGACAGAGGCATTAATATATGGATGTAGATCAAGTAACGTAGATGAAAATTAATATGATGCAGGTGCGGAAAAAACTTCATACGCATCAATATGGAAACGAAAACGCGAGTGTAGCGAGCGCGAAATGTTTCGAAAATTATGATGCACGTGCGGATGAGACTTCATACGCCTCAAGTAGATGAAAACGCGAGCGTAGCGAGCACGAAATATTTCGAACATTACGATGAAGGTGTAGAAAATACTTGATACGTATTAAGTAGCGTAGATGAAATAATTTCGAACGTTATGACGCAAGTGCTGAAAAGACTTCATACGCATTAAGTAAAAGATGAAAAAAATACGAAAACGCGAGCATAGCGAGCGTGAAATGTTTCGAACATTATGATGCAGGTGCTGAAAATTCCATCAAGTAATGTAGCACGAATGTAAATAATTTTTAATCATTTGCAAGCCTGCTTACAGGTTAGATAGACTGTAGTACCATATCTGGTATTTTTAAGTAACAACTTTGAAAGCTATCTTAGCAAATAAATATTTCTAAGTGCCAAAGTATTTCAATTTTATTTTATTTTATACGCAATTTATAGTACCTATTAATTGCTCTAAGAGTAACAGACATTCGAACTAAATCTGTCATAATAAAGGTTGACACACACATAGTTAAAGCTCCGCACCAGACCGGCGCGGCCTCACCTCACGTAAATCCAACGCAAGCACGGAACCGCATCGTGCCTCAGCAGCGCCGAGGTGGCCGCGGGGCGGTGCCGCGCTTGCCGCGAGGTGTCCACTGGTTGAGGGCTTTTTACGTTTGAAGTAGGCCGTTTCGCCTGCGTCTGTTCGCCATGGCTGGTGGTCCTGTCCCGAGCAGGGGCGATGCCGTTACGTAGTGGATAATGGCTGGAGCACACCGCTGCATCCGCACTCATCTGGTTTGCCAAAACCTTAACTGTGCGTTGCAGTATGAACTTTCTAACAAAGAATTGGGGCGGCGCCGGTCTGGTGGCGAGCCTTTATGTGTGCGACAACCTTAATTATTATATTTTATTGAGCCTAAAATGTCCCACTGCTGGGAAAAGGCCTCCCCCCTCTTTTTCCATTCCTCGCGGTCTTGTTTATCTGCCCAGTCTCCTTTTTAAAGAGTCCAAATTATCACGCCACCGCCGGCGTGGTCTACCGCGTCTCCGTTTTGAGTCGTGGGGCATCTACTCTGTGGTCTTTTTGGCCCACAGCTCATTCGGCATCCGGTAGACGTGTCCAGCCCAGTCCCACTTTAATTGGGTTGTTTTCCGAGCTACGTCAACTATTTGAGTTTTGGAGCGCAGTGTGGTGTTCCGGATTCGATCCACCAACTTTACACCTAATATGCTGCGCTCCATGGCTCGCTGGCAAAACCCCGAGTATGGATTTCTGGGCTTCTGTCAAAGACCAAGTTTGTGCACCGTAGGGGAGAACTGGAAGTATGCTCATGTCCATGAGCCTACGTTTAAGTGAAAGAGGTAGGTCGCCTTTCATTGGGTGATTCATAGACCAATAGCTCTTCCAGGCGTTTACTGTCCTCCTATCGACCTCTTTTCTTGTCTTTGTCGACAGTCTTAATAGCTCATCATAATCAAGTGGTGGCGAAATTACTCAGTTTATAACTACGATGGAAAGAATAAATAAATCATATCTAAATCATGCAAATACCACCTACCTACCCTATACCTTTACCTTTACCTTTTTTATCTTGCCACTTTAAGACTCAAATTAGTAAATTGTGCAAGTGTAGTTCTACATTAGCTTCCTTCAACTTTAACGAATGACATCTGTATACTGACCAAGGGGCTGACACGCTTAGCTAGAGAAAGAGAGTCTTATTGCGATTCCTATAAGAGAAAATAGAAAAGAGTGGCATGTTTTGTCCCTATCACCGACCGAACATTTTTTCATGGTCGGGTTATAGGCAAAACGCAAACTTCGATAAGCAAATACATTGGACATGCAAACCGGCCAAATTGCGTAGTACAAACTATGTATGAAAATTTGCAAGTATGAGAAAGACATAGCACCGGTCGCTCGTTGGCGCATCTATAACTAAAGAGTTTATATTATATCTATGATCTGTACCTATATTGACACTTGACAGACGTCTCTGACATGTCAAACGTCAAATAATATCGTAACATTTACAAATGTCTAGACTCGACTCGCCATACATCCCAATTGTATCTTGAACCTGAGATTCGTGAAAACTGTGAGCATGTTCGGAGGTCAGGCTTTCACTGGTTCTGCAGAGACGAATTTTCGTGGGCATTGTAAATACCTAACATGGATCCGGTTCATAGATTGGAAGTTGAATCTAATTTATCAGTTTGAGGGATTATTTCCAGGATAAAAAGTATCCTATGTCCTTCCCCGGGTCTCAAACTATCTCCATACCAAATTTCATCTAAATCTGTTCAGCGGTTTAAGCGTGAAGAGGTAACAGACAGACAGACAGACAGACAGACACACTTTCGCATTTATAATATTAGTATGGATTATTCACCTTATCCGTTACTGGTTACGAATATTATTGTAGACAATATCATGCGGCGAATGGTTAGATCCGGTTTGAAATAGCAGGTTTTACTGAAAGTTTGAGACTAGGGGAATGTTTATGTCCGTTTGTAATACTTATAATAAAGTACAACAGTTTGTTATCAAAATGACACATGCACATGAAACTAAAGAAGAATGAAATCATATAAATTTTAAACGATATCATTTTCAATTCACAGTTTCATTTAAATCGAGTGATCAAAATAAATAACTAAGCCCAGTTTTTACTGACAATTCGTTATAACTAACAAAGGCAATTTGTGAAACTGTGTGTGACTTCAAATGAGTTGTATTTTTTTGCTGCACAGTAACCAAAAGTGAGCAAAATATGTATAAACACAATATCATGAAAGAGTACGTTGATATGTTATTTTAATTAGTTGCTGGCGTCATTCTAGAAGTTAATTCTTCTATAGTGATCTCATTTATAACTTATGTGATTCATTCGCATTTATAATATTAGTATTACTATGATAGGTAATTTGTTAAACATTTCATAATGTTCGTATACACTGTGAACCATTTCAGCTAAAGAAATATTTGCAATCTTATTCAAAGAAACCTTACGTGTTAAAATTCTCTTAAGTTTCCGAAATGTTTCCATTATATTGAGTTTGATCAGATAAATGATATTAATTATTAAGCTGTCTTACAACAAGTTTTTCATGCCAGTAAGCTAAAAAGTACACAAACAAGTATTAATAAGAATGAAATTTATGTCATTGACGGCTTAGAAATATAGCGAGGCGATAGCTTAAGTGAGATTTAATTTTCTTAATATAATAATAAAATAAACTTTCCAACGTGAAAGTTTACTTACCTTTCACGTTGGAAAGTTACATCCACTATTCCCTACGTATTAAGCTCTCTTCATTTTCAATCACGCTTAAACGGGGCGGTCGTCCTGTGGTTATTAAATTTTATCACAAGTGACTGTCCAATCAGATGGAAACTCATTAAACTTAACGCGGAATTAATGAAAATCGCGGTTAATTTACACTTCGCTAATTAATTCCTCGAAAATATGCTAATGAGTTGATAAATCATTTGGATATAAACGTCCATCATATTGCCAAAAATCTAAGTCAAATCTAAATCAAATACATGTATAACATAGCATTTTGTGAAAATGATAATAGATTAAATTAGTAGCAACAAAAATAAATGGGTACACACACACTGGAAGACAGTGTCTCCAGATCCTATAAAACAGAGATGCATAGAGTTTCTAATGTGTATAATATTACCTGCATAACTTCGGAATATCTTAGTACCTCTAAACTTAAACTGTACTTTTTACTATTATATCTTTAACTTTCGGAAAATTAAATGGCCTCTCAATTCATCATCCTCCTAGCGTTATCCCAGTACAGTTGCATCCTGAAGGATGCCTGGGGTCCGCTACCTAATCCAAAGATTTGGCGTAGGCACTAGTTTTTACGGAAGCGACTGCCATCTGACCTTCCGACCCCGAGGGGAAACTAGACCTTATCGGGAAACTAGACCTTATCAAGTGAGTGGGCAACTTGACTGTTAGAAGTTCAAATGGCCTATCAATTACTGCTCTTAATTTTAAGTCTTCTTCACTGACTACATTTTTTAAACAACGACGTTGGAAAGCAAGAATTTCGCTTGCGACTCCAGAAAAGAACAGCACATCCTCGGGAGCTCTGACGCCTTTTTTAAAACCTTACTGTGGCTTTATAGGCCGGACTCAGTAAACCGATAGAAGTGCGCGTTCGGAGAGTAGGATGGGAAAAAATCAGGGGAAACCTCCGACACCACCGCGCGGGCGGTTTAAACACTGGAACACTCTAAGAGTTTGCGCTCCAGTGAGAATGGTTTAGCGGCTTCAATTGAATCTGAGGTGTGAGTGGAATTGAGCTAATGGGAATTTTATCGCTGATTAGGTCTAAACCTAGCCTAGCTAAGAAGAGTCCAGCAAGAAACTCAGCTAGGTCCGACCTGGATCCGACTGACGATTTTACCTACTCACTGCCAGGAACACAACACAGTGGTGTGGCCAAGTCAGGAAGTCGCCTTAGGTAGTGACCTAAGGCGACTTCCTGACTTGGCGGTGCGGGATCGATCGATGTGACATTTTCTTGATTGACGTAAACTTACTGACGTCGCAAAGGTTCCCACTTGACGGAATACTGTCAGTATTACATTTGCGCAGCAGTAATATTATGCGCAGAAGCGGACCAGTACTGCCTTCGCATCGTCCCGCTTCCGCGCATCCCGCGCCAGTCAGGAAGCACTCATTGAAATGTAGGGGCGCAGTAAAAAGTAGTACTGCGTTGACTGACAGTTGACACTGACATTTGACAGTTTTCTCATATCGTATCGCCTCCACACCGACAAATCAGGAAGTCGCCTAAAGAGGAAGTAGTGATTTTATTATGGCCGCGATCTTCTTTCTGTACAGCGAACTTATAGATATTTTATTTTTGGGCTGCTTCAACTGTGAGCGAAATGGCATTTCCCTTAATCCATGGTTATTAATTGATTGAAACTAGTTTATACTAAATCATAATTGAAGCTATGGGCTCAGTGCTAAGCCGGCAATTAGCCGAATAGTATTTCATCCAAGTGATAGAATTAATTGTAGTCAGGCACTGTCTGTACTGTTATATATTGCCATATTCAACAGATGGCGTTTAGGTCAATTTCTATGCGGACGGTAGGTTACACCAGTAAATAGCATATTGTACACCGAGGTAAAAAAATAAAAACTTAAAAAAAAACCCATTCCAAGCTGATAGTTACAATTAAGTGAGCACTTCTTTAATAACTCTCTGCAAAAAGTTAATTGCTACGAAATGGGCTTAAGCTTCTCGACTTAATAAACTGAAAAATTTTAAATTAAAAGAATTCCTAAAATCCTTGAGTCTTTTTAATTAAAATAATCTTCCTGGTGCAACGGGTACACTTACTAGTCGGGAGACCTAGGTTCGCCTGGAAACGAATACGGTATTTTACTCTGTTAGCCGAATTCCTAATTTGTCGGTGCGGCAGCGGTACGATATGAGACAATTGTCAGCTGTCAGTGTCAACTGTTAGTCAAGTCAGTACCGCTATTTACTGCGCAGGACAACATTTAAATGAATGCTTCCTTACTGGCGCGGTATGCGCGCAAGCGGAGAGATACGAAAGCAGTAATGCTCCGCATCTGCACCTTAATATTAGTTCTGCGCAAATATAATACTAGCAGTATAATATCAATTGAGTAAATCTCTGCGACATCACTAAGCTCATGTCAAAGAACAAAAGCCAATTACAATGCAATAAAAAAAAAGTTATCACATCACTATCCTTTAGGCGGGGCAGGCCAGTTTCGAATTTAGATTTCAAGCTCACATGGTCATTTACATTAGAATTAATTAATTATTTACTACATTTACATTAATAACGGGATATAATACCATGTATATTTGTGTTTATGAGTTTCTGATTTAGATCAGATTCGAATTTATTTTGTAGGTCAAAATCTGATTTAGTACGATTCTGATCAGTTCCAATTTGTTAACCTTAAAGGCATTTTTCTGAATGAGAGTTTAGGGACGTCTGAACTCCAAATGCGAAGTGTAATTTCCAGATTTACTCCTAGTTAGTATATTTGTTAGCTTAACTTAACCCACAAATTTAATGCACACAGGCCGACGGTGTAATCTCAAGGCTTCAAAACAAAGCAATTAAATACCTTTGAAGTATCTAAAAGGATCAAAGGAAAAATTCCTAAAAAAGATCCACATTTTGTTTCAGTGCACGTGTTTTCTCAGTGGAAGAATAAAAATATCTCGAATTCTTTTTTTCAGGCATTCTTATGCGGTACAAACATCCACATTTATGTTACGGGACGTTTTTCTTCTTAAAATATTTCGTACCGGGGAAAGCTTATCATTTTTTACAAGGCTATATACTTCGGTTGGTCTCGCATATTACTTATACATTTCAAGCACAATCATCATCATCATCATCAGCCTATATACGTCCCACTGCTGGGCACAGGCCTCCTTTCATAGATGAGAGGGATTGGGCAGTAGTCCCCACGCTGGCCCAGAGCGGGTTGGGGACTTCACATACAACTTTGAATTTCTTCGCTGATGTATGAAGGTTTCCTCACGATGTTTTCCTTCACCGAAAAGCTAACGGTAAATATCAAATGATATTCCGTACATAAGTTCCGAAAAACTCATTGGTACGAGCTGGGATTCGAACCCACGACCGCCGCTTGACAGCCGCATGCTTGAACCACTGGGCTACCGTAGCTTCATTTCATTTCAAGCACAATATGTATATATATATATATATATTAGGAATAAAAATTTTGTACTACCTACGTCTTTCCTAAATGAGAGACATTTAAAAATAAAACTTGCCAATGGTAACACTAGTCGGCGTTGTATAGGTATACAGGGTGGGAAAAAAAATATGGGCCCTGGAGGGAAACTGCCTTGAGTTAACTCGTTTTACTCAAAAAAAAACATTGTTTTGTTTTTAAAAAGAAACAAAACTGCATTTAAGGATTTTCTAAAACTTGCCTGTTTCATCCGGGAATCGAACCAGCTAAAAATTCAAAACAAATAATTTTTTATTTCACTAGTCGATACAGTGACTCTTAAAGATAATATTTCTCCAAGAAACATTAGGTCTTACACTTATCTATCGTACAAGAGATCCATAAAACCGAATATTGAGTTGCAATTTCTTAGAATATCTTAGAAAATTAAAAAGAAATCTATGATTGCAGTTTTGTTTCTTTTTTTAAATAAAAGAATGTTTCCTTTAAGTAAAATGAGATATCTCTAGGATTTAAGGTAGTTTTCCTCCAGGGCCCATATTTTTTTTCCACCTTGTATAACAACAACAGCCACACATATCATGCAAAAATATTTGTAGTCACTCTAAATTACTTAACCGCAATAGGCTTCCTTTTTTTAAATTATACAACAGTTTTATCTACTATACTATTCTTTGTAATACCCAACTGTATTAGCATTTTCCGAGATCCTATCATTAAAATGTAAATATCCAAAAAACTACAATTTTTGAGAAATCCCGTTCCGTTTTTACGAGTCCTATTTAAACAAGGAAATGATATAATATTTTTAACTCTTCTTTTTGCAAAATATATGTATCATTAAATAAAGATAATGACTGGATTAAAGAACTGAAACCGTACGTACAACCGTACAACCTTTGTACCACTGTTTTAGGAAAAAATATGACGGTACCTAGTAAGTAATAAACACTTTCTTGCACAAATCAAGCACATAATCGAAAAAACAAACTTAGCGGTATACATTTGTAACGGTAGGTATTTTACCGTATTCGAGTGTATAAATTATGAGTTTGCATACCAGTACATTTTCAATACGAATAACTTACGAAAAATACCCAAAAAACATCAAACTTTAACTTATTATATCACGTGTTTATTTTGGTACAGTCCGTGTCATACAGTTAGTTGTAAATTAGTTAACGGAGTCAAATATAATTATCCTAAGGTTATCTGGAAGAGATCGCTCTCTTTTACCTGTTGTGTGTCTCTACTAACTGTGATTGTTTACTCTGTGTTAATTTTTGAGGTTTTACAATAAATATTATTTTACTTTCCACCCTGTAACTCACTCATGAAAATTGAACTTTCCGAATAGAAGAGATGAAAATGTATTCACTATAGTTATAAATCTGTGTAGTGGTATAGTATATACGACTATCTTGCCAGTCACTAATTGACAGGGACTTGCCTGTCACTAAGGGTTTGTCACTTTACCTTGTGAAAGAGATAAGTTGACGGTCATAGCTGAGCCCTGTCCACTAACATGCATTTTAAAACTTGTTTTAAATGGATATTTAGAAACATACTTTTCATAAATTTTATTATCAAATGATGAAGCGGGGAAAATAGCTTCATTAGTAGATAAATGCCATCACTTGAAAGTTAAAACTACCAACTTTTGAAAAAAACATGTTTTTAAAGCCACTCATAATAAAATAATCTTTCCACTCTGTTTACCATCCCCAATACACAGTTCATTATGCTAAGAAGTACGAAACTCAGACTGCCGTGCGGTCCGGGACCCCTTGGAAGACAAATATTCGTCTTATTTATGTTGCGGTACTCGTGTATGTGAGTTGTTTACAACGATTCTGATTCTTAGAAGTAATGTTCTAGGAATTTCTTACTGTTGTGTAAGTAACGTAATAAGTAAATGAAGGTTAAACGAGGTAGTTACATAATATTATATTGAAACTCCTCCTGGCAATTATCCCTGCTAAGTTATCCACGATAGGTATATGAAAGAGGGGACTTATTCAATTCGTGATGCCTGAGATAAAAATTACAGAGATAGGTATCAGAGTGGAGATATTACTTATATACTCGTACATGTACTTTTTTCATCAAATATAGGTGATGGAATGGCGGCTTTCGGTTTCCCCAAAAGCTATAATCATTTGAGACCGGTAAGCGCGGTTTAAGGTTGTCGCAGACATAATGACTCGGCATCCGACCGGCGCCGTTGCCGCCCCAGCTGGCGCCTGTCAGTAGGTATTATTTGTTAAAAACTTCATACTGCAACGCACACTTCTCCACTCCGTCACGGCTAATCCCCAGCTCGGACCTACCTAGCGGTAGGTAGCTTGCTGTCGCTGGGTGAACGCCGCGCTTGCAGCCTCGCTGCCGACGAGAAAAGCGCGCGGGTGAAACGGCCTACTTCAAATATATAAAAGCTGTCAACCAGTGCACTGCAGTAGACGCCTTGCGCCTCGCGACTATATATGTGTGCGACAACCTTTAGACTAGCAAGAGCTAGCGTATCAGTATTTTTTTATTACATTGCAGGTTTTGATCGTATTGATCTGACCTCGGTAGCCTGCAGCCCCGCAATGTAAAGAAACTTGCGTAAATGACCTTGCTCATATTTGGAGTAGCGGAGTGAATGACAACATTTATTGATGACCCAAAGGAAACAAAGCAGTATCCTGTATAATTGTATCTGTGTAAAAGTATATCAAACAGTTCTAAACAAACTGTATCTAAATCACTAGTTGTCCTGCATTTTTAAATTTATGGTCCATAATTGCAACAGACGGCACCTACCTTATGTACAAATAGCAACACGCAAAACAGAACAAAAGTAGACCTTATTCCGTTGCAGCAAGGTTCACAAATGGTCAATTAACAGTGTTATCGATGGTAGGTACGTTAGAAAAACATATTTTTTTTCAATGTTTATGGCAGTGGACACATGCGAACTCTTTATTGCTTGTTGGGGTCCCGCATTAAACATTTATATAAAATATATACATTTAAGACTACCTCCTCTCTGTCGTATCGGTAAGGTATCAGTAAACTGTCAAGTTTCAGTCGAGTCGGTAGGTACAGATCACGGTTGTACCTCTGAAAGTAGGAGCCAGATTGAATGGGCTCCTTTTTGCAGTAAACAGATACGCTTCAATCTTGATGCCATTGAAACTAACCAGATTAATGTTACCTCATTGGGAGACAAGACTTAAAGGTTGAGTTAATTCGCGCTACCATTGTCTCTCTCTCACATCGAATTTCATCACGACCAGGTCTTGCGCTGGACAAATATGTCTCTATGACCGTACTTTCATCTGCGTATGCGACCAATACTGGAAGAAGAAGGTCGTTAATATGAAGCAGGAAAAGGGTCGCAGAGAGAACAGACCCCTGATGAACACCGGCATCAATAGCCGTGAGATCCGACGAGCAGCCATCGATGACTACTCGAATCGACCGCTCACTCAAGAAATCAGATATCCAGCTACAAGGCCAGCCGGAATACCTACCGTATGCAGGAAGCTTGCGAAGCAGTCTGGCATGGCAAACCTTGTCAAAAGCCTTCGAGATATCAAGCGGCATGGCAAGAGCCTCACCGTGTCTCTTAATGGCTTCGCCCCAGTAGTGTGTCACATACACAAGAAGATCTCCGGTGGAACGGCACCGGCGCGGCGCGGCGAAACCCATGTTGCCGATCACTGAGGAGGTAGTACCGAAAATTATAGTGATGACCCATTAGTTATAGACTGATAGTAGTAGGTTTAAAGATGCAGAAAATGCGATTATCATCATTCTTAGAAGAATCCTACCTACCTAGTCCTTATGTTAGATGTTAGAAGTGTGGTGTATTGTTAGTGTGTGCGGTTTTAAGCCAAATCTTCAAAAAAAAACGAAGCGGGCCTGGGTCCGTTATAAATTAGGAAATGGTTAGGCCCTGGATCCCACGGAACCCCGTAAAGTTAACAAGTCTCCCCGTCGCATATTTACCGGTTATTGCTGGTCGTAAATTTATATTTACGACTACTAATACCGGTGCAGTTAGTAGACTGTAGATACCATCCCTCAATACGGTGCAATATATAGTCATTATGTATGTATAAGAATTGTTGAGTTTTAGATAAATTGATGTACGTTACCATTTATAAACGAAACTTACTACTTGGAAAACAGCAAACTTCGAGACTTTAAAAGTTTTGAAATATTTAGATTTCAAATTATCACAAAAGTATTGATAATACCAATAAAGTGATTAAAGGATACCTACGATTATTTTATTAAAGTCTTAGATAGTAACGTAGCCCTTTTTTCGATTTTATAGAGTATAGTGGAATTTAAGCGAAAAAAACAGTTCTTGGCTTGAAAATTGTCGTTTTGGAGTAATGATTGAAATGCTGATTCTTACTGAAAAATCCAATAAATACATTTAAAATGTATATATAACCCTTTAGGTCGCAATAGTCCTATTTTCTATAGTAAAATTGAGAAAATGTCAAGATACTCTTATAATATGTCAATCAAACAGAAAATAGCCTAAATTGATGAGCGTTAATTTCTTACCTGATAAAGACCCTTTAAGCATGAAAAAGCAGGGCGCACAGTTTGACCATAGAAAATTTGGACGACAAAACCACGTGAGCAGGGGTCAATTACATAATGACTTGTCACTAATATTACAAGCGGAATTCTCTTTTCAACCCCTTTCATTCGAAAGAGACTTCCGCTTGTAATATTAGTGACAAGTCATTATGCAATAGGTCCCTGTTTATTCATGATCACTGACTTGCGCGGTTTAAACACTGAAATGGAATACTTTGCGCTTCAGCGAGATCGCTTGAGCGGCTGCAACCGAATCTGAAGTGTGAGTGGAGCTGAGCTACTAAAAGTTTTGTTTCGGGTTTTCGAAACTCGGGTGTTTTGCCGCTCGGCTGTAGTATAGCAGCATTATTCAATTCAATTCAATTCAAATTTATTTCAGAATCAATATTAAGTACCTGGGAGACCGAGCCTTGCTCGGTGTTTTCCCGTAAACCAGGCAGACTATAGCTCTACAAAGATCTAAATAAAGATATTAACTAGATAAACAGACCTATATAAAGCTGCAACCCGACACAATTCTATTGACATAATTGGGTCATAAACAGATTTAGGTTCGCGTCTTTCCTGTGGACATATCAAAAGTTAAGGACAACAAAGCTTAATTTTGGATTGGTCTAGTAACTCGCATAAACGGCGTCTTCCGGTTCTATAAACCCATGTAATAAAATTGTTCTCCTAGTGAGGTCCCTCAGGTCTAATACGATGTCTGGGAAAAGTGTAGGGGGTGGCTCCGTGACTACCAGAGAAATACCTCTGAAAACCTCTGAATACCTCTTTTATATCTTCTAATGTACACCATGTTGTAATGTAAAATAAATAATTGATTGATTGATTGAAAACCAAAAAGTTGGCCAACGGGCTGGCTAAACGGTAGGTGGGGGGGATGCTCGACCAAATGTCATAGAGAACTGCAAGCCATTTGGTGAGGTGACTTTTTTTGGCGATTATTTTTTGTCAAAAATTTCAAAATGGTCCTAGCGCGTTGAGATTTCGCATGCAGGGACTCAGGGGGCAAAACAACTTTTGAGTTTTTTTTGCGAGCCCGAAGGTCGAGCTACAGGCCGCCAGGCTGCAGGCATTCAAGTGGTCAAGTGCGCGCCCCTCCCTCAAATGTTTGGCGAGGCCGAAGGCCGAGCCGCGGGAGTACCAAACCACCGAAAATCCTATATATCCTTTTGAATACCTCTTTTATATCTTCTAATGTACACCATGTTGTAATGTAAAATAAATAATTGATTGATTGATTGAAAACCAAAAAGTTGGCCAACGGGCTGGCTAAACGGTAGGTGGGGGGGATGCTCGACCAAATGTCATAGAGAACTGCAAGCCATTTGGTGAGGTGACTTTTTTTGGCGATTATTTTTTGTCAAAAATTTCAAAATGGTCCTAGCGCGTTGAGGTTTCGCATGCAGGGACTCAGGGGGCAAAACAACTTTTGAGTTATTTTTGCGAGCCCGAAGGTCGAGCTTCAGGCCGCCAGGCTGCAGGCATTCAAGTGGTCAGGTGCGCGCCCCTCCCTCAAATGTTTGGCGAGGCCGAAGGCCGAGCCGCGGGAGTACCAAACCACCGAAAATCCTATATAAATACAAGGTTTCGCGAGCCCGAAGGGCGAGCTTCAGGCTGCGAGGCCGCAGGCCGAGCTCGGTCGAGGGCCAAAGTCCCGGAACCGCACCCCGAGTGCCCAAGCGTCCCCCCCCCCAAGTAATTTTTGCGAGATCGATACGGGAGGAAAGGGTTGCCTAACTATTCATATGACCCATGTATCTTACAAGCGAACCTGAGGGCCGAAGGCCTGAAGGTGAGAGGCAAGGCTTCGCGAGGCCCAAGGCCGAGTGTCCCATCAGAGCGCGCTCTCCATGCGAGCCCGAGAGCCGCTTGCGGCCCGAAGGGCGAGCCCACGCAAACACTCACTATTCCTATCATTGTTACATTCGAACCTGAGGGCCGAAGGGCGAGCTTCAGGCCGCCAGGCCGCAGGCGTTCAAGTGGTCAGGTGCGTCCCCCCCCCCCCCCTCCTCTCAAATGTTTGGCGAGGCCGAAGGCCGAGCTGCGGGAGTACCAAACAACCGAAAATCCTATATAAATATACAAGGTTTCGCGAGCCCGAAGGGCGAGCTTCAGGCTGCGAGGCCGCAGGCCAAGCTCGGCGGAGGGCCGAAGGCCCGGAGCCCCATCCCGAGTGCCCAAGCATCCCCTCCCCCCAGTATTTTTTGCGAGACCGATACGGGAGGAAAGGGTTGCCCAACTATTCATGTGCCCCATGTATGCCTCGCAGGCCCGAAGGCCCGAAGCGTCCCTTAGAGCGCGCTCTCCACGCGAGCCGGAGAGCCGCTTGCGGCCAGAAGGGCGAGCCCCACGCAGACACTCACTATTACTATCGTTGTTACAAACGAACCTGAGGGCCGAAGGCCCGAAGGTGAGCGGTAAGGTTTAGCGAGGTCGAAAGCCGGGCTCACGCGGACACTCGAACCTGAGAGCCGAAGGCCCGACGCGGTGAGCGGTAAAGCTAAGCGAGGCCTGAAAGCCAAGCTCACGCGTACACTCGCGTACACGCGGAACCTGAGGGCCGAAGGACCAAAGGTGAGCGATAAGGCCGACCTCACGCGTACACTCGAAGTTTAGGGCCGAAGGGCAATAAAGGACAACTAAGGACAAATACACAACAACAACACAAATGTTTTTCCTCAGGTCTGCCTTGGATGCGTACATTCATCGTTTTTCTCAATGGCTTCCTAGGCATTTCAAAGTCCTCACGACACTTGCATATACCTAGGTACACATTTTAAATAAACATTATTATTGAATTCCTGGCTACTCGACTAATTCCTTCTCGGATCTGTTTTAATAACGCATTCAGTAAATAAATGTCAGTGCGAAATAAAATGATAACAATTTCTTCATCGAGATTCAAAATACATTTTTTTTTAAACCGCGATCAAAATAAACTAAAAAAATCAAAATAAACATAAATTAAACGTGAAACCCGACCACATAATGGGCTATGATGGTGCGAGAAAAGGACGCAGCTATGCGGTGGAACGAGACAAAATTGTAAGCATATAAGAACGATTTTAATACTCATTGCAAGAAGCTTAGGGTTGCGTGCCGAACATTCGTTTGAAGCCAGAAAATATGGCTTTGAATGTCGTCACGTTATATTGCATCTCTTTCATTCTAATATAAGATGGATCTAATGAAAGAGATTAAATATAACAGTGACGTCATTCAAAGTCATATTGTCTGGCTTCAAACGAATGTTCGGCACGCAACCTCCAGGATGTAGGTATCTAAACTTTTTGATTCATTGAGATTATTTGACACCGCAGAACGTGCCCATAGATATAATATATACTCTGTAGTTATAGATGCGCCAACGAGCGACCGGGGCTATTTCTTTCTCATACTTTTGCTCATATTCATATAAAATTTCTACTACGCAATTAGTCCGGTTTGCATGTCCAATGTATTGCTTATGGAAATTTGCATTTGCCTGTAACCCGACCATGAAAAAACGTCCGGTCGGTGATAGGGACAAAACATCTCCCCTCTCTCTCTCTCAGCCTCTTTTCTATTTCCTCTTATAGGAATCGCAATAAGATTATCTTTCTCTAGCAAAGCGTGTCAGCCCCTTGAACGTGAACCTCGTAAGTCGTTGTCATGTGTCATTCTGTATAAATGCTACAAATAACAAAATATAAACTCGCCTCACCATACGTCCTTATATATCTTGACCCTGAGATTCGTGACAACTATGTGCATATCCGTAGGTCAGGCTTATACTGGTTATTCTGACACTAATTTTCCGTACGTCAGCAGCCATTGTAAATATCAATAACGAACAAATTTAAAAACATGAAAACTCGAAAACACGCATTTTCTCAAATATAAAACTGAGCTAGATCGATTGCTTGTCCCCGAAAACCCCCACATACCAAATTTCATCAAAATCGTTAGAGCCGTTTCCGAGATCCCCGAAATAAATATATATACATATAAATAAATAAATATACAAGAATTGCTCGTTTAAAGATATAAGATAAGTATTCTCTAAGAAAAAACTCTTGAAATTATTGGAGGAGACATTTGTCTGGCAGTGGACGTATTTGGGCTGATATGATGATATTGATGATGATCCTTGAAATTCCGAACAATTTGCAATGTTTAATTTCAATGTAATTAAATTACGTCGTCTACTTTGTATACATATTAATAAAGTTTATTTAATTATTTGTATCTTAATTGCAGAAAAAAAGAAATCAACGTTCAAAAGACGGACTTGCATTCACTGCAAATCAATTGGAGCCAGCCAACCAGCAATTAATTTTGTTTATTTTCCGAAGTATATTTCCGATTGCTGTGCAACAATTACCTTGTCCAAATGAACCTAGGGTATGACTGTGAACCATTCTTCAAAACTCTGAATTTGAAGTCTTATTGCAAAAGCCTTTAAGATGAAATTCCTTTAATTCTTCTATAATAGATACACCTATTTTCTTCTGCATCATGGGTAATGCAAAAAGTAGTACTTATTTAAATATGCAACCGTTTTAAACGCAAACTGAAACTGAATTTTAATGGCTTTTGTAGGACTTATCTATACATATAATAAAGCAGAAGAGGGTCGAAAATCTGTACATTGAAGATATTAGTAAAAAAATCGATGGAGGGGTCTAAGAATCGATAACAGAACACGTTTCAACTGTTTTTAGAATTCGTGTCTGTTTGTCTGTTTGTCTGTTTGTCTGTTTGTCTGTCTGTTTATATGTCTAACTATCACGCGAAAACTAGCGAATGGATTTTAATACAGCCTTCACTAATATGTTTATTGGATCTTCGGCCAGGTTATAGGCTATAAAAATCATACAGATTAGGGATGAAAGGGGGTGAAAAGAGGGGTTAAACTTTGTATGAGAAGTCTTTCAGTTCATGATTTACAGGCTTGAAAGTTGGTAAGTATATACATGGACGCAAAGTAAATAGAACCTCATTCAAACATTGTATAATAAACAGATAGTATTTGAAAAAATTGGGGGTGAAATAACAATACCTCTGCCTCTCAAGGCTATAGACAAAAATACAAAAGTCCCTCAAACCATATTAACTGTTTGAAATGAGAGATCTAATTATGTTTGTCAGTCAGTCGCTATCAATATTCACAAACCTTACTACGCAACCTCGGTTTTTTTTTTGTTTGCGATGGAGGGTACCTTACCTACGCAGAGCGGCGGGCTCTCGGTTGCATGGTAGCACTTGCGACATGTACTAACCTATATATTAAGTATGCGCATTTTTGTATAAAATATTGTTTTTTGAGGTGCTCATTACAGGAATGATACTTATCCATTTTCAAATCGAAGATGGCGGACATTTACTTATTTACTTTTCATAATAATCGATATGGGTGTCATCTTTGAGGTTCTTCGAGGTGCCGATTCCCGTCCGTTCCCGTTCCGTTTTCCGTCAGCAAAATGTATAAAATACGTTCAGCGCGTAACAGACATAAATTTAGGGTATATTGGTATTCGTTATTAAAACATACATACCTACGTAACAATAAACATCAAGTATGACCAAATTTGAAAGTCACAGGCGGATTGGAAGCAAAAAAAACCGGCCAAATGCGAGTCGGACTTCGCACATTTAGGGTTCCGAACCAACCGCAAAGTTAAGTTGGTTTTTATAGGAAAAATAAGGAAATTTCAAAGAAAAAAATCTAATTTATCAATATATTAGTATTTGTTGGTAAAATATACGTAATAACAATCATTATTACCAAATTTTGGCGCCCCCCTTTAGCTGTATGGGAGTTCCCCTTAAAAACATTAAAAATTTTGCTTTGGGCCAACAAGATGCTTATACTGTGTAAATTTGAAACCTGTAGCTCCAACAGTTTGGCTGTAAAACCTGTGTGACAGACGACGGACGGACATCTGGGCGTCACCAATAGGGTTCCGTTTGGACCCTTCGGGTTCGGAACCCTAAAAACAACTCTCAGAAAACCACATACCTCTCGGAAGCAACCAGGGTGGGTGCGCTATCAACCTAGGCCTCTACTCAATCTTCGAAAGTGAAAGAACAGACCAAAGTAGGTATTCAGTTATACCTATGTTTTACAATAAAGCACTTTGAACTTTGAAAGTTATTCCAATAATTAATGAACAAAAAAATATCTATTCAACTACCTCTTTACAAAGCCACTTGATAGGTCAACAAATTTTTTTTGTTCAATATTTCGCGCTCGCTGCGCTCGCGTTTTCATCTACATTGCTTGATGCGTATGAAGTATTTTCCGTACCTGCATCATAATGTTCGAATTATTTCGCACTCGATTTTTTATCTACATTACTTGACGCGTAGGAATTATTTTCCGTAACTGCATCATAATGTTCGAAAATTTTCGCGCGCCGTACGCTCGCGTTTTCACCTACATTATAGTTAATGCGAATGATGTCTTTTCCTCACTTGCATCAGAATGTTCGAATCATTTCGCGCTCGCTGCACTCGCGTTTCATATACATTACTTAATGAGTGTGAAATATTTTCCGCACCTGTATCATAATGTTTGAAAAATTTCGCGCTCGCTGCGCTCGCGTTTTCATCTACATTACTTGATAAGTATTTTCCGCACCTACATCATAATGTTCGATAATTTTCGCGCGCCCTACGCTCGAGTTTTCATCTGCATTATAGTTGATGCTTATGAAGTATTTTCCGCACCTGTATCATAATGTTCGAAACATTTCGCGCTCACTACGCTCGCGATCTCATCTTCATTTCTTGATGCGTATGAAGTATTTTCCGCACCAGCATAATAATGTTCGAAAAATTTCGGGCTCGCTGCGCTCGCGTTTTCATCTACATAACTTCATGAGTATGAACTATTTTCCGCACCTGCATCATAATGTTCAAAAACTTTAGCGCCCGCTACGCTCGCTTTTTCATCTAAATTACAGATGCGTTCGAAGTGTTTTCCGCACCTGCATTATAATGTTCGTTAAAATTTCGCGTTCGCTACGCTCGCGTTTTCATCTGCATGACTTGATGCGTATGAATTATTTTCCGCACCGGCATCACAATTTTTGAAATATTTCGCGCTCGCTGCGCTCGCGTTTTCATACACATTACTTGATGAGTGTGAAGTATTTTCCGCACCTGCATCATAATGTTCGAAAAATTTCGCGCTCGCTGCGTTTGCGTTTTCTTCTACATTACTTGATGAGCATTTTCCGCACCTACATCATAATGTTCGAAAATTTTCGCGCGCCGTACGCTCGCGTTTTCATCTACCTACATTATAGTTGATGCGTATGAAGTCTTTTCCGCGCCTGCATCAGAATGTTCGAAAAATTTCGCGCTCGCTGCGCTCGCGTTTTCATCTACATTACTTGACGAGTACTTTCCGCACCTACATCATAATGTTCTTAAAAATTTTGCGTTCGTTACGCTCGCGTTTTCATCTGCATGACTTTATGCGTATGAATTATTTTCCGAATCGTACACATTACTTGATGAGTGTGAAGTATTTTCCGCACCTGCATCATAATGTTCGAAAAATTTCGCGCTCGCTGCGCTCGCGTTTTCATCTACATTACTTGATGACTATAAAGTTTTTCCGCACCTACATCATAATATTCGAAAATTTTCGCGTGCTCTACGCTCGCGTTTTCATCTACATTAGTTGATGCGTGTGAAATCTTTTCCGTGCCTGCATCACAATTTTCGAAACATTTCGCACTCACTACGCTCGCGTTTTTATCTTCATTACTTGGTGCGTATGAAGTCTTTTCCACACCTGCATCAATGTTCGAAACATTTCGCGCTCGCTGCGCTCGCGTTTTCATCTACACTATTTGATGCGTATGAAGTATTTTCCGCACCTGCATTGTAATGTTTGAAAGAATTCGCGCTCGCTGCGCTCGCGTTTTCATCTTCATTACTTGATGCGTATGAAGTATTTTCCACACCCGTATCAGAATATCCGAAAAGTTTCGCGCTCGCTTCGCTCGCGAGCGTTTTCAACTACATCTATAACAAAATATATTTAGTCCTCTGTCATGTTTCATGTGGGCGCATTGAGCCGGCGTGCGCAATGTTTGGCGAGACAACCCGGCGAAATACGGTGTAGAAGTTGATATGGATAATGGATATTCACGCGGATGAAGTCGCGGGCAAAAGCTTAGATAAATAAATTTAAAACTGGACTACCCGTGCGAAACCGGGGCGGGTTATAAATGCGAAAGTAACTCTGTCTGCCTGTTTCCCCTTAAAATGCTCAACGGATTTAGATGAAATTTGGTATGGATATAGTTTGAGTGCTAGGGAAGGACATAGGATACTTTTATCCCGGAAATCATCCCTGAACGGGGTTTAAGTTAGAATGGAAGAGAGATAACTAGGTGCAGGAAGCATGAAATAACATTCTAAGGCGATGACGCGAGTTCTACGCAGACGAAGTCGCGGGCAAAAGCTAGTTATTAATAATTAATTGTTTATTATTGTTCACTTGCCATTAGTATGAAACAAAGCGTGTACTTGGCTTTCGAAAATGTTAATTGAATTTTTTACAGTCGAGGGCATAAATATCTATACATTTTTGGCCCTTATTGCAATGGAATAAGATGAAAGAATGTGTACATATTGGTGCCCTTGTCTGTACCTACTGGACCTGCACAGTACAACAGCATAAGGCTGCCTTTCCACTAGAGCCATGCTATGCAGCTATGCTGAGAGGATGTTATAACTTTCCGTTTCTACCAGTGCTATGCTATGCGAACCAATGATTTGTGCCTAAATGTAATACTACTGCGTCGGTGAAACTAGTTACCTATTCAAAGAGCTTACTATGTTTGCAAACTAACCAGTAAACGTAGGTACACGTAATGTAATGCCCCAGTGTCGAACTAAATAATAGAGCTCCGAATCGGAACAATGTATTTATTGACCAAGTTTTAGTGCAGCTACCGAACCGGAGACCGAATTTACACCATAGCTTGACATTTGACATGTGAAAAGGGCAGATGATATGGCTGAGAGGGGAGAGGGGAGGGAGGAGAGAGAAGAGAGTAAAGGAGAGATATCTGTCGTTGCGTTGCATTTCTTTCTTTCAATATAAAATTGTACTATCTGCCGAGTAGTGCCGAGGCCCTTATATTTATTACACTTTAGTAATTCGGCGTTATCCACCGCTGCACCCGCGTATCTATAATTTATGTTTGGATATAGGTACTTATGTATGTCTTAATCAACACAAATACACCTATTGATCTAAACATTTATTAATAAGAAAATATATACACGAATACAACAATAACTAAAATAATATTCAAGCTAACTGCAAATACAAGTTAGGTATCAAAAAATAAACTAAAATTAAAACTAATTTAATTAAAATATATCTAAAAAGGGCCTATTGATCTTGGATTGTCTTATATATTCTTAATAAAAACGCTTCCATTTTCAATATTTAACGTATGCACATTTGTTTGAAAACAAATAGGTATTGCATCTCCTTTTTATTAGACCCATCTTCCTTCTGCACCCCTTTTCTATAAACAGTAAGTCTTATGGAGGTATCTGGCTTGCAATAGCCATCTGAAGGGTTTGCTCGTAAGATGAAATCGTAACGCAAATCGATTTCAGAAACTGATTTATAATATTTTAGCCTGCAGGGAGAAATGCAGAGGAAATATTAATAAGATTATATTCGTAGATTTTATGAACACTCCGAAGAGTTTATTTTTGGGATGCAGACTTAAAAGATATGAAAAGGAAGAAAGGAGAACCTTTCTTAATATAAATAAACTCTTCGGAGTGTTCATAAAATCTACATCTATTTGCATCTCTCTAGATGCAATCAACTGAGTGAGATGCCTAGTTGCCTACACGTAGAACTCAAAACAGCTTAGTGTCAAAATGAATAAATTCCATAATGCCTAACTTTATTTTTTTCAGGTCGCTGGATTGTGAAAATATGGTGTTTTAGATAGAAATTGTTGTTACGATTAGAGACAAAAACATTGTAACATTCAACCAGCCATGCGGGCACCCTCTAACAATTATATACAAAAGTGATTTTAATGACAAGGGCGTAAAAGCTTATAATAGCTATATAAATAGTCACTTTGGGTAGTCACTTCGTATATTCAATTTCATTTCATTCAAGTTGATTATTCTTCAATTTAGTTATATACTCGTATTACATGCACCATTCAATTGAAATTTATTCACCTTTTTTACGAATGCGTGAAAATCTATAAATCAATATTAATGTATCTTGGCTAGTTATTAAAGTAATATTTTTGTTCCCCGACTTCGTCCGCATATTTTTCTTATACCACGTCGGTGGCAAACATACTGACAGCCCACCTGATGGTAAGTGGGTCACCGTCGCTTATGGACGCTTGCAACGCCAGAGACGTCACTCGCGCGTTGCCAACCCGTAGGAAACCTTTAATACTAAGATTCATAAAACATGCCTATGCAAAATCTAATAGATTTCCTAGAGGTACAGACACATAAAAAAAAACACTTCCCGTTTCACCTTTAAGGGCTGATTTCCGGGTTATAATCTAACCTATGTCCCACACGGGGTCACAAACATTCCATACCGAAAACCCAAGTGTCTGAGTTTCCTCTAGCCTAACCCTGTATCTCCGATAGGTACGGTGTGATTGTGGCCCCGGAGACTTCAGGGAAGAAGCAGGTGCACCAACTAATGGCATATTTATGTGTTTATTTATTACATGACACTGCGTTCGCTCTTATTTGCTCCGAGACGCGACGTGCCACTTTACGGTGCATGTGCAATAAAGAGTTCGAGTGTATGGCCTGGGGGTCTATGATGATAGCGCGATAGCGTGATAAACAACAAGATAAAGCATCAGTCACATTCTGATACCACTCAATAGAAAATGACAGATGAGTAGATGATTTATCTTTGTCTGTTATTTTATCATTAAAACGCTATCGTGGGACCACAATACGGGGGTGGATACATAATACGGTTTTTTTCACATGTCACCGTCACTTTTCAGGACGACTCGGTCTGTGAATCTTATTGCTATACACTATCTTATTGTAACATCAGTACTACAATACTGTTGTGCTACTGGACATATTAATATTATTTCCCATAAAAAATCAAAAATATTTCAGTGATATCCATAGTATAAAGGCCAGTACGAACATTTTGAACTGCCGGGCTGAACGTGCTTCTTAATAGAGTTAAAGGAATTTTAACCTTCTACACACTCATAACATTCCAAATGACTGAGCAGCGTCGCGCTATCGTGACTAACTAAATAACAACACTAATATGAAATCTAACTCTTCTATATATAGGAGATTATAATTTCTCTAACTTGGGTTAAATATGCCTCTATACAGGAAATATTGAAGATAAGACATTTTACTGAAAGAAGACAATATCATTTCATTAATAAAAATAATTAATATGCTTTCTCAGATTTTGACAAAAATAATGTGTAAAAATTATACTGTATTTTTGTTACTGCAAATGGAAGGTTTAATAACGTCGATTATAAATTTGTCCCAAAATATTTTGCATATTAAACAAAAGGAAACCATTAAATTACATATTATGTACACATTTTAGTCGGTTCAATTCTTGGTATAAGCAGGTAATTACGTAATTAATCTGAAACCCGTAAATGCAGCTATAATATTTTTTAAAGGGAACAAATAAAATGATCACCTAAATAACTTTTGATATCACCAAATTTTCGAACCCTAAAATAACGCTGAACACTCAAAAAAATGTATCGACCATCAATTTCAGGTCACCTAAACACTCATACCTATTATTCCAGCACTTGCAGCTATTTTACTTATTGCGTTCCCTGAAATTTTATAATCGCATCAAAAAATTGTCAAGTACCACCAAAAATACTAAACTACCACCTAATCTCGTGCATCATTTGTTTTTAGAATTACATCCAAATATTATACACATTACAAGCTATATTGTAGTTAATACATACAAATTAATTGCGTGAAAAAAATGCGTTCAGAAACCGTAGAAAATGACTCTTATAATAACATTTATGTCACACCTGGCCATAAAGTGGCCATTATCGCACGCTCCGCGCGCGAAAAATCCCACTTCCTGGCCAGGGGGTGACATAAAATTTTGTACTTACCACGGGCGATAAGAAAGAAAGCCTCAGATCGCATATTTATCGCCCTTGCCTTCGGCTCGGGCGTAAAATACCTGCGATCTGAGACATTCTTTGTTTTATCGCCCTTGGTAAGTAATGTACTATTAATGTTCTTACGTGTGGAGAAGGTTACAGCAGTAACATAATGATTATTATGAATTAAAATTGTTCATTATGTTATTAAATATAATAACATAATGTTTTTTTTATACTCGTCTACTACAATATTACAATTAGAACTTCATAGACCATTGCACAATATTATACATTTTAAGCTGAACTAAAAGTCTATGCTCTATGGAGTAATATAATATTTCATTGTACAACTGCGCGGAGAATCGAAATATCATTCAAAAATAGAACGCCGTAATTTGATGAAAAAAATTAAGTTTAAGGAGACTCATTTTATGAATACTTCAACATTGATAGTGCTTCCCGCGCTTCTGAACGTAAAAACGTCAATGCACTTGTCAAATTGTCTATCTACTTAAACGGTCGTCTGGATACTGGCCATAATCATTAGAAAAAAAAACTTGAATTCTCTTGCGTCGTGATTGGTCGAAATTTGACATGATGCCAAAGGCGGGCATGGACTGATTTTTTTTTTTTCAATCTTAACAGGGCACCGGCCCCGTTGGAATTGTTATTACAAATTTACAATACTTGTGATATTATCGTAAATTTCATAATTATTTAGACTTGTTTTCAATATTCATTAATACCCACGTGATACGTATTGTGATATGTGCAGACCACGTGCTATTAATCACCGTGTAACCTACATGCACAAATGAGATCGTTTCAGCGGCAACTTTCTGTTATTTTGTTATTTTCGTGGACTCGTAGAAAAAGTATTGTATACAATAGTTATATAATTAGCTTTTTGAGTCTCGAACCTTACTTAGACCACTCGGCAAGCCTCGTGGTCTAAACGCGGTTCTCGACTAAAAAAGCATTCATTATATAACGATTGTATAAAATACTATTTTTTATTTTTTACAGAAAATCGTCATTATACTCGATTTTGACTAATTCGGGGATAAGGATTTCAAATTTTACATTTATTTTGAATTTTAAGTAAAAAATTTTTTTTTTACGTAAAATCGTCATTATACTCGATTTCGACTAATTCGGGGATAAGGATTTCAAATTTTACATTTATTTTGAATTTTAAGCAAAAAAAAATTTTTTTTACGTAAAATCGTCATTATACTCGATTTCGACTAATTTGGGGATAAGGATTTCAAATTTTACATTTATTTTGAATTTTAAGTAAAAAAATTTTTTTTACGTAAAAGCGTCATTATACTCGATTTCGACTAATTCGGGGATAAGGATTTCAAATTTTACATTTATTTTGAATTTTACGTAAAAAATTTTTTTTTTACGTAAAATCGTCATTATACTCGTTTTCGACTAATTCGGGGATAAGGATTTCAAATTTTACATTTATTTTCAATTTTACGTAAAAAAATTTTTTTTTACGTAAAATCGTCATTATACTCGTTTTCGACTAATTCGGGGATAAGGATTTCAAATTTTACATTTATTTTGAATTTTAAGTAAAAAAAAAAATTTCTTACGTAAAATCGTCATTATACTCGATTTCGACTAATTCGGGGATAAGGATTTCAAATTTTACATTTATTTTGAATTTTAAGTAAAAAAAAATTTTTTTTACGTAAAATCGTCATTATACTCGATTTCGACTAATTTGGGGATAAGGATTTCAAATTTTACATTTATTTTGAATTTTAAGTAAAAATAATTTTTTTCTTACGTAAAATCGTCATTATACTCGATTTAGACTAATTCGGGGATAAGGATTTCAAATTTTACATTTATTTTGAATTTTAAGTAAAAAAAAATTTTTTACGTAAAATCGTCATCAAAACACTCGTGTTTTAATGCCCGAACATGTCGCGTGTTAGTCCGAAACATGTCGCATAACCCTAAAAAACACTCGTGTGACCCTATAATGAAACTCGGCTTCGGCTCGTTTTATAAAACTCACACTCGTGTTTTAATGCCCCTCATTATGTACCAGTTGCATAATCTACTATTAGCATTGAATTATAAGTTAAACTTCCAATTAAGGTAAACGTCGCAATGTTTGACACCTTATGTTGATATTGTTGATACCCAAGACTCAAAACGTTAGCGTATGTGTATATAATATACATATATATATATATATATACAACGCACGAGCCGAGCGAGCGAAGCGAGCGTGCCGCGGCAGCGGCCGGCGAAGCGCCAGAACCAACACATGTTGAGTCCGAAACATGTCGCTGGGTGAGTCCGAAACATGTCCCTGGATGCGTCCGAAACATGTCGCTTGATGAGCCCGAACATGTCGCGTGTGAGTCCGAAACATGTCGCTCGGTAACCCCAAAATGTCGCGTGTGAGTCCGAAACATGTCGCTCGATGACCCCAACATGTCGCGTGTGAGTCCGAAACATGTCGCTCGATTGGGCCGAACATGTCGCGTGTGGGTCCGACACATGTCGCTCGATCAATCCGAAACATGTCGCTTGCGTTCCTTACATTGCGCCATTATGTCCATTGCGTAGATTCGGCATTAGACTAGAAACAAATGACGCTTGAAATTAGGTGATCATGTAGTATTTCTGGGTATCGAAAGAATTATTTGGGTATAATTAATTTTAATAGGATTACGAGCCCTGTAATATTTGGATGTAAAAAATATGAAATTTGGTGTTTGAAAACAGGTGATCATTAAGTATTTTTGGGTAGCGACTAATTTATTTGGTAACAATTTAATTTAATAGGTTATCGACATGTTACTTCTTTGAGTTGCACTTTATATTTAAAAGGTGTTGAAAATTTGGTGCGAATCTAGTATTTTTGGTAATCAATGTAATTTTTTAGAGCCTCATTCGGCAACTAATTTGGTGGTTCGTTAAATGCTACCCTTTTTTAAATAGTAGATAATGAGGTTTCTTTTTGTGAAATGTGTGTATCTTCAATATTTAAGGTCTGTTCCCCTCCATGTGGCATAGCTGTGGGACAACCTGTAATAAGTTAATGGTACAGTCGAGTTCATTAATAGGTTTACACTTTTTTATCTAATCGAATGCGTTTGCTTACAAATTGTAGGCGACAGCATTCGATTGTAAATTGGGCTTTTTACATTTAACTTGAATTTTAATTTTAGATTCGGATCAGCTTGCACATTGTATGTTTCCGCGAGATAGTTTACACTTAACGGTCCACAAACATGCAAACTGCCGCGTTGGTGTGTTATAATTTCTAGGGTCACAATGTGGAAAGGTTATAATATAAATCGTAAAACTAATACATTTACGCTTTTTTTTTTTAAATTTTGCAGAATCATTTATTTCAAGTATCATAGACCTTTTAAAAAACATGTGTACAGTAATTGAACTTACGTAGATCGAAATAAATTTATACAATGTTTCTCGTTTTTCATTTCAGCAGCGACCATTTTAGTTGCTTCTTAGCTGATTGTAAAACTTTTGCTGCTCTGGCGTTGGCGTTTAGAGGATCCGGTCTTCATAGGATTCCTGCTCCATCTTCACATCTTATATGTCTTCTCGAGCCTCGCTTTTTTGTTCATTTAAGGGAAGGAAACAATTGCAGGCTGAGTATAACTTTTTAAGCTTGCGAGTCCGTTTAATTATAATACGAAGTCTGCAATTGCTATTCCGGCCAAGGGGAATATAGTGCTATTCTCAAAAATGGGGGAAGTAAGACGGAATTATTTGATTACTTTAAATTTCACCGAAAATCTGCAAATTATTTGAGACAAATACAAAAACGACGCGTTTCCAACAGAAAAATACGAGTTGAATTGGCTGAATACGGCCTTGTGCCGTCTTTTATGTTATTCCTGTTTATATATTTTTTTAAAGTTTGGAACTTGAAAAATAAAGGATTTCCAGGCAGCCTGCAATGTTTTTTTTATTTTTAATTTTGATCCGACCTTAAACTATGTACTTTCTAATATGTAGCGAGTAACGTTCACTTTGCGGGCCATTGCTGAAAATTATTCCGAAGTTAATCGAACTTGGCATACAGTGTGTAACACAAAATGCGTTTAATTTGTGAGATCTTGGCGAAAAACTGAAAAAAGTCAGACACAAGTCAGCGCACACTGCAGTCGAAAACTTATGATAGTCTTCCTAGTTAAAGTTCCATTAACCAGTTAAAGTGCCATTAAGTTTGGAATGCTTTCCAGGGTGAAAGTACATAATCCAGTTTATAACGATTTTATTGCACGTAGATAAAACCGATATAAACAAATAAGCCTTCGAAAGAAAAACAACCTTCTTTTTCGACAGAAAAACAAAATACCTGGCTGCAAATATGAACTTGAAAAGTAATATTATTAGGCTCCGGAATCTTCAGATATCCAGAGTGAATGTCTAGACGGGTTTAAATTCTAAATTTTCAATTTCCTTGCCTCTTATATTAAAAAGCGTTAATTTGATTCGCTGTCTGTCGGCCTGTCGCGGATATTGCGAGCTCGCAACCTTTGGATTCCATATCTTGACGAAATTACCTTCCAATTTTATAGGGCGTTTGTACGGAGGTCCACCCAACTGAGCGTATGTGTTACAGTACGTTTATCTCACGAACGCTGGTAAGCCATGGTTGTGTTTTAAGATATACATGCGCGTTTTCTATGTGGGCGTCAGCGTAGAAGCTATGGTGTCCACTTTGTCTAGGTATTCGTATGAGTCATAACTACTACTATGGCTAATCCGCATTCGTGAGATAAAAGTACCATATTTCATGCTTTTAGCGCTCTCCCGGTTATATCTTACTCATACTCATACTCATTTATTTATAAAATGTGAAATTTTTACTTGTCAAAGAAACAAGTCATGTTTTTTTGAAAATTATTATTTTATTTTATTTATTTATTCATGACAAACTTAAGACTAAAAATTAAAATTAAACCAAGACTACAAACTAAGAACTATGGTTGCCTTTCGTTTGCCACGAATGGTACCGCCTCAGCATAATGCTAACTGAGGAAACCAGCATTATGCTCAGGTCTTCCGGCGAAACCATATTGTCGTGCTACATGACTAGTTCATCATTCAACTTCCACCCCGAATTCATCGATTTGTTTAAGGGTTAAAAAGTATTATACATTTATCCAGACTATAGCCTATTTGTGTACCAA
Organism: Cenopis cana; assembly: GCA_951800055.1. Taxonomy (NCBI): domain Eukaryota; kingdom Metazoa; phylum Arthropoda; class Insecta; order Lepidoptera; family Tortricidae; genus Cenopis; species Cenopis cana. The sequence goes on along the minus strand of OX637486.1, from coordinate 4,807,667 downwards.
ATTTCATCATGATCCGTTCAGCTGTGTATGCGTAAGTGTGTCACAAACCAAACATCTAAACATCCAAACTATCGCATTTATAATAATAGTTAGAAGGATTAATGGTCAGGTCATTTTATTTTATTCTATAATATGTTGATAAATAACAAAAATATCGTAATTTCGTGAAAACATTTATATAGTTATTTTGGTCGAAAACATTTAGTCATTTTTATAAAACACCATAAACTAACATAATACTGTAACAACCCCATTACGTCAACCATCGTGATTATGAGCCATGTAAAACTTCGAAAAACTTATTCGCAGGACATTTTCAAGACCTCAATAACAATAAATCGCCATTTAGTTTTAATGTAAATGGTACAAACTCGTTTGTGATGCCAAAAACGCCTTTAAGATCAAGCAGTGTAGAAGAATTTAAGGTCTTTTTCGCTTAATTGTAAAACGCAAAGCGTTACGCTCTTCGGCAGAGGTGTAACTACAGCGAAATCAGACTGGAGTTGCACTCTTTTTCAAGTAATCGTGCGGATATAGTGCGTGATTTAAGCTATAAAACCACGTACCAACATGTTACCAGGTTTACAAGGCCGTTCTGAAAGGGGGAAAACGGTTCTCGTAATAAATACATAAAATTCTTGTTCAAACATCTACGTGTTTCGCCCAAGGTTTATACTAGTTTAGTTAAGTAGGTCGTCGGAATGCCACAAGAAACAAAATTGCCTAGCTATCACTAACACGACGACATACTCGTACCTAATATAAAAAAATTGAAAAAATCGAACACTATTTTTACTTGGTATCTAATTTATTATTTTTACAGGGTAACGAAATCTTTCAAGCGACATACATAGATATGAACTAATCCACTTTAGTGTCATAAAATTTTATTTTAAGGTTCCGTACCCGAAGGGTCCAAACGAGTCCGTCCGTCCGTCCGTCGTCGGTCACTCAGATTTACAGCCAAACGGTTGGAGATACAATCTTCAAATTTTTACAGTGTAAGTATCTTGTCAGCCAAATTCCATACAAATAGTCAAAACTGATTTTTAAATGTTTTTAAGGGGGGCTTCCATACGGCTAAAGGGGGGGCACGAAAATGAAGTTTAACCTACCCCAAAGTCAGCTTTTTTACAAAATTTTGTACCAAGGTCTTTTTTACTTTCTATGTACCTACTTATGAATTTAAAATTTAGTAATAATGTTTACATAATTTAAGGTTTGTTTAAGGTTGTCTGGAAGAAATCGATCTTTAGCGATAAGACCGCCTGTTGTTTACCTCTAGGTTTAGATATACATACTCTGTAATCGTTCTATTTATTGAGGTGTGCAATAAAGAGTATTTGTATTGTATTGTATTGTATGATTTTTACCAACGAATACTTGAAATTTCCTTATTTTTCCTATTAAAAATCATCTTAATTTTACAGTTGGTTCGGAACCTTAAAATGTCGTGAGAATCGTCGGGGCGGTACTGATGCCTTCTGCATCAACTAGGAGCACTAAATTAAATGTAACCGCGCTGTAAAGAATCTGTACAAATCGGCTGACAGTTGACACTGACAGCAGAGCTATAGCTCCTATTTCTTAACTACGATGTTAAAATCTAATCTAGTGTCGTCAAAATGTTAAGTTATAGAGTATATTGAGAAAACCAGCAATTATTTAGTTCTCAATATACTAGCTCAAAAATATAACTTTGGAAGTATAAATTGACTAATCCAGCAACGTTATAACTAGTTTGACATAGAGGCCCCCCTTTTTAGGGTTCCGTAGTAGGTAAGCAAGGACCCTTATATATTTAAAGTGATAATTTTTGTTATGCTCACAACGGAACCCTATATTGCGCTTGGCCCGACACGCACTAGGCCGATTTTTTAAATATCTAGTGTTTAATTTATATAATAACAATTATTTACGAGTGGGGCTAGTGGACACGTTAAATGCCTCTGAAATTTATGTTGGTGGTTAATAATGTAATATTTCGGGAATGTTCGACCTACCTATGTGAAGAATCTGATAAATTTTGTATAATATAAGTAAACCATTATGGTATTTTGGGTTACGGTATTTTGGGAATGGCATCTGCGTAATTCAAGTTAATGAATAGTGGTCAATTTGCTATGGCATACTGTTTAATACAAATATGACATTTGTCACCCGTACTTGTGTACTGGTTCGGGTGGTTATACTCGTATGAACATCTCGGGTAAAATAGCTCGTTTTATGCTATCTTGTTGTATAATCCACTTTTCACGTCTCTTGCTCGTTAAGTTTAATTTTATGCTTCGTAGACAGTGCCTAAAATACAGTTTTATGCTGTAGAGCATAAAGTAAAACCTTCGTCGAAGAACTCGAAGACCAAGGCAATTAGTCCAACAGCCACACGATCAACCCTTTGCGCTGCGCCCGCAGCCTGCCAGTGCGCGCGCGCCAGCCCGCGTTCCATCGAACGAGATCAACGACCGAGCGAGTGTAAATATGGTGACATAACCTTAATTAAATTACTTGTTTCATTTCCTCGCAACCGACACCGTGAAAAGTAGAGTGTATAACACGTCCGTAAAACCCATTTTACACTCGATTTTATATCCACCCTCTATATAATATATAATTAAATATATAAAATATAAACGTCTCATGTAAAATGGTGCATTTGATGCACTTAGTTGTCATCTAATAAAATAAACATATTTAACAGTAGCTTCTACCATCGGTTCCATCCTTACAAAATTCTAGTTATCCCTCTGGGGAGGAAAGTGAAGATGGCAGTCGCTTTTGTAATTGTCGTGGTTTATATTTACAATGCCTGCTGACGTAGGTACTAAAAATTCGTCACAGAGGAACCAATATAAGTCTGACCTCCGAATATGATTAGATTAGATTAGATTCTTTATTTCATGAAAAAAATAACATTCTCAATTTGCATGTCAAAATGTCATAGTTGTACCTATGTCATGACTTACTTGATTTATGATCCTATGTCCCCTAGATGGGGCAGAGGGCTTCCACAGTGCGCCGCCATCCCGTTCGGTCTTCAAGCGCTAATTCGCTCCACGTCTTCCCTATTGTCTTCGCCTCTGCGATGATCGTCCGCCGCCAGGTTTGCTTAGGGCGGCCACGCTTACGCTTTCCTTGGGGATTCCAGTCTAGGGCTTGCCTCGGAATGTGGTCGCGATCCCTTCGGAGCATGTGACCGATCCAGTTCCACTTGCGGCGTTTTATCTGCTGGTCGATCGGGGTCTCATGGCAGCGTTCCCACAGTTCGCAGTTGGAGATTTTCTCGGGCCAGTAAACACCGAGAATACGGCGAAGACATCGGTTGATGACGACCTGAAGCCGGCGCGAGATGTCCTTCGTAACCTTCCACGTCTCACACCCGTGCAGCAACACGGTCTTTACGTTGGACCGGAATATTTTGAGCTTTATTCTCCTAGTCAGTTTCCGGGATTGCCATACAGGGCGGAGCTGTGCGAAGGTTTCTCGTGCCTTGGCGATTCTCGAAGCGATGTCCTCTTCGGTCCCTCCAGTTTCCGACACTACACTACCGAGGTGTGTCACTCTGCAGGAATACTTCCCGTAGATGGCCTTTATCATGTTGATGATTTTCTCGGGGACCCCAATTCCACGCAATCTGTCCCAGATGCATGTCCACATCATCGTATCGAAGGCTTTTTCGAACCTATGTCATAGTTGTTACGAATCTTAGGGTCCAGGAGGTAAGGTGAGGCGAGTCTAGGCAGTTGTAGATATCACTATACTTGGCAACTTTTCATTGGCATTTAGTACGGGGAAACTAGGTCTACCCGGACATTGATAATGACTAATTGGGACCTTTTGGAATATGTTCGTACACCTTTCAGGATGACGCTCACGAAAGTCCCTAGACCTCCCAAGTGGGATAGCCGAGATTATGATGTCATCTGTTTATCATGTAATAATGTGATATATTTATAGAACCGGCTCAAAAAGCCCTTTCATGTGATACCACACACGATAGGTTTCAGGACAATTTTTGTTTTTTCCCCATACAAAAAAAGATGACGTCATAATCTCGGCCATCCCACTTGAGAGGTCTAGGGACTTTCGTGAGCGTCATCCTGAAAGGTGTCCGAACATATCCCAAAAGGTTTCTATTAGTAATTATCAATGTCCGGGTTTGTATGAAATTGGTCTAATTGCAATGAGGGTCGACAGACATGGTCTCCTTTGAAGTGTGTCCACGATGGGGCATTAAACAATAAAGTCATCCGTCAAAAATAATAAAACTGTAATAAAATCCTAAAATACAGCGGTTTGTATGACACGCAAAGTGCTCGCTTTTTGGTATCGCGAGTGAAGTCTGGTCGAAAGATGATGTGTAATTTTTTGACAGCGGTGATGTGACGTCGCTCTGTAGCTCTAGTATAAGTTTTTTCGAAACATTAACTAATTCGAACGCGTTTGCGTTTTGTCTCAAAATGTATGAAAACGCTCTCACCGAGTTTGAAATACGCGCGTTCATCGGTTAGCAACAAATGTTATACTCGCTGTTTTAGTTTCCACTAGTGACCACCAGAGGCGCTGTTCACGTTTTCATACCACTTTCATACATTTTGAGACAAAACGCAAACGCGTTCGAATTAGTTAATGTTTCGAAAAATCTTATACTAGAGCTACTGTTCGTTCGGAAATTAAAACGCTCCGTTGTGCGTAAACAAAGTCTTTACTGTTGTTTACTACCAAACATATTAAAAACACCTGTAAGTCACAGCCATTAAACTTCGCTGCATTATTAATACACCGTAATGCCCTAAATACTACACTCACCGTTTTTTGTCACTCAACAATACATCAAGGGCAATTATTGATGGTGACTATGCTTATCTTTTTTTAACTAATGAATCCTAACACGCGATAGAAATTCGTACACTTCTACTTTTGATAAGTAACAGAATTAGTATGGTAGTGGTACGTAGATTTTCATTATGCTAATATAATCAGGACTACCGTTTTTGTGCTCACCAGTTGGCGCCACTGCGCCAGTTGGTCTAGCTGTCACAGTTTGTTGTTAGTTATTATGGGCATGGAAAGTAAATTTACAATGAAATTGTATTTGGGTCATTGTCAGATTTAGGTGCGCGTCTTTTCGGTGGACATGTCAATCAATCAATCAATCAATCAATCAAATCGTTTATTTGCAGGAATACAGTAGGTACAGGTGTTATATATTAAAATTATAAGTTCCATGTATCCAGCCTGCATGCAGGCATGCAAACATTTCGTGCTACGTTACGTTACGGTACAATATTTCAATAATAATAAATAAGCAATGTAAACAATAATCAAATAGTAATTATATAATCATAAAATAGTAAATTATAAAATAAATGTCAAAATTAATGTCAAAATACCAGTGGAGTCAAGATTACAGTTTCTACGTCAACTTTGATTTAAATAACTATTCACACTATAAAAGCATTTGTCCAGAAGCCAAGTGGTCAACCTGTGTTTAAAACTATTGCCCCGCAGTAACTTTATGTCGTCAGGTAAGATGTTAAATAGTTTTATACACATGTTGAACGCATTTTTGCCATACATCGCCTTACGAGCACGAGGCATATACAACAGATTCATAATGTTGTCAAAAGATGTCAAATGTTAAGGGCTACAAAGCTTAATTTTCGATTGATCTGATAACCCGCATAATTTGTAATTCCGTGTCTATAAATCTATGTAATAAAAACGTAAATTACATGCACAGCCGTTAACTATTGACCACCGAATGGACAACTTTTGTTTTTCCGACTGACAATGACCCATTTAATACAATAAAAACGTAGGAAAAAATATCGAACACTTTGCATTGTAGCGCAGTCTTGCTTAGTTCGGAAAAAAGGAGAACATAAGTTTATGAAAGATAAAGTTGTCTCAAATCACTGAAATTCTTTAACCCGTTACTCATATTTGACTAAGTCAAATTCAGGTATTGCAAAATAGTCACCATATTCTAATTAGATATTAACTCGCGTAGCGCACCCACATACTATGAGAACTTAAGCACTATGCTCGATGATCTGAGTAGAGCTTCTGAAGAAGTTGGTCTTAAGATGAACATGGACAAAACGAAAATCATGTTTAACGTCTTTGTAGTACCAACTCCAGTTAAGATCAGAGACAATTCGCTCGAAGTTGTTGACGAATATGTGTACCTGGGACAAACGGTACAGTTAGGCAGGTCCAACTTCGAGAAGGAGATCAATCGTCGAGTCCGTCTTGACTGGGCGGCGTTTGGGAGACTACGCAACATTTTCTCGTCTAATATCCCGCAGTGTCTCAAGACGAAAGTCTTCGACCAGTGTGTTGCTAGTGATGACCTACGGCTCTGAAACGTGGTCGCTTACTATGGGCCTCATAAGGAGGCTCAAGGTCACTCAAAGAGCAATGGAGAGGGCTATGCTTGGAGTTACTCTGCGAGATCGGATCAGAAACTATGAAATCCGCAAAAGAACCAAAGTAACTGACGTAGCCCGAAGAATTGCCAAACTTAAGTGGCAATGGGCAGGCCACATTGCCCGGAGGACAGATGGCCGGTGGGGCCAGCGAGTTCTCGAGTGGCGACCACGTATCGGACGATGCAGCGTTGGAAGGCCCCCCACGAGGTGGGCTGATGATCTGGTTAAGGTCGCGGGGATACGCTGGATGCGGGCGGCCCATGACCGATCTCTGTGGCTCTCTCTGGGGGAGGCCTATGTCCAGCAGTGGACGTCTTTTGGCTGACTTATGATGATGATGAGGCTTTTGCATGTAGTACTATTACTTATTATGTGCCTTCATTGGAGGCCTACGCAGTGACACGCATATAGAAGCATCAAATTTATGTGCCAAACCTAAACCTTGTAACAATACTGATTGTCAATAATAAAAGACGATTGAGGAATTTACGTTTCGACGATAAGATTCGATGAACCCTAATAATTAAATTCCCTTTAACGAGCTCGCAGGATACCTACATCCCGTCACATAATTCTCTGTACAGGATATGGATCCATCCTGTATACCTACCTAATTATATGTGTTGAATTATATAATTATAATTATGTACCTGCATTCAAACCTCGTGTAGCACAGAAACTACACACTTATCTCAGTAATCGAAAAACTAAAGCCGAACTTTGTTCATTAAGTAGCGATTCGGATCCGTCACTAAATTACAGCAGTGTAATTGAAAACAAATGGTAAGTTAAGTTTTGTTTTCTGGATAGTTGGTATTATAATACACCGCAAGATTTATATGATGATATAGTTTGTTTTCTGTAGGTAGTTTGTTTAGCAATCTATCACTTAATGTCCTGTTCGGAGGGCTATTTGTTATGTTTTGGAGGACGCAACTTATTTCAGGGACCTATATTTTATCACTAGCTGTCCTGAAAACAGTCAAAGATTGCAAACACGTGACTCTGAAATTTTAAGTTTCTATAATATTCCACAGTCACTGTCTTCTTACCTACTCTCTAGGCCTACATAAGGCCGTACTGGATTTGGCTTATCACCGTATACAAAATTGTAAAAAGATTAAACACCTACACACGGCTAAAATACGAAAAGCGTTAAATACAAACTTGACTCAAAATATCCCCAAATTAATGAAGTATAGCACAACTAAACCTACCTAACTATGTAACTATTCATAATTTTACCTAATTACTTAATTCTTTACTTCCAAAATAAATCTATCATAAGTTTACTTTGTTTATGGACTGCGTGCTTCATACACATTATAAAGGTTAATATCGAAAATCAATTAATCATCACGTAAAATACTTAACACCTCATTTCACCAACAAATAAGTAATCTATACATATATTTCCCTATTCAAAATGTAAATGGGTTCTATAGAATCATTGTAATTATTATGACAGATTTAATCTATTGGTCGGGTCATCCATCATTATAAAGGTTCCTCGTTTAATATGCTGTCAATATGGACACCAGAATAGAGCTTTAAACACGGTAAATAATAAAAACTAAAAAATAAGGTTTAGTGAATGCTAATACAAAATTTAATAGACTATTTTCTAGTTAATATGGATCGATCAATCAACGATGGAGCGCCTTATTTCTTTCTTCTAAACAATCAGGTGATGATGTTTCAGTCGTTCATATAAGAATCTGACCCACTTGTTCCACACCAAAGGGGATTAAGATGATTGCTTATATGTCTCAAAAATACTTAGCATTCGTCCCTTACTGTCCAGTATGTAAACAAGTGCGAGAAGAACAAAATGTTATATGTCTGATACGCGATTATCTTAGCCCCTCTGGGGATCTCGTGTAGGATTCATCCAGTTTTGCCCTCCACACATCGGATAGTCCATTCTACATTACGCTGTTCTACGGCACCCACCTGGTAGGTTAGTATGTAAGTTTCTTGTAAAAAGCGTCAGTGTCGAAAAACTCATATGTATGCGTTGAGCTTCATGATCGCCGCTTCCTGCATGCATGATTTTGATTAGATTAGATTAGATTCATTTATTTCATGATAAGAATTACATTATAAATTTGTACACATGTCAAAATTACAAGAATAGTTATCATGATCGTCATAAACAGGAGTCCAAAAGTAAAAAATAAAAAAGGATAATAACATAATGTCAACCAAAACCATGCTGGAACCATTTTGGTTCACTATGCAACTGTATGTATTTGTATACCTATGTGGTTAGGTTCAAGGAACTGTCCTTGATTCTAAAAACCACACGTATTGCGCATAGAGGATTTCAATGTCGTTCTACCTTTTTTATAACGAAATGATATATTTAAAAATAAAAAATAAACATGTAATACTACAATAGTTAACGCTATTCAGGGAGTGAACATTCAATGATGTCAGTAGGTTCCTAAACTAAATGGTAATCCGCTTAAATAGCACACATTTTGTGAGACTAACGGCCTAGTCTGCAGGCTAACAACCTTTTTCAATTCGACAGCACCATTTTTTACAGGTGAAATCCCTAACTAGCAACGCCCAGCTACTACTTAACCAAGACAAAAGGTGTTATGTTTGTGATAGGTTCATGTCTGTACAGTTTTTCGGTCTTGGGCGGTAACTCATTGATTGCCAGGCGCGAAGTTGCGGTGGAAACCGTCCAAGTTCCCCGTTTAGTCTAGGCAAAAGTTTAAAGGTACTTCAACACGCTAAGAACGAAATTAAGTAAAATAGTTTGCAGTTTGTACAACGGCATCACAACGGAGAGCGTGTGCTGTCGCTATTATTTACAGATTCACTAGACGAGTCTTATGTTGTCAGATGAGATATTTTTATACGTATTGCACCTACCTCTTTATTTATTTAAGGGCTTAGGTTGGGTTTTTACAATATGTTCTTTTTAAAAAGTAAAATACACTTACACAACACAAAAAGATTATAAAAACCTAACCTAGGGTGCCGCCGGCAGCGTGGCAGGGCCTAAGCTAGCGGTGATCAGGGCGACAGAGAGAGGAACCTCCTGACTATCCACGCCGTGTCCAGAAGTATCGCCTTCTGTATCTGACCCTTGACCGAGAGGCGTTGTATAAATGAAGGAAGGATTGACGAATTTCAAGCCGGTAGTATAGCTCAGTTGGCCGGGAGTGCGAGGTCGCAGGTTCGAATCCTGCTCGGTGCTTAAGTTTTTCAATTTTTCTTTTATTTCTAAATTTGTAGTTTGCGTTAGCAGCATTAATTTAAAGCATTTTTTTCGAAGCATAAACGCAAATGATCGCATTTTTATTGACCGAGTCTCAATTAATATGAGTTATTCTCGATGCATGGAAAGAGGAAACTGTGGACTGAGTATTCGTTTAAAACTAATGACATTGGTAGTCCAAATAATATTTACCTACTTGAAGTTAATTGAACGTAGCAGAACCAAAGTAACCGATATAGCCTTTCGAATCGCTAAACTTAAGTGGCAGTGGGCGGGGCACATTGCACGTAGAACCGATGGCCGTTGGGGCCGAAAGGTTCTCGAGTGGCGACCACGGACCGCAGGGCGCAGCGTGGGTAGACCCCCCACAAGGTGGACTGATGACCTGGTAAAGGTCGCGGGAGTCCGCTGGATGCGGGTGGCGCAAGACCGGTCATTGTGGCACTCTTTGGGGGAGGCCTATGTCCAGCAGTGGACGTCTTTCGGCTGATATGATGATGATGATGATGATGATGAAGTTAATTGATGCATCAATGGTCAGAAGAGCCAACAAATTCTTCAGGAAAGTTTTCCTTCTACAAATAAACAAACAAAAAAATCGAAAATAACATTTCTGAGGAAATCTGAAGTGAACAATGAAAAGTTTTTGTTTACTTACGTATTTCTTGAACAACCTGTAGTGCATTTACTACAGGACTATTACTAATTAATTGAAATTGCTTTTATGATAATTACTCTCTAAGCTTTTTATTTTAACCCAAAAAAGATTTTTAGTCGTCATTTTGTTTCTGTATCGAGATTTTATTCAGTTTTCATTCGAACGTTGCAAAAACTGTTTTATTGGACTAGGAAATTCTTTTGCATTTATAGTAGTTACGAATATAATAAAGGGTAAATACAATATAATACAAAACAAATACTCTTTATTGCACACCTCACATGATAAAGCGGTAGAATAACAGGCGGTCTAAGGCGTCTTCCTGATTTGTTGGTGCAGAGGCAGTACGATATGAGAAAAGTGTCAAATGTCAGTGTCAGCTGTCAGTCGACTCGGTACCATTTTTTACTGCGCCCCTATATTCAAATGAGTGCTTCCTGACTGGCGCGGGATGCGCGGTAGCAGGATATTACTACTGCGCAGAAGTAATACTAACAGTGTTCCGTCAAGTGAGAATCTTTGCGCCGTCAGTAAATTTACGTCAAAGAAGAAAATGTCACATATCGATCCCACCCCGCCAAGTCAGGAAATCGCCTTACCAGAACTAGGATTATCTAGACTAGGACTTACGGCCTAATATCATTCAAATGAATGTATAACTGTCTTTTTCATCATAAATTCTATTAAACTCAATAAAATCAAAAAGTAGCTCCGTAGTTTTAAATTAAAAACTTTTGTCGTTATTTAATGTTAATTATTTTAAAATTTGTAAGGAGTCTTAAGCTAACGTTATAACACTCCTATAATGACAACGTTACTCCCAATTTTTATGTCAACGACATTTTTCCACGGCAAGGGTTGCGTGCAGCATTTAGGTTTTTAAACCACTCATTAATCAAAAGGCACAAAGCGAAAGGACCATTGTCCATTACGAACGCAATACATTTATCATAAGCGATTTAGTTGAAAAACAAACAATGGTACCGGAAACGATTTATTTCTGCACACGTCATTTGCTGAAGAAATGTATGGGACTAATTCGTTTTTATACCATAATATGTTTTAGATTGGTTCCTGCCGGGACTTTAAGGAAACTTCGTACCAAAATTAAAATAAAGCAAATTCTGTGTAATTCAACGTCCACTTTAGCCTCGTTGATAGTGATAGATAGTGACACTGCCTACGAAGTTGGAGGTCCCGGGTTTGAACCCCGGCCAGGGATCCTGAATTGAGAATATTTAAGTATCTGAGTATATCGTCGCTTAGTAGCCTCGTCGCTTAATTTGGGACTAGTTCGATTTGTGTAAGATTGTCTACAAATATTTCTTCATATTATTTGTGTCAGTTTCTTTTGAAATAATAACAAATATTATATTACAAGTAACATTATACCATAATTTATTTTATTTATTGCTCCACCGACAAGAGCTTGGCTCTTAAATTGGTGATGATGAAGTAACATTATATGGGCGTTGATCCTGGCAACTCCGGGCGCATCACGCGTCCAATGACAGACAGTTGAACCTTGGCTCGCATTCGAATAAGGCGTATGTCGCTCCTGCCTGTGACCTCACCTACCTAAAATATTGCCAAGCTTGTGAATCAGTGTGTGTGTGCTGGCGGCATGAACCCTGGACTTCGCAATTAAGGTGTGTGAGCAAGGGACATAACCTAAAGACTATTGTCTAATTCTCTGTGTTAATTCCCATACTAAACAGGCGTTTTTTAAATTTTATTTTTGATAACTGTAACTAGTGGTCCATTTCGTGACAAGGCAGTTCCTATTTCATTGTTTTCTATTATCTACTATGTTTTGTGTGTTGGTGTCACGAATAAAGCTCTGATTATGATTATGGTTTGCGAACGGCTTGCAACGAGCTGATGAATGGCACTCTCTCAATTATATACACACCTGTACTCATTTTATCCATTCGGATACGATTTCAGTACGCTAATCAGTACCTACTGATTAGCGTGTGTATATAATTGAGAGAGTGCCATTCATGGTGTGTTAGGTAGGTACCTACCAGCAGTTTACGTACCTGACTCGCCATGCGCGCTTGACAAACTCTTTGAATTTCCGTAACGTTCTGAACGCGGCCTAAAGTCGTATTTACGGGACACAAGAACGGTGGGGTGAGACAGTACAAGGGTACTATGTGCGAGACCACAGCACTACGTTGCGGCATTGGACAGTAGAAGTAGTCGTACAATCTAGTACGTTTTTGCGATACGACGTCTCAACGTAGTGTTGTGGCCTCGCTCTAGGGCAACGTTCACGTCTAAACATTAACTATCAACAATTTGGTGTTAGGGCGAGTTCCGACGCGGGTGATGCAATGCTGATCGCCTGCATAAACATGGCATAACCACTAACCAGACCTTTTCTTCGGAGAAGCTCGTTTATCGCACTCCTCCGAGAAGTAATCTGGGCCAAGGACAAAGAGGTTAAATCCCAACGAGATGGTCTATAAGTAACATCATTAAGAAGGCTTGTTGTTCAATTCATAAAGCAGCTCACATGGCCTTTGATCGCGTTGTATGGAACGACATCGTAATGGGTGACGATCTTCAGTCATGAGGTAACGACAAAGAAGAATGAGAATTGGTACCAAGACGACGAATCGCATGGACCTGGAAACCTTACCACACGATTAATGTACCTACTGACGACCCCCAACGGTGTTTCTCTATTTATTTTCCCTTCAAGGTAAGTGAATGAGTCAACAAATTTGAACACATTTTCTCCAGCAGCTTGTGAAATGATTTTTCCCGAGACCCCTGAGTATGTTATACACGAAATTTGCTGTAACGTTAATTTTCTTTGTAGTTTTCGATTCTAATGCTGAGCGTTGCTCTTATTGAGCAGTACTGGGCTCTTTCATGATATTCAAGAAATGGAAAAACTCTTCTCCAGCATTAATTAGTTTGCTGCAATGTTTAGAACTTACAAACAGGTGAGATAGAGGTCAAATGCTTACCTATTTCATATATAAAAAGAAAACACTAATTAAGAAATAAATAATCAAAACAGGCCCAAGAAAAACTGTAAACAACAAAGTTGTTCCGACTTTTTACTGAGTCGAGGAGAATTAAAAAATGTTGTAGCTCACTTTATCGCACCTAAAATTTGTAGGTTTTGCATAATTTTAATGCCGCAATTACAGATTGTTTAAAACTTTTCACAACTTTGTAGGAAGAATTGGACTGTATTGTTCATTTTACCTTTTTATACAAATAAACTTACGGACTGCCTGCAAACACCGAAGACTATGGACGCCTGCCACTAGAAGAATAGAAGCGCGTTTCCGGCATCAAATTGACTGGGATTTGTTATGTGAACAGCTGAATACCATGACTGTATTGTATTGTATGCAGGTTATGCACCAACCATAGAATTATCAAAATGTGATTGTTTGTACCTAATATAGGTTTCATGTCATTTCTAAATAGTTCACATTGTGATGCTTCGTAATAATGTTTAATTTTTAAATAATTTATTAAAATCTTGCGACATTGTAATAGGCAATAATTATTTTAAAAACTATGTTCTTTTTTATACTACGTTCGAGGCAAACAAGCTGACAGCCCAGCTGATTAATGTATTAATGCCCCATGCATGCCCTATGTATTAATTTATTTAGTTCATTTTCAGATGTCGATTCATTCATATAGGTGTGAATGTTTTTTTTGTACCTAGGCTGTGGCTGTAGCTAGACCAATGATTGGGGGGGGGGGGGGGGGGGGGGGGGGCTGCCGGATTAACGCAAGCTCTGTAGGCACTTGTATAACTTTATAAAGTTACTGGATTATTAACAAATCGGGCCCGGTGTGGACAAATTAAGAAAATGTTAAATTATGGAATAAAAAACACCCTGTTATACAAGTGCCTACATAACAGAGTTTCAATGACTAAAACCACGACCGTACCCGATTGTGTTTGCCAGAACATTCGTTAGTGTGTTTGCTGGTCAGAATTGTGGCTGGCTTTGATCCCCCTTTGTTTCAAGTCACAAACAGCGCCAAGCGAGGTTGCTTATGAAAACTAGATGATATTTGATTAGGTACGATAATTATTTCCTAGTAAATTCATAGGACATGGCCCCGTAAAATACTTCTGGGCAAACAAGCTACCCAATAATGAGGAATAATTTATCATACCTGGTTCATTGAGATTCTTTGAGACTTCCGTACACGTGCTGGGTTTTTTTCTCTGGTTCTGGTTCTTGGCAGATATTTGCTGTAGCATTTTCGCGATATATTGTGGTGCGAGTGTATTTAAATTAATTTTTATATCGGCGTGATGCGCGAATTCGGTTTCTTTGATATAGTTGACAGACGATTACATTTCTCTTCTATCGTCTCGCCGCCTAGGTTGTATGTCGGCCCAAGGAGGTTATACCAAATAAGTTAAAGATATTTGACAATGTTTTAAACATACTGATGCATAATATCGAATCATAAATGGCATTAGTAGAATCTATAATGGGCTATACACTAGAGAGTTAAAATGGGCTCACAACAAAGACCAATGTTGATAAATTTAAATCCATTCAAATTAGATCTCTAAAATTACTTGTATGTGTATTTTTTTTCACTGTTTACGTAATTATGGGTAATCTACTCAAATAAACTCCAAATGGAAAAGTATCAATTTATTGTTTCCACACCTTAAATACAGCGGAATTGAAGTAAACTGCAAAATATTTACAAAGAACATTTACTTATTATGCAACTAGCTACTTAATAATAACCTACGAATGAACTTATTCTACAAATCTTTGGTACATAAATCAGCAATATTTTCTTCCTAAATATTATAAATCTTTGTAACAATAACTAAAAAAACCGGTCAAGTGCGAGCTCGAATCGCGCACCGAGGGTTCCGTACACAGTTCTTGTATATGTACCCGTCCCGACCTCATTAATTCAGGAACAATCTTAAAAACATGACAGCACCATCTATCGGCGCATTTTGTTACTAATTTGCGTGACTGAATAACTTAGTACGTATGTAATTATATCAATTAATAATTTTATTTCTTCACATCAACCGATTTCAATATTTTTTGTTATTAGAAAGAAGGTATTTTCAACATAATCTTGTAAGATTAAATATAAAACAAAAATATATTATGCAAAGGTGATTAAATTACAAACTAAGTATAGAAGAGTTTTTTGATTAAAAAAAAGAAAAACTAGATAGAGCTAAGGCTATATTTTTCCTGCAAAATATACAGTCATTCATATTAAAATTAATGTAATAATTTCAATTTCTTTTCTGGGTATACTTCGGAGATAAGGGGGAATGGTATTTTTTTTACATTTTCCCTCGTAAATCGAAAATAACAAAACGAAAAAAAAAATGTTTCAGAATGTACAAGTCCAGCCCTTTCATAATGACACCCCACTTGACATAGTTGCCAGACTTTAAAATTTTGAACCCCCTTTTATCTGTTCACAAATAAAATATTTAAAACACCAACTTCCATGTATCTGGTTTACCCTTATTTATAACTATTCCAAATTTCAAATCGATAGCATAAGTTCTAATCTTGAGATATTTAGCAATGTGACAGACAGACAGACAGACAAAGTGAAACCATAAGGGTTCCTTTTTTACCTTTTTGGTACGGAACCCTAAAAATATTAATAAATTAATCTAAACATACTTATACTGCCTGTAAAAAAACGTAATCTATTAAACCGGTGCTAGCCGCATCATTGCCACGCTGCTTTTATTTCTCAACTTTAATTTGGAATGATACACTCTAGAAACTACTACAAAATACATCGTAGAAAAATGAATCAAAATGTACCTTGTTACAAAAACAATAAAGAAAAAATAATTTGTAATATAATGGGTATTGCGTTAGACCCGTGTAAAAAAATCTTTGAAAGTTTTTCTTTTTAAATTATGGTATTCTAAATCTCTAAACCTTATAATTCTTATAAAATAGTACATGGAATGACATTAATCAAGCAACAGCAATAACATTGACCTCTTATATTAAATTTAGTATTTCATAAGTAACAAAAATATATTTGAATTTTACTCACAAATTTCAGACGTGATAATAGTATACTACAAACAGTCAAACTATTAATATAAATAGTGAAATAAACTAATCCTATCCAAACTTAGCTTTCTCAGCTGAGATACCAAAATTAATAATGGAATCTAGTGGGGTCTTAGTGAATAGCTTTAATATTTACAATACAACTGTTTGTTTGAGAAATAATACGACAAGTATTTCAAAAGCAAAATAAAATCGAATAGGCTCTGAACAAATAGATGATCACGAAACTCTTATTTTTAAAGAGTATAAAAACACTGCAACACGAAATATGCAGTGTGAAAATTAATTTAGTTCTTCCAACTGGACTGATCGTGACAGGTATGATCGACAAAATATAATTTGCACCAAATCGCCATACAATTTGTTCAAGGAATCGATGCAATTTATATTTCGTCAACAACATTGACAAGAAACAGCTCAATAAAATAAAATAAGAATAGTTTAATTTGACGAGAAGAAGCCATATTTGTTTTTAAATCCCTGTAACAATAGGCAGGATGAATATAGTTAGAGATAGGTCTTGGAAAGGTTAGTTTCCATTCAGCATCACACACCACCGTCTTTCTGCCCAGGTTGAAATGATTGTGAGTTTTCATAAAACACACTGGAAACTAGTCTACGAGTACCACAAGCGGGTACTAACAAGTTGAGGGATGTAATGCATGTTACCTACGTCTCGGTCGCACCAACTCTAGTTTCAAAACAGTTATAAAATCGTTTTTTAGATTAGTATTTTAATGTCATTTTCTTTTATATTTCTTAAGTTTCGTGATGGTGAAAGTCAGCTGTCTTTTTCTTTCATTATAATTTAAACCGACGCATAATTTAATCTGGAGATTGAAAAATCGGCCCATCTTTCAAAAATAACCTATCACATATTTTTCTGTTTCAAGATTCTTTTACTTATAATCGCATGAGGGAAAAAGCACGAAAAATAAATCGAGTTGTATCCTCGTCTTGCATAGAACCCTTTGTTATTTTTAGATATAAAGGGCAAGTTGCACCAACTAACGATTATAGACCGATCAACGTTAAAAATGGCGCCGGCAATTCACCCCATAGAAACTTGTCATACTTTCCATACAATCAGATTTTAACAAACACCGCTTACGATTACAGACAGTTTGGTGCAACCCACCCTTACGCATTAGGCATTCAGTGCCTTAAGAAAATCAGAAATGCCTAGCCGCTACTAGAATACGGAAATGTATTAAATGCAACAACTGAGCATACGTGTGCCGCATTAGGCTTTTAAAAATGAAATAATTTACATTAACACTCTATTCAGATCTTAAAATTAGAGTTTGATTTAGTAATTAACTTATTTACAGTTTTAAATAGACGTAAAAAAGCTTAACCCCCAAATCACATTCATAATTTACTTATTATCTAATACTTACAATTACAACACCATACTTATAACGACTGATATGTGTATCGTCATTGTAACAGCTATATTACTTGAAGCTGAATAGTAATACTTAACTTCATCTTGAGTAGGCGGTGAATAGGATGCTTCGTAACTTAGCTTGTTATGACAAGGGAGCATATCAGTTGATATTTCAAGCAACCGCTTTCTATATTCAATTTTATTAACTGTATCATCTTGCATACTATCATCATAAAGCTTATCTTCATCAAATTCATCGTTAATATCGTAATCTGCGTTTGGTGTTAGGTTCTTCGGTATGTCATTTTTCTTCTTGCCGAGGTCAGTTTTGAGTTTGAGGTCCATGACGCAACTAAGCCGATCGAGTGAGGCCTTAATGCGTTTGCTGCGGGTTTCGTTTTTCAGCTTATGGAGCCAGAGGAGACGGCAGTCGCAGGTCAGCTTGTTGCCTGTGGAAAAATATAATATGAGAATTCATGTTTATTTAACACTACTATAATTATGTATAGTCTTTCTCATCGATGTCAATGACGGCGTCCTCGGTTCAGTTGCTACTTATACTAGAATAATCATAAAATGTTATATGTCCAAGTGAAAAATACTATGTCGGTATTCAACAAGGCACTATCGGCATCACGACACAGTTATAAACCGTCGTTGATGTTATATTAAATTGTTTTAATAGCATGGGAATGGCACATGTGGTAAAAATACGAGTAAATTTAATAACCAGCAATTACCAAGGAATAACACCTTACGCTTAATTGTAATTATGAAATCGAGCGATGTCCGTAATTGAGCCATTCCGAATCAAGTTGCAGCCCCAATTTTAATGTCATAAGTGATTAAATAACACTGTGTATGACGCGCAAAGTTGGTTTCCGTGGTTGTCCACTCGTAAGGTTATGCGAACTTAATAGTTCGCAAACTCATATTTACCTACCACCTATAACATTCCGTTCAACATCACGCCGCTGACGAATTCCTAAATCCAAAAATTGTTTGTATTCCAAAGAAGGGTTCTTTACGATTTCGAAATGGTAGCCTAAAAAAAATATTTTATGGTGTTATTCAAAAATAACAGGTACCTAATAACGGTAACGTAGGACCAATTATCTGTCTTATATATTTACAGCTGATCAGATCTGTTCATGCCTTAGATACCAATATAGCGACATATTCCTGATGATACCGGAACAGAGTTTTCAATTCAAACTGACAATTATCTGTTTAAATATATTACGAACTTTGTTAACTTTCCTTGGAGCAATAAATTTTTAAAGCTACTTTTTATGAAATGCCTATTTTTTTAATTTTATTTACATATAAAAAACCCGGCCAAGTGCGAGTCGGACTTCGCACATTTAGGGTTCCGACCGAACATCAAAAATGTGATTTATCAATATATTCGTAGTTGTTAGTAAAATATATTTATAATACACATTATCACCAAATTTCAAGTTCATAGGTCAACGGGAAGTTAAAAAATTCTTAGGAACAAAATTTTGTGACAGACGACGGACGGACGCGTGAGTGAGAGCAATAGGGTTCCGTTTTGACCTTTCGAGTACGGAACCCTAAAAAATCTATTGCGTGTGTGGCATCATACTACTGTAAATGAGTTAACCTCTGCGCCACTTTTCGAAGATTTTTATCTCAAAGAACAAACTATTAGCGATATGACGTCACCACTAGAAACATGGCGTCATTTCGATCATTTGACTCACAGATAAGAAAAACTTAAACTTATTAAAATCATATTAATTTTACGAAAAGATTTTCACCTTAATATAAATAGTTATTTCGGTTCTAGGAATTATAAGTTACATTTAACAATACGTTATATAATCATTAATTACATCTGTCAATACATGAGAATCCCGGCTCCACATTTGAAAGGCTCCAATCTATAATTATGTTATATCCGCCTAATTACGCCACCCCTTACCAACGACGTAAATAAACTAGTCTAATACAAAATTAATTATGCAAAGCATTTGTTGCGTTCCCACTAGTGTAATTTGTTTAATTTCTAATTAGCTCGTTGGTAATCCTCTTACAGCACAATCCTAGGCACATAGGTACAAACTCGGGAGAATTAGGTTGAATGCATTATACGGGTTTATCGTAGTACTGGTGTTATTTTCAGTAGCTTGTTACATCGTTACATTTTGTACGAGTAAGTTTACACACTGAAGCTCAAATGGCTACATTTTTTATCAATTTAACGTAGAAAATCGAAAGAAAAAGGTATTTCGTAACTTTTTATGGATCACAAAATTAAAAATCGTTAGGTCCATTAAGGTTAATTTTTTTTTAAGGTAAACGTACTAGTGATCGACGTTGCACTAGTATTCGACATGGGCTCTTTATGTCAAAGAGACAAGGCTTAAAAACTCGAATAAAGAAAAATGTTCGTTGATAGAATTTAACCTACATATGACTTTGACATAAAGTGCCCATGTCGAACACTAGCGCATCGTCGAGCACTAGTACCTACTTTTACCTTATTACCTTTAAATTAAGAATTATCAAAGAAGAGCATTTCTTATTATAAATCGTAGGGTCTTATCAACATTCTTCCATTCGTAACTTCTATTTTCCATAGAATGAATACTGTCAATGTTGCGTTTTTGTTTAATACTTTAGCTTTTGCCCCAAGGCTTCGCCCGCGTATTAAGTTTAATTTTTGCAATAATAGTTGAATTGTTTCACCGGTTTACTACTAGGTACATACTTACCCTTATGAATAACCGTTCGTCAAAACCTTTAATGTTATTTAATTTACAAAATACCGTACTACAAAAAATTCTATTCATTATTATTAATAGCAGCGGAACCCGGCGTGTTGCCAGGGTCAAAATACATCGCACACTTAATGGTTATAAAATCAGTTTTTCTATCATATACGAGTAGGTATTTATGTGCACAAATCCATATTGTATTTTTTTTTTGTCTTGTACTCATTATATTATATAATATTGTATTCTTTATGGGTTTCTTGCCTGTCAAATAAATGAATTTATTATTATTAAATTATTAAAAATCTTCGTACCATTAAATGTACGTTGTAATTAATGTAGCGTGTTTGCACTATTTTCAAATAACAAAAGTATATTTTTTATGTTAAATATATTTTTAAATTTGCAAAAATTAATAGGTATTATAAACACCAAAAAACTATTTTTAATGGTGATATCCTTTTTAGTTCTCTGTTATATAAGTAATACAACTGTTTCACTAACATTTACTACTGCAGCCAGATTAAATCGTACAGCCTAAAGTCCATTTCAAGATAAGGCTACTGAATTAGTGCCAACTTGCCGACTACTGTAAACGTTTAAGTCCGTCTAAAACACAATAGACTACTCACATTAGGTTAATGTTAAATTATTTATTCATGCGCACAAGAAATAAAAAGTAACGATAAAGACGTAATAACCTATAAGTAATGTGTAAGCTTAATTGTAGTCAAAAACAATTGAAACGAACATGCATAAATAATTTAGTTTTGGGTTTCCTTATCCGTACTATCGACGTCCCAACCTAAAGTTAAGCATATTTACGAGAATTCCGCTCTACATATTATTATTTGTCCATAGACATATTTTGTAGTCCAACTAAATCATATGGTAGCACTTCAGCGCAAAATGGCTAGAAATATGACGCTGTTACTCGTGTATAATGTTTAGAAACTCCGACAAAGCGGAGATTCATGGATGCAGTAGATGTGTATTATAGTACCCGCAAAGCAAACTGACGACTGAGCATGTAATACTATGGTTTTGTACTGGTGTGTTATTTCGGAGCCTATCTCATATTGTTTTATAATGCTTATTAGTTTAATTTAAATACTATGTAAACAGCGTAACATTTTATTGGTCCTTTAAATATTAATTAAATTGAATAAATTATCAACCTAACAACACAATTTAAATTAAATGGATTATTTAAAATTATTTGCTTTGAACTAGATTCGCATCGAACAAACAATTGTTTTTTTTTCTTCATTTAACACAGTGGTTCTTAACCTTTTAGTGATGAGGGACCATTTGACTTTTTTTTTTGTCTTGCCATGGACCACCTCCTATTTCCAGGTCCGGCGACGGCTCGGCTCCCTCATAGCGCAGTTGTTTTGTTGATTCGTTATCACTTATTCAATATTTTCCTGACGGCTAAGAACCACTGCTTTTATATGACTGTAATGTATTTCCTTTAATATCGTAAGGAAAAGCTTGAATAGGCATTTTCTGGGTGAGCTCGCTTCATCGTCGGCCTCATCTTTGCCCCCAGGCTAGATGCTGGCCAAGAGCAATCCCATTATTAATGAAAAAAAAAGAATACCAAATTGATAATCTTTCTTTTATTTTATTTGTTAAGTTGTTTAACCCATTTTATGGATTCTATTATCATTAAAGCTATTTAATTGGAAAGCAAATAATAGCTCTGTAATTTTAAACTGGAATTTAAATTCCTTCAACTTAAGTCAGTCGTCGTGTCTTTCTAGGCCTCAAGATAATAAACTTGCGATCCAATTAATAAACATTCATTTATACAGCGAGTTATCGTAAACAACTTACCGTCAAGTGAGATTAAGGCATAATTCGACTTCATGTTTTCCAGGACACTTTGCATAGTTTCTTGCTTTAGAGTTTCCAAATTATTATTCCTCAAATCCAAAACAGTCAACTTCTGAAAATCATCCAAGACGCCGGCGTCTAATATCCCCAATTTATTATCAGCCAAATAAAGTTTCCTCAGTTGTGCTAATCCACCAAAACCTCTCTCTGATATAAATTCTATTTCGTTCCCGTCCAGGTAAAGTTCCTGGAGGGTCCAAAGTTCGGAGAACGCCAAGTCGCCAATCATCGTCAATTTGTTGTTTCTCATGTCGAGGGTAATCAGGTTGGATAAGCCTTGGAAGTTCTCCCTGATTACAACAGTCAGCAAGTTACTGTCGAGCTCTAATTTCACCAGGTTGTTTAAATGCTCGAAACAGCCCTCATGGAGCACGCTTATTATATTTTTCGATAAACAGAGCCGCTGCAAATTAGGTAGCATATAGAACACGTCTCGCGGTAATTCTGAAACCTGGTTTTCCACCAAGCTTATATTTGCGAGCAGTATTAAATGTGCGAACGACATCCTTTCAAGCTTCGTTATTTTGTTTTTGGGCAGCGATATATCTCTAAGCGTGGACGAATTTGTGAACGCAAATGGCGGCACCGTTGATATGTTCGCGTACTGTATGTTGAGATACTGCAGTTTTTCTAGCCGGATTATTACTTTTGCTGGTATGTAGGTAAGTCCGCCGTCCGCTCTGACGTTGAATGTAAGCCTCTCTATTTTAGGTTGGGAATAAAAATTCGACCAGAACGGATCGTCTTCAGCGATCCCACCATTAAAAACCCAGCAATCCGCTTTCGTAGCCGTCTTAATTTTTATGTTCTCACAATAGCAGTGTACCTTCGAGCCCCGGTCCTGGATGTCGCAAATATTAACGTATTGTGAATAGACACTTTTATCCGACTTCCATCTTCGCTTGTCGTTCTGCCGGCTCTCAGTCACGTTGATTTCAATTGTCGCAAAGGCAATCATTAGGATCAGATATTTAAGGTCCATCTTCGTTCATCTGGCGATCTTTATCTGTAACAAAGAAAGGGCGTTTAGAGAGAGTTTCCTTTGTTCTTTTCTTATCATTCGCTTTGTGTCGCGCATTAGCGAAGTTGCTGATAAGGTTGTATTGGAGTCGGACGTTAAGGTACCATTAGTGAGACACCATTGACACTTGAGCGGAAAAGGCGCGGAGTTAAATTTTGATCGCGAAGTTAAGCGAATACCATTACGTACAGATAAAGTGAGAAAAGTTTTTTTCCTGTCGACGCCTATATTAATCTTAACATCATGGTTGAATTTCGCTCGATCTGTGAGGAAGATTTTTTTTTCACTTTACTTGTAAATATACCAGTTTAGTTGGGAAGTCTGTATTTTGCTCAAGTATTTTAAAATGACGGCTTGAAGTTTGTGAACGATTGTTTGTCTTGTAAACTCAGCGTTGCCCGAGAAACTTTGAATCACAATTGAGTACTTGTATAATAAGTGTTTTAACAAACTCTTGTTGAGCTAACAATAGTAGCTGTTGTTTTTAATAATATAGAAGGAACAGAATATGAAAATTCCTCGGGGTTGAAACAAGATTGAAATTTAAAACATATTAACATAGAATTAATTATCTTTTCCCCAGTTACGTCAACTAGATGCTTTATGGGGCCCCATGAGCCTAAGAGTTTCGACGCCAAACCAATACTAATATTATTACTATTTTTGACACACTTTTGCACTTATCTACCGTTCTATCAATTAATATTGTGTGCTCGATAAATTACGTTTACTGACATTACAAAATAGAGATTGTGCATTGTAAGTTAATAAATCTATGTAAACAGCCTCTAGCCAGGGAGCAAAGATGAGGCCGACGACGAAGCGAGCTCACCCAGAAGATGCCTATTCGCTCGTGCTAGTTGAATCTTTTTTTTCATTCAATGTGCTTGACAAATAAGTTAGAATAAGTGTAGAACCTGAGTGGACGCTCGAGCGTTGCGTCCAGCGTTGCATCCAGCGGGGCGTGCATGTCAAACAATTGAAACTCATACTGGTGTCCTGAGTCGCCGCCGCACAAATAGTATGGACGCTCGGCCGCAACGCTGGACGCGACGCCAAACGCTCCGCTTCGAGCGTTCACTCAGGCCTTACACTAAGTTCAATTTTGTTATATATACCTATTCAAAAGAAAATAATCTTATCAGAGTTTTATTTGGCATAGACGGGTTAATTCTGTCAGGACGCGGCCATAACATAACCACTGGCATGCAGTTGGTACTCTGCGTTTGAAAATTTGATTTAATGGAAATTTATAGTATCAGTAACCCGGTACGTACGTCGAGTCTGGTTACAGCATTATTGCTTTCTAGCGACGATATGCTTAGCGTCGTATTTTTATTTGAAATCAATGTGCGCCAACAGATCTTTAAATTAAAAAATATAAGGAACACGCGAGAAACACTAAAATAAAAATAGAATGGAAAATGGAATGTTTCACTTTTCGAATTTATTTCGAAACAATAAAATTACATACAAACTTCACTGAAAGGTTCTAAATGCCATCTGAGCTTAATGTGTTTCCTCAATTCCAACGGTACCGCAGAGTATAAAGTTGTTAACCCGAAACTGACAATAAAGCTTAAAAGTGCATTAATTAAAGCTTTTCGTCATGCCAGCATCCTGTCGCGTGTCCAATTAAGCTCAATAAGCGCTTCATTAAGCTCCAACTAGACACAACTGTCAATTTATAATGGTTAAAATTAGTCTCTTTAATGTTTATAAACGTCGGGGAAATTTCTATAAAAAAAATAATTTTGTGCGGTTGTTAATATAAATGTCACTGTTTATTGCCACGTGTAGCCGCCGATAGGTGATGGTGGAACTCGACGACTCAAATAAAGCGTCGATGTAAAGTTGACTGTTATAATTTCTAAAAGATGTGCAGAAAGTGGTTGTGTGTGAGAACAAAGAATAGGAAATGACTAGCAAGATTTGAGTTAACGTATGTTAAAATGGTAGAAATAAAAGAGTACGTGAAGCATTACTATTTTGTGACTTTCAAAAAGCCGCTCTTACACTAAACGTGCCCGACGGGCGCGTTTTGCTACTGTATAGTAACTGATAGTTATAGATATACTCAATATAATTAAAAAGGGTTGCGTTCGCAACACCACGATTCTAATTCTTTTATACAACGACGGTGGGAAACAAGTCTACTGTCCACCTGATGGTAAGTGGTGTCCCCTTAGCAAAATACAGACAAATTAGGATAAGTCTCTTTAATTTTGATTTAAATTGCCGAGAAATGAATGTGGAGATATCGCTAAGAGATAGCAGTGAATATGGAGTCGGTTCCCATGGAATCCACAGTATAAAATGATGTTATTTTCTTTATAAAATTTTAAAAAAGTACCTTATTGTATGTACGTACGTTATCGTTACGTTTACGATTCAATCCATAATTACCAAAAATAAAAATGGAAAAGTAACAAACTGTTATCTTAAATTACTGTACTGAAAATAAGTTTACAGGGTGTAAATTATGGGTAAGATGTTACTTAAAGACTGTATAAGTAGTGACGGGTTTTAAATATAACTACACTTCTAACTATAGGTACTGTACAGATTACATTATTGATCTTAATATAAATATTTGATTCTGCAGTGTCTCAAGACGAGAGTCTTTGACCAGTGTGTGTTGCCAGTGATGACATATGGTACGGAAACGTGGTCGCTCACCATGGGCCTCATAAGAAGGCTCAAAGTCACTCAGAGGGCAATGGAGAGGGCTATGCTGGGAGTTTCTCTGCGTGATCGCATCAGAAATGAGGCCATCCGTAGCAGAACCAAAGTAACCGATATAGCCTTTCGAATTGCTAAACTTAAGTGGCAGTGGGCGGGGCACATTGCACGTAGAACCGATGGCCGTTGGGGCCGAAAGGTTCTCGAGTGGCGACCACGGACCGGAAGGCGCAGCGTGGGTAGACCCCCCACAAGGTGGACTGATGACCTGGTAAAGGTCGCGGGAGTCCGCTGGATGCGGGTGGCGCAAGACCGGTCATTGTGGCACTCTTTGGGGGAGGCCTATGTCCAGCAGTGGACGTCTTTCGGCTGATATGATGATGATGATGAAATATTTGATTATTGGTGCGGTTGGATACAAACCTTTTAAACAAATTCGTTGTTGGCATTGGAATTTTCATCTGACACGCTAAGACTTGTATTTTAATTTTTTGAGATTTTTTTTTTAAATTTTTCAGTTCGAAATTTTTGTACGATATTATTATTTATACTCTGTATTATTTAAGTTGATAAAACAGTATTTAAATTCTCATATGAACTTTGCAATAATAGCGCCCTTAAAACTTAACTAAAAAGCCAACTTAAAATCCTAACAAAGGAAATTATAATCTCCGCACTTCGGGTTCATTAGCATACATAAAATAAAACAAGTTGAATAACCTGTAACGTACAAACAATAATTAAGTTAAAACGACGAAACTAACAATAATTTGTAGTTAAGATAAGCCCTTGTGTGGGGTCGTGAATGGGTTTATGACTAACGGGACACAAGCGGCGCGGAATTTATGAGCGCTTTGATAATTAACACGGAATAAAAATTTGCACTGACTCAGTGTTTCGTACCTAAGTGTATACTGGACTATTCTCAGCTAGGCTAGGCTTAGTAACCCAACGACAAAACTCCCAGTAGCTCGATTCCACTGACACCTCAGATTTGGTTGAAGCCGCTCAACCAGTTTCACTGGAGCGCAAACTCTTAGAGTATTCCAATGTTTTAGGCCTTGGTCGTTCTGACGCCGTCGCCGGCTGCGTGCAGCGGCCCGTCGCACGCGACGTCTGAAAAATGTTCGCGTTTGGACGTCGCACGCGACGGGCGAGAACGACCGCGCCCGAACATTGTCGAACATACCATTCAGACGTCGCGTGCGACGGGCCGCTGCACGCAGCCGGCGACGGCGTCAGAACGACCAAGGCCTTAAACATTGGAATACTCTAAGAGTTTGCGCTCCAGTGAAAGTGGTTGAGCGGCTTCAACCAAATATGAGGTGTCAGTGGAATGCGTGGTCGTGTCGGAGGCTTCCTCTGGATTTTCCCCAGGCCACTCTCCAACCGTGCACTCCTATCGCTTTATTGGGCCCGGCCTATAAAGCTCCATACATACAATTGAGATTATCATGTTTTTGTAGCAATTTGAATCGCAAAAAAGTGGTTACTATTTACGATTTATGATGCATTTAATGAATTATTAGGGTAACAAAGATCGAGTTAGGTAACTTAACACTTTCAATGCCAGGACCCGGCTAGCGAGCGCACTGTGCCTAGACGCGTAGACCAGTTTAGACGATACCATGCGGTTCCTTGTGTGTCGAGGAAATTGCGTAGTGCTACGAAATGGCGCTACACTGAAAAATTTGGAGAATTTGAAACGCTGTCCTGCCCAGACTAGCAAACAGTCGGGGCTGATTTTCAGATATATGATTCTTGACTATATGATTGTGGTACTGACAATAGCGAACCATGATTGCTTAAAATTTTCTCGATAGAAAATAAATCCAAAGTTGAGTCTATATTTTCCTTTTTTTCCTCAGCCTACTAAAACAACGCATTATTAAAAGGCACGATTAAGTTAATATGATGGTATTTTACCTCATCTAGGTACTGACAACAGGAAATTTAATAAAGCTGCACACAGTCAGATATTTAACGAGATTTGTCTAAAAAGTTTGCAAAAGGTTTGCATCCCGTTTTGTCGTGAGCGAAAAACAAAGGGTGTCTCTTTTAATCGATATATAGCCTTAAAATCTACAAGCGTACTCGTAAATGAAAATATGAGTACACGTGGAAGTATAAAAACTTTTTATATTTACTGGCCAAAAATGCTGCTAGCAAAGTGAAGATACAATTAAACTTCTTATGTCTTATGTTATGTCTACCTAGAAAAATTTACTGCCTCATCTAGCGTTTCCACAGCGTTGTTTAAGATAATTAAGCCTGTGCATTGTGAATCCTTTAACTAACAGCTTGTTCGGCAAATAATGCAATCATTCTCCGACCGCTGACAGTTTAGGCGACTTCCTCATTAATCGGTGCGGAGGCGGTACGATATGAGAAAACTGTCAAATGTCAGTATCAACTATCAGTCAACTCAGTACTACTTTTTACTGCGCCCCTACATTTAAATGATTGCTTCCTGACTGGCGCGAGATGCGCGGAAGCGGGACGATGCGAAGGCAGTACTGCTCCGCTTCTGCGCATGATATTACTACTGCGCAAATGTAATTCTGACAGTATTCCGTCAAGCGGGAATCTTTGCGACGTCAGTAAGTTTACGGAAAAGAAGAAAATGTCACATATCGATCCCGCCCCGCCAAGTCCGGAAGTCGCCTTACTCTGGCGCTCTGATACCGAGTTGAGCATCTACCCAAACCTTTAAATTAACAAACATTATTTACTGGAAAACGGGACTTCATCGCGTTATAGGTAACCACCACCTTATAGCGACCACGAATGTTGAGATACATTCGAAACGTCGGGCAAAACCTTATAAAAGGTAAATCAAAAATGGTGTAAGTTTAAAATCTTTCACAAACAGTTGAGCATCTACTACAACTGGTAAAACATATAGCATGTAATTAATATTTGTTTATGACTTGAGTACCTATCTATAAATGACCTACATATTGAGTATATAGCATATTCTTATTAAAATTACGTTACTGCGATATCTATAGTGCTAAACAGATTAAGTTTAAGGCGATATATTGATTGAAAGAGACGCGCGTATGTTTTTCGTTCACGACAAAACGGGATGCAACACTCACCGGGAATGGCTTTTTTAAACAAATCTCGTTAAATATCTGACTGTGTGTAAGTTTAATAAATTTCCTCTTGACAGAGTTTAGTTGAGGTAAAATACCATCATATTAACTTAATCGTGTCTTTTAATAATGCGTTGTTTTAGTAGGCTGAGTAAAAAAAGGAAAATGTAGACTCAACTTTGGATTTCTTTTCTATCGAGAAAATTTTAAGCAATCATGTTTCGGCTATTGTCAATACCACTATCATATAGTCAAGTATCATATATCTGAAAATCAGCGCCTACTGTTTGCTAGTCTGGGCAGGACAGCGTTTCAGTGTAGCTGCTCTCAGTGTAGCTGCTCTCAGTGTAGCCGCTAAGTATCGTTAAAATTGGCCAACTAAAAGAACCGTTTAAAGAATACTATTGTTGGTATTGGCAACAAGCGGCCCGCGAGCCTCCTGCTATAATTTTTTTTCCTAGCGCCTAACATATACGCATTCACAGAATATGATGATGAATATCTAGTTTAATAATTAATTATAATATGCGATCATCTACACCAGCGGTCGGCAAAAAGTGGTCCACGGGTCGCATGCGGTCCGTGAGCCCCTTACTTGCGGCCCGCAAGCATCCTAATATGCCTTGAATCTAACATATACGCATTCACATAATTATTATGATACTAAATATAAAGTTTAATAATGAATTATCAAAGTGAAACTTCTTAACATAAAAAAACGAGCTATCTACCTACAATGAAACATTTCCGCTTATAAAACACACCTCATAATATAAATGTTTTAGGTTACACAGATAACGTTATAGAGCAACAAAGTTGAATAGCTGCGAAGTTGGTCCGACTATGTAACTGGGGCGTCGTATTTTATATTTGTTCCAGTTATACATAGTCCGAGAGCTGGCCGTTTTTGTGCCTTAGGACATAAAAAAACATGATAGCGGCGACGCGCGACTATCTCTATAATAAAAGTCTGAAAGTTTGAAATATTTTGCACAGAAAATTCTTCGCCGTTTGTATTAGGTAAATAGTAAAAATAGAATTTATTGTTGAAACATGAAAACAGGCAATTGCAGGATAAGTATTTGTTTTATAGGTACGGATGACTTAGGAGTTCACTTCAATATTTTCATTGCTGATATATGCCATTTTGTACATCTTAAAAAGTAACCTGTATGCAATACATACATACATGTGTAAGTATTTCGTTAGCACATTTGAAGTGCCCATTTAATTTGTATTTTGTATTATTATCCATGTTACGAATCCTCCATAACCGAGTATAACACTTCTTAGTTTTAGTCATAATTAGCTGTCAGAAAATAATGTCCTGCTTAATTGCGGGGAAAAATTCCAACTACATACTAAAAACCACGAGGTTTCTTAAAATACCAACCGTCTCTTGACCTCCTATATTCGTTCTAGTTTCACGATTTAAACGCCCATTTCCGACGTATGATGCTGTCATAATGGGATCTCTTTACCCGTTGTTTCATTCTATGGTCTTTTTTGTATTGACAACACAATTGAAAAGAAAACATATTTTTTGGAAAACGTGCCGCATACACACGTTACGTCTCTGATTTTTTTATATACAACGACAGCGTCAAACAAGCGTACGGTTCAACTGATGGTAAGTGGACGCCGCAGCCTATAATCGCCCGCAACTCCAAAACAGTCACGCGCGCGTTGCCGACCCTTTATACAATTTGAGGATTCACTGCGTTGACAGCAGAAGGGACAAATTTAGGTCCCTTGCTCTCAACACAGTGTATTCTCGGGAACTCTGGCAACCTTGCTCACCTCCAGAAACACACTACATACTTGTATAGTAAATAATGCTATGCTGAATGTGGTTTTCTGCAAGGCGGAGGTACTTCCCCAGTTGGGCTGCTCCAAATTCGAGCAAGATGGCATTTTGCTGTGCCATACCTCTCATAGAGCTAATTCTGATGCTGATAATATTATCTACGTTACGTGTCTGAATGCTGGGTGAAAGAGGGCAATGCTACGAAATGTGTAAAAATTGGGCAGTCCCAACTTATATTAAAGAGGTAAAAAATCTGCAAATAAGACTACCTCTAGTTAAGTTTCTAGTTAGTAAAAATGTGAAGAAAAACTGTAACAGAGATTATGAAAAATTATTTCCCTTATGTAAAATTTTGCCTGTAGACAAAAAAAGTTACGTATTTAATAGGGTTAGAGTATTACTTTAAGGAAGATTATAAATTAATTAGACAAAATAAAATTTATACTAGAAGTACTAAAGACAGAAAACTAATTCAACCGAACGTAAAAAACTATTATGGTGAAAGAACGTCAAAATATTTAGTACCAAAGATTTTTAATAAAATTAGTTTATTGAGACAGGAAACTAAACTAAGTAAGGCATCATTAAAATTAAAGCTGAGGGATTTCCTTCTCGACGACAAGTCATCGTCAGCAGGTTGATGTAGGTACTTAAGTACATTTAAAATGGTTCAGGCATTCAATAAACCTACTGCCGGCGGTCGTTGTTGTCGAGGAGAAAATACCCAGTGCCTGTTTACACATACTTGCATCTGTTGGACAGACAAGTACAACATAAATATATGTAGAATAGATCAATCGTATAGCATTATATAGTGATTAGTAATTAAATAAGTATAAGTTAACTTGCTTTATTGAAACTGAGCGCGCCTCTCGCCATCAAACGTAAAAGTTTGGCGAGGATATCATTCAACTGTAACATTTGTAATTTTTTTTGTTAAATAAATAAAAAATACACAATCTATTCCGATCTTCGGTTACCGTAAACCTCACCCGAACCGCAACATGAATACTAGTTTTAATTAAACGGACGCATCGAATTCTACTGTTATAACTCAAAAGGCACTAAATGCTTTGGAATTTCAGTGAATATTCGATCTTTTGGTTTAGCATGCCAAATTGTCCACGTTAAAAGTCCTGATTGAACTCGCCTTGATTCAAACGATGTTAATTACGTATTGATTCAGTCGGTTTTGAATGTTGTACCTTCATTTAGTACTGTAAAGTTGTTCAAAACGTACAAAAAGTCGACCTAAACTTTTAAATTAAGACTTAGTAAACCAAACTAAAAAATCACACATTTTTGGAGCTTCCGAACCAACTATAAGAACTCATAAGACAATACTTTAGAAAACTATAAAGAATTTGATCAAATCACGTCTTGCCTTTACTAAACTAGGTACTTATAATGAATTTGACTAATAGGACGCCGCGTTGCAACGGCCACAAATTATAACCCGTTGAGCCCGTACTTCGTTTCCGCAGGACTAGTCTGTTTAAAATTAGTTAGTTTAATTAATTTCAGTTAACTCCTAGAAGGTTGTATAAATGTCAACTTATTAATATACCTATTTTTCTTTCCACGCATAGATTCAACAGCTTCAATAACCACTGTAACTAAAAAATCACGCTACTTTCAATCCGAACGCGTTTGTGGTTAGTCCCAACTTGTACGGCATAATGGTAATAAAAGTTTCGGTTAATTATGTTTCACGATATTTTATACGAACGTTAAATCATAATTATATGAAGATAATAAAAAAAAATCTTTACAAAAAATAGGAGATTTTCAAAATAGTAAAAACCGGTTCCGAGCCCATATACCGACGCATACTAACCAAATTCTCAGAAAATTACACATATATTTTATCTTGTATCTTTAAACGAGCAATTCTTGTATATACATATTTATTTCTTTTGGGGATCTCGGAAAAGGCTATAACGATTTTGATGAAGTTTGGTATGTGGGGGTTTTCGGGGACCAGCAATCGGTCTAGCTAGGTCTCATGCCCGGGAAAACGACGAGCAAAACTCCATTTCCCAGTTATTAGTCATTAAAACAGCGTGCGTAGTTTGTAGGGCTTCAGTTCTGTTATTGGTAGAAAATTAATTCTCAGTCATGTAAAATGAGGAACGTTACGTAGAACGAGGTATTTTAGAGGTTTCCTGCAACGAGAACTGGTACGGGGAAATTAGCAGCGGGAGCTTAGATTGCTATACGTATGTAGTAGGGTAACACGTCTTTGTACGACTAGAGAATCAAATAGATATTTAAATGTAGGGAATCCTACAACACATTCACTGTGCCCCAATCTAAGTAGCTAGTAGCATAATTACAGACCAAAAAGAAAAAAAAAAAACATTCATTCATTTTCAAAGAAGACAATTTTTGTCTCCTCGTGCCATCTCATCTCAGCGTTTTCCTGGATGTGAACCCGAGATTTGGCGTACCACGAAAGCAACTACCATCTGACTTTGAACCTTGTTGTGATTATGATTGACATTTGAACAAATTATAGGTTTTTACTATGAATGAAAACTTGAAAAACGTATATGACCAGAGATACACTCACCGACAGAAAATATGGCCCAAAAACTTTTCGTGATTTCAAACTATAAATTGAATAAATTAAATAATGTTTAATATATAAAAATGCATTTTTCACATCACCTATTCGGATAAGGGCTTTTTCTTCCCTGCTAGGAGGGATCAAAATGGCACTTTTCTTCCCTGCTAGGAGGGATCAAAGTGGCACTTTTCTGTAACGAGTAATAAGTTATTAGTATCGATTATGATAAAATAAATGCACAACCATTGTTATTTCAGATCTTTCATTATCCTCAATAGGTGATGTGAAAAGCAGTATGTGTCACATGGAAGCAAAATTATTTCCACCTTGGGCGTTAATTCTTGAATCCCTCACTACGCTCAGGATTCTATTTTAGAATCCCTCGCTACGCTCAGGATTCTATTATATAATCCTTCTCTTCGTTCAGGATTCAAGTTACGCCCACGCCGTAAATATGTCATTTTGCTCCCTTGTGACACAATCTACTATTTCTAATTTGGGCCAAATTTTCTACCGGTGAGTATAGAACGTGAGATAGAATATAGCTAGAGTGTCAGTGAAATAACGCGAGAATGGGCGCCAGTTTGTTTACCTACCTTATTGATATGTTTTTTTAGCCATGTTGCGTACAAAAAATGTAGCTAAACCAGCTAATTGAGTTAAATTTGACCTTATTATATTTACTGAATCAAAATAATGATTCTAAGTTGTATAAAACCCATCATATTTTTGAACGGGCTATTCGACTATACCCTACACAATGGGTTTTATTTTCCGTGTACATAGGGGACGTAACCAAAAATAAATACTTTGTCGGCTTGACTAATTTGTATACTCATGCCAAATTTCAGCTTTCTGAGGGTCACTGAGAGAAGACAGACAGACCGACATGGGTAAACCAGAAGGGTTTTTCGTATACAAAGGAACCCTAAAAAGCTGCTGCAGGTTTGCCTCGAGAGTCACATTTATTTTCTGTAAAAAAATATGTACCTACATGGCATATTGTATGCTGAATATATGAATAAAATTACAAATGTGACTGAATAATGTATGTTCACTTTTTCAGTCCGGTTTTAGCATAATTCTAAGTAACATATATTTTACTCAATATGAGACATTATGGAAATGCCACTTGCGCCGTGCGGGCACGCGATTATCAGTATGAAGATAGCTGGTTCGAATCCCAGCTCTTACCACTGGTGACATTGGATTTATTTTTCGTGTTTGTGCGCACAGATGCAAAGATACTTGCACAAATCATCTAGATGGCCATTACACAATAAAATATTTTAAAAATACGAATTCATATAATTTTTTACCAAACAAGATAATTAAATAAATAATTAAAGTGAAGCCTCAAGTTTATAAGGGTCGGCAATGAGGACGTGGGCGTGTATAGGCTGCGGTTTCGCTTACCATCAGGTGGATCGTACGATTGTAGGCCACTGTCGTCGTATATATAAAAAAAAAACCCCGACTTAAAAAATAACGACTAAAAACACTCTGTGCATGTATATGTAGCTAAGAATCTCTCTTTTGCGTTGCGCATCGAAGGTAAAAATATACTTAAAATTTTACTAACCTAACCTTAACCATTAAATACAGGTTTACATAGGGGCGCGATTAGAAGATTATTTTTCTGACTGTACAGTTGATCGCCTTTTCAATGCAGCAGTTGTTACATCGGAGAAACAAAAAAAAACTCAAAATTTTACCAAAAAAAAACCGAGTACAGTCAAGGGCACCAATATGGTATACACTTTTTCACCTTATTCCATTGAAATGAGGTCCAAAAATGTATACATATTTATGTCCTTGACTGTACCTACTCGTACTTAAATCATGGTGATGGTGGTGATGGTGGTGGTGGTGATGATGGTGATGGTCATGGTAATCATTGGGCGGTTTTATACTTTACCGTGGGCGTGCACGTCCACGATAAACTCTACGATTTCATTCATAATTAATCTAAAGTCGCCTATGGTCTATTTATGATGGTTTGAGAACCAGTAAACGGAATGTTTGTGATTTGTTTCGAAAAAACTTACTACACACACTAGAGGTACAGAGGACCATTGCGTCACCAAACTAAAGCTGCGTCGATTCGATTTCAGATTTATAATTGCTTATCGTGACCTATTTCACTCGAGGTAAGTTTCGCTCACTGAATCGGAGAGATATTATCATGAAGAATCGAAATGAAATAGGTATGTATATTGCGTCTCACAACAAAATATAAATGTTAAAAAATGCCCAGTTCGCAAACGGTTTCGCTAGTAAGAAGTGAGATCTCAGACGGAAACAAAGTTCTTTCAAAGCTCCTTAGATTACAGCTCCTGTCACGCATTTATAACGTTCGTCAATTAAGTTTTGCCATAGTTTGAGTTCAAAACAATTAGGTACAGTCAAGGGCATAAATATGTATACATTTTTGGACCTTATTTCAATGGAGTAAGGTGAAAAAATGTATACATATTGGTGCCCTTGACTGTACGTAAACATTAACCCGTCAACGGTAAAAATTAAAATGTATCCATAATTTCTAGTCTCTTGCCCCTGTATCGACTAAAAACAATTTCGTGAGAAAGAAAAAAACACGAAGGTGACCATTTATGGTGGTCGTTTTTATCAAGATTTTGATCTTGCCCCTTAAAGGTTTGAGACCTCTGAATTTCCTTTATATCTACAGAAGTTTATCATTTGATTTTATATGCGTCTCTACATATGCCTTACTGTATGTACCTATGTAAGTGTTTATGCATAAATAATGCTTGCTTTGTATGTGACACGTATCAAATAACCTTGTTCTGTAAATTTTATTATCTGTAATTCCATGAGTCGAGTGAGCGAGACGTGATGAGGTTCCAAACGGTCGTCAGAGCAGGTGGTCGATTAGACACTTACGCATTGCATATTAATTTCATATCAATGTGTTCGATTATGTATCGATGTGAAACGATTGGTGTAATATACATAATGTGTGATAGATATACTTAATGCGATTTATTATGCAACCGTTTAGGTATATGACTTTGTTTCTGCGATATAGTGCTTTTAGTCCATAGTCCTAGAAACAAACAAGATTACAACAAGTACATTACATCGAACAGTGTCAGAGGTTTTGTATAACTTGCATTAGTGGTAATTTTTGTAATTAAATTAATTTATTGGTAGCATTATAGTACATTACTTACCAAGGGAGGGCGGTAAACAAAAGAATGTCTCACACCAGGTATTTGACAAGGGCGATAAAAATGCGATCAGAGGCTTTCTCTATTACCGAACGTGGTAAGTACAAAATTTTATGCCACCCCCTGGCCAGCTAGTGGGATGTACAGCGCGCGGAGTGTGCGGTAATTGCCACTTTATGGCCAAGTGTGACATAAAACAATTAATACCTAAGTCTGTGAATTTAAGAATTAATACTGTACCTAGATCTACTAATCTACTACTTCTGGTTATGTGCTACAGTTGCCGGCAAACATCTTGAACCTGATTGACCTGCGCAGTAGCGTAATTTGTACGTAAATCCGCTACTGCGCGGACAAGGTTATGTTCAAGATATTTGCCGGCAGCTATACAGACTTCCCTTAAGACTTTCACTGCTAAGCGTTGTGTAGTGCTACGCATTTTCCTCTACATACGTGGAAACGCATGTTATCGGTAACGTTACGCGTCTACGAGCAGAGAACTCCCTTATAATGACATTGTGTGTAATACTTACCATACTCGATGTGTTTATTGTTTTAGCAAGACATTGAAACTTGTTTTTGACCTGACATTCCTCGTATTATTTTATTACTAGAAATAGAACACACAATTCAATGACATGCTAATAGAATCATAATATTGTACGCCATATGGCTGATTGTGAAGAACTATCGAACGATTATCACGTTTATTATTACTCACATTCATACAATAAATTATTTGTATTTGTATTTGCTAGGGGAGTCCTTGGCACTGAAAGTGTTAAGTACCCATTTAGCGTGTATTAAGGATGATTCACGCTAGACCTTCTCTTTCTTTTCTTGTCTTTTATATAAATCCGGGTCAAGTAAGCTGTTTTAATGAAGTATTGATAACTAACATCTCAATCTGCTCCAGAATTCCAGATAATCACTTAAATTATGCCTACGGTAAAGTTGTGATTGGCGTTTTGATACTGCAAGTCATGCAGTTGGAGTTCTAATACTGCTATGATTTGATTTTAGAATTTCGTTTCGCAGCTGCAGCTATTTGTGTTTGTTCTGCGATTAACCAACTGAATTGATAATTATATAATGTCTGACTGGTGACCTAGTTGGAATATTTCTGGATTGACCTAAAATTAATTTTATATAATACTAGTAGAACTCATTCATCGCGTAAGAATTTCATTGCTATTCTTTTATTTCAGGCGCTTAAATAGTTCCCGCTCTTCCATACAACATTCCACCCCTTAGGCGACTTCCTGATTTGTCGGTGCGGAGGCGGTACGATATGAGAAAACTGTCAAATGTCAGTATCAATTGTCAGTCGAGCCAGTACCGCTTTTTACTGCGCCCCTATATTAAAATTAGTGCTTCCTGACTGGCGCGGGATGCGCGGTAGCGGGACGATACGAAGGCAGTACTGGTCCGCTTCTGCTCATAATACTGACAGTATTCTGTCAAGTGGGAATCTTTGCGACGTCAGTAAATTTACGTCAAAGAAGAAAATGACACATATCGATCCCGCCCCGCCAAGTCAGTAAGTTACCTTAGAGAGGTATGATGGTCTCGTTCAGTCTCTTTTTATTCGTCTATCACGCGTGCGACCATAATACAGCGCTTGGAGGTTTTGGGTTCCAGCCGCGGCTTGTACCACAGGATGGTTTTAAGAAAACTTTTAAGTTAAGTTTTACTTGTTAAAAGCAATCGCTTATAAATATATAAATCTCATCTCGACACAATCGTATTATTGTATCAGATATATATCGACTGAAAACAAATCCAAACCATTTCACAACTATCAATATCTAACAAGTATTCGGATAAAATGTCAATTTCGCCATCGAAACCCACAACGCATACAAATCAACAAATATGTTTCCATTTATGCAATGTCCTAAAACGTTATATCCGCTATGCGGTCTGTGTGAAATGTAAATTCAGTGGTTTGCAGGCCGTGTGTGCAATGCGCTAACGCTAAACAAATGAATGTCGTAGATATGACGATGTTTAGCATAGTGGTTAGTGCCGGCCTACGAAGCAAGTCCTAGGTTCGAGTCCTGCGGGGTAATCACGTAACTTTTCGAACGTACGGTAGGCATATTTTAATGTCATTTTCATCTACCTTACGAACTTATCCGATAGGTATTGTATAAGGTCAAACAAAAAGAAAGCCAATTTCATTTTTTTTTTTCCTTTTACTACTTGCAGATTGGAATTTAAACTTTATTGAAACTTATATTTCAACTGACATGTAATATTCCAATATTATTATGAATATGGGTATGCGCAGAAAAAAAAGTTGTTAAATCGGCTGACTGCATGGTGATATTTAATATGTAGGTAAGTTTTAAAAATGCATATAATATTATAACACCTACTACGTTTCTTTGTCTATATGTGCTTACTGTTCTCATGTTTATACCGCGTGGGGTGGTAACCCCCTAATTAGTTAAAACACCCTTTGTTAGGTTAAAAAAGCTTGATTAATTTAGGGGGCTCGCATGGTGTGACAATGAGGTAAAGGTGGTGCGTATCCATACAAAATGACTACTTTTATTTGGTAACACAGGTGAGTTACGTTTTTCTTCGTCCAAAGTTTAATGCGGTAGAAAAGTGAATGCTTTCTCTATAATTAATTCATTTCATGCGTGTACGCGTCAACTGTTAAAGTTTGTATTTTATTAAGGCGGGCTCATTGTAAAATATGTGATTCTAAATACGGTTTTATTTTGAAACACCACTTATTAAAAATCCAAAAAAAATATAGGGTTATATTTGAGACCTTCAACTAGTACAGTCGGGACTCCGTTACGTAATTGGACAAACTTTGTTCGATAGAAAAAAATGCCAAACATACCTCTATTCTTGATCTTAAAACTCATTTTATTTCAATCTTACGTAACTTTATGAATTGGAAATTACACCAAAATAAACGTCTCTGATGTTGTGAGGACACTCGGGACTAAAAATTTTAATATACTTATTTTTGTATTTTTTCACCCAATAACAACGCAATTTATGGTACATTCACGCCCGCTCCGCGCTTGCTCCACCGCGTCAGTCCCGCGCGGAGCGCATTGGAGGTCGGACGTACGCAATTTTTTTTCAGCGCCACGAGCGAAAAAAAAATGGTTTGCAACCGAAATAAAAAGAAGATATCGTCTCTTAGGGTCTGGAGATTGAATAAACAGAAAAGGTTAGTATCTAGAAAATCTACATTCCTCTATTTAATACATCAAACACAAACAGTAGGGACCTATACACGGCACATCGTACAGTTCCACAGTATAGAGTAAAACAGTACAAGCACTACCTACTAAAAGTATTTTTCACTTCTCATGCTCGAAAAGTGTATCATATTTAGACTTGTGAAGCGTGTATACATATTTATGATTTACAAAACATTTTAATTTGACCTCATTTTAATTTGAATCACAGAACAGTATTTGACTGATTTAAAAAAAACAACGGGTTGCACTCCGGGAGTGCCGGCAGAAGTAAAAACTTAATGACATGATAAAAAACGTAAATAACAAAGATATTCATATTCATATTCGCAATAATCGAATAATCCATCTACATACATACATATATGTCCCGAGTATCATTGTGGCTACAATACTTTACAATGACCAGCCAAGTTGACCCCTCCCAACATGGTAACCACAACACTAGGAGGGGTCAACTCAGCTGGTCTGTCGATCTGTCGCGAGTTTAACAATTTATCCTCATCACAAAAAGTGCTCAGCGCTGCTAAAGAAGTTTTCACTTCAAAAATATTTGGTATTGGGTACCAAGAAGTTTAGATACATCTTGGTGATTGCGTGCCGAACATTCGTTTGAAGCTAGAAAATATGGCCTTGAATGACGTCACTGTTGTATTGCATCTCTTTCATTAGATCCATCTTATATTAGAATGAAAGAGATGCCATATAACAGTGACGTCATTCAAGGCCATATTTTTAACAGACTTCAAGATTTCAAAAGAGGTACTCAATTCGGATTCGGTCGTATGTTTTTTATTTTACCGACTTCAAGATTTTAAAAGGGGAGGTTTGTATGTTTTTGAAGTGAAAACTTCTTTAGCGGCGCTGAGCACTTTTTGTAATGGGGAAAAATGTTTAAACTCGCGACAGATCGGCAGACCAGCTAGGTCGACCCCTCCTAATATCATGATTGCGATGTTAGGAGGGGACTTCTCCTAGTGTCGTGGTTACGATGTTGGGACGGGTCAACTTGGCTGGTCATTGTAAAGTATTGTGGACACAATGATACTCGGGACAAATGTATATATGTAGATGGATTATTCGAATATGAATATGAATATGAGTATGAATATTAATATGAGTATGAATATATTTTACGAAAATTCGTCATTATACTCGATTTCGACTGATTCGGGGATAAGAATTTCAAATTTTATATATATTTTGAATTTTAAGTGAATAAAAACGAAAATTTCAAACGAACGAACGAGGATTTAAAATTTCATATTTATTTTATTCTAAGTAAAAATACTCGATTTTGACTAATTCAGGGATACCTAAATGTCATTGAGTTTTCACTTCTGCCGGCACTCCCGGAGTGCAACTCGTTGTTTTTTTTAAATGTTTGTTACTCCAGAACTCGGGCATCTCTGAACCGATTTTGAAAATTCTTTTTTAGATTGTAAGTATACAAGTTGGTCCCGTTTTTGTCAAAACGCAGTTCTCATGGATCTGAGGAATCGAGGGAACTCCTCAAATCTTAAAGGCAAACACATAGTGATTTTTGTATTTTTATCTAGGTACAAATCAAGCATTTTAATTCAAAAATGTGACATTTGATGAAGTGGAACTGCTGATGATGATCAGAACAGAACTCTTCAACGACGAAAAGTTCACGTTTGTGCGATTTGTCCTCCTAGCTGTGTTTGTTAAGCAAGTTCTATTTTCGCGGGTAGGTAATTTTTTTCATGATCGAGTTTTTATGATGGGATCCATAAGGAATCGCGGGAACTCCTCAAATGTGAAAGGCATGCATATAGTGACTTTAGTATTTTCAATCAAATCAAGCATTTACATTTAAATAAGTGACATTTGATGAAATGGAACTGCTGATGATTATCAGAATTGAACTCTTCAAAGACGCATAGTTCACGTTTGGCGATTTGTTCTCTTCGTTATGTTTGTCAAGAAAGGTACTAGGTAGGTACAATATGGGGGTCTTCAAGAAAGGAGTGTATAAATATTTAAAAGGGTCGGCAACGCGCATGTGACGCCCCTGGGGTTGCAAACGTCCATAGGATGCAGTGACCGCTTACCATCAGGCGGGCCGCAAACTTGTTTGCCACCGACGTGGTATAAAAAATATGCATTTTTTAAAAGT
The DNA here is from genome assembly GCA_951800055.1 of Cenopis cana. Lineage (NCBI taxonomy): Eukaryota > Metazoa > Arthropoda > Insecta > Lepidoptera > Tortricidae > Cenopis > Cenopis cana. The sequence continues at coordinate 4,765,492 of OX637486.1, read as the reverse complement.
TCAAAGTCATTTATTTCTTTCAAATAGGCATATAAATAAGCACTTTCAAAATGTCAAGTAGGTACACATGTAAAAAAAAAAATAACATATTTATACCATGTTAGTGGCAAACAAGCGTACGGCCCGCCTGATAGTAAGTAGTCACCGCAGATTATAGACGCATGCAACTCCAGGGTGTCACGTGCGCATTACCGACCCTTTAGAAATGTAGATATACACTCCATTCTTGTAGGGCCTTATACATACCTAAACAAATTAAACTAAACATGTAAATTAAAATAACTCCTTTTGCAATTACGTTAAATTTTATCAACTGTTAATACAATATAAATATGTATTATGTACTACAAACATACACGTATGTATTTGATTGATTGGACTTGAATTCAACGTATGTAACTAACTAAATTCGCGCACTATTTTCTGTGACGTGACGACTTGCACTAGTTGCGCTACTGTAATTACTACACTGTGGTAGACGCACCGGCATGTGACCTCCGTCCTTGTATAGGACGGAGTGCTCGGACAAAGTGTTGTCTCTGTCGCACACGATGCGGGGTGCGGGGGTGAAATTTAGCATTGCGCGGTACAAGAACCTCGCCTTAGGCCAATGTTTACAAGTTGGTAACGTGTGCCGGTAACATACAGTAGGGCCTCGATAATCCGAAATTCAAAAAAACGACCCCTGTTCGGACTATATATGTATAGGTATTAGAAATAAAATAATAATCTGAAAAATTATATTAGCGAACAATATATGAGTGTAATTTACTTGAAATAAAATATATTATTATTATTTTATTTATTAAGACTCCAAAGTTATAAAAACAACGAAATTTATTACCTAACAATGTAAGTTAACACTAAATAATAGGGAATAAATCATTAGTCTAACGGGTTCTATTATTTAATTGGCCAAGCAAAGGCTTTGTCTCTCAAATTACGCAGCATCATTTTTTCGGACGACAGGTCATTTTCGTCAGCCCAGTCCATACAAGTGGTCAGTGCCGATGACCATGAGCATTATCTAGGACTCTAAGAGTAACAATGCTCTATGTTGCATACCTAATTTCTTTAAATTACGTTTTACTTCTTTCACTAGGCAGTTCGGATTACGGCGACGTTCGGTTTAGCCTGCGTACGGATTATTAAGGCCCTACTGTACTTAAAAAAAAATTATGTCGCACCTGGCCATAAAGCGGCAATTACCGCATGCTCCGCGCGCGGGAAATCCCACTTCCTGGCCAGGGGGTGACATAAAATTTTGCACTTAACACGGGCGGTAATAAAGAAAGCCTCAGATCGCATATTTATCGCCCTTGCCTTAGGCTCGGGCGTCTAATACCTGCGGTCTGAGACATTCTTTGTTTTACCGCCCTTGTTAAGTAATGTACTAATTGATATCCTGTGCTGCTCCCATTCACAAGCCAACTCGTCTTTACTTGTCACCTCTCACCTCACCCGTTTTTATATTTCAACTGTCAAAAAGTGACATTTGACAGTTTCCATATAAAAACGGCTGAACTATGAGGTGAGGACGAGTCGGTTTGTGAATCGTATGGCTGATAATTTAATTAAATAGAGAACGTACCCTACGATCGGGGGGAGGGATTGGGAAACGAAATGAACAAAAAATGGGTCACGATCAATCGGTTATTCCTTGAGTTTGGTATGGAAAGGTTTTTGTGACATCGGAAAAGGAGCTCTGAGTAAAGGAGCTGACCTATGCGCGCCATAATTTTTCGAGATTTTCTCGCGACGCGACGAAGATCGCTCCCGTATCCCTTGTGACCACGCGCAGTGTTTTGAGGAAAACCCTCCCCCTTAACGTATCACGTAGTATACATGTGTTTCCATACCTACGACTATTATTCTCAAGTGGATGGGCAGAGCCGCAGAAGCGTCACGCCATCACGGGCCCTCAGCTGGAAATGTCAAGTTACAGTTGACATGAATAATATAACAGCGATTGTACATGGTAAATAAACCGATCAAGTGCGTGTCGAGCCAGGCGCAATTTACCTATCTGTTTTTATTTATTTATATGCCTCAGGAAACAAGGCCCATATTTAAATTTACCTTACAGACCAGCGTACATAATTAATATAAGAAAATAAAGTTCATTTAGTACACAACGTAACGGTACGGTGCCGCATCGTCGTTAGCTCCAGCAGCAATGTGCGTAAATGCGGACTTAAAACTTCACAATAGTACCTACATTACTTACCAAGGGCGGTAAAACAAAGAATGTCTCAGAACGCAGGTATATAACGCCCGAGCCGAAGGCAAGGGCAATAAATATGCGATTTGAGGCTTTCTTTATTACAGCCCGTGGTAAGTACAAAATGTTTATAGGACCCGTTTTAAGCTATCATTTTACAACTTTGTCATAGTGATTGATACGCTTGTCAAATTGAGCTCTGTAAGGCGACTTCCTGATTTGTCGGTGCGGAGGCAGTACGATATGAGAAGTGTCAAATGTCAGTGTCAGCCGTCAGTCGACTTAGTATCGCTTTTTACTGCGCCCCATATGAGTGCCTCCTGACTGGCGCGGGATGCGCGGTAGCGGGACGATGCGAAGGCGGTACTGCTCCGCTTCTGCGAATAATATTACTACTGCGCAAACGTAATACTGACAGTATTATGTCAAGTGAGAATCTTTGCGACGTCAGTAAGTTCACGTCAAAGAAGAAAATGTCACATATCGATCCCGCCCCGCCAAGTCAGGAAGTCGCCTAAGGGTCACTACTCACTAGGCTGAGCCGAGAAAGGATTGACTGATGCACGGACATGGCGAAAGTATAAGAGTTGCCTGTTTGGCATTCAGATTTTTTTGATATGCAAATAGATATGTCCGTTTAGGCTGGGTAGAATTTAACCTCTTTTGAGTTTTATTAAACCATCTGAGACAGAATATAGTATCTTAAATTCAAAAATATTAATATATGTATGTTAGATAAAGATCTTGCACACAAAATCTATCTGTCTGTGCTTAAGCTCAAATCCTTACGCACATAAAAATCTTCCTTTGTCCACAATAGCGTATTCCAGTCTGAATATTTTTATAAAATTCCCAAACTCATTTTAATAGCCAATAACACAACCGTCAATCCAATTTGAGCACGTAATATCCAGTAAAAAGTCCATTTCAATGCAGTCACCGGAACATAGTTACGTTTACAATCTGAAATACTCATACATACTAGGCTAACCATAACCAGACCTTTTGTCTAATTTGTAGTAAGGTTTCTAATTGGTTGACTGAGTGAGTCGTCTGTATAAGCGTGACCCACGTCCATTTGTTTTAGGCTTATTATAATATTTCCTAGTAATTGCGGTAACAAACTTCTGCGTTATGAAGTAACGTAACATAATAGATATTAATATTTAAGAAAAGTGGCAGTATGTAATGAAATCGACTGTTAAAGGAATCAAAATGTTGATGTTGTATATAAAAAGCAATGGATCAAATCGGAGATGTAGTAAAATCAATTTAAAAAGAATGATTAATTAGTAGAATCTCGTCCGAGATGATTTGTAAATTATTTTTATTTGAGAGACATCGCTCTTTAGCGATAATATCGCTTGTGGGCAATTTCTACACCTATTCATGTAATTAAATGTAACACATGTAATGTGTGTAAGTAACACATGTTATTAAAATTACCTATTCATGGTTGACGAGTATTTAATAGGTGCGTATGCACTAATGCATAAACCGACAACTATTCTCAAAAGGGCTAGGGCTAAATTATGTACATTTAGCAGCAAGTTGCACTAGATAATTCAAATAGTATTAAATTAGGACTGAATAGCATTTGTCTCTTTTATTCCACTTGAAACAATACAAGATCGCTGTATCAGTTAATTCTTTCACTGCACATTTTCCTGTAAGCGTTTGAGTTTTTTCTGCTTTTTACTCGATTTCACATTATTTTCAATACGGGCCAAAGGTGCAGACATTGCAGTTTGACCGTCCATTAGTGGGTAAAACGACTCGAATCTACTTTTATCGGGACTTATTTTAGTCGCCATTTACGCTTTAGAAACTGGATTGTTCGTTTTCATTATTTGAATTGAGCTTACAATTTGCACTTTATTTGATGACCTATTTGAGCGGCATGTGGGCAATGAATGCATTATTTCATTTATTTTATTTATTTATATAATAGGGTTTATGTATAGATATTATTCAGATATAAAGCGCTTCTGGACGGTAATTTTTAGGCTTCTCGCGATTTGCAAAAAAAGACAATTTATTTTTTATTGAAAAAATATATTAAAAAAATAAATAAATTTAAATCTGTTTATTTCATAAAAAATAACTTTACATAAACTTATACTAGGTACTACTTATTTATATAGTTTTAAGAAATGTATTAGAATTGTGTTTCAAAAACCTTTTTTTGATTTAAAAAATGCATAAGTATAAAATTGTATTTCAATAATATTTCTTGAAATTAAATGCGGTTTGACTATCAAGGGCCGGTTGCACCGTTGCACCAGCTTAAGGCGCCTGTAGAGGTGAGCACTCTCCATACAAACTTTGTGCAAGTTTTTCTTCGCTTGTGTTTGCATTACACTTATGATTTTTGGTCAGTATGCTTATTTTTCTGTTAGCCAGACCCTCAAGAAAAATCATTTTTTTTGTATTTTTTTGAAATTTTAGATTTTTTTTGCTTGACATTCTCGTATATCCAATATTAACAAGCACAAAAAAAGATTATGTGCGGAAGTGCCAAAACCGACGAATAAAACTTGCACAGTGTTTGTATGGAGAAGGCCTCTACAAGCGCCTTAAGATATGTCGCTGGCAGCTGTCATCGCATAGAACCTTGTTCATACGTATTAAGTTTTTTGAAAACAAAACACAAACGAATACGTTTGCTTTTAGTCTTAAATTATATGGCAAAAAATAGTTACCACCCAGGGCCACCAGAGGCGCTGCTCGGACCTCTCGTTGCCTTACAAAATGAAACTAACACAAACGCGTTCGTTTGTTTTGTTTGAAAAAAAAAGGTATAAAAATAAAAAATAAAACTAGAGGTACTGATTTCATTGAACAAGTCACAATAAAAAAAACAACGGGTTGCACTCCGGGAGTGCAGGCAGAAGTGAAAACTCAATAAAGAAAGTAAATAACAAAGATATTCATATCCGTCTCCGTATCGGTATCGGTATCCGTAAATCCGTATCCGTATTTATATTCATACTCATGTTCATATTCATATTCGCATAATCCATTCACATATATACATAATATGTCCCCGAGTATCATTGTGTCTTACGCATCGTAAATCGTAAGACCAGCTGAGTTTAGCTGAGTTTACCCCTCCTAACATCGCAATCATGATACTAGGAGGGGTCAACTAGCTGGTCTTACGAATCGTCGCGAGTTTAACAATTTTCCCCCATCACAAAAAGTGCTCAGCGCCTTAGATTAGGTGTAAGTTTAGTATTTTTGGTGGTATGTATACAATGACAATTTTTTGATGCGATTATAAAATTTCTGGGAACACAGTAAGTAAATAAAATAGCTTTAACTGCTGGAATAATAGGTATGACTGTTTAGGTGACCCGAGATTGATGATCGATACATTTTTTTGAGTGTTGAGCCTTATTTTAGGTTTCGAAAATTTGGTGATATCAAAAGTTATTTAGGTGATCATTTTATTTGTTCCCGTTATATAAAACCATTAAATATGTAATCAGTTCCTAACAGCTGCAAAATATGTAGGTATACAACATGTAAATCTCCAATAAGCTACTTTATGTTCTTGCTATATGAAACAAACTTGAATAAAATGAACTGACAATTCACGAAAACAGTGCAGACTTGTCAGTGCATATGTTTGTCTCACATTTTGCGATCTACACGTCATAATTGAAAGAAGAACGGTGGTTTGTGTCAAACTGTAAAGATATTTATGTCACACCTGGCCATAAAGCGGCAATTACCGGACGCTCCGCGCGCGGGAAATCCCACTTCCTGGCCAGGGGGTGACATCAAATTTTGTACTGAACGCGGGCGGTAATAAAGAAAGCCTCAGATAGCATACTTATCGCCCTTGCCTTCGGCTCGGGCGTCAAATACCTGCGATCTGAGACGTTCTTTGTTTTACCGCCCTTGTTAAGTAATGTACTATTTTGTCACACTCAATTGTAAAGATATTTTTGACCTCGACTGTACCATCTACCTACTGTGACATCTTAAACTTCCCGTGGCAATTTCCCACATTTTAAATTGAATAATGGTAATAAAGTTATTCTTTTCAGAAGTCATAATTTACTATATTTTTTTAGTATGACAATGGGGAAGTTTATACGTAAGGTTAAGATGCCACAGTAGGTAGATAGTACATGAACAGTATTTTATTGTTTACTTTTATCAGAGACTAGGAATTATATAGACTGCCAATGCCTATACATTGCGGCGTAATTTTAAAATAATGGGCCTGCTGTAGCTAGTTTCACTATGGAGAGATCACTTTACCATTTAATTCGTATGCTACTAAGACCTCGGCTTAAAATATAGCGCCATCTGTTGGGAGCTTCTACGTTGTGTTCATAGATGGCGCTATGTTTTAAGCAGAGGTCTTAGTGGCATACGAATTAAATGGTAAAGTGATCTCTCCATAGTGAAACTAGCTACAGCAGGCCCATTATTTTAAAATTACGCCACAATGTATAGGCATTGGCAGTCTATATAATTCCTAGTCTCTGCTTTTATCTATAAAAAATCTTTCTCGGATTGGCGTGTTAACTCGTCAAATTTGAGTACAAATTATAATCACGCCGTACTGAAAGGGTTAAGTGATTTGTACACAAATAATTATTCCAGTCAGGAGACTAATAAAATTAAGTTGTATATATAATATCATTTATTTATTTTTGACTAACTTATTTATGAGTAGTATATTAAAAGAAGGATTAAATACGATTACCTATAACTTGATAGCGATTTGTTTAACTTCTTCAATCACTAACTGGTAAACGAATTAGTGAAGTACAATCGTCTACAAAAAGATGTATCCATTTTTTTCACCTTGAAATGGATGCACGTTGTAGATATCTTCCTGATTTCATGTATTGGCCCAGGCTAAGTGTTGTTTTCTCCAACAATTGACATCCATGTTGAAAATACCTCTGTCCTGACTTTTTCTCAGCATGAGGACGTGGCACGATTGTATGCACTATGTACCTGCAAAACATAACATTAAATAATGAGATGAGAGCGTAGGAGGTATGTGTGTATTTTTGAAATTATGTCCCTAATTATCTACTATACCTATTTCAAAGACAACACGAAGAAGAAAGTGATGCTTCATATTCGTTTATCGTATAGCTCACGTAGTTCAATACTCAAACGTTTATATTGCTAAGTAATCAACTGTTTTCGTTGATATTCATTTATGTATGAGCTGCATAACCACCCGGCAAAACAGACTACCTACCTAAATAAATCAATTGATTGGAATATAAATATAACATCGCATCGGTGTAAACAGGGATAGTAAATAATGAATTAAAAAATACTTACTTTACTCGGCGGCGTATCTGATAACTGCTTTCCACAAGAATAATGCAGAAAATCTTATAATTAATTACGATTGGTTTATTTTCAATATGTTGACATGTTATTGACACACGTGTTATTTCAATATTTAAAAATAACCATGGCAACCATACGACCATAGAGTATTATAAAATCTGTGACCATAGAGTTGAAAATTAAATTTTTACGATAAATTGTAAGGTTCTTTTTCACGTTCAGCTTTGATTAATAGGGATGTTGACTCAAAATTTATTAATACTCCATACGAAAGAATACATATAACTATGCCAAAAAGTGAAAATCCTATTCAAATATCTCAAAAAATAACGAAACTACAACCGTTAGAATGTTTTTAGTTAGAGAGAGAAAACGCTACAGGTCAGTGACGTCACTGACCTCGAGCGCCATAGTAAATGACGATCGTTCAATACAACGGGGCGTTTTGCGGAAAAGGGACAGAAAATGCCCCCTCCTAAAACGTTGAAGACTTATAATTATGTAATTGTTTATTCTTTTGGATTACTTTTTTCACTATTTGATAGAGAATTTGATCCTTTTTCGAGAAAATTCGGATTCATTGATTTTCTTATTTGGTGTCAACATCCCTATTGTATTGGGAGAGATGAAATAAAAACGAAACCTGCTTGAGACGGATTACACAAAATATGTCGACATCAAATATAATAGGAGGCAGCACTTTCTACGCCAAATTCACGCGAAACTGGTCTTTTCTTAAAGTTTCCTCCCCCTGTCCATCACTCTTGGCCATTAGGTATTTTGAAGTAAACTGTCACCGTATTTAGGGACAATAAGAACTACTTTCCATGAGAATTTATTTGAAATATGATCTTTACGGAAATCAGTCAGTCTGGCTATCCGATATTGGACTTTGGAAACGCTTTTTTAGGGACAATAAGAGCTACTTTCCATGAGAATTTATTTGAAATATGATCTTTATGGAATATCTTAGGATTGTCTTAAAACAGTTAGAACCTTGGCTTTCTAAGAAGACCAGCTGGGGACCCCTCGTAACATAGCAATCACGATACTAGGAGGGGTCAACTAACCTGGTCATAGAATTTATCGCGAGTTTATACATTTTTCCCCAGTACAAAAGTGCTCAGCGCCGCTAAAGAAGTTTTCACTTCAAAAATGCGCAATATTTAAAACATTTTATGACAGACTCCGGACGGACGGCGTGAGTGGCAGCAATAGGGTTCCGTTTTGACCCTTCGGGTATGGAACCCTAAAAACTGGCAATAGAAAATTTGGCGTGAAAGACTAAAATTTTCAGCTTTATTTGACGAATAAAATTCTAAACGCTCGGTTAAGGATCTACTCACTTGCTTGGCACTCCAGCCAATTCTATTCAATAAAAACCGCGCAAACCAAACTTGAGAAGTTTCAAACTCGCCTTACAATGTCACACGGTACAATGTATTTGACGTTTACACTCCTCTGTGCTTCAATGTCGTATTATGTACGTATTCGATATTGACATATGACCTTTTTGATTTAGTGCAATGTACAAATGAATTGGTTGTACCGTTCAACGAATTGATTCTGTATTTGCGTCGTAGCGACGCGGATTGAGTGTAGGAATTTCATGATAAAGCTTTGTAGTGTACAATGTCGCTTTGATCATTGCATTCGGTTTTTGCAGCGACACACAACACACGTACCTACGTACTTTTTTTTTTAACCTGACCTAACCTAACCTGTGGCTTAAATAAGGGCGGGGCCATACTGAGCGAAAAAAAATACTAAATGTAAGTTTTAGTGAATCCCAGGACAAGGAGATTATATACTGACGGTTAAAAACCAGTTTTTGGTAATAGTAGTTATTTACTAATACCAAAAAAATTGTCCTTGTAACTACTAAACTGTTTTGTAACCGTTAGTATATAATCTCCTTGTCTTGGGATTCATTAAAACTTACTAATAATTAGTATTTTTTTCGCTCAGTGCAAGCGATATGAGTGCGCGGTTGGAAGTAGCCTGGGGAAAGTCCAGAAGAAACCACTGACACGACCACGCGGGTGGTTTAAAAACTGAAATACTCTAAGAGTTTGCGCTCCAATGAGCTTTGTTGAGCGGTTTCAACTGAACTGAAGTGTGTCAGTGGAATCGAGCTACTAGGAATTTTGTCGCTGGTTCACTAAACCTAGCCTATCTAAGAAGAAACTCGGCTAGGCCCGACCGTAACCGCTCTAGTATAAGTTTTTTCGAAACATTAACTAATTCGAATGCGTTTGCGTTTTGTCTCAAAATGTATAAAAACGCTCTCACCGACTTTGCGAGTATAACAAATGTTATACTCGCTGTTTTAGTTTCCACTAGTGACGACCAGAGGCGCTGTTCACGTTTTCATACCACTTTCATACATTTAGAGACAAAACGCAAACGCGTTCGAATTAGTTAATGTTTCGAAAAAACTTATACTAGAGCTACTGGACAGTAAGTGCGTACCGTTCGACTACAGTGGATATTCGTGGCTAGTTCACATCATGGCTGTTATTCACAAACCAACTCGCCCTCACCTTTCAACTCACAGCTCACCCGTTTTTATATGGTAACTGTCAAATATGTTAATTGACACTTAGACAGTTCGCATAGGATAATCACTCGAAATCGTTACAAGACTTTACGGGTATATCAGGTAAATATGCAATTATTAAACAAGCCCGAGAGCTCTTTATAGACCAAAAAAAAATCTAATAAACAATATACAGTTTTAAATCCCGATAGCGCTGGCAATCAATCATTAACTCGTGCATTAATGATCAAATAATTAACATAATATTATTAAGCTAACGCATGGCAAATAACCCGAACTAATTAGACGCATTATACCAGTTATATACCTAACCGTCAGATTACGAAGATACATCATCTGTTACAAGCAAACAAATGAGAGCAATGATGTGCATTTGAATACTTGTATAGGTTTAAGTCGCGTATACTTACCTTATAAACAATTGAAAAGATCTTGAACAATTTTAACTAAGCGGCCATCTGTGTTCGTGCCTAAAAAAATCCTTTAATACTACGTTTTGAATCCATTTTGGTTGGTTAATTGAAAATTAAGGTATTATAATGAAACAGCTAGAGCTGGGTCGTTGCGACTTTTAAGTGTAACGAAACGTAACAGCTTTTCATTATCTGGAAACAGTTTCACGAAACAGTTTCAAAAGTAACTGGTTTTTTTTTACTGCGGCGCCCGACAAAACGAAACGAACGAAAGAAATATTTATGAATGAATTGTTCAAAATTAAGCCTTAACATCTTGCGAATAGAGCGCATTTTTGACAATCATCAATACAAAACGTTTTTGGCACAAAGCGCGCCCACCCGAACAAAGCTAAGTTCTGTTTCGTTTCGTCGTTTCAATCGCTACATCAATGAAAGTTATAGATTATAGTTTGAGTTATGTCAGTTTTGAGTTTCGTTTCTATTTTCATGTAGTGTAGTTTCATTGTTGCGTTGCATTGCAGCTTTGGTGGTCGTTTTTATAAAAACTGTTTTTTGTTCTCATAAGAAACTGTTATTCCGTTACTGTAAGCGAAAGCGTTTTACGAAACGCTTATTGAAAAAAACGCTCAGCTCTAGAAACAGCCGATTTTGTTTTTCCGCTGACTAAGTACCGCCTATCAGAATATTGGACAGAATCACATTTATTTCAAAGTTTGTATCACAACTTATACACACCTTGTATAGACACTACGTAGAAACACAACACATACCTACAAGGAAGTAATCAAAATGAGACATTTCGGAAACAAATCGGAAACATTTAAATTCCTGAGTTCTTTGTACGTCGAATATGAGTCATAGTTACTTTAAAATAAATGATTCCTTATTATTATTATTTACCTGTTTCCGTTGACGTGTTATCGTTAAATAGGTATACAAACAAACAAATAACCTCATTTTCTCACCCTCCTAGAGTGTTCCTGCTTGTGACCTGGGATTCGCATTGTTACCTTATCTCAAGAAACACCTTCTTTTATGATGTTGGTTTAATCACCTTAATATGTATCGTATTTCGTGTACACAAATAATTTACTTTCACCCCATTTGCGACTGAAATGTGACACCGCACGTATTAACGGACTGAATTATTCAGAAGCGCTGGAAAACTGTCACCAACTGCCGTTTACCGTTCAGGGAAATATTTTGATAAGACATTTCGTAAACAGAAAATAATAAGGGTAAAATACTTGTTCACACTGAGGTTAGCCTGTTTTTACTAGATAAACACAACGTATGTAGGTATTCATACTGAAATTAATAAACGATATGTGAAAAAACACAAGCTATTTTTAAATTTCATATTGTGTAAAATAAATCCAACAAGGAAAACAAGAGAACATTGGCTTCAGAAAACGATTTCAATATACCATCTTAAAATAAAGAGAAAGAAGATTTAATTAAAATTTTATTTCAACGAAAGGCTAAGTATAAATAATGTTTATAGTGTGTACAAAAATCTGATAAAAATACAATGCCAGCAAAATTCCGCAAGCCATCTTATTTGCCAGAAAGATTGATCAAACAAAGGCGAGGCCAAGCTGACTCAAATATACCAGTCCATCTATCGCAATCTTGTCTAATACATTAATACCTAAAACTAACTACAGTTTAGGTATTCATCCTTACGTGTCCTTTATAATGTAAACAAACTATTTTTGACAACTATTATAATTTTTATTTTTGAATTATTTTTGATCATTTGTCATAGTTTCCTCTAAGTGCCAGTTGCACCAACGTACACTGAGCGAAAAAAAAACTAATTATTAGTAAGTTTTAGTGAATCCCAGGACAAGGAGATTATATACTGACGGTTACAAACCAGTTTTTGATAATTTAATAGTAGTTATTTACTAATACCAAAAAAATTGTCATTGTAACTACTAAACTGTTTTGTAACCTTATTTTATTTTACTAAACGGTTAAAACTCACGTATTAATTGTCACTTGTGGTTGTTTTGTAACCGTTAGTATATGGTGACGTTATCAGGGTTAGGGTACCACTTTGTCGCTTATGGATTCCGAGATATCACTGATTTTGTCAATCAACTCGAAAATAGCGAAAATTTGTTTTGATTAAAAATAGCTTCTACACACTTAAAATAATACGGTGTATTGATAAAAAGTTAAACTTTTCAACTAAAAGTCGGAAAAAAACACGGCCAAAGTTTACCGACTAGGGTACCACATTGTCGCTCATAAGCTTGATTGAAGTAAACTCATTAAACTTATTTGCTTTGAAAATGAAAATATAATTTAGAAAACATAATATGTAATAATTGCAGACGTAAAATCTATACTTCCATGCTAATATTATAAATGGGAAAGTGTATGTGTGTGTTTGTTTGTTTGTCCGTCTTTCACGGCAAAACGGGGCGACGAATTGATGTGATTTTTTAAGTGGAGATAGTTGAAGGGATAGAGAGTTACATAGGTTACTTTTTGTCTCTTTCTAACCCCCCCCCCCACTCCCTAAAGGGGGGGGGGGGGGGGTGGACGTTTTTATGGAGCATTTAACGCGAGCGAAGCCGCGGGCAAAAGCTAGTGCGTTATAAATTATCATAAAATAACAACATTAACTAGGTAGGTATATATTATTTGTTCACGTCACGCTTATCACCCACACTAACACGATGTACTAGTTTGTTAGGCACATGTTCTAAACCCTAAACTAAATTTTAATTAAAATTATGTATTTTGATTCGATATAAACCACACTTCTTTCTACCTACCTAAGTAGCGAGTTGGCGCGGTAGGCACAAACCTTTGAAGTAAGCCGACGCAGGCGCATGCTATCTCTCTCTACTACGTCGGGTTGCCGTCAAACGTTAATAATATAATAATAATAGTTTATATCGGGGCCATTAGAAAATGTAGTAACACGTGTTGTCTAAAGAGAAGTTTACTCCCATCCATTTGCTTGACAGTTCGTAACTCAGCTGCCGGTTACGTTCACTTAGCTTTATGTGTTGTTACCCTTTTAAAAATAGTGGTGTAAATCATTTTCATAATGATGTTAAATGCATATGATTACTTGTGTAAGTAATAATTTTAATATAATAAGTCTTAATAATAATTTTGATCTCATAAGTCATAAGGCGACAATGTGGTACCCTAAGGAATGTTAAACTAACAAACTTGATCTAAATTAGTAAAGCTGACGAAAAGACTGTTATTTTTTATAAAATAAGTTATGTTATTGATTGATAATAATATTTGTATTAGATATATGCACTTCTAGTGCGGACACTATGTTAAATAATGGAAGTGGAATTCTTATTTCTCTAAACTTATGAATAGCGACAATGTGGTACCCTAGATCACTTTTCATACAAAAATCATGTTAAAATTACTAAACTTTGAAGTCACTTTTTTGATAGAAAACTACATTACTTTTGTGTTTAATTACACTTGATCGTTAGTTTTATTTCTAAATTAATGTAAATTATGAGAATTAAACAGTACAATGTTCATTTTATATTTTTTTTATATAAGTGTTGATTTTTTTGTTTGATTATTTAAAAAAATTATGCCTTGAGATATGGTTGTTTCATTATTTTTATTATAAACCTTACCTACATCATATTCAGAAATCAACATAAGCCGGCTGAAAATCTGTCGATTTTGAGTTTTATAAAATATTTTATTTTTGATTTTGCCTCTACACCCTACGTGCATTATTCTTGTATTATTTCTATAAAATGTAAAATGTTAGAGACAACATATGATTTGTCGAGTAATATAATGTATGTGGAACATTTTAAAACCACTATCTCCATAACTTCAACCTATAACTAGGTTTTTTAGGCTTCCAAACTTTAAACTCGAATATCTCAAAACAGTATAATGATATGTTGGAACTTCAAAAAATTATTAAAAATAAAATACTCAACATAGCGATCTCGTTCTTTTTGTATATGAAGGAGAATGTTCTCAGCTATAAGGAGGTACCAATAACTCAATACCGACAATATATTACCTTTGCCATGAAAATGTCACATATAATCTCCTTGTCTTGGGATTCACTAAAACTTACTAATAATTAGTATTTTTTTTCGCTCAGTATACGAACACAGACCGGTGATCGTCAAATATGGCGCCGGCAGCTGTTATCCCATAGAAACTTGTCAAACTTTCCATACAATCAGTTTTGACGAACACCACGCTTACTATTACAGACGGTTTGGTGCAACCCCAAGACTTTGTGAGCTTCTTTAAGTATACAACAACAACTATAATCTACAACTATAATCTGGGCCTCTTCAAGGCAAGAGTGAATAGGCTCTTACTGAACCAGCGAGCTACATGTATCTCAGGCCTTGTCGTCGCTTTCCATCAGGTGAGACTAAGGCCAATCGCTGTTCAGTAATTCTTAAAAAAAACAATATTTGAAGTGAAAAATCCTAGAGAAAAGGGTGACAATGGTTAATGTCTCCAAGAAGAGTTGTTTACACGATATTTGCATTGTACTAGTTGTGTACATGTAATGTGTTTTCCACGATAATTGCACGAAAATTAAAAAAATATAATTATATATTAAAAAACCTACACCTAGAATTTTAAGTTACATTTAGGACATGTCAAGTCCCATCACTAGAGTGTATTATAAGTTAATAAGGCTTGTTATGTAAATAAGGTTTGACTTAGTGAGGAACAAAAGCGTTTATCTACACACATATCATAAATCCTCTAATATGCGTACGGAAACCGTAGAAAATGACTCTCATTTCAACATTCAATGAATTTATGGCAATTTTCTTATCTGTGGCTAAGGCTACAGCAGTAATATAATTTTCATTTTAATCTCATATATGATGTTAAAATATTAAATGTCAAACAAAACTGTCAAAATTTAAATGTCAAAGTTGACATGTCCCTATTCTAGTATCACTGAAAATTCAAATTCAGTCGATGCGAAATGTCAGCTCGATATATTTTTTAGTATATATCGCACGAAATTTGAACTAGAACGACATGATCACATCAGAATAGGGACTCTTTACTTTTTTAAATAACATTCAGGTATCGGTTGTCAGTTCTGATTTCGATTTTTCCGCAACCGTGCAAAAAAGGTTGTATTAACACAATTATTGTATTTATTTACTACGGTTTCTGAACTCATCTTAGAGTAGTTATATGTGTGTGTGTAGATAAAGTAATGTATGCAACTGTACATAATTAGGCATTAAAACACTCGTGTGACCTTATTATGAAACTCGCCTTCGGCTCGTTTCATAAAACACACTCGTATTTTAATGCCCCTCATTATGTACCAGTTGCATAAACTACTATTATAATATTGCAGTTTTCTACAAAACCATTCAAACCACATACTTATACTTAACATTAAGAAGAGCTTACGGTGTAAGTATAAAAACAGGTTTATTTTGAGAAATGAATCAAGTAATACATAAATATGTACACAATATCTTAGGCCTTGTCGTCGCTTTCAGGTGAGACTAAGGTCAATCGCTGTTCAGTCATACATAAAAATATATATATATTTATACTCGTAATACCTGAAAGATATACCTAATTAGGTATTATAAATCCCGCACACCCGTTTATCGATTTTATTTAGTTGTTGGTTGGTACACAGCGCTATGACTAGGTAAGCGTAATTTGACTAATTGAATGACTTAAAAAAAATACTCCAACGTTCAATACAAAAGTCAAAATTTAGATTCCCAATTGCCTCATCTCAGAGCAGCTTCGAGAACAAGTTGGTTTCTTATTGTTTTAAATTTAAAATTCGTTATTCATGTTACTAAAAATGTCGGTATTATTCAATGCCCATTTTTACTCACAAAGTTCATTTACAATAAACTTAATAGAAAAGTGATATTAATTATTTTATTTCATAATGGACGTTTTATTCATTTCGTGTCAATATTTCCTTTTGATATTACCTTTCTAAATGTGAGCCACTGAAAATGGACATTAAATGACAACTGAGCGTTCCATTATTTACCGACGCATGAATGATAAAAATAAATGATCAATTGATCACTCAGCACTCCTAATCAGATCATTTTAAGGCGAGCTATCCCCAATGCACATGTCCCGTTCTAACACGTGTGAGTTTGCAATTAACCATCCCGCTCCTACGGAAGCTCTGCGCGTAATTTTCGTAAATATTTAACAGTCAATAAGCCAATCATTTTATCAAAGCAAACCATACGAATTTGTCTATAACTATATATATTGAGTACAAAAATTCAATGTAAAATATCAGTAAAGCCATAAATTGAAAAAAAAAATCAGAAACCGGGTAACTTTGCGATATTTTTCTATCGAGTGAAATTCGTTTGGCCTTGTAATTGAATACGATTTTGACTAGACAAGATATATTTTTTTAGAATTTAAGACACTATACTCTATGTCTCGTCTCAGATGGTTTAGAAAAAACTCAAAACAGGGTCTACCCAGCCTTAAATGTAATCATTTTCAATCTCCTAGGCAACGAACGAAAAATATCTTTCTGAGTGAATATATTTGAATAAATATCGAAGTTTGAATATAATATCGTATATATACACGTAAAGACAATGTGCCAACTATAGACTGGCCTGGGGCCAGTTTTTTATTTGTAAATATTTAATTCTTTGTTAGTTTATTATTTGTTAGTTAATTTGTGCGTGGTCTCCGTTTGTAGACAATTTCCAGTGTTCAATGTTCATGTCCCGTAAACCAGCCCTCTCCCGGCGAAAAAAAAAAACAAAATATTCTTTTGTTATCCGGCCGAGGATCCCAGTCACTGGTAGCGGACGGCTAAGGTTCAAATGGGGGGAATAAGCAATAAGCAAGCCTAATGACGACTGAAAGAATTGGATAGCGATTATACTTATAACACATTCAGCGCCGAGGACACGATATCGTGTTCTCCGTTCTTAGATAGACAAAACAGAAAAGCCATGTTATGTCTACGAGCGTAGCGCGTAGCACCTTACCGGCAATGAATGTGTTATGGCTCCTTATCAGTTGAAAAACGCTCATCTACACTCGCGGACAAAGAATACGGGTCGGTAAAAAACCATCATATTTCCTAAAATACTGCGAGGTTGTAAGTTTTTTTAATCATGTGATTATCTTATTTGATTTTACATCTATACTACAATAGTAACAGCCAAAAAAAGTAACGTTTCCAGGTTTAATCGGACTCGTAAAATCCATGAAAAAAACAACGTTAATAGAGCGAGATAAAATCGCGAAAATCGTCATTTTTGGACATTGATATTTTTATGATAGGATCCCTGAAAATTCCTAATACAGTTGGGCAATATGAAGAATAGTAGGTATATTATGTAAATAAAACGAGTGTAGAATATTTCACAAAACCTATTGAGGCTATTGAAACTAGGGTGACCCGAAATGTTTGACCGCCAGTGCATTTACGCCATTTCTGTTTGAATTGACGCGTCTCTTGACATTTTCTCAATGTTACGTACTATCTAGAACAGGACTATTGAAACAATAGGTACATTTAAAATTTATGACGTTATTCTCTAAGATTTGTGGTTTCAAACATCACTCCAAATCGATCATTCTCGAGCTAAAAACTGTTATTTTTCGCTTAAATTCTACTACACACAGTAAAATCAAACAAGGGCCAGGTTACTATATAAACTACGAATTCTACGCGGACGAACTCGTAGGCATTGGGCAACTGTGGGTACAAAAATACAGTAAACGTAAATAAAAGGGTATCTACTTACACTTTGTATGGAAATTAGATTCAAAATGTAGCCTTTTTATTTGTCCTCTAGTGTTTAAAAAAAGTTATTTAAATAAGTAGAAGATAACGTAATAAGGACCAGTAATTAGCAGATTTCCAGCAGATTCAAATTTTTACGAGCGAACGTGCTCTCCCCAATCTCCTCGTTGATACGCGCGTCACGTTTTTGTCTCCTTCGCAAGTTTTCGAGGCAAACTAAACCTTTTAAGCATGAAATTTGCTTTTGAAATTTTGGACAATTCAATTTTGTTGAATAAAAATTGGGCAATAGCGATTTTTATCTGTCTTTGTTTTTAAATTGTGAGGACCGTTCGTCTTTTTGAACGTACATTTAATTTTTATTTTTTTTTACTAAGAATATCCATCCATATAAATGCAATGTTGTTTTTGAAATAACAATGAAACGTTAAACTAAATTTTGGCATGTTAAACCCGAATTGCTGCTGGGTGTATTAAAATTTTAGCGCCCCTCTCCGCTTTTGGAAAAGTGTAGACTACACATACATATACATACATAAATCACAAAAGTCATTAAGTGCAGATTCTGGCTATCCCTGCACCAGGATGCGAACATTAAAAAATACATATTGTACTTTTATTTTATTTTAGCTTTTTTTAATTTCTAAAGGTAATGTAATTATGATAATGGATATTTACCTGAAATAAAGATATATTATTATTATAAAAACAAAAATCCTTAACTGCTTAACTCTATCACAGTAAAAATCACAAAAACCTACCGTTACAACTTCACAATCACGTGGAGCACGGAACGCGGGAACAACTGACGAAGCCACAACACACGACCGATCACCGCGAGTCCCGCGAAGCGACTAAGCAGTAAGCAGCGACTAGCGAGATACGACTTTATTTGTAAAGGAAAGTTTGTGGAAACTCGGGGTTGAAAATACCGCTTATATACGGCGCGGGTGATTTGCGCATCTGAAGAGTAAGGCATTTGTTTAATTTGAGTAGCACAGGAATGCCGTGCTTTGGAAGGCATGTTAAGCCGTTGATCCGGGATGTTGTCTATGATAGCAGTTGTTAAGCCAAGTTAGAGGCCATCGGATGGCTTGAAGGGTTGATACAACTCTACTGGTATGATGCTAAAGATTCAGGAGGATGTTACATATATTTCGGAGCAGCCTATCTGGGGAAGTACCTCCACCTTAACACGCTTTTAAATGAAACCAGAAGAACAATGGCTAGGTCTGCCATCGCATTACTATAAGATGTATAGTATAACTAAAAAAAATACTAGCTATATTTTTGTAACCACCTTGAAAAACGAATTGACATGAAACATGAATATTTAACGACGCTTTTTTCCCCTTTACGAGTATCGCAATATGTATGGTAACATCTGCAGAATTCATTAAACGTAGGTACTTGGGCATTGAATATGAAATACAATCGTGCTCGCTCGTTTTTACACGTTAGGATTTCCGCGCGTGTAAGCAAGCGCGCACAATAAATAAAAAATAAATAAAACTGTTTTTAATTCTTACTTTATGTATCATAGAGCAAAGGTGTTCCGTAAGAAAGATAAAACCCGCTACATAAACTGAAAGCTTTCTTTTTCTTTCCAAGAAAACTGCACATCGTTTCTCTAAACTTATACACGACCCAATAAACTAGTTTTAAAATAAAACTACCTTAAAATACGGCGTTTTCAAGATGTCGCGTATTGTTGCAGTAAAGAAATCAGGGAGTGTATATATATAATGTTATTACACTTAAGATTTAGTATTGGTTTTGTATTTTTATTTCGTGCTCGTTTTCAACTTTAGTTCGGCGCTGCGTGAGAGTGAGGATTTGAAACTTCAGACTCAAAAATTATGGGACTTATTAATATTTCATTAACAATTTAAAACAATAAGGCGATGAGGCTGTTTCTGCAAAAAAATCGTTACTGCTTCTAAACTGTTTATACCAAAACATACACATATACGCTGCTTCTGCCCCAAGCGACAGACTAGCAGTTTAAGCGCGATCCCGCTTTCAAGTCAGTGTGACATAGCTTATAACATTCCATGCATTCATTTCCGCGCGGGCTCCATTTGAGGGCTCCTCATTATTTGCCATAGGTACTGCTAAGGTTTCGGTAACTATCATTTCACATATATTTTGCAGCTATGCGAGCAAGGGCAAAGACAATAAAATTATTTTCCACAATAGTGCGCGCCATCCATGAAGGGGCGCGCCTCCACAGCCCAAGCCGTACAACTGCGCACAGATTAGTATGAGATTCGCTGTGGAGGGGCGCGTCGTCGTGGATGGCGCGCACTATAAAATGCACGCAATAATGCACTTACTGAGTTACTACTTACTAGACAGGACACTAAGATTATAGAACTGAATCGCAA
Source organism: Cenopis cana (assembly GCA_951800055.1). Lineage (NCBI taxonomy): Eukaryota > Metazoa > Arthropoda > Insecta > Lepidoptera > Tortricidae > Cenopis > Cenopis cana. The sequence continues at coordinate 4,744,806 of OX637486.1, read as the reverse complement.
ATGAGTTAAACGTAATGTTAGTCGATTGCTAGCCAAGTAGCTTAGTAACCAGCCAGGCTATTATGACTTGGATCAATTCAAATAAATAAATTATAACATCGTATCAAATTTGAAAGTATTTGTAAACATCTCTAATCTATGAGTTTGATTAGCCGTTTAGTAACTGCGTAGCTTTGATGGATCTCATTCTAAATGCTAATCGCAGCAAATCTCTTTGTAGTTATCTCTTCAACTATCTAGGATCAGAATCCACTAGAGAGTAATCAGTAAGTCAATTAAACAAGATATAAATTAATTTCAATTAAATTTCAAAACCATCTCAATATCAGTGGATGACGATCAAATAAGGCTTACTAAGTATAATGAGATAACGGCATAAAAGGCCGGGAGATGACACAAAATTTCCAACCATTGTACCAGTATGGCGATCCTACAGGAGTCCAAGTACGTAATGATGAAAAGGAATTTTCATATCATAGCGACGGTACGGGCGCGGCGGCCCAACCGCGTGGGCGTAATCGAACGTGTCGGTAAAATTTCGAAAATCAAACGATTTGTACCAAAAACAATGTTGTATTTTCCGATAGTCGATGAAAAATGAAGTAGGCGAACTGAAGACGACTTTGATAACCTAGTTGGTTAAGAGTGACTGGCGGTATACTTGAAGGCCGCTGGTGGTTCTAGTCCAGTTCGGAGCAAAGAAGTACTCTTGAATTGAAAATAAGTAGTTAAATGACCCCCAGATGGTGTCGTTTACGCATTACACTCAAGGATACCCTAGAATGGTAATAGAGCACGTCCGAGCAATGTTCGCAACGGGCCCACAACACGCAATCACGCATATTGGCTCACGTGCTGCAAGGGGTCTAAACGTGAAGTGATTTCAGTAGGCCTATCGTATAAATAGGATTTTTGTTCAATACTATAATTTATGAGGCAATGCTTCATTTTGTCAACAGCTCGTAATGAAGGTTTTTACCGGGCGGTCTATTCTTGTTCGTCTCTTTGCGTCGTATTCGATTTCATTGCATAAGCCTTCAAGCCTCGGGCCATTATAAAAAAGTATAAAGAGCATGGTTAAGTTATAACTAAGTGAAGTCGCAGAAAAATGTTTTAAAGAATGTATTGTTTCGCAGAATTTTCGATTCATAGAATTTTCGTTTTTTTTTTCAGAAACCAATAACTTTTTAGGTACAGCTAAAATGCTAATATGTAGAATTCAATTAGATCTACCAGAAAAGTAGGTTAGGTAGTAGTTAGGTTAGAACTGCGAACCTTTGTAAAAAATGTTTCCTGTGAAATGTAAGCATAATCTAAAAAAAAATTAACATGACTAAGTTAGTTGGTACCTAACCGCCGGTGCGCGAGTCAGCCTCGCTAGACCGTTTTTTTATTCAAAGCCAAAATAATATGCCATAAAAAGCGAACGATTTTCATGGGACCCCATATTATAATCAAACACCTTTTTTTAACTAAGTTAGTTGGTACCTGACCAGAGTTGGTATGGTACCAAAGAGGTAAAAAAGGAACCCTTATGGTTTCACTTTGACTTGTACATTCTGAAACAATTTTTTTTCGTTGGGTAATTTTCGATTTACCATTCACCCCCTTATCTTCGAAGTTTACCGAGAAAAAAAAATTGAAATGATTACATATTTCTTGTAAGATTCATTATAAAACAAAAATATATGCATAGATGATTAAATTACAAACAAAGTACAGAAGAGTTTTTTGATGATTAAAAAAAAGAAAAACTAGATTGAGCTATGGCTATGTTTTTCCAATAAAAATAAAAATAATATTAATGGCGATTTTTTTATATACAGGAAAAATATAGCCATAGCTCTATCTAATTTTTCTTCTTTTTAATCATCAAAAAACTCTTCTATACTTTGTTTGTAATTTAATCATCCTTGCATATATTTTTGTTTTATAATTAATCTTACAAGATTATGTTAAAAATACCTTCTTACAAATATTTTATTTTTATATAAATCGGTTGATGTGATAACGAATTTTCATTGAAAAATCAACATACCTACTATATTATTCAGTTACTCAAATTAGTTACAAAATTCGCCGATAGATGTCGCTGTACCCATTGCTACTTCGCGCTGTTAAGGTTTTTCCTGAATTAATGGGTTCGAGCCGGGTACCAGTACCAGACTTGTTGTGGTTTCGTAGTCTTGTGGTCTTTTTTTATTAATAACTAGCTTTTGCCCGCGACTTGGTCGCGGATGTTGATGAAAATGCGAGCGAAGCGAGCGCGAAATTTTTCGGGCATTATGATACAGGTGTGGAAAATACTTCATACGCATCAAGTAATGAAGATGAAAACGCGAGCGCAGCGAGCGCGAATTGTTTCGTACCTTACGATGCAGGTGCGGAAAATACTTCATACGCATCAATTAATGGAGATGAAAACATGAGCGCAGCGAGCGCGAAATGTTTCGAACATTATGATGCAGGTGTTGAAAATAATACTACATACGCATCAAGTAATGTAGATGAAAACGTGAGCGTAGGGCGCGCAAAAATTTTCGAACATTATACATTTCATACTCATCAAGTACTGTAGATGAAAAGGCGAGCGCAGCGAGCGCGAAATTTTTCGAACATTATTATGCAGGTGCAGAAAATACTTCATACGCATCAAGTAATGATGATAAAAACGCGAGCGTAGTGAGTGCGAAATGTTTTGAACGTTATGATGCAGGTACGGAAAAGACTTCACACTCATCAACTAATGTAGATGAAATCGTGAGCTTGGGGCGCGTGAAGATTTTCGAACGTCATGATGCAGGTACGAAAAATACTTCATACTCATCAAGTAATGTAGATGAAAACGCGAGCGCAGCGAGCGCAAAATTTTGCGAACATTATGATGCAGGTGCGGAAAATACATCATACTTAATACTTATCAAGTACTGTAGATAAAAACGCGAGCGCAGCGACCGCAAAATGTTTCGTACATTATGGTGCCGGTGCGGAAAATAATTCATACGCATCAAGCGCAAAAATTTTCGAACATTATACATTTCATACTCATCAAGTACTGTAGATGAAAATGCGAGCGTTGCGAGCACAAAATTTTACTAACATTGTGCTGCAGGTGCGGAAAGGACTTCAAACGCATCAATTACTGTAGATGAAAACGCGAGCGTAGCGAGCGCGAAACGTTTCGAAAATTATGATTCAGGTGCGAAAAGTACTGCATACGCATCACGTAATGCAGACGAAAACGCGAGCGTAGCGCGCGCGAAAATTTTCGAACATTATGATGCTGGTGCGGAAAATACTTAATACGCGAATTTTTTAACAAAAAAAATGAGTTGACCTATCGAGTGCAGTACCTCCTCATCTTTGTTAAGAGGTGGTTGAATAGATATTTTTTGTTTAAAAATTATTGGCATACCTTACTACCTTTGGTCTGTCCTTTCACTTTCGAAGATGGAGTAGAGGCTTAGGTTAGCGCACCCCCCATGGTTGCTTCTGGGAGGTTTGTGATTTTCTGAGAGTTGATTTTTTTTGCTTCCTATCGGCCTCTGACTTTAGAATTTGGTCATAATTACCGCCCACAATCTCTCTGCTTTGCCCTAAGGTTGACTGGTAGAGAATGCTTATGGCATTAAGTCCGCCTTTTGTACCATAAGTTTTACTTTTGTGCAATAAAGATTAAATAAATAAATAAATACAGGGATAAGTTCGCCTTTGTACATGTATAATCTATTTTGTCTGTATTGTTTCTTTCTCTTGTCTTGTGTACAATAAAGTATTTACATACATACATACATACATTAATAATTGATGTTTATTATTACGTATATTTTACTAACGAATACCAATATACCCTAAATCTCTGTCACGCGCTGAACGTATTTTATACATTTTTCTGACGGAAAACGCAACTTATCGCCACCCCGAAGAACCTCAAAGATGACACCAATATCGATTATTAAGAAAAATAAATAAATGTCCGCCATCTTCGATTTCAAAATGGATATCATTCTTGTAATGAGCACCCCATCCATCCTCCTAGCGTTATCCCAGTACGTTGCATCCTGAAGGATGCCTGGGGTCCGCTACCTAATCCCAAGATTTGGCGTAGGCACTAGTTTTTACGAAAGCGACTGCCATCTGACCTTCCAACCCCGAGGGGAAACTAGACCTTATTGGGATTAGGCTTTGTCAAGTGAGTGGGCAACTTGACTGTTAGAAGTTCTCAAGCCGCCCGAAGGCCTCCAACTTGGCTTAACGACTGCTGCCATAGACAGCAACCGGGATCAACGGCTTAACGTGCCTTCCAAAGCACGGGAGCGCTCAGTTAGTAACCACTCAAAGCGGTCACCCATCCAAGTCCTGACCGCTGCCCACGTTGCTTAACTTTGAATAACGCTTGCGGCACGCAGGCGCCGCTGGGCCACGAGCACTCCCTTGTAATGAGCACCCCAAAAAACAATATTTTATACAAAAATACAGTACATATACGCATAATATACATAACGCAAATGTTAAGTACCATGCAACCGAGACCCCGCTGCTCTGCGGTACCCTCCATCGAAAACAAAAAAGACCGAGGTTGCGTAGTAAGTTTTGTGAATATTGATAGAGACTACTGACCAAGATAATTAGATCTATCATTTCAAACAGTTAATATGGTTTGAGGGACTTTTGTTTTTTGTCCTTAGTCTCTCAAATATTGTTATTTCACCCCCTATTTTTTAAAATACTATCCGTTTATTGTACAATATTTGAATGGGGTTTTATTTATTTTGCGTCCATGTATATACTTACCAATTTTCATGAACTGAAAGACTTCTCATACAAAGTTTAACCCCTCTTTTCACCTCCTTTCATTCCCAACCTGTATGATTTTTATAGCCTATAACCTGGCCGAAGATCCAGTTAACATATTAATGAAGGCTGTATTAAAATCCATCCACTAGTTTTCACGTGATAGTTAGACAGATAAACAGACAGACAAACAGACACGAATTTTAAAAACAGTTGAAATGTGTTCTGTTATCGATTTTTAGACCCCTCCATCGATTTTTTTACTAATATCTTCAATGTACAGATTTTCGACCCTCTTCTGCTTTATTATATGTATATAGATATATAGATAGATGGGATTGCTCTTGCCCAGCATCTAGCCTGGGGTCTTGGTAGGTCCTGTCTTGGTCTTGGTAAAATTGGTCGTTGTCTATTATTCGTTCGTTCATTCGTTGTTATTGTGTGAAGAGGAATACTCTTTTCTTACATCTTGTGTTGGATTGGATGGCTTGCGATAATTGATAGTTTGTACGGAAGCCTCGGTGCGCGAGTCGGACTCGCACTTGACCGGTTTTTTTTATATAAAGCCAAAATAAAATGCCATAACCTGCGACCGATTTCCATCGGGCCCCAATCAGCTCAGAGCAAAACCGCTTATCTTAAAAATCTGCGCACGGCCGACGTTAACGAACCCTTTGGTTGGATTGAAAGTATTGGATATTCCCTAGTTTGATTGGAAAATTTAATGTGTTTTGGATTTGGAAGGTAAGCATGTAATCTCATTGATTTCGTGCTAGTATTACGAAACGTGAACATTCGAAAACACTGCATCAACACTGTACCTACTTAGGCGACTTCCTGATTTGTCGGTGCGGAGGCGGTACGATATGAGAAAACTGTCAAATGTCAATGTCAACTGTCAGTCAACTCAGAACCACTTTTTACTGCGCCCCTACATTTAAATGAGTGCTTGCTGTCTGGCGCGGGACGATGCGAAGGCAGTACTGGTCCGCTTCTGTGCATAATATTACTACTGCGCAAATGTAATACTGACTGTATTCCGACAAGCGGGAATCTTTGCGACGTCAGTAAGTTTACGTCAAAGAAGAAAATGTCACATCGATCCCGCCCCGCCAAGTCAGGAAGTCGCCTTACACGAAAATTTCTTCATTATATACCTACATGGGCATTTCCAATTTAAAGTGTACCTCCTACTTTTTTTCGGATCTAGGTAATTTTGGGTTTTCTGAGTCGGAATCACGAGGACTATTCATTCAGATGCAGAAAATAATGTCCTCGATCTTCAATACAAATTTTCTGTGTCAGTTTTGTGCGAGCCATATAAACTGTATAAAAAAAGCGTCACAAAACTGACTTTTATTTGTAGGACACTTTTCTTCGCGGATATGGATAATAGTCAGAAAACCTAAAATTAAGTAGATCCGTAAAAAAAAGTAGTCCTCTTTAAAGTGAAAATGCCCACATACTCGTACATAGTGAGGTAGTTTTACGCTTATTATACACGTGGACAGTGTGGACACGCTGGCGAGAAGCACATTAAGTACATTAGTGTTTGGTAACTCGACCCTAAAAATAATTAATTCAATTCATTCCCTGGCCCTAAATACACTAAGTTTGTGTATGTATACGTATGTAAAACCTATAATTCAAAATGGCCACCATAATGACGACCGCTTTAGCTTAGTTGGTAGTGACCCTGCCTACGAAGCTGGAGGTCCCGGGTTCGAATCCCGGCCGGGGCATTTATTTGTGTGATGAGCGCGAATATTTGTTCTTGGGTCTTGGATGTTTTCTATGTATTTAAGTATTTATTTATCTATATAAGTATGTATATCGTCGCTTAGTACCCATAGTACAAGCTTTGCTTAGTTTGGGACTAGGTTGATTTGTGTAAGATTGTCCACAAATATTTATTTATTTATTTCGGAGTTGGTTTGAAGATTCGCAATAACTTACGATGCGAGAAAGAAATTATATCACAATAACAAAGTGACTTAGTCAGATTTATTACGTGTAATGGAATTTCATTACAATCCGTCTTATTTTCGCACCGTTGCTTACACGAGCAGATTTTGTGAACACACAGTCACAAAGTTTAAACAGCAGACGCACAAGGAAGGAGGTGCTTTATACCGAGAACACTCAGGTTGTGGAATGAGCTTCCTGCCGAGGTATTCCCAATGGGCTACACCTACAGCATGGGGCTCTTCAAAATAGGCGTGAAAAGGGTTCTTATGGGTCGGCAACGCGTGAGTGACGCCTCTGGTGTTGCAAGCGTCTATAGGCGGCAGTAACCACTTACCATCAGGTGGGCTGTCAGCTTGTTTGCCTCCGACGTAGTATAAAAAAAAAGGAACAAAGTATGTGGGATGGTGTGTGGGTTTTGGTACTTCTTTGATGGTTGTACCTATACTTGACGAATAAGGAACGTTCGAATGTGGTTTGCATTGTTTTGATATTATGACTGAGTTGACGTGTGATTCAATATGTAAGGCGAGCTGATCGAAGTAACATATTATATTTTAACGCTGTAAATAAAAATAATATTTCATGAAGGAGATTGTAATTTTTTCCACGTGGACCCTCCGGGGTCTACAGGTTTGTACAGATGATACAATAAAATACAATAATATACTCTTTATTTCACGCCTCAATTCAATTGAGATTATATTTATACGAAAAACATAGAAAGGCACCGCATGTGGAAAGCAAAACACGCGCGCTGATCTCGTCGGCCGCATAGGCCAGCCGACAAGCGCGTGCACCAATAATAATTACGTCTTTATATTGTAGACATTAGTGAGCGTCGCGAAGGCGAATAAGATTAACTAGAAGGTTTAAAAATATAGCAGGGTGATTACTTGAAAATGTTTTTTTTTTAATTCACTGAAAACAAACACATTTATAAAGATACCTAGTCAGTGGATAGCCAAACTAAACTGAGCCTCTTGAGTATCTTTGAAGCCAAGAAGGTTGTTATATAAAAATGTCACGTGTTGTTTTTATAGAAAACTATTTTAAAAATGGCAATATATATATATATGAAAAAATATTAAGACACATTTGTCTCCTCCGTATGTCCGGGCAATGATTCTTTGATAGGATGTCGTCGGTCCGGGGAAAATACTGCGTACGTGCTACCGCCGCTTGGGCCGATTAACTCAATGTAGCACCTAGCAAGCTCTAATTCGTTTCAAAAAGGTGTCAACTCCCTATTTCTCTCTTGCCTCTTAAACCTTTCTTAAATCATACAACTGAATTATGCTTTGGGTTAAAGATGTAACTTTGGAGTTGTGTCTATTCATAACTTTGAGGAAATTAGTCGTTTGTTGTCGTGTGATACGACATAATTCTAATTTATTATAGGAACGGAAGTTTGGGAGTATTAGAAGAACAAGTAATTATACGTAGGACGTTATTTGAAGATCCCTATGACACTTGCAGTGACAGTTCATTTATATAACCTTGGAACAGCGTCGATGTCACATCGAAATGTTAATAAGCATCTTTTGGGAATTTAGCTAATTAATTTATGTAGGATTGTAACATTTACATAATAACAATATGAAAGAAACTTTAATTGTCCCTTATTTCCCAGAAATATGCTTAACGGAATATACACGGTGACGTACTGCTAAAGTTATATCGTTGGTCTGTATCGACTAAGGAAGCGGTGCCGTCGATAACAGATGTCGATAATTGAAGTGATAATAATAAAACGCGTCTTATATTTCATTTTAATTGTTACGTGACTGTGTAAAAATAAAACAACGTTAAATTTCATATTTATTTATTATTTAACACTTATTGTTTTGACCTGTAGGTACTGGTCTTTCTTCTGGTGCGGCGTAAGAATACGTTATGTCCAAATTTCAAAGGGAAGTTGAAAACATCTTCGAAAAATATTTTTGTGACAGACGACCGACGGAAGGACGCATGAGAGACAACAATAGGGTTCCGTTTGGACCATTCTGAAACGGAACCCTAAAAATGGCGGTTTAGTAGCCAGAAACGTCTTTTACACGATAACCGCATTTGAGGTTTAAATTAATGTACGTGAGAGGACGCTGATAAGAACCGCCACAGATAAAAAAACAATTGAAGTATCGACACATGCACATCACTATATGGTATGTCACTGTCAGTGTCATAGGGATCTTCGTATAACGTCAGCTCTATAATGGGCCAATTTTTTTAGCGTTATTGTTTTTTTTTTCGTTAGAATTGCATGAAAATTGGTAGGTTAGGTTAGGTTATAGGACTGGATTCTGTACTAAGTAAAAAAAAATGACAATATGGCGCCGAAAAAAAATTTTTTCCCTATACAAAATATCCACAGAGTTAAAATTCCATACGTTTTGTCACTCAATGGAAAAAAATTGTGGGACACTGTAGGAAATCGTGCACATATTGTTCAGAATCAGGAGCTCTTCCAACCTAGCAATTTTCATGCAATTCTAAAAAAAAAACTACAACGCCAAAAAAATTGGCCCTAATATGAAGTTATTTTGAGTTATTGTAGTAGTCAGTGGGTTTTGTAATTCACGTCCATGGACACGATTTAGGCGAATTGGTGTTTGGTGGCATTGTCGTACTCGTCGATAGCGGTCTTCTACAGTCAGCATCAAAAGTAGTAAAATCAAAATATACCACTCATATACCCAAATACGAAAGGGAATATTTAAAAAATCACGTTTAAAGTTTGTGACACGCAAATTTTGCCATGTACACTTTTTTTGAAAAATGGCCAGCTACACACATGAAGAGGATAAAAGTCTTTATTACAAAGGGTTAAGATTAAGACTTTTTGACGACTTAATTATGCAAAGCTACTTTTGACGCTGACTGGACCACTACAAAATAACCGAAAACATCATTGAAATCTTTCATGGTCACTATTAATATCGATGTTGATAAATACAAAATACTCTTTATTGCACACCTCAATAAATAGAACTATTACAGAGTATGTATATTTAAATCTAGAGGTAAACAACAGGCGGTCTTATCGCTAAAGAGCGATCTCTTCCAGACAACCTTTGGGTAGCGGAAATATAGCGAGAAATGAATTATAATGGGTGGCAAACTAAAACTCCACAAAAATAAACATACACATATAACCACATTTATAAACATACACACATACCTACACACATATATATATATATATATATATTTATATACATTAATATATAACTACAATAACAGCCATAGAGTTGAAAGAAGCACAAAGTAGGATGAAAGAATCATGGGAGGGACAGATAGTATTCTTTTAGATGTGTCTTGAATGAAGCAATGGATTTGGCACGCCTTATTTCTACGGGAAGAGCGTTCCAAAGTCGAGTAGCTTGAAATGTGAAAGAACAGTTATAAAATTTTGAAGAGGAGGACGGGACAGCGAGAAGCAGATTTTGGGAAGATCTAACGGAATTAAGAAAACTAAATCGTGCTTTGAGGTAGCGGGGAGTTGCGGGGTTAAAAAGAATTGAGTACAGAAGGGATAAAACATGTGAGTTACGACGATAGCGAATAGGAAGCCACTTAAGCTGAGAGCGGAAACTGGAGACATGATCATACTTGCGTAACCCAAATATGAATCGTATGCAGACGTTTTGAATGCGCTCAAGTTTATTAAGTTGATCTTCAGTAAGATCGAGATAGGCAATATCAGCGTAGTCTAAAATAGGGAGAAGTAATGTCTGAGTGAGCGCAATTTTGGTAGGAATGGGTAGAAAATTCCGAAGCCTTCTGAGTGAGCCAGTCGCCGCAAACATCTTCCTGCTAACCTCGTTTACTTGAGGTACCCAAGATAATGTGCGGTCAATGATGACGCCCAGATTTTTTACCTGCTGTGAATATGGAATCAGTACACCGTTGAAGTAAATCGGATCAAGGTTGTCAAGATCAATTTTAGATATTTGCTTAGCACTACCAACTAATATAGCTTGCGTCTTGGCAGGATTGACGATGAGACCATAGCTACGGCTCCAGTCTGAAATGCGATTTAAGTCAGTATTTACAGTGCCGATAGCATTCGAGAGATCACCAGCAACACCCTGCGAATAAATTTGAAGGTCATCGGCATAAAGGTGATAGTGCGAGGAAAGATTATGAGTTATAGAATTAATGAATATTGAAAACAGCAAGGGAGATAACACGCCGCCCTGTGGGACACCGGTAAGCGTGTCACACCAAGCAGATAGGGAGTCATCCACCTTTATACGCTGCCGACGACCGTTTAAATAGCTACGAAACCATTCCATTACTGCAGGAGATATGTTAAGAGAACGTAGTATCCCAAGTAGAATGTCAAAATCAACAGTGTTAAACGCATTACTAAAGTCTAGCAGCGTCAACACTGTCAGTTTTCGATCATTCATTCCCGCCCTGATGTCATCAGTGATCTTAATGAGTGCGGTAGTCGTACTATGACCGGAACGGAAACCGGATTGGGACGGGTTTAGGAGATCATTCTTGTTCAAGTAAGATGAAAGCTGCTTATGTACAAGCCGTTCCAGTACCTTAGATAGGAAAGGAAGGATGGAGATGGGACGATATTCAGAAAATGAGGAGGGGTTAGACTTTTTCGGAATAGGGATGACATGGGCATCCTTCCAAAGTGATGGAAACTCACCAGAAACGATTGATTTATTAAGGATATTAGTGATCACGGGAACTAAAAGGTCAAGGAGAGGAAGAATCATGTTACGGCTAACGCAATCGACACCGACGGCATTGGACGTTATAGATAATACATTCGTCTTAACATCACTGTCAGTAAATGGTACAAATGAAAACGGAGTTGAGTCTGGAGTTGGAAAAGAAGAGAGATATTGAAGGGTCTTAACCTTGTCAGGGCCACTAAAAGTAGTGGTAAGATAAAGTGATATTGGAACAAATATCCCAATAATTTCATTTTGTAAATCAAACTAACCAGGGACATTATTTGATTGACACTTTCACATAATATTTACGCACATTCAATTTTCATCACAAGGTTTTGTCTTTCACAAAGTTGGTCGCGTGGAATCTGGAAACTAACGCGCGTAACAAATTGAAATGTGAATACGATGCAAACACACGATTAAAAATAGACCTCCTGCTTAAGAATGAAAAGCATTCAGTTTACTCCGCTCTATACTAAGACTGCGCGGCGAGTTGAATTATTCTTAACAATATACACAACTGCTGCCATTTATGGTACGATTAATAAAAACCATCTAAGTGCGTGTCGTACTTCGCACACTAAGGGTTCCGAACCAACCGCAAAATTAAGTTGGTTTTTATAAGAAAAATAAAGATATTTCAAAGACATCTGATTTATCAATAAATAATTATTTATTGGCAAAATATACGTTATCATAAACATTATCACCCAATTTCAAGTTGATAGTTCAATGGGAAGTTTAAAGATTCCTCGAAACAAAATTGTCTGACGCGCACTTGGCTGGTTTTTCGTCAATCTCTTCGTCGCCGTTAATTTAATGGACGCTGCTTAAATCATCTTTTATAGATATTACCGGCCCATATTGAATGTCAAAACTTGTACCGGTTTAAGAGTTGGTTGAATATTAAAGTTTCTGTCTCCCCGTGGATAGCCAGCTTTATCCATCTCAGTTCCGCTATGGAAATAATGAAGGCGCATCCAGAAAAACTATTTTCTTATAAATGAACGGACAGATATTGTTGTGCAAACTTGTTTTTTTTACCCAGACCCGTTTGACCTCTTTTCTTGACTTAAAAAAGCGTTTTCTTTCATTATTTTTCTATATTCATGAAGTTTCTCAAACCGCAGACAGAAAATGTGTTTTGTCTAGAAACTTTAATAGGGTAAATACGAAGAATAACACAGAAGGTTTGTGTTATGAATACGAATATATTACTAGTGAATTATAAATTTTACAGTGAATAAGATTAAACGTAGTGCTTTGATATGTTTGGTTTACAAAGTGGTTTTTAAAATATTTCTAGGGATAGTGTATCTGGGAAAGAAACGGTTATGAAAATACATAGAAAATAAACATCCTAAACCAAAAAACAAATAATATTCCGGCACATCACATGAAGCAATAAGCTTTCTCAAAATAATATATCAAACAGACCAAATGAGAATATTATTTATTCAAGACCCAAGAGAACGTTAAACAAACAGCACTGGGTTATACTTATAGTAAGTACATAAATACTAAAGTTAGGATTGATTCTTACTATGAAGGTTCCGTCCACTAACACGAAAACTGAATAAAGAGAAAAAATTAAAATGTAATAAGAAATTGTCCACAGCTTCCAGAGGTGAATTTTCCAACAGGATTGTCGGGGCCTGATCTACGCCTTGCGCCATTACAACCGTCTTCTTAGTATTAGTTAGGGTTGGAAAGAAGCCTGCGGAAAATGCTGGGGAAATTTCCAACACGACCACGCGGGCGGTCAAATTACTAGTGGGCTAGTACAACTTGCTGTCAAGTCGTACCTCGCGTGGCTCAGCGATTCCTGTCCCGCTCGAACTGTGTGAATTAGAAAAAGGAGGATAGATTTTTCTCTACTCGCGTCGCGTCACAGTGACAGTTGTGCTAGCCCCGCTGGAATACTCTAAGAGTTTGCGCTTTAGTGAGATTTGTTGAGCGCCTTCAACCTGCTTGCCACGGGCCTTATGCACCAATAACCAACGCCGTAGTCTAAAAAACTGCATCCAAAACGATAAATTCTCTGGTAATATTTATGGGACCCTATTCGCTATGCAGATAATGCAATTTTATCCTTAATGTTGGGAAATCTACGTTGCTGCTGAATAACGACGAAAAATTTACGAACAGCGCACGCAGTCGCATCAGGGCTCCAATTAGCCCTTCATATGATACTCCTGTCTTTTTTTTTAGCTGCGGGAAAATGAACCTTGTTTTGAATAATATGAGATTCTTATTAGACCCTGGATAATGGCCATTTTCTTGAGGATGTAATGGCCGAAATGTGATTTACCAGGGGAGTTTTTCCGGAATGTACAAATTTAAATTTTTATTTTATTTTCAATATCCCTAAGTGTATATTAGATAGGTTTAATTGGCCGAGACAGCGGAGTTACGTTTCACCACTTCTCCAACTATGTTTGGCATAGCCATCAGCTCCTTTACCTCCTAGCATATTATTACTTTAAATTTGTATCTTCAACCGCCAAGCTGCACTCAACCGCCAATGTAGGTACCCTCAAAGATTTAATAGCCAATCATGGACAAAACTTCGCTACGACTTGCAAGAAACCGTTTTCCGATATTCATGCAAAGTTGAAACTGGCATAAAAACAGAACTTAATTTATTGTAAAAAAGTCGAAGAGGAGCGGGCGGGAGAAAAAAACTGATTTGAAACAACCTTTCACGTTTGCTTAAAGTTAGGTAGAGTAAAAATATAAAATATTATTTTCAAATAATTTCAAAAAATGTAGTTCGCCTTCGGACTGTCTTTATGACGTTTGGTTAATTAAGGTAATAATGAAAATGTTTTTTTTTTCGTTAAATAAACGTGTTTACAATTCACAAAGGTTGGGATCTCCTAGAAAGTATGAAAATACCTGTGACAGGAGGTCCTGCTCTTCCGTACCTACCGGTGGTAAATTAACAAAAATAACAAGAACAAACATAACAATATTCTGTGAAATAAAGTAAAACAAACTAATAAATCGCTAATTATCACTATTAGTCTATATGTAGTCGTTGAGAATCTTGAGGTCAGTTAGTATATATGTGTGTGAGTGTGTGTGTGTATATTGGTGGACAATCTTACACAAATCAGTACCTTACCTAGTCCCAAACTAAGCAAAGCTTGTACTACGGCTACTAAGCGACGATATACATACTTATTTAGATAAATAAATACTTAAAAACATAAAAAAACATCCAAAACCCAGGAACAAATATTCGTGCCTATCACACAAATAAATGCCCTGACTAGGATTCGAACCCGGGCCCTCCAGCTTCGCATGCCAACTAATCTAAAGCGGTCATATACAAACGTCATTAATGCTCAGACATGTCAGTCAAGTCTTTGATATAAATCAAGAACAAGGTGGGGCCTAACACACTACCTCGAGGGACACCATACGAGATGCCAGAGCTTTGGCTTATATGATTTTCAACTTTCACACATTGACTTCATTCGTTTAGATATCACTCATTAATTCGAGAGGTTTACCCCTGATGCTATAGTTCTAATTTGTGTACAATAGTGGGTAGAGAAAAAGTATCAATGGCTTTCTTGAGGTCCAAGAAGACTGCCATACATTTGTCACCGTTGTCTACATGCTCAGTTATTGTCGATGTGATTGCAAGGACTGCGTCTTCTGTAGACTTCCCTTGTCTAAATCCGAATTGTAATTTGGACAGAATGTTAAATTTGTTTAATCATGATATTTATACAAAACCGCCCAAGTGCGTGTCGGATCACGCATAATGAAGGATTCCATACCGACACCTAGCAGTCCACTTTTAAAAACACTATTTAATACCTTGAATCAAAAATATATAGGGAAGTCGTATCTTCATATAGGGAAGTCACGGCACTTACTCGTACGTCCTTTTATTTGGGCAAGACAGTTTTTCAGTGAAAACTCCCCCTTCATCCCATCTTGTTCAAACCAAAATTCGTTGAAAGTATTTATTATTGTACACCACCTTATTTATTTATTTTCAGAATTTTAATCTTCATAGTTTGGATATTAGAAGGGGGGGGGGGGGGGACATTTTGTACATCTTCCTACCAAATTTCATAATTGTCTCCGAGTAAATCGGATGTGACATACAGATAGACAGACCGATACTTTATAAGAGTTCCTTTTTAGCCATTCTAGCTACGGAACCCTAAAAATGATTTAAGTATGAACAATGGGAAATGGAAAGATAAATATTTGCATTAAAAATTGAATACAAAAAATCTTGTGTCCTGGAGAAAGTAGATATCTCAGCTAACCAGCATTATCGCATTAGTTCTGAGCATTTAGGTATATGAAATACAATACATACATTTAAATAAAACCTTATTTGCTTCGCCATAAATATTAAATCGGATTACCACGGAAGCCTCTCACAATGGAAATTATTAGATGACATACAACTACTTTGTTCAGGAGCATGAGACTTCGATCGATAACTTTTATTTAGTATCCAATATTATACGACCTCTTTTGTTTCCCTATGCAATCGAACTCTGTACAGAGTTCCATAAAAACAAAATAACGCAAATCGACAACAAACCTCCTTTCAATTTAAACTTTATGCTCAGTAGCGACGATTGAAAATGGAGTGGCTACGGTATTTTCTCTGGATATTTTAGTTTTGAAGCAGCGATATGTGAGGGGACCGTAGATGGTAACGACAGAGGTCAATTTATACCGGTTATGTGGGAGCCAGATTTTCTTTTCAAGGGGCAGTAGATTGGGTACGAAATGCCCGGAACCAGATTTGACACTCTACTGATATCGTCACTACCCCTCTTATTTTTAAAGCCTGGTTTACGCGAAAATGGCTTCAGTTTTTTGAATAATTTGTATGGATTCAGCTTGAATATTTTGGTTTTAAATTTTAATTATGTCACTTGTGTAACTTAGCGTCAGCGTCAGACACAGGCAAATCACAAATAGCTTGTTTGCAGAGTCAAAACATGTTCAAAACTTCGTAAACTTGTGACGAAAATTATTCATTAATATTCTTTATCAGCTAAATGTTATGTTATTTTCTTTATGAATTGAGTTGTATCTTGACTTTTACTCAGCGTTACTATCAAAAACCAGGACTATTGCGGCCTAATATCATAAATTTGGAATATATATTTTTCAAAATTCTTTATTATACATATCGTTTCAAACATTACTCAAACATTATCAAATCGAAAATGTTCAACACTGTTTTTTCTGCTTTTAAATTCTACTAAACACAATTATCGAAAAATAGTGTGTCCGTTACTATCTAAAACTTTAATAAGAGCATCGTATCCTTTAATCGGCCTCTGATCGACCAATCATAAAAGTTTTATTTCAGTAAATCAACATGAAGATCAACGTAATAGGTATTTCAAATTCAAATATTTTTCTGTAACCAGGCCCGAAGGGGCTTGTTTACTTATTAGACATATCAATATACTTAACACTTAATATGGTACGGCATTTATATCCCGCACTGGCTTTAATGCTCGTCAGCTTATGTGTCAAAACATGTCTTAAAAACACAATGTCTCAGACAGGTTGAGTCACATAAAGCGGGTGTATTTATTTTGACGGCATTGTAATGAAATTACATGTTTACCTGGAAGTTCAAAAGAACACACACACAATTTAGAGAACTTTTTAATAATTTGAATAATTGACAAACAAAAGAGATTATTAATATTGGAAAAAAAATAGAATACAAAACTAAAAATAACTAAAGCTAAATATTTCATTACTAGAACATAAAATTACGTGAAGAAGTTTAAGCGTCGGGTCCTCCTCTTGCACTATTTTATTGTGCATTACATAGGTATTGAATACATAATTAAAATAAAAGAGATTGAGCACTCAATTATGGAAAAGGCAGATATTAGGTAGGTAAGTAAATTTGAACAAATAATAATACCTAATACATCATCATCATCGTCAAACTTAAACGCTCTTGTCGGTGGAGAGATCGCCAGTCTTCCCGGTTCTCTGCCAGTCTTTTAGCGTCCTGATACGACGCGGCACCAATTTTCTCCTTCACTTGGTTGAAGTACGTCAACCTGGGTCTACCTATTCTCCTTCTTCCTTTAATTTTTCCTTCCAAAAAGTTCACAAAAAAGGTGTCGTGCCGGTTTTTGAGAGGTTTTAAGTATTGTCAAAGAGAAGAGGACTACCTATGCTTAAAACCATACAGAACAGGAGAGGACGAATGTTTGGACACCTAATACATAACCAACTGAATTTTGTATATTTATAAATTAACCTTGATGTTTCATAAGTACAGTCGAGTACAAAAAAAAATTATCGAATGAATCCTCTCATAAATATGTACCGAAACCTTAATTCGCCGACGTAAGAGCTATGGGACATATTTTTGAGCAAGTTGTATGCACCCATATTTTTGAACTTGACTGTACGTTTTTTTTTGGGGAATTTCAAAGCGGATCGTCAGTTACAGCTAATTTGGCTTGATTGACAGACAGATGGACAGCTGCTGGACAGTACCAATCGCATTTTTTTGCACTAAAATTAGGCTATGGCTTTTGATTTCATGATTTCTCTAAGCTTGATATCTATCAGTCAGAATATAGGTATAAAAATACCTAAAAAACGGTCATACGCCGTTTACAGGCGTCATTAAAGATATAGGTACTCTGTAGGATGCTCATTAATATATAGGCAGCGAATGTGTTAAGAGCGTTCCCTGGAGAATTATGCGTTCTTTAAAATGATGTGCATACATCATCATATGATTCTTTATTTTCGTTTCCTACTCTACGCCAAAATTATATTAACATTTGTGATTAATTATCGAGGGTAAAATAGTAAGAAAGACTGTCTCCAAAATGATTTTGATAACGTAATGCACATTTCTGAGACGTGAGATCATAGCAGCCGTATCATACTTCAATGTGCAATAATGAACGAAATCGAGTCCGCATATAACACAGTTGTTCGTACGAAATATCCCAAACGATATTTTGAAACAGTTGGAAGTCGAAACTTCGCAACTAAAAAAAGAAGCCATCTCCACGTTAACGAGACAGGGTAACGCGTTGAAAAATCGACAGGTGCATGTGATAGCACTCCCATCGCCATTGCCTTTATTTATTAGTACCTTCCACGGCAAAAAAGACAGCCGATAATGGAAGCCAATTACCTACATTTTTGGCGTTCTAAATTCAAACGTGAGCGAGTGTTTTACAGAGGTAATTTTGGTGCTTCAGAATTTTGGGGGTTAATTGAACGAAGTTTGAACAAAGCTTGTTTATGTCGGGTTATATAACTATATTTGGGCCAATTTTTTTGGCGTTGTAGTTTCTTTTATTTCTTAGAATTGCATGAAAATTGGTAGGTTGGAAGAACTCCTGATTCTGAACAATATGTGCACGATTTCCTACACTGTCCCACAATTTTTTTCCATTGAGTGACAAAACGTATGGGATTTTCGTAACTCAGTGGAAAAAATGTATGGGGAAAATTTTTTTTTCCACGCCATGTTGTCATATTTTTTTTACTTGTACAGAATCAGGAGCTCTTCCAACCTACCAATTTTCATGCAATTCTAAGAAATAAAAAAAAAACTACAACGCCAAAAAAATTGGCCCATTTACATAAATAAATAGAACTGGAGAGGACGTTCATTGCTGGTAAATCTCTGAGTGACCCAAATCTGTGGTTAGTTATTTCAGTATAAACCAACAAATGGAAACAGTTCCATCAACAAACGGCCAGCAGAGCTCTGATCCCGTCAAAGGGATGTGCTTCATTTTATTCCTGCTACCACAGATAATAGAAAGACTAGAATTCGCAAAAAAAAACATTATACTCTATTTTTTGAGCAGTCGTAACAGAATAACATTTCATTTCGATAGTTACCAATTAGGTCAAACTTTGAAATAAAAATAAAATTCTTGAACGTTTAATAATACTACTTTCGTGCTCCACAGGTAAAGGTAGGCTTCGCTAGCGCGTCCAAAAACAAATAAGTCATGTGGGCTAGCGAGCGAAGCCAGCGAAATTCTTTGAGTCTGCGCTCTTGCGATCTATTCGGAGCTGAAACTATACGGCGTTGGTATGTATGTAAGTAGGTATAAATGTTTTTTTATCGATGATAACTCGTGAATCGTTGATCGGAATTTCATGAAATTTGATCTAGGTTATTTAATGAGACAAAAAACTTCGAACATTCGATAAGAGATTGGAGGGACAAATAGGGTATAATGATGAAAGCAGCGCCATCTAATCTAAATTTTAATATTCAAAATTACTAGATATTTCATTTATGGCATGGCGCATGGACATTGCCACTAACTCGATTAGCTGTCAGGTTTTCTTTTCGAAACTGTGCCTAATCCATTTACTCTTGATCTGTCATAAACAACTCTACGGCTAATAAAAATACTCTCCCACGCTAATTTAGTTTGCTGTTGTTTTTATTACTTTACACAAATATTAGAGGCGGCACTTTGATAAAAGCTTTCGTTACCTCATTCTGCGTCCGAAACGGCGGTGCGATTACGGAACGTTTTCGACTGTTCGTAAGTTAGATCTGTGTCAAATCCCATACAAATGGCAATAAAATACATATATTCCTACCATATGTTCGAAAAGTTACGTGATTTTATTTTAAAATTATGGAACCAATTTATGACGTAACTTTCGCATGTCAATTAGATTCCAATTTATAAGTCAGCGCGCTTGGAAGTGGAATATGAAGCGAATAACAATTTGTATTTTAGGCAAGCAATTTAGGCTATCATTTTTAAAAGCCAAAGTCAAGTGAGCGGTCAGTTTAATGGGTACAAATACGATAGATTTTATTGAAAGTCAATTCTCCAGTTTTTAGGGTTCCGTAGTAAACAAGGAACCCTTATAGTTTCGCCATGTCCGTCCGTCCGTCCGTCCGACCCCCGTTTTTCTCAGTAACCTTTGAAGTGATAATTTTTGCTATGGTCAAGTGTGTGTCCCCCCCCCCCCCCCCGTGCCAGCTAAACGGTGGCTACTAGGCATGTGAAAAAAATCATGGTAGTAGTATATACGATGAATTTAAAAGGAAAACTATCACAGCTAAGTAGACATTACTAGTTAACGAGTAATAGTCGAACTTCAGAAATGTACTTTGCAAAAGCAAACTTTCGTACCTACAATTTCCATTGATACCTTAGATAATGTTGTTAATTCATTCAAAAACATAGTAAATATAAGTTTTCGAACTTTTTAGTCCATATAATGTAACGGGTGGACGACTACGGAACCCTACCTTGCGCGTGGCCCGACACGCACTTGGCCGGTTTTTATTTTGCGTAACATCAAAAACCGGCCAAGTGCGAGTCGGACTCGCGCACGAAGGGTTCCGTACCATTGTCTATAGAAATGGCAAAAAAATCATGTTTGTTGGGCTCCCCTTAAATATTTATTTTATACTGTTTTTTAGTATTTGTTGTTATAGCAGCAACAGTAATACATCATCTGTGAAAATTTCAACTGTCTAACTATTTCACGGTTTTTGAGATACAGCCTGGTGACAGACGGACAGACCGGACGGACAGACGGACAGCGAAGCCTTAGTAATAGGGTCTCGTTTTACCCTGTGGGTACGGAACCCTAAAAATGCTTTGATAGTACGAAGTTAGCAACGAAATACAAAATAGTGACATCACAAATTAGTATGGTCAAACTACGTACGTCCATTTTCGACCCTTATGTATATATTTAAAAACTTAAAAAAAACAGCAAGTATTGTATAAGGGTATGATTCCGCTGCCGACTGCATACAGCATACTCCAAATTGAACCGTAATGGTATGCGTAAAAAGCTCAATTTGAAATGAGCGGAGAAGTGTCGGAACAGCACACGCCGCTCACTCTAAATTGGGACTTTAAGTCTTATGATTACGGTTCAATTTGGATTGCGGCGGAACGTGCAGTTGCTGTATGCAGCCGGCAGCGGAATCGAGTTGAAGGTAGATGTTTTCCCCGTATTTGTTTATGTTTTGTATAGCAATTGTACCTAATGTAAACATAGTATTGTCAACAAAAAGCTTGAAATAAATAGGTATGTCATTTTTACGTAGGTAGGTAGATTTTTTAACCTTATTTAATACAAGAATCACTGACACTCGTACCTTTCTAAATGCATATTTCTAAAGCTTGTCATTATGTTGATTTATCGAACAGTATTACGAGTAACAACGTTAGAAGGGCTCGCAAAATGTCAACTGTAAAGGGTGTACGCCTGTACAGTCTTGACCTAAAGGTCGAACTAAAATAAGGCAATGTTATGTCAAGCACTGAAAATTTGTTAAAATTGAATACGGCTGCGATCTGATATTAATGACTTACATCAAGTTACTAATTTGGAAATTTTAATTTGATGCAACTACAACCTCTCAGTGGTGCACACTCAATAATTTATGTGAATACGACTTTATTGTTTTTAACCTTTGGGAACGTATTAATTATTACCCAACACCCTTCTGCGGGTAACAACCAGGTCCCATCAAGGGAGGACACACCCATCCACCATGGGTGCGAAGCTCCATCGACTATTGCTGGGTCCGCCTGGCCACAAGGTGTATACAGTCATGATGTCCGCTCCGGGGAGTGCCACACATGGTAGCTTCGCCACTCACAGTTTTAAAACTATACTACAGCTTCCCTTTCATCCATTAAGATCAGAAGTCTTTTGCCCTGAGAAGGATATTCACGCTAAGGCTGATCTATAGGGATCTTTCGCTCACTTATTACAATAAGCTTACCTACACTACAATATACCTATCTTCTCACAAAACTTGGTATAAGGTGGCATGCGCAATGTACAAACACGTCAATGTACCTACAAACATTTCCAAAAATAAGTAGCATTAAATAATAATACCAGCGGGGTAATCACGTAACGATATGTACTACCGTTGGTACGTATATGTCAGTTTTAGTATGGGATTTGCCATTTAAATCTATCGAACTAACGGTGGAAAACGTTACGTGATTACCGCGCAGGTACCAAATCATTTATACTCCTTTCATCTTACCTTGCGATGATATTTGTATAACAATATATTCTTTGATAACTTCATTAATATTAATGTTTGTATTGATCTAATAATGATTGTGTTTTTATTATAGGTAGGTAACAGATGTTGTTGTTGTATTGTGTCACTGGGGTAAGTTGGTATTTTTACCAAGCCACAAGACCATTCCTCGTAGGTTTCTTTATATATTTATTTATTTGAATCAGGCAACAAGGCCCATATTTACATATACCTTATAGACTAACATACATAGTATCTATAAAATCCTTAAAAACTATGCACAAATAAACACACTACAACTTTACTGCGATGTGTTACGCAACTGCGAGGTGTCAGGTAACCGACCGCGAAAACGCCGGAACTTGACTCCCTTCGGCCAAAATTCTTCCTTGGTGAAGGTCGGTAGATGTTCTGTTGGAATTCTCACAACGAAGGAATTAAAATTCACATTGTGGCGAGACTCCAACCCTCAGGTTCACGACCCTCAGGTTGAATCCGGTCTTCACGCGTACATACTCCACGACCTCCTCTGCCTTGGTGGTGTAATGTAGCCGGGACACGTAAAGCTGCGTCGTTGGTGTAGCAGCACGCAGCAGGTGATTCGGTCCTGTCGGTGCGGTACCGCACAGATTCCGACAAGTAGGCTTCTTCTTCCTCTCCACCGTCTTGTCTTGTCGTCTTGTCTTGTTACTTATTTATACTTTTGCTCAATTACATTACATCACCTATCGAATTAATCGTGAACGTACTTTACAACGTACAATTTTTTCAATTAATAAAAGCCACAATTTCTATAAAATGCCCAGTAGGTACGAATGCAATATATGTATACCTATTCTTACCGCCGATCGGCCTAGTGCCGTGACAGTCAAGGTCTAGCTGGCAACATACTCGTAGTACATGAGCAGCGAATAGATTTATCGAGTTATCATTACTATAATACTAAAGCATAAAGTAATAGGTTCTCGCTGGTGGTAACCCTAGCGCGTTGCGTGCGATGGAAAGAGATGGCTACGTTTAGTCAAGTTTGGCATACCTAAACGGGGGATTTGTTAACGGTGGTCCTGCTGTACGTAGCACTATTACTTATTCTGTCGCTGAGGGCATAAAAAATAGCACTGTTGAACTTAAGAGGCCTTACAAGTTTTAAAATATTTTGATTTCAAATTTTGTCAAAAGTATTGATAATACCAATAAAGTGATTAAGGGATACGATGATTTTATTAAAGTTTAGTAACATACCTATTATTTTATTGTATGTAGTAGAATTTAAGCGGAAAAAGCAGTTTTTAACTCGAAAATATTCTATTTGTAGTGATGTTTGAAACAAAAATTCCTAATCAAAAATACTTAAAATACATTTAAAATTTGTCATTAGTTCGCAATAGTCCTGTTCTAGAAAGTATAATTGAGAAAATGTCAATTAAACAGAAACCACACACAACACATACACACAGAACAGAACACAACTGGACAGTACAGAACTGGAGAGAACTGCACCGACAAGAGTGAAACCCCCAGGGCAGCTTGTGGCGAGCTGAATGGGAAGTGGCGTCCCTTGGGTCCCTTGCCCCCGAGAGTCGGTCAGGCCCTTCTCTCCGCTTGCCTTGCGAACGGTCTAATAGCGAAGAGTCTCGATCAACACCTCAAGAGACTCTCGCTAGATGGCTGGGTCAAGGGTCAGATTCAGAAGGCGGTACTCCTGGACACGGCGCGGATAGTCAGGAGGTTCCTCTCTCTGTCGCCCTGACCACTGGTAGCTTAGGCCCTGCCTCGCTGCCGGCGGCCCTCTAGGCTAGGTTTTTATAACGTTTTTATGTTTTGTAAGTGTATTTTTATATTTTACTTTTTATAGAAATGTTATACAAACCTAGGCTAAGAAAAGAAATAAATAAAGAGAAATAATAATAATATATAAACAGAAAATGGCCTAAATAGATGAGCGTTTTTTAACTGATAAGGAGCTTTAACCAGACAGCGTGGGGTGAGAAATAATTTGTATAGTAACATAAAAAAATAGTGAGGCACATTATTAACTACTTTAATATCATTGTGATCTCATTTTATATCAGACATACTTAATTCTGCTTAATATTATTTGTAATTAATTCATTAATTATATTATTTTCGTCCGCGTGGAAGTCCTTTCACCTACCTACCTTTTGTACCTCATTACAAAATTTCGTCCTCATTTTACCTCTGAGGTTAGGGGATGATTTACACGACATGGAACACAGCATGTTTGTACACGACAAATACTACCATTTAATGTAAGCATTTAGTTTTGCATCCTTTTATAAATATATATGTTATTGAATTTTTTCTATTACATAAATTTAACTTACTAAGTATTTTTTAAATTTTTGTTTACTTTAATTAGTTTCAAAGTTAAAATTTTATGTTGTTTTCACAAATTAAGACAATTTTCGGTAATTTAAATTAGGTCAACATATGCAAACCCTAAAAATCCCAACTAATTTCACCCCTAAAATTGAGATTGCATGTTTTATATCCAACCCCAATCGTAATTTGACATTTGACACGGGACGAATATTTTAACTGATTTAAACGTTTGTTTTGACAGCCCGCAATTTTGCCTATAGCAAATTAAAAATTACGCTAATTACGATAACGAAACTTTTCTAATATTAATATTGACAATATAAACTTCCCAAAAAAGGTTTTGGACTACTAGTCAATTACAATGCCAAATTATCGCGAAAGTAAGTAATAAAATTCCTAAAATATTTAGGCACGAATATCTCGTATAAAATGTCGCAGACCAAATTTAACCGTTGTTTAATGAAGATTTATTCTGCACTATTTTAGCAGTTAAATGTTTAAAGAAGGTTCTAGTAAAAGCAGAAGATATTTTAATGAAAAGTTTCAATGGTACATAGTCCAATCCAATGAGGGCTACCTACCTTCCCAGCTAGGCTAGGTTTAGTTAAAAACTTCCAATAGTTCGATTCCACTGACACCTCAGTATTCGTTTGAAGCCGCTTGAGTCGCTCGACTAATCTTACTGGAGCTCTGTGCCAGAAGAAGGAAGCAACGCGAGAGCGTATGATGGCAAAAATGTCTAGAACTTCGGCCTCGGCCTCGGCAAACATGCTTGATGCGCTGCATTATCTTGCCAGTTTCATTAGAAGTTCCACTGGTTATAAACTGGTTCAGGTTAGGGACACATTTTTTATGGTAGACACCACCACATCGTAGGTATATTGTTATTTTAAGTAATGTAAGTATATAATCCTTCTTTCAAAGCCGTCAGTAGCCTCCGTTGTAAACAATTCGTAGCTCTCATACTTCGTAACAACTTATAACCGCCTAAGGGAAAACACAATATCTTTGCAAAAACACAACCCTACTTGATGCATGTATTCACTTGCGCTTAAGTTTTAACCTACACTTGAGAATATTCGGTATTGAGTGGAAGCTGAGATAATCTCAATTTCATTGAATATTTGTCTTCACCTTTTCTTATTTATTAAATTATATCTCTAAGTATTTTTGAATACCACGTCGGTGGCAAACAAACGTACGGACCATCTGATGGTAAGCGGTCACCGCAGCCTATGGACACTTGCAATGCAAGGTTACATGCGCATTGCCAACCCTTTTTAAAATGTATATACAT
The DNA here is from genome assembly GCA_951800055.1 of Cenopis cana. Lineage (NCBI taxonomy): Eukaryota > Metazoa > Arthropoda > Insecta > Lepidoptera > Tortricidae > Cenopis > Cenopis cana. Next base: position 4,718,660 of record OX637486.1, on the reverse strand, counting down.
TTCTTTCTTAAAGAAACGCATACTGCAGTCCCTCGTGAAGACCTCAGCAGCTTATTCTATAATCGGAGCGTTCGCGGGAGGAAAATTTGTATGACACCGTACCTATCGTAAACGACCATTTAGTACTTTACTTTATTTTAAGTACTTTACTTTTTCAACTTACCTTTTTAGGGTTCCGTAGTAAACAAGGAACCCTTATAGTTTCGCCATGTCCGTCCGTCCGTCCGTCTGTCCGTCCGACCCCCATTTTTCTCAGTAACCGTTAGTGCTAGAAAGCTGTAATTTGGCATGAGTATACATATCAATGACGCCGACAAAACGGTAGAATAAAATCTTTAAAAAAATTTTTTTTTAGGGTACCTTCTGCCAAACCCGTTGTGTAGGGTATCGTTGGATAGTTCTTTTAAAAATATTAAAAGTTTTCTAAAAGCATTCTTTGATTAAAGAATTGGTTAGCGTGATATTAAGCTTTGAAGTGATAATTTTTGCTATGGTCAAGTGTCCCCCCCCCCCCCCCCCCCTGCCAGCTAAACGGTGGCTACTAGGCATGTGAAAAAAACCATGGTAGTAGTATATACGATGAATTTAAAAGGAAAACTATCACAACTAAGTAGACATTACTAGTTAACGAGTAATAGTCGAACTTCAGAAATGTACTTTGCAAACGCAAACTTTCGTACAATTTCCATTGATACCTTAGATAATGTTGTTAATTCTTTCAAAAACATAGTAAATATAAGTTTGCGAACTTTTTAGTCCATATAATGTAACGGGTGGACGACTACGGAACCCTACCTTGCGCGTGGCAACGCGTTTATAGTGCTGTTTGGGCGTTATTGCAGCGCGTCGACAATGTTTGCCGAGGCACTCACCGATAGCTTTGATGCTCTAATTATAAAGCGGTGTGCTTCGCTACAAAATCGTCTTTGCCACAGCTCAAACAGCATTCTGAACGTGTTGGCGCAGCGCTGGAACTCGCCGCTGCTCGTGCTCGCTCGCTGGATCAGGCTGCACGCGGGATGTTATTCACAAACCGACTCGTCGTCACCTGTCACCTCTCCCTTACCCGTTTTTTATATGGAAACTGTCAAAAAGTGACAAATTACATTTGACAGGTTCCATATAAAAACGGGTGAGGTAAGAGTTGACAGGTGAGGACGAGGTATATTATGACAACCGCTTTAGCTTAGTTGGTAGTGACCCTGCCTACGAAGCTGGAGGTCCCGGGTTCGAATCCCGGCCGAGGCATTTATTTGTGTGATGAGCACTAATATTTTGTTCTTGGGTGTTGGATGTTTTCTATGTATTTAAGTATTTATTTATCTATATAAGTATGTATGTCGTCGCTTAGTACACATAGTACAAGCTTTGATTAGTTTGGGACTAGGTTGATTTAAGATTGTCCACAAATATTTATTCATTAATGAAATATAATAAACGGGTCACTAACGTCTTTAACGTCGAATATCGCTCGACATGATTGTTTCGGCACAAGAGAGGACGAGGTTCTCAATAAAATTAATACATACGTATGTCTACCTTATAATAATATTTCTACGACTAATTTAGTTGATAGCATAATGGATATTAAAACATCACAATGCCTTTATCATTACATAAAATGTAATTTATCATCGGATTCTTACCTGTGACCTCTAGCCAGGATTCACTATCCTAAATTGAAAAGCTACATCTCGTATTTTCTAGATGGTACGCGTTCGACCTTCGGCCAATTCGAGGCACACCTTTAGCATTCCAAACTGATTTCAATGTCTTGTTGCTCGTTTCCACACACGCCAAGCTAATACGATAAAATGAAAGCATGAAATGAATTGAAATGTGAAAGTGATACGAAAGTAATGAAATAAACCAAGTGAGTAGTGAGAAAACCAGTCAATTTTTCAACGAAAGCGTAAGTAATTTGTTATCTTTGTTGCATGTTCACAATAGAATGTTCTACAGATATGATTATTTAATTTCATATTATCTCGAATTTTCTAGGCGCTGTCCATAATTATGCCCAAAAAATCCTGGCTCAATTTTATGAAAGATTGAAAACAATAAACAGTACGAATAAACAAATCTTCTAGATTTAGATTAAATATGGCTGTCTGATGAGAATAATGTTTATTAGCTGAAAATTAAGTCAAGAATATATTTTCGCAATTTGTTTTCGAAGTTATTACGATTATATACCTTATAGTTTCTACTTTCAAAAACGTTGTCCTACGCTATGGCGAAAAAAATAAGGTACTTTGATAGATTACATTAGATGCACAATGTATTTTTTGTTAGAAAAATGAATTCACTAAAAGATCTTCAAAAGAGATAGAAAATATAAACAAAAATGTCATAAATATACTTAAAATTATGTAAAAAGCGTCATTTCAATTTGTTTGATCTATTTTCGTAAACAGATACCTATCTTGTGAAGGTGCTGTGGTGGTTGTGGTGAACAATGGAGTTTTCAAAGCTAATGTTGTGGTTGTCCCTGTCTCTACACAACTTATTTCTCCTATCAAGTAACTTGGCTACGAGATCACTATCGTAAAGTGTTGTTCAGGTAAGGCGCTTGCCGCTTCAGTGAAACGGCTGACACATCTCTAAGGTGTCGATATACCTACCCGCGCTAGAAACGAATGATGTTCCGGTTTGTTTTTTCTAGATAGACAGAGAACAATACAATACAATACAATACAATACAAATACTATTTATTGCACAACTCAACAAGAACACAGCACAGAACATAAGGCTTAAAGTAGAGGTAAACAACAGGCGAACTTATCGGTAAAGAGCGATCTCTTCCAGGCAACCTTTGGGTAGCGAAGATAATGCAACATTCTATATCTACTCGTAACTGAGCAGGTGGCGACATTTTCTGTACGTAAGTGCTAAGTTAATCTATGTATTAAAATTAAGATTGTTATAATGAATTCATTTTTAAATGGCATTTACTTTTTAGGGTTCCGTAGCCAGAATGGCTAAAACGGTACCCTTATAGATTCATCATGTCTATCCGTCCGTCTGTATGTCACAGCCGATTTACTCGGAGACTAATTAGTATTACTATTATGAAATTTGGTAAAAAGATGTATTCTATGAACCGCTACATAAAATGACGTGAAATTAGTATTATAGTAAAAAAAAATCAATGCAAGTAGTTGTGAGGGGTATTTTAGCTAGGCCTTTAAAAATGATATAGAGGTTATTAGTTAAAAAAAACTTACTAGTTATAGTTTTCCATTTCAATAAATCGTTGCTGAGATATCAGCTGTCAAAGTCGTACAGTGTCCCCGCCCCCCTCTAATTACGACCTTTTTTGATTCAAGGTATTGGATAGTGTTTTTAAATGTGGACTAGTGTAGGTGTCAGTACGGAACCCTTCGCTGTGCGTGATCCGACACGCACTTGGCCGGTTTTGTTATTTATTAATTCCTTTTATATTCTTTTTCTTTTTCATCAAACATTCAATCTATTTGATTATATTATATAAATATATTTTATTTAAGTACAGTCGGATAGCAAGAAAACACGATGAAAAACATAGTAAACAGAACAAAATAAGTTTACACGTCAAAAAACAAAAATATAATTAATAACATCAGTCAAATAGTAGCCCGCCCCGTGTCATTCCGGGTGCAAAGGTGCCCGCTAGCCGCGTTACCGCGCTGGATCGCAATAGACAACCTTTGCATCACGACCCAACATTAACATATTTGGGATTTTGAAATCTAGTCTTCCGTTACTGTGATGTCCTCCAATTGGGTCGCTCGGGGTATTAAATAAAACCAATATTTTAGGCTATTAGTTTGGGTCAGCTGTTCCTGCCTTCGCTCCACAGCCGGTCGATGTCAAGTGACGTGCGACTGCTGTACCCTTGGTAGGAGCAACTACCCGCCATCATTTATTCATAACGCCGGTACACCACACCTCCCCCATGTTTTACAAAATCTGAATTGTTTTATATCACTAGATTACTTCATAAATAGATTACAAACAACTCACAATAATGTCACATAAAACAATAGATAAACAGTGCAGTTTTGTCCTCCACTCTCATAGCAGAATATAAATTGGTCTACACCAAAATTACTCCTTTAAATTACAACTTTGGTCACTGAGTTAAAATCTCTTTTTCCCACTTCCGTCTACTTCTTCTCATCCCCCTTTTTTCAGTAGTATTAACATACTTTGTTACCTTTATTTTCTAGGGCAGCGGTCAGCAACACGCGGCACGTAATTTTTTTTTTTTTTAGCCAATAAACAATTTTTTGTGGCCCTTGCTCTTAAAAGGTTGCCAACCCCTGTTCTAGGGTACTCAATAAAGTACATAATTAAACCAACAACAATTTGCACATATACATATACTCTTTATAGCTATCGACACTATCGACAGCACTTTACTCTAAAATTAATTCTTAGGTAAATGTCAAATTAACGAAAACATTACTTTTTCAATCAACATTAATATAAATAATCAGAAATAAGGGATCCACCTCGCGGCAAAGTGCCAGAATGCAGTCAGCATTTTCCCGATGTATAGTAGTACAGTTGCATATTAAATTTCTATACTAATACATTTTGTATACCATATGTAGCTCTTTTAAACCAAAATGATATCATATTCTATTTACTCAGTCACTCCTGGGATAACAATAACACATTACCATAATCCTGGATAACCTAAGAAACTAGATAATCTCAGGGTCCTGATTAAATATTTAAATGTCACTCAATACAACAAGATGTACGTCTACATAATCCCAAACTGTTATGTATAATATTTTAGACAGTTGTTGTTCCATATATTAGTAGATATCATATTCATATCTTTTTTTTTCGTCGGCCGTCATAAGAACATTAATGTGGAACAATTTTTTTACTAAAGAAGACAAAAAAGTAAAATATTAACTTAGTATATAATCTTAAAATACAAAGATTTAGCTAAGTAGAACAATAACTATCATTTTGAAATAAACATTTCAAATTTATTAATTTTTTTTTAGAGTTAGTTACAAATAGTTTCATTAAAGAGTAGATAGGAATTCAGGCTGCTAAATGTTTCAACATTCTGTCTTATATTATTAATGTAAATTATGAGTGTTAATCTCACTCAAAGATATGCAGCTGAATAGATATTTGTTTCTACGCAAATCATTATTATCCGCCGAAAACGTCCACTGCTGGAAATAGGCATCGATCGTGGGCTGCCTGCATCCAACGGACCCCCACGACCTTATCACGCTACTATTAAATAGCTTGTTTATTTTATTTTTTACTATTTTAATTTCACCTGACTTTCTTGTGAATTCGGAGTCAGTTAAAATTAATTTGGTGAAATTAAGGGTAAATTCTATAAACTAAAAATGTAAATGTAGTTTTGAGGATTTTCGGTACACAATGCACAGCACGGTATCTACGCCAATGTAGCGGTAAACCTTATTTGTTGGGGTATTTTCATTCCTTTCCATTTTTTTACTTTTAAAGAAGTAAATTGATATTCAACCAGACCAAATAGGTACTTATTATTCCACCAAAATATTTTAAGGTCGAATGAAGGATAACACACACATAAATGTCTACTTTACTAGCGTTTAAGAAAGTCAGGCATTTTGGATGGCCTTTGTCCATCGCTCGCTGTGCGTTGGGCTACTTTAAGCTATTGTAATATGTATAATCATTTATGGATTAAGTCGGGTTGTAAGGGAATGTACCAGGTTGTTCGTGTGTTTTTTTTCAGTTTTGACTCATTTGTTCTCAACACCTTGTCTACATCAGCCTTAAGCCGTCAGAATATAGGTATCATCGCATGCCTGACAATATCAGAAATACAGCATCCACTGCGGTATTTAAATTAAGTCTGATGAAACGGCTTATAAAACACGCTTTGTGATTATACCGACTTTTATTTCATTTACCATTAACAATAAAATGCTGAAGAATTAACGGTACCGAATAGTGTGCCGTAATTTATAATAATAATAATAATGCTTTGTATATAATAACTAATTATATTGAATAATGTAAACCTTAGTAATAAACGGCACCGTTTTAAACCTGCTGCCAGGCTCGGGTTCGACGATGGTGCTGCCCTCCCGCATATTGATTAAAAACACTTTTTACAGTTATACAGTTTGGCGGAAAGCAATACTTAATTAAGGCTCTTTTATACAATAAAGAATTTCACGTGAAAAACCTTAGTAATTGTTTTGAATTAGGACACCTTCATAATATACATATTTTAATGTAAAACACATGAAACAGTCGTTACCCATAAAATTTCCATTTGCTTTTTACCATACAACCCTTTTACTTTCAGTTGCATTAAATGCACTATATGCACAGACATGCTCATACGGCATTCACCTACTCGTACCATCCCTAACTGTTAGGTAGGTACGTTGTTTTATTTCATTTTTTTTCCACTTGGAAACAGCCTTGGGTATCTATTTTTTCATACCTTGCTAGTAGACCTCCACAAGACACTTCTGAGAAGTATCACCTTAATCCTGATTTTAATCGATAAAAAGATACCTTCGATCAATTTACTTGCATTTATGATAAATAGAGGTATAGTAGAGGTGTGGGAGAATTATGATCATTATTTTATTTAGACAGTAGTCTTCAAATTTTTAAATTCATTTACTTTTGAAATTGGATTACTTAGTAATCTATATCTATACCAACACGTGAGAGTAATGTATGAATAATAGTATTTTTTCTAAAAAAGAACTGTGGCTTTATAGGCCGAGACCAATAAAGCAAAGGAGTGCGGTTGGAGTGGCCTGGGGAAAATCCAGGGTAAACCTCCGACACGACCACGCAGGCGGTCTCAACATTGACATACTTTTAAGAGTTTGCACTTGGTTGAACGGTTTCAACGAATTCTGAGGTGTCAGTTCATTTAAGTTCATTTTAATTTAATGACATTTGACTTTTTTAAATCTGTTGTTCTGAAAATATTTTGACTTTTATCCTCTTGTCTTAGTTCCAAATTATTAATAGATTATATTAAATTTCAGATTCTTTAAATTGTACCTAATTTAGGTAACTTTTGCCCTTTTGACCTATTATTGCAGAATACATATTTGATCTTATTTTAATATTATTCTGTATTTTGTACCTTTATAAAAGTATTTCTTATACCTATTCCACCTTCGGGAAATATTGTTTAATCGTCCGCCTTCGGGACTTTTTCGGGATTCATTTTCCAATACTAATGTGTATATGACTATTCCACCTTCGGGAAATGTTGTTTTATCGTCCACCTTCGGGATTTTTCACAAATTTTGGGGTATTCATACACATATACCTACTTACTAAAAAATGTTTATCACTGTCGTGATTTACTTTCCTCGTGCCTGTCGTTAGCCGACCTGGCACGTCACTACAAGTTGCTCTTGCATTGTATATTATATACTACTATTTAACGTCCTTTGACGAAATAATTAACCTTTAGTTTTAAGGCTGTTGCAAAATACTATATTATTATACCCAATTCTGAGATTTATTTATTTATTTTAGGTAATTTATTCAGGTTGACTTTGGCCAGTCCTATGTAATATGTTCTAGCTGTCTACGTGTTATATGTAGGACGTAGGTATAACAAATGTTTGTACAAATATTTTACATTAATGAACATTTCACCATTCAAGATGAGTTATTATTAAAATCTCTTGGTACTAATACGAATTCTGAGTTTACTTTATTACCTGTGAGCTTACCTCAGTATTTGTGATTTTAACTCAAAGGCATACCTGCACATACATGTAGATATATCGCTGTTTAGCACCCATAGTACAAGCTTTGCTTAGTTTGGGACTAGGTTGTCTATTTATTTATATGTTGATGAGTTGATTCCATATTAACTCATATATATACCTCATATATATAGTTTTGTAAAACACCACTTTATGAATATGATAAGTATGTATAATTCATTACATGAAGTTATCACATTCATTAACACACCTTTTTTATTTTATTCAGGTGTTAATTGTCAAGGATAATACATATGTCAAGTCAAGATTATAAGTATGCATATAAGATTTAATTTTCACAACCTGTATGAAACAACCAATTTACATGCATAATATTACTTCAATATTTTGTTTGTATCGTTAAAATGTAGGTATATGTGCATAAATAAATCTTCTTCGTTTTTATTGAGACTCACTCTCAATTTCATTTTTGACGCAGATTTCATACGAATCATTGTATGACTCGCCTTTGTAGCCAAAACTTATTGACCAGTTTAACCCATTGACGACCATGACAACTTTGTATTTCACGCTGACAAGGAAATGATTAGAAGTAGATATCATTTGATTTCCTTAGTATGTATAGACCTATTCACAACTGCAATCTCATATCGAATATCATGTCACTCACTCGGTTGTAACTTGTAAGTGTGTATAGTCAACGACAGAACATTCTGCTGAAAATATCCATTTAGCTTTAAGTCGCGAACATGTTCAGATTATTTTATTTACAAAAATACTTTGAACGTTACTAACTAATTCTGGAGTTTCTGGCCTTTCATATCTGAATAATGCCTACATTGGATACCAACTGCGCTGTGTTAGTTAGAACCCCGCAGCACACCAAAGTTTACATCCGAATTTAATTAAATAAAATAAATTAATAAAAATACAATGTGCGGTTCATAATCTATGAGTGATCAACTCACCGCATGATTCCTAGTATTAGTTGATACCGAGGTTCATAATACATATGCGTATTCGAGGGTCAAACTCACTGGTTCTCCCTATTTGATTTGACAACATATATTTAACAACGGGACAATAACTGTAAGTTATAACAATGGTAGCCGTGTATTTCTATTTTAAAATCTTTTATTTTTCATTGAGATTAATGTAAAAACTCCCTTCAGTTGACGTGTTATTTCAAGAAACAGCAAATAGTTACACCCAAATATTTGATTGAATTTGTAATCCAACGCAACAAAAGAGGTTAATTTATACACTCTTGGTTGTTAAAACTGCATAGAATTTAATTACTCCGGGTAGCTAAACAAGTAAACACACAGTTTAAGTAAATTTCGTCATTGCTTAATTTCTTTTATATTTTCGCGTTTTGGGTTCTTTGTCTACTCCATCCCTTCCTTGTCAACGTTTTGTTTCAGGTGGTCATACCACTCATTATGCAGGTTTTACCTTATTTATTTTTTCTTTTGTTTTTATCGGAGGATTAAAGTTCACTCACATAACTCGTCGCCAGTGTGATGTCCTCCAATTGGGTCGCTCGGGGTATTAAATAAAACCAATATTTTAGGCTATTAGTTTGGGTCAGCTGTTCCTGCCTTCGCTCCACAGCCGGTCGATGTCAAGTGACGTGCGACTGCTGTACCCTTGGTAGGAGCAACTACCCGCCATCATTTATTCATAACGCCGGTACACCACAGTTACCATTCAGCCTTACTACCGAACATAATATTTAAGTAATCTAACTCGATCTAATCTCCTTTTAAGTAAAGAGTAGGTAATCAACCGTTAAAAGTAAACTTCCCCATTACACCCCGACTTTTGTGATAATAATCTACGACCTACGTCTATAAACGATAATGGGGCCTTATTAAGCCCTCGCTATTAAGAAAATAAGCAATAACAATATGAAAGAACAATTTTATGTTGCGTGAAACAGTTTTGCGGGTAGACATTTTGATTTATTCAACGCATTTGTCAGTAATAGCGCTACAAAGTTATGCGAGGACTTGGAAATAACAAGGAACAACAGCACCAATACAAATTTCATACGCATCGCCTTAAAGTATGTCGGTGTCAACTGTTTTTGATAACTTGGTCGCGTATGTGGCAATATAGGGATGTATGCAAGCTAGTTTCAACATTTATTTTGCCTGGCAAGAAAAATGGTAAGTTTTTACGTGTGTGGAGGTCAAACCGAATGAGTTCATGACTTTTTGTGCTGCGAAAAAATGGGTGGAATGAAAAATCAAACCGATTTAGACCATACTGAGATATATGAGTGTTGCATGTTATTATAGAGGTGTATTCATTTAAATAACACAAACGCCTAAATACAAACACCGAGCAATGTGTTCTATTCGATCATATCTTTCGATAATCCGTTACAATTCGCCCTTTGGGGTTAATGCTTTTTCACTTTCTTGCATGATCAATAAAAAAATATTACATTGTTTATGAATTTCGATTTAATGCTTAAACCGTAAACCATATAATTAAGCTTGAATAATTTCACAAAACTCATTAAGGCATTGCCGTAGTATTTTCCAAAAGTTTCATTATTGTAATTGAGCTCAAAGAAAGGTAAAAATCGTCTAAGTAGATAAAACTTTGTTGAAACTTAATTTATTTAAAACTAATCAAACTATCGCCAAGAGTTTATCATAAAATTAAATAAAATACCTGTTCAGATAAGGGCAATTTCACAATAAGGGTATTAACACGAAGGATTTTTGTTTCATGAGTCAGCGTCGTGTCGGAGAGACATTAACACGGCCTGCTGCCGTTTACACGACAATGCTGATAACTGGAGGTGGATTTGGAATAACTGTTCGCACGCTATTACATTGCCAATATACCGATATTGCCAATATGCCATAGGCCGATCTGCATTAGCAAAAACTTGCATGCAAGTTTCTTCATAATGCTGGGCTGCGGGTCACAGATGTAAGATGAACACAATAGAACCCTGAAATGTAATGGAAATTCACTGAAAATTGCACGCAAGTTCATGCTAGTCTAAGGCGACTTCCTCATTTGTCGGTGCGGAGGCAGTACAATATGAGAAAAGTGTCACTTGTCAGCGTTAGCTGTCAGTCGTCTCGGTACCATTTTTTACTGCGCCCCTACATTTAAATGAGTGCTTCCTGACTGGCGCGGGATGCGCGGTAGCGGGACGATGCGAAGGCGGTAGGTACTGTTCCGCTTCTGCGCATGATATTACTACAGCGCAAACGTTATACTGACAGTATTATGTCAAGTGAGAATCTTTGAGAAGTCAGTAAGTTTACGTCAATGAAGAAAATGTCACATATCGATCCCGCCCCGCCAAGTCAGGAAGTCACTCGTGGTCGCTCTCGATGGGGCTAATAATAAGAGAGCTCCAAGTCACTGAGAGGGATATGGATCGAGCGGAGCTCGGAGTTTGTCTAAGGCAGCCTACATAGCTTTGCGAGTTGAAAACTCAAATGGCAGTGGGCGGGGAACATCGCTGGTGGAACATATTGCCATTGGGACAGAAAGGTTCTTGAGTGGCGACCACGCATCGGAAGATGCGGCGCGGGAAGACCCTTACAAAGTGGACCGATTGGTAAATATCGTGAAGTCGTTCGATGAGGCAGGCGCAGGCACAATACCAGTTATCTATTGCGGAGATCCTTGCAGGAGGCCTTTGTCCAGCAGTGGACGTGTTTGAACTGATATTACGATGTTGTTCTAACACGCACGCTTAGATTGACGCATATGTTTTGTTGAATCAAATTGACTTCCAAGCGACTTGATTCACGACGCTTAGTCAAATTCACAACTCGGGTCAGGTGAATCAGAATAAATCTGATATCCAATTATGCGTAGTTAACACGAATATATAACTTGTAGGTGGTCAGAGTGGTGAGCTGAGATAGAACCTTTATAAGTACATACAATTTTTCAAAAATACAGTTGCCAATTTAGAATTGCAGTGGATTAAATTTTAATTTCCCCGGATGAAATCGTTAATATTGGTCTTTAATACGATAAATTTAATTTTGCTAAGCTTTATCACGAAGCGGCCTTCAACAAAAAACGCCATTGTTGAAAAGTAATTTTCTCATGATCTATTAGGTTTATAAACCATGCTGAATAATTTCCAATACAAAGTTTTACACAGTATTTATCATTTTTGAGTCCTATAAAAAAATGGAAAAATAATGAAACTAAAATAGCCGTCATTTTGAATTTAATGCAAGGATAGTTTGGCCTCTCTCAATATTAGTTACAAATAGCCTAAAGAGTAGTTTCCATCATGCGGCCTATTGGCCCAACTTTATCATGACTGACATTGTTACTCATACTAGGATAACTAGAGTGTCGGTGATCTGGACGTGAATTTTGGTAGGTGAATTAAGGAGAGAATTCATTCATTCATGTTGTTTTAAGTTCGACCATGAGCCTAGTTAGTTAAGGGGTTGCCAAGATATAGGGGGTTGCGAGTTCACAGTTCACTGCAAACCACTACTAAATAAACATTGTACACGTATGAGTACAATGAACCCATCCTGCGTAATGATGGCAGCATTTTTAAGGGATACCAAAATACTTTGGTATCCCTTAGGATGGGTTCGTTAAAAAACGTCCAAGTCACTAAATGCAGCATTGTGTTGATAATTGGCACTCCACCCTAATTACACGGTTATGCTAAATAGCTATATTCAAACGGAAATTTAAGGGTAGGGTTGCCTTTCTTTGATAAATTTTTATAACGTATAATGACTTTTACTGCGCCTATTTAAGGTTCATTTGAAATACAAGTAACATGATTTTAAAATAGTCACTCGATGTGACTGTGCTTTTTTTGTCGTCATTATATACTTCTCTAATTATGCGTATATACCTATAAAATGAAATCATTGAGAAATGCAAGTCACTTTATATTATGAGCCTTTGGAAATTGTGGCTTTGAAAAGTGTTAAAATGTCCTTAGTTTTCATCTGCGACTTGGACATTAGGAATTCAAAAATGGGAGAAAACACATTTACCTATGTATATTAAGAGGAGCTCACTAAGTCTGAGGTATGAATTAGGAGTAGGTAGTATTTAGGTATTAATTATTTAAATTGTTTGACATAAAAGCTCCTCTAATTCCGATTCCAAATTACCATTGAGTGTGTAGTCGACCGATGTTTTTGCTTGTCGGTGGCAACTGGCAACCAATCCGGTAACGTTTCCTACCTGGTTCTGACTATGACAATATCCTGCCCAACCTGCATTTGAGTTTTGTAATGCCTTCTGAGATTATTTCTAGTTCTTTTTTTCCACTATTAGAATACCTAACCTTAACTACTGTAAGGCCAACATTCCAAAAATAAATAAAAAATCTTTCTTCTTTAAGATAACATTTCTAATTAATTAATTAATTAAGATCCTTTAATTCACGTCTGAATTACTTTGTAGGCCACAAAGCCGAACAAAGGTTTGTTTTTCATTGTTTGCCAAATGAGTAAGAATATTATTAACTAGCATTGCTTGGGCGTAAATTTTAACATGGTATCCGCCATGACGTGAATAATCAGTGTAAAAAAAAATTGCTAGATGTAGTTAAAACACTTTCCAAGGCATATTAACTGCTTATTAGACAGACAAACAGAAAGAGAGTAAGATGGATAAGCAAAATCAGAATCAGATTTTAACAAACACTGCTTACGATTACAAACAGTTTCATAACCTACTCTAAGGCGACTTCCTGATTTGTCGGTGCGGAGGCAGTACGATATGAGAAAACTGTCAAATGTCAGTGTCAGCTGACAGTCGACTCGGTACCATTTTTTACTGCGCCCCTACATTTTTAAATGAGTGCTTCCTGACTGGCGCGGGATGCGCGGTAGCGGGACGATGCGAAGGCGGTACTGCTCCGGTTCTGCGCATGATATTACTACTGCGCAAAAGTAATACTGACAGTCTTCCGTCAAGTGAGAATCTTCGCGACGTCAGTAAATTTACGTCAAAGAAAAAACGACACATATCGATCCTACCCCGCCTAGTAAGGAAATCGCCTAAGCCTTCGTATAATAGTGTTAATTAAAAAAGAAAAAGATTCAAAGATTTTGGTGTAATAACCTGTTTACTTGCCTTATAAGTACTTAATGTCATGTTGTGTTCTCCGGAGAGTACAAGTAATGTATTTGGCTACCGCTGTCAACACAGCGAATCCTTAAACTAATACGCCCGTCATAAGACTTTACGCACTAATCAGTGAAGCCCGCATATTAAGTAGTTTGCCACAGTAGTGTTATTATTATTAAGGAAATTGATATAATAAAAATAAACTGTTGCGACAGCGTCAGGCCGAATGGAATACCAGCTTTTCTAAATTTGCCTGCATTGGGCGGATGAAATCGACGGATATAACGTGGACCCTTTTCATACATATTTTTACCTTTACATGCAAAACCGAGGCTAATTGTTCGTGATAATCGGTTTATTTATACATACCCGGCAGGTTATCTCGCCGGAGATTCGTATAATCTGCCATGTTTAATTTCGGGTCGGACCTTTTTAATAATTAAGTGTTTAGGGTGAGTGTTCAAATGTTTTTTTTTGTTATCTTTATATTAACTTCACCCAAGTATGTAACGTACTTATTAAATAAACCAAATTTAACCTACATCTATTGTTTATTTATCGTATGGTAACTATTTTGAACCATGAGATCTTCGAGAAGACAGCACGGTTGCCAGTTTGTTGCACTTTTAGTACCACCCAGGGGTCACGTGTAGGGCAACGGTGGGTACTCCCTACTACGGACGTGGTGCAACTTCGACCCCCAAAACATCTATTTTAATATTCGTATCGATTTAAAACTTTAGGGCGAGTGTTCAAAATATGTTTTAACTAGATTTATATATTGAATTTTCCCAAGTAGGGCGACACCACCAATAATGGACACTTTAAGCTAACAAGCGCCAGTAATGGACACTTCAATCCTAATCCAAAGACCATACGGTTTTAAATTGATTGTTCTATAAAAAATGCATGACTCTTATTTTCTTTTACATAAGAGTCGTATACACATCTTTGGTACAGTGTCACCCTACGTAACTATGTCCCTATCAAAGAAAACAATTCTTGAAAATTCATTTCGACCTATTTCCATGAATTATTCGTAGGTACTTATCGATTTAAAATATCTGCCTATAGTAAAACTAATCCTAAACTTAACGCCTCTCGAGTGCTTATTTATTTACTCATTCATTTATAAACGTATTGCCGCTGATATCTGACGAAGGCATACCTAGAAGAGACGTAATAAAGGGAAACTCACACATTGAAACCAGATCTACTAGGAGAGGCTAGTTTATTTTTAAAATTGGTTTAAAATTTAAATCTACAACTAGATGCGCTCCACGGTTCCACGCGGCTGAAATATTGTATAAAATTAAACCAAAGTACAACTTTCTGTCTAGCTCATTCACTCACAATATTTAGACTTTATAGGGCCAATTTTTAATCCTCAGATAAAATTATCCATTTCCAAGATTTTTTTACTTTTCCGTACTAAATTCAAACATTTTCTTTTATACAAAACGAATTACAAACACAAAAATATATCCAAATAAGCCTGTAAATAAACACAATATATAATAGTAAGACTAATCAGGACATTTTTTTTTCAAGAATTAGGCTGCCAGACTATCAGCTAAAGTTTTATATACGTAACGCCCTAAATTTAATTTACTGAACAAATAAATCAAAAACACATCAAAATTGAATTAAATCCAAGGCCTTATTCAAACTTTATGAATTACGTTTGAACTAAAATCGAAGAGTCAAAATGGTGGTATAGAAACAAATTAAACGATTATCATATATCTATTCTGAAATAAACCTTTTGTTACATAATTCAGTCAACCTTTGATTATCCTATGCATATATATCAAAGTTCAAAGCCATTAATTGTTAACATCACGGAATCAATACACTAAATTGGTTTTATCATTAAAATATATCATTTCAATTCGTAAATTCCCTTTTGGATTTGGACGTAAATTACGCAATTATCTAAAATGATTTAATAAATACATGCCATTAGGGTAAATTTGCATATCTATGGAATAAATAACGGGGGAACGAATTCTGATTTAGGTCTTTTCATGGGATACAATTTTACGGTAAAGCGGGTTCAAAAGGGTTTGGAATCACTGCATTGAATAGGAAAACGCTCTCAGCTTGATGGCCAGGACGCATAAAATATAAATAGGATTATAACTACAAAAGATAGGTAACCCCGACTTGACACATAATAAGGTCACTTTTTTATTCAACAACGTTGGCAAACAAACGTACGGTCCGACTGATAGCAAGTGGACACCGCAGCCTATAGACGCTCGCAACTTCAAAGGAGTCACGTGCGCGTTGTCGGCCCGTTATAAAATTTGAGGATTCACTGTGTTGTCAGAAGAAGGGACAAATTTAGGTCCCTCGCTCTCAACACAGTGCATCCTCGGGAGCTCTGGCAACCTTGCTCACCTCCAGGAATAGAACACTACATACCTGTATAGTAAATAATGTAATTAATGTAACATTTTAAACTCTAGCGCTTTGTAAACATACTACCGTTGACTTGCTGAGACGACACTGCTGCCGCGAACATGAATGGTGAACGCCAGCCCGCAGCTGTGTCGTTAAGGTTGTACGTGATCTCGTAAGAGTATTATATTTGGTGTTCTTATAGGAGTCGCGCGCAACCGCGAGAAAGGAAGCACAGTATATTATAAAGCGGGGTCTTATCTACGGTTTTTGAACTTATTAAAGAGGATTTACTGTATGGGTGTAGATAAAATCGTTTACGCAGTCGCTAGCGAGTACGTTAAGAGTTTTCAATACAAACTCATGGTAAGGGTTCTGTAAGCTTTATGTCCCTGGTTCGAATCCCGGTCAGGGCGTTTATTTGTGTGATGAACAGTACTATTTTGTTCCTGAGTCTTGGATGTTTTCTATGTACTTAAGTATCTATTTATCTATACATGTAAGGTATATCGTCGGTTAGTACAAGTTGCTTTGTTTGAGACTATAGGTCGATTAGTGTCAAGATTCTCCACAAATATTTATAGAAGAATACTACTTACCTACTTACCGTCTACTAGTAAAATTTTATTTTTAGATTCACTTTGCAATACTTGATTCAACTATACAATAAGGTTGTCACATAGGAACAGACATACATGCCATCATAAAAGCCATTTGTTCTTTCATTAGGATGTACTGAACCCTAAAAACCGTTCTTTCACCTGTAAATGTAGGGTATAATGAAGAATTTCGCGCCCTTATCCACCGCATGGCCGATTTATAACACCACGCCTCCTGTCCGCCGAAACATTTTCATTTAGTACCCGAGGTAATGAAGCAAGTTATTTGGTGTTAACCCTAATGCTAGAATGACACGACAGTGAAACAAAGTACCAAAGGGGCGATTCACAAACATTCCACAAATTAGGAGAGGTTCTATTGACTGCGTATTTATTAAATTAAATGGCGCGTGCGCGCCAGCCCCAACACCATCCTAACTATGATTGCGGACAGGATTGACTGTCCGTACATTATTCACTGTTGTGGACTTCACAAGCCCAGTAACGGTGAATCGCTACATGTATAACTTGTATTTTTCGTGGAATTGAAATTGTCACTAACATAGTTTATAAGTTTTACTGTAACTAACTTTTTATGGGCCATGAGCCTGAAATAAACGTTAATTTAATTTATGCCTCGATGACAAGTTAGTAAATAGAGTACAGAGGCTCCATTACAATTTTTCATGTTATAGGGGGTGTGGAGTGTGGAGTCCACTCTTTGCGTCACCCAGGGAATGTTTGTAAATAGAACCACAGTTTAGTTTGATAACTTGGGTGCGCATCCGATGGTCTTCGCCCGCCGGCCGCTCGATGCCCCCAGTCTCGGTTAGTAAAACCTGCATGCAGGGATACTACCCACATTATTTTTGACGACCATACGTCACAGGGGGCAAACGAGCAGCCGGTTCACCTGACGGTATAATCATTAAGGTATTTTATATCTCACAATAAACTTAATTTTTACACAATGATGATGTCGAAATTGTCGAATCGAACAAACAACGTATAAGTGCTTCTCATTATCAAGATAAATACAAATTAATACATTAAATGCAAATTCTTAAAGCTACTCATAATAATATAATACTAACAAATAGAACAATAAAAACTAAAATACTTAGAAATTATTGTACTATAAAAAAACACTTGGAAATTAACTTAAAGAAAACGAAACTAATACAATTCAAACCGCGACAAAAAAG
Source organism: Cenopis cana (assembly GCA_951800055.1). Lineage (NCBI taxonomy): Eukaryota > Metazoa > Arthropoda > Insecta > Lepidoptera > Tortricidae > Cenopis > Cenopis cana. Next base: position 4,700,629 of record OX637486.1, on the reverse strand, counting down.
AAATCTCGAACGTACGTAACTGGAATTGGAGAACAGCTTGGAGAAGGTATAAAGGAGGGGGCAATTGCACAAAAGATCCCATTGGGTAGATGTGCATCCGCAAGGGCCCTCATCTAGATAAGATTAGATAAGATACGTAACTTGAAAATTAACGGGATGCAAATAGAAGAGGTCTATACATTCACTCTGCTAGGACTAACGATTCACTCAAACGTTGACTGGAAGGAACACATTTAAAACACCAAAACCAAATGATTACGATTTGTATATGCGCTTAGAGTGCTCAAAACAAATACAAACTATGAGGTTGCTCTCACAGCTTATTTTGCGTACGCTTATGCGTGGTTACGATAGGGTGTAATCTTGTGGGGCCACAGTACCGACGCTCGTGACGTATTTATAATGCAGAAGAAGTGTCTGCGTATCCTTGTAAACATTCGCCCTCGGAACAGCTGCAGACCGCATTTTATTCATAAACAATTACTTATATTACCGTTCATATATATTCTAGAGATGAAATGTTTGTCAAGGGCCTTCCACAACTTTTCAGACAAGTCTAGGATGAAATATAGAATAGCACTGCCAAAATCAAACTTTTGAATGCATAGAAACAGTCCACGCTCCAGATTTATATACATATTCAACAAAATTCCGGAAAACATTAAATCTCAGCCCAGCCAAACTACATTTAAAAAGGATCTCAAATATTTTTTAACAGAAAAATGCTACTACTCTGTTAACCAATCCCTAAGCGACGAACCATTATGAATTATTTATTATTACTTAGGTTTAAAAATTCACTACATAGTGGACAGAAAATCAATATTCAATTTTCTGTTTTTTATATCAATCATTGTTTGTCTAATTTAAGTTCTTGACATTTATTTAATAATATTTTTATAATTACTTTTATATTTTAGGTATTAATTTTTCTGACATTGCATTTGATAAGTTAACATAATATGTAGATTACCATTATTCAATCCTAATTAACTCTTGACGTCTTGACATTGTACGTGTTAGTTTGTATTTCGAATATAGTTCCTGATAGAGTTGAGACGTATTTACGGGAACAGGTTTTTGGAATAGGTTTTGGCATGGACGCGTAAGTACGCGATCCCGCTCGCGCGTCTTTTAGCGTATTGAGTACTAGGCGTACGACGACTCGGAAGACTCGAAACGTCTAAGAGTCTTTATGTTCCGCGCTATTCGTATTCGTCTGCGCGTTCGGATTCTTTCGGGGCACCTCGGGTCGGGGTCGGTTTAGCGCGTATTTGGACCTAGTCTTTGGATCTAGTCTTTTTGTGGACGCGTACTCGCAAGACTCGGTACGCGTTTTGCCTAGTACGTCTCACCTCTAGTTCCTGACATTTCATAAATCATAATTTCACATCAATTCCATTTATATACCTTACGACTATTGCATGAAGATCGATTCATAGATTATGTTTAGTTTAGTACATGTTTAGTTTAGCGATCTCTTTCCATGAAGGCTGTATCATTTCTTACACTTCATGAGATGAATGTGCTGCCCTTCCCTAGTCAGTAAGAATATTGTTGTTGTTGGGTATCACGTACCTAATACAACACTAACATAACATACCTACCAATGGAATGATCATGATCGCAATAAATACATGAATACATAATAGTGCTAAGTTATTATTAATAAAACGCCAAGGACTAAAATAATGCATGTGAATAAATAAATATGCTGCCTACGACAGCGGTTCTATATAATATATTTTAGGTGAAAAAATCTATTGGTTATCGAATTCTATTGCAGTAGCTCTAGTATAAGTTTTTTCGAAACATTAACTAATTCGAACGCGTTTGCGTTTTGTCTCAAAATGTATGAAAGTGGTATGAAAACGTGAACAGCGCCTCTGGTGGTCACTAGTGGAAACTACAACAGCGAGTATAACATTTGTTGCTAATCGAAGAACGCGCGTATTTCAAACTCGGTGAGAGCGTCTTCATAAATTTTGAGACAAAACGCAAACGCGTTCGAATTAGTTAATGTTTCGAAAAAACTTATACTAGAGCTACTGTCTGCTGTCACGTTTTAATTATTTTTGAGTACCTAAAACTATTTTTAAACGAAGTCGTATGGAGTTTCTATATATTGCGCCTATTACTATATAACTCACATTTAGTTGACTGAATGAGCACAAAGCGCGAGCGAAGCTATTTCAGCGTGGGCGTGTTTTATATGTATTCAAGTATATTAGTAAATCGTGGTATAAGCTTACTCATAGTTTGGGACTACATCGCTTTGTGTACTTACAACACTGAGAGAAAAATAGTAGTTTATGCAACTGGTACATAATGAGGGGCATTAAAACACGAGTGTGTTTTATGAAACGAGCCGAAGGCGAGTTTCATAATACGGTCACACGAGTGTTTTAATGCCTAATTATGTACATTACTTTATACATACATTACTTTATCTACACACATATTATAACTACTCTAAGATGGGTTCAGAAACCGTTGTAAATAAATAGAATTATTGTGTTAATACAACCTTTTTTGCACGGTTGCGGAAATATCGAGATCAGAACTGGCAACCGATACCTGAATGTTATTTTAAAAAGTAAAGAGTCCCTATTCTGATGTGATCATGTCGTTCTAGCTCAAATTTCGTGCGATATATACTAAAAAAACATCGAGCTGACATTTCGCATCGGCTGAATTTGAATTTTCAGTGATACAAGAATAGGGACATGTCAACTTTGACATTTAAATTTTGACAGTTTTGTTTGACGTTTTTATATTTTAACATCATATATGAGATTAAAATGAAAAATTATATTACTGCTGTAGCCTTAGCCACAGATAAGAAAATTGCCATAAATTCATTGAATGTTGAAATGAGAGTCATTTTCTACGGTTTCCGAGCGCATATTAGAGGATTTATGATATGTGTGTAGATAAAATATTTTTCGAATTAAAAACCTGACATCAAAAAGACGGTAAAATCAAAGTCAATTAATTTTTACTTTTTTTTCTAGGCGGTAGAAAATAATATTAATTTAAGCAAAATTTTATTAATTTCATAAGATAGGATATACAAAACGGTTATTATGAATAGTGAAATTAATATTCTTTAATAGCAATGATTTTAAAATTGTACATTAACATTATGACATGTGAAAGTGCCCTTGTGGCCTATTTGCAGAATAAATGTTTGAATTTTGAATTTTGAATTCTATGTGTCTTAGATTTCTTGATCTTAAGTAGGTTAAGTATTATCATTGTAATAAGCATATTTTTGTGAGAAAATGGCTGACTGTCGAGTTTCTTCCGGCGTTTCTTCTCGGCAGTGGCCTCTGTGAAACGCTAGTAGGGTTTGACTTGTAAAAATGCCATTGCGGCCTACTTACAGAATAAAGATCATTTTTTTTTTAATGAATTTTTTTTTAGTGTTAGTAAAACTGATTTGTAATCGTTAGTATTATAATCTCCTTGTCCAGGAATACACTAAAACTTACTAATAATGAATATTTTTTAATAATGAATATCTTATTCTCTGCGTATAAGACTGTCAGCGAATATTTATATTTATTATTTTATTCGTATTATATGAATAAGAAGAATGTGAATGAAAAGATGACGAGTGAGTTGACAGAGATGTATAGAAAAAACGACATCTGAGAAAAAATAGACTGTGCCGACCCCAAAAAAAATGGGAAAAGGGCAGACGATTGATGATTTATTATTTTATTTATAAGTTTTATAAATTTGATCTCATGGTATTTTATTTGTCAGGGGCACTGCAAAATCGATTTGAAGACAAGTTGACACCATACTCAGTCTCACTATTCTCTAGATTCTTAGCCTTAGCCAATAACTACCTACAATATCTCATTTCAACTGAACCAATTCCCAACGGCAGCGGCCACCGTTAGTAGGTAATTGTTTTTTTGCAAAAGCTGCCTTCTGATTTGAATTTCTAATCCAATGGAAATAGTATTGGGTTATGTGTCTGTGAAGAGACTGGACTTGGGGGGTAACTCAAACGTTATATATTCGTAATTTTCTAATTCGACTCACCAACTGAAATCATACACTAGGGTGACTTGTGGGTCGTATATCAGGAGTCAGGTATGTAATCAGGCCCATGAAAGTGAACAACTTTCCCCAAGAAACTATGGGCCGAAATAATAAAGGCGACTTCCTGATTTGTCGGTGCGGAGGCCGTACGATATGAGAAAACTGTCAAATGTCAGTGTCAACTGTCAATCAACTCATTACTACTTTTTACTGCGCCCCTACATTTAAATGAGTGCTTCCTGACTGGGGCGGGAAGCGTGGAAGCGGGACGATGCGAAGGCAGTACTGGTCCGCTTCTGCACATAATATTACTGCTGCGCAAATGTAATACTGATAGTATTCCGTCAAGTGGGAATCTTTGCGACGTCAGTAAGTTTAAGTCAAAGAAGAAAATGTTACATATCGATCCCGCCCCGCCAAGTCAGGAAGTCGCCTAAAAATCAACTTTCATACAAAGTTAAAAAAATGTCTATCGTTAAAGGTAGTAGTAGCACTTAAAATTATATTAGTTTATAATAAATAAAATTATTCATATTGTTGCCAGCGTAGTCGTCGATATACATAAATTTTGTTAACCGTAAAGTTGTATGTCATACCTCTCCCACGGGACAGGCATCGCCTAGTGTGGGAGTCAGTACTTATTGTAATATGAAATAAACTATTTGTGTTATTTGTATTTGTAAGTGACTGATTTTTATGTTTTCAGATTTAGACCTATATTCCTAGGGGAAAGTTATTCAGTTTCATGGGCCTGATTATCTATACGACCCAGAAATCACCCTGTATTCGTCATCTTTATCCCAGTACAGTTGCATCCAGAAGGATGTCGGGGCCTGCTACCTAATTACAAGAAATGGCGTAGTGTGGCTTTAAAAAACACACTTAAGAGGCCTTACAAGTTAAAAAAAAAATCATTACAAATTATGACAAAAGTGGTGATAATGCCTATAAATTGATTTAAGGGTACGGTGATTTAACGATAGTTTTAGATAGTAACTTTGCCCTTTCTTGATTTTCTTGCGTGTAGTAGATTTTAAGCGGAAAAAAGCCGTTTTTGGCTTGAAAATGGTTGATTTGGAGTAATGTTTGAAACAATATTTCTAAATTAAAAATTTAAAAACTAAATTTAAAACTTATCTTATTACGAAGCAATAGTCCTGTTCTAGATAGTAACATTGAGAAAATGTCAAAATATGTCTCGATTACACAGATAATGACCTTAATAGATGAGCGTTTTTTACCTTATAAGGACCTTTATTTACTTCATATCATAATCAGACCGTCGAACGAAAGATAACGAACCGCTTTAAACGTTTGTTAACACGCTCCATTCCCCAAACGGGGGAAGTTTCATTGTTAGGCCCCAGGCTTGGATCGGGGGGCTGGGGGGCCATCCAGGGGGCCAGGGGGCCATTACGTGGATAATAAAGTTAACGAGCAACATCTCATTACTGCTTCACGTGAATACTCGAACTGTTCCCGCGCTTCCTACACAAGTCGATTGAGGAACTTTGGTAGATGCGAAAAAAAATGTTAGATACGGGACGGGTACGTATAAATTGAACTCAAACTAGATTTGACTTGATATTGAAAAATGTATTATAAACCGGTCACCCACGTCTTTAACTCACGTTTTGTAAAGTGCTTATTTCTAAGTGTCAGTTTATTTCTAAGCGGATAAATACGTGGTCCTTAATCATGAGGACTAGCCGCGACGGCGTCGCGTCTAGCACAGCGCGCGCGCGCGTGGCCATTTTCGTCACTATTGTTCAATGTTACACACAACACTCACAACGTCACATGCTAAAGTCTCCTTTACACTTGCCACGGACGTAGCAATATGATCTTTTTGAGGTGTGCAATAAAGAGTATTTGTATTGTATTGTATGTCTGAGACTCAAAGGAGTTTTCTATTTAAGGCTGGTTTTCCACTAGAGCTATGCTACGCAGCTATGCGGCGAGGATGCGCTACGAGCTATGCGACCGTTTCCACTAAAACTACGCTATGTAGCTGGAAGTGCTCACGTATCCGTAGCGCGCATCCGTAGCACGCATCCACAGCACGCATCCATAGCACGCATCCGTAGCTCGCACTTCCATATAAAAAACAAAGCTTAGCTGAACCCTTTTATTGGTGGATTTCAAACGCATCCATATCAACTGATAGCTCTAGTGGAAAACCAGCCTATGACCTGACATTGTAGGTACATGAAACATGTGCGCCCAAAAGGACAGGAGAACTCATTTAAGAACTTGCTTAATTTTAGCGCTGTGTCAACTACAAGTGCTGTGACTCATGCGCCATGGCATGGGAATGTTAAACGCGAAGTTGAACTCTATAGGAATGCATGTAGGATAGGGTGGTCCAAAAAATTTTTTTCTTTAAATTCCTATCTCCACCAGTTTCTTTTCGTGTGATTAGACTAAAAACGGCGTTATGCAAAAAATCAGGCATATCGGGAAATGTTTAGGGGTTGCTATGATTTGGCGATTTTTTGGAATGTATAGAAAAACTCGGATTCAACAATGTGCTCACGAATCTGATTTCTTTTACGGCGAATGGTGCTTCTCGACAAAGACATCTCTGCCACCGGTGTTCTCAATGCCTGAGCTACGGAACCAATTAAAAACATCGCTTGACGATCAGACATGTTAATACGATCTATCGTAGAGACAACATCTTCTCCTAAAACTTTAGGTATTTTTGCGGATGTTTCTCGTTCGTATCTAAAGTGGTGGTGGTGGAATCAAGCTGAAAATCATGAGCAGAAGACAGAGATTCATCGCTGTCCGTGTCCAAACACAGATCGATGGCTCGTATCAAAGATTTTTGCTCAGCATTTAAATCAGAACTAGGCTGTGATTTATTTTTCAGTAGTCTTTTTTCAGCCTCTGTTTCCCTCTTCCGCTTTCGAGATTCTTTTTGAAATAGTGTGACATCTGTACCCGCCATACTACAGGTGGTTGTATCTTCTCGCTGCATGGTGAGAAATAGCTTGTCTTCTTCGTTTTGCATTAAGTTTAAAGCGTTTTTTTGCAGCTATATCAAAAAGATCCAAAAGGTCAGATTTAAACAGTGCCTCTTTAACACGACATGACTCCAAATCAGTTTTAATTTTTTTTTATAGGTTGTATGCATCTAAAATCTTTTTAAATGTAATTTCTGCAATGTCAATTCTTTGCGTGGGAATTCTCGCCTTCGCCCAAATTTCCAGAACAGATTTCACCGTATTTTTAATACTTTGTTTAACGGATTGCTTCTCTTCTAAATGATGATAGTGAAATCTTCTGAGCACATCGCCTTTTGACGGAAGTCTCACGTGAGATATTGCTTCTGTTGGTTTTCCAATTAACCACACTGCTGCGGTAGCCCTAATTGACACGGAACTATTAGTCGATGCCATATTTCACTAGTTTTCAAATGGTCCGGAGGATGCAATTGATTACGCATATCGAATATCCACCAAGTAAAAACACGGGTTTGGGTTTATGCCTGTAATTAAATAACTAAGTACTAAGTATTATTATAAAAAGCAAAATATATTACTACTTACACTTACGCAAGTAATAATAAGAAATGAACCATAAAATGAGACAGCGTAAACCTCCTTATAGATTACTATAGAAATTGGCCGTTGCGGATACAACGCTTTTCAGTGAATTAAATTATGTGCAAATCATAGCAACCTCTAAACGTTTTCCTAGAAAGCTCAATTTTGGTATATATTATTTTATATCATAGTGGAATAAGAAAAGACTGGTGGAGCCAGAAAAAAAGGAAAAAAAATTTTTTTCATACAAGCGTGGACCACCCTAATGTAGGATGATATCGCATTGGACGCCGTGACAGATATATGCGTCGTTGCGTCATTCGCTTGGTGTGGTCAAAGTTTGTTATTTGCCTATTATAATTTGGGATTGTAAATTGGGGATAAGTTAACAGTGGGACTTCTGTACGTTGTACTATTACTTATTCTGTGCCAAATATGAAGTTAAGGTAAAATGTCGCAGTTCTCGACACTGATCCAAAACACGGCACTTTATTATTATGTCATAATAACACACGAGCTCAATAGGTCCCTATGGACATTAAGGTGTCGAACAGTGGGACGTTCACCTTATTTGTTTTTCAAATAGAAAATAATAGCATGAATTCATGCCGATATTGAAGCCCAGTATGACTTCGGAAACCATAGATAGAAACGAATCTACCATTTTATATGTCTTTAGATTCACTAAATACTTAAGTTTCACGCACGATCTTGTTATTATCTTAATCTTTGATTTATTTTAAGCGAACGTAGACATACCAAGAACATCTTAATGTTAAATTACCTTTAATAATTTGTAATGAGACAGCTGAAAAGGCTAAACTTCGTCTTTAGTAATCTGAAGTGTCTAAATATTCATATAATGTTTGCCAGAAATAATGAGGTATACGAGTACATACATATTGATCATTTCCAACTGTTCGTAATTTTTCTTGGAACTTTTTTTTATAATCAAAATGATAACTTAATATTTGGGTTATATATAGGTATCGCGTTTTTCATATGTGTACATTATAATGACTAAGGACAAAGGCAAAGGTTCGGTTCATTAAATAAATAAAAAGAGCTTACAATGCTCATATGACATTAACCGTAGGAGACGTCTTTTTTTCAAAAATGTACAATTACGGTTGTCTTGAATACAGTACTGAAGGACTTGGTTACTTATGGACCACGTGACCAAGAGAATCGACAATACATTCTGATTCTAAAGACTTAGTAAGTGTAGTAGACTTAGTAGTATCTGTGAGCTGGCGGAATATAGGGGCCGAGATTAGCAGCATAAATTGGGATTAAAATGCACGAGTCAGATGCAACAGGGAGCTATGGTGGAACTTCTGCAAGGGTTAGCAGTAATAGAACTAATAAAAATGTCACGAATCTGCAAATAATGTTTGTAGTTTGTGTTCAATATTCAATAATTACTTCAATTACACACGAGTTAAAAGCTTTAGGTCGCCTTTATTTCTTATGGTATAGTTTTCCCTCTGAATTTTGTGATTTCCTTTCTTACCATCACTGTATTTAAGGTGGCCCCCGAAAGCTGCTCCATAGATTTCCCTGTGATTTATAAAAACGTGTTTGTTTGTGATCGTCCAATGTTTCACTTCACATCTTAAGGACAATTTACGTGATGTAAGAACTTGCGTAGAATTTCCATTACATTGCGGGCTTCGGGCTACCAAGTTACGACGTATTCGGTCAAATCGCATTCAAGTCTTTACACCGTGTAACCGGCTTTTAATTTCTAATAGAGGACACTTGATAACTACAGCACTGATTTCTCCTCTGTAAATTTAATTTAAACTTTTTTCTGTTTTATTATCATTTTCTATGTTCTACTCTTTGTAAAGTCAAATACTTAACTTAATACATTTGTTTTTGCTGCATGTTCCCTGTACTCGGAGCAAAAATGTATTAACCTTTGGTGGAAACTGTTTTGGCTTATGTGTGAACTACATTTTTAATTCGATACGTTTGTGTTATACAATGCTGTTTGTTTCCCATTTCAATAAAAAAAAATACCTTTATTATTTTGAATTACGATTAAAATAAGCCAAGCGAGTAGGTAATTGTGTACCAGTGTGTATCACAATAGTACATTACTTACCAAGGGCGATAAAACAAAGATTGTCTCAGATCGCAGGTATTTTACGCCCGAGCCGAAGGCAAGGGCGATAAATATGCGATCTGAGGCTTTCTTTATTATCGCCCGTGGTATGTACACAATTTTATGTTACCCCCTGGCCAGGAAGTGGGTTTTTTCGCGCGCGGAGCATGCGATAATGGCCACTTTATGGCCAGGTGTGACATAAATTATATTACCTGTACTTTACTTATTTTGCCAACACTATTTTTTTTGCAAAATCTAGGTAAGGTTCATTCTAATCAAGGCGATGAAAACCATTTGATGCGGGATTTAGCAACACCCATTGTTGCCTAAATAATATGAAAGAAAAAGATAACAAAGAGACATAATAAAACTAACATAAAGCGGCATGTGTACTGTATTACAACCCTTTTTGAAGGTTTACAGTTAAATAATAGACGAAGGTAATATAAGTACTTTTCGTCACATTAAGTAGTATGAAGTTTACTAAGTAAATAATTACAGCTCAAACAGGAAATATTTTATTGACGTTAGTCAAAAATCCAATTCCTACTGAGCCGTCACACTTAACCAACTTCGGAACTTCAACACACCGGTAAAATAAGATTTATCGATAAAAAAAACTTGGAAGAGAAATCAGAAAACTGTCAGTCAGGAACATCCAAGAGAAACGATGAAAAACGAAATAAGTGAAGATTTTCTCCAACTAAGTATAATAACCGGAAAATTAAGGCTCTGGATTTTATTCGTTTTATCGGATGCTGGCCTTTTGACTTGGCGAGGACTTGGCGATATTGTTATTACTTGGCATTACTTTTCACTCAGTGTCTGCAACTCTGCAGTTTGAAAGCCGTTGAAATGAGTCAGTACTTTTAATGCAATTGTTTTTCTTAATTAATGTAGCCAGTGCTGTTTTTGACATCGATTTTGGGCCACCGTGTAGAGCGTAGAAATAGGATCCTATTAGTGATAGCGACAAAAGGGAGGAACTTATGATAACCTGACTAAATTGAGCTGTTTTATAAGACTGACGCATCCTTTAGCACAATTATGACATGTCCTCCTTCTTCTTTTTTAAAAAGGCTTTCTATCAAATTTATAATTTGGAAATGATCAATATGTATGTACTCGTATACCTCATTATTTCTGGCAAACATTATATGAATATTTAGACACTTCAGATTACTCAAGACAAAGTTTAGCCTTTTCAGCTGTCTCATTACAAATTATTAAAGGTAATTTAACATTTTAAGATGTTCTTGATATGTCTAAGTTCGCTTAAAATAAATCAAAGATTAAGATTATAACAAGATATTGCGTGATGAATTCGCCAATCAATACTTGTTCAAAGACGTTGTTTGGTAACGACGCCATGACAGTAGGCAACTGGTTTTGTTCGGTAGTGGATTCAGCTCGTCGTCGCGCCGACCACGTGTGTTTACCAACGCGGCGACGAGCAAAATCCTCCATCTCATCCTTAGTCGTTTTATATGTGGTGACAACAATGGCATCATAGATGACGTTTCGGTGTCGGTGACAAATATATTACGGCCTTATACGCGATGAGGGACAGATTAGAAGGTATGTCATTGTATCTTGCTCCCACGTGTGTAATGTTATAGTCTATGCCTTCATCACCTTCGACACATCTTTGTGTGTACAATTTTTTTGTGGTATTGTATTGTGTGTATTGGCTCCAGTCTTATTCTTACTTCACGGTATTAGAGATAGAAATACACTACTTGTCTGTATGTTGGTAGTTTTGGCTAAGTAGTTCGTTATTTTGGCCCAACATGCTGGCCCACCTTGGCCCAATGTGTACAGCGGCCTTTACCTATCTTGCACGCACTTATGAGGTAGGTATAAACTATAATTGAAAACTAAAATTTGCACTTGCGCCAGTTTATTCAGAAATCTAAACTGACTACAAAAACTACGTAAAACTGTTCAAGGATGTACCGGCATAGTCTTCCGCGTTACAATATTTATGAGGCCTCTTCGTGAATTGGCAAAGTTTTTCTTATAAATCTTAAAGTAGCCGTTCGCAGATTTCACCGGCTTTTATGTACTTACCTACTTCATGTATAGTCGGATTGACTACCGTTCTTTGTATGGGTTTAAATATTTAGAAATTTCGGAATGCTAAATGGAAATGGAAAAAAAAGACGTGCCATGGCATAATAATTTCTTGAGTTACGAAAAAACGAGAGTACCTAATTTGGAATATATTGTCGAGATAAATAGTTGCCATATAATACATTATAACCTTGAAAGTTGGCTAGACGACTGTATTGTCGGGGGTGTCCCCTTGTTTTGTAGAAAAATGTTTCATAGAATTAGAATCTATTTTATTTTTCTCAAACCGTCAACTTTTTAGGTACAGCTAAATGCCATTGCGTAGAACCTAATTAGATCTACCAGAAATGTAGGCTAAGTAAGAACTGCAATCCTTTTGAAAAAAAAACTTCTGTCTGCAAAACAACGTAGGTAACTACCTAATACAAACTTGTCGGGTCGTGGGGTTTTTAATATTCTCTCAATCTAAAGGCGTAGGCGATCTTAGTACATCAAGTTGCCTAAGTTGTTCTTTGTTCTATATCGCTTTCGACAAGTTGTCTGTTTTCTTAGGCGACTTCCTGACTTGGCGGGGCGGGATCGATATGTGACATTTTTCTTCTTTGATGCAAACTTACTGACGGCGCGAAGATTCCCACTTAACGGAATACTACTGTCAGTATTACATTTTCGCAGTAGTAATATTATGCGCAGAAGCGGACCAGTACTGCCTTCGCATCGTCCCGCTTCCGCGCATCCCGTGCCAGGGCGCAGTAAAAATTAGTACCGAGTTGACTGACAGTTGACACTGACATTTGACAGTTTTCTCATATCCTACTGCCTCCGCACCGACAAATCAGGAAGTCGCCTTACAATGTAATTCTATGCTTAATATATAACGGAAATATTTCTTTCTCAAAAATAGTTTTGTTCCCTGTACAAAATTTCCACCCCGTATTAATCCGCACGGAGATGATTTTTAAAATTAATCATTACTCATGTGTTATTCTGATGTCTAAGCTAATTGCTGGACAGTTTCATAGAAATCAGTTCAGCAGTTTTTAAGGTTAAGAGGATCATACATTCATCGGCATAAACTTTAACGTTTATACGTATCATTAAGATAGGATAATGTAACGGGTCACTCAGATAAGTTTCTTTTTTTAATTTTAAAATCTCTTTAAAAGAACTAACGGTTTTTATAAAACCCTGTCTAATTGTTTACCCAAAAAAATTATCATGATGCATGTGACCTACAAGTCTAAATAAATAGCAGTGGTGGCGCATCAAAATATTCTTAGGGAAGCCGGAAATAATTTGCCTTTCTTATTCTTTATGAGCCGTAGTAAAAGAACTGGACTGACTGGAAAGTAGGCAAGCCGGTGAGAATCGATTTATATGGATGGTCCTCTAGTGCTAAATAGAAAAAAGCATCCAGACTTGCAGTAACTAAACTTTCAATAGTAAAACAAAAGGTCTTCTACAGAAAAGAAATGAAGCGATTAAAAAAAGTTATAACGACGGCAATGAATTAAAGCAGGCTTAAAGGCCGGCAAATCCTCCACTTAGGAGCGGAAGTCGAAAATTAGCGATACCGTTTCATTTCGAAAGACAAACAAGTCGGAGATAAATTAGTTTTTGTAAGGTATTACTTATTGAAATTATGTAAAGAATAATTTGTTACACCAAAAAAACCGGTCAAGTGTAAATTACACACACCCAGGATTCCTGACAAATTGTGTTTATATGTTTAATGTAAAGGTTACAAAATAAAATTATGGACCAATTTATTTATATTTAGGCTTAATTCTATGTAAAAACTTCAATAATTGCGCTTTAATAAACTTCGGATATAAAGAGGGAATAGTATAATTTTCAGACATTTTACATCATAAAATAAAAAGAAAACCATATTGAATAAAACCGGCAAAGTGCGTGTCGAACTACGCACATTCATGGTTCCGAACCAACCGCAAAATTTAGTTGGTTTTAATAGGAAAAACTAGGGAAATTTCAAAGAAAAAATCTACTTTATCAGTATGGTAGTATTTGTTTGTAAAATATACGTGATGATATACATTATCACCAAATTTCAAGTTTATAGGTCAATGGCAAATTAAAAAACTCTTCGGATCAAATTTTTTGTAAAAAAGAGCCGAGTTTGGTGGCTTCTTATTCCTTTGTATTCCAATTAAATAATTAAAAAAGAATACAGTATTTATCTACTCAACAAGCTCCAAACAACGATACCTACCTCACTCAATGGGGTTTGTCAATCATTTTTTTAGTGGCTCTCTTTAGCTCTATGGGATCACCCAGTTGCTGTAAAACTTGTGTTACAGACGACGTACGATGTAATGCTGCTTTATATGAACCCCTATTGATCTAACAATAAAAGTAAAACTTTTTTTTGTAGGAGCAAGTGAGAAGAAAGTAACTACTAATATCCCTTTCTCTATTGTTTTTATAACCTTAATTAAAGTAATTCAGATTTCAAACGACGTAAAATCAAATAACCTTTACAGGCCGTACATGTTTCCAAAGGTATAGTATTTTATCTCACGAGTGCGAGTGAGCCATGGCTCTGTGTTTAGTATGCATGCACTTTATCTTTGTGTGCGTGAGCGTAGGTGCTATGAGTTCAAGTTGTCTATGTGTTCGCATGCGTCACAACTACAACAATAGCCAATCCACGCTCGTGAGATAAAACTACTATAGGTACTACATTTGGAAAGGCCAGAGACAAGAATACAATATTTAACGTTAAAAGCCCCTGTGATAAAAAAAAACGAATAACGAAATTATAAACTTAAATTCGTCGTATAGAGCCCGTACACTAATGCGCCTGCCTGAAAAGCCAAATAAGATTTCATCGGAAAGTTATTTGCAGTTCACAAGATGGCGTTGCTAGATATTGTTATTGTTTTCGGGACATATACCAGCATTACCTACTTACAGGGGCATCTGTTTCTCACACTTCGTTAATTTTGGGGACATTTTCAAAACTAAAAATATGGCCTATTTTTTGGTGGGTCTCCCTTACGAAGACCTCCCCTTTATATTTTATGAGCCTTAACATAAAACACGCTTAGGTACCTACCTATCTTGAATTTAAAAATAAAGCTTTTTGACTAACATTTTACTGTCTCTGGGAGAAGTTATAAACAAATGTTAGGTGCCTGAATATTTTTATAATCTATAAAACATTTAATTTCACAGGTGAGAAGTTTATTATGTCGAAATTGGAGAAGAAGTGTTTATTGAATGAAGCAAAAGTATTATCCTTTGTACTAAATTATAAATAGGAATTTTCTTTTTTCGTTGCTTAACTATTAAAACTTTTGTAAAATCCATCATATTTGCCACTTACGCTTCACATAAAAATATCCTATTCGGAGCAAAATAACCTACAATTTGATCATAAGGATGCCGCGTAAGAGTTTTAAAAATCAACTTGGCGATTCAAATTTCCTATTTTATTTCTGCTAATAATTATCAACCAAAGTATTGTTGTGATTTAAAAAATATTTATTGATTTCATTTTTGATGGCTTCAAGCTTCAAGGGCCGACGCTAGCTTACGCGGGTGCACGGAGCGGGTCATACTAAACTGCGCCCGCGGCGGGTAGTACAGTTCTTTAGAAGGCACGTTGCAGGTTGAAATATAACGCTCAAATAAAGCATCTCACGTAGGTAAACTCTAAGAAGGGCTTCCATTTACACTAGCGGACAAAGAATACGGGTTTGTGAAATACTGTCATATTTCCTAAAACTTAAACTTCTTCTTAAACTTAAACTTCTTCCTAAACTTTTTTAACCATGTCAGATTTTTTTATTACTGTTTTTTTACACCTAAATGCGAATATAACAGCTGAAAAAACAACGTTTCCAAGTTTAAATCGGACTCGTAAAAACCCATGAAAAAAACAACGTTAACGGAGGGAGATATCGCCAAAATCGTCATTTAAGATATTGATATTTTTATGATAGGATACCGGAAATTGAATACAGCAGGGTATTACGAAGAACAGTACATTATATTAAATAAAAACTAGTCTTAAATATAAAAAAAACCCATTGATTTATTTCAGAGTGACCCGAAATGTTTGACCTCCAGTGTACCTATAATATCAAGTTCTGGGGCTAATACGATTATGTGTATAGGTTTTCGACTAGTGCCGGACAAGCTTATAATGGCACAGAAACAGCTTTTGAATACACTGTATGTGTATTTTCTCAATGTCGGTTTCTGCTCTGGGTAAAGAGCAGTATTGTAGATATCTCGGTGAATCAGTAAGTCAACTAGGGATTTTGTATGATATCATCATCATCATCGTCCTCCTAGCGTTATCCCAGTACAGTTGCATCCTGAAGGATGCCTGGGGTCCGCTACCTAATCCCAAGATTTGGCGTAGGCACTAGTTTTTACGAAAGCGACTGCCATCTGATCTTCCAACCCCGAGGGCGATAAATATGTGATCTGAGGCTTTCTTTGTTTTACCGCCCGTAGTAAGCACAAAATTTTATGTGCTCCCCTGGCCAGGAAGTGGGAGTTTCTGCGAGCAATTTATTGATACAATTATAATTATAGCATAGTGTTCCTGGGTAAGCTGTATTACTGTTGTAAATAATGTTTACTGCAGAAGCAGGTTCGATTGCATTTCTTGCCTAACAAGCTTCTGCACTTTGGTCACAGCCACACAGGCGTATTGATCAGCTTACCTGAACTAATGCTGAGATTGAAAATAGGAACAGAATTAAATCAAGGCGACCGCAAACCGACAAGTAAATCAAGCGTAAACATATATTTTCGCACCTGCTATTCAGAAAAGAGTCATCGTTGCTTTCGTATGAGGGAACAAAATCGTACTTTTCTTCGCTTATTTAAGGGCAACAATGACCCTTTTTCTAAAGAGGTGAAAAGCAGCAGCTACTTAATAATAAGTGATTTTAAATAACATATTTTGGAATTGGTATAGTTGTGTTAAGGCTTGTCTCTGGACTATTAATATGCCAGTCTGGCTACTGAGAGCCGTTGCGATTGGAAGGGGTGGGGGTTGAAAATTGTTAAAAATTCAACAATATTAAGTAATACTATAGAACTAGTATTGAGTAATACTAGTTGTACTTTTTATTTTCCATGAATTATTAACATCAATAATCTTTTATTAGTGTTTCCAGACTATTTACTGCTCGCTAAAACACTCCCAGACTAGTTTTAAAAGTTGCTGAAACCAGCAGAAAATTCAAGTAATTTTATAACAGTTGAAATAAACTATTTCAATAGCTTATACTATCGGCTTTACGTTTCTGAACACGCCGGACCAAATAGAAGTTGCTAATGTGTTGCCAGACTGGTTGTTTACTCTTTCGCTTTCAGATAAATAAAACTTAATATCACGCCAACAGATTATTTAATCAAAAAATGGTTTTAGAAACCTTACAATATTTTTGAAAGAGCTATCCAACGACACCCAACACGATAGGGTTTGAAAGAAAAAAAATGCAATGCATCAGCACTTCATGTGTAGGAGACCCACCCCTTCCAATCGCAACGGCTCTCAGTAGCCAGACTGGCATATTTATAGTCCAGAGACAAGCCTTATCAATCAATCAATCAATAAATCAATCAATAAATCAATCAATCAATCAAACAAACAGTTTATTTGTATAAACAAGAGTACAACAGATGTTACAAAATAAATACAAACCAATCTTGTTCTACCATAAGATGGCGTACAAATGTTTTAAAGATAATGTCATGCATGAAAAAAAATTACAATAAGAATATAATTGACCCAACAAACATGCGAGGTGTGGTATGAACTATAATTGTCATAATCATTGATAATTATTAACACTTAACACAACTATACCAATTCCAAATGTTATAAAATCACTTATTTTTTTGCTGTCAGCTCTTGATCTAGTACGTTATAGTTATAACTTCTCAGACCATTGCACAATGGAATAGATACTTTTAAAGCTGAACCAGTGAAAAACCATTTAAAAATAGAAGGAAAATACTCCTTTTGCACTTTTCTTAGAACAATTTTGAAAGTATGCTATTAACATTTCTTCTACCAAACGAAAATATTTATAAAATATTTATTATTTATCAACATAATATATAATAATAAAATAATCTAATCTAAAAACAAAATAAACTAAAACCTAAATAAAAATATTCACAAATAAAAAATGGCCTCAAACTCGGAGCTCGGCGGTAGGGTGCCCAGAAGGCTGGTCGCATTGCCGCGCTGAATAGCAATGATCAGCATTGGCTGAGCAAGGTACGCACCAGCCTTCTGGTCACCCGTGGCGTCCACAAGGCGCTTCGCGAGCTCCTTAAACATCCAGTAGGCTGCAGGTCCCCATGGCCCTAGAGTTTCCACCCCAAACGGCTCAAACATGCAGCCACCGTTAATGGCGGCATATTTGCGCCGCTTGAGGTGCTCAGCCGCGTCGGCGGCAGCCCCAGCCTTAACCGAGGTCCCTGGAAGATGGGACGAAGCCAGGGTATCCACACATGTGGCGTCCCAGACTAGCGGCCGTCCCAACTTCCAGGGTACCATGGTCGTGCCATCTGGCCTCTTGCCATCGTCTCTGACTAGGCCGGTCGGCTCTAGAATCGCCGATGTTCCGGCGCTGGGTAAAGGCTCGGCGCAAGATATCGTTGATGCAGGCATGTTGCGCGATGCGTCCGGCACTCCTGCTGCAGGAGAGGCCGTGGAGACCTGTATTAGAAACACTGGCCCCACAGTGGCACTGGTGTGTGGCAACACATATCGCTCCCAAGCGCAGCGATACCGCGAATCGGAAGGTTTCGTTACTAAGAAGTGTCCCAAATAGTTTTAAATAAATAAACTTTAATACTATTTATCTACTTTCATTGACCAATGTGACACAGAATTGGAACACTTTGATCTTTGAAATTTTGTTAAGAGGCTTACCACCGGTGTCTTTTACCCTATTCTCTGTTTAGCTAAATTCGACGCTGGGAGGCGGCACACTAATGATGCTTACGTTCAACAGAACATAGAACATATTTCTGCGACAGCGGGAATAAATTAGCCGTTTCTAATTTGTTTGCGACCGCTTTAATATGAGTTATCAATCATCGTTCGACGTAACCAACCCGTGCTTAATTTGACTAATTTATTTAGTTGCTGAACGCTTCATTGGCGTTCGATCAATTTTAAAATCGGCGTGACATTTTCGACGTGAACGCTTTAAATATGCGTTTCCGTACTTTCCGTTGATAGATAACGCAATATACAATGCGTGAAATAATTAAAGTTCATTATTGTGGGATTGGTACTTTTTGATGGCTGTGTAAGGTGCTGGCTGCTTGATGATGAATAAAGAATGTTCGAATGGAGTTTGAATTGGTTTGGAATGGCGAATGATTTGACGGATGACTTAGTATGAAACACGGAGTGAACGAAGTAAGACGCATTAAGAAGATATGCTGAATAAATTTATATTATTTTAATACGGTGTTTTTACTCTGAGAATCACATCCCACATTATAAACAATAAAGTTTGAAATTCCCTGCTGGCATATGTATTTCTGAGTTCATATAACCTGGCATCTTTTGGGTGAGCTCGCTTCACCGTCGGCCTCATCTTTGCCCCCTGGCTAGATCCTGGCCAAGAGCAATCCCATTTTTAACAATTAGAAAAATCAGATAATAAAGATTCTAATACGCACACAGATAAGGTACGATTACTTATTGAATACTTTAAGTTTGACATAATAGACTATCCAATGAAATAATAGCATATTATGCTGTTATTTCATTGGATAGTCTACTTTAACGATATTGTAATAGAGTTTCTATTACAAACGTACGGCTTTTAGACACTGTGCTTGATGGAAGGAAGTTTACTAAAATTAAATCTTGTACGATTCCGAAGACGCAGTGCAAGTTAAATCCTACTCATGAAATCCCTCAAACTGAGAGTTCCATAAATTCAATAAAGTAGGTACAGGGCACTAATATGTATACACTTTTTCACCTAATTCCATTGAAATAAGTTCCAAAAATGTATACGTACTTAAATACATTCGTCAGATTATTCATGGCGGGATGTCTTAAGACTTACATCCAATCGTTTTCCCGCTAAGGAGCGCGGATTACCAAAATTTGGCGTAGGAACTAGTTTTACCAAAGCGACTGCCATCAGGGGCCTGTGCCACAAAACTTTACAAGCGTACAATTCGACAAATTTGTAAAATTTGTCGAATTGTAAAGTTTTGTGGTATAGGGGCCCAGATCTTCAAACCCAGAAAAAAGGCCTTGCTGGGATTTAACCGATTTCCTCGCGATATTTTCACCGTAAAGCTTTATTGTGCAGTCACAAATTTTAATTTGGAATCCCCTTAAGGTTGACAGTCCTGACAAAATGTATAGAAATTCAAAGAAAACGTTTGCGAAATGGGTCTTACATTAACGAGCGTGATCGTACATAAGTTTTTTTTAACCCAGCCAGGGTTCCAACCGGCGACTTCCAGACTGAGAGTGGCGATTACAATAATAAATTTTCAAATATTATTTAGAGTACCTTTTATCTCACGGGTGCGGGTGAGCAATGGTTATATGTTGAGCTATACATATAAATTGTCTGTGTGTGCGTCAGCGTAGCAGCTATGAGTTCACGTTGCTTATGTGTTCGTAAGTGTCCAAACTACAACAATGGCCAACCCGTACATACAAATGAGTTCATTAAATTTAATGTAACTTTAAGCCCGTCCTACGATCGCACACGTCCAAAACATAATCGCGATTAAATATTTTCAAGACTACAAAGTTCTAGTAGATCCCTCGGGAGGGATTCCTCGCGAAATCTTCTTATTCGAGTAAGAAGCTTACCCAGTAAGTCTTTGACAATCGAATACGAGTAAGATTGGGGACCATCCTGTTAGAATTCAGGGAATTTAAATTTTATAAGACGTTTTTCGAGTGAATTAATTTAAACGAACGTTAATCCGGACACCTTTCTATGTAAAGAAACGTACATTTTATGCAGCTGATTTGTATTCGTCGGGGACTCTCGGTTTATGGAGTGAAAAACGAGCAAAGGGTAAAGTTTGTAGTTTTAAACTAGGATTTAGCGGAAAACTTGGGCTGATAACCCGTTATCTGTTCTATTGCTTCGTGTAATTTATTATTCTGGAAACTACGAGGATTCAATTCAAATGGGATAGTGTTTGAACTTATCAGTAGGGACAGGGATAGTAGATAAAAACTTTATACCGTTTTGTAATAAACTTGAAAGAACAATCAATAGTAATATTTATTTCGCAATTGAAATGCGGTAGCTGCTTTGTGTGTGTGTCCAAGAAATCATCAAGAGTTGAAAGTGCAATAATCGATGCTACGCATGCGGGAAGTCAAATAGCATATTTGCTATTAGATTCTGTACAAGTGTAGTTAATCTCCGGATCTCAACGAGTATTAGATAGAATCTGACCGTGGCAAATAAAAATACATAAATCACAGCTTATTTGTTACGGACAATTATTGCCTAATACAGAACTAGCTTTTAGTAAAACAGAACCGGTAGTCGCTTCCATAAAAACTAGTCCCTACGCCAGATCTTGGGATTAGATAGCGGACCCCGGGCATCTGTAAACCATGCAACTGTAGTGTGATAACGCTAGGATGATGATGATGATGATGATGATGATGACAGAACTAGCTTTTACCCGCGACGTTGTCCGCGTGGGAATCGCGTCCACTTAGAGCGTACAAAATACATAATACTTATACATTATGATACCCCGCTCAGGTAGTCTTACGCACTCATTCGTTAACTAGTCGAAACAATTCAAATTATGTACATTCGCCGGCCGTTCCTTTAGCAGTTATCATGACACATAACTTTACTGTGAAAAAGTACCAACTCCACAGTAATGTTCTAGTAAAATTTCACAACCTGTAATGATACTCGTATTTTTAAAGTGCTAAAATTACTTTAACTTCAAACGGACACTAAATCTCACATAATCAAAACCTTACTATCTTAAAATCCTTAATTCCCTTAGATCAGTCAATAAAAAAAAAACATCTAGGATTTCTAAAATTAATATTCCTTAATCGAAATGATAATTAAATAACAAATTGAACGCATTGCTGAAATTGAATATTTCTTTATTTCTATTGCAATCGCAAAAGCTTCTTAAGCAGGTGATTAAAGATTTCAAAGAAATTCCATTTAATGCACTCAAGCAATGAATTAAAACCATTTATTTGAATATTCTATTAGGTAGGTACTTGAGAATGAATCTTAGATGAATGTATTATGTTTCTCTTAAGAGGGCGCCGAGCATATTTAGCAAAAACAGCCTTCACCTCTCAATCTGTGGAGGTCACGATTCTCCACAAAAATATATAAAATATATGTAATTATTATCACAAAGAGTGTGTTTACAAGTTATCACTATTAGTAATCTATAATAAATTACACTTTAATAAATACAATACCGTAAAGTTGCACTAAAAATGAGAAGAACGCGTGTCGGCGTTTAGGCAAAATTGAATTGAAAAATCTATTATTTCGTTTCAAAATCACACTCAAACAAATCTCAAAAGTATTCACTATAAGTTATCACACTTTTCACATTTTTCCTCGCAAAGACCAATGAGAATTTCAAACGTAAATCTAAACTTTAGTGACTTTTCCATACATTTTCCCTGCCACCATACTTTGGAAAAATCGACAGATGGGCATTGGCCCTCGGTGAGAGCAGACGCATGCTCCTTTTTTCGCTTTGACAGCTCTGTTTTTGACATTTTGCCCGTATACGAATACAATATGTATACCACACACAAAGATTGTATTAATTGAAGTAGGGTAAATAAATATTGACGTGTGGCGTTTTAAGAACCTTTTAACATGGAATTTTTGGTATTAGCCTTTTATTTTTTAGAGAACATACAGTGTTTGGTCCCGAAAGTTTACTTATGCGTTCAAATTATAATGTTTTCCTTCCCGAAAACGCATTCTAGACGCTAAAAGGTTGCCGATGCGTTTCATTACAATGGAAATTAATTTCAATGAATGGTCACCCTGACGGAACATCTTTATAACGTAATGACATTTGTCACTTACTTCAAATGAAAATTTGTGTACATTTTTCTTTCTTTATATTTCAATAATTTTACGTATCTAATGTTGATATCGAACACCAAATATGCATACACACACGCCTCTCGACAGTTTGCCAACAACGCATACTTATCTACTGGCATTTTTTGGACATATCGCGCGTCGTCCCTATTATCCTCGAGTACATCATGATGACGGGAAAGGTGGAGGATAGACGAGGTCGGGCCAGCCAGGTGGATTGAAAAAATCTCCAAATTCGCCGGACTCCGAGAACACCAGGCGCTGCATGCAGCGCATCATCGGAACCACTGGCGAGCCATCTGCACTCCCCGCCAGAGACATAGCGGTCACGATCCTCAGCATTGAAGAACCCACTGATTGGATTGGAATGCTTATTGAAATTTGTGTGGATATTCACGCTTTCTCGTCAAATAGGAATACATTTAATGGCTAAATATATCTCTGATGTCGTGATATAACTTCAGGAATCGTGGATTATCAATCTGCAGTGTCACACAACAAAGAAAGTAATAAGCAGCAGAAGATTGTACTGTAGAAGCCGCATGGTCATACTAATTATAGAATGAAAATATAAATGTGTTTTTTTATCTTAGTTATATCTCTAACGGCGACGTATAATCTGAGTCTTATACAAAATATATGTATGTAGTCCTACTTATTTCTGCAGGTCTGTAAGTACGGTTTCTAATTTCTATTTGATTGTTTTTTATGGTTTGAAATTATTTGGTTCACTGCTTTGATTTTGGATATACGGATATACGTACTTTATTATAGTCTTTGGATATAGTAGTATTGTAGTCTTTGGATATACGTAAGTACGTCACACCGGGTAGAGTCAGTCCGACCCAGGTCGGGCCTAGTAGAGTTTAGTGAACCAGCGACAAAACTCCCAGTAAGTAGCTCGATTCCACTCACAACTCAGATTCGGTAGAAGCCGCGTAACCAATCTCACTGGAGCGCAAACTCTTAGAGTATCCCAGTGTTTAAACCTCCCGCGTGGTCATGTCGGAGGTTTCCCCTCGATTTTCCCCAGGCCACTTTCCAACCGCGCACTCCTATCGATTTATTGGGCCCGACCTATAAGGCCACAATCAGGTTGAAAAAACAAAAAAAGTACGTCGCAATAATTGTTTGGACGTTACGTAAACGTAGTAAATAATAGTAAGATTGCAATTTCAATTGCGTATATTATAAGTATCATAACTGTTACATTACAGCATGTATGCAGCATGTACATGGATTTAGCTATACGCAACCATTGTCCAAGTAGTGTTAAAAGTTCAGTAAAATTTACTCCACTAATTATTCTATTCAATTATCGTTCTTATAAGAAGGAACATGAGAGCTAATTTGTCATAACATAACTATGGACTCGTACATTCAACCATGCACACGATAGCGCGTCCGGCCGGCCAAGTTCCAATTACAGATAGTGACAATGATTTACTAAATCCTACTTGATCATATTTGTCCTACTTATTTCATTATCATTAGGTTTTAAGAATACTTAACAAACTTATTTCAAAATACTGCCATTAATTTTCATTAAGTTTCATTACATAATATATATCGAAATAAAACAACCGCATCTTCGCTTAAAACTCGCATTACCTATAAAAGCCGCTTTAGCTTAGTTGGTAGTGACCCTGCCTGCAGAAGGATTACACATTCTTAAGTTTTATTCACCATTTATTCAATTAAATATAACTTAACAACATAACAGCTTAAGCCATGGCATTGATACACTTAGATATAGGTATTTTAATATATTTGTATATGAATAATTAGGAGCGTTTTACTAAAATCAAATCCCAATTTTCAGAAGTAAGGTTTTGGTGACAGATCAGAACTTGACTTTTATTTTTACATTTTTGTCATGCCTTAATAAATCATCAAATATTGTAAATCAAAACTTTGTATTCCTTACAGAAATTGACAGAGCATTGTCATTGTACAGTGACAAGTTATGACAATTTTGATTTCTCTAAGGAGTTTTTAACTCTGATTAACTGGTGGCAATACACAACTGAAAATACCTATAAAAAAATTTAAGTCAATGACCCGGGCCAACAAAATGAAGTAGTGTGTGTGAAATATGTATGTGTACTGGGGAAAATAATTTAAAAAAATAGAAATTTGACAGGCGCTGATAATTTACCCTGCACGACGCAGTCTTAAGTATTAAGGGACAATGTATCGGACCATTTTCAAGACACAAACTGTAAGTTGTAAACATTTCAAGATTTCAAGCTCACGTGGTCATTTACATTAGCTAGAATTACGATAAATAAGCCATTCTCGAAGAGTGTTGCATTGCATCCCGTTTTAACGTGAGCGAAAAACATAAGGGCGTCTCTTTCAATCGATTCGCCTTAACGGTACCGAAGCTCGAGCTCAAGCTCGAGCTCTGATGATGGGATCCATGAGGAATCGAGGGAACTCCTCAAATGTTAAAGGCATACATATAGTGATTTTAGTATTTTCATAAACAAATCAAGCATTTACATTTAAATACGTGACATTTGATGGAGTGGAACTGCTGATGATGATCAGAATAGAACTCTTCAACGACGCATAGTTCACGTTTGGCGACAAGACACATTTTTGTCAAGCTTGAGTTCTGATGATGGATTCCATGAGGAATTGAGGGTACTTACTCTTCTACCATTAAAAACATACTTATAGCCATTTTTATTTCATTGTATGGAATCTAAGAGTGCACCATCTAATTATAGTAATCTTTCACCGGCCTCCCCCATTGAAGTCGGTTTTTTTTTCTAAAAGATTGTATTGGTTTAGTTCGTAATTTAGATAGTTTACTTATATTTATTTAAATATGTGTGTGCACGCCATTATCAACTGTAGACTTAAAGTTTCTATATGTTATTAATTTAAATTGTTCAATTATAATTACAATAAAAAAATACACCAAACAACACAACACATACATATATATGAACCAGTGAGCTACATCTTAGGCCTTGTCGTCGCTTTCCATCAGGTGAGACTAAGGTCAATCACTGTTCAGTCATACATATAATACTTTACACTTGGTATTTTTATATTTATACTATCTAATTTCACAACTTCAAAATAAATAATATGGCGTTCCACGGGAAAAGGTACCATGTGGATTGTGGCAAGATTTTCCTTTGTCTCATAATAAAAGCCTACGCGTTGGGAATTCTAAATTTGATTTCGAATGCAAAACAAAATGTTTATATTGTTTGGAGAATATTAAATGCGCAAAAAATTGTTCGAGCATTTTATTTGTAGGCATGTTTCTCTGAAACAATTAAAGGTACTTATTTTAACAACAGACAACAGTCATGCTTTATTTAGAAGCTATTTTGAGGAGGCTATTTGATTCTCTCATCAACGTTACACAATTACAAAGTAAATCTTTTTCTATCATCAGACGATGATATTTATTTAATTAACTAGCTTTTGCCCGCGACTTCGTCTGCGTAGAACTCGCGTCATCGCGTTAGAATGTTATTTCATTCTTCTATTTCATGCGCTTACCTAGTTATCTCTCTTCCATTCTAACTTAAACCTCGTTAAGGGATGATTTCCGGGATAAAAGGATCCTATGTCCTTCCCTAGGACTCAAACTATATCCATAACAAATTTCATCTAAATCGGTTGAGCATTTTAAGAGGAAACAGGCAGACAGAGTTACTTTCGCATTTATAACCCGCCCCAGTTTCGCACGGGTAGTCCATGTTTTAAATTTATTTATCTAAGCTTTTGCCCGCGACTTCATTCGCGTGAATATCCATTATCCATATCAACTTCTACACCGTATTTCGCCGGGTTGTCTCGCCAAACATTGCGCACGCCGGCTCAATGCGCCCACATGAAACATGACAGAGGACTAAATATACTTATGTTATTAACTTATTATTGATGGAGATGAAAACGCTCGCGAGCGAAGCGAGCGCGAAACTTTTCGCATATTCTGATACGGGTGTGGAAAATACTTCATACGCATCAAGTAATGAAGATGAAAACGCGAGCGCAGCGAGCGCGAATTCTTTCAAACATTACGATGTAGGTGCGGAAAATACTTCATACGCATCAAATAGTGTAGATGAAAACGCGAGCGCAGCGAGCGCGAAATGTTTCGAACATTGATGCAGGTGTGGAAAAGACTTCATACGCACCAAGTAATGAAGATAAAAACGCGAGCGTAGTGAGTGCGAAATGTGTCGAACATTATGATGCAGGTGCGGAAAATACTCATCAAGTAATGTAGATGAAAACGCGAGCGCAGCGAGCGCGAAATTTTTCGAACATTCTGATGCAGGCGCGGAAAAGACTTCATACGCATCAACTATAATGTAGATGAAAACGCGAGCGTACGGCGCGCGAAATTTTTTTGAACATTATGATGTAAGTGCGGAAAATGCTCATCAAGTAATGTAGAAGAAAACGCGAACGCAGCGAGCGCGAAATTTTTCGAACATTATGATGCAGTTGCGGAAAATACTTTACACTCATCAAATGTGTATGAAAACGCGAGCGCAGCGAGCGCGAAATATTTCGAACATTGTGATGCCGGTGCGGTAAATAATTCATACGCATCAAGTCATGCAGATGAAAACGCAAGCATAGCGAACGCGAAATTTTTACGAACATTATGATGCAGGTGCGGAAAAGACTTCAAACGCATCTGTAATTTAGATGAAAAAGCGATCGTAGCTGGCGCTAAAGTTTTTGAACATTATGATGCAGGTGCGGAAAATAGTTCATACTCATGAAGTTATGTAGATGAAAACGCGAGCGCAGCGAGCGCGAAATTTTTCGAACATTATTATGCAGGTGCGGAAAATACTTCATACGCATCAAGAAATGAAGATGAGATCGCGAGCGTAGTGAGCGCGAAATGTTTCGAACATTATGATGCAGGTCCGGAAAAGACTTCATAAGCATCAACTATAATGCAGATGAAAACGCGAGCGTAGGGCGCGCGAGAATTATCGAACATTATGATGTAGGTGCGGAAAATACTCATCAAGTAATGTAGATGAAAACGCGAGCGCAGCGAGCGCGAAATTTTTCAAACATTATGATGCAGGTGCGGGAAATACTTCATTCTCATGATGCACATGAAAACGCGAGCGCAGCGAGCGCGAAATTTTTCGAACATTATGATGCAGTTACGGAAAATAATTCCTACGCGTCAAGTAATGTAGATAAAAAAGCTAGTGCGAAATGATTCGAACATTATGATGCAGGTACGGAAAATACTTCATACGCATCAAACAATGTAGATGAAAACGCGAGCGCAGCGAGCGCGAAATATTGAACAAAAAAAATGTGTTGACCTATCAAGTGGCTTTGTAAAGAGGTAGTTGAATAGATATTTTTTTTGTTCATAAATTATTGGAATTTACGAAATTTTGTTCCGATGAATTTTTTAACTTTCCAAACACCTAAAAATTTGGTAATAATGATTGTTATTACGTATTTTTTACCAACAAATACTAATATATTGATAAATTAGATTTTTTTCTTTGAAATTTCCTTATTTTTCTTATAAAAACCAACTTAACTTTGCGGTCGGTTCGGAACCCTAAATGTGCGAAGTCCGACTCGCACTTGGCCGGTTTTTTTTTGCTTTCCAATCCGTCTGTTCGAATTTGGTCATACTTGATGTTTATTGTTACGTAGGTATGTATGTTTTAATAACGAATACCAATATACCCTAAATTTATGTCTGTTACGCGCTCAACGTATTTTATACATTTTGCTGACGGAAAACGCAACTAATCGGCACCTCGAAGAACCTCAAAGATGACACCCATATCGATTATTAAGAAAAGTAAATAAGTAAATGTCCGCCATCTTCGATTTGAAAATGGATAAGTATCATCCTTGTAATGAGCACCTCAAAAAACAATATTTTATACAATAATGCGCATACTTAATATATAGGTAGTACATGTCGCAAGTGCTACCATGCAACCGAGAGCCCGCCGCTCTGCGTAGGTAAGGTACCCTCCATCGACTACAAAAAAAAACCGAGGTTGCGTAGTAAAGTTGGTGAATATTGATAGCGACTGACTGACCAACATAATAGGGATGTTGACTCAAAATTTATTATTACTCCATACGAAAGAATACATAAAACTATGCCAAATAGTGAAAATTCTATTCAAATATGTCAAAAAATAACGAAACTACAACCGTTAGAATGTCTTTAGTTCGAGAGAGAAAGCGCTACAGATCAGTGACGTCACTGACCTCGAGCGCCATAGTAAATGACGATCGTTCAATACAGAGGTGCGTTTTGCGGAACAGGGACAGAAAATGCCCCCTCCTAAAACTTTGAAGACTTATAATTATGTAATTATTTATTCTTTTGAATTACTTTTTTCGCTATTTGATTGAGAATTTGATCCTTTTTCGAGAAAATTCGGATTCATTGATTTTCTTATTTGGTGTCAACATCCCTATTAGATCTCTCATTTCAAACAGTTAATATGGTTTGAGGGACTTTTGTATTTTTGTCTATAGCCTTGAGAGGCAGAGGTATTGTTATTTCACCCCCCATTTTTTCAAATACTATCTGTTTATTATACAATGTTTGAATGAGGTTCTATTTACTTTGCGTCCATGTATATACTTACCAACTTTCAAGCCTGTAAATCATGAACTGAAAGACTTCTCATACAAAGTTTAACCCCTCTTTTCACCCCCTTTCATCCCTAACCTGTATGATTTTTATAGCCTATAACCTGGCCGAAGATCCAATAAACATATTAGTGAAGGCTGTATTCAAATCCATTCGCTAGTTTTCGCGTGATAGTTAGACATATAAACAGACAGACAAACAGACAAACAGACACGAATTCTAAAAACAGTTGAAACGTGTTCTGTTATCGATTCTTAGACCCCTCCATCGATTTTTTTACTAATATCTTCAATGTACAGATTTTCGACCCTCTTCTGCTTTATTATATGTATAGATTCATCAAAGATTTTAATAACAACATATATATCCATTTATACACACATATATTATGTATAGGTATGTTTCTCCATTGTATGCATTTTTTGTATGTTTCTCCATCGTATGCATTTTTATTTTATATGCTAAACAAACATGTTTCTTTTTCTTATTCTTCATATATACACACACATACATATCTATCAATACATTACATAATGTGTGTGCGTGCATACATTGGAAGATGTACCTATGTTCTTGTTCATTGTTAGTTACAAATGTGTACTGTGTGTGTGTGTGTTACTAATGCCATTTTAAATATACCATGTTACCGGCAAGCGAGTTTTATTTTAAGTTAGGTATTTAAACGTAGTTTCTCACCTTAATAATGCGCTTAATTTCAACTTGACTTTTATTCTAACAAAATTTTAATTGCCAGCAATGTACTGCAAAGTAAATAGTCAACTCGGTACAAATGACAGCATTTAATGTTTGACGTTATCTTAAGCAGTGCACGTAGTACATTGAAGGTGCGGAATTAGAAAATTAAATTTTGCAGTTAATTCACATCCAATAATTTTGTCTTTAGTGCTTTTAAACAAACACATGTGAATTAAAATCTAAGGAATGTGATTGTATTCAGATTATATTTTTGTTCCTTATGCTTCCAGCAATTTATTCTATGTTTAATATAGGTCTCATCGTGAAGCTGGAAAGGGGAAGAGGTGAAATTAGATTCAATATCTGAAACATAAAACATTTTACACAATGACGGTAGGTATCTCATCCATTTCAAACGAAAATCATTAGTTTATAGTCATTAGTTAATCATATCAAAAAATCATAGTCATTAGTTAATTATTGAAACAGCTTCCTCTTAGAATATAAATATACAGCCACGATAAAAATATTCAGTAGGTAAACAATAAATAAATCAGCTTATTTACATACGTCTCGTAATTAATTCGTTTCCTCGAGCATCTTACTTAAGATTCCCGAAATAATTACCAGTTTGAGCGGAACAAATTTGTTATATTAAATCTTTGCGAATTTTCACTTTAATTTTGGCATAAATTAATGTAAGGCAAAAATCTTTCTTAAACGGGTGCCGATTTACGGTACGGACTCTGATTTATAGAAGGGCCCTATCAGTTAAAAAACTCTACTCTTTATTTATTTAAGCTATATTATCTATTCTGTGTGATTCTTTAATATCTTGACATTTTGCCTTCGTTACTATCTTTTTTATCTGTCAAGAGATCGCTTTAAAGCGATAACACTGCCTGTTGTTACCATTATTAATGTTATCAAATGTATTTTTTTTTATATTGTCAGTTTTAAGGTTAAAAATGTACTCCTTAATTAATTAGTGGTGCAATAAAGAACATTACTACTACTACCTAGTAAGTATAGGACTATTTATAATTTATTGCAGCCTGTCATAAATTTATCATGTATTTTTTGAATTTTAGTTAAATACCGTTTCAAACATCGAAAAAAAAAGACCAAAGCTTTTTCCAAAGCTTTTTTTGCTTGTTCCAAATCGACAAAATTCAAGCGAAAAACTGTTTTGTCATCTTATTAATTCTACTACATAAAATAAAAGCAGAAAAACTCTACTATCTGAAACTATAATACTAGTATAAGCGTCGTCTGTTTATTAGAATTTTGTTCTAAATTTGTAATGTGTAAGGGCTCTTAAGGTAAAATGTACAGTAAACGACTGCCGCGTTACAGAACGGATTCTGAGAGATTTATTAAAAGATAAGTGATTATTTAAGCAATTTATGGATTAATTTTGTTTGTTAATTAGACGGCATGTAGCCGAGCGAACTCCAGGCTCATACCATGCGATTTTTCAATAAACTTATGTATACGCAATATCATTTAATAAGAAAAACATCTCCAACCGCGCACTCCTATCGCTTTATTGGGCCCGGCCTATAATATAAAGACTGATTCAGGTAAAAAAAGTGTTCAAACGGAACTCTAGACTAAGTTCACATGAACGCGCGGCGACGCGCGTTGGCTCGGCGCGCGGTTTAACATTGTATGTAACAAATCAATGTTGTTGTGTACGAGTATATGACCGCGCCCTTACCACGCGTGATCGCGCACCGCCATGCACCGCGCGTCATAGCTGACGCTGGGCGGGCGGGAGTCGCGTGGGCTCATTAATGCTGTCACTCACGCGTCCGTCCGTCCGTCGTCTGCCACACAGGGTTTACATCTAGACGGTCAGAGCTAGTCTTCAAATTTTCACCGTATACATAAGCATCTTGTTGGCCCAATGCCATACAAATATTCAAAACTAATTTTTAAATTCTACTGGGGCGGCCATATTCAACGGTGTCTCCTTACCATCAGACAGTTTGTAATCTAGTGTGCCATTGTCGTTGTAGGTATAACCTTTCTATTCCCATCCCACACGAATGGATTTAAAATTCTTAAGAGGGATAGAAAGAAAAGCGAATAGTTATACGGTATGAAGGAAGACTAAGCCTCTGAGACCAGTAATGTTTACGGATATAACGTAATGGAAGAGGCATTGATATTTTATGTAAAGACTAGCGACCCACCCCGGCTTCGTCACGGCACGGGTGTTTTCTCTACTATATTTTGCATGTATTATACATAATTACATACATATAAACCTTCGTCTTGAATTACTCTATCTCTTAAAAAACGCATCAAAATACGTTGCGTAGGTTTAAAGATCTAAGCATACAACGGGTCGGATAGACAGCTGCAGGAAGTGACCTGAAGAGAATTATTGTTATTATCTCTTTATTTATTTAAGGGCTTAGGTTGGGTTTTTACAATATAAGTAAAATATAAAATATAAAAATACACTTACAAAACATATTTTTTTTTATAAAAACCAGGGTGCCGCTGGCAGCGAAGCAAGGAAGGAAGAGAGAAACCTCCTGGCTATCCGCGCCGTGTCCAGGAGTACCGCCTTCTGTATCTGACCCTTGACCCAGCCATCTAGCGAGTCTCTTGAGGTGTTGGTCGAGAGTCTTCGCTATTAAGCCGTTTATTATTATGAGCCTATAGTGTCCCACTGCTAGGCAAAGGGTTCCCCCAGTTTTTCCAATCGTTCCGATTCTGAGCAGTCTCTGGCCATTCTTTTAAAAAGGAGTCAAGTTCGTCGCGCCGTCGCCGACGAAATCTGCCGCTTCTCCTGTTCGAGCTGTCGGGCTGCCACTCTGTTGCGGTCTTGGCATGCGTCTGACGTGGTAGAAGACAATAGAAATAAAGTAAGATAAGACATGGAGAGATCTTAGTACCCAATAGTCCACACCTGTCTTATAAATTCGCCATGATTTTCCTAGCTAACGCTACCTAACGTTATCCCAGTACAATTGCATCCTGGAGGATGCCCGGGTTCCGTTCCCTAAATCCCACAAGATATGGCATTAAGGCACTAGTTTCTACGGAAGTGACTGCTATCTGACCTTCTCACCCGAGGAGAAACTAGACCTTATTGGGATTAGCCTTGTCAAGTGAGTGGGCATCTTGATATATAGAAGTTCTCAAGCCACCCGAAGACCTCTAACTTAACGTGCTAAGCACGGCACGCTCAGTTAAGTCTTGCCCTCGCATATCGCACGCGGTGCGCGGGTGCCGACTGGCCACGAACATTCCCTGACCTGTCATATACTTACCTACGTTATGCCTTATGTCACAAATCATAAAAATAGGGGGGAGCTATGACAAATTAAAAGTGGTTAGGAATGGGTCAATGTCCTCACCAGAATGGTCGTCGACGTATCCCATCTTTAGAGGAATTTTAAAGCTATTCCAGCAACGAAACTTCCATGCATACGGCCCACAAAGAGTTTTAAATTGGCGACGGGTTTCCCGGACCTCTGCCGAAAGAGATGAAGCCTCGGTGTTCACTTTTATCGACTACTCGTCTCAGCTGTGCCAGAGGGTCTACCACAAACCAAACAAAAATATCTTCCTCTCTATTGCACTTGCGGGTATTCGAGCGAAAGGGAGGGAAATACCGCATACCGATCCCGTCCTGCCAAGTCAGGATCTCATCTCGTATTGCACATGGTTGTATTAGTATTACCTAGATAGTGAGATGTAGCAGCGTGGCATTCATATTAATACAATGAATATATAATTTGTTACTCTGGTGCTCGACGCGCGTAAAGTCCACGATAAAGCATAGCATATGTAGCAATCCCATTTTAAATAGGTAAATTAAGCGCGCAGATAAGCGAGCCAAGAGACATCGACGTGAGACCTGACCCCTATACCACAAAACTTTACAAGTCTACAATACGACAAAATTGTACAATTTTCCATAGAAAAAGTTGACAGTCGAATTGTACGCTTGTAAAGTTTTGTGGTACGGCCCCTGTTCGACACGAGCAAACTTTACTTGTCAGGGATGCGGTCGTGTATGCCGCTCTCGCGTCGGATTACACACACACACACAGCCGCAAACAACATTGTCTGCCTGCTTAACACTGCTTGTATAGTCTGTAATATACTCGAAGGCCGTTGATTAATTGATAGTTTGTGTATGGATGACTGCTACGAATAACTATTTCAGGGTATACTTATAAAATTTGCGGGCACGAGCAGGCCTGTTTCTCTTGCCGCTTCGGCTAAACTCTGTTCTCGCGCACCTCCGCGTAGTGTCCAGCGGGGCTACCGCGAACCACAAAGCAAGTTTTCCATCTCTGTTGCACTTACGTACAGACTTGCAAGTGCGACAGAGCAGGAAAACGTCGTTTGTGGTTCGCGTAGCCCCCCAGAATACTCTATGGCGCTAGGAACAAAAGAGTCTTGCTATGCGGCGAGCGCGTGCCAACGGGATCCCATGATTACCTAGCTGTTAAGGGGAGGTATCCCCAACGGAAATGTCCCGCTCTAACACGCGTGAGTTTACAATTAACCATCCCGCTCTCTACGCAAGCTCTGCGCGCATTTTTTTAAAAATTTAGCTATAGTCATTAAGCCAATCATTTTATGAAAGCAAACCCTGCGAATTTGTCTAAAACTATTTACGATCTTTAATTGAGTACAAAAATTAAATGTTAAATATGAGTAATATAGCCGTAGTATTGAAAATACATTCCAAAAAGGGTAACTTCGCGATTTTTTTCTATCCAGGGAAATTCATCAGGTCATGTAACTGACTGCGATTTTGACTAGACAAGATCCTTATGTAACACATTTTTTTTTTTTTTAAGACACTATATTCTATGTCTCAGGTGGTTTTTAAAAACTCAAAAGTGGTAATACACGGCCTTAAACATCGATTTTGTTAGACAGAAAGCTGCTTTCTTCTGTACGTAAGTAGGTACTATTAATTATTCTGTGGCACGAGTGAAATACGTTGAGATAGGTTGTGAAGCGCACCCGCAGATCGAAATATTCGAGAGGTCACTTGAGTCTTCGCTTTAATATTCGTAAGTTGTTGGACCGATAATCCTATGAGCACCTGGGAGTTTTGCACACTACGGACGCGAACTACAAGCAGTACCTAATAGGTAACAAGTTTGGTTAAATTCAGCAAACTTGGAGTTTGTATTTATGATTTACTGCTTTCAAGTAGGTACTGTAACATATCAAAGTCAGGCTTTAGTTATAGCAAGTATATCCAAGAATTCGGTATCATATATTTCAAATACAAGAAGATCATGTATGTTTGTTCATGCAAAGCGTAGGTGTAGAACTAGGTAGGAAGCATTTAAATGGATTAAAGATTTGTAAATTATTTAACACGAGCATTCTTAGATTCTTACACAGACCATAAATGTATGGTATGTTTACGTCAGATGAGGGAAAAAATATACTGAAGGAGTTGTACTTTACCTGCCTGACGTATATGAATAAATGAATAGCATATTCATTTCTTTAATGACCTTGATCCAAGCAGAGGTGGTAGTATTCACACTAGACCCAGCGGTGCGTTTAAGGAACGTTTTCGACCGTTCGCGTTTGTAAGGTAGATTTATATTCTCTTTGGGGAGATCTAATCGCTAGCGTAAATGTCAAATCCCATACTAAAAATTACATTCAAATATGCCTACTGTACGTTAGAAAAGTTACGTGACTACCCCGCTGATCTAAATCAATACGCCTATTTTCTATAATAAAATCAATGATAATCAATCGCCCGTCACTCTCAGTAGCAAACCAAAATTGAATAAAAGTTCAAGAATTTATTACCATGTTGCCAATCTTAGTACGGCCCTGTTTTCATCGGTTTTATTACGTAACAGGGCCCTAACTCGGGGAGGGGGAGTTAAACTATCTCGCTCTAATGAGTGAGATGCTTTAACTCCCATCACTCAGTTAGGCTGCGTTTCCACCAGAGATGTGCGAGGATGCGTTTTCCTACATTTGACACCTCGCAACGCGTCGAGCGAGGTGTCAAATATATGAAAACACATCCTCGCACATCTCTGGTGGAAACGCAGCCTTAGGGCCCTAATGATAGGGTAGTGTGATAAGCCTTTAAACCGTACCGTGTCCGAGCCGGCCCATCTTGTAGTACAAGAAATCGACGGACGCGCAAATGGTTACTACTGTAATTTCGTTAACAAAAATGGGAAAGGAATGATATAGGTAATATTATTTTAAATTTTTCCTATCCCTGAAATAAACAATGAATTCCACGTATTTTTTTCAATCACACATGTACATGATGAGGCTCAAAGTCACTCAGAGGGCAATGGAGAGGGCTATGCTGGGAGTTTCTCTGCGTGATCGCATCAGGAATGAGGCCATCCGTAGCAGAACCAAAGTAACCGATATAGCCTTTCGAATCGCTAAACTTAAGTGGCAGTGGGCGGGGCACATTGCACGTAGAACCGATGGCCGTTGGGGCCGAAAGGTTCTCGAGTGGCGACCACGGACCGGAAGGCGCAGCGTGGGTAGACCCCCCACAAGGTGGACTGATGACCTGGTAAAGGTCGCGGAAGTCCGCTGGATGCGGGTGGCGCAAGACCGGTCATTGTGGCACTCTTTGGGGGAGGCCTATGTCCAGCAGTGGACGTCTTTCGGCTGATATGATGATGATGATGATGATGATGATGTACATGATAATTTGCATGCATTGAACAGTAACATCAAAGGCCTAGACATCTTCTGTACTCAGTAGTCATAAGCCCTGAACCACTGAGCTTAACCGGGCTTAAAAACGATTATGTAAATCTGCCTTCATTAAAAGTAACGAACCCAGAGTCCTAGGGGATTACTGGATGGAGTTTTTCTCGCTTCTCGTTAGGTTTGTCCATTGTTTCGTTTTACTGATTTGGATTCAGAGTACTAAATCACGTGACACCGTTGTTCCGTGTGCAAAATCAATAAAGTACTTTTACATTCTGATGACCGCTTTAGCTTAGTTGGTAGTGGCCCTGCCTACGAAGCCGGAGGTCCCGGTTTCGAATACCGGCCAGGGTATTTATTTGTGTGATGAGCACGAACATTTGTTCCTGGGTCTTGGATGTTTTCTATGTATCTATATAAGTATGTATATCGTCGCTTAGTTGATTTGTGTAAGATTGTCCACAAATATATTTAAAAAAAAAATATGCTGGCCAAGAGCAATCCCATAATTAATTTAAAAAAACTCATCTTAAATTGTGAAATTTATGCCAAAAACACTACATACCTAAGGGAAATGTGACTGAACGGTGTCACAATTTTGTATGGGCACACTCTGTTTTTTTTTTAATTTAATGAATTAAAGAATACTAAAACAGGATAAATATTTTGAAGTTTGATGGTTTCCAAGATTTTCGTCTGTTTCGTTTATATTCTAACGTAAGTAGGGTAAATACACTAGTAACAATTTTAACAAGTTTCAACCGGCAACACCCTATACCACAAAACTTTACAAGTCTACAATTTCACAAAATTGTACAATTTCCCATAGAAAAAGTTGACAAATTTGTCGAATAGTACGCTTGTAAAGTTTTGTGGTACAGGCCCCAGTAATAGGCCTCTCTTGGTCAAACCGGACTTGGTCCTTGATCGGATCGATTCGTGTTAAGATTTTCCCTCTAATAAATATTATTTATGTAGTATTTTAGACGCTGACTGTAAGTACCTATAAACACCAAAAATGCATTTTGTTATTTAGGTACATCTCATTTTAAATACGCAAAATAACAATGTATAAAAATTCAATTTCCCCTTCATAGAACGTACAATACAAACAAGCGCAACCTCTCCCCAACACCCCAAATCACTAACTCCTCAGCTATCACCAAATTCAATCTTCAAAATGGCGCCATTGAAGCCACAATCGGCCACAAAATAAATCTAACCGCCGCAAAAATCGCAATCAATGTATATTGTTGTTCAAAACTCGAGGAGAAAATTAAACATTATAATCAAAATGTCCGTTAAACGTAATTCCCGCACTAATGGAGCAGAGGTGATTAATGCCGGTGCCGACGTTACTTTAAATGAGGATAAATTACATCTTTGAGTGTCCCCGTAATAGCTTTCTTAATTATTCTTTTACTTGGTTTAAAGCTGTTGAGCTTAGTTAGCGATAGGATTCAGGTGAAGTAGTACGGTATATCAAAATTGGACACATGATACATGTACATTACAGCTAATAAATTATGGGCCAGGCAAAATTTGTTAGCTAAAAAAATATTATAACAACAATGAAATAATACCACGCCGATTGCAGAAAATCTTAGTTTATCTATATCTTTATGGGTTTTATTATATTATCCATAATATCCATACAACGCTGCGTCAAAAAAATATCCCGCTCCACAAAAAAAAATGTTTGTGAATCTTACACAATTCAACCTAGTCCCAAACTAAACAAAGCTTGTACTCAGGGTACTAAGTAACGATATACATATACTTATATATATATAGATAGATACTATTAATATTCGTGCTCATCACAAAAATAAATGCCCTGGCCGGAATTCGAACCCGCGATCTCCAGTTTCTTAGGCAGGGTCACTACCATCTATAAGCTAAAGCGGTCGTCAAAGACAAGGCGCGAACTTATAAAAAAAACACGAAGTATCACTACATAGTATAAAAGAAAGTCGCTTCCTGCTATCGGTCCCGTTGTATGCTTAGATCTTTAAAACTACGCAACGGATTTTGATGCGGTTTTTTTGTAATACGAGTAGATAGAGTGATTCAAGAGGAAGGTTTATATATGTATAATTTGCACCCGTGCGAAGCCGGGGCGGGTCGCTAGTTACGTATGTATGTAATTATTCTACTCTTAATAAACTGAACCCACCAACTAAATACGTATCTTGTGTAAATGGAGGCATTAATAAAGACCAGGCTCTCGCTAATGGGATGAGAATTAATGTTTAAACAAGACCTCATTTAACTCCCCATTTTTATATATTTGGAAGGTTTTGCGGTACTTTATTTGCGAAGTTGCTATCTATAAAAATGTTTTAATAATGGATTTTATTTGCTGGTTCTTGTTGGATAAATATAAGGGTAAAGTAAACGTCCCGGAGCTCGACGCTGTGCCAATTATTTGATACATTCAACCTTAATTCAATCTGTTTCGTCTGTTTTTTTCCTTTTGTCTTGTGTACAGTAAAGTATTTACATACATCCAATACACGTGAACGAATATATACCTAACCAGGAGGGGCTTCCTATCGTGACGTCATCGCGCCGCGCAAAGTACATGTGGCCGCCAGCTCACACGTGACTATTCAGTGGTTGCGGCGCAGCGCTACGGATCGCACGCGCACGCGCTGCCGCGCTGTTGTACGATCATTAAATAAATCGTTTCACTTTGTATCGCCTGCGCGGTAATCCCTACTTTAATATTTTTTCGTCATTTCACATCACTTTTACGTAGCGGTTCATACGAGTAGAACACACCTTCCTGCCAAATGTTTTAATTGTATTTGTAGTGCTCATAGTCTCCGAGTACGTCGGCTGCCACATACAGACAAAAAGACGGACGGACGGGTTCCGTTTTCACCATTTTGGCTACGGATCCTTAAAAGTACTATTCGTAATTGTATTGTAAACAACAATACTAATAATAATAAAGTACATATTTTTATAGAAATATTATAAAATCTAACTTAAGAAACACAATAAATAAAGATAAAGTACATATATTAAAATAGGTTCTCGCTGGTGGTAACCCTAGCGCTGAGGACGGGGCCTCGAAAGAGCGCGTTGCGTGCGATAGAAAGAGATGGCCACGTTTAGGCACGTTTGGCATACCTAAACGGGGGATTTGTTAGCAGAGAAACTTCTGTACTTGTACTATTACTTATTCTGTGACTCGGGCTATCTTTGTACGTACACGGCGTTGCCTGTGATGTTTCTAGGGATTAGGGATGTTGACACCAAATAAGAAAATCAATGAATCCGAATTTTCTCGAAAAAGGATCAAATTCTCAATCAAATAGTGAAAAAAGTAATCCAAAAGAATAAATAATTACATAATTATAAGTCTTCAAAGTTTTAGGAGGGGGCATGTTCTGTCCCTTTTCCGCAAAACGCCCCGTTGTATTGAACGATCGTCATTTACTATGACGCTCCAGGTCAGTGACGTCACTAACCTGTAGCGTTTTCTCTCTCTAACTAAAAACATTCTAACGGTTGTAGTTTCGTTATTTTTTGAGATATTTGAATAGGATTTTCACTTTTTGGAATAGTTTTATGTATTCTTTCGTATGGAGTAATATTAAATTTTGAGTCAACATCCCTATTTAACGATCTATGCACTTACTGTTTCTTGAAAAAAGATTTATACAAGAACAATCAATAGCCAATTACGAAGCAATTAAATAAATACTCGATCAACATCTAAGTTTTTGTGTAGGCCAAAAACTCGTGCTCGTGAAATCAAAACCCCAAAAGCAATTAGTAAGATCGTTCACTAATGAGTTTTCGAGACTGCTATCCAATATATTTTATACTTCTAAACTTCAGAAGCGTATATTTGATGCGATTTATTGATATAATATTGATATGATATTTGTTGCACGTTTAGATACTTTTTTAGGGTTCTGTACCCGAAGGGTCAAACGGAACCCTAGTGCTGTTACTCACGC
Source organism: Cenopis cana (assembly GCA_951800055.1). Lineage (NCBI taxonomy): Eukaryota > Metazoa > Arthropoda > Insecta > Lepidoptera > Tortricidae > Cenopis > Cenopis cana. Next base: position 4,659,716 of record OX637486.1, on the reverse strand, counting down.
GTCCGTCCGTCCGTCCGTCGTCTTTCACACATGTTTACAGCCAATCGGTTGGAGTCTTCACAGTATAAGCATTTTGGTGGCCCAAAGCCATACAAATAGTCAAAACTTATTTTTAAATGGGGGCGCGAAAACAAAACAAACCGACTTAATTTTTCGGTTGGTTCCGAAACCTAAATAGGCAAAGTCTGACTCGCACTTGGCTAGTTTTTTGAAAATTGCGACAATGGCAGACACGTCTGTCTGATACGATCAGTAGATATACCGTAATCTAAGGATGCTTGACAGATAAGAAATTTTAATAAAAGCTTCGTTTTCTTTAATAAGTTAATAGGCATGATTACATTTTTTTTTTCATGCCATTCGAACCAGCTTTTAGAGACGATCAGATGTTCGGTATGGGATCACCTACAATTTTATTAGAGCGAAAAAAAAAGAAAAAACGAGGCAATGTACAGAATAGCGGACGAGCACTGAAAACGCTCCATACTGATTGATAGACAGACTTTACGTCACACCCTACTTCCTCGTACTGCCGTTGTGTGGAAAAAGGGCAATATGCCGTTTTGCTCGTGAAATATTGCGTTTGTGTACACCTAGGTACATAGTTGCCATATTTTTATTGAAACATGAGAATTTTATTGGTAGCTTTCAATTTACATTTGGGCCATAAAAACAACATCTTTGCGAATCTTTATAGTCTCATAACTTTTAATGTTTTTGATTAATTTGTCTAATTTATTGTGATAATTTGAAGGTTCTCCATCCATAGGTATAACCACACTTTGTTATAAATTGTTACATGAGCTATCTACCCAATTGTAACTAGTGGCTCTGTGAGCTGTAGACCTCGTGAGTGTTTTTTTTATTTCCAAAACTATGTTAGATATCGAACCTGTAGAGCAGGGGTGGGCAACCTTTTTACACCCACGGGCCACATAGTAGCTAAAAAAATCTTCGCGGGCCGCAGATGATAATAATGATCCCTGTCTGTTGATATCAACTCGAAACAAATTGGTACGTCGTACGCGACAGTAACGTAGTAAAAATTCGCACCCCTTTTTACGTGAAAAACGAGAAAGACGAAAAAACCAACTTTTCACAGATAAACCAGCTAGTTTCCTTACCAAACCCAGATAATTCGCATTTCAACCGCATCGTAATTTCGCGATTATATATCGCGATATAGAATAGCAGATATAGAAACTAGGGGGGGACGGGTCATAAAGTCATAACACACCTAGATGAAAACGCGAGCGCGAAATTTTTCGAACACTGATGCAAATGCGGCAAATACTTCATACGTATCAAGTCATAACACATCTAGATGAAAATGCGAGCGCAGCGAGCGCGAAATTTTTCGAACATTACGAGTATTATGCAGGTCTGGAAAATACTTCATACGCATCAAGTCATGTAGACGCAAACGCGAGCGCAGCGAGCGCGAAATTTTTCGAACATTATGATGCAGGTGCGGAAACTACTTCATACACATCAAGTTATGTAGATGTAAACGCGAGCGCGAAATTTTTCGAACACTGATTCAAACGCGGCAAATACTTCATACGCATCAAGTCATAACAAATCTCGTTGAAAACGCGAGCGTAGCGAGCGCGAAATTTTGCGAACATTATGGATGCAGGTGCGGAAACTACTTCATACACATCAAGTTATGTAGATGTAAACGCGAGCGCGAAATTTTTCGGACACTGATTCAAACGCGGCAAATACTTCATACGCATCATGTCATAACAAATCTCGTTGAAAACGCGAGCGTAGCGAGCGCGAAATTTTGCGAACATTATTATGCAGGTCTGGAAAATACTTCATACGCATCAATCAAGTCATGTAGACGCAAACGCGAGCGCAGCGAGCGCGAAATTTTTTGAACATTAAGATGCAGGTGTGGAAAATACTTCATACTGTCTAAAGCAAACGCGGCGAGCGCGAAATTTTTGAAAAAAAAATTAGATAGATTTAACTGTAAAATATACTTACAAACACATATCTCGTCCTGACCAACTGACTATTCGTGGTTGGCGATACAGACGCTTTCACGTATGTTAAGAATTTCAAATTTTACCTTTACAAACAATCAAGCCAGGGAGGCTCACGGGCCGCACGGAAGGGGCTCGCGGGCCGCCTGTTGCCGACCGCTGCTGTAGAGGAGGACAAACCATAGATTTTTTTTAGATTACTCGACAAAAATATTCGATGTAATCAAAGAACGTGCTCACAATACTTCACGAGAATCTGTTGTGAAATGCGACCCTTAGAGGTGAACATATCGAAATTCGGCCGCAGAAACACAAAATAATTGATAAAAAAAATGTTTTTTTAAATTTTGAAAAAGTGACTCGATAAAAAAATTCTATAGAATTACCGCACCTGCTCACAAAATTTCACGAAAATCGGTTGATAAATGCGACCTGTAGAGGAGAACAAACCAATGAATAAAATAAAAATAAATTAAATTTACAAAAATTTACTTGCCCAAAAAATTCTTTGTAATCATAAAACCTGCTCACAAAACTTCACGAGAATTGGTTGAGAAATGCGACCTATAGAGGAAAAAACGGCCGCAGAAAAATACGAAATCATTGATACAAAGTTTGTTTTTTCGTATTTCAAAAAAGTGACTCGACAAAAAAATTCTATATAGTTACCAAACCTGCTCGCAAAATTTCACGAAAATCGGTTGATAAATGCGACCTGTAGAGGAGATCAGCCAACGACGTAAAATTTTTTTTTTTTAATTTACAAAAATTTACTCTACAAATAAATTATATGTAGTCATGGAACCTGCTCACAAAATTTCACGAGAATCGGTTGAGAAATGCGACCTGTAGAGGAAAAAACGGCCGCAGAAAAACACGAAATCATTGATACAATGTTTGTTTTTTTGAATTTCCAAAAAGTGACTCGACAAAAAAATTCTATATAGTTACCGAACCTGCTCACAAAATTTCACGAAAATCGGTTGATAAATGCGACCTGTAGAGGAGGACATACAAAAATCCGGCCGGACATACGAAAGCATTTTTGTCGAAGCTAAAACAGAGACCTCGTTTTACTCGGTCAATTATTAATAGGATCATAATTTGAGTATACATTAGACATTTTACAACTACACTCACAAGCAAAAATAGCGGGAACACTTTGTATTGAATTTCCATAAAAAGTGTACGCTTTATTTTTGCTCGTGAGTGTAGTAAGGCCTTTTAAATTTAATACCGTTGTCAACCCAATACGTCGAGTTTAATAAACCTCATAGATATGTATTTAAGCGAATACTAAAGCTGTAAGTAATAGCGGCCACGTGCTAGGTCAACGGATACCTAGGGCTTCTTTGAACTAATAGTTTTGGATTGGAATCATGCAAAAAAAATCTGCTTACCACCAGGCAGGCCCTACGTTTGTTAAAAACCTACTCGCAAGAAAATCAATAAACAGGAAGATAGAAATACGCATAAAAGCGGCAACTTCGTAAAACTTTTTGTTTTGACAATGAAAATTTATCAATTTTGTTGGCATCGGCCGGATGCAAAATAAAGTATCGGCAACTTTTTATAATCATTAGGAAGTTTTGATCGCGGAAATGTGTTAGATTCTGTGTTAAATAACCGACCATTTTCAACTTTTCTCCAGTATTTACTGCGTGATTGGTTCCATGGGGCGATTAGGTAAGTTAAATTACTAAGTTTTAATTACTGTAATGGTTATAAAAAGAAATGTTAATAATTCGGTTTATTAAGATCTGATAGACCTTATGATCATGTTGGCAAGCGGGCTTTTCTTGAAGGCGCTACACTGAGAAATTTGGAGACTTTGAAACACTGTCCTGCCCAGACTAGCAAACAGTAGGGGCTGATTTTCAGATATATGATTCTTGACTATATGATTATGGTACTGACAATAGCGAAACATGATTGCTTAAAAAGTTCTCGATAGAAAATAAATCCAAAGTCGAGTCTATATTTTCCTTTTTTTCCTCAGCCTACTAAAACAACGTATTATTAAAAGACACGATTAAGTTAATATGATGGTATTTTACCCCATCTAGGTACTGACAAGAGGAAATGTAATAAACCTGCACACAGTCAGATATTTAACGAGATTTGTCTAAAAAGCCATTCTCGGAGAGGGTTGCATCCCGTTTTGTCGCGAGCGAAAAACAAAGGGTGTCTCTTTCAATCGATATATCGCCTTAAGTTGGGTATTTAAACATAGTTTCTTAACATAACCATGCGCTTAGTTTTATAATTAAACCAAAATTTCGACTTCACTTATTTTCTAACAAAAACTTTAAGTGCCGGCAGTGTACTGCAAAGGGCGGTAAAACAAAGAATGTCTCAGATCGCAGGTATTTGACGCCCGAGCCGAAGGCAAGGGCGATAAATATGCGATCTGAGGCTTTCTTTATTACCGCCCGTGTTAAGTACAAAATTTTATGTCACCCCCTGGCCATAAAGTGGGTTTTTTCGCGCGCGGAGCGTGCGATAATGGCCGCTTTATGGCCAGGTGTGACATAAAGTTAATTGACAACTCAGTACAAATGACAGCCCTTAGTGTTCTGTTTGTTTACTATGACGTTATCTTAAGCAGTGCACGTAGTACATTGAAGATGCGGTATTGGGTATTTTATTTTTGCACGTAATTCACATAGTTATGATTTGCTAATACTTGGAAATAATTGCTGATTGAGCATATTAATATCAGTTTCAATTAATGGCCGCAGTAAAAAAAAATTGAGCTACCAAAATTTGTTCTGCAGTTTGTTGTATCGCATCGCATCTTTGTTATACAAGTGGGCCAAACAAACGCGCTCTCTCTCTCTCTCTCTCTCTCTCTCTCTCTCTCTCTCTCTCTCTCTCTCTCTCTCCCTCTCCCTCTCTTCTTTCTCTCTTTAATGTCACATCCTAATGTTACACTTGATAATGAGGGCTACCGCGTATCAATTCACCCTCTAGCGCTAGTGTAGCGTGAGGACTCCGAGGTGTCAAATGTCACTGTTTGTGGGGTGCGCTACGCGGGTTAATATCTAATTAGAATAATATGGTGACTTTTTTCAATACCTGTGTTTGGTTATGGCAAGTATCAGTTACGGGTCAATGAATGTCAGTGCTTTGAAACAGCATTATAATAGCAACATCTTTCAAAAACTCATGTCCTTCTTTTTTCCAATCAAAATGTTCTATATTTTTAATTAAATATGATTTAAATGTTAATCTCGTTTTCACTTCTTGCTGGACTTCTTGATTCAGCTGGACCTTACTCGACTAGTGGCGCCAACTGGTGAGTAAAAAAACTGTAGCCCTCATTACTTATATACGTATATATAAAAAAATTAAGACTCAGGCACAAATATTCAGGTTCAACACACAAATATTTTCCCAGAACGGTATTAAAACCGTCAGCTTTGTAAGGAATTCACTTGCCACTAGGCTAAAACTTGACATTTAATATTAAATGTCCTGAAAAGAAGAATAAAGACATTTATTGGGATTGATTTCCATATTTGATAAAGATATTCCTTTCACAAGCAAACTGTTGCCTTTGTCAGTGAAATGTAACCCTAAGGGAGTTTTGTTTAGTTACGGGTTCTGAGACCTTTACACTGTCATGCCTTCAGAAAATATATAACATATCTCACTACTGAATCTGTATTAGTTAAGACTTTCTGTTACTGGAGATAGAATAATTTGCCCAATTCATACTTAAATCATTTTCATGTTTTGAAATATTACAAATTCTTTGTCCCATAAATAGTCCCGTTATATTTGAAATAATTAGATTCCGTAAAACATTAGATTAAATATATCTTACTATTATAAATGGGAAAATTTAGGTGTATAGATGTTTTGATGTTTGTTACTCAATGACGCAAACATGATATATCATACGATGAATTATTTCATTTTTGGCGCTATTTTTTGGTTTGTATTTTGGGTTCAAAAGTGGTAGACTAATTTTTGACCGTCTATTTCTTGACCGTATAATATGCACCAATGTTCATTACAAGGAAAAAAAATTCTAATACCTTTTGGTGACTGCAGTTTGTATGAAAATTGTAAAAGTTACAATACAACGTTTATACATTTTGCTCAACCTTATTGCTAAAAGTTGTAAAACCGATCAAAGCAGCAAAGTATTCAATCAAATGAAAAAAGGAAACTTTTGAAATAAAAGGGCAAAGAAACAGGAACATATTGAACCCTTCGCGAAGGGGAATGAAAATTTTCAAATTCGGAATCGTCGTACCGGAAAATTACCAAAAGTCCGGCTGCGGCGGGGACAAGTACGGAAATGACCGATAGTTGGATGCCTTTGTCGGTTATATCCTATTATGGAAGGTAGATTGAAATACCAGTAAGCATTAAGATTTGAAAAACTTCTTTCAAAATGTCACGATATGTTTAGGTGAAATGAAAGGGTAACAAATCTTGCATATAAAATGTAAGATGAAATAACTCCCTATATTTTTTGAGATACGTGTAGCTACTTGTGTTGCATTTTATTGTTATTTACCGGTATAAGTTCTAACCGGTATAAGGCAAGGATCTTTATAAAAGATTAGTTCATACAGGTCTGATGCAGTATTTATTTATTTATCCCTTTACGACCGGTTCGATATAATCCTGCAAATCACTTTGAAAAAATCCTGTCCCCAAGTAAGTTGTCTTTTCGGGCTCAAACCTATACCGATCGAATCTGCAGACACTAACGCCACGTTTGAGTAGTAAAATACCGGCGGCCGGTCGAATCAGTCGGTCGCGAGGCAGCGTTGAAGATGGCGGCTTATTTTGATGAGAGAAGTGGCACACGTAAGTTCAAAATTTCGTACATTTTTGGTATATAAGTTGCTATTTTACGCTTGATTATTACAGTAAAAGAGTTAAACGTGTTTATTTGTCACTAATTACACTAAAACCAAGTAATTTAGTGCAAATTACTTGCCCGTAATAAAGAAGTGCACAAATTTGGGGGTTCGGCCGTAGCCCGTAAATCGATTTTGCAAGTTAATGCTTATTCGGTCTATGCGTGAAAAATGAAATCAAAAGAGATAGTCCTATATTTTGGCGGTTTTATAACACATTTCATTTAGTAATGATGGGTTTATATTTTTAGGGCGTCCATTAAAATATGCACCAATTCTTTTAAATTTTAGGCAATGGTGATATATCAGATATTGAATAATTTGATGATGAACTCGAGGAATCCCCTTATTCGCTTTTTGAATGGCTTGATAACGACAGCCAAGAATCAGATAATATTTCAGAGCAGTTGGAGGTGGGTCAGCTGTTTTTCGAACAGGCAGGCAGGAGGCATCAACATAAATGGCGAGTATACCATTCACCCTTCGGTTTGCCGACGATATAGTAGTTATGGCTGAGACGAATGTCGGGAGAACCTAAGTACTATGCTCGATGATCTGAGTAGGGCCTTTGAAGATGTTGGTCTTATAAGATGAACATGGACAAAACAAAAATCATGTTTAACGTAGTAACTCCAGTTAAGATCAGAGGCACTATGCTCGATCTTGTCGACGAATATGTTTACCTGGGACAAACGATCTAATGGCGCAGTTCCAACATCGAGAAGATCCATCGTCGAATCTGTCTTGGCTGGTTTTGGGAGATTACGCAATATCATCTCATCCAATGTCCCGGAGCGTGTGTTGCCTACGGCTCTGAAACGTGGTCGCTCACTATGGGCGTCATAAGGTGGCTCAAATTCACTCAAAGAGCAATGGAGAAGGCTATGTTTGGAGTTACTCTGCGAGATTGAATCAGAAATGATGAAATCCGCAGAAGAACCAAAGTAACCGACATAGCCCGAAGAATTGCCAAACTTAAGTGATGTAAGCAGGCCACATTGTCTGGAGAACCTATGGCTGGTGGGGCCAGTGAGTTCTCGAGTGGTGACCACCATGTACCGGACGACGCAGCGTTAGAAAGCCCTCGTTGGAAACGAGGTGAGCTGATGACCTGGTTAAGGTTGCGGGGGTCCGCTGGATGTGGGCAGCCCATGACCGATCGCTATGGCGCTCTTTGGGGGAAGCCACAGGGGAGGCCTATGTCCAGCAGTGGACGTCTTTCGGCTGATTATGATGATGATGATGAACGTATGGAGGGATTTACTCGATTTTCGCTTGGAAATCTTTGAAACGCTGGTTAAAGCACCAAGAAAACGGCGTAGTGAAGCATTCCTGAGTGACGTTTCAAATGATACACCTGTGAGGCCACGAAAGTTCGGAAGCCCCCGTGTCCATTATATCTAATAGCTATGATAATTTTCAAGCAAGAAAATTGTGACAAATATGTACAATTTAATACTAATTATTATAGATAGTTTAATTATGTCAAATTTTGCGTTTTATGCATATTTTTCGTCTATTCTAAACGAATTTGCACGTTCGTGCATTTACGAATAGTTCCTGAACGTCACTTTTGTGCATGCGATTTTTTTAATGATAAAGGACAAAAACGATTTTTTTATTATTTTTAAAATGTGTTTTACAACAAATTTGAACGATCCAAATGCATTTTTCATGAGTTTTTGCAAAATCACTTTCCCGGCCGCAAAGGGTTATGTCTATTTCAGAAATTATAACATGGAGAGCCTCCAATAAAGATTAAAACAAGATAATAATATATCATGTTACATTCATAATATGTAATAATCAAGGAGCGCTCGTGGCCCAGCGGCGCTTGCGAACCGCTTGCGCTTGCTAAGGTTAAGCAACGTGGGCAGCGGTCAGGACTTGGATGGGTGACCGCTTTGAGTGGTTACTAACTGAGCGCTCCCGTGCTTTGGAAGGCACGCTAAGCCGTTGATCCCGGTTGCTGTCTATGGCAGCAGTCGTTAAGCCGAGTTGGAGGCCTTCGGGCGGTTTGAGAACTTCTAACAGTCAAGTTGCCCACTCACTTGACAAAGCCTAATCCCAATAAGGTCTAGTTTCCCCTTGGGGTTGGAAGGTCAGATGGCAGTCGCTTTCGTAAAAACTAGTGCCTACGCCAAATCTTGGGATTAGGTAGCGGACCCCAGGCATCCTTCAGGATACAACTGTACTGGGAAAAACGCTAGGGGGATGATGATGATTCATAATATGTAATATTTTTTTCACACTATTCAGAAAAGAGTATTGTTATCCCCGAATGAGAGATCGAATTCGTACTTTTCTTCCTTTATTTGAAGGCAAAAACTCTGACTCTATTCCTCATAGAAGGTGTGAAAAGAAGTATATTATCAATACTCGGTAGCTAAATTATTGGTATGAAATTTCATAGTTTTTGCAGCGTGTGTCGCACAATAGCAAAATTATTTCTGTCTTGGGCCTAAACATTTGAATCCTCGTTATGCTTAAAATTCTATTGTAGAAACTTTCGCTTCACTCAGGATTCGTGATATCACCCTCGCCGTGAATAAAATTATAATTTTGCTCTCTTAAGACACAATCTACTATTAAATATGTGTACCGTTCGCGAAAATGTAAAGGACAATCAAATTACAACCATTTTACATATTTGTAAATAATAAAATTGGTTTACTTACCTGTATTCAGGAGACATTACTTTATGAAAACATGAATAACTCATAAAATACACATCCCTTCTTTATTATATCGTTCTCGAATAAATCATAACATATCAAATACAAGAATACGAAGCCAATAAAGTCTAAATATAGTATGAATTTCATTGATTTTATCGTTGTGAGCATGTTTGAAGAGGTGTAGGAACAAATTTCCGTTCTGGGAAATATGTTTGGTCGATATTTATATTACATTATTAAATTCCATCTAAATGTGATGTTTCACAAGTAGCGCGGGAATGCTGCCTGCGTAATAGGCACAATACCGATGGGAGAGCTAATTTTGATACTATTTATTAATGTTTAGTTATAGGCAGTTGTTTTAGTTAAGTCCTTTAGTTATTTCATAATTTTTATTATTGTTTTCTATGTAAGTAGTTGTTTTACAAGTACATAGTACTATACTAACTCTTACGAATGGTACTTGAACAATGTCGCGAGATGCAGTGCGAGGTCTTCACTCTTTTCGTCGATTTTGAGAAGGCCTTCGATAGGGTCAAATGGGCAAGCATTTGGAGAGTTCTGAAACTGAAAGGTGTACCGGACAAGCTTACTAATATCATTAAGGCGCTCTACCATGGATCATCTTGTAGAGTCCTCCACAAGGGGAACCTAACGGAGAGCGTAGACGTCACGGCAGGAGTAAAGCAGGGCTGCTTGTTATCCCCACTATTGTTTGTGATGGTGCTCGACGACGTGATGCGCAGGGTCATTAGCAAGGATCGCCCAGAACACAACCTGGAACACAACAGAACCCAGATCGATGTCCTCCAGGTTCTGGTACAGAACAGAACCTGGAGGACATCGACTTTGCAGATGACCTTTGCCTCCTAGCAACCAGCCGCAAGCATTTGCAAGAAAAAGCGGAAGACTTAGCAAACGAAGCTGAAAAGTTTGAAGGGTTGTCTATAAATTACGCAAAGACAAAAGAAATGCGCATATACACTTCAGATTCAGCTCCATTGCTCATCAAGGGGAAGCAAATCGAGAAAGTGGGAAGATTTTGCTATCTGGGTAGCATCGTGGATGACGATGGGGGCACGGAAGCCGATATTGAGGCACGGATAAATAAAGCCCGAGCCGCATTCAGCCAGTTAAGACCCGTGTGGAACTCCTCGACACTAACGAGAAGAAAGTTAGGATCTTCAAGTCCAATGTCAAAGCCGTGTTGTTGTATGGGTGCGAGACCTGGTTCGTTCGGAAAGACTTAACGGTCAAGCTCCAGGTGTTTGTGAACAAATGTCTACGTCAAATTTTTCGCATCTTCTGGCCAAATTGTATCACGAACTCGGAGCTGTGGAGAATCTCAAAGCAGAAACCCATACAACAAGGCTCTAACTTGGCAGATACCCGGCAAGCGGAAAAAAGGTCACCCCAGAACAACTTGGCGGCGTTCCGTGGATCAAGAGTTGGGTTCTATGGAGATGAACTGGGAAGAAGTAACCCAAGTTGCCCCAGACCGAAGCAAATGGAGAGAATTGATTCGAGCCCTACACCCCAGCAGAGGGTAACGGGATAAAGAAGAAGAAGTACTATACTAACATTGATTTTATATCTTAAAAATTAATCAAATTATGCTGCATGCTTGAAATTTTGAAGCTAATATACATATACAAATATTTTCGTCAATAAAATAAAAAGAACCTGTTACCTACACTATTTTTAAAAATTCGTCAACGCTATAATAGTGAACCATCACCTATTGATTGTTGACACAGTAAATAGAAAAGAGCTATTCATGAATAAATCTATCGCAGAAAATACACAAATACTCCTTCCCTAAACAACCATAGTATAGTCTCCCATCTACATATTACATTAATATTCCTAATACAAACGAGCTCAAGCATTTAATGCGATCAAAAAACGGTGAATAGCTAATTACATACTTAGTACATGTGTTTTGGGCAAATCTCTTGAAAGCCGGCGCCCTTCCGGAGCAGCCCTGTAATCCTGTTTATTATTTTAATCCAACCTTCCCTGGATTTAACGTAGCCCTTGAAATAATGTTAAAAATGAAACTTGTGACGAACGTAATTTCAGAATGGCAACTTTTTTGTTTCTGCTAACCTAGCCTTTAGCTACATAAAACTAAATCGTACTGACTGAAATACTAACAGTGCGAATGTCCATGTACAACTAATTCGCAAAGTTAGTATTTTATTTAAGTCAGTACGTTTAGTTTTTTTGTTTACCGGTTTATTATTTCTCATTTGACAACTCATTTTATCTCATTTTTCAGCTTTTCCGTTGACATTTAGCAACGATTAGTAGGTATAGTGCGTGTCGTCCACGAAGGCGCGACAATACAACAACAACAACAATACAACAACAATACAATTGCGCTTTGATTGCCTAGTAGGAGACTCGCTGTGAAGGGGCGCGTCATCGTGGACACAGTGTTAAACTACATTTATATTATTAATAAATATGGTAATTCCAGCACTCACCTACGTATTGAGATATAAACCAACGCTACTTCGTTAAAATGTGCGCAACGAAACATGTTAGAGGCAGCTTCAAGGTAGCGCCCGTCTCGGAGAAGCTCACAGAAACCCGACTTAGGTGGTACGGCCATGTAATGCGGAGGGACAGCGACCACGTGGTGCAGAAGGCGATGGCTCTCCCGGAGGGCAAGAAAGGACGACCCCCTCTGACGTGGTGGACTAGTATGGCCAAGCTTATGGAGAAAGCCCAATTTCCCGACCCGACAACCCAAGATAGATCATCTTGGCGCCGTAGGATAAGGAGAGCCGACCCCACCTAATGTGGGATAAGGACAAGAGAAAGACGAAAGCTACTTCGTTAAAATCCCCGACCTTTACCTAAAAACCAAACAGCGCGAACAAAATCGATAGCTTAAATCGTTCGATATAGCGTGACGCTTTGTATTAAACCAAAACTCGAGGACTATTCAGTGTTAATTATTCTATGCTCATGCAATTACAGAGCGCTGACTACCCATTAAAAGCAATTATTTTAAAAGTTCCACGACCAAATATTAAAGATCTTTCAATCTTCAACCTAACTGTCTAGTCGATAGAAATAAACGCGCTTTGAAATTCGCATTAGAGCTCTGATTTCGTTGGTCACTATTTTGATATTCAGATCTTTATAAATTACTGCAGTTTAATCATCGCTCCAAAATTATGAACGGTACGCTGAAAATTGCACACACGTTCTGTGGCTTGAAATTGTTTCATGTAATTAGTCTACTTAATTAATTAATATGACGTTTGCATCTGAATATAGCGCTGAATACGTAATTCTGTGCTGTGGAAATTGAATTTCAATCATTGAGACGAATATCGAAGTGGAATGTTGGGGAGTAATTTAAATTGGATATTAATTTAATGTAAAAAAATATTACTTGCGAAGCACTTCATACTTGCTGGTGGTATTTTATTGACGAGTATTAGGGACCTATATACATTTTTACAATATTTTCAAATTGAAAAGGTAACAATATCAGAAACCAAAATGATGGTCACAATGTTAAGTTTATGAACATTCATATCCGAGGTTCATTTTCTAATAGGTGATTGTAATGAGCTTAATTGAAGAATAAATTACTTTGACATTGAATAAACTTTTTTTTCGGTGGCTGGCTCGTGATTACTAAAAGTATTATTCACTATCTTTCTCTAACTTTGATTTCTACTAAATATAACACAAATCAATACATTCATTCACTCAAGAACCAGTTTGCCCTAACGGCCATCGGTTCTGCGGCATATGTGACCTGCCCACTGCCACTTCAGCTTACTAATTCGCTGAGCCATGCGTGTCGGAAAACTAGGTGGGGCGATGATATTCGTAAGGTAGTGGGCAGAGATTGGAGGGGCAGAGATGAAGACTGAGCTCAGATGTGTGCCATGGGAGAGGCCTATACCCAGCAGTGGACTGAAACAGGCTGATGATGATGATGATGAACGCAATTATTGTATTGTCTTCTGGATGTTGGCCCGCGTGCCACCTCAGATATCATTACTCCATTGTGCAAATTTAAATGCCCGTTTTTCTTAATCGTAATCTACAAAGCTTATCTTTGCCGGTGAATAGATTTATTCATTCCCTGTCCATCTTTCTTTAAACGCCTAATTATCAGCTTCCCAAATTTGTCGCGTATGAGATTCCAAAAAAGATTCGATTCGATTATCTGAAAGTAATATACATATATAAGTAATTCGACATACAACTATCCTTTGAATTGAATAAAAAGCCAGTAGACTCTCTCCTTCATTGGTAGAACCAGGGATCGGAACCGGTTTCCAAATACCGGTATTATTTTGTTCCTAAACCGGTTTGATTTCGTTCTTACATAATACCGGTTTATCAAAATACCTGTTAGTGAAAGAACGAATTATTTCGGTTATCAGAATTCTAGGAGAACGGAATTTTAACGTTCCGTGGAACTTTATTAAACCGGTTTAAAATGTCACGGCTGTCACTTTTGAAGGCGTTGTCGTCAGATAATACCATCACCCGCGGGCCCCGCGGCGCGTGTGCTCTTATAATATTTAGATTAGAAGCTAATTTATATGATGCCGCCGGAACGGAAGACAGCCACGTCGAGGGTCTGATGATGCAGCTGGAAGAGAGTCACTGGAACTGCCTAACGGAAAGTGATAAAGTAGTCGAGTTTGGGCTTGTTTGTTTTGTTGTCTCGAGTACTTACCACTGGACCTGATTTCGAGGGTCTGATGATGCAGCCGGAAGAGAGTCACTGGAACTGCCTAACGGAAAGTGATAAAGTAGTCGAGTTTGGGCTTGTTTGTTTTGTTGTCTTGAGTACTTACCACTGGACCTGATGTCGAGGGTCTGATGATGCAGCCGGAAGCGAGTCACTGGAACTGCCTAACGGAAAGTGATAAAGTAGTCGAGTTTGGGCTTGTTTGTTTTATTGTCTTGAGTACTTACCACTGGACCGATGTCGAGGGTCTGATGATGCAGCCGGAAGAGAGGCAATGGAACTGCCAAACGGAAAGTGATAAAGTAATCGAGTTTGGGCTTGTTTGTTTTGTTGTCTTGAGTACTTACCACTGGACCTGATGTCGAGGGTCTTATGATGCAGCCGGAAGAGAGCCACTGGAACTGCCAAACGGAAAGTGATAAAGTAGTCGAGTTTGGGCTTGTTTGTTTTGTTGTCTTGAGTACTTACCACTGGACCTGATGTCGAGGGTCTGATGATGCAGCCGGAAGAGAGGCACTGGAACTGCCTAACGGAAAGTAATAGTCGAGTTTGGGCTTGTTTGTTTTGTTCTCTTGAGTACTTACCACTGGACCGATGTCGAGGGTCTGATGATGCAGCCGGAAGAGAGGCACTGGAACTGCCTAACGGAAAGTAATAAAGTAGTCGAGTTTGGGCTTGTTTGTTTTGTTGTCTTGAGTACTTACCACTGGACCTGATGTCGAGGGTCTGATGATGCAGCCGGAAGAGAGCCACTGGAACTGCCAAACGGAAAGTGATAAAGTAGTCGAGTTTGGGCTTGTTTGTTTCGTTGTCTTGAGTACTTACCACTGGACCTGATGTCGAGGGTCTGATGATGCAGCCGGAAGAGAGGCACTGGAACTGCCTAACGGAAAGTAATAAAGTAGTCGAGTTTGGGCTTGTTTGTTTTGTTCTCTTGAGTACTTACCACTGGAACGATGTCGAGGGTCTGATGATGCAGCCGGAAGAGAGGCACTGGAACTGCCTAACGGAAAGTAATAAAGTAGTCGAGTTTGGGCTTGTTTGTTTTGTTATATTGAGTACTTATCACTGGACCTGATGTTGAGGGTCTGATGATGCAGCCGGAAGTGAGCCACTTGAACTGCCTAACGGAATGTGATAAAGTAGTCGAGTTTGGGCTTGTTTGATTTGTTATATTGAGTACTTATCACTGGACCTGATGTTGAGGGTCTGATGATGCAGCCGGAAGTGAGCCACTGGAACTGCCTAACGGAAAGTGATAAAGTAGTCGAGTATGGGCTTGTTTGTTTTGTTGTCTTGAGTACTTACCACTGGACCTGATGTCGAGGGTCTGATGATGCAGCCGGAAGAGAGGCACTGGAACTGCCTAACGGAAAGTAATAAAGTAGTCGAGTTTGGGCTTGTTTGTTTTGTTCTCTTGAGTACTTACCACTGGACCGATGTCGAGGGTCTGATGATGCAGCCGGAAGAGAGGCACTGGAACTGCCTAACGGAAAGTAATAAAGTAGTCGAGTTTGGGCTTGTTTGTTTTGTTGTCTTGAGTACTTACCACTGGACCTGATGTCGAGGGTCTGATGATGCAGCCGGAAGAGAGCCACCGGAACTGCCAAACGGAAAGTGCTACGGTAGTCGAGTTTAGGCTTGTTTGTTTTGTTATCTTGAGCACTTACCACTGGACCTGATGTTGAGGGTCTGATGATGCAGCCGGAAGAGAGCCACTGGAACTGCCTAACGGTAAGGGAAAAAGTAGTCCGTTCCGTCCGTTTGGCAGTTCCGGTGGCTCTCTTCCGGCTGCATCATCAGACGCTCGACATCAGGTCTAGTGCTAAGTACTCAAGACAACAAAACAAACAAGCCCAAACTCGACTACTTTATCACTTTCCGTTAGGCAGTTCCAGTGCCTTTCTTCCGGCTGCATCATCAGACCCTCGACATCAGATCTAGTGGTGAGTACCCAAGACAACAAAACAAACAAGCCCAAACTCGAATACTTTGTCACTTTCCGTTAGGCAGTTCCAGTGCCTCTCTTCCGGCTGCATCATCAGACCCTCGACATCAGGTCCAGTGGTAAGTACTCAAGACAACAAAACAAACAAGCCCAAACTCGACTTCTTTATCACTTTCCGTTAGGCAGTTCCAGTGCCTCTCTTCCCGCTGCATCATCAGACCCTCGACATCAGGTCCAGTGGTAAGTACTCAAGACAACAAAACAAACAAGCCCTAACTCGACTACTTTATCACTTTCCGTTAGACAGTTCCAGTGCCTCTTTTCCGGCTGCATCATCAGACCCTCGATATCAGGTCTAGTGGTAAGTACTCAAGACAACAAAACAAACAAGCCCAATCTCGACTAGATTATCACTTTCTGTTAGACAGTTCCAGTGCCTCTCTTCCGGCTGCATCATCAGACACTCAACATCAGGTCTAGTGGTAAGTACTCAAGACAACATGACCAACAAACCCAAACTCGACTACTTTATCACTTTCCTTTAGACAGTTCCAGTGCCTCTCTTCCGGCTGCATCATCAGACCCTCGACATCAGGTCCAGTGGTAAGTACTTAAGACAACAAAACAAACAAGCCCAAACTCGACTACTTTATCACTTTCCGTTAGACAGTTCGAGTGCCTCTCTTCCGGCTGCATCATCAGACCCTCGATATCAGGTCTAGTGGTAAGTACTCAAGACAACAAAACAAACAAGCCCAAACTCGACTATCGTAGCACTTACCGTCAGGCAGTTCCAGTGCCTTTCTTCCGACTGCATCATCAGACCCTCGACATCAGGTCCAGTGCTAAGTACTCAAGACAACAAAACAAACAAGCCCAAACTCGACTACTTTATCACTTTTCGTTAGACAGTTCCAGTGCCTCTCTTCCGACTGCATCATCAGACCCTCGACATCAGGTCCAGTGGTAAGTACTCAAGACAACAAAACAAACAAGCCCAAACTCGACTACCGTAGCACTGTCCTTTAGGCAGTTCCAGTGGCTCTCTTCCGACAGCATCATCAGACCCTCGACATTAGGTCCAGTGGTATGTACCCAAGACAACAAAACAAACAAGCCCAAACTCGATTACTTTATCTCTTTCCGTTAGGCAGTTCCAGTGCCTCTCTTCCCGCTGCATCATCAGACCCTCGACATCAGGTCCAGGGGTAAGTACTCAAGACAACAAAACAAACAAGCCCAAACTCGATTACTTTATCTCTTTCCGTTAGGCAGTTCCAGTGCCTCTCTTCCGGCTGCATCATCAGACCCTCGACATCAGGTCCAGGGGTAAGTACTCAAGACAACAAAACAAACAAGCCCAAACTCGACTACTTTATCACTTTCCGTTAGGCAGTTCCAGTGGCTCTCTTCCGGCTGCATCATCAGACCCTCGACATCAGGTCCATTGGTAAGTACTCAAGACAACAAAACAAACAAGCCCAAACTTGACAACTTTATCACTTTCCGTTAGGCAGTTCCAGTGCCTCTCTTCCGGCTGCATCATCAGACCCTCGACATCAGGTCCAGTGGTAAGTACTCAAGACAACAAAACAAACAAGCCCTAACTCGACTACTTTATCACTTTCCGTTAGGCAGTTCCAGTAGCTCTCTTCTGGCTGCATCATCAGACCCTCGACATCAGGGCCATTAGTAATTACTCAAGACAACAAAACAAACAAGCCCAAACTCGACTACTTTATCACTTTCCGTTACACAGTTCCAGTGCCTCTCTTCCGGCTGCATCATCAGACCCTCGATATCAGGTCTAGTGGTAAGTACTCAAGACAACAAAACAAACAAGCCCAAACTCGACTATCGTAGCACTTTCCGTTAGGCAGTTCCAGTACCTCTCTTCCGACTGCATCATCAGACCCTCGACATCAGGTCCATTGGTAAGTACTCAAGACAACAAAACAAACAAGCCCAAACTCGACTACTTTATCACTTTCCGTTAGGCAGTTCCAGTGGCTCTCTTCCGGCTGCATCATCAGACCCTCGACATCAGGTATAGTGGTAAAATTTAATATCAAATTATAAATTAGCTTTTAAATAAATTGTAAGCGCACTCCCGCTGCGGATAATAGTAACCCTTGGCGGCCTCTGTCAAAAATTCGAGTTAAGACTGGTTGTCTCCGTCGAAAACCGGTTAATTTCGTTCCACGGAAACGAAATTGGGCCCAGAACAGTTCCTTCACTAACCGGTTTTGAGTGCCGAAAACCAGAAACAAGAACGAAACCACAAACGCTATTCATTTCGGTTTGGGGTCAATGGCCGAAACCGGTTTGAAAATAATACCGGTATCCGATCCCTGGTTGATAATCGTTCATGACTGATT
Source organism: Cenopis cana (assembly GCA_951800055.1). Lineage (NCBI taxonomy): Eukaryota > Metazoa > Arthropoda > Insecta > Lepidoptera > Tortricidae > Cenopis > Cenopis cana. The sequence continues at coordinate 4,641,106 of OX637486.1, read as the reverse complement.
GCTTTAAAGCCGTTAATATTTGGCAATCGTTTTTTTGTACTGGGTCTCTCTCTCTCAATTTGAGTTTAGTGTGTTTAAGTGGAATTTTGAATGGTGTATGATTGAAACCAGGGATCGGAACCGGTTTCCAAATACCGGTATTATTTTGTTCCTAAACCGGTTTGATTTCGTTCTTACATAATACCGGTTTATCAAAATACCTGTTAGTGAAAGAACGAATTATTTCGGTTATCAGTATTCTAGGAGAACGGAATTTTAACGTTCCGTGGAACTTTATTAAACCGGTTTAAAATGTCACGGCTGTCACTTTTGAAGGCGTTGTCGTCAGATAATACCATCACCCGCGGGCCCCGCGGCGCGTGTGCTCTTATAATATTTAGATTAGAAGCTAATTTATATGATGCCGCCGGAACGGAAGACAGCCACGTCGAGGGTCTGATGATGCAGCTGGAAGAGAGTCACTGGAACTGCCTAACGGAAAGTGATAAAGTAGTCGAGTTTGGGCTTGTTTGTTTTGTTGTCTCGAGTACTTACCACTGGACCTGATTTCGAGGGTCTGATGATGCAGCCGGAAGAGAGTCACTGGAACTGCCTAACGGAAAGTGATAAAGTAGTCGAGTTTGGGCTTGTTTGTTTTGTTGTCTTGAGTACTTACCACTGGACCTGATGTCGAGGGTCTGATGATGCAGCCGGAAGCGAGTCACTGGAACTGCCTAACGGAAAGTGATAAAGTAGTCGAGTTTGGGCTTGTTTGTTTTATTGTCTTGAGTACTTACCACTGGACCGATGTCGAGGGTCTGATGATGCAGCCGGAAGAGAGGCAATGGAACTGCCAAACGGAAAGTGATAAAGTAATCGAGTTTGGGCTTGTTTGTTTTGTTGTCTTGAGTACTTACCACTGGACCTGATGTCGAGGGTCTTATGATGCAGCCGGAAGAGAGCCACTGGAACTGCCAAACGGAAAGTGATAAAGTAGTCGAGTTTGGGCTTGTTTGTTTTGTTGTCTTGAGTACTTACCACTGGACCTGATGTCGAGGGTCTGATGATGCAGCCGGAAGAGAGGCACTGGAACTGCCTAACGGAAAGTAATAGTCGAGTTTGGGCTTGTTTGTTTTGTTCTCTTGAGTACTTACCACTGGACCGATGTCGAGGGTCTGATGATGCAGCCGGAAGAGAGGCACTGGAACTGCCTAACGGAAAGTAATAAAGTAGTCGAGTTTGGGCTTGTTTGTTTTGTTGTCTTGAGTACTTACCACTGGACCTGATGTCGAGGGTCTGATGATGCAGCCGGAAGAGAGCCACTGGAACTGCCAAACGGAAAGTGATAAAGTAGTCGAGTTTGGGCTTGTTTGTTTCGTTGTCTTGAGTACTTACCACTGGACCTGATGTCGAGGGTCTGATGATGCAGCCGGAAGAGAGGCACTGGAACTGCCTAACGGAAAGTAATAAAGTAGTCGAGTTTGGGCTTGTTTGTTTTGTTCTCTTGAGTACTTACCACTGGAACGATGTCGAGGGTCTGATGATGCAGCCGGAAGAGAGGCACTGGAACTGCCTAACGGAAAGTAATAAAGTAGTCGAGTTTGGGCTTGTTTGTTTTGTTATATTGAGTACTTATCACTGGACCTGATGTTGAGGGTCTGATGATGCAGCCGGAAGTGAGCCACTTGAACTGCCTAACGGAATGTGATAAAGTAGTCGAGTTTGGGCTTGTTTGATTTGTTATATTGAGTACTTATCACTGGACCTGATGTTGAGGGTCTGATGATGCAGCCGGAAGTGAGCCACTGGAACTGCCTAACGGAAAGTGATAAAGTAGTCGAGTATGGGCTTGTTTGTTTTGTTGTCTTGAGTACTTACCACTGGACCTGATGTCGAGGGTCTGATGATGCAGCCGGAAGAGAGGCACTGGAACTGCCTAACGGAAAGTAATAAAGTAGTCGAGTTTGGGCTTGTTTGTTTTGTTCTCTTGAGTACTTACCACTGGACCGATGTCGAGGGTCTGATGATGCAGCCGGAAGAGAGGCACTGGAACTGCCTAACGGAAAGTAATAAAGTAGTCGAGTTTGGGCTTGTTTGTTTTGTTGTCTTGAGTACTTACCACTGGACCTGATGTCGAGGGTCTGATGATGCAGCCGGAAGAGAGCCACCGGAACTGCCAAACGGAAAGTGCTACGGTAGTCGAGTTTAGGCTTGTTTGTTTTGTTATCTTGAGCACTTACCACTGGACCTGATGTTGAGGGTCTGATGATGCAGCCGGAAGAGAGCCACTGGAACTGCCTAACGGTAAGGGAAAAAGTAGTCCGTTCCGTCCGTTTGGCAGTTCCGGTGGCTCTCTTCCGGCTGCATCATCAGACGCTCGACATCAGGTCTAGTGCTAAGTACTCAAGACAACAAAACAAACAAGCCCAAACTCGACTACTTTATCACTTTCCGTTAGGCAGTTCCAGTGCCTTTCTTCCGGCTGCATCATCAGACCCTCGACATCAGATCTAGTGGTGAGTACCCAAGACAACAAAACAAACAAGCCCAAACTCGAATACTTTGTCACTTTCCGTTAGGCAGTTCCAGTGCCTCTCTTCCGGCTGCATCATCAGACCCTCGACATCAGGTCCAGTGGTAAGTACTCAAGACAACAAAACAAACAAGCCCAAACTCGACTTCTTTATCACTTTCCGTTAGGCAGTTCCAGTGCCTCTCTTCCCGCTGCATCATCAGACCCTCGACATCAGGTCCAGTGGTAAGTACTCAAGACAACAAAACAAACAAGCCCTAACTCGACTACTTTATCACTTTCCGTTAGACAGTTCCAGTGCCTCTTTTCCGGCTGCATCATCAGACCCTCGACATCAGGTCCAGTGGTAAGTACTTAAGACAACAAAACAAACAAGCCCAAACTCGACTACTTTATCACTTTCCGTTAGACAGTTCGAGTGCCTCTCTTCCGGCTGCATCATCAGACCCTCGATATCAGGTCTAGTGGTAAGTACTCAAGACAACAAAACAAACAAGCCCAAACTCGACTATCGTAGCACTTACCGTCAGGCAGTTCCAGTGCCTTTCTTCCGACTGCATCATCAGACCCTCGACATCAGGTCCAGTGCTAAGTACTCAAGACAACAAAACAAACAAGCCCAAACTCGACTACTTTATCACTTTTCGTTAGACAGTTCCAGTGCCTCTCTTCCGACTGCATCATCAGACCCTCGACATCAGGTCCAGTGGTAAGTACTCAAGACAACAAAACAAACAAGCCCAAACTCGACTACCGTAGCACTGTCCTTTAGGCAGTTCCAGTGGCTCTCTTCCGACAGCATCATCAGACCCTCGACATTAGGTCCAGTGGTATGTACCCAAGACAACAAAACAAACAAGCCCAAACTCGATTACTTTATCTCTTTCCGTTAGGCAGTTCCAGTGCCTCTCTTCCCGCTGCATCATCAGACCCTCGACATCAGGTCCAGGGGTAAGTACTCAAGACAACAAAACAAACAAGCCCAAACTCGATTACTTTATCTCTTTCCGTTAGGCAGTTCCAGTGCCTCTCTTCCGGCTGCATCATCAGACCCTCGACATCAGGTCCAGGGGTAAGTACTCAAGACAACAAAACAAACAAGCCCAAACTCGACTACTTTATCACTTTCCGTTAGGCAGTTCCAGTGGCTCTCTTCCGGCTGCATCATCAGACCCTCGACATCAGGTCCATTGGTAAGTACTCAAGACAACAAAACAAACAAGCCCAAACTTGACAACTTTATCACTTTCCGTTAGGCAGTTCCAGTGCCTCTCTTCCGGCTGCATCATCAGACCCTCGACATCAGGTCCAGTGGTAAGTACTCAAGACAACAAAACAAACAAGCCCTAACTCGACTACTTTATCACTTTCCGTTAGGCAGTTCCAGTAGCTCTCTTCTGGCTGCATCATCAGACCCTCGACATCAGGGCCATTAGTAAGTACTCAAGACAACAAAACAAACAAGCCCAAACTCGACTACTTTATCACTTTCCGTTACACAGTTCCAGTGCCTCTCTTCCGGCTGCATCATCAGACCCTCGATATCAGGTCTAGTGGTAAGTACTCAAGACAACAAAACAAACAAGCCCAAACTCGACTATCGTAGCACTTTCCGTTAGGCAGTTCCAGTACCTCTCTTCCGACTGCATCATCAGACCCTCGACATCAGGTCCATTGGTAAGTACTCAAGACAACAAAACAAACAAGCCCAAACTCGACTACTTTATCACTTTCCGTTAGGCAGTTCCAGTGGCTCTCTTCCGGCTGCATCATCAGACCCTCGACATCAGGTATAGTGGTAAAATTTAATATCAAATTATAAATTAGCTTTTAAATAAATTGTAAGCGCACTCCCGCTGCGGATAATAGTAACCCTTGGCGGCCTCTGTCAAAAATTCGAGTTAAGACTGGTTGTCTCCGTCGAAAACCGGTTAATTTCGTTCCACGGAAACGAAATTGGGCCCAGAACAGTTCCTTCACTAACCGGTTTTGAGTGCCGAAAACCAGAAACAAGAACGAAACCACAAACGCTATTCATTTCGGTTTGGGGTCAATGGCCGAAACCGGTTTGAAAATAATACCGGTATCCGATCCCTGGGTAGAACGTTTAATTAATCAAAATCGTCGCCCGCGCACGCTGGGAGTTATGTAGTGTGTCATCGCCAACAGTGTCAAACGGACTTGTCAGTGTTTCGAGTTAGTGCACCGCGACGAAATGGGATTCAAAACGGCCATCACCGCGTTTTTATTGTTATTGGGTAATTATAACGCTTTTGTCTAGCATTTTTTTGTTTTAGTGCATTGTTTAAGTTACCGCATGATAGAGGGGTGTGCTGGAATTTAAAGCCAAGTTCGAATTGTTTTATGGTTTGTTTTTTGTTTTATTTATTTTATAGACCAAAAAAATGACACATATTATAACACTACACTTGACGCTTCAATTGAAAGTAGTCGTTTTGATTTAAGTTTTTTAGATTTGAATAAAAAATAATTTTAAAAGTTCTTATCTCTCTTATCATTTATTTATTATTTTTAATTTAAACCTAGCTAAATGTATTTTTTTTTCGGTTATAGAGTACAATAAAATTATTTTATTTTTTACACAAAAGTATGGATTATCTTAATGCCCGCTATTCAAAGGTATGTTCAAATTATAATCAAATTAAGCATATTTATTGTATAAAACTTAATCAATAATTGAAATTTAAATTAAATTAAAATAAGTTTATTTTAATTTAAGTAATGATAGTAAACAGAAAAAAAAAATTCTTAAAGCGTACAAAATTACATGTAAGTAGGTACAACCAATATCAGCAGTCGCTATGCCTTTGAATATAGAATACTTTATTGTTCACTGAAAATCTCTATTCAACTGTGACTATTGTGAACTTTGTTAATCTTTATTGTGAACTGCTGTTGTTGAAGAGGATCAAAGGTTTTGAAGTATAAAAACAGTTTTAAAAAAAGTGTACTAAAATGTAATAAATTCAAGTACTTACCTACTAGACGAGTTGGATCCAGAAGATGTCCTCATACATACCAATTAACGTAATGAGCTTAATGCCGGTCAACAGTTTAATTGACCTCCAGGCTGTCGGACCGTTTTGAGGGTTCCGCAACTTTCATATAGTGTGTAGAATATTATATTAATGGTTTTAATACGGTCAAATCAGCGACGTTCCATGAAACGTTGACTCTTTCAATATTGTATGTGGCTAAGTTGGCTAGATGCTAGCTAATGGCTAGATGCTGGCCAAGAGCAATCCCATTCTTTAGTATAAAAAAAAAACAATCTTCACTTTGTGACTTGGCGGGATCGGTATCGGTGTTTGTTTTTTGACGTAAGCTTGTTGATGACACTCAGATTTCTTTACTTGATGGGATAGCAGTATTACATTTGCGTAGTAGTAAAGCATTCGTATCGCCCCGCTTACGCTTATCTCGCGGTAGTCAGGAAGCACTCATTTAAATGTAGGCGCGGAGTAAAGAAGCGGTAAGTACTGATTCCTTCAATGAAAGAATATCTACTGTTAATTATAATGGTTATGGGGATAGAAAAATATCAAATTATAACAATAAATAGTAAATTAGACAAATTAATCAAAAACAAAAAAAGATATGGGACTATAAAGATTCCCAAAAATTTTGTTTTTTTTTTTATAGACCAATTGTAAATTGAAACTTACCAATATAATTCTCAGATCAGAACTATGTACGTAATCATTACACGAGTGAAACGGTAAATTCCCCTTTTTCCATACAACGGTAGTACGAGGAAGCAGACGTGAAGTCACTCCTGTCTGTCAGTCAGTATGGAGCGGTTCAGTGCTCGTTCGCTATTCTGTACTTTGCTTCTCATTTTCGTCTTTTGTGCTGCTCTAATTGTAGGTGGTCATACAAACATTTGATTGTCTCTTTAGTAAGTAAGTAAGTAAGTAAGTAAGTAAGTTCTTTATTGCATTAAATGTGGTTAACAAAGGGTCTTATGTATTATAATTTACAAGGATCACACATTTAGCTGAATTGCAGCGTGCAAAATGTAAGTCTTAAATCTAAAATCTCTTATAGCCTACAACATGCACCTAATTTTATATAATTGAGATGTCTGAGAGTTTAAACTGGGAATGGCATGAAGAAAAAAATAGTAGCGGAGATGTTTCCTAGTAAGTGGTTAATTTAAACTTTCTTAATGCGGACAGTTGCAATTTTAATCAGTCTCAATTGAAGTCAAATGCTATGCTTAGGATAGACCCTTAGGACGGAGTTATAAATTGGTAGTTAAGCTTAATTAAAGCATTTGTTTACGAGTTATAATGGTAGCTTAATAACATATACATATATTTCGTGCGTAATGGATGTGAATAAGGTTGCAGATTGTATTTAATAAGCTTATTTTTGCACAACAAAGTAAGTGTTTAATCAAATTGTGATTTTATAATATATGTAGTATATATATGTATCTTTTTAAGAACTTATTAATAAGCAATATTTATATACATATATATTATGTATATTATATGCTTAGGTAGAGGTATAATAATAATATAGGTTTTATTGGCATGTCTTGTCAGTGTGAGAATTTAAAATGGAATGTCACCAACTAATCGTAAGTCGCATAGTGTCTGTGTAACTGACATGAAATTCATACAGTGACAAGACATCAAATTATGAGTCACTCATCAAATAACCAATTGAATTGGGAATTGGTGCGCGTGTAGAGTTGCGATGATCACGCATTGAGTTACAGTACTTTTATCTCAAGAGCGCTGGTGAGCCATGGTTGTGTTAACATGCACATTGTCTATGTGTGTCAGCGTAGGAGCAATGAGTTCACGTTGTCTATGTGTTCAATAATAATATGTGTCACAACTCACAACTACAATAATGACCAACCTGCGCTCGTGAGATTAAACTTGATTAAAGTACTCGTGCTCTAGCGTAAGTATCACTGGTCAGTTTTCTTATCCGTCAATTTCACTAATTCACCAGTTTACTCATAAAGACGGTTTCTTAATTCGTCAATTTCCTTATTTACCGGTTTCAGTAAGTTGTCGGTTCCTCAATAATTACGCTATCATCTCCCGGGATCGGAGATTTCAGGGCACAGGGCAAAACAATATCTTTGCTTTTTTCGCTGGGAGGCAATAGGTTTCATTTTCTTCTTTATTTGTCAGATAGTTTAGGTTGTCAGTTTTGCTACTTCGTCATGTTGCCAGCCTGTTACATTCCTTGTTCATCAGTACCACAGTCTAGTACCTATATATGTATATTTTTTTCGAAACAAAACGCAAACGAACGCGTTCGAGTATAGTTTCAATTTGTACTGTGACAGAATTTATGGATTGACTAACGAGGACAGAAAAGTAATTTCAGCGTTAGTTAATCCCTGAAAAGGGTTCAAAATTGGGCTGGGGTTGTGTGTTGAATGATGTACCTACGTAATGTAACTTATATATAACTAGCTTTTGCCCGCAACTTCGTCTGCGTAGAACTCGGTCATCGCATTAGAATGTTATTGTTATTCTTTTATTTCAGGCGCTAACCTAGTTATCTCTCTTCCATACCATCATCCACCCCCTAGGTTGCGGTATGATTTCCTAGATTAAAGTTTCCCATGTCGTTTCCTGTTTCGAACATTATGATGCAGGTGCGGAAAATACTTCATACGTATCAAGTAATATAGGTGAAAACGCAAGCGTAGCGAGCGCGAAATGTGTCAAAAATTATGATACAGGAGCGGAAAATAATTCATACGTATCAAGGAATACAAATGAAAACGCGAGCGTAGCGAGCGCAAAATTTTTCGGACATAATGTTGCAGGTGCGGAAAAGCATGATAGCAATGTAGGTAAAAACGCGAGCGAAGCGAGCCCGAAAAGTTTGGAAAATTATGATACAGGTGCGGAAAATACTTCATACGCATTAAGTCATGTAGATGAAAACGCGAGCGCCGCAAGCGCAAAAATGTTTGGACATTATGATGTAGGCGCGGAAAAGATTTCACACGCACCAAGTAATGTAAATGAAGACGCGAGCGTAGCGAGCGCGAAATCTTTTGAGCATTATGATACAGTGTGCGGAATATACTTCATACGCATCAAGTATTGTAGAGAGCGTAGTGCGTGCGAAAATTTTCGAACATTACGATTCAGATGCGGAAAAAACATCATACGAATCAATTAATGTAAATGAAAACGCGAGCGAAGCGAGCGCGAAAATTTCGGACATAAAGATGCAGGTGCGAAAAGACTTCATACGCATCAAGTAATACACGCGAAATGTTTCGAACATTATGATGCAGGTGCGGAATATACCTACTTCATACGCATCAAGTAATGTAGATGAAAACGCGAGCGCAGAGAGCGTGAAATATTTCGAACATGATGATACAGGTGCAAAAAACAATACTTTATACGCCTCACGTAATGTAGATGAAAACGCGAGCGCAGCGGGCGCGAAATGTTTGGAACATTAGGATGCAGGTGCGGAATATGCTTCATACGCATCAAGTAGGTAATGTAGATGGAAACGTGCAATGTTTCGAACAATATGATACAGGTGCGGAAAATACTTTATACGAATTTAGTCATCGAAATGAAAACGCGAGCGTAGCGAGCGCGAAAATTTTTGGACGTAATGATGCGGGTGCGGGAAAGATTTTATACGGTGGTTTTTTTATAGCCTATTATTTTTCCCACTGCTGGGCAAAGGCCTGTCCCCATATTGTCCAGACGTCCCTGTCTATAATTGATAATGGCCATAGGGGAAAAAATCGGGATCGCAATGATTTAGGTACACATTTTCTGCGTTTGAGAATGGTCAGTGGACCATCGAGTCTTTAAATTTTCGCCATCTTGGATTTGAAAATGGCACCCCAAAAAAATATTTTATACAAAAATACAGTACATTTATTTAGTTTAAATTATTTTCGTTGACCGAATTTCTATAAACATGTTATTAGATTTTGAACCTTATTATTTGAACAGTTAAATAGCTTTATACTAATAAAGTTGATGCAACTCGGCCAACTCAAATTATTTTAATCATACGCATACATTATATGCCGCAAGTGTATGTTACAATGCAACCGAGATCCCGCTGCTCTGCGTAGATACCCTCCATCGAAAACAAAAAAAAAAAACACCGAGCTTGCATAGTAAGACTGGTATTGTACCTAGGTTTGTGAATATTGATAGCGACCGACTGTCCAACATAATTAGATCTCTCATATCAAACAGTTAATATGGTTTGAGGGACTTTTGTTTTTTTGTCATTGGCCTCTCAAGTATATTTCGTCCCCCGTTTTTTCAAATACTATCTGTTTATTGCACAATGTTTGAATGGGGGTCTTTTTACTTTGCTTTCGAGTAGATGCTTACAAATTTTCAAGCCTTTAAACCACGAATTAAAGGACCTCCCATACAAAGTTCAACCCCTGTTTTCACCCCTTTTCGTCCCCAATTTGTATAATTTTTATAGCCTATAACCTCGCCGAAGGTCCAATAAACATATTATTGAAGGCTGTATTAAAATCCATTCGCTAGTTTTCACGTGATAGTTAGACAGATAAACAGACAGACAAACAGACATGAATTCTAAAAACTGTTGAAATGTGTTCTGTCATCGATTCTAAGACCCCTGAGTCGATTTTTTTTCTAATATCTTCAATGTACAGATTTTCGACCCTCTTCTGCTTTATTATATGTATAGAAGATTTATACCGTTCTTTAAAGAAACACTTGAATGAATACAACCAAACCTCAATTGGACTTAGAAGCTGTCGGTCGACGCACCGAAATGAAAATGTTCTAATTCATAACTAACCATGTATCCGCGTTCTCATAAACTCGAGCATTGGAAGTGATGTCCTAAATACAGCACATTAAAGTATTAAGGGGCACACGACTGCCCAATTGAGCATATTAAAGTGACGCCGTCTTAGGGGCGCGGTGTAACGAAGGGGCTATGGTTTGAGCGCTCGTAATGCAAACATGACAATTAATGAAAGTCCCAAACCAATTGGAGTAACCATAACTTACAGAAATAACCTTACAGAAGACCGCCGCAGCCATTATAATACCACTACTTGCTATGTAGCTAGGTATAATTATAATGTTGTGTCCTTGGTCGCCAGAACTGAGGATGCGATGCGATGCGATATACCTGCGTAAATTTTCTCTCTCAGGAGTTGTCTCTCTCTCTCTCTCTCACACTTAATACTCAAGGTAAAAACAAGGTTGGCAACTTCTTCACTTCACTTTTTCACTTGTGATTCTTCTGAAGTCTCATGCGTATAAATGGGCTAGAGTTTAAGTTAGAGGTGGGTTAGAGTTGGGGGGGTGTTGGAGTTCCTTCAAGTTGTATTAAAAAAGAAGCTGTGATGTAGGGAAATCTGGCAGTTTTACCAGTTGCTTAGGCTGGGTTGCACCAAACCTTCTGTAATCGTAACCGGTGTTCGTCAAATCTGATTGTATGGAAACTTTGACAAGTTTCTATGGGATGACAGCTGCCGGCGCCATATTTGACGATGACCGGTCTGTGTTCGTACGTTGGTGCAACCGACCCTTAATGTTGATTGGTTAGATTAGATTTAGATTTATTTATTTCATGAGAAAAAATATTATTAGTAATCGTAGGTAAGCCGCTCTAAATTATTGTTATAGTCGTGATGACAAATACATCGTTATATACAAAGGTGATCTAACTGCTACCTGACTTGTAACACTGGCTTTTGGAAAAAACGTAAACGTATGTAGCACACAGTCATGGCCAACATCCGCCTAGTCTTATCCCAAGATTTCGTGTACGCACCAGTTTTTAAAGGAACCACTGCCATCCGTCTTTCCAACCCAAGGGGGGACTTGACCTTGTTATGTATTACAATTACTCATACTGCGACCTTATTGGGATTAGGCTTGTCAAACGACTGAGCAACTTGACTTAGAAGTTCTCAAGCCGCCTGATCCTTCTAACTTGGCTTAACAACTGATATCATTAACACAGCAGCCGGGATCAACGGCTTAGCGTGCCTTCCAAAGCACGGCGCACATGATTGTGTTTGATTATATTCCAAAAATACACGAAATATAATCAATGTTTATTTCATGTATCATAGACCTCAATAAGGGTGAGAGGCTCGAGAAGACATATAAGACCATTTGGATGTGAAGATGGAGCAGGAATCCTATGAAGACCGGATCCTCTAAACGCCAACGCCAGAGCAGCAAAAGTTTTACAATCAGCTAAGGAGCAACTAAAATGGTCGCTGCTGAAATGAAAAACGAGAAACATTGTATAAATTTATTTTGAAAATACACATCATCATCATCAGCCTATATATGTCCCACTGCTGGGCACAGGCCTCCTCTCATAGATGAGAGGGACTGGGCAGTAGTCCCCACGCTGGCCCAGAGCGAGTTGGGGACTTCACATACAACTTTGAATTTCTTCGCGGATGTATGCAGGTTTCCTCACGATGTTTTCCTTCACCGAAAAGCTAACGGTAAATATCAAATGATATTCCGTACATAAGTTCCGAAAAACTCATTGGTACGAGCTGGGATTCGAACCCACGACCGCCGCTTGACAGCCGCATGCTTGAACCACTGGGCTACCGTAGCTTTTTTTGAAATAAAAAATACACGAAATACATTATTCATTAAGGCCAAAAGAGTCTTATCTAACGTCTAAAATCTGGCTTAGCTTTTATAAAATCATTACACATACTTTCGTATCCATTTTCCTATCAACCATTTTTTAAGCCATTAAAAATGACAGCTTAACTAGACGTTTAACTGTCATGGTATTCGGTATTGTAATTTGATCGTCTAGGCATGATTTCATTCCATTCAATTATTTGTCTTTTTGTGGTGAACACAGCACTTGTTGCGCAGCTAGTCTTTCAACGGTTTGATTAAATCACTTCACTTCACTTTTTTAAACAATGGCTTTCCATCAAATTTATGATGATTTCGCCAACCACGTGTTCATTAGACGTTGTTCGGTAACGTCGCCATGACAGTAGGCAACTAGTTTTGTACGGTAGTGGATTCAGCCCGTCGTCGTGAAGAGCACGTGTGTTCACCAACGCGGCGAGTCAACGGCTCACGTTGGCAATTATTAGAATCAAATGAGTGTCATATAATTCTCATAAATAGAACAAACCAGATTCAATAACGAAATCCATTAGATGATAAAATAATTTTAAGAGCTCTGTAAGTGTATTTCATTTTTGACCAGGTACTTACATGAAATCAATAATTCCACGCCTTTGAGTAGTCGGGAATGTTATTGCTTGATTAAGACTAAATTTTGTATTTTATACTTTTAATTTTTAATTCATTCATTGTGACTTGGTAATATACAAATCTAATTTGAAATTTACTTACGTACTCTCTGTTATCACTATTTCGAGATTGGAAAAACAGGTACCTATATAGTGTACCTACTTACCTAGAAATGTTTCACAATAAACAGAGACAGAGAGTTTACATTATTAAAAACGATATAAAAAAATATTTGCACGTGAACTGAATAAAAGTTCACTAACGACTTAATTAAGAGCTTGATTTATGTGTATGTGTGCAGTAAAGTTTTATGAAGCACGCCATAAAATGATACAGTCCGTTGAATTAACACCGTCAGTAATCAGTTCAAATTATATAATCAATTGAATTGATATTTTTGCTGTTCCTGATCATTCCTGTAATATCAGAATATCGGGTCAATTTAGTTTGTGTTAAAATTGGGATAATAATATTTACCTATAAATATGTGAAAAAGGTAAATGAAAATAAAAACGGCCATGTGCGTGTCAGATAACACACGATGAAGCGTGCTGTACCTAATACTAATAATACGCCGAGATTTTAAATTTTATTCTAATATCTACGCCCTAAAGTTTGTGAATTTTGGCTATTTTGAATAATGTCAAAAATGTAACCCCTTTGGTTACGTTTTTTACATTTTGGCTACGGCGGGAACCTGTTCTATGTAACTACAAAAATATTAGGTACATTTTGACACTGAGCATTTCTAAAAAAAGTATCTTATATTGACCATTAACAATAACTGCTTGCAAAGAAGGATAAAGAACGAGTTAAGTGTGATCATGCGTTTATCAACAAAACACCATGGATTGAACGAAGTGCGGACCACGAGCACTCAACATCAACTAGTCAACCAATACCACTTTAATGAGATATGATGGCGTAGCTCCTCTGTAATTCATCTCATTTAAAAAAATAAAAACAGAACGAGGCGAATTGTTATGTAAAAAGCCCGTAATACGGGCTAATTTATCTCAGTTTAGGGCACTGCGGTGAGATAATTTTGGTATTTCCACTTCCGAGGCCATTACCGGAATGTTGGGTGCCATTTTGTCGCACCAAGCGGTGCGCTGTACGTACTAACACTAACGCTCGAAGTTAACGCTAAGTGATATTGTCCCTTGTAAAGCATGTCACTTAGGTGTTGGTTAATATTTAGCGTTGCATCGTCGTGGTGACAAAGAAAATAACGATGTTTTGAACAATGAAAAAGTCTGGAAACAGAGAAGGCAAGCTATGTTAGACCGTTAATTTCTTCGTTTTAAATATTTAGTCTGAGCCAAGCGAATCAATCAAAGTTATTTTAGTCTAGGAATAGTCTAGGCTTCGGTACGTAAATATGTGTTTATAAATGTTTACTCCACGGTAATTCGAGTATTATTGATAGGTACGTCGTAAAATTTGGTTCTCGAATAATAAATGAGATATTTTTTCTAACTAGTCCAAATGAGTGCCAGACTTCTGGGTAAGAATGCGTTTCCACCAGAGATGTGCGAGGATGTGTTTTCATATATTTGACACCTCGCTCGGCGCGTTGCGAGGTGTCAAATATATGAAAACGCATCCACGCACATCTCTGGTGGAAACGCAGCCTTAAGGCTTCTCCCCATGAATGCCATGACTGCCGCGTCTGTGCATCTTCCGGCCAATTGCCATCCGCGATCTCCGTTTAGACCCGCCCCGTCTGCGTCGCTCCAGTTGCATTACACTCGCGGTCAAAATTTTCGAGTCACCCTCAAAAGGTTTTGTTAAATATTCTACACTCGTTTTATTTACTTACATATTTCATACTATTCTTCGTATTGCCCAACTGTATTAGCAATTTCCGGGATCTTATTATAAAAATATCAATGTCTAAAAATGATGATTTTCGCGATATCTCACTCCGTTAACGTTGTTTTTTTTATGACCCAACGCGACGTGATAGATTGCAATTTCATGTATAATACAATGTTACTTAAACATGTGTAGCGAAACGACCCCAATAAAATCCAAGTTTTACGATTATTAATTGCAGGTACTTACATTATTAGATTGAAAGTGAAGTACGTATTGTGCGTGATGACTCTCCGTTACCTTTCCGACCATTTTATCGGAAATCGGCCTGAAGCGAAGCTTACCACGAAGAAATAGCGTCTAATTTTGCATAATCGATTACGAAGCTATCTTTGCATTAAGCTGCACTGTTCCATGTTTAAATTTATAATGGACGTATGATATTGAAAACTGCAATGCGCTTAAGACCTTTTGGAGTGAGCTGTTACGTGGACCGCGTATTAACATAATTAATTTGTTCAATCCACCCTGGGACCGTTGGTCGACTTATATGAGACTATTACAGGGGCAAACAAAGGTTTATATTTTAACTATGTAGTTTATTTGCTTGCCCTTCGATGTTTGACCTTGTTAATATGATATTTGGAACATCAGCAGTTATAAGTGCTTTTGCTTTTGAAGATTCACGAGTTTATACCTACAGATAAATGTTCATAAATCTCAATATATTTCTTAAGGCGCAGGGTAGGGCAAGACCTTCCCCATACAAACTTTGTGCACGTTTTATTCGTTGGTTTTGACACTAACAAATATAATATTTTTTTTGGTTGTAAATATTAGATATGCGAAGATCGTGATGTGAAAATTTTCAAATATTTCAAAAAAATTCAAAATTAGAAAATCAAATTTAAAAATTAATAAAAAAAAAATTACATCACGAAATAGCTATCAGAAAAATAAGCATACTAGCCAAAAATCATAACTTTAATGCAAACACAAACGAAGTAAATCCTGCACAAAGTTTGTATGGAGAGAGCTTGCCCTACCCCTCCTCTTAAAGGCCTATCCCATACGGGGTACCCCACACGGCTATGTGCATTGTATTTTTTTCGCTGGTCGCTTGGTTCCTCTGGATGCGGGTGGCTCATGACCTGTCATTGTGGCACTCTCTCAAGTCAAGGGCATAAATATGTATACATTTTTGGACCTTATTTCAATGGAGTAAGGTGAAAAAATTTATACATATTGATTGGTGCCCTTGACTGTACAGCAGTGGACGTCTTTCGGCTGATAATATGATGCTGATGATGTCACTGTACACTGTATTTTTTAGTATGTAAAATGACATCTAATTTACGCATGTTTGAAAACGTTATGTAATTACCACTGTGCTCTGTTGTTAGAGGATTTGACAGCCCAACCAACATAGGTCTTCAAGAATGACACTAGAAGGGTCGACAGTGGATAGTCTGCCACCACAATTCCACTGTCAGCCCTTCTAGTGGCATTCCTATATCGCAGGTGTCATTATCCTCTCAGCTTTATCCCGGTTGCTCCCAAGGAACCCGAGGTCCTTCTCCACTCCTAATCCCAAGGTTTTTTCCTAGAAACTGGTTTTAAGAAAGCGACTGCCATCTGACTTTCTTCTTTTAGATCGGTTTCCTCGCGATGTTTCACCAAAAAGCCACTATTAAATATCAAATGATATTTCGTTTATTTTAATCCTTTCTAAATCATTTTTAAAACCCGGAGCACAAGTCAGAATTCGAACCCGGGACCTCCAGATTGAAGATCGCGTGCCTTTACCGCTCGGCTATATAGTGACTGAATGTTACAGGTGTAACGTACGGAAAAGTGGACGTTAGTCTCACCGGCGTGTGGAAGCAGAACGTTGGCTGGGAGCTGACTTGCGCATGGACACTAAATGACAGGCCTCTTCAGTCAGTACGACTTCACGAGGCGAATAAGCAGTTCTATATATACAGGCCGGAGGTAAATTAATCATTATTTTATTTGCAGCAGGCAACAACACACACATTCATGATTAAGGAAAAAAGAGTTAATTTAGGCGACTTCCTGATTTGTCGGTGCGGAGGCAGTACGATATGAGAAAAGTGTGAAATGTCAGTGTCAGCTGTCAGTCGACTCGGTACCATTTTTTACTGCGCCCCTACATTTAAATGAGTGCTTCCTAACTGGCGCGGGATGCGTGGTAGCGGGACGATGCGAAGGCGGTACTGCTCCGCTTCTGCGTATGATATTACTACTGCGCAAAAGTAATACTGACAGTATTATCTCAAGTGAGAATCTTTGCGACGTCAGTGAGTTTACGTCAAAGAAAAAAAGGCCTCATGTCGATCCCGCCCCGCCAAGTCAGGAAATCGCCTTAGCCGACGTAACAGTGTTAATATTTATATCGATTGAACCCAACGATAGCACTTATACGAAAATGTACCTATCAGGAGACATTCAGAAATCGTTGGCTGACTTAATTTCCCCAAAAGATTAAAATAAATCACACCCATCGGTAAATATATTATTACTGTAAAAAAATGCAATCAGCTGCAGAAAACATGACACGTACGTAGAAGTTTGTATGCAGGAGCGGTCAGGTTTCTCTGCAGCTCACTGTACCTGCTATTACAGAAACAAGGAGTTAACCACCACATGGAGATCAATGCCACTGACGCCCTAAGGATGAACATCGAGTGCCACGACAACGGCAGCACTGGCAAATGCGAGCTGACATTGGAGCTGCGGACAGCGCCCGTGTTCAACACTACGTACAAGTGCGAGGTGTCAGAGGAGCGGCCGCGGTTTGAAATACAGTCAGCGGAGTATGTCGTCGAAGTGTTCGGTAAGACAAAAATACGTAGTCTCTCCTATTTAAGAGAAGCAGTAAATCACATTATCGAGATTAATGCTGACAACGACCTAAGGGTAAACATCGAGTGCCACGACAACGGCAGCACGGGCAAATGCGAGCTGACATTGGAGCTGCGGACAGCGCCCGTGTTCAACACTACGTACATTGTACAAGTGCGAGGTGTCAGAGGAGCGGTCGCGGTTTGAGATACAGTCAGCGGAGTATGTCATCGAAGTGTTCGGTAAGACAAAAATACGTAGGTAGCCTCCCCTTACTTAGAGACAAGGAGTACATCAATACAAGTCAAGACAAGTCATGCTCACCTGCCTCATTTTATGTTTTATTTTTATTTTATTTTATCTTTAAACCATATTTTTAAAAAACTAACATAGTTCGCACGGTTTTTTATCTAACACATTAGTATGTATCACTGGTCTGAATAAAATGTTTTTTATTTTTTTTTGTTTAATATATCGAGATCAATACCGCTGAAGACCCAAGGACGAACATAAAATGCCACGAGAACGGCAGCACGGTCAAATACGTTGAGTCTGTTTTTGATAGGCTAGACAGAAAGAAAGGAAAAGCGGCCATGGAATATCTCGCTGCAAATCAGGCCTAAAAATTATTAATCACTTTCCTAAACTTATTTTTTTTTTACTAAATTCCACCTAATTTATTTCAATTTCAGTGGCTCCATCAGATCCAAGCGTAGAGGTATTATCAAAAGACAATCTGAACAACGTTAACTGCTCATCTGCTGGTATTCCCGCTCCGAGGCTGATCTGGCGCATTGGCGACCAACGAGTGAGTACAGAACCCAGAAGTCCTACCGCAAAACGAAATCGAAATATCTACTTTTCTGTCGCTCCTGAGATATTTGGTTTTTGGGTCACGGTAGACCCTTAGGTTCCTATTCCATGCTACCTGCATCTCGTCTTTATCCCTGATACTTTTAGAGGAGAATATAGCTCAACACAAATGCCCGTTTACATGGTGCAAGAACATTAGAACATCCTTGCGATTTTCATTATATTGCAAGATTCAATCGCACTAATTTGATCGTAGCCCTGCAATGTAATCAAACCGCATGCAAGCTCTTGCACAATGTCAATAGGCATTCAATCAATCCTGTAGTTATTCTGGTCTCACTTAAGATTTTTCCGCAGGGGAAGCCTATTGCACAGCTTTTGCATCCTTATTTCCAAGAGCAAAGGAAACAGAATAAAATAAATTACAGGAACCTGACCGCTCCCACGTCCCTGTCACGTCCGTGTGATATTTAAACGGTAGACCTATAACCTCAGTCTTTTACAGATTCCAGAAAACTTCTCAAATCGCCACTGGGATTCCAAAACCAAACTCTGGAACTCATGGTCTGTGGTGGCCCTTTCCCAGGATGTATCTTTGACGTTGACTTGTGAAGTCCATTACGCGAGGAGAGGTAGAGCCATGAAGGGTCAGAGTGTGGAAGTTGCCATCAGTTCTGCTAACAGTTTTATGGGTAAGTTAACGCCATGTTTTTTTCCTGTAACTTTAAGTAGAGTTGAGGTACCTACCTCACTAACTCAGCTGACACGCCGATGACCCAAAATGAGTCTTGGCCTCCGACACAAGAGCACACTATTTTGCTCGGTCCTGCCCAATTTTTGGTTGAAGAGTACTGTGGGCTAGCAACTTTTTGCAGTATCTAATACGTTTCTCCGAATGAGTTTTTTAGTCAAATTTACTTTATTTTCAGGTCAAATGGCAGTACTACTAGTAATATCTTTCATTGCATTACTACGGTGACCACACATAAGAATGTTCTAAAGTTGAGTTTATATGTATTTTTTTAAGTTTTCAATACAAGTACAACCAACCCAAGGAGTTATTAGATGTTATAAAGAAGTTGTGACTTACACTTTTAACTTTGTAAATCCTGATATTTTTGTAGGTAATGTATCAAATAATAGTTGTATGAAATGTCTCAAGATCTGTATGTAGGTGTGTGTGTAGGTATGTAGGTACATATTTTAGTCGTATATTTATGTTCGATGTTAATGAATTTATTAGTACCTAATTAATTTGGTTACCATATCGTTGCTTTTCTAAAACAACGCAGTATCTCGAAATACTACGTTTTGCAACTAAGTAAAGGACTGGACGCGGAACACACAAAAGTTTATCGTGAATAAAACACCCATCGTTTTACGTTAAAAAATGGCCAGATGGCAGCATTGTGCCGTTATGCCATTGGTCGAATTGCGATGCCACTTTTGTGCAAGACCGTCCGCAGGCCAGATGAGACGTAGCTTTTCACGTTGAAACCAAGATATTTTGCTGACTACTGGCACATCGAGAAATAATACGCACACATCCATTTACTTTTTTCTGCTATAGTGTCGTATTGTGAAATAGTTCATCAATGCACCATGAAATATTTGTGTAACAATGTAATATTTATAGAAGGGCTATTATTCAAGAGAAAGTAAGTACAAATATTTGGACTTATCAGCAAATGCACTTGTGTTTACGAAAAGCGTAGATGTGAGCAAGGTCTTGTTAGCGAAATAGGCCTGTATACTTGATAACACTGGATTAAGTATTCATGTAGTAAACTGAATTAGTTCGGATTGTTATTAAATTTGTTTGTTGTAAAATAGGTGAATTTAGTTGAAAAAAATATTATATTCAGCAGTTTTAACAAGCTTCCTGTAACACTAAACTACACTTACAACAAGTAAGACTCTCAACCCCTTTTTACTCTTCTGGGTACTCTTGCAAACACTATCTATATACAGGCGCAATTTCATTGGTTGATATAACCCGCATACGGGGTGAAGGAAAGATCCTTTTTTATCGGTTTTTGAATTGATCGATATACATCATGATGCATTTTCAGATATTTTTATTGATCAAGAGGGCCCGGCTCCCCCCCGCATTGGGGAGCTATGGCACGTATTTCGGAAATCTCTCTCGTATCCCTGATGCGGGCACTAAAGACCAGCCTTATTTCACTGGTCGTTATACCGCATTCAGTTAAACGACTGTGCTATCGACTTATGCCTTCATTAGTCGTTGTACCGCATGTGGGGGGCACCTACATTATGCATTGGACGACCACTATTAATAGCCTAGTATGTAGTGACCCTGCCTAATAGCTGGTCCCTGTTTCGAGTCCCGGTCAGGACATTTAATTGTATCATGAACCCGAAAAATTGTTTTGTATGTTTTTATTTTATTTATATGAGTATTATTGAGTATGTATATCGTCACCCGTGGTATAAGCTTTGCTTGGTTTGGGACTAGGTCGATTTGTGTAAGATAGTCCACAAAAAAATATTTATTCCTTTTATTCATTGATCTGTCTGTTATTACTTTATTAACATATACATCTAATAATCCTAATCTCTTGTATGCCTTCGAAACCTGGACTTGGTGTCTCTACAGCAAGCACATCCGCGTATTGGATAGATTTTATATCAAATGCCTGCGTGACATTATGAACATTTCCTGGTCAGATCGTGTCAGGAATTCGGAAATTCTACGCCGTGCTAATGTCGACGGTATTGAAGCCTATCTAATGCGTAGGCAGCTACGATGGTGTGGTCACATCTACCAAATATCTGAAGACAGAATAGCTGATCACATCTTTTATTCTGAACTGCAAGATGGCAAGATGAAAACGGGGCGGCCAACTCCGGCATTATAACGATGTGCTGAAGCGCCACACGCGGAGACGTGATGTTGAACCATCGTGCTGGGAGTTTTTGGCTCAAGATCGGTTAAAATGGAGGCATATATAAAGACGAAGTGAACTTGACGCTAAGCGTGAGGATTTGAAGGCCCGACCACCTGCGGCCATTCACTATAATTATGTCGAAGGGTTGTCGATTTCTGGGGAGCGTGCTCGCACATTAACTGCGAAGATAGGATATCTCAGTCACCTGAGAGCTCGTGACCGACGCTCTCACTAGCCAGGCTCTTCTTTCTAGTCACCGAGGTCGAAATCGGCCAGGAGGATTATGATGATGATGATACTGATGAACCTTTACAGTGATTTTTAGTTACAGACATGGACACGGTTCCAAAGTCTACAGATAAATCGAAATCTTGGTAAAAGACCGAGTCCAGAAACATATAGGTACCTATACTACCAACGCCCTAGATCCCAATAACGAAACTGACCACAACAAAAAAGTTGTCATCCAAAACCTTGACAGAGATGCAATAAACATGACTATTTTTTAGCAAATTACAGTCATTGCTTTAAAACGGATTCGCCAACAAGGGGTCCCTGTAGCAGAGTAAAGAAAGAAAGGACTCTTTGCATTAATTTCCATAAATACCTACAGTACCTAGACTTTTAGGGTGGAATCACTTTCGTCACCATCAAATCACGTTTTGCTGTAATATTATATTATGCACATATTATACATTGAGAGCCAGATAAGACAATGCAAAAAGATGTCATTAGATAATTTCAGATGCTATAAGTGCTAGGTATAACATGTTAATGCAGCTAAAGTATGCCATCGCATGCTTTTATTCAGCTGATAAACAATGTTATCACATAATTTCAGCTGCTATAAGATGCAATCGCATATAAATTTGACGTAAATTGACTAATTGTGCTACTGTATCACTACATTAATGTTTCGTTAAGAAAATAATTTGGTAAGAATACCAAGCAGTGGAGGTAATCAAAAGTATCCCATTGTTAGCGATATAATAGTTAGGTATATTTTTTGACACAAGTCCTAATAAGCCGCTGTTATGCAAAGTTAAAAAATGTTTATGGTATATAACACGTAATACTCCTGTATTGCTAATACATATTATATAAAAATATGTCTTAAAGACGAATGAGCCGTTATTCATCAAAACAATAAACCATCCTGTTTCATTATTTTGTCTTGTGACGTTATTGCTTATAAAAACGTTTCAACAACCCATAATTATTGAGTCACAACTCTGAATATGTTACTAATTTTGAATTTTTAACTCTATTTTTGTTTTGTTTTGTAGGTTTTCTTTGGTTTGTCGTATACTCCAATAAACAATGAAGGTATTACAAAAAGAGGATTTGTTTTTTGTTAGTTAAATAAAAGTTATTACAAAGTAACTTCTGTAAACTTTCAAACCTCTCTCCTGAAAAAACACGTTTTTTGAGATACAGTGTTGTTTCAGAAAAGCAACGATATACTGGCAAAATTTCAAGGATCGGAAGGTTATAAAAACATAATATGTTTTTATAACCTTCCGATCCTTGAAATTTTGCCAGTATATATAGTTTTATGAAATAAATGTATTCATTACAAAATTATGTACAAAAATACCTATAATTATTGAGTACGTTGATTTATTTCGATGATTATGTCAAAGACTAACTAATTAATTATTTACATAAGATATAAGTATATACATTTAATTTACATATTTAGTAACCTGAGATCGTCGGATTAGCAGTGTCACAACAGATATCTTTCAACAGCAATTTGAAATGTAAACGAATATTTGTGTTTATTAGGCGAGTTTAAAACACGTCTTTTTTCATATAAAAAAAAAAAGATCTATCTAACGTAAGTTATACATGTTACAATTAGCTGTTTTAATGTTATAACACTTGCGCAATTATACTGCCCAAGCCATCATTCTCAGGTCACAGTCTTAAAATATTACGCTGAATCCCCTTTTTTTGATAAATTGTATATATTTTTGCCGCATCACATTTTTATTACATTTAGTTATGTTACAAACTCAAAAGTTGTTTAGTGTGTCGTTAATGTTATCTCAAATGTCATAATATTATATAATGATTTTGCGACTTAAGTCTGTCAGATGAAAATATTCTTTAACGAATTATAAAATACAGAATCAAAAGAAACAGCTTTGTTTTATTCCTTTTACACACACCGTAATAATCTCTTTGGCATACCATTGCAGAGTGCGTAAAATGTACAAAATAACTAATATTGTAGTAGTTAATTTAGTCTTAAGTAAGACCTAAGTCATAAAATTAAATAAATTGACATAGTTGATGTACACAAGGTAAGATGGTGCGATTGCAGTTTATTTGTTGAAACTTCAAGGAAATATTTTGAAAAGTGACATAATTGTTGTAAGTAATGATAGAAAAATCGAACACGATCATTCGTATACCTGTTTTTGATTTACTATTTCGCAAACATAAAGCTACAGTTGCCCCCGTGTTACCTTAAGTACACTTACAGAGAGTATTTCATGACAAGTAAATTAAAGCACTAAAAGGTTACAGTACGATTAATTTTTAGTTTGACACTGACAGCTCTTATTCCATTGAATAGACGACTTTAACGCTAGTGTAATAGAGTTTCTATCGCAACACAAACCCTATTACTTACATTAGTGTTAATAGTAGAAAATCCAATGATATAAGAGCATATGTCAGAGTCATACTTGGAGTTATCTACCTGTATGTACTTAAGTATTTGGTGGTATCAGTAAGCTGGCAGCTGGAAGTGTCTATTATTAGTTGGGCCAGTACAGGTTCTATAGGCTGACATCGGAGACGAGCTCAAAACTTATTTAAAAGTTATTTAAAGATAAACTGAATAAAGACGACAGCAAAGTTTATTCTCGAAATATTTACTGAATTATTCACAGAACAAGATCATATCATACAAGTTGGTCCCTACACCACACAACGTTTTGTCATTCCTCATACAACGTATGTCAAAAGTGAGAGGGTGACTATGATTTAAGTATTCAATTATTATTTTTCTAATATTTATATTAAAAAAACTTGTTTTATTCGATGTAAAAACTATTGATTAGGCTATCAGTTGTAGAGTTGGATAAATTAACATCATCTGATTACGTCTCCGATTTCATACTGCGTGTATTATATGTATACCGCGTCCCTAAATGATTTGTTCCTCAAAGTGGGATGCCCGAAAGCGAGGCGGTACGAACTACGAAAGCATAATTGCATAACTTTATTTTACTAAACGGTTAAAACTCACGTATTAACCGTGACACGTGAGTTTTAAGTTTTAACCGTTTAGTAATAGTAGTTTATGCAACTGGTACATAATGAGGGGCATTAAAACACGAGTGTGTTTTATGAAACGAGCCGAAGGCGAGTTTCATAATAAGGTCACACGAGTGTTTTAATGCCTAATTATGTACAGTTGCATACATTACTTTATCTACACACATATTATAATTACTCTAAGATGGGTTCAGAAACCGTAGTAAATAAATACAATAATTGTGTTAATACAACCTTTTTTGCACGGTTGCGGAAATATCGAAATCAGAACTGGCTGGATCAGGTATCTACCTGAATGTTATTTTAAAAAGTAAAGAGTCCTTATTCTGATGTGATCATGTCGTTCTAGCTCAAATTTCGTGCGTTATATACTAAAAAAACATCGAGCTGACATTTCGCATCGACTGAATTTGAATTTTCAGTGATACTAGAATAGGGACATGTCAACTTTGACATTTAAATTTTGACAGTTTTGTTTGACGTAATATTTTAACATCATATATGAGATTAAAATGAAATATTTTATTACTGCTGTAGCCTTAGCCACAGATAAGAAAATTGCCATACATTCATTGAATGTTGAAATGAGAGTCATTTTCTACGGTTTCCGAACGCATATTAGAGGATTTATGATATGTGTGTAGATAAAATAAAGTTATAACATGTCTTACGAAAGTTTAAATTCATAATTGCATAACTAAATCCCTGAATCCATACCGACCCACCTTCGCCCAACATATTACTACTGGGCAAACAATACTGTCAGTAAACTGACAAGTGAGGAGATCTGAACGGAATCAATAAAATGCATACAGAATCCGCCCCGCAAATTCAGGAAGTAGCCTAAACTGTAATTAATTTATTCAGATCAATATCATTTAAGTAGTTTACCGAGTTGATGATAAAGACAAAATAGGGGAACAATTTATATTTACATTATCAATAAAAACAGGAGAGTGTTCATGAACTTAAAAAGTAACAATGTTTTGCAGGATATACTAAAGAGTAAACTATAATATAATCTAAAATCAAATAAATCTAGTTAATAAGTAATACTCATTGTAACTTTTAAATTCGTTGTACTGCCCCTGTAGTATTTTAAGTAGATTAAGTCAACAACATATGACAAAATCCTGATCAAGTATCATATGCCGATTATGTTTTCAGTTGTGCAGTCAACAGCAAATTTTAATGATCTTTAGTATTTTGTCGCACTAATGTAATAATACTGCAGCGAGATACGTCAAAGCAGTGATTGTGACAGGGTACTAAAATGATCATTTACTTTCTCTGTTGACTGTCAGTCAATGTAGTACATTGTCATCGATAAACAAGATTGTCGGCATCTGATACGTCTTTACTAAATATTTGTTCTTTATTCCACATTAATACATCTCTACACGTAAGGATGTTCAAGAATATCTGAACATTCTCTCAAATATAGATTCGCGTTCAGATATTTGTGACCACAACTTTCGAAATTATGGACTAGGTACCTTTTGTGCATAAATAAAATAATTCGTCCACAGGACAGTTTGTCATGTTGGTGACTCAGTCCTGAAATGGTATTTATCGTCACAGGGCAACATTATAAAGAGGCCAAACCACCAGCTTCGCATACGGAAAATCCTCTCATTTATTCACCACGGGTAGTAAAAAAGAAAGCCTCAGGGCATATATTTATCGCCGCCTGCATTCAGGTTTTGGTAGACTAGGTAATTTGTGCTCTTATTTAATGCAATTTTTGTCGGTCCTCTTTATGAACTGAGTACATTATGTGTTTCATTAACTTGCTTCGTCACTTATACTATAGCTAAAGTGGTGGTGGTACTATGATGGTCGTCTCTCGACATGTGGTGCATTTCATTATGTATTCCCGCTTCTTTCAATATCCTCATTCTAGGTCCCAGAGGCACGCCTAGGGCACGAAGTTTATCTTCTCCCACGTATGGTAGTTCTGCCGCTCCTACTTTTTCCTTTTCTAGAAGAGCTGCGTACTTCTGTGGATGTAAATTATTAAAATGCTTCATTAAAAAGTCAATAAAGAGTTTTTACTTCGTTTAATTACTTTTTATGCTTTGTTTTTTGAAACACACGACAGTGTGCCGCCAAATGCTATAATTATTTATAATTTAGTTATTTCAAAGATTACTATTTTTTTGTGTTAATTCAGAAACTTGCTTTCTTTTGTAGAAAATTAAAACTCAAGGAATTTAGTTTAGCGCAGAGTTGAATTTGAAAATGTGTATGGGTAGTGATCAAAAATATGTTAAAAAAAAGTAAAAAAATACTTTAATTAATAGCAAAAGCTGGTATTAACCTTTGGAAAGTCAGAAAAACGTGAAATGTTCATACCTGTACCATACTGAATGAAAAATATGACAGGCATTTATGAAAAAGGGTCGACAACGCGCATGTGACACAACGTACATAGGCTGCGGCTGCCGATTACCATGAGGTGAGCCGTACGCTTGTTTTCCACCGACGTAGTATAACAAAAGAAGAGCGTATTAACCTCGTATCCAAGTTTCTTGAGGAAGAGTCTCATGAGCGGTGGCTCATCGCCGAAGAATTTCGTGAGTCTCTTGACGCGGTCTGGGTTGCTGAAGGAGAAGGGATCTGACAATGGCAGCTGTCCTGAGCGCAGATATTGCTGGGATCTGTGGAAAATATACAAACATTAACAGAAAAATACATCGCTTAGAAGGTCATCATAGACAGTTTCGCCTGTAGTAGCGTTTATCTCACTTAGCTGACCAAAAACCATGAAGGAAATTACCAATTAACCGACGTAATAATATACCCTCACACAGAACTTGTAGCGTTTGTTGTGTTTGTTATTAAATCTCAGAATACGACTGTTTTGATAACAGCTCGTTTTCATCATCTATTTACCTGGCTTTACCCTAGTACAGTTGCATCCTGAAGGATGCCCAGGGTCGGCTTCATAATCGATAACAGCTCATTTTATAAAAACAAAAGTTAAATTTTTACAAGCGTAAATCGGCAAATCTTGCCCATCAAAAACTATTCGAAACTGGTTTAAGAACCTCAGTGTTACGGTTTCTGACTAGTTTAATTGTGCTATAGTGAAAGGACACAAGCTAAACAGTTAAGGCTACCATTAAAATGAGTAATTGTGATTATGTTTACAACCCTCAGTCATGACGTTAAAGTAGAGACTTAATCTCTCTTTTACATGTGATTCAGCACAGATATGCTAGTCAAAATTTATTTAAGTTGAAGAAAATTTAGTGACAAGACAGTCACTGGATCTGATGACGATGACGTCTTACTTGTACATGTGCCGCAGCGCGGAGATCTCCGCCCGAATGGCGTCCATCTCCTGCATGACGAGGTGCTGCGTGCGCATCTCGCTGGAGAGGTGGGCCACTGAGCGCGCTAGCGTTACTACGTGGGATTCCAGTCGTTGGAAACGCTTGTTGATGCCCTGGAAAACGATATTAGATCAAGTTTAAAACAAGGGACGATAGAAGGAGTTCACATAGGTTACTTGCGATGTCATTTCGGTATATTCCAGCGAACGATTAATTTCAGACATATCCAGACTTGGAGAGAGCGAAGGAAAGGGCTACACAGGAAAATCATCCACATCAAGACAAAGAGGAAGACGGTGAAGTCGTAAGTCAGGAGATGAAAACAGCAGAAAACCCCACAGTACAGTCACAGAAATTAGACAAAATGCAAATTATTTTTGTAAGGCTTTACCTTGATGTCATGCTTCTTTCTATTCTCGTTGGAGCTTCGCCGCTTTTCCCGCACAGGACGACTGCTGACTGAACTAGAGGGAAGCGATGACATACTGCCATAACGACGCTTCGACGTCAGCCTGCAACAAAAGCAGAATAAGGATTAGGATAAGGATTGAAGGAAATTAAGAAATCTAAAACAAACAAATATCAAAATGTACATTAAACATTGAGTTGGCTCGTTAAAATACGCAAAGTTAAATTCTCCGTCTCTCCAGTTAGTAAATCAAGTGGGGTCTTTAATAAGGTCAAAGTAAGAAAACGACAAGCAAATATCAACATGAAAGGACATATACCATACTAACGTTTAGTTGGCTGGAAAAATAGCAATAAGCATAATTTGCTTATATTACTTGCTCCTCGGCTTACGACTCAAATGACCCAGTTACAATCTCATACGTAGTGCAAAATTTTAAAACTATACATTACCTTGCTTCCCACGAAGGTTGCTTAGCCAAGCTGGCTGGCTTCCTGACTCCTAGCAGCTGCAGTACTTCAGCGTACATTGTTTCCAAACCACGGAGCTGCCGGCGGATGGCTCGGGCATCTCCGCCAGAAGCATCGCTGTCGGTGCGAGCATCGAGCAAAGAGGATAGGTCCAGACTACGTGTTGTTGTCGATGTCATGTCCGTTGTGTCCAGGCCGAACACTAGAATGGAATGAAATTGAAATTAAGCGCTTATTCCGCAGGTATAAATGAAACAAATCATGTCATTTGATTAAGATCATCCTTTAAAATTTCATTTGGGCCACATATACATATATTCAGATTTTTGCGATGAAAAACTTTAGAACAAAGTGGACAACACTTTGGCAGAATGTACCTGCCTTCTGATTTGATTGGTTTAATAATGATATTACACTTACGGTGCTTCTTGTAATGATGATCCCTTTTCGATGAATGTTTTTTATGCGAGTGCCAGCGAGGCGAGTCACGGCCGCGTCTTCGATCTTCCGAATATTCCGCGCGGCCTGGTAAGCTAGAAACAGTATTTGAGAATTTGATATAGTGCTCCATTTTTTTGGATTTTTACATTACTTTGATCTCCTCGAAAAAAAATTGCAAGAGTGCTAAAATGACACACTTAGCGAAATGAAAGTCCCATCCCATAAGCTTTTTCACCTATCCTCCTAAGGACACCCAATAGAGAGGATAGTGTGTGTTCAGGTTTCTCATATAACTCTTACTTTTAGTTGCAGTTACTAAAACGGCATATATTATTCGAGCACATAATTGACAATCCTAATGTTAAGGTTATCTGCTTACCTGTTCCTCTTGTGAACATCCGAAGCGGGTGACAAAGGTGGTAGTGGTGGAGTCACAGAGCTTAGAGAACTAGCCGAGCTATCCAGACGCATACCAGCTAGCTTCGGCTCCAAGATCTGCCGTAGTTCACACTCCACCAGGTCTGCCCACTCGTTTTCGGCTGGAATGTTTAAATTATGTTGATGATGAAATTCTGTACAATTGTACATTATTTCTATACTACATGACGACCCCTTAGCCTAGTTGGTACTGGTAGTGACCCTGTGTACGAAGCTGGAGGTTCCGGGTTCGAATCTCGGTCTGGCCATTTATTTGTGTGATGAGCATGAATATTTTGTTTTTGAGTCTTGGACATTTATGTATAAGTATGTAATTATCTGTATAAATATGTATATCGTCATCCAGTACCATAGCACAAGTTTTGCTTATTTTGGGACTAGGTAAATAATTGTGTAAGATTTTACACATTTATTTGTTCATACATATATTTACATATTAGATACAACTGTATCCATCTTATAATGACATAAATTCGTAAGAAAGAAACGATAAACGTACCTACAAGGCATCGTAAAAAACCTCACCATGTGTACTCTGATTGCAAAAGACCAAGGTAGGGTTGCAAAGACCAACGGTAAAACATAGCGCTGATAATAATATCTCATACAAAATTATAGCATCTCATACGAAACTATCAATCTTTTCATACAAACAGTAGGTATTAAGTTACAAACAACCGGCCTTCTGGCAAAATTCCCAGGGAAAAAACGCGTATCCATAGTCGCCTGACACGCCACCCATCTCTGCCGGGTGTCAGACGGATGTCTGCTATCTCAAAAAAACACCATTTTGAGTAAATCGACTTTAAAGTTTTTGGTAAACGTGAAAACAAGAAATCGCGTTTCTCGAGTGAGTTTAGTGTATTAAGTAATATTTAAACGCTGTTTTGTATTTTAATAGACGTGAAGAATAATATCTCTTTAATTTTTTCTTGTAAACATACATAGTTTTAAAAATAAATGCATAAAAATAGTTTGGCGTGATCACTGTTTCATACATTTGGTGGTAGCGCGCAACTATGTTATTTTCAAGTTGGCTGGATTCGTTGTATGGGCGCTCATAGAAAACCGTGTTACCAATACCAGCGGGCTTGAGGGTCATTTGCGGAGTCTCGCGTTTATCTCAAGTTAAAAGAATATTGTATGAGTGTGTCTTTAACCAGAGCTGGGGCTTATTGAAGGAGTCATGCGTAACACGTACATATTAAGTTG
Source organism: Cenopis cana (assembly GCA_951800055.1). Taxonomy (NCBI): domain Eukaryota; kingdom Metazoa; phylum Arthropoda; class Insecta; order Lepidoptera; family Tortricidae; genus Cenopis; species Cenopis cana. The sequence continues at coordinate 4,610,301 of OX637486.1, read as the reverse complement.
GAATATTTTGTTGTATGAGCGTTCCTAATAAAACGCATTACCAGACCAACGCAGGTTGTTCCAGTGTTCAATGTATTTACTTTATCAATATGCTCAACCGACTGCCGAAAGTGTGCTTGTGTTTTACGAGCATGTGTTTGCATTATATATGTTTGTACAGTAGATTTCATAAATATATTAACATTTCCAAGGCTTCAAAAAGAAATGTACATCCTAAGGTACAAATGCATCTGAGCAAATTAATCATTCAAAAATATATACACACATTATTCGTCATCATATTTATCTGAGTAAGCCAAATAATTTTTAAGCAACTTGGAAAGCCTTGGAAATGTTCATTTATTTATGAACTCGACTGTATAGCCAAAAGCCAGGCTTGACATTTTCGAAAACAGTGTGAATCCTTTTTCTACCGCAGCGCAGTATAGGTTTTTTTTAAGCAATGAATAAAAAAATAACAAATTATAAGTACTTATAATTTATGTATTCATAATCATTTTTTTATTAGCACTTGTTTTTTATTACACATTTGTATGTATCGTAATTATAAAGCAATACTACAAATGTACCTGCTAAATTTAATGGGTGTCCTAAGTCATGACATTAATCTATATTGTTAAATTAAATATCTTATCGTATCGTTATCGTTATTAGCTGCGTGTGGTCACGCGGAACTATGACAAGTTGAGACAGAGGCTATTCGGTCGCTGTAAAAAAATTGCGGACAGTCACGCGAAATTATTTTAACTCGAAAGAAAAGAGATGCGCGTAAATCAAACACAAAAAAAACAAAAACGTTTATCTTGAAAAATGGAATATCTCGGTAACTAAACACATTTTTTGAAATTTTGTTTGAGTATTATGTTAAGCATAGTGTGTAGATTATATTTGCACTGGTTAAGCGTAACTTTATAATTTCAAGATAACATACATCCGTCTGACACGGCAGCCCAGCTCTGGTTAAAGACACACTCATACAATATTCTTCTAACTTGAGATAAACGCGAGACTCCGCAAATGACCCTCAAGCCCGCTGGTATTGGTAACACGGTTTTCTATGACCGCCCATACAACGAATCCTGCCAACTTGAAAATAACATAGTTGCGCGCTACCACCAAATGTATGAAACAGTGGTCACGCCAAACTATTTTTATGCATTTATTTTTAAAACTATGTATGTTTAGAAGAAAAAATTAAAGAGATATTATTCTTCACGTCTATTAAAATACAAAACAGCGTTTAAATATTACTTAATACACTAAACTCACTCGAGAAACGCGATTTCTTGTTTTCACGTTTACCAAAAACTTTAAAGTCGATTTACTCAAAATGGTGTTTTTTGAGATAGCAGACATCCGTCTGACACGGCAGTGGGGCTTATTGAAGAAGTCATGCGTAACACGTACATATTATGTTGGAATATTTTGTTGTATGAGCGTTCCTAATAAAACGCATTACCAGACCAACGCAGGTTGTTCCAGTGTTCAATGTATTTACTTTATCAATATGCTCAACCGACTGCCGAAAGTGTGCTTGTGTTTTACGAGCGTGTGTTTGCATTATATATGTTTGTACAGTAGATTTCATAAATATATTAACATTTCCAAGGCTTCAAAAAGAAATGTACATCCTAAGGTACAAATGCATCTGAGCAAATTAATCATTCAAAAATATATACACACATTATTCGTCATCATATTTATCTGAGTAAGCCAAATAATTTTTAAGCAACTTGGAAAGCCTTGGAAATGTTCATTTATTTATGAACTCGACTGTATAGCCAAAAGCCAGGCTTGACATTTTCGAAAACAGTGTGAATCCTTTTTCTACCGCAGCGCAGTATAGGTTTTTTTTAAGCAATGAATAAAAAAATAACAAATTATAAGTACTTATAATTTATGTATTCATAATCATTTTTTTATTAGCACTTGTTTTTTATTACACATTTGTATGTATCGTAATTATAAAGCAATACTACAAATGTACCTGCTAAATTTAATGGGTGTCCTAAGTCATGACATTAATCTATATTGTTAAATTAAATATCTTATCGTATCGTTATCGTTATTAGCTGCGTGTGGTCACGCGGAACTATGACAAGTTGAGACAGAGGCTATTCGGTCGCTGTAAAAAAATTGCGGACAGTCACGCGAAATTATTTTAACTCGAAAGAAAAGAGATGCGCGTAAATCAAACACAAAAAAAACAAAAACGTTTATCTTGAAAAATGGAATATCTCGGTAACTAAACACATTTTTTGAAATTTTGTTTGAGTATTATGTTAAGCATAGTGTGTAGATTATATTTGCACTGGTTAAGCGTAACTTTATTATTTCAAGATAACATACATCCGTCTGACACGGCAGATCTAGTATCACCTAACGGTACTGCTTAAACAAGGTTTTATACGTCGGTATAGGATATATAGATGGATAGAATAAAACTTTATTATAGATGTACCTGGCGGCTGCTGTTGAGGTGCCGGTGGCGCACGATCAGAATCGGCCGCGTCCGCGCCAGGCTCAGGCCGCCGCCCACTCGAGTAGGCCACACTTCCGCGCCCAGAGTCCACGTTCGACGACTGCCCTCCATTCTTGTCGTAATCTGTTAAAAAAACAGTTCTTCAACTGATTGCCAATCAATTGAGTCTCTTCCTTAAAATGAACACGGTCATGTAGATAGAGATCTTCTATAATATAACTATGTCCAAGATTTTACGTATTTGTAGTTTTTTTAAGTAAACGGAATAATAGAGAAGGAAACGGAAAAGGAGAATAATAACTTGTTTAAGAAACATTGATTTGTGTTTCGTTATAAAATACACTGAGCTCGAAAACAACTCATTACTTCGACGAAAATTCAGTAAAGTTTATCTCCCATGCAAATCACAAACGATATTCAGAGAAAGTCAATGTGATGCTTTCCTCCTAAACGAGCCATTAAATTCTAATAGCTTATTGTTGTGCCACAAAATTCTCCCACATTCTGTCATTGATAAATAGTATACGTAACATACCTGAACTAGCACCGGATCCATTAGCTCCTTTCCTTCCGTGAGCTTTAAGATCTTCTATCCTGCTCGGTGTTTGTCTTGAAGATGAAGGTTGTGGGATGTATTCGGCTTTCCCGCTCGAGTTGTACACACTGTCTGCGGACTTCTGACTAGCGCTTTCATCTCTTTCTATTTGAGATGATGTGGATGCTTCTTCTTTCTGTCTTTGGTTTATAGAATCAGGCGTTCTCCTGGACTCTTTGTGGCTGTCAGGGGTTTTTCTGTAACCCTCCTGCGTTTTCTCCTGTCGATTAGATTCCATTGATCTACCACTCGTTCGAATACGTTCTTCAAAACTTGATCTTCCTTGAGCTGCTAGTCTAACTCTGAAACCACCGTCATCCGATTCCCGTTCATCGCAGTTTCTTTGAGGTGGACTATCAACTGATGTGCCTTCCAGAATGTTTCCATGGGAGTTCCTTCTTGATCTGTCATGGATTTGAGGTGTGGTTACTTGAGGTCTTTGTCGTGGTTCGTCCAACAAGTGAGGGTGAGATGATGAGCGTCTGTCGTCTGTTAGATGTCTATGTCTAATGATTTCTCTTTCTAACTGCTGCGGGCTTCTGAGATCTGATCTTGAGTGAGACTCGAACTGAAATTGATTACATGGTCGGTTAACTTATATCGAATAGTGTAAAAACTTAAACAAGACCTAGTTTCTACAATTGTCAAAATAATTTTAAATGTAGATTTTTAATGACAATAAAGTGATTCTAAAGGATGATTCACGCTAGACCGTTCCGTGTCCGGGCCGGCTCGTTTTCTAGTACAAGAAATCGACGGCCGTCGCGCGTCCGTCAATTTCTTGTACATACTACAAAATGGGCCGGCACGGACACGGAACGGTCTAGCGTGAATCTTCCTTAAAATCGACAGCCTCCTAAAATAACTAAGATATGGAGTGAAAATTATTACCTAAGCAGCAACTCTGTATAAGGTACATTGTAATGTTCCTCAATCAGAAATCTCGTAATGCATCACTTTCCATATTTAGAAAATACACTGCCACTATGCAAGGAAGACAATCACCTACATGTTGCGAACAAGTATTGACGAAAAACAGAACAATGATCTAGTATATCAATTTCTTGTTACACTGCAAGAACCCATTCCTCCAGATACAACCGCGGTTGTTATTATAATTGCAGCTACTGTGAGAACCCATTAATTGCTGGGAACCATTGTAACCTCTCTTTTGTCTCCGAGCAGTGGGAAAGATCAAAGAATTACGGGGTCGGTGGAAAGAGCTGTGGTAATTTTACCGTGCTTTTTGGTGAACGATTATAATAAAGCGTTTATTTTCAGGGTGTTGCTTAACGAGTTTTGTATAGTTTAGTTTCAATATCTTAAGTACTACAACACAACAACCCATTCATAAAACAACAACAATGTACAACTAACAGGACATTCAAATACTCTTTATTGCACACCTCAATAAACGTCCTCAAGAAAGTAGGTTAGAATGGTTATTAGTGGTCACTTTGCAGCACAATATTATTATCTGATAATACTATACAGTTAACAAATTAACTGCCAGTGGAATTTTATTCTATAACCATTTACCTGTGTCTGTGGTCCGGTCTTCAAAGAAGTAAAGTTTGCCATTGATCTGACGTCCACGTCCCTTTGGTACACTGCGCTCCTTCGCCCCGGAGGACCGTATTGCTGGTACAACGCATCAGCCCCTAGGGCTTGGGGTCTGTGGGGGCTGGCTAATACTTCCTGAGACCTAGGGCTGGCCAGCATCTCTTGAGACCTGGCTGCGCTGAGGAGCATCTGTTGATGGACCATCTGCTGCTGCATCAACTGTCTGGAATTAATGTAAATTTTTTTGAATACCAATTATTGAACCAGGAATCATAGATTCGTATTATTGAAAATCCAGATATATTAAAGGTCCCTTGTTATAGTTCGTTCCAGATTAGATCTACCTCCTAGAAGTCTTCTGTAAACAACAGTAACGTCTCAAATCATGTTGAGAAATCATCACTTACGATGCGACATCCAATACTAAGTTAATTTTGTATTACTATCTAACGCAAACTACAAATTTTTGAATAAATGAAAAATTTAAAAATTGCTCGGAGCCAAAAAAAAACTTTTTTTCCTTTGTTTAGAAATTGAGTATTTTTAGTTCGTGTCAAATTCCTCACAAGTTGTAATGAAATAAAGTTATAATGGATATTACCTTAATGCATGTTGATTGAGTTGTCTACATTGAATTCAGTTAATGGAAAATTGGATAAAAATATCGATCTTCAGAATAAATTTAAACTAGATCGAAAAATTTCTTCATTCATTCCATCGGGTGTATTTATAGTTTCATCGGAAATATAAAGCGTTTTATAGCTAGCAACCGTTAGGTATCAAAACTGGTTACTGACCGGCCTTATGACATTTTTCTAGATACTGGTTATATAAAGTACTACTTGCCAGAAGCCAGATCAAATGTTGCGTAACCGTTTCATCTGCAATAGATTGATTACAGCAAATCGAGATAATCTAGCGAAAAGGAAAGTTTGTAATCCAAAATGCTACACGAAGAAGATAAATCACACTTAGACAGCGGCATTTGTAAATAAATTTACATAGCTCTGAGGTTTAGCGACATGTACAAATTGGCCAGATTGAAATATCATTAAAAACTAGAATTAGAAAAAAATGCTTTTGTCGGCAATAAGAGGTAAACGAAAGTTAGTGTTATAAAAAATAATTTTAAAAAATAGAAAACCGACTTCAATTGTTACTCAAATGTACAAATTTTAACTAAAAAGTAGAAAATAATATATTTTAGTAACTACAAAGCAAAGAGCTTACATGACAATAAATTAATGTAATTAGATGACTGATTGATAGCTAGCATAAGACGCTAACTCTAACTCACTCTATTAGTCCTTACAGGAAAAAATACGAACGAAAATGTTAGTTTGTTTGAAATGTTTTAATTATATTTCAATACGGTTCGTATCGGTTTATTATTATTTATATAGTTAATTATTATATATTACCTGTGTGGTGATGGGCTCTGATACGCCATGTTATTCGCTATTCCATGACTATACTGCATTTCCGGCCTGTTCTGTGTCATAGGTCTTCCATATATCTGCTCCTTCCTTGTCCCCGTCTCCCTTGTAGGCTCCGGCTCTCTCTTTCTTTCTTCACTATTATTTAAATTAGCTTCTGGTTCTTTCTCATTTTCATTGTTTTCCTTATTTTTGAATCTACTTGAAATCATATCTTTTAGTGTGTGATAAGTTTTGCTGACAGATTTTGCGTTTTTGGGTGCATCTCTTGTATTATCTTTGCCTGTTTCAACAGTGACTGTGATCATTTGCGAGTTGTTTTGTTCTGTTTTGGGGCTGTAGTTTTTGGTGGGGATCGGTGGTTTTGGGGTGTCGTATCCTTGTGGCCGGACTGGGTTTTGGTGCATGACATACCCATAGTTTTGCTCGTGGTATTGTCTGATGTCACCGGAGGTACCCGCTTGATTCTGCGAAAATTAAAATTGTGGATCTGAAGTTGAGATTTAATAGAATTAAATTCCGATAATAATTATTCCTTCAATACATTCATCCAAAAATCATTTTATTTATATAGTTAAAATTTATAAAGTTCGTTTTTCCATTGCTTCTGGATAGGGATTAGGATCGAGAGTAGACCAACGTCTTTTACAAAAACAATTGTCCTTATTCTGAGCTAGGGTTTGAAAGAACGGCCTCACACTATCTCCACTGGGTTACGACCTCTGCGAGTAAGACTGTTAGTTAAATATTTATTGTTTTCCTGGGAAACGCAACACAATGGGATGCACATTCTGATTTGATAGAAGATTTCAAGTTGTGTTAAGACCTGTTTTCAAAGGAAAATATATCGTATTGCTAAGGCAATAGAGCCTTAAAAGTCAAATGGGTATTAAGAACTGGCATCGTAAGTTTCTTTAAAGGGTGCAGAGTTAACGGCGGTTATAACTGTTTGGGATATTTAAGTGTTGAATTGCTAATCTTAATTAATTTGGGAAATTTTTGACGTGTCAAATAATCATGAGAATAGGTACGTGTTGGGATTAATCTGATTTTAGTCAAAAGAAGAATATTTTTCTTATATTATCATGTGACAAAAACAGTAAAACTATATTTGATGTATTTCTAAATATTCATGTAGTCTAGTCAGACATTTATAAACAAGGATGTACCTACCGCCGAAATATTAATGGGTCAGTGAACGGAACGCACTGGCGTCCTTCGGTGCTACGGTGTCTGTCTGTCTCAATGTCTGCTCTAAAACCAGTTCAGATAAGTTTAGAGTTTTAACTATACAATTCAAGACCATAACTTATCAATATAAAACAGGGGTCGGCAATAGGCGGACCGCGGTCCGTATGCGGACCGCGGTCCGTATGCGGACCGCGGAAGGTCGAACCGCGGACCCCCAAATCAACTTGTAGGATTATTAACATGTTTAAATTAACTGATTTTTCAGGAAATGATAAAACAAACAGGTCCTTATTAACATTTGAACGGCATGTTAAAACTTCGAATATTACGACGAATAAAAAAAAAATTAAGTTTAAAAACAAATATTTATGTGCTTGGGTTTCATAATTTTTAATATTATAAATAATTTTGTTTTCCTGATAAGTTAAATGGTCATTTTTTCAATTATTTATTAAGAGTCAAGCCATGAATTAAAATTAAATTACAATCGCTTACATCCAGTCATGCCATAAGGCAATAATAATATTGTATATTTATGACTTTGCATTCATACTTAGGTAAGCTTACTAAACATAAATTCAAGTTTATCAAAAACCTTATTCTTAATTTATTATCCTTATTCTTATGTACAAAATAACGTCCCTGCAACTCACATTCTCAAGGGCAAACTCCACCATTTTTCACACACAAATTCACAGTAAATCCCACATCGCGACTCAAATCTCGGGCTAGCAATGCGCCTGCGACGGCTAGACCGGATGCGCGCGGCGCTGCGCAGTGACTGCCATTGTCTGTAGTCCGGGTGACGGACGAGAGATTCCCGACGCCGTCGACAAAAAGCTTAAAAGAAAGCTTTTTAGCGTACTAGATTTTGCCCGCGACTTTAACGGTTGTAAAACTCATATTTTACGTGACGTTTTCTGACATTCAAGCTGAAAAATATGACCATAAAACCACAGTGGCAGGGTATACAATAAGATTTCATAAGGCATCATCATCTGTGAGATAACATGCTTTGATTAAACGACTCAAGTCTCACGCCCTTAATTTATACATTAAGATTTGCTTAATGCATTTTTTTTGTGAGAAACTAAATATTTTTGTAACTATTGTCAAAAGTAAAAACTGATTTTCGGCTTGTCGAATGACATACCTAATACATTTTATTATTTATACCTGGCACTCAATGTGTGTATTCAATGACGTAAGGCACCTTGCACTCGTCTGGTGAACTATAAAAGATGCGGGCTCGCAGTGCTTTATTGAAATCAAAGCTTTACGTAATATGCATCGGAAAAAAAATTGAACAAAAATAGTAGTTTATGCAACTGGTACATAATGAGGGGCATTAAAACACGAGTGTGTTTTATGAAACGAGCAGAAGGCGAGTTTCATAATAAGGTAACACGAGTGTTTTAATGCCTAATTATGTACAGTTGCATACATTACTTTATCTACACACATATTATAATTACTCTAAGATGGGTTCAGAAACCGTAGTAAATAAATACAATAATTGTGTTAATACAACCTTTTTGCACGGTTGCGGAAATATCGAAATCAGAACTGGCAACAGATACCTGAATGTTATTTTAAAAAGTAAAGAGTCGTTATTCTGATGTGATCATGTCGTTCTAGCTCAAATTTCGTGCGATATATACTAAAAAAACATCGAGCTGACATTTCGCATCGACTGAATTTGAATTTTCAGTGATACTAGAATAGGGACATGTCAACTTTGACATTTAAATTTTGACAGTTTTGTTTGACGTAATATTTTAACATCATATATGAGATTAAAATGAAATATTTTATTACTGCTGTAGCCTTAGCCACAGATAAGAAAATTGCCATAAATTCATTGAATGTTGAAATGAGAGTCATTTTCTACGGTTTCCGAACGCATATTAGAGGATTTATGATATGTGTGTAGATAAAATATATTTTTAAATAGATCATGGATTGTTCATAATAAGAAAATGATATAGTCGATTCTCGTAATAGTGGAAAGTATAGCAAAGTTGCCGTGTGCGCATCATCTACGCCTCATAGTGCAATTGGACACGTTTTTCTTTCGTGCGTCCGCGCACGTCACCGTAATCTGTGACTGTCACGCATCTGTCACGATAGGAATATCATTCGACCTTTTTCAGTTAACGGATCGAAATTGCCATCCAGCATAGCAATGCTACTAGCCTTTTGAGCATCTTGCCACACGGCACAGACCTAGAGCTGGTTTTTATTTGTAAGTATAATATAGTTTTGTTTTATTTTACTAACCTAATGAAATAGGAAATAAGTATAATGTTATATTTCAAATAGAAATATCACGTGTCTTAGACATGTTCTATTATACTATATAGGTCAATTGTAAGAACCTATAATGGATATTGGACAAATAAATTAATATGATAAATAAATAAATAAATCTTTATTGTTCATAAAAACATAGAGTTTAAATTTGGAGCCCTGGAGACTGCGTTAGTTTTCACTGTGTTGCAGCCTCCAGTGATTGCCCGTATACATGTACAGAGTTAAGTTGCTAAGAACAACAGACTTATAATAACTAAAATAACATATAGGTAGGTAATAAAATTGTTATTACAAAAAAATTACCAAATTAATGATAATGATATGAGTATGATTAGTAGTAAGTACGTATTTACTACTTTCACAAAAAATGTGTTTCTAATACGAGTTCTATCCACCTATCTGGAGGGCCAGACGTGGTTAACCATCGTCGTTACTGAAGCGTGCCATATTGAAGTGAAATGCAAATTATCGATAGATGCACTGCCGAGAAAGCGAGACGGATGGTACTTAAATCGTACGGAAGAAAACTGGAAAAGTAGCATATTTCGACGGTAGTACTCCATAGATGACTTCATATCTTCTTTCCTAATGGGCGCGGTCGTGGCAAAAATATTTCAATACAAAAGTTGTAGCATATTTTATGATCAACAATATTGCTATAATTTGGGCTAAAATGCACTTAAAACGTAAACATGAGAGGAAAAATAGGTGGCAATTTTTAAAGATATCTCCTGTCATATATTTGTCCCTAGGGGTCATGGAAAAAATCTTTGTAGCTAAAAGTTTTAGCAAATTTTGTGTTCTACAATATTGCCGAACTATGTTTAGCACTAAAATGAACTTTAACGACAGTACAAGCAAAAAACTGAAAAAAGTGACAGATTTTCCAAGATGGCGGAGAAAGATTTGGAGCTGGAGGGTCGAAAATTTCGGGATACGATGACAAATATTATCCTTTACGGCATATCAAAAACCCATAACAATCGAACCATAGTTAGGGTACCGGAACAACGATTTACCAAATGTACAACGAAAAAATTTGTATGGGATGCACCTTTTCCGGTATAACATACTTCCGACTCAAATATTGGGATGGAGACAGGCAGATCCGTATTCTGCAAGGTCTAAACCCTCTGATAACGTTGTCACCCTAACTGTTACATGATTTGCCGCTTGCACAGTTTAGAGACGCGTTTTCTAGTTCGGGGCCTGTCAATTTATTTTGCTGTACATTGCTGGCAATTGAAATTAAGTGAAAACGAAATATTGGTTTAATAATAAAATTAACCGCATGATCGGGTAAGACGTTTTAATACCCTACTCAAAGAAAAGCCCGCAAGCCAGTAACATATGGTATATTGACCAGAATCTCCGGTTTTGTAAATAAATTCGTCACTGCGAGTCGGCACCCGGTAGCCACTCATCACCGTTGGTTCTGCGTACGCTAACTAACCGACGAGGTGCTGTTTTGAATTTTTATCGACCCAGCCTTTGTGTCGAGTCAAGTACAATCAGGTTATAGGTGTTATATAATTTTGAATTACATTCATTTCGGGTTAACTACCTATAGGTATTGGTGCTTATTACAACGATTCATGCCGAAGAAAGTCCTTGACGTTTTTTAAATTGCATTTTCAATTCTATAAAATTGGATAAACTGTTGTGTTCAGTGACAAGTAATCAAATTCGTTATTAATTCCAACGAAATCAGTACGTGAGGACAAAAAATAAATTCAAATGTTATAATATTATACTTTTAGGCTATGACACGTGCGACGATCCTTATGAACTATTGTTAAACTGAGATCAAAATGCAATGCCAAAAATTAACATTAGGTACTAGCTCTCAAACACATTTTGACCTGCGATATCAAAGAGCCACTGTCAAATCTGGGGTCAAGGCATAATGGTCATTTAAGCGCCTCAAAGTTAGCCCCTTATGCCCTGCGCACGCGGCGTGACGGTCTTCGCGGTCAACGCGCATGACGACACCTTAATGTCAAAAAATCGTAACTTCATATAAGTGCCTTCCTGACATACGACGTTTTGTAAGCAACAGACCGGGTTCTTTGCCCTGCGCTCATGCAGGTGTGGAAAAGTGTAAAGTGATAACGAGCTTATTGTGTAAAGTATCCAATCATACTATTTCTTTGTTCATATCCAATGTGTATATCAAAAATTGGATATCAAAAGCGGAATTCATCTCGTGCAATATATTGAACCATCTGGGGATTTATCAAACATTGTGTTTTAAAAAAAAATCTCTAATCTATGAAAATATTAAATTCTGTGGATACTTTAGCAATAGATTATATTAGATTAGATTTATTTATTTCATAATATAAAAATACAATATAAATTATCCTAAGTAAATTTATACGACTTTATATTATGATCGACAAATAACTATGGAAATGTCAATATCTTAATCAATTATACATACAAAATTTCGAATTGTTGTCAATATTAAATTTACAATAGAAACCGGCAGTAATAAATGGATTTTGTTCAATAGTATTATTGAAATCTTCTGTAGGTACAGTAGAGTTCGATGATATTTAAACACGATTTAACGAAAACTACGTAAAGACAAACTGCATAAAAAAAATCTTGAAACCAGTTATTCGGTTACTTCTAGGCCGATATTAATCAGTTATAATATAAGTAAGTAACGTAATAATGAAAACTATTTGAACTAAGACAACGATTACGCATCAAAGATCAATTCTGTATAAAAAGTTAACTTTAACATAGGTATTTTTTACAAAATATCTATACTGTTACTTTGAGTAACTTTCTGTGAAGGAAAAATCGCTATTTACATTGCAATTTTCAAAGAGATTTAGTTCTTTATCAAGCGATTGTATTCTTAAAAAGTAAATTTTAGGAATTTTTGTATACTTAATTAATATTTAGAGAAATTATGAGTGTTCAATATAAGTAGTTCAATTGACACATGAGAATATACCTAATGTGAATTATGTGCCATCCGGTGAAAAAAGTTCTCTTTGTAGTCTAGTGCACCATAAATATGATTAGTAATCGTAATAACAGTTTAATGACTCGTTAACGTAGTTCATACCGTTGCCAGTAACCGGGTCTTAAGTAACGGTTGCAGTGACACGGGCTTCAATGGGGCTGTAAAACTGCTGCGTCAGCTCAGACAAATACAATGATGTAGTATTTTAACGTTCTTGCAAAACGGCTACAACTTTCTGTTGTACATTACCAGTAAGAAAATTTGCGTTAACTAAACTATCCTACTCAGAATATTATAAATGCGAAAGTTTAGATGGTTGCATGTTCAGATGTTTGGATGTTTGTTACAACAACACATCCTACTCATAAATTCGAAAGTTCAGATGTTTGCGTGTTTAGATGTTTGTGACTCAATCACGCAAAAACGGTTCAGCGGATTATGATGTAACTTGGTATGGACCTAGTTTATAACCTAGAATCCTAGATCTATATGTGATACTTTTTAACCCTAAAATCATCCATCGAATGAAAGAAATAAGGAGTGGAAGTTTACGCGGACGAAGCCGGAAGACAAAAAAGGTATTGTCACCGCCTTGAATAAAAACATGTTATTTGGATATCCAGTGAGAAGTAACCGTGCGTAAAGGCACTATTGCCTGGTGAAACCCCGTTATTGGCTATCTGCTCCAGATATCACGGAAACTTGCAATTTATGTTTATGTCACACCTGGCCATAAAGTGGCCATTATCGCACGCTCCGCACGCGAAAAAACCCACTTCCTGGCCAGGGGGTGACATAAAATTTTGTACTTACCACGGGCGATAATAAAGAAAGTCTCAGATCGCATATTTATCGCCCTTGCCTTCGGCTCGGGCGTAAAATACCTGCGATCTGAGCCATTCTTTGTTTTACCGCCCTTGTTAAGTAATGTACTATTCCGCCATACTGTACTTATAATCTAAAATCAGTAGGTAGTTGGGCGCACGCTCCGCGCGCGGAAAATCCCACTTCCTGGCCAGGGGGTGACATAAAGTTTTGTAGGTACTTATCACGGGCGGTAATAAATAAAGCCTCAGATTGCATATTTTATTGCGCTTGCCTTCGGCTCGGGCGTCAAATACCTCCGATCTGGGACATTCTTTGTTTTATCGCCCTTGGTAAGTAATGTACTATTCTAGCACGACTTCTTATGTTACACCCCGTAATTTAGAAGCCGTCCTCTCCCGGCGAAAAAAACAAACAAGGCCATTCTTTTGTTATCGTCCCTGAGATACCGGGGCTGGTAGAGGACGGGTTAAAGATAATGACGACTTACGTCGGCATGTGTCCAAGCCGCAAGTGCCTTCGGAGGTGTGTCCGGTGCTACAGCGCCGAGCCTCCCGCGCCGCCTTTCTTGCAATATCGGCACTTTTGAGTTCTTGTCGCCAGAGGACAGGATCACTTCGCGTTCAATCTGTTGACAATTAACTAACGTTATTATATATGTATGTGTGTGTGTGTGTGTGTGTGTGTGTGTGTGTGAAATCAAGAAATCGAAGCCTTAGTGTCCGAGCCCAACATCATTGGAGAAACGAAGTCTGCAAGACTCCGATAGCTCGAGCACGTAGTCCGAATGGGTGACGGTCGGTGCTGTCCGGAGAGCGTACTCGAGTCGTCCATCGGGTCGTAGACCTGTAGGACGCCCTAAGGTACCGATGGGGCGACGAAGTCCAGAGGGACCTAGCTGAGCTCCAGACCATCGCCGACTGGATGGAGATAGCTAGTGACAGAGGAGCCTGGAGGTCTTTGGTGTCGGAGGTCAAGATCCACTTCGGGTCGTTGCGCCACAGCAGTAAGTAAGTGTGTGTGCGTGCGCGCGTATTTGTGTCCCACTGCTGCACAAAGGCCTCGCTCTCTTCTTCCATTGATCACAATTCTTGTCTTCATCTGGCCAGAACTTTAAAAACAAGTCCTAGTCGTCCCGCCATCGCCGATGAGGTCTGCCGAATCTCGTTTTCGAGTTCTGAGGCTTCCACTCCGTAGTGATCTAAGGCTATTTCACTATAGTAAACGTTACCAGCCCAGTTCAACTTTAACCCGACTGCTCGATGAGCTAAGTATATTATTTAAAACCAGGTCTGTGCGAGAACTGTAATTATGTATGCACATTTCAGTGATAAAGGTAGGTCACTTTTCATTGCATGTTTCATGGACCCGTCCATTATGTCCGTCTTTCGACTTTATTCTTCCTAACGATTAAACACTTTCCTTATGAATTAAAGGTTACATTATTTGTAATACAATGTACTAACACTATTGACGGAATGCTGTACATACTTAAACATGAAACGCGTAATGTTCATCAATATTAAGGTAAATGTGAGACCTCTTTAAGGCACGAGTAAATAAGCATCTTCTGGGTGAACTCGCTTCACCGTTAGCCTCATCATTGCCCCCTGGCTAGATGCTATGTCACAAAAAATAGCTGTCACAAATCAGGCTAGCTTAAAAAAACTTCAAAAATATTTGGATTTTAACTGAGAATTTCTATTTCTATAATAGTGATAATTTTGTGGTTTTCCAACTCATTCTAATAATACTGCAAAATGTGCGTATATCTGTGAAGTAATAGATTTCACCAAACTCGCTCTCGACCCTAATCTCGTGTGGTTGCTTTCATGTTGCGAACGCCTAACCACAGAATAATTAATAGTACTTACGAACAAAGGGTTTTCTGTCTAACAAAACCGAAGTTTGACAGCCAGTCATGGCTTCCAGGCAGTTTTTCGTAGCGCTACGCAATTCCCTCTACATACGGGGAAACGCTTAATGACTAGGCAACTGGAGTACTATAAAAAACAAATGATACTATATACGTATAAGTACAAGTTTTGTGAAAAACTCAGTGACTGAGGGTTCGAGCGCATAAAGGCATCATCCTTAAGAGGCTGACAAGACCTAAAAAAAGGCCCGCTCTAACACGCGTGAGTTTCCAATTAACCATTCCGCTCTTTACGGAAGCTCTGCGCGTAGAATACCAAATAAATACTATAATAAGTAATATTGAAATAAAAAAAGTGTGGATTATTTTTGAAATATGACTCGTTGGCGGTTTAGGTTTGAATATGTTGACTTCATGTTTTTAATTGCAGACCCATACGTAATAAAAATACAGACATAGAACCGTTTAATGATGATTTTAAGACCAATCTTTGCAATTATTTTCTATCGAGCCGATTTCGTGTATCGAGTCCGTACACGGTCTTTGAAATATGATGAATATTAAAATTTTTTTGATGAGCTAGAACAAATAGTTTTTCTTAAAAAAAATCAATTTCAACAAAATTAGGTCTTTTCAGCGTCTTAACCTTTCTTGTGAATATCATCACAGTAGACCGTTCCGTGTCCGGGCCGGCCCATTTTCTAATACAGGACGCGCGACGGCCATCAATTTCTTGTACTAGAAAACGGGCCGGCCCGGCCACGGAACGGTCTATCGTGAATCATCCTTAAAACTTATTAAAATATGATTATCGTAACATAACGAACAGCATACAAGTGAAAGAGATGAACAAAATACGAGCTCAAATTCTTGACCAATTATTTCCAGCTCAAGTTTATTACGTTTAGCGTAACATTAGAACGTGTCGATAGGGAGAGATACCGATGAAGCGCGAACAATGATCACTTTCTCTCTTTCACTGCGCAGACGCACGGAGAAAACGCAGCCTCATGCTAATTATACACATGGTTAATTCTACAACATGGGACCGAAGTACCTGACAAAGCAATTTTTTTATGTATAACTGAACAGCGATTGGGCATAGTCTCATCTGTTGGAAAGCGAGGACAAGGCCGAAGATGTAGTTCGCTGGTTCAGTAATAGCCTATTCACTCTTGCCTTGAAGAGGCTTAGATTATAATTGTCCGGAAATACGGAAGACGGGAGCAAGTTCCATTATTTTGCTGTTCGCGATAGAAAAGAGGAAGCAAATCGCTTCATGCCAATCAGAGATGCGACTTATTTGAAATACTTGTATTTCAAATACAAATACAAAATGCAAAATAGGTATTTTATATTTTGTATTTAAATACCTTTTTAAGAAAACCATTTTGTATTTTATTTGAAATACTTTTCGAGGTGTATTTTGTATTTGTAAAATGCAAAATACTTTACTGCTAAGTTTCACCAACATTCCCACTCAACTTTTCATGTAAATGTGTCATTCGTCAAGGATTAGCCACTAGAGGCCCTGCAAGTGCTGCATCCTTGCGAGTGACAAAACAATATGGACGTTATCTGTGGAACGAGACGAGGTTGATTTTAAAATACTTGGATTACCGGTCTTTCTTTTTCGACACCGTTAAAATTATTTTATTATTTATCAAAAAGAAAGTATTGGATTTAGGTAGTGTTCTACTGTTGAAATATAGTAATCAGCAGTTCCTTGATAATAAAAGGGTATTCCTAAAGTACAACACTTGTCTACCCAGTTCCGCACATGCGGAAAGAGTAATTCCATAGGGTGGCATAATCATGCGACCGCACAAGACGCAACATGTCGGATGCTCTTTTTGAGCAATTACAATGTTAAAATCATAAATAAATAAAAAATAAAGAACACAAATTTCATCTAAACTAAAGGTATTTTATTTGAATAAAGTATTTTGAAAATACGTATTTTGTATTTGGTATTTAAAATACAAAAAGTAAAAGTATTTTGTATTTTGCATTTGAAATAGTAAATTTGGAAACTATTTGCATTTTGTATTTAAATACTTTTTTAAAAGTATTTTGCACATCTGTGATGCCAATACACGGAAGATTAACGTATAAGGATGCCACCGCTCCCCTCGTCTGGACAACCGCTGATGGAACGGAGAAGACGATAAATATTTTGTGGACAATCTTACACAAATACAACCTAGTCCCAAACTAAGCAAAGCTTTTACTATAGGTACTAAGTGACGACATACATACTTATATAGATAAATAGAAAACATCCAAGACCCAAGAACAAATATATTCGTGCTCATCACACTAATAAATGCCCTGGCCGGGATTCGAACCCGGGACCTCCAACTAAGCTAAAGCGCTCGTGCTAAATCGTGTCATTCCTGCTGTGCAAAGTTGCCGCCAAACATCCCGACATGACCTTGAGTGCAGAGTAGCGTGATTTGTACGTATAATCGGCTACTGCGCACTCAAGGTCGGCAACTGGAGTAATTTACTTACAGGGAATTTAGCGGAGTGTGTGTGTAAAGCTGCAGTCGGCGCGGGCGCACCGGGCAGCGCTGCGTCCGGCGCCGGCGGCATCCTGTATGGCGGGACGTCCGCACCTGCAAAAAATACAATACAATATTACATAATACTTTCTTCTTCATAATCTCGTTACCCTCTGCGGGGGTGTGACTTAGGCAATTTGGATCTTTATTCCTATCTCATCCCCAGGCAGCCTAATAATTCTTGATCCAGGGTTAAAAACAACAACAAACAAACAAATACACATCGATGACACAACGACAAATATTCTATTGTTGACAAAAACAAATAGTACACAAAAGAGAACCAGATTAAAAATTATAAACATGTTCTGGCTTTTACCTCGCCCAAAGGTTCAGCATTACCGATACAACGTGGCAATGCTGCCAGCCTTCTGCTCATATCAGAACCAGATTAAAAATTATAAACATGTTCTGGCTTTTACCTCGCCCAAAGGTTCAGCATTACCGATACAACGTGGCAATGCTGCCAGCCTTCTGCTCATATCATGTCAAAATGCGAGTTCAAAGTGAGAATACATAGCGAGAACGCGTTCATTTCTGATAGATGAGTCCTGTGGGCACTGAAATGCGAGTAAACCTATATATAGTTTTGTGATATTTTGTGATTAGCTTTATGATTTGATTAGAAAATAGTAATTATGAATTCGATTTCATGGTTGTTAGATACGTTATACTTTTCTGATATAAAAGCGACGGACACCACAATCACTTCATTTTTTTTTTGTGGACAATCTTACACTAATCAACATAGTCCCAAACTAAGCAAAGCTTGTACTATAGGTACTAAGCGACGATATACATACTTATATAGATAAATAAATACTTAAATACATAGAAAACATCCAAGATCCAAGAACAAATATTCGTGCTCATCACACAAATAAATGCCCCGGCCGGGATTCGAACCCGGGACCTCTAGCTTCGTAGGCAGGGTCACTACCAACTAAGCTAAAGCGTAACAAATTAAAACAGCTCACCGTTATGTTAGTAGGTGTAATTGCAATAATATCCGTATATTAATTACATACATTATTTAAAGTATATAAGTAAATCGATCAAAATATATCTAAAGAAGGATGTACGAGTACCTGCCATTTCAGTCAGACTTGCCAAGAAACCTGCGGTCACCCATTTCCTGCTATAACTTGTAATCTTATTACCCTTAACTTATGGTTGAGATTTGCACATTATTTATAAGTATGTCCGGAAAGGCGAGTATTTTTTATTGACTCTTGAGTCATTTAAGTAAATGTCAAGTTGGAGTGAAAATAGTATATGGCAAGGTAATGGGGCAGGGAAGAAATATTCTAACACTTATGTATATTATGTACTGTGACCGACATATAATTTGCTAAAAAAACCGGCCAACTGCGAGTCGGGATCGCGCACGAAGGGTTCCGTACCATTTTCTATAAAAACGGCAAAAAAACATGTTTGTTGTATGGGAGCCCCCTTATATATTTATTTTATTCTGTTTTTCAGTATTTGTTGTTATAGCGGCAATTTCAGCTGTCTAACTACCTATATTACAGTTCATGAGATACAGCCGGAGCCGGACAGACGGACGGACAGACGGACAGACAGACGGACAGCGAAGTCTTAGTAATAGGGTCCCGTTTTACCCTTTGGGTACGGAACCCTAAAAAGTATTGACACCTTACAAAATTCTTAGATTTACTCGTAAAATTATTCCAAATAGCATATGACATGTAGTGAGTGGAAAGTGAGATATACCTGTACAAAGATAAAGAATTCTCAATCCCCATTTACAGGAGAAGCCTCGTCCATCCGGAGACGTAAAATTGAGACATTAAAGAACAAAGGAAGCTATATCGGAAGCTCGTTCACGTTATCAGCAACCGGTTGCCGGCGATTTGCCGTTTAAAATACGCCGCTTGTCAATGGGATGCTAACAAAGCCTTCAGCTTTTTTCCTAACTTAAACTAAGGCCTTAGTTTAAAAAAGTACTTTCAGTTAACAGAGAATCTAATGAAAAACCATTTTGCTCAGTAAAAAGTCGTTTTAAATTCACTGGCAACTGAACATCAAAATTTTTAGTAAATCGTAAAAGGTTGTCTGAAACATACACAATAGAGGTTTTTATAACTTTGAAGTAAAAACTCTCGTACAAGCAATTTAATTTAGCAAAAACGTTTTCCGCCAAAATATAAAATCAACAAAGGCACGTTTTTGGTCCTGCAAAGTTGAAAAAAAAGCTCTTAACTTCAGTACAGTAAGTATAAAACTGAATAGCTATGCTCTATATCAAGAACATGAAAATAATGCGTCTGGGCTAAAAATATATCAATCTAGCCGTTGATTTGGTTTTGAATTTTAAAAATTGTATTCAAAACTGCTTTAAAAAATAGCCACCTTGAATACTCCGCTTGACAACTGCCGTTGCCACAATCGATTTGATGGTGTGCAAAGTTGGCAACCCGTGGTTGCCAAAGTCAAGTGAGTCCAGAGGTCCAGAGAATCTTCATAAAGTATGAATAAAAATAACGAGAATACCGCTTTGCGATATGGTAGCAAGTGAAACACGAAAATCTACATAAATAGTGGAATCAAACTTGAAAGAAAACTGTGCTATCTATTTTACTCAATCTTTCTATTATTACAAATATTATAGAATTCAGACCCTTCGAGCAGCAACTCTTACAGAGTCAAGATCGTCTTTATTATTATGTGTGTAGTGTACCATAGTTACATCGCTAATGTATGTCAATGAGTCACTCGGTAATATTATTAGGTAAGGTGACAAAATCGCCCCCATTACATAATTCAAAACAAGCCTACTTCCGACTTTACACTCAACCACAGTTATATCTGTCCATCGCACCTTTCTCTCCAAAACTTAATAAAGTCACATTTCAAAGCAAAAGATGAACCAATCTCTGCGGCCGATGGTACATTATCTCGGTTACCAAGCGCATCATTGAATAAAATTGATTTATTCAATTACGTAACGGAATAATCCGGAAAACGTGGTTAATCATTAATCAGTTGTGCCGAATCAATCAAAAAGTAGAACAGTCATTATTAGATAATCCTAATTGGTTCTATTGCATAAATATTGAATACAATAGGGAAAAGCATGTGATTTCCGAACACAAGCAAGATGGCGAATATGTGAACCAGCGATTACTAATTTAAGCTCTTCTCTCAATCTTAAGTACATCGGAAAAACAATCTTAACCCAAATAGGTAAAGTTGAAATTAGTAGTTAAAATTTCAGCTTTTTGCGGGCATTAAAAAAATATGGTGCAACTGACAGGAAGCAATGTGGTCGATTTATAAAGTTATTGTTTCTTTTACGTTTACGATTAATATCCATGATAAGCCGTTATTTCTTAACCGAATGTTGCATAACTTCTATGGAGTGTCTAAGAATTAATTGACGGTGAAAAAAATACGGATTTGCTTATTTACGATCTCTTTTATAATTGTCTTTAAAAATTAAAACTTGGAGCCATCCTGTTATTTGTGCACAAGCGTAATGCTTTACATGAGGTCTGACGGCGAAAACCACAAACAAAAGGCAAAATATCGGCGACACCGACAGTAAATTACGACAGCGACCTTAAATTATTATGGATATTAAAAATCTTATACTAAAATATGTTTTTTCCATTTGTCTTAATCATTTACTCTCCATAAAATTGAGTAATATTATTTTCCCTCAATTCCCCCAATTCCCTAAATTTCCTAATTTTTTTTTTTATTATTTTCCTTTTTCTTTTCCTTTCTTTTTATTTTCCTTTTTTTTCGTCATTCTCAAGCAAAGGTCCAACGATGTCCATAAGGACGCCTTCTAACGATGCCTTTATGGTCGCCTTCTATCGATGTCTGGATGACTTCTAACGATGTCCATAAGGATTATCTCTAGGACAACTTCTAACGATAGCAATAAGGACGACTTCTAACGATGTCCATAAGAACGTTTTTTAATTGCGATAGCGAGGGAAAACTAATTACTTTGAAGTTATTCAGCGTTCTAAAATGATTTCAAGTATACTGGGGTTTAATAAAACGGTTACATATTAAAATACCTAAAATTGATATACCTATTGTCAAAATACCTATGTACGAAATACCTATTTTTTTAAATACCTATTGGTTATTTAACCTATTTTCATAATACCTATTGGACGAAATACCTATTGAACGATTAACCTAAACTTGAAATCACTACTATCAGTATACCTATGTACGAAATACCTATTTTTAAAATACCTATATGTCGAAATACCTACAGTCGAAATACCTACTGTCGAAATGCCTACGGTTGAAATACCTACAGTACCAAAGCTCAACTAAGGGTTTAGGTACTGTTAATGTTTATTTATCACATTTGATTAAAAATATTGGTTACCCTAATGAGGGTACTTCTCTGTTTTTAGACGACTGTTATCTATTTAGTCGGGCAGTACACAAATTGCGGACGGAACGACAGTGCGCGTTGAAGTGATGTGTAATTATTTATAATGTCAAAATATTACGTACAGTTAAATTATTAAAAAAAACCAGCCAAGTGCGAGTCGGACTTCGCACATTTAGGGTTCCGAACCGACCGCAAAGTTAAGTTGGTTTTTATAGGAAAAATAAGGAAATTTCAAAGAAAAAATCTAATTTATCAATATATTAGTATTTGTTGGTAAAATGTAGGTACGTAATAACAAACATTATTACCAAACTTTAAGTTTATAGGTGTTTGGGAAATTAAAAAATTCTTTGGTACAAAATTTCGTTAAAAAAGCTGACTTTGGTGGCTTCTCATACCTTTGTTTTCCAATATTTTTTTTATTAAAAATATAGTAAGTATCTACTCAATGAGCTCTAAACAACGATACCCCACTCGATAGGGTAGGATAAAAAAAAATTTCGCGCCCCCCTTTAGCTGTATGGGAGCCCCCCCTTAAAAACATTTAAGAATAAGTTTTGACTATTTGTATGGCTTCGGGCCAATAAGATGCTTATACTGTGTAAATTTGAAGCTTGTAGCTCCAACCGTTTGGCTGTAAAACCTGTGTGACAGACGACGGACGGACGGACGGATGGACGTCTGGGCATCACCAATAGGGTTCCGTTTTAACCCTTCGGGTACGGAACCCTAAAAAGTTCAATTCTGGCGCTTCGCCGGCCGCTGCCGCGGCACGCTCGCTTCGCTCGCTCGGCTCGCGCGCTGTAGGGTTGCAGTTCTACCTAACCACTCCTCCTCGCTTCGCTCGTCGTCGTACCTACACCGACCTGCCTTAGTAACAGGTAAAAAATAATATTATGACAATCTCCACCTCTATTCTCGACTTCTACATATTATACTTTAAACCAGGTCGGTGTAGGTACGACGACGAGCGAAGCGAGGAGGAGTGGTTAGGTAGAACTGCAACGCTACAGCGCGCGAGCCGAGCGAGCGAAGCGAGCGTGCCGCGGGAGCGGCCGGCGAAGCGCCAGAACCGAACATTTTCCCGTAAAATTATTATTCTACTGACATTCTTGATTTTTGATGTTTCTTACGTTGAATAAAACTACTTTTCAAAAACCAAATTTTTAAAACCTGTCGCGATAATGTACTGTAGGTATTTTGACTGTATGTATTTTGACTGTAGGTATTTTGTCTGTAGGTATTTTGACTGTAGGTATATCAAACTTAGGCGAATCGTCCCTTAGGTATTTCATCCGGTAGGGATTTTGAACAGTAGGTATTTCGTTCAATAGGTTTTATGAACGTAGGTATTTCAATCTTCGGTCATTTAAACTGTAGGTTAAATAAGTGATAGGTATTTTAAAAATAGGTATTTCGTACATAGGTATTATGACAATAGGTATATCGATTTTAGGTATTTTAATATGTAACCAATAAAACTAATCTACGACTTTCGTTTCTGTAGCTCTAGTATAAGTTTTTTCGAAACATTAACTAATTCGAACGTGTTTGCGTTTTGTCTCAAAATGTATGAAAGTGGTATGAAAACGTGAAAAGCGCCTCTGGTGGTCACTAGTGGAAACTAAAACAGCGATAACATTTGTTGCTAACCGATGAACCCGCGTATTTCAAACTCGGTGAGAGCGTTTTCATACATTTTGAGACAAAACGCAAACGCGTTCGAATTAATTATTATACTAGAGCTACTGAAAGAGCAACTATTAATCTAATACGTACCTGATAGTACTTCAATTCAATATAAGTAATATAATAACATTTTTATTTTTAACCAATTGAAACCCACAGATGCTCTATTATTCCAGTCCAGCTTAGACTTAGGTAACTTGTCTATTTAGATGGGTTATTTAAAGTACCAAAAGTCACATAGGTGTTGACTCACTGATGCTGCTGTGCTGATGTGGTTTCAGACCCTATTTTACACCTACTTATATGGGACAGCGGAATGGTCCTTCAACCGGATTTATTTTTTTAATTAAATGTACGTAGGTTGTTAGGTAGGTACTTAGCGTGTACTTGGTAGATACAAAATTCTAATTGGAGTTCATTTACTAATCAATACATTTGAAGGATCTGAAAATATGAAACAACTTATTTATGAGCCACTTTGAATAGTTTGAATGGATACAGTAAAGCAGTGTAATATAAACGTTAGTGCTTTATACCTTAGCTCGAAATTCGCTTGTGTTCGAGTTTGGCCGAAGGGTCGGTTGTGACAGGTGTAGCAACCTGGAGTTTTTGTTTGTGTGAGTCAAACATGCACCTGTTTTGGGTTTTGAATGGTTGTCAAATATTCGTCTTCTATTGAGTACCTACTTAAGAGGATAATAAGAGCGATTTTGGGGCCCATCTCCCAGCTGATTCATCTCTAAATGTTTACCTTTTAAAAACATTTCTCAAGGTACAGTTGGCCTCGCTAATAATAATAAATGCTATAGGCCCTGCCGCGTTGCCGGCGGCATCGTAGGTTAGGTTTTTATAATATTTTTGTTTTGTAAGTGTATTTTTATATTTAACTTTTTATACAAATATTGTAAAAACCCAACCTAAGCCCATAAATAAAGATAATAATAAATGCTATATGTTAACCTTTTGACTCAATTATTTGTAAAATAAGGTTCATTGTATTTTCTTTGCTGACTGTACATAATAAAGTGTGAAATTTAGAACAATATTTTCCGTCTAGAAATGGGTTACTGATCAAAAATTCACTTGGAGCCATCTTTTTCTTTAAAAATATAATGTAAATTGTGTAGGTATAGAGTTTATTTTAGTGTAAGTTAAAAAAGATATTTTTCTACATTTTAAGCAAAATACGCATACTTCCGTCTAGTATCGATTATACTGTGAAATTCCTTACACAATCAACCTTCACCCTTTTCGAGCCGTGATTCAAAATTCGCTGCACCCAATGCAATGTTGTGGAATCCATACATTGTTATATAGAAATAGTAACTTTGTTTAATAGACCGATAAAACAAGATTTCTAGATATGTCAACCTTAATTGGTGAATGCTGGGAACATGCATTATTAAAACTACTTTACATTAACATTGTGTTGTATTTTGAATAATAATTAGGTGGCAGTTGATAAATCTGCTTTAAGACTGACTTTTTTCAATTTATGGGTGTGAAAAAATACAAGTTAAGAATGTTTATGGGGGAATAAAGTTGATGTCCTTGAAGAAACTGCCGCAACTTTCTGAGGAGTCTATTAGCAAATATTGCTTAAGAGTAAGAAAGTAGTAAAATAAATACATACCAGTAGTCTAGAACAATGAACTTGTTGATAACTTGTAACGGTTACAATCACAGAGTAGTCGGCATCGCCACATACGGAGCTTTCCAAGCTTTCGCGCATTAACACAATTGAGACATCCAAAAAAGCCCCGCAAATCCAAAACGGAACCTTCACCAAACCAGGTGACTCAACCGAAACACAAACATGTGACAGAAACGATAAAAAACACAGAATGCACGGTAAAAATAATTTGGTATTCAAACGGAATAAGACATTCACCTCTCGTAGAAGCGGCGCGCGCACTGGCGAGTCGGTTCAACGCAGAACCTGTTTCGTAGGAAAAAACGCCTCTTCCCGCCGCCGCGACCCCTTGCATATTTCCCTGGTTGCTACACATCATTCCCGCTAGCACGGGAGCCTCTTGTAGCTTCTCAGGGACTAGTTGGTCGGTGAGTTGATTGTCCTGTCGCATGTCCTTAGCCGCCATGTTAGTTTGATTCAGGTTTTGGCGGGAATCCGACTGATCTAGTTGGCCTGTTCTAGGTATAACTGTCGGTATTCTCCCGTAGACGGGCTGATTGGTGTATTTTTGAGCGCTGTCTATGACCCTGGGTCCCGGGACTGGGTTGGCGAAAGCGTTCACTTTGAGTATCTCGTTCGCTTGTTGTAGCAGTCTTCTTTGTATGTTTTCTATCTCGCCCTTTGATGCTCTGGAATTCTCGGAGAGCTCCGCTATTAGTTTGTTAACGTTGAATTCTGCCATGTTGTCAATAGTTGTTATTGTTGATGAAGTGGCTTCATTGTTAAGGGGGTCATTGGGACGTTTGTTGACTGTTTTGTCAGCGCCCGTGCCAGGTGCTTTGACCTTCATGTCGGGAGGGGTGACTACTATGGCGGGGACGGTATCTTGAGCTGCATTACTGGATTCCTTTCCTTTACGTTTCACCCTCCGCACGGTCCTGCTGGCCATTACATTGTTAATACCTTCCTAATGATGATTGCTTCTGCATTTACCGACATTCCTTTAAATCTCAGTGTCAGCGTTAAACTTAATTACATTTCAGATTGACTTAAAAGGGAAAGAACAAATGAAACAGATAAACTCTATTTCATTGGATCGTTAAAAAGTTTTAAGCACGTTTTAATCAAATTACTTTTGGGTACTTATAGTGAAGTTTCTTGGAAGCTGAGGCTGTATATTGCGTCCATTAAAGTCTCTATATAAGGTTAAGCCTTTAGCATAATATTTTAGTTTGAAACTGATATTATAACATTTATAACAGTTTAGTTAGGTGGTTTCACAAGTCTTTTGTTCAAAGTGCACAGGAAAATAGGTCATTCGTACCAAGTGTGCTCATCGAGCATAAGAGCTATTGTCCTCTATTGTTATTGTTACTTCATTTCGTAATTAAAATGTGACATATGACTTAAGTCAAGATTTATTCCATCAAACGAGCACAGATTAGAGCTAGCTTAATAAGACATACGTACGTACGTTTTATTAAGCTATAAGTCACTTGTCTTTAAAAATCTGAATATTAACGCGTAAAACAGTGTTTAGGTTAGGTTCACAAAACCTCTGTTCATTATAAAGAAAGTCCCCCGCCCTGTCTGTTTGTTTGTCTGTATGCGATAACTCAGAAACTTGCATACGGATTATTTTACGATGTTCACCAATAATAAAAGTGTTTCATAAAAAAGGTTCATGTGTACCTACCAGTAATTAATTCAGGTTAGATACCGAGGTGCAAACTTATTAAGTTGTGAGCAAAAACAATATGAAGTAATAATGTTTGCAAACCATTCCTTCTTACTTCTGAGCAGTAGGTGTGTTAGATTTGAAATACCTCTGACTTAATAAAGGCTGACTTAATACCTAATTCATGTAACAACCATTTATGGTATGCCTTTTGAAATGTTAATAATCAGCATAAATCCTCAACCGTTTTAGTTGAAGTTTACAGTCAGGTAACCCGAAACTGCCTTATGTTATTCCACGTCTGGTTAAATAGAATATTGAAACTATTTATTACTTAAGGTGGGTGGTCATTAAACTATACTGTATCAAAATATTACTGAAAGCTACTGTTAATAACCATGTAAGTTGTCATAAAATGAATAATTTGAGTGGAATAATAAATATTAGAACTATTTATAAATCTATTATTTTTCAATTATCCTCCACACTACAAACACAGTGTAGGACATAGGTACATACTCGTATGTACAATGTTACTGCACTGACATCTGGCAATTCTGGCATTGAATGTGGATTATCACATATATTCCTAATTTTATTATGATATAACTTAGTATCTACCTGTCCTACCTACTAGATAATTACCTGCTTTAAATACTTTTGACATAATCTTATAATCGGCTTTCAATGTAGGAGGACAGTGTTACAACGACACTGACTGACAGACCGATTTACGATTAACATACGGTACTGTCAAACCAACTTACATTTACTGACGACTTCCAAATAAACATAGAAATAAATACCCTATTTCAATGACTTTAAGACTTGTATTTGAAAAAAGTAACAGTATAAAGGACTGTTGTGAGCGGGTATCACGATTATCAGAGGTTTTTTGTTGGTGGCCCGTGACCTTAAATGTCTATATTGTTACGGTTTTTTGGGTTCGCTGACAACACGCAGGTTGGTGTCGCCACCGATATTGATTGAAAATCGATATTGAATGACAAACTATTAAATCATCGGTGCAAAAAATAAATTAAATATTGCTTAATCAATTGATCTTATTTCTCGTGATGAGAAAAATATCTTAAATATTTTGATGTAAGTTAGCCATCTCTAAAATGTGAACAAGGTACGCACTAGCAACAATGGCGGATGCGGGTGCATATTTTATTCATAATTCTTCGAAAATGCGTGCTCTGATACCAGTGGGAGTTTGTTTCCCTTACAGTACTGCGTTGAGATTCGTTTTGTGTGCAATAGGATGCATGAAATAGAAAACAAATTCCAAATTAAAACGTTCAGTCGAATGGGACCCTTGCGCTCTTGCTAGTAGTGACACATTAAACACAACTATGGGATTTATAGACCTGATACTTAACTGTTAAGGGAAAGCGATCTAAATATTAATAACCTTAACTACTGCTTCTCTGTGAGTTGTAGAACTCACGAGTGTGTTACTACTCACGACGTTTTCAACCCGCATGGCTTATTGAATTTGAAATATTTTCATAACTTATTATCGAACCTGCTCACAAAAGTTCAGGAAAATCGATTACGAGTAAATTATGACCTGTAGAAAATAGAACACCGTGTGTTCTATTTTCTACAGGTCATAATTTACTCCTTAATTTACTCGTACTAAAGCATTTTTGCATTAGTTGGAACGAAGACTCTTCCCTCACTCGTTCAATTGACAATATTTCATAATTTCCAAAAGTCTTAATTCGAAAACCATTTCGGTAAAAACGCATGAAGTACACAAAAAAATTTTTTTTAGATTTTTTTCTCCGTTAATTTTGGAAAAAAATCGCAAATTACTGTAAACCGAAAGTTGCCGTCATCTTCCTCGCTGTATTCAGGAAGACCTTAGTACAGAGTACAGACACAATTTAAATCGCTGCTCTGGAGTGGCTCTGGATTCTTGTTGGGAAGATGACGTCATATTTTACTTACGCCCTTTTGGAGTGACCTACTTTTCAACGTGTTTTTTTTGTATGAAATATTGAGTTAAATAGAAAAAGAAAAAATACGAGTGGCTAAAATTTTTACCTATTTTCTAACTAGTTCATAAAATGAAGTAGTTAAAAATATGAAATGTTGTCAATTGGGCTGTATCTGACTGTTACCAGTCTAGGTACTAATATTTTATCTTCATCTCTGTTTTTACACATTGCGAATAAAAAGTGTATGCGGTTATGGTGAAATGTTGTGTGATTGTTGTTTTGTCACATTTTAGCAACATTTTATTTTGATGAATAAACTGTTCTTGGTTTGTAGCGACTTGAAGTTGTTAGAAAGTGCCGTCAACAAGATAAGTAATACAAAAACTGGTTGCAAAAATAGTATCTGCATGTTTGCAATATCACTTTTACAGTTAAGACAAGTCTAACGGCAGCGATATGTATTAATTCAGTGAACGATTAAAATTACAAACTGATATAAAGAAACAACCCATATAATCAAAGAAATAAACTTTCAGAGCAGTTAGTAAGTAAAATGACAAAAAATCAATTTAACGAGTATTATTTCACTTAGCCTTATCAATATTGTTTTCTATTGCAACTTGCATTGTGCCACAATTTAATACTCCAGCGTTTACGGCACTATAAAGAACCTCAAAGCGACGTTTGGTAGTGGTTGTCGCATAAAAAACCCACGCGTGGCTGTTCACAATCGCATTTACAAAATGGCGAATCTTAAATCTAAATTCGTATCTGTTATGTCTTTTTATGTGAGTATAGAGGCCTTAAATGTTTGGATGACTCATATTTGAATGTGGCAACTCAATAAGGAATGAAATATCTGCCGTCCTATGTCTAAAACCGAACTAAGCTGCTTTTTAGCAGTTTTCGATAGTTTACATGGGCTAAAATAGGAAGAACAGCTCTACCGAATGGTCTTGGAATCATATTTTTATCATTTGTAGTTGCGAAGATATGGAGTCGACCTACCACGTTAAGTGCATGATAATATGACACTTTACAATACTATAAAGTCGCTAACCAACATTACTACACTATAAGCAATATAAAAGCCCTTAGCTGTTGTTTAATTGAATAAATCACTAGCATGATTCATAGCTAAAAAACGGTTATTCGACAAAAACGCCGTTAAAGTCCTTTTACGTTTTTCTTAACTTTTTTTTGGCATAAACTTTTTTATCAAATACTATACAAGAAAACAGTTATTACGCTTAAACACGGCTAAATACCCTTAGCCCTATTTTTGTAAGTATTTGCTTGTGATTCCTATTGAAAATACAACACTAAAACCTAGTAACTGTGATTTAGCCATGAATAATTACATTAAAAACAGAAAAATGTAACACTTAAACCCGGATAACCAGCAATGCTACACTAAAATGTAGCTAGGCGCAAAATATTATCCTCCCGATTTTACTTCATAGGGCCCAGTCAGCCGAGCGACGCGTGCGCTTGAGGTTGTGTATAGTGGTGTAGTGAGTGATGGATGCATATTTCTCGTCTCAAAATGTCTCGAAACAGGAGGAAAGTATATAATATATCTCGCTATACATTTTTTGTGCACTATACTTAGGATATTGTCTACATTAGAAGTGGTGTAGGAAGATTTTTATGTACTTACCTACCCAGTATTAACTTTCAACCTTGAATAAATATCATTTATATAGTTACCAATACTACCTACGTAATTGGTGAGATAAATTAAGCAGTATAGGACCATCTTTTGGATACTTTCCGCAAGCTAAGAAAACATTGCTCGTTGTATCCGAAACAAACAGCAAACAGCTTACCAGAACTTCAGGGGCACATCTAAGCATTATGACTGGATCTCGCTTTTTGGGAAGTTTCCTTCAGAAGATTTCATAAAAAAATAGTTTTAACAAATTCTTTTCCACAGTAGAAAAAAATCTCAGAAATCTCCAAAAACTCCCCTAAAGCGGACTAACAGCCCTAACCAAAAAAAATCAATTCCAATGGTCATTCTTACTACGAGTCCTGAAAATCTCCCATGAATTTTTTGAACCACTGACACATGCATTACGTAAGTATGATCTTCCTGCCAGCACTCTTTGGTAGTAATAAAATACACATAAAGGCAAAATCCGACCCTAAAATACGAAAATTCCAAGAAAGGTTGCACAGCTCTCACAGATGCCTTATTACTCTTATTAGAGAAGAAACAAATTGTCCTATCCGACTATAATATATCTCTAAATCATGCACGCAAAGAAGGCCGTAAAGATAAATATGCCCTCAGTGACAAACTTTTAGAAACCATCCTAGCAAAATTCACCACTAACAAGAAAATAACGATTGAAAGATCCATCGCATCCAAGATGAAAAAGAAGTCCTCAAACCGGTTCTCAGTTATTCCTACAAAAAACGATCACTTTAACCTATCCCCACTAGAATTCAGATATGTGCCATCAATACGATACAACAAAATATCAAACTCCATGACACAGTCATAATTATGCGATGGCTGCGGCAACAGCCAATTCAACACTGATCACGCGCTCTGTTATACTTAAAACCGGAGGCCTAATCACTAGGCGAACTTGGCGTATGGGTTGCTCAGAGGAAGGCGTTATTCGATATCCGTGTTGTTAATTGACACCGACGCTCTTTCCTACCTCTCACGTCCAGTCACATCTCTCCATAATCAGCCGAAGATAAAAACAGAAAATACTCTAATGCCTGCGAAATACGACATGCTACTTTCACACCACTTGTAACATCAGGTGATGGCGTCCTTGAACTCTGGAATTGCTCTCTAAGTACCATACTGGGCTGGCTCAGTCAGAGCAATATTCAGCGTCGCTGTGATATGTGCCACCAGTACGTGGATCCGCAGCACGAGGCGCCGATCCCTCTGCCAGATGGCTCGGGTTCAACGACGGCGCGGCCCTCCCGCGCATCGATTAAAACCATTTTTTATAATGTATATATCCTAATGCACGAATATTATTAATAATTTGTAAGTTATTGAATAAAGATTTCACATTAAGTTTAATGAGTATTTTTCCCAAGGAGGACTTTTTCTGTAAACAAATACAATAAATAAATATGCATCTGCAACTCTCTATCCACGGTAACTAGTTAGTTCCAGAAATTTGAGAAAGCACGCAAATGGTAACGACTGTACATAGGATGGCTTTACATGGCAGCCAAAGTTCAGTTAACATCTGTCTTTCGTACGGTGCAGACGCTTGTGCTCTATTTAGATCAGCTACTTTCAACGATAATAATTTGCTTAATGGATGATTATTTTCTGCATATTTCATGACTCTGCTTTTTTACTATTTCCCACTTACTCTGTGTTTCGGTTTGTATACCCAGGAACGTAAATCAAATAATAAAATTATTATAATTCTGTAAGTCGCGCCCAAAGAGTAAAATAATATAATATATGTCGTCGCGCCGGTATGTAAGCCTGCTCTGCCATTCAGGTGCAATGGTTTACGCCCACCAACATTCTTTTGTCCCTTCCGTTTACATACAAAAGTGCAATACTAACTATACGTGGATACAGTGTATACAGTTTTGTTTTATTTATTTAAACAATTCAATTATTTTAATAACATACTTGTATAATAGTGCAACTAACGAGGTTTTTTCCCAAAAACACTAAAACAATTTCAGCAGGATTACATGACTAAAACACAGTTAGAGGCGATGGTTCATCATTTAACGCGTTTTTAAATTAGGAACGCATACACCTTGCTTGAATGTTTGCAGTTATTGCATAGCTACAAAACGGTTATAGTCCAATAACGTGCTTATTTAAAGTTTTTCAGTGTAATCTTTTCCCAATAACAAATACTATAAACTCGTTAAGTGACTTAGCCGTTATTTAGCTATGTTTTGTTTATTATGCAATGTTAAAGAACGGCTAAGGTATACTTAACGGTGTTTTAAGCGTAATATCGTTGATAGTTTAGTAATTATTTGCAACACTAAAACACAAAAACTTTTCTGTAAAAAAACCTATTCATTATTTTACGAAGTAGTGCAATAATAATGGAAGCACAAATTTAGTTTTAATTTTTATATAAAAGAAATCTGGAATAAATGTACACATTTCCTAGAAATTTTGGTTTTAACGTTTTTTGCTCATATCTCAAAACTATAATTTGTGGGTTAGTTTGGTTTTAGAAATAGGACGGCAGATATTACAATAATATTTGTTTTAAGCGTTGGAAATTAATCAATCATCTGAGTGACCAAAATGTGCATTATAAACTTACACCCACAATAGAATTTTTAGAACGAGGATTGTGTAATAGGTACGTGTTATTTGGCAAAAGCTGAATTTCACTAGGATTCCCTAAAAGATATAAAAATATTTTGCTTAGGGATCCATCATCATCAGTACCTAACGAGTTTTGTTTAATATTCAGTGCAGTGCATATTCATAATTATTCTTATGAATAAAACTTACTATTGTACCTACACATGTTTTAAAGTCAATCGGTCAGTGTAACTGGTTATTAAAACAGATTTTATATCAATGAAAACAAAAAGGAACCTGTAATAATCGTTCATTTCTCCAAAGAGGCACGCTCCTTTGTTTTTATTTTTGAACGAAATGGTTCAAATGGCCAGTATCAAAAATTCGAATTTAACCAAATTAGCCATTATCCACTCCGATAATAATTATGAAGAAAGTTCAATGAATTCCAAATTCAAATTGTACGTTATTCGTGTCACTTTTCCTTTTGAAAATACTTTCTTCAGTAATAACAATACTACATATTTGCAAACAATAATAATTTGCTTTCATTTCCATTCCTTTTGCGTTCTAGTTTCCGATAACTATATTCATTTTAAATTGGTTTTTGGCTCCCACAATTTTGGTAAATTGTACATGTATGTATTACTTGATTATAAAAAGAGGAAAATGAGTGAAATTAAGTATGAAACTGGATCAAAATGTTGTGTGAGCAATTCTTAAAAAGTATATGTACAGAAAATTTGTAATTAATGCACAAATTTCCCGTATTTTGAAGCAAACATGAAAATGTAGGTTTTTGAGAATGGCTTGTGTATCAAAATTTGAGATTAATTAGAATTAAAAAAGAGGTACTATTTTTTTTTACTTGAACTTACAATACGCACGCATAATCAAAAATGTATTGACAAAATGGCCTTAAATTGATCAGATTCACAAAATTAAATGGCCTTTTATACACTCATTGAAGGATAAACGAGAAGACGCAATATTCGCGCCTCTCTGTGAGGCAATGTGTTTATTTACTCTCAGGCCGAGATTGTAAAGTAAACTCAAAGCGACCGACTCGGTCATTTAGTGGTGACCATTTTGGTATAAAAATGTGATGGCCGCAAAATGTGTGTCAAGTTTGAAGCGAAAAGTGAAACGTAAAATGACAATTTTGTTATGTTGGTTACTTACGTTATAATCCCAAGATTTAACGTAGGTACTAACTTTTACGGATTGACTGCCTTCTGACCTTCCTACCTAAGTGAGGGGGCAACATTTGACTGTTAGAAGTTCTCAACTCCGACACAACCGAAGTCCTCTAACTTGCCTTAATGACTGCTATCGTAGGCATTAGTCAGGATCAACGGCTTAACGTGCTTTTCAAAGCTCGGGAGCGCTTAGTTAATAGCAATTGACCTGGGCCGACGTTGCTTATCCTCGCATACCGCACGCGGTACGCGAGCGCTGTTGCGCCACAAACGCTCCTATTAAATACTTAAATGATAATGATTAAATACTTAAAAATAATCGTAACGCAAATACATTTATTATTTTTGATGATGATGATTTTTCCGTAACAATTTGTCAAAACCTCAAGTTTTCAAAGAATAATGTCGTCGACCCATAGGTTTAGGCTGTCAAGCGGATTCACAGTCGACTTGCGGCCGACAATGGCACATTAAACCTACACCTATTTAATTAGTCAACTGTACAGGTTTGCTAACTACGGATAAGTTAGCGTTTGGCACATGATGATTAACGGTAATTGGCGGTTATGAAACATGATAGTTACCCTAGTGTTCTACTGTGGCTGGATTCCGATAGAATTTAAAAAAATGTCTTCTAATTTTTGAATACTACAACTTAATTTTGTTCTCTTCTCATGCTCCAAAAGCGGGGCAAGTTATAGATAGGTGTAGCCCCTAGGGAAAATATGTCTTACCTCAGTGAATTATCATGGAGGTAATTCAAGTAATTAACTGTTTTTTACAACCCTTGAAATTCCTGACATTATACGAAATTTCAACATTTTTCAGTACATCCTGAATACACCCAATGTGTTTTTTATGGCCGTATTACTTCACTTTAAGAGCGCGGCTTACTTTACGCTTGCATAGGTGTGTATAATTTATTCTTAGCATAGCATAAGCTGAGTCACAGTTTTGTGGGTTTTAGGGCTTTAGCACGTGGTACATTGTCAGATATTTTAGTCATTTATAAAAAAAAATATAAACGATAACGTATTGTGAATATCGACCTGTACGTACCCTTACCCTGAGTTTGCAATGTTTGCATTACCATACTCGCTAGCGACTGCGTTAAGGATTTAGTACCTATGGCGATTCTTAGTTCTATTGCGTACCTAATCGCCAAAGGCGCTGTACTTTTGCCCATACTAAATTGTTTACGCAGTCACTAGCGAGTACGGTAAT
Organism: Cenopis cana; assembly: GCA_951800055.1. Taxonomy (NCBI): domain Eukaryota; kingdom Metazoa; phylum Arthropoda; class Insecta; order Lepidoptera; family Tortricidae; genus Cenopis; species Cenopis cana. The sequence goes on along the minus strand of OX637486.1, from coordinate 4,574,450 downwards.
GCAAACATTGCAAACTCATGATAAGGGTACTCCCATTTATCTAACGTTAAACCAGACGTTTCGTCCCTTTATACCGCTTATGGGAGCAGCGATGGAGCAAAATTGGCCGTTTTTCAGAGCTCATATATTAACGAGACAGCGATTGGGAATAGGCAAATATTTTTTGTATACAGCGACGGTGGCAATCAAGGGCACGGCCCACCTGATGGTAAGCGGACACCGCAGCCTATAGACGCTCGCAACTCCAAAGGCGTCACGTGCGCGTTGCCGACCATTTATAAAATTTAAGTTGTAGGGAATTTTATCGACTTTCATTATGTGACACAACGAAATTTCCTGTAAGTTATAACGCATTGTTTTCAACATTAAAAAAAATTACTTTCTTTGCGCTTCTATTGATAAACATTATGTCATAATCATAAAACCAAGAATGAGCACTTTGATGGAGCAAAGACAGCCTCATGACAAACATCACATCAGTAATTTGATCGTACGTCAACCTGTCAACGGTACATATCACTTCCGAAGAAACTTCACTACAAATACATTAATAGTATTTGTTCCGTTACGAAATTAAATATCTCATTACACTTCCGTAACACTGGCACAACACTCAAAAAATAAAAATAAAATCTCAAATCAAAATCGAAATTTTACAATTCGAATCTCATTGAAGCTCAATAAGTCGCGCGCGATCCAATATTTGAATTTAAATTTGGAATTGGTTTTTACAGAGGCCTCATAGAGGCTCAAGAGCACAAAATACACTGAACGTCGCTTACATTCGGCCATTGAGATTCGCTTTCTTACGTAGAGTAGGACAAAAACAGACACGGCCTTTGTATTGTATAACTATTGTATTGTTCGATTAAGGTTTTTCTCAGCTAAGGTTTGGGTTGACCTAGTTGCATGTGAATTTAGACTGAAAATTGTTTCTAACGAGGATAAACATTTGCAACACAATTAAGTGTGACGAGTTCTCATTTGATAAGCAAGAATTAATTGTTATTCGGGTTTTATTCAATATGATCAAACTAAAAAACTGTACATGTTTTGCCGGCTATATTATTCTATGAGGACAACAAGACACACACACAAGTTTTTACACAGCAATTGCTGTGTTAAAGTTATGTAAAAGTGCCGAGAAGAGTCCGAAGTAGGTATTCGTATTATCATCATCATCATCATCAGCCTATATACGTCCCACCGCTGGGCACAGGCCTCCTCTCATAGTTTTCGTATTATACATGAATGTAATTAGTTTAAATAACTAACTGATAACTGGTGTAATATTTCTAAACATTTATTGAACTTAAAATACAGTAAATTGATCATTCTTTCATATTTTGGAGGTTCCATCATGTCTAGATCTTCATTAGCCACCATTACCTGTGCAGTACCGTCTGTCATACATCGCTGCGTCGGCTAATATGCGGTCTGGGTCCACTGCGCAAGGTGTAAGACGGTACACTAACCGCATTTATCTTGGCCCTTCTTTCAGACATTTTTACTAACAACTCTGAACTATATTAAGAGGCAATAAGACTGGTTTTATTAAGAGTATGACTAATAAGATATAAGCTTTAGGTCGTTGCGGAAACTACCATGGAAGGGTGTTGAACTGGTATAGTCCGTCTTGCTAGCCACATTATGGTGCTTGGATTGTTCAATATTGTGCTTAGATTCAAAACAAAATGTACCGAGGGCCAAAATTCTATACAGACGGGTAGAATTGTCAGAACTTCTTGCCATGTGTGGAGTTTTATAGAGAATTCGTGACACAGCAGATCTTATAACTTTATTATGACCTAACTTTCCCACTCACGAGACAATGGTGTTCCGGACCCTAGAGACGCGAAGTCAAAGCAATCACGTAGTGAGGACTTTCCGATAATACAATGATATATAAAAGATACACCATACCTACACGAGTAGGAGGCATGCAGAGAGCCGTCTTTTGGTACATGCTGACGCTCCAGGGTGTAAGAGACTATTGTGGGTTGATGGGATCTAAGATACTAGGCTATAAAGGGATCTGAGATACTAGGCTATAAAGTTTTGATGGACTATGTACTGGGTTATTGCATGGAACAATTGAATGACTTTCTCATAAAATTCACCTTATCATTAAATTTATTCTAGTTGCATACCCACGGACGCGACCGCCACTTGGATAACGCAAATTCATGAAAAATTATATTAAGATGTCTTATCACCCAAACAAAATCACACCGACGTAACCATCATGTTACAAAATCAGGCACCTACCTACATTAGTTCACAATTTGTCTTCTTTGTCCCAAAGTTTACTGGTAGATAATGCTTATGGCATTAAGTCAGAATTTTGTACGATAATTTTGTTTTTATGGAAGCGACTGCCATCTGACCTTCCAACCCTCTCAAAAATATATCCAGTCTAATCTAAGTAGAACATAAACTAGGTTTTTTTTTAAATTGCATCAAATTAGTGTCTAGTGTGTATTGGCTAGATTCTCGGTGCCGTTCTAGCCGCTAGAACACCGAGATGCGAAGAACATATTACGAGTGGATTTTCATTCCCAAGAATCCCAAGTGATGAAGCGAATAGACTAACCATCTCATTATGGTCAAAACTAATTACAAACACAACCAATTACGAGCATGTTGGGTAAAATGGGAGTTGGCGGAAGCCTGCGCATTCCGTTTAACACGCTACACTGCGCTCGCGCAACTTAAGTTGCAAGGTAACTAAGAGGGATGTAAGTAGCGTATTTTTCCCGATGAGATATGCCCTTTCACGCAAAGGTGTTTGGGTAGTTCTGAATTACTGGGAATAGCTTATAGAAGCAGTTCACGTAAGTTAAGTATTGTATTTGAGAGGCAAAAGCGTCTCAAAACGTTGTATTTTAAAAACAATATACTTAGCTCTTTATTTTGTATTTTTGCAAAGAAATGTTCGTCTAATATCACATCATCAAATGACTGATGAAACATCACATCTTTACAATATGGTGCTGCAATAGTCCAAAATGTGAAGGCTGAATCCCAGGGACTAAATCCAACAGGTGGTCTAATTATTAAGGATTAAATCACAGACCAGACCTTATTAAAGTTAGGCTTTGTATAATATGTCCAATCTTTGACCTATAGGCCAGGTCGGAATTACCCGCAGCCGACGAGCCTATATGGCAAGGTTTAGTCGAAGCTACTCACGCTGGCGCCATCGCCAGTCCTCAGACAAGCCTGCGTTGGCCCGGCCCGTGTTGTTTAGATGAGGCCAACTGGATTCATTTCATTCCTGGATTATTTTTGTGGTGTTCACATGGTTTATTTTAAGGCTGGCAGCCAGCGCTGGCTGCCAGTGGAACTGGCAGCCGACACTAGTTTCGTCTTAATAGCTTATGAGACGTATGGATTTGATTGTAGCGAAAGAAGTATGCCAGGACATTCAAGGCCGTATTATTTGGCATTATTGTGTCTCTGCCTACTCCAATGTGATACGGGCATGTATTAAAGATATAAAGAGTATGTGTATAAGTGTAATACGTCTGAAGTTAACCATATTATATGTGATAGATGAGCTCTTACTTCACGATTGCGCCACGACGCGCTCGGCGGCGCGTGGCGCTCTTATTAGTGTGTCTCCAATACTGGCAGGAAAGTTCCTCTTGCTGATATAGCAGCAGTCATACACATTTAGAAAAGCAAGACCAAGAAATGTAAACACAATCCGAGAGTGCGATTATAGATCAAGACAGAGCTGTTAAGAGAAGGTTAATGGAATGTTTCAGGAGCTCAAAGGAACCGCAGAGTACCGAACAGAGTGGCGATTACTGCACTGACAAGAACTTGGCTCTTAAATATAATTATGATGATGTACACCCAATGCCTTGCGATTTATTACCTTATAAGGCATCATAATGTATAATCAGGAACTTATTACCAGTTAGTTAGTAAAAAGTTTGTTAATAACCGATATTATGGGTTTTTAAATTCTTATTTTTTAAAGAGGCATTCATGGTGATATGGGATTTAGTTTCTATAATCTTGACAGCCCTTATTCGCTGTATTAGGTTGTAGAATAAATATTTCTGTATGTATCCGTTGCGGTTAATACTTTTATTTTGTCTCTCTTCTACCAACCAGTTACATATACGGCAATGCAACTTGGATGCCACGAGCTGTCAATTAATTCGATCGCGGTTCTCACTCGCTTGTTTATCCAATTACCAACTAACTTTAGACCAAAAGGAGAAATTATACCTTCATTATTACCGGGTGAGGTAGGCGACTTCCTAACTTGGCGGGGCGGGATCGATATGTAACAGTTTTTTCTATGACGTAAACTTACTGACGTCGCAAAGATTCCAACTTGACGGAATACTGTCAGTATTACATTTGCGCAGAAGTAATATCATGCGCAAAAGTGGACCAGTACTGCCTTCGTATCGTCCCGCTACCGCGCATCCCGCGCCAGTCAAGAAGCATACATTTAAATGTAGGGGCATAGTAAAAAGTTTTCTCATATCTTACCGCCTCCGCACCGACAAGTCAGAAAGTTGCCGTAGTTTTATAAAGATCTCAAGTCACTCAAACGAGGTAGATCTCCCATTGTTAGTGTGGAAAACCAGCCTCACAATAAAAAAATTACATAGGTAGTCATTTTTCAGGTCCTTTTCTTTAGAATTATCACAATCGCTCCATGTGTAGACTACATCTCAACTGCCTTCTTCACTTCATTTTAATGTTAAGTCAAAGCTATTTTCTCAGTCTACCGGTTTGAACATGATATATAAATAAACTCATGATATATAAAATGTCTTTCAGGTGTCTCAGTAAATCCTAAACGTATGGTAATACTACTAGGAACTCCGTTGTAAGAATGATATCCAGCTTCAATCTAGAGCGTGCGAGTTTTTGTAATGCCATCGACTATACTTAAGTAATTAAAAGCCAAAGGGTCGTATGTGTGTAATGAGTTCATACATACTTAAGATTTATTTTTAATTTGAAGGGAAGTGTGGGGAAATGTCTGTTTGTAAGTCCGGAATGACATTGTTCGATCTATTATTAGGTTAATGATAGACTGGATACAGAAAAACCGCAATCAGAATATGATAAGATGTATCAGTAGTAGGTATCTACTGTCATGTTGCGTACTGAATATTGCATGGCCCGGTTTTCTTATATTTCTGAATCGCGTATTGTGCCATAGATAACTACTTCTACCTATCTGGAGGTAAATGATTGACCAAACCGTAGCTTACTCTCTTATATGTAATACAATAAAGATTGACAAAAACATGTCCGAATTCATCGTTTCACCCTTGAAAGACTGTTCGTGGTCATCACTTTAGGTATTTGGTAGCGACACACTTCCATTTCTCTCTGATGGCCGCTCCTCGTCGTCTTCATATTCATCTACTACAGCTTTAATTTCATCTATCCAATGTCATCTCTTCGACCTACCCCAGGAAAATACACAGACAAAGACACGGTTATAATTTAAACGGTTAAAGATAAGAATTACTTGCAGACAGATTATGTTGTGTTCATAAAACATCAAGTCACATTTAAATAAATAGATAATCTCGTCGATGACGTCCATTCAAGTCCGCATGCCACCGTTATGCAAATATTTGACCAACAGTTATGGTTATCGTTTTCAAACATAAGCGCGTGCTTTGATAGCAAATATAAATAAAATCATTGTTATTATAACGAGTAGGCAGGTTTTCATCATTATCGTCAAATCGACATTTTCTTCACCGCTATTGTCTCCATCATGTCAGTCCAAAGGTTGAACACTATCCCCAGGATCATCTCAATATTCAGTTTCTAGCTGCCGCCATTCAGCGGACTCTTAATATTTTGAACTTCTGGACCCCATTTATCGTTAGTTCTACAAGTCACTCATTTCGAAGCTTGTGATGTGTGCTATTGGGTGCTATTGGGCAGCAAAGCCGTCCTTTCAAAGTCCTTAACAAGGAACGATTTCTCCAAAATATGCGATTTTTTTTACGCCAAGCTGAAGTAACACCGATCGTCCCTTCTTGATTTCCACGTGATAGAATACTCTGGATTTTTTTGAGTTCTATACTGATATTGATCTAGAGATAAACTAATTAGCTACCTGATCAAAATGCACAACAAAGTATCCGAAAGAAACGAATTGTACAGTCAACCGAGAAAACAATGGCCTACTTTTAAACTCGATATGTACGAATAATAGAGCGGAAGTAGAAGTCTATTTTATAGACCAATTTTTTGGTCGTAAATATACTTACAATAGAATAGTCGAATGTACTTAGAATGGGATAATACTAAATTAAGGAGGATATCTCAACACTAGCGTCTTGCAAACTATGTTAGCCAACGTTTACTTGATCTCAATAAGCTGTAGTTTTTAAGTAACTGCCTGATATTTGAAATAATCGTCATATGTACAGTCAGCCACAAAATTTGTCTTATACTTTTCGACTATTATTTAAACTTTAAGGTTCAAAACAGAGAAGCATCTCTCGGCTAACTGTACTCCACATCATTAACTCATACATGACGCAATCTAATAATGTTGTATCACAAATTGTACTGTTCGCGAGTTAAGATTACATGCTAACAATTTCATTACGTAAGAGTGTTGTTTAAAAACATTATCGTTTAGCAACTTAATTTGTTAATGGGTACGTTTTGAAAACAGTTTATGGTAGAATATGTTATGCCATTGTTCGTTTCGTGCATTTTTAAGGTTTTAGTAAGTTTGTGGCACCATCATTCACATAAGTACCTTAGTATTAAATGTGAGTTGAGAATGTCAGAATGTACATATCAACAAAATCATTATCAAAACCACCCTACAACTATCACCAAATGATAGCTTACAGTCCAGGACAGAAGGGTGTTACTTCTTCGTATTAATATTTTTTAACTTGTGCACAACTGAAGTTTCGGTTTCGGCTAAAACATTGACAACAAAGCATTAGCCAAAACTGAAGCAAAACCAGAGACTCAGTTTTGTTTTGGCTCATAATCGTATTTTTCGGGTTCAGCCAATACCAATACCTAAAAAACCCGTGGTTTCAATTCTGGTTGAAAACCGTATTTCAATCGGGACTATTTGAGTGAATACCGTATTTTAATTTAATCGGTACTATTTTTGAGCTAAGTACCGCTGAAAGGACGAACCTTCTTGCCTTACAAACGGAAAACTGGGAGGAGATCCCCAACTCGTATCGGAGGCCAAGATTCACTTCGAGCTTCGGGTCGCTGAGCCTTCGGGGTAAGTACCTAAGTACTATTTTTGAGCTTGGTAACCATAAAATAAAATGAAGTGGGCTTGACTAAGTCAATTATCAAACCAGTGCACTATCTGACTACAAACGTTTTGTACCTGTCCGTATCCCATCAGCAAAGATTAATGTTACACGATCCTAAATCGTAATTATTCATAATTACATGTTACTAGCATCGGTGTGGAAGTGTGCGAAGGTCGATCGCTTTACTGATTAGTTAGATAATAGTTCTGTTTTATTTCGATTTCTTTATGGTTTAGGTACCTTTGTAATTTAAAGAAATGTCACGCTGTTCATACAGTCTTGTTTATCAAGATGGGAACAACAACAATAGGGCCCAATTTCGGCTCTTATTTTTAATGATTAGTTTTAGTTAAGTAGTTAAAAATAAGTAAATAATAACTAAGAAGTAGCAAAAATTAACAAAAATAATAACCCGTCGAGCAGGTCTCCTTGCGGCATGGTCCCCAAATTACGCTGGTGGCGTTAGGTACTGTAGAGGTTGTTACGGGACGAGCCTGGCCATGCTTGGTCTAGAATAATAACGTAACATATTTAAATTTGAATATGTTCTGGAATGCCTGTCAAAGCGGCATTCTGCTGGAAACAAGTGGTTTTCCGGGGACTCTGGTCTTGGACTCGCTCGGAGTCACACCTGATGTGTCATTTTAATGAAGCTATAATTGAATGTGAATGCATTCGGATATAGTATAAAAACATTATCATTATTAGACCAAACCACCGAGCACATTTTCCAGCGCTGTCCCCTCCACTCGTACTCTGGACCTGCTGAAGACTTGGACGTCTTGACACCTGACATAACTGCCTGGCTTAACAACCTCAAAGCTGTACTCTGATTGCCCTCTATTATTTTATATTGCCATACGATTAAATAAATTATTATGTGGATTCAGTATTTCCTTTAAGATATCTACAACCTCTTCCTAAATTCCTCAACCGTACTTCTACGCTAGAACCCCTATTATAGTACTTAAGTAGTTAATTTAATATTCGTCAATTTTAATTTTATACCCAATCTTTCTTTATAATTAAAGACTTATACCAGAATCATCATACATCTTCCTGGCCCCTATTTCACCAACTTGACAATTGTCATCTGACAATGACAACTCTAAGTACACTTCTGAGTCGTCACGTAAAGATCACATCGATATACTTACAGGCCCGGCAATGTAAACCGAATTGTCATTGTAAGGTGACAATTGTCAAGTTGGTGAAATAGGGGCCTGGCTTTATCCTTGTAAAGTTGCATCCTCAAGGATGCCCAGGGTCCACTACCTAATTCCAAGATTTAGCGTAATCTAAATACATTATGACTTATTATATAAGAATAATGAAGATATTTATTTATACGTCTACACTCACGAGCAAAAATAATGTATTGAATTTGTATTGAACTTCCATATAAAATGTACCCGTTATTTTTGCTCTTGAGTGCATGTTTGTCTTTTCTACACTTACTCCCCACCCGACGCATCCCTACAGCTGCGTTCCCCCTCGTCCTTGATATTTGCAACCCCTACACCTCCTCTCCCCACTCCCCCCACTTCGATGCGCAAACGCACCTGTTACAACGGCTAAATTACAGGTTACAAAAGTTCATGCAGTTTCGATATAATGATGTTTGAAATTATTGACTAATTCATCTGCTTAGTAATGGCAGCAAGTGACCTATTTGTATCTGATACACAGTTTTATCAAGGTGTTATTATGTTAATCATGCATTAAAGTTGAATATATTATAAAACTAAAGTTTATTGTTATTTGGATAGCATGTACTCGTAAGTTCTCATCTGTACAGGTCTCATTTCTCAACCGATTTTCATAAAATGTTGTGAGCAGGTTCATTTTTTTTGTCAAGACAGTTTTTGAAAATTGTGTAGGTATAGTAAAATTCAAGCGGAATAAATAGAGTTTTTCGCTTGAAGGTCGATTTGGAGGGATATTTGAATCGATATTTTATAATGGTAAATCCAAAAAAATGCACGTAAAGTCTATGATATCCGGCCGCAATGTACGAGTACTAAACTAACTAGTGACGAAGAGAAAATGAAGTAAGGTGTAAATTTTCACAGATAATAGCTTAAATAGTTAAGCGTATTTAAACGGATAAGGGTACTCTTTGAACATTCCGAACGATTACCAACTGAGAAAAATCTAATGCTTTGGTATGGCGTGAGAATGCAGCAAAACTCTAGTGACATCCCTAAGCCCGAAGGCACAATTTCATAGCACCGATGGTTGACTCGTAATGTCAGAAACAGCACGCAACTATCAACTATCCATCATAAAAATATCACTAATTACCACACGTTCTATCGATGTCGCTAGGGTTGCCCTTAAAATATAAAACAAAGGCTTTTTCGAATATTTGTTTCATTTAACGTTTGGAGGCCTTTTACACTGCCAGAGCTTTTTGTTTGACTGAGGATGTGAGACATTTACATTTCCAAGTTAGGTAGAGGTTAAGTTATATAAAAAAAAAGTTTATTTCATTTAAACAAGTGGTGTTTTAAATAGATAAGGTTGAGGCTACTAGGAAGTAGGTACTTTTTTGCCTGTGTCAGGAGGACTCGCTCTTCCAGAACATAAGTTTTCTTATCCATATATTGTAATGGACTCGGAGACTGTATCTCTCGACAAATATGTGCCCGGTATGTTTCTACTGTGTCAGTGATATGTTGCTCTCGTGTCACTTAATTAGGTATACAAATTGTAATTAAATTTATTTTTAATAGTCTGAAATGTAAAAAAGCCCTTGAGATCTATCTACTAGCAGAATAAATATAGTATTTGCTTTTGATTTTGAATAATAGCCGGCGGGCTTTGGTATTGTAAATGATCTTCAAGAAGTAATACAAAAAAAATAAACGATATTTTTACTCTTATAATTATTTATGTATATATGTATGTAAGCACTTTATTGTACACAAAACAGATTAAAATAATATACATGTTACATGAGATTAAAGATTAAAACTCTGAACAAACGTTTATTGGTCAGTACCCATCAAAAATATTAGGTATCAAATCAGCCAAGTAACACTTCGCTTATTAGGACTTTTTTTTTCTCGGACTTCACTTCAATTATTATATTATATACCTAAACTGTAAATTAAATTAACCGTCGTTTTAAATATCATTGTGAATTTACTAAAATAATACTCAAAACTGCATTGTTGTTATCAAACAGGTGATATTACAAGCTGCTTAAACGTAAAAATTGTACAAATGTACATAATTAATTAGTCGCCACTTTCATTTTCATTAGCCAAAAGCAGGTCACTCTTGGTTAGAGTACGCCAACTTTCAAGTTTTTCACCGTTCTGCTACAATAAAAGCTTTTAGTACTTCGTAATTTTCGCTAATATATATTTTTTAATGAAAACTAACAATTGCATACTTAGGTTAGTAAAAACAATAGTCTAATGTTGTAACATCTTGCTTGAACTTTATGTTAATGTTGCAATAAAGAGATTTTATTAATTACCTAACTTTAAACGTTATTCCGAATTTATATTATTAGAGCCTAGGATTATCTCAAATTACGACAAAATAATTGGCGGAAGCAGTTTTTGCGAAGATAATTATGTAGCCGACCTCTTTACTGGGATTAATTTAACTACTGATGTGATCCTACATGTGATTTGTGGCCACAATCAGTATCAACGTAAGTTAAGTTACCAAGTTACCACGCAAATACTCGGTCAGATTCACTTGACCAATGAATGTCAATAATATGTTTGTGGGTTGCGCAAGGGCTGCAAGCGCTTCGTAGAACAATAATATAAAACATGGTGACAACCCTAGCCGTCGAACGAAAGTATGCGAAATAATATCGAGCGCGTGATTATCGTAATAGCACCTTGCTAATAATATAATAGACCACCTTGAGATAAGCAGATAGAAAAGTGTGCGTAATTGCACACTGGGTCACTGGGTATGTGCGGTTGGTTTACATTTTACAAGTTTAGGAGTAAAGGTGTCTTAAGTATAGTTGGGATAATTTATGCTGGGCGATATCCTTACTAATCCAGAAGTATTATAAATTCGAGAGTGTGTCTGTCTATCTGTTACTTCTTGACGCTTAAACCGCTGAACAGATTAATCATCCTTAAAGGATGATTCATAGTAGACCGTTCCGTGTCCGGGCCGGCCCGTTTCCTATACAGTAGCTCTAGTATAAGTTTTTTCGAAACATTAACTAATTCGAACGCGTTTGCGTTTTGTCTCAAAATAAATGAAAGTGGTATGAAAACGTAAACAGCGCCTCTGGTGGTCACTAGTGGAAACTAAAACAGCGAGTATAACATTTGTTGCTAACCGATGAACGCGCGTATTTCAACCTCGGTGAGAGCGTTTTCATACATTTTGAGACAAAACGCAAACGCGTTCGAATTAGTTAATGTTTCGAAAAAACTTATACGCGCGACGGCCGTCGATTTCTTGTACTAGAAAACGGGCCGGCCCTGACGCAAACAGTCTAGCGTGAATCATCCTTAAATGACAGTTGATATATAAAGTTTGTAACTTTTTACCCGACTGCAAGGCAGGGTTATGTGTTTCGCGCGTATCTTGTATGTATGTATGTATGTATGTATGTAATATTCTTTATTACCTGACATCTTCCAATTCCCTGAACGGATTTTAATGTTTGAGATATCGTTAGATTTGTCTTACCAGTCCGAGTGTTCTTAGCAATGTGACGTCAAAAAAAAAACAAAGATGGCGGCCACCAGACATCATTTTGTAAAACAAATAAAAAATAAAGTTGACGAACTATATCGTGTGGGGTATCATTGAATAGGTATTTTAAAATCATTATAAGGTTTCTTTAGTCATTAGTTAGTGAAAACAACCGTTTAGGATTTATAACTATTCAAAGTTTAATAGTCGGATCCGCTATCCGCTATGCGCAATCACTCATGTTTTCATTGTCATGCTTTACACACGTTTAACAATTGCAACAGTGGCGGAGCGCCCATACAACTCGATTCCCACCGGCTTGCCTTACAAAATCTTGCTACAAACTACTTGCTGTTAATTTAATAAATCATCAATTTATGAATACAAATTATCCATTACCTAAATACAATTTGATAATACGATTTACTTTAGCGTCATAATCGATTTAAGCTAACCACTACGAAATCTACGCACGCGAATGCCAAACGCAACGCATTTCATAAAGCCAAACAAGCCGGCGGAGTTTAGCATGCCTCCTAGTATCGTGATTGCAATGTTAGGAGGGGTCAACTCAGCTGGTCACGTAGGTGGTAATATAAGACCAGCTAGTTGACCCCTCCTAGTATCGTGATTGCGATGTTAGGAGGGGTCAACTCAGCTGGTCTTCCCAATCGTAAGACTTTAAACACCAAACTTGAGGAATGAAGTTTCCTCTTACTGGCTTTTCCACTAAGTCCAATATCGCATAGCCAGACTGAAAGTAGTTCTTATTGTCCCTAAATACGGTGAAAGTTCACGTCAAAATAGTGGCCAAGCGTGATGGTCAAAGTACGAATAATTTTGAATCGACTTTGTAATCGATGCTTGGTTTCCGATTTCGATTAAAACTTTAACTGTGCAGAAAATTATAATTAAATCCAAAATATACGTGCATGTGAAATGATAGTTCATCTTTGTGTTAATTTGATAAATTATAACGTTTAATGCACTCAAAAACAACAGCACATTAAGGCATTTTGACGGAGCTCTTCACACGCCGGGAACGATTCTGAGACTGAAGTATAATCGATTAATGAAGTAGTTTTTAATAACTTGGCAGATTTTTCTCCTATGCTTTTGGCAGAGGGCAGAGCCGGATCTAGGATGCCCCGGGCGGCAAGTTTAGGGGGCGGCAAATTTAGGGGCGGCAGGGGGCGGCAAATTCGAACTTCTTGACAGGCCAAAATACGTCTTGACAGGACAAAAAATTCCGCGCTCGCTGCGCTCGCGTTTTTTATTACTTGATGCGTATGATTTGTTATATTTCTCGATTTGCTATGACTTGATGCGTATGAACTATTTTCCGCATCTGCATTATAATGTCCGAAAATTTTCGCGCTCGCTGCGCTCGCGTTTTCTTCTACATTTGTTATGTTTTGATGAGTATGAAGTATTTTCCGCATCTGCATCATAATGTTCGAAAGATTTCGCGCTCGCTGCGCTCGCGTTTCCATCTATAGGTAAGACCCGTGACTTCCCCATGAAGATACGACCTTTTTTGATTAAGGTATTAAATAGTGTTTTTAAAAGTGGACTGCTAGGTGTCGGTACGGAACCCTTCTTTGTGCGTGATCCGACACGCACTTGTTTTTTGCTGAAATGAGTCACGTGTACTATTTTTGCAAGGTGTTACTTAGGTACCTCGTAAAGTAAGTAATAAATAAATAGGTTCAGTTTAAATTGTTTCCCTGCGTCAAACTTTACAAACTAAATTTGACAAACTTCTCGTAGTCCAATTGAGTTGAAATTTTATATATGTGTAAATCAAGTTTCATTGCAATATTATGTGGCCATAAAGCCGTTCTGACGAGAAAGTCAGAAGGTGGTCATAGCAATTCATAGGTACAGGTAAAAAATTATGTAGTGACAATCTCCACCTCTATTCTCCACTTCTACATATTCTACTCTAAGGCAGGCCGGTGTAGGTACGACGACGAGCGAAGCGAGAAGGAGTGGTTAGGTAGAACTGCAACCCTACAGCGCGCGAGCCGAGCGAGCGAAGTGAGCGTGCCGCGGTAGCGGCCGGCGAAGTGCCAGAAACGAACTTTTTACCCGACTGCAAGGCAGGGTTATTTTAAATAATTGAACTTGTATATAATAACAGTAAACACTTAGCTAGGCTTTAGTACTGTAGGTATTTCGACTGTAGGTATTTTGAGTGTAGGTATTTTGACCGTAGGTATATCAAACTTAGGCGAATCGTCCCTTAGGTATTTCATCCTTTAGGGATTTTGAACAGTAGGTATTTCGTTGAATAGGTTTTTTGACCGTAGGTATTTCAAACTTCGGTCATTCAATTCAATTCGGTCAAACTGTAGGTTAAATAACTGTTAGGAATTTTAAAAATAGGTATTTCGTACATAGGTATTTTGACAATAGGTATATCAATTTTAGGTATTTTAATATGTAACCCTATCGTGTTTGGGTTCATTACAATTTTCTCAAAGAGTAAGTACCTAGTTGATGACTCTTCAATTTCTAATTTTCGCTCCGGGTTACCCTATAAAAATCTCACGCGCCGCCACTGAATTGCAAGAACCATAGTTGAAACTAAAAAGTCTTAAATAAAAAAATAATTAATTAAGAAACAAAAAACCCGCCTGCACTAAAAATACCAAAACAAGCAATAAAAAGTTTTTGTCAATATTGCATTGTCATCTGAACTAAAAGTGTATTCCTAATTTCAGCTCAATACTAGTTAAGGATAAAAAGCAGTCGGAGGCATGGATTTGGCCGAAAATTCTCATTTAATGCTACTCCATGCCTCCGACTGCATTTTATCCTTAACTAGTATTGAGCTGAAATTAGGAATACACTTTTAGTTCAGATGACAATGCAATATTGACAAAAACTTTTTATTGCTTGTTTTGGTATTTTTAGTGCAGGCGGGTTTTTTGTTTCTTAATTAATTATTTATTCATGTACTATTATTATCGTACATCTACCGAGAGTGTTATGTTTCCGCGCAATAGGGAAGTGAATCGGCAAATGGCATTTTATAGTTAATCGTTTAAGCCTTATTAAGCTGTCCGCCTACTACTGGATTAGTGGGCACTCGATGTACAATTGCGGATTTTATAGTCAGCCATAAATGTGGTCAACCACTTTTGGTTCTTAGGGCGCAAATACTTGACTAGAAAATTGTCTAGACCACTTTCTACGCTGCCTTTACACATATCGTTAACTACCAATTTGATGAGTAATTGCGGCACAAACAGAAACAAATCATGATATCACACTATATGGTCACCCCATAGGTACAGCACGACGGTAACACACTCAATGTCTCAAAAATGTAGGGTGACCAAAATCTATTGATGACTTGGCAATATTATTTTGGTTAAGTTCTTTTGTTTCATGACATTACCGACTATTATAATAACAGAAATTAAATAAAGTATTTTGAATAATCTCCAGTTACCATGCTATTAACACTGATAGGTAAAGAAAGTCCTTACGTTACGGTATCTGCAGTACAAAAAATATCGATTGTGTAACTGAAATTGAATAAAGAACTCGATTTAATTCGATTCGGGACGGGAAGTTTAGTAGTAGGTCTTAATTCTTTAATCTCAAATCGATTAACCGACATGCTGTCGAAGTGTCCACCCACGTTTCAGATTAGACGTACTAACATACTTATTACTTACACCTCTTTGATAACTCCCATACTTCCAAAACATGTCATTGCAATCGCAACCAAATGGCATTGCAATAGAGTTAAATTTCTTGTTGCCTTAACTGTGCTATACTACTTTGCGATAGTGATAGTTAAATACGTTAAGTAATGCAATTATTTATGTACTCGTGATTAAATTGAACGTTTTGTTCATATAATAAGGAAGTCACTCGTAATTGTATCATATCTTAAATATCTGTTTATTGCTGTACTTGTTTTCGGTTCATTTGACACAAATGCACGAAGCTTACATGGAAAAGTAAGAGTTTTTGCCGTTTTTAAAGATGGGACGGAACCCTTCGTGCGCGAGTTCGACTGGCACTTGGCCGGTTTTTTTTAAACAACGAGGGCGGCAAACAAGCGAACGATCCACCTAATAAGCGGACATCGCAGCCATGATAAGCGCTCTTTATGTTTGCAATAAAGAGTATTTGTATTGTAATTGTATTGTACGTACCGTAAAATGGGGTAAGTAGGGATTGCGAGGACAATTGGGTTATGAATGGGGAGAATAGGGATGGCAGAGGGGTGAGCTGGTTTTTATAGGCTACTACTACGTAACATATAAATTCTAATTACAAATCATGCTATTATAATATGCATAATCCCAAAGTGTCGATCCCACAATTTCCCAAACTCGCCTTAGTATGAAATCCCACCTCACCCCAACCTACCTGAACTACGGGGTGAGGTGGGATTTCCAACTTTTTATGTTTATCGTTAAAGTTATGAACACAAAATCACAAAAAATCTAAAATACAAACATCCGGAACACTTTTTTTGTAAATAAATCAATGCGCCACATACAAAAATAAACTTTTATCCGGGTTTGAACTTCGGTTTTGTGCTAACTCACCCCATTTTACGGTACTCGTTCTGTCATTTCCATACATTTTATAACCTACAAGTTTTAGTATTCACATTAATAAGACCATGCATGTTGTTAATTATGTAGTCATAAAATAATACTTTAAAAAGGTTTGCGTGCAGAGGCCGATCTCTCGCCACTACCCACGTATACTTATTGCAGTTCACCGAGATGTATGAAAATAATACGCACAAAAAGTGACTTAATTTTCCATGCTATAAGATTCAAAATCAACCAACAGTTAGTATAAAATATCGGCCAGAACATATGATCTCAACTATAATTGCGATTGTTTCTTAGGAATTTTGTACCTGCTCGACTCCAGCGCACAACTTAGTGCACCCAATGTGGGCTGGACTTCCAACTTAAACCTACTACATAGCACATAAATAGGGCCTCATACAGCTTACTCAATCAGTTAAATAAAATTTAAATTAAGATCCTTTTGACACAAATATAGCAAAGAACCATCTCTGATATCAAAGGCTTTCGATTAGTTTATAATTTTGATAAAGAAAACCGAACTCACATCGGCACACCCCTCTTATGAAAAATGATGTCCTATGAATCTTATGTGGGGGATTAAAGTTTCGGTACATATTTATGCCATATTTATGACATTTGCTACGTACAATAGAAACTCGAAGAGGGAAAATGATAGGTCATCTGATACGACACGACGATCTAATACGAAAGATAATGGAGGGTAAAATTGAGGGAAGAAGAGGAAGAGGAAGGCCGAGGATTAATTACATGGACCAAATAAAGAAAAAGATAGACGTCGTGTCGTATAGAGAAGTCAAAGAACTGGCGTTAAGTAGAACGGACTGGAGAGAACTGCACCGACAAGAGTGAAACTCTTAAATAATGATGATGACATATTTATGGGTACTTTTACCCGCGACTTCACCCGCGTAAACTTCCAATACCTATTTCATACTTTTGAGGGATTATTTTCGGGACAGAAAGTACTCTACAATAATAATCCAGGCTATAAGCTCGTTGTCTCCTTCCTCGTCAAATAAGAACACTTTTGGCAGCCTTCTATGAGATAATCGATTTGATAATCTATTTTCAATGTCTATTTCTATTTAAGGTTCAATATATCTAAACCCTTTCATTCGTAAAATAGGTACTTAACTAGAAAACAAAAACAATAACTCACTGCTGTAACATGATAAATAGTCCAAATCGGTTGACGACCCGAAAATAGCTCTTCTTCGAGGATCCAGCTTCGAAACACTATCACAAATTCACACTAGAAGTGGGTAAAACTAAGCTATTTAGGGTAAATTAATTTAGTGCAAACTTATTTATTGTATAACACTTCTGTTCAATCACTGATTCTAATGCAAACGTTCGAAAATCTTTGTATTTGTTTCACCTTTGTTACCGTCAGGATTCAATAGAAGGAAGATTTGAATGCGTTTAATTTTCAAATCACGCACATCGTGAATATGAACACACAACAGGCACACAACCAAACACACTGAACCGATGTTGAGTCAGAGTCTGTGTAAAGTGTGATGGCATTCACAAAGCTTAAGCCTCGTCGCAATAGGACCAGTATAAGCCGCAAGAAAAACTAAGACCATTCATCTCACATCTTAATAATAAACAATATTTAATTATTTTGAACAGAAATTGTGGGCAAAGTATTGATTTCCAACAAACGATGCATTGATTAAAGTTTTACATAGTTACGTCTCCGCTTTTTGTTTTTATTGCGTGTAGTAGAATGTTAGCAGAGAAAACTAGTGTTTGGCTTGAAATTTGTGGGTCTGGATTTTAAAGTCAGAAAGACTAACATCAGGGATATGTTTTGCCCACGTTATCTTCTTAATAGTCACTCCTGACGACGGTCAAGTCTTATTGTGAATAACACTGAACACATGTTGTGGTTGGAAAGCAAGCTATACTCACAACTGAACCCTTATCAGCCTTTGCTTATCTTGACCTCTATATCCTTAACAAGTAAACGTAATCAGAGGTCAACTTGCACTGTTTTACCCCGCGAGTATTGTTGTGAACGCGTCGCTACATTCACAATCGAATTCGGCACGACTTACATACCCCTAATATATCTTGGTCTCCATATCCTTAAAAACTAGACGTAATCAAAAATACAGCTTACAGCGGCCCGTTTCAGGTAAATAGGCGAGCGTTGTGAATTATATTTTGGCCTTCTTGCTCGCACGCGTGAGTGGGTGGTTTTTTGTTCCGTTTTTTGTTGGGGTGCTCAAATTACGGGGATGGGTTGTTTTTTTGGCACCGGAACAGGACCCCTTAGTAAATAAAGTATGTTGGTACGAGTGCCAGTATGAATGGGTAGAATTTTGTTACCTCCTAATAACTATACTCGTAACTAGCCCAGCCATTAGTCTATAGTTTTCACCCAACAACCCAGTTCATTTTAGTCCATGAACAGCAATAGTCCCTCTACACCCTGGCGGGTGCTGTCTCTGTGTGCGTCCTATGACACGGGCAGGGACAGCATCCGCTCGGTGTATCCCTTGCATTTCATTAAAGTGTGAAAAGAGCCCCTACGTGTTGGCTATGTGGTACTCGTTGGTACTTCGGTACCTCGGTACTTCGGCTCCACGCACGCCTCCTAAAGGTCCGGGACACCATTGTCCCGTGAACGGGAAAGGCATACAGGTAATAAACTATAATAATAATTGCATTATGAATAATGAAGATTCGATCTCTATTAATGACGAACATAATAGAATAGAATAGAAGATAATTTATTTCAGTGCAAGAACACAGTAATACAATTATACAATTAAAAGAAAACAATGGAAAAACTTATTAACTAAAATTGTACACTGACGATTACACTGAAAAAGGTGTACACTCAGCATAATGCCAGGTGCTACTAGAGTACCCGACGCTGGTCTTCCGTGAACACCTGTAGAGGGAGCGCAGTTGCGCGTTGCTGCTAGTCAAATTTAATGCTTGCGCTAACAATTGCGACAATTAGTATGCTAAGAGGCGAAAATGAAGCAAGTGGAATAAAATAACACGGCGAAAGAAAGTAAAATAATAAAATATATACGTACATTTATAATAAGATAATTGCAAAGTAAATATAGACACTACCCCGTAGTTCATTTTTGCTTATTGAGAAGATAGCTTTTGAATTTAACTTTAAATGACTGCAACGAAGTAGCTTGCTTATAAGGTGGCGGTATGTTGTTCCAGCATTTCGTGGCGGTGTACTTAAAACTACCACGAAATGCTGCAGTTCTGTGTTTGGGGCACAAGAGAAGGGTAGAAACTCTTTCGCGTTGCAAAAACCTGAGCTTTTCATGCAGGTATCGAGGTGCTTGGGTCTTCACAATCCCAAACAGTAAGCAAGCAAAGTGGAGGGAACGCCGAGACTCCATGTTCATTAGGTCGCTCCTGTTAAGATATGGAGTCACGTGAGTTCTTGGTGGAATTATAAAGCAAAAGCGAGCACAGGCATTTTGCACGCGCTGAATCACTCTCTTTGTATGCGATAAAAGGCAGGAACCTATAACTGTGTCAGCATAATTGAGTTTAGAGAGAATGAGAGATGAGAGATAATTATGGTAACTCAAGTCAATATCCAGGGTTGGACTGAAGCTTATTTCAGCATTTATCAGTGCACTATCAGTGATTTGTCAGTTGTCAGTAGCAACTGTCAGTCGAGTCAGTCGTTAGTTACAGCGTCTTTACCTATTCACATTTAAATGAGTTCTTCCTGATTGATGTGGTAAGTAGAAATGCAGTAGGTACCAGTATAGTACTGAATAAGTACCTACAGCCTCGCGTTCGCGACAATAATACCGTAAAATAAGTTTACTTACATACACTAGTCTCAACTAAGCCCCGACCCCTCAAAGCATATGACGCATAATTATTTTAGTTCACCATCTAAATTATCGAGGCTTGTAAAAAAAAAAACAGTTTAAACACCACCGTTTTCCAACCCAAACATGCTAAACAAGAATTGCCCAATTATCCCAAAAAAAGTATTTCTTCTTAACTCCTTCCCCTCTCGTCTACCTACCAAATAAAACGCACAATAATTACCATACTAATAACACCGGGCTCAATAGATGATACAATACGCGTGGCATCGCGATGTACGAGATGCGGAGTGAAGACTAGGTAGCGTCTCGAGGATCCCCCTTCAAGATGATCCTTCTCTTTTTTATACAACGACGGAGGCAAACCAAGCGAATAGTCAACCTGATGGTTCGCGATACCCCGCATAAAAAAGTTGAAAAATGAAAGCCCCCCCCCCCCCCCCCAACCGCGAAGCCACAGGTGGTGGCCCCAGTCACCCACGCCTGACGATGCCTGCTGCCTCAGAGTACTAACCGGGGTATGTGATGACGACAGATTCTGTGACTGCATTTGGAAGGTCTGGCAGCGGCTGCTCCTGCCGACCCATCTTCTGGAACATAACATTTAGTATTTATTTTTAGTTAGCTTCTTGTTAGTTCTTTAGTTAAACATTTAATTTTACAAAAGTGTACTGTTGCGTAATATTTTATTTATGAGTAGATATTATTTATGTGTATTTATAATACAAAGCTCAAATTTAAGAAGGTATAACTAGGTATGTACTATAATAAAATTATCATTCTACTATTCTACCTATTACTCGTAACGGCGATTTTGAGATAAACGCCATCTATGCACTTCCCTCGCAACTAGTAAAAGAAAAGGACGTCCAGATGTATAGTGGTCGAGCGAGCTTCCTACAACTTCCTAAGTTATTTCATAGATGGCGCTAGTTGAAACTTTTTAAGATGCCAAAATATTACGGTATTTCGGGTAGCAGATATAAGCTGTAATTTTAATCAACGGAGCTTTTGCTGTTAGACGTCACTGACCCAGCAGGACCCTTATAACGTAAACTTGCACGGTTTATAGAATGAAAAATAAAATATTCGCTAGCTTTCAAGCTTTCAAAACTGCTCTAAGAGATAGGTATCAACATAATTACTAGGTACTTTTTATAATGTTAATATACCTACACTGGTTATTTATGTCCATAGTTAAGTATCAAAATTACTACTCTATGTGTACCTACATTAATTTTACTCACTTTTTCGCTATCGTTGTGTGCGTGATCAAGACTAAGATTGATGTTTTTAGTTTGCATTTTCTTCCACACCTGTAACAATAAACATCATCAGTATTCAGAACAGAAAAAACCTTTCATAACTTTCACAGAAAACCTCAAAACACTCCTTGAATATTTTATCGGAATGTATTTTATTGTTACGTAAAACTGAACTTCGTTTATTATAGCTAAGCGAAACAATGAAACAATTGAATACGAAAAAACTCGATACGATATATACAGCAACGGCTATAGAGAAAATATGAGATGATTTTTCTAAGTTATGTATGGATAGACAGTCTTATTTATAAATTTATAAACTTGTATCCATGGATGGACTACGAATACATGAAGTAGGGAATACGTAGGTGAATTGACACAGTATATTTTCGGTCGCAACTTATTTTTAAACGAATAAAAAACCGCGGTAGACGGCGGATAAAGGCTAGGTTTTTAATTTCAGCTGAGGAGAACTAAGATGCTTTTGCTTGCTTGAGCCCTAAAGCCCGCCTACCCTTTGCAATGGCTAGTAAAGGTCTTTCCTTCAGATATCATCGCTGTCCTACCCGTGTCAGTTACCGAGCATGATCCATCCATCAATCAGAACATAAACGTAGGGATAAAGGGACTCGGCCCGCAAAATAGCCGCAAGGGATTTACGCAAATCTAAATGTAGTCAATCGCGATGTTACCCATCTGTCATTCTTTGTTATTATGTACTTACAAATTGTGAAATGGTTAGAGAGCTTAGAGATGAAACAAATACCAACAAAGAGAGTTAGGTAATTGATTATTGGATCACAGGGAAATTGGTCCAGAAACCACAAACCGTATCGTTCGGTAGGTATTAGAGATGTACCGACTAGTCGCCGACTAGTCGGGAAAGCCGACTATCCGGCCACATTTCTAGTCGGCGACTAGTCGGCTAAAGCGGCCGACTAATCGGCATATTCACGGTCACATCTGTCGCAGAACCGACAACCGTTGGGGTAGGCGTGTTCTGGAGTGGAGACCACGGCTTGGCAAACGTAGTGTAGAGCGATGACATACGCAAAGTGGCTGGCAGCGGTTGGAAACAAAAAACTCAAGACCGAGTTCAGTGGCATGCCATGGGAGAGGCCTATGTCCAGCAGTGGACGAAAGTGGGCTAATGATGATGATGATGAATCGGCATATTATGAGTTACTGGAAATCACCTTCAACATCGTCAAAAAATGTCCACACTTGCCATTTCCTTTTCGGCATTAATCTAAAGCAGCCACTAGTTGTTTATTTAACACAACAATTCGATAATTTCACTGTGTTGTATTTTTATTTTGCTATATGAAAAACCGGCCGGTGAAGCAAGTAAATCGCTAAAATTTAAACACATGCATGGCGAGTGGCGCGATGAGAGGACCGAAACGAACATTCCCGATTGCGCCCGAACTCAGCCGAAACCATGATCGGCCTTGCCGACTAGTCGGCCGATTAGTCGGCCATCTTGGCGCCGACTCGTCGGCTAGTCGGCCAAATCCATAGTCGGTACATCTCTAGTTACTTATAGTTCTAATAGAATAGTATGAGAACTTTTCGTCATCTAATCTGGAACGAAGTATACGCCTCGTTTTATTCCAGCGTGGTCATGTCGGAGGATTCCCCTGGATTTTCCCAGAGTTCTCTCCAACCGCGCACTTCTATCGCTTATCCTCCTGTCCTAACGCTTTATTGGGCCAGGGCTTTAAAGCCATAGTCAGGTAAAAAAAAAACCTAATTTTATGAATATGGAAAATCTTTGCAGGAATTCTCCTGAAATGACTCTCTCCTTGTAAATGCCAGATAATTTTACAGCTGACGCATTGTACACAGTGAAATGCTAGCTTAATAACATGCATCGGTGAACCTCTAAGGTACAGTCAAAGGGTACAGCTGCAGCGAAAATGTACAACGTTACTTACTGAATTAGCATACATGAGCTGAGCGACACTTCAATGCAATTAATATGTAGACTGCAAGGCCTCGATTTGTTCGTCGATTTCACATCACAACGCATTCAATTTGCAAGTTTTAAGTTTTGTTTATTGACCAAGTAACAAACCAACGATATATCTAGCAAATTATGTTACTTATTCAATGATACATACCTAATTATAAAAGCGAATTCTTTTGTCATTCTCATCAGTATGATGTCGCTCAGTCTGACACGATAGCTGGACACGAGTGGAAGCGAGCACGAAATAGATTGCAATGTGATTGTGATCAGAAGCGGTGAATAAAAATACACCTCCAGTGATGCAGTCAGTCGTTACACGCCTTTGTCATGTGAAAATTGCATGGAAACTGCGGCGCTACGATGAAAATCGAAATACGAAATTCGTAAATCTTCCTTTCTACCACACCAATTTGGAAAACTATAGAGACATGAAGTAAGTATAAAACAGGACTATGGAACCGGCAATACACACATACAAACATGAGTGAAAAAGATGTAGGTAATCATAGACAATGACGTATCTCCTGTCCCTTCGTCGCGTATAAGGCCGTAATATTTGTCAATGTCACCGAAACGCCATCGATGATTGCCATTGCTGTCACTATATAACACGACTAAGCATGAGATGTCACAATCGTGCTAGGATGTATCAGTCTTCTGATACATTTCAATTTAGTCGGGTTACTATAAGTCCGTCCCTTTCAGTGATACGCTAATACGCGTTCGAAAAATCCTCTTTCTACGTATAGAGACGGATAGTATAGCACTGAATTTTGTGGCAGCTGCTTTGGGTCTTATTCCATACCGGATTTGTCAAAGGGATCCATAGTCATACACTATGTTTGTTAATTAAAACTGCAACGAATTTGTAACTGGGATAAAAGAAGCAATTTTAATTGCCTTTGGTGTTTCGTGATTTCTTTCCTCATTTCATAATACATTTTTCCATATGCCTTTAAGTTTCAAGTTTCTTTCACCTCACTTTTCATTTGGATTATACACTATTATATCCCTCTCATCTATGAGAAGAGGCCTGTGCCAAGCAGTGGGACGTATAGAGGCTGATGATGATGATGATGATACACTATTATTTGGATTAAAGTAAATAATAATTTACCCGTGTGTTGCCGGTTAGAATAGCACTTCCCCCTTTCCTCCTGTAATGTCGTAAGAGTCGACTATGGGACCCGGGTTGAAGAGTGTTGTGGGCGTTGGGCTAGCAACCTATCACTGCAACATCACAATTTTTCCCATCTTTAAACCTACGATTGCTAAAAGTGGCACTGGAATTAAATTTATAAATTAAATGTCATGTGCTGTGCCTACCCCTTTTGGGAGTACAGGTGTGAGTTGGTGTGTATTTTATGTAAATAATAATTTTCACATACAGCCAGTGCACAGAAGTTACAATGGATTTCTATGCACAGTACACACTGTCTGAAAATCGAATATTTGTAATAGAAACTCTATTTCATTAGCGTTAAAGTCGACTATCCAATGGAACAAAGGCAAATGTCAGTGTCAAACTCGAAGCAGTAGTACCGTACTCTACCGGATGTGGCTTGCGGCTTCTTTTAGATCATCTGTGGTGCCTGTGGCTTATTGGGGCGGTTATTGATCGGAACGAACTGTGTGAACAGTTGCAGGCAAACAACACTCAAGCTTTTTGAACGAGCGTATACAGGAAGTGAGAGCGAAACGTCTCCGTTTCAGCTTGAACAGAAATGCTTTCGTTCCTTTCGTTAATCTGTCGGGCTATTCTCCTCTACAGTCCCTCTAGTATAAGTTTTTTCGAATAGTTACCATCTAAGGCCACCAGAGGCGCTGCTCGCGTTGCCTTACAAAATAAGAGTAAACGCAAACGCGTTCGTTTGTGTTTTGTTTCGAACAAACTTAAACTAGAGGTAGGTAGGTACAGGTGATATTTCTCGACGTTGAGCGACTGTTGAATACTAGACTGTTAAACACCGGACCAACAGCTGATACTATCAGCATCATAATTAAAGACCATTCGTAGACCTTATCCCGTTGCAATAAGAATCACGAAAGGTCAGTGCCAATTGCTGATAGTACAAATAACAGTGCCAGCGGTATGTTACTCAACGCGTTATCGGCTCACAGAGGCTGGTCACGAGTACACCTTATAAGGTGCTGTATAACCGTATCTTAGTTACTATATTACCAGTATTACCACACTAATAATCATTCCATGGGAACATAAAGTGTACTTCCAAAGTCCAGAAATTTTAGTTGTAACCAAATAAAATCGATTTCGTGCTAACGGGTCTTACAGGAGGAGCTCAATAGAACAACGAGGGTATCCACCATTAAGAATTCTCAAATATAAATATACAATAAACGCGTCACTCAAGTCTTTAAACGACGAATATGAACATGTCGAGCGATATTCGATGTTAAAGTCCTGCGCGCGTAGCGAGGGATTTTAAAGTAGAATATTGAGCGTAGCGAGGGATTCAAGTGTTTACGCCAAAGACGGAAATATTTAGCCTACCTACACCCAAACCAGACTCCATAACCCAGAGGAAAAACTATACCTTGTTGAGATTAGACTCTTTTCTTCACTTAAAAAAGTCACTGCGCACCCACGCTACAGTGTGTTCACTGTTCAAAAATATCCGACATATCTGTTGGCGACTGTACTTCGAAATCAATATCGTCGAGATTAGTAGTTTTAAGGTCTGCTTTTTATGGCCTAAACGAGCACGACACGATATCCGTCGCCTGTAAAGGTCCTCATTACCGTTTGTTGGTTCCCATACTTTCATAGTAGTTCAACAACTTTGTTAGCAACTAGTTACTCGCCATCGGAAGTCGCAGATTGAGACGAATGATTAATTAATTAATCTAATCTTTATAATCTTATATGATTGAGAATTAGATTAACGTTCATTAACACGCTTTTATTAGGTCGACCTGTATGTAACTATGTAATGGAATCTAAGGTAACTAATTTAACCATCTTCCAAGCATCGTAGCGTCATGAAAATTTGCAGCTGCATGTGGATCTGATGACAATACAATAATATGTTACTGTCGAACTGATCTGATGGTGGAGCCGGAAGATATGAACTGGAACTTCATGATGGAACATCGTATCATAGCTGTGTTTGGATTTGTTAGAAAAGTCTTGTAATGAACTTTGACCACGATTAGGTTTCAAGGTCTGATAGGTCCACCTGTATGTAACTAACTATGTAATGGAATCTAAGGTAACAAATTTAACCATTTTCCAAGGATTGTAGCGTCATGAAAATTGGCAGCTGTATGTGGTTCTGATGACAATACAATAATATGGTACTGTCGAACTGATCTGATGATGGAGCCGGAAGATATGAACTGGAACTTCATGATGGAACATCGTATCATAGCTGTGTTTGGATTTGTTAGAAAAGTCTTGTATGGAACTTTGACCACGATTAGGTTTCAAGGTCTGATGATGAAGCCGGAAGATAGGGACTGGCATTCCATGATGGAATATCGTATCATAGTCGTGTTTGCACTTGTGAGAAAGGTCACGTAATGGACTTTGAACACGATCAGGTTTCAATTAACACGCAAAGCGTGTTTTTCTAGTGTTTTTAAACTATTAATTTATTTTATCATTTAGTCTTCTTGTGGTTTTACTTAGATAGTAAGAAATACACTTTTTTTGTACAACGACGGTACGGTCCAGCTGATGGTAAGCGGACACCGCAGCCTATAGGCCTAATCTCGCAACTCCAAAGGAATCACGTGCGCGTTGCCGACCCTTTATAAAATTTGAGGATTCACTGAGTTGACAACAGAAGGGATAAATTTAGGTCCCTCGCTCTCAACACAGTGCATCCTCGGGAGCTCTGGCAATATTGCTCACCTCCAGGAACACAACACTGACAACACTAGGTTCATATTTACTTCTTCTCTCTCGGTCTTTTGCAAGGCGGAGATACTTACCCAGTTGGACTGCTCCAAATTCGAGCAAGATGATATTTTGCTGTGCCCTACCTCTCTTCTCTCTTATTAGGCGACTTCCTGACTTGGCGGGGCGGGATCGAAAGGTGACATTTTCTTCTTTGACGTAAACATACTGACGTCGCAAAGATTCCACTTGACAGAATACTGTCAGTATTACATTTGCGCAGTAGTAATATTATGCGCAGAAGCGGACCAGTACTGCCTTCGCATCGTCCCGCTTCCGCGCATCCCGCGCCAGTCATGAAGCACTCATTTAAATGTAGGGGCGCAATAAAAAGTAGTACTGAGTTGACTGACAGTTGACACTGACAGTTGACATTGACATTTGACAGTTTTCTCATATCGTACCGCCTCCGCACCGACAAATCAGGAAGTCGCCTAACATGTTACTTTTTAACAAGACCTTCACGACATTATACCTACAAGGATTATTTATTTTGTTTCAATCGTTAAGAGGCCTTACAAGTTTTAATTTTTTTTTATTTCAAATTGAACAATGCAACAAATATATTTAAAATTTATGTCATTAGTTCGCAATAGTCTTGTTCTAGATAGTAACATTGATAAAATTTCAAGAAACTTGTCAAATAAACAGAAAATGGCCTTAATAGATGAGCATTTTTTACCTTATAAGGACCCTTAAAAGAAATTATTTAGACGTAGACCTTCCGTCTACAGTTGTACCTTGTGTTACCGGCATGCGGGCTTTTCTTTAAGTAGGGTATTTAATATAGTTTCTTAACCTAACCATGCGCTTAACTTCATTATAAAATAAAAACCGGCCAAGTGCGTGTCGGGCCACGCACAATGTAGGGTTCCGTAGTTGTCCACCCGTTACATTATGGTGGACTAAAAAGTTTGCGAATTTATATTTACTACTTATCAATGGAAATTGTACAAAAGTTTCCTTTTGCAAAGTACATTTCCTAAGTTCGACTATTACTCGTTAACTAGTAATGTCTACTTAGCTGTGATAGTTTTCCTTTTAAATTCATCGTTTATACTACTACCATGATTTTTTTCACATGCCTAGTAGCCACCGTTTAACTGGCAGGGGAGGGGGACAATAACAAAAATTATCACTTCAAAGCTTAATATCACGCCAACCGATTCTTGCATTAATATCATCAGTTCCAATAAATGCCCGCTTAACCGCGGTAACGCACTGTATTATAAATACCCGCAGAAAGGATTTCTAAATACAAGGCCAACCCCAAAAGTACAATGAACCTAATCAAAACGAATCATAATCGCCGAACCAGAACGAAGTTAGATTTAAAATCTCATCCGAAACAAGTTCACTATAATTCATCCAAACCAGGGAACTATTAAGGTAAGGGCTAGTGCCCGATGGGGCAATTACGGGCGTTTTGTGAATGAAATGGTCTCGCGCCATGGATTAGCTTGCTTTAGTTAGGAAGTGCTCACACGCACCTTTCATAATAGAATTTAGTAGGTAGTAGTAGTAGTAGTAACAAAATACATAAGGAAATGGTATGTACAAAGGCGAACGAGGCGGCTTATCCCTTTAAGCCTTTAAGGCAAGGCAGTCCCACTGCAGACGTCCTGCTCTAACACTAATGAATTTACAATTAACCATCCCGCTCTCTACGGAAATCTGCGCGCAATTTTCGTGAATATTTAGTACATTTTGATTGATTTTTGAAGTACTGGATCATTTATCAAAAATCTATCCAGTTATTGTGTTAGAACAATAAAAAAGCTACCCTTTTTGTAAAGAAAAACGTATCACTGCCGATTACAATTTTTACGAAATAATCAGCATGTAAGTTTATTTTTACGATGATATTTAGAATTTATTTACAGAGTTACCAAAGCATTTTTCAATATTTTGTTCGGTTATTGTGTTACTTTCTTTCTTTCTCAATATACAGTAATTTTTGTGTAGTGTAATTCTATGTTATTTCTTCACATTCTAACCTCAAACTTTAATATTTTCGACTATTCGTGAACTGGCATGGCTTTAAGGAATCTCTTCCAGTTAGCCTTTGTGCAAATAAGAGAAAAATGAACATAGATAGACAAATTCAGCAGCAGAATTTACACAGAGTAAGTCACAGAGAATTTGAATGTCTGTGATATAAGTAGAAGTGTAATGAAACGAATAATACCCTGGTCTTCGACAATCTTGAACTGGAAGACTTCGAAAATACGAGTATGTTCAACGAAAAATTTAGAAAATGGCAGTAGATACCTTATTCATGCTTCAGTTAAACTCAGTGTACCTATTGTTGCGATCTCCATGCAACATCAACCTTTTTAGGTACCTTAATGTTAAAAGCACTGCTTTTATGCGAGTTAAATTTATATTACAATAAAATGCAGACTTTGCTTGTGTATCGTTACTGTATTATAGAAGAAGTAATGTGACAAAATATTATAGACAAAAACCTAAAAAGGTTGATGTTGCATGGAGATCGCAACATATTCCACCAACAGGAAACAAATAAACTTAACATAAATAGTTTATAAATCATATTAAATCAACATAGGTCCAAGCATACTTATATCGCATAGTTTTTAATATCTAAAGCGGACTGTAATCTTTTAAGGTTTATTTTTGTTAATAATTAATTAAATTCTTATTAAAAACTTAATAAGTCACTATATGACTAAGATCACTAGGACAGTATGTTTTAACAACAATTAGTTATACTAGTAATTATATGAACATAAGCTATGTAAACATTTCACATAAACATAAGTATTATAAAATTATAAACATGCATGAAATTCGCATACATTTACGAGGCATATTTAAATACCAAGATTATTTCACATGGTACAATAACTAAACACGTGAAAAATAAAATTAATTAAACTTCCTTTAGGTACAAATTGTTAATCTAAAGGTAAAACACAAACTTTAGTAATGGAAGTTGTATGAACTTTGCCATTAGCTTTGTTAACTTCTAGCGCTCTGACCTTACCATCATGTCCTGGAAAGGTTTTAGTTACTCTAGCCATCGGCCAAGTCATGGGCGGAGTGTCCAGCTCACGTAAAATAACAAGTGAACCCTCCTTTATATTCGGTACAGAAGTCTAAAAAGGTACCATAAGGATGCTGCAACTAATGGTAGAGAAGGCGATGGTGGCGTTCAGTGAGTACGAAACGATTAACATTGAAAGAGGGGATGAGGAAGATCCAACGGATACGGAAAATTGTTTTTACGAGTGCGTTTCCGCGATTCGTACCCGAATTGATACGCTCACAGCAGCTGCCGCGCCCGCGCCTGCTTCTACGTCGGTGTCTGCTCCACCTGTTCAGGCAGTCTCAAAATTGAAGCTGCCCGATATTCATTTAGAGCCATTTCATGGTAAATATACTGAATATAACTCCTTTATAGAAATGTTCAATGCGCTCGTGCATAATAATGAAGGGTTTGACAGTATTCAAAAGTTTTTCTACTTGAGAAGCTTTGTTAAGGGTGAGCCTTACGATTTAATTAAGAACTTACCTGTCATAGGTGCTAGCTATATCGAAGCGCTAAACATTTTGGCAGATCGGTACGACAACAAATACAAAATCATTAACGAACATATTAATGCTTTATTTGAATTGCCGGTTGTCACAAAATCTAGCATCCCAGCTTTGCGATCATTGATTTCAGTCACAAAACAACACTTGGCTGCTTTAAAAAACTTAGGCGAGTCGGTTGATAAGTGGGACAGTGTGCTTATCTGCCTTATAACTAAAAAACTTGACCCACTTACTAGCCGAGCTTATTACCTAGACAGGGATAACACTAAGGCGCCAACATTTCACGACTTTTTAAAATTCTTAGAGGATCGCGCTCTTGCTATGGAGAATAGTGAGGTGAGGGAGCCGTGCCACGCTGCTAGTAAGGCTGCTTTTACGAGTGCTAAGGTGGCGAACGTCGTAACTAAGACCATCACTTGCCAGTTCTGCGGTAAGTCAAACCATAAATTATTTGGCTGCCCCAAATTTACATTGGCCTCCGTAATGGAGCGCTTGGCCTTTGTAAAGGACAAAGATTTGTGCAAGATTTGTCTTGGTTCCCACCCTGGTAGGTGCAAGTTCCATTTTAAATGTAAGCAATGTAAGGAATCTCACAACTCTCTGCTTCACGTAGATGAAGAGCGAGCCACGGTTTCGCTAAGTAGCGTTAGCAACAAAAACCAAGTACTGTTGCCAACGGCAAAGGTTAAACTTGTCTCCAAAAATGGAGAAGAAGTATTTGTCAAAGCTTTGTTGGACTCTGCTAGTCAAAGTTCATTTGTGACCTCTAAGGTTGCCAAGAAGCTAGGACATGTACTTTTGCCCAATACTACAGATATCATTGGCATAGCCAATAAATGATTTTTATTTATTTATTTATTTATAGCCAACACAGAGAAATCTGTCAAACATCGTTTGCGATTAGAAATATTTTCTTGTGCTTATCCATATAAGACGCAAACCAATTTCCTAGTGGTAGACAACATAACAACCAAGCTACCACAAAACCCGATTGATATGTCAAAAATTGAAATTCCAACGAATATTAAACTAGCCGATGAGTCATTCCACATGTCAAGTGAGATAGATATGTTATTGGCTGCCGATATATTTTTCCAGGCCTTGCTACCGCAACCTGAGCAGCTACAACAAGGTGACGCCGCACAACTCAACTTGGTACACACACAGTTTGGATTCATAGTAGGAGGTAATGTCCCCGCTTCAGTTCTCAAACAACCCGCTGTGACTCTATTCTGTCAAGACTGTCAAACTCAAATACGCGATACGATTTCAAAATTTTGGCAAACAGGAAAAGTACCTGAAGTATTTGCGGAGCATACATCTGAGCAACAATATTGTGAAAAATTATTCACAGAAACTGTAAAACTAGAAGACAACAAGTTTACAGTTTCGTTGCCATTAAAAGTACCTATCTATGACGTCAACAATACATTGGGTGATTCATTCGGGCTAGCTTTGAAAAGATTCATTAATCTCGAGAAGAGATTACAAAAAGATCAGCAATTATACGCTGATTATAAGGATTTTATCCACGAATACTTAGATTTGGATCATGGAGCATACATAGACATTTCTTCATATGATTTAACTAAGGATCCTGTCTTCTTCCTTGCACATCATGCTGTGGTCAGACCTGACGCAGTATCTACACGCCTTAGAAAGGTTTTTGATGGCTCTATGCTTACAAGCAACAAATTGTCACTAAATGATATACTACTGAATGGCCCAATTGTTCAACAGGAGCTATTTGACATTTTGTTGTCATTTCGTGTACACAAATATTTCTTTGCTTGTGACATCAGACGTATGTTCCGCAATATTTTGATTCAGGAAGATCAACGATCTTTGCAAAACATTCTCTGGCGAGACAACCCTGACGAGTCCATAAAATGTATTCAGTTGAAGACTGTAAGTTACGGTATGAAGTGTTCTACATATTTATCCACGAGATGCTTAAAAGAACTAGCAATAAGGTTTGAGAGTCAATATCCTCTGGCTAGTTCTGCACTAATAAACTCTACATATGTGGATGACATTATTTACACAGAGGAAAGTTTAGCAAAGATCGTTGAGGCGCAAACTCAATTGATAGAGTTACTTAGAAAAGGCAGTTTTGAATTGCATAAATGGGCTGCAAATGACCATTTGATTTTAGCAAATATTCCAGCAGAAAAATGTGTTGTTGGAGAGCTGGAGCTAAACAAGGACATCAAAACCTTAGGTATAAAGTTTGACATTAGTTCAGATTCATTCAAACTTTCATGTCCGGTGTCAAAGCAAGTTCCCATGACAAAAAGACAAATATTGAGTTTCATAAGCCAATTTTATGACCCATTAGGTGTTGCTGGACCCGTTTTTGTTCAAGCCAAAATCATTATGCAGAAATTTTGGGAATCGGCTATGGCTTGGGACTCTATGCCCCCACCAGTGTTGCAAAAGGAGTGGCTTCAATTTTATAATGATTTAATAGCTATGAAAGAAATTAAAATCAAACGAGAAGTTACGGTAGACGATTTTCAATCTGCTCAGATTGTAGCATTTTCAGATGCTTCTATTTGTGCTTTTGGAACAGCAATATACTTAAGAATCACTGACAAGCAAGGCAAGGTTACAATGTCGCTGCTGTGCTCAAAGTCACGGATAGCGCCCAAGGATAAAAAGTTGTCTGTGCCTCGATTAGAATTGAACGCATCACTTTTGATGGCAAAATTATGCCTAAGAGCATACAATACATTATCTAAAAAGATTCCTATTGAAAGTGTGAATCTTTTCAGTGATTCTCAAGTGGTATTGGCATGGCAAAAAACGGATCCAACTAAACTAAACGCTTATGTTGCGAATAGAGTCAAATTACTAAATCAATACACAAAAGGTTTTCAATGGTTGTATATAAAAACCGACCTCAACCCTGCTGATTGTTTGAGCAGGGGTGTAAGCCCAAGTGAACTGCAAAACAATCAATTGTGGTGGTATGGACCGGCATGTATGTCGAATCCAGATTACAAATTTCTTGATTGTAATTATAATGTACCTAAGGACTTACCAGAAGTCAAACGTGCAGACAGTGCCAGGTTGGTGTGTGTGGCGTCACAAGGAGCGGTATCACTTGCGAATGATTTGCTAGATAGATATTCTAATATTAACAAAGCGGTCAACGTACTCGCTTATATACAAAGATTTTGTAGAAATGCTAGGCCAGGTTCTCAAAAAACAAAACTTAACTTCGTTTCATTTAGCGAGGCAAGCCAAGCGTTGCATTTCTTTATAAAGGAAGAACAGGCAAAGTACTTCGAGAAAGAGTTAGCGTCTTTGAGAGCAGGTAGGCAAGTAGCGTCATACCTACAATCTGTCAACCCCTTCATTGATGCTCACGGCATGTTCAGAGTAGGTGGCCGATTGCAGCACTCGTCCTTACCTTACAGTCAAAGACACCAGATTATCTTACCGAAAGAGTCTAGGGTAACTTGTCTCATTATTGAAAATGAGCACTTAAAATTATTGCATGCCAGTCAAAAAAAAGTACTCAGCAGCTTAAGCCAGCGCTATTGGATAGTTAATGGTTTAAGATTAGTAAAAAAGTTTGTCAATAAGTGCCTAACTTGTTTTAGATTAAAAGGTGTCACAGCTAAACAGCTGATGGGTTCACTGCCCGCTGGTAGAGTCAATATTGACCGTGTGTTTGCTAAGGTCGGAATAGATTTCGCGGGACCAATAATGATAAAGCAATTAAGAGTCCGAGGTGTTGTTACCACGAAAGGTTATATTGCTGTGTACGTATGCTTTGTCACAAAGGCCATACACTTAGAGTTGGTTTCAGACTTGACAACAGATACTTTCTTGGCTAGTTTCAAGCGATTCATCTCAAGACGCAATGTTCCAACTGAGGTATTTTGTGACAATGCAGCCACATTCAAGTCAGCAAGCACACAGTTATCTGAACTCTATAAATTAAACAATAATAAATGTCATCAAATGCAAGTTCAGAATGTAACTGCGAAGTTAGGAACAACATTTCATTTCATACCGAGTTATTCGCCGGTATTTGGTGCTCTATGGGAGGCCGCTGTAAAAAGTGTTAAATACCACTTAAAAAGAGTATTGTGTTCTCATGTTTTAACATATGAAGAACTATACACTGTGTTAGTTCAGATAGAAGATATCTTGAATTCCAGACCAATAACGCCAATGTCGTCAGATATTGAAGATATGTCATTCTTAAGTCCAGCACATTTTCTTACTGGTGCGCCCCTAACTTGCTATCCTGAACAGGATATTACTAACTTACCTGAAAACAGATTAAAGTTTTGGCGAAGATGCACTGCATTGCAGCAACACTTTTGGCGATATTGGTTGAAACAATACTTGAATGTACTACAAAATCGTCCTAAATGGAAGACTTCTGTACCGAATATAAAGGAGGGTTCACTTGTTATTTTACGTGAGCTGGACACTCCGCCCATGACTTGGCCGATGGCTAGAGTAACTAAAACCTTTCCAGGACATGATGGTAAGGTCAGAGCGCTAGAAGTTAAAAAAGCTAATGGCAAAGTTCATACAACTTCCATTACTAAAGTTTGTGTTTTACCTTTAGATTAACAATTTATACCTAAAGGAAGTTTAATTAATTTTATTTTTCACGTGTTTAGTTATTGTACCATGTGAAATAATCTTGGTATTTAAATATGCCTCGTAAATGTATGCGAATTTCATGCATGTTTATAATTTTATAATACTTATGTTTATGTGAAATGTTTACATAGCTTATGTTCATATAATTACTAGTATAACTAATTGTTGTTAAAACATACTGTCCTAGTGATCTTAGTCATATAGTGACTTATTAAGTTTTTAATAAGAATTTAATTAATTATTATGAAAAATAAACCTTAAAAGATTACAGTCCGCTTTAGATATTAAAAACTATGCGATATAAGTATGCTTGGACCTATGTTGATTTAATATGATTTATAAACTATTTATGTTAAGTTTATTTGTTTCCTGTTGGTGGAATATGTTGCGATCTCCATGCAACATCAACCTTTTTAGGTTTTTGTCTATGATATTTTGTCAGATTACTTCTTCTATAATACAGTAACGATACACAAGCAAAGTCTGCATTTTATTGTAATATAAATTTAACTCGCATAAAAGCAGTGCTTTTAACACCTATTGCAAACTGTATTTTTATAATTGAAAAATAAAATTTATTAGACATTTAGAGATTTGTTTGTTTGAATTTGTTTGTTTTGTTAGATATGTTGTGCGTGTGTGTTGTGTGTTTGTTTGTTGTTTGTTGGTTATTCATCTTAAGTTCATTATCTGGAGCATAAGCCAGTTCTTGCTTTCCTAGTTCTTCTATTGGCGCTACGTATATACGCTACCGTAATCTACCGACTCCGGAGATATGCGTCCGGATTTTTAATGTTATTGTATTCTTCTGCCTGTAGTCAACAGGTGAAGTTGGTATTTTAGGACAGATTATTCTTGGGTTGTGAACGCGTTAAACCCAAACGCCGATGAACGAGCCTTAACCCTTTAACACTTCCCCGGCGCCGGAATGAACCCGCTTCGGTATAATTTAACGGCGAACAGTAATTGTATAATTCACACCAAAAGGTCGTAAGTTATATGTTATTTATATAGAGAAACGCCCTTTTATAATACACGGGCAGTAATTTTAACTGAGATTAGTTTTATAACCGCTTCAGTTTAACTACGAACTTGAACGAGATTTAATTGGTCCTTTATTGTATTAGAACCGATTTTTTTAGTAAATTGTTCGAATCGGAATGTATACAGTGTGGGACAGAACGAGGGACTTTCGTACAATACTTTTTCCAAATAAACTATGCCAATATTCTTAACTGTTTTCAAGTTATAGCTTCTTAAAGATTTCTAAAAAACCTATGGACAGTGGGCCGAGAAAGGGTCAATTAGTGACATTAATAAAGTTAAGCTCGAACTTCCAAGACGAAAATATATTATAAAACCTTTTTTAAGTAGCCCGAAGAGCAAATACTTGATTTCCATAGTAAAGGAGGCCAGGGAACACTCAGAAACTCATTTTGCCCTTTGGTAATCTCTTAAGGACACACTTCCCGCCATTTCAGTTTGTATTGCGTTGTAAAAAATACTTTTTTTAGTCTAAATTTACTTGATTAGGTCCTCCAAAATCAATTTTCTATCATTATTTGGTTTTTATGCAGGTACAAATATATTGCATAACAATGAAGCAGGTGGGTACATAAATTTGAACTAGAAGCTTTAGCAATAAAGAACTATAGTAAATAAATAAATATACATTTTGTGAACAATCTTACACAAATCGAACTAGTCCCAAATCAAGCTGAGCATTTGTACAATGGGTACTAGGCAACGATATACGGTGTGTGTGTGTGTGTGTGTGTGTGTGTGTGTGTGTGTGTGTGTGTGTGTGTGTGTGTGTGTATATACATATACATAAATACTTAACCCTTAATGGATTTTTGGATGTTAAAAAGGTATGCATATTTTTTGTATGAAAACACCATACATAGATTTTATGAAGGTAGGAAATGGTGTCCTTCAGACCGATATGGATAACTGGCTTCCACGCAGCAGAACCTTTCATCACTCGCCAGTAGGGCCAATTGTCTTAGTAAACCTTTCAAAACATAGAGCTGCACATCCTGGGAAGCATTATTTCCTGTGGAACCACAGAAACACCTCCTTTTTACATTTGAAAATAGGTGTGTGTCTTTCTCTGCTACTAAAATTATCTAGTTACTTTAGTTAGTAGTGACCCTGGCTATGACGATGAACCTCTCGGGTTGGAATCCCGGCAGGGCATTTAATTCTGCGAATCACAAAGATTGTCCACAAATATTTATTTTTGTATTTATTGCAAATATTATACTACCATAATGTCATATTTAAAAATTCATACCTTTGTAGCTTGTGTCCACCCACGCGACTACCTAACCGATCGATTTACCGGATTTCCATACCTAGCACAGTATATTATTGTAACATGGTCAAATCCTTGTGTTTTAGATAGGCTTTCTGTAGCTCTAGTATAAGTTTTTTCGAAACATTAACTAATTCGAACGCGTTTGCGTTTTGTCTCGAAATGTATGAAAGTGGTATAAAAACGTGAATAGCGCCTCTGGTGGTCACTAGTGGATACTAAAACAGCGAGTATAACATTTTGTTGCTAACCGATGAACGCGCGTATTTCAAACTCAGTGAGAGCGTTTTCATACATTTTGAGACAAAACGCAAACGCGTTCGAATTAGTTAATGTTTCGAAAAAACTTATACCAGAGCTACTGTACTACATTGACAAAATATCGGTTCAACGTACAGCGAAGCTCATGGTATCATGTTGACACACGTAGTGCTTGCACGTGTTAGCTATGTTTTAATTTATGTAGCGCACAGGGGTGTCAGTAACGAGTGTTTGGGACAAAAAAAAAACAAAAAAGAATATTTAAAAAAATGCGTTTGTGCATAGGACAAACACATACCCATACATTGAGGTTAGTTAGTATATTATTATATTCATATTAATATGAATTGCCACTTTATGGTCAGGTGTGTCATAAAATAATTTCTGTACCTCTATAGTTATTTGATTTTTTTAACATCCGCGATATAAATATATTAGAGTCATATAGAATCATCAAAAATTCCTTTACTTGCAGTATTATAAAATAAGATTTTCGTTCGTAAAAATTGCCAAAAATAAGTTTCCCAAACGAAAAAACATTTAAAAAAATAAACTGGCCAAGTGCGTGTCGGGCCACGCGCAAGGTAGGGTTCCGTAGTCGTCTACCCGTTACATTTTGTGGACTAAAAAGTTCGCAAACTTATATTTACTATGTTTTTGCCAGAATTAACAAAATTATCTAAGGTATCAATGGAAATTGTACGAAAGTTTGCTTTTGCAAAGTACATTTCTGAAGTTCGACTATTACTCGTTAACTAGTAATGTCTACGGGGGGGACACTTGACCATAACAAAAATTATCAGTTCAAAGCTTAATATCAGGCCAACCAATTATTTAATCAAAAAATGCATGCATTTGAAAGAGCTATCCAACGACACCCAACATGATGGGGTTCGGAAGAAAAAAAATTGCACCACCACTTTACATGTAGGGGAGGTACGCTAAAAAAATTTTTTTTAAGATTTTATTCTACCGTTTTGTCGGTGTCATTGATATGTATACTCATGCCAAATTACAAATTTCTAGTACTAACGGTTACTGAGAAAAACGGGGGACAGACGGACGGACGGACGGACGGACGGACGGACGGACGGATGGACGGACATGGCGAAACTATAAGAGTTCCTTGTTTACTACGGAACTCAAAAAAAGCAATTTACCAAGGCACATAATCAAGTTGATTGCCCTTGACTAAACAGTATGTCACTATTTATATTCCCAAGTGATTTAAACGTTAGATAAGTTGGTGTAACGACCGTGGGTCTCTTAAACAGCCTGGACACGTACAACTGCCATTCGAAATGTATTTGGGCATAGTTTAGGATGTTATTGGAAATTCTTTCTGATAGGATCGTAGTTGGATTGATATTCATTGTTTTATTACGCTTTGCAGCGTTGACGGTTGAAGCGTTTGGAATGCGATTATTGACATCGAAATGTCATTTTATTAAATCATTTTATAGATCCTTATTAGCTTGTAGAAGTTTTAAATCCTTTTTCTTACTGAAACGCACAGATTTCTAACAAGTAGACATAAA
This sequence comes from Cenopis cana, assembly GCA_951800055.1. Lineage (NCBI taxonomy): Eukaryota > Metazoa > Arthropoda > Insecta > Lepidoptera > Tortricidae > Cenopis > Cenopis cana. The sequence continues at coordinate 4,534,591 of OX637486.1, read as the reverse complement.
TGTTTCGAAAAATGCAAATGTGATTTCGTTCAATGATGAAATGGAGTGATTCAAAATACTCAAAATGACATGTACTCGTATTAGTATTAGTGTTGATTACTGCCAAGATTTTTTTTCTTCAAATCAAGACGTAAGGCCACTTTTCCGAAATCTGTCGTAGGTATAATATTTCTCGAAGTATAAATTATGTTTAAAAACACCTAAACTGTTAAGAAAATGACGCGCAATGCGAATCCTCTGCAGCTAGGTTTAAAAATAAATTTATTCCTAGAGCATTACCGTTATTAAACTTTTCTTATTTGTTACCTTTAACCAGTCCCTGGAATGCTATGGTACGGATTCCCAGTACCCGCTTATTACGTACAAAATAGATTGTAATTCTTAATTCCCCCGAACAATATCTTCGCAATTAAGGCGGGGACGAGGCGATTATTCCAGCCACTTGATTTTAAAATTAGTACGTCAACTGGGATTCTTGGTTGGTAAACTAGTTTACTGTGAACTAGACTAGACAGTGTTTTGTTTTCGTATTAAATCTTATAGCAGTCGTTTTGTATAACGTATCGAGATTGATAGCTTTTACATGTATTCGCGGAGAATTATGATTCTATGCAAATGGTCCTTCTTTTTTATATTAAAAAAATCGTCAAGTGTGAGAAGGACTTACGAACTGAAGGGGTTTTCTTCTTATTTGGTCATTTGTAGTTGTATCAGAAACAGTTATACATAATCTGTTAACAAAAACATAATTCTTCCTTTTGGGGTTCATAAGAATCCCGATGAAACACAGACGGAGTCTTAATAACTAGAGTTCCCTTGGCACCCTCTGGGACCATAAAGTCATTAATTTTGTGCCTCATTTCTTGCACTTTCACTTACGCATGTGTATAAACTAGGTATATTTTTATTTTACCCCAATTAGGTATTATTTAGTGTAGTACCTATTGTGATTTTTGAAATTCCGGCAGAAAATTGAAAAAACTTACTCAATTCAACAAACCGTGAAGATTTAAAATTAAATCTCATTCGTTACCACTCGAATATTTAAATAAGACATTAGCTGGACCCTCCGGAAACAAAAACCAAACAAATCCAAGACAAAAACTAATCGCAATCCTTAACACACCCTAAAAACATCAAGACCCAAAAACAAGACTCTAAAGACAAAAACAAACGGTTCATTTTTGCTTGAAACATGCGATGTGTCCCAGTAGTTTTTTCATGTCATAAGCATATGCGTATACGCATGTATTTTTGTATAAAGTATAACATGTATTTTTGGAACTATGAATAGACTCACATCCGCGAAGAAATTCAAAGTTGTGAAGTCCCCAACCCGCTCTGGGCCAGCGTGGGGGCTACTGCCCAATCATCTATGAGAGGAGGCCTGTGCCAAGCAGTGGGACGTATATAGGCTGATGATGATGATGATGATAAATAGAAAAATAAAAGTATGTATTCAAAATCGTATATACCTATTACTTACTAAGTTTTGTCCGCGAATATGTGTGTTAATTAATTTCACCATTAATTTCATCGTGATTAAAATAGAAATTTTGATCAATTTAAAGTAATCAAAACATACTTCATTTAAACGTACGTACTTCAATTACCACGAGCAATATCTTTGCTTGGTTATTCGACATTCGCTTTATAATTAGAAAACCTTGTTTTTAGCATTTTTGGTTATAATACTTGTCCAAATAGAATTCATAAACGACATAAAAACAAGACGAACTCACCAATTACACACAAAACACAATCACACCATGCAGTTTCCCTCTAATTCCACTAACACTTGACACAAGCCTATTCACAAGTATTGTTTGGCGCGCCGGCGCATCAAATTGCGAGTCACGGAGTTGCGCGCGCACTTCGGGGAACGCGTGCGGTGTGCGCGCTCGATCCGAACATTATGGGCAAGGACTTGGGTTTGGAATTGGAGTGTCTGGAAAAAAAGCTTTTAGACCCACTGTGCAGGGCTTGCAGATAATTATATGGGGATGTGGTTGATAATTAATTAGTACCTATAGACTCTATAGAGGATAGAAAATAGAAATTAGCGACGTGGTCTCCCTGCTTGACACTGCTCGTTTGAAGTCTGTAATAGGGCGTCCCCTTCTTTTACAGAAAAATGTTTCGTAGAATGAATTGTTTTGCAGAATTTTCGTTTCACAGAAACTTTTTTTTTTCAGAAACCGGTAGGTTTTTAGGTACAGTTAAAATGCAATTTTGTAGAACCCAATTTCTACCAGAAAAGTAGGTTAGGTTAGGTTAGAACTGCGACCCTTTTGTAAAAAAATGTTTTCTATGAACTAAAAATCTGCGAAACAATACGTCTATGAAACTTTTCTCTGCGAAACAAAGTACAACCCTATGAAACTTCTATCTGCGAAACAAAGTACAACCCTATGAAACTTCTGTCTGCGAAACAAAGTACAACCCCGTAATAGACTAATAGCAGAGGATGATAAGATTTTTTTAAGCAAAACGGCGGTCTAAAGCGGTTATTAAACTGTCCTGAATTCAAAATCCTGACTAGTGGAGGGGAGTTTAAGCATCTCGCTCTAACGTATAGGTCCTAACCCTTCTAAGTGTCCTGAATTCAGGACAGTGTAATACCCGCTTAAGGACTGAATAGTAAACGAAGTAGTTTAATTTAAAAAAAAAAAGATATTCAGATATTTCTTATTCAGAAAATTAAGATATTATAAGTTTTAACGCATGTGATTGAGTTGAGAATTACTGAAAACTATTAGGTTAACCGGTTCATGTAAAAAAAAGAGTATATGTATGATGTAGCGTTGCTTATAAATTATGGATATTCATCCCACCCCTGAATGCCTACGCGTTTCATTGCACTTGGCTATAATTATCACGATCTAGCAGTATTTACACAATCATGTGCTAACTGTTATACGGTCGGTGACTATAAAAATATGTATTTTAAATTCCATATTAAAATATGGAAGAATCTGAATCCTATTTAAAATGAGCCCTAATGCACTTTAATATAAGGGTATATGGGTCATTTTAGGTACTTAACTCTCCGAAGAGTTCGAAACATGTCACCCGGAGTGACAATTAAATTAATACGTGAGTTTTAACCGTTCAGTAGAATATAGACTTCTAATAATAATACATACATAATACATATTAGTAATATATACTGGTAAAAAGAAACTCCATTCCAGTTTCCGGAGTTTACCCCCTACATCAAACTTACATTAAGTATAGATTTGCGCTTGACTGTACATGATTTCTGATGATGACTTTGTTTATCTCCTTTATTTACGGCAGAAATAATCTCCCCAGCCCAACAAAACAAATCACCAACATTACGTTTCTCGATCCAATAATTTCCAAGGACATCGGCCATTCGCGAAGCATTGGCTCGGAAGTTATCGGTTTGCTATAATGTTGTAGAAAACATTTTCAGGGGAATGAAAACTATTTGACCGGAAGGGCAGGTAGGTATACCTACATAGGCAAGGCGAAGAAATGACGTGTATCGCAACTAGGGAATGCAAAAACCGGTGAAAATAAAAACCGGTTATTAACCGTTTTGACTGGGCAAAAACCGGTTAACCGGTTTTTTACCGGTTTTTTACAAACTACCTGAAATCGAAGTATTAGACTATAAATTTATTATTTCTGGGTTCTATTGGTAATCCGGGCATGTTTCTAGTGATGTGAATAGGTATAAGTAAGCTAATAAATAAAACGAATTTGGTTTTTATCATCATATTTATAAACTTCAAAACAAATCGACAAGTGACAAATAAAATTATGAAACATTCTAATATAATATACGGATATATATAGATATCTTAATAAGCGGCGATGAAAAGTAATATTACCAGTATAGCACCAGCAAAGTTAAGGTGGTACCTAGACCTAGTGTACACCTACCTACTTTTTACAATGACATATTATAACAAACATTAAGTATACATTGAAATGAATAGAAAAAAAATATATAAGAAAAAATCTCTGAGCACTGACTGATTAGATACGTTACTACAAGGTAGTAGCAGGTAGCAAAACTATCCAAGTAAAACAATAGGGCTTACCCGGCCATTTCTGCGCTTTTGACGCGGCAGACTCAAATCAAGTGGGGATATGGGAAACTAACAACATTTTAACATTATGATATTCATGTGCTCTATCCACAGTTGTAAGAAAAAGAAACTAACTTCTTTAAACGTACATCCTACCATCCTTAAATAACGTGATTTGGAGGTGAAAGAACGCTCTAATCTCCCCATGAAGTCGTTTTTTATACTAAATACAATTTCGGTTAAAAACCGGTTAGTGGTGTAAAAAACCGGTTTTTTACCGAGCTCAAAAAGTTCCGGTTAACCGGTTTGCATTCCCTAATCGCAACCACATCGCCACAAAATCTGCGTCAAGTAAACCAAAAAGTGCTGGTAGCAACAATGCGTCCACTAGTTCATTTCCTGAGTAATTGTGATTATTTCAATTTGACGATAGATTTTAAACGCCAATTTTATTATTATTTATTAATTCCAGATTCGTCGAGTTATGTAACGACGTAAGAAATAGTTTGAAAATAGTCCTCTTGTAAATATCGTGCCGTCAGCTATATAGAATTCCGAAGTCATACCAAAATGAGATAAAAAAACAGGCAGGTACTTACAAGAAATATTGCATGGAAATTAATGTGTACTTAATTTTGCAACAAGATTTTTTTAGTTCATAATTTGTAAACTGTTTACATTGTGAGTGACTTCGTATCCATATGCAGCTTATTGAATAATGGTTTAATTGCGCGTTGTTACGTGATGAACTGGAGAAGCTTTACAAGTAAGTTTGTTCGTGTTTTTATGCTAAGCACGGAAATCCGCGCAACCTGTTCCGAGCTACATCCGACTATTTATTTACATAGATTGTGGGAGTTGACCGCGTCGTGTCAAAGTAATATATATATATATATTTGTGGACAATCTTACACAAATCAACCTAGTCCCAAACTAAGCAAAGCTTGTACTATGGGTACTAAACGACGATATACATACTTATATAGATAAATAAATACTTAAATACATAGAATACATCCAAGACCCAAGAACAAATATTCATGCTCATCACACAAATAAATGCCCCGGCCGGGATTCGAACCCGGGACCTCCAGCTTCGTAGACAGGGTCACTACCAACTAAGCTAAAGCGGTCATAAACGGTCAGCGGTATTAAACGTCAAGACTGACTTTGCAAATCCAATATCATAAACTTTACCACTTTGCCATCAAGATAAGTTTAACAGTTCTCGATACTCATTCGAAAGCAAAAAAGACAGTAAACAACAGGTATTTACTAATGTTAAAAAGTCGTATCTTCATACGAGCCTATTAGTGACAAATGCCTTTTTTGACGTAACAACAGCACATTAATAACGGAAAGCAGTAATTTTAAAGCGGTAGACACAAAAACCCGTTGGGATAGTTCACACGTTGCAGCATTGTTCGTGCTGAGAACTACTGAACTGAATGTGGTGCAAATTTCTCCATTACGACACTGGAAATAAGCTAAACAAGTTATTACTGTGATTGTGCATTCTATTTCACTTCCTGATATCCTACTTCGTAATTAATCCTACTCATATTATAAAATGCGAAAGTTTGGATTTGGATGTTTAGATGCTTGGATGTTTTTAACTCAAATCCAACACGCGACAGACGGGGCAATAAGCGTCGCTACCTTCTGGTCCCACACAATCAGAAACCATCGACACGAGAAGAAGAAGAACTCAAATCAAGCAAAAACGGTTGTACGGAGTATGTTGAAATTTGGTAGACCACGAGTTAATATCCTGGATTAACATATAGAATACTTTATATCCGGTTAAATGGTACGGAACCCTTCGCGCGCGAGTCTGACTCGCACTTTGTCGGTTTTTGAAACTTAATTACCTCTAGAACGCACATTTTCATGTCATTTTTTATAATTAATTTCTCAGATCGCTGTGTAGTATAATTTATTTTTTAGTAAGTAGGTAAATAATAAAGTTTTGTAATAAAAATCTTTAAGCTAACTTTTGATCCGATAACTAGGTATATTATTATGTCAAAGTCAACTATAAAGATGTCGAATAAACTTGCATGTTAAATAAGGCACGCCTTTTTAAGGCACGAGTGAATAGGCATCTTCTGGGTGAGCTCGCTGCACCGTCGGCCTCATCTTTACCCCCTGGCTAGATGCTGGCCAATAGCAAATATAGTGATTAGTTTATTTTATCGATTTGTTTTCAAAAACTGACTATACAGCCTTGGCCAAAAGTGTTGAGCACCCCTTATTTTCCTTTGTAAAAAAAACTTATAAAGAAAACTATTATTTTTTAATATGAAAAGGTATATATACTAAAGAACATCTAGAGAACTTTAGATAATATCATTTCGAAGTAGCTATTGCTAACTGAAGACTAAAAATAGACGGGTTTGCAATAAAAGGACAAATTGCATTTTTATCCGTGCAATTATCTTTAACGTCAACGAAAGTAGCTAGTTTTTGAAAGATATTTAATTTTCTTTAATAAAAGGATATGAAATACTTGATTGAAAGTTAAACTTTTATATGGAAAACGTGTGAGTGCTCAACACCTTTGGCCAGGGCTGTAGGTATAAATATTACATTGTGCCTCTAACATAACGTTTGTATTAAAACCTCATAACCGGCTTATCCGCAATCTGTATGTCCTAAGAATAATTATACATGTCGCCGGACACAGGATATGTACGTGAGATAGGATATGATAAGTATAAAAAAGTCGGCTTGACTGAATTCTCCCTCTACACATAATTACCATTTTAATTTTATCATTTTGAAACTGAATGTCATTGAACTTGAAACTCTATTACAAAGCTTTAAAGTTTAAGGATATATACTTGAGCAGCAAAGACAATGAGGCCTGGAAACATTTTGTGCTAAAAGAATTAAAACTTAATAACAAAGTAATAGGAGCTATAATGTAATGGTGTTGCTTCTTTCGCAATTTATTATGATGTCGGGTGCGGTTCCTGGGCTGATTGATTAACAATGAAAGAACAAGATTTGTTGTTGTATGAAGGAAGTTAATATAACAATGATAAGTTATCTGTACTTACCTCTCTTCATATCACGCCAAAATTGAGTAGGACTTGCGTTGGCAACAATAACTTATTTTTTTTATCTGCTGCGGCGAAGTCGAAAATGAGGGTTATGTGTTTTACCTGTATGTATGTATATATATGTATGTCCGTTCCTATATCCACTCGTAACTACTCGACAGCTGAATGGAATTTGATTAATGATACATTGGATTCGTCTTCATTACGCGAGTGTAATACCCCTAACTGAAATTTATAGAATGGATACCTATGTGTGTTCCTATGAGATTAGTGTTGTCACCATGAGGGTGAAAAAGCCCCTTTAAAAATTACCTAGATTTAAAAAAAAATAAGAAGTAACAAATCTATGGAAACACATCTTCCCATATCTGAATGCTCACCCCAATTTGGAATCTTTTGTACTGATGGTTCTGCTTCAACGACTACATAAATTATAATAATATATTATTGATCATTTTAGTTTCATCAATATTAACAATACTTTTTATCTTATTCTAAATTACTTTTAATCATAAAACTATTTTTTTAATCATTAAACATTGAATTTGAAAAACCGCTACTTGGGGAATACATTTTGAACTCTTTTATTTGTTGGTATTATACCAACGCTTTGACTTAAAATAAAATATCTCACTTTGTCTTCCAGTGAACATCTCGGCATTTTGTATGTAAATTCCTTGAAACAATCCTCGCCTACTTACGCAGGTGAGATCTACTCGCAATAAAAGAGCATCTCGGATTTACGACGTAGCCGAGTACACTGCCTTGCGGAACGCCATTGCCAACAAATTCATCCCCCTCGCGAATGGGTTGTAAATGTAAAAGCCAGCACGTTATATTAATTTGGCAGTCAATGGTGGTATTATAAGTGAATGCTGAGAAATTTTTCACCTGTCTAAAGATACAAGATCTACGACTACGTAATCACATAACATCTGCAGATGCCTTCTTTAGTTCAATTTACGACAACGAAATAATATATATACTTATAAAAAAAGGATAGCCAGACTGAGATATTTCCCAACTTTATGTGACAACCATGTTTATTGTAACACGTAGATACAACATTAAAGATAATTAGGTACCTACTAGGGTTACAGTTATTTCCACGTTATTTCTCAATTATACAGTAGTATTAAATCCACATACAGTCACTGATTCAAGTGTCCCATTTACAATTTAATTTATTTTATTTTATTTTATTTATTTAGTACATCCACATCATATATATTATATTTCACTTAAAGCTAGTATCTTAAGAGGTATTTATTCATGATCATAAAGCATTCTGCCTTTGTATGGAGTCTGAATTGTTAGATAGTATACTAAAAATATGTAACAACTGAAAATATGATTCAGTTGTGGATATCCTCAGAAAATGCGATTTCTATGTTAAAAGATGTTTTCGATTGAGATTGATGTAGGCTTCTTTGAATCACAAACCCTATTTTGTCCTTATTTTGTACAACGAAGGAATTGGTATCCAATCCGAAATACTTAATGATATCCTCATTTATTGTCGTCTTCTTATGTCTTTATTGTGATCCATTACAATAAAGACTCTTGAACTTTTTATTTACGTCATTACTGTTTCATGCTTACTGTACCAAACAAAACCCAATTCTATTTATAACAATAATCTTCTTTCCTCAACTGTTGCCATCGAGATATTAATTAAGTCGCCATGTCCCGCCGGCGTGACCAACCAGCCTCGCAAAAACTTACCCTGAACACGACGTGATGTCACTAACGTATTAAGTTATATTGTTAGGGCTTCAAGCTGAAGGGGCGTATAAGCAACTTACATTTTTTTTGTTTCCCTGGCCAAAGTGGCGAAAACGGTCCCTTATAGCTTATAGCCGATTTACTAGGAGATTACGCACTACAATAAACTTTGGTAGAGGTAATCAAAATGATTTAGGATTTTTAGTCGTATAATGGTATGTGACCTATTAATGAATCGAAATTCTTTAAGTCTAAAATGTATATTTAAATATGGTTTTGGGTTACATATTATACAATGGTTTAACGTTAATCTTAAGAAATTCTTTTAGGGGAGATGTTGTGGGTAGACTTAAGCATGTTGAATGTCCCTGAGTTAATAAACCAGTTGCTGTCTACTAACACTATATAGACTGCCTGCCATTACGAATCAAGAGCCCCAATTTGGCACGGAATCAAATGTTCTAAAACAATTCATTATTTTATAAAAGGACTACCTATTAAATTAGGCCAGTCAGTAGAGGATCAACGCCAAGGGCCATGATGCAAAAGGTGGTATAAAATCTTCTGCAGAAGATTTTATTTAACATACAATTTCAATAAACTATCCAAAACGTGAAGTATATTCACTTTATTTGTAGGTACAAAATTGAATGCATACATAAATGTACTCTCCTTAATCTTGCCTCAAGTAATAAAACAGATAATCAAAGTAAAAAGACTTTCGGAATAGAGTCCTGCGCCGTGGGAACTACACCTGCAGTGGCTAAAGAACAAATGGCCGAGGGTCAATGAATATAAAATTCTGGCATCGATTCCATCTGTCTTAATGACAGAGGGGGATGTCCTCAGGATATCATCTTCATTTGTTTTAGATCTACTGTTCAGTTACAGTATCTGCGTCATCAACTCATCATAGTTTTGTTTGTAATAGTATTTTTCCTTATTTATAATAGTAATTTTTCTGTTGCTACTAACTTTAACACTGACATAATTGAGAATATGCATCATTTTTTTCATGATGCCATTCGAACGAGTTTTTAGAGAGGTGCCGCCTTATGGTCTGTTTACACATTGTAAAGTGCAAGTGTGAAGTATTTGCCACTTGACAGAAATTGTTTTAACTTCGCCCTTGCACTTCGCAATGTGTAGGTAAGGCTGATTTTCCACTAGAGCTATGCTATGCTACGTTTCCATACATTTGACATATAGCTCCAGCTCGAGCTACGTGTCAAATGTATGAAAACATAGCTTCGCATAGCTCTAGTGGAAAACCAGCCTAAACAGGCCATTAGTCGACATAAAAACGCGACGTCAAATAATTTTACTCAGTACGTAGCGGTCATCTTAAACAATTCACTATCTTGCAGTAGCGGCGCGTCAAAAATATTCTTAGGGAAGCCGGAAATAATTTGCCTTCTTATCTTCATGAGCGGTAGTAATTGAACTGATTGGCCGAAAGGTAGGTGCCGTGCCGTGCATAAGCCGGTGGGAATCGAGTTGTATGGACGCTCCGCCACTGCTATCTTGGCATCTTATTCAGAGTGCAGAGGCGATTTAAATTTAAATGAGCTTGAAAACAATATAACGCCGCCCCTTCCGGCGCAACCGGTCGGCTTCCGGCGGCGCGCGCGCCGCTCCGAAGCTTTCTGCTTTCTATGGTCTAGGCATGGGACGGTTTTTAGGGTTCTATGTCTAGAAAGTAAAATAAACCTTTTATCATCACTTTGTGGTTCGTTTGCCCGTCTGTCAGAGCGTTTAATGAAAAATATCGCCTTAAAACGCCCTTTTGACCAAACGAGGAAACAATAAGGACTGATTTATATGACTGTGTCTTGAGTGTCTGTCATTGTAAACAAAACGTGATTGCTCAAAATTTTCTGTACAAAATAAATACCCGAAGTTGAGTTTTTATTTAGTTTTTCTCAACCTACTCATTTTTTTACCTTCACATAATTAAACGACACAAGCAGTTCAAATAAAACAGAGAGATAAGAATAAAATTTCACTAAAAGAGAGATAAGACCATTCCCCAAAAAGTGTTGTGTTTCGTTCTCTCGTGTGTGAAAGACATATAAGCGCGAGGGGTGCGTGGTCAAAACCAATAACGCCGTCGTTTACAAAATCAAGGCATCTTCTTAAGTCAATCAAGCGATAGAATTAGACAAAGCTAGTTAAATGCGCTACACTGAGAAGTTTGGAGACTTTGAAACGCTGTCCTGCCCAGACTAGCAAACAGAAGGGGCTGATTTTCAGATATATGATTCTTGACTATATGAATGTGGTACCGACAATAGCGAAACATGATTGCTTAAAATTTTCTCGATAGAAAATAAATCCAAAGTTGACTCTATATTTTCCTTTTTTTCCTCAGCCTACTAAAACAACGCATTATTAAAAGACACGATTAAGTTAATATGATGGTATTTTACCTCATTTCGGTACTGACAAGAGGAAATTTAATAAACCTGCACACAGTCAGATATTTAACGAGATTTGTCTAAAAAGCCATTCTCGGAGAGGGTTGCATCCCGTTTTGTCGTGAGCGAAAAACAAAGGGTGTCTCTTTCAACCGATATATCGCCATAAAAGTAGTTCCTGTGAAAATTCCGAATAATAAATGTTTTCTCTCCCGAAATTCCCAGTTACAGAAAATTAAGGATATGATAGTATAGTTGACGAAATATAAGCTGCACCGATTCCTCGAACAACTTGTATGGCGAATCGGTGCAGCTTATATTTCGTCAACCATAACAAAAGACCTCTTTAGGTCACGTACGAGACTCGCGTGCGAGGTTCGTTACACTGCGGGTCACAGAGGTACCTACCTCTATAACGTGTTCAATCGCTTTATAAAACCGCGCAATGTAGTCAAACAAGTGTATTAGGGCCTTTAGTGTACGTAGTTGACTTTCATGTGATGAAAATTAATTGAAGCTCCTGGTCAAACTACGTTAGCAATGTTTTGCAAATAATCTTTGCTAATTAGGTTTCAGCAGGATTTTGAGTTCTTCTTTTTTGCCCGACTACGGCAAATCCAGAAGAAAGGGTTAAAGGTCAATAAGTTTTTGTTTCTTTTTGGTGCTAGTTTTTATTGAGGGTGGTTCCTTTTTGCCACATATTCAGAAAATCGTTGGGACGATTCCAATGAACCCAAACACGACGGATTAATCTTTTTTAATAGCCCTGCCAGCCCTTCGGGTACGGAACCCTAAAACTTGGGTGCCGTTCACCCGACACCGAAAGGGCAGTTAAAAGTATAATTAAAATTACGTATTTTGTATAAGGAGGATTAAGGAGGATGTGGATGTCGTGTCGTATCAGGACGTCAAGAGGCTGGCCTCGGACCGACAAAGATGGAGAGAACTGCATCAAGCTGCACCGACAAGAGCTCGGCTCTTAAGATGATGATTATGATGATTTTGTATACGTTTTATTCAGTAAAAACTAGCTCTAAAAATACCACGCTATACGTGATTCCCACTGAATTATTCATTCACAGACTTCATGAAATCTCAAACCTTCTAGCTACATTTACAAATACAACCTTAGGAAGCTTTTCTTTAAACAAGAAATTGTATCAGGTTCATGCCGAGACCTCTTAGCGCGCGACATGTCTAGAATAAATTTATACGAAGTCTGACGCCTAACTTGATTCGAATTTTGCACGTTTCTCGCTTAAACTTTAGTAAAAATTTTACGGTTTTATTACTACAAACTGTTCGGTCATAGGCCATTTTGAGAGTTTTGCAGTGCACCCATCCTATACCTAATATGGTTGGATGCGTTATTATGTTGTGTTTTGAAAGTGTAACGTTTCTATTACACAATATTCGAATCTTAACGTAATTTTATATTTTCCTATGCCAAAACAAACCGATTTGCCCAAACCAGAAAACTGTTTTAAGATTTCAATGTTTTCGCACCCACTTCAGAGCAGGTTAAAATCAAACTAGATGTTAAAAAAATACATATTAAGGTCCGTAGTGCTTCCACAAGTTTTTAAGTTAATAAGCTGTGTTTTTGGACGTTTTGGCTCACACACGGCCCAACTAGCGAAATTGGAACATAGATTCATATCTTCGAACAAACACAACATTTGGCGTTACTATAACTGTCCTTAAATACAGGTCGAGCTTGTGAAACATAAAACAATCATATTTGAGATTTTTCTTAGGCGCGATGGCTGCTGCATACCCATCCATCCAGGTTTATATGCTGATTGTGTCTTTATTATTATTGTTTTTCTTAGTTGCGTCCTGCCACAGTATAGAGATCTATTAAAAATTGACTATTAAATACTGTTAAGCAATAATGTGTCTTCTATTGATTTTCGAGCTCTCGTACGGTAACACACTACCTACATATTTTTTTATGTCACACCTGGCCATAAAGCGGCAATTACCGCACGCTTCGCGCGCGGGAAATCCCACTTCCTGGCCAGGGGGTGACATAAAATTTTGTACTTAACACGGGCGGTAATAAAGAAAGTCTCAGATCGCATATTTATCGCCCTTGCCTTCGGCTCGGGCGTCAAATACCTGCGATCTGAGACATTCTTTGTTTTACCGCCCTTGTTAAGTAATGTACTATTATTTATTATTGAAAATAAAACTAGATTTTATTGAACTTATGATAAAAACTCGCCAAACTGTAACGTTTGATGGCGAGATACGCTCATTTTAGCGTAACTGTGTCAATTATTTACCGCTCAATAAAATAAAACCATCGTACCTACAAGATTATGAAATTTTACATCCATTATTATTAAAATGTGACACAGCTTTATCACAAATCTCAGCACCAAATTAAATCTCGAATTAGATTATGCAAAACGAAAATGAATAATCTTCGTTCGAGTGTTCTCAAACTCCTATTGCATTTGAATTAGTGAAAAAGCCTTGGCTCATCATCATCATCCTCCTAGCGTTATTCCAGTAGAGTTGCATCCTGAAGGATGCCTGGGGTCCGCTACCTAATCTCAAGATTTGGCGTACGTAGGCGTAGGCACTAGATTTTACGAAAGCGACTGCCATCTGACCTTCCAAGTTCCAACCCCGAGGGGAAATTAGACCTTATTGGGATTAGGCTTTGTCAAGTGAGTGGGCAACTTGACTGTTAGAAGTTCTCAAGCCGCCCGAAGGCCTCCAAGTTGGCTTAACGACTGCTGCCATAGACAGCAACCGGGATCAACGGCTTAACGTGCCTTCCAAAGCACAGGAGTGCTCAGTTAGTAACCACTCAAAGCGGTCACCCATCCAAGTCCTGACCGCTGCCCACGTTGCTTAACCTTAGATACCGCAAGCGGTACACAGGCGCCGCTGGGCCACGAGCGCTCCTGAAAAAGCCTTGGCTATTTTATTTAAATAAATAGGATTGGTTCGTGCTATTTTTGGTTTTTTTTATTGGTACTTCAGATAATGTTGTAAGTATACTTTAGATAAAGTACCTATCCGATATGTTAATCCAGACTATGACCTCAATGAAGTTATACCAAGTTTCATCATAATCTGTTCAGCCGTTTTTGCGTGATTGAGTAACAAACATCGAATCGTCTAAACATCCTAACTATCGCATTTATAATATTGAGTAGTATTTTTTTTATTTCATTACAGATGTATAGTTTTCAGATTTTTCCCTGTAAGTACTTGTATTACTTGGCAAATTTCATAGTTCTAGAATGTAGGTCAACGGGAAGTATAGGTACCCTATAAATTTTTGATTCCCTTTATAGTGTCGAAATTTACGTTTTTTGCGGTATAAACGGCCGTAATCTTTCGATAACTCCACGCGTTCCCGAGATATAGGGTCTTGACAGACAGACAGACGGACAACAATGTGATTCTGTAAATAAGGGTTCCGTTTTTTTCCTTTTGAGGTACGGAACCTTAAAAACAGTAAATTGAAAAAATATACTGTACTTCATATACTTTACTTTGTAATTTTATTTTATTTTATTTATCTGATTTTTCACCAAAGGCATGCATCGGTTATAAAAATTACGCTCATCTAGGCTATTTCCTATGTGTCCGATACACCATTGTACCTAATTTAAAGAGAAAAATAAACGCTTTATTGTATTTAGTATTCCTGTGTGAATTGGCACATCTTGAGTAACTTCTGGACTATTACGGCTTAATGAAACATAACTATCGTTCCAAACATCACTCAGTTTTATATAAATTACTCAAGTTCAACATTTTTTATTTATTTGCAAAGCCTTATTACTCCTATTACTAAAATCGCAATACAATGAAAAAAAGCACTTTACACCGTTTTGTTTTCAACTGTATACTAACGGAAAAAACATTCCAGTCCGGTCCAATTTCAGCTAATGAAAACAAATGGATAGGTACCTATTTTATTGACTGAAGTATTTGGGAAGCAATTAAATGTAGACCTATCCTTTTACAATATCCGATTGGTTCTGGAAAAAATAAGGTTTTCCCATTCGTTAAATTTCCGTTTGGCTTAATATTAGGTACGATACAATACAACACTTTATTGCACACTTGAAAAAGAACAGATTACCTACAGAACATTAGGCTTAAAGTAGAGGTACACAACGGGCGGTCTTATCACTAAAGAGCGATCTCTTCCAGACAATTAACCTTTGGGTAGCGCAACATTTTATAATATTATGTAATTGATCTCATTGAAACATCTGTATCCTCAGTCGTAAACTCTTCACGGCCCGGAAATCAAATTGGTTGACCGTACGTCTCAAAACTCAAAACCAACTCTATTATAAGTAGGCCTAAATCAAATTACCAACGATAGGTATAGTAGCTCAAGGAGGTATGTAGGGCATAGTTTAATGAAGTTTATATGTTCCTCTAGGGACTATTTTTTACGGCATGAATATGGCGCAATATAGCCAAAATTTGCATGTTATCCGCAAAAATGTGACCCATATTTTCGTAACCGGGATAAGTAATATGTCGTTAAGCGATATTTTATTAGGTTTTTATGTGGATAAGGTGACTGTAGGGTTTGTAGGTAACTGTTTGGTGGTTGAGAGGCGGATGGTGAATGGTAATAACTGTACTTTCAGTTATACGATATCTTGATGCGTTTGTTAAGGCTACTTTCTGATTTGACAAATCTCCCAGTAGACAATTCCACTGACACCTCAGATTCGGTTGAAGCCGCTCAACCAATCTCGCTGGAGCGCAAACTCTTAGAGTATTCCAGTGGTTTAACCGGCCGCGTTGTCGTGTAGGAGGTTTCCTCTGGATTTTCCCCAGGCCACTGTTCAACCATATATAAAGCCACAGCCAGGTTTCAAAAAAAATCTTCTCGTTCTCTCTACATAACTACCTACCGAATATAACTGTTCTGAATCACAAGTTAAATCCATGACCAAAAGCGCAAAGCACGAACCGAGAGTGTACTAACAATTTCATTAAGTTCCATTATCATCGTTCGCCCCATTTTTCCCGTGTTAAATACCCAGGCTTGCATTCACTCAACAGCTTTGTTTTCCCGCGGGAC
This sequence comes from Cenopis cana, assembly GCA_951800055.1. Classification (NCBI taxonomy): domain Eukaryota; kingdom Metazoa; phylum Arthropoda; class Insecta; order Lepidoptera; family Tortricidae; genus Cenopis; species Cenopis cana. The sequence continues at coordinate 4,518,249 of OX637486.1, read as the reverse complement.
ATTTTAATACAGTGAAGTGCTTGAATATAGCTGTTTATTTATATTAGATACGGAAATTACGCTACTGGTCAATATAGGGGCAGAAAAGCGTCGTGGTTTGGCTAAACCTTCATTGAAAAGTTGTTTTGTTAATATTTTGGTGACTTATATTTTGTTAATTGTGTTTGGTAATGTCTTAGGCGACTTCCTGATTTGTCGGTGCGGAGGCAGTACGATATGAGAAAAGTGTCAAATGTCAGTGTCAGCTGTCAGTCGACGCGATACCATTGTTTACTACGCCCCTACATTTAAATGAGTGCTTCCTGACTGGCGCGGGATGCGCGGTAGCGGGACGATGTGAAGGCAGTACTGCTACGCTTCTGCGCATGATATTACTACTGCGCAAACGTAATACTGACAGTATTATGTCAAGTGAGAATCTTTGCGACGTCAGTAAGTTTACGTCAAAGAAGAAAATGTCACATATCGATCCCGCCCCGCCAAGTCAGGAAGTCGTTAATAGATTGAGACAATCGCCGACAAAGGATACGATATAGAACGTACTGTAGCTTGTTGCTGTTATTACATTTCGTTTCTGGAAAGGTTTTTGTCTAGCCACAAGAAGACACTATTTTTTATTTGTCTTACATTTATAAGTACATACAGCCGATGAATTTTATAGTTTGAAAGTTTCCAGAAGTTCAAAATTATCCGTTCAACATTTTAGCAATAAAGTCGTCTAATACAGATATTTTTGATCACGGTCCGTGCACGTATTTTAGAATTCGTCGTACCTTAAATTGATCATCATCATAATCCTCCTAGCGTTATCCCAGTACAGTTGCATCCTGAAGGATGCCTGGGGTCCGCTACCTAATCCCAAGATTTGGCGTAGGCACTAGTTTTTACGGAAGCGCCTGCCATCTGACCTTCCAACTCCGAGGGGAAACTAGACCTTATTGGGATTATAGGCTTTGTCAAGTGAGTGGGCAACTTGACTGTTAGAAGTTCTCAAACCGCCCGCAGGCCTCCAACTTGGCTTAACGACTGCTGCCATAGACAGCAACCGGGATCAACGGCTTAACGTGCCTTCCAAAGCACGGGAGCGCTCAGTTAGTAACCACTCAAAGCGGTCACCCATCCAAGTCCTGACCGCTGCCCACGTTGCTTAACCTTAGATACCGCAAGCGGTACCCGGCGCCGCTGGGCCACGAGCGCGTACCTTACCTTACGTACCTTAAATTAATAAAACATGCTTATTAGGTAGTATAAGTTTTATGGAGGTGTTGTGTCACGCTCATAACATCAATTACTCGAAATAACCTCCAAACTTTTAATTGACTTCGTCTAACAAAACATGCGAGCAAAAATTTCGGCAAATCCTGCAGTAAAATAAATAAATGCCTTCATTATACCAGTTTTGCGTTAAAGCCGGATTAAATGTTAATTAAAACTCAACTAAGGCTCCCCCTTTGATATACTTAAATGTATAAATAATGTACAAACTTATTTAAACCTTGTGCCTTGGTATTAAGTTGCAAAATTGCTTCAGACGTTGCTTTAACCACCAATCAAAATGGCGAAATGCAATAAGCCGGGATTATTAGGAAATATGTAGAGTGACACCACCAGTAATGGACATGGCCCAATGATGTACATTAACTCTTATGTAAAAGAAAGTAAGAGTCATTCATTTTTTATGGAACAATCAATTTAAAACGGATTTAATCTTTGAATAAGGGTTGAAGTGTCCATTATTGGTGCTTGTTCTTAAAGTGTCCATAATTGGCGGTGTCACCTTACATAAGCTAATTTATTTTCGCCATTAACACTATAATTGTTCCGTAGACATGAATATTTTCCATCTATTGATATTTATTTGCCATATAAAGGTGCCTAATCATTATAAAGGTGTCTTCCCATCAGTGCTATGCTACGTTGCTATGGATGCGTCGATATCTACCAATCATATTCATTGGTTCACATAGCATAGCACTGGTGGAAAGGCAAAATGTATGCACACTGCGTCAAAAGTAGCTGGGCATATGAAAGACGTCAAAAGTTCCTATTCCCTTGTAATAAAGACTTTTGACGTTTTCATATGCCAAGCTACTTTTGATCCTGACTGTACATATGTATATCACCGTCTACCGTCTAGTACATAGTTATAATTATAACCAAAGCTTTGTTTAGATTTGGACTATGTTAATTTGTGAAAAATTATACTCAAATACCATTTCTCTTTGCATTTATACAATACAATACAAATATTCTTTATTGTTCACCAAAAATTACACAGAAGTTCAGTTTAAAACTAAACATGTTGATGGTAGACAACAGGCGGTCTTATCGCTAAAAAGCGATCTCTTCCAGACAACCTTTGGGTGGTGGAGACACGACAGAAATTTGACATGAGTAGGTGATACAAAGATATAAGCAGTATAAACAACTGAATCATAAGAAAGATCGTACACTTACATACGAGTAAATACATAGATATATAGACCTACATTAAACATACAAATACAATCGACGTATAAATAATTATGTACCTACTTGTACTATGTTGTGGACAATAGGTTAGAAAACATTTACCGCAATATAACATCTGCAATCTTGTTAAGAGGAGGGGTAGGGCAAGCTCTCTCCATACAAACTTTGTGCAGGATTTACTTCGTTTGTGTTTGCATTAAAGTTATGATTTTTGGTCAGTATGCTTATTTTTCTGATAGCTATTTCGTGACGTAATTTTTTTTATTAACTTTTTTTTTATTTTTTTTTATTTTTTTTTTTGAAGTGTTTGAAAATTTTCATATCACGATCTTCACATATCTAATATTTACAACCAAAAAAAATATTATATTTGTTAGTGCCAAAACCGACGAATAAAACGTGCACAATTTTTGTATGGGGAAGGCCTTGCCCTACCCTGCGCCTTAAGCATAATTACTAGAAATAGGTAACTCAACTTCAGTTTTATTTATTCTACCCACCCCTTTGTCAATATTGGCGTGAGATTATGTATCTATTTATGTTGTAGCTTGTAGGTACCTATATCACACGTTTGTTCTGGTACCTACCAGTGGCGGCGCGTCAAAAATATTCTTAGGGAAGCCGGAAATAATTAGTCTTTCTTATTCATCATGAGCCATAGTAAAAGAAGTGGACTGGCTGAAAATTAGGCAAGCCTGTGGGAATCGAGTTGTATGGACGCTCCGCCGCCGACAGAGACAGACTTTTTAATATCGTTATTCGACAGACAACTCAATGTACAACATCATCAGGTTACCGAAGCGCAAAAGAAATAAAGTTCTGTATTGAATTTCCAAGGAAACAGAGTACTGTAGAGTGACGGAGCGAAAGTGTAAGGCAATTCATCTCTCTTTGTAGTTATTTGTTCGTGAGCTTATTGATGTCATTAATATATTGATAATTCAGATTTTTCTTTGATATTTCCTAATTTTTTCTGTAAAAACCAACAATTTTGTGGTTGGTTCGGAACCCTACATGTGCAAAATCCGACACGCACTTGGCCGGTTTTATTATATATAGTAAAGTAGTTTTATGATGAAAGGACTAAGGAGTGTAAGAAACACGCAACCAGTTCATTAGCTTCACTGCTGCGAGTTCTTCAAGACAATGGTGCCCAAGTCACGCTCGTTAAAATGATGTTGCGTGATGATACACCTCACCTTTTTCCTCATTTTGGGAAGTACTCAAGAAAATTACAGAGAGTGTTTTTCGGTGTAACACTTTTACAGCGACTATAAAGAGTCCCACTGCAAACGTCCCGCTCTAACACGCGTGAATTTACAATTAACCCGCTCTCTACGGAACTCTGCGCGTAGTTTTCGTGAGTATTTTGATAGATTTTTGGTATACTGGACCATTTATCAAGAATCTATCCGGTTATTTTGTTAGAACACTAAAAAAAATTACCCTTATTGTAAATAAAACATATCACTGCCGTTTAAAATTGCGAAATAATCAGCATGAAAATTTATTTTTACGATGATATTTAGGAATTTTTTTACAGAGTTACCAAAGCATTTTTCAATATTTTGTCCGATTATTTTGTTACTCTGTTTTTAGAACCAAATTCGGCGGTTCTCTTGAAATTTTTTCCAACAGTTTCCATTAGTATTATTATGAACATTATTTATCTTTTCAGTTTTTTTTCCAAAAGCCATTGGGGATGAAAACGTAAAAAAACTATCACTCGTTTTAATACTCCCGTTTCATCCCGTTTCGTTCGTCCCGTTTTCGTTTTTCTCTTTCACTGATCCCGGAAGCCTATTTGGTAATACCAATTTCATTTCCATTTTACATCAATCGTACATTAAGTGACTGTCATATATACACAACAATCATGACTCTTCATACGTATATAATATGATTTCTGTACGAGAAAGGACCCCAAACATTATTTGCGCATGTTCCGCCTTAAGGCTTCACCGGAATTAGCTCACAACAACACACATCCCCAAAGTAAGGGTATTTCGAAAGTAATCTAATTCATTCTTTACATTTATGGTCCGTGTTTCGAGTAACATAATGAACCTTGATTTCGGGAGCTTTGCGTAATTTTTTACTGTTTATTTTGTTGAAATGTAAATACAGTCTAGAGGATTTTATATCACAGTTTAAAAAGAGCAGCGGTTCCCAATGTGAAACAGACCGAGGTAGGTACACCTAACAAAAAAACAACTAAGTTTGGGTTTCAGTGAATAAATGAGCGTAACTATTATGTAAGAAATAAGAATACAGGGTCCTCCAAAAATCTGAGCATTCACTTTTAACATTTTCTCGAAGGTTACCTGTAAGAGATCCCTTTGAGGGCTAAGTTCGCCTTTGTACCTACTTTATATTCCATAATTTTCTTATTTGTAAATGTTTTTCTTATGTGCAATATAAAGTGTTATACATACAAACATAAGATTATTTTAAAAGGAGGACGCGCCGGGGTCAGAACTCACGAATCTAAAGATTGAAAGTCACATCGAGTTTCATTACACTGCGGGTCGCTGATGTACAACGAGTTCAATCGCCCTATAAAACCGCGCAATGTATTAAAACCCGCATGCGAGTCTCGTACGTGTGTAAACACTCTGACTTGTCGAGTAGATTTCTTTACAAGAAATAAAAATCCGGGAGCATGCAAGAAAATTGACTCCTTGAGGTATGTATTACGATTTTTCACGCAGATGTCAAATCTATTACTTCATCAACATCTTATCTCTTTCATAATATTGGTAGAAACTACACCTTATTACGCGACCATAAAGTTTAAAGTTGATTAACTCGACTTGAGGGTTGTGAGGTTGTGTACCGTGTGCGTAAGCGGAGCGAGAAGCACAAAAGGCGTCATTTATCAACGTCTGGTATTGAACCTTGTGCCCCCGTAGGTACAGGAAGATAGATATTGATTAAAGGTAAATAAATAAATAAATAAATATTTGTGAACAATCTTACACAAATCAACCTAGTCCCAAACTAAGCAAAGCTTGTACTATGGGTACTAAGCGACGATATACATACTTATATAGATAAATAAACTTACACACCTACCTAACCTACCTACCTTACTTATACTTATATAGATATAGGTTTTACTAATATTTGTTAAATGACTTAAGTATAATACTACAACTAAAGGCCGGTGAGGAAAGGGATTATCTGCCGAGGGTGTTAGTAGACGGTTGACTGTTACTTATATGTACGAGGCAGGCAATCCCTGTTCCGGCCGAGGTATATATATAGTGATAATTTCAATAAATGTGAAATTTTAAGAAGATTAATAAAGACAAATGATAAGGAAATGCCTAAACAGATGTTAACTCTGGACATCATTATTTTTTAACAACGATTAGCGTATGTCCTGACAGGTTGATTTATTAACAAAAAAGGCCATATATTCAACAATAGCGTGTATAACTGTGGGCTTTAACTGTCAATGCAAACACAAATATTCTTTTAAATAGGTCACCAAAAAAATACAAAAGAAATCAAGCATAAACATAACATAAGAAAACACGATTAAATTAAACATGTGTTGTTTATTTGTCTTGGTGATATAAACAATTAAACACAGCCACCACGGTACCCCATACCAAAGCACAAAACGTCTTCGTGGCGAAAAATGTGTAGGTATGCATATGCAAGCTCTCTCAGAAAAATCTTTCATGTTTAAACACTTCCTTCCATACCCAGGCTTCTACTTACAGTGCCGTAAACGCTATCTTGGCTGCAACGAATAAAACTAAGGTGACTTACTGACTTGGCGGGGCGGGATCGATATGTGTCATTTTCTTCTTTGACGTAAATTTACTGACGTCGCAAAGATTCTCACTTGACATAATACTGTCAGTATTACGTTTGCGCAGTAGTAATATCATGCGCAGAAGCGAAGCAGTACCGTCTTCGCATCGTCCCGCTACCGCGCATCCCGCGTCAGTCAGGAAGCACTCATTTAAATGTAGGGGCGTAGTAAAAAATGGTATCGCGTCGACTGACAGCTGACACTGACATTTCACACTTTTCTCATATCGTACTGCCTCCACACCGACAAATCAGGAAGTCGCCTAAGGCGACTTACTGACTTGGCGGGGCGGGATCGATATGTGTCATTTTCTCCTTTGACGTAAACTTACTGACGACGCAAGGATTCTCAATTGACAAAATACTGCCAGTATTACGTTCGCGCAGTAGTAATATCATGCGCAGAAGCGGAGCAGTACCGCCTTCGCATCGTCCCGCAACCGCGCATCCCGCGCCGGTCAGGAAGCACACATTTAAATGTACCTAGGGGCGCAGTAAGAAGTTGTACTGAGTAGACTGACATTTGACAGTTTTCTCATATCGTACCGCCTCCGCACCGACAAATCAGGAAGTCGCCTTAGAGTCAAAGGCAGCACGTAACATAAGTTCTTTAAAATACGGTTCAAGATTAGCCCATAGCGTTCGAGTAATGTCTTATTTACGTGTTCGGTGCTAAACTCTAGCTTACCCTTTGTGTCTTACGTCTACTTTAACAGAGACGATCTCGTGTTTCACTTTTAGAGCTTTTATTTTATTTTAACCACAATAGAAGAGACTCAAAGGATTCAATCTCAAAGGATTTGGGGGAACGTGGGTAAATCGCACTAATCTTGAGTGGTGAGAACCCAAATTTTGGTCTATATTAGTGTATTTTTCATATCTAATTCACAAATACAAATACAAAATACAAATACAAATGCGTTTATTTTTCCTTTAAATTACAATGGTGTATCGGTTAGTAATATCTCACATCTTCACATTCAAAACATTTTCAAGTTTTATGGCCTAGTATCATATGTACTACAGTAAACTGACGTGATAAGCACTAGTCAAGTAGGCACACTACACTTGCGCTAAATTTACCAAACCACTCACATTAACCACCGTACGAAGTGGGAGCAAACTTCTTGCAACTACATACATAAATCATCATAGCTGTAAATTTGTATGATTTGTGTTCGCGTCTACCATAAATACGAAGCCAGTGTAATGTTGTATCAGTGAGCTCATGAATAAGATTTACATGTACTAAGTCACTGGGAATGAGCATCGATTTTTATTAATACATATTTAGTATAGGTGTAGTTTAGGAAATATGAATTGGCCGTCCGTAATCTTACACTAGTTTTTGCCCGCGACTAACTTGTTCATCGCGATAGAATTTAATTGCTATTATTTTTATATTAGGCGCTTACCTAGTTATCGCACTTCCTCACAAACTTCCACTCCCTTAAGGGATGATTTCCGGGATAAAAAGTATCCTATGTCCTTCCCCGGGACTTAAACTATCTCTATACTATATTTTATATTCGAAGGAAAAGATGTTTTCCAGAGGATTGAATTTTGAATCAAACCGTTCGATGATTTCTTTCAGTCTTGCGATCGATGGAAAATGAATTGAATATACTAGGCCTTTGTCGCCGATTAAATTTAGAAATATTGCGACTTTTCGAGATTCGGTAAGGTCCAGAAGATTGTTTGCCTCGATATAGATTTCGAATTTTTGTTTCCATGTACGCCATTTTTCCGTTACGTTGCTGACTACTTTTAGTGGTTTGATGGATCCGACTATTATATTTTCTTTGTTCTTGTTGTCATCTTCACTCATTCCTTGACTTTATTTTTCTTCCGAGACCACTTCTGACACATCTAAATTAGTTCAGCCGTTTAAGCGTGAAGATGCAACAGACAGACAGACAGATATTCGCATTTATATTGCTATCTATCTATTCAGCACATATCTACCCACTATAATAGTGGAGAAGCCCTCAATTACTCAATAATTGAGTACAGGCTTTTTCTTAATTACGACATTCTCCTCGGTTCTGTGCCAATATTATGCACTTTTTACCTGCGATTCGGTAGAAATCGTCTGACCCTCGAGCTGGTGGTCTGACCGATAATCGATTTGATGACCTTGAATGCTGGCCACCATTCATTCATTGAGTGTCCAGTTTAAAAATGTGTAATAATTTTTATGTTCAGTCGAGTAGATAAATGTAATTCAAGAGACCTTTATGGTTCTTAAATAAATTTAACGCACATTGACACACTGCTTGTCACCATAAGTCGCAGCAATAAACTGTGACTTCTAATTAAATGAACCAAATGAGACAGTCTCTAGAACTGGAAAATTCACCTTATCCTCCTAAGTTCTATGTTCTATATAAAGAAAATGCTACCTTCCAATATTTCGAAAAAAAAACACATTAGGCTGTAATACGATTGAAATAGCTTTTCGTAATCGAATATCACAAGTTCGACGAAACTGAAAACAATTGAATGTAATAAACGTTCCAACATCGACAAATAAATGAACAATTTCACCTCCATTCTGTTCCAAAAGAAAATAGGGTTTGACCGTTTCAATTCCACTTAGCCTTATCTTTTCGATTTATGAACTTGGGCGTTTTTTCCAAGCTTAACGTTATCTGGAATCAGATTATTCTAGAAAGTGAATTGTTTGAAAAACGCCCCGTTACGAATTTAATTAACCTTTTCGCTGGAGAATTTATTATCCTGACATGACAATAAAAGATCTAGACGTGAGAATTCTGCGTTTGCGGTGTACCGATTGTGTTTTTGTGCTTACTAACAGGAAAACTTGGATCGTTGACCTTGTATTGAGTTCTTCAGACATATTCTACACGATGAAGATATAAGTAGCTTGCGTAAAAATGAGCACATCATAATACATCAGATTTTAAATCAATCCGATAAGTAAATCTGCGTGCCAGCCACACAACAAAACCTATACCTACTACACCTATAGCCTGACGTCTTAATGGGTCCTCGCCTGTGATAGGACAGGGATAAGAGGATGTCAAAGGCTAGCGGACGGGTAGTGGGCTGCGGGTATTGCCTCCCGCTACCCTTCCGATACGCAAGTGGAAATGGATTGGCCACACTATTCGGAGAGGGGGAACAAACAACGCCAGCATCAAAGACTACAATTATACATACTGAGATTGGCGGTAGGCGAAACCGCGGTCGTCTGGTGCACACGTGGCGGCGAACCATCGAGAGCGAGCTGTGAGCCGTCGGACTGAGCTGGAGCGAAGCGAGAAGCGTGACTGAAGACAGGAAGGCGTGGCGCGATTTGAAGAAGGCCCTCTGCCCCTTGGGGTGCCTCAGGATACCAACAACAACAACCCTTCCGATAGGCATGATAAAGGCTTATTTACATGGTGCAACATTTCAGGGTTCATCCAATCCAACACGTCGTCGTCGATTGTATCTCGGTAGATCACAGCCCCGCAATCTTATGAAAATTGCTTACAAAATCTTACATTACCTTCAGTTTTTATGATAATGATGTCACGTACAAATAATACATGACAATGCAAATTTCTTGTCAGGAAGCTAGAACAATAATTATTTCTAAATATTTTAAGTATTTTTGATAATGTTTTGATCTTTGATTTAGTTAGTTATCCCGAGCACCTAGCGAAAAACGTAAATTAAGTTAGTACTTCTCTCTCATTTAATTGAATACGCAAGTGCGACAGAGAGGCAGATATTCGTATTCAGCGCGGCATAACTTTTAACAAGTCGACATCCGGTTTGCCTATTATGTGTTCAGAACTAATAAATAGCTATTGATATTTCCATTGGAAAAAGAAAAACCACTATGAAATTTTCATTTATTGCGTTTACTTTCAGAAGTATTCGAATATATATATAGGTATTGCACTATTATTATGACTTGGAAACATATCGAGAAGTCAATAATGCTCCAAATAACCGAAGATGATCAATAAACCTGCTCCGTGCTGGTAGTACGAGTATATCACCGAAAAGCCATGTCCTACATAAACAACGTGTTTTATGGAGATGAATGCTCGCGGTAAAGTGCAGTCAACCGTAACCGATACTTATATGTATACATATATTATTAGTCTTGGAACTTGGATACTTTATGTACAGTAATTTATCTCACGAGCGCGGGTGAGCCATGGTTGTGTGTAGACCTATGAGTTCACATTGTCTATGTGTTCGTATGCGTCACAACTTTCTACAAATATGCCTAACCCGCCCTCATGAGTTAAAAGTACTGTCATGCATTGTGACACGAAATTAATTATAGGGGATTTTGGTAGTGGCCGCGTTGGTGAACACACGTGCTCTCGGCGCGACGACTAGCAGAATCCATTATTACCTAACAAAACCTTGCCTACTGTCATGGCGTCGTTACCGAACAACGTTTTTGCACATGTGGTTGGCGAAATCATCATAAATTTGATGGAAAGCCATTTTTAAACAAAAAAGTTTTTTTTTATAGTGTACACGAATTAAAAACTTCAACTACCTACTGAGTGTGTACTGCGTAGGATCGAGTGTGTTTCCTTCATCACAGGGGTCTCGCCTCTTGAACACAATTTAAAATCTACCCCTCAAGACATCAGTCAATTTTCTTTTCTCTTATCACTTTTGTCACCACTCTGCGGCATGTGTATTTAGTATGTATATCCAAAGTGTTGGCGTCGTGCCAAACCGTTTGAAATATTCAATCTGTAGGCAGAAGACATGTGGGGTGCTAAGTGGTTGATGTGGGAGCCATCTTGAAAATGTAATATGAAGCTTGAACATCGGAAGGAACTTAATCTCTTTACATAGCTACTCAGCTGGGATAAGAAGAAAAATAAGCATATTATTGTGATTATTGCAAGCACTAAAACAGCCAGTATTTTTTAAAATATTCTGATAAACAGCCAAGTGGGAGTCATATTTACACACCGAATTTGTAAAGCTGTGTTTGAGGGATTGACTTTGTCTACTACTTTCTCAGAGAAATTGAGCAGCACCGAGCATAGTGGCGTTCTCTTGTGTCAGAGGCCAAGACTCATTTTGGGTCGTCGTGCCATGATCTAAGAAAACAAGGTCTGACAATCCGGATCGGGACTCAAGTGACGTCACAGACGAGAACACACTCACATTTACGTCCGCATACCATCGATAGGCTGATGCTTGTGTCACCCACACTACTAACCGATGTACCGGATTGCCATACCTGGCGGCATTCCCTGGCATATTATTGCACCATGTCCCAGCCCAGTTAGTTTTCACTTTACCTGAGCAGAGTAATGTGAATGAGAAAATATCAAGCCATATATCATAAACTCGTATCGGGCACCGACAAAAGGCAAGTGAATCAGAACAAATGAAAGATGTCAATCACTCCATTGTCACCATTGTTGTGACGAGGCTCCCAAGGCTCGTTGCGGAGTGAGAGGAACTTCGAAACGTCGCTTGGGGATGTGAACTGAAAAGGCCGACGTCGGTAACTAATGTGAAATGTCTCCTAGAACATGTGGCGTAACTGACAGGACTAAGAGAGGTTACGGCACTGTAGTGTGCCTATTAGCCACCTTTAGTGTTTAACAGTAACAATATAGTTTACTGTGACAATACGCATATTGCTCGGCTAAGCGATAACCCAAAATGTATAAAATAAGGTACTTAGACCAATAAAGGTTCACTTCTATTCTACCGTTACTAGTGATTATCATTGCCACTACCCCCTGCATACCTCATATTATTATATGGCGACCCTGCCAGGATATCATTTTGGTCATATTTGGAGCATCCCCGCTGAGGAAGCACAGTATTCTACAGCCATAATAGCGACACTACATTTGTACCTATGTATCGAATGCGGTGATGGGTATAGGGATCCTATATAGCGGTTTCAATGTCGTATGTAGTATCATTTTGTATTTTTTAACGCATTTTTTCTTCTTCTTCTTAAGGAATAGCCAGTGCCGAGCATGCGATGCATCGAGAGTTCGAGAGTGAAGCCTCAGGGCTTCACTCTCCCCTGCATTTATTTCTTACACAATGAATCCCCAACTTAAAAGGTTGCCAACGCGCCTAAGACTCCTCTGGAGTTGCAATCGTCCAATGGCTGCGTCCAGGTGGGCCGTATGTTTTTTGCCATCGTCGTCATATAAAAATGTATGTTATACACACAAATATGTATTAACCCTTAGGTACTGAGATTTGAGCCCAGGATCGTCAACTACTAACCACTAGCATCGGGCATCAGACGGTGCAATAGTTAGCTCGATTCCACTCGCACCTTAAAATCGTTTGAAGCCGCTCAACCAATTTCACTAGAGCGCAAAATCTAACCCCCTTATTCATAAACGACCATCAAACCTCTTTTAATAAAATTGCCGCTAATAGTCGTTTGCCCTTATCTGTATCTTTGACATTTATGTTTGTGAGGAAGGGACAAAACACATTTTAGTCAACAGAGGTTAGTTAAGTTTTATGAATAAGGAGGTAAGAGTATTCCAAACTATTGAAACCGCCCGCGTGGTCGTGTCGCAGGTTTCCGCTGGATTTACCCCAGGATTTTCAATCTTAAATCTTTTCCAACCTTAATGTAAGTGCATATTGACGTACATCCTTTATCCATTTCGCTTCCTCTCGTGCCTTGACCCATGTCAGCTGAAGTGGCGTGACAGTGACAGATAGGGGCTAAATGCCCCTTGAATGTCCCCAAATGGGGCACAAAGGAGTTCCGAGACTAATAAAATATTCAACCATACTAATATAATATTCAAGGCAGCAAAAGTGCGACTAAGTTTTATTAATTATGAGGTAAGTATTATTTATTACTTGGGACCAATAGTGTCATCATATTTCTGTAATATAATAATATAGTGCCATCTGGAGGATGCGAATTCGAATCTCGGCTCGTAGAACCACTGTCTGGTTCCGTACCCGAAGGGTCCAAACGGAACCCTATTGCTGTCACTGACGCGTCCGTCCGTCCGCCGTCTGTCACAAAATTTTGTTCCGAAGAATTTTTTGACTTACCATTGACTTATGAACTTGAAATTTGGTGATAATGTTTATTATCACGTAATGTTGGTAAATCAGATATTTGAAATTTTCTTATTTTTCCTAATAAAACCATCATAATTTTGCAGTTAGTTCGGAATCCTAAATGTGCGAAGTGCCCACACGCACTTGGTCGGTTTCTTAAAAAACTGATGAACCAAATATCGTTTGACATTTAACAGTGTCTTTCTTTCCTGTCTCCTATCTTAATATACGAGTTAGGTAATTGATGCGTGTAAGTTTTGTTGAATTTCAACATTTTTTTTATCAGTTCTGTTGAATATTAATAAGCATTTTTTTCAGTGATACATCACATTGGAATACGAAAGGTTAGTCCCTGATAGTCCCCTTGTTCTATGTGCAGCAGCAAATACTGTTTCGTAAAAGTAGTGCCTACGCCAAATCATGGTAATAGGTATCAACATATTTATATGCATTCAAGGGTTTTCCTGCCTTCCTCTTAAAATGTCATCTCAAGATGTAATAATTATATAATATTTGGGTCAGTCTTGTTCGAGAGTCCCGAGTAATTCGGTCAAGGACATCCCCCTGTTACGGAGAAATGAGTGAGATATTTACGACGTAAATTACATGTAATACAAAATTGTAATATGTGTGTGTGGCGTAAATTATTTGTATACAAAGGCAAAGGCACAGAATATAATAATATATTTCCTGTTAAAACATTGATTTTCTATATTAGGTCGCATTTCTCAACCGATTCTTGTGAAATTTTGTGAGCTGCGGGGTAATCACGTAACGTTATGTACTCGTACTACTGTTAGACTTAGAGCATATTTAATGTCGATTATGGCATTTTACCCCCCATGCAGAGTTCAACAAGGCCACGGCCCCGAGGTTCCGGCGACCCCCGGTGTCCTGGTTATGGTAGCGGCCAGGGCACTAGCGGGGTCAGGGGTGCTAAGAATCTCCGGCAAAGATCCGGCTACCACCACCGACGACTCCTAGCCCTGGCAACATATAACACGCGAACACTGCGCACCGACGAAAAGATAGCCGAACTGGAGGAAGGATTGAGCAAGTTGCGTTGGGATGTCATAGGATTATCTGAAGTCCGAAGAGAGGGGGAGGACACGATAACCTTAAAGTCCGGCAACTTGCTCTATTTCCGGGAGGGCGACCAACAGTCCCAGGGAGGTGTCGGGTTCATCGTCCACAAGTCCCTCGTAAACAACGTTGTGAAGATCGAGAGTGTGTCGTCTAGGGTGGCGTACCTTATACTCAGAGTATCAAAGAGGTACTTGCTGAAGGTCATACAGGTGTACGCGCCGACATCGGCACACTCCGACGACGAGGTGGAGGCTATGTATGAGGACATTTCAAACGTCATGCATAGTTCTAAAACCTACTTCACCGTTGTCATGGGGGACTTCAACGCGAAACTGGGCAAGAGAGATGGTGAAGAGCTGAGAGTGGGGAAATTTGGAGTTGGAATTCGGAACCACCGGGGCCACCTACTGGCTGGTTTCATGGAGAAGGAGGGACTCTACATGATGAACTCCTTCTTCAGGAAACGTGAGCATAGAAAGTGGACCTGGATGAGTCCCGACGGTGCAACTAAAAACGAGATTGACTTCATCATGTCGACGAAAAGGCATATATTCAATGATGTCTCTGTGATTAATACGGTCAAAACCGGAAGTGATCACCGTCTGGTAAGAGGCACATTGAATATATGTGTTAAGCTGGAACGCTCTCGTCTGATGAAGTCCACGCTCCGACCAGTAGCAGCCCAACTCCAAAACCCCGAGAGCTTTCAGCTGGAACTCCAGAACCGTTTCGATTGCCTAGGCGGCGATGTGGACGAATTCAACGACGGGTTTGTGGAAGCTGTCCATACCACAGGGTCTAAGTTCTTCAAGGCCCAACGGACCAACAGAACCAATAGGCTCTCTAACTCCACTCAGAGGCTCTTCGAGGAAAGGAGTAAGATGCTTCTACAATCTTCAGTCGATGCGACATTATATCGGCAGCTTAATAGACAGATCTCCAAATCCCTGACCCGTGATCTGCGCCAATTCAATACAAAACGTATTGAAGAGGCCATCGAGCGGAATAAGGGCTCAAAAGTTTTCGCAAGAGATCTGTCTATTGGGCAGAGCCAGCTCGCCAAGTTAAAAACTGAGGATGGTAGAACAGTCTCATCCAGACCTGAGCTTCTGAGCGAGATAGAGCGCTTCTATGGACAGCTCTACACGTCAACTAGCAGACCCGAAGTTGGTCTAGTGGAAGATCCTAGAGCTAGACTAACCCGGCACTATACCGACGACATCCCGGACATCAGCCTGTACGAGATTAGAATGGCTCTTAAACAGCTCAAAAACAACAGGGCACCCGGTGAAGACGGAATTACAGCCGAACTCCTGAAGGCGGGTGGAAAACCGGTCCTTACGGCCCTTCAGAAGTTGTTCGACTCCGTCTTACTGGAAGGGAGAACGCCAAAGGCATGGAACACAGGCGTGGTGGTGCTGTTCTTTAAGAAGGGTGACACCACTCTTCTGAAGAACTATCGACCCATCACGCTTTTGAGCCATGTCTACAAGCTGTTTTCAAGAGTCATTACGAACCGTCTCGCACGCAGGCTAGATGACTTCCAGCCTCCTGAACAAGCCGGTTTCCGAAGAGGCTTTAGTACCATAGACCACATCCACACGCTCCGACAGGTTATACAGAAGACTGAAGAGTACAACCTGCCCCTCTGTTTAGCGTTTGTGGACTATGAGAAAGCCTTCGATTCGATCGAAACCTGGGCGGTACTACAATCTCTACAGCGGTGCCAAGTAGACTACCGCTATATCGAAGTACTGAAGTGTTTGTACGAAAACGCCACTATGTCAGTCCGACTCCAGGACCGGAACTCGAAACCTGTTCCGCTGCAGCGGGGAGTCAGGCAAGGAGATGTTATTTCTCCTAAACTGTTCTCCGCTGCACTGGAGGATGTTTTCAAGAATCTGGACTGGAGAAGGCTAGGCATCAACATAAACGGCGAGTATATCACTCATCTTCGGTTTGCTGATGACATAGTAGTCTTGGCTGAAACCATGGAGGATTTAAGTACAATGCTCGATGACCTCAGTAAAGCCTCCGAGCGAGTTGGCCTAAGGATGAACATGGATAAGACGAAGATCATGTCAAATGCCCATGTAGCACCAACTCCCGTTACAATCGGACGCTTTACGCTCGAAGTTGTAGACGATTATGTATACCTAGGACAGACTGTCCAGCTAGGTAGGTCCAACTTTGAGAAAGAGGTCAATCGTCGAATCCGACTCGGCTGGGCAGCGTTCGGGAAGCTACGGCATATCTTTTCGTCCAATATTCCGCAGTGTCTCAAGACGAGAGTCTTTGACCAGTGTGTGTTGCCAGTGATGACATATGGTACGGAAACGTGGTCGCTCACCATGGGCCTCATAAGAAGGCTCAAAGTCACTCAGAGGGCAATGGAGAGGGCTATGCTGGGAGTTTCTCTGCGTGATCGCATCAGAAATGAGGCCATCCGTAGCAGAACCAAAGTAACCGATATAGCCTTTCGAATCGCTAAACTTAAGTGGCAGTGGGCGGGGCACATTGCACGTAGAACCGATGGCCGTTGGGGCCGAAAGGTTCTCGAGTGGCGACCACGGACCGGAAGGCGCAGCGTGGGTAGACCCCCCACAAGGTGGACTGATGACCTGGTAAAGGTCGCGGGAGTCCGCTGGATGCGGGTGGCGCAAGACCGGTCATTGTGGCACTCTTTGGGGGAGGCCTATGTCCAGCAGTGGACGTCTTTCGGCTGATATGATGATGATGATGATGATATTTAATGTCAATTTTGTGTGAGATCATGACATAACTGTTATAACTAACATTTTGTTTTCCGTCACATTTTGTCTACATTGTGTTTTGTATTCTTAATTAAGTAGTTATTTAAAAAAATGTAATGACTTAGGGTGTTCCCCGTAATGTTACATGTTTTTCTTATCAATAAAATAAATAATAATAATTAAATATGCTCTAACGGTAGTACATAAAGTTACGTGATTACCCCGCTGGTTCGATAATCGAGATTTTGTTTTGTCGAGTCTATTATTGGAAATTGTGAAAAAAAAACAAGCTTCGCGAGGTTCTACAGCTCACAGATTTACTAATATTAAGGCGATATATCGATTGAAAGAGACAGCCTTTGTTTTTCGCTCACGACAAAACGGGATGCAACACTCTCCGAGAATGGCTTTTTAGACAAATCTCGTTAAATATCTGATTGTGTGCAGGTTTATTAAATTTCCTCTTGTCAGTACCTAGACGAAGTAAAATACCATCATATTAACTTAATCGTGTCTTTTAATAATTCGTTGTTTTAGTAGGCTGAGGAAAAAAAGGAAAATATAGACTCGACTTTGGATTTATTTTCTATCGAGAAAATTTTAAGCAATCATGTTTCGCTATTGTCAGTACCACAATCATAAAGTCAAGAATCATATATCTGAAAATCAGCCCCTACTGTTTGCTAGTCCGGGCAAGACAGCGTTTCAAACTCTCCAAATTTCTCAGTGTAGCGCCTTAAGTCGAGTCGGCGCAACTCGCTCTAAATTGCCGATAATTCGGATTCAGAGCAAAACACGCAGTAACTGTACGCACATACTGACCCGGCGGCATTATTGTTATATTTAAGATTATTTGATTTGGCCCTCTCTTAACAAATCCTTAGAAAAAACGACTTAATTTTGCATGCCAGAAGATTCAAAATTCAGTATCAGTTATAAAATATCGGTCAGCCCAAAAAATTTCAGCTATAACGTAAAGTGGAATATAGGCTAACTCCATAAACTAACAACTTTACCTCCTTGCCCAACAATTTAACAACCCAATAAAAACTTTAACGAACGCTTTATTTGGTGAAGTAACCTGCTGTTTCAGTAATAAATCGTGGCAAGTTAAGATACACATTACTAGCCCAGTACATGGCGTCTTGAAGTGGAAAATATATCTAATAAAAGAAAGGATAATTGAAAAAATCGCTGTATCTTCGATCTGACAATATTATTGCACTAGTTCTAAGTTTTTGGTTTTTCACCGTCAACGTCACGGACTCTGATCCGTTGTGTGATGAATGCAGATAAACTACCAACATCGCTTACCATCAGTAGCTCTAGTATAAGTTTTTTTCGAAACATTAACTAATTCGAACGCGTTTGCGTTTTGTCTCAAAATGTATGAAAACGCTCTCACCGAGTTTGAAATACGCGCGTTCATCGGTTAGCAACAAATGTTATACTCGCTGTTTTAGTTTCCACTAGTGACCGCTAGAGGCGCTGTTCACGTTTTCATACCACTTTCATACATTTTGAGACAAAACGCAAACGCTTTCGAATTAGTTAATGTTTTGAAAAAACTTATACTAGAGCTACAAGTGATTTGTGATCAAGCGTAAACCAAAAAACTTTAATTTCCAGTTCGGTCAGATCCAAGCGCGGATTGTACCAACGTACGATTACCAACCGATCTACGTTAAATATGGCGCCGGCTGTCCTCCCATACAAACTTGTCAAGCTTGCCATACAATGACATTTTTAACGAACACCGCTTACGATTACAGACGGTTTTGTGCAACCCAGCCCAATTCTAGTACAGTACTTTTATTTTATCTCACGAGCGCGGTTGAGCCATGGTTGTGTGTTGAGCTATACATGCACAATTGTCTATGTGTGCGTCAGCATAGAAGCTATGAGTTCACGTTATCTATGTGTAGGCAGCGTAGAAGCTATGTTATACACGTTGTCTATGTGTTAGTATATGTGTCACAACTACAACAATGACCAACCCGCGCTCGTGAGATAAAAGTACTATATATATTTGTTACAGTTAAATGAAATCTATGTTAAAATACGGAATCCATTCAAGACATAAGTTACGCCTTTCATTTATATAGGTTCTGCGCGCCAGCTAGCCAGGTCAACCGCGCAACATATTGTAATCAAAACACAATCAACTTCGAATATGTAACGAACATTTCGAATCTCTCCGAAATAGAATAATCATTTGTTATTCGTAATCAACCAGCCACGATGTCTCCTCACAGTACAACCAGTAATTAACGCAACAATGATATCACAATGGGAAATAATCAATGGTTCGTCTTTTGTTTGCATCCCTGGAATAGTGCAATTTATAAAATACGTTATTTTATTTATTTAAACAAAATTCGTACGGCATTACAGTAAATATCACCAAGTCACCGTACAATTCAGAAAAGGTATTACAATGTAAAACTTAAAAAATAAACAAAGTGATATGATATCCCTATGGATACATAGAGACTGTTGTAGAAATATATAAAAGTTATAATTATGAATCGTGTGTTTCCATTAAAGTCGTTTTCACATATATTTTGGCCATAATGTCCGTGCACATATTTTGGAACTCGATTGTACATTGATAACAAAATATTCACAGGATGCAAGAGAAAAACTAAATAGATTTGAGTGCGGAAACGATTAACTATGTTAACATTGTTGGCTTGTTGCTATTGTTATATTGAGGGTCATTCCCATGCTCCAGCAATGTTTTAGCGATTGTCAGTTGTTAGATAATGTGGCATACTTTCTTTTGTCTACGCGCCAGACAATGTTAAGATTGTTAATGTTTTTAATATGTGGGAGGAAGAGTAAGACCAAAAAGTTACGGTTTGGAGACGGAAAAATAGCGTCATATTGCATCATTTCTTTAAGTCATGGAAGAAGGTATATTTTAAGTTACACCGTATATAATATCCAGAGAGTTTTACTTGAATCGTAGAAAACTAAAATGTACATGGCAAACAAGTATAGAACCTATGAGATATTCGGTTTACTTATCAGACGGCAATGTCACAACCTGTTGAAATATTATTCACACTGATGTTTCAGATTTCATACCTATTAAGGATGATTCACGCTAGACCGTTCCATGTCCGGACCGGCCCGTTTTCTAATACAGGACGCGCGACGGCCGTCGATTTCTTAGGTTACTAGAAAACGAGCCAGCTTGGTAAATGGACACGGAACGGTCTAGCGTGAATCATCCTTTATACCTACTCGTATATAGACGGTTTGTGTTACGTGCGATAGATCAAAAATTATCTGCTGTTTGCCTTACACATAATAAATCTTACTATTATTATAAATGCGAAACTTTAGAATTTTAGATGTTTGTTACTCAATAACGCAAAAAACAGCTGAACGGCTAATGATAAAATTTGGTATACAACATGTTTAGTTTACCTACTGTTTGTAGCCTGGATACGTGTCTAAAATAGTTTTTGTCCCGCAAATCAGCCCTCAAAGTGATGAAAGTATATTGTGGACATTTATGCGGATGATCTCACCGGGCCAAATCTTGTATGATATAATGTGATCACGACACTGCTAAGCGATACCATAATCTGTAACATATTAGATAAGAAACGTATATAATTACCGGCTCACACGCCGATGGCTTTTTAATTGGAGTAACGCTGTAATCTGTAATAGTGCTATAAAAGCCCCATCAACAAGAGATCGCATGATGTATGGCTTAATTTCTGTTTCACGGTGCATTAATAGTGTCTAAGCTATCCTTTATTGGATCTTCTGAAACTACGACGGTGGTAAACAAGCATACAGCTGGCCTGGCGGCCTGGGGAGGCTACGGTGTCTCATCGAACCTGTCCAACGTCACGAATAGTATGGGAAGTCACCCAATGTATGGGAGGTGCACATTTTGGTATCGGATGAATTCACTTGGCACAGATGTAATATACGTAAATCTAAGTTAATTTAGCCCGGTAGCCATCCGCCACCCCCTGGGGGGCCCAATCCCCTTTAAAATCTCATTAAATATTAATCTTAGCGACAAAGTGTATAGAACCTTTTATGTAGATAATTTTATTTAGATTACTTATGCGTAAGAACGTTTTTCGCTATGGGTCACCGTTTATGAGTTTTTCATGAAAAACCGAAAAATGGGATGGGGTTTGGGACTTGGGGAATGGCTAGATTTACCTATATTACATCTGTGCCAAGTGAATTCATCCGATACCAAAATGTGTACCTCATGACACTACTTCCCGTACTAAAAGGCCCTTGTGCATCTCCGGGGTGCCTTAGAATAACAACAACAACCCACCTGTGGTGTTGAATTTTTCAATTTTCTCTTTGATTAAAAAAATGAGATTTTCGCTAGGGGACGCATGCCGCATGCGCTTAACAAACATATTAACAACAACATGTTCAAACAATTTCACGAGAATCTGTTGAGATAATGCAACCTCTATTATGTAGTTACATTTTACTTTTTTACTAGATTTTGGAAGATTGTCCTTATTCCTGTACATTTTTTTGCTTTTCGTTATGTACTATTTTTCTGTTTTTTTTAACCTGACTGTGGTCCGTTAAAGTTATAGGAATGCGCGGTTGGAGAGTAGCCTGTGGAAAATCCAGGGGAACCTCCGACACGACCACTGTTTAAACACTGGAAAAATCTAAGAGTTTGCGCTCCACTGAGATTGGCTGAACAGTAAACCGAATCTGAGGTGTCCTTACATTTTATATGGATCGTCAAATAGGGGACCAAAAATGTGGGTAAGTAATTTCTTTCCTTATCAGGATTATGTGACTTTCAATGTAAGTATCAACCGTTGTTCTCTTATTAAGGCGATATATCGATTGAAAGAGACACCCTTTGTTTTTCGCTCATGACAAAACGGGATGCAACCCTCTCCGAGAATGGCTTTTTAGACAAATCTCGTTAAATATCTGACTGTGTGCAGGTTTATTAAATTTCCTCTTGTCAGTACCTAGATGAGGTAAAATACCATCATATTAACTTAATCGTGTCTTTTAATAATGCGTTGTTTTAGTAGGCTGAGGAAAAAAAGGAAAATATAGACTCGACTTTGGATTTATTTTCTATTGTGAGTACCACAATCAAGAATCATATATCTGAAAATCAGCCCCTACTGTTCGCCAGTCTGGGCAGGACAGCGTTTCATAGTCTCCAAATTTCTCAGTGTAGCGCCTTAAATGTAAATATATCTCACTTAAGTGTAAAATTATGTACTGAGACGTTTATTACAAACCAAGGCACAGGTGCAAAATAAAATTACCATGAAACCTTTCATAAATGTACGTCTCTAAAAATATAGCCACAGCAAACAGTGCCCTCCCCGAAGGCACTTTGTTTTACCTGCCTCCAATATACGAGTACCATGCAAGCTCATAAATCACTGGACCCATAACTGCCGATCCTAATTTCCTACGTTTACCCCGATTTTTATTTATGCCTGTTGCAAAACAAAACTCGCTACTAGAGACTTTTCAGCTTTGATATAAATGAAAAAATAGTTATTTTATGTCACACCTGGCCATAAAGTGGCCATTATCGCACGCTCCGCGCGCGAAAAAACCCACTTCCTGGCCAGGGGGTGACATAAAATTTTGTACTCACCACGGGCGATAATAAAGAAAGCCTCAGATCGCATATTTATCGCCCTTGCCTTCGGCTCGGGCGTAAAATACCTGCGATCTGAGCCATTCTTTGTTTTATCGCCCTTGGTAAGTAATGTACTATTACTGTATCTGAAGTCTTAGAGATTTTGCTTTTGATAATGTGTAGATCTGTTTAGGGGGGGTTCAAGGATTGACTTTACAAAGCGGATCCTTGTTGATTGAACAATATTTAATTTAGTCAGAAATCAAACATAAACAGGCAGTCAAATACGCCATTGTGTCTCCTATTTTCTTTCTATCCTATCTATCCTATATGGGTTGTATATGCACAAAACACATCTATGAACGAATTCTACTAATTCGATTAAAAAAACTCCTCTGATCAGTGAAAATGTTTGGGAGCCACGATGCCCAGATAGACACACGGATTCAATGTTAAAGTTTAACCGCCTCTCATTTATGTACGTCGCGCGTTGAAGTTGCAAACTAGTAAGAAATAAAAACGAGAGAATATTTTAATGATCAATGATGCATGTATATGCTTAGTTAAGGCGCAGGGTAGGGCAAGGCCTTTCCCATACAAACTTTGTGCACGTTTTATTCGTCGGTTTTGGCACTAACAAATATAATATTTTTTTTGGTTGTAAATATTAGATATGCGAAGTTCGTGATGTGAAAATTTTCAAATATTTCAAAAAAATTCAAGATTAAAAAAATAAAAATAAAAATTAATAAAAAAAAATTTACATTTCGAAATAGCTATCAGAAAAATAAGCAGACTGACCAAAAATCATAACTTTAATGCAAACACAAACGAAGTAAATCCTGCACAAAGTTTGTATGGAGAGAGCTTGCCCTACCCCTCCTCTTAAGGTATTAACTTAGGCCTATGCGCCTAATAAAGCCCACTTTTATTTTCATTACTTATTTATTTAATCATTTATTTCAGGCATCTGTGGCCCATATTACTAAATACTTAAGACTAACACACATATAATTTTATTTCCTAAAACTAAATATGTAGTATCAGAATAAGAAATATATAGTATAGAGGCGCAATATATACTTGTAACTATGCACAACTAAGCTTAGGAACTGGACCTTATTAGGCGCACATACCATATAAGACAATCATTATCACAACATCTTGTCGGGTGACAACCAAATTTAAAAAATAATAAACATTGAGACTAAACGCAAACGCGTTCATTTGTGTTGCCTTTGAAAAAAAAAATAATGTACGTCAGACGACACGAGTGACAACCAAAAATAAATTTGAAACTTTAAACAAATAAAATAAAATAAATATATATTTAAGTATTGTAATATATATTTAAGTATTGTATTTAAGTATTTATTTATCTATATAAGTATGTATATCGTCGCTTAGTACCCATAGTACAAGCTTTGCTTAGTTTGGGACTATATTGATTTGTGTAAGATTGTCCACAAATATTTATTATTATTATTATTTTATTTTATTATTTGTGGTCAATCTTACACAAATCAACCTAGTCCCAAACTAAGCAAAGCTTGTACTATGGGTACTAAGCGACGATATACATACTCATATAGATAAATAGATACTTAAATACAAAGAAAACATCCAAGACCCAGGAACAAATTTTCGTGCTCATCACACAAACAAATGTCCTGACCGGGATTCGAACCCGGGACCTCCAGCTTCGTAGGCAGGGTCACTACCAACTAAGCTAAAGCGGTCGTCAACACAAATAACTATAAAAATAATACTAATAACTTATAATATTCAGATTATACAGATTTTAGCATTCCCATTGTACCCCAAATGGCGTTTACCACGCTCGATCGTTACTCGCTCGTGGCAGGTCGTCGGCTGTGAACTAGGCCAGTGGGCTGCCCGAGCCTATTTATACCGAGGGTACTCTGTATGAACAATGCTGGCTGAATAGACTTTTTTTGCACCTACCAGTAATGTGTAACATAAGCTTAGTGTTGGAAATTATCCTCAGGTTGATTGCCCACTAGGGCGCAAAGCTGCAATTTGAGATCATTCAACTTAATACAAAGCACCTCATTATGCGATTCGAATTACATTAGTATTATCTAACTGCCTTCTTATCTCGAATTGCTCGCTAACTTTTCACTTACCAAATTACCATTTTCTAGCAAGTCCGTAACTTTAGCTCTTCTTACAGAGAAGCCCAATAGGAGGGTAATTTTAGGTTTTTGTCCGATTCTTTATGTTATTCGACCAAATTAGATTAAGCAGAGTATGTTGGGTGGTGTCCCATGTAAATTATTTAACAACTATCATAACCAATTCTTATCTAACATTTTTTTTTTCTTATCTTTACAATCTTTACATGTCGAATTACGGGACGTGATGATGTAGGTATTTCAGGAATTGAAAATAAGTCACTTGAAAATAAGTTACGATACTTAATATATTTGTATATCATATTATACATCATTAATCATATTATGTATACCTGCTCTATCATCAGCATTATTGCCTATATAAACTTTGGCTAGGTACCTCGAAAATAAGGGGAGGTTCTCAATATGGTAGTATTTTTTATATTAGGTTTGTTAACACTGAGCAAAATATATTTCGTACATTATGAAAACTAACCCACGAAAAATTACTCTTCAATAGCTACGAGTAGCAATTCCAAAGCAAGCGTGTGTAAGCTTCGCTGACTGCATAAAAAAGTTAAATGATATTAATGTAATTTAATATAATTTGTAAAGAGGCCGAGGCCAAGAATGCTTGGATTACAGCTTGTCCAAATGCAACATACCCAGAAACCCTACACTCCCAGCGTCAATGGGATGAGCCGCTCTGCAGGCTGGTACGGAAAAATCTATACCAAACGTCTACCAGCCCTGCCGAGCGTGCTCGTCTCCTTGCGTCTGCGGAATGGGAATCTGGTATGTGGTTGCATGCTGTTCCTTCTAAAAACCTTGGCACTTTACTAGACAATAATACTTTCAGGTTATCAGTAGCACTACGTCTGGGAGCGACGTGTGTGGCCCCTCATCGCTGCCACTGCGGAGACGCTGTCGATCGTCTCGCCCACCACGGTCTCTCATGCTACAAGAGCGCGGGACGCATCCCGCGTCATGCCAGCCTAAACGACATTATCCGCCGGGCCTTCGTCAGCGCCGGTGTCCCTGCAGTCCTTGAACCTACTGGTTTGACTCGAGACGACGGAAAAAGGCCCGACGGAATGACACTCATTCCCTGGAAGATGGGACGACCCTTAGTGTGGGACGCCACGTGCGTCGACACCTTGGCGTCTTCACATCTTCCGGGGACTTCGTGTAGGGTTGGTTCCGCTGCTGACTCAGCCGAGGGCCTCAAACGGCGGAAGTATGGAGCCATCGACAGTGGCTTCTTATTTGAGCCGTTCGGCGTAGAGACCCTCGGACCGTGGGGACCGGGCGCGCACCGCATATTTAAAGAATTATGCAAGCGCCTGGTCGAGGCTTCTCGTGACCAGAAGGCTGGCTTTTACCTCGCCCAGAGGATCAGCATTGCCATGCAACGTGGCAATGCTGCCAGCCTTCTGGGCACACTCCCGCCTGGCAGCGATTTGGGACAAATTTTTTATCTTTAGTTTTAGTTTATTTTTAGCTTAGTTTTAATTTATATGTAATTTAGTTTTATTTTTAGGTCTAGTTTTCGTGTCTCTTTATATACTTATGTCAAATAAAATAATTTTGATCTAACAAATGTCAAAACAATAAATAATCACACTATTTGTAAAGCGATTTTACTAGCAACATATGAGTGTAATATTAGTTGAAATAAATATATTAATAAATTTCATCAGGCTCGTATGCCTGTTTGGCACCGGACAGAAAAAAGCCGTTCATAAAACTTAATAAACCTCTTTTGTCACTGTCTCACAAACAGTGACAGATAAGGACAATCGTATTTTAGCGCCTATTTAACTGAAATAGGTTTGATAAGCGATTATGACTACGGGGGCTTTGACAGGGTAAGAAAAAATCTCACGTTTCCTTTTACCGCTTCGGCTAAACTAGTCTCTGGCAAACCTCCGTGATATCCAGACACTCTATCGATAGGAACGAAAGAGCACTTCGCACAGCACGTGCTAGCAGGATGGCACGATTAGCTGATAAATACCCTGTTCACTTCTCATGCTCGTAAAGTTCGACTTTAAGTCGTGCGTAGACGACATAAAATCGCTCTAGTGCATAAAGTAAAATCTTCGTCGAAGAACTCGAAGACCAAGGCAATCGGTCCAACAGCCACACGATCAACCCCGTGCGCTGCGCCCGCAGCCTGCCAGTGCGCGCGCGGCAGCCCGCGTTCCATCGAACGAGGTTAACGGCGTCACGAGTGTAAATGTGATGACATAACCTTAATTAAATTATTCGTTAATTTCCTCGCAACTGACGTGAAAAGTAGAGTGTATAACTCGTTCATAAAACTCATTTTACACTCGATTTTATATCCACCCTCGCTTGCAAGCTCGCTCGGATGGATAAACGTCTCGTGTAAAATGGTGCATTTTATGCACTTGTTGTACAATCTACAATTTTTTATAATTTATTCAGAAAACCATCTGTGCGTAAGTACTATTAATTATTCTTTGCTTTTACACTCCCAATGTGCTTTACGGTCGCTTGTGAAACGCACGACTTTGCCATTTATTTAATATCAGCATTACGCAAATTCTTCGCCATAAACTCGGCCCGGGCTGAATAAATCAGATTCAGTATTCAGAGCATGAAAATTGATAGTGTAACGACGCAGGTTCTTGCAGGGTAAATGCTTATACGTAATGCCCATCTTCCTACCGTTTTCCGGTTATATAGTTTGTATATGTATGACAATACAAAATTATTCAAATGGAGCCCGGGACAGCTTTGGCACCTAATCCCAATTTTAATGTTACCATCTTCACAAGATACACACTTCCGGTCCTTTCGTAATGTCCATAACGGTGTACAAATAATTATCATTCATTCATTTCATTTATTCATAAACAATAAATACATTGTGTTTGAACATTACAAAAATAAACTAAAATAATATTAACTAAGTAAATATTTGATACAGAGAACAAATACAAAGTAAAATAACATCAAAATAATTCAGCGAAATCCAATAAAATTGTCAAAGAAGATTAATTATAAAAATCATAGACAAGCCGAAAGAAACAATATAAATATTTTTATTTTTTTAATATTTGTGGACAGGAAGAACTTACACAAATCGACGTAGTCCCAAAATAAGCAAAGCTTTACTCAGCGACGACATAAAAAGTTAATGCATAGTATACATCCAAGACTTAGAAACATGTATTCATGTTCATCACACAAATAAATGCCCTGACCGGGATTCGAACCCGGGACCTCCGGAGTACGTCAATATCAAGTAGGCTAAAGTGGTCGTTAATAAATAAATAAACTACCGTGTTTTTACACGACAATGGTAATGATACGTTATGCCCAAATTGAGCGTCCACATTAGTGCGTGCTCGACGATACGCCTGATCTTGATACGCGAACACGATACAAATGTTGACAAAGCTTTATAGGGTAAGTACAAATACTTTAACCTTTAACTTATACGTTGTGATTTATAACTTCAAATATTTGACACATGACAACTTCCATAGAACGTATACAACCATGAGTCATCGAAATTATAAATAAAATCAGGTAATAATAATACGGCTTTTCAAGTAAATAAAAAGTTTATTTGAATTTTCTCAAACGTAATTTAACCCACGTTACATTTTTTCAGATCATAGTTGTTGAGGATTTTACGATAATAATTCACCACCCAAACAGTTACGAGTTATGTCTTTTATTTTTGTAAACCAGTGTTGTGACCAAGTCTGTCGTTTCGATTCATATGACATTTCCGTAAATTGATAGAAATGGATTAGGTATAAACGATACATTTATGATCAAAACCAAATATCATACAATTAAACTATGAAGTAAAACACAAAAAATAGTCAAATTGTACTACAAACCGTGAACGTACCTTTGCCATGTTGGAATAAAATAGTTATCGATTTCTGAACGAGAGAAAGTATAATTCATTAATTCTTTCTTTGTGTAAAATGATACAATTGTGATATGGAATATATTTAAGATATAGGCTTGATAAAAGCATTTCAAAAATCGGCTGTAAAATCGATGCAATGAACAATTCGATAATAATCGCTTGATTTGACAGAGGAGATGTCTTAACCTCATCACTACAAACTTCAATTCATATGTCTCAAATATTTGAAGTTACATATCGCAATCTATAGTCTCACTTGTATAATACGAGTATAACCAATAAAAGTAATAATTGGTTGAATATTGGTTTCTCATTGAGATTTGGCGTAGTTCTTTGACAAAAGCGAGTACCTAAAGTGACCGCCATTTGACCTTCTGACCCTGGGGCATACTTACTAAATAAAATACGTAGGGTATTTATTCATCATCATCATCATCATAGTCAGCCGAAAGACGTCCACTGCTGGACGTAGGGTATTATATTATGTCATTTTAAAATTGTCGTAAACACCTTTTTTTAACAATTTACTGTAGATGCCTTGAAATTGCGAACGTGTAAAAAAACACGAGAAATAAACATTTCAATTTGAACTACACAAACCACGCAGGAACATTTAAATTCAGATGAAAGTAGAACATACTCGTAGGTACCACCCTTACATACTCGACCATTGTAGTTACCGAACAATGCGTTAGAATGGCGGCCAAAAATCGAGATAAATCCGGTTTTATCCGGATTTTCCGGAATCCCTGTCCGGCTACGATGTGGGCGAACCATCACGATAATATACTTAAACCGTGTTGTTGGAACGGCTTTTATTCCCAGTATTTGGCCGGTCTTCAGTGGATAAACAAAAGGGAAAAGGATTGCAATTTGCTACTATTTACTATAAGGCGACTTACTGACTTGGCGGGGCGGTATCGATATGTGTCATTTTCTTCTTTGACGTAAACTTACTGACGTCGCTAAGATTCCCACTTGACAGAATACTGACAGTAAATTACATTTGCGCAGTAGTAATATTATGCGCAGAAGTGGACCAGTACTGCCTTCGCATCGTCCCGCTTCCGCGCATCCCGCGCCAGTCAGGAAGCACTCATTTAAATGTAGGGGCGCAGTAAAAAGTAGTACTGACTTGACTGACAGTTGACACTGATATTTGACAGTTTTCTCATATTATCGTGCCGCCTCCGCACCGACAAATCAGGAAGTCGCCTAATATTATCTACATACATTCACTATCATCACGCGTGCTAACCAGGGGGATTTTGACAAACTTTTTTCTTTCTCTTTCCGATCTTCATTTTGATAACAGTTTCCTTGTATAATTATTAAAACATCCAGTAGGCATTAAAACCTACTCGTAACTGACCATAGTCATCAATATGGTCCACTGCATTTTTTTATATCCATTCACTAAGTAAGGTAAGTAGCATTTGGCCCCACCTCTTCGCTGTTTTCGTTTGTCCAACCGTGTGTCACACAACCTGTATAAGTGGTTCCCTAGGGAGCCAGCGGGCATCGAGAGGTTAAAGGTTGTCGCACACGTCGTAACTGCTCGGCACCCAACTGGCATCGCCCCAGCTCGCGCCAGCCAGTG
Source organism: Cenopis cana (assembly GCA_951800055.1). Lineage (NCBI taxonomy): Eukaryota > Metazoa > Arthropoda > Insecta > Lepidoptera > Tortricidae > Cenopis > Cenopis cana. Next base: position 4,487,786 of record OX637486.1, on the reverse strand, counting down.
CCAGTCTGCCAGTATTCTTTGTTTGACACTTCATACTGCAACGCACACTTATCCACTCCGTAACGACAGCTCGCCGTCGCTCGCTGCTGGCGAGAGGACCGCGCGGGTGGAACGGCCTATTAATTCAAATGTAAAAACCGGCCAAGTGCGTGTCGGGCCACGCGCAAGGTAGGGTTCCGTAGTTGTCCACCCGTTACATTATGTGGACTAAAAAGTTCGCACATTATGTAAGGTATCAATGGAAATTGTACGTTTGCTTTTGCAAAGTACATTTCTGAAGTTCGACTATTACTCGTTAACTAGTAATGTCTACTTAGCTGTGATAGTTTTCATGTCATCTACCATGATTTTTTTCACATGCCTAGTAGCCACCGTTTAGCTGACGGGGGGGGGGGACACTTGACCATAACAAAAATTATCACTTCAAAGCTTAATATCACGCCAACCAATTATTTAATCAAAAAATGCTTTCAGAAACCTTATAATATTTTTGAAAGAGCTATCCACGATACCACACACGATGGGGTTTGAAAGAAAAAAAAATATCACCACCACTTTACATGTAGGGGAGGTACCCCAAAAAAATTTTTTTTAAAGATTTTATTCAACCGTTTTGTCGGCGTCATTGATATTCGTGCCAAATTACAGCTTTCTAGTACTAACGGTTACTGAGATAAACGGGGGACACAGACGGACGGACGGACGGACATGGCGAAACTATAAGGTTTCCTTGTTTACTACGGAACCCTAAAAAAGCTGTCAACTACGTAGTCATCTCGCGGCCACCTCGGCGCTGCTGAGCCGTTTCCGTTACGTGCTTATGGTTGACGTATATTTGACGGCGAGCCGATGAGCTGAGGCGGCGCCGCCGCCGGTCGGGTGCCGAGCCTTTTTATCAGAGCCAACCTTAAGCTATATATCTAACTGTGCCACATTGATCTTGCTGTATTTAGATACTTTGTAATACCCACCAAAGCCGACGGTAATTGTGCCTCATAAGCCGACGTTAATTGTTTCTCATTAAGGACGCCGTAAAGCGGTTGTAAGCTATTCTGTATTTACGTTATTATTTTTGGTAACCACAGACATATACAGCAACAATAGGTTCTAAGGTAAACGTCCCAGTGTTTGACACCTTATTGCCCAATAGTATCGACGTTTACCGACGTTTACAGGGCCGTTTAACTTACCGTCCTGTTTTATGTTACGTTGCTAGTTAGGCAGTATTATCCCTTGATAATTTAAAATAGAATTCGGGTCTATACTTCCCTTTTCTTGTTTTCACCATATTACAATTGCAATAATGAATAAATAACTATATAAATAATAACAATCCGAATATATGTACAGTCACAAGCACCAATATCTGCCATAACAAAGGCGGCATAAATATCTGACACGTCCTTACGGTCCTACAAATAGAGTCGTGTCAGATATTTATGCCGCCTTTGTTTTGGCAGATATTAATGCTGGTGACTGTACATAAATAAGATAAAAACAAAAGACTTAAGTACTACGTCACATAGACGAATGCGAATGGTTGTGAAATAAATACGGTCATACTAATAGTAATAAGGCAGCTGCGCCATTGAATCTGTAGCCACATTAAGTTTTCAGCGGTTGTTTACGGCGAGCAAATAACGAATTGATTAAGCGTTCCGTTAGTTTCTCTTACACGGCCTATTATAGGCTGCGATTCGCTTGTAATGTGGTTTTAAGTCTATACTCAGACGACCACGTTCAACGGAATGTATAAAGTTTAATTTGGCATCAGCAGCCATTTTATTTAGGAGCGTTCGTGGCCCAGTAGCGCCCGCGCACCACGTGCGACTAAAGGCCTTGGTCGTTCTGACGCCGTCGCCGGCTGCGTGCAACGGCCCGTCGCACGCGACGTCTGAAAAATGTTCGCGTTTGGACGTCGCTCGCGGCGGGCGAGAACGTCCGCGCCCGAACATTGTCGAACATACCATTCAGACACCGCGTGCGACGGGCCGCTGCACGCAGCTGGCGACGGCGTCAGAACGACCAAGGCCTAAGTAACGTCGGCCCAGGTCAAATCTTGGATGGGTGACCGCTTTGAGTGATTATCCACTGAGCGCCCCCGTGCTTTGGAAGGCGCGTTAAGCCGTTGATCCCGGCTGCTGTGTATGATAGTTTATAGCAGTCGTTAAGCCAAGCTAAAGGCCTTCGTATGGCTTGAGAACTTCTAACAGTCAAGTTGCCCCAACTCACTTAACAAGCGTAAACTCAAAAACTTCCTTGGGTTGGAATGTTGGAAGTTCAGATGGCAGTCGCTTCCGTAAAAACTAGTGCGTACGCCAAATCTTGGGATAAGGCATCCTTCAGGTTGCAATTGTACTGGGATAACGCTAGGACGAGATGCGAGGAGCGAGCTATGGAGAGGGCTATGCTCGGGGTTTCTCTGAAGGACAGAATCCGGAATCAGGATATCCGACGGTGAACCAGGGTTACCGACATAGCACTGAGTCCTCAGCAGCTGAAGTGGGGCGGGGCATATTTTTCAAAGAGCCGATGGCAGATGGGCAGACGAGTTCTGGAGTGGAGACCGCGAACGACTCGGCCTGTGGGACGACCCCACGCCAGGTGGACCAACGACCTGAAGAGAGTGGCGGGGAGCGGTTGGATGCGGAGAGCTGAGGACCGGATGTGGTGGCGTGAATTAGGGAAGGCCTATGTCCAGCAGTGGACGACTACAGGCTGAGGATGATGAACGCTAGGAGGATGATCCGACTTGCAGAAGACCACAGCCATAATAACATTATATACTGTACATTTACAAGTAGGTATATAGTGTTGTGTTCCTGGAGGTGAGCAAGGTTGCCAGAGCTCCCGAGGATGCACTGTGTTGAGAGCGAGGGACCTAAAGTTTGTCCCTTCAGCTGTGAACACAGTGAATCCTCAAATTATGTATAGGGTTGGCAACGCGCACGTGACTCCTTTGGAGTTGCGAGCGTCTAAAGGCTGCAGTGTCCGCTTACCATCAGTTGGACCGCACGCTTGTTTGCCACCGTCGTTGTATAAAAAATGATGATCCAGCACCACCCATGATTTTCGTTTTCACCACAAAAGTTACCTGGAATAACAAAGGTATAACGGACTTAAAACCTTTCAAAATATCGGACACAACTCGAGCGGGGACAAAATATTTATACGAAAGTCAAATATTTTTGGAAACTTCCTATGCCCATATTAAAAATATTTCGTTTCTACCGAAAACGTACTAAAGCCGTTCTTTTATAACCGGTGTTTATTGACAGTTACTTGGGCGTTGTTTATATCGGATGTTGTTTACGTATGTTGTTGTAGCGGAGTGAAGATGTTCACGTGTTCAGCTCGCACTGACAGACGAGTAAACAAACACTGCATTATTTATATTTATCATAAAAGCAAACTCCTCTGTTCACCTAAAAAGTACCGCTGCTCAGTTTGAAAACAAAGACTGAAGTTTTAGCCAATACTACTCACAGTTGTTTTAGGTTCAAAAAGGTACCTATTACGTTTAATAAATATACCTATGTATACTCACGGGCAAAAATAATGCATACACTTTGTATTGAATTTCCATAGCGTACCCATTATTTTGCTCTTGAGTGTATATACAAAAAATACACAATATTAACTAATGATAGTACAAGTGTATTTATAATATAAGAACTCCCCGTTGAAAATACAATTATTAATAACATTGTTTAAACATGCTCAAAATTTTCACTAACCAATTACAATACAATACACCTCAATAAAAATACAAAATATCAGAAACACAACATATAGCGAGATGTAGGAGAGGTAGACAACAGGCGCTCTTATCGCTAAAGACCGATCTCTTCCAGACTACCTTTGGGTATCGGAGAGAGCTAAAAAAACTACCTCTGGGTAGTGCACTAACAAAAACTAATGGAGTATATAAAAACAAACTAAAGGATAGAAAAAAATACAACAACCACATATAATAAACGTATATAATAAACGAAATAAACGTAATCTCATATCTAAAATAAAAATACACCTATTACGTACGTATTAAACATTTCATGTATGTTTTTTCTCTGCTTTTAAACAAATAGACAAAACTAATGTTTTTTTCTGTTCATTAACGCAGCTTTTATTCAGAGCAGTGAACAATTATTGTCCGAATCTGTCATTGCATGAATGCATCAGTCCCCATTTTCATTTATGCTCCAATTATTAAATAAAGGTTAATCACAGAGACTCACTTTTTGCATTCCAATGTGGCATGTGTGCATGTGAGAGTGGGTGTGTAGGCAGGCGTGTGTGAATGTGGCTTCCAAGGATACCTTGAAAGGGAGAGACCAACATTTGACTTTAGTTATCACTATCATCAAATCAAAGCGCGTGATTATTCTGGACTCGCAAGCGTCAATAGGCTACGGTGTTTGTATGACATTAGGCTGGCGGTATGCTTGTTTGCCTCGGACGTAGTGAAAAAACGAGTTTCGAATGCTTACATTCGCGTATAATATCATAGTTAGTTATACTGGGCATTTTCCGCAAGTCGACATCCAAGGTGCCTATTTTGCGTGAGAAAGGGGGTAGCGCTACTCTAACCATCCTAGTTCCTGTATGAAACCTATCAATGTGTCTTTATATTGCTTACTGCTTCCTGCAGTGTTCGGATTTCCTATGTGTTTCTTCCTGTATACTTCTACCTGCTTACAGTCTAGTAGAATGTGTCTAGCAGTCTCTTCTGTATAATATCATATTTATGCCTTAGCTTCTCTTAGCTGTCTTGCAAGGACGGCTAAGGAGTGGAATTTGTACCGGCTAACCTTTTCCCAGCCAATATAACTTGGACCTTTTGAAGAAGATAGAGAATAGGCTCTTTCTAGGTACGCATGTAACACCCTCAGTCTCATCATCACTTACCAACAGGTGAGATTGAGGTCAAATGCTTATACCTATTATATATATAAAAAATTCGTGTCACATTAAAATTCTTGGATGTTACATTTCAGTTTATATATTTTCGTATGCAGAGCTTTTAACCTTTTTCATGATCGTAAACTCTGACATGTAAACGAGCCCTTGGGAAGCATAATTGAAGAATAAATATTTGATGTTAATTATGAATAGTTAGAGCGGCTAATGCGACCCATTCACGTACAAATTTCGTGGCAGGCGACGACTATGTAATGAAAACGCCCCGTTCGTATAATCACACACTGCTGAAAGCAGAACGCCTGTGGCGGCACACCGCTGAAACATATATAAAGGGAATTGTAACACACACTTATTTATTTATCGTATGGCATTTATTTCGAACCGTGAGATCGTCGAGAAGACACTGTAAAATGTATTTAAGCTTATTTGAGTATATATACCCGCGTCAGACGTTCAAATGGTTCTAATTTCACTTTAAGAGGGCTTACAAGTTTTTAAATACTTTTGATTTAAAATTTTGACGAAAGTATTGACAATACCAATAAATTGATTAAAGGATACGATGATTTTATTGAAGCTAAAGCTATTTATCAGATAGTAACTAGTAACATAGCCTGTTTTAAATTTTATTTACATTTTATGGAGTAGAATGTAAGCGGTAAAAAGCAGTTTTGAGGTCGAAAATGGTCGATTTAGAGTGATGTTTGAAACAGTAAATTTCATAATGAAAATTCCAAGAAATTCATTTTAAATTTATGTCATTAGGTCGCAATAGATGGGATGGGATGTTTTAGATACTGAGGTTGAGAAAATGTCAAGAAACTCAAGATACGTGTTCCTTAAACATAAAATTACCTAAATGGATGAGTGTTTTAAACTCATAAGAACCCTTAAAGATTTTTTGTCCAGCTAGCGGACAGATATTGATATAATCCCATTTTCCGGGACATCGCGCTGACACTCTGAGGCGCGGAATTCCTTATATTTTATCCCAGGGAGTGTTAAATTTTCTTACAAAGATTTAAGGGGCGAGCAGCCAGCTTAGCAACTGAATTAGGAAAATGTTTTTAATTATTTCTTGAAGAACTATGACAAGAGCAAAAGAAGGTTTTAATTGCTCGTAAGATCCTCCGGTTTGCAAAAACAAGCCAGTACTTAAAATTAAATCATTCAACTGTTTCTGCTCACTTCTGATATTTAAGTTAACAAAAAGTGATGCGCTTTTTCATGGGTTGAACGATCTATAAGAGACTCATTCATTTCACTAGATAAATAGCAGACAATATTTTCTTTCCATTGATCTATAGAGAACCCGCATCCAGTCGCTATATATGTCAAATCACCGAGATTATCGCAAAGTGATCGATACCAGGCTTTCTATCGTTCTGCTACTGCTATTATGTTTATTTCGTACTATTTGATGAGAAGAGAGTATGTTTTACGTAACACAAGCTGCGTAGCTAGTATATTGTTGTAGTATTTGTATACCGAATGTTATTCATATAGGGATTTAGAGGATACATTTTATTTGCAAGGAATATTCGCAGTTAGTTCATAAATTATTGTTTTAACTTCAATTTATGACGGGTTTAGAGCGTAACGTCTATCGCGCCAAAGTAACTTCGCAGCTTCGCACACAGTTCACGTTTTAAGCAAAATGGTCGACGATAAAGATACGTAGATATACGTTTTTCGTCAAAAGAATAAAATGCAAAAGTGTACACATATATTTTATATGGACTGCACAATATGTTGATTTCAATAATTATGTGATGTGGTATGAGTAATAAATATCATGGCAACATTATACGTACGTTCTACAGTCGAACATGAAAGACCACGGCGACATCCAGAGGCAAAGAAGAGCCGTTGCGGTACGTGCGAATATGCTTGCCAGAAGGTTCGCCAAATGCAGCGAGTGCGTCAAGAGGCAGCTGTTCTTGAGTTTCTGTACCAGTGTGTACACTGTGGAATTGTGGTCAGACTTTACGAAAGCTGCCGTTCGAGACATGCGCGTGCAATACAATGACGCGTGGCGCGCCTTGTTCCGGCTGCCGCGCTGGTGCAGTGCGAGCGCGATGTTCGCGGAGGGCCGCGCGCCAGGCTGGCCCGCGCTGCTGCGCGCGAGGACCGCCACCGCCAGGAAGGCAATTTACGCTTCCTCCAACATTATGCTCTCGGCGGTGAGAGAGTGGGACGCCAGCCCGCTACATGAGCGTTGGAGGGATTACCATAGGCCTATCGTCGGGGGACCGGGGTAACCCGCTATACGGAGAAGCCTAAGGCCTACTCACTTATTATATTATTATTGTTTATTGTAGTTTGACGTTATGTAATTATTTTAATTTTAATCTTTTAATTTAATTTGATTTAATTTGATCTAGTATGTAAAACAATATGGACTTGTTCTGGAATAAATTTCATTCATTCATTCATTATAATTGTTCGTTCTTTTTGAAATCCAGGAGCATTAAAATAAATTGAATAAAAGTGAGATGCATTTTTTTGTTCTTTTAATTTATCGCATTGTGTAGGTACCTATCATTGGGTTTTCTAAAACCATTGTTTGGTTCAGAATCCGCTTGTGTGATATTGCGATGCTTAAAGGAGGATTCACGCTAGACCGTTCCGTGTCCGGGCCAGCCCATTTTCTAGTACAAGAAATCGACGGTCCTCGCGCGTCCATCGATTTCTTGTATGGGCTCGGAACGGTCTAGCGTGAATCATCCTTTAAGCTTCAAAGTGATAATTTTTGTTATGATTTCTAATAGAGTTTACTCTCAGACTTGAGTACTATCAGCTGTAAAACTTTATATGCAACTTTATAACCCGCATAACTCCACCATAAAAAAAACCTACCGTTCGAAAAGTTACGTGATTACCCCGCCGCTCACACAAAAGAATCAGTTACGAAAGGCGACCTGTAAAGGAGAACCGCTGGAAGATAATACATACCTACGAAATCATCTTTGGCCCACGCTGGGGGTCTATAATAATGGTCACGTGATAGACGGCAAGATAAAGTATCTGATACCCTAGCGACCACTCACCACCAGAAACACCACACCTAAAGACCAAGTAATGGTCTTACTATGGCTACGGTCTTCTGTTAAAAAAACCGGCCAACTGCGAGTCGGACTCGCGCACGAAGGGTTCCGTCCCATTATCTTTAAAAACGGCAAAAAATATCACGTTTGTTGTATGGGAGCCCCCTTAAATATTTATTTTATTCTGTTTTTTAGTATTTGTTGTTATAGCGGCAACAGAAATACATCATCTGTGAAAATTTCAACTGTCTATCACGGTTTTTGAGATACAGCCTGGTGACAAACGGACAGACGGACAGCGGAGTCTCAGTAATAGGCTCCCGTTTTACCCTTTGGGTGCGGAACCCTAAAAAGAGGTAGGTACTTCCCCAGATGGACTGATCCAAATAAAAGCGGGGGAACGTTCCACTATGCCCGACTTCTCTTTACACGAAAAATCCAAAAGGGATCGCGACACGGATCGAGTTTGACTTTGATACTCGATATTCAAAGTTTTCCAATTAGGTAAATCGTTAGCTAGGTGTTCGTCGAAGAATCGATTTATTTTTAAAGGAGTTTACGTATATTTTTAGTGTATTACATAATACCCTCTATTTTAAAAGTACATAAGGTAAATATAACTGTAATTTGTTTTAAAAACATTTTTTTTTTCCACGAAAAAATAACGGCCACGCTGTTCCAAGGTTGTGACGTCACGCGGTGATGTGCACAGGGGCTGTAGTGTACGTGTTTTAATAACAAGTTACAAATCATTTTGCATATTTTAGGTCCATTTGTGTAAGGTTTAACACATTTTTTTTATTTTACATCATATTTAACAAGTTTAACAACCCCCTTTTTAACTCGTAATTGGCACAACGGATATCGACTTTCGGAATCAGCGAATCAATAGGCTACTTCAAAAAAACTAATTAGTCCCATAATATCCCCGTAAGATTTTTCTTCTCGCAAAGACGCAAAGAAGATTAAAACCAAACATAATAACATGAAATTCTAAAATCTATTTAAACCTCAAAATAAATAACGATGTTATTCAAATTGCTTTAGTAATGAGAAAAAAGATGGCTTTGAGAATTAACTAGCCAGAAAGTTGCCTACAATTTGCCAGTGAGTGACAATAATTTCTAACTTAAAGCACAAAGTAAATAGCGGCGGCGCGCGCCGGAGCAGAGAGTCCGCTCAGTACAAAGTGCCATTTTCGCCGCACGCACACAGACGTAACATTTACAGGCATTCTCGGTTGATTTCGGACGAGCTTAGTCGCGACTGTCACTGTCGCGTCGCGAGTGCTAGTTGTGCGCGCGTTGATCACTTGACGTCCTCGCCGCTACGTAGGTACTTTGTGTCACGTACGTCAAAATGAATAACCGATATTATTACAGTTGGAATGTATTTTATTGTTTAAATACACTTAAAGACAACAAAAAACTGTGCCTACACTTTCTTAAAATATTCAAACGATATTAAAAGGTAAATAAAACGGTTTTCTCATTTTGGTAGTTACAATGATGAATGATGATGATGGTAGGTAGGTAATTTTTTGAAACTAGCCGCTTTGATAACGACGATCAACCATTACACATTCATCTTATCGTTCGCTGGTAAAACGCCAGTATTTAAGTACTATGGTTTAGTTAAGTAGGTACCTAATTAATTAGGTAGGTATATTCTTTGTTGGCGCTCTTGACCGCCGCCGGTTACAAGTCACAACTCGCAGCGGGTTACGCATCAATTTATTAGGGTTTCGTACCCGAAGGGTCAAAACGGAACCCTATTGGTGTCGCCCAGATGTCCATCCGTCCGTCCGTCGTCAGTCACAAAATTTGTTCCGAAGAATTTTTAGACTTCTCATTGACCTATGAACTTGAAATTTGGTGACAATGTTCAATATTACGTATATTTTAACAATAAATACTAATATATTAAGAAATCATATTTTTGAGGTTGATTCGGAACCTTAAATGTGCGAAGTCCGACTCGCACTTGGCCGGTTTTTTACCAAGATACGCTGGTTCATATTTAAATGTCATGTTGAAGAATTTTTAATATACCTGCTCCTTTTTAAAATTCAGAATCAATACAGAAGCAACCCTGTGAGTCAGGCAAGTTTAGGTATGTATTTTCAAGAACGGCGGGAACGGACCTTCTGTATATTCTTTATTTTGTGCTTAAAGTCACTCAACTTTAAAATCGTTAAAAACCGGCCAGGTTCATGTCAGACTTCGCACATTTAGGGTTCCGAACCAACCGCAAAATTAAGTTGTGTTTAATTTTTTTAACCCAGTTGTTACGAAAGTTAGCGAACTGGACAAATCACGTGGTTGGGTTTGTTTATACCTATCCAAATAGAGTATACGTAAACAACATATTATAATATCAACATTACAGAACACAATACACGCAACACAATACAAATTATACACATGACTGCACAGGCACGGGAGTAAGGAAGATATACAGAAACACAACAAAGAGATAACGCTAACTTACATAACAATGCTCACACAATATCATGATGGTGTTGTTATAATGAGGGCCTGGACTATTCGACTAACAATACAAAAACTGAGTACCTATAGTAGTAGTAGTAGTGATATTATTTATTGCACCACTTAATAAAGGAGTACATTATTAAGATAACTAGTATAGCTATATGTAAGCTAAAACCTAAGATTACATCTGGTAGAAATAATTTACATAACTAGGTACATATTGTGTTATACAAACATACGCTGTCTGGTAGGAAAATTACAATTCCATAAGTTTAGCCCACTGTTTAGTCTATAAATCGCAGTAATGCAGCATGCTCTGTTCTGTGATACGAGTAATAGTGCCCAAAATGAAAATCTAATTTTCATACTAACATGGCACGCACATTAGACTATAAAAATTGAATAATATCTCCCATTGTCAAAGACTCAATCCGAAGAAATGTAATGAAATCATACCAGTTTTTTATTTATCGCGTGCTTGCTCTGATACGTTAGGATGCACGCGTAGCGCGTCACAATACAAAATCGAGTCCTATCCAGTTACAATCGAATAGACTCCTATAAGTACTTCATGCATATGTTTCAACGCTTTCAACGATTTACGGATGGTAACAGGAGGTAACTGCAATATTGCCACTTAAATAAAATGTGCAGTTAGGATATTGAGTCTTATGCGTAATATTATAAAGTTGATATTATTTTGTTTGAAACTCCGCTGAAGTTGGAACCTAGAGGTACATAAGTTGATGATATACTTAATTATAGGGCTGTTCCAGCTGGAAAATTGTTAATAGATTTAACAAATTCAGTTAGAATTTTATCATTTGCAGTGTGTACTTACTGTTTGTCCGTCTGTCGTATTACGTGTTACCTGAATAAGTTTCTATAACTTTTGTGTTATGTTCATCGTGACTTTACGTGGTCCCAAAGGAAGACCAGCGCTATCGATTGGCTAGCACTACGCTGATTTGGGGTCGTATTGTGGCTGGGCTGTCTACCTACCTATAATGTTGTTTTTGAAGTTTACTGTCTTTGTGCCACGAATAAATGATTCTTCGGCCGACCAGCTATGTACTTAATAAGAGCACCTTCGTCACTGGCATAAAGATATACAACCATTTGCCAGAATGCATTAAATTACAAGAGGGTCCCAAATTCAAAAACAAACTTAGGCAATGGCTATTACTCAAATGTTTTTATAACTTAAACGAATATTTTTGTATAAAACATTAGTACTTCTTTATTTTTGTAAAAATCATTAGCAGTACTGTAAATGTCAGGTATTTATATTGTACGTCCGAAATGGGCAAGGTTTTGAAACAAATTGTATGAAATGACATCCTATTAATGTACACGCTTATAGACAATAAACGTTTATCTTATCTTTATCTTATCTTATTCCTTTTTTTGTTCGTTTCTTTCTTTCTTCCTTTCTGTACTAATCAACAAGGATAATTTCCATCCTCCGCCCAGTCCGTTGTAACGCGTTCCATTATATCCCTATATTATCATTTGCCTATTGACTCATCTAATTCGGCAATAATTACTAGACATTGACATGCTACAACTAAATTCTCATGTTGGTACTTAAGGTAAAAATTTGGAGCCCTACTCTACACATTTAAAATTTGATACTTCCCTATCTCTTTGGTGCCATTTAATGTTTCTGTCTTTCAAAATACGAATAACAGAGACTTAAAACAAAAGCGATAAAAATATTTAAAAGTAACTTGTTCTCAATATAATACATAGATATTTCCCCGTCCGTTTCCTGTTCACTAATCTCGCCAAGCTGAAATCTATAATTTTCCTTATTCTAAATTATTATCATCTCGTTATTAAAGTATAGTCCGCAGCAAAATTTGCCCCGGAAAACGAAATTCTCAAAATATGGCAGATGACACAATTAATAACGTAGGTACATTACTTACCGAGGGCGGTAAAACAAGGAAAGTCCGAGATCGCAGGTACTTGATAAATATGGAATTTCCTCGCGCGGAGCGTGCGGTAATTGCCACTTTATGACCAGGTGTGACGTAAAAATAATTTATTCTTGGATTATTAATAAACAAAACCCACGAATATACTTGGAACACAATATCACGCTTCAAGGAATATTTCTATTTTAAAGATTTAAACGCTTTACGCTTTTTAACCTACATAAAATATGACGTCAATTTATTCAGTGTCAGTCATATCATATCATCCTTATTATTTTAAAGACCTTTTCTTGATATTCTCTTGGGGTGGTCTTGTCCACTGAATGTACCGGCTTTAGTACCGACTTTGAAACTTAATGAGAACCGCCTCAGTTTCTTCTAAAACGGTCAACCATTCGCTCAAAACTTTTGAAGACAAATGACATGCATTGCGAAAACGCAAAATCTCTAAAAAATACGTTCGCACAAATACCATCCATTTTCCGAAACAATATCATCTTCAATATTTACTAAACTATTAACTAATTATAATTACAAATAGACTCCTCAAATAACTGACGTATTATTGGAAGTAGCTCAATAATTATGGTATTTTCTATACTTAAATACAAAAATATAAATACAAAAGCGTTTATTTTCACATTAAATTACAATGGTGTATCGGTATCGTTTTTATTTGTATTTTGTATTTGTATTTCTGTACTTATAATTTTCACTTACCGATCAATCAAAATACGCATCAATCTCTCACTGTTACTTCAGCAACAGATGAAAGGGACAGGCTTTACTCTTGTCAATTTTTTTTTTGTGGCAATAACACCGGGGAACAGGTGCCTTGAGTATTTTCCGCGTATATACGTCACTGGTTTGAGCGTGTGCGTGAGCGAGATGGAAGTAACGGGTGAGTGGGGACGAAAGGGATGGGCGACAAAGCCTTGACATAGATTAGATAGGTAAAGAGTGTGTAAGATGAAAAATCTTTCAGAGATGTGCCTGGGCTGCCATGTGGCATAACCGACCCCAACATCGAAATAAGAAACACCATACGTGACACATGACCGGTGTTTACTTTGAACATTCTTTAGGATTAATTAGTTTCAGTTCTTAACCAAAAACTGCCTGTAAAATATAGGTATCTTAGCGAAATTGCATCAAGATCGCTGCTCATGTGTTATCTGCATCTTCATCTGTTATTATTTAACAGAAATTTATCAGAAATCGATTAGTTTAGAACCGACTACAAGTAGATTAGATCACATAAAGAGGCTGGTGATCGCTAAACATATACTAATTGAAGGGTAGTGTGACGTCACACTATAAGTCAAAGTAACGTAAACGTATATTTTGGTCGTAACATATTGTATTTAATTTAAAATACTACATAGATAAAGTTGTTGTACAATGTATCTTTTATTAAAACATAATGTGATTGTTTTGACATCCTTTATATGTATATTTCTCTGAATTCTGAAGTATTGTATTTTTTATTATTTAGATTATTTTCTGTTATTCTCACTTTATTTTTATAATTTGATGGTTTTCCATTCACCCTTTAAACACGCTGGTGATGCTACTTTTTGAAAATCAAATTGGGCAAACCAAAACGGAAACCAGTCTGTTACGTTTATTTTCGACTACCTATGCAATTTCGCTGTTAACAAATCGATCTAGTTAGCCTGCAACTAACTTACAAACCCAATACAAATATAATGGAAATGCAAAATAAGTACAAAACCTTAATGGAAAAACAAAACAGAATATAAAACAGTTCAGAACACAGCGAGATATACACAGAGAGAGAACAACGAATTTCGTCTTTTCTATACCGAGTAAATATTGCATAAGTGTAGGCGTACATTTTACGGTAGTCTACGAGGTAAGTGTCGTGTCTACAATTTTCCCACCGCCCTACTCTTTGCCGTTATCATCGCGGCGGCCCAGTCTGGCTCGCTCGCCCGCTAGGCGCGGTTCTGAAGGCGACGCGAAACGCAAACCTAACGCGAGTGCCTGCGTTTCTGTTGTGACTTGGATTGTAACGTTACTGTAAGTATGAGGCATGACACACAAGCTGGAGGCATGACAAACGTCTTTTCTTGTTTTTTTTTGCTGAAAAGGCAGCTAACGCTGTCCCTGAACTTAAAAGCCGTGTCTTTTGAACCGTACAAGTGAACTTTTCACAGAGTGCATTACAAGGCAGATTATTCTTTTTATTCCTTTAATGAAAAAATTAAAGCTATGGGACCTTCACGCGAAGAGCCTACATTTGTTTATGAATACCTGAAATAGAATTCTATGTTTATTGTTATCTGTGTTTATGAGATACTATGTTATAAGACTTCTTTCTAAAACGTTATTAAATCGCGTTCTTTTGAACATTTCGTATTAGTTTAGTTACGCGGCAGTAACCACTTACCATCAGGTGGGCTGTCAGCTTGTTTGCCTCCGACGTAGTATAAAAAAAAAAAAAAGTTACGACCTATAAAATATGAGAAGCTGAGAAAACAATCTGTCCTAATAGTGAGTAAAAATAAGTATGTATAAGAGTAAAATTTGTCATACATATACTAAAATAACTGCTTTTTATGTGTTTTTACTATTAGTAAGTGTAATCCCTCCAGAAGCAAAGCCTTGGTTTATAAAAAATTACCCAACTAAGTGTTTGCGTGTGTGTGCGTAAGTGTTTTGGTTGTCACGAATAAATGCTTCTTTTCTTTTCTTTTTTTTTAAGCTAAAAAACTAAACATGTATCACTTATATGAAAAAGCTTATTATTATATTTATTATCATATATTAACGGCAAATGCTGCAGCACTTCCTATGAAGCGTAAAGCTTCCTAGATGCTGACCACGACCAATCCCATTTTTAATGACGAATCTATAAGGGTTCCGTTTTTGCCATTCTGGCTACGGAACCATAAAAACCGGAAAAACGGTAGGAGGAACGCTCTCTTTCATGTTTTTCAAATATAAGAAGGGTTTGTTGTCTTTCCCGTGACCCGTGGCTGCTAGTAATTTGAGGAAAACTAGGCTTATTTGGAGCTAAAAATACTTTATCTATTCAATTTTCTGAATAAAGCGGCCTATTACTCGGGCGCCTAGGGACAGCCTTCACAAACGCAACGATAAAACCTAAATCACATGCCAGGGTAAATAGCTTACATTATTTAGCGATGTGGTGTTTTATCTTGCCTTCTTGCATTATTATACGATATTTTCTTGTAAAATGGTGACAAAATCGAGAGCAAAAAGTACGAGTTACGAGTACGAGCATACAAAAACAGAATTTTCATACAAATCGACCCGTTTTAATTTTTTGATTGTAAGCTTGAGGCAAGTTAAGCTAGAGTTCCCGCTGTTATCTATAACAGCAGTCGTATGTTCAAACGAAGCTGAAATAACACCCTGTCAAAATGGATTACATCTTATCTCTGCAATACCTATATCGTTTTATGTTGTCGCAAAAGGATTTGCATCTGATTCTTTCAGTATCCCCTCCGGCGTCCCACAGGGCTTTCACCTCGCACCATTATTATTTAACATTTTTATAAACGATCCTCCCGATGAATTCTATCACTCCATCCCTTTTTTATGCAGACGAGACGATCTCATTTACTAGCGTTAGGTATATCTTCTTCAAGATGATCTATCTAAACCAGCTAAGCAATTTGGTGTACAGAAAATCGTATGACCCCTGAATGCAAAAAATGTTCGTTCACTATCACACGTAAAATTAACACCATCTTACAATGTTTCTGCCAATGAACTTCCCATAGTCTAGAAATTATGTTCGACCCAAAACTCAGTTTTATTCCTGCGGGCGCTGGGTCTCAAAATGTATGGGAAAACTAAAATCTGACTCGCACATGACCAAAATTCTACTTGATATTATTTAACGTTATTATTTATAAATAATGGTATCTAGAACCCTTCGTTCGCGAGTCCGACTCGCACTTGTTGTTATTTTTCTTACAAATAAGTAAGTAGGTTGTTTATGTTTAAAAATAACTGCGGTTCAACAGATAAGTTTAATTTTTTTACGAATTCCGAAACTATGTGCCTGAATTTTTTTTTATTACAAACATGATTAATTAATGTCAACAAACACTAGTTATGGGTGGTGAGACGATTCGCGACAATTTGAAAATAACTAAACTTTTACCCAATTCAAAGGTGAAGAAGTCCTTTGTGGAGCTTTTTGGCAGGTGTTTGCCTGTATTTGATTTGCCTCGAAAGAGCATAAAAAGCCTCGGAGCTGTTTATTCCAGCGAACGTGGAACAGAATCCACACGATCCTCATGAAAAGCGCAGAGAAAAGCAGTTTAAGAAAGTTTGATACCTACCATATTATACCTACTACTCGGTATTCACTATCACTATATTGTACACTTTTTTGAACTTGTTTGCACAAGTGATTTTCAAAGTATTATGAAGAGAGACGGCCTTAATGTCAGAACGAATTAAATACCTACCAGAAGCAGACAAATTGTAAAGTATGGTGGTTAAATTCATATTTTAATTACTTAGGCACATAATTATTACTTAAATGACTTAAATTCCAAAAGAAGGCATACTCTTGTTTTCCAAAAAAAATGTTTCATAGAATGTATTGTTTCGCAAAATTTTAATTTCCGAGACTATGTTTTCTAAGTAATGAAAATTCTACGAAACAGTACATTCTATGAAACTTCTGTCTGCGAAACAAAACACAATCCTAAAAGAACTATGCTAAGCTGTATTTTCATCAATCCAATACCACACAGCATTACACAAAACAGTTCATCAGAACAGCACGTCAGCACATTCGTTATTCTTCACATTTCTCGTATTATATTTACAAATGTACTAAAATATTGCAGTATTCTGTACTAATAAGCTGAGAATAATTTATTTAAAATGAGAAAATACCCTCGTTCTTGTTATTAAGATACAAACTGGCTGATTTTCCATGATGATTTATTCTAATAACGTTATAACGTGCAACGTTACGAACATGTATTTACATAATGAAGAATGTCTTGTCTTCTACATCGTGCGGCCGACTTTGGTGCTGAAAATGTAGATGTAGTTTTGAATTTAGAATGATAATGAATCTGTTCGGGTATCATATTTCTGAACAATTTCATACCGCGATTAAAATTGACCATGACTGAATGGAGCCCAAGACAGAGGCAAAATCCAGGCAACCTCCTTGCTTCTAAACCTTTGTATACCTTATGAATAACAGCCCAGTATTTTTATCTCACGAGCGCATAAATCCTGCATGGTTTGAAAATACAATTCGATAGGTGGAACTGCGTTTCTGGGCAGGACGACGTCTGCCGGGTCTGTTACTGAATGCCTTTAATAAAACTAATTTCATTAGCGTACATATTCGTATAATATATCAATATTAGGAATGCTTGGCTTCACATAGAAGCGTTTCTTTCTAAACACAATTATTCACAAACTCAATCCTCACAACCACATTATAAGCGTTTCTTCGTTACGGTATTGTGCACAAACGCAAACACATATCAACAATTTATCACATTATAACATTTTAAACTCTCGCGTTTTGTAAACATTACTTAAAAGAATTGTTTTAACGGGTCTGGCCCGTTTCTGTAAAAAAGGTAATACATAAATATCGCGTAAGGCGACTTCCTGACTTGGCGGGGCGGGATCGATGTGTGACATTTTCTTCTTTGACGTAAACTTACTGACGTCGCAAAGATTCTAACTTGACATAATACTGTCAGTATTACGTTTGCGCAGTAGTAATATCATGCGCAGAAGCGGAGCAGTACCGCCTTCGCATCGTCCCGCTGCCGCGCATCCCGCGCCAGTCAGGAAGCACTCATTTAAATGTAGGGGCGTAGTAAAAAATGGTATCGCGTCGACTGACAGCTGACACTGACATTTGACACTTTTCTCATATCGTACTGCCTCCGCACCGACAAATCAGGAAGTCACCTTAGACGCGTTAAAACAAATCTTTTCAGTAATTTTATC
Organism: Cenopis cana; assembly: GCA_951800055.1. Lineage (NCBI taxonomy): Eukaryota > Metazoa > Arthropoda > Insecta > Lepidoptera > Tortricidae > Cenopis > Cenopis cana. Next base: position 4,469,393 of record OX637486.1, on the reverse strand, counting down.
ACATTGTATAGGTATTCACTCCTATATTCAAAAACGAATTTAATAAATTAAACACACACAGCAGCTACAGTATTTTGTAATGAATATTATTCGTTTTAAATACCAGGGAATTTATAACCATGGTTTTTTGTATTAGATTAGAGAAATCCGTTATCCGTCGCGCTATCCTTAAAACGTAATAAGTGAAATAAGGGATATTCGCGTTAAAAATATAGGTACAAATTATACCACCAACAACGTTTTCGTATTTTTGCTGGCCAACACGTACCTACTTATGGATAATATATGATCTCTCGTATTAAATAAACATCAGTGTCAGATAGAGGTTGTCTGCAGGCCTTGAACTGTCTATTATCACTTTACGACGCAAGACGCTAGTCTTAAGATTAGTTTTTCAGGGTTCACTAATCCCCTCCGCTAAATCGTACGTACATAATATATTACACACGCACGGTATCGCCCTTCGCACAAAGTCCAAGGCTGCATTTCTACCAGTGCTATGCTATGTAAACCAATTAATATGATTGGTGGATATCAAATCGACCATAGCAACGTAGCATAGCACAGATTAACGGAAAGTCACCCCAATAGATCAAGCCTCGGTGATTCTGAATAGTACAAACGATTCTGCTCAGGGAAAAAAATGGTTGGGCGAACGTTGTCAAGTTAAGGGAGGTAGGTATTCAAATAATACATTCTGATTTTTCCTTTTTTTAATACGCACGGGTAAAAACGGGACTACAAGAAAGAAAAGAACTCGGGTTCTTCAAGAAAGGAGTGAATACATTTTTAAAGGGTCGGCAATGCGCATGTTACGCCCCTGGGGTCAAGCGTCCATAGGCTGCGGTGACCTCTTATCATCAACCGAGCTGCAAGCTTGTTTGCCACCGACGTAGTATAAAAAAATCAAATAATACTATGACGTAATACTGCATTTTCTGGTATTTGTAGATACAGATTTTTTTATATGTCCAATTCGTTACAACTTACACTAAGGGATTTTATAGATTTGAGCAGGTTCGATTGTGCTATCCCGTTTGTGTATGAAGAGCACCTAGGGGATGATTTCTCCGCAGGGCGCATTATTATTATCCATAATCAGCATTTTACGATCCTCGCCCGAGTTTCGGATACGGGTCTACACGACTCACGACGCATTATGCAAAAACCCCAAATTACTTATTCCATCAACCTACATTATGGTAAGAGGCTCATGAATTTTCGCTGTTGTACAAGTTACATTATGAATAGTAAATAATGTTATGTCACGTATTTTGATAATAGAACAGAAGTAGGTATCTCTACCACTATTAATAAAATCCAGTTCAAAGGACCGCAGTCATGCTCAATCATTTGTCAATAATAATTATAGAAATATTTTATATGTCGGATAACACGTTTATTATTATTATATGAATTCCACTACATATTGTATTATACTCGTATGCCAGCAAGTTGTATTGTTGTTTAAGGCAAGAGGTAGGGCAAGGCATTTTTTTATTTATTTATTTAATAATCAGGGTATAAAAACATAAAATTAACGGGGTCTCACAAAACACGAGAGTTTCCATACAAACATTGTGCAAGTTTTATTCGTCGGTTTTGGCACTCCCGAATATATTTTTTTTAATTATAAATATTGCATTTACGAAGAACCTGGAGAAGAAATTTTCAAAAATTTCAAAAAATAATAAAATTAAAAAAAAAAAAACCTACAGGTTATGGCTAACAGAAAAATAAGCATACTGACCAAAAATCATAACTGTAGTGCAAACACAAACGAAGAAAAACTTGCACAAAGTTTGTATGGTGAGAGCTTGTCCTACCTACCCCTCGCCTTAACATTTATATTGACAACATACAAGTACGCGGTAGGTACATGACTTCTCGTAAAAATGCAAGAACTCCAATTTTTACTAATTTGCTTAATAAGAGACAACATCATCAATGTTGTCTACTCGCTAATCGACAGATAATAATATCAACCGAAAAAATCAACCCATCTAGTATCTCCGAAAACCGCAAAGAATTGTAGATAATACGGATATACTACCAAACAAGAGATGAAGAATACTTGAAAGCGTTCGAGATGTGGTGTTGGCGAAGGATGGAAAGGATAAAATGGACAGAAAGAGTAACAAACGAAGCCGTCCTGAATAGAGTATCGGAAGAGAGAAGCTTAATAAGCATAATTAAAACAAGAAGAGGAAGAATGATAGGCCACCTGCTACGACACGACAACTACATCAGAAACATTATAGAAGGGAAAATAAATGGGAAAAGAGGAAGAGGAAGACCAAGGAAAAGTTATATGAACCAGATAAAGGAGGATGTGGATGTCGTGTCGTATCAGGACGTCAAGAAGCTGGCCTCGGACCGACAAAGATGGAGAGAACTGCATCAAGCTGCACCGACAAGAGCTCGGCTCTTAAGATGATGATGATGACCAAACAAGATGCTCAGTAAACGGTTGAGGGACACAACAGGCGACCGTCGCGCAGGCAGCTTTCTCGCGCAAAGAATTGCCATCGCAATCCAGCGCGGGAATGCTGCCTGCGTAATGGGAACCATTCCAAGGGGGCCGAATTTTGATTCCCTTTTTTAATATATTTATAGTTTTAGTTTAGTTTAGTATTAATTTAGTTTTACTTCTATCCCTAATCTTTGTTTATAATGTTTGTATTTTCTTTTTATTGAGTTATGCCGAAATAAATGCGTGTATCTATTGATCAAACACTGAGAACATTAGATATACTAGAACTAGATACATATTTCATTACATTATTTATACATAGGTAATTTAGAGGAATATTTATCCTAAAGCAGGGTGAGTATCGATCTCATTCCGACTACGGGAAATTACCAAACTTTGAACCTTCATAATCCATGATGGAATAATCCTAACAAGGAGATTCCCGAAGTGTTCTCCATAGAAGCTTGCATTCCATTCCATTCAATTAACTAATGAGGTATGCCGGCTTAAAATTAGGGATATAAAGCTACAAGTATAACTACACACCTGTGGCTCTGTGTTCTCTAATCTAATAGTTACTAAGGAATCTCTCGGTTTAATACTCAGTTTTTCAACTTTGTAGGCGTGGGAAAATATTGTGTTGTTGTCAGTATAATATCAGATGGTATCACATACATAATACGAGGAAACCATCGTATTGGAATTATTTTAATATCGATTCAGCGAGGAAATGATGCCTGCTTTTTAGGGAGTATGCCCAGGGAAACCAATTTTTTAAATGTATTTTAGTTTAGTTCAGTTGTAGTTTTTTTGAGTTATAAATTTTTCATGTAATTTTCGCTTTGGTGCAATGTACATTTTGTGAATAATTTTACTCATATTTTTGATACATACGCCAAAATACTTAAGACTCAGGCGCCCGCTAGTTTTAGTGAATTTCTTTGCTTTAAACTGGCTAGTGATAGTTGTTATGGCACTTCCTAATGTTTTGAACAATTAAAATCTCCAGTAATTATGACGATTTTTAAGCCGGTTCTCGAAAATTGGTGAGGACTTACTAGGTATGTAAGAATATTGTCAAATAAACGATTTTCTAAAAATGTGTCGCTTACTATCGCACACTCGTTTGAATACATTTTTGGCTTTGATAAATTGATTGAAGTCTTTAAAAAAATACCCTGTAACCAGCAATGTATATATACACTTGGGTTGCAATTCTTCCACTTCTGAATCAGTTTTAAGGATTCTGTTAAATACTCCAGTACCTGTAGTATTTTTTCGAAACGTAAACACAAACGAACGCGTTCGCGTTTGTGTCAATTTGTATGGCAACGCGAACAACCCTCTTGTGGTCTTTGGTGGTAACTATTTATTGCCAAACAAATTGAGGCTTAACGCAAACGCACTGCGTCGAGAGCGAGGGACCTAAACTTGTCCCGTCTGCTGTCAACACAGTGAATCCTCAAATTTTATAAAGGGTCGACAACGCGCACGTGACTGCTTTTGAGTTGCGTGCGTTTATACGCTGCGGTTGTTTGCCACCGTCGTTATATTAAAAAAAAGTTGGTTTGTTTTTGTACAAGTCCACTGTGCTACCTTCTGAGACAACGTAGTCTCCAGACAGTCTCTAACTCGTATCGTGCACTTAATTGCGTTAATGCCCCGGCTTGCAGGCGTAATGCCTTTGCGGTGATTGCACGGAGCAGGCGGTTTCCAGAATAGCTCGGGTAATTTGGTTAGTTTAATGTTCCTTCTATGTAGGATTTTGCGCACAGCACAAGTAAATTCGTAGTGTTCGTCATAGGCATTTACTACGGCTGCAGACGAATCCAGTATTGATATGTAGTTGTTGTGTGATTGCAATATATACAAACTCACCGGCAAAAAATTTGGCCCAAATCAGAAAAAAACATTTTTATATATTAAACATTATTTAATTTATTCAATTTATAGTTTGGAATCACCAAAAGTTTTTGGGCCAAATTTTCTGCTGGTATTTCATACATATTCATTACAATCTAATATTTATGAAAAGTTTGACAAGTTGACAGCTGTTGCGTTGATTTGATAAGTCTTGGCGTACTTATAATGCCACAATTTTTCGTTCGCTGAAACAGATTGAAATGTAATTGATTTCGGAGGCGATGAACAAGAATAAACGGGTCCACATTGGGTAACATAAGTTTGAAAGCCAAAATAAATTTTATTTATTTCGGCATAACTCAATAAAAAGTAAATACAAACATTATAAACAAAGATTAGGTATAGAAGTAAAAGTAAATTAATACTAAACTAAACTAACTGAAACTATAATATAATAAAAAAGGGAATCAAAATTCGGCCCTGGGAATGGTTCCCATTACGCAGGCAGCATTCCCGCGCTGGATTGCGATGGCAATTCTTTGCGCGAGAAAGCTGCCTGCGCGAGGGTCGCCTGTTGTGTCCCTCAACCGTTTGCTGAGCATCTTGTGGAGCCCCCGCGCACTCTTGCCCCACAGGCCAAGTGTCTCAACGCCAAATGCGACAAATTCGTATTGGGCGCCGAGACACCTGTATTTACCCGCTTTGAAAACCTCTCGGGCGTCCGCCGCCGCCCCGGCGCGTTTGGTAGTGGCTGGGAGGTAGGACGCCGCCAACGTGTCAGCGCAAGTGGCGTCCCACACCAAAGCCATATAATGTCGGTGTGCATAACCACTTTTGTCATAATTCGCTCCAAACCTTCGCTCAACTATCGTCGTGTACCCTGGCTTAATATACTTTTTAATGTCCTTTACCGTACTTCTTAACAGCCAGTGTTCGTAAACAACAAATGGAAATTCAAATGCTGGCAGCATTGATGGTTCTGTAGCAAGTGAGGCAAAACGTAGCGCTTGTTAGCGCGTGTTTGTATAATGATATTTGATTTGGGAGCCAGCCGAGCGTCTGTTAGTGCCACTATTCGCATTAAGTTGTGATTCATGTCATGACTATTAGGTAAATAAATTTCTTGAGATTGCTAGTGTCTGATGTTTCAATGATCTTTTGTTGAAATGCTGGTTGTCTGGGTGATTTTTCCGGAGTGTCTAATTGCACTTTTCGTCTCATTATTTACTCGAAAGATCTTGTAGCATTCGATAAGTAAAGGGCAATATCCACCAGAGATGTGCTAAGTTGTCATCGTTTCATATACTTGTCAACTCGCTCGTTTGTCTACTAGCTCTCAAGTTTAAACCAAAAGGCACTTTATTTGCATTTTATTTAGCACTATCAGTCACAACGACGACCGCTTTAACCTAGTTGGTAGTGACCCTGCCTCGGTATCGAATCCCGTATAGATAGGGCATTTATTTGTGTGATGAGCACGAATATTTGTTCCCGAGTCTTGGATGTTTTCTATGTATTTATGTATATTTTATCTTCACAGTAGCCATAATAGGACCTTTGCTAATAGGATAATAGGAGCTTTGCTTTGTGTAAGATTATTCACAAAATATTACGATTACAAATACAAATAACTCACCCATGGCAAAAGAATGAAATATAACAATATAAGTAGGTCACAAGCAATTTCATTCATTTCCATCCCTCCCTCCGTCCAAAGGATTCAGGTTGCGATGGTTTGAAGCAATACCCTTCTCTCAAATCTAAAGCTACATAATTCATACCTGTCATAAACGGATAAGACAAATCCAGGGACAGATTCCGCACAATATATCTATAAAGACCTACTATCTTGCATTATTTACCGAGAGCCAAGGAGCCCTTGGGAGAATAAAGTCATATATAATTTCAGAATTCTTGGCCGCATAATATTTTTAGAGATACCAAGTACATACCAAGTAGGGGAGGATTCCCTATTAAATCCATTCGTGGAGCTATGTCAGTATTTCTGCATAACTGAGACATGCGTGTTCAGAATAACGCTAAGTCCCAGTCGTTTAATATAAGAAAGAATACGATGAGTGAGAGTACAGATAGGCAAAAGTAAATCTTAGTATGATACGAAAATATATATATTTAAATGTTTATTTAAGAGGAACGCTTACAAATGCACATGATACTACTGCCAAACCAGAATAACTCACTCCTTTTCTGAAGAACACCTCACTACAGTTATACACTCCGTCAGGACTCCTAATTCAGGAATAGGTACCTACCTAATATTTTACTGGTTGCTTCCTCGTTGTTTTCATATTCGTAACAACTTCTATCGCGCAGAAAGCGGTAATTTAAAGGCGGTCGAGCATAAATCCTCACTGCGACCGCCATTTTGAAAATTTTCCCGGCTAACAAAGCAATAACTTGTAGACTAAAACTTCACTACGCTGAACTCTGATATGGATCCCCTTCTATAACAAACTTCAACGGTTCTTCGAAGATCGATGGTACAAAAAAGTTGAATCTGGTTATGGATCGACATAAAGTAAATACTATAATATGTATAACAGTCAATTCTTTTTTGTAGTTATTTTTTAAAATTTTGTTATAATTTCATGTCATTAAAATAATCACAGAGAAAAAAAACGGTGCATTCATATCGCACAAAATAAAGTAAAATCACATAAAAAGGGTCCAACATATTGACATCTTTTAATATATATCTTTCTTTTATTTTTTATCTTTTTTTTTTTTTTGTTTTCTGCATGTAGTTTAATTTGAATAAATAATATAAAGAATCAAACATATTTAAATTGAAGACGTTTTAACATATCTTGTCGCGTTCGTCGACTACGTCGAAGTAGACGAGTGTCGATCGTGTTTTACAACATATATGCATTTAAAACCCGTAAGTTCAGTAATGTGTTTTGGATTTTATTGTAGCATTGTGGAGTCGCTCCTGGCAACAACTGGCAAATGAGACATGTTCTGCAACGCGCTATCGAAGTTTCTAAAGTCAATTGCATAAATACAACTTCCAACTAACTCTCATTGGACTTCGGTCCCTGAGAGATTTCTCTATTGTCATTTCTTCCCGTCATCTATTGTATAGGTATTTGTACATATAATTTGTAAATACTTCATTTCCTATATATATTTAACCCTATACATTATCCTTTATAGGAACACATAACTCTTCTAGAGAATGTTATACAATTTACCAAGAGGCCTTTACACTGTATGCAGATTCAGAAAAAAAAAATGTAGGGTAACCTCTAGTCTTTTCTCTTGTTTATGTTGGAACTAACGATCTAACAATGCTTTTCCGAAAATAGAACCGTAATGAGCCGATAATATCCCTGGTTTAGACGGGAATGCATAACACATGGAAATGGAAATCGGTGGCCTAGTTCGTGCAGGCGGGGCCTAGTCTCGATAATCATATTTACTTTGCCCTAATAGTGGGATATAACTGGGTGGTGTGTCAGACAACGAATAATAATTAATGCTTTTATTACTTTGAGACTATGTCGATTTGTGTAAGACTGTCCACAAAAATATCTTACAAAAATTGAAACAGCATGCAATGGAGTAATAAGTAATGTCAAATAAGTCCAACATTTTTCCGAAATATATTTTTATCGTTACAAAAATACGTAATCGAATAGATACAAATAACCCAATAAACTAGGTAAAACAAACAGAACCATCATAAATTATTACGAAGTTCGTCGGTAAATCATTTCAGATTCAACATACCTAACACCAACAGTTCCGCTAAAGCTTTCGAGTGTGATCTGTGTTGAGAGTAGAGACCTGCATTTTATTTACTGTCAACAACATGAAACCGCAAATGAAATAAAGTCTCTACCTCAAATCCTACTTAAATCAGTTAAACATCGTCAAATTCGACCTTATGCATTCTTGTTTCTCGGTATTCTAGTCTAAGATACCTAAAATTGGAAATGACCAAATTTGTAAAAAAATACTCACCCTTTTTTCCACTACATGACACAATAATAAATAAAACTAGCAAACCTAGCAGAAGGCCTCTCAAATTGTATCAGCCCAGACAAAAACTACAATTATTTGGCATGAATGCGTATTGTATGGCTATAAAATTGTATGAAAAAGTTCCTGAAGATTACAAAACACAACAAACACATCAATTTGAAAAAAAAATGTTTAAGTGGTTGCTCAATAAATGTTTTTTCACTTCTCATGCTCGAAAAGTGTGTCATATTAGACTTGTGAAGCGGGGCTAAAGTAGTACATTTAAGCCCTAGGGAAAATATGTATACATATTTATGATTCACTAAACATTTTAATTTGACTAATCAAAATACTTCACCTATTAAATCCACCAATCACAGAACAGTAATTTGACAGATTAAAAAATATTTGGTAAAAATATCAACCAACCAGAATACAGCTGTACTAAAATCGACCAATCAGGAAAGACCTTTTTCAGTTCCTTAAAGATTAAGCGGTGTCTATGGTCAAAGGACTTGCATCTCTTAAAAGAAAAAAAAAAGCGCGTGTTGCATCTCCTTCTTTAATATAGCAAAAGAAAGGGAGGCGAATACGTAAAAGCCTTATCACACTACCCTACCGATAGGGTAGTGTGATAAGACTTTTAAGCGAACACGCATAGCGAGGCATGGTACTGGCCTAAGAAAAAAAAACATGCTGTCAAATTAGACATACGCCCGCCAAGAGTTAAATTATTCATTGAAGGTGGATAATTTGTGTTTAATGTGTTTTCTCGCAATCGAAGTGAAAAGCCATATTACCACTCGAACAATTTCCCCTCACTACGTTCGGGAAAATAACCATCTCGTGGTAATATGGCTTACTTTAGCCCCTTGTCAAACAATCTACTATTACTCTGTGAGTGAATTTTTAAATAATGAATTTGAAATTTTTAATCAGTTTCATCAGAATTGTAATAATATTTATTTAACAATTTAATAATATTACTAACAATTTGTTATTATTATTATTATTTTTTAATACTAATTGTTATTTTAGTGAGAATGTTAATATTATTCATTTGATAATTTAATAATACTTTGTATTAGTCAATAATGTTAATTGATGTCACTAATTATAAACCACAGATATCAGAACTAGCAGATAAGTGCCATTTAATTGAACGTTTTCTATACTTCTGATCTATTCTCACTAACGTACTTGTCAGTGAGTAAGAAGGAGATAGTTCCCATGCTATCTGACAGGTCTTCATCTGTCACTGTCCCCGCTTTTGATCACTTCGTGGCGAGAGTTAGTGCGGCGACAGATAAATTCTTTAAAAAATATCGACATCGATATTTACCAACTGTTGATATTCGTAACAGGTACCTACAGGTAAATTACTTTTAAGGGGTTAACTTGAAAGTAATTTACTTGTAACTTAAAATTATTTGAACTGTCAGAGTTGTATCGAATTAGTCCGTTCCAAAAGCGACTTTACCGTCCAGGCTAGAAAGTTTAACATCCAACGACAGTTTTATATAAATCTCAGACATTTTAAATAATTTCATCTATATCAAAAGTTATAATTTTTAGGGTTGACTGATTTTAAACCCTTAGGGTTGACTAATTAAAGACCCATCTGCAAATGTTATAAAAAAGGACAAATAGTGAAATGAAATACCAAACATTTGTTTATACATATTTAATTATTTACAGAACCTCCTTGACTTTTATTGATCAGTTTTATGTTAGGCTGGTTATCTTAACAAGTACCCAATTTTGTATATGTTAAAAGATATTTTAACAAAGTGTAAAGTAATAATCGTCTCAGTGTAAAATAATTTTCTATGAAAATTAAAATTTTTGATACAAGCTTTTATTACAACTGTACGTAAATTTTTTTCCATAGTCTTCAACAACTTGTTGACTTGGTTCTTATGATCCCAAGCACGACGAGTTTATCTTGAGTAATTTAGGAATTACTATAGCCACCTTGCCCGTTAGCACGATAGTCTATACCAGTATGAAAACATCACTGTATAAGCTACACCATCATCTTAGCCCCTCTTCTGTCTGTCCGGTGGTGTTTGCTCGGCATCCAATTTCTGAGCCCTGCCGCGTCAATCCATGTTTGACGAAGATTGTTTTCCGGAAATCTAAATATAAATGAAACAATATATATAAATTACATTCTTAAATGCCCCCCTGTGGCATGGTCATTTTGTCTCCAATCCCACATAAATAACTCTTATCGATAATTTGGAGACATATTTATTACAGCACTAGCTGGTTTACGAAAGTTTCATTTTATACCAATTAACGTTCTAAAATCAACTTGTAACTAAGTAAAGGGTACTTATTTCATACTAATAAGCATCTTCAGTTAATCTGAGACTATTACATTGCATATTGAACTTGTAATTTTTAAAATAATAGCAATAGTTTCTTACCGATGAAAACTGGTACTTTCTTCTGACTTCCTCGCCTATTTAAACGTGATCCGGCACTGCGGCACTACTCAGTATATTATGCCTAGACAGGAGTACTAATAACACCCGCACAAAACTTTACTTTCCTTTAAATATTAATATAATATTGCGAAAAACCGTCCTTGGTGCCGTTTTGTAGTGACATAAGTGGTTTTCCGTTTGACAACTTCAGTGATTTGACAACTTTGGTTTTCGTTCAAATGGGGGACAACTCGGGGATAGCCGAAAAATGTCGCATTATTTGTCCCACTCTAACTCATCTTGGTTAACCATAAGAATCTTAAGAGACAACTATATGACAAATCGTTCAATTAAATGACTCTTATCTGTCTTAATCTGTGTTATAAACTAAATTTCTCTAAAATATTTCTACACAAATGTTGGCAGAATATGCTGAACTAACACATTTTACTAACATTTAATGTACCATATTCTTAGAAATAAATAATTGATTGATTGATTAAACAGCTCCGAAAAACACACAAATTATAATGAGCTTAAAAATGTGTGTATGTAATAACTTTATTGTACACAAAAAAGACATAAAAAATACAAACAAATTAGGACATTTTGGTACAAAGGCGAACTTATCCCTAAAAGGGATCTCTTCCAGTTAAATAAAATAATTAAAAATATAATTTTATACTTTTATTATATTTGACCTTATATAACTCGACTGTATTTTGATGAAATATCAATAATGACTGTGGAGTCTGTGGATGGAGTGTAACCGCTTTCAAATCCCTCTTTTTCATGAATTCGGGTTGGTGGAACAATAATATTTATGATATTTCAAAACAAACAATGGACCGATGACCTAAATGATAATTTGGGTCGAATCGATTATTCAATGGAGTGTTTTTCTTCGATCTTTCCGGTTTTGCGCCTTTATATAACTTCAATGGCGATGGCCTAGAAATTTATAAAAAGATTAGTTATTCATTCCAATATCTCTTATGACAGAGATATTGGATTTAATATATATATAGTCCTCCTCGCCGTATCGACGACAGCGACTCCGTCAACTGTCGTTATTTGGGATTCTTTTGAAAATGCGGTCACACGGTGCACAATGTACCTGTCCAGAGTACAGTTGTAGATATTAAATCTATAGGTATACGAGGGCTTTGGTCGAGTCTTGCGGATTAGATTTAATACCTCATTGCCGGCTTCGTATTTAAATTAAAAAGACTTCCACTACTAAATTCAAACGGATTACAAGTTTAATATTAATAGGTACTGAACCAGGAATTGTCTATTACCATGCTTCTTTAATAATGTACTATATAGTATTTCGTCAAATAGTGTGGCGTGTCTTTGCGCATCAGAAGCTGTCAGCCAAGACAATTTCGATCATTTGTTCCATCATAAATAAAATAGTACCACTATTGAGTAGTAGGTCATGTAAGACTTTAATTTGCTAAGGTGCGTTACTAGGCATTCAAGGTGTATGTTATCATAGGTCATTATGCAAAATCGTTATTACAAAATCTTTGCATGATTGCATGTAATTCTGAGCGACTAGATCATTAGATGTCAAATTTTACGTGTCGAAATAATTGGTTAGGTATTTGCTAATGATAAAAATAACATGGTGTTATGGATAGTAAACCATAAAAATATCATAATAAATTACAAAATGTTATTACAATGAAAAAGATATATGCGACTTCAAAAATTCGAAATCAATTCGAAATTTAATATATAAAGTATCTCCGAACTTTATATTGCAGACATGAATAGAGTTTTCATATATGTATAGAGTGAAACATGCCTGTTGGTAAGCTGAAACCGTACCATATGGACGCTTGCCGTTGACGCTGACGTTCGAAAATCATTAATGACGTCGCGTCGTCGCTGCGTGCGCACTGGTCAGACGCTGACGCTCGATAAACGCTGCTGGCTTCGCGCCGACGTTGACGCTGCGCAAAAGTAGCGTCTCCGCTACACGGGCGCTGGCAGGACGCCGTCGCTCAAGAAACGCTAGTGTGGGGTCTCTCCTTGTCAGTGCCTTAATAAACGATACTGAAACGCTGTAGCTCAAACGACGCTAGCGTGGGGTCTCTCTTAGGTCTTGTCAGCGTCTTAATGAACGATACTTAAACCAGTCGTGCTGTTTTACGAGCAATTAACTTATCGTAATGGTTCTCGCGACACTTATCTTAAGTATATGACGTGTCACGCGCCGGGGTGTAGGTATTTGTCGCTTGTCTATCTTTTATTACGTTATCGGAATTACAGGACAAATATTCTAATCAGTATATTATTTTTAGAAAAACGCTTAAGAAGACAACAAATTCACATAATGTAGTGGTCAAGTTCTGACAAATTATTAAGACTGAAAAGCCCAATATGAATATAGATAAAAAAAAGTACATTTCTGAAGTTCGACTATTACTCGTTAACTAGTAATGTCTACTTAGCTGTGATAGTTTTCCTTTTAAATTCATCGTATATACTACTACCATGATTTTTTTCACATGCCTAGTAGCCACCGTTTAGCTGGCAGGGGGGGGGGGGACACTTGACCATAGCTAAAGAGGCCTTATAAGAGAATTCCGCAAAATGCTTGGTTTTTGATCAAAGCTTCTGGCGCAAATATCCGTAATTTTATAGAAATTATTAAATTATTTCATAGCCCGTTTCTTATTCTAGATAGTAAAATTACTTAACTTTTGTTTTTTTAACGTTAACCTTGGTAAAAACGCGTTCTCTTGGCTGGGTTTTTCAATATTTTGCGGTTAGGCGTAACGTTTTGATTCTCGATTTTGACGTGGAAAGGACTTATTTTTGTACAACATGAACACATTTCAATTCTACATATGATAAACTAGATAGCAACATCTTTAAATAAGTAGGATTCATTTATAATTTAGGTTTAAATAGCATCCGAATGTTGCCTAGTTTATGTATGAAAACAGGGTTACATTTTATTTTTTCCTCGCAAGCTGCGTTAACATTTTGCTCTAAGCATAAAAGTGTTGCAAAGAGTAACTCTTCTTGTGTATCAGATATTTTTAAAATCATAATTGGACTAAAAGTAAATTTTGTAAAATTTTGTAAACATAGCCCATAATTCCCATAAATTACGCTGCATTGATGCCCTGCACTCAGACGGCGCCGAGCGCTCTCAGAGGTCGGACCTATGTCGCTTTCGCCGATCGCGCGACTTTGCGAACATCGGAATTATGTTTCACAGAATTCCAAGACACGCTGAACTCGTATACCGTGATTTAATGAGTTTGATCCTTAAGTATTTTATTTTGTGATTTTCACTCAACTCCTCATATATTCATCACATCATAACACCAGCGTGTTTGGGCTTGTTGGATTTGTCTTGATGAGTACTATCGGAATAAATAAGGCTTAGGGTCTCATGATGGGGTCAGGAGATAGTCAGTGGAACTGGAACTCCTCATATGGTTATCACAGCACCGCCGTGTTTGGACTCTTTGGGTTTGTCTTGATGAGTACTATCGGAATAAATGAGGTCCAGGGTCTCATGATGGAGACAGGAGATGGTCACTGGAACTCTTCATATGCTCATCGCAGCACCGCCGTGTTTGGGCTCTTTAGATTTGTCTTGATGAGTACCATCGGAATAGGTGAGGTTCAGGGTCTCATGATGGAGTCAGGAGGTAGTCACTGGAACTCCTCATATGGTTATCGCAGCACCGCCGTGTTTGGTCTCTTTGGGTTGGTCTTGATGAGCACCATCGGAATAGGTGAGGTTCAAGGTCTCATGATGGAGTCAGGAGATAGTCAATGGAACTCCTCATATGGTTATCGCAGCACCGCCGTGTTTGGTCTCTTTGGGTTTGTCTTGATGAGTACCATCGGAATAGGTAAGGTTTAGGGTCTCATGATAGCGTCAGGAGATAGTCAATGGAACTCCTCATATGGTTATCACAGCACCGCCGCGTTTGGTCTCTTTGGGTTTGTCTTGATGAGTAACATCGCAAGAGTTGAGGTCCAGCATCTCATGATGGAGTACAAAATGCAAATACAAAATCATTTATTTACCAAACATTTTCAAACCAAACTGTAAGTAACAATGACACCCACACTAGGCAAAGCCTGTATCGTGGGTTTCAAACACAGATATACATTATCAGTAAGGTATGCGGCTACAGGTATTAGCAGGTAGGTAGGTAGTCAGGAGACGGTCTCCAGAATTCCTCATATGCTCATCACAGCAGCGCCGTGTTAAGAAAACAATTTTTAGCGTTTTTCGAAATTCACCCTCTGAAGGGATGAAGAAGTGGTTGGAAGTTTGTATGGATGGGGAGATTGGAGAGCAATTTTTTTTAAACGAGAAACTTGAAACTTTGTTTATAGACCTACCATTCAGTTACTTATAAGAAAACTAATTTCAGCGTTTTTGAAATTCATCCCTTAAGGGTCGAAAAAAGGAGGTTGAATGTTTGTATGGTAAACGAGTAATATTCTAAATGAGAGACTATACAAATGTCGTTAGTAGTAATATATAGAGTAGGTTAGTAACTAGGTAATTAGATCCAAACATTAGGTAAAAAAACTAGACTACCCGTGCGAAGCCGGGGCGGGCCGCTAGTTATATATATTTCTGGAATCGTCTTTTCAAATGCTTCATTTTGATACCCCACTTGTTAGGATAGCAAAAAAAATTTTTTTACGGAACACACAAAATGGGGTCCACAGTTCACCATATTGTTTTTTTTTGGAACTCTACATATCCTATGTCACCCGGGATGACGTAAGGATTTCAACCATACCTCACACATCTAAATCGGTTAAGGCGTTGAGAAGTTCTGGGGGAACAAAAAAATTCACATACTCGTACATACATACATGAAACCTGAAAATATTAAACTCCTTTTTTGGGCAGTCGTGTAAATAATAAAAATAGGCAGCTTTATATGGATAACTTTTTTGAAAACTCAAAAACTGCCGAGTTAAAACGAGTTGTCTAATAACCATTCATTTCACACATATTTTTTTTCATATTAACAGATGAGGGTAGTTTCACTCTACTCGCGGCCCTGGTAAAGCGTAGCATCTCCATGGTAATAGTCCAGTTTGAGAGTAGGAAACCCCAATTTTTCCAATTTCTTATTTGGGTTCCGTACCCAAAGGGTAAAACGGGATCCTATTACTAAGACTCCGCTGACCGTCTGTCTGTCTGTCACCAGGCTGTATCTCAAAAGCCGTGATATGTATGACAAACTATATGCGAGAATACAAAAATATTGTATGACAAAAACTTTAGATTTTCCGATAGCTACTTATGTATATTTTCTTGAAATGTAGTACATATTAAAGTGCTGCTTTCAAAACATCAAATACATGTTTAATTATACATTGTTAACAACATTAACAAACCTTAATAAACAATGTAAACTTTGAGACTGACGAAACGATCAAGACTTTACGTCCGTGTTGAAACGCACACATACGCGCTGTAAGTGTGCTGTAGAGCAGTGCGCTCGTATGCCGAGCGCTAACGCCATCTATCGAGTAAGATTTCGTGAAAATGATGAACGCTCAAACTTATAAGGAACCTTAATATCACGCTAACCAATTCTTTAATCAAAAAATGCTTTTAGAAACCTATTATTTTTATTTTTAAAAGAGCTATCCAATGATACCCCAAATTGCACCACCACTTTACACGTAGGGGAGGTACCCTAAAAAAATTTTTTTAATGATTTTATTCTACCGTTTTGTCGGCGTCATTGATATGTATACTCATGCCAAATTAAAGCTTTCTAGTGCTAACGTTTACTGAGAAAAACGGGGGTCGGACGGACGGACGGACAGACATGGCGAAACTAAAATTCTCGAGGGTAACGTATTTAAACGTAACCTCACAAACTGGCTCCTGGACCGCTGTTTTTACAGCGTAAAAGCTTACTTAGAGTTAGGACACACTTGATTATAGTTAGGTATGTAATTTCCGATGTATGGTTCGTCCCTAAAATGTATATTAATTTATTATCTGTCGCTAAAATGTTTGTTAAATTAATATAATATTATTCCTCATTATTAATGATTGACATTTTAATTTTTTTTTTTTATTATAATTTAATAATTATTATTGACAAATTTGACATGTACACTTTTTTCAATAATGATTTGCACGCCTGCTTGCAGGCTAGATACACTGTACCACATAATTTTAAGAAACAACTTATTTAACTGTATCTAAGCAAATAAACATTTCTGATTTCTGATTCTGATTTCTGATTTCTGAACTATAAGGGTTCCTTGTTTACTACGGAACCCTAAAAAACTTTCCTTTGTTTATCTAAGTATATTCATATTACTACATACCGCTACATATCGGAACGTGAAAGTATTTTATTTAAAGAAACGGGATATACATATACATGAGGCACAATAGTAAACTAAAATAACTAAACTACCTAAATGTTTCCAAAGCATATAATAAAATTTACAAATAATAAAGTCCCAGATCGCCATCAATGGACAATGTGCGCAGAATGCTGGCTGCATTGCCACGTCCGATGGCAATGGTTATTCACTGAGCAAAATATTAGCCAGGTTTCTACTTGTCAACGGATGTAATTTATCTACTAGGAGCTAAGTGTAATTTTTGGTCAGATATACATTAGAAAGTTTAAAGAAAACGTTGCAGAGGCGTTCCGGCACATTTTTTATAAATTTAATTAAGGTATTTATTTCGTATGATTTTGTTCACATATCAACAACCTTTCAAAGTAACAGCAATATTGTAACTATAAATAAACCACACAACATTTACTGCTTCTGTTCATCTACCCATTTTAAAAATAGCTAAATAACTACCCAGACTACGGTTTTAACTAAGTTTATGTACTGTGCCTTCAACCTTAGTGCGGTAGTTGATCCTTGTCATAATTTACTTAATCGTATGGCATATACAGTGTAGGAAATAATAACATGTCATAATATTAACAAGGTCTTAAAATTGTATTGTTAGGTTCCTACGAAACTGTACAGTATTTTGTGGATGTGTATGAGTTTAGACGATGTAACTCAACCGTAATTATTTTGGGGAGAGCTGCAAACATTTCAACACGATTGTCTTGTTTTCGAACACAGGTTTATTTTCATTTGTCTCACTTATGCATAATTGTTTCTATATTTCATAATTGTTTATGCTTGTAGGTACTGTGGTATTTATACGTGGTTGTAACGGTATAGTATTTTGGAAGATTGCAGGCGTTCCTGGAATAAACTAAGCACAGCTTATAGTAAATTTTAAATTATATTATCCCACTAATATTAAGTACTAGTGGCTCTGTGAGTTGTAGACCTCGCGAGTGTTTTTTGTTTTAATTTCCTTCCAAAAAGCGCCTCCATAAAAAAAACTATGTTTATGATTTGCGAACCTGCTCACAACATTTCACGGCAATCGGTTAAGAAATGCGACCTGTAAAGGAGAGCAAACCGAAATTCGCCCTCTGAAACATATTATATCATAAAATTTTTGAATAAAAATGTTTATGAAAATTTCCGAAAGCTACCCAAATCCGAGTCCCAATTCTTCAAATGTTCCTTGACTTATATTAATTATTATTTAAAATATTTTCATTAAATTTGTAGCGTTAGCAGCGTTACTGCTTAATACAAAATAAATTTATATATAATTATTGATCCTGTGATGAAATCACGTCAAAACGGCAGAAAGGATTATGTTACAGCATGGTTATAGTTACAACGTGTTTATGTCCTGCATCAACAAATAAAATACTCTTTATCCTGAAAATCATCCATCGAAGTGATGGAATAGGGAGTGGGAGTTTACGCGAACAAAGTCGCGGGCAGAAGGTAGTAGAAAATAAATGATAAACCTCAATTTATGAAGCCACAGCAGCAATGCGGTTTGTATGGAAGAGCGATAACTAGGTAAGCGCCTGATATAAAAAAAAATAGCAATTCAATTCTATCGCGATGGACGAGTTCCACGCGGACGAAGTCGCGGGCAAATACTAGTTACCTATATGCACTATTTTCTATGTAATGGGTAGGTAAGTGTAGGTTGTCAAGCATTCTTGAAATGCTAAAAATATATCAGCAATGGTTTTCCCTTGCATTTGTCTCAAAGGTTCTGCTGACAATAATGTTCCATTTCGTAAAACTAGATGACACCTTGACACAGTTTCGTTTCAACCCCCGCACTTATTCACTCTGTATAGCCACAATGTCATGTAGGCAGCCAAGCCAGGGGGCTTTCACTCCGTCAGTTCGCCGCGCCGCTGCAAGTACATCCCCAGGTGGTACATCCCCAGGTGGTACATCCCCAGGTGGACGGACGGTCGCGTCGTCTCGTCATTCGCTTGATGTGGACCACATTTGTTATTTACCTATTATAATTTGGGGTTGTATGTTGGCGATTTGTTAACAGTGCAACTTCTGTACGTAGTACACTATTACCTATTCTATGGCCAAGCTAAGAGACGTAGGGCATAGCGGAACGTTCTCTCGATTTTATTTGGAGCAGTGAGTGGGGAATTACCTCCTTACAGAACGGCAGTTATTAATGACACTCAATCAGTATGGGTATTGTATTCGGTGGCAGAAGCCTTACCAGTTTAGGTCAATGAATTCACAAATTGTGCATTATACACTAGATAATTATAACTGTAAAAGTAGTTACACTATCGTATTAGGCTAAAAACCTGTATAGAGTAGGCCCATTTTTGAAGAAGTAGAATACAAGAAGCAAATCGTGTAACAGTTGGGGTGACAACGTAATCAGAGGGTTTAGACCCTGCAGAATACGGATCTGCCTGTCTCCATCCCCAAATTTGAGCCGGAAGAATGTTATATCGGAAAAGGTGCAGCCCATACAAATTTTTTCGTTGTACATTTGGTAAATCGTTGTTCCGGTATATACCCTAACTATGGTCCAATTGTTATGGATTTTTGATATGCCGTAAATAACAATATTTGTCATCGTATCCCGAAATTTTTGACACTCCAGCTCCACGTCTTTCTCGGCCATCTTGGAAAATCTGTCACTTTTTTCAGTTTTTTGCTTGTACTGTCGTTATAGTTCATTTTAGTGCTAAACATGGTTTGGCAATATTGTAAAACACAAAATTTGCTGAAACTTTTGGGTACAAAGATTTTTTCCATGACCCCTAGGGACGAAGATATGACAGGAGATATCATTATAAATTACCACTTTTTTCTAGTTTTCCTCTCACGTTTACGTTTAAAGTGCATTTTAGCGTTAACTATAGTTCAGCAATATTGTAGATTACAAAATTGGCTACAACTTTTGTATTTAAATATTTTTTCCACGATCATCAGGAAAGCAGATACGATGTCACCTATGGGGTACTACCGTCGATATTTACTACTTTTCCAGTTTTCTTCACATATTTTCGTTTTAGTGCATTTTTCGGTCAGCAATATTATAGAAGACAAAATTATATGCAAATTCAAAGTACCTACGATCTTCTAGGTATCGTGGAAACAGACGATTTTGTCTTCTGAGGGATTGAAGTGGTATAGATCGGAAAGTGACAGATGCTTTATCTTGTCGTCTATCCCGCTATCACTCGACCATCATAGATCCCCTACAGATTGCGATTAAATGCACTCAAACCTAAATATGAGAAGAAAACTGCAAAAGTAGCAAATTTCAACGGTGCTACTCCATAGATGACTTCATATCTTCTTTCCTAATGGTCGTGGAAAAAATATTTCAATACAAAAGTTGTAGCAAATTTCGTGATCTACAATATTGCCGAACTATAGTTAGTGCTAAAATGCACTTAAAATGTAAACATGAACGGAAAACTAGAAAAAAAGTGGCAATTTTTAATGATATATCCTGTCATATCTTCGTCCCTAGGGGTCATGGAAAAAATCTTTGTACCCAAAAGTTTTAGCAAATTTTGTATTCTACAATATTGTAGAACTATGTTTAGCACTGGAATGAACTTTGACGACAGTAAAAGCAAAAAACTGAAAAAAATGACACTATTTCCAAGATGGCGGCCAAAGTTATGGAGCTGGAGGGCCGAAATTTTTAGGTTACCATGGCTAATATTGTCCTTCACAACATACCAAAAAACCATATCAATCGGACCTCTTTTAGAGTACCAGAGCAACAATTTACTAAATGTACTACGAAATTTTTTGTATGGGCTGCACTTTTTCCGGTATACCGTACTTCCGGCTCAAATTTCGAGATGGCGACAGGCAGATCCGTATTCTGCAGGGTCCAAACCCTCTGATAACGTTGTCACCCCAACTGTTACATGACTTGCCGCTTGCATTGTTTAGAGACGCCTTTTCCAATTCTGTTCCTCCTCTAGTAAAGATAGACATGTAAGTGTGGAATAATAAATAAATAAATAAAAATAAGTTTCAAAATGTTTTGATTTCAAATAACGGCAAAAGTAATGATAATGCCAATAAAAGTAATTAAACGTTACGATTATTTTATTACAGTTTTAGATAGTAACATAGCTATTTATTTTATTTTATTGGGCGTAGTGGAATTTAAGCGGAAAGGAGGGTTTTGGTTTAGTAACAGTCGATTTAGAATGATGTTTGAAACGAGATATCTTAATGAAAAATCCAAAACATACAGCTATTGTTAAATATTTATAACAATGGGTCGCTATAGTCCTGTTCTCGATAGTAACATTGATAAAATGTCAAGGATATGTTTCAATTCAAACAGAAATTGCGTAAATAGATAAGCATTTTTTAACTGATATTAAGGACCCATAAGTCTTAATTATACTTTACCTTCTACATTTTATAACCAGCCAGTTTACAAGCCGTCCTGTTATATTTATTTACAATATAAAACACGAAACAGTTCGTTCGTGCGGCAGTCTGTGTTTAGTTTTATTTTAATTTTTAGAGATCCGTTAGTAATGTAAACTTTAACTATTAATAGTGCATAGTTAATTCACTCTGCTGTACCGATTCAAGTAATATAGCTCACGTTGTATTATGGCTTATTTACACACATGCCTTCCAAACGGACATCCACTACAAGAATCGTACTGTTCTATTGATTGATATTGTTATTCACTCGGAAAATTACTGAAATCAATTTTCTCTATTTTATTAATTGATTCATTTTTATTAATGTTCTCTTATCATTTTTCTCCTGCATACATCCGCGAAGAAATTCAAAGTTGTATGTGAAGTCCCCAACCCGCTCTGGGCCAGCGTGGGGACTACTGCCCAATCCCTCTCATCTATGAGAGGAGGCCTGTGCCCAGCAGTGGGACGTAGATAGGCTGATGATGATGATGATGATGATGATCATTTTTCTCAAAAAAATGTTGCAATGCAAATACACCATAATGTAGCGGACTCACAGCGATAATTAAAGTCACTTTAGCGAGTTCATAAACAAAGAGAAAAGTTAATTAAAATTTCTTATCACCGGCAAGTAGTCGCAGAAATGTATTCAAAGATGACTCGAGGGCTATTTAATAATGAATTCCGCGAACTGGCGCTTCGCATTACGCTGACAGCGAGAGAAATATATTTGACTTAACGAGTTGGATATAAATCTAATTTAGATTTTATGACCCATATCTTATGCCCAAACTTGGAAAGCGGCCATGCAAGAAGAAAGGTAAGGTACAGCAAAATGTCATCTTCCTTGAGTTTGGAGCAGCCCAACTGGAGAAGTACCTCCGCCTTGCAGAAGACCACAGCCGTTATAACATAATTTACTTACTAAAAAAAGTATGTAGTATTATGTTCCGGAGGTGAGCAAGGTTGCGACGGCTCCTGAGGATGCACTATGTTGAGGGCGAGGGACCTTTATCCCTTCTGCTGTCAACCCTGGGAATCCTCAAATCTCATACTAATCTATGCGCAATTGTGCGGATTGGGCTATAGAAGGGCCTGCCATCGTGGATAATAAGGAAAAACATCGTGAAGAAACATGTCTAATCCAATGCTGTGATGTTTTTACTGACTTTTAGAAAACAAGAGTTCGGGTTATTAATTAAGTAAATTTTATTCGCAACCTAAACCGCATCTAATCAAAAAGAAGTTCACACTTGGGCAAATATTGAATTGTGTAAATGCACATTCTTAAAATTACTCATAACAAAATAATAAAATGAATATAAAACTAAAACTATACTAAGGTAGGTTCTAAGGTAATTAAGCCTCCATTCGTTCTTTTTGAAACGTTTTGTTTGAAGCAACTTAGTTTATAGAACATGGAATGAGAAATAGTCGTATAACCGTCAACTTACTCGTATACACGTACCTATTTATTTATTCAAAGCGTTTATTAACAACTTCCCAGACAAAATAACAAAGCAAACAACTGTATTTACAGTTTCACACTTCAGACTACATTGAAGCTCGACAAAGTTGTTACCATAGCTACTATAGTGTCGGCTTACTTGAGTAGCTACTTAACGTGCAAGTCTCAGTTATCTTAAGGATTAGTGGTGTCTAGCCGCGAAACCGTAGCGTGAACAGTGATGTGCCGTAACAAATATTTTTCTAAAGATTTCTTCGACAATTCAAATAGAAGATCCCTTAAGATTAAAAATTATCCATTATTCGAGTCTCTCTTGCCCTAAAATAGATTTTTAAAAACGCATCAGAAAAAATTACTAAAAGTTATAATTATTTCCTTAAGATTTAGATCTTGCTCTTTAAAGGGTTGAAAATATATCTCGGTCGTCTTTTGTCGTCTGGCAATAGCTAAGAGCAATGAACGGATTCCAGAGGTCTTGGGTCAACACCCCTGCGGCGATTTTATTTTCAATTTATCACTTTGAATCAAAATTATATTTTCGTTAGCGGTCTCTTCTAATTGACAAATTATAGGAGACTAATAATTATAATTCAAGCTATACAAAAGTAGACTACTTCTTTCTATTAATTCACTTTGTTTTTCTTGTAAGGTAAATTCCATTAAGCATTTAGCAGTTTATAGTTTTCTTGATTATCAATGCTAGTAATTTTCACAAATTCACAGATCTACTGCTTTGCGCATTTCCTTTACCGAGAGAAATATCTTTCTAGTTATAATTCACGACCGGTATAGCTTAGTTGGTAGTGACCCTGCCTACGAAGCTGGAGGTCCCGGGTTCGAATCCCGGCCGGGGCATTTATTTGTGTGATGAGCACGAATATTTGTTCTTGGGTCTTGGATGTTTTCTATGTATTTAAGTATCTATTTATCTATATAAGTATGTATATCGTCGCTTAGTACCCATAGTACAAGCTTTGCTTAGTCTGGGACTAGGTTGATTTGTGTAAGAGCGTCCACAAATATTTAAATAAATATTTATTTAAAATTATAGTGATACTTATAAAATGCAATATTGTTTCAGTGACAATATTGCGAGCAGCTACAATGTTCCAATATTGCCAAACGTTACACATCACTAAACGTAGATCAAATGAAGTTGCAGAGAAGCTTCTAGAGAGTATGTTGCCTTGTATGTATGAGATAAAGAATGGGAAATGAGCTAAGAGAGGTGCTAGCTTAGCTGTCGACATGTTGCTATTTAAGAAATGTACAGTGAACGAATATATAGGTATACTATGCACGGACAAAGCACAGTCAGCCTTTTTAAGGCACTAGTGAATAGGCATCTTCTGTCTGAGCTCGCTTCATCGTCAGCCTGATCTTTGCCCCCTGGCTACATGCTAGGCAAGACCACTCCCATTTTCAATTAAAGCACCCTCACAAGGGGCATAACGCATAACCCTTTGTACCTTGTCGGTTTGATGTCCTGTTTAAACTATTACACTAAATTTCCAACTGGTGAAAGCGTCAGAAAAAGCAGTTGGTCTCAAGCGACAAACGACAATTTAAGCTTGATACTTAAATACTAAATTATTCTATTAACACGATCTACGCCAAATCCAAGAAATAGTAATGATTTTAGCTATTTGTTTCTACATAATTATGTTCTACTTGATTTTGATTTTGATATATGAGGTAAATATCAATCGTTCGTTATTATAATTATGTAGTCACCGTAACGTAGGCTAGCTATTAATTCATCATTTCATGATGATATTTGGTTAGTCAAACGAGACTGATAACCTCACCTTCCGATCCGGTGTTTTTAGCCCCAATTCTACTAAATAGGGATGTCGACTCAGAAAATTTTATTACTTCAATAGAAAGAAGACATAAAACTATGCCAAATAGTGAAAATCCTATTCAAATATCTCAAAAAATAACGAAGCTACAACGGTTAGAATGTTCGTAGTTAGAAAGAGAAAGTGCTACCTAACCGTGACGTCACTGTTAAGTAGCGCCATAGTAAATGACGATCGTTCAATACAAAGGTGCGTTTTGCGGAAAAGGGACAGTATTTAATTACGTAATTATTTATTTTTTTGAATTACTTTTTTCGCCATTTGATTGAGAATTTGAGCCTTTATGTAGAAAATTTGGATTTATTTATTTTCTTTTACAGTGTCGTCATCCCTATTGTACTAAATTGGCTTTTGTGACGGTTTTTACTGACATAAAACTGTTTAAATATTGATTAGGAAAGTGAAGTTAACATATGTAACATTAGGTCACGGAAATTGTAAATATATGTATGTAATCAAAAGAGTTAACATGTGGCTGGTACGTTTTATGTTGGTGTAATTTTTTTGTGTTTATATTCATATTCATTTATGCGTATTGATCATACAATGTCAGGTTACACTAGTCAAAATACAGAACATACAATAGGTAAAATAATACAATGTCAGCAAAAAATAAATGGAGTACATACATAATGAAAATAATAATTAATAATTGGATTTGTACGGACGATTCGTACTAGTCTTAACCTTCGTAAGCAGTGTTCGTTAAAATCTGTTTAATAAGGAAAGTTAGATTGACAAAATTCTATTCTATTGCACAACAGATGCCAGCACCATAATATTTAACTTTGATTAATCTTCTACTGTAAATACCTTTAGTGTTATTACACAGGGAGCGTTCCTGCTAATTGAAGTATCTTACTAATTCAATTATCAAGAACGCTCTCTGCTTAACTTCCCAATTTCAGCGCCTGAGTAAAGTGTGTAATAACTAGATGCCTACTACTATTAGCAAGAACGCTCACTGCTTAATCTTCCAAATTTCAACGCCTGAGTAAAGTGGGGAATCGATAAATAATCAATTTGTTGTAAATCCCGAAATAACTGCAATATGGTTCTCCTCACCCGTGTGATCACGATACCTACGATAGTGTGGAATTCTCTAATGGATCTGATGTCCAGGCTCTCAAATTTATTACATACTTGTACGTTCGGGAATTTGCCAATACTACGGATTCAAAATACAAAGGCGTTTGATCTTTGAATGGACGAACAGTCTGAAATAAGAGGTGACTTTTGTTGCGAGACCAATCTGATTTCTTTCGAATACCCTATTGGTCGACAATCGATAGTTCTCTCGTGATTCTTTTGGGAGTCGCAAGTACAATCGCTGTAAGGCCTGAGTGGCGTGCAGCGGGGCGCACCGGGGCATGCTTGTTAAACAATTGAAACTCGTACTGGTATCCTGAGTCGCCGCTGCACAAACTGTATGCACGCTCGCCCGCCCCGCTGCGCGCTCCGCTCCGAGCGTCCACTCAGGCCTCACACTTACCGTCAGCCAATCCGTCTGCTCGGTTGCTCCCTATAACATAAAGAAACCTGCCAAGCGCGTATCGGACCACGCACAATGAAGGGTTCCGTACCGAAACCCACTATTTAGTCCACATTTAAAACCACTATCCGATATACATTTAATCAAAAAAATTAGTATCTTCATAGGGAACCCACGGAACTTACGTCCTTTTGTTTGGGCAAGACAATTATTCAGCAATGACTCAAAAATCGTTAGCATGCAGCACCTCATTCTTTTTTAATTTTATACTTTGCTTTAGAAATGGTGGCGCGGGACACTCTCCGAGTATCGACTGTGACATACAGACGAGCGGATGGACAGACATGACGAGACTAGTCCCATTTTCGTCATTTTGGTTACGGAACCCTAAGAATGTATCCAGTGGCTTAGCTACGGTATATCCAATTAACATTAGGCCGTATGCTTGTTTGCCACAGATGTAGATATAAAAAAACCCACTTCAACTGCAGCACAGTGTGCCTCATCTGAGAAAGTCGAGCAATAAAAGTATATTAATAATGAAAGTTTGCTTGCTTTGATCAGAGTAATATGTGGGCGAGCTAGCTTTGCTTTCCCGTTCATGAGACCTAGCTAGATCGATTTCCCGTCCCCGAAAACCCCCACATACCAAATTTCATCAAAATCGTTGGAGCCGTTTCCGAATAAATATATATACATATATACACTAGACCGTTCCGTGTCCAGCGGGGTTAATCACGTAACGATATTTACTACCGTTGGTACGTATTTAATGTCAGTTTTAGTATGGGATTTGACATTTTAATCTATCGTACTAACGGTCGAAAACGTTACGTGATTACCGCGCGGGCCGGACCGGCCAGTAGCTCTAGTATAAGTTTTTTCGAAACATTAACTAATTCGAACGCGTTTGCGTTTCGTCTCAAAATGTATGAAAGTGGTATGAAAACGTGAACAGTGCCTCTGGTGGTCACTAGTGGAAACTAAAACAGCGAGTATAACATTTGTTGCTAACCGATGAACGCGCGTATTTCAAACTCGGTGAGAGCGTTTTCATACATTTTGAGACAAAACGCAAACGCGTTCGAATTAGTTAATGTTTCTAAAAAACTTATACTAGAGCTACAGGCCGGCCCGTTTTCTAGTATGAACAAAACGGGCCGCCCAGAACACGGAACGGTCTAGCATGAATCATCCTGAGGATATAAAAGTATGTGTGGCATATATAGGTATTTCCATTTTCTTTTCAATATGATCCGCACGATTGCTTCGACGGGGCCTGAGAACGAAGTACTGCGCAAATAATACCTATATAAATATCCCCTTCGATACAATAAAAGTATAATTGAAATTGGAATCAATATTTAATTATAAATACGCCACATCTACAGGGTATACTACCAGGAAAAAAACATTCCAAAGTACCTTGTTACGGGGAACAAAATTGAAAGCGGATCCGAATTTCAAATTCAGGTGTTTACTTTCGTTGGAAAAAATATAAACAATCAAAACGCGATGTTCAGACCGATCACGTATTTCGGACGGCGTACGCATTCAACAATTTCGTGATGTTTTTAGATTACATTTCAGAGAACCGAAAATTAATCTGGGGGTTTATGCTAAGGTATTAGATTAAAATAAAATGTATATTTAATAACGTACTCGTGTACCACGCAAGCCTAAGTGTAAGGCCTGAGTGGACGCTCGGAGCGGAGCGTTCGGCGGGGCGTGCAGCGGGGAGGGCGAGCGTGCATACTATTAGTGCGGCGACTCAGGACGGCGCGCTCCGCTACAAGCCCGACTCGTATCGAGCCTTACACTTACCCTTTAAACGTATCTAATTAAGCACACATTTTTAGTCGGTAATATTTTTGGATTTTTTTTCAAGAACGATTTTTTGTTCTATATTGTACAACCGAGGCTTGAACGCACGATATTTAGGAACTTCAACCTTTTGGTAATATGAAGTCGATCATAGTTTTATTAAATATTAATGTAGTGTATTATTTATTTATTTTTGTGATCTTTGCTTTTATAACTTTGTGTGTATGTAGCGAACAAATAAACGTTTTATCTATCTATCTACGCTAGCTCAACTTAGGGATCGTCCTAATTGCCGCGTGACTACGCGATGATCGCGCGATCGCGCGACTTTAAGAGGAATGCCTAGCTGACTAACTTTTCAAATCTTGAATTTTTGACATAATGTTTCTGTCGCGCTGCTGGGAGCGGGAGCGGGCGCTGTCTATGTGTGAGCGCACGCACACAGGCGCGAGACGCGAGCCCGCGAATTTACTTACTGACCCAGCATTCGATAAATTAGGCTGTAGGTACAGATCGCACCATAGAAAAAGTCCCCCCTTGAGCACTTTATGAAAACTGTACAATAATTTCGTCAACTAAAATGAATCCACTTTAGCTCAGACGTTAACATGGTTGACACGCAATCAAGAGGTTCATGGTTCAAATCCAGAGATTGACAGAACTTTTTGCTTTTTATTTTTCTTACCAAGTAAATTAATGTAATGCTTTTATAATAAATGTTTATTTACGTCAATATATTGATAGGAAAATGAAATAAAATAACGCCTAAACTTTTTTTTACTTTATTAACTTGAATTACTTATTGGTATAAAAATATGTATATCTCTCTTTATTTTACACATCTAAACAAAATAATAAACAGAAATAAGGTTTTTTTATATTTTTTATTATATAGGTAATAAGTATGTAGATTTTTATTTCATTGTATGGAATTTAAGAGTGCACCATCTAAGTATAATCATCTTTCACCGGTCTCCCCCATTGAAGTCAGTTTTTTATTATTATATAATATGTAGATCTAAAAAAAAAAAATAGGTTTATTTCTATTACATGACATTTTTCTTATAGTTTAAGAGCCGGTGACACTGAACCTAGTATGATAAGATTCCCAGATGGCATATATATAATTAGGTGCGTCATTAGTCGGGGAACACGAAACGGCGATGCTGCAATGCGAAAAACCTGGCGAAGCCATTGAAAATTAAAATTGAAAAATGATGAAAAATCCGGTTTCTAGTATGATAAGATTCCCAAGTTTCGTTTGTTCCTCGAAACAGGGGAGGGGTAGGACTATACGATAGTGCAGTGCTGCAAGCCCTCCTGGCTGGCCTTGTCAGTGGCAGCAGTATGATAAGCGACCACTTTTCTGAGGTATCTAGTATGATCGGATTCCTGAAAAAAACAGGGCTCATCTGAAAGATCAGCACTTTCTGTGTAAGAAAAACCACTGCTGCATTTTCCAAACAGTGGAGAAGGTGGCTGCTGCAGCGATTAAAGGAGCCGACAACACTGAACCTATTTCGATAGATTCCCAGATGATATATATATAATTAGTCGCGGCATTAATGGGGGTACACGAAATGGCGATGCTGCACAGCAAATGAGCAGGCAAACCTATTAAAAATCAAATTTAAAAAAATAAAAAATAAACGGTTTCTAGTATGATAAGATTCCCAAGTTTCGTTTGTTCCTCGAAATAGGGGAGGGGTAGGACTATACGATAGTGCAGTGCTGCAAGCCCTCCTGACTGGCCTTGTCAGTGGCAGCAGTATGATAAGCGACCACTTTTCTGAGGTATCTAGTATGATCGGATTCCTGAAAAAAACAGGGCTCATCTGAAAGATCAGCACTTTCTGTGTAAGAAAAACCACTGCTGCATTTTGCAAACAGTGGAGAAGGTGGTTGCTGCAGCGATTAAAGGAGCCGACAACAATGAACCTATTTCGATATATTCTCAGATGATATATATATAATTAGTCGTGGCATTAATGGGGGTACACGAAATGGCGATGCTGCAAAGCAAATGAGCAGGCAAAGCTATTAAAAAGAAATTTTGAAAACATAAAAAAACCGGTTTCTTGTATGATAAGATTCTCAAGTTTCGTTTGCAGCAACCACCTTCTCCACTGTTTGGAAAATGCAGCAGTGGTTTTTCTTACACAGAAAGAGCTGATCTTTCAGATGAGCCCTGTTTTTTTCAGGAATCCGATCATACTAGATACCTCAGAAAAGTGGTCGCTTATCATACTGCTGCCACTGACAAGGCCAGTCAGGAGGGCTTGCAGCACTGCACTATCGTATAGTCCTACCCCTCCCCTGTTTCGAGGAACAAACGAAACTTGGGAATCTTATCATACTAGAAACCGTTTATTTTTTATTTTTTTAAATTTGATTTTTAATAGGTTTGCCTGCTCATTTGCTGTGCAGCATCGCCATTTCGTGTACCCCCATTAATGCCGCGACTAATTATATATATATATCATCTGGGAATCTATCGAAATAGGTTCAGTGTTGTCGTCTCCTTTAATCGCTGCAGCAACCACCTGTCCACTGTTTGGAAAATGCAGCAGTGGTTTTTCTTACACAGAAAGTGCTGATCTTTCAGATGAGCCCTGTTATTTTCAGGAATCCGATCATACTAGATACCTCAGAAAAGTGGTCGCTTATCATACTGCTGCCACTGACAAGGCCAGCCAGGAGGGCTTGCAGCACTGCACTTTCGTATAGTCCTACCCCTCCCCTGTTTCGAGGAACAAACGAAACTTGGGAATCTTATCATACTAGAAACCGGATTTTTCATCATTTTTCAATTTTAATTTTCAATGGCTTCGCCAGGTTTTTCGCATTGCAGCATCGCCGTTTCGTGTTCCCCGACTAATGACGCACCTAATTATATATATGCCATCTGGGAATCTTATCATACTAGGTTCAGTGTCACCGGCTCTTCTACTATTACTCTTAATCGCCACGAGTTCTACGCGGACGAAGTCGCGGGCAAAAGCTAGTGGGTTATAAAAACCTATGATTCGTTAATAACTTTACCACTAACTAAGTAGCATTTATTCCTATATCAAAGACAAGGGTTCCCAGGTCACCTTTCTATTCAATATTCTTCCATTGTGACTCAGGGTTTTTCTTGTGATTAATAACTTTTCCGGTAATAATGATTTATCGATAATTTTTCACCACTAGCGTATCGACAATATATGTCAACGACTGTTGCCCATCCCTATTCCTTCTGTGTACGTATATTTAGAAACTGACTCCGCCACGAATTCGTGCGATAAGGACAACTGCAGCTCGGACTAAAATTCCCTTGCAAAAAACTGAAAAATCGAGGTTTCGTTCTCGACTGTTTCCTCATCCAAAACGCAACCAATCATTATAAAATTTTGGAAACTGCAAGAGCAAGAACTAATCTATGCCGCTACGTTTTGATTTTTTGGATATTTGTTGTCATATTTGTATACTGCGCCTTTTTATGGAGCCAATTCAACTAAGCCGTTTTTGCGATTTTTGGAGGGCTGTAACTTTCTTTAAAATAAAAATATCCAAAAAAACAAAACGTAGCGGCATAGATATTGATGATATTGATCTTATTTGAAAAAATCATTGCTCTAGGTTCAAAAACCAGGGAGGAAACAGTCGAGAACGTTTGTATGGGAAAATCGCAGCTAGGCATTCCTCTTAACTTAGAATATTTACTAGTAAAAGTCGCTAATTCGCGCGATAATCGCGTCGTGTTTGTTTTAGGACGATCCCTTTAGGACACCTATTCGAATTCAATATATTCGCGAATTTCACTTGCGCGATCGCGCGATCATCGCGTTGTATTAGGACGATCCCTTTGGACCTTATCATCAGACTGGCGATTTGCGAGCGATTTGCAAACGACGCGGCAAGCACTACGCACGCTCATCGGTTTGCATCGCTTAGAAACCGCTGTGCTATAAAGCCTAACCCATTTCAAAATTACCATGCCATCATTTTAACTTGAACATGTTTCGACGACATAAGTACTTCGTCACACGTCCGTTCAACGATAAGCGGCAATTATCTATTACACTGCGTCGTTCACCTAATGCGGCCGAAGAAGTTCGCCGAATTCATTTTAAACTATACTTAGGCCAACGAACGTCGTCTTTACACTAGTCTGTCCGCCTACTACGGCTACTTGGCAGCTGTCGATCGCCGAATGCGGCCGACTAACGTGTTCTTTATACTTTTGCGGTCGCCGCATGCACCATGCGGCGAACGACGAAGTGTAAGTTGCTGCTATACTCAACAGTCTCTAGGTCACGACCATGTGAATCATTATACAAACGTTTCTACGTTACTATGATTTTATTGATAACTTCAGGTAGACCGTATGCTTGTTTGCCACCGTCGTAGTATAAAAAAAAAAATACTATAAGTCTTAGAACTCTACATCAATGCTGTGAAGTTGTGGCGACTGTGGTTCGGCACTTCGTTTGCCGATTGCACAGATTGCGCTCGTTGACATGAGCGCGACATTGAAAATAGTATGCGAAACGCTGACCAAATTGACCCCACGAGTGATGGACGTTATGTTAGACCAAGTTGCATAACTCGGTTGAGATGCTAATACTATTGGCCACGCTCTGTCTAAGGCGTGACGATCTGTATACTTGGCCATAATTTCTGTACCGATGCTATGCCGATACAATTTTGGACATCATTTTCGAACCACAAATTATGAGTAGGTACTTATACAGGAACAGAGTGTGGCCTGATAACAGCAACAATAATTTAACAGTAGATTACTAAACTAATCAGCAAATACATAAATACATAATTTAAATTACAAAACATAAAGTTAATGTGCATATTTCAAGTTGGTCATTATTTCTTTTCTTAAAAAGTATTTTAATAAAAAATATTACTGTTTCATATTTAGACTCATCCCGCACTTACTCATATTTTGTGTACTAGGATAATTATTTAATTACAATTTCAGTTTACGCGCCTTTTTTTCCTCGGAGCTCCATACAGTAGTCCCATGAAAGGAAGCGTGCTATAATGGAACGTCAAAATTAATATTTCAACCAATTTTGCATAATAGCTGTCAAATTTTTTTCGACACGTCAACGACGTTATACGAAGTAATCCATCAGCACCCCCAACTACAGAGTATATATTATATCTATTGATCACCACACATGTAAGTATGTATTTGCAAAAACAACATGTCCGTCATAATGACGTGGCATGCGACTGAGCGTTTCTGTGTTAAGTACACAGACAAAGCATTGAACGTTACAAAAGCGCGCGATGTCGATAACGTCTCGTAACAGGTCAAAAAATTCATTTTAAATAAATTATGTTGGCTGCTACTTTGATCATAATATTTCACTCCCGGCCATGATTTCGTCAGGGCAGACAAAAAATCGGATTCAGCATAGTCAAAGTAAGGGAAATGATTAATCAAACATCGTCATCATGATATCAGCCGAAAGACGTCCACTGCTGGACGTAGGCCTCCCCCAAAGAGTGCCACAATGACCGGTCCTGCGCCACCCGCATCCAGCGTACTCCCGCGACCTTTACCAGTTAGTCCGTCTACTTTGGAGGAGTCCACGCTGCGTCTTCCGGTACGTGGTTGCCAATTCAAAGCCTTTCGGCCCCAACAGCCATCGGTTCTACGTGCAATGTTGATCAAATAGGGGACAGTATAATGCGACTTAGTTTTTTTTTATCTGACTAAAACCACTGTTTCGATCAGAGCCATATTTAAAAAAAAGACTGATTAAATTCTGTTTTTACTCGTATATGTGTACTTACGTTCTATTATATTAGAAAATGCTGTGTTCCTCACGATGGTACTCAGGTTGATGACTAAAATTGCTTTGAATTTTTTTACGGATGTATATGTATCCTACGGTGTTTTGATTCTCCGGCAAGCTAAATTCCAAATATCTATTCAATCAAACTTATCGAACCCTGCTTCCGCATTCCTACAACCTCCAATTCCGCACATACCGCGCCAGTAAGGAAGCACTCATTGTAATGTAGGCGCGGCAAAGAAGCAGTACAGACTTGAATGAACTTTCTTATAATGTACCGCATCCACACCGACAAGTCCCCTTAGTAGTACATTATTATTGTCAGGACCGGGAAGGTGGAAATCGCCGGCTGAGTATTACTTTTAAACGGACGAGCTTGCGAGTCCGCTTCGTTAAATAGGAAGCCTGCAAATTCCATTCCAGCTGAGGTTAACAAAGTGCTTTTCTCAATCATGACGGAAATAGCACGAAATTTGAATTAAGTTTTGATTAACATAATCTTAAAACGACATTAAACTAATTGAATTTATTATACTGTAACATTTGTGGCGCGTGGCGCGAGCCTGCAATGTTTTTACGAGTATTATTATTTTATCTGACATAAACTTTACCTTCCAATTTGTAGCGAGTAATGTTCACTTTGCCGGCCATTTGTAAGGAATAATATTTTACAGCTAACTGTACATTTTCAGTGTGTGTGTATCTGTGTCTAAATGTAGTTAGCACCTGAACGGTGTGACGGTCGCCGGCCTGAAATGAAGGCATTGTGTAGCGATTAGCATATTTTAACGTTCATTGTTGTCGTATTAAGAATTTGGAATTGTTTGCCAGATTTAGGGCTCACGTTTTGAAACGTTATTTTTTTGAAATATAATAAACGGCTCACTCACGTCTGTATCGTCGAATATCGCTCCACATGTTTCGGGCCAATACGTGGTCCTTAATCGACGAAAAAGACGTGAGTGACCCGTTTATTATATTTCAATATGTCTGAGACACACGGAAGTTTTGCATTATTTTTTTATTCACATAACAACAAGGAGAAGGACAACAATATATATATACAGCAATTAAATTAGATCCCAGATCGGAACCCTGGGGGAAGGTACCCCAAAGGCTGGCTGCGTTCCCCAGCTGGATGGCTTTGCCGATTCTCTGGGCAAGGAACGAGCCAGCCCTAAGGTCCCTGGAATTACTTTAACAAAGTAGATGATAACAAATTTATGAAAAAAAAGATAATATTTTTAATTTGCACTTGGACCCAGCTAACGGCGATGACACATACCTATGATATAGAACACCCCACGGCAAAATAACTGTACAGAGGCACCAAAAACACATCCATCAGAACATAACAGTGTCAATGTTCTGATCTTCTGATCGAAGATAGTAAGCAAGCGTAGCTATTCAGTGTGGGAACGCCTAACATAACCTCACCTATCAGATAGATATATATAACGTTAGTACTTAAGTTGGTTTAATGTTTTTGTTATCTTTATGTCTTTGTGTAGCAAATAAATTCTGTTAAATTCAAATTTAATTTGAATGAATGCCCAGGTTTTGCGTGTTTTTTAACTACTCAAGGAAAGCCGTAACGCTTTGTGTTTGTCGTGCCATTGACACAACACGGACATTAATTGGTGGAAATTAGCTCATAATAGAAATAATGGTAACAACACTGGTAAAGTCACAATAGTTGGTGGGCCAGCAACAATTATATCCTATTTAGTAATTGCCTTCCATCGGTTACCCATAAACACAGTGTTTACTAACATTTTTACGAAATTACCCACTTACGTCTAATACGCTACATCGATTAATAATGCCTATTTCCAACAGAGCTCAATGACCTCTATTCCCACAATGTTAACATCGAATAAAAATCAAATTGGTAACTTACTCATCGCTCTTTATACAACTGGGTACACAGAGCGAGTAGGCAGGTTACCAATCTAACTCGAATGTGTGTTTAGAGTTGTAGAAATAGAGGCCCTGGACGTTTGATGTAGTGACGTGGATCGATACCAACCAATTTGCCCTACGATGTGGCTCAGAATACATAATAGTACAGTCAGCTGCTAAAAATAGCTGACCCAAGAAGCAGCTCATAGAAGTCATAAAAAACAAACAAATAGTCCGTACAAATACAAATCTTATAATATTTCTTAGCAAACGGGAGAAAAACAAATGCATAATAAAAATTGTATATTATAATTTTTCATGTTTTTCATAATCCATTAATATTTTTTTTAACATTTGGGTTTATTCGTTAGTGACAAGTAAATAATATATGATCTACAAACAGTTTTATTACATTCACCCTACGTAACCATATCGATAAACCACGTATTTTATGTGTAATAAAATGAAAATGTAGGCAGATGGAATATTAAATTACTGGTATGTCAGTTTCAGTAATACAAAACTTTGCAACCCAATATCTAAAAGGTCTCGACTTTCCTTTGTCTTGATACCTACTCAAAGATCTTCAGCCCGCAAGTTATTGGACACTCGACGTCAATAGTTGTATGATCTGAACAATACTCGAGGGTGCTCTAAAAGGACTAAGTGGTCCAATTATTGGACGACCCTATATCGTATATTTCAAAACTATATTATTCTCTTTATTTAATGTTCCTCAAAATAATTCTAATTTGATAACAATGCGATGAAGCTGCCAGCGTCTTTGGTTCAATTTAGTTTAGTAAACTGGACCGAATATTTCTTAGGAGTTACGAACCTCTGGTATACAGGGTATATCCCCCCATACTTTGCTGAAAGTTATCTTAAGACTTCCAGTGCCATGAACATCGTAGACGCCTTTACTGGTATGTAAGTAGAGGTTGTCAAAAAGTGTTAAAAAAATATAAGTAATATTTTTCGTACAAATTAATTCAGCATGCGATGAACTTAACAATATAACAAATGAATAGCATTGACATAATTGACTCTCTCTGTGTCAAAAACATTTTGTTATGTGTGATGTAGATTGACATTGCTGCTCGAACAATCTTTCAATTTTTTTTTATTACAAATCTAATAGCAGAAATTTTTAAATTACTTTCGTAAGTTAACATAAAAATTCGTTTATAAGACACATGGTGCAAACCTAACAATTGTATAAGAATGTCGCGCAATATGCTAGCCTTCTATATTTTTTTACTATATAATATCAGTCAGCAATACAAAGAATTTGACATACTATCGTCTCCAGTCCGTTGTCTAAAAAACGAGCGTCTATTATTGACGAAAAGTATCTAAACGTAATTCGTAAAGTTTGTCCTCAATCCAACTTTTTCGTGTAACAGCTTTTCACTTAGGAAGTTTCAAATTTTCCCTACATAAGCAACTTGAAGATTTGAGGAAAAATACGGGTAGAAATCCATTTAAAGTTCATCTTGTCCCTAATTTGCATAAGAATTGTAAATTTCAATTGTTTCGGTTACTTAAATGTCCTTGTCGTATTTATTTATAGTGAAATAAATGAACTTAAATGTTAATTACATATATAAAACACACCAGAGAACATTGCGCCCTCTGGCATGTTTCATAACTGTGCACTGCAATTCAATACTGGATTATTCTTCATAATGAACTTAATTTTGTTCAAGTAGTTCCGTTCCACTAAGTTGCTCGATAAATAGTCATAACAGTCATAACTTATATAAATAAAGGTATTTGACGGTTCTATATTCAATTTTTTCAGCAAAACAAGCGGGTTTTTTCAGTAACTTACGAATAAAAACTAAAAATCATTAAAATGCTGTGAAAATTCCAATGGGCGCTTACTGATTCGAGCGGATTTCGCGGATGCGGGGCGGTACCGATACCGATGGAATATTACTGCATCCATCCAGTTTCCTTGCAATATAATACTGGCAGTAGGTATGCTGTCGGGAAATCATAAAATACTGCATACAAAGACATGCTTTGCATGCTGCGCTCGACCAAGTCAGGAAAGCCTTAGGAAAATTAATCACACTGGGTCATTGGACATCACGAAGTTTATGGGTGACGAGCAGCATTTGGAACATCGGTATCTTGTGAAACAACTTTACTAGCCGTGATCACACACAGGACAAACATTGATTTGATATTATCCCGACAACGTCAATAGAATACACCTCAGC
Source organism: Cenopis cana (assembly GCA_951800055.1). Lineage (NCBI taxonomy): Eukaryota > Metazoa > Arthropoda > Insecta > Lepidoptera > Tortricidae > Cenopis > Cenopis cana. Next base: position 4,431,240 of record OX637486.1, on the reverse strand, counting down.
GCTGTCCCCAACTAAGCTCAGACATGTAGTTGCTCCAAATTGACCAAAGCGCAATACAATTACTGAACTAATTAGCAGAAACCTCAAATATCAGGTTCAATGCAGTTTGGATTGGCCCAGGGACTGACACAGAGATAAGCTAATATTAAATGTGGATTCACGGTAATCCTGATGGGATTGTAGCAAATGGGATTATGTAATGTTGTAGTTAGTTGTTATTATTTCAAGCAGCTCGTTTTAAATTATTCTGAATAATTATGATAGTTTTATTTAAGTGTTTAGGTACGTAAACAATTGGAAATACAACTTTCCTAATTAATATATCTTTTATTACATAAAGCTTGATAAAAAAGGATCGAATCGCACAAAAAATCTGTGTGGATTTTGCTATTTAAATATTCAACCAATAGGTTCTGCATCTTTTTTTTTCTTGCTAAGCGACGTCTAAATATTCATATTCATACACTTATTATATAATAAACATTTTCTGATAATACTCTATTATTTGAATCTATTTTCTGCTATAATGATGTCACAAGTTATTCACGTACGATTTTCTATTTTTTTTCAGACCGCCGCCTTCGGAATGTACGATTAGATAACGCGATAACGCGATGAATGAAGCCAGAAGACTCAGATAACGAACACAGCCAGTGCGATGATCAAATCAGTGATTCCGATCAAAAAAGTTATTTGAAAAAAAAACTAGCGTGAATTCAAAAATAGAATGCGCAGTTTTTAAGTGCGGTGTTGTTAGTGTTTTATTTTTTCGGTGATGTGTCAGTGAGGCAGCAGTTATGGGTTGCCAGTTGGGTAAATTGGCGGCGTCCGAGCGGCGGGGCGGTGCGGGGGCTGCGCCAGCGGTGGCGGATGGGCCACCGCCAGCTACGGATCCGCGGCTGCCGCTGACGGCGAAGCAGAAGTACTCTATGCTGGCCTCATGGAAGGGGATCTCGAGAGCTATGGAGAAGACTGGGATTTGTATGTTTATAAAGTAAGTGCATTTGAAAGATTTTCTTACTATCTCAGCAGATTATGCTACTAGAAAACTGAGCAAAATGCGATTTTCTTCCTCGCTACGTTAAGTTGTAATTTTGAATAGTTTACTATGCAGTAAGTAGCCAGAACCGGGACTGAGATTTCCGGTACTGAGTCGGAACCGGGAATTCCCGGGATTTCAGTACTGAGTAAAATTTATATATTTTTTTTAAATTATTACGCTTGCGATACGATAATAGCACCAAAACATAGCAAATAGTATCAATTCCAATCCCAATTTGTAAGTTCCTTTTATTATATCCAATCGAAAAGTGTCCTTTCAGATCCCTTATATGATTAAAATAAAATGAAAACGAATATGGAAGCCCAGTCCGATCCAATAAGTGGGTTACATAACAATCGGAACATTGGAGGTCGATTCCGTCCCAATGCAATCCCGGTAGGAGCTCCCAGTTTCCGAGTCGAAAGGTCAGGGGGGCGATTGGACACGTACGCTATGCTTTTCTAAATTGGTGTCAACGGGCCAGAATGAGACATGACATTAAAAAACCGGCCAAGTGCGAGTCGGACTTCGCACATTTAGGGTTCCGAACCGACCGCAAAGTTAAGTTGGTTTTTATAGGAAAAATAAGGAAATTTCAAAGAAAAAAATCTAATTTATCAACATATTAGTTGGTAAAATATACGTAATAAAAAACATTATTACCAAATTATAAGTTTATAGTTATTAGTTATTTGGGAAGTTAAAAAAATTTTCGGAACAAAATTTCGCTAGGCCATTCGTTTTACGCCACTCGATAGGGTAGGATAAAAAAATTTTTTCGCGCCCCCTTTAGTTGTATGGCGCCCCCCTTAAAAACATCTAAAAATAATTTTTGACTAATTGTTTGGCTTCGGGCCAACAATATGCTTATACTGCGTAAATTTGAAGCCTGTAGCTTCAACCGTTTGGCTGTAAAACCTGTGTGGCAGACGACAGACGACGGACGGACGGACGAACGTCTTGGCGTCACCAATAGGGTTCCGTTTTGACCCTTCGGGTACGGAACCCTAAAAATCTACGGAGCATAACTTGCTACAAATTCTTGTCGCGCGCGACTCAGCTTCTCTCTCGCGCGGTGGCTATTCTTATAAAAACCTATATACTTTAGCTAATGTAAGTAATTTTATTTTGTGAAATGAAAACGTATTTTTTTAGTAAAATTTAAAAATTATTCACCAACCACGATCTTTTGTTTCCGTGCATTGCTGTGAACCAACTGAGCTATCTTGGGAATCCGTTACAGTGAGCGTCCCCAAAGAGGAAGTGAAGATATGCGGCGAAGTAAACTGACAGATAAGATGTTGCCAGAAGTAGAAAAAAATAGTGACTGTATCGACAAAACTTATCGATAAGTATAATGTTGCTAACTAAAGCCTCATTAAACGGGACATAATAAGTATTTCAATATGAAGTTTAGTCCTTTAAATACATATTAATAAACCATAATATTTAAAAATAATTTTAATTTGTCAAATTCAGAGCATATTTTATTAGATTGAGAGAAACACAACTAATTTAGATTTTCAATGTTCACGGCAAGCACCTAGGGGTACCCGATAAATAAGGCCGTAAGATCGGTACGTCTAGTGAGGCCTTGAATCATATCGATATGAACAGCACTGGCTGTACTGTGGCGACATTTGTGCATTTTGGCTTTTCAAACAACTTCGCCTAATTGTGGACCAGAGTGTAGTTCCTCAATTAGTTCATTCACTTAGATGGCGTTTGAACCAAACGCTTTTGTCGAAGATTTAGAAATGAAAAATTAAAACAAAAATGCGACATTAGTCAGCAATAGTCCTGTACTAGATAGAAGAGAAGAGAATATATCAACGTACAAAAATTACCTTAATAGATGAGCGTTTTAAGTCTATAAAGACCCTTAGGACAATCTAAGTGCATGTATCAATCAAGGACCGCTTTCCCCTAGTAAGCTTAAGTTTGAAAACTAACAAAAAATATGTCATTGCCTGGCAAGAGACGACTATAATCATAAAGTCGGTGGAAAAGGAAAACATTTTCACGACCGCAGTGAGACTAACAAATTTATATTTGCGCTCCTAGGCGGTGTAAGCACCTTTATAGTTCAGTTATATTAAAGGAGACTAAAGTTAGTTCAGTAGTTTACCAACAGCATAGTTTAAGTGGTTATAAATATGGAAAGCTAATACGTCAGGCATAAAATGACTTGGGCGTGTTAAAGAAGGTTTTACTGTTACAGCCGTGACTGAGAGAGTTTTTATTAGAAAACTAGCTTTTGCCCGCGACTTCGTCTGCGTAGAACTCGGTCATCACGTTAGAATGTTATTTCCCTGGCTAGATGCTGGCCAAGAGCAATCCCATTATTAATAAAAAAAAAATCTTCTATTTCTTGCGCTTACCTAGTTATCTCTCTTCCATTCTAACTTAAACCCCGTTAAGGGATGATTTCCGGGATAAAAGTATCCTATGTCCTTCCCTAGGACTCATACTATATCCATACCAAATTTCATCTAAATCGGTTGAGCATTTTAAGGGAAAACAGGCAGACAGAGTTACTTTCGCATGTATGACCCGCCCCGGTTTCGCACGGGTAGTCCAGTTTTAAACAACAACAAACAACAACAAATACCTACTCTTTATTGCACACCTCAATTAAAGGACACAGATCAGGATCACAGGGAGAGGATTTTTTATGATTTAAATTTATTTATCTAAGCTTTTTCCCGCGACTTCATTCGCGTGAATATCCATATCAACTTCTACACCGGCTGTCTCGCCAAACATTGCGCACGCCGGCTCAATGCGCCCACATGAAACACATGACAGAGGACAAAATATATATTAAGAAGGAAGTAGATGAAAACGCGCGCGAGCGGAGCGAGCTAACGTTTTTGAACATTATGATACGGGCGTGGAAAATACTTCATACGAATTAAGTAATGTAGAAGAAAACGCGAGCGCAGCGAGCGCGAAATTTTTCGAACATTATGATGCAGGTGCGGGAAATACTTCATACTTATCAAGTAATGTGTATGAAAACGCGAGCGTAGAGAGCGCGAAATATTTCGAACATTATGATGCCGGTGCGGAAAATAATTCATACGCATCAAGTCATGCAGATGAAAACGCGAGCGTAGCGATTGCGAAATTTTTACGAACATTATGATGCAGGTGCGGAAAAGACTTCAAACGCATCAAGTAATGTAGATGAAAAAGCGAGCGTAGCGTGCGCTAAAGTTTTTGAACATTATGATGTAGGTGCGGAAAATGCTCATCAAGTAATGTAGAAGAAAACGCGAACGCAGCGAGCGCGAAATTTTTCGAACATTATGATGCAATTGCGGAAAATACTTCATACTCATCAAGTAATGTGTATGAAAACGCGAGCGTAGTGAGCGCGAAATGTTTCGAACATTATGATGCAGGTGCGGAAAATATTTCATACGCATCAACTATAATGTAGATGAAAACGCGAGTGTAGGGCGCGCGAAAATTATCGAACATTATGATGTAGATGCGAAAAATGCTCATCAAGTAATGTAGAAGAACACGCGAGCGAAGCGAGCGCGAAATTTTTCGAACATTATGATGCAGGTGCGGAAAATACTTCATACTCATCAAGTAATGTGTATGAAAACGCGAGCGTAGCGAGCGCGAAATTTCGAACATTATGATGCCGGTGCGGAAAATAATTCATACGCATCAAGTCATGCAGATGAAAACGCGAGCGTAGCGAACGCGAAATTTTTACAAACATTATGATGCAGGTGCGGAAAAGACTTCAAACGCATCAAGTAATTTAGATGAAAAAGCGAGCGTAGCGCGCGCTAACGTTTTTGAACATTATGATGCAGGTGCGGAAAATAATTCCTACGCGTCAAGTAATGTAGATAAAAAAGCGAGTGCGAAATGATTCGAACATTATGATGCAGGTACGGAAAATACTTCATACGCATCAAGCAATGTAGATGACTGAACAAAAAGAAATTGTTGACCTATCAAATGGCTTTGTAAAGAGGTGGTTGAATAGATATTTTTTTGTTCATAAATTAGTGGAATACCTTTCAAAGTTCAAAGTGCTTTGTTGTAAAACATAGGTATAACTGAATACCTTCTTTGGTCTGTTCTTTCACTTTCGAAGATGGAGTAGAGGCCTTGGTTGATAGCGCACCCACCCTGGTTGCTTCTAAGAGTTATGTGATTTTCTGAGAATTGTTTTTTTTGCTTCCTATCTGCCTAAAACTTTCGAATTTGGTCATACTTGATGTTTATTGTTACGTAGGTATATTTTACTAACGAATACCAATATACCCTAAATTTATGTCTGTTACGCGATGAACGTATTTTATACATTTTGCTGACGGAAAACGCAACTAATCGGCACCTCGAAGAACCTCAATGACACCCATATCGATTATTAAGAAAACTAAATAAGTAAATGTCCGCCATCTTCGATTTGAAAATGGATATCATTCTTGTAATGAGCACCTCAAAAAACAATATTTTATACAAAAATGCGCTTTCCTAATATATAGGTACATGTCGCAAGTGCTACCATGCAATGCAACCGGGAGCCCGCCGCTCTGCGTAGGTTCCCTCCATCGAAAACAAAAAAAAACCGAGGTTTCGTAGTAAGGTTTGTGAATATTGATAGAGACTGACTGACCAACATAATTAGATCTCTCATTTCAAACAGTTAATATGGTTTGAGGGACTTTTGTATTTTTGCCTTTAGCCCTGAGAGGCAGAGGTATTGTTATTTCACCCCCCATTTTTTCAAATACTATCTGTTTATTATAAAATGTTTGAATGGGGTTCTATTTACTTTGCGTCTATGTATATACTTACCAATTTTCAAGCCTATAAATCATGAACTGAAAGACTTCTCATACAAAGTTTAACCCCTCTTTTCACCCCCTTTCATCCCTAACCTATATGATTTTTATAGCCTATAACCTGGCCGAAGATCCAATAAACATATTAGTGAAGGCTGTATTAAAATCCATTCGCTAGTTTTCGCGTGATAGTTAGACATATAAACAGACAGACAAACAGACACGAATTCTAAAAACAGTTGAAACGTGTTCTGTTATCGATTCTTAGACCCCTCCATCGATTTTTTTACTAATATCTTCAATGTACAGATTTTCGACCCTCTTCTGCTTTATTATATGTATAGAATAGATAGATAGATTGGTGTGCGAAGATTAAGAGCATGAAAGTTCAAAATATTTAATTAACAGTTTGCAAAAGTATCAAGTCCACTCCTTGAGGCACGGTAAAATACATGTTTACCTTGGCCTGCACAGATCTAAATAAACAAAGTGAAATGACAAATACAATAACACTCTTTAGTTTAAAGTAAATAAAAATAAGGAAATGAATCCAAAAAATATAAGTAGTTGAACAGTGGGCTCAATAAGCCATTTTAGATGAAACCCTCTACCTTCTTGTAATAATTTCACCTTCGATATTCATATGTAGATCCAACACATCCTATAGACAAGGTAGATATAGACAATGCTTCAGTTATCGTCCAAGACAAGAGTAAATTAAAAGGCACAAGTAAATAATTTGGACAACAATATGTATAGTCAAGGTCATTAATATGTATACAATTTTTTACCTAATCGAATGCGGTCGCCTGCGATTTGTAAGCAAACGCATTCGATTAGGTTAAAAAGTGTATACATATTAATGACCTCGACTGTACCTAAACGCAGTATTTCACAACTAAAACAGCAATTTATTTAATATCTCATACTACGGTTGGGTCGATCTTTTGTGAGTTTTGTGACTTCATTATAATTATAGTGTCAATTACCTAGTAGGAGCCGTTTATGTGGTCGCAAGCAAACAGCTGAAATTATTCCTTATTTTTGCCTTTAGATAATTTATATAAATAAAATAAATAAATAAATATTTGTGGACAATCAATCTTACACAAATCAACCTAGTCCCAAACTAAGCAAAGCTTGTACTATGGGTACTAAGCGACGATATACATACTTATATAGATAAATAAATACTTAAATACATAGAAAACATCCAAGACCCAAGAACAAATATTCGTGCTCATCACACAAATAAATGCCCCGGCCGGGGTTCGAACCCGGGACCTCCAGCTTCGTAGGCAGGGTCACTACCAACTAAGCTATACCGGTCGTGAATTATAACTAGAAAGTTATTTTCTCTCGGTAAAGGAAATGCGCAAAGCAGTAGATCTGTGAAAATTACTAGCATTGATAATCAAGAAAACTATAAACTGCTAAATGCTTAATGGAATTTACCTTACAAAAAAACAAAGTGAATTAATAGAAAGAAGTAGTCTACTTTTGTATAGCTTGAATTATAATTATTAGTCTCCTATAATTTGTCAATCAGAAGAGACCGCTAACGAAAATATAATTTTGAATCAAAGTGATAAATTGAAATAGTACATTACTGCAGAGACCAGTAAGTAAGCCATCCTGGACGAGTATGAGTTAGCCGGCCGAGCCGCAGGCGAGGTCCGGCTATAATACGAGGCCAGGATGGCACTTACGGTCGAAGCTTGTATAGTGCTTTTCTCAAAAATAAAACAAATTGTATGAACAACGGTTAATAGTACCTGCATTCTGACCAACTTGTACTTTCATGATCCGCTTTCCACTTGATGAACTTTTTATAAATGGTCAAATACCACCTTAGACTTGGGTGGAAGTAATTTTCTCAGTACCTAGTGCGATCTGTGTATGCATCGCAATCTGATTCATCTAAACTCATTTTTAGCAATAATACTTCTTACTGTAAATCAGCTGTAAATCAATGAAGTCAATCCCGTCAAAATACAATGGCAACTTTTTTTAGCCAGATGTTGTGTTAAGACACTGATATTATGCCACAACCCCAATAGAATAGACTTATAAAATCTTATTTAATTAATCGTAAATAAAATCGTATTTATTTTATGTTTACTATTAGTATTTAATTTCATTCGATCTATTTATGTTAATTTCTAAATTAGTCTCGAAATAGTTAAAAACAGGATTGAACATTTCCCGCCAATACACATCGTGCAATACGGACACGTCAACCTCCACGGTACCTAAATTTTTTTTAAATGTCAATTACTGCCAACTTTTATCTTCTAGTTCTAAATTCAAATATTATGATATGTAATGGGATTTACATACTTACTTCCTGGACAGTAGGTGTGATTTCCTGGACACTTCTGGTAACTATCCAGGATGATTCACTTTCGGATACTGTCTTAACAGATGTTATGAGAACATTTCATACTATTTTTGAGAAAATAAAATCGCCGCAGGGGTTTTGACCCAAGACCTCTGGAATCCGTTCATTGCTCTTACCTATCGCCAGACGACAAAAGACGACCGAAATATATTTTCAACCCTTTATAGAGCAAGATCTAAATCTTAAGGAAATAATTATAACTTTTTGTACTTTTATCTGATGCATTTTTATAAATCTATTTTAGGGCAAGAGAGACTCGAATAATGGATAATTTTTAATCTTAAGGGATTTTCTATATAAGTTGTCGAAGAAATCTTTAGAAAAATATTTGTTACGGCACATCACTGTTCCACGCTACGGTTTCGCGGCTAGACTCACCACTAATCCTTAAGATAACTGAGACTTGCACGTTAAGTAGCTACTCAAGTAAGGGACCTCCGGCTTCGTAGGCAGGGTCACTACCAACTAAGCTAAAGCGGTCGTCAAATCGTATATCGTGTAATTAAGGAAGCAATGCAAAATAATGACCACGATACATACATAATGTATGTATCGTGGTCATTATTTGTATGATACATTACAGACCACAATAACCGTACCCAGGGAAATGCAAAACGCCATAAAACCATAATTTAGCCTTAATTAGGCCTTAATTGGCAGTAAAAGTCACCGGATATATGAACTTACTCGTTAAAAAGTACTGTCCAAAAGTATGTAGAAAAAACTTGAAAATGCCATAAATTAATTTGTGTGCCAAAGACATGAGCACATGGGCATCTGCAAATGAGAATTACTTTTGTCATATTGCTCTGTACACTTTGCGCTTGCTTTTTAAACGTTTTAAAAAACAATCACAAGTTTAGTCGACTACAAATATAATTATGTATTTTTCATCTTATTTGTTTCCATGTACGAGTAATAAGGTCGAAAAATGTATTACACCTCTTTGTAGTCGACTGTTGTCTGTGTTGTTCCATTACATACATATGAACAAATTGTATCCTAAAGCCGTCCCCTGTGTAACGCAACTCCTTAAATCCCCTCAAAAGTAGAAATACCTAAGTGATGAGAATATTATAAGAACATAAGCCTTTTTGCTTGAACAAAAAGGGCCACCATTAGCAAAGCTGACCAACTAATTTGCAACAAGGCCAGTACAAGCCTGCACCCTGGCTACGCATGTTTGTTAAAGATCAACGGTTCAATATATACTAGTGACCAGTTAACCGACGAATACAAAACCATGTTAGTAGATATCCTGACCGTAAACGTCGTGTGTAAGCAGAGATAAACGAACTACGGGCTCTGTGTTTACGATTAATATACGTAGAAGACTTAACAGGGAATTACTGCGTGCCTACTCGTAATTGTGTGGAGTTTACTGAGATAGTATTATTAAGAGTTAGGCTACTCTTACGGAATCTTTATATGACCTTTTCTACTTTACCGAGATCTTAATCACTCTTTTATTCTAATTGTTAATACATTTTCGTAGTAGTTAATATATTGCGAGGAAATGGGTTGAAACGAATGCAGTTATTGCGTTTGTGCTGCCCCGTTTCTGTGCAAGCCGCCCTAACCTTAGAAGCGTAAAATTTATTATTGCAAAATTTAACATTTTCTTATTTTGTCCACACCGGGCCCCAACTGTTAACGAATCTTGAGTGATTATTTTTGACTTTAACAGTTACGGACCCAGGTATAGAGTAAACTGAAGTCAACAATAAGTTAAAATTGCACTCTGATTTCCTTAACTTTCACTTAACGTTCGGCCGGAGTGGACATCAATTAACTTTAACGATAAGAATCACCCAGAAGCACTCATTTAAATGTAGGGGCGCAGTACAAAATCTATACTGATACGGTTGATATTGATAGCTGAAGGCATAATGATACCGTACAGATAAATTCGAAAGTAGTCTGATTATCAACTTTACTGTTCATAAAGAATAAACATTTGAAAAGTATTTCTCTGTTTCTTAACCACTCTTAAATTTTAAATTTATGAAGTCAGGTAAAAAAAAAATTAAAAAAATTGACTGAAACTACAGGTGCATTGTTTTTACTAAGTGATCAGCTGACTGCTTCTGCCAATCTAATTGTTCAGTAAATTGCCATGTAATTGCCTCAATTAGCGGGTTGACAATAGATACGATATCTAAATAAGCCTGTAAATGCTTGTAATAAGATAAGCCTGGTTACAGCACTAACGAATTATGTACCTAGGGAGATAAGTCAATCACTACACCTGGCGTTTTAGTATGAATTTGTTTGTGTTATCATAAACACTGCTTGGCTCAGAACTCATCATATGGATGAGAGGGAACCGACAGAGTAGTCCCCACGCTGGACCAGTAGGGACTTCAAATACACCCTTGAATATATTCGCAGATGTATACATTCTCCGAAAAGCTAAGGATAAATATCAAATGATACATCAGTTCTGTAAAATAAGTAATTTCTTCAAAATTATTGGTACAGTAAGCGTCAAAAGTAACTTCGCATATGAAGACGTGAAAAGTCTTTATTGTTACGGAATAAGAGCTTTTGACCTCTTTTTATAAATGAGTAGTCACTTTTGATGCTGACTGAATTACTTATCCTAGTTATATAGTCAAATTACTAAAAGAAACATGTTTCAGGGGGCATTCCATGCATGTAAGTGGAAGTCAAGAAAAAATTTTTTTGCTAGTAAAAATTTGACACTCCAATCGATGGGTCTTTAAAAGTAAGGTTTCTCAAAAACAATTTTGATATAATGAATGTATTCGGAGATAATTGCTCCGAAAGGGACATGGAATGGACTAGCTTCGAATGACCTGGCCGAAGCTTGATCCCTAGAGAGCTTCTGGATTTGTGGTCGGGCTTAATTTGTCGTTTTAATTCATTTTAAAAACGTAGTACAGGTTATCGTCGAAAGGTGCACAATAATTTATGAGTTTTCGAACATTAAATAAAAAAGTCCCAAAATTTTGAAGTATTCGCGTATTACTCAGAAAGCACCACTTTTTCGAAGTTGAAAAAATTCACACTACCCAAACTGATCCATACAACATATTAAAAAAGCAGAACTACGTCATGCTTTGAAAATCGGTGCATAATATGGATTATTGTGCGTGCATCCTGCATGCGGTTGTGCATCTGTCCGTGCGTGTGGGCGAGCGTGCTTGCGTGTGTAAGTGTATATACGTGTGTGTTTATAAAACAGGGACCCGTGGGCTCACCGTGTTAATAGTCGTCATATAACTTTAATTGGTTCCGGCTAATTAAGCCATAAGCCATAAGCCTGCAAATAGCGAGATTGCTTCCAATTAAGGCACAAACTTGATACGAAGCAATTCCGGAACCCGTTATAGATAATCAATAGTTATTACATTATAGGGAAAATCCTACTAATATTATAAATGCGAAAATTTTGATGTTTAGATATTTAGATGTTTGTTACTTAACCACGCGAAAACTACTGAACGGATTATGATAAAACGTAGTAAAGTAAGAGTCTATAGCCTGAATTAACATATAGTATTAGTGTTACGAGCGTGGGGTACGGGATAGAGTTAAAATACCTGTTAGGCGCAACTATGAATTAATTCTGCGACTTAGAAACGCCGTATAAAACTGAGTCCACGCGTACTAACACTGACAGCTTACACACAAGTCCACTGAGTCCGCGCCTGCTATTACACAGAGTTATTCTTCACTCGCACTTGCACTAACACTTCACTGTTCACCACTTCTTTCACTTCACTTTTCACCACTGATTTCCACTATTACTCTCCTATTTCCCACATCGATCTACTCCGCTAATCACTTTAAATAATACTCACTTCAATACTGCCCTGCACCGGGAGCTCGGTCTCCTAATGTAATAGATAGATTTATACTCTTTATTGCGCACTACAAAGTGGAAATATTACAAACAAAACTTATGACTAATAATATGCCCCTATTCGAATATTCTAGACGATAATTTCGATATTCATTTCGGTGGTAATTTCGATTTGTTTCTTTACATCTGTTAAGCTAACGATTTAAGCTAATTTGGGCCTGAAAGGAAGCATTTCATTTTCATTTACTAACATTTATTTATATTAAGAACGATCTCCAAATTCAGTATTATGGCTTACAATAAATTACATTTTATTAGGGAAAAGTTCAGAACTTCATACTTTATCAATATTTCGTTTTTTACGAGGCTCTATCCTGGCTCTCTCAGACCGGAAGCGAGTCAAGTTCGCCCAAGTCACTTCCGGCAAGGGCAGCGTCCATTTTGCTTTAAGTAAGTGTCAATCAGAGACTTGCGTTTTACATTACCATTTGATATTAGGGATAGCAAAAGATAATCGATTATTATTAAAAAAACAAATTTTTAATCGATTATGATTTTCACAGTCGATTAATCGTAACATAATCTATCAATGAATATTGTAAGCCCACCTTGGACATGAGAATATTGGACGGCTACTATAAGTCCGAACAAAGACCCTGGCATTATTAGGACATTTCTAGCAATTAAGCTAATATCGAAGCCACGTCCCTTAGGTATGGCGGATTTCAAAATATAGGTACGTCAACATTCACGTGTAACCGACCCCATAGGAAAAATAAAAAAACGATTGTTGTAACAAAATCGATTATTATTTATTTTTATTAACCGAAGAGATATAAATAAATAAAAACATTCGAATAACGAAAAATATAGGCCATATCCAGTTATTGACGGCCCATCTCCAGTGATCGACACCCAGTTATCGATGTCCCATTATTATTTGGATGGATCGGCTTTTACGAACAAATAAACGATTATTCAAAATGGAAGTACCTTCCCAATTTTATATTAATGTTAAATAGTAAAATCTCGTGGGTTTCAGAGTTTAAAAAGATTTCGACGAATTGAGAACCTCCTTCTTTTATGAAGTCGGTTAAAAATAAACTATATAGGCCTTGGGGGCCTGAGTCTTGGATGTTTTCTATGTATTTATTTATATACATAAGTAATAAAGCTATATCGTCGCCTGGTACTCATTGTACAAGCTTTGCTTAGTTCGGGACTAGGTCGAATAGGGATGATGACACTATAAAAGAAAATCAATAAATCCAAATTTTCTACATAAAGGCTCAAATACTTAATCAAATGGCGCAAAAAGTAATTCAAAAAAAAAAAATTACGTAATTATAAGTCTTCAAAGTTTTAAGAGTGGGTATTTTCTGTCGCTTTTCCGCAAAACGCACCTTTGTATTGAACGATCCTCATTTACTATGGCGCTACTCAACAGTGACGTCACTGTTGAGTAGCACTTTCTCCCTCTAACTACGAACACTTGTAGCTTCCTTATTTTTTGAGATATTTTAGTAGGATTTTCACTATTTGGCATAGTTTTATGTCTTCTTTCTATTGAAGTAATACATTTTTTTGAGTCAACATCCCTATTGTCTAAGATTGACCACAAATATTTTATTTTAAACGTTTTCGTTCGTTCACGCGCTCGTTCCCAGCCAGGCCGAGCTAACGCTACCGTGTCAGATCGAACGAGCCTAAATTACATTGATACAAGATTGGAATACGAAATGTAGTATCGAATTTACCCTCTGCTCCATACATCAAAGGGGACAGTTTTACTTCGTTTTAAAACCATAAAGGCGTGTGTGTATCGGAAATAGTAAGCGGTTAGAACATACGATACATCCTTGGTTTTTATAGCGCTAGGAGTATTTATACTTACCTATAGCTCCTACCTCATCCCTGGAGGAGGGTTCTGTGTATAATGTACCTAATAGTAGATTGTTTGACAAGGGTCTAAAGTAAGCCATATTACCACGAGATAGTTATTTTCCCGAACGCAGTGGGGTTCGATTGTTCGAGTGGTAATATGGCTTTAGACCCGAGTTATTCACTCTACTTTTCACTTCAATTGCGAGAAAACACAAACACAAATTATCTACCCAAAATGAATAATTTAACTCTTGGCGGGCGTATGTCTAATTTGACAGCATGTTTTTTTTTCTAAGGCCAGCACCATGCCTCGCTATGCGTGTTTGCTTTGCGTATTCGCCTCCCTTTCTTTTGCTATATTAAAGAAAGAGATGCATCATGCGCTTTTTTTTCTTCTAAGAGGAGTAATTGCTTTGACCATAGACACAGCTTAATCTTTAGAGAACTGAAAAACGTCTTTCCTGATTGGTCGATTTTAGTACAGCTGTATTCTGGTTGGTTGATAATTTTACCAAATATTTTTTAATCTGTCAAATTACTGTTCTGTGATTAGTGGATTTAATAGGTGAAGTATTTTGATTGGTCAAATTAAAATGTTTTGTAAATCATAAATATGTATACATATTTTCCCTAGGGCTTAAATGTACTACTTTAGCCCCGCTTCACAAGTCTAATATGACACACTTTTCGAGCATGAGAAGTGAAAAGTACTTTTATGACATTATCAAAGAGTATTTCCATACAGTCCTGACGCACACATAGACAATGGTATAGCTCAACACATAACCATGGCTTTCCCTGTAGAACGACTTAACTGACCCTACCTAAATTAAATATAATTTAATACGTTATCGAAAACATTGGCCATCAATAAATTTTGTGATCGTCTAGTTCAAACAATATGAATAGGACCCTTTACGTTGTGTTAAAATCATAATGAAAATAAACCGTTAAAATAATAACTCTTAAATTGTGTTATAATAAAAACACAATTAACGCAATCAATAAAAAGCCGTTAATAAAACAAGTCTCAAATAAATATCGATACTTAATAAATCAATATTTTAAAATAATGACTGAAGATAAGTTTTATCGCCGCAATTTTTATCAAGTGATAAAAATCATAGTAATCCGCAATGATTAATTCAATCCGCATTAAAACAATAATGAAGAATTAAATCGGAATAATCTGCATTCGTCAAAGCAATAATATTTTAACTACATAAGTGAACATGCGACTCACCCGATTCAGCAACAGCTCAAACAAAGATAATTGATTCAATTAATTAATTACAATATGTGAATTATTATTAATAAAAATAAAAATACAAACATGTTTCACTTAAAACTAACTAAAATTATACTATGATAATATATGCTCCAACACGATGCATAACAACGACGACCTGTAAAAACCAGACTACAAGGGGATCTTAGGAATTCAGACCTTTAGGTCTTAAAAGGGGACCTAATCCTATGTTATATCTTTGACATTGAGGGGGCTCCCTACACCCTACACCCCCTACCATCCAGCAAATCCGTCATGAACAACCTATCTATCCCTTAGCTACACAGTTCAAACCATCCCTCCAATTTATTCATTCCTCACCAATCTCTCGTACTATTTTTTTTAAAATAGAATGTACTTTACGCAGAATGCTAAATAACTAGTTTTATTTATTTTATTTAAAGTTACGCTAAGCTTTACGCGCTGCTGAATTTACGCTTCCCTAATCCGTCATGCAGCCGCGGTATTTGTGACAAAGTTAGTGATTGTTGTCGATTATGTACAAGGTAATCTGAATATCATTTATATGCTACAACACACTCTGTACTGCAAACTCCTTTAAATGCGACGCAGAGCTCTCTGCCTTCACACACGGCTCTGATGCCAGGGGTTAGCTTATATCGAGAGATTACGCCCCAGAGAATGCAGAGATTATGTTACAGACATATGAACAACTCAGGCCTTGCTTGAGTACCTAACGTGTAGTGTAACGGCTCCTAACTTCTAAAGAACTGACCCGTCAGATTCTTTAGGTAAGAGCCTGATTCAGCTTCAGTAATCCCAAGACCTACTGTCAGCCAAGACACCTTCTGCCGAGTGTACCTAAATGTGTGTATGCAAATTGACTAATCATGTGGTGTGTCAGCTAGTGTGTGTTAGTGTGTGTGTGGTGTGTACTAGAGAGTGTGCTCATTATAGCCAGGCTATGCCATGGAATACAATGGTTGTGTGTAATAGATTTTTGTTGTAAGTTCACTATCTTGTCACAAATAATAGGACCAAAAGCAATCAAATGTTTGACACTGCAACGCCCTCAAAATGTTGGAAAGAGTTAATAAAAATATAAGATGTGTGTAGCAATAACTCTCTCTTGAAAATCGAGTACTTTGCAATGTCAACACTTAATTCATGCAATTTTAATTTAAAATAATGTTTATGAAAATAATAACTTCTATTTTAAATGCACTTTCATTCCATAACGTAATAAAGATAAAATGTGTATATAGAATTAAATGTTGGCCCTAATGGCCCCTAATAAATCTTCTCTGGAACTCTCCTTCAGCTCGATTATTATGCAGAAACAATCTAACATAGCCTCTATAATGTATGATGCCATGAAATACTACAACGATTTTATAACTGCTTGCAGAACTCTAAAACTCCCGATGAGATGACCTATGTATAGGAATAAAGGAACAAACCTAAATATCTATCTTTCTAATTACATAATAATTATATTGTACTACCGGATACACTGACTCTATGAACAATTATAATTTACACTTAATAAATTAAAAATAATAATAATTATACACTTAGAGTCATTACACATATCGTCCATTGTCAATTTTCACTATAACTACGTATTTCCCTACAGTAAAATTACTTAATTGTTCACTACAAAAGTCAGAATGTCTTTGTATAAATAACACATAAAAACTGAATTAATGGAACACTAATTTAAAACTAAAACCGCGAACGCGCACACATAATTTTAAATAAAAATCAATTATTAAATTAATCTTAAAGGAGATTTTATCGGATTGATTTGACCTCTCACTAGGTCCCCCGTAACTCGACTGCCCTGAATTTTTAAACAATATCTCACGTGAATTTACTTGCATATTCAAATGTAGTACCTTATATTTCATATTAAGATACGTCATTCTGGCTTCCAAATTATTAATAATTTTAACTAATGAGCGTATGTGTTATATTAACAACGCTTAACATAGGCTCTTTTGTCTTTAAAAACCTTGTATTTTTCGTCAAGTGGGCACCTAGCCCAGAAATGTGAGAACAAATTAGCACTTCAACTTAACCACTTCAGAACGATAAACTATGCAATTTATTGCCACAGTGTTTACGTTATTATATTTAAACGAAAGCTTGTCGTGGGAACATTTTTTTAGGCATGTGTATTAAATAATTTAAATAACTATATCAGACAATCATCAGGTACTGTAACCATTGCGGTTACATCCCGCGCTCGTGAGAAATTCCTATCTACCTAACGTAAGTTATGTTACGTAATGAACTAGCTGATAGGCGTAGTATAGTACAGAGGCCATTTTACGGAAAGTTGTACACTCGACTTTTCTTTATAATTTGGATAAATTCGGATATTTTCTACTCAGAATCGAAAGCACTTTCGAACCTAATGGAATAAAAAATCTTGGGACACTTTTTTCCCGAAAGAGCTTTCGAGTTTCAATTCCGAGTAGAAAAAACCCGATTTAATCCAAATTAAAAAAAAGTCGAGTGTACAACTTTCCGTAAAATGGCCCATAGTACAGTCAGAATCAAAAGTAGCTTGGAATATGAAAAAGGTCAAAGTTCCTATTCCCTTGTAATAAAGACTTTGACGTTTCCATATGCCAGACTACTTTTTTTTTATTTAGGCAACAAACAGTCACATTTTAGATCTTAACTTAAAAACATTTGAATAATAGACCTCGAGTGCCATAACATAAGATTACATTAAATATATGAAAATTTAGGACTTTTGATGCTGACTGTACAACCTTACGGCGTCCCAGAGGTCGGGACGATCAATGATGAATTCTGGGCAAAGTATGCACGTAATGAGATTCATTCAAACCACTTATTCGAATTGATATCGATACTGAGACGAGGTAATATTATTCATAGAGTAGCTCTTGCAAATAGCTGTTCTATGCTTGGGAATCGAAATCCGATTTGACTTCGGAAACTACAAAGTTTGATAAGTTAAATGACTAAACTTCTACTAACTACTCAAGCAGCCATTGCTGGGATTAGGAAACTCAGGGCACTAAAGGCAAAATTCCGGAACGTTACCGATTATTATTCATTTATTTATCGTATGGAATTTATTTTGAACCGTGAGATCTTCGAGAAGACAGTACCGTTGTCACTTTTTGTTGCACTTTACCGAAAAACCGGTATATTACTGATAAATAAAATAAACAGTAGTGGGATAATCCATATTAATATCATAAATGCAAAAGTGTGTCTGTCTGCCTTCCCGCTTAAACAGCTGAAACGATTTAGATGAAATTCGGTATGGAGATAGTTTGAGTCCCGGGGAAGGACATAGGCTACTTTTTTACCCAGAAATCATCCCGAGAAGAGCGATGTCCTAATTAAGCGCCTGATATATAAAGAATAGCAAAAACATTACTAGACTAGACGACGCTAATTATATTTAATATTTATTGTACGATATTAGCCTTGAGAACATAACCTCTCTCAAAAATGTTCGTTTGCGCGCATAGATAACTCCCACAAACTCATTAGTTACCGAACTTCATGAAATAATGTTCCTTATAATATTTATCACCTGAAGTTCCTCGTGTTAATTTACACTTAGAAATTATTTTAAATATATTGATTTACACTTACACAATTTTCACTCATTATTATTGGAAAATGGGACTTAATCGCGTACAATCAAGTGCGGGTAGTTCGGAAAACCCGTGCGGCTAGATGTTGATACCCGCTCACGCCAGTCAGCTCGCAACCACGGATATTGTAATACATTCGAAACGTTGGGTAAAACCTGAAAAAAGGTAAATAAGTTATAATTGTAGGTACGCGATTAAGTCCCGATTCCTTGTAAATCTTCGCAAATCGCCAGCCGGCACGCGGATCGGTCTTATTATTGTGAATGGCCATATTGTGAAATGTGGTGCAATGATATCTGGGAACGTGGGTACTAACAACGGACCTGAAATCTTTTCTACCCCTGGCGTGTCCCTTTGGGACCCGCCAGCATAATTTGCTAGTTGACGGAGGAGCGCTCTAGTACTAGAACAACAAAAACATGAAAAAAAACCCTTTTTCTTTTGCCCATGGTTTTGTCGTCCCTAGTTTAAAAAGATATAAAAATTAACACATTCATTGCCGACGAGTGCTATGCGCTTTTCTTTTCTCTTCTGATTAGGGAAAACTGCCTACAAACGGAGAACATGATATCGTGTCCTCGGCGCTGAATCTGTTAAACATTATTAAGCACCATTTACATGGTGCAAGTAATTGCATGCGATTTTGATTATATTGCAGCGTTTGATCAATCGCCGCCTCAGTCAGTAGCCCTCAGTATCGCAATGTATCGAACATTGCAGGCATAATTACCTCGAAAATGTAGGTATAATTAAGGCCTTAACCATTTACAATAGGGTTCGGATTCGGTCTTCGGGTACAGAACCCTAAAGAGATGGATATAGTCAATCTCACGGCGAGATAGCGCGCGTGCCATCATTGTGATACACGTGGTATGATTTAGAACCCGACTTAAATCAAGTACTAAAATACGATAAAAATATCGACCCAGTAACAAGATATACCGTTGAAAATCAATTCCCGTAAGTAGATCTCGGAAAGCAATATTCCCTTAGTGATATTGCCGGTTGCGCAATTTAAAAGCTTCCAAGGGTTCGTTATTAAGGGAAATATTCTATCCCTTGTAGGGATACGTAAATGAGATAAATTACTTTCTGCCTGGCAGAGCAGCTGAAGTATTATATAAGAGGTTCTAGATTATTATAAAATATTTAAGAGCAACGAAAGTATCTTTATCAGAAATGTATAGAGACGGTACAGTTAGTATTTTAATCTCACGAGCGCGGGTTTGCCATAATTGTAGTTGCAAAACATACGAGCACATAAACAATGTGAACTCCTACTACGCTGATGCGCACATAGAAAATGTTCATGTAATAATTCAACACGCAACCATGGCTCAGCCGATTTTAACGGCCCTTATAACTTTAAAAAGAATTTAAAGAGGCAGACACATTATTGATGCTCTTCAACTCATTAGTTAGACCTGTACTAGAATACGCATCAATTGTATGGAACCTGCAATATAACATTTACATTAACGCCATAGAACGGATACAGAGGAAGGCTTTAAGGTACAATTAAATTATAAGGCAAGTAAGTCTGATACCCTTTTTGACTTCTCTAAAATCGTTTCGCTCGAGGACCGGCGCACATTAAAAGATCAAATGTTTTTGTACAAGATTTTAAACAATGCAATAGACTCCCCATATTTTATAAATTCAATACGCTTCAAAGTTCCACGCAATAGCGCGAGACGTAATATTAATTGCCTGTTCAATGTCCCCCTAACACGTAATAAATATAAGGAAAATTCTTTTCTAAGTAGAGTTTGTAAAACATATAATGATAAGTTTAGCGAATTAGATATGTTTCATATGTCGGAATCTCAATATAAACGTAGACTGCTCTGCAACTTAAAAAATAAGAAGATGTGAAAAGTATTGCTTCGACTAAAAAAAATTAAAAAATATCCTAATCTAGTTTAAGTTTATTAATTTCTTGCATGTTTAATGTCCTCAAAATCTTGAAATAAGTCCAATATGTTGTTTTTGGTTACCATCACGATTATGTCAATAATTTAGATGTATTACATAAATGTGGCAGCTTTGCTGGTCGATGTAGCTATTGTAAGTAATAATTTTAAGAATTATTTGTACCGTTGTTTGCCCAATAAACATTAAAACATAAAACAAAACGCTCACAATTTAAAGACAATTTTCTGTGTAACATTTTCGTTTTGTTACTATAGACTATTGCGGCCCAATATCATACACTTTGCATATATACTTAAAATTATTTGAACTGTCCGATTTGTATCAAATTAGGCCGTTCAAAAAGCGACTTTGCTGTCCAAGCGTGAAGATTCAAAGTCCAATGACAAGTTTTATAAAAAGTCGGACATTTTATATAATTTCTACTACAGTCAACAGTAAATGTAGATTTTTTTTCAGTCAGTACAATATAAGTTTATAGTACAAATATGATACCAAAGTACTTACATGTTAGGCAACAGACAATGATATCAAGAATTTAAAATTATTATAAAAAGAAAATTAAAATCTATGTCAAACACATGCAATAAAGTTAGAAATGTCAAGTACAGATACAAAATGTCAACAAAAATTAAAACCTATTTTAAACACGTCAAATAAAGTAACAAATGTCAAGTTAAAATTTACGATTATGTTAGTCTGTCAATAAATTAATTAAAAATATGATCATTTTAGTATTTTGTCGCACTAACGTAGCAATACTGCGACAGTGTTGGGATGCATCAAAGCAGTGAAAGTGACAGGGTACTAAAATTACCATCTATTTTTGCTGTTGACTGTATTTCTTTATGAAAGACACGCACCGTATAGAACTAGCGTAGCTTCGCCCTTTCATAAATATTAGGGCATATTCCGTCACGGTATATTCGTGAAAGGTCACAAAATAACGAAATAATACAGGTATAATACCCGTATCACCGATTTATACATTTTCGTATACAATTTGGATGAACGTAAAGGTAACGCACGTGTAAAGGGTACGCTCTGATATAACTACGGAATGCACATTGTGTTTTTGGAAATGTTATTTTAACGATTACTAACAGGATATTTACCATTTATGCATGTTTCTGTGCCCAGCAGTGGGACGTAGATAGGCTGATGATGATGATGATGATGATAGTAGTTATAGTATGTATGTAGAAAGGCGCATAATTACTGGGCGTGTCGATGGTAGGAGGTGCAGAGGACGAGCACCCAGGAGATGGACAGATGTGATCCAAGAAGTCACCGGGTCCACCTTACAGGCAACTGTACAAATGGCACAAGACCGAACAGCCTGGAGAGCAGAAGTCGAGAGAGTCGCCCATAGTCGTCACGTCCCTCACACATGAGGTTACGACCAAGAAGAAGAAGAATGTTTATAGTGTCCCGTTATGTATGTGTAAATGAACATGTGAGCTTGAAATCTTATATAATGTTATTTTATTCTGAAAACGTCGAGCACGTAACATTAAAGTCTCATTGGCAAAAAACAGTGACTAGACACATTTTTTCAGGATTTTTTATTTTGTTTTATGCGGATATTATGTAATGTATTCTAATAAAAAGTAGAGGTAATGTATTCGAGGCTAATTTATTGCTTACCCGCATGTTGATGATGAAGAATGCGTAGCGGATTTGACTTTCTCAAACTATTCTGCAATATTAAAAAAAAGATTACAATATATTCCTAACTATATATATATATATATATTTGAAGCGAATCCTACAAGCGCGGTATAAGATACACAAACATTCCTTTACATATTTGAACCATTGCTTGCATAAAACACCTGCATCAAAGGTATTGGAAAGACTTAGACACATGCAGGCAGACAAAAGAAATAATAGAAACAAAATCCCAAACTCACAACCACACTACTGAGAACACACAGAAACCAACTAAGTAAAGTAGTAGGCATAATAACAGGACACAACACACTAAACAAACATCTCTACAACTTGGGAACCACCGACAGCCCCTGTGCAGAGCATGCATGGAGGCAGAAGAGACTGCTTGACACATTCTACTAGACTGTAAGCAGGTAGAAGTGTACAGGAAGAAACACCTAGGAAATCCGAACATACTGCAGGAAGCAGTAAACAATATAAAGACACTGATAGATTTCATACAGGAACTAGGATGGTTAGAGTAGCGCTTCCCCCTTTTTCTCGCAAAATAGGCACGTTGGATGTCGACTTGCGGAAAATGCCCAGTATAACTAACTAACTGAACCATTGCTTTTTTCTAATATTTTTTCATACGTGCTAGAACAGTATTTTTATAGGAAAGAGGGTAACTTTTCCTAGGGGCTCAAGTGCCCTTAAGTGGCCATTCAGAAGCAGGGTAAAAATAGGAGCACGGACAATATCGATTCAACCTTATGGCACATGTATTGATCCTTATACAACTTTGCCCTCGCCAGGGCAACATGAAATATAATTCAATTTACCATTTTGATTCGCGAGCGACGCGAGCTGAGTTAGATTATGATCTCAGAATACATATCATAAATTGAATTGTACCAAGGCGACTGAAACTTGGCAGAGCGGGATCGACATGCGACATTTTCTTCTTTGACCACTTGACGGAATACTGTCAGTATCATATTTGCGCAGTAGTAATATCATGTGCAATGTGCCCCGCCCACTGCCACTTAAGTTTAGCGATTCGAAAGGCTATATCGGTTACTTTGGTTCTGCTACGGATGGCCTCATTTCTGATGCGATCACGCAGAGAAACTCCCAGCATAGCCCTCTCCATTGCCCTCTGAGTGACTTTGAGCCTTCTTATGAGGCCCATGGTGAGCGACCACGTTTCCGTACCATATGTCATCACTGGAAACACACACTGGAACCGACACGCAGAACCGATGACCGTTGGGGCCGAAAGGTTCTCGAGTAGCGACCACGGACCGGAAGGCGCAGCGTGGGTAGACCCCCCACAAGGTGGACTGATGACCTGGTAAAGGTCGCGGGAGTCCGCTGGATGCGGGTGGCGCAAGACCGGTCATTGTGGCACTCTTTGGGGGAGGCCTATGTCCAGCAGTGGACGTCTTTCGGCTGATATGATGATGATGATGATGAATATCATGTGCGAAAGCTTGACAAGTACTTCATTCGTATCGCCCCGCTGCTCTCCCGCCAGTCAGGAAGCACTCATTGAAATGTATGGACGAAGTAAAGAAGAGATTGTGACTCTACTGACAGTTGACATTGCAGTGGCGGCGCGTCAAAAATATTCTAAGGGAAGCCGGAAATTATTCTTCATGAGCCGTAGTAAAAGAACAAGACTGGCTGAAAATAAGGTAAGCCGGTGGGAATCGAGTTGTATGGACGCTCCGCCACTGTGACATTGACAGCTGACAGATTTCTCATATCGTACCGCCCCCACCACACCGACAAGTCAAGAAGTCGTAAAACCCGTTTGCTAATAAGGGTACTTATTAGTAAACGGGTTACTGGGTACTGTAGAAATATCAATACGATATTTCTACAGTTGTATAATCAATGCTTTCCTATTGAAATAGTGTAGCGCTCTCCGATTATGAAGGTCTCGTTTATCGTGTGATAGACAACAAGATAAAGCAAGATAATCTATCACTTTCTGATACCACTTGATATTAAGTGACAAATGCCTTATCTTGTTGTTTATGATGCGTTAACTGCGTCCATAATATGGGTCCTGTACCCTTGCCATGAGTTTGCAATGTTTGCATTACCGTACTCGCTAGCGACTGCGTAAACGATTTAGTATGGACAAGTACAGCGCCTCTGGCGGTTACGCAATAGAACTAAGAATCGGCATACTAGCGAGTACGGTAATGCAAACATTGCAAACTCATGGTAAGGGTACAGCAGGCAACCCTAAAACCTTCGTCAATCCGGAGTACAGTCAATATCAAAAGTAGCTTGGCATATGAAAACGTGAAAAGTCTTTATTACAAGGGAATAGGAACTTTTAACCTCTTCATATGTCAAGCCACATGCTTTTGATGATGACTGTACCTTGGCGCTTAATTATAGAATTATTCAGAGTGTATTCAATAGAGAATATGCACGCGGAATAAATAGTAATAAGATAGTAATAAATGGATAGTAAACCATCAAATAATTACAAAAAAGTAAAGGTGTCTGAAAATTTACTTTATGTAAAATTTAACCTTTTCCAAGCAAGTATTTATTCGAATTGGCTCACTAGTAACACGCTCAGACTTTTTATAATACTCATAAAAACTACCCTTGAACTTTCACAAATGTATACGAATTATCATATCTAAATAGTAATATTTCCATACTTACAACCTTATCGAAGCAAGTAGCAAACATTTGTGAATTTCATTCGGACCTACCATCATTTAAAACAATATAAACTCGAGCTTTATCATTAAGGATCAAAATTGCAAAGCAGAGAAAATGGCTTTAATTATGAAAGGGTTTTAAGACTTTTAAGTGGCACTTGACGCTTGTGTAAAATGACCATTAGGTTTCAATAAAGCTGAAACTTAAGACTTCACAGTCTTTTGTTTTGTTTAAATGTTTATACAGCCTTGTAGCTTCTTTTTAAAAGATATAGAAGAATACATTGCGACTCGACACGGAATCACTTGCCATTTTTTTTTTAAAGGCCGGGCCCAATAAAGCGTTTGGAGAGTGGCCTGCGGAAAATCCAGGGGAAACCTCCAACACGACCACGCAGGCGGTTTAAACACTGGAATACTCTAAGAGTTTGCGCTCCAGTGAGATCGGATGAGCGGCTGCAACCGAATCTCAATTATCTGAGGTATAAGTGGAATCGAGCTACTGGGAGTTTCGTCGCTGGTTCATTAAACCTAGCCTAGCTGAGAAGAGTCCAGCGAAACTCAGCTAGGCCCAACCTGGGTCGGACTGACTCCACCCCGTATGCGGCGGTACCGGGACGAATAGGGACTATATGTGTCTGTGTTGCCATAATTAAAAGTTCCCTCCAAAATTATCTGTTACATTATTTAATACTAATTGTGGTACCGGGAATAATTAAAACGATTTAGATAATTTATCACCCAGTCTGACAGCCAATCCAGAAAACGGAAGATAATGGGTATTTAAAATAACAAAGTCGTTCGTTGAACTGAATAGGCTAATTAAATGCCCAGTTAAATTGCCATTTTACGCCAAAATTGGATATTTAGCGAATAATGGCACAAATGGCACAATTATAGGGTCAATTCGCCTTTTAAAATGGTTTCACGTTCACAGTATGTCGTTAGGATGCCTCTACTTCATGCCTTTGGAATAGAGAAAAGAAATGAAAGCGGTATCCTGGGGATGTCTCCTTCTCACAGATGGAATCGCGGCCTAATTCTACCGACGGGCAACCTAATCAGTAATCAAATCACGTAACTTTACGTAAGTTCTAACGATAGGTATATTAATAGGTATATTTTAATGTAATTTTTGAAGTAAGTATAAATATGAGACGTGCGGAGACGAGTAATAGTATATCATACTTGCAGCATTCAGAGCATCAATAACTTTCTACCAATATATGCCGTTTGTGTGTCTGTTATCTTTTCACCCATAAACGTCTGAGCGGAGTTAAACGAAACTTGACAAGGTGTTTGCTTACCATCAGTCGGATCTTAATTCTTAATTAAATCTGCTTGCCACCATAGCGATATTAAAAAAAAAAAAACATGTGTTTTAATTTTTATACTCACGTAGACGTTTCTAACTCACGGTTAAATGATAAATTCAATAAATAAATTGAGATATTAATTTCTATTTTCGTTTTCCGATCCCAGGTGATCATGCGAAATGGCGGATATTGGCAATGCGACATTGCATTATCCCTTGAAGTCAATTATAATAAATATTGGCGTGAAGTGAGTGATGAAATTATCTCGAGTGAAACCAATATTTCTATTTGATACGGAACCACTTGCCATAATTCATAAATACACTACACATAAGTTCTTGTGTAGGTAAAGCAGACGCAGAAGGATAAAACTTGAGTCCTTCGACTCTATTCCCATTCGAAATTGAATTATGAGATGGAGTATTGGTAGGTAACTTATCGCATATTAATTGTATGATTGCATCATTACATTTCTGTTTTTCTTTTATTTCTTTCATAGTATTCTTTTCTTGACTAATTTCGAAACTCCCTTGTGAATTATTATGTTTTTTGCGAAGCACTTTTGCGTAAGCACTGAATCACGGCATGTGTGAGTTGGACGAATTCGATGCATCAGTTAATGAAATATAGATAGTTGCTAAATAAAGGTCCCTGTGTTTTTGTCCTTGCATTAGGCCCTCAATGACAGACATTATTGATAATTTCTACTCAGATAATATAAAAAAATAATGGCCCGTTATTTTATTTTTATGTTACCGATAAAATGTTTTCACAGCAGCCAAACAAAGATTCGGACATTGTCCTGTGCGAGAAAGATCGCTTTTATTCGACAATAAAATGAGACATTCCATTTTACGGTGCTCTCAGGCTTAACTAGAAAGTTACGGGCATTTTCCAGGCTAAGTACTAATTTTAAGTGTCTAGAGAATGCAACTGTAAAATTAGCTGTTACAATTTAAGGGAAAAGATGTTTCTAATAAAAGCTGTCTGCTAAAGATAAGATTGAAATTGATAGTCATTTAAGTGTCACGAATGGTTCCATGGTTCTGCGTGAGTGCATATCACAATTAAGTACAGTACTATAAAAACATCATCATCATCATCAGGGTGTGGCTGTGGGTAGTTGGGTACGTCTGTCCTCTTATAATATAGTTTGGAGAGAAAGGGCAGTCCCCACGAGAGGGAGAACAAATCCGTGTGTGTGTGTGTATATGTCTTATACAATAGCTACATACCTATTTGCCCATACCACCCCATGCTGACTGATCTAAATGTGCCGCCTGGTATATTCTTACCTGGGTGTTTCTCATTCCAAAATTTTAATTTGTCTACACCGTGATTATTTTGGACTTTAACTATATAACAGTTAAGGATCCAGGTAAAGAGTACTAAAGTCAACAATAAGTTTAAATTGCACTCTGATTTCCTTAACTTCCTTTCACTTAACGTTCGGGCCGGTGTGTGGACATCAATTAACTTTAACGATGAGAATCGCTCACCTACGCCAGGAAGCGAGGACTCGAATTTTAGAAGTCTAATAAACAGATTGCTAATGTTTTCGCGCGACATAATACGGAATACAATAACATCGTAACGTGGACCCATTACGCCATCAATTGATACGGAAACCGGAAACTTTACGCCCCCGTCACGTGACGCAATTTGTTAATTAATTTACTTAACAAATTAAGGAAACGAAAAAGGTAAAACTTCGCTGTCGTTACACGACTACCACCAGTAATGAACGAAACATGAATATTTAATGTGAATTTGTGTTACAATAATCATAGTCGTAAATTGTAAATTTTATTTAGGGCGCTACATTACCTGTAATCTTACCATGAGTTTGTATCGAAAACTCTAACCGTAAGTACTCGTTAGCGACTGCGTAAACGATTTAGTGTGCCGATTCTTAGTTCTATTGCGTAACCGCCAGAGGCGCTGTACTTTTGTCCATACTAACTCGTTTACGCAGTCGCTAGCGAGTACGGTAATGCAAACATTGCAAACTCATGGTAAGGGCACTGGTTTTGTTTTAGTTTAGTGAGTAGTATTAACGGTTTCGTCTCCTTCTTTGTCGTTTCCTCAAGTCTAAAAGGTCGTGAATATCAGGATTGTGTAGCAAATCTTTTTCCATACAAAAACGTGCTTCGGGCGCCAACGTTTTCACCCCCTAAACCTGAACCGATTTGCATAATTTTTGGAAATGATGTAAGTATTATTAAATACTAGGTTTATACCTTTTGAGTTTTCGGAAATATTGGATAAAATTGAAAACATGAACCACCATTAAATTTCGAATATACGGCCTCGTAATTAAAAATTGCTTGCCTTAGCAGTTGCTTCGATACATCATTATTGTATCCAAATTAGAATCGACAGCGCTCGATACTGAGCCAATACATGACACTTTCTATCTTATGTCGTAACGACAGAGGTGATCAATAGGTTTCGACTGTTAGGCATAAGGGTGTCGAGCATTGAGTCGTTTACCCTACATATTAATTGTGTTATTGTCTTGTTGTTGTCGATATAAATTATTTTATATACTTAACCGCGCGCGCTCGGTTCCACGCCCGAGACAATGTAACAAATATTCAATCAAATAGCGTTTCTAAGAAATTTACTAGGGGTTTACTCATTGAAAATGTATATTCGAGCAAAGAAATTATTATTATTTCAGATAATATTTCTTTTTACATCGATTTAATTTTATACCATTCAATAAACAAAGAAGTCTTATGAACTTATTTTACGTAAAGAATAAAAATCTTTTCTTGAACGAAAATTATAACAAATACTTTATTAGGTAGGTTATTAACGGTATTCTGCTTATATTATACTTTCTGAAAATACCAACACCAGTTTTTTTTTATTCAACAAAATTTTATAGCTCAATAAAAAAAAAATCCTAGACACGTTGAAAATTCCATTCAATTCAAGCTCAAAAGCCGTATTTTTCCCTCGAAAACGACAAGGGTACGTAAACACATTAAAGCAAGTCTACCAACGAATACGAAATTAGCTTATCAATGAAATGCGTATTCAGAAAAATACTTTATTTGGCATTTTATCGCCATTGAAGTGAGTGCCTTATCGCGATAACCACACGTTTGCCCATTCACCATAAAATATCTAACGAAGTGAAATAAAAGAAATGTTTATTTAATGCATTATATAACGATTGCATTATACAAAAGTATTTTTTGTATCTAGAAATTAATAAATACTATATTCATTTCGTTTTTATACGACTCTCTGCAGTTTGAAATTTTGATAATTTGCCACTTTTAACAAATACGGAATTCCTCTCCAATCCAATATCTATCGACAATAACAGCATACTGCTTGGGCTGGAGGTCGATCTGTAGCATAACTTTGACATTCCAATTTCATTTCAATATGTTTCGTGCTTTCGCTCTGACACGCTAGCTCAGCGTACGTGAAAGCAAGCACGTAAAGATTGCACTGTAAATAGAATCAAAAGCGACAGACAGAAATAGACCACCTGTAATGGAGGGTTCCTGAAAGTTTTAAACTACCAGCGATTTGAAGCAATTTAACAGTTTTAGGACATGTTAATAGCTTTCACAAATGTTGTTTCAATTTCGCTAGCAACGTATTAGTTGGAGAGTTCCTCTAAACAGCCCTGAACTAACAATGTGGTTCGTGGTGACCTACTTTATCTTTGCCGTCAATTAAGTCTGTTTGAAATGAAAATAATTAAGAGGAATCCTTTCACTAACAACTCCAACACATATCATAAATCCTCTAATATGCGTTCGGAAACCGTAGAAAATGATTCTCATTTCAACATTCAATGAATTTATGGCAATGTTCTTATCTGTGGCTAAGGCTACAGCAGTAATATCATTTTCATATTAATCTCATATATGATGTTAAAATATTAAACGTCAAACAAAACTGTCAAAATTTAAATGTCAAAGTTGACATGTCCCTATTCTAGTATCACTGAAAATTCAAATTCAGTCGATGCGAAATGTCAGCCCGATGTTTTTTTAGTATATATCGCACGAAATTTGAGCTAGAACGACATAATCACATCAGAATAGGGACTCTTTACTTTTTAAAATAACATTCAGGTATCGGTTGCTAGTTCTGATTTCGATATTTCCGCAACCGTGCAAAAAAGGTTGTATTGACACAATTATTGTATTTATTTACTACGGTTTCTGAACCCATCTTAGAGTAGTTATAATATGTGTGTAGATAAAGTAATGTATGCAACTGTACATAATTAGGCATTAAAACACTCGTGTGACCTTATTATGAAACTCGCCTTCGGCTCGTTTCATAAAACACACTCGTGTTTTAATGCCCCTCATTATGTACCAGTTGCATAAACTACTATTGCATTTTGACAAAATTACAACCGAATACATAACGTGCCCTGCGAGTCGATTACGTAACGTCATAAACGTATTAGTAGTACTTTTATCTCACAAGCTCGGGTTGGCCATTTTAGTAGCTGTGACACATACGAACACATAGACAACGTGAACTCATAGACATATATAGAGAGCGTATTTTTTCTACCGCACATCAAAGACTTAATTACACACCTAAGAAAATCGCAGGGTAGTAAACTTTTTTCGAGTATTTTGGATTTAGGATTTCATTTTTTGTGCAGCCAAAGCCAGTGCTTATTTATATTTGTTCCTTATTTTTATACTTACACTTTATTGACAATTTCAGGTCAAAACAATATTACATGTCACATAAGGTTATAATAGTACAAAAAAGGTGACATCGCTTTTCAACAAGGGCATTTTGCTTTATATATCACTCAAATGACCGGGACTTAAAACCTTTTCTTTCCTCCTTTTCTGCCCAAGATCACAAGCGCTCTCATGATCCGAATAAAGAAATAAAATCCACTTTATGTATACCGCCATGTGACTTTTTTCACATACATTTTGTATTTGCCTTTCACATAACGGAAACTCAAAAAAGAATTGAAAAATTGGTATGCTTTTATGTATAAGTCAATATAGTACATCTAAGCAATAAACTAAACAAAATAAATAAAAAAGTAAAAAGCACAATTTTGAGTGAAAACGCCGAGATCATTGTTGCAGAGTAGAGCCCCTGGTTTATTTATTTACTTTGTCATGTTTGTTGCCAGCTAACGAACTGAAAACTAAACTCGTTGTGATTTCTGAAACCACGGTACGGTTAAAATATCCGAAGAGAGGAAAGGGAAATTCGGTTACGAACGAGTCTGGTCGTATCATACTAAACGAAACGGGCACCGGAGATTGACTGTGGAGTATGATTTTTTCCTGTAGCGTTTTTTTTTCTTTTACAGGTACAAACCAGTAAGTGAAATAAAGTGTTCTGTATTTATAATTTTGGTACCTATAAATTGTAAAACAACAAACAATTACTTATTAAATTAGTTATTCAGACAATCTATACATATAATAAAGCAGAAGAGGGTCGAAAATCTGTACATTGAAGATATTAGTAAAAAAATCGATGGAGGGGTCTAAGAATCGATAACAGAACACGTTTCAACTGTTTTTAGAATTCGTGTCTGTTTGTCTGTTTGTCTGTTTGTCTGTTTGTCTGTTTGTCTGTTTGTCTGTTTGTCTGTCTGTTTATATGTCTAACTATCACGCGAAAACTAGCGAATGGATTTTAATACAGCCTTCACTAATATGTTTATTGGATCTTCGGCCAGGTTATAGGCTATAAAAATCATATAGGTTAGGGATGAAAGGGGGTGAAAAGAGGGGTTAAACTTTGTATGAGAAGTCTTTCAGTTCATGATTTACAGGCTTGAAAATTGGTAAGTATATACATGGACGCAAAGTAAATAGAACCCCATTCAAACATTTTATAATAAACCGATAGTATTTGAAAAAATGGGGGGTGAAATAACAATACCTCTGCCTCTCAGGGCTAAAGACAAAAATACAAAAGTCCCTCAAACCATATTAACTGTTTGAAATGAGAGATCTAATTATGTTGGTCAGTCAGTCTCTATCAATATTCACAAACCTTACTACGAAACCTCGGTTTTTTTTTTGTTTTCGATGGAGGGAACCTACGCAGAGCGGCGGGCTCTCGGTTGCATTGCATGGTAGCACTTGCGACATGTACCTATATATTAGGTATGCGCATTTTTGTATAAAATATTGTTTTTTGAGGTGCTCATTACAAGAATGATATCCATTTTCAAATCGAAGATGGCGGACATTTACTTATTTAGTTTTCTTAATAATCGATATGGATGGGTGTCATTGAGGTTCTTCGAGGTGCCGATTAGTTGCGTTTTCCGTCAGCAAAATGTATAAAATACGTTCATCGCGTAACAGACATAAATTTAGGGTATATTGGTATTCGTTAGTAAAATATACCTACGTAACAATAAACATCAAGTATGACCAAATTCGAAAGTTTTAGGCGGATAGGAAGCAAAAAAAACAATTCTCAGAAAATCACATAACTCTTAGAAGCAACCAGGGTGGGTGCGCTATCAACCAAGGCCTCTACTCCATCTTCGAAAGTGAAAGAACAGACCAAAGAAGGTATTCAGTTATACCTATGTTTTACAACAAAGCACTTTGAACTTTGAAAGGTATTCCACTAATTTATGAACAAAAAAATATCTATTCAACCACCTCTTTACAAAGCCATTTGATAGGTCAACAATTTCTTTTTGTTCAGTCATCTACATTGCTTGATGCGTGTGAAGTATTTTCCGTACCTGCATCATAATGTTCGAATCATTTCGCACTCGCTTTTTTATCTACATTACTTGACGCGTAGGAATTATTTTCCGCACCTGCATCATAATGTTCAAAAACGTTAGCGCGCGCTACGCTCGCTTTTTCATCTAAATTACTTGATGCGTTTGAAGTCTTTTCCGCACCTGCATCATAATGTTTGTAAAAATTTCGCGTTCGCTACGCTCGCGTTTTCATCTGCATGACTTGATGCGTATGAATTATTTTCCGCACCGGCATCATAATGTTCGAAATTTCGCGCTCGCTACGCTCGCGTTTTCATACACATTACTTGATGAGTATGAAGTATTTTCCGCACCTGCATCATAATGTTCGAAAAATTTCGCGCTCGCTGCGCTCGCGTGTTCTTCTACATTACTTGATGAGCATTTTTCGCATCTACATCATAATGTTCGATAATTTTCGCGCGCCCTACACTCGCGTTTTCATCTACATTATAGTTGATGCGTATGAAATATTTTCCGCACCTGCATCATAATGTTCGAAACATTTCGCGCTCACTACGCTCGCGTTTTCATACACATTACTTGATGAGTATGAAGTATTTTCCGCAATTGCATCATAATGTTCGAAAAATTTCGCGCTCGCTGCGTTCGTGTTTTCTTCTACATTACTTGATGAGCATTTTCCGCACCTACATCATAATGTTCAAAAACTTTAGCGCACGCTACGCTCGCTTTTTCATCTACATTACTTGATGCGTTTGAAGTCTTTTCCGCACCTGCATCATAATGTTCGTAAAAATTTCGCGTTCGCTACGCTCGCGTTTTCATCTGCACGACTTGATGCGTATGAATTATTTTCCGCACCGGCATCATAATGTTCGAAATATTTCGCGCTTGCTACGCTCGCGTTTTCATACACATTACTTGATGAGTATGAAGTATTTCCCGCACCTGCATCATAATGTTCGAAAAATTTCGCGCTCGCTTCGCTCGCGTTTTCATCTACATTATACTTGATGCGTATGAAGTCTTTTCGGCACCTGCATCAGAATGTTCGAAAAATTTCGCGCTCGCTGCGCTCGCGTTTTCATCTACATTACTTGATGAGTATTTTCCGCACCTACGTCATAATGTTCGATAATTTTCGCGCGCCCTACGCTCGCGTTTTCATCGACATTATAGTTGATGCATATGAAGTATTTTCCTCACCTGCATCAAAACATTTCGCGCTCACTACGCTCGCGATTTTCTTCATTTCTTGATGCGTATGAAGTATTTTCCGCACCTGCATATTAATGTTCAAAAATTTCGCGCTCGCTGCGCTCGCGGTTTCAACTACATTACTTGATGAGTATAAAGTATTTTCCGCACCTACATCATAATGTTCGAAAATTTTCGCGCGCCCTACGCTCGCGTTTTCATCTACATTAGTTGATGCGTGTGAAATCTTTTCCGTGCCTGCATCATAATGTTCGAAACATTTCGCAATCACTACGCTTGCGATTTTATCTTCATTACTTGATGCGTATGAAGTATTTTCCGCACTTGCATCACAATGTTCTTTTTTTTCATTTTGCGCTCGCTACGCTCGCGTTTTCATCTACATTACTTGGTGCGTATGAAGTCAAACTTTAAGCACACCTGCATCGTAATGTTTGAAAGAATTCGCGCTCGCTGCGCTCGCGTTTTCATCTTCATTACTTAATTCGTATGAAGTATTTTCCACGCCCGTATCAGAATATCCGAAAAATTTTGCGCTCGCTCCGCTCGCGCGCGTTTTCATCTACTTCCTTCTTAATATATATTTTGTCCTCTGTCATGTGTTTCATGTGGGCGCATTGAGCCGGCGTGCGCAATGTTTGGCGAGACAGCCGGTGTAGAAGTTGATATGGATATTCACGCGAATGAAGTCGCGGGAAAAAGCTTAGATAAATAAATTTAAATCATAAAAAATCCTCTCCCTGTGATCCTGATCTGTGTCCTTTAATTGAGGTGTGCAATAAAGAGTAGGTATTTGTTGTTGTTTGTTGTTGTTTAAAACTGGACTACCCGTGCGAAACCGGGGCGGGTTATACATGCGAAAGTAACTCTGTCTGCCTGTTTCCCCTTAAAATGCTCAACCGATTTAGATGAAATTTGGTATGGATATAGTATGAGTCCTAGGGAAGGGCATAGGATACTTTTATCCCGGAAATCATCCCTTAACGGGATTTAAGTTAGAATGGAAGAGAGATAACTAGGTAAGCGCAAGAAATAGAAGATTTTTTTTTTATTAATAATGGGATTGCTCTTGGCCAGCATCTAGCCAGGGAAATAACATTCTAACGTGATGACCGAGTTCTACGCAGACGAAGTCGCGGGCAAAAGCTAGTAATTAATATATTGACATGAAAATTTATTATTATATTATTGTCATATTTCTTAAATTGTAAATTAATTTTTCTCATGAAAAATGTATCATAATCATATGCTTATATTGTCTGAATTTATTAAATTGTAAATCATAATTGACATGTAAAAGTGCACTTGTGGCCTATTTGCAGAATAAATGTTTGAATTTGAATTTTTTTTTAACATTTTTTAGTACCTAAATATTAACGCAACCCTACATTTGACTGTCTGGATTGTCAGAAACTAATGTATTATTTCCAAATCCGCCTTTTCGTGATTTTTATCAATCAATTCATTATTCTAACCAGTATTTAGTTAGTCCGAGGATTAATTTTACGAAAAATCGCTTCCCAAATGTTTACTCGGTACAGTCAACCAATTTGATTTCTAGGCCACTTCGTACCTTGTCACAGTGAAAATCAATATGAAAACCGCTAGAGATCTTATAATATATCAATGTCACTGTGACAAGGTACGAAGTGGCCCAGAAATCAAATTGGTTGATCGTACTTACTAGATATTGTTGAAATATTAAGGATCTTCTTGTATATTTTATTTTGTCCCTCGGAATTTAATAGGTATGTCTTATTCCATAAATTCAAACCTAACCCATTCTCCCTGAATCGTATCATTAGTATATCGAACTGACAATATGACACAGGATTACTTCGACCTAAAGTCATTAAAAATACGGGAACTCTGCCGAAGTATCTTAATGATCAAAGCCAAATTTCCTTGTGGACGTAATTGCTTCCAAAATTTCGTTCGTCTTTAAAACAAAACATTTAAGTTTCATTACCTACTCTTCTGTAATTTATAAAGTAACTTGAGAATTGAAGTTCGAATTACGAAGTTAAGCATTCTCCTATGTTTACAACTTCTGTCAGCGAAGCGTCTGTTGTCTAACTTGTAACTTTTATGGGCAGTTACAAAGTTAGTTACGTCACAGTTCAAGAGTTTCGTAGATGTAGTTATTAACTCGAGCTTTGAGAGAACGAGAGATCGTTTCGGATACATACGTATGGACAAAAGTACAGCGCCTCTGGCGGTTCCGCAATAGAACTAAGAATCGGCGTACTAAATCGTTTAGGTTACATGGTAGCTCTAGTATAAGTTTTTTCGAAACATTAACTAATTCGAACGCGTTTGCGTTTTGTCTCAAAATGTATGAAAGTGAGACAAAACGCAAACGCGTTCGAATTAGTTAATGTTTCGAAAAAACTTATACTGGAGATACAGTCGCTAGCAAATACGGTAATGCAAACATTGTAAACTCATGGTAAGGGTAAGGTAGGCATATCTAATGATCGTCTCTAGATTGCCGGTCGATCATGCGTGAACATAGCATCATCAGCCAAAACGGGTGACGGGTGAGGTTGAAATCCTTCTAATTCAATTAGAATACTTAAAAATGTCCTGTCTACCTTCGCTAGGTCCAATGTCTTAAAACAAACTCAATTTCACTCAAGTGCCCTTGTTTATAAGCAGAGCATGTCCCCACTTCCAAATTGATTTAAAATACAGGGTGTGGAAATACCCACCTTAAGAATACTTAAAGAGAAGTGGTATTCGCTGGGGAGGGATTTCCTGCTTGAGTGGAGGTTACAACTTATATTTTGGCGCTCTTGTCACGCAGGCATTTGCCGTCTGAATTTTGTAGGTATGGAAAGGCTTTTATTGGAGGCAGAAATGCAATACTTAGAGCACTACGATGCGTATATTGTTCGTGTATTCGTTTGTATCTTCGTTGTATAAATAAAATGAAAATGGTGGTAAAGAGATATCACCTAAGTAAACGTCCCGGTGTTCGACACTGACCGTATACTTGACCAATTTTATGTCAATTTAATAGATGTGGAACAATAGGTGTCAAATGTTTATTGATATGTAAAATCATGGTAAAGAAACATGAAAACATTTAAACCATAAATATATCAACAAGAAACGAATAAAAACTACTTAAATTAATATCTCTGTTTCACCTAATCGTGCTTTAGACCCTTTTATAACTATAAAACCTGTGTGTGACCCATTGCTTATAAAGGTTTTCGGTGATGCAGTTGGATTATCTGATATCGCAAAGCTCATCTTGAGAAAAATCCTCGAAAAATTATATAATTTTTACCGACTTCCAACAGGAAGGAGGTACTCAATTCGATCCGTGTATATATGTTTGTTCCAGCCTCACTTCGTCAAATGTTGACCGATTTTGATAATTATTGTAACATGTTGTATATCCCTACTATAGATGTATGCTACATCTGCATTTCACGAAATAATAAATTATTCATAAAACATAATTTACTATCCTTGCCTTGTCTATATATATACGAAATAGCCATATTTGTAAAACACCACACGGAATTATTTACCTGTATAGAAGAAAAGGAAACAACTAGATCACATAGACGTCACAGACTCGCACTACCAACTAGTCATAAGCTAGTGCTCAGGAAAAAAAGTGCTCATAATATGTGTATAATAGTAGATTATACACCAAGGGGATAAAACACTGTTTTATGTCACGGGTGCGATATTGAATCCCGAACGTAACGAAGGACTCCGATTTTTACTCCCGAGCGGAGCGAGGGAGTAATGACTTAATTCCTGAGCGAAGCGAGGGAATTAAGACTGAGTCCTGAGGGTAGTGAGGGATTCAAGCGCTCCCAAGACAAAAACAGCTTTATCCCCGAGGAGTATACTCTACTTTTCTCACCTCTTGCGAGGCAATAAAAAAACCAAGGCTACTAAAAACATAATTAAATCAGTCAATCGCAGCAAATTTTAGTATCTATTTTAATAGAATCTTTTTTACTCCGTATAATTAAGCGTCTATAACTCACGCGGATCTTGTTCTTGGTATGTAATACCTAGTAGTAAGTAGTAGTAGTAGTAAGTAAGTACATCGACGACGATTCATTTGCGTGGTGAGCACAAGTATTTTGTTCCTGAATCTTAGATGTTTTCTATGTATTTTAAGTATATATTTATCTTTATAGGTATATCGTCGACTAGTACCCATAGTACAAGCTTTGATTAGTTTGGGACTAGGTAGATTTGTGTAAGACTGTCCACAAAAATCTAAGTATGTATTTATT
This sequence comes from Cenopis cana, assembly GCA_951800055.1. Taxonomy (NCBI): domain Eukaryota; kingdom Metazoa; phylum Arthropoda; class Insecta; order Lepidoptera; family Tortricidae; genus Cenopis; species Cenopis cana. The sequence continues at coordinate 4,392,576 of OX637486.1, read as the reverse complement.
TACATTTCTGAAACTGCTGCGAAGGGAGGAAGGTCAGCCCTAGCTACGTCCGAGGCACGGATATTACATAGTGATTTTATTTAAAAAATGTAATTAAATATGAGAATAATGCATAAGAAAACTCCAAAATGTAATTCTACAAATATTCAGTACTATATTAAAAGCACGCGCTTGACGCGCTACAGGCGGCGGCCGACGACGCAGTCTTTTGTTTCGAACACGACGTTCCAAACAAAACACGGAGCTGGTGTGCCGCGTCCTCGCCGCTTAGTGGACTTCACGACATTAGACTTTAATGACAGAACTATAAGAACTATGAAAAGTGAAATCACATTATTACCCGGCGGGTTATAATGAGATTCAGTACGATATTACTACCCGGCTTAAGCCAAGGGTTATAATGATTTGCTTTCGGTAAGGTTTGCATAATATATAATTGGGCATTGACGAGCAGGTGGTGTGAAAATATCTTTAATAAACTACCTGCCTCACTAAGAATACTGCATGTTCATGAATTTAAAACAAAGTTGTATAAAATGCTGGCTGAAAAATGTTTTTATAGTGTTAAGGAATTTCTAAATTATAGATTTGACGAAGCATGTGACATTTAATAATAATTGTGTTCATTGAGTTTTATTATTATTTTATTAAATTTGAATTTTATCAATGTTATTTATATAAATCAATCTAATTTAATGTAGCTTATGTAGTATGCGATAAAATTTTATATACCTAATGTTTAATATTTACGTTTAAATGATTATTAAGAATATGCTAAGATTATGTGACTTAATTAAAATGTAATTTATCCCTATTTATAGACTGAGTGAGAAAATCACTGACCTAAGTTTTCATATGCCTGACCTGGCTGAATATATTATGGGAAGAAATATGTACCTACTTAAGACCTGATCTGATGTAACCATATATTCAATATGAATGAATAGACCATTCATTCATTCATTGATATTATGATACTCGTAGGAAAAAAATTAGGCTCCGAGCATTCATTATTTCATAGATGAGAGGGATTGGGCAGTAGTCCCCACGCTGGCCCAGAGCGGGTTGGGGACTTCACATACAACTTTGAATTTCTTCGCGGATGTATGCAGGTTTCCTCACGATGTTTTCCTTCACCGAAAAGCTAACGGTAAATATCAAATGATATTCCGTACATAAGTTCCGAAAAACTCATTGGTACGAGCTGGGATTCGAACCCACGACCGCCGCTTGACAGCCGCATGCTTGAACCACTGGGCTACCGTAGCTTTTTTCATCTATGAGAGGAGGCCTGTGCCCAGCAGTGGGACGTATATAGGCTGATGATGATGATGATGATTCATTATTTCATTCTTTCTTTTATTTATTTATTTCATTATCAATAGTACAATTGTGATGGAGCGAACAATAGCAAAGCAGGGGACCGATTTTTGAGTGTCGAATGCTCGACTTTTCACTCGACATCTGTCAAAACGTCATACTTTTTTGACGGATCTCGAGTGTAAATTCGAGCGTTCGACTCTCAAAAATCGGCCCCCAGAATTAGTAACTGCGAAATTGGCATACGCGGCCATTCGCTTTAGGCCCTGAGCTACCGGAGCGGAGCAACCATGCTCGGCCCCCAAATCCTGCTCGGAGCCTATATTTTTTGTTTTCCTTGCGTTAGCAGCGTTAATACCTAATTAATGGTGGTTATATATAGTTGATACGTACAATACAGACAACGTAAGCGTAGCTCATAGCTTCTACGCTAACGCACACATAGGAAATGTGCATATATAGCTCAACACACAACCATGGCTCACCCGCGCTCGAGAGATAAAAGTACTACACTTGCGGTCAAAAATTTCGGGTCTCCCTAGTTTAAATAGCCTTAATAGGTTTTGTTAAATATTCTACACTCGTTTTATTTATATATTATAATATTCTTCGTATTACCCAACTGTATTAGCAATTTACGGGATCCTATCATAAAAATATCAATGTGTGGACATGACGATTTTCGCGATATCTCGCTCCGTAAACGTTGTTTTTTTCATAGGTTTTTACGAGTCCGATTTAAACTTGGAAGCGTTACTTTTTTGGCGGTTACTTTTGCAGTATAGATGTAAAATTAAATAAAAATAATGACATGAATAAAAAACTTACAACCTCGCAGTATTTTAGGAATTATGACGGTTTTTACCAACCCGTATTCTTTGTCCGTGAGTGTATACAACATTAATTTCGTGATATCTTGTTCACAGACTCTTCGAAGAGAACCAAGACCTGCTGAACATGTTCGAGAAATTCCGCCAGTGTCGGACAAAGGAGGAGCAAATCAACTCGATGGAGCTAGCGGAACACGCCAACAATGTGATGAACACCCTTGACGAGGGCATCAAGGGGCTTGACGACTTGGATAACTTTTTCGAATATATACACCAGATTGGGGCCAGCCATAGACGGATACCGGGATTCAAAGTGGAATATTTTTGGGTAAGTTAAACTGTTCTTCTTTGTCCAACGTTCTCTGTATCCTAGTTTATCTGCGGTCGAATATCATTGTACAGTCAACCAATTTGAAGAAGAAGAAGAAGAAGAAGAAAAACATTTATTCGTGGCACAAAATACAGTACAAATATAAACATAACACCACAATACAGAACATAGCCACGAAATGGCCCCAAATCAGCATAGTGCTAGCCATTGGCTAGCGCATTTGATTTCTGGGCCACTTCGTAGTTTTAGTTAGAATCAATATGTAATCGGCTAGAGATCTCATAAGGTGACCCGAAATTTTAATCTCGAGTGTAGTAGATAAGTTTAAACTCTTGGTCGGGCTCGTTAAAAGTTATCTCAATGCTGATACCCAATTACGTAATAATGTCCTTCCTAAAATTATTTTTTCCAATAACTTTCTCGTGCCAATAACTTAATCGGGATCTTTCTTACTTGGAGTAACATCTGGCCCGTACGGCTGGGATAGTTACAATCCCAATTTCATTTTCACCCTTAATAGAGGCAAAATTGCCTGGATATCTGCCAAATGAAGCGATAGAACCATTTACGAGAATGTTCTTGTACACACCGTATCCGACCATTGTATTATTACTTCGCCTATTCAATTAGAATTCTTTTTATCATACACTTTGCCTTGGCAAATTGAATTTAATGTGGTGGGTGAGCGCTTTCTAGGTAGTGCTTGTAAAAACTATATTTTGATTGGGGAATGTATAATCTAATGTTATACAGACCCTCTGGTATGCAGCCTTTTTTCTTAAACGGATATAAGTACGTTTCATTAGCAATTGTTAGCATGTATTAGGAAATCCTAATTATGATTATGAATACTTACCGCACATTTAATTTCCTAAATCCGTGAAAATCGTTGGTCCTACTTAGCATGACTTAAATATGAAGTCTGTAATAAACTGAAAAGCCGTTAAATGAACAAACATGTAATCTTATCAGATTGGTCCTTTTGATATTAATATTTCGTCTTAGCTGTATTTATTATATATTCTGGATTATTCAACTATTGTATTTACTGTAGTACCAAAAAGCAATACAAAACTCTAGGAATAAGCCCAAATTTTCAGATCAGCGGGCAGATTTTTGAGTGTCGAACGCTCGACTTTTCACTCGACGTCTGTCAAAATATCATAGCTTTTTGACTGATTTCGAGGAGTGAAAAGTCGAGCGTTCGACACTCAAAAATCGGCCCCCAGAAAGTGAAACTATATTAAACGTTCCCCGAAACCCAATATCGAAATAGTCTGATTCAAAAATATATTTATTTAGGAACGGAGATTAAGTTAAATTGGGCAGACAGTTCGTCACAAAAAATACCTACAGTTAAGTAGGTTGCTCACGCCATTCTTGTATTGTATTTTTTAATACCAAACCACTTCCATGTAATGTTTCAAAACCAACCATTTATGTCAAAAAAAAAACATAATAAAAGTCGTATGTACCTATGTATGTTAGACTGGCTTCCTTGTTATTTGTACACTAAAGATATTTGTTGAACTAGGGCCGGCAGCGGCACATGGGTCACACCCGCTGTCCTTCAAGTGCCCTATAATTCATTAATTAAGTTTGTTGCCTCCGCACCTTAAGGCCCAGTCGTTTCGACGGCGACCGGAACAAAATCGTACGCAGGTTTCATATTTGGACAGGTGCACCAGTAGGGTTAAGCATAAGCGTGCATGATTATCATAACGGGGTCGGAGAAAAAGTGCGGATGACGTAAAAATTACGTAATCTTGCACACAGGTGATGTTTTTATTTAAACTTCCGTGTGACATGTAGTAACAAAGTAGAATTAATGAAGTAACAAAATAATCGTAAATAAATCCATGGAATTAATAATACAGGTGGTAGGGTGATGTAGTGAATAAAATAAATTTCACGAAACTTGTAAATATAAATTTTAGCTAAATATAATCGTGAAGATACAATAGCTATGCAATAACGAAGTCAATTTATTGTTCATCTCACTGACAATGTGTCAGTCAAAAACGTACTTACTCATTTCAAGTGGCGATATCGTTTAATAAAGAGGTTGATAAATGATAAGTGATAATTGTTTATGAAAATCAAAAATGCTATTTGGAAATTTCAAATAGTAATCATCCTATAAGTGGTTTGACGTCATCGGCACTTTTTGTCCGACCCCTGGTCATAACATATCTATCACACCCTTTCAATGGTTTATTTTTCTACAAGGCTTTACTTGGCAGTATTTTTAGTAAGAATCAGCGTAATTCCGTCCGTATATCCGGAACATAAGTAGGTATGTTCAATTGTTCACCAAATATTCACAGAATTAGTGTGAAAATAGACCCACAAGAAGTGAGTTAGAGACATCTTTACTGCTCTTCAAGAACCGTATCCGTCTTGCGACACTTTCCTGTCTCTGGGGCCGAAACTTTAGTTAAAAGCTTTATGTATTCAGGCAACTTCGAAAACTTTGTAGGTGCCTAAGTTCTTTAGTTCTTCAAGATATCTCAGAATAGAGAATGGCAGTGCAACAGTTTAAAGGCTTAAGGCACTGGTCCCACTGCATGCGAGTAGCGAGTACTCTCATAGTAATTTTACTCGCTTGAGCGACATAACGAGTGGATTTACTATGAAAGTACTCGCTGCTCGCTGGCGTGGGACCAGTGCCTTAGTAAATTAACTTTTGGTACCAGTCATCTGTCGTATAGGAAGAAGTTTGGTTTGGAAGTTTGGTTTGGTGGTTTGGTTTAGTTTGGTAGCTCGGGATGCACTGTGTTGAGAGCGAGGGACCTTATCCTCACTCTACCTGGTCTCTATAGTATTATTATATTTTCATATCAATTTCCTAATCAGAGGCGGTTGGGACGGGGGGAGAGCGAGGGCGTTTCGCCCTGGGTGACACCCTTTAAAGGCCCATTTACGTAGCCACCGCCGGGTGCCACCCTTTAAAGACCCATTTACGTAGCCCCGACCGGGTGACACCCTTTAAAGACCCATTTACGTAGCCCCCGCCGGGTGCCACCCTTTAAAGACCCATTTACGTAGCCCCGACCGGGTGACACCCTTTAAAGACCCATTTACGTAGCCCCCGCCGGGTGCCACCCTTCAAAGACCCATATACGTAGCCCCCACCGGGTGCCACCCATAGCTACGCACTGGAGTGGAGGAACACCGGTTCTTAAGGTCAAAATTCATCGCATTCAAGGCAAAACGGGACCCTATTACTAAGACTCCGCTGTCCGTCCGTCCGTCCGTCTGTCACCAGGCTGTATCTCATGAACCGTATAGTTAGACAGTTGATATTTTCATAGATGATTTATTTCTGTTGCCGCTATAACGAATAAAATAAATATTTAAACTCCCATGCAACAGACAAGATAATTTTGCCGTTTTTAGGGTTCCGTAGCCAGAATGGCTAAAACGGAAGCCTTATAGTTTCGTCATGTCTGTCTGTCTGTCCGTATGTCACAGCCGGTTTACTCAATTATGAAATTTGGTAGGAAGATGTATTCTATGAACCGCTACATGAAAAAATAGGAACCTCATACATATTGTAACCGGGGGATGAAAATTTTTTTTCAATGCAAGTAGTTGTGAGAAGATTTTAAAAATGATATAGAGGTTACTAAAAAAGTTTTCTATTTAAGTGAATCGTTGGTGAGATATTCGCTCTGAAAGTCGTACAAAAAGTGGGTAGATACAGCCTCGGAAACTTACGGATGATGTATCGCGTATTGATCTATGATACCCCGTGGAGTCGAATAACGGATTAGGTACTCTACTTGATGTTTTTGTAACAATTTATTCTTAATTTCGTAAGTAATCAGGTGTTTACGTATTGTGATATTTAGCAAATGTAACTGGTGTTTAGATACATAATATAAACGGTATAATACATAAACGCTACAGTGCTCGAGAGTAGCCCAACATTGGACACTTTCAAGTTGTCATATAATAGAGGAGGACAACTATTTATTAAGATGTCAAAAATTACCCGATGAAAAAAATGAAAATTTTTGAACGCCCTTTTATCTATCATTTTTCACATAAAATAAAATAAAATATTTATAAAAAACATGTCCTATGTATCTGAAATACCCTTGTTTATAACTATTCCAAATTTCAAATCGATGGCATAAGTAGTTCTTGAGATATTTTAGCGATATGACAGACAAACAGACAGAGTGAAACCATAAGGGTTCCTGTTTTACCTTTTTGGTACGGAACCCTAAAAATACCTCGTACAGATTGTATCCTGCCAAGTTATGAAGTAACCTCGGCGTATTTTATTTGTTTCAGCTTAATAGTTTTTAATAACAGTTACCTACTTGTTACAAAGTGTCCTTTTAATACATTTTCTTTTTAAATTTACGTTATGCGATATAGGTAGTATTTTATCTCACTAGCGCAAATTGGTCATTGTTGAAGTTGCGACACATAGACAACGTGAACTCATAGCCGCCTACGCTGACGCACACATAGACGATGTGCATGTATGTATAGCTCAACACACAACCATGGCTCACCCGCGCTCGTGACATAAAAGTACTCTACGAGCAAATTGAGTAGATAGGTATAAAGGTTTCTTTGATATCGTAAGTGGGTCTATAAGTGGAAACCTTTAAACATAAGAGGCTTAGAGGAGGTATTTCGAAGAGTTTTGCCGATTCAGTTGTAAAAATAAAAATAATGCTTATGAAGTTTCTCGGCTATGTAAGTTCCAAGAGGCTAAGTTATGTTCGAAATTAGGCCTATGAATTATACAAAGGTGCTGTATAATTCAACGGCGTCAAATAGACCTCTAATATACGATGCTTTTTTATACCATGAGACTGAGAGCATTCACACTGAGAGAAAAACTAACAAAATAGAGTAATTGTTACTAAAATAAAACATAATCCGAGGACGAGAAATGTCTTCTAATAGCAACAAATTGACTTTTGTAAATTCTGTTACTTGATTTTACATATGTTACGTTTGTAATCACAATCACGTTTGGAATCACAAATGGCTTTTCTAAAATAGGCAATATAATTTGTTAAATATAGGGAACTTTAATAATAATTACAGTGATTTGTAATAAGTAATGAATTTTGTTTTATGCTACATTTACTAAAGCCCATTTGTTGAAATTAGATTTAGGATTACTAGGCTGTTTTTAGAAATAACTTTTATAAAAACCGTAATACTTCCGTAATTAATAGTAAAACTTCATTTTTTCCCCAATTACAAATCGGTTTTTTCATTCCTGGTGGTGATTTTTTTCTTAGTGCAACTTTCCTACTTGTGACGTGAGAGCAAAGGGGTTAAATAACTTGATAAAACCCCTTTGCGAATCTGAATTAATAGTTTTTTCCTGAAATCAGTGAGTTAAATTCACAGAATATTAATTAATAGTACTTACGTACGTTTTCTGTCAAACAAAACCGGTGCAGCAATAGCATGTGCTCTTTTCCTTCCTAGCTGTATACCATTGACCACGGAGCGGAGGTGTACCAGAGCCGAGTTTAGCCGAGTTTAGCCGAAGCGGCTAAAGGGACAGGCCTGTTAAAATTAAACTTGGACGTTAATATTAAAGCTCATTTTAACAACGTTTCAAGGTATAGTTCGTACATAACTCTAAGGCCAAAATCTGTCTAACAAACGCAAGCAAAACTCGACTTAGAGCTCTGTCTGACTGTAAAGGCTGACGTCCACTAGGCTCGCCGAGCCGAGTCGAATCGAATCGAAAATAATTCGCCTCCATACATTAACTATGAAAGTGCGTCGATTGACGCAGAGCCGAATCGAATCGACCGAATGGGCGCACTTTTATAGTTAATGTATGAAGGCGAATTATTTCGATTCGCTTCGACTCGGCTCGGCGAGCCTAGTGGACGCCGCCAGCCTTAAGGTAGATTTTTGCTTGCGTTAATTTGACAGCACTTGGCCTTGGCATTACAGTTGTGTACGATTCTATACCTAACAAAGACAAAGAAATTGTTCAAATATTAATCATAACGACAATGCTTAAAATAAAAAAGATAAAAATACTGTTAATGGAAACATTAATCACAAAAAGACTCAAATATTTTTCTCCAATCACCCTCAACTCATTGTTTTTCTAGCCCCGACCTTGTCCTAAGTAAATATTTGTTTCTTCTATTTCAGAAAATCGAGGCGCCTTTTCTAGCGGCCGTGGAGTCCACCCTAGGCGATCGCTACACGCCCAACGTGGAAAATATCTACAAAATAACCATAAAATTTATCCTAGAAACGCTCGTTGAAGGATACGAGAAGGCTGGAAACAAGACGTGAGCTACAAGAATTTAAAAAGAAAACTCTGGGCATCCGAACTATGAAATTCAGAACGCGAATTAACCAGTTCAAAGTTTGAAAGTGGAACGAACGATTCGAAAGTTTTCAAATTTTTATAATTCTCAGGTCTATGAGACCGGGTGTTCGGCATTCCAACATTTGGAATTGTGTTTTAAATATTTGAGCGTGAAGTCAATTTATGAAAGTGCAGTGACTAACAAATTATTTATATAAATGTGTAAATTGTGAATATTTTAATGCGTCTAAAAGTAAGTATCCTCGTCATGATGAAAATATTGGACAGAATTATATGTGTTCCAAAGTGTGTGGACTAATCGGTTCATTAGTAAGCAGGGAACATTGTATAAAATGAACGCTTTTCGAAAGTGTTTATTTTTAAGAAATAGCAAGAAATGTAGATAAATATATATTCGATAACGTGAGTGTGTTACGTAAGTGGATGTAAAGGGAGTTAGTTATTTAATTTTAAATAAATGTCACAAATGCTTATTACTAAATATTTGTAAATGACTATGTTCATTGTTTTGTTACCTTGTTTATCATGGCTGGTCCATGAGTCTTGTTTTAGATATTTTTGCGCTTAAATAAATGTTTATTGTTATAAATTGCGTCTTCCGTGTATGAATGTGGATGAGTTGCTATTGAAACTAATTAAAAATAATTCTTTGTGTCAATAAAAAGTCAATATGGTTAAAAAAAATCTCAATATGGAAGTATTAAGTATATTTTGTTACAAAGAATACGCACATACAATCAGGCACAATATTAATTACCTATACTAAAAGAAAATATGCACACTTAGCTTTATAACCAATACGGTAAACGTCCCAGTGCTCGACACCTTAGTGGTCAATAGATAGCACCTCTATTAATTAAACTTTCATCATGACATAAGATTGAAAGTGCCATGTATTGGGTCAGTGTCGCGCACAGGGACGTTTACCTTAGTTGGTTGGTTTGTGACATGTAATCAAATACTTTGTTTTCTATATTCGTATAAGTAGTTGAGATTTTTTGTGTTGGCCGATATTTTATAAAACTGTTATTCGATTTTGAATATTATAGCATACAGAATTAAGTTGTTTTTGTACTGATTATATGGACACAACTCGGCCACCTCATAGAATCCTAAAAATTAACTCGCCAACTTTACAAAGAAATAGATCAATGTACCTAATACTTATAGAATTTATAACTGTGTACATTTTACCTGGTGATAGTAATATTTCTGAACGTTTTAACTAAAAATAACAAATAATATGTGTACAACTGAAATCATATTTTTTCTTGAAAGTATAGTACAATTTATAAGAAACATTGGAATTGACTTATAAAACTATATTTGATTTTATTTCCAAGAATGGTCATTAATAGCGATGGAGAATAGAATTTAATTTGTTCTTTACCCCACAAGTAGTTATGTTTTTGTAAAGGAAGTATGTTACAAGCCTTATTGAGCTTACTATCCCAAACTCACAAGCGATATTGAACCGTTAAGTTTAAGGAGAAACTTCGCCTCCTTGTGCGTGTTCTATCGCTTGTATAATGGGTTGTGCTCCGAAGAACTGTTCGACATGATGCCCACGGCCGCTTTCTACCATCGCACCGCTCGCCGTCGGCAGGGCATTCATCCTCACACCTTAGAACCTAAATGGTCGCGTACGGTACGGTTTAAGAGGAATTTCCTCCCTCGCACGCTCCGGTTGTGGAATGAGCCCTCTGCTCTGTTTTCCCGAGGGACTACAATATGGGGGTCTTCAAGAAAGGAGTGTATAAATTTTTAAAAGGGTCGGCAACGCGCGTGTGCCTCCCTTGGGGTTGCAAGCGTCCATAGGCTTCGGTGACCGCTTACCATCAGGCGGGCCGCACGCTTGTTTGCCACCGTCGTGGTATAAAAAAAAACTATGTGGCTAGTCTGATTTTTGTAAGATTGTCCCCCTAATATTTATTTAAGCATTTTATTTATTTATACTTTGCCTAACATTATTATTATGAGGCTAATCACATTAAAACCAAATGCATATTTGACAAAAGATTTGATTTCATATTTAAAACATGCGCTATTACGTAAAAGATCTATTTAGGAATGTAATAATATCTAGGTGATGCAATGAACTATACACTATACATTACTTACCAAGGGCGGCAAAACAAAGGATTTCTCAGGTATTTGACGTTTGATTTTTGAGTTTTTGAGGTCTGGAAGTGGAATTTTCCGTGCGGTGATTGCCACTTTATGGTCAGGTCATCAGGTGTGACATAATAGTACATTACTTAACAAGGGCGGTAAAACAGAGAATGTCTCAGATTGCAGGCATTTGACGCCCGAGCCGAAGGCAAGGGCGATAAATATGCGATCTGAGGCTTTCTTTATTACCGCCCGTGTTAAGTACAAAATTTTATGTCACCCCCTGGCCAGGAAGTGGGATTTCCCGCGCGCGGAGCGTGCGGTAATTGCCGCTTTATGGCCAGGAGTGAGATAAAATATATAAAGATTGGAAGTTTTAGATTGCAGCACTTACCTATACAATATAGGTAAAGGATCATTTGCAAATATCCTCTTTTTAATTCTGTTAAGTTTGTGATTATATTTATGCTTTACCTATTTTGTGATAAAGCAGTTAAAAAAGCTTAGTCCGGGCTATCGTTTGGAAGATCGTGAGAAAATATTTACTTCACAGTCTTGCAAGTAATATAATTATACTATTAACCGTCTAGAGATAGTCTCATACTATAAATGAACTTATCTCACTCAGCCTTCATACAACTGGCCCACTTTAAGCTGGACTCTCCCGCCTGACTATATCCCAGGAAATCGGGTCAATTTTAGAATGGCTTGGGTACAACCGGGTGTACATCACTTAAGGCGACCTTAATCCGGTTTAGAAACTCAAAGACCTTCACAGAACCGTCGACAACGGAGAATACTGTAATAATCATGAAAACTGGTAATAATTTAACAGCGTCTCATTTCAAGCGTCAGGATTCCCAATTTAGACCTTAACAACTCAGACAAATGGTAGTATTTGCAACATCGCTATGTGGTTTTATACGAGCTTGGGAAAATAACCAGAGTGAAAGCATTACGCGCCTCCTAAAATAAACCTTATGAGCGTGTTTCAAATGTTCAAAATGCTATGAATTGAAGTTTGGAGTGTCAAAGATAGATAGATTCACGAGATGGATTGGCCAAATGGGATTAAATGTAAGTAAAAAGAACGGACGTCATTGTAGATTGTGTCACTTTAAGTGCCTATAACGGTTTTGCGTCGCCCACCTATCTTGACTGGGAAATATTTGCCATATCCATCATGAGTCGGATAAGGATATTTTTTCATCTCATGGTAGGTACGTACGGTCAACCAATTTGATTTCTGAGCCTTGTCACAGTGACAATATATGAGCGGATTCCATAATGATTTTCACTGTGACAAGGTACGAAGTGGCCCACAATTCAAATTGGTTGGCTGTAAAAAATACACTGAACGAATAGTCTCCATTTTAGCTTGGTCCAAAAAATGCTTTCGTAGTGCGGCTATTGTTCTCTACAGGTCGCAATTTCGATCGAGTCAAGTAAAAAATCTTGTGACCGGGTTCAAGAATGAGGTAGGTATACGGTTTTTTTTACTCGATTTTTGAAATTAAAAATAAGATATCTCGCGAGCCACTAGTTTTTTTTTTTAACTGACTATGGCTTTATAAGCTGGGCCCAATGATGCGATATGAGTCCGCGGTAGGAGGTTGGAGAGTGGCCTGACCAAAATCTTAAAATTGAATGTACGTTCGCCGTACGTTTCATGTAAGGACACTTGTCAACTCAAACCTGTAAAGTAATCATACAATATTACATAAAATATCTGGGCGGCCGAGCTTTTGCTCGGCGTTTTCCCGGTCATGAGACCTAGCTAGATCGATTGTTCGTCCCCGAAAACCCATACATACTAAATTTCATCAAAATCGTTACAGCCGTTTCCGAGATCCCCGAAATAAATAGATATACAAGAATTGCTCGTTTAAAGATATAAGATTTGCCCGCACCAATATATTTTTTTTAACAATACCTACGCACACAACGAATAATATTCCCAAAACCGCGAAGACGGCTCAGAAACAACACCTGTTTCAAACTTGGCGTACCTCCCTACTCAAATACTTCTTCCGTAAGGGCGAACAATTTTCTTTGTAACAGTAATCCTTGAGCAATGGAGAATGGAGTTCAAATTCGTGCGAAAAACAAGCTCAAACTAGGCCGTAACTCTCTTCAATCAGTGTACAAGTATGCTCGTCAGTTTCGAGTGTGTGTTTAATCTTACGTTTCATCTACCTTGCACAGGTTATCGTGATCATGACACGGAAATGAGAAGGGAGGTAGGTACCTATGTATGGGGATTCTCGAAATGTACCGATTTAAAATGTACGTTTCGACTGTTTTGAGTCAAAATCCATCTAAACATCTTTCGGGCATGTCATGGTTAGAAATAGGCATGAATAATGCTTAATGCAAAACTTACAAAGTTAAAATGTAAACTGAATTATACAAAGTTCGGCTTAAGAATGGAAAACTAACATTTAAATCTCAAGAAAAACAGACCTTATAAATAATATAATATAATTATAAATAAAAAACAGACTGTGATTTTGGGTATCTTCTATAGGTCTCTACTTATATGTACATATTTCATTGCCGTATTTGAATTACACAATTTCCATCACAAGATAAAAGTAGCGCTAACCCTTGTTTAAGTTTATAAAGTATTTATTTACCACGGCTTAAACAAGCTTAAGCCTTTAAGCTCATTGCAACACTTTAGCAGAAACGCTAAAACATGCATGAAAATGTACCAAACAAATTAGACAATTCACTGAAATGCTCTCGCGTTACCACTAAGAAGAGTTACGTTTGGGTTAAATCTTTTAGAAATAGTTACGTTTTGTGAGATAAGCGCCTGCTAGTAATGTAGCAGCAATATTTTTGAAACAAAATGTTTGCCATTAATAAAAACGCAGGCGTTTCGTAAAATCGAATACAAAATGTAAAAATAAATAGCTGTTGAAATAACAACAAACAACTCCGCGGAAAAATTGGGCAAGCTTAAAGAAAAGGCACATCATTTATTTATTTTTAAACTGGTCTTCGCGATGAATTAAAGGATAGGTCGGTAAGTAGTCTAATTTTCGTCATTGAATTATTTACAGTAAGTACAAGGTTGAAATAGGCCGATAATACGGGAAACGGTAAGAACTGTAAAGATTTAATGACTAGGTGAGTAATGGAGGGGTAAGAGGACTGAGGCTCGTAAAGTTGAAGGTCCAACCCTGGCGGCTATAAATAAATGATTTAGGTCTGAAATTAACAGTTTGAACACTAATAAAGAAGACATTGTCGTAAAAGTTCTCTTTGTCTAAAGGGCTATTAGAACTGTGACACCACCAGCCTTCCATTGGGACGTAAAGAATCATATTAACCTGAACTGAATAACAGAGTATAATGCCGAAACATTGAGTTCCAATTTACCTGGCAAACAGATTTACAATGATTTCGTAAATTAATTAGATACAATTACCTTAATTTTGCTGCTTTTATTTATCAAGGAAGCAACCCTATTGTGTTCCTTTTGTTTCGTGTCATAATTACTGTTCTAATATTTATCTTACATCTTTAAACGAGCAATTCTTGTATATTTATTTATTTATATATTTATTTATTTAGTTCGGGGATCTCGGAAACGGCTCTAACGATTTTGATGAAATTTGGTATGTGGGGGTTTACGGGGACGAGCAATCGATCTAGCTAGGTCTCATGCCCGGGAAACCGCCGAGCAAAGCTCGGCCGCCCAGATATTATTCAACAGTGACACTGGCGTTTTAAAATAATTGCCAGTGTAAGAAATTAGTTCCAATGAAATTTCGCAAAATAGCGCATGATCATATTTTCCTTGAGAAATTTGGAGACTTGGAAACGCTGTCCTGCCCAGACTACCAAACAGTAGGGGCTGATTTTCAGATATATGATTCTTGACTATATATGATTGTGGTACTGACAATAGCGAAACATGATTGCTTAAAATTTTCTCGATAGAGAACAAATCCAAAGTCGAGTCTATATTTTCCTTTTTTCCTCAGCCTACTAAAACAACGCATTAAAAAAGAAACGATTATGTTAATATGATGGTATTTTACCTCATCTAGGTACTGACAAGAGGAAATTTAATAAACCTGCACACAGTCAGATATTTAACGAGATTTGTCTAAAAAGCCATTTTCGGAGAGGGTTGCATCCCGTTTTGTCGTGAGCGAAAAACAAAGGGTGTCTCTTTCAATCGATATATCGCCTTAAGTTAGGAACATTTAAATTTAAATGAGGGCTTTGGTACTGGATGTACGGATGTTGGGTGTTAGCGGGCGGTAAATTCAGTAGTATTGTCGAATGTAATGCTGACTGGACATCGATAAGTAAGGAATTCTAGGCGACGTCAATACGTTCTCGGGTTTTTAGAAAAAAACTCTTACAGATTCCACCACGCCAATTCAGGAAGTACCTTGGCGCCACGATATCGGCATAGGTATTGATAATTCATGCTTACGCGTCCTATCATGAATTGTAAACAAACTATTCTTGAAGACGTTAATCATTATCACTTCACTTTTTCTTAAATGGCTTTCCATACAATTTATGTTGATTTCGCCAACCACGTGTACATTAGACGTTGTTCGGTAACGACGCCATGCCAGTAGGCAAGACAGTGTACGGTAGTGGATTCCGCTCGTCGTCGCTCCGGGCGCGTGCGCTCACCAACGCGGCGACGAGCCAAATCCAATCATTATCACACTTTTCTCTAGGATTGCAATACTTTGTGTGCTTCTTTAAGTATTTTCATTCATCATATAAACATTTTAAGTGATGATTATTGTGTAATCCTAGAGAAGAGGGTGATATTGATTAATATCTTTAAGAGAGTTTGTTCACATGACACGACACGTAAGGATGAATAGACTGTACACTATTTTTAAACCGTTCCCAATGATATTCGCACCCCGTATAATCTTGTCCCATTTCTTGGCTCGAGGCCAAAACCCTTCTACAATTTCCCGAATCGCCGGTCAACGAGGTTCGACGCCCGGATATTTCACCCGGGTGAAGCCCGGGCTAACACGGTTAAAGCGGAATTTTGTATTTAAACGAAATGTCAGTGTGGTTATGGACGTTGAGCAAATTTGTTAAATGACGTTTCGTTATGGAATTCGTGAGCGGAATGGAGTAGATTTTGCTTTTTATGTTTGAATTAAGCACATAATTCGGTACTTAGATATAATGAAACTTTCAAGATTACTTTTCGCAATTATTATATTCAACTAACTCCTTGTTCCAAGACAAAGGCTCAGTAGTTGGGGACTCAATTTGACTCAAAGTATTTTTTTTTCTATGCCGGTGTCCCACTGCTACCCCCTTGACTTCCACTCGTCCCGGGTTTGAGCTGTTTCGGGCCAGTCGTTTAGAATGTGTCCATGTCATCCTATCGTCTCCCGCTCGGCCTACCACGTCGTCTCCGAGCATCTGCGGCACCCACTCCGTTGTTAATTTTGCCCACCTCCGTGAATGCATACGGCAGACGTGGCCGGTCCAGTCCCATTCCAGCCTGGCAGTCTTAGCTCCAACATCTGCAATACCGGTTTTTGAGCGCAGCACAGAGTTCCGAACACGGTCGATCAGTTTTACTCCCAGCATGCTGCGCGCTATTGTTCGTTGGCAAACCTTCAATTTGTTCTTTAGTGCCTCGGTGTGTGACCATGTTTGTTTGTGCACCGTAGGTTAGGACAGGCAGAATGCACATGACGACGAGTCTCTGCTTCAGAGCTAACGAAAGGTCTCAACTCAAAGTATATTGCCCCTCTAGGTAGGTATTGTGCCATTTTAGGTTCCGTTCTTAAAAGTTTCAATTACATTTTACTTCCATCATACCTACAGTATAACCGCTGCCGACTTTCTCCCTTATTACATTATATTTCAGTAGATATTACATTTTAGATAATTACCTATAACCTATTTTAAATAATTGGATATTGGATATTGACCCTAACAAGGTGGTTTCACGTAAATTGAATCAGTTCACTGACTGTTAAAAAAAAGGAGAACCAGTACATTCCAGAAAAATTGTGTTCACCGAAGCACGTCAGTACGTCAGTCCATTTACATTTCCGAATATCTGCTAACACACATGTCTGGCTTAGCAGAGAATTGAAAAACAGAAAAATATAAGCCACGTGAATTTCTATGCCATTGTAGCACGTAAGATCATAGTGACAAGCAGTACTTTGGCGTGCACTCTCCGTTACTTACGGGAACGTCGCATGCGACTACGGAGCATAGAGGACGTACGACGTTGTTCAACCGAGGCGTCGCTGTGACTAGCCTCTGAAAATTTTTCAGTGAAATCTACAAATACCAGCGGGCCTGAGGGTTAATTTAATACTTAAATTTCACATTAAAATTTCATAACAATGGGTATTGCGTTGTTGTGATACGTTAACTCGGTGCGTGGATACTGGATTTTCATATAGGTACCTACATATTTGATTGTACCATTAGACCTGTTTAAGGTCGCGGGGGTTCACTGGATAATGCCAGCCCACGGGTGATCATTGTAGATTTCCCTGGTGGAAGCCTATGCATGCCTATGCCTATGCTATGTATGACGATGTATAACGTTATGATACTACTAAACTACTATAAACGATATGATATGATATAATATGTCCACCAGTGGACGTCTTTCGGCTGATGATGATTAAATTATCTATCGTTGTTTTACTACAACTATTTTAGTTTGAATTTGTTAACTGTTATACGATCTAAAGAGAGATTATAGGTTAACATGAATTATTTTTTCATATGATATGAATATGATACCCTACTAATTATTGTAAAAAATACCACCTCGAAAAATAAGCGCAATGTCAAACGAATTATCAAAGTCAATCTTTTTTTTATATTTACGGTCAGAGAGATAAAAAACTATAGTTTGGTTTGTTGTTGCGTAGGTGTATAAATAATGACGTTAGGTTTGTGTGCACTGCAAACATTGAGAGATGCGAATGTTTAGAATCGGTTATTTGCAAATATACCAAC
Organism: Cenopis cana; assembly: GCA_951800055.1. Taxonomy (NCBI): domain Eukaryota; kingdom Metazoa; phylum Arthropoda; class Insecta; order Lepidoptera; family Tortricidae; genus Cenopis; species Cenopis cana. Next base: position 4,374,647 of record OX637486.1, on the reverse strand, counting down.
CAATGAGATAATGATTGGCATCAACCATGTTAAAGGTAGTCATAAACTTTTACCAAAAAAGGATCTAGTTTTTTTGCTGAGTTCCTTTTCCCTTCTATAGAGATTGAATTACATACCTACCGTTATGGAACAGTGGGCGTCATCATGCAAAATTTAATTTAAGGGTATTAGGTCCGGGAGGATTGTTAGCAAAGGTAAAAAAAAAATATTTTATGCGTAAATTCATCCAGATTATTGAACATTCTTTTATTTTTATTGACCATTTTTAATGACCATTCTGATGCGATGCTCATACACGTTGTAATTACTATAATTTGTATTACACAAAATTTTACGGTTAACTTATGTATATATGAAATGTCCTAACCATTTCAAATGTCTTATCTGTTTCTTGTGAGCCCATGCAACTTGTGTACAGACCCTTATTATAGTTAAGGATTAAGTATTGAATTTAACGATGAATGTGTTGTAATAAAAGTGTCGTATAATGATCGATGTAAAGTGTTACTTTGGTTTTAAAATAAATTAATATTATTTAAATTATTTGTCTCTTTTTATCTTAATTAACCTACATTAATCCGGCTCCTGTCTTGGTAACTTTAAGGCTTAGATTAGAAAAATGGCGACTTGTAATAGTTATAAACTGACATAAGATACGAAACAGTAAGGTACTGTGAGCGACACAGTGGCCGCCATTTTAGATGTTATTATTTATTGGCACGATTTAATATAGAATTAAAATTATTGGTGGATTTCACAAGACAATCAGCAGGTCGTTCAGCTAAAACTAGGTACCATTCAATGTTCCAATGTAATTGCCATTCTCGGCATGCTTAGGTATTATTGTAATAATGGTGAATATCAAATTAAAATAGACCCTAATAAATAATTAAAGTTATGTTTAAAGTTATCTGCTTGTTCAACAAACAACTTTACCTATTTATTAGACTATTGAATTGAGTGGGAAAGGTAGGCACATCGGATCAATCTTAGACACATTTTGGAATAACAGGATGGTTTTAATAACAGTACTAGTCCAGTACTTGGGTACTGTCCTGTAGTGTAGTCCACGTATGGAGGTTTTTCTTTTCTGGAAAGGTGAGTAGGAGTTCGAATTATTCATTTTCATAGTTTGTTTTATGAAAAAAAAATGTGTTCTTCTTTAACCTGTCGAATCGGGTATCAAAAGAAAAGGAGAACCCATAGATATGAGCTGCTTTTAAATATACCAAACTATGTAAAAAATCAAATTCATTTTTCATATTGAAAACCCTCCACTTTGGGCTCTTTCTGGACGGAAACAACTGAATGGTTTTTTTTCTGAAATGGGTCATTGTCAGATTTAGGTGCGCCTCTTTTCGGTAGACATATCAAAAGTTAAGGGCTACAAAGCTCAATTTTGGATCGGTCTGGTAACCCGCATTAACAATGTCTCCGTTACTATAAATCCATGTACCTAATAAAAACATAACTTACAAGTACATAAGCCGTTAACTATTGACCACCGGAGGGATGACTTTTGTTTTTTCAACTGGCAATGACCCAAATATTCGTCGAATGCCGTCGAACACCTGTTGAAACATATATTTTAAGTCCGCAGAACCTATATTATCGCCTCGCATCAATGTAGTTCCTAGTGTAAAACGTACCTAACGAATATTTCACGCTCTACTTTAGCTAATAAAAATATGCGCCCGCGTCGATACTCAGTAGATTCCTCGCAGCAATTCTAGTGGATGCTGAAAGTAAATAAACGATCTATTTTCGGTTACCCGGAAAATAGAATTTAGTATTAACACCTGAGCTTTTTGCACACCCACCTGTCAGTCAAGGCTAATCCAGAGCGGTAATGTAATCTGGCCCCTATTTCCCCAAATTGACAATGAAAATTCAAAGTACTCGTACACTTCTGAGTCGTCACGTAAAGATGGTCGTTGGATAGCATCGATACTTACCGGCCCGGCAATGTAAACTGAATTGTCATTGTAAGGTGACAACTTTCAAGTTGGTGAAATAGGTAGTCCTAGCGGTGCACGGACTACATATGTAAAATGCTGCAAATGGGGCCATATGAGTCAAGATCAATCGTACCATTTTCATGCTTTTAACACCATTTGCAGCATTTTTTGGCGTACCGCTAGGACTAGTAGTCCCTCGGGAAAACCTCGGTTCGACAGGGAGCTTATTCCACAACCAGAGCGTTCGAGGGAGGAAATTCCTCTGAAACCGTACTGTACGCGACCATTTAGGTTCTAAGGTGTGAGGATGAATGCCCTGCCGACGACGACGGCGAACAGTGCGATTAGGGTTTGCAATTCGGATCCAAAATGTATGGAAGATCCGGATAATTCGGATCCAGATCCGGATATTTTCATACAATTAGGATCCGGATTGCAAACCCTTAGTGCGATGATAGAAAGCGGCCCAGGGCATCATGTCGAACAGTTCTTCGGAGCACAACCCATTTGCCATTTCCAAACAGTGCTATAAAACAATCCTTTACAAACCAAGCCACAGTCGGAACCTAATAAAGACATACCTAGCCTACGTGTGACGCCGGCCGACTTATGTCCCAAATACGGAACAAGTGACTAACAATAGTAAGAATGGTCACGTACCGCATACCAACAACCCGTAACACAATGGACTAAGGTCCAAATTGGTAACGAATGGGAACTATGACGTATGATTGCCATAATATCAAAATATTATCATACAATCATCGGGCGTCATAATGTTGAAATAGTGACGTGAATAATTTGTCGTAGGTAAACCTAAACTTATATATTTTGAGTTATTTTGAAATCATGTATATTATTATTATTTCATTAGTTGAGGATGTTGCACATACTTACCTAAAATGTGCTATTTGGAACGGTAATATTTTTATGGGTATATATATGTATTTGTTATCTATTTGTGAATGAATGAATATCGTCGAACAGAACTAAATAAGTAAATATTAATGAAAATGAAAATGGCCTCATAACCTTAAATCAATATATAAACGTCAAAAATTAACAACAGCCAAACTAATCTACCAACAACAGGCATTTGGTCATTTGATATTGTATTAATTTAACACTCGGCTGCCCCCGGGTTCAATTCCCTGGGCTATGATCGAAGTTGCCAACTCCCAACTAAGTTACCCGACTTGGGGGTAGGACAATCATTTCTTGCCATTATGGGTGGATCGACTTATCTTATGAAATACGTGATCTATTAATACGTATTATAGAATGCTATGAGAGAACACACGATAGTTGAAATAGGTACATTATTTTTATGAGTGAGGGATCTGAATTTGTATCTAGCTGACGACACAAAGATTCCTTAAATCAAAAAAAAAACAAATGGGTAACGTTCTTGAATTTTCTGGAGTCACAAACATGCTTCGGCTACGTTTTCAGCTTACCACCCGGTAGACCGTACTATTGTTTGCCACGTTCGTAATTAAGTGTTGAAGTTATAATACTTTTATGGTTTTGTTCGTTTTGCATCTAGTGAAGATAAAGTTTTCTAAACAGCTCTAAAAACGTACCCGTTCAACCGTTAATTTTTTTGTTATAATTTTTCTTAATTCACATGTTAAGACCCAATGTAGGAAGATAATTAATTACCTTACTCTAACTCATAAAAAATTATAACTATATTTTTTTACTATCCGCGTGTAAATTTTTTTCCCATCCCTAAACTGTCTAAGTGCATTGGATTCAGTCCGAAAAAGAACGCGTATCCGCGAAGACGATACGCAACAGTTAATATTAGAATATTCGAATTTTGTGGAAATATACTAGACGCCATTATTGACATTAATGTGTTTAGTATAATTGATTGTAAATGTGTTAGACATTTAGATCAAACTATTAATCTAAATAGCTGGATGTTTAGAACGGTTAGATAATTTCGGATAGTGAAGTACATTAGTTGTTTTGAAATAAAAACATCAACACATCATAAATCAATTTAGGTAGTCAGTAAACTTATTTTGCTTTGTTTACAATTTTTGGTGTATTGGATTTAGTCAGTCACCAATAAAACATTTTTGCTTTGAAGTGAAGTGTCGACTAAATCTAGGAGACCTTTATATATCTGTTCATAAAAAAACTGTTAATTTCATAGTGAGGTTATATCTTTTAGCGCCAATAAAAACTCGCATTTGTCAACTGTTTACGAAACTATGCTTACATAACCTAAAAGTACTGGACAAAACGGACATTATCTACTAAAAATTTCAAACTTATTCAGCGAAATTCATTAAAGGAGACGTTTTACGGCATTTATGTTGAAAACATTTTTTATTATGAGTCTAATCTGTGCTTCCTGTGACACATCAAAAGTTTTAAACCCTAAGGCCTAATTTTGACACTGGACTCATACTGGTATGTAAAGCGCCGTCTTTTGACGTGTATGGTGGATACATATTTGTGTCTTTCTCGATCATAAGATACCTCTTTGTAGATGTCTGTAAGGATTTCTAATGGCTTCCGAAAATGGCGCCTTGTTAGCGCCAAAAAGGTTGAGTGAGGACCATTTTGTATAAACCAACTTTCGCTCATTTTCTATTGCCATAAAAATATAAAAAGTCCCCGCGTTTAAGAACATTCAAACTAAAGTAAGGAAAGGACGCTAAGTCAATGTCACTGTGCGAGTGGAAATCAATGTACTAAATTATTCGAGCATAGCGTCCTTATTTTAGTAAATTTAAAGAAAACTGTTCAAAATGGTTAGTTTACAAGTGTTTCTGTTCTGTTGCCAATTTTTTTAATATGTTTAGTATAACCTACATAATATTCAAAAAAATCGGCAACCACTTTGTAGTTATAAATTGTGTCTGTAAATTTACCAATTGTGTTTACCTAAATATTTCTACGCTGCAGTTGCCGGTAAAATATGCAAAAGTGAAAACACTTCACTTACCAAAATTGTACCGTATTTTTGAAAATTAAGTAGTGATTGATTGATTGACTAAAGAAGGGTTCCTTTTGGCATCGTCATGAAGGCGCCTTGATAACGACACTTATATTATGTCCAATTATAGCCTGGCAAAATAGTCTAGAAACGGAACTATATTTTTTCGACACTGGCAACTTAGATTAAATTGTCAAATATGTCATGCTGTTGTCATGTAATTGACAACAGTCTTGTTTACATTTCCTATTTTAATCAATTTCGCTGATTTATCACAGTTAAAAGACAATAAAATCACCAGATAACGGATACAATAATACGTAGTTCCACCCGTGAACTTATTTATATAATGTTTATAAGCGATGTCTTGCTGAATTTGAGGCGGGAAATATTTTGTCGAAACGGGACAGTGTTTATCCAAAAAGTGCTGAAATTACCAGCTGAAAATCATTTCTATGTAACTATGATGTGTTGAATTATTGATGGTATTACTAATTATATGTATTTATAAAGGTAAAATCACGATTTATGGATGAAATTGCGTCCGGGATAATAGCAAGATTTTGAAGGGTATGTTTACGTATGTAAACTAAACCTTTTATAATAAACTTGGTACTTGCGATATATTTGATGAATTTCGTTTCATAGTGAAACATCTAGTGCATAGCAAACAAGTGATAATTACAATTGTACATTTTAATTCGGGCAAATCTCTGTAAAAATATATCTTAATAAATACATGCACAAATAAAGTATTCTCAATTTTTTTGTCATCGAGTTTAAATTTCACCTGGCTAATGAACAGTATTTTCTCACTTTAGTTACTAGTAAATGTATATGATTAACGTATTTCTTTATTACAAACTTACTAAAAATGATTTAGTTGAAAATAAAGTATCATGATATTTGTGTCTAACTATTCGTGTTGCCATACAAGCGACAGTGGCGCCCCTATTAATTTCTACTCTTTTTTGCCAGGCTATAACAATCGTATTATCTACAGGAAAGCCTAGTGTTGTTTCTGATTTGGTCTTTCGATGTGGAAATTAACTATTGATTGATTGATTATAAAAGAGTTTCTTTAAATCGGCAGCGTCAATAAGGCGTCTTGAGACATTATTAATTTCTACTCTTTTTTGCCAGGATCGTATTATCTACAGGAAAGCCTAGTGTTGTTTCTGATTTGGTCTTTCGATGTGGAAATTAACTATTGATTGATTGATTATAAAAGAGTTTCTTTAAATCGGCAGCGTCAATAAGGCGTCTTGAGACATCTTATACAGTCATATACTCGTACAGTTAACAATCCTATTGTCTACAGGAAATTATTTGTTCCTGATTTGGACCAGTTTGTCTTGTATTGTCTACAGGAAAGCCTAGTTGTTCCTGATTTGGACCAGGTATTTCGATGTGAATATGGGTTGCAAGCTGACTAAGCTAGCTGCCTCCGAATTCAACCATGATGCCTTCGACCGACCGCCGCCGCCCTCTGATCCTCGGTGCCCTTTGACTGCGAAACAGCAGTATTGCATGCTGGCGTCGTGGAAGGGCATATTCAGGCAGATTGAGAAGACTGGCATCATATTGTTTGTCAAGTAAGTTTATTTTTTACTTGTTTCTTAATCCGTAATGCGTTATGACATATTACAAATTTAGAAATAAAGGAAAAATTTAAGCACCGAGCAGGATTCGAACCTACGATATACTGGCATTCGTGGCAAGTCGCTTTAGCCAACCGGACCAACCGGAAACCGAAAGTGGTACGGAACACAAAGGTCTAGTTTTCGGTGGTACTTTGTTTCGCAGAATTTTCATTTCATAGAAACTTTTTTCAGAAACCATTAACTTTTTAGGTACAACTAAAATGCTCTTGTGTAGAACCCAATTAGATCCACTAGAAATGTAGGTTAGGTTAGAACTGCGACTGCGACCCATTTATTAAAAAACTATAAAATTAAAATTCTGCTAAACAATACATCTATGAAAATTCTGACTGCGAAACAAAGTACAACCGAAAACTAGACCTTTGTGTTCCGTACCACTTTAGGTTTCCGGTTGGTAAAATAGTGTAGTGTTTTGCTAGAGTAACAAAATAATCTTGGCTATTCTAGCGAAACAGTCCATTATTTTACCGCCTACATCTTCAGATTAACCAATCCATTTTACACAGATTCGATAGTGTTTGTAAAACAAAAGCTTCAATAACAAACCAGCCGCGTGGGCGGACGTGGGAAGTCCATTTCATTTGGACCGCCAGAAACTACGCTGAAAAAATACTTGTACTTATCTCTAAGATGTATATCTACCAGTAATGTACGGTCAACCAATTTCATTTATGGGCCACTTCGTACCTTGTCTATCGGCTTTCTAATGGATTTTCACTGTTACAAGGTACGGAGTGGCCCAGCAATCAAATTGGTTGACTGTACATAGTTCAGCCACAAACGATAAGGTACGGTTGGATTCATAATGGGCTTATAGCAGTTCCTTGTCGCTTTGACAGGATGATTAAACTGTCATATTAAATTTCCAATGGAGCGTTCGTGGCCCAGCGGTATACGAGGTTAAGCAAGTCGGCCTCTCTGTAGCTGTAACTATCTACTGGGATAACGCAAGGAGGGTATGATTAAATTCCTAATGAGTGAAATCGCTGAAAGCGACAAAGTACCTAAGTGTTCACCTTTTTATGAGTTCGACGTACCTACTTACTGTGAAATTATTTTTTGAATATGTGAATTAACCCTTTTATTCGTAGTAATCTGGCTCGCGGCCCAGACACCTCTGTCTTTGTCGATAAAACTAGTCAATAATCGATACGAATCAAGTTTAGTAGCGAAGGTTCAAAGTTGCAAGCAAACGGAGTTCATATAGGATATTCTGATAGTTATTTGTCTATTTATCTTATGTCAATCAAGCGTGCTTGACGACGTGATAGATATTAATATTAATGTGTACGCGAACAGGGTTCCACAAATGTGTTCTTAATCGAATTGCAGCGTTACTAAGGTGTCTCTCACTTAAGGCGAAAGGCGAAGACGAGTTCCGAAATGTTGTCTTGCTTACTCACTTCACACGTTGCAACTACTGCCATTAAGGCACTAACACACACGCACGAGACTCGCATGTGAGTTTAACTCAGAACATAAAAAACTTTCTATGATCTGAGGAGTTTAAATAAGTTAATAAGCACTTTATTGTACACAAAAGCAGATTAAAACAATATACATGTCACATAAGATTAAAGTACAAAGGCGAACTTATCCCTATGAGGAATCCCTTCCAGCTAACCTTTGAGGGATTGAGTGGAAAGTACATTGCGCGGTTTTGTACAGTATCCACAGAATATTTCTTTAAGCCCTTTACGATTAGTCGATAGAACTCAGTAATGATAGCCCAATATTCATTTTCGTTAGTCTTGGCCTAGCCTCATTTACTTTAATGCTAAGCGGTTAAAATTTTCCTATTAGAGCGTTCCAAAGAAAATATAATCAATTTAATAGAATCCACGTGGATTCTCAGGAAGCTGAGCTGTGAGTAAAGCTGAAATTAGCAGGCAAGGCCACCATGCAATTGTATTTATTGCAATGTTTGTGAAATATGGATCAATACGTTTCATAATTGCGTAAGAGGTCAGTAGGCATCTGGCATTGATCTCAAATACAGAGTAGGTACTATTTACTTCCAGTCAGCATCAAAAGTAACTACAATGAAGAGATCAAAAGCTCTTATTTCATTACAAGAAAGAGTTCAAAACTCTTCATTTTTTGTTGACTGTACTTACTATAATTTATCTCAGCAATAGGCACGCGGCACGATATACCGTCCAATGTCCCAGAGGGCCTTCCACCAACCGAAAACGAGATATTTTCCTCTTAAACCAAGGAAAAACCCCCACCAAAAACATTATATTGTAAAATTTTGCCGATGATACTTACCACGCGGCTCGCACTGATAAAAAGATCTCATGTATATAACCAAGCTTCCAACTCTACAAGCCCTAACTTCACTCATTCTACGTCTTATATTCAAAATAAGTTATTTCGTTATTTTATCTATCTATACATATAATAAAGCAGAAGAGGGTCGAAAATCTGTACATTGAAGATATTAAAAAAAAAATCAATGGAGGGGTCTAAGAATCGATATCAGAACACGTTTCAACTGTTTTTAGAATTCGTGTCTGTTTGTCTGTTTGTCTGTTTGTCTGTTTGTCTGTCTGTTTATATGTCTAACTATCACGCGAAAACTAGCGATTTGATTTTAATACAGCCTTCACTAATATGTTTATTGGATCTTCGGCCAGGTTATAGGCTATAAAAATCATATAGGTTAGGGATGAAAGGGGGTGAAAAGAGGGGTTAAACTTTGTATGAGAAGTTTTTCAGTTCATGATTTACAGGCTTGAAAATTGGTAAGTATATACATGGACGCAAAGTAAATAGAACCCCATTCAAACATTTTATGATAAACAGATAGTATTTGAAAAAATGGGGGGTGAAATAACAATATCTCTGCCTCTCAGGGCTAAAGACAAAAATACAAAAGTCCCTCAAACCATATTAACTGTTTGAAATGAGAGATCTAATTATGTTGGTCAGTCAGTCTCTATCAATATTCACAAACCTTACTACGAAACCTCGGTTTTTTTTTGTGGAGGGTACCTACGCAGAGCGGCGGGCTCTCGGTTGCATTGTATCACTTGCGACATGTACCTATATATTAGGTATGCGCATTTTTGTATAAAATATTGTTTTTTGAGGTGCTCATTACTAGAATGATATCCATTTTCAAATCGAAGATGGCGGACATTTACTTATTTAGTTTTCTTAATAATCGATATGGGTGTCATTGAGGTTCTTCGAGGTGCCGATTAGTTGCGTTTTCCGTCAGCAAAATGTATAAAATACGTTCAGCGCGTAACAGACATAAATTTAGGGTATATTGGTATTCGTTAGTAAAATATACCTACGTAACAATAAACATCAAGTATGAACAAATTCGAAAGTTATAGGCGGATAGGAAGCAAAAAAAAAACCAATTGTCAGAAAATCACATAACTCTTAGAAGCAACCAGGGTGGGTGCGCTATCAACCAAGGCCTCTACTCCATCTTCGAAAGTGAAAGAACAGACCAAAGTAGGTACTCAGTTATACCTATGTTTTACAATAAAGCACTTTGAACTTTGAAAGGTATTCCACTAATTTATGAACAAAAAAATATCTATTCAACCACCTCTTTACAAAGCCATTTGATAGCTCAACAATTTCTTTTTGTTCAATCATCTACATTGCTTGATGCGTATGAAGTATTTTCCGTACCTGCATCATAATGTTCGAATCATTTCGCACTCGCTTTTTTATCTACATTACTTGACGCGTAGGAATTATTTTCCGCACCTGCATCATAATGTTCAAAAACGTTAGCGCGCGCTACGCTCGCTTTTTCATCTACATTACTTGATGCGTTTGAAGTCTTTTCCGCACCTGCATCATAATGTTTGTAAAAATTTCGCGCTCGCTACGCTCGCGTTTTCATCTGCAAGACTTGATGCGTATGAATTATTTTCCGCACCGGCATCATAATGTTCGAAATTTCGCGCTCGCTACGCTCGCGTTTTCATACACATTACTTGATGAGTATGAAGTATTTTCCGCACCTGAATCATATTGTTCGAAAATTTCGCGCTCGCTGCGCTCGCGTGTTCTCCTACCTTACTTGATGAGCATTTTTCGCATCTACATCATAATGTTCGATAATTTTCGCGCGCCCTACACTCGCGTTTTCATCTACATTATAGTTGATGCGTATGAAATATTTTCCGCACCTGCATCATAATGTTCGAAACATTTCGCGGCTCACTACGCTTGCGTTTACATACACATTACTTGATGAGTATGAAGTATTTTCCGCAATTGCATCATAATGTTCGAAAAATTTCGCGCTCGCTGCGTTCGCGTTTTCTTCTATATTACTTGATGAGCATTTTCCGCACCTGCATCATAATGTTCAAAAACTTTAGCGCGCGCTACGCTCGCTTTTTCATCTACATTACTTGATGCGTTTGAAGTCTTTTCCGCACCTGCATCATAATGTTCGTAAAAATTTCGCGTTCGCTACGCTCGCGTTTCTTCTGCATGACTTGATGCGTATAAATTATTTTCCGCACCGACATCATAATGTTCGAAATATTTCGCGCTCGCTACGCTCGCATTTTCATACACATTACTTGATGAGTATGAAGTATTTCCCGCACCTGCATCATAATGTTCGAAAAATTTCGCGCTCGCTGCGCTCGCGTTTTCTTCTACATTACTTGATGAGCATTTTCCGCACCTACATCATAATGTTCGAAAATTTTCACGCGCCGTACGCTCGCGTTTTCATCTACATTATAGTTGATGCGTATGAAGTCTTTTCGGCACCTGCATCAGAATGTTCGAAAAATTTGGCGCTCGCTGCGCTCGCGATTTCATCTACATTACTTAATGAGTATTTTCCGCACCTACTTCATAATGTTCGATAATTTTCGCACGCCCTACGCTCGCGTTTTCATCGACATTATAGTTGAAGCGTATGAAGTATTTTCCTCACCTGCATCAAAACATTTCGCGCTCACTACGCTCGCGATTTTCTTCATTTCTTGATGCGTATGAAGTATATTCCGCACCTGCATTTAATGTTCAAAAATTTCGCGCTCGCTGCGCTCGCGTTTTCAACTACATTACTTGATGAGTATAAAGTATTTTCCGCACCTACATCATAATGTTCGAAAATTTTCGCGCGCCTACGCTCGCGTTTTCATCTACATTAGTTGATGCGTGTGAAGTATTTTCCGCACCTGCATCACAATGTTCTTTTTTTTCATTTTGCGCTCGCTACGCTCGCGTTTTCATCTACATTACTTGGTGCGTATGAAGTCTTTTGCACACCTGCATCGTAATGTTTGAAAGAATTCGCGCTCGCTGCGCTCGCGTTTTCATCTTCATTACTTGATGCGTATGAAGTATTTTCCACACCCGTATCAGAATATCCGAAAAATTTCGCCCTCGCTCCGCTCGCGCGCGTTTTCATCTACTTCCTTCTTAATATATATTTTGTCCTCTGTCATGTGTTTCATGTGGGCGCATTGAGCCGGCGTGTGCAATGTTTGGCGAGACAGCCGGTGTAGAAGTTGATATGGATATTCACGCGAATGAAGTCGCGGGAAAAAGCCTCGATAAATAAATTTAAATCATAAAAAATCCTCTCCCTGTGATCCTGATCTGTGTCCTTTAATTGAGGTGTGCAATAAAGAGTAGGTATTTGTTGTTGTTTGTTGTTGTTTAAAACTGGACTACCCGTGCGAAACCGGGGCGGGTTATACATGCGAAAGTAACTCTGTCTGCCTGTTTCCCCTTAAAATGCTCAACCGATTTAGATGAAATTTCGTATGGATATAGTATGAGTCCTAGGGAAGGACATAGGATACTTTTATCCCGGAAATCATCCCTTAACGGGGTTTAAGTTAGAATGGAAGAGAGATACACTAGGTAAGCGCAAGAAATAGAAGATTTTTTTTGACCGAGTTCTACGCAGACGAAGTCGCGGGCAAAAGCTAGTACTACAATATATATGCAACTGCTTCATAATGAGAGGCATCAAAACACGTGTGTGGTTTTTAGAGCCGAAGGCGAGTTTCATAACAAGATCGCATGTTTGTTTAAGATAAATATTTTTTTTTATTCCTTAAATTACTATCGCGTGTTCGTCGTGTAATAGTCTCTACGGTCGTGTACGAGGCATAAATCAAACCGAGTACCAATAGGTGCCACGATCATTAGTATGCGAAACTAGTTCACTAGGTATTCGATACCTAAGCTGAGTCAGTTCCGGTCTCGACCCAGGCGAAGACAAGGATAAAGCTGTTACACTAATTTACGTTGCAGTAGGGACCGCTAACCGAAAATGAAATATCTGGCTCTCTGTCTTAGTTACATATTTAAGCGACAGAGAGGGAGACACCTGCAAGCAACCAGTTCGTGTACACACGATGTTCACTATACACGATGATTTTTGAACGGACTAATTAAATAAAACTCATTTAAATTAATATTAATCACTTTAAAAAAAAATAAGCGCGGATTTATCATCACAGTGACCTGTCCCCCGTACTTATTTTATGACAAATCCCTTCATGATACAAACATGGATAGGTATTTACGTTAACTGAGACATTTATTATAATCTAGGATAGTTGCATTATCGATATGAGATATTTGGGATTACTAAAATACCCTGTATATGTTTTGGTTAGAGTATATGTATCTGTCCCGCACGACGACATCATATCGGTGAACAAAGTTTCGATGCGTGTAGTTGCTAAGCAACGCCTTGTGGACGCACTGCCTCAATCCAAGGTTATTCGGCCAGTCCCGCGCTAACGTCCGACGCAAGCGCACGGGTCGAGACCCGCTGCGTGTTCGAGTTACACACGTAAATGTATCAATTCGGTGATGTGGGGCCAAAAAAGTTTTAATTTCGGTTATTGGTATATTTTGTTAATAGTGCATATGTTTTGTTTGTTATTCGGATATTATATGTAAGTCAACATTTTATATAATATTCCAGGTTTAGTTTTAATATTCCTACGCGAGTTTTCCGATAATTCGAGTAAAACCCCAATGTTCTTCATTTGGATGATCCCATTTCGGTGAATTCGGTGAACAATTTGCTCCTAGCACCTCATCGAATTGAAAAATGTCACCGGAGATGAAATGTTATGTTAATTTTAGTTTCATTTCGGTGACTCTCATATCACATCGGTGAGACTTTGTATCATTTCGGTTACCTTAATATCATCACGGTGACTATTTATTTCATCGGTGACGTTAATATCACATCGGTGACTAGATTTATCTACTTCGGTGACAGTTATTCATTTCGGTGAATTAAAAAAGATTGTCCAATATCTCCATAACTATTTATCGTATGACAGGGCCGTTAACATATATTAATTACAGCCAAATATTTCGGTTAATGTTAAAAAATTGATGAAATACTTCAATTTAAAGAAAATCACCGATGTGAAAAAAAATATTAGCTTGTTGAGATTGACCCAAATGACTTGTACCGAATTTTAAGCTTAAGCCTGGCCGCAGACGCACGGTTTTCCGAACGGAAACGGAGGGGAGTTGAAGTATCTCGCTCTTATGCCAGGATCACACGTACCGAGTAAAACGACGAGACAATAAAATTAGTATGGAAGTTTTACTTGTATTTATTAAGTTACATCATACATTAATTTGGTCGTTTTCAGAACTTCAACTACCTAGAAGTTTCTAACTAGCAAAATTACAATCGCTAAAATAAAGTTCGCTGCGGCCTGGCCTTAATTGTGTTTGCCGAGACTAAAATAAGATTATTCGTCGTTAAGATAATCATCTTGTGCCTGTTGTTATAATTTCACATTTACTTAGGTTGTTTTACTAAAGTCGCAGTAAATAACTCATAACCAGTTTAACCGTGATGTATCGAACGTAAACACTTTACAAAATGGAAACACATAAATCTATTGATGATATCGTAAAAATATATCGATGAGTAATGGCGCACAAAAAAATAACCAGCCTCGTCGATAAATATGAATGTTGTAATTGAATGCGTATAAAATTCCAGTTGTACGTGCAAAATACGTAGGCTGTTCCATAAGTCTTGCAATGGAAGTTTTCTTTGGAGTGGGGGAGGCATTGTAGCTAGAGTTGTATTAGACAAGGAGAAAACTGTCACTGCTACCTGGTATACTGAAGTTTGCTTGCGTCAACTCATCTGCGAGCTGAAGAAACTGCGGCCAAACTAGCGTCTGCTGGGCAGCTGGCGCTTTCGCCATGATAACGCTCCTGCTCGCCGAGCGACCAATACTCAGGAGTTTTTGGAGTAATGTGGGTTTACTGTGCTGGAACGCCCGTGTGATAGCCCCGACCTTGCTCCGTGTGATTTTGGTCTCTTCCCTCTGATTAAAAATAATAAAAAAATAAAATAAAATGCATTTATTTCGGACTAAGTGTATCCATAGATTGTTAGTGTTGACAACTTATACGATTATAACTATGTTATTACTTAAACTTGTGATGAGATGTCCAGTGTCTCAGTAAGCCACTGTCCCATCTCTCCTCCACGACGGTCAGGAGACTGTGGCGGCTGCCGCGCACCCTGCGGAGCGTCGAGGCGCAGCGCTTGCGCAACGTCGCATGGAAACCGTCCACGTGCGCGTCCGCGAACATGCCCGACGCACTGCAGTATCGCGGCAGCCGCAACAGCACCCTGAACGCGTCGTTGTATTGTACACGCAATGCATTCATGGCTCGCTGCGTGAACCTCGACCATAAGCTGCAGGTGTACAGTGATGTACAGTACGCGCGGAACAGGGTTATTTTGACTTGAGCTGTACATCGACTGAACCTGCGAGCTATCATATTGGCTCGGACGGCTAATGCCCTCCGCTCCCTTTCTATGTCTGCGTCATCACGCAGGACGGCGTTAAAAGGACGACGGTTTGCGACTGATGACCAGCTATTGAGTGGATGGGATGAGGCCTACGCCAGTATCCAAAAGGAGCAGTGGAAGATTATGTTTGATACGTGGTTTGAACGCATGCATAGCTTTATAAGAAGTTACACTTTTGAAAGACTAAGGGTCGGTTGCACCAAACCGTCTGTAATCGTAAGCGGTGTTCGTCAAATCTGATTGTATGGAAAGTTTGACAAGTTTCTATGGGATGACAGCTGCCGCGGCGCCATTTTTGACGATGATCGATCTGTGTTCGTACGTTGGTGCAACTGGCACTTATGGAACAACCAACGTATTTGACGCCTTCATGCCCAAAGTTGATACTTATTGTTAACTCCTATAATTACCTAGTTAGAGCGCTGAGCTTTGCTCGTGGCCCAGCGGTGCCCGCGTACCGATTGCGGTATGCGAGGTTAAGTAACGTGGGCCACGATCAGTACTTGGATGGGTGACCGAGTGGTTACTAACTGAGCAAAGGCACTTTAAACCGCTGTCTATGGTACCAGTCGTTAAGCGAACAGTCAAGTTGCCCACCCACTTGACAAAGGGGGGTCGAGGAGGGGAGGGAGGGGGGGGGGGGGTTGCACCACGTCTGTAGGGATACTACCCACGGCTACCTTGCACGTGACCCCTGGGTGGTGCTAATATAATCTTTGGCCATGGCTCACCCGCGCTCATGAAATAATTTTACTGCACAGATAAGTCGCAAAAATAAAATCGCAATCGTCAGAATTTTTTATACAAAGTGTACCTATTTCACTACTCTTTAAACTTTACGGTCCCAAAAACGCCTTAGTTCACACCAATTTAAATACTCCAAAACTCCCCCATCACTGGTTAACTTATCTCTTTCAAACACTCGGAAAAGCCCGTTTCGGTGGAAATTGAATTGCCTACGATTCATTATTTACGTGCCAGTTCAGTTCATTGGCCCGATTCGAAATGGATAACGAGTATATTTAATAAACTCTTATCTATACAAACAAATTTTCTGGAATACCAACCCTATTTAAGACCGTTAAAGTTGAATTTTCAGCAAACGTAGTTTTTGTATAAGTGTGTTACTGAAGTTAATTAGTGGTAATATCGCTTGAGAGGGAAGAGAGTGTAACTGATAAACTTGACGTGTAAAAACGCTGAGTATGGACAAAGGTTTGCCTGAAATCATAGCGAATGATTGATGGGATTAAAATGTTGCGTAAGTAAAGATGGCGAGTAAATTCTTCTAAGTAAGTTTTTATTTTACCGCTCTTATCAAAATACGGCATCGCAATTTCTTGATTATAAAGTGGAAAGCCTAAACCGCCCTGGGCCAGAGTGGGGATTATACTCTGTTTTTTTTTCTATATAGTACTTACTATACAAGTTCTATGTAAGAATTGGCAAGAAACAATTGAACACGACATACATTCCACTATGTCAGTATTTTATAGATAAAAGACAGGCTATATTATAGCCCGTTCGTTTTTCCGTGATAAGATCGGCAGTGCTGCAATGTAACGTACATAGAAGAAGAAACATTTATTCACAAGACACAGGAGATACACATATGTAACAAAAATAAATAGTAACAGAAAAAAAGAAACATACATATAAATATGTGTGTCCCCACGGGTAGATATATTATGGACTGATGATGATGATGAATCTGAAAAAAGTTTTACCAGTCTAAGTCTAAAATTACATTTACATGAAATGAAATGCGCCTGATCTGAGAAAAAGGTTTTCTTAATCATCATCATCCTACCGCAATCCCATTACAGTTTCATTGCAGTTCCAAGTCCGCGACATAACCCCAATATTTTGCTTCGGCACTGCACTAGTTTTTACGAAGGCGACTGCCATCTGACCTTCCAACCCAAGGGGGGGAATAGTAGATTGTGTCACAAGGGAGCAAAATGACATATTTATGGCGTGGGCGTAAATTGTATCCTGAACGAAGCGAAAAATTATATAATAGAATCATGAGCGTAGTGAAGGATTCAAGAATTAGCGCCCAAGCTGGAAATAATTTTGCTTCCATGTGACACATACCGCTTTTCACATCACCTATTGAGGATAATGAAAGATCTGAAAGAACAATGGTCGTGCATTTATTTTATCAAAATCGATACAATAACTTATTACACGTTACAGAAAAGTGCCACTTTGATCCCTCCTAGCAGGGACGAAAAGTGCCACTTGATCCCTCCTAACAGACTTGCGTAACTCAGTACAAAAAATTGATATCCGATCCGAGGATAGTATGGAAAATTCGAAGCGGATAATGGCGGTAGTATAGGATTTAAGTGGCAATTGCTGTCAATTCGCGTTCATTTTCTAGTATGAGAGTCCTGTCTCTTAAAACGTCAGTGATTATATTCTCTTTGCTTCCTAGCAGGGAAGAAAAAGCCCTTATCCGAATACCTAGGTGATGTGAAAAAGGTTTTCCCAATATGCCTATGTTTACATACACCTACGCGATGCGATATTTTCGCATTTATATTTCGTAGGATCTTATCTAGGTATTTACTTCTTATCCTCGGATATAAGGTCAGGTGGGGTAAGGGACACATAATTTATTCTTGGATGAATATACAGAGCTTTTGCTCATAATATCACCTTGCTGTGTTATCTCCTTAGTAAATAGATATTTACGCTTTTTTAATAACCACTTGATAAAAGCTGAAGCTGTTTAAGCGGCCCATTAAAGCGCGTGTCCCGGCAACCCTCGTGCCGCACCATTAGCTATGACGAGGGTGCTCGCCAGAGGTATGCTAATAAGAGAATTCGGATCGGATTTTTACCATTGCCCGGGTTTCGAGGTATTTACAGAAAATATGAGACTTTTTCCGTGAGTATTAGGAATTACACACCTCCACAACCACACCCTTCTACTCAAAATATTGCTCAAAGGTTAGCTGGAAGCTACTTCTTAAAGTTCGCCTTTGTTTACAGAGATAAGTTTGTTGTTGTTTTTGTGTTCATGATTTTGTGAAATGTATGTGTTTTAAATTGTTATTGTGTACAATAAAGTGCTTACATACATACATACATAACACACCGACCGATCAACGAGGCGAGGGCAGCTAGATTTCCCATAGAAAATAAAAACATGCCATACAATAAGATTACAGCTTATGATTATCGACGATTTGAAACGACCTTAATTTATAGGGCTCCGTATTATACAAGGAACCCTTATAGTTTCGTCATGTCGATCCACGCGTCCGTCCGTCTGCAGCTTAGCTCAGTAACCAATAGTACTAAATAGCTTTAATTTGGCTTGACGCCGACAAAACGGTACCTACTATACTCGTAAAATCATTAATAAAAAACAAATTGTAAAGTGGGGTGAAATTTCGATTTTTCCAAACCCCATCGTATCGTTGGATTGCTCGTTTAAAAATATTATAGGGTTTCAGAAACCATTTTTTGATTCAGTAATCCGTTTGCGTTATATATACACTGACATTCAATGCACATACGGCACACTCTATATTATGTCATAATAAATAAATGAAAATTAATAAATATTTGTGGACAATCTTACACAAATCAACCTAGTCCCAAACTAAGCAAAGCTAGTACTATGGTACTAAGCGACGATATACATACTTAGGTATATAGATATAAATAGATACCTAAAATTTAGGTCCTAAATACATGGAAAACATCCAAGACCCAAGAACAAAATATTCGTGCTCATCACACAAATAAATGCCCTGGCCGGGATAATGACAGAAAGGACCAATACGTGTCATCTATTGGGTGTTAAGATGTCGAGTATTGGGACGATTACCTTACGTTTGACAAGAATTTTATATTTATACAGTATAGCGTGAATTTCATGCAGCACTTGTAAAAACAAAATATGGAACGAAAAGCTCGTTATGAATAATCGATGTCAACCTCGTCATCCCATTACCAAATTAAAATCGGGCCGTCAATGGCAGTACTATGGAAACACACTCCAGAACCAAACAGAAATAACATAAACACCGAATGCATTTTAAATTGAACCTTAACACAAATAACTTTTAAGTTTGAAATTAAATTTGCATTAATTTCCAGGTAGTCCTCTTTTGTTTTACGCGTGGAAAATTAACAGCATACTCGACCATCGCTGTATGTCGCAATTTCGATCAGTCGAAAAGGGACTTTAACTCTGCGGAATAATATTTATATTGCAATAGCACAAAAAGGCAGATACAAGTGGAAGAAAATGTTAACACGGGCTGTGCTTGAAATGCGAGGCGTGCAGTGTCGGTAACGTCAATCGAAATCAAATGCAGACTGCAAAGTCGGCGCTCTTATTTGCTTATAGTTTAGTTTAGTTAGTTAGGTACCTTATCAGGTGGACTAGCACAACTTGTTGTCAAGTCGTATCTCGCGCGACTATACATGCATTTTGTCTACGTGTTCATTTCTGTCAACACTACAACTATGGCTAACCCGCTCTTTCGAGATAAAAATACTATTTATGTCACATCTGGCCATAAAGTGGCCATTATCGCACGCTCCGCGCGCAAAAAAACCCACTTCCTGGCCAGGGGGTGACATAAAATTTTGTACTTACCACGGGCGATAATAAAGAAAGCCTCAGATCGCATATTTATCGCCCTTGCCTTCGGCTCGGGCGTAAAATACGTGCGATCTGAGACATTCTTTGTTTTATCGCCCTTGGTAAGTAATGTACTATTATTACACTTTACAGTGGTGAATTGTAAATAAATAGTAGTACCTATATAAAATGTATTGATATTTGCGGTTTATATTTCTATGATAAATTAAGAAGTCCGTTCGATTCCGTTTTTAAGAATTATCATTTTACAAACTCTTGTCTCTGGTCGTTTTTATCCTAGTCCTGTGATAATCGTATTTATTGCTTCACCAAGTACACGAAATATGGTATGTAGGTATTTTGCCTTAATTATGTTACGGTGAACGACAAACCGCAACTTTAAGTGTAACTTGACACCACACCGACTTCTTAGCGAACTTCAGACGCTGGAAGACTATAAAAACTGTTGAAAGTTTTACTAGGTACACGAAGTTTCCGATAAATCATCGACTTACCTCGCTCTTCCTCGATTTGTGGCTTTTCTTTTTCTAGCCGGATTTTTTTTTGGTCCCTTACAAGGTTTCCTCCTCCAAGGTTTCCTCCTCAAGGTTTCTCCTGGATAGGAATGGGATCGATTGGGACTAAAAATTTGTCGAAAATAACCTTTTTATCGCAACCTGTATATTTTTTCCAAAATACTGTATCAACGCCAATCTTCATTAACTCAAAATCATCACAATACCCCTGTTTCCAGACAGGTTTACCTAGTTATGTATGTTGACTCCCGGGCCTCCCGGCCAGTTACAGTGAATGCATAACCGCTGACATTGCGGTAAGGATGTTATGCCCAGAGCGCCCGCGCACAGGTGGCGAGTACCGGGAATCAAGCCCACCGCTGTGTATGAGATAGTTCTTACATAGAATAAGTTAGTTACAGTTTAAGCTTCAAGCTGTTCACTCATCTTATATTTTAATCATTAAAGTTAAGTCCAAGTAACCTGAGTTTTACCTTGAAACGTCCTCATGAGCTCCCAACTTTAACTGGCGCAGCCTTGAAGGATATTCGTGAAAATAGTGCGTATAGTCGCGTCGCGTGATAAAGGACACTACTATTGGTTCTCACGCGTAACTCGAATATCTTCGAACCAAATAAATAAGTTAAATTGTGGACATTAATTGAATTACAACGTGAGGTACGTGATAAAAGGTGTCATCAGCGGCGGAAGTCATGGCAATCGGCGGTTTGTGAGTAGACCTTTTTGCATTCCTTGCTTATTCCTGATTTTTCCTGAAAGCTGGTGAAAACTCGTGTTACTAGTAGGTTTAGTAGTAGTTGTTAATAGTAGATTTTCGGATAAACTTCACTGGAAACTCTAGCAAATAGTGTTTAAGTTATCGTGCTCTGCTCTCCATCGATAGAGTGGCGTAAATTATAAGAAACTGATATAGGAATAAGTGCTAAAAGTGTTTTGTGCTAATTTTTCGAAAAAAAAAAAAAAAAAATATATAATAAATAAATTTGTGTTTTTTTTTTTTTTTGAGCCAGTAAATAGAAATTCGTGATTTCACATTGATCATAAATTTTATTAAAATAAAATGGCTCAAGTACAATTACAAGTAATTCCCAAAGAGATGATTGATATCATCCCTAGATTTGAGGGTGACAATAAACAATTAGATTTATTCATCCGTAAAGCTGAATATGTAATTCAGAGATTTAGAGGTGTAGATGAAAATGTTATTCAAGATGAATATGTATTTCATGCTGTAACGAGCAGACTTATTGGTAGGGCTGCGACCCTCCTGAGTGAACGAGGAGATTTGGTGTCATGGGATCAATTAAAAAGTGTATTACGCCAACATTTCGGTGATCCTCGTTCAGAGCAATGTATTGCTATTGAATTAGAAAATTTAAAAATTAAACAAGGAGAATCTTACACCGATTTTTGCAATAGAATTCAGCACGTAAGAAGTACTTTATTTGCTAAGGTCAATGAAACTGACGACGAACAATTACGAAATGCTAAGACGACAATATATAATAATACCGCATTAAACTCGTTTTTGTATAACCTTCCCGAGCACATGCTTAGGATAGTGCGTCTGAAGGGTTGCTCCACTTTGGAGAGTGCGTTAAGTGTGGTAACTGAGGAAGTGAATTTTCAACTCCAGTACAATTCTAAAAACGGCACGCGTCCAGTGCAACAGCAGCAAAACTCACAGCCACGTCTGACCTTCCAACAACCACCACAAAATCGTTATTTTAGCGTTCCTCAACAAAACAATTTTAGATTTGGCATTCCTCAAAATTCGACACCGAGACCAAATGGTTTCCAACCCAATTCAACGCCGAATCAGGGTTTCAGATTTGGTATCCCAAATCAGCCACAGCTAGGTTTTAGGCCTACTTCTAATCAAGTATTTGGGTATGGTGCACCCCAACAATATAATGGATTTAGATTTGGCACTCCTGCTCAACAAGGCTACAGGCCTTTGCCCAATCACGGTTTCAACCAACAAACAGCATCTCCAGGCTTTCGGTTTGGTGGTCCACGGGTTCAGCCAAACCTAAGAGCCCTTGACAATTCTGACGTCACCATGCGCACAGTTAGACAGAACAACTTGGTCGTGCCATGCGAAAATGATAACCTGTTTTACAGTGACACCCCGCAGTATTTAGACAACGAATATTACTATGAACAAGAGCCTGTTGAACCGACTCAAATCGAAGAAATACCTGAAGAAAACGCGAATGATGAACAAAACGTAATCGAAACTGAAAAAACAGTTAACGGCCTCGAAAAACCCAAAGCCTTAGTGATCAAATTAAATTGCGACAAAATTTCGGAATTGCCGTGTATAGAGTTACCGGAAATCGGTGCACGCTTTATGGTCGACACGGGAAGCACCCGATCTTTCATAAATACTACACTGGCCAATCGCTATTTTTCGGAATTTAAATACACAGAGCCCTTTGAGGTGATCAGCACCCACGCAAGAAGCATGCATAACGAAATTATATATATACCACTTCTAGAAACCTTTAAAAGTACGGAATATCACAAATTTTATGTATATGATGTCGCCCAAGGTTATGACGGACTGATTGGTTCTGACTTACTCCAACAATTAGACGCTACAGTGAACATGAAAGATCTTATGTTACACACACGGAATACAAGCATACCAATTATATACAAACCTCCTTGCGAAAGAATGCCATCTGTACTAGAGAATGACGACATTGTTGACCAAAGTTCAATGAGTGTAAACATCGATCCAAACGAATGGAATAAACCTGATACGGAAACAGCACATTCACATACGTCAAGTACCTTAGCGGCTTTAGAAAATGATGACATTGTTGACCAAAGTTCAATGAGTGTAAACATCGACCCAAACGAATGGAATAATCCCGTTACGGAAGCAGAACATTCATTTACGTCAAGCACTTTAACGGCTTTAGAGAAACATAGTAAACCCAGTACAGATGCTGTGCACTCCGCAAAGTTTGTAGACACCATTAGCATACCAATTCTTCACAATGCCATCGACACAAAACCTAATGCCGTCCTATGTCTAAAACCGAACTAAGCTGCTTTTTAGCAGTTTTCGATAGTTTACATGGGCTTAAATAGGAAGAACAGCTCTACCGAATGGTCTTGGAATCATATTTTTATCATTTGTAGTTGCGAAGATATGGAGTCGACCTACCACGTTAAGTGCATGATAATGTGACACTTTACAATACTATAAAATCGCTAACCAACATTACTACACTATAAGCAATATAAAAGCCCTTAGCTGTTGTTTTATTGAGTAAATCACTTGCATGATTCATAGCTAAAAAACGGTTATTCGACAAAAACACCGTTAAAGTCCTTTTACGTTTTTCTTAACTTTTTTTATACATATACTTTTTTATCAAATACTATACAAGAAAACAGTTACTACGCTTAAACACGGCTAAACACCCATTGCCCTATTTTTGTAAGTATTTGCTTGTGATTCCTATTGCAAATACAACACTAAAACCTAGTAACTGTGATTAAGCCATGAATAATTACATTAAAAACAGAAGAATGCAACACTTAAACCCGGATAACCAGCAATGCTACACTAAAATGTAGCTAGGCGCAAAACATTATCCTCCCGATTTTACTTCATAGGGCCAGTCAGCCGAGCGACGCGTGCGCTTGAGGTTGTGTCTAGTGGCGTAGTGAGTGATGGATGCATATTTCTCATCTCAAAATGTCTGGAAACCGGAGGAAAGTATATAATATATCTCGCTATACATTTTTTGTGCACTATACTCAGGATATTGTCTACATTAGAAGTGGTGTAGGAAGATTTTTATGTACTTACCCAGATATTAACATTCAACCTTGAATAAATATCATTTATATAGTTACCAATACTACCTACGTAATTGGTGGGATAAAATAAGCAGTATAGGACCATCCTTTGGATACTTCCCGCAAGCTAAGAAAACATTGCTCATTGTATCCGAAACAGACAAGCAAACAGCTTACCTTCAGGGGCACCAATCTAAGCATTATGACTGGATCTCGCTTTTTGGGAAGCTACATTGGTGAAGTTTCCTTCAGAAGATTTCATAAAAAAATAATTCAAATTGTTTTCGACAGTAGAAAAAAAAAACTCAGAAATCTCCAAAAACTCCCCTAAAGCGGACTACAAACTACAACAATACAGCCCTAAAAAAAGAAAATCAAATCCAATGGACATTCTTACTACGATTCCTGAAAAACTCCCATGAATTTTTGAACCACTGATACAATGCACTACGCATGATCTTCCTGCCAGCACTCTTTGGTAGTAATAAAATACACATAAAAGCAAAATCCGACCCACACGCCACAAGCTTAAAATACGAAAATTCCAAGAAAGGTTGCACAGCTCTCACGGATGCCTTATTACTCTTATTAGAGAAGAAACAAATTGTCCTATGCGACTATAATATATTTCTAAAAGATGCACGCAAAGAAGGCCGTAAAGAAAAATATGCCCACAGTGACAAACTTTTAGAAACCAGCCTAGCAAAATTCACCACTCACAAGAAAAGAGCGATTGAAAGATCCATCGCATTCAAGATGAAAACGAAGTCCTCAAACCGGCTCTCAGTTATTCCTACAAAAAACGATACTAGAATTCAGATATGCGCTATCAATACGATACGTACAATAGAATATCAAACTCCATGACACATTCATAATTATGCGATGGCTGCGGAAACAGCCAATTCAATACGGATCACGCGCTCTGTTATAAAACCGGAGGCCTAATCACTAGGCGACATATATTCTGCCTTGGCGTATGGGATGTTCACTGTTCAGAGAAAGGCGTTATTCGATATCCGTGTTGTTAATAGACACCGACGCTCCTTCCTACCTCTCACGTCCAGTCATATCGCTCCATAATCAGCCGAAGATAAAAACAGAAAATACTCTAATACCTGCGAAATACGACATGCTACTTTCACCCCACTTGTAACATCAGGTGGTGGCGTCGTCTGTCTTTCATAAAAGACATGAGTGAAACCATATTTGAACTCTGGAATTGCTCTCTAAGTACCATACTGAGCTGGCTCAGAGCAAGAATCAGCGTCGCTACCAGTACGTGGATCCGCAGCACGAGGCACCGATCCCTCAGCCAGGTGGCCCTCCCGCACATCGGATAAAACCATTTTTTATTTAATAATTTAAATATCCTACTGTACGAATATTATTAATAATTTGTAAGTTATTGAATAAAGATTTCACATTAAGCTTAATGAAGACTGATTTGTCAGTATTTTTCCCAAAGAGATTTTTTTCTGTAAACAAATACAATAAATAAATAGGCATCTGCAACTATCCACGGTAACTAGTTAGTACCAGAAATCTGTGAAAGCACGCAAATGGTAACGACTGTACATAGGATGGCTTTACATGACAGCCAAAGTTCAGTTAACATCTGTCTTTCGTACGGTGCAGACGCTTATGCTCTATTTAGATCAGCTCTGCTACTTTCAACGATAATAATTTTCTTAATGGATGGTTATTTTCTGCATATTTCATCAAATAATAAAATTATTAAAATTCTGTAAGTCGCGCCGGTATGTAAGCCTGCTCTGCCATTCAGGTGCAATGGTTTACGCCCACCGACATTCTTTTGTCCCTTCCGTTTACATACAAAAGTGCAATACTAACTATACGTGGATACAGTGTATACAGTTTTGTTTTATTTATGTAAACAATTCAATTATTTTAATAATTTACTTGTATAATAGTGCAACTAACGAGGTTTTTTGCCAAAAACACTAAAACAATTTCAGCAGGATTACATGACTAAAACACAGTTAGAGGCGATGGTTCATCATTTAACGTGTTTTTAAATTAGGAACGCATACAGCTTGCTTGAATGTTTGCAGTTATTGCATAGCTACAAAACAGTTAAAGTCCAATAACGTGCTTATTTAAAGTTTTTCAGTGTAATCTTTTCCCAATAACAAATACTATAAACTCGTTAAGTGACTTAGCCGTTATTTAGCTATGTTTGGTTTATTATGCGATGTTAAAGAACGGCTAAGGTATACTTAACGGTGTTTTAAGTGTAATATCGTTGATAGTTTAGTAATTATTTGCAACACTAAAACACAAAAACCTTTCTGTAAAAAAACCTTTTCATTGTTTTACGAAGTAGTGCAATAACAATGGAAGCACAAATTTAGTTTTAATTTTTATATAACAGAAATCTGGAATAATTGTACACATTTCCTAGAAATTTTGGTTTTAACGTTTTTTGCTCATATCTCAAAACTATAATTTGTGGGTTAGTTTGGTTTTAGAAATAGGACGGCAGTAATCAGAGACTGACATATGATTGGAACAGAAATCAAAAAACGCAATACCTCTTGAAACAAAAAGATAGAGTTAGAAAAAAACGGGGCGGCGAAGCCGAATTTGATGTTACAAAAGGAGATACAGTATTCGTAAAAGGAGTCAATGTAAGACGTAGAAATGTACCTCGCTACCAAAAAGCAAAAGTTAAGGGCGAAGTCGCTAGAAACATTGTACCCATAGAAATTCGCGGCAGAAAAACTAAAACTCCAATTAAGGATATCAAACGTCTTCCGCAGGGTTGCCACCCACGTACTGATCCAGGGGGCACAGGGCCAGGTCCTCCTTCAACAAATGGGAAATGACAGAGGTATTCTTCCGATCAGATACGACAAATGGGCTATAGTTAAGGTTTTAGATTTAAATTTGCTTATAACAATACAAAAAAAAAAAAAAAAAAAATTTTGTCCAAATACTCCCATCGCGTAGAGTTAAACGTGGAATTCTAAACCCCCTTGGCTCTTTAGTTAAGGCTATAACTGGTAATCTAGATCACCAAGACGCCCTTAGGTATGATAGATTGATAAACGAATTAAAGTCGAGCCAGGATGCAACTAACAAAAGGTTCACCTTGGTTAGAAAAATGGCGGATTCATTCATAAATGCCACCAATTCCTCTCGATCTAACTTCATTCAGCTGGACAAGGAAATATGGGAATTAAGAAAAATGTTTAACCAAACTGCAAGTAATCAGACCGTCAACAAAATCATTCTTACATTTAATTTGTTTTTGCATAATTTTATGACGCTGTATGTCCGCCTGGATGAAATAGAAACAGCCATAACATTTAGTAAGTTAAGAACCCTACACCAAACCATTGTGGATAGCGATGAATTGTTAACTATGCTAAGAACTATTGAATCAAAGAACATTTTAGTGTACCCTGTTAACTTAGAGAACTTATTAAAACTTGAACAATGTATAGAATTAAAAGCTTACACTAAAGGAAGTACAATAACATTTTTGCTAGACATTCCAGTTATTCGAAAGGAAACTTATTCCTACTATAAAATCTTACCCTTACCAACCGTAAATATCCATAACCAAATAACCGTTATCATACCTGTACATCCTTATATCCTCGTAAAAGGGTCGAAAACCGAGCCGGTTGCTACACCGTGTATGGAGATTGAAGAAGGCTATTTCCTCTGCCAAGAAAATGAAATACTCCCGTTAACCCCTGACCGCTGCGTAGCAGATTTGATGAAATTTAACACAAATACCAGCTCTTGCCATCCTGTGGTTGCTAACATACAAGGGCTAAAAATAGAAACCCTGCAACTAAATCAATGGCTAATTTTTACAAAAGAGCCCCTCACACTGAAGAGGTTCTGCGAAACAGGAGTCACTCAGCACATGATCCGAGGCACTTACATACTTACCTTGGAAGACAATTGTGAAGTAAGGATCACAGACATCTTTTTGAGCCAACATTTAATAAAAGGGAAGGATGTACCAGTAACAAAATTACCAATTATAAACCTACCAGAGATCGATATGCCGACACCGCTACCAGAGAGGAAGCCTCTGAATTTGAACGGAGTTAACCTGGCGGATTTGCAGTTCATACAATATGCGTTACAGAAAAGTGATAGTGAAATAGTGGAGAGTAGTAATGAAAGCATAGTGAAAGTGAAAGGTATCAGTGTCTGGACATTGGGGCTATATATAATCCTAGTTTTAGGCACATGTATAACCATTTTTGCTAAATATAAGAAACTTTTATGTTTTCAAAATCATCAGTCGCAAAATCGTCCGACTGAGGATTTTGAACTTGCGGAGGGAAGAGTTATGTATGTTGACTCCCGGGCCTCCCGGCCAGTTACAGTGAATGCATAACCGCTGACATTGCGGTAAGGATGTTATGCCCAGAGCGCCCGCGCACAGGTGGCGAGTACCGGGAATCAAGCCCACCGCTGTGTATGAGATAGTTCTTACATAGAATAAGTTAGTTACAGTTTAAGCTTCAAGCTGTTCACTCATCTTATATTTTAATCATTAAAGTTAAGTCCAAGTAACCTGAGTTTTACCTTGAAACGTCCTCATGAGCTCCCAACTTTAACTACCTAGTGTACGATATTCCCTTAGCATCAAACGACTCACCGCTAACTGTCCATCCACCGCCTCGGGTCCCGAGGGCTAAGCTTGCAGGTTCAGGGGTAGTGTTCAGCTGAATATGACGTACACAGGGGTCCACAGGTCACTAGTAAACGTATCTTCCAAGGAGAAAGGTCCACAACGCACACACGATTAATAGCGAGAAAATTGATGCTTGCGCAGCCGCTCTAAGTAACGAATTATAGCGTACTCATTTGACATTGTGCATGTCATCTTGTATATCCGTTTCCGGCGTGTGGCGCTAGTCGCGCGCTGGTGTTGCCACCCCCGAGGGAGGACGGCTTCCAGACAAGAAGAAGCAAATCGCTCGAAGCTTGTAGGGATACCATACATAATCGAAAAACAAAATAAATATACCTACAAGATTGTGTCTTCTGTCATAGAAAATAACGATATAAATTTAACTAGATTAAAATAGTGTTCCAGTACGGAACATGCCGCTCACCTTAAAAGAACTAGAGTGCTTTTAACGAGAAAGTACAATAAAGCAAACATAATTTAAAAACTAACTTAAGTACTAGGATTAAGTTGTAACGATTAGAACTTATTCTAAGGGAAGCGGGCAAATCTTAACGACAGGGCGTTTATAAAACGAGTTCCCTGATTTTAAAGTAACTACCCGAGTAATGTTATCCGAACCCGGATGAAGAGCATGGATGCGCGCGAGCCGCCACTGCAGCGGCGGGAGCTGCTCGTCACACACCACGACGACGGCGCCCTCGCGCACGGGCTCGCCGCGGCTCTGAAGCCACTTCTGGCTTTGCTGGAGCTCGTGGAGGTATTCACGACTCCACCTCTTCCAAAAATGTTGAGTACACTGCTGTACCCAACGCCAGCGGCTAAGGCGACTGGGATTCTCGTCCGCTAAGGGGACGTCTGGAAGGGCTGTTAAAGCTTCTCCGACGAGAAAGTGAGCGGGACATAATGGGAGAGGGTCCGCAGAATGCGCGCTCATCACACATAGAGGCCGTGAATTAAGTACGGCTTCGATTTGGCATAGCAGCGTATGCATCTCATCGTATGATTGAGTACGCGTGCCAACTACGCGATGTAAATGATGTTTAAAACTCTTTACACCCGATTCAAACAGACCACCAAAGTGGCTCGCATAGGGAGGTTGAAATCTCCAGGTCATGCCCTGTTGAAGGGTTTGTTTATTTAGTTCGTTTTGTACGACATCATTGCGTAAAAACGTGTATAATTCTTTAAGGTAGTTACTGCAACCGACGAAGTTTCGGCCGCAGTCTGAATAAATGTCAGTACATAAACCTCGACGTGATGTAAAACGCCGTAGGGCCGCAAGAAACGCTTCAGTGCTAAGATCTGAGACGATCTCGAGATGTATGGCCTTTACGCTCATACATACAAATACGGCGACGTAACATTTAGTTATTTTAGCATTGCGCACATTGTTTGCGCGCACGTAGAAAGGTCCCGCGTAGTCGACCGAAGTTTTAAGAAAGGGTCGCGCGGGCCGCAAGCGGGGCGCGGGAAGCGTGCCCATGCGAGGCTGCACGCGCGCGGGACGGGCGCGGAAACATGGCACGCAGCGGTGAACGCGTTGCCGAACGATGTCTCGGCTCGACAAAATCCAATACCGCTGTCGTAGCAAATATTGCACCGATTGAGGTCCGGCGTGCAAATGAGTCACGTGTGCCTCGTCAATAATGAGGTCAGTTAAAGGGTGTTTTTTAGGTAGAATAAGTTGATGTTTTGATTCGAACGGTAAAAGAGACTTATGAATTCTACCTCCAACTCTTAAGAAATTGTCTTTGTCCAGAAACGGCGTAAGACGTTGTAAACAATGTGTAGGTAATTTACCGCGTGAAATGTTTTTTATATCGTCCGCGAAAACGGTATGTTGAACGAGGTAAATAAGTCGCATTAATGCGAAATTATATTCGGGCACAGTAATATAGTTGGGAAATGTTGAAATGGCCCGTTTTGAAAGTTTGTAAAATCGAAAAACGTATGACGTAACTCGAATTAGTTTACCTAATGTCGAATATCGTGAAATAATTTCAACATCCTGTATAGGATCAGTAGTGGACGCGTTTGCGCTAAGCGGCATGACAGTGCGCTTTTCTTCGTCCGTAGGGAGAACAGGTTTTGAGACGGGCCAGGCGTCTTGGTCCTTTTTAAGCCAAGCAGGTCCGTGAAACCACATATCGTGCTGAAGGAAGGCAGAGGGAAGCATGCCTCGCGAGGCCGAATCGGCCGGGTTGTCAGCCGAAGGCACGTGCCGCCAGCACTCGGCGGGCACAATGGATAGAATCTCACTAGTTCGGTTTGATACGAACGTTTTCCACTCGTGCGGCGGCGAGCGGAGCCATGCTAGCACGATAGCTGAGTCAGACCATGCATAAACCTGGTCGGGATTTATGCGGCCTTTATACGTTTGCATAACCTTATCTATAAGGCGGGCTAAAAGTACCGAGGCCATAAGCTCGAGGCGCGGTACGGTCAAACGCACACGTAAGGGTGCGACGCGGGTTTTCGCCATGACGAGATGCGTGGTGACGTCACCAGCTTCATCTGTCAAACGTATGTAAACACAACCGGCAAAACTGCGTTCTGAAGCATCGCCGTAACCGTGTATTTGTATGGATTGCGAAGGCGGGAAAATGTGACGCGGAAACGACACTTTTGATAATAATGGTAACTCGTTAGTAAAAGCCGTCCAAGCGTTAACAATGTCGACTGGCGGGGCTGAATCCCAATCCACCTTAGCTATCCATAGCAATTGTATTAAGTACTTCCCATACAAAGTTACAGGCGATAATAGACCTAGCGGGTCGTACCATTTAGCTATCTCGGAGAGAATAACCCGTTTTGTGCATACAGTGGTGGTGACTTGCACCTTGAAATTAAATGTATCGCAGCTAGGGTTCCACTGGAGGCCGAGAACTTTAGTTTTCTTATCACTCTCCATTTCGGCGAATGGAACGTTCTCCGGCCGCTCACCATGAGAACCTGGCGGCAGCACCGCAGCGAGTATCGCTGGCGAGTTGCTGTGCCACTTGCGGAGTTCGAATCCAGCGGTACGACAAATACCGATCAGCTCCTGCTGTAAAGCTAGGGCTCTCGACTCCGTGCTTTCACCGGATACCACGTCGTCCACAAATACCGAATCTAAAAGAACCGGAGAGGCAAGCTTAAAACGTGTTGCCTCGTCGCGAGTAGGATGTGACTTTTGTAAAAAGGTTTCACTATTTTCCTCATCAGGAGTGTAACTCCGTTTTTCAGGAAGCGACTCCAGCTCCCAGGACCTTTGCAAATTGTCATTGTCGAATGAGCTAAAGCAGGCCTGGAGTGCAGTCGGCGCCGGGTTATTCAAGGCAACCCTACCTAATAACAAGTACCCGAATATGCTATTCATAGCAATAGGCGAACCTGGGACACCTGTTATTACATTATTTAATAGAATTTGGGATAGTATATCCGCTCCTAATAACATCTCCACCGGCTGTGGAGTGCCAAAATCGGAATCCGCCAAAGTTAAATTATTTAAATGTTTCCATTCACTTTGACGCAATGGTACGCTCGGCATCCGCATAGTTAAGTTAGGTAAAACTAAAGCTTCTACGAGTATCGCAGGATTTTGTTTACCCCTAGGCGTAATGCAACACGAAACGACACCTTTAGGTTGTAAGGGTTCCGTATCGCCGATTCCAAATACCGGAATATTCGCATGATTACGTTTTAATTGTAATCGTTGTGCGCAGGCTTCGCTTATAAACGTCGCTTGACTACCCGTGTCCACCAAGCATCGGACAGTTGACAGCTTTGTGCCCCCTAAACATACGTCTACAAGTGCAGTGGACAGTAAAACAGTATCCGCCCGAACGTTAGCATTTATCTGCGCGCGGGCCGCACAGTTGCCTAGCAAAACTTCGCTATTTGCCACCCGATCCGCGACCGTATCGGCGTTGCACTTCTCCGTAGGAGAGAGTGAGGCCGAGCGCGCGCGCTCCTCCGTAGGAGGGAGCGAGACGGCCGTAGATTGCACGGGTGCGCTTAGCTCCGTCGGCACAGACGGGGAAAAATAATGAATTAAAGTATGATGTCTTTTATGACATGTCCGACATACAAAATTGGATTTACAACTTCTGACGTCGTGACCAATATTCAAACAATTGTAACAAATGTTTTTGTTTTGAATTAAAGAATACCTATCACGCGGTGACAAGTTTAAAAACTTCGAACATTTTGTCAACGGATGTTGAGCTTCACAACACAAGCAATTAGGTTTAATTTTGCTTGAACCTTGGTCACTGAGCCGAGTGTCGGCGGAATTCGTCGCCGGCGTGACGTTAGCAACAAACGATCGTTTGGCGGGCGACGGTGGCGGCGTAGCGCCAGAGCGGTCCCCGCGGTTCCATAACTTTCCGCGACTACCTACATCTGAATTAATACCTTTAGCGGACTGCCCGCGAATGGAAATAATTTCCTCCGCGGAAATTTCTCGTTCTAGAAATGAGATTAATGTATTTACGTCGGGAATGTCGGACGTTTTTGAGAGTGACCGTTCGAATAAACGTCGAGTATTATGAGGAATCTTACGTAATAAGATATTTAGCAGTATGAAACTCCACTGTTTCACAGGAAACTCCATAACCTCGAGTGCTTTAATATTTTCTTGATAGATATTTAGTAAATTGCGTATACTTTGAGTGGATTTATCGCAGCATGAATCGATATCTAGAATTTTGTCGAGATGTTTTGATGCGATAACTCTTTTGTTGTCATAGCGTGAAACTAAAATCTCTAACGCGATAGTGTAATTATCGTCCGTTATTGGGATCGATTTTATGAGGTTATGGGGTTCGTTTTTAACTGTGAGCAGCAAATACCTAAACTTTTCGGCGTCAGTATAGGCGTCGTTGCTATGTACAAGCGAACGAAATAAATCATAAAATGACGGCCAATCAGTTTGTTCGCCACTGAAAGTAGGCAAAGGTAATTAATGTGGGAAGTTTTTTAAACATTTCGGGCTGAGCCTGAGCCGGTATGAAAGGCAATGATAAGTGACGACTCATGCGCCTCTGCTCTTCTTCCTTCTTCTTTAAGTTTGTTAAATGCGTTACTACTGCATAGTATGAATCGTTAAAATCGTTACGAAATTTAATCTGTTCCTCTTTGTTAAAACATTTTAATTTAATGAGCGTTTTTTCAATTTTCGTCTGAACTTTAGTGAACTTTCTCTGATAAGAAACTAAATCAGTAGTTCGCGAGCGAAACTGTTCTTGATCAGTCGCTGCAAACTGAAGAGTGCGTTTGAGGTCATCGAGGATGAGCTCCCTTTCGAAAATATCTTGTTCGCACGGATTTTCGCCATCGGGCAAAGATGGCGGTTCCACGCCAACATTTTCTTCTGTCGGCGGCGCCATGTTATTAGGTTAAGTATTTAAAACTTAATGTGACGAGACAAGAAGACACAACTTGGAAGGTACAATCCGGATCGAACGGATCAAAAAATATATATGTACGATATTCCCTTAGCATCAAACGACTCACCGCTAACTGTCCATCCACCGCCTCGGGTCCCGAGGGCTAAGCTTGCAGGTTCAGGGGTAGTGTTCAGCTGAATATGACGTACACAGGGGTCCACAGGTCACTAGTAAACGTATCTTCCAAGGAGAAAGGTCCACAACGATTAATAGCGAGAAAATTGATGCTTGCGCAGCCGCTCTAAGTAACGAATTATAGCGTACTCATTTGACATTGTGCATGTCATCTTGTATATCCGTTTCCGGCGTGTGGCGCTAGTCGCGCGCTGGTGTTGCCACCCCCGAGGGAGGACGGCTTCCAGACAAGAAGAAGCAAATCGCTCGAAGCTTGTAGGGATACCATACATAATCGAAAAACAAAATAAATATACCTACAAGATTGTGTCTTCTGTCATAGAAAATAACGATATAAATTTAACTAGATTAAAATAGTGTTCCAGTACGGAACACCTAGTTTAGGGCACAGGACACCGTTCCTAGGCTTATCTAGTAATAAGTGCACTCTTTGTACCTACCTATGTACCAGTGGCGGCGCGTCAAAAATATTCTTAGGAAAGCCGGAAATAATTTGCCTTTCTTATACTTCATGAGCCGTAGTAAAAGAACTGCACTGGCTGAAAATTAGGTAAGCCGGTGGGATTCGAGTTGTATGGACGTTCCGCCACTGCTATGTACAAACTATAAGCTGATGTACTGATACCCAATAAATATAATTTTCATTTTCATTTAGTTTAGAGTGACTCGAAAATTTTGACCTGGAGTGTAGTAAAGAAATATATCTTAACTAGCGACCCGCCCCGACTTCGCACGGGTGCAACACTTCCTGTTGAATTATCTATCTATTACAAAAAACTGCATCAAAATCCTTTGCGTAGTTTTAAAGACCTAAGCATACAACGGGACAGACAGCAGGAAGCGACTTTGTTTTACACTATGTAGTGATGACATAATGACAACTTCTACATTTCAGATTATTTGAAGAAAATAAGGACCTGCTCGCCCTCTTCACAAAATTCAGCGAGCTCCATACAGCAGAGCACCAGTTCAGTTCCACGGAGCTGGCTGAACACGCTACGAAGGTCATGCATACCCTGGATGAGGGCATCAAGAGTTTGAGGGACGTCGATGGGTTCCTGGTCTACATACGGCACGTGGGGGCCACGCATCATCAGATCGATGGTTTCGAAGCCAGCAATTTCTGGGTTTGTATCAATAGACCTTATAAAGACTATATTCTAATAAACGGATCAAACTCACGTATTAATTGTCGCGAGCGACATGTTTCGGGACTATTCGGGAGATGAACAAGATGTTGGTTCCGGATGTCGCTCGGATAGACTATTAACACGTGACTATTAACAGTTTGGTAGAATGTAGAATATAGTTTTAACATGACCCACGAAAGTATAAATTCAAGACCTTAAAACATATTCTGAGGCCTTCATCACTGACTCAGCTGATATATTTACGGGTGTCAACAAAGGATTCTTATATAACCAAACTCTACACATAATACAAGGAACGGTCTAGCGTGAATCATCCTTCATTCCTAGTTTCCATTTACGTTTACGTATATATCATTACGTAAGATTGAAAGTGCCATACATTGGGATAGTGTCAAGCATAACGACGTTAGGCTGCGTCCACCAGAGATGTGCGAGGATGTGTTTTCATATATTTGACCTCGCTCGGCGCGTTGCGAGGTGTCAAATGTATGAAAACGCATCCTCGCACATCTCTTGTGGGAACGCAGCCTTAACCTCGAGATCCCAGAGCCGTCCGAAATGGGTTGAGGAGACCAATCGAGATGTTTT
The DNA here is from genome assembly GCA_951800055.1 of Cenopis cana. Classification (NCBI taxonomy): domain Eukaryota; kingdom Metazoa; phylum Arthropoda; class Insecta; order Lepidoptera; family Tortricidae; genus Cenopis; species Cenopis cana. The sequence continues at coordinate 4,338,306 of OX637486.1, read as the reverse complement.
TAGTCGGCGCAAGACCGACATATCCCCCGCGGTGCTGGGGTATCCATAACGTATTTTACCCCCAAAAAAAAGGGACGTTAACCTACCTACTCTTCTGCATTTACTGTGTGAAAAGCTACCCGAAGGTCGTTGTCTGAAAGGCTAATTAACCCCGTTCGGTTTCTTGCCTTTGCACTTATTGTCAGTGAAAAGGTAATAATTAGAAATCCTATTACACGCCATTAGTTATTTCGACAAAGGTGAATTCTGATATTAATAAAGATCTTATTGTCTTCCGTTTCCATGATTGTTAGGTATTCATTATCACTGTTTCCCGTTCACGGGACAATGGTGTCCCGGACCTTTGGGGGGCGTGCGTGGAACCGAAGTACCGAGGTACCAACGAGTACCATATAGCCAACACATAAAGGCCTCGAAAAGTGTGTCATATTAGACTTGTGAAGCGGGGCTAAGGTAGTAAATTTAAGCCCTAGGGAAAATATGAATACATGTTTATGATTTACAAAACATTCTAATTTGACCAATCAAAATACTTCACCTACTAAATTCACCAATCACAGAACAGTAATTTAACTGTTTAATAAAATTTAGTGTTGGGTATCAACCAACCAGAATACAGCTGTACTGAGCTACTGACGTAGAAAGAGGATATATAGAAGGAGGGTTAGCAAATCACACACAAGGACGGAGATATAGTGACAGTTTTTTCTGGGGTTACCACAAAAAGAATAATCTGCCCATTTTTATTGTCAAGTAGGTTTTTAATTATTGGGAATGTTTAAAATAAACTCTTAGTAAATATTAGCGGGCAAACACAAAACATCCGATGTCCTCCCAATTACGATATAAATGTGTACTAATTTAATACCTACATTAAAGTTAACAAAATCACGATTAGATTAAAACGTCTTAGTTATTCAGCCATTATAATAATGAAATTCACAATAGTATTCTAATCACGTCACAATTAATTTTTTTTATCTGTTATTTTTAACATTCGAGCCGGTTTAGTTTACCCAACATTATGCGTAACATATTTTTTTATACTCTGGCCACTGGTTCATCGATGACATTTCGGTGACAACGGCCGGTGACAAATAATCGGTTCCTTATACGCGATGAGGGACAGAAGATATGTCATTTTTTCTCGCTCCCACGTGTGTTATTGTCTATGCTTACATCTCCTTCACACACCTTTGTATGTGTGTATCACCAGTTCCATCTTATACTTGTTCCATGGCTACTGAGCTGTACTGAAATCGACCAATCACGAAAGACGTTTTTCATTTCTCTAAAGATTAAGCAGTGTCTATGGTCTGCATGTGTCAAAGTAGGTCCGCCGGCACCACACTTCGCCATATTCGTGCAAATATTCATGTTGTATCTCTTTCTTTAATATGGCAAAAGAAAGGGAGGCGAATACGCAACGAGAACACGCATAGCGAGGTGTTGTGCCGGCCTTAGAAAAAAAACATGCTGTCAAATTAGACGTATGCTCGCCAAGAATATTTTTATTCATTTTGGGTGGATAATTTTTATTTATTTGTTTTCTCGCAATCGAAGTGATAAGAAGAGTGTAAACTCGGGTCTAAAAGCCATACTACCCCTCGAACAATTTTCACTCACTTCGTTCGGGAAAATAACCATGTCATCTCGTGGTAATATGCCTTACTTTAGACCCTTGTCATACAATAAAATCTACTATTAATGTTCTACCAAAATGGCTCATGGAAATCATGACCCTGATTATCAGGGCAACCAGGAAACAATATATATAAAAGCACTATGTTTTCTTTTTTTTTTCAGAAAGTCGAACAGCCCTTCTTGGAAGCGGCGAAGATAACGCTCGGCGACCGCTACACACCGAACATCGAGAACATATACAAACTGACTATCAAGTTCATATTAGAGAATCTGGTCAAAGGCTACGAGGACGCAACTCCGGGAAACGAGAATGGAAATGGTCAGACAGCTACTTGATACCATTACCAGTTTGCTAATTATTTATCTTTAAAAGATAAATACCTACATAAAATTACGTTAAAGTGACATGTATCGGGTCTATGTCGGGCATAGGGGCGCTTACCTTGCATAAAATAGTGGCTCTCTGTATCTGTACTCCTAGTGGTTCCGCCATTTTGTACAGACTCATGAACGGAGGCGCTCGGTCAATTACTAATTACGTAAATTAATTGACAAAAATGAATTTCAATACAATTTCTAAAGTCAAACTAATATCGATAACGTCGTGCCAGATGGGCTCTAAATATGGTATAAGGGTTTCGGCAGAGGATACAAGTTTGTACCTCAAGGAATTGTTTTAGATAGTTTTTATATTGTCTATATATTATTTAAGTTATATTTGTTAAGTATATGTAATTACAATATTGTACAGTAAATAAATTTCTAAATTGTAATGAGCTAGGAAATAACCTTCAGTATTTATACATCCGATCATAGTCATACTTATGTGCGACGTTATACTTATGTATAATATTATACACCACTGTATATAATATTATTATAATACTCCACCGACAAGAGCCAAGCTCTTAAATGTTATGATGATGAAGATGACCTACAGATATTTCTTCGTTATTTCAATATAGAATTTTTACTCCTTATTTCAGAAGTCCAAAAGTTGTTCAAAGTCTTTAAGTTAAGAACAATAAAAAGAAGTCTCGTCGACAATTTAATTTGTCGCATGAGTAAGTTATCTCGAAAGCTACCGTCTGCCACTTTAACTTTATTATGTCCCTCTTATACTATTTCTAAACTCCGCCAGTATCAATTTATAGATCGACCGTCTTAAGGCAAGACCAATTCATGAATCTGACGAAAATATTGTTGTTTGAGCTTCGAGTGTGACGCAATAATGCAGAATTAGGCGATTTCCTGACTTGGCGGGGCGGGATCGATATGTGACATTTTCTTCTTTGACGTAAACTTACTGACGTCGCAAAGATTCTCACTTGACATAATACTGTCAGTATTACTTTTGCGCAGTAGTGATATCATGCGCAGAAGCGGAGCAGTACCGCCTTCGCATCGTCCCGCTACCGCGCATCCCGCGCCAGTCAGGAAGCACTCATTTAAATGTAGGGGCGCAGTAAAAAATGGTACCGAGTCGACTGACAGCTGACACTGACATTTGACACTTTTCTCATATCGTACTGCCTCCACACCGACAAATCAGGAAGTCGCCTAACACTACACAAAAATACTGTAGACTGAAGAATAAACAAAAAACACAATAACCGAACAATATCTTCAAAAATGCCTTTGTAACTCTCATACTCATAAAATCCTAAATGCCATCGTAAACATAAACTTTCATGCCGACTATTTCGTAAATGTCAAGAACAGTGTTGTTTTTTTTTACAAAAAAAGGATAGCTTTTTATTGTTCTAACACAATAACCGGATAGATTTTTCTTAAGTGATCCAGTATTCCAAAAATCAAATAATACGAGTATAAACTATTTAAATCTCTAGTGTGTAAGAAATAAGTTACCTTTTAATATTGTATAAAGGATGATTCACGCTAGACCGTTTGCGTCCGGGCCGGCCCGTTTTCTAGTACAAGAAATCGACGGCCGTCGCGCGTCCTGTAGCTCTAGTATAAGTTTTTTCGAAACATTAACTAATTCGAACGCGTTTGCTTTTCGTCTCAAAATGTATGAAAACGTGAACAGCGCCTCTGGTGGTCACTAGTGGAAACTAAAACAGCGAGTATAACATTTGTTGCTAACCGATGAACGCGGGTATTTCAAACTCGGTGAGAGCGTTTCATACATTTTGAGACAAAACGCAAACGCGTTCGAATTAGTTAAGGTTTCGAAAAAACTTATACTAGAGCTACTGTACTTATTAGAAAACGGGTCAGCCCGGATACAGAACGGTCTACTGCGAATCATCCTTAAGGGCCCGGACACATGTCCACGGTACGGCGCCGGGCACCGTCTACGGCCTTTGTTCTTTGGACGTAGCCGCGTAGCGCGCGGACATGTGTCCGGGCTCTAAGTGCTAAGTTACATTAACTGAATTAAAAAATGTTTAAACTTATTATTTTTAACTACTCCCATATAACGACATTGCCCTAACCTAACCCTAACTACCTTTTCCTACACGAACCTAAAATTCACAAATCACAGAGTAAAGCTTTTATAGAGATCCTTTATTTAGGTTTATTTAGGAACCTGTCTGTGGCTTTATATAGGCCGGGCCCATTAAAACGATAGGAGTGCGCGGTTGGAGAGTGGCCTGGGAAAAATCCAGGGGGAACCTCCGACACGACCACGCGGGTGGTTTAAACACTGGAATACTCTAAGAGTTTGCGCTCCAGTTGAGTAGTAGTAGCCCGGTTGACCGGTTTCAATCGTATCTGAAGTGTGTCAGTGGAATCGAGCTACTGGGAGTTTTGTCGCTGGGTCACTAAACCTAGCCTAACTGAGAAGAGTCCAGCCAAAGGGGTGACACGCGAAGGAACATAAGCGCTGTGGGTAAGTATGTGTGCGTGCGCTGTCGGTACACGCGTCAATTGTTTGCGCGAGTGCGTAGCGCGTGGCGCGGACGAATCGCGAGGCGCGACGGTAACCCGATCGTAACCCGGCCTGTCAGTCTGGGCCTGTCAGGGACGAGGTAACTGACCTCGGTGCAGGGGGGTTCGTGTCCGTTCTGTATGTAATACTATTATACTATTCTGGGGTCCAGCAAGAAACTCAGCTAGGCCCGACCTGGGTATGCAGTACCGGTACCGGGACGAATAGGTCTATATACGTATATTGTCGCGATCATGCGGTGGAAGTCCCCGCCGCCGGCGGGAACGTCTAAGTGTACGCGTCCTGAGTTGGACGCCGTAAGTGCAGCGTTCCATCATTCGATGGACGCTGTGATTACGTCGTCCGGGTCTGTGAGACTAGGACGCCGGACCGTGCGGCACCTAAGCAGTGATCGCCGAGTTACAACATAGGCGGGAGGGATGGGAACGTAGTCGAGAACCTTCCTAACTAACGGATTCCTATGATGGGGAGCGTTGTCAAAATAACGTCTGGCAGTCTGCAACCACAACACTCCGCCAGTCACAACTGGATGTAGTAAAAACGATCCAACCTACAAGTGATCACCATTGAAATATATGACTTTTGTTTTAGCAAATAAGTTAGAATTTCAAGATTAACATCATCTCTTTATAATGCATAACTTCATCCCTGAAAAGTCAACACTACGCATTATTTTTACAATCACTGCGCCTTTTCAGCAGACCTAACAACACGACATGCGTTGCCGTAATTACAATTTTAATCAAGGCAAAACATTCGCCGACGTAACTCCTAACCAGAAACTCAATTACAGAAGGCGGCCCAAACCATCTAAATACAGACCTATATGTCCGTAAACTGTACGTCTAGGTATACAGTAAAGTTAAGCAAACGAGACGAGAACAAATTAGCACGAGAGAGAAAAAAGGAGCGGGATACTGAGAATGGGGTATCAGACAAGGATGAAGGTATATCTCGTCTCGTCGGCTTTACTCTAGGTATGTGTACTCCTAAACGGGCTCAGGGGAAGCAATACATCAGCTGTTTTACAACTTTTCGTGTTTTAAAATGGTGGGTTTAATTTCGGGACTCTTGTGCGTGATGTTTAAATTCGTAATCATAAATCATAATCATAAATAATTTATTTGTCCACCATAGGTTACAGGATCTTCCAATTCAGAGAGCTTCACTATGTGGCGCCTTAAGGCATACAAATATTGAGAGCATGTAGTGTCAACATAGTAGAAATTAATTACATAGTTAATTACCGTCTCTTCTACGTACCTAAAAGATTATAATAGTAATAGACTTAGCTAGACAACCAAAGCAGCACACTGTTCTAGGTCGCCCTAGGTATGTAGACCACAACGTTTCAATTATTACTTTTTTTTTGCTTCGTAGTATGTATTTAGATTTTTATTTAAATAATGTTAAATATTCATAATTATTAAACACTGCTCTGATAATGGTTTTACTTGATATTTTAGAAAATGAAACCGGCCGTTCTGAGGATCTTTTGTTTTAGGTTAGTTTAGAATTAGTTCGATTGATATACGTTTAGAATCAGAAATAAATCTAATCTGTCAAACATCGGGCAGTTACTGCAGCAGTTACATACTGCCAAATTCTTTTATTTTATCGCTACGCTATCTTTGCATTAAAATCACGTGTGAATTAATTCACTCAGCGCTAATCAAATTCACTACGTTTTCAATTTCATAAAATTATACGCATGAGCGACGATAAATTATAATGTATTCAAATAAGATTTACTGATTTACATTTCTCAGTAGGTATACATTAGAGGTGGGTGATAAATAACTTCACGATGAAAAAATCACGGTGATCCGCCGTTAAAAAGTAAGAGTGTGACTTGTCAAGAAGTAACAACGTTACAAAATAACGTTGTTACTTAGCGACGATATCACTGGAACAGTGTGTAAGCCGGTTTCCGAAGAGGCTTTAGTACCATAGACCACATCCACACGCTCCGACAGGTTATACAGAAGACTGAAGAGTACAACCTGCCCCTCTGTTTAGCGTTTGTGGACTATGAGAAAGCCTTCGATTCGATCGAAACCTGGGCGGTACTACAATCTCTACAGCGGTGCCAAGTAGACTACCGCTATATCGAAGTACTGAAGTGTTTGTACGAAAACGCCACTATGTCAGTCCGACTCCAGGACCGGAACTCGAAACCTATTCCGCTGCAGCGGGGAGTCAGGCAAGGAGATGTTATTTCTCCTAAACTGTTCTCCGCTGCACTGGAGGATGTTTTCAAGAATCTGGACTGGAGAAGGCTAGGCATCAACATAAACGGCGAGTATATCACTCATCTTCGGTTTGCTGACGACATAGTAGTCTTGGCTGAAACCATGGAGGATTTAAGTACAATGCTCGATGACCTCAGTAAAGCCTCCGAGCGAGTTGGTCTATAAGGATGAACATGGATAAGACGAAGATCATGTCAAATGCCCATGTAGCACCAACTCCCGTTACAATCGGACGCTTTACGCTCGAAGTTGTAGACGATTATGTATACCTAGGACAGACTGTCCAGTTAGGTAGGTCCAACTTTGAGAAAGAGGTCAATCGTCGAATCCGACTCGGCTGGGCAGCGTTCGGGAAGCTACGGCATATCTTTTCGTCCAATATTCCGCAGTGTCTCAAGACGAGAGTCTTTGACCAGTGTGTGTTGCCAGTGATGACATATGGTACGGAAACGTGGTCGCTCACCATGGGCCTCATAAGAAGGCTCAAAGTCACTCAGAGGGCAATGGAGAGGGCTATGCTGGGAGTTTCTCTGCGTGATCGCATCAGAAATGAGGCCATCCGTAGCAGAACCAAAGTAACCGATATAGCCTTTCGAATCGCTAAACTTAAGTGGCAGTGGGCGGGGCACATTGCACGTAGAACCGATGGCCGTTGGGGCCGAAAGGTTCTCGAGTGGCGACCACGGACCGGAAGGCGCAGCGTGGGTAGACCCCCCACAAGGTGGACTGATGACCTGGTAAAGGTCGCGGGAGTCCGCTGGATGCGGGTGGCGCAAGACCGGTCATTGTGGCACTCTTTGGGGGAGGCCTATGTCCAGCAGTGGACGTCTTTCGGCTGATATGATGATGATGATGATGAGTGTGTAAGCGACGCGTCGCGTCGTGCCTCGTGACCGCTTTTACTAACTGTGACTGTGACTGCGGTGCGCTGTCACAGAGTAGTTACAAAAATATCAGTAAGTTCTGCCGGGAACGATCGACACGCAAATGTCGTGACACGAAATAACCGAAGTGACTAAGTCACGATGATTTTTCAATGTGTTTTTTTTTGGAACGGGAATAACAATAACGGTGATCGAAAAGTAACGCTTTTCCCCATGTCTAGTATACATAACCGTGCCGTGTTTCTTACACTTTGGCAGAAAGCCCGTTCACGTTAAGAAGGTAGATGTAAAATAAGGAGAGAGAAAACTTATTTGCTGCGCCCTAACAGGCTAGGTACAGTTGCATGTGTCGCATTGTTGCAAAATTTGGCGTAGGAAATAGTTTTACGAAGGTACTTTCCTTCCATGCTGAAATCTTACCTCCCAACCCAAATTATAATAGGTAATAACAAACTTTGACCACACCAAGCGAATGACGCGACGACGCGATCGGCCGGTAGCAATGCGCGGCAGCCACTGAATAGTACCACCTACGGATGTACTTGCAGCGGCGCGGCGAACTAACGGAGTGAGACCCCCCCTGTCACTAGTACGATTCGTGTAGGTTACTGAATAATAACTGTAATAACTAACGCAACTTGACTGATGTGTTTACGCCACAAGCTACATGTAAACTAGGCATTACATATTTCAATTACCGCATGCAAATGCCGACACTGTCGACTGATTTGTTTTCACACCGAGTACACGGAATTAATATCAAAACTGGGATTAAGCTATAATGCCAGGATCACACGTACCGAGCAAAACATTGTCTGTCACTATATATGCTAAGTTCTCTCTCTAGTTGTAACTGTGCACTATTGTATAATTTGTTGTTTCCTGGTTGCCCTGAAAATCAGCGTTATGATTGTCATGACTGAATGCTGAGCGGCATCCATTTTGGTATATTTCATGTTTAAATTATTTTTGTAGTCTGTATGTTATCATTTTATACCAAATAAATTCTCATTCATTCATTCATTCATTTCATTCAAAACGGGCGAGACCGTAAAATTAGTATGGAAGTTTTACTCGGCCGAGTAAAACTTCCATACTAATTTTACTGTCTCGCCGTTTTACTCGGTACGTGTGACCAAGGCATAAGTACTGGCAGAGTTAAGTATGACTCTGAAACTGAATGGCGTATGTAAGACGGCCCAATGGAAAACGTCCGGTTGTTCGACCTAGATACCGATAGTAGGACGAAACCCTCAAAGACCGAGCCAACTTCGCAGTAACTCATTATTATTGGGGAACGGGACTTAACGTCATTATTAATGAGGAACGTCGGACAAAATCTTAAAAAAGGTAAATTAGTTATAATTGTACGCGATTAAGTCCCGTTCCCCAATAATAATGTGTGAAAATCGTGTAAGTTTAAATCAATATATTTCGCAGTAACTGGCGTGAGATGGTGCAGAATAGAGAAGAGTGGCGTTCCCTTGTGTCAGATGAACTGATGCTTTCTCAATTCTCATGAACAGTACAGCCAACATCATAGAAATGTATAGGTTTGGTGCAACCCACCCTAATTTGACAGATTTGTTTATGCCCGAACTTTGTAAATGGTTCCAATGCGTCTTACTGATTGACTTCCGACCGTGCAGTCGAGGGCATTAATATGTATACATTTTTGGATCTTATTTCAGTGGAATAATTTGAAAAGTGGATACATATTGGTGCCCTTGACTGTACAGCTAGTCAATATCCGCGTCGGGGTTAGTGATGAGAATGTTATTTTCCAAATTGAAAGTGTCAGTTTGAAGACCTAGTAATGGTTTACTAAAATATTAGTAATGTATTTTGATCTGATCATATCTAGGGACACCTAGTCTAAATAGATGTATTTTATTGTAGATAAAGTACATATTATTAAGACTTAGTAAATTACTCGTAGTTAATTAACCCAGTAGGTAAGTGGATAATCTATAGCGATTATTTGAATGTTTTCATTAAATATTAGCAAGCAAATCACCTTCTTTCTTACCCCCATTTACTGAGCAACGCGCCTCAAAGATTCGCCAAATAATTGCTTAAAGGCTGCCAAGGGAGCCATAAAAGAATTAAGACGAATTAATTTCGGGCCTTTCGCCCATTTTAAATAATCACAGATCCTACCGCAATTCGAAAGTGAAATATCTCCCTCTCTGTCACTCGTATATCCAAGTGCGATAGAGAGGGAGATAATTTTTAGGTAAACGGTTCTCGGTAGCCACAAACACCACCGGGTGAAACTAATTTGCTTCTGGAAGATTCCTAAACTCGCACCCCCATTATGTATGAACACAATTAGCGTGGCTCTAGAAAAACGTAAGTGGCGAATAATTGTTTTTTTTATGCCACGTCGCTGGCAAACAAGCGTACGGCCCGCCTTATGGTAACCGCAGTCTATGCTGGACGCTTGAAACGCCAGGGGTGTCAGGTCTGGTTGCACAGGAGCAGTCATTGGACAGGATGTCCAGCAGTGGACATCTTTCGGCTGATATGATGATTGTGACGTCCACTCTTGCGTCACCCAGGGAATGTAAATAGAACCACAGTTTAGTTTGATAGCCTGGGTGCGTATCAGTGGTCCTCGCTCCGCGGCCGCTCGATGTCAATTGATCGGGCCTACCGGTTAGCAAAACCAGGGATACTACCCACATTGTTTATTTATAATTATGATTTTTGGTCAGTATGCTTATTTTTCTCATAGCTATTTCGTGATGTAAATTTTATTTTATTATTATTTTTATTTAATTTTTTAATTTTGAATTTTTTTGAAATATTTGAAAATTTTCACATCACGATCTTCGCTTATCTAATATTTACAACAAAAAAAATATTATATTTGTTAGTGCCAAAACCGACGAATAAAACCTGCACAAAGTTTGTATGGGGAAGGCCTTGCCCTATCCTGCGCCTTAAACAAGGCTTTAGGTTCTAAGGGATCTTATTTGGTTATTGCTGGCATGTAAAAAGTGCGCTTAAAGTTTAATATGATATTCATAGCTGATCAAATGTTACTCAACAACTACTCCGTCTAACTGCACAGCAATAACTTTGCTCCTATAGTTGAGATAACTTAGAATTTCCAGTTGTATGTTTGCGACTTTGCGTACGATAGTTTGGCCTACATTTTATCCGGCTAGTAAACCTGACACCCGCATTTAGCATTCTAATTTTATTAATTCTTGTTCTGCGCGAGGTACACAGAGTGATCACATGCAACACATTAAAATAAATGCTTATACTCGACTCAAACGAGCCCTCATTGTGTACCAAAACTCTCAGGTATGTATTCCTAAAATGTTTCCCTGTCCCATACTATATCAACATCCTTATAAAGATCACGGAAATTCCTATGACAAACAGTCCTAATGACGATCGTGCTCGTTCAATATCATAAAAAATATTAACTGACCATTCGTGACCTTTATTGCAACGGCACAAGGTCTACTATTGGATACATACGTTTCACGCCAAGCAGCTGGTCGTTTTCGACATTTCGACTATATTACTTGCATGTAAGGTTCAATATTGCTGAGTGTACAATCGTCCCGATTCGGCTGACGACCCCATTGTAATACCTACCGACGTGATTACGGGACCCAATCTGCTAGGGCCCGGCAATAGGGTTACACCAAATCAAAAAGGATCAAATTTTATTAATAAGTAACTACTTACTTTTTGCCCGCGAATTCGTCCGCGTGGCAGTCATTCATCGCGGATTTTTGAAGTGAAATCTTCTTTAGCGGCGCTGAGCACTTTTGTACTGGGGAAAAATTGTTAAACTCGCGACAGATTCTAAGATTCTAAGACCAGCTAGTTGAGCAGCTAGGAGGGGTCCTAGTATCGTGATTGCGATGTTAGGGGGGAGCTAAACTAAGCTGGTCTTAGATGCGTAAGACACAATGATACTCGGGACATATTATGTATATATGTAAATGGATTATGCGAATATGAATATGAGCATGAGTATGAATATGAATACGGATACGGATACGGATACGGATACGGATACGGATACGGATACGGATACGGATACGGATACGGATACGGATACGTATACCGATACGGATACCGATACCGATACCGATACGGATACGGATATGAATATCTTTGTTATTTACTTTCTTTATTGAGAGTTTTTACTTCTGCCGGCACTCCCAGAGTGCAACGCGTTGATTTGTTTTTTTTTATACAACGACGGTGGCAAACAAGCGTATAGTCCACCTGATGGTAATCGGACACCGTAGCCTATGGACGCCCGCAACTCCAAAGTAGTCAAGTGCACGTGTCCTCAAGCTAGTTTGACACCGAAGGGATATAAAAAACAAGTGATCCAGAATTTTCATCGAACAGCCATCTTCATATTCATGCATCATCATCCTCCTAGCGTTATCCCAGTACAGTTGCATCCTGAAGGATGCCTGGGGCCCGCTACCTAATCCCAAGATTTGGCGTAGGTACTAGTTTTTACGGAAGCGACTGCCATCTGACCTTCCAACCCCGAGGGGAAACTAGTCCTTATTGGGATTAGGCTTTGTCAAGTGAGTGGGCAACTTGACTGTTAGAAGTTCTCAACCGTCCGAAGGCCTCCAACTTGGCTTAACGACTGCTGCCATAGACAGCAACCGGGATCAACGGCTTAACGTGCCTTCCAAAGCACGGGAGCGCTCAGTTAGTAACCACTCAAAGCGGTCACCCATCCAGGTCCTGACCGCTGCCCACGTCTTCGTATTCATGCATATCTACTAATAATTATGGGTATGGAACCATTTTACTCAATGAGACGAAACGACATTAAAAATAAGCCTAAAAGACTACCTACATTGTATTATCGATATTATATTTTAACTTTGAGGCAACTTAACTTAATATGATCTGAATAAGCCTTTTATGCAGCACCAGTCACGAGTTTGCTCAGTAACGCCCTAGTGAAAAGCCGGCAAAAGGCTGTCTACGTACGCTTGAAGCGGAATATAGAATTTTATTACTTTATCGAGCGTGGCACCTGCGGCGTTACTACGGGCGCTGTTGGATATTAATGAGGAAAACGCGAGTTACAAATTCAGTTAACACAGCTTGCCCGGCTAATTAGGTAAATCTTAACTTATTCATGAGCGTAGCCTCTTCTTTCGGGTACTTTCAAGCCTTTGAGTGTGTCCACGGGTACCCAAAAACAAGTATTTAGTAACAGCTATGAGGATAAATTACACGGAAGTAATGTAATCTAAATCATGGGGCCATTTACTTTTTTATATGTTATAGGTTTAGTTAGTTTATTCATAAGTAGTTAATTTATATTAAGTAGTTTTAAATATGTTACCTACCATGTACGGTCAACCAATTTAATTTCTGGGCCACTTCGTATCTTCTCACAGTAAAAATCTATATGAAAGCCGCTAGAGATATCATATTAATGTTACTGTGACAAGGTACGAAGTGGTCTAGAAATCAAATTGGTTGATTGTACATACTTTTTATTGTTTTATTAATAATTTTAGTATCATTAAACATAAATAAACCTATGAATGAATTGTTATTTCGTTAGCGAACGCATCCGCTTGACAATTTTAATTAGAAATAGGTTAGTTACTAGTTAGCAATAGGTTAGATACTAGTTAGTAATAGGTTAGTTACTATTAAGTAGTAGGTTATTTACTAGTTAGTAGTAGGATAGTTACTATTTAGTAATAGGTTAGTTACTATTAAGTCGTAGGTTATTTACTAGTTAGTAGTAGGTTAGTTACTAGTTAGTAATAAGTTAGTTACTAGTTAGCAATAGGTTAGTTATTAGTTAGTAGTCGTTTATTTAATAGTTAGTAATAGGTTATTTACTAGTTAGCAATGGGTTAGTTACTAGTTAGTAATAGTATAGGTTTATTTTTTCAATTAATATGAGAACTCGTGGTGCCCCGGCAGTGTTTCTCACTGAAAAATGTCACGATCCCATGATTTAATATAATGCCCATTATGGCCCTTGTTACTGCTCACTGTGGCGCTTTACGAAATTGTGTTTGCTCTGAAAATGCTGGCCGACCCGTTTCATGGACAGCGAGCGGTGACAGGTTGTCAACAGGAATGACAGTTACTGTTTTAATGGATGCGTTCGTACTGTTGTAATATGTACAGTGATACTTTGGACATGATACAAAATCAAGTGTGTTTTTGGGTTTTGATGTGTGTCATGTATGAATCAATGTGTTCACGCTAAACTTGAGGATTCGCTGTGTTTCAGCTAGAGACACAGGTATCTGTCATAAAGTTATGGAAATCTAATGCTCTTTTTAGGGTTCCATGTCCAAAAGCTCCAAACGAAGCTCTAATTGCTGTCCGTCTTTCCGTCAACAGCAAAAGGGGTGGCGTGCAAAAAAAAAAACAATAATCACACTGTTTATTTCAATAATTGGTAAAATTACATTTTCGAAAGTAAACTACTAATCTTAACTAATACAAGATATTTTTTTAAATCAAAATTCTTTTTAATGATTTTTTTTTCAAGATCGTTATATCCTGTATTTCTTATTATAAAGAACATTAAAAAACAAAGGAATGAGAAGCCACCAAAGTCACCTTTTTTTCACAAAATCTGGTTCCGATGATTTTTCAACTTCCCATGACCTATGAACTTGGGTGATAGGTAATGTTTATTATAGTTAAAAGGTTTGTTTTAACGGGTCTAACGCGATATTTATGTATTGTAATTTTGTAAATATCGCGTTAGACCCGTTAAAACAAACCTTTTAAGTATGTTTACAAAGCGCGAGAGTTTAAAGTAATATAATGTTTATTATGGCGTATATTTAACAAACACCAATATCTTACCTAACAATTTGATTTTTTCATTTAAATTACGTATATTCACATATCATATATTCATCCTGTTATATCCATTTTAATTTTGCGGTTAGTATCTACGGAACCCTTAATATGGAAAGACCAGCACCCACTTGGCCGGTGTTATTTTACTTCGAGGTGCACTTTGTTCAATATAAGTTACAGTACCCGTGAGAGTTCCACTAACAAAAACAAGCAAAGTCATCGGAGACAACTGCTATAAGGAAAACATTTTCCACCAAATGCCAACACATAAGACAAATATGTGGGTCCTGTGGGAAATATCTGACATAGCGGGCGAGACGGAATATATCTGAACTAGAATAGTAAAATTAACTTACAAGTGTAGTGGAACTTACAAGCGCTTTTCGTCATCTTTTATAATGCGCACTGCTAAGGTTTGAAATTCCCTGCCGGCATCTGTATTTCCGAGTTCATGTAACCTGGACCTATTTAAGGCAAGAGTGAACAGGCATTTTCTGGGTGAGCTCGCTTCACCGTCGGCCTCATCTTTACCCCCTGGCTAGGTGCTGGCCGAGAGCAATCCCATTATTAATAAAAAAGAAAAAAAAAATGTCGTAGCTTAACTTGCCAGGCTTGCGGTCGTGTTATGTTCAAAGACTATAAGGACAAGGACATAAGGACATCTCGACGCGCCTTATGGCGTCTGGTGACCAGAGGGCTGGCCACTATTTCGCTCTTAACCAACTGAGCTACGGTGGGTACCGCTTGTCATGTGCTACCCCATACTCGGCTCGGCGGCGTTTTATACATGATATTTAACAGGGCGTATATCGTGCACTTAAATGTCATACTAAACTCTACTGTCCGCTATAAATCCTTTGAGCTGGCTTAATTTCCCCCGTGTACAGTAATATGCAACTTCGGCTTGTAGCCTTGTCTGCAAATGCATAAAAGAGCTGTTTTTAGGATTTTATAGTGAACCGGGATGCATTTTTGTTTCACCATGTTTGCCCGTCTGTCTGTCCGTTTACAGTATAGCTCAGAGCTCGTCCTTCAATATTTGAAATAAGCTCTAATTTTAATCCACCTTGACGATCGCGTCGACGAAATTGTAGTCATAGCCAGACTATTTATTTCTTATAAATAATACAATATTGTGTTAGAAAGTACATATTCAATACTAGCTTTTGCCCGCGACTTCGTCTGCGTAGAACTCGGTCATCACGTTAGAATGTTATTTCCCTGGCTAGATGCTGGCCAAGAGCAATCCCATTATTAATTAAAAAAAAATTCTTCTATTTCTTGCGCTTACCTAGTTATCTCTCTTCCATTCTAACTTAAACCCCCTTAAGGGATGATTTCCGGGATAAAAGTATCCTATGTCCTTCCCTAGGACTCATACTATATCCATACCAAATTTCATCTAAATCGGTTGAGCATTTTAAGGGGAAACAGGCAGACAGAGTTACTTTCGCATGTATAACCCGCCCCGGTTTCGCACGGGTAGTCCAGTTTTAAACAACAACAAACAACAACAAATACCTACTCTTTATTGCACACCTCAATTAAAGGACACAGATCAGGATCACAGGGAGAGGATTTTTTATGATTTAAATTTATTTATCTAAGCTTTTTCCCGCGACTTCATTCGCGTGAATATCCATATCAACTTCTACACCGGCTGTCTCGCCAAACATTGCGCACGCCGGCTCAATGCGCCCACATGAAACACATGACAGAGGACAAAATATATATTAAGAAGGAAGTAGATGAAAACGCGCGCGAGCGGAGCGAGCGCGAAATTTTTCGGATATTCTGATACGGGCGTGGAAAATACTTCATACGAATTAAGTAATGAAGATGAAAACGCGAGCGCAGCGAGCGCGAATTCTTTCAAACATTACGATGCAGGTGTGCTTTGACTTCATACGCACCAAGTAAAGTAGATGAAAACGCGAGCGTAGCGAGCGCAAAATGAAAAAAAAGAACATTGTGATGCAGGTGCGGAAAATACTTCATACGCATCAAGTAATGAAGATAAAATCGCAAGCGTAGTGAGTGCGAAATGTTTCGAACATTATGATGCAGGCACGGAAAAGATTTCACACGCATCAACTAATGTAGATGAAAACGCGAGCGTAGGGCGCGCGAAAATTTTCGAACATTATGATGTAGGTGCGGAAAATACTTTATACTCATCAAGTAATGTAGTTGAAACCGCGAGCGCAGCGAGCGCGAAATTTTTGAACATTAATATGCAGGTGCGGAAAATACTTCATACGCATCAAGAAATGAAGAAAATCGCGAGCGTAGTGAGCGCGAAATGTTTTGATGCAGGTGAGGAAAATACTTCATACGCATCAACTATAATGTCGATGAAAACGCGAGCGTAGGGCGCGCGAAAATTATCGAACATTATGACGTAGGTGCGGAAAATACTCATCAAGTAATGTAGATGAAAACGCGAGCGCAGCGAGCGCGAAATTTTTCGAACATTCTGATGCAGGTGCCGAAAAGACTTCATACGCATCAACTATAATGTAGATGAAAACGCGAGCGTAGCGAGCGCGAAATTTTTCGAACATTATGATGCAGGTGCAGGAAATACTTCATACTCATCAAGTAATGTGTATGAAAACGCGAGCGTAGCGAGCGCGAAATATTTCGAACATTATGATGCCGGTGCGGAAAATAATTCATACGCATCAAGTCATGCAGATGAAAACGCGAGCGTAGCGAACGCGAAATTTTTACGAACATTATGATGCAGGTGCGGAAAAGACTTCAAACGCATCAAGTAATGTAGATGAAAAAGCGAGCGTAGCGTGCGCTAAAGTTTTTGAACATTATGATGTAGGTGCGGAAAATGCTCATCTAGTAATGTAGAAGAAAACACGAACGCAGCGAGCGCGAAATTTTTCGAACATTATGATGCAATTGCGGAAAATACTTCATACTCATCAAGTAATGTGTATGAAAACGCGAGCGTAGTGAGCGCGAAATGTTTCGAACATTATGATGCAGGTGCGGAAAATATTTCATACGCATCAACTATAATGTAGATGAAAACGCGAGTGTAGGGCGCGCGAAAATTATCGAACATTATGATGTAGATGCGAAAAATGCTCATCAAGTAATGTAGAAGAACACGCGAGCGCAGCGAGCGCGAAATTTTTCGAACATTATGATGCAGGTGCGGAAAATACTTCATACTCATCAAGTAATGTGTATGAAAACGCGAGCGTAGTGAGCGCGAAATGTTTCGAACATTATGATGCAGGTGCGGAAAATATTTCATACGCATCAACTATAATGTAGATGAAAACGCGAGTGTAGGGCGCGCGAAAATTATCGAACATTATGATGTAGATGCGAAAAATGCTCATCAAGTAATGTAGAAGAACACGCGAGCGCAGCGAGCGCGAAATTTTTCGAACATTATGATGCAGGTGCGGAAAATACTTCATACTCATCAAGTAATGTGTATGAAAACGCGAGCGTAGCGAGCGCGAAATTTCAAACATTATGATGCCGGTGCGGAAAATAATTCATACGCATCAAGTCATGCAGATGAAAACGCGAGCGTAGCGAACGCGAAATTTTTACAAACATTATGATGCAGGTGCGGAAAAGACTTCAAACGCATCAAGTAATTTAGATGAAAAAGCGAGCGTAGCGTGCGCTAACGTTTTTGAACATTATGATGCAGGTGCGGAAAATAATTCCTACGCGTCAAGTAATGTAGATAAAAAAGCGAGTGCGAAATGATTCGAACATTATGATGCAGGTGCGGAAAATACTTCACACGCATCAAGCAATGTAGATGACTGAACAAAAAGAAATTGTTGACCTATCAAATGGCTTTGTAAAGAGGTGGTTGAATAGATATTTTTTTGTTCATAAATTAGTGGAATACCTTTCAAAGTTCAAAGTGCTTTGTTGTAAAACATAGGTATAACTGAATACCTTCTTTGGTCTGTTCTTTCACTTTCGAAGATGGAGTAGAGGCCTTGGTTGATAGCGCACCCACCCTGGTTGCTTCTAAGAGTTATGTGATTTTCTGAGAATTATTTTTTTTGCTCCCTATCCGCCTAAAACTTTCGAATTTGGTCATACTTGATGTTTATTGTTACGTAGGTATATTTTACTAACGAATACCAATATACCCTAAATTTATGTCTGTTACGCGATGAACGTATTTTATACATTTTGCTGACGGAAAACGCAACTAATCGGCACCTCGAAGAACCTCAATGACACTGTAAACCTTAGAATGGTGACTAGGTGCAGGGAAAAAGATTTAAAGAGAAAAACAAGAAGTAAATAACACGAAAATAAGCTATAGCGACCGCGGGCGACAGCGTCTATCCGTGACAGTGGTCAATTAGCAACTAACTCGCCGGAGCACATGCAGGAACGTTACTGCAACGTATACATAAGCTCTGTATAGCTAGGTACACAGGACAGGTGTCGCGCGCGCTCACTATTCATGCGTAAGTATAACTTTATTTTATAAGAATAAGACATAGGTATAGGATAGGTACATCATCATATAAGACATGTAGGTAAAGGTAAGTAGACTTCTAGCTCTAATAATATAGTTTTAAGGTCTTTTTTCAGAACCGAGAAGCATCACCAGCGTCTGCACTTTACAACCTCCACCCCAGTGCTGCTTGGGCAGTACTCACACAGGTAGGCGTACAACGCGAGCGGCCGGCCTCACCAACACATTTGACTTGGTCTTAACATGAACTGCTCGCACTCTGCCGTCCTTGCCGGGGCACACTTCTTGCACCACTCCGCGAGCCCAGTGGTTTCTAGGGGCATTCGGGTCGGCGATAAGTACAAGGTCGCCGATTTGTAGTGCACGGCACTCATCATGCCATTTCTGACGTGGCAACATTGTTGGCAATACTTCCTTTACCCATCGGCTCCAATACATATCAGCTAATCTTTGTGATATGCGCCATTGTCGTTTCAGGAAAAAATCGGAGTCGTCAAAACATCCCATTAGAGGCAAATTTGATGATGTTCCGAGAAGAAAATGGTTAGGCGTCAATCCTTCTGGGCAGCTTGGTTCTACCGAGACGTGAGTCAAAGGCCTGCTATTTGCCATGTTCTCTGCCTCTGCCAAGAGGGTAATTAAGACCTCCTCACGCGGTGCCCTCTCTTTCAAAGTCGCTTTCAGGGTAGTTTTAATCGAGCGTATAAGCCTTTCCCAGGCGCCAGCCATGTGAGGGCTTGCTGGAGGAACAAAATTCCACGTTACGCCTCGATTAGCTGCGTATGTCGTAAGTAGTGACTCATCCAACTCTTCGGCAGCTAACTTGATTTCTGTGTTGGCCCCTCTGAGATTGGTCCCGTTATCAGAAAAAAGTTGCTTCGGCCAACCTCGTCTGGCCGCCATTCGTCGCAGGGCTAAGATTAAGGAATCCGTGCTCAGTGAATGTACTAGCTCAATATGTACCGCTCTGACCGTTAAACAAGTAAATAATACTGCATAGCGTTTTTCCCGGCGACGGCCTACTGTAATTTCTATTGGCCCAAATAAATCCAGACCGGAGTTCGCAAATACCCTTTGGTGATGGGCCATCCTGGCTTCGGGGAGCTCACCCATTCGTGGGATTTCGGGCTGGGCCTTCCTTATTCTACAAATCATGCATTTGCCGATCACGTGCTTCACTGTTGGTCTTATACGAATGATCCAGTACTTTTGTTTTAATTCGTTAACGACCATTTCTTGATAACCATGGGCAGCGTTCTCATGATAAAACTTCACAATTAATCTGGCGACATAATTTCTTCCGTCCAATATTATAGGTCTTTTCATTTCAGGGTTCACATCAGCTGCAGCATCAATTCGGCCGCCGACTCTCATCAGGCCGTCGTCATCAAGGTAAGGAGCCAGGGTAAGTAGTACAGGCAAGCTATTTTTATCTAATGTTTTCCCTTTATTGAGTAAGATTATCTCTGCGCCGAACGACTGCTGCTGCGAATATTTTAATAATAAGCATTCTGCGCGTTCTAATCTACTAGCTTCACTGACATCTAATTTTCTTATTTTATCTATGAATTTCAGGACAGCGGCGGTTGCGCGAAGGAGTCGGATCCATGAAGAAAATCTCTCGGGTTCAGGTATGTCAAAGCTAGGCTGTTCATGTTGAACCAGTAACGCCATCTCTAATTCAGCCTTGTTCACTTGCGGCACTAGAATGTCCTTGGGCCATTTATTTTCCTCGTGATATAAAAATGCAGGGCCTTTAAACCATTCACATTCAGCGTGCAGTTTGTACTGAGTTTTTTTTGTGGCTATGTCAGCAATATTCAATGCTGACGGCACGTAACGCCAATCCAGAGAACTGGTTAAGTCGTCAATCTCGCCAAGCCTGTTCGCGATGTATTCTTTATAATTACGATTATGATTTCTTATCCAGTGTAAAACTGTTGTTGAATCTGTCCAGTAGTAGGTACGATCACATTTAATGCGATGTTCATCCTTTATTGTTTTGGCTAAACGCGCAGCTAGCAAACCGCTTTCTAATTCTGCGCGCGGTATGGATAACCGTTTCATTGACAACACCTTGCTTTTGCATGCGATAAAGGTTACGCACACACTACCATCCTTGTTGATAAGCCTCCAGTATGCAACCGCAGCAATAGCGCACGGTGCGGCATCAGCCAATAAATGAAGTTGCAGAACGCTAGTTGTCTCTTTCGCACTAATTGCTGACCGGTCAGGTGTAGAAAAGTACCATCTTGGTATATGCAAACTGGAAACATGCGTCAGGTCGGTGATCCAGTGTTGGAAATCAGTAAATAATTCCGCAGTTATTTTTTCGTCCCACGTAAGGTTGGTTTTCCAAATAGACTTTAATAATATTTTTCCTTTTATTGTCACTGGAGCCAATATGCCAAATATGTCGTAAACAGACATCGCAATTCGTAATGTTTCGCGTTTTGTTGGCACTTTTTTGAATTCTAGGATTTGGCTAGGTATATTTTTGAACGACACATCGACGGCCAGCGTGTCTGTCGCTGGATTCCACAATAAACCCAAAGTTCTTTGCGTCTTATTCGTACCGTCCACCAATAAACTTTCTCCATTAGTACTTAATTGTTCTTGAGGGAGGTGTGACAGAACCTCCTTGCTATTACATGTCCAACCACGTATCTCAAAACCTCCGAATTTATGCACCTCGGAGACGTCGTTAATAATATTTATCGCTTCGCTTTCGGTGTGCAGCGAGTCTATGAAATCGTCTACGTAATGACTATGCATTATCGCACGTGCGGCGTCAGGCTTCGTTTCGGTAAACAACTGCGCATTCTTATCTCTTATGAATTGCGCGGCGAAGGGGCTGCAATTCGCGCCGAAAATTAATGACGTCATCACATATTGCTTAATTGGTTTGTTTTCGTCGTCCCGCCACAAAAATCTTAAAGCGTCCTGATCTTCTTTTCTTATTTTAATTCTGAGGAACATGTCGCGTATATCGCCACTAATTCCAATACGATTCTCTCTAAATCGTAACATTATCCCGTAAAGAGAGTTCAGTAAATCAGGGCCTTGAAGTAAATAGTCATTCAGGGATTTTCCTTGCACCGTACTAGCACAGTCGAATACGAGACGCAGTTTTTGTTTTTTTGGATTATCTACCCCAAAATGGGGAACAAACCAAATTCGTTTCCCACCGTCTTCGGGTGTTACTTCTCTTGCGTAACTGTTTTCAAACAAGTGCCTAATGCGTTCTCGATATCGCGCAGCGTATTCTTCGTTGCTTCGCAATTGTTTCTCCACAGACTTGAACCGCCTTTCCGCAGTAGGGTAAGAATCAGGCAACTTCTCTTCGCCTTTCCATGGAAGTCCCACTTCCCATCTACCAGCCTTTAGTTTCGCCGTCTCGTTTAAAATACCTATTGCTCGTTGTTCGTCTTTGTTTTGTCGCTTTCTGGAAGTTACGCCAGTACTTTCTAAGGCGAAATAATTTCTTACCATTTCATGCAATAAAGTATCTGTATTGCAATAATTATCTGGACTACTAGTATCAATAAATAAAACCGACGATTCATCAAAACAACATTCGTTAATGGCCGGTAACTTGCTTGCGTCAGGCGTCAGCGGAATGCAGCGGGCGCGCGGGGCCGGGGAGTCGGCGTGCGCGCCGGGCGGGCAGCTGTCGCCAGGGGCGCGGGCGAGGCGGCCGGCGCTATCAGCACTAGGCAACACGCCTACCGCTGCAGCTAGCAACGGGAGCGAGTGCGAGCGAGATGCGTCGTAGGATGACGCGGGAAGGATGTTTTTTGCAATGCGCTGTGATAATGATTCTCGGTTCATAGGCGAAGTAATTAGGCCGTGTACACACCAGCCTAACGAACTTAATGTAGCACACGGTTCATTTCGTTTACGAGAAATTATTTTTATAGGCATAATTAAATGGTAATTGTCCTGTCCGATTAAAAGTTCCGGTTTCACATCCACGTTATTAAAACACCCCTTTAATTCACTTAAGTAATCATAGTTTTTGATATTTATTTTAGAATGTCTTTGCACAGGTAAGTTCAATTCCGCAATCTTACGAGCACGTAACTCGAAACACTCATTGTTCTCATTAGATATTTTAAAGTCTACCAGTTCCGATTTGCACAGAATTTCACCCGAGTTCCAAGCACCACGTAAACGCAAAGTTTCAGTTTTTCCTGTTAAACCCAGACGATTTACCACATCCGCTGAGATCAGAGAAATTGACGCGCCATCGTCCAACAGGGCATGCGTTGTGATCACGCCCTTAGGGCCATGAATGGTGACACGAACTACTTTTAAAAGAACTTTGTTGTTATCTCCGCTGATATTAGTCACAATACCGGTTTCAGACACGGGCTCACTTTCAGGCTGTGAGTCTTCCTCAGGTTCCACCTGGTCTGGATCTCCGTCCTCGGCGATAACATCCACAGTGTGAACTTGACTCGGCGTTTGTTTGTTTATCGGGTAATGAAGTAGCGCGTGGTGCGGCTGCCCGCAGCCGTCCTTATCGCACATCGGCGCGCGGCAAGTTTCTTTATCATGATCACCTGATAAGCATTTAAAGCATATCCCGTTATTCCTGACAAAGTTCCATCTTTCTTTTCGTAAAGACTTTTTAAATAGCCTGCAATTATTTAGGCTGTGCGGGGATGTCTTGCAAAACTTGCACTTTTCTGCTTGCTGACTAGCTACAAAAACTGCGTGCTGTTTAAATCCAGTTCTATCCGCATTGCCGCTTACTTGCTTCATATTTAGTAGGCTAATACCGGATTCAGTAAGTTTAGTTGCTTCGTCCGATAAGAACTGTGATAGTAAATCCAACTTATTCAATCCGGACTTTCTTTGTTTGTAATAATAATCAGACCACTTTGTGAGTAAAGCAGTTGGTAATTTTGATAAAATGATTGTGCAAATACTGACACCCTGCAGGTACTCGTCTCTCTTAAGTGTCTTAACAGCAGCTACAAAGTTTTTAATTTTTATCGAAAATTTCACAATGTCCCCAATATAATCCTGAGGCAACGATGGTAACTTTTTGATATCACTCATGATTTTATTCACGATTAAATCAGGGTTTCCAAACTGTAATTCGAGGGTTGCCATGATGGTGTCGGGCGATGATCCGCTCGTGAGCAGCGCCGATACCGCTTCTCGCGCCGCTCCGACGAGACATTTTCTCAAACGCCACTGATTCTCTTTTGTACTGTAGTTACATAGCTCCGTGGATTCATCAAAAGCTTGTTTAAAATTCAACCACTCCATAGCATCACCGGAAAAGGTCGGCAATTCTCGTGGTGTGCTTAAACGACTAATTAAATTATTATTCTGTTTACAGGTGGAAGCTGTTAGATCTTTGAGGGCCTGTGCCAGCATGAACATCGTTGTCTCCGAGTCGACGGCGGCCGGCGCCGGCTGGCGAGCGGTTGCCTCGCCTGCCTCGCGGACCTGTTGAAGACTGCGATCGATCCACTTCTCGATCTCGCTTCCCTTATCCTGGGTCTCACTTGACTTCGAAGATGCGTGACTGTATTTTTCTTCCAAGGCTTCTAGCTCTGCCGCTAGTTTTTTTTCAACCAAGTCCATTTGTATGCGTGCCTGCTCTTCTGCAGCTTTTATTTCTAGTTGTTTTCGTTCAGCCAATATCCGAGAAGACGTAGACTTCTTTGACAACGAGCGGTTGCTCTTGCGTGAAACAGGCGGTCTTAGGGGCTCTTTTTCAGCCGGGTTCAAAACAAATTTTGACGTACCCGCAACTGGTTCGATTGCTCCGTTAGTCGTGTCGAAATCCTTAACGTTATTCTCTGGGTTATCACAAGTAGGCTCTCCAGTGAGTTGCTCCATGTCGGTTTCGCCCCTTTTCAGCTGTTCCATATCACGCTCTTGCTTCTCACGTTCTTTTTTCACGGTACTGCGGGTGTTCACCATCTTGTGCGGCGACGAATCATGCAATCCGGTTCGCTGGACCAAACTTTGTAAACCTTAGAATGGTGACTAGGTGCAGGGAAAAAGATTTAAAGAGAAAAACAAGAAGTAAATAACACGAAAATAAGCTATAGCGACCGCGGGCGACAGCGTCTATCCGTGACAGTGGTCAATTAGCAACTAACTCGCCGGAGCACATGCAGGAACGTTACTGCAACGTATACATAAGCTCTGTATAGCTAGGTACACAGGACAGGTGTCGCGCGCGCTCACTATTCATGCGTAAGTATAACTTTATTTTATAAGAATAAGACATAGGTATAGGATAGGTACATCATCATATAAGACATGTAGGTAAAGGTAAGTAGACTTCTAGCTCTAATAATATAGTTTTAAGGTCTTTTTTCAGAACCGAGAAGCATCACCAGCGTCTGCACTTTACAGACACCCATATCGATTATTAAGAAAACTAAATAAGTAAATGTCCGCCATCTTCGATTTGAAAATGGATATCATTCTTGTAATGAGCACCTCAAAAAACAATATTTTATACAAAAATGCGCATACCTAATATATAGGTACATGTCGCAAGTGCTACCATGCAATGCAACCGAGAGCCCGCCGCTCTGCGTAGGTTCCCTCCATCGAAAACAAAAAAAAAACCGAGGTTTCGTAGTAAGGTTTGTGAATATTGATAGAGACTGACTGACCAACATAATTAGATCTCTCATTTCAAACAGTTAATATGGTTTGAGGGACTTTTGTATTTTTGTCTTTAGCCCTGAGAGGCAGAGGTATTGTTATTTCACCCCCCATTTTTTCAAATACTATCGGTTTATTATAAAATGTTTGAATGGGGTTCTATTTACTTTGCGTCCATGTATATACTTACCAACTTTCAAGCCTGTAAATCATGAACTGAAAGACTTCTCATACAAAGTTTAACCCCTCTTTTCACCCCCTTTCATCCCTAACCTATATGATTTTTATAGCCTATAACCTGGCCGAAGATCCAATAAACATATTAGTGAAGGCTGTATTAAAATCCATTCGCTAGTTTTCGCGTGATAGTTAGACATATAAACAGACAGACAAACAGACAAACAGACACGAATTCTAAAAACAGTTGAAACGTGTTCTGTTATCGATTCTTAGACCCCTCCATCGATTTTTTTACTAATATCTTCAATGTACAGATTTTCGACCCTCTTCTGCTTTATTATATGTATAGACTAGCTTTTGCCCGCGACTTCGTCTGCGTAGAACTCGCGTCATCGCGTTAGAATGTTATTTCATGCTTCCTGCACCTAGTTATCTCTCTTCCATTCTAACTTAAACCCCGTTCAGGGATGATTTCCGGGATAAAAGTATCCTATGTCCTTCCCTAGTACTCAAACTATATCCATACCAAATTTCATCTAAATCCGTTGAGCATTTTAAGGGGAAACAGGCAGACAGAGTTACTTTCGCATTTATAACCCGCCCCGGTTTCGCACGGGTAGTCCAGTTTTAAATTTATTTATCTAAGCTTTTGCCCGCGACTTCATCCGCGTGAATATCCATTATCCATATCAACTTCTACACCGTATTTCGCCGGGTTGTCTCGCCAAACATTGCGCACGCCGGCTCAATGCGCCCACATGAAACATGACAGAGGACTAAATATATTTTGTTATAGATGTAGTTGAAAACGCTCGCGAGCGAAGCGAGCGCGAAACTTTTCGGATATTCTGATACGGGTGTGGAAAATACTTCATACGCATCAAGTAATGAAGATGAAAACGCGAGCGCAGCGAGCGCGAATTCTTTCAAACATTACAATGCAGGTGCGGAAAATACTTCATACGCATCAAATAGTGTAGATGAAAACGCGAGCGCAGCGAGCGCGAAATGTTTCGAACATTGATGCAGGTGTGGAAAAGACTTCATACGCACCAAGTAATGAAGATAAAAACGCGAGCGTAGTGAGTGCGAAATGTTTCGAAAATTGTGATGCAGGCACGGAAAAGATTTCACACGCATCAACTAATGTAGATGAAAACGCGAGCGTAGAGCACGCGAAAATTTTCGAATATTATGATGTAGGTGCGGAAAAACTTTATAGCCATCAAGTAATGTAGATGAAAACGCGAGCGCAGCGAGCGCGAAATTTTTCGAACATTATGATGCAGGTGCGGAAAATACTTCACACTCATCAAGTAATGTGTACGGTTCGGAAAATAATTCATACGCATAAAGTCATGCAGATGAAAACGCGAGCGTAACGAACGCAAAATTTTTAAGAACATTATGATGTAGGTGCGGAAAGTACTCGTCAAGTAATGTAGATGAAAACGCGAGCGCAGCGAGCGCGAAATTTTTCGAACATTCTGATGCAGGCGCGGGAAAGACTTCATACGCATCAACTATAATGTAGGTAGATGAAAACGCGAGCGTACGGCGCGCGAAAATTTTCGAACATTATGATGTAGGTGCGGAAAATGCTCATCAAGTAATGTAGAAGAAAACGCAAACGCAGCGAGCGCGAAATTTTTCGAACATTATGATGCAGGTGCGGAAAATACTTCACACTCATCAAGTAATGTGTATGAAAACGCGAGCGCAGCGAGCGCGAAATATTTCAAACATTGTGATGCCGGTGCGGAAAATAATTCATAGGCATCAAGTCATGCAGATGAAAACGCGAGCGTAGCGAACGCGAAATTTTAACGAACATTATGATGCAGGTGCGGAAAACACTTCAAACGCATCTGTAATTTAGATGAAAAAGCGAGCGTAGCGGGCGCTAAAGTTTTTGAACATTATGATGCAGGTGCGGAAAATAGTTCATACTCATGAAGTTACGTAGATGAAAACGCGAGCGCAGCGAGCCCGAAATTTTTCGAACATTATTATGCTGGTGCGGAAAATACTTCATACGCATCAAAAAATGAAGATGAGATCGCGAGCGTAGTGAGCGCGAAATTTTTCGAACATTATGATACAGGTGCGGAAAATACTTCATAAGCATCAACTATAATGCAGATGAAAACTCGAGCGTAGGGCGCGCGAAAATTATCGAACATTATGATGTAGGTGCGGAAAATACTTATCAAGTAATGTAGATGAAAACGCGAGCGCAGCGAGCGCGAAATTTTTCAAACATTATGATACAGGTGCGGAAAATATTTCACACTCATTAAGTAATGTATATAAAACGCGAGTGCAGCGAGCGCGAAATGATTCGAACATTCTGATGCAAGTGAGGAAAAGACATCATTCGCATTAACTATAATGTAGGTGAAAACGCGAGCGTACGGCGCGCGAAAATTTTCAAACATTATGATGCAGTTACGGAAAATAATTCCTACGCGTCAAGTAATGTAGATAAAAAATCGAGTGCGAAATAATTCGAACATTATGATGCAGGTACGGAAAATACTTCATACGCATCAAGCAATGTAGATGAAAACGCGAGCGCAGCGAGCGCGAAATATTGAACAAAAAAAATTTGTTGACCTATCAAGTGGCTTTGTAAAGAGGTAGTTGAATAGATATTTTTTTGTTCATTAATTATTGGAATAACTTTCAAAGTTCAAAGTGCTTTATTGTAAAACATAGGTATAACTGAATACCTACTTTGGTCTGTTCTTTCACTTTCGAAGATTGAGTAGAGGCCTAGGTTGATAGCGCACCCACCCTGGTTGCTTCCGAGAGGTATGTGGTTTTCTGAGAGTTGTTTTTAGGGTTCCGAACCCGAAGGGTCCAAACGGAACCCTATTGGTGACGCCCAGATGTCCGTCCGTCGTTTGTCACACAGGTTTTACAGCCAAACTGTTGGAGCTACAGGTTTCAAATTTACACAGTATAAGCATCTTGTTGGCCCAAAGCAAAATTTTTAATGTTTTTAAGGGGAACTCCCATACAGCTAAAGAGGGGCGCCAAAATTTTTTTTATCCTACCCTATCGAGTGGGGTATCGTTGTTTAGAGCTCATTGAGTAGATACTTACTACATTTTTTATTGAAAAAAATATTGGAAAACAAAGGAATGAGAAGCCAACAAAGTCAGCTTTTTTTACGAAATTTTGTTCCGATGAATTTTTTAACTTCCCAAACACCTAAAAACTTAAAATTTGGTAATAATGATTGTTATTACGTATATTTTACCAACAAATACGAATATATTGATAAATTAGATTTTTTTCTTTGAGATTTCCTTATTTTTCCTATAAAAACCAACTTAACCTTGCGGTCGGTTCGGAACCCTAAATGTGCGAAGTCCGACTCGCATTTGGCCGGTTTCTTTTGCTTCCAATCCGCCTGTGACTTTCAAATTTGGTCATACTTGATGTTTATTGTTACGTAGGTATGTATGTTTTAATAACGAATACCAATATACCCTAAATTTATGTCTGTTACGCGCTGAACGTATTTTATACATTTTGCTGACGGAAAACGGAACGGGAACGGACGGGAATCGGCACCTCGAAGAACCTCAAAGATGACACCCATATCGATTATTATGAAAAGTAAATAAGTAAATGTCCGCCATCTTCGATTTGAAAATGGATAAGTATCATTCTTGTAATGAGCACCTCAAAACACAATATTTTATACAAAAATGCGCATACTTAATATATAGGTTAGTACATGTCGCAAGTGCTACCATGCAACCGAGAGCCCACCGCTCTGCGTAGGTAAGGTACCCTCCATCGCAAACAAAAAAAAAACCGAGGTTGCGTAGTAAGGTTTGTGAATATTGATAGCGACTGACTGACAAACATAATTAGATCTCTCATTTCAAACAATTAATATGGTTTGAGGGACTTTTGTATTTTTGTCTATAGCCTTGAGAGGCAGAGGTATTGTTATTTCACCCCCAATTTTTTCAAATACTATCTGTTTATTATACAATGTTTGAATGAGGTTCTATTTACTTTGCGTCCATGTATATACTTACCAACTTTCAAGCCTGTAAATCATGAACTGAAAGACTTCTCATACAAAGTTTAACCCCTCTTTTCACCCCCTTTCATCCCTAACCTATATGATTTTTATAGCCTATAACCTGGCCGAAGATCCAATAAACATATTAGTGAAGGCTGTATTAAAATCCATTCGCTAGTTTTCGCGTGATAGTTAGACATATAAACAGACAGACAAACAGACAAACAGACACGAATTCTAAAAACAGTTGAAACGTGTTCTGTTATCGATTCTTAGACCCCTCCATCGATTTTTTTACTAATATCTTCAATGTACAGATTTTCGACCCTCTTCTGCTTTATTATATGTATAGATAGATAGATGTACAGATTTTCGACCCTCTTCTGCTTTATTATATGTATAGATTGGTGACCAAATATTTTTGTAAAGTTTTATAAACTTTTACTCATAAATTTTGTACAGAAGAGAAAAATCTGAAAGCCGTGTCATACGCCAGATTATCCTCATGCTACAACAGTGACGTAAAAATTTGCAAATTTTAACTAATGAATGTTCGTACCTGAAACAGTTTAGTCCCTTATATCTAAGCCGCTGATTGCGCACGCACTTCCGGCCGCTATAGAGCCTACTTCCGCTTTCTACGTGCTTCCGGTGCACTGATAATGCCAGCCCTTCAGGTCTGTTCTTATCTATTGCTTCCGATTCTAATCTAATTTCAGTGTCACAGTAAGAATAACAGAGTTTCCATTATGTACACATTGTCTAAATATCGTATGTTTGTAATAACTCTTTCTGTTGTGTATTGTATGACATACAACCTTGGTCAAAAGTGTTGAGCACTCACACGTTTTCCATATAAAAGTTAAACTTTCAATCAAGCATTTCATATCCTTTTATTAAGAGGAGAGGTAGGGCAAGCTCTCTCCATACAAACTTAGTGCAGGATTTACTTCGTTTGTGTTTGCATTAAAGTTATGATTTTTGGTCAGTATGCTTATTTTTCTGATAGCTATTTCGTGATGTAAATTTTTTTTATTAACTTCTTTTTTTAATTTTTTAATTTTGATTTTTTTTGAAATATTTGAAAATTTTCACATCACGATCTTCGCATATCTAATATTTACAACCAAAAAAAATATTATATTTGTTAGTGCCAAAACCGACGAATAAAACGTGCACAAAGTTTGTATGGGGAAGGCCTTGCCCTACCCTGCGCCTTAAAGAAAATTAAATATCTTTCAAAAACTAGCTACTTTAGTTGACGTTAAAGATAATTGCACGGATAAAAATGCAATTTGTCCTTTTATTGCAAACCCGTCTATTTTTAGTCTTCAGTTAGCAATAGCTACTTCGAAATGATATTATCTAAAGTTCTCTAGATGGTCTTTAGTATGTACCTTTTCATATTTTAGGTCAATGTGCATTTTTGTAATTAAAAAATAATAGTTTTTTTATAAGTTACAAAGGAAAATAAGGAGTGCTCAAGACTTTTGGCCAAGGCTGTAGTACATTAGTGTTAAAAATAAGAGCATAATGTCAGTGTCTAACTCAAAGTAATATACTGTAATCAACTTTCACATAAGCAGGATTTAATCATTTTTGACTTCAACAATTATTGCTAAAATTGTCAGGAAAGAAAAATAGTAATTACTAAGAGTAAGTATTAAAAATGGAGTTTTCTGTAAAGAAAATAGCATTTTTAACAAACAATAATAGTTCCGTAGCTATGTAGTTTAATCGTTTATACTATTACGTTACCAATAGGGAATTACAATAAAATGTAAAAATAAAAATCTGACACAAAAAAATAGTATTTACGATAGAATGTTACAAAGAACGCTGGGAATAAATTCCGAAAGTGCCTAAACCAATTAGGTAAATGTTGACCGGCCGTTACCCGCATAATCTGTTTTTAATTATGCAAGCGTGACTGTGACTGGCGGCCAGACACTTTGCTGAATACACGCAGTCGTAGTCCTTTTTTATTTTTATTAAATATTTTATCAAGAATGACTGCTTTTGGCCAGCGTCTAGCCACCGGGCAAAGATGAAGCCGCCGGTGAAGCGAGCTCACCTAGAAGATGCCTATTCAATCATATATGCTTTAAAAAGGTCTAGGTTAAAATATGAACTCCGAGATACAGACGCCGGCAGGAAAATCCACAGTGCGTATTATAAGATGATGGAAAGGGCTTGGTTCGAATAAGAGGAAATTTCACGTTATATATGTTGGAATTGTTGGCATAGTTATATAAACATATTAATTGCTATTCTTTAATTTCAGAATTAAATTATTTCAGAGATAAAAAGTATCCTGTGTCCTTCCCACGGGATCAAACTATCCCCATACCAAATATATTCTAAATCTGACAGGTAAGGTAACACAGATAGACGGTTGTACTTCGTTTCGCAGACAAAGTTTCACGGATGTATCGTTTCGCAAAATTTTCATTTCATAGAAAAAAAAACTGTGACCGCAGTTATAACCTAACCTAGTTTGCTGGTAAGTTTAAATGGGTTCTACACAATGGCATTTTATCTGTACCTAAAAATGTAAGGGTTCTGAAAAAAAAATCTATGAAATGAAAATTCTGCGAAACAAAACATTCTACGAAACCTTTTTTCTGCGAGACACCCAGATAGACAGATGGAGAGACACTTTCGCATCTATACACGATTAACGAGCTCTACGCAGAAAAGCTAGTATATAATAACTATAATAATAAAATAATTTACTGGACTGTATTAGATAAATATTTATCGGGCATGTCGCCCGGAAGATCACTCAAGATTGCTTCCGCTATAGCTAAGCTTACGAGTACGTATGATTTACTGAATTTTCCTGCTTAGGTCATTGACCTATTAAGAGGTACCTTACCCCAATCGATGTACACGAACAATATGTTATGCTACGGCGTAGCACTTTATGTTCGTAAGTGTTTCTTCTAGTGTTTGCTTTTTAAGGTTCCGTATTTTTTAACCTGAGACTTTTTATAGACCGGGCCCAATAAAGCGATAGCTAGTGCGTGGTTGTAGAGTGACCTGGGAAAAGAACAGGAGAAACTTCCGACACGACCCCGCGGGAGTTTTAAACACTGGCTAATTGAGTTTGCGCTCCAATGAGATTGTTTCGCGAAAATTGCACGTAGAGCCAAGACTTATAGGTGTCGTCACGGGTTAAGTCTAATAATACCATGACTAGTACGACGCATTCGGTGTATGGAATATCGCGGATATACGGGATATATACGCGGGCCGCACGTGTTAGAATTTGTGGCCCTATCAGGCAAAAGGTACCACATTGTCGGTTATCAATAAGGAGGCTCGCGAGCCGCAAGTAAGGAGCTCACGGGCAATATGTGGTACTTTTTGCCTGACACACACACAAATAATTAACATGTGCGGTCCGCGATATTTTTTTTAGCTACTATGTATCCCATGGTTTGAGTGGTTACTAACGAGCGCTCCCGTGCTTTGGAAGGTACGTTAAGCCGTTGATCCCGGTTGCTGTCTATGGCAGCAGTCGTTAAGCCAAGTTAGAGGCCTTCGGGCGGCTTGAGAACTTAGTCTAACAGTCAAGTTGCCCACTCACTTGACAAAGCCTAACCCCAATAAGGTCTAGTTTCCCCTCGGGGTTGGAAGGTCAGATGGCAGTCGCTTTCGTAAAAACTAGTACCTACGCCAAATCTTGGGATTAGGATATGGATAGGAAGAACAATAACAATACAACGTAAACAAAGTACAAAGACCAACTTATACTTATGAAGGATCTATTCCAGTTAACGTTACGCATTTGGTGTAGGCTGCCCAACTTTGTGGTTCCCTCTAATGACCCGATTCCTTGCAAACGACCCTTGTGAATAGTTTCCCTGCTAAATCTCAAGCCTGTTCATTTGTATTCGTACAAAGATTGAGAACTTTAAAGTTTTGGAATAAAGGGTGATTCACGCTAGACCGTTCCCTGTCCGGGCCGGCCAGCCCGTTTTATAGTACAAGAAATCGACGGACGCGCGACGGCCTTCTTCGAGGTTCTATATACCTTAATACGCTAGAGTAATTTTTGCATTACCAACTCAATAGAAGAGAGAAAATGATTTAGAGTAAGAACAGAATTGGAAAAGGCGTCTCTAAACAATGCAAGCGGCAAATCATGTAACAGTTGGGGTGACAACGTTATCAGAGGGTTTGGACCCTGCAGAATACGGATCTGTCTGTCGCCATCTCGAAATTTGAGCCGGAAGTACGGTATACCGGAAAAGGTGCAGCCCATACAAAAAATTTCGTAGTACATTTAGTAAATTGTTGCTCTGGTACTCTAAAAGAGGTCCGATTGATATGGTTTTTTGGTATGTTGTGTAGGACAATATTAGCCACGGTAACCTAAAAATTTTGACCCTCCAGCTCCATAACTTTGGCCGCCATCTTGGAAATAGTGTCACTTTTTTCAGTTCTTTGCTTTTACTGTCGTCAAAGTTCATTACAGTGCTAAACATAGTACTGCAATATTGTAGAATACAAAATTTGCTAAAACTTTTGGGTACAAAGATTTTTTCCATGACCCCTAGGGACGAAGATATGACAGGATATATCATTAAAAATTGCCACTTTTTTCTAGTTTTCCGTTCATGTTTACATTTTAAGTGCATTTTAGCGCTAACTATAGTTCGGCAATATTGTAGATCACGAAATTTGCTACAACTTTTGTATTGAAATATTTTTTCCACGACCATTAGGAAAGAAGGTATGAAGTCATCTATGGAGTAGCACCGTCGAAATTAGCTACTTTTGCAGTTTTCTTCTCATATTTAGGTTTGAGTGCAATTAATCGCAATCTGTAGGGGATCTATGATGGTCGAGTGATAGCGGGATAGACGACAAGATAAAGCATCTGTCACTTTCCGATCTATGCCACTTCAATCCCTCAAAAGACAAAATCGTCTGTTTCCACGATACCTAGTAAGATCGTAGGTACTTTGAATTTGCATATAATTTTGTCTTCTGTAATATTACAGACCTAGAACTTGAGCTAAAATACACTAAAACGCAAATATGGGAAGAAAACTGGAAAAAGAAGCAAATATCGACGGTAGTACTCCATAGATGACTTCGTATCTTCTTTCCTGATGATCGAGGAAAAAATATTTCAATAGAAGAGTTGTAGCACATTTTATGATCTACAATATTGCAGAACTATACTTAGCGCTAAAATGCATTTAAAACGCAAATATGGGAGGAATACTAAAAAAAAATTGCAGTTTTAAAGATATGTCCTGTCATACCTTCGTCCTTAGGGGTCATACAAAAAATCTTTGTTGCCAAAAGTTTTAGCAAATTTTGTCTTCTACAATATTGCCGAACCATGTTTAGCACTAAAATGAACTTTAGCGACAGTACAAGGAAATCACTGAAAAAGTGACAGAATTTCCAAGATGGCGGAGAAAGATATGGAGCTGGAGGGTCGAAAATTTCGGGATACAATGACAAATATTGTCCTTTACGGCATATCAAAAACCTATAACAATCGGACCATAGTTAGGGTACCGAAACCACGATTTACCAAATGTACAACGAAAAAATTTGTATGGGCTGCACATTATCCGGTATAACATACTTCCGGCTCAAATTTGGGGATGGAGACAGGCAGAACCGTATTCTGCAGGGTCTAAGCCCTCTGATAACGTTGTCACCCCAACTGTTACATGACTTGCTTCTTGTATGCTACTTCTTCAAAAATGGGCCTACTCTAATTGGGCATTTGACAACTTAAGATAGAAGGCCAATTGGCGTCGTGTCGTATCAAGAAGTCAAATGGCTGGAAGAATGGAAAATACTCCACCGACAAGAAGATAACTCTTAAATTTGATGATGATGATAACCATTTCAATAATCCAAAACATTCCTGATTTTGTCGAGACGAACATAAATATCAATAGGTATATCGAAATTCGGAGGCTGTCAAATTACTATTTTAGTTATGAGTGATTTTTCTCCTTTTTATGTTTCATAGTAAAAAAACAAGTAAAGTTGGAAAAAGAAATCAAATTGGAGGTTACTTTGGGAATTAATTGTATCGAGCGAAGTGTTATGATTCGGGTATCGAAAGCTGTGTTATTAAAGATAATATAATCAAGAATAATATTAATTTTTCCCACGTCTACAAATATCAACGATTCTGAGAAAAATGGGATAATTCTTAGGGTATTTTCGAATATCTGGCTCATGGAACCGCCTTAATGAAAATATAAACCGCATGACGAGCCCGAAACGAAAACAATAGGTACAGGTGTTGTTTCCAAAATATATTTTATTCGCCACGTAATGGTATGGTTGACGGTTTGACAAATGGATCCCCATTGTGACGCCCATACAATGAGGACCGTACCGTGCAAATTAAATTTGAATTACAAAAGAATTGTTAACTTGTGATAGGAAACATTTTTTTTAATAAGCAAGTGAAATAGCTGGTTAACAAAAAAAACCGGCCAAGTGCGAGCCAGACTTCGCACATTTAGGGTTCCGAACAGACCGCAAAATTAAGTTGGTTTGTATAGGAAAAATAAGGAAATTTCAAAGAAAAAATCTAATTTATCAGTATATTAGTATTTGTTAGTAAAATATACGTTATAACAAACATTACTACCAAATTTTAAGTTTATAGTTATTTGCGAAGTTAAAAAATTCTTCGGAACAAAATTTCGTAAAAAATTCCTTTGTTTTCCAATATATTTTTTTAATTAAAAATATAGTAAGTATCTAATTGAGAAGTCATACCGCGAACCGAAAACAAAGTACTAACTACTACTACTTTAACGGCACAGTGACCCAAAGAGGATCTTGGCCGAAACGAGAGCACGCTGCCTTACCTGATCCTGCGCAACTTTCTGCCAGTCGACCTGAAGCTGCCGCAGATCCGCCTCTACACTGTCTTTCCAGCGATACCTGGGCCGGCCAACCGGGCGGCGACCACTCGGTATACAAGTAAAGGATGATTCACAGTAGACCGTTCCGTGTCCGGGCCGGCCCGTTTTCTAATACAGGACGCGCGACGGCCGTCGATTTCTTGTACTAGAAAACGGGCCGCCCCGGACACGGAACGGTCTAACGTGAATCATCCTTAATGCTCTCTTAACGGCTCGATCGTTTCCCAATCTCAGTAGAAACAATCAAAATACTAACTGGTCTAAACAAAACCCCGAAGATTAACTCTGCCTCTGACTTTGCTTAATCCTACTGCTGCGCTATTTCATATATAAAGTTGTTGAAATACTAACCACTATTACTTTTTGATCCAAGAATGTTAACTTTTATAAAGATGCACAGATTACCTTTAAAGATCATAAAAGGTATTATATTCAGTGAAATCATTACTGCAGCTACAGGTCCCCTCTCATCGATGAGAGGGATGGGATAGTGGCTCAACGCTGATCTACTGCGAGTTTCCTTTGAATTTCTTTTGAGTTATTTAATACCCAAGAAAACCTCCAAACGCACACCACAAAGCCAGTTACAAAAACAAAGCTTGTTTGACGTAGACCAGACGTCAAAAAACATAGTTTTTTTCTACAACACCAAACCTAATTTAATTGATTGATTTTAACACATTGGCGCCTAGGACCATTGGCCGAGGCCATTTGGCAGTCGGGATTTTGGTCGGGATAACCATTTCTAGACAGTTTTCGCTACAAATTAAAAAAAAACATGTGATTCGCTGCGCTACGCGCTACGAGCTAGCGTCGGCAGTGACTGTGTTAACCGTATTCTTTTCTCGCGGTGTTTTTGTGGTACGTGTCATACGTTAATAAAACTAATAATAACACTGTCCAATTTACTCACCACACAATGCCAACATACTACATTCCCAGATTACATACCCGTAAACAAAGCGTACACCGATAGCGCTGCATTTCCTGCAATATTTTACACCGGTGGAAATTTTAGTCGTAGACTAAGGTAACTGGGCCAATTTCTAGTCAAGTCGGGCAAACTGTCGAAGCCGCAAGTATCCAATGAGGATTTCCTTCGCAGAAAAAAAATATATCCGAGTATGAAAATCATATCAAAGTAATCAGCAGCTAACAAAGGCAAAAAGGGACCGAAAAAGCGTATCCATTTCCACGAAATTCTTTGTCAATTTTCTTATCGTTTGCGTGGTGAAATTACTTGCCGAAATGTTCATTTCTTCCTTAACAACGCGTTAACGCGTTGTGGCTACGGATTTCTTTTAATACTGCGATGGTGGCAAACAAAAAACTCAAGACCGAGTTCAGTGGCATGCCATATGGGAGAGGCCTATGTCCAGCAGTGGACGAAAGTGGGCTGATGATGATGATGATGATGATGGTGGTGGCAAACGAGAATAAGGCCTGCTTAATACTATGTGCAAGCGTCTTATGAGGTACGAAATAAGTACGGCCGATTTTGCTCCATCGCTGCTTCCTCAGATGGTGACAGGGAGGGAAATCTGGTTTAGTGTTGGATAAATTGGCTGGTTTTCGGAGCTCACATCTAGAAGGTAAAAGTAAAATCAAAGTTACAGAGAATTTTATTCGTTTTTTTTAAATGTAGTAATGATGTAGTATAACAAAATTTCCTAACGATAAGCGTAACGTTTTCGAGATTTTACTTTCTGATTTCGGCCATTCCAACCCATCGACGCGCCCCTTGTGACCATAATAGATTGAGGCTATTATTACGGTGACACGGGGAGTAGAATCACTTTTCAATATAAATTAAAGTCTTTTGCTGGTCACAATTATTTTATTTTTTGAGAGTCGTAAAACGTAAGTATTCACAACCATTCGCGGCTTAGCTCTAAGTTTTTCCTAACAAAGCACCACAGATGGCGCTGATCGTCGCTAACTATCCGGCCAACAGAAATACTTAAATATTAAACAATCTGGTTAAATTATGTTATTCAATTAATAATGTTAAGTTTTAAATATTTTAAATTAATTAATAATTAGTGATAGCAATTCAACACTTGTTACTTAAACTTGAAACTAAATAAGTACACTGTCTGACGTTCACAGAGAACCAGTCTGGAGACTATCAAAACAAATGCATCATTTAAGCTACTTTTAAATATAGAATAATCAGCAGTCATCAAAAAACGCAGATAATGAATTAATAATGAAATTAAGAATTAATATTTATAATTGATGCCTTAGTTGCGCTGTGTGAGTGGCGATTGTTGTAACACTCGGCCATCCTGGAAAGTCGGCCGCGCCGCGCGCCGATCTAGAGACATGTTCTTTCCGATTCCAGCGGCACTGTAGTTCTGAAATATGAAAAAACATTTACACAGTAACTTAGTATAAATTAAAAGTACACTACGTTTCAGAGCGACATCTATTAACACCACATGAAAACGCACTCTATTGGTCGTATAGTCTAAGAGCCAACCACAATTTTCAATAAATATTTTATTTGTTTTTGTTTTCCTGAATGCATACCTATATCACAAGTGTATGTGATTACGTAGTGCTATCACTATCACACAGATTGCTATTGCAATATTTCACATAGACTGCGTTTTATTATTGCACACAGAATAAGATCACACAGATGTCAATTGCAATATTTCACACAGATCATATTAGTATTTCGCGCAGGTTGTGATGTTTTTTTTTTGTGCACACAGTATGTTGTATATTTTTTCACACAGATGCAATGTTTCACACAGATTACAGAGGCGCCTCACACAGATTCTTTCTATATATTTAGTAGATTATAAATCTTTATGATATTCACACAGAACTAATTAATTCCTCAATTGATGTAAACACAAAAGCAGTTTTATATTTTCAGAGCAGTTTTTTTTTTGCAGTTTTATCAGATGTATGTTATTTGTGATACTAATTATTATGTAATTATGGCACGTAGTATTATGTAACGCCTTACATTATAAATACATAACATATTAGAAAGAGAGAAAAATAAAGAATTCGTGCATTTAATACAAGAATATGTAATCATTTTAGTGAACAATTATATCATTGAATTTACCATACTTGGTATTAATTATCATACAAGCCTATTACAAAATTTTCCGAAATTATGTTATAATATAACCTAATCACAGAGTAATTTGTCGCACGGCAGCAAGAGGAACATTATAACGTAAGTAAAGAATTAACTTTCTAACAAATCGATAAGGTCGTCACGATCTACTTCATGGTCCGAGTCTGAACTGTCTGATATTGTGGGTTTGTACGGGCGAAGGGAATCTCCTGCAACTAGCGCGCTAAATTTCCTATAGCCTTTAACTCCTTGAATACTGTTAATAGTGTATCGATCTATCGAAGGATTCGCCTTTGAAATTCTGTACGGGCCTGTATACACACTACCTAGTTTCTTTGTGACACCCGTAGCATGATCACGAGAAATACCACCTTTCCACAAAACCATTTGGCCAACTCTATATTTTGTACACTTTTTATGCTTCCTGTCGTATCGTTGCTTCATGACAGTCATGTGTTTATCTATCTTTAGTTTCGCAGATTTTCGCCTCTCCGCTAGCTGTGCTTTGGGGTCATTATCACTGTCGTCAATGCTGGAATAAGCCGGAAAGAGGGTATTTTTATGACTGAACATCAGACTAAATGGAGCTTCACCTGTGACAGCATGTGGAGTATTATTAATACCCCAAATAACATCTGCTAGCTTCTCGTCCCAGGTGCACTCGCTCTCAGCTGTAGTGTTAAGGCCATTTACTATAGTCCGATTTACTCTCTCTACCTGGCCGTTAGCTCGAGGACACGCCACTGCATTCAAGACATGTTTGAATTGTTTTTCATCGGCGAATGCTTTAAAATACCTGCTAGTGAATGCGACACCACGATCTGTAATAATACGCGATGGATTTCCAAACATGGACATTATTTCGTTTAAGTTCTTTATTGTCTCTACTGAACTAGTACCTTTCACTGCCCTCGCAAAACAAATTTCGTGAAAGAGTCGATGACAACAAGAATATAAGCTTTACCATTCCGAGTTTTCAGAAAAGGTCCCAAATGGTCAGCGTGCAGTGTATGCATCGGTGTGGCAACCTTAGTTATTGGGTGCAATTCGCCCTCGCTTTTGCCATGGTTTCCTTTAGCATATGCACACGTCAGACACGAGTTAACATATTTTCTAATGAACCGTGTCATACCAGCAAACCAGAACTGCGACTTTATGGTTTTCTCACATTTGTCAAATCCTATATGTCCAATTTGATCATGATACTTTTGTAACAAACCCCATTTTGCAAGTTTTGGTATAACAAACCTACTACCATAAAAAGTTTTACGGTATAGACAACCATTTTCGATCTTGTAATTGTTTACAATATCCGGGTTTTTGGTAGCTTCTTTCAGTTGTTTTATAATATTTTGTGTATGGTCATCCTGTAACTGTAAAGTTACAAGCCAGTCTGCTTCTTCTATGTGTAGTACTGACACCGAATCGACAGGGTTTCTACTAAGCGCGTCAACGTGTTGCATCCTAATGCCAGGTCGGTACTCAATCTCAATGTCAAATTCTTGAATAGCAAGCCACCAGCGGGCGATGCGTGGAATTAAGTCCTTTTTCAGTAAAGTCGTTCTGAGGGCTGCACAGTCTGTGACTACTTTCACGGGAATACCTGTCAAATAAATACGAAATCGCTTCAAGGACGCTACTACAGCTAAGGTTTCCAATTCGTAACTTTGGTAAACCTGCTCCTCAGGACTAGTTACGCGACTGAAGTAAGCCACAGGTTTTAAGTGACCATCACGTTGATATTGGAGCAAAATTCCACCCAAACCCATTTTGCTTGCGTCCGTGTGAAGTTCGGTTTTGGCATATACATCATATATGGCCAAAACTGGCCTTTCTGTTAGAATGGTTTTTAATTTTTCAAATGCAGACTCTTGTTCTGAACCCCATTCCCATTCTACTCCTTTCTTCGTCAGATAAGTGAGCGGTCGAGCAATTTCGGCAAAGCCTTTTACATATCTTCTGAAATATGATGCTAAGCCAATAAATTGTCGCACTTCGTGCACATTGCGAGGTCGTTTGAAACGTGCTACGCTTTCAATCTTCGCCATACCTGGTCGAATAGTGCCTTCCGTTATCTCGTGACCTAGGTAGTTTACACTCGTTTTTAAGAATGAGCATTTTTTGATATTCAGCTTAAGGTTTGCTCGTGTCAGCAATTGCAAAACCTGTTCTAGAAGGTCTAACCCCTCTTCAATCGTGACCGAGGGAATGGTAACATCATCGAGATATATGGCTAGTCTGTTCTCTAAAGAACCTAGCGCACGGCGGATTAGACGCGAAAAGACAGCTGGTCCATTTGCCAAGCCGAATGGCATTTTTAAAAACTCGTACTGGCCTTCAGGAATTACGAATGACGTTTTAGATATCGAGTCCTCGTCCATTTTGACCTGATAGTAACCTTGGGCCAAATCCAATGTTGTAAAATAAACTTTTCCAACAAGCCTGTTAATCTGGTCATCAATGTGTGGTAACGGATATCGATCCTTTACCGTTCGGGAATTTAATGCGCGATAATCGACACAAAGTCTAAAGTCTCCATCTTTTTTTCGAACTAAAATGACGGGACTCGCATAATCAGAAGTCGACTCTCGGACTATGCCGGCTGAAACGAGTTCATCGACCTTTTGTTTAACAATTTGGTTTTGTTTATACGACATCCGATACGGTTTACAATGTACGGGTTGATCAGTAATGGTTTTTATTTTCATCTCTATCAAATCACTGCATCCCAGATCATCTGAACATTCGGCAAAACAATGCGAGTAATTGTTTAAAATTAACAGTAATTGTGTGGAATCGTGTTCGCTTATTTGACCCATGTCTATTGTGGATGAATCTAAGTTTACGTATTTATGTGTAGATGATTCCATGTGTGACACATCTGCTACAGTCAAAACTTCGCTTTGGACGTACACTTCCGCGCGGCAAATGAGTGTATCAGCTGGCCATTGTATACATACGTCACCGAGGTTTATTACGCGCAAGCTACAATGCATCTTTTCCAATACAGCTTGGGGTATGAAATATGAGGATCCCCCGAGTGAAAATATAACTGGATGTGTAATCAGTATGGTTTGGGACCCCAAATCATGTTTGATATAGACAGGGATGTCGCTACTCGCACCGGCGGGCAGAACCGTATCGAACCGCAAGTATAAAGGGACCTTAGTCATAATGTCATTGTTAGTCAGCTGTATATCAGTCAAGAAGTTGTCACTTTGAATTGTAGGGTACAATTTAACACTTGACGACGTCGTAATAAGACTCACATTCGGGTGATTAATTGTTGGTTGCCCAACTATTAAATCAATGTCGTTCATTTGTGCATTCGTAATTTCCGCACTGCTATCTAGGTGCAAATCGTCAATAAATAGTTTAAATTGCACCCTACCCATTGACGCTGTATGCAGACCTCCAAAACCCTTCATAAAAATGTTTGATGGTAAAACATTTGTATGCAGGGCTTGAGCCATTTTTGCGGTTATAATATTTACTTTGCTGCCTGTATCAATATAAGCGGTTCCTATTAAACCGTTAATTGTGACACGTTTTTTATACAAATCAGACATAACTTCGTACGTAGTAAAGTATACCGACTGTACCTGTTGCGATATTT
Organism: Cenopis cana; assembly: GCA_951800055.1. Taxonomy (NCBI): domain Eukaryota; kingdom Metazoa; phylum Arthropoda; class Insecta; order Lepidoptera; family Tortricidae; genus Cenopis; species Cenopis cana. Next base: position 4,294,774 of record OX637486.1, on the reverse strand, counting down.
GCGAACGCTGAGGCTGAGCGGGCGGCGGCGGGCGCGACGACGGGCCCGCGGCGAACCAGCAGGCGGCGGCGTCGTGTCCGGCGCGCTGGCAGACCTGGCAGCGGGTGGCGCGGCACTCTCGAGCTTCGTGTCCTGTCTTGCGGCAGTTGTAACAAAGTTTCGGTAGCAATCCGGTAGCAGGGGCAGTTCCGCGGCGCCAACCAGCTCGTTGTTCCATGGCTCGTACTTCGACTTTCTTGTAGTTTTCGAGCGATGACAAAAACCCATAATAGAGTTGATCGGGAGATTCACAATTAAAAGCCTTGGCATTCGCTTGTAACTCCATTGGAAGACCGCGTATCAAACAAGAAGCAGCGGCGTCACCTTCAATATTACATTTCTTCAATAACGACATTTTGTCATGATAATAATTTGTCATCGTTTCACTTTCCGTCTTTTTCCTTGCTAACATTTCTTCTAGAAGATCGACGAATTCAGTGGATCGCGGGAATGCTCTTATTAGCTTTTCTTTCCACAAATTCCAAGTCGCGTCATAATCGTCAAGGTCATCGTACCACTCTCTAGCCGCTCCCCGAAGCCGTATTTGCATCACAAAGATTTTGTCACGATCATCCCAGTCATATAGGTTTCCCAGTTGTTCTATTTTATGGAGCCAACCTTTAACATTTGTGGTTTTTTTTCCGGGATCGAATTTTGGAATAAGTTCTGCGTCTACGTGCGATATGTGGCGTTTTTTCGCAATTGTAGCAGGCTCTTTTTCGATCGGCTTAATGTAACTTTGATCTTTTCCTTCTTCATAACTTCCATCGTCTTCGCTTCTCTTCCTCTTCCCCAATCCTCGAAAATATGGCCCGAGCATGAATGGACACGTGAAAGAAAGACCACTTCTGAATTATTACGGTGACACGGGGAGTAGAATCACTTTTCAATATAAATTAAAGTCTTTTGCTGGTCACAATTATTTTATTTTTTGAGAGTCGTAAAACGTAAGTATTCACAACCATTCGCGGCTTAGCTCTAAGTTTTTCCTAACAAAGCACCACAGATGGCGCTGATCGTCGCTAACTATCCGGCCAACAGAAATACTTAAATATTAAACAATCTGGTTAAATTATGTTATTCAATTAATAATGTTAAGTTTTAAATATTTTAAATTAATTAATAATTAGTGATAGCAATTCAACACTTGTTACTTAAACTTGAAACTAAATAAGTACACTGTCTGACGTTCACAGAGAACCAGTCTGGAGACTATCAAAACAAATGCATCATTTAAGCTACTTTTAAATATAGAATAATCAGCAGTCATCAAAAAACGCAGATAATGAATTAATAATGAAATTAAGAATTAATATTTATAATTGATGCCTTAGTTGCGCTGTGTGAGTGGCGATTGTTGTAACACTATGTTGTGTTGACTGCTAAAAAAAATGCAATTCTTCTCCCACTCTCAACAGAGCGTATCTTAGGAAGCTTTAACCTCATTCACAACACAACACCACACAGGTTACCTACAGAGCAAGAGTAGTGTTATTATGGCTGAAGTCTTGTGCAAAGTTATTGAATATTTCTTTATAAATAAGGGCAAGTCCTAAGAAATTGAAATCGATGTAGGAATTACTATTTTAAGCGTCAGCAACATTTTAAAGGTAAAATGTCTACTAAATAAATAATGGATAATACTTTTTAGATCAATTTGAGACACGGCTTTGAACCCATTATCCGTAATCGTTTTATTTTCAAGCTTTAATATCACGAGCAGGTAACCAATAATGAAAGAGCAAGCGAAGCCATTTAATTATTTTAATTACACCTTAATTAACTTAAAAGATTAATTGAACGTATATTAAAGCAGCTCTTCAGATGTATTCTCTCGCTAATACCTTTTCTTCAAGCACTTACCCTGTGCGTAGGCGTCTCTTTCTATCGCAGACTTTCCGTGGAGACAGCTGGATGGTTTGGCGAATTCACGGCAAAAGCTGTCTGAGACAGAGTACGGGCCGAAAACGAACAAATAGTTGAAAGTGCTGTATTATACGCTAACACTTAGCGTAAAATAAATCCTGTTTATTTTTTGATAATATTACTAATCGTAAGAAATAAACACAGTTTCTTTATACTAGGTTCGTAACTTCACAATGCCAGCTGGATGCCAAATTTCAACTTGCTAGGTCATCTGGAAGTGGGTTAGGTTTTCTAAGTTAAGTCAGTAAACAGTTAGTCAGTCATATCATGAAATATGAGGTTCTAGTTAGCCTTAAGGATCTCAATAAATGAACTACTTAATAAGATTTTGAGTTACGTTGGGGTCAAAAGTGGCTCCAAATGGTTCGTGTAATATAATTACACGCCGCTGCGTCGCCAGATCTCTTCTTTTGACTTTAGCTTGACACGCTGCCGCGTGTCTAGACGTGTATTCTGTAAGGCCTTGGTCGTTCTGACGCCGTCGCCGGCTACGTGCAGCGGCCCGTCGCACGCAGCGTCTGAATGGTATGTTCGACAATGTTCGGGCACGGTCGTTCTCGCCCGTCGCGAGCGACGTCTCAAACGCGAACATTTTTCAGACGTCGCGTGCGACGGGCCGCTGCACGCAGCCGACGAAGGCGTCAGAACGACCAAGGCCTAAGTATTGGATAAAAGCTCCGGGTCCTTTATCAAGAATTTTATGAAGGTAGAGTCAATTCAATCTTAAAATGAACACGCCTCCAGAGTGGTCTAACAAAATTGAACACTTAAATTGTTGTCAATCACCAAAACTTATGATTTAAACTATGTATATAAAGTGAGAGAGTGAGTAACAAAGATTATAATAGTAGGTGTAGATAATAAATTTGAGTTCTAAAAAAATGCAAATTTTTGAAAACTAAAATAGCCGCCATTTTGAAATTTTTGCATGAATAGTTGGCCTCGCTCAGTATTTCTTACAAATAGCCTATAAGGAATAGATTCCATCATGAGGCCAAACTTTATCATGACATGTAACTCCCGTGATCTATTTATATGGGGATTCACACCTACCATAAGGCTGGGTTGCACCAAACCGTCTGTAATAGTAAGCGGTGTTCGTCAAATCTGATTGTATGGAAAGTTTGACAAGTTTCTATGGGATGACAGCTGCCGGCGCCATATTTGACGATGAGCGGTCTGTGTTCGTACGTTGGTGCAACTGGCACTAAGTGAGTGAGTAATACTCACTGAGTATAGTGAGTATACATAAGTGAGAAGCTTTGCGAGGCCGACCGTACCTCACTTTACCAACGACACTATGACACATCAAACGCTGGTCGTTATGTAGTGGTGGTTAAAAAAATTGTTTCTACGCAAAACTTTTTAGCAAAAAATAATATAATAGATTAGCTGACCAACTTGGATCAAAGGGTGGATCTAATGGGAGATTGATGATGCTTATGTGCGGTGACCGAGATGCGAACTAAAGGCACACTAAAGGATAGATTGATGCTTCTCGAACAAAGAAAATAAGATAACGTACAGTCAAGTGCAAAAATATGGGTGCATACAACTTGCTCAAAAACACCCCATTATGTCGGTGAGTTAAGGTTTTAGTACCATATTTATAAGAGGATACACTCGATACATATTTTTGCACTTGACTGTACCTAAGGACTTTAAATCCGCTAATTGTATGACAATTATTTTCTTATGGTGCCATTTGAATATATCTGAAAATCAGTCACCATTGTTTCCTCGTCTGGGCAGAACAGCGTTTCAAAGTTTCTAAATTTCTCGTTGTAGCGCCTGAATATTATGAAATAGGGGCCACGTAGCTACAAGATTTAACAAGTGATTAGGCATCGACCGGTTGGCACACTGACCCTTTTTAATCGTGCCAAGTGTGAAACTAGTTCATCACGGTAGGTATTTATTCCTTTATGGCAACTTTGCATACGTAAATACGAGTAGGCATTATAAAATACTTACAAAAATGCATAAAGTAATTGTAGGTTTTTTTTTATTGGGATTGCTCTTGGCCCACATCTAGCCAGGGGGGCTACCGCGAACCACAAACGAAGTTTTCCCACTCTGTCGCACTTGCAAGTCTATACGTATGTGCGACAGAGAGGGAAAACTTCGTTTGTGGTTCGCGGTAGCGCCCCAGGGGGCAAAGAAGAGGCCGACGCGACGGTGAAGCGAGCTCATCCAGAAGTCCAGGAATTCCAAACCTTAGTTCGAGTAAGAGGAGTTTCGACCAGTCCCTCTAGCACAACATGCATTCCGTAGATAGATAGATATAAAAGAGAAATGGCAGCCTCATTTAAGGGCCTTTGCCAATGACACACGAAGGGATAAATTAGTTAGTTAGATATAAAAGAGAAATGGCAGCCTCAAGGACTTTTGCCAATGACACACGAAGGGATAATTAAGTAAAATTGAATAAAACCGCTTGGTAAGAAGAAAAAGATGTGACTCTCGCCAAGATGGCGGCGAAAAGCCCATGCATTCCGTATCTACTCGCGCGCGAGATAAGCTACCTGTCACTTTTTGACAGCATTAATCAGACAGTGACAGGTAGCCTATCTCGCGCGCAAGTAGAGACGAGATGCATGTTATGCTAGCCTATGCTAGCTAACAGGTAAGGATTTCCGCCGTACACCTGGATATATCCGATGGAAGAAGGGGGAAGGCGGTATGAGCTATTTGAAGCTATTGAGCACCAAAGTACAATTTGTAGAAAGTTTAAAGAGTAAAAGTAATATTGTAGTTATAAGTTCTCAGCCACCACACCACACGCTAACCGTATGAATTCCCATATAATCGTCCATTACGATACCCACAGAATGAAAGGAGATTATGACAAAAAAGCTCTTAATTTAAGAATTATAGCAGTGTCTTGATAGTCTAATGAAATCCGTCATAAGTAATTTTATTTGCCATAAATGTAACGATTGACAAAATCATCATGAGGACTTAATTTTCAGTTGTACCATAATCGTCATTTGCCATAAAAGTGATTTCTGAAACCGTAACATTTTGAACTCAATTCAAATAAATTTTGTTTATTTAAGGTAAACGTGCCAGTTCTCGACACCTTAGTGCCCTATAGATAAGACCTCTGACATTGTAACTGCCATGTTATTGGGTCAGTGTCTAGCTCAGGGGCGTTTACCTGAGGATAGGTTAGGAAACATAACCTAGCTAGATAAGCAGAGGTAGACAACAGGCGGTTTTATCGCTCAAGAGCGATCTCTTCTAGACAACCTTTGGGTAGCGGGGAGAGCTAAACAAATATAACCGAACTAAAAAACATTTCGTATTTATACCGGTTAGATTGTTCGGAATGAAAAGAAGCGTAGGATGTACGGGGGCGCCCTTATATATTTTTACCATGTTCAAGAATATTCGCCACTCTATTTATATTATAATCCTCGTTACATGAAGTCCCATCCTTAAGCTTATACAAAAATGTCAATGAAATACATCACCAATTTCCATGTGTCAGGGCCAGGAAACCCTTGTTCGATTTCATTCAAAGAGCTACCTACTCGTTTCTGAAAGTGAAATATTTACTTCAATAGGCTCGGAAACGTTTGGTTTATTGTTGCAAAATGAGTTCTCCAAATCCTTAGGTATTTACGGGCACATTAAAAACGATTACATTACTTAGGCTGGGTTGCACCAAACCGTCTGTAATCGTAAGCGGTGTTCGTCAAATCTGATTGTATGGAAAGTTTGACAAGTTTCTATGGGATGACAGCTGCCAGCGCCATATTTGACGATGACCGGTATGTGTTCGTACGTTGGTGCAACTGGCACGTCGTCATTCGTAAAGGACAAAATGTACAATACTGGTTATACCTAAGATATAAGGTATGCTGGTAAATACTAATGCTATATTGATTTGGGAATACAAGTATTTTATATTTTCTATGAAAACTTAGCAATTTAAAGGGGAGTAAAATGTCAGTCTTATTACTAGGGGGTCAAGTGGGTTATCGTATTAAAGGGATTGAATTGAAAAATATCATTCCCCGTCCGTATCTCGTATTACAGGAAGAATATATAATTTAGGTATATGCCTTATTTATAGGTTAGGTGGGGGCAAAAACTGGCAACCGTACTGTCTTCTCGAAGATCTCACGGTTCGAAATAAATGCCATAAGATAAATAAATATTTATAGGTTTATGTTTAATCATCAAAAAACCTATATAATTATAAATAGCTAGCGACCCGCCCCGGCTTCGCACGGGTGCAATTATACATATAAAACTTCCCCTTGAATCACTCTATCTATAACAAAAAACTTAATGAGATTCCCTTTCAAACTTGGCTTACCTATGCTTTTAGCAAGGTAGTTAAATGAACTACTTCCAATTACCTATTTCAAAGTTGATAAGTACCTACTATAATTGAGTTGTATAAATAGCGCCTTTCATTGATAGTTCTAACTTTCGATGTTTAATTGTTATTCTTCTTTCTAATTACATTAATCAACATTCAAGAACAAAAACGTGAATGTTAGAACTGTACTACTATTTAAGTAGTTCAACTGGAAGTAGTTCAGCCCTACTGAACCCTAAATGTGCGAAGTCTGACACGCACTTGGCCGATTTTTTCGAAAGGAACTTGCGTGTAAATGTATCTTGTAGTTTCGAAGAAGTCGTAAATGTTATGTTGAAAACAACCTGATTTTTATTTGACATACCTAGCATTCAAAAAATGAAAATTTGAATGAAATTTCAATGATGATTTTTTGAAATGTGTATCTTGTAATTTCGAAGTAGTAGTACTTAAATGTTATGTTGAAAACAACCTGATTTTTATTTGACATAGCAATTAAGGTTTCACAAATTATTCAACCTTTAGATTATAAATGAATGATTTAAGGTTAACATAGGTATATTTTTTTAGATTTATTCACTGGCTCATTTAAAACCGTGTCAATATCTATCAAGAGCGGTTACTCCGCAACTTAAACACGAAACAATGCACTAAACCAGCTATTAATCCTCCCAGAAGTGGACCAGCCCAAAACACCCAATGGTTCGAGAAGTCCTTGTAGAATACCGCCAAGGCAAGCGACGCAGCAGGGTTCATCAATGATCTGTAGTCAGTGGTTGAACTATGACAAGCAACTAAACTTATACCAATAGCTACAGGACCTATCCTCATAGCTGTTGGTGAGCCAAAGACGCTCAAAGCCACAGCAACCACTAGTAAAGTCTTCAGCATTTCTAGAACAAACAGCGGTATAATTTCTGCATCCTTGAATGCAAGTGATTTAGAAGAAATAGCACTAGCCACTAGTACACCTAAAAGAGCTCCTGATGTCTGTGCTATCATGTACAAAAGTGCAGGGAATATGTTGATGTAGTTGCAGATTAATGCTCCAAGGGTTATTGCTGGGTTGATGTGACCCCCCGAAATGGGTCTGATCCAGATCAAGACAGATGCCACCAATAGTCCGTTAGTGAATGAGTTCAATTGGTCGAAATTATTGGTTGCGAGTAGGAGAGCGATGTATATGAACGTTCCCAAAAGTTCTGCGAAGAGTCTTCTTGTAATCTGGCCGCAATTTTTTAAGTCATTCACTCCTAGGTTCAACTCACATTTCACCATGATTTAATATATCTTGCTTTAGTTTAAATTATTTTCACTTCAAGTCTTCAACTCACTTCTTGTTTATAATCAAGACTTACTTAGACTTAGTTTTAATAAACAAGGAAGGAAAAGAATGTTCAAGGTTTGATAAAATATTCATCAACATCATTAATGTTTGTTTTGAATTTTTACATTTACTTATTGTCCAATTATTGACACTTTAGAGATAGAGAGGGAAAGACACTTCAAAGCAACTTCAAAGATTAATGACGTAGTGATTTATATTCTCTTTGGATTAATGTCAATTGTGAATAACAACATTTACAACCTACTTTTGTAGTTAACTGTTAGTTACTGTAAAGAGGTTTAAGATGCTAGATATCTAGATATTCTTAAAATGTATCTAGGATATTCACAAATCATTCGAATCCTTGAAAATTACTTTATTAGAATACTATGTAAGTAAGTTAATACTGTTAATGATTACTGCAGCGTTATTTATTTTCATAATTGATTCGAATACGGACAGGTCTGCCATAGCTCAAGACAAACCTATAAACTAGTCCCGCCAAGAAGCCTCCGACTAGCGGGCCGACCCAAGGCACCCAGTTGCCTTTAGCGGACTTCAGATACAACCACGTGGCTAGGCAAAACACTGGGTTCATGCAACCGTCATACTCCGTGACAGCGCAGAGTGCAGCCGCCAAGCTCAAGCCTATAGCCAACGCAGCCGACCCAACCCCTTTCGCGTTCCTTCTAGGATCCGTAACGCTCAATGCCACTGACACTACTAAAAAAGTCTCAAGCACCTCCAAACTAAATTCCGAATGCACGTCCATGCTTTTCCATTTCTTTATCCTGAGGTCTTCACGTACGATCAATTTGGCCATCAATTGGCCTAATACTGCTCCCAGTATTTGTACTATTATGTAGCATATCGCAGGGAGTAATCTTATGTAGTTGCATACCAGCATGCCAACTGTTACTGCGGGGTTCACGTGACCGCCGGAAATGTGGCCCGTGAAGGTTATGATAGAAGAAAGGAGGAACCCAGTTGCCACTGCCTGGCCAGTCTTGGATTTTATTTCATGGAGACCTGATAAGACAAACGTTATGAATAAAAATGTTCCTATCAGTTCAGCGCACAATCTTCTCAACATGTTCAAATCACTGAATTCATAAACTCCTATCATTTTGAAAATCTCCATTATTGTTGAAAGTTTGTAGTACCTTTTTACTATCGACTTTACATATTTGACAACTCACTCATCATCTAGTTGGTTTAGAGCGTTTAGAGGGGTTATTCGGGGATTAGGATTCATAGATAAATTAACAAAAGCGTGAAAAATATATGATATTTCTCCAGGTGAATCCTGTTTTCGGTCTGTGTGTCTGTCTGTTACCTCTTCACGCTTAAACCGCTGAACCGATTTACATGAAATTTGGTATGATAATAAATTGAGTCCAGCGGGGTTATCCCGTAACTGTTTCGAACGGTGTGCGAGTTTCAATTGTTTGACATGCACGTCCCGCTGGACGCCACGCAGGTCGCCCGACTTGAGCGTCCACACAGGTTTTACACTAATGCGTAATAGTACATTACTTACCAAGGGCGATAAAACAAAGAATGTCTCAGATCGCAGGTATTTTACGCCCGAGCCGAAGGCAAGGGCGATAAATATGCGATCTGAGGCTTTCTTTATTATCGCCCGTGGTAAGTACAAAATTTTATGTCACCCCCTGGCCAGGAAGTGGGTTTTTTCGCGCGCGGAGCGTGCGATAATGGCCACTTTATGGCCAGATGTGACATAAACTTAATTATATCTAAAACTAAAGATAAAGAAGATCTTTGCTCCCGAACGAGTGAAACTTATGCGAACTTAATGGAACGAATTCAATTTTCGGATTCTACTTATAACTACTTACAACTCAATTACGTTACGGCTCCAGCAAATAGTTATTTTGCTGTTATTTGTATAGGACGGGTCTTTGTTGAACTAGTGTCACACATGTAGAAAGTATATACTTCACTACTTCGGCAAAAGTGGCTACTAGATTCGTGTTGCGAGGACAGAGCAGCCAGCTGTGAAATAAAAAAGATAGTAACGTTCGTTAATTCGTAGATAAAGAATAACGTTTGCGCGTAATTAATAAAAGTTTAAACGTGATTGTTAATTTCGGATGTATGAATACGATACTTTAATCTTATGTGACATACTGTATATTGTTTTAACCTGTTTTGTGTACAATAAAGTGCTTACATACATAACTACATACATACGATTTATACGATGTATAAAAAAAATTATAACAAGTTAAGGGAATCAAAAATGACCGAGAGATCGATTACCATCTGGGGGCTTATTTTTGAGTAACGAACGCTCGACTTTTCACTCGAGATCTGTCATAAAACTAAGGTGTTTTGTTGACAGATGTCGAGAGAAAACTCGAGCGTTCGACACTCAAAAATCTGCCCCCTGACCTACCAACCAAGAAACAAAAATTAAACCTTTTTGGGTTCAGTTCAGAGCAAATAACATTATAATAACATTTTAGTACAGATGTGTTTTTAAACCGGTGTTGATTCTATTTGTTATTTCAATAAATAACGAGTAAGTACCTAACTGCCGGATTTCTTGGATAAAATTATAATTTTATACTCTCTACGTTACTCCGTTGATTAACGATTACCGGAATAACGGTTTACGCCCATGTCCGATTGTCTATGCCAATTTGGATCAGGCATGTCCGACTCTTTAAAGGATTTATGTGACGGGTTCTGTAAACAGATTACAAAACTTTCGTCACTCTGTTTACTTTTGTTAACCCATGAAATGTTTATTTTGGAGTGGCAGTTTAAGTTAAAGCTTATACAAAAGGAAGTAATTGAGTTTAATTTTAAAGTAGCTTACAATATACCTATAATTTACTATAATAAACTTTAGATTCAATGAATTCGTTTCACTGGCAAATGAGTGTAAACAGAATTTTGTTTCAATATTCTTCAATTCGGGGATTTGAGAGCCGTTTGATAGTTGTTATATATGACAAAAGAATTTTAAGAATTACATATTACAAACAAAAAACTTGTTTAACATTTTTGCATCGATACGTACTTATAGGCTATTCGAATCCATTGTCAAGCTTTCCATCCTTACGAGTAGCATCCATCTTCTATTTCTAGGTAGACAGCTCGTTCCAATTGTTCTAAAACTAATATCAAACAAACCGGCCAAGTGCGAGTCGGACTCGCGCACGAAGGGATCCGTACCATTATCAATAAAAACTGCACAAAAATCATGTCTGTTGTATGGGAGCCCAGTAAATATTTATTTTATTTTAATTTTTATTACCTATGTGTTGTTATAGCGGCAACAGAAATACATCATCTGTGAAAATTTCAACTGTCTAGCTATCACGGTTCATGAGATACAGCCTGGTGACAGACGGACAGCGGACTCTTAGTAATAGGGCCCCGTTTTACAAGGGTTTTTTTTTAAAGGGACATACAACCGAATTGAGAATCTCGTCGTTTTTATTTTGAAGTCGGTTTAAAATAAGAATGCGATTTAGCCAGTAGGTATTGTAAAGGTTGGAAAACTCCTACAGTTGGTACCTACTTTATTTTCTGCAAAGCAACCCGTGACACCCAAACCCATATTTTTACAGCCGTCAATAAAACATCCTCAAAACAGATTAAGCAAAAGGAATCTGGTAAAAAGTTAAATAAGTCGACGCAACGGGCCGGGCTGGGATAAGTTCAAACACGCAAATTGCCAAACTTTGTTTCGAGCATTTAGAAAATGCGGGGAGTCTAATAAAGATAAAGTTTGATAATAAATTAAACGTTAAACATAGGTTGGTCATATTTAAATAGGTCCTTAATTTGTATTTAACATTTATTTTCGGTGAGGAAAACATCGTAAGGAGACCAGTCTAATATATAAATAATAAATAAATATTTGTGGACAATCTTACACAAATTAACCTAGTCCCAAACTAAGCAGAGCTTGTACTATGGGTACTAAGCGACGATATACATACTTATATAGATAAATAGATACTTAAATACATAGAAAACATCCAAGAACCAAGAACAAATATTCGTGCTCATCACACAAATAAATGCCCTGGCCGGGATTCGAACCCGGGACCTCCAGCTTCGTAGGCAAGGTCACTACCAACTAAGCTAAAGCGGTCGTCATAATCAACAAAGACAACCAATCTCACTGAAGCGCGAACTCTTAGAGTATTCCAGTGTTTAATCCAGCCGCGTGGTCGTGTCGGAGGTTTTTCCTGGATTTTCCCCAATCCACTCTCCAACCACACACTCCTCAAAGTTTATTTTTATTTTATTTAAGAGGAATGCCTAGCTGACCAACTTTTCAAATCTTGAATTTTTGACATAATGTTTCTGTCGCGCTGCTGGGAGCGGGAGCGGGCGCTGTCTATGTGTGAGCGCACGCACACAGGCGCGACACGCTAGCCCGCGAATTTACTTACTGACCCAGCATACGATAAATTAGGCTGTAGGTACAGATCGCACCATAGAAAAAGTCCCCCCTTGAGCACTTTATGAAAACTGTACAATAATTTCGTCAACTAAAATGAATCCACTTTAGCTCAGACGTTAACATGGTTGACACGCAATCAAGAGGTTCATGGTTCAAATCCAGAGATTGACAGAACTTTTTGCTTTTTTACCAAGTAAATTGATGTAATGCTTTTATAATAAATGTTTATTTACGTCAATATATTAATAGGAAAATGAAATAAAATAACGCCTAAACTTTTTTTACTTTATTAACTTGAAATACTTAGCAATATCATATTGAAAATAATAGCGTTTTATCTTGGCATAAAAATATGTATATCTCTCTTTATTTTACACATCTAAACAAAATAATAAACAGAAATAATAACAAATAACAATATTGTTTTTTTTTTGGTTACCTAAAATATAAAACTTGCGTTACTTAGACAACTATTGACAGACAGTGCACAGCCTAAACCACTGAAGATATAACCATGAAATTTGGAACATATATTCTTTAGGGTACGTAGACGTGTACTAAGAAAGGATTTTTCGAAATTCAACCCCTAAGGGGGTGAAACAGGGGTTGAACCGTTGTGTGGAAATCGTTCATTTGGAAAGTCTTAGACTTGAAACTTTGTACAAAGGTTACTTATTAAAAAATAAGATAAATGATATAGAGTTGAGTATAAAAATTCATCCCCTAAAGGGTTCAAAAAAGGGATTAAAGTTTGTATGGCAAAAATGTTGTTTTTCAAGTAAGAAGTTTGAAACTTCGGTCACAAGCTTCTTATGTATAGTGAAAAACATTGATTATGGCATTTTTTTTAAATTCATCCCCTAAAGGGTTTAAGCGAGGGTTGAAAGTTCACGTGCGCAATGTGTGATTCTTTTATAGTATGGGTTTCTTTTGAACCCATTTCAAGATTTCAAAAGAGGATGTTCTCAATTCGGTTCATCAAAATGCAGATCTGATGATGGGATCCATGAGGAATCGAGGGAACTCCTCAAATCTTATAGGCAAACATACAGTGATTTTTGTGTTTTTATCAACAAATCAAGCATTTTCATACAAGAATGTGACATTTGATGAAGTGGGACTGCTGATGATGTTCAGAATCAGAACAGAACTCTTCAACGACGCATAGTTCACGTTTGGCGAATTGTCCTCTTTGCTGTGTTTGTTAAGCAAGTTACTTTTACAAGACAATCATTTGTCAAGCTCGAGTTCTGATGATGGGATCCATGAGGAATCGAGGGAACTCCTCAAATGTTAAAGGCATACATAAGTTACATTACACATTTTAGTATTTTAACAAACAAATCAGGCATGTACATTTAAATAAATTGACATTTGATGAAGTAGAACTGTATGTAAGTATATGATGATCAGAATGGAACTGGGTGTTTTTCAAAAAAAGTGTACACGTGACGAACCGGAGAACGACTTTTTTTCTTAACACCAATTTTGAAATTTCTTTGCTTATTCGATTCCACATAAGTTATAGTGTATTATTTGCGAAAATGGCATGAAAATATTAATAAATATAGAAAATATCGGCATTTTAACTTCAGATTACGGTGGAACTAGTTCCGGATAGTCACAATTATAAAATTCATTATAAATTGATTGTAGTGTTTTTTGGACCAGTTTCAGTTTACACATTTGAAATAAAGACAATAAACCATTTAAAACGGGCTTAATTTATAGAATTAATGGAAAAAATAAGCTTGGAGGATAAAATGAATGTCCAGTTCGTCACAATCGCATGTAAATGACTGCTAAAACATGTATTTATTGGTGTTAAAATAGTACTAATCAATAAAAAGAAAAATTTAATACATTAAGGAATATTCATTTAGTAATGTAAACGCTTAAAAATGCGAATTGTTGCACTACAGCAGCCAGAAATAATTATTTTAAACACTCCAAATCTTGTGACAGTGACTAAGCGGAATCTCATGTGACTAACTGGAAATTGTAAGGAATAGTGTACACATATTGAATATATTGAAAGAAAATACCAAAAAGAACGTATTGTGTGACTAACATCGTTTATTATGTATTAAATCAATGTATAATAGTAGTTTAATTAGACATTAAAACACTCGTGTGACCTTATTATGAAACTCGCCTACAGCTCGTTTCAAAACACACACTCTTGTTTTAATGCCCCTCATTATATACCAGTTGCATACATTACTTTATCTACACACATATTATAAGTACTCTAAGATGGGTTCAGAAACCGAAGTAAATAAATACAATAATTGTATTAATTTAAATACAACCTTTTTTACACGGTTGCGGAAATGTCGAAATTAGAACTGGCAACCGATACCTGAATATAATATTATTGGGATAGGATATTAGGATTATATAACCGAAACACCTTGAATTAAATGCAGCCCTAATAATATAAATAATATTTGTAAATGCTAGGTATAATGTTGTACCTATTATAATTAATAATTATATTCCCTTAAGTAGGTACCATAACCGTTTTGTACTTCTGTATTCTGTACTCTGTGTCTGTGGTGTTAAAGTGGCGTACGCATAATAATAAAAAAATAAGTAAAAAAGAACCGCCTCGTGTCCAGATTACATTAGAATTTTCAGTATATTATTAATGGTGGTTCTTTTTTATAAAATTGTAATTATTATTTACTTTTTAGTTATTGAAATATGATTGTCGTTTACCGAGACCTTCTCCAGTCTATAACAAATACTTTCCTGAAAACCGCATCAAAATCGGTTCAGCCAAATGCGAGATAATCGCTGACAAACATACATGTATACAAACATACGGGTCAAACTAAGAACCTCCTTTTATTTTGTAGTCGGTTTAAAACACCGGTCACATTTCGTTTGTGTACTAAGCTTTATGACTCCAGTTAGTCACAAAATCGTTCCGGTAGGTATGTCACGTTACTATCCGGATGTGACGGATTCTACCGCAACGATTTAAAATCAAGATTTCAACTTGTTTTGAACCTATTCAATGTGGTTTTTGTTTCGTTTCGGATACTATGATAGTCTATTAAATGTCTAATTGCGTTTACAAAAGTTAATTATAATCTACTTACAGAAAATACTGTGACTGAGTCCGAATACTTTTTTTGTGCACCAACACTGCGGCCGCCTTTCGTCACCGTTTTGAAGGAGCTGACGTTAAATACGTATTGGCGGTCAATGTTTATAGCATTCTAATGTTGCCAGGATTGCAAAATAAATGCGTTTTAGGGAATATCGATTCCACAAGTATTGTTAAAATCGCTGTGACAATAACCGGAGGTTCCGGTATGGTCGATTTCTCCCAAGAAATCCCAACAGTGGAAAAAGTAGTTTTTTGGCATTAAATACCATATTCTTTAATAAATAAAGCACATTTTAATATCTTGACTCATTACTTTACCTGTGTGACCACATTGAATATTCACTCGATTTTTTTTCGAGTTTCTGCAAGCCTCTAAACATGACTGAGTCGACGTGTGACATACACATTTTAGCACTTTTCGTATCTTTATTTTGGTTTAAATCTAGCAATAAATATAATATTAATGGTTTTATAAATATAACATAATTGCTATAATCTACAAAATCAAAATATACCACTTATATACCCAAATACGAAAGGGAATATTTTTAAAATCACGTTTAAAGTTTGTGACACGCAAATTTTGCCATGTACACTTTTTTTGAAAAATGCCCAACTCTTCAACCACGTATATTTTTGTTTTTTACATTTTTGTCAAACTTGAGTTCTGGTGTTGGATTCCATGATGAATTGAGCGTATACTTACTCTTGTACCATTATAAACATACTTATAGCCATTTTTAGGGTTCCGTACCCAAAGGATAAAACGGGACCCTATTACTAATGCTCAGCTCTCCGTCTGTCACCAGGCTATATCTCGAGAACCGTGATAGTTAGACAGTTGAGATGATGTATTTCTGTTGCCGCTATAACAACAAATACTAAAAAACAGAATAGAATAAATATTTAAGGGGGCTCCCATACAACAAACATATTTTTTTTATTCCCGTTTTTATAGATAATGGTACGGAACCCTTCGTGCGCAAGTCCGACTCGCACTTGGCCGGTTTTTATTTCATTGTATGGAATTTAAGAGTGCACCATCTAAGTATAATCATCTTTCACCGGTCTCCCCCATTGAAGTCAGTTTTTTTTATTATATAATATGTAGATCTATAAAAAAAATTAGGTTTATTTCTATTACATGACATTTTTCTTACTCTTAATCGCCACGAGTTCTACGCGGACGAAGTCGCGGGCAAAAGCTAGTGGGTTATAAAAACCTATGATTCGTTAATAACTTTACCACTAACTAAGTAGCATTTATTCCTATATCAAAGACAAGGGTTCCCAGGTCACCTTTCTATTCAATATTCTTCCATTGTGACTCAGGGTTTTTCTTGTGATTAATAACTTTTCTGGTAATAATGATTTATCGATAATTTTTCACCACTAGCGTATCGACAATATATGTCAACGACTGTTGCCCATCCCTATTCCTTCTGTGTACGTATATTTAGAAACTGACTCCGCCACGAATTCGTGCGATAAGGACAACTGCAGCTCGGACTAAAATTCCCTTGCAAAAAACTGAAAAATCGAGGTTTCGTTCTCGACTGTTTCCTCATCCAAAACGCAACCAATCATTATAAAATTTTGGAAACTGCAAGAGCAAGAACTAATCTATGCCGCTACGTTTTGATTTTTTGGATATTTGTTGTCATATTTGTATACTGCGCCTTTTTATGGAGCCAATTCAACTAAGCCGTTTTTGCGATTTTTGGAGGGCTGTAACTTTCTTTAAAATAAAAATATCCAAAAAAACAAAACGTAGCGGCATAGATATTGATGATATTGATCTTATTTGAAAAAATCATTGCTCTAGGTTCAAAAACCAGAGAGAAAACAGTCGAGAGCGTTTGTATGGGAAAATCGCAGCTAGGCATTCCTCTTAAAAGGCACACGAAACAGGTAACATTCATTATGTAGCAACAATAACATGATTGAAAGGTTGTGGAATGGAACGCCACCCAAAACATGCAAGCACAGCATGATTACAAATAATGAGCGAAACCTATATGTAATTTACAACAAAGTATGAAACAAAAGCAATATAAAATATATGAGCAACTTAACTAGATTTTGTTACAAAATGATGACAAAATACAAATTTGGAGTTTATGATGACTGAGCACTTTGACAGAGAACTTTAGTTACCTTGCCTCCTGAAAACCGCAAGTCGTGAATTGATAATATCAACATCAGCAATCAGCATGCCTTGTTGTAAAGTTTATAGACGTTTAGATATTTGTAACGCAAAAACGGCTGAACGGATGTTGATGAAACTTGGTACTATACACCGAGTGTATTGACATAAAGAATAATTTTATCCCGAAAATCATCCCTAGAAGGGATGAAATAAATAGTGGAAGTTTACGCGTACGAAGTCGCGGGCAAAAGCTAGTAAGGTTCATAAACCTTAAGGTGGGAAACCTTTAAAAACACGTATAGTAGGTGTGAATCCCCATATAAATGGACATTGGGAGTTACAAGTCATGATAAAGTTTGGCCTCACGATGGAAACTGTTCCTTAGGCTACTTGTAACTTATACTGAGCGAGGCCAAACTATCCACGCAAAAAATTCAAAATGGCGGCTATTTTAGTTTCCAATTCTTTTTATTTTTTTTAGAACTCAAAAATGCTTCGTGCTACACAAAAACTTTGTATGACAATTATGTTATGCATACATTTATCTATAACTTTGGTTATTATCATTTTCTCGATATATCTAATAGTTCATGAGAAAAATGGTGTTCAATATTGCGTTTCTTGTTAAAACACTGTTTGTCAAAAGGCTTAACACAATCGAACTGCATCGTATGCAGAAAGCAATTCATTTTCTCCAGTGATACTAGGAACCAATATAAAGGATTTCATCCGACGAAATGAAAATTTCATCGAAGGGAATTCAAAATGGCGGTCATTTACCAAAGGGGGAGCCGCATTTTTTAAAAAGTGTATAATTTCAAAACGGCATCTGCTATTTAAGTAATATGGATATCAATCGATTGGTATTGATACCATTAATTAAAATAAGAAAAATACCATGTAAAAAATTAAAGATAGCGGCCAACTAATATCAAAATTGTAAAATTTTCATTCTTCTTCTTTTGGTTATATTAAAAATAACAACTAAATGTCCAATTATATAGTCAACTTATATATTTACATAAATTCTCATAGTATTATCTACGCGATGAAACAAAAATTATGACAATCCGTCGAGTAGTTTTTGGACTATACGAATTACAAACGAGCCTTGGTGACTATGTCATAGTAGTTATGGAAACAAACTGCACTTTTGTAATGAAAGCAAGTCGCTTTTGCATAATTGTATTAGTGAAGAGACTAAACTTGATTACTTTTTTCGATAATATCTAATTTTCACCCGTCAGTAACCGAGACTACGCCACTTCGAAATTATAAGTCTAAAACGTTCTACTAAGTTAAAAGGTGGCCAAATTTGGACAATAAATGTGGCAATCGATACAGGAAAATGTTGTTCAACATAAAAAATAACGCTGTGATTTTTTATAACATTACTTAAGAAAACATTTTTTTTTTTGCAATAAACTTTTGATATTCATACCCTATAAGTACTTATATTCATACCTTATATATTTTTTGAACTTTAAAAGAATATTTTTTTCCAAAAACAATCACACTACAGAAAGTTTCCCCAATATAAAAAAACAACTATGACACACAATGCACATGCGCAATGTATTATAGATTAAAATGTTCTTAAACGCAGAAAAAACAAAGTGTAGGATTTTACAGAGTATAAATATCAAAAAAATAAAAATAAAATAAAAAGTTTATTGCTAAACACAGAAAAAAAAATTTTGTAACAAAAAGCGTATTTTATTTAAAGTTGAGCAACATTTTTCTCTATGGATTGCCACATTTATTGTCCAAATCTGTCTACCTTTTAACTTAGTAGAACGTTTTAGACTTATATTTTTGAAGTGGCGTAGTCTCGGTTACTGACGGGTGAAAATTAGATATTATCGAAAAAATAATCAAGTTTGGTCTCTTCACTAATACCATTGTGCAAAAGCGACTTGCTTTCATTACAAAAGTGCAGTTTGTTTCTATAACTACTATGACACAGTCGCCGAGGCTCGTTTGTAATTCGTATAGTTCAAAAACGAATCGACGGATTGTCATAATTTTTGTTTTGTCGCGTAGATAATACAATGAGAATTTATGTAAATATATAAATTGACTATATCGTTGGACATTTAGTTGTTATTTTTAATATAACGAAAAAAAGAAGAATGAAAATTTTACAATTTTGATATTAGTTGGCCGCTATCTTTAATTTTTTACATGGTATTTTTCTTATTTTAATTAATGGTGTCAATATCAATCGATTGATACCCATATTACTTAAATAACAGATGCCGTATTGAAATTATACACTTTTTAAAAAATGCGGCTCCCCCTTTGGTAAATGATCGCCATTTTGAATTCCCGTCGATGAAATTTTCATTTCGTCCGATGAAATCCTTTATATTTGCTCCTAGTATCACTGGAGAAAATGGATTGATTTCTGCATACGATGCAGTTTGATTTTGCTAAACCTTTTGACCAACAGTGTTTTAACAAGAAACGAAATATTGAACACCATTTTTCTCATGAACTATTTGATATATCGAGAAAATTATAATAACCAAAGTTATAGATAAATTTATGCAAAACGTAATTCTAATACAAAGTTTTTATGTAGCACGAAGCATTCTTGAGTTCTAAAAAAAATAAAAAAAATTGTAAACTAAAATAGCCGCCATTTTGAATTTTTTGCGTGGATAGTTTGGCCTCGCTCAGTATAAGTTACAAGCAGGGATCGGATACCGGTATTATTTTCAAACCGGTTTCGGCCATTGACCCCAAACCGAAATGAATAGCGTTTGTGGTTTCGTTCTTGTTTCTGGTTTTCGGCACTCAAAACCGGTTAGTGAAGGAACTGTTCTGGGCCCAATTTCGTTTCCGTGGAACGAAATTAACCGGTTTTCGACGGAGACAACCAGTCTCAACTCGAATTTTTGAGAGAGGCCGCCAAGGGTTACTATTATCCGCAGCCGAGCGGGAGTGCGCTTACAATTTATTTAAAAGCTAATTTATAATTTTATATTAAATTTTACCACTAGACCTGATGTCGAGGGTCTGATGATGTAGCCGATAGAGAGCCACTGGAACTGCCTAACGGAAAGTGATAAAGTAGTCGAGTTAGGGCTTGTTTGTTTTGTTGTCTTGAGTACTTACCACTGGACCTGATGTCGAGGGTCTGATGATGCAGCCGGAAGAGAGGCACTGGAACTGCCTAACGGAAAGTGATAAAGTAGTCGAGTTTGGGCTTGTTTGTTTTGTTGTCTTGAGTACTTACCAATGGACCTGATATCGAGGGTCTGATGATGCAGCCAGAAGAGAGCCACTGGAACTGCCTTACGGAAAGTGATAAAGTAGTCGAGTTTGGGCTTGTTTGCTTTGTTGTCTTGAGTACTTACCCCTGGACCTGATGTCGAGGGTCTGATGATGCAGCCGGAAGAGAGGCACAGGAACTGCCTAACGGAAAGTGATAAAGTAATCGAGTTTGGGCTTGTTTGTTTTGTTGTCTTGGGTACATACCACTGGACCTAATGTCGAGGGTCTGATGATGCAGCCGGAAGAGAGCCACTGGAACTGCCTAAAGGACAGTGCTTCGGTAGTTGAGTTTGGGCTTGTTTGTTTTGTTGTCTTGAGTACTTACCACTGGACCTGATGTCGAGGGTCTGATGATGCAGCCGGAAGAGAGTCACTGGAACTGCCTAACGGAAAGTGATAAAGTAGTCGAGTTAGGGCTTGTTTGTTTTATTGTCTTGAGTACTTACCACTGGACCTGATGTCGAGGGTCTGGTGATGCAGCCGGAAGAGAGGCACTGGAACTGCCTAACGGAAAGTGATAAAGTAGTCGAGTTTGGGCTTGTTTGTTTTGTTGTCTTGAGTACTTACCCCTGGACCTGATGTCGAGGGTCTGATGATGCAGCCGGAAGAGAGGCACTGGAACTGCCTAACGGAAAGTGATAAAGTAATCGAGTTTGGGCTTGTTTGTTTTGTTGTCTTGGGTACATACCACTGGACCTAATGTCGAGGGTCTGATGATGCAGTCGGAAGAGAGGCACTGGAACTGCCTAACGGAAAGTGCTACGATAGTCGAGTTTGGGCTTGTTTGTTTTGTTGTCTTGAGTACTTACCAATAGACCTGATATCGAGGGTCTGATGATGCAGCCGGAAGAGAGGCACTGGAACTGTCTAACAGAAAGTAATAAAGTAGTCGAGTTTGGGCTTGTTTGTTTTGTTGTCTTGAGTACTTACCCCTGGACCTGATGTCGAGGGTCTAAAGATGCAGCCGGAAGAGAGGCACTGGAACTGTCTAACAGAAAGTAATAAAGTAGTCGAGTTTGGGCTTGTTTGTTTTGTTTTCTTGAGTACTTACCCCTGGACCTGATGTCGAGGGTCTGATGATGCAGCCGGAAGAGAGGCACTGGAACTGTCTAACAGAAAGTAATAAAGTAGTCGAGTTTGGGCTTGTTTGTTTTGTTGTCTTGAGTACTTACAACTGGACCTGATGTCGAGGGTCTGATGATGCAGTCGGAAGAGAGGCACTGGAACTGTCTGAAGGAAAGTGATAAAGTAGTCGAGTTTGGGTTTGTGGGTCATGTTGTCTTGCTTGAGTACTTACCACTAGACCTGACATTGAGGGTCTGATGATGCAGCCGGAAGAGAGGCACTGGAACTGTCCAACAGAAAGTGATAAAGTAGTCGAGTTTGGGCTTGTTTGTTTTGTTGTCTTGAGTACTTACCACTAGACCTGAAGTCGAGGGTCTGCTGATGCAGCCGGAAGAGAGGCACTGGAACTGTCTAACAGAAAGTGATAAACTAGTCGAGATTGGGCTTGTTTGTTTTGTTGTCTTGAGTACTTACCACTAGACCTGATATCGAGGGTCTGATGATGCAGCCGGAAGATAGGCACTGGAACTGTCTAACGGAAAGTGATAAAGTAGTCGAGTTTGGGCTTGTTTGTTTTTTTGTCTTGAGTACTTAGCACTAGACCTTATGTCGAGGGTCTGATGATGCAGCCGGAAGAGAGCCACCGGAACTGCCAAACGGACGGAACGGACTACTTTATCACTTACCGTTAGGCAGTTCCAGTGGCTCTCTTCCGGCTGCATCATCAGACCCTCAATATCAGGTCCAGTGGTAAGAGCTCAAGATAACAAAACAAACAAGCCCAAACTCGACTACCGTAGCACTTTCCGTTTGTCAGTTCCGGTGGCTCTCTTCCGGCTGCATCATCAGACCCTCGACATCAGGTCTAGTGCTAAGTACTCAAGACAACAAAACAAACAAGCCCATACTCGACTACTTTATCACTTTCCGTTAGGCAGTTCCAGTGGCATTCTTCCGGCTGCATCATCAGAACCTCAACATCAAATCCAGTGATAAGAACTCAAGATAACAAATCAAACAAGCCCAAACTCGACTACTTTATCACATTCCGTTAGGCAGTTCGAGTGGCTGTCTTCCGGCTGCATCAGCAGACCCTCGACATCAGGTCTAGTGGTAAGTACTCAAGACAACAAAACAAACAAGCTCAAACTCGACTACTTCATAACTTTCCGTTAGGCAGTTCCAGTGCCTCTCTTCCGGCTGCATCATCAGACCCTCGACATCAGGTCCAGTTGTAAGTACTCAAGACAACAAAACAAACAAGCCCAAACTCGACTACTTTATTACTTTCTGTTAGACAGTTCCAGTGCCTCTCTTCCGGCTGCATCATCAGACCCCCGACATCAGGTCCAGGGGTAAGTACTCAAGAGAACAAAACAAACAAGCCCAAACTCGACTATCGTAGCACTTACCGTTAGGCAGTTCCAGTGCCTCTCTTCTGACTGCATCATCAGACCCTCTACATCAGGTCCAGTGGTAAGTACTCGAGACAACAAAACAAACAAGCCCAAACTCGACCACTTTATTACTTTCCGTTAGGCAGTTCCAGTGCCTCTCTTCCGGCTGCATCATCAGACCCTCGACATCGGTCCAGTGGTAAGTACTCAAGACAACAAAACAAACAAGCCTAAACTCGACTACTGTATTACTTTCCGTTAGGCAGTTCCAGTGCCTCTCTTCCGGCTGCATCATCAGACCCTCGACATCGGTCCAGTGGTAAGTACTCAAGACAACAAAACAAACAAGCCCAAACTCGACTACTTTATCACTTTCCGTTAGGCAGTTCCAGTGACTCTCTTCCGGCTGCATCATCAGACCCTCGACATCAGGTCCAGTGGTAAGTACTCAAGACAACAAAACAAACAAGCCCAAACTCGACTACTTTATCACTTTCCGTTAGGCAGTTCCAGTGACTCTCTTCTGGCTGCATCATCAGACCCTCGACATCAGGTCCAGTGGTAAGTAATCAGACAACAAAACAATCAAGCCCAAACTCGACTACTTTATCACTTTCCGTTAGGCAGTTCCAGTGACTCACTTCCGGCTGCATCATCAGACCCTCGACATCAGGTCCAGTGGTAAGTACTCAAGACAACACAACAAACGAGCCCAATCTCGACTACCGTAGCACTTTCCGTTAGAAAGTTCCAGTGGCTGTCTTCCGTTCCGGCGGCATCATATAAATTAGCTTCTAATCTAAATATTATAAGAGCACACGCGCCGCGGGGCCCGCGGGTGATGGTATTACCTGACGACAACGCCTTCAAAAGTGAGAAAGTGACAGTCGTGACATTTTAAACCGGTTTAATAAAGTTCCACGGAACGTTAAAATTCCGTTCTCCTAGAATACTGATAACCGAAATAATTCGTTCTTTCACTAACAGGTATTTTGATAAACCGGTATTATGTAAGAACGAAATCAAACCGGTTTAGGAACTAAATAATACCGGTATTTGGAAACCGGTTCCGATCCCTGGTTACAAGTAGCCTAAGGAACAGTTTCCATCGTGAAGCCAAACTTTATCACGACTTGTAACTCCCACTTAAGGATTCATACCTACTAGTACCTTATATACCAGTAGACATGTACTTACTCTGTATAAAAAATAGACGTTCATGTGCGACTACACGAAAACCGGACCAACGTAGGTAAAAAAACTCGCAAAATGACCCAAGCCAGTTATCCGTCTACGTAGACGAAAACTGGCACTTTTGCGTACCATCTAAATTTACGGAGATTATAGGTAATATAAAAATTAAAAATTATAGCTAAGTATAAAAAACACTTAAAATTGTCTTCGTTTGTATATTATATATAGTACATAGTCATATTTCCTAAAAATACCACTTTAAACATGGTAAAACATTAATAAATAAAAGATAGAAATTTTCCTGTACCATTTTTTTTGGCAGGGTTTTTTTTAATAATGGGATTGCTCTAATCTTGGTCAGCATCTACCCAGGGGGCAAAGATGAGGCCGACGATGGAGCGAGCTCACCCAGAAAATGCCTATTCACTATTGGTTTTCTAGGCTCAAAAACGTGGCATAAACTTTAGTTGATTACCACAGAAATATATCAAGATAGAAGGAACGAGTGTATGTACCTCGCGTGGCGAAATTACGTCCCGGAGACACAACTGCTCGCCGCAAACTTCAGTGTGCTCCCGATCGCGTTATGCGTGCGACGCCAGGTTTTAAAAACAAAATGGTTCGTTGCGCAATAATTAATTGTTCAAACACTTCCAAGAAAGTTGGAGCTGTTAATCGAGGTATTTCCTTTCATTGGTAAGTACAATTTGTCCTTAAATATCTGTTAATAATTAAAAAACGAAATATTTTATTATTTTCATCATAACGGTAGCGGGCGATTGTGTGTCAACGCTAGCTTTCCATTGCGGCTTTAATTTGACGAGTCAGACTTGGCGTGCGTTCAAAACCAGCAATGTAAAAATAAGCTATTCAAACTGTCGAGTCACGTTCAAGGTCGATAGTCATTTTTTCTGTCAAAACTAAAGAATAGTGCTGTGCACTGCGATTTTCTTACTCGATTATTAAAATTGAATTTGAAAACAGACGAAATAATAATTACGTTCTTATATTATTATGCAGCTATATAATGTACGTAGTGCAAAACAAATATTATTAATCGCTTTCCTCTTAGCTTCTAATATTTCTTCGCGGGACTTCTTTGATTTTTCCATGGTCTGTAACAAAGAATATATAAAAAAACCGGCCAAGTGCGGGTCAGACTCGCGCACGAAGGGTTCCGTACCATTATCTATAAAAACGGCAATAAAAATTATATCTTTTGTATGGGAGCCCCCTTAAATATTTATTTTATTCTTATGCATATTAAATTAATATGCATTTGTTGTTATAGCGGCATCAGAAAAACATCATCTGTGAAAATTTCAACTGTCTATCACTTTTCATGAGATACAGTCTGGTGACAAACGGACGGACAGCGGAGTCTTAGTAATATGGTCCCGTTTTACCCTTAGGGTACGGAACCCTGAAAATGGTACACGTTTATAGGTACTTAGTTAATAACTGGAGCGGCTAATATGTACAAATTACTAAAATGTAACGCAATTTATTGGTTATTAGGTAGGTACCTACCTACATTTATAGTTTTCGATTTAAATTCTGAGCTTACTCATTTCCTCTGTCAAAAAAACATTTCTTCTGTCGAAAATAATAATCATTTCCTCTGTCGGTTCTTATCGATATTTTAAATCGATGCATAGAATCGGTGCAGAGTTCTAATACTTCTAATCGATCCTTTTGAATCGTTTTCGCGCGGCTTATGTTTCTCATCACTAAATTACGCTCGTGACGTCAAAGTACCTACGCAAAATGTTACACGCTCGGTCTCCCTACAAATTGCCGAACTCTTTCCTTCTATCTTGATATATTTCTGTGTTGATTACCTAGATCTTGGTTACACATTGTTAATTAATATTTGTACGTATTTAGTAGGTACTTACTTTAGTATTAAGGAATGCAACGGGCCCAAACATGCATTATTAATTCTACGCATGTCGCATTTGTAAGAAAGAAGTCACCTAAAAAGACGAAAACCGGCGCATGGGCGAAAATAGGCGTAACGTCCCTACCTACCTTTTCTCCGTTCCGTTATTATAGCGTACAGCCACAAAATAAAGAATTTTGTTGTATTTAAGTGTATTTAAACAATAAAATACATTCCAACTGTAATAATATCGGTTATTCATTTTGACGTACGTGACACAAAGTACCTACGTAGCGGCGGGGACGTCAAGTGATCAACGCGCGCACAACTAGCACTCGCGACGCGACAGTGACAGTCGCGACTAAGCTTGTCCGAAATCAACCGAGAATGCCTGTAAATGTTACGTCTGTGTGCGTGTGGCGAAAATGGCACTTTGTACTGAGCGGACTCTCTGCTCCGGCGCGCGCCGCCGCTATTTACTTTGTGGTACAGCGTAGGTTGGGAAATGTCGAATAGGTAATGTGCAGGATTTGAATATGACATCTATTGATTATCTATCAAAACTAAATTGAAAGTTCTGCAAATAACACTCAACGTCCGTTTCTCAGTCGCTTTTAACTCCGTCGTTAGATGGCGCTCAATAGGTAATGTAATAATGTTTATATCTGTCTATCTGAATCTAATCTATAATAAAATTGATATTTTATGTAAAAAATGCAATTAACTACTACTTAAAGGAAAATTAGGAAATTCTGTGTACATTATTCCTTGTACTACCGCACTTATTGACTTTGAACATCCCAATTGTCAATAGAAGTGAAATGTGAACGCAACTTTACGGCATTTCATGAAAACATTCGTTCAAGATTCATTCTTTACCTAATCTAATCGTTCACCCATTCACTCAATAACTTGTCATAACTTGTGACGTCCGTAGTTTTCAGTGACGTAAATCGTATTTTCAGTTTTCAGTAATTTCAGTTTCTGCTCGCTTAAAGCCCTTCGAAAGTCTAGTTTTGGCTCAACCTGACAATGTGATTAATTGCATTCCAATAAAAATGTTCACAAACAAAAACACTTCAGTTTTATGATTATTTCGAAAGGAAAATTAACTATGGATGCTAGTGATAGTACAAGTGACTATGATGACGGTGGCGAGATTCCTATCTGGCAGGAGCCCCGACGGGAGCCGTTGGGCGCTCCTAAAGAGACGTTGGAGGAGCCGGAGCAAACAGGAGATAGATTACACGCACTGGAAGAGGAACAAGAGATATTATCGTCGTCTGTATTTTCCCTGACCTCGCACCTCGCGCAAGTCGAGTTCCGTTTGCGACAGATATTAAAAGCTGCACCAGAGGAGAAGGATGCTATGTTGAAGGAGTTAGAGGAGTTTACGTCTAGGGGGGTGCCTGGGGCGAGGGCTTCGCCGCAAGGCAGCGCGGGGGAGGCGAGCTGTACAGAATGTGTGGAGCTGGAGACTAAGATACGACGACAGCGCGCCAGGCAGGCGCATTTCATTGAGAGGTTGAAGACACAATTGAAGGAACTTGAAAGGTAAATAAACTGATAACTATGTTAGATTTTATTAAACATTGTAGTCATCACATACATTATCGTAAACAAGGAGTGAGAACATGACTTAATTGTATATTTCTTAAAGATTACAGAGGGGAAAAGATGATCACTATATGTCGGACATATAGCATTTGTCCTTTACAAAATACAAATACAAATGCATTTATTTTTCTCTTTAAATTGCAATGGTGTATCGGTTAGTAATATTGTCAAGAATTGTAATAGTGTTGTTGTTGATTGTTGTCTTTATTGTCAAGAATGTAAGTGCGAGACGGACAAATGCTATATGTCCGACATATAAGCCATCACCTTAGCCCCTCTGTACTCTATAAAAATTCACATAATCTATGCACATTTGTATGGATTGGGCTGTGGAGGGGCGCACCTTCGTGGATGACACACCACACGCTATATCTGATAGCAACTTTACTAACATAGTTTTTAAGATACCCCTTTGATTGTTACTAACAAGCTATGGATCAACTGATCTGAAAATAAACAATTTTTATTTTTATTTACTTAGCCTACATTATCATTGTAGAAACATAATGTTCTATCGACATATTTATTTATTGACCTGCACAATAGTTGGTTCAGTGAGTGAACACATTTCCATTTTCTTTCTGTATACCTATTGATAGCTAAAATAAGTAAACTTATAAACTTGAATCTTGCTATTTAATGTCTCTGAATAACCATGTTTTTAATCATAAATTATACCAATTGGAAGCTTACTGTCTACCCTAACCTAAAACATTAAAAAAAAATACTTTGGAAGACAAACTCTGATTCACAGAGTTCTTATAAGATTTGTTGTGGTAGAAAGTTCAGCCGGAATAATAAAGTGGTTGCCTCTATTGTTTATTTATTAATTTATTCTATTTATTAGCCTTTAATGCCAACATTTTAAGTGCGAAGTTACATTAAATACATATGTACAGTCAAGGGCACCAATATGTATAAATTTTTTCACCTTATTTCATTGTAATAAGGTCCAAAATGTATACATATTTATGCCCTTGACTGTACAAAGGCCGCTTCCAGCATTTTCCACTCTTCTCTATGGATAGCTATGCAATGCTATAGTGGGCCCGCTACCTTTTTAATGTTGTCTGCTTATATTGTTTTAACATCAACTTATTCACTTGATTACAGGTTTGCTGCGGACCCAGGAGCCAGTGACAAACAGCACAGAACTCTGATAGAACATTTACAATCAGAAATAGATCACAGTTTAGAAGAAGGATGCCACCAGCCACTGACTGCGGATGAGTTACGACACCAGATAAACTGTGCAGTCCGGCAATATGCAGAAAAGCAGCTGTCCAAAGACGAAATCATCTGCAAACTCCAAGCTCACATTGAGGACATGCAAAAGTTCATAAAACTCATGAAGAACGAGGATTTGAAAGGAAACTCCAAATCAAAAGCACCGGAAACCAAAAGTACAAAGTCGCAGAACTCTTTCGACAAGACTTTTAACAAAAACAAAGGCAATGACGATCTTAGGACGGAAACTATTAATTTAATGAGAAAAGCCAGTACATTAATACAAATATTTACAGTGTCCCAGTTTGGTTGCTCTCCTAACTCAAGCCGGAGAGCTGAGAAGCAATCATCAACCATCGTTACGCACTGGGGTAACCTGAGAGCAAAGCTAGAAATGTCAGTTGATGCTGTACTGCACTTAGTATCCCGTAACAGACCTAATCGTGCTATAATTGACACATACGACAGTGAATCTGAAGAAGGCGGTATTGTAATCAACGATATACCACTAACAACAGCAGTTCGAAGACACCTAGCTGTGAATATCCGTGATTTACTTCAACACGGCTTAACAGGCCCCGAATCAAATTCTCTCGTCCCCATTATTGGATGCTTCCCTGTACGCAGATCATCTTCCAACGCTACACATGTATGGGAACTTATTTTACGTTACTATGATATTAATCATGGGGATCAGTTTAATTCCACACCAGCAAGAAAATTAAGCCAGAGCTTTAATCTAGACATCGTGGGTGGAAATGCTATATCGAACAAGCAGAGTCTACTTAGTGCTATTGGTAGTATCATTGCATCCCATACTCCTTATAAAAGGAGCTATGATGCTCATTTCAAAGCGTTTGTTTGTGCGGCTTTAAATTCCCACAAACTAGTACTGTGGTTGAATATTATTTTGAAATGCCGC
Source organism: Cenopis cana (assembly GCA_951800055.1). Classification (NCBI taxonomy): domain Eukaryota; kingdom Metazoa; phylum Arthropoda; class Insecta; order Lepidoptera; family Tortricidae; genus Cenopis; species Cenopis cana. The sequence goes on along the minus strand of OX637486.1, from coordinate 4,264,852 downwards.
TCTCTAGTTGATACATACTATTCTTCGACTAGTTACGTTGTCAACACTGGATTCCAAGATGCTCTCCAGAGCTTAGACCGGTTGACCCCGCATAACTTCGACTTGCCAGTTGATCTTGCTGTGAAACAGTTCCAAAATATCAAAGACGTATTTATGTAATTTAATTTAATTACTTATAAGTATAATTTTATACATAATCAATGAGTTAAGGGCCTGTGCAATGCATTTATTGTGTACTTAGCCTAATAAAATTGTTTCTAGTCCATTTTAGTATTCTGAACTATATGACAAATTGTTTTTAGATAATAATTAGATAATTTGGTATGGCCACTGATAGATTTACTTTATTGGAATAGAAAATGTACATTTCTTTAGGATTAGGGACACGAAGTTATTATTTATCGTATGACAATCACAAAACACTATACTAGTTATCTTATGGTTTAAGACATTTATTTTTCAAAAAGATCTAGAATAATCTAACATTCTTTATTATGAAACCGATCTGATACGCTCTCTATTGTAAAAGGCAACTTTTCTCCAATTGTAGCATGTATAGAGATAATTATATCAATACATTCCACTATTGTGATATAAAGAGTATTTTACCTAAACTAAGTTACCGATCGTACCAAAGAAGTACCAAAGTAATTTTATTGTTAATAGCGCAACTTGTAAATGAAACAATATTATCGCTAAATATAATGGTAGCTGAAGCATCTATTTTGTATTTATTTTATCTGTACCCCGACGAAGTCTCATTAGTCCGATCATCGGCCTACTCGTACCACTAGGGGGTTTGTCGTCGGTTTGCGACCAATTGGATAAGTTGATGAACTGGAAGGATATTTTCTCGTTTTTTTATGGACTCCCATTCAATAACTACCAATAAAAATGCATATAACTTAGTGTTCTTTTGGGGTTTGTACTTAAAAATATAAATGTATTTAAATGGAAAAACCTTATGTTTTTCAGATGGTCGCAAACTGACACTGGTAACATAACCGGCCTAGCAACCGTAGGTACTAATATATAGTTTTTAAATTGCAGTTTGGTGACACCAATTAGCGTTCGGAGAAGGAAATGTCTGACTAACGAGTAGTCGTGGCACAATAAAATGGGACCATAAAAAAAACGCATGCTGGTAACAAAAATACATGGCAACGTGATAAATACTTATAACTGGCTGCTTATTATATGTTAGGTAACATTGTTGCCATACCTCTCCAAATTTGGAAAAAAAAAATTCTGCCACGTCGTAAGTCAGACTTCCACTTGTGTTACAAAAATATGAAGTTCACGTTTCAACGTCGCTTAGGTATATTTGAAATAAAACACAATAAAATAAATAAATATTTAATAATATAAAAAGCTTAAAACACGTCACAAAATAAAAAGTATTAACTAAACATTTGTTGATGCACAATCATTTCTCAACATAAACAATTCATAACAAGACCCACACATGACAGTCACTTTCATGTTTAACGTTTACAATTTAAATGTACATAACTGCGAAAATGTTATAGAGGTGACCCAAAAATACGTTACAAAGAATTTTTATGTCCAAAAAAATCCGTGTCAACGTATATTTGGGTCACCTGTGTGTGTAGTGTAGCTCCTGTACAGTCGAGGGCATAAATATGTATACATTTTTGGACCTTATTTCTTTGGAATAAGGTGAAAAAGTGTATACACATTGGTGCCCTTGACTGTACCTATAGTGTATTCAATATAGCTTGGGTAGTCGTTGTCAGATGACATCAGAGCGAATAACACTAATTAACTAACGCGAACAAACACAAATAACGACTTTATTGTACTGGCATTAGCAATCTAATCCCCGTACAATTGTGTATAATTGTATATTCGCTAACGAACTAAGTATAATAAAAACTTTCCCTGTCTAGGATAAAAGAAGTTAGGTATAAGCTGATCGTATGGACGTTTAAATTTGTACCTACACATAAATACTTAATACGCCTACGTCTGTTTTCCAAACAGGGACATACCTATACCCACTGCACGGCTCGGCCTAGCACATGATGGCGCGCGAGCTATCTCGCCGCGAGATAGACTATCAGTCTGTTTCTACGTGTACCAATATAAAAAAGATCTCGCGTAGTATTTTGTGCCATCCGTGCAGAGGGCCTACTGCAAACCAAAAATGAAATATCTACCTCTCTCTCTGCTTACTCAAGCGACGAATAGGTAGATAAGTAGGTACTTCGTTCTCAGAGTACATGAAATTAAAATGTACGGTTTAAAACAGTTTACTTAGGTCCGAGCATGTTCTCAGGCTTGACCCACTGGTCAAACTGTTCCGCTGTTAGGAGGCCTAGCTTGATGGCAGTTTCTTTGAGGGTGCCGCCTTCCTTGTGTGCAGTCTTTGCGATTTGTGCCGCCTGAAAAATAAATTTAATTTTAGGGTTTCGTATTAAATAAAGAACTCCGAAGAATGTACATAAAATCATATAGGTATGATCTGTCCAGGCTACCGCGAACCAAAAACGAAGTAGGTAGGTTCCCCCTATTCCACTAGCATACCTATATCTATATTCGAGCGACGCTCTCGTCATCATTATCATCATATCAGCCGAAAGACGTCCACTGCTCTGGACATAGGCCTCCCTCAAAGAGCGCCACAATGACCAGTCCTGCGCCACCCGCATCCAGCGGACTCCCGCGACCTTTATCAGGTCATCAGTCTACCTTGTGGGAGGTCTATCCACGCTGCGCCTTCCGGTCCGTGGTCGCCACGTGGAGAGGGAGATATTATACCTACTTCGTTTTCGTTTAGCGGTAGGGAGTCATCCATAAAGTACGTCATACTAATTTCGTGAGTTTTTGACCCCTTCCCCGTCCTTGTCACAGTTGGTCATATTTGTCAGACCCCTCCGGAGGTTGCGTGCCGAACATTCGTTTGAAGCTTCAACACGCAACCTCCAGTATATATTAAAAAAAAAACTTCGTTGACCCCTCTTAGCCGTGCCTTATGATAATGTGGAGGATCACCTTATCGTATCCGATGTGAGGGTTGAGCGCCGTGACCAGCATGAGAGACTCGTGCATGATCTTATCGATTTTCTCTATGTTTGCCTCGATTCCGACTGCACAGTACTTGTTGAACGCTTGGCAACCATCACCTGAAGTCAGATGTGGCTGTTATTGGAGAATTGGTCTCTAGGTGGATGAGGACCAAATTCAACGACCACATTTGGGCCATTTTACGGAAAGTTGTACACTCGACGACTACTTTTTAATTTGGATAAAATCGGTTTTTTTTTTCTACTCAGAATCGAAAGCACTTTCGGAAATCATTCATGGGCTCGTTTAAAACAAAATCAAGTATAGGTACTATACACCTTGCGGCAAGCGGCCACCTAGGCGCTGCTGTTCCGTGCTTGCGTTGGATTGAAGTCTGGTTTGGGTTTATCCAGAAATCACGCGAGGTTTTTTGGGCCACTTTTAGACCCCCACTCCTCCCCTTGGTGATCTTTGGTGAGGTTTTAGACGACCCTCCCTCCCCCCACGAAACCTCACGTGTATTTTTTGAATTTATCACCACCTATGAATTTTTTTAAGTAAATGAAGTATATTAGTTGATCTTGTGCTTACCTAGATCAAAATGTTGAGTTTGCGACTACCTTGTAGGCGTAGGTTGCAGGGCAGTAAGTAATTGAATCAAATGAAAGAAAACGTAATCAATTTCCCATAAACATGTGCCCAGTGCTCTCTGGAACTGGGACATGCCCGTGGCTGGACTCGATTCTACTCACGCCTGAGATTCGATTAAAGCACCCAATCGCATCGAGGCGCAGATTCTTAGAGTATTCCAGTGTTTAAACCTCCCGCATTGTCGTGTCGGAGTTTTCCCCAGACTAGGTACTCTTCAACCGCGCACTCCTATCGTTTGAGGCTGCTTTTCCACCAGAGCTATTCTATGCAGCTATACCGCGATGGATGTGATAGCTTTCCGTTTCCACCAGTGCTATGCTATGTGACATAATGTGAGCCAATGAGTATGATTGGTGGATCAACGCATCGATAGCAACATCGGTAGCATAGCACAGCCCTGATGGCAAGGCACCCTTATTGGGCCCCGCCTATAGAAAAAAGGACCTGTCTCGACGTCATGATACCAACCGATCAGTCTAGTGGAGCGAAGAACATTGGCCACCATCATCGGCTTGAACACGTTCAACTCGAAGTGTCCCGTGGCTCCGCCCATGGTACATGCTACGTGGTTGCCCATCACTTGCGCCGCTATCATCGTCAGCGCTTCGCATTGCGTTGGGTTCACCTTACCTATGATAATAGTACATTACTTATAGCACACCCTGTGACACGCGAAGGAACGTAAGCGCTCTGTGGGTAAGTATGTGTGCGTACGCTGTCGGTTTGCGCGGGTGCGTAGCTCGTGGCGCGGAAGAATCGCGAGGCGCGACGGCACCCGATCGCAACCAGGCGGATCTCTCAGGGACGAGGTAACTGACCTCGGTGCGGGGGATTCGTGTCCGTTCTGTATGTAATACTATTCTGTGCTTATAGGTATGACTGAGGTCGACTGTACCCTTACCATGACCCCTTACCTTACCTTACCTCGCTAGCGACTACGTAAACGATTTAGTATGGACAAAAGTACAGCGCCTCTCTCTAGTACGGTAATGCAAACATTGCAAACTGATGGTAAGGGTACTGGTAAAGGTCGTGCGAGTCCGCTGGATGCTGGTGGCGCAGAACCTGCAGTCATTGCGGCACTCTTTGGGGGAGGCCTATGTCCAGCTGTAGACGTCTTTTGACTGATATGATGACTTATAGGTATATTATATTTATGAAAGCTGGCGCGAATTAACGGAATGATTATTGTAAGTACAGGTTGACATGACGGCTCTCGAACGGGACAGTACTAGTAGTTGTAGTGTAAAAATCTCACTTGTTCATGTGAGCGATAAAGAATATCGTAGAACCACTTACAGCTTTTTATATCATTCATTTTGTTCGTCCGATTCGCACTTCGCACCAAGGGGGCTACCGCGAACCACAAACGAAGTTTTCCGTCTCTGTCGCACTTACGTACAGACGTGCAAGTGCGACAGAGACGGAAAACTTCGTTAGTGGTTCGAGGTAGCCCCCCTGCTTTCGTAAATGTCTCGGATCGCAATAATTTGATGCCCGTGCCGAAGGCAAGGGATGAAGACGCGATGAAGATACAATACAATGATACAAATAATACTGCCAATAAGGGATATACAGAATGTTGCAAGGTAGTCAATCTACACGGCATGGTCACCTTGTTACACTCTGTATAAATGAAATACGTGCAATTTCTTATACAAGTATATTACTTACACATTAAACACTTTATTTCAGAGTAAAATATAATTTTCAACAAACAAAATAAACATCAACATAATTTACGTATCAAAACCAACAAGAACTGGAAATATTAGCCCCTTATTCATAAACGTCCAATAAACCTATATTAGTTAACAAGCCGCTAAAGTTCGTTTGTCCTTATGTCACTTTGACATTTACGTTTGAGAGAAAGGGACAAACAACATATTAGTTAGCAGAGATTTGTTAAGTTGTATGAATAAGGGGGTAAGTCTTTATATAAATATGTAAGTACATTACGATACTGTACCTATAGTGTTTTAGAATAATTCTAGAGATCGAAACACTGCTATCAAAAATTAACTCTGGGACTGAAATGAAAAATTCTTAACTCGTGTACCTATTCAGTAACACAGTCACTATCAAATAAGATAAACGACCCAATTCTCAACACTTTAATGTCCAATAGACGACACTTATTAATCGCGTGTCATTATTGGGTCAGTGTCGGGCACTGGATCATTTACACTGTGCGTGTGAGGTGTTCGTATACGTTATGGTAGGTTTAGACCAAATAAGTAATCCAGATATAAATGCAAATACATTTATTAGGTACCTACACCTTTGTTGTCATTTTGAAATACTGCTTACAGCTTTTAATCAATACATACAATTCATGATTTTATTTACATGATGAAAAGGATGCTAAGAAAAGAAAATACTGGAATTGTTAAGGCCAGGTCGTGATGGTATAAGCGAGGTTCTAGCGCCATGCAAAAGATATAGAACTGTGACCACGCTTATACAACGCCATCTAGTGATTTGGAAGGAACGATTTTTTTCTGTTAATATTACAACCCAGTAGTTGTCATATAGTTTTCATTTTTCATGACATGACACGTCATATGAAAATGCATACGTTCATTTATGGCGCAGGGGTAGGCAAGCTCTTTCCATACAAACTTTGTGCAAGTTTTTCTTCACTTGTGTTTTCACTACACTTATGATTTTTGGTCAGTATGCTTCTGGCAGTTATGTTGTACTTAAACATAAAAATAAAATTCATCTATTGTAACCGGATCCCTTCGATATCTATAATTTCATTTGCCATAATACTATTGTTTGCTAAAAGTGCAACAAACTGGCAGCCATACTTGTCGTCTCTAAGATCTCACGATTCGAAATAATTGCCATAAGATGAATAATTAAGTGTGCGATATGATCATCATTTGCCATTTCTTTCTTTTTCTCTGAAACCTAAAATGATTAAATTTAAGGTTATCTCTACTCAGAATCGAAAACCCTGTTCTTCCAAATAGAAGGAAAACAAGAGTGCATAGTATTCGTACAAATTTCATGTTTCCGATCCGTTAATTTCATAAAAACGTCCATCAAAAAGTAACGAAATACACTCACGAGCAAAAATAATGGATACACTTTGTATTGAATTTCGATAGAAAGTGTAGGTACCCATTATTTTTGCCCTTGAGTATAGATTAGTACTTTTACACACTAATTAGAATAAATAGAGATTTCGATTCAATAGGTAACATACAATCAAAAGGTCTGTGTACAACTTTTCATAAAATGGCCCAAATGTGCGATTAAGTTAAATTTCCATCGACGGTACAGACTTCAGCACCCTCCAATGAATTTTTGACAAATCCACAAGTAAAATCAAAATTTTGTCGAGCGGATCCGTCCGGTAACGAAATTTCAATTTCCAATTAAAGTGAAACTGCGTGAGGCGTTGAAAGTTTCAATTTTTCACTTTAAGGCGCTACACTGAGAAATTTGAAGACTTTGAAACGCTGTCTTGCCCAGACTAGCAAACAGTAGGGGCTGATTTTCAGATATATGATTCTCGACTATATGATTATGGTACTGACAATAGCGAAACATGATTGCCTCATGTCTACCGGTGACGCGATTACAAGTCAAGTAAACAAAAACATTGTTTTGTTGTGTTTTTTTCGCCGTCAACCCACTAAAATTTTCTCGATAGAAAATAAATCCAAAGTCGAGTCTATATTTTCCTTTTTTTCCTCAGCCTACTAAAACCACGCATTAAGAAACGATTAAATTAATATGATGGTATTTTACCTCATCTAGGTACTGACAAGAGGAAATTTAATAAACCTGCACACAGTCAGATATTTAACGAGATTTGTCTAAAAAGCCATTCTCGGAGAGGGTTGCATCCCGTTTTGTCGTGAGCGAAAAACAAAGGGTGTCTCTTTCAATCGATATATCGCCTTAATTGGAAATCCACAAGTATACAAGTTTTCCAGTACTTCGGCACCCTTCGACGAATCTCGTATAGTTAGTGTTTACTTAGGTCCGAGCATGTTTTCAGGCTTGACCCACTGGTCGAATTGCTCCGCTGTGAGGATGCCCAGCTTGATGGCAGTGCCTTTGAGGGTACCGCCTTCCTTGTGAGCGGTCTTCGCTATCTGGGCAGCCTGAAATAAAAATCGGAAGAGAGAAGCTTAATAAGCATAATTAAAACAAGAAGAGGAAGAATGATAGGCCACCTGCTACGACACGACAACTACATCAGAAACATTATAGAAGGGAAAATAAATGGGAAAAGAGGAAGAGGAAGACCAAGGAAAAGTTATATGAACCAGATAAAGGAGGATGTGGATGTCGTGTCGTATCAGGACGTCAAGAGGCTGGCCTCGGACCGACAAAGATGGAGAGAACTGCATCAAGCTGCACCGACAAGAGCTCGGCTCTTAAGATGATGATGATGATGATGATGAAATAAAAATATACTATGTTAAAAAAAAACTCGCCAAGAGCGAGTCGGACTCGCGCACGAAGGGTTCCGAACCATTATCTATAAAAATGGCAAATAAGTCATCTCTGTTGTACGGGAGCCCCCTTAAATAAATATTTATTCTGTTTTTTAGTATTTGTTGTTATAGCGGCAACAGAAATACATCTGTGAAAATTTCAACTGTCTAACTATCACGGTTCATGAGATACAGCCTGGTGACAGACGGGCCCTAAACAGGGAAATGCCTTCAAAATGTAGGGTTCTCCAGAATGTAATAAACACTTCTGAAAACCGCATCCAAACGCGACATAAACATACATACAAACATGCGGGTCAAACGGAAAACATCCGTTTAGCGAAGGGTCGGGCAAGCTCTCTCTATACAAACTTTGTGCATATTTTTTCTTCGTTTGTGTTTGCACTGTAGACATGGGGAAAAGCGTTACTTTTTCATCACCGTTATTGTTATTCCCGTTCCAAAAAAATAACATTGAAAAATCACCGTGACTTTGTCACTTCGGTTATTTCGTGTCACGACATTTGCGTGTCGATCGTTCCCGGCAGTTACTGATATTTTTGTAACAAATGATGTTTCTCTGTGACAGCGCACCGCGCACCGCAGTCACAGTCACAGTTAGTAACAGGGGTCACGAGGCACGACCCGCACGACGCGACGCGTCGCTTACACACTGTTCCAGTGATATCGTCGCTAAGTAACAACGTTATTTTGTAACGTTGTTACTTCGTGACAAGTCACACTGTTACTTTTTAACGGCGGATCACCGTGATTTTTTCATCGTGAAGTTATTTATCACTCACCTCTATTGCACTGCAGTTATGATTTTTGGTCAGTATGCTTATTTTTCTGTTAGCCATGTCTTGTAGGTTTATTTTTTTAATTAAACTATTTTTTGTATTTTTTATTTGTCAGTTTTTGGAAACTTGAAAAATTTCACATCAGGTACGTATAACCAATATCTACAAAAAAGAAAAAATCGGGAGTGTGAAAACCGACGAATAAAATGTGCACAATGTTTGTATGGAGAATGCCTTGACCTACCTGCTTTAACGACCGCTATCATAGACAGTGTGTAGTATTATGATAATCATAGGTCACCTTATCGTATCCGATGTGAGGATTGAGAGCCGTGACCAGCATGAGCGACTCCTGCATGATCCTGTTGATGTTCGCTTCGTTCGCCTTGATGCCGACCGCGCAACCCTTGTTGAACGCCTGGCAACCGTCGCCTGAAACGAATACGAATTGTTATAGGTAACTAGCTTCTACCAAACCGCGATACGTGCGAATCAGCAATATTGCCAAGTACATTACAATGAGGGCTACCGTTTTTGTGCTCGCCAGTTGGCGCCACTGCGCTCTCAGTCCAGAGCCGTGTTCCGAATCACGCTTAAAACGTATAAACGCGTTTACGATCGGACCGAATCACGCTCATAGCGTTTACATGAGATGTCGTGACGTCATTGATGACGTCATGGACGGCGCCATATTGGCGTTTACAGTGCTCACACTCCGAGGCGTCAGCACCGTAAACCAAACGTCAAGTTGACGTTTGATATATGAACATGACAGTAAACACAACATGCCCGGTCCGAATCAAAACACCACTCACGCGGCCTTGAGCGCGCTTACTGATTCGGACCGGCCGTCAGCACTGTAAACGCTGTGATCGTTGTTGGCGTGATTCGGAACACGGCTCAGCTTTCAAAATTTATTATTGGTTATTAGAGGCGTTAAGATCAAATTTACGTTGAAATCCTTTATCATACATAAAAACCGCACCGTAAATAATTTTATCGAACATCCCGTATTGTAGTGCAGTCCCGTTTTGTTCGGAAAACAGTATGACATAAGTTTACGAACGATAAAATTGTCGCAAAGCACTGAAATTCGTTGGCCCGTAACTCATATTTGCCATTATCAATTTCAGATACTGCAAAAAAGTCACCATATAAATAAAAACCGCGTAACCCACCCACAAACTATGAAATTTGACATTCCGGGGGACTGACGTCACACTATCGCCTCTAGCGGCGAATCCATACGCGGTAGCCCTCATAACGATTACGGTGTGTGGGTAGACCACTAATAAAACTTGCAGCACTTCAGTTAATCCGTGATAATAGCGCTTGCAACAGTCACGTCCACTTATAGGGCATCGACCCATAGCATGCCCGCCCTTCAGAGCGCAGATCTTGGTCATTCACTCTGTCTCGGTCAAGTCATTAATTAAAAAAATAAAATTAAAGTTATTTTTGACTTTACAGATGGAAAACAGCCGCACGAAAAGAGATGCTTACCAAGCAGTCTGATGGAACGAAGTACGTTGGCAACGATCATCGCCTTGAACACGTTCAACTCCAAGTGTCCCGTGGCCCCGCCCATGGTACACGCTACTTGGTTGCCCATCACTTGACCCGCTATTCATGTATATATCCCACTGTGTATATCCTCAGGAATGAGGGAGGTACTGAAGAGAGATGCTTACCAAGCAGTCTGATGGACCGAAGCACGTTGGCAACTATTTGCCCATCACTTGACCCGCTATTCATGTATATATCCCACTGTGTATATCCTCAGGAATGAGGGAGGTACTGAAGAGAGATGCTTACCAAGCAATCTGATGGAACGAAGCACGTTGGCAACTATTTGCCCATCACTTGACCCGCTATTCATGTATATATCCCACTGTGTATATCCTCAGGAATGAGGGAGGTACTGAAGAGAGATGCTTACCTAGCAATCTGATGGAACGAAGCACGTTGGCAACTATCATCGGCTTGAACACGTTTAACTCGAAGTGTCCCGTGGCTCCGCCCATGGTACACGCTACGTGGTTGCCCATCACTTGCGCCGCTATCATCGTCAGCGCTTCGCATTGCGTTGGGTTCACTTTGCCTGAAATATTAATAATTATAATGACAATATATATTGACATATCAATCAAATTTGTCGTAAATTTATTCTAAGTTATTTCATAATCTGATAATGTTCTTGACAATGTATGATCAATACAATAAATGATATTCTATTCTATGCTATACCCTCATTTTAGGCATCCCATGCTAGTGTTGCGAGTTGCTCAATATTCTCGCTGTATGAGCTAACGCGACTTTCACAGTACTGCATAAGGCTATTCTAGTTTTAGGGTGCCTTTCCACCAGATGTGCTATGCTACGCTGCTATGGGTGCCTTGATATCCACCAATCATATTCATTGGTTCACATAGCATAACAATGGTGGAAAAAAGAAAGCTTTCACATAGCTCTGCATACCACATCTCTTGTGGAAAGGCACCCTTGACGGCTCAACGGCTGTGTTCAAGGCTCAGCCGAGCTCTAAATGACAACACTATATCATTATTATTTTTGCTTCGATATACCGCAAATCCTACTTAGTTACTAGCTACCAGTTAGTAAATAACTACGAGTATACATATTATGACTAAGTTTTTGATGAGACTGTAATATTTACTAGATGACAAAGATGAAATAGGTCTACGTCAATTGTTGGTATATCGTACGCTGTATATAACAACACGTATAGAAATATCAATATAATGGTTCGAGAAACACTAACGCCAAAGGAACTAATCTAACCAATAATGTGTCTACGTAATAAAGTAAGAATACTGATTATAAAAAGTCGGGATAAATATTACTCACACATTATTGTTGTTTTTAACGGGATATTTTAAAATATTTTCTTTCTGGAACAGTTTATTCATTTGTCAAAATTTCAATTGAAAAGAATTACACTACTTTTTTTGGGCAGTCGTGTAAAAAGGTAGAACGATATACCGACTATAACCATTTATTTTAGTGAAATAAAAATAAACATTTTAGTAGTTTCAAAGACCGTACATTTTAGTAGTTTTGGATGTTATTTGAATAATAAAGTTGGGGTATATTCCCAATGAAATGACAGTATAGTACGTCCGAAACTGTAAGGCCAAATACTGTCACATGTACAACTTGCTTTTGGGCTAGCACTACTTGCTGCAAAGTCGTATCTCGTCTCGTGCGACTCGGCAATCCCTGTCTCACTCGAACTATGGACTTAAGAAAGAGGAGAGTAGATTTTTCTCTACTCTCGTCGCGAGGCAGCGGAAATAGTGCCGTGAACCTCCATCATGTAACTCGCCCGGCGTGATCCATGTAAATCACCCGGTACGGTATGATTCATGTAACTCACTCGGCATGATCCATGTACCTCACCCGGCATGATCCACGTAACTCACCCAGCATGATCCATGTAACTTACCCGGCATGATGGACGAGCCAGGCTCGTTCTCGGGCAGCATGAGCTCGCCGAGCCCGCAGCGAGGGCCGGACGCGAGCATCCGGATGTCGTTGGCGATCTTCATCAGCGAGCACGCGATAGTGTTCAGCGCGCCGTGCACTTCCACCATGGCGTCGTGGCACGCGAGCGCTTCAAACTTGTTCGGGGCAGTTTCGAATGGAATGCCTGAAATTGATCAAGCAGGTTTTTGTTTTTGTTAGGTGACCACGAATCACAAGAATTTACGAATCACACGGGAACGAGATCTTCGCACGAGTGCTTCAGAAGTACCAGGCGACTAGAAATTGCGAGGAACCCGGGTCTAAACGTCGGTAACAAAGCTAAATACATAAACATAGCTTTTAAGTATGCGTTAGAAGTACCAGGCGACCAGGAATTGCGAGGAGTCCGGGTCGAAACGTCGGTAACAAAGTTAATACAGCTTTTACCTAAGTATGCGCCAGAAGTACCAGGCGACTAGGAGTTGCGAGGAGCATTACCTGTGAGCGAGGCGATCTCGGCGGCGCACTTCTCCGCGAAGCCGATGCGCGTGTTGAGGCCGGTGCCCACGGCCGTACCACCAAGGGCCAGGTAATGCAGGCGCGGCAGCGTGGCGCACACGCGCTCGATGCCGTACGTCAGCTGCGCCTCGTAGGCGCTGAACTCCTGCCCGAGGGTCAGGGGCACGGCGTCCATTAGGTGAGTTCTGGAAACAGAAACAGTTTAAAATTACCAGTACCATGTATATTTGTTTGTTTGGAAAAAAGCGAACCAAGACGAGGGTAGATCACTATGGTGTGTGGGTAGATCACAACTAAAACTCGCAGCACGTCAGCTGATTCGTGAAATGGCGCTTGCAACAGTGCCGAAATATCGGAAACTGGATATTAATCGTAATTCTAATGTAAATGACCATGTGAGCTTGAAATCAGAAACAGTTTGGTCATTTATCCTTCTAGCTTTGTCCCAGTTGCATCCTGAAGGATGCTCAGGCTCCGCTAGCTAATCCCAAGATTTGGCGTAGGCAGGTTTTACGGAAGCGACTGCCATCTAGCCTTTCAGCCCGAGGAAAAAAAAGCACTAGGCTTGTGGGAGCGCTCGTGGCCCAGCGGCGCCTGTGTACCGCGTTCGGTATCTAAGATTAAGCAACGTAGGCAGCGGTCAGGACTTGGATGGGTGACCGCTTGGAGTGGTTACTAACTGAGTACTCCCGTGATTTAGAAGGCACGTAACGCCGTTGATCCCGGCTGCTGTCTATGGCAGCAGTCGTTAAGCCAAGTTGGAGGCCTTCGGGCGGCTTGAGAACTTCTAATAGTCAAGTATAAGTAGGGCGCTTGGCTTAACGACTGCTATCAGCTTAACTTAACCTGCCTCCCAAAGCACGGGAGCGCTCAATTAGTAATCGCCCGATATGCATGGCCGTGGGGTATAGTTTATAGGCTGGGCCAAATAATTAAAGCGATAGGAGTGCGCGTTTGGAGAGTAAGGGAAAGTCCAGAGGAAACCTCTGACAGGACCACGGACGATGGACGGTTTAAACACCGGAATACTCTCAAGGGTTTGCGCTCCAGTGTCATTGGTTGAGCGGACGGACATACCTGCCAATCTTGATGTACTTGCTGAACTCCTTAGACTTGGCGGCATGCCAATGTTTATGCTGGGCATGAGACGGTTCCTCAGTTCCTTGGCTACTGCGATATGCATGGCCGTGGGGTAAGTGTCTTTGGAAGACTGCGATTTGTTCACGTGGTCTTTTCAACTAAGTCTATTCATACCTGCCAATCTTGATGATCTTGCTGAACTCCTTAGACTTGGCGGCCATCGTATCCCTCAGAGTGACCAGCCCCGGCATGACACGGTCCCTCAGTTCCATGGCTACTGCGATATGCATGGCCGTAGGGTAAGTATCGTTGGAAGACTGCGATTTGTTCACGTGGTCTTTTCAACCAAGTCTATTCATACCTGCCAATCTTGAAGATCTTGCTGAACTCCTGAGACTTGGCGGCCATCGTGTCCCTCAGAGTGACCAGCCCCGGCATGACACGGTCCCTCAGTTCCATGGCTACTGCGATATGCATGGCCGTGGGGTAAGTGTCGTTGGAAGACTGCGATTTGTTCACATGGTCTTTTCAACCAAGTCTATACATACCTGCCAATCTTGATGATCTTGCTGAAGTCCTTAGATTTAGCGGCCATCGTGTCCCTCAGAGTGACCAGGCCCGGCATGAGACGGTCCCTCAGTTCCATGGCTACTGCGATATGCATGGCCGTGGGGTAAGTGTCGTTGGAAGACTGCGATTTGTTCACGTGGTCGTTGGGGTGCACTGGGTCTTTCGAGCCGAGCTTGCCGCCCAGGATTTGGATAGCGCGGTTGGAGATAACCTGGTAAAAATAATAGGTTGATAGTAAATTACTTACAAAGGGCGGTAAAACAAAGAATGACAGGTACTTGACGCCTGAGCCGGAGGCAACGACGATAAATTATGTGATCAGAGGGTTTCTTTGCCGCCCGTGGTAAGTACAAAATTTTATGGCAACCCCTGGCCAGGAAGTGGGATTTTTCCAGGCGCCAGGTGTGACATAAATGACTTTTTTTCTTTCTCTCTTCAGGTTCACGAGTGGCGACCATGTACCGGAAGGCGCAGCGTGGGTAAACCCCCCACAAGGTTAACTGATGACCAAGTTAAGGTCGCAGAGGTCCGCTGGATGCGGGTGGCGCAGATCCGGTCATTGTGGCACTCTGGGGGAGGCCTATGTCCAGCAGTGAAAGTTTTTCGGCTGGTATGATGATGATGATGAGATAACATGTTGTTAACGATTCCATTATAAAGATATCAAATAAATAATAAATAAATATTTGTGGACAATCTTACACAAATCAACCTAGTCCCAAACTAAGCACAGCTTGTATTATGGGTACTAAGCGACGATATACATACTTATATAGATAAATAGATACTTAAATACATAGAAAACATCCAAGACCCAAGAACAAATATTCGTGCCGATCACACAAATAAATGCCCCGGTCGGGATTCGAACCCGGGACCTCCAGCTTCGTAGGCAGGGTCACTACCAACTAAGCTAAAGCGGTCGTCAAAGAACGCCATTCATCATCCAGTATAAGAGGAATGGGAATGCTAATAAAAATAAGTATGCATTATATTGTTTATGCCCTAACCATAAAACAACTGACGGCGATTCATAATAATATGGATCGTGAAACAATATACTTTATTATAGCATTGTTTACGTCATTGGAATATTTCTCTTATCGATCAGTGGCTTTAATGTAAGCACCACAGTGATAAACAATTAGTACATTACTTAACAAGGGCGGTAAAACAAACAATGTCTCAGATCGCAGGTATTTGACGCCCGAGCCGAAGGCTGTACTTAACACTGAATTTTGTACTTAAGGCGGTGTATTACTGAGAAAGTAGGTATTTAGCGCCTGTCCGGGCCGCGCGCGAGAACTGCGCGCGAACGCAGCGGCGGTGAACTCACATAACCCCGCCAGCCGCCCGAGCGTCACAGTATAGAAATATTAACTTTGTTTTGACTTGCGTCTCTGCAAATGCATCTATTATGATGAAACTTATTTTTAACCGACTTCAAGATTTCAAAAGAGGAGGTTCTCAATTCAGTCAAGGTCGAGTTCTGATGATGGGATCCATGAGGAATCGAGGGAACTACTCAAATGTTAAAGGCATACATATAGTGATTTTAGTATTTTCCTAAACAAATCAAGGATTTACATTTAAATAAGTGACATTTCATGAAATGGCAGCGACATTAGCAAGTCCTGTATGACAGTCTTCTTTAAAGGGGAGGTACTTCCCCAGTTGGAATTCATACTTGGCAGCGACATTAGCACGTCCTATATTACAGTCTTCTGTAAAGGGGAGGTACTTCCCCAGTTGGGGAGGTACTTCCCCAGTTGGAATTCATACTTGGCAGCGACATTAGCACGTCCTATATTACAGTCTTCTGTAAAGGGGAGGTACTTCCCCAGTTGGGGAGGTACTTCCCCAGTTTGAGTACATACCTGGCAGCGATATTAGCACGTCCTATATGACTGTCTTATGTAAAGGGGAGGCACTTCCCCAGTTGGCGAGGTACTTCCCCAGTTAGTGAGGCACTTCCCGAGTTGGGGAGGTACTTCCCCAGTTGGGGAGGTACTTCCCCAGTTGGGGAGGTACTTCCCCAGTTGGGGAGGCACTTCCCCAGTTGGGGAGGCACTTCCCCAGTTGGGGAGGTACTTCCCCAGTTGGTGAAGCACTTCCCGAGTTTGGGAGGTACTTCCCCAGTTGGGGAGGCACTTCCCCAGTTGGGAGGCACTTCCCCAGTTGGGGAGGTACTTCCCCAGTTTGAGTACATACCTGGCAGCGACATTAGCACGTCCTGTATGACAGTCTTCTGTAAAGGGGAGGCACTTCCCCAGTTGGCGAGGTACTTCCCCAGTTGGTGAAGCACTTCCCGAGTTTGGGAGGTACTTCCCCAGTTGGGGAGGCACTTCCCCAGTTGGGAGGCACTTCCCCAGTTGGGGAGGCACTTCCCCAGTTGGTGAAGCACTTCCCGAGTTTGGGAGGTACTTCCCCAGTTGGGGAGGCACTTCCCCAGTTGGGAGGCACTTCCCCAGTTGGGGAGGTACTTCCCCAGTTTGAGTACATACCTGGCAGCGACATTAGCACGTCCTGTATGACAGTCTTCTGTAAAGGGGAGGCACTTCCCCAGTTGGCGAGGTACTTCCCCAGTTGGTGAAGCACTTCCCGAGTTTGGGAGGTACTTCCCCAGTTGGGGAGGCACTTCCCCAGTTGGGAGGCACTTCCCCAGTTGGGGAGGTACTTCCCCAGTTTGAGTACATACCTGGCAGCGACATTAGCACGTCCTGTATGACAGTCTTGTGTAAAGGGGAGGTACTTCCCCAGTTGGAGTACATACCTGGCAGCGACATTAGCACGTACTATATTCGTCCTATTACTGCAAATACCGGTTAAGTCTAAAAAACGCGTTTTGAGATAAAGCCATTTGAATGTTTGGATGTTCTTTTCTATATAAAATAATAAACAAAATTACACTGCATTGGTATATTCCTAAGTGTAATTTTATCTAGTTTACTACATTGTCATGCAAAGGATCCAGGCTGTATGTTATTGACGTTAAAAATACAATTCAAACGAAAGAGCCGCGTACTTAATCGGTTTTTCCTGTACAAACACACTTTTGTATAAATCCTTCAGAAAAGCATTTGATGGCTATACATCTATCTATTTAGCTTTAACTTACATATAATTGACTTAAAAACCACAAACTAACAGTAAATACCTCTTAGATTTCGAGTTTTTTCGACTGTACTAAAATTTGATCCAAGTATAAGCGGTTTTACATGTACAAAATATTGGAAATTCTCACTTAAGTCTAAATATTTTCACTAAATATTACTGATTACCGTGTGATGACTAAAAAAGTAGTTTTTAGAAGTAAAGGATTCATGTAATAGCCTGCAATTAATAATTTGTTCGTGTTTGAAATTAATAAACTAAAATTTAATCACTTTATTAATAGTTATTCATTCATTAAAAAGGTTACAAAAGAGGTGAAAAATCAAAGACAAACTTACGAATACTCTTTGACAGCAATTCAGTGCTTCAGGCTCTGAGCAGCGACAACTTCACGTCAGGCCTAACCTAATATACGAATGTCACCAAACACTTCCAGAGGTATGCGGAGACAAGAACAAGGTAAAAAGTTACCTCAGGTTAGGTTAGGTTAGGTTATTGTAAAGACAATGGGTAAAGGGACACAGCGGCTCGAGAGGAAACGATGCAGCGGATGAACTAGCCAGGAAAGGCTCAGAAACACCGGCATACGGGCCAGAGCCAATTGTGCCCCTGCCACAAAAATACATACAGAATGAACTAAATCGACACATAAAACACCTGCATCAAAGGCATTGGGAAGACCTAGACACATGCAGGCAGACAAAAGAAATAATATTAAAACAAAATCCCAAACTCACAACCAGACTACTGAGAACACACAGAAACCAACCCAACTACGTAAAGTAGTAGGCATCATAACAGGACACAACACACTAAACAAACATCTCTACAAGTTGGGAATCACCGACTGTCCCTTGTGCAGAGCAGGCATGGGGGCAGAAGAGACTGCTAGACACATTCTACTGGACTGTAAGCAGGTAGAAGTATACAGGAAGAAACACATAGGAAATCCGAACACACTGCAGGAAGCAGTAAACAATATAAAGACACTAATAGGTTTCATACAGGAACTAGGTTGGTTAGTGTAGTGCTACCCCTTTTTCACGCAAAATAGGCACGTTGGATGTCGACTTGCCGTAGAACCAATGAAGAAAAACCGATGCCCGTTGGGGCCGAAAGGTTCTCGAGTGGCGACCACGAAGGCGCAGCGTGGGTAGACCGTAGACCCCCCACAAGGTGGACTGATGACCTCCTCTAAACCTACCTAAAGGTCGCGGGAGTCCGCTGGATACGGGTGGCGCAAGACCGGTCATTGTGTCACTCTTTGGGGGAGGCCTATGTCCAGCAGTGGACGTCTTTCGGCTGATATGATGATGATGATGATGATGACTCAGACACTGTAAACTAACTTACACTTTCAACCGGCCGGCATGGAGCTAGAGCTTGTTTACTACGGCACGGGGCGTTCGCGTTATTACCTTTTGACCTTGTATTAATCTATCTACTCAATTACCCGAAATAAAAGTATCTACTCTCTATGCAGAACTGTTCTAGCATATTTTTTATTAAAATCTCTAGTTAGGTAAGTACTTACATTTTTAACCGGCCGGCACGGAGCGATCGCGTTATGACCTTTTGACCTTATATTAATCTACCTACTCAAATACCCGAAATAAATGTATCTACTCCCTTTGCAGAACTATTCAAGTACATTCTTTATTAAAATCTGTAGTACTTACTGCATCCTTCCCCGTGGCCATTCTAACCAGTCTTCTGCTCCTAGCACTCATTTTAGAACACACATTAGCATTAATTTGAGCTGGTAAACAATTAATCAAATACCAAATTGCAAAACTCAACCGTTGTATTGGGGCGTCAGTCGCAACTGAGTGAAGTTAGCTACAGTGTGAAGCAGATAAGCGCACTTAGCTGGTTTTGCCTGTACAGATACACGGTAAGACTGGAATAAAGTTTCATGCAAAAACCTCTGGTAAACGCACTTTGATGGTTCTACCTGTACAGCTACTCGTTAAAACTGGAATATAGTTTCATACAAAACCTAGTAAGTCTATATATAGGTTTTTGGCTGTACAATATTGCAGTTTGACGAATAAGACGATTTTCAGGAAAAACACTATAAACATGTTTAATATATTTAGGTTGACTTAAAGCAAATAATTTTACTAGATAATCTTCTACGCAAATACCAAATAAGTATACTTAGTACTTACTTTCAGAACAAAAAAATACTATAATTTCATTAAATAAGTATGCAAAAATACGTTAACACGCGATAGCAGTTTTTACTTGGAGGAGAAATTATAAATATTTTGTGTTATCATAGACATTTGTCATTCTTCCAGTACATAATGCTAAAAAATCATCATTAAGCCGGTTTATGCTATAAGCTATCTTCGGAACGAAGGGTCGTATCAAAAAATGGGTTTTACCAGTTTGTAGAGCTTGAAAAATTAATTCTAATGGTCTAAAAAACTAATTTTCGACTTAAACTCACTTAACCGGTATTTGCAGTAATAGGACGAATGACAGTCTTCTGTAAAGGGGTACTTCCCCAGTATCTCTACTTTCCGAGTTGGAGCACCTCCCCCTCTGCATGTTTGCGAAAAGCACTATGTATACAAGCCTCGGCCGGAACAGGGATTGCAGGACTCGTTTTATCCAACTCATCCGGCAATCCCTTACTTCACGGCCTCTGCAGTAATGTACTATTATAGCGTTAGTATAATTTTATGTCGATAACTCTATATAAAATACGTAAAATCTACCCTCTCCGATCTAATTCATTACTCAGGTACTTAACTACTTAACTATTTTCAGTTGGATCTGCAGGTAGCAGATTTATTGCAGTGGCATTGTCCACGTCTCCTTTTTGCTCCATTGACCTACATTAAAAAGTAAATGGAGTAAGGCACTCAGATACTATTCGTTTGCAAGCAATGGTACCGATATAAACAAGTACGGACTATCAAAAATCATAGCGATCTTCAGTTGTTATACTGATATTTTTATACCTACTATGGCCCTAAGATCGTAACTTCAGGTTTCAAATTTCATGATTTTAATAAGTTACCACTTAGAGATATAAAAAAATTAGATCTAACTTATTTCATTTCAATGTACTGTACACAAAATTATAAAATATTTACTTACGTCTTCACATATCTTTGGAGTGAATTCTTTTTATTAGTTACGTGTATGGCTTTGCAAGACTTTTTCCGTTTGTGTTGTTTGTTGCCCATCATAAATAACTTCCAAACGTATACAAATTCGTCAAAGACTCCTTTTTGCCCGCACGAAACTATCGCGGAGAAAATTGGCACAGGTCCGTCGTCCGCAAGCGCCAGCGCGCGACTGCTGGGCCTATCTGCCCTCCGCGCTCGTGAATTTTGTAGGTATTTAAACATAGGAATTAAGACAATCATTTTATCTATTCAAACTCTGCGAATATGTCTTTAAATATTAAATAGCATTATTTGAGTGCAAAAAAATAATTAAAAATATTAATAGTTTAGTCACTGCATTGAAAATGCTTTACAAAAAGGAGTAAGTTTGAGATTTTTTTCTATCGAGTGAAGTTCATTAACTCATGTAACTGAATGCGATTTTGAGTAGACTATATCCTTAAGTAATGTATATATTTTTTTCAGATTTTTAAACCTTATTTTCTACGTTTGGGATTGTTATTAGAAAGTCAAAACGCGGCTTCTCTAGTAAAAGAGGGCCTTAACACGAGCGGTAATAAAGAACCGCTCGTGTTAAGTACAAAATTTTATATCACCCCCTGGCCAGGAAGTGGGATTTCCCGCGCGCGGAGCGTGCGGTAATTGCCGCTTTATGGCCAGGTGTGACATAAAATATGTTATATAATTTACACGACCGCTTTAGCCTAGTTGTAGTGACCCTGCCTAGGAAGCTGGAGGTCCCGGGTTCGAATCCCGGCCAGGGCGTTTAAATAAACAAAAAAAATGTGCTGTGTGTGTGTGTGATGTGTGTGTGTGTGTGATGTGTGTGTGTGTGTGTGTGTAAATGTGTAATTACAGATTTTACAGATTTTAAATACTTTCTAAGTATGTTTGATAGCTAGTCATCGCATCCCGCTCGCACAAGCTCGCCACATATCGAAACAAAATACATACGAACGCTTTTGCGTTTAGTCTTAAAGCCCGAAACGCACTGACAGCGGTAGCGGGGCGGGGCGTCACGGTGCGGAGGCGGTACCGGTTGTAATATTCGAACTAATATGAAAGGGTCCGCACAGAAAACCGGCCGGGAAAAAAGCGTTCTGTGCGGACCCTTTCATATTAGTTCGAATATTACAACCGGTACCGCCTCCGCACCGCGCCGCCACCGCTGTCAGTGCGTTTGCAGCTTAATTCGTATGGCAAAAAATTGTTACCACTTCGGGCCACCAGAGGCGCTGCTCGCGTTGCCTTACAAATGAGACTAAACGCAAACGCGTTCGTTTGTGTTTTGTTTCCGAAAATCTTATAGGTACTAGAGGTTCAGGACACCATGGAGGTGTGCCAGAGCTGAGTTTAGCCAAAGCAGAGGGGTATCACTCCGTCATTTCGCGCCCCAGCCGCTGCAAGTACATCCGTAGGTGGTTTACACACATTATTATTGTAGTTATAATTGTACGCGATTAAATGCCAGTTGCACCAACGTACGAACACAGACCGGTCGTCAAATATGGCGCCGGCAGCTGTCATTCCATAGAAACTTGACAAACTTTCCATACAATCAGATTTGACGAACACCGCTTTACGATTACTGAGGGTTTGGTGCAACCCAGCCTAAGTCTTGTTTCCTCAATAATAATCCGTAAGGCTGGATACAGTGCTCGACCGATGGTCAGGCTGACGGTGAGCATCGGTCTTAACGCCCATATGCTTTCATAGTACGTCTATAGCTACGCCCGACCGACCATACGCGCTGACCGTCGGTCGGGCACTGTTTCCAGCCTAAGGCTGCGTTTCCACCAGAGATGTGCGAGGATGCGTTTTCATACATTTGACACCTCGCAACGCGCCGAGCGAGGTGTCAAATATATGAAAACACATCCTCGCACATCTCTGGTGGAAACGCAGCCTTAGTGGTACCTTCCGCGTACTGCTACCGGACGGTCGCGTCGTCGCGTCATTCGCTTGGCGTGGTTAACGTTTGTTATTTACCTATTGTAATTTGGGGATTTGTTAACAGTGGGACTTCTGTACGTAGTACTTATTACTTATTCTGTGGCCAAAGCGGCAAGGTGAAGAGGCCTGACCATACCTCGTTGGTGTTCATGTTGGACTGTGTGCCGGATCCGGTCTGCCAGATCACCAGCGGGAAGTGGCCTTCTTTGTACAACTTTCCGGAAATTACGTCATCGCACGCCTGCATAATGGCTTCAGCTGAAATTTAAAAAAAAAAAATTAAAGCCTGAGAAGACTAAACTGGATAAAGACCCTAATGGCGGGTTGGATGAAACCGTTTATAATTGTAAGTTACGTCCGTTAAAATGAAAAGCAGTATGTGACACAAGGTAGCAAAATTATTTCCGTCTTAGGCGTAAACACTCACCCTAGCTACGCTCAAGATTCTACTTTAGGATCTCTCAGTATTCTATTGTACAATCTTGCGCTTCACTCAGGATTCAATATAGCGCCCTCGCCGTAAATATATACCTAATTTTGCTCTCTTGAGAAAGGTGGTTCAATTTTTATTGGTGTCATTTCACATTGAACTTTAGTGCGAACTATTACGTTAGCTTATGCTGTGTGTAAGAAATCACCTATGCTCTTTTGTAATAGTAAGCTCCTTTGTAGTATTAATTAGCTTATCTTTATGACTGTTTGGCCTTAAACCAGTGTCTGGGCTATAACGGGAAAATATATCAGTTTTCTTACCGATTTTCTTATCGAGACCATAGTCGATGTTAACTTTGGCGGCGGCTTTCTTCAGGATACCAAAGGCAATGATGACGGGATACTGAAAAAAAAAGCACTCTTCTTTTAACCTTTAAAATTAGTTGACCAAAAAACCCTTAAACATCATTTTAGTGCACCCATTGGAGGCCCACGAACGCTTTGGGCTAACTCCGTAGCCTGTAGCAATATTTTTTCGCCTCGTAACGAAAATCGCGCGTAGTGGCATGACGCATTGGTGTTCGCTATGTGCCATAATCAAGTATGGATTTGTTGGATGTTTATTCATAAATCTATAAAGCATCACAGTAAAAAAAAACGTTAACGAACAGCAAAGAGTGTTGATGAAATAGTACTACTATCGGAAAGTACCTAACAGATCGGATGGCGAGGATGTTTTAGAAAGCCGAGGAAAGAATCAATGAGGTCGTCTGATAATGCGAATCAGACAATATGTTTGTGATTATACTGACAAGGCCCAATGATGTACATTGATTTTTATAGCATAATCGATTTAAAACCGTATGCTATTTGAATTAGGATTGAAGTGTCCATTACTGGTGCTTGTCAGCTTAAAGTGTCCATTATTGGTGGTGTCACACTAAGCTCGGTTACACATCCACTATCGTTTCCTGAATCTCCTGATGTATCCCAAGCCCACACTTAAATCGAAAAACCGAAACATAATCGGTTTGGTCATTATCGGTAATACGATACAAATTAATTTCTTACCCCAGCCCTGACTATGTTTTCAAACAAATTGTTTCTAAACCACAAAAGCTATTTCCAATCAAAATTCTAACCAAGTTATTCCAGTTTTAATATGGCATATCTTAATGTGGTTTGTTATAAATTGATAGCAGCGTGCGCTCAGATTCAATATGATTTTTATTACATCAATTTGTGTGTGAATACGAGTATAACTGACCTGGCGTTAACGTATTTGACTTTAGGTATAAATAAAACAGCAATCATTATAGACCATTAATAGACATTGTCATGTTCTTATAAAAGGCTTATAAATGATCAGTCAAATCTAGAATAAGTTTTTTTTAGTTCCGTACTAGGGCATGCTCCCGGTTCTGATTTTGTATGGTGAGAACCGGGAATTCCCGGTTCCGGTACTATATTTGTATAGAAAATGAGAACCGAGTGCATTCCCTATTCCGTACTCAATGAATGCAAACAGAACTCTATTACATACTAAGCCTTCGTCGCAAGTCCTTCCCCGTACATCTGTCAGCGAGTTGTATTGTATCTCATGAGCAATAATAGGCACATACACCCTACATATACTGCTTATATCAATTGCTAATAATACAGAAAAAGAAAAGAGAAAATTATATTGTAACGACCTATCGTCATCCATGTATTATCAAGTCAGTTACTAGAGTATTTCGTTATTACAAATAGCATTAACAAATACGTTGCTGTCGTCAGGATAGAAGGGTCTTTTGTAGAATTTTGCAGAAACTAAAGAGTTTCCAGACCAGCCAGCTGTTTTTCTTAGAATGTCTATATAGGTACACCTCTTCGATCAGCCGCGGAGGTAGACGCATGGCGGGTACTGTGCGCCGAAAAAATAGTGATATCGATACCGCAGTCTGTATGGACTTTTTTGATCCAGTGGCTAATCGAAGAAGCGCTTGCGTTACAAATTGGCTTCCGGGTCATCAAAATAAGACGTTTAGTTAGTGGCGAACCTCTGTGGGTATTAGTGGCCTTGATATAATTCAACGTTTTTTCTGGGCATACTTCTTAGCGATTAGGAAAAATGGTATGGACAAATTAGGTATTTGACGACCTGGAGCGGAAGTCTTAATCAAGTCTGTTATGAGCATTTCAATGCACGTGGCGTAGGGTGCTTCTTGTTTAACGATTTATCCCGTTCATTTCGTTAAGTGGCTTGAAAAAACACTACTGTTATTCAAGTTTTAGGGGTCGCTAACGTCAGGTAAAAAGGTGTTTGGACTACGAATGCTAGCTAGCTACGACACATGTCCTCCTGTCAGCTATGTTGTAACACTTGCCTTGTGTACTGAATAGCAAAACGCGTTATAAAGCTGGTAGAAAGTGGGGCATGGTGTATAGATACAATTATAATCAAGGTGACATTAGAACTAGGTACGCCATAATCGCTAATAAAAGGTAATTGTAATGGAATACGTGTATGTTTTTATAATATTGTCAACACAGTGAATACTCAAATTTTACGAAGGTTCGGACGTGACGTTGGAGTTGCGAGCAGCGTCTATAGGCTGTGCGTTGTCCGCTTATCAGGTGGACGGTACGCTTGTTTACCACTAATGTTGTACAGTCGAGGTCATTAATATGTATACACTTTTTTACCTAATCGAATGCGGTCACCTACAATTTGTAAGCAAACGCATTCGATTAGGTAAAAAACTGTAAGTATACATATTAGGGCCAATTTTTTTGGCGTTGTAGTTTTTTTTTCGCTAGAATTGCATGAAAATTGGTAGGTTGGAAGAGCTCCTGATTCTGTACTAGTAAAAACAAATTACAATATGGCGCCGAAAAAATTTTTTTTTCCACTGTAGGAACACTGTAGGAATTCGTGCACATATTGTTCAGAATCAGGAGCTCTTCCAGCCGACCAATTTTCATGCACTTAAAAAAAAAAACTACAACGCCAAAAAAATTGGCCCATTAATGACCTCGACTGTAAAAAAAAACAAGTCATATGTAGGTACTTACC
This sequence comes from Cenopis cana, assembly GCA_951800055.1. NCBI lineage: Eukaryota > Metazoa > Arthropoda > Insecta > Lepidoptera > Tortricidae > Cenopis > Cenopis cana. The sequence continues at coordinate 4,238,562 of OX637486.1, read as the reverse complement.
GGCATACGCTCTTCGATTCCGCCAATGGGGAAGTTCATAACAGAGCGGACAGTTTGTGCTCCATACAGCTTATCATCTGGAACGTCTAATTCGCCCATGGTGTCTTTTTCCTTGCGCTGCGGACAAAACATTGATTAATAATATCTGGCACTCTTTGGGGGAGGCCTATGTCCAGCACTGGATGTCTTTTGGCTGATATGATGATGAATAATAATGTTGTCAAGCGGATGCCTCCGCTAACGAAATCGCTAATTTTAAAATTAGCGATTTAAATCAAAATAAAAATTAAAAAAAATAAACGCCACAGGTGAGATGACCCATGATTTAGATTAGATAGATTTAGATTTATTTATTTCATAATATAAAAATACAATATAAATTATCCTAAGTAAATTTATACGACTTTATATTATGATCGTCAAATAATCCTCACCACCTCTGCAATCCGTCCCTTGCTACCGTTGGTACCCCTTATGGTAGTGAATTCTTCAATCATTACACCACGGCACGGTCTCCACAGTAGCTCAGTTGGTTAAGAGCAATGGACGGATTCGAGGGGTCGTGGGTTCAAATCCCACGTGTGGCGTGTTTTCACTTTGATTTAATATTTATTAATATGTAATAATGAGTAGATAATTATAAACGTTTGCGTCGAGCGGTGTCAGACACGCGAGTCGAAGTTAATTGTTTGTTATATTTAGGATTTAACCAACGACATGATATTTGATGATATTATGTCGTGTCGTGTTAGGTATGATCATTTGGTCTATAACTGAATCCAGTTTTTGTAAAAACCTCATGAGGAATGTATTGCTATCTTTATCACTCCTACTTATCGTTTACGTACGCAGATGAGATAGTTACAAGTATCTGCGTATACATCATAAAATACTCTTTCGTTTACTGATAGTGATAACTGATAACGTACCTAGCCTCCGGAGACCTGTGGCCTGACCTTCAATAGTTGTAAAAAAACAACCTTATACTTGTACATAACATAGTTATGGTGCGCGCCATCCACGACGACGCGCCCCTCCACAGCGAATCTCATACTAATCTGTGCGCCGTTGTACGGCTTGGGCTGTGGAGGGGCGCGCCTTCGTGGATGGCGCGCACTATATAGTTGAAAATATGTTTATTTTTTATGTAGGATGATATGACACGGGGGCTCACGACGTAAACAAATATTAGTACCTTAAAACACTCGCATAGCATTCATATTTATCTTATAGGTCGTAGGTATTCAACAGAAAAACCCTTTTAACTTAATATAGGACAGCATAATATCTCATTGGGCAATTGGGCATACCTTGTTTAAGGAACCTCGACACGAAAGAAAAATTAGGGACTTAGAAACGCGGGCGAAGCCGCGGGCACAAATAGTCGCATTAAAAAAACAAAATCCTCCACTCTGTGCCAGACGAGAAAAAAACATCGAAAATTGTGGGAAGGTAGTTAAAAAATAAAGAATGAATCAATGAAATCACCAACGAATGAAATGAATTAATAAATCATCCCGGCGAAAACAATACCTAAAAATAAAAAATATTTGTGGACAATCTTACACAAATTAGCCTAGACCCAAACTAAGCAAAGCTTGTACTATGGGTACTAAGCGACGATATATATACTTATATAGATAAATAAATACTAAAATACATAGAAAACATCCAAGACCCAAGAACAAATATTCGTGCTCATCACACAAATAAATGCCCCGGCCGGGATTCGAACCCGGGACCTCCAGCTTCGTAGGCAGGGTTACTATGTACCAACTAAGCTAAAGCGGTCGTCAAATTTAACTAAAGTATTAAAAATACGTACCATTTTCGGCGGCTTGCCCTCGGCATATAAACATTTATTACACGCCATTGTTATTTGTCTTATCACGGCCAAATTTTACACAAAAAACTTGATTTTACAATAATTTTACACAAAAACTTTATTTACAATAATTTTATACACGAAAATTTTCCAAAATCGGCAACTGACAGTGCCAAAGAGAATTGACTTTTTAATTTTTTATGTCTATGACAATTTATTTTTTTAATCTCAATGGCGCGAGTAGTCAAAGCCGGCAGCAGACTGCCCACTAAGAGACACGTTTGAGTTGCAAAGTTATTTTCGCCTTCTAATGGGAATAAAACGAGTTTTAATGCGGAGAGAAAGGCAAAGAACCGGTTTAGACCCCGCTATATCTGTTAAATTTGGCCACGAACGACGCAGTTGAACGCCGAAGCCTGACTGACGGCGTGTTCTTGAAAACATTAAGACCGCGATAGCAACTCGTTATCAATTTACATGTGGTGACCCCCTCGCAATATACATACATAATTTACTGTACATATGTTTATTTATAGGTGTGTGATAATGGACTGGTTGCCAAGCATTTTTTGTTTACATTAGATAAACATACCTTTAATTAACCGGCCAAGTGCGTGTCGGATCACGCACAACGAAGGGTTCCGTACCGACACCTAGCAGTCCACTTTTAAAAACACTATTTAATACCATGAATCAAAAAAGGTTGTATCTTCATAGGGAAGTCATGGCACTTACGTCCTTTTGTTTGGGCAAAACAGTTTTTCAGTGATAACTCAAAAACCCTTAACTCGTTGGCTACCGGTGCGTGTCGCCGATGTGATGTACGATTTCATAACAAAAGATTGTTTTGTTTTGTTTTTTTCGCCGTCCCAAGGGTTAATCCCATCTTGCTCAAACCAAAAATCGTTCAAAGTAGTCACTTCGATTTTTTTCGGGCACTGGTACGGTTACCTTAGTCGTAAATATTTCGATTTAAACAAAATCTAAAATAAAAACAAGCTTCTGCCAAAAGTGAAATTTATGACAAGATTTAAACTTTTTTAATTACCGGTTTTGTGTTCTAATAATATTGGTAGTTAATAGTTTAATTTTAATTAGGCAATGTTGTACAATTATCTCTATCCAACAAAATATCTACAACAATATCTTCAGCCTCGTCTTTACCTTTTCGCCAGATTCTGGCCAAGAGCAAACCCATTATCTTATCTTATCTTATTTACCAGACCCAGTGGGATCTCTTGTGCAAGTGCCCTCTCCTTTATACCTAATCCAAGCTGCTCTCCAACATTTCCACAAACCGGACGATGGAGTTCAGATGGAGTAGGTACTTACTCTGAATTCCTTTGGTTCAGCAAACCCATTGCTCAACAATAAAATAAAAAATCTCTTAATTTACTAAAGCTCTGGTTTCCTAGTACAGCTGTGCCTTCATATAGCAGCCATATGATTATAACAACAAGAATATGCATTAGCATACACTAGCGCGGGTTGGCCATTGTTGTAGTTGTGATACATGAATGTTACACCGCATGAATAGAATGAGAACAGCTTAAAACTTTCAGAACAGCCCTCGTACAGAAAAAAGGCAAGGCAAGTTATTGGTAATTGTAATTACAGTACAAAAATAGAAATAATTATATAAAGCGGCCTACAGACAGCCCTATAATCAGAGGCCATATCGGGAGAGTGGTAGGGAGCACCCTAGATCACTCCCTAAATCGCCTCGTGTGTAGGTAAATCGTGTATGATTATTGTACCCAATTTACCTACACATGAGGCGATCTAGGGAGCAATCTAGGGTGCTCCCCACCACTCTCCCAATATCGCCTCTGATTTTAGGGTTGTGTGTAGGCCGCTTAAAGTCTCAGTATCCCATCCTTGTGCATGTCACAGCTTTAAATTGTATGGCAGGGAGTAAATTTTATTTTACAGATTGATATATGACGAAAATGTTTTTAATGTTCAGAATCCATTGATTCACCCATTGGTGACCATTACATTGTTTAGCAAGTAAAATGTAAATCCGTAATTGGCCAATGGTAAACTAATATGTAACTTTTCTAAAAATTTGTGAACTGTGCTGTGGATTTTATAACAATAAAATAAAAATAAAAAAATAAAATAAATTACTAAGTAACAGCCAAGTAAATCAATGTTAAGTAATTGGAAAATTCTGAAGAGAAAAGTGCAGCATTTAATAATACAAACCCAGCGGTCGTCAACAGCAGGCCGGCCGCCTCTTACTGATAAAATATAACAAGCCTTACTATATACTTTTGCATTTCTTCACTTAAAAACAGAAGACAAAGAAATGTAAGTGGTTATAACAACATTTTATCAATTCAGATTTGTATCTTCTCAATAAAACCTGCTCTAGGACTTCTTACATTGATAATAAAAGTTACTTTTTTCAAAGACAACGCTACATGGAGCACCAAAACACTGATATTATAAAACAAAAATTATGTCAAACATGAAACAGTGTTTTTCGATGGCCAATACTGTAGAAAGCACCAGTGACTGTACATGGACACAGTAAATTATGTACGTATTTACGTTTTTTGGAGTCTAGTTAATGCGAACAAGGGATAACCTCAAACTGATACAGTGCCTACAGGGGCGACAAATTAACTAAAGTCCTACATTATATGCCATATGGGATACTATAGAATACAAGCGATGCGTAAGATGTGCCGAGAGTCAATACTGCCTATAGTAACAATGTTATTATATTATAGTTCACTGATTATGCAACTTACCGCTACGACTTTTGTTGTGGTAAAGTTTCGCTGATCTGGGAGACGGACGACGCATCGTAAATTTTTCGAAGAACTAACTAAGGCAGAAGTAATTTTGAACATGGACATCGCCATGATTATGTATTTTATTGAAATTCTTGTTGCCTTTTAAATTGATCTGCCTTCTATTTTGGTTTGACACTGACAGTGACAGTGACATCCTGAATCTGTGTGACATCTTCAACTTTTTTCTTTATTTCATTCGCTCATACAGTCTATAATCTCTATGGCATACCAACCATTTGCTAGTTAATTTTTTTATACCTTTAGCCAAATCACTGTAAACGACTAAATTAAAACTTAATATCACAGTGGTACATACTTAAGAAATTATGATTAAATTATAGAAATGTTCTGTACCTATAATTTTTTTCTCATAGACTAAATTTAATTTTGAACGCATGTTAATACAGTGCTGCCTCTAGTGGCGTTTAGAGAAACAATAGCTTCGCCTCGGCAGTGTTCGGGTTTTCTCGGTTCAGTCACGCCTAGACTTGTTCGAAAAGGGAAACCAAATTCATTCCACGGCGAGCGATGTACGACGGCTGATGCTCTAGTCGTGGACTCTTTGTGCAAACGGGCTCCACTCCTCGAACTAAGATTTTTTATAAGCGTAATGTTGTGAAATAAGTCGTCAATAGTGGTGTTAAGTGTTGGATTACAATTAACAGTGAAATACAGAAATAATAGTGTTCAGTGGTGAACTAGTGTTTGCAGTTCAATACCGATCGTGGATTCCAAAGGATTGTTTCTATAACCCAGAGATTATCAATAGCAAGGTGAGTTTTAGTGTTAACCTTGCTTTACTGCAGTGAACAGTAGGAACGCGTGGCATTTATATTGGAATGGCTTCCGAATATCGACTCGCGTGCGCGATAATGGCTGACTTTTCTCCGTTCTCTGTGTCTCAAATGCATTCGTATTTACAACGCAACCGAAGTACTTCGCAATCGTATCGCTAGTGATTATTGTATAGTTTTTGTGTCGGTCCGCGTGCGTAGGTGGTTAGATTAGGTCGAGTGGGTGGTGGGAATGCAGCGAAGTCAACAAACGAAACTACGACCGGTTGGTGTCGGTCGTGGTGCGCTAGGTAGTTATAGCGGCCAGTAGGCGGCGCGGGTCCGCTGCGCTCGTGGCGTGCATCGGCCGCTCGCTAGCGCTCAGCGGATCGATCGAGCGGCGTCCAAGCGGGCCCAGCTTTAACATGCTGTTTGTTTGCAGGTCTCACAAGGCCCGCTGTCTGCCGTCCCCGCACTATGCTAGTGCTGACAAACTTATAGCGAGCGACCATACATATCGAAGCTCAGATTATTCCATCATGGAGATCCTGTGAGTATTCGTAATCGGTGTACTATCGGTGTATTTAGTTGATCCAATGTTTGTTTTTATCGTTGCCACGTTGACTCCCGTTACGAGCATGCCATATCGCACTTTTGTTTTATTCCTTCCCCCTGTCTGATAATGCTGAGGCTTTCGTCGGCGTGACCTTATCAAAGCACTGACCGCGTCGGAACCGCAACCGTGGCCGAGCATTCCAACGATCAACCTATTTTTGGCCGGTTCATTGATTGAACGTCTAATAATACCTAATTACAACTCGGTCCTTGACAAAGCGAGGAAACGCTCGCTATCAGCTGTCTAGGCTGCTTTAATGATGTGAACACAATGAGATGATTAATACATGACCGGTCATAACGTTATGACTAATTGATATTCGTAATTAATCATGTTGTCAACAATGTAATGCATGCGAATAGATTTGAAAGAATAGGTTGGTAATTCGTATCGTTGGAAGCGGCCACTGCGCGTTGTCGCTTCAGTTCGCGAACGCTCCAATCGCACTAGACCTCTCCGAGCTCAACGTATACTCGCGCGGACATTCGTTACACACTCGAAACTAGGCTCGCCATCACACGTCAAGGGCTTCGCCGGACGCTAATATCAATAAGGAGTATCGAGACCATTCGTACAGTCCCGCTGCATCTCATGAGGACGTCTGACTTCATGCTAACCTTTTGCTCTATTCGTTTTGACGCGCCTGACAGCGTCGAGGAGTCAGGTGTTGCCGTGAGATGCATCTGTAGTCGAGTAAACAGGGTGTGGAGCGGTGCGGTGCGATGGGAACGAAGCGGCGGAGCGGACGCGGCGTGCTGAGCCGGTGTGTCGCTTGCAGGCTTGCGGGGGCTCGCGGCGGGGGCGCGACGGCGCCGCGGTAGGCCGGGCACATGCGCGGGCGCCATGTGGCGGGTGCTGCTGGCCCTGGCGGCCGCGTGCGCCGCCGCGCGCGCCTCGCAGGACGTGGTGAGAAGCTTCACCGACTCTTCGGCCCCGGCCACCCTCTTCAACCACCTCGTCGTCGATCGCAACACGGGCCGCGTCTATGTCGGAGCCGTCAACAAGATATACCAGCTGTCCCCCGACTTGGAGGTCGCGCAGTCGATCGTCACGGGCCCGGTCAACGACTCGGCGCAGTGCACCTTCGACTGCCCGCCCAACTTCATCAAGAAACCCACGGACAATGCGAACAAGGCGCTAGTGATTGACTATGCGACTAGCCGACTGATCACCTGCGGCTCTGTGCTCCAGGGGCTGTGCTCCGTGCGCAATCTGCATAACATTTCGAAGGAAGTGCGCGAGGTTCGCGAACCTGTCGTCGCGAACAATGCCTCGGCGTCGACGGTGGCGTTCATCGCGCCGGGCCCTCCGAACCCGCCGATGACGCAAGTTATGTACGTGGGCGTCACTTTCACGGGTAACTCGCCCTATCGATCAGAAGTTCCTACTGTAAGCAGCCGTTCACTAGAGGAGGACCGCTTATTTATGATAGCCCGAACGGCGGTCACAACAGGCACGAGAATGTTCGTCAATTCACTATCCCGCGAACGTTATCCCATAAAATACGTGTACGGCTTCAGTTCAGAGGGATTCAGCTATTTTCTAACCACGCAGCTACGAGGCGTGGGATCCGACAGCTACTACAGCAAATTAGTCCGAGTATGCCATGATGACGAAAATTACTACTCGTATACTGAAATTCCGATGTCTTGTACGGGCGAAGGCGGACGCAATTTCGGATATAATCTCGTGCAGGCGGCGTTCGTTGGAAAAGCGGGCTCGGTGTTAGCGGGAGAGCTCGGTATTACAGCTCAAGATGATGTATTATTTGCCGCCTTTAGCCAAAGTGAAGATATAAATATGAACACGCCGTCAGACTTGTCAGCTTTGTGTGTGTATTCCCTAAAAGCAATAAGACGTAAATTTATGCAAAACATAAAGACATGTTTTAGCGGTAACGGATCGCGCGGCTTGGATTTTATATCGCCATCTCACCCGTGTATTGGGACTAAATTGCAGACTATTAGTGAAGATTTCTGTGGCTTGGACGTGAATACTCCTTTAGGAGGGGAACAGCCAGTGGAAGCAGTCCCGGTGGCTGTATTTAACAAGAGGCTAACTGCTGTGGCAGCTACGTCGACAGGCGATTACACTGTCGTATTCGCCGGAACATCCGAGGGACATCTTAAGAAGATTGTCGTTGAGAGCGCCACTTCTGCATTTGAATATGGGGACATTGTCGTGGATGAAAAGTCACCAGTTAATAAAGACTTATTCTTTGATACTCAATTGATGCATTTATACGTAATGACTGAACGTAAAGTGTCTAAAGTGAAAGTTCAAGAGTGTAGCGTCTATAAATCGTGTTTAACGTGTCTCGGAGCCAAAGACCCTTATTGTGGATGGTGTTCGCTTGAGAACAAGTGTAGTCTACGATCGGACTGCCAGGACGCAGCCAAAGATCCCCTATATTGGATCTCGTACCGCAGCGGACGTTGCACTACTATTACTCAAGTAACACCGAATCAGTTGCAACGAACGACTGCAAGGACTTTAGACTTAGTTATCGAAAACTTGCCTACACTTAATGGACAATTTCTGTGTGCATTTACAGCTTTAGATCGTACTTTAATAACCAATGCTACTAGAAAGCCTTACGGCGTTAATTGTACTACTCCGCGCACCGACACGCTGCCGCCGATTCCCGCCGGCCAACATCACTTCACGGCCAAGCTGTCGGTGCGCACGACACAAGGACCTGATTTCGTGGCAACGAATTTCACGTTCTTCGACTGCAATACGTACAGCTCGTGCACTCAGTGCGTTAGTTCCTCTTTCCCGTGCGACTGGTGCGTCGACGGCCACCGTTGCACGCACGACACCGCCGAGAATTGCAGAAACGATATATTAGTTACCGGCGTCAGTAGAATAGGACCCAGTTATCGATCCGGCCCCGGCTTTTGCCCCACTATAAACTCCACTTCTGACGGCTCTAATGAAATTTTAGTTCCTTCCGGCGTTAAAAAAGCAATCAAAGTTAAAGTACACATTATTGGGCAATTTATAGTCCAGACACGGTTCGTTTGTCAGTTTAATATAGAAGGCCGCGTAACCCATGTGAATGCTCAACTTCTTGCCGATACTATTTATTGTGAACCTGTCGAATTTACGTACACGTCCCGGGCTCCCAACATTACGGCGTCGTTCGCCGTAATATGGGGAGGTTCTAAACCTTTAGATAATCCGGACAATACTCACATACTCATTTACCGTTGTAACGATATGGCGGATAACTGTGGAATTTGCCTTGCGCTTCCTGAGAAATTCGGCTGTGGTTGGTGTCAGGGCTCAGATAGATGTGAAGTCCAGGAACAGTGCGGCGCGCCTAGCGTATGGTTGAACCGAACTCAAACTTGTCCGAACCCAGAGATTCATTCGTTTAGGCCGCAGTTAGGACCGTGGGATGGAGGCACTAACATAACTATCGAAGGCATAAATCTAGGTCGCAATATATCCGACATTTATAACGGCGTCACTATTGCAGGTATTAAATGCCAACCAATTATAGAATTGTACGTTAAAACGAGGCGCATTGTTTGTACTGTAGACGGGCCCGGCGAAGAGGTACCTCGGGATGGGCCTGTTGTCGTTAGAGTGGCTGATTATCGCGGGGAATCTAAGCATCATTACGCATTCGTTAATCCAAAATTAAACTCTATTCAACCGAAATACGGTCCGCAATCTGGTGGAACTATTTTACGTATCACTGGCGAGTATCTAAATGCGGGAAGCAACATTCAAGCCTTTATCGACGATTTGCCTTGCGCTATTTTGACTGTGACTCACGAAGAAGCAGTTTGTAGGACGAGCCATTCTTATCAACTTAAAATGGGTACACTACGTATGCGCTTCGACAACGGTATGCGGACTTTGGAACGTGAAAAATTCGAATATATAGAAGATCCCGAAGTAGTTGCTGTTGAATCGGGCCCTCCTCTCGCGACACAGCGCAAGCAACCCAAAGGAATTCCATCCGGGGGCATAAAGATTAAAGTAATGGGCCGTAATTTCCATTCTATTCAGTTCCCTCGGATGTACGTATATCACGACAATCGACCTTACATTGCGCCTTGCCATAGAGTCGACTTTCAAACTCATCTCATTTGTGAATCTCCCGGAATAGAAGCCGCTGGGCTTAGTCTAGATCCAGATAGACCTTTGGAATTAGAATACGGTTTTTACATGGATGACGTGCAGAGTGTGCAAAATCTTACTAGCAAGACACATGACGCCTTCCTGCTTTATCCCGATCCGTTTTATGATAAATTTGATGAGGACGTAAAGTATTATAAGTCGGAGTATTTGACAATTAATGGTCAGAATTTAGATAGGGCGTGTACCGAGAGCGACGTGGAAGTTCACATAGGCGAGAGTTTGTGTAACGTGACGTCGCTTGCGAGACACCAGTTGACTTGTCGGCCTCCGTCGCGAGATGAATTGCCTGACGGCGTAGACACCCCCGAAGTGGTTGTCAAAGTCGGTCGCCACCTCATGTATAAGATTGGCAAATTGTCCTATTCCTCGCAGGCGGGCATACAAGCGGCTATCGGAAAGCCAGTATTATTCGGCGTAATCGCCAGTATAGTTATACTCATATTAGTATTTGTCGTGTTTTTAGTTATGTATAGGAGAAAATCTACTGAAAATATTAGGGTACTGAAGAATATGCAGGAACAAATGGATATTTTAGAGTTAAGGGTAGCTGCGGAATGCAAAGAGGCGTTTGCGGAGCTGCAGACTGAGATGACAGACTTGACGGGAGACGTGACGGGCGGGATTCCCTTCCTCGACTATCGCACGTACGCCATGAAGATTCTGTTCCCTAACATTGACGACCATGCCGTCCTGCAGTGGGAACGTCCAGAGCTTATTAGGAAAGATAAAGGTCTCAGAATGTTTGGACAGCTTATTATGAACAAAACATTCCTTTTATTATTTATTCGTACTTTAGAAAGCAATAGATATTTTTCAATGCGCGATCGTGTCAATGTTGCTTCCCTTATTATGGTAACTCTGCAAAGTAAGATGGAATATTGCACCGATGTTCTGAAAACGCTGCTGGCGGAGCTTATCGAGAAGTGCATGGAGGGTAAGAGCCATCCCAAACTGCTGCTTCGGCGAACTGAGAGCGTTGCTGAAAAAATGTTGAGCGCTTGGTTTACTTTCCTTTTATATAAATTCCTTCGCGAATGCGCTGGCGAACCGCTCTATCTTTTGTTTAGGTCAATGAAAGGTCAAGTAGACAAAGGTCCGGTAGATGCAATAACCTCTGAGGCGCGATACTCGCTCAGCGAAGAAAAACTTATTAGGCAGTCGATAGATTTCAAACCGATAGCGGTGAGCGTGTCTATATCCCAGCAAACGATCTTCGTGAGCGGCTTAGATGCTACGACGGAAAACGTGCAAGTAAAAGTTCTCGACTGTGATACGATAAGCCAAGTAAAAGAGAAGTGTTTAGATGCCATTTACCGCGCTACTCCATATTCGCAAAGGCCGAGTCGTGACGAGCTAGACTTGGAATGGCGCACGGGCGCCTGCGGTCGATTAATTCTGTACGACGAAGACAGCACCACTAAATGCGAGGGCGAATGGCGCAAACTTAATACCCTTAATCACTACCGCGTACCAGACGGCGCTTGTCTCAGTCTAGTTGCTAAACAGAGTTCCGTTTACAATTTGTCCAACATGGAGAAAAACGATAAGTCGCACACTTATGAAACTCTAAATCGCGGTAAATACGGCTCTGCTAGCCCGCCAGCCAGTCCGTTCAAGTACGAGCACGGCGGCGGATTCAAGTACTGGCATTTAGTTAGGCACCACGACGGAGACGCGCACAAGGAAGGCGAGCGCGGAAATAAAATGGTCTCCGAAATATATCTCACGCGCCTTCTCGCTACAAAGGGTACGCTGCAAAAGTTTGTCGATGATTTATTCGAGACTATTTTCAGTACCGCGCACCGTGGCTCCGCGCTGCCGCTCGCTATAAAGTACATGTTCGATTTCCTCGACGATCAGGCCCTACAGCACGCAATCTCCGATCCCGAAGTAGTGCATACTTGGAAGAGTAATTCGCTTCCGCTGCGTTTCTGGGTGAACCTTATTAAAAATCCTAATTTCGTGTTTGACGTGCACAAGTCAAATACGGTCGATTCCTGTCTCTCGGTGATCGCGCAGACGTTCATGGACTCGTGTTCCACGTCCGACCACATTCTCGGCAAGGACTCGCCGTCCTCTAAGCTTTTGTACGCGAAAGACATTCCGGTATACAAGGAGTGGGTGGAGCGTTATTACGCGGATATTAAGTTGATGCCGGCGATATCGGATCAGGATATGAACGCTATGTTAGCGGAGGAGTCGCGCCTCCACACCAAGGAGTTCAATACGAACTGCGCACTGAACGAGCTGTACGCGTATGCGGTTAAGTATAACGAACAGCTGATGGTGACGCTCGAGGAGGACGAGTTCTCGCAGAAGCAGCGGCTTGCGTACCGACTCGAGCAGGTGCACGGCCTCATGACGCATGATTACAACGTGTGAGCGCCGCTGACCGAACCACCCACCGCCATGTATATAACGCCCTCGCACATATCTATGCTGGCAATTTTTGTATATATTAGATAGTGTACAGTCTTAAATATTGTAATTTTTGTATAATTTCAGCGGTCCGATGTCGTTTTTTAATTTTATATAATGAACTTTGTATTGTTTTTACACGACGAACTCGGCCGGCCGCGGTCGTGCCACAGTATGCATCGTAAAATAAAATTGTGTATGTCTGTCTATGTGTGCTCGCGTCGTACGAGTTAATGTTACGTCGATCGGTGTAAAATGTGTGTCGCAAACGAAATCGCATGTAAGCTCGCCGGCGAGCGCGAGTTCGCTCGCCGACGGGCAATTTTTAAATTTGTACTTGCAGTCTACTTAACGAAATAACCGACAGTGAACCGGTGAACGATTCCATTAATAAATATCGTCGAATGTACGTTGTGTTTGATTGTGAACGGCGCAGCGCCAGTCCGCAAGCCCCGACGAAAGCCCCCGCGCCTCGGCAGCTATCAGCAGGGAGAACGCACTGAACCATCTCGCCCGGGCCTCTCGCAAGCTCAACCAAACCCTCGGTCTCACTATGTGGTGTGTCGCACGTCACTGTCCTCTCACGAATGGTCGTCGCTTTGTGTCGTTGCGTTGCGTGGGGCCCGGCGTGGCGCGTGGCGTGACGTGACGTGACGTGACGCGTGTCGCGTGGCGAGACGGTCGACGGTGACGCGCCCTGCTGTTTCAGCCGGTACGTGCGGATTGCGGCGCGAACGGCATTCGCGTTCGTGAACAACGTATACTCCATCCCCGCTTACGTGGTGTGGATGTTGGCGCTGCGCCTGGTCAGACCCCTCTGCCCGTCCCTCTATTGGAAGATCGAAGGGCTAATGTACCACTGGCTGTTGGCGATGGTGTCGCTGTGGTCTTGGACGGCTGGATATGAAAGTAAGTCATTTACACCTACGGATGGCAGCGGCACGCCGAGCGCTCAACAGGAAATCGGTCACCATAACCCGCGGCTAAAAATAATAGCTCCACGCTGAGGATGTTTCCAGATGTGATGGATTACATTTTAGTTTCACTACTGTTAATTTGTATTTTCATGACAGAAATTTCTTAGAAACTGCTCAACGTGGTCAGTGTCGAAAGATTTTTTTTGATGTTACTAATATTAGCTTATGCATATGAGATTTAATCGCGTACAATAGAATTTTATTTACCTTTAACTAACGATTGTATCATAGCATCTTTGAATGCGATTGAGTGCTGTTTACCATATGTAAAAATCGTGCAAGTTTAAATCAAACGCGAAGCTCGAATGACATCTAGGTAGTCATAATACAAAGCAAATCTGTTATTCTAACAGCAATTTAAGCATGAATCATACGTTAAGTTTTAGTTATATTGTTATTGTTCTTTAAATTATCTGTAACATTGCTGTAAACTTGAAACGGCGTATCTTGTCTTCTGTTCTGTTGTACAATCTGGAACGCTGTTTGAGTTTCACAGTAACTGGCCCCTTGGGCACTAATGCTCGAATAGCGTTCGAGTCGAGCGAAGATAAACAGTATTGCATTGCAGTTTTATGTAAACTTTCCCATTGTTCCTTCCTTAAAAACTGCATTGTTGACATTGTTCTATGCACGAAAGAATTTCATACAGTCTGTTATCGTCTTGGCGTGCCGCTCCTAACGTTGCTGAATTTACGTGTGTCGCCGTCAAATAAATCTGAACACTTACTCTGAACATTAACTCTGTCACAATAGAGTTGTGTTCAGAGCACCTTGTTCGTACCGCATGTACTTGCGACTACAAACAATTAACGTTTGTCTAGATCCTGTTGAATTTTTAAATAAAGCAGTGAATCATTATTTTTAAATTGTCTTAACAGTAAGCCGAGCATCGCTTTTCGCAGTTAATTAATTCATAATGAGCTCGGGAGTACGATAATGTAAATATTTCTGTAAGCGGAGCCGAGCGGATGTCAAACAAAGTGAACAATAAATGGTCCGAGCTCGGATGCTCTTGTTTAAAATTAACATTACTGATATCGTTATCTTATTTAGTTTGTAGTTGCACCAACATTGAGAATGGCTGCGGCGTGTCCAATTGATGAATAGGATACAATGAAATAGTATTGCTACTTTGGGACGCTGCCAATGCGTTGACCTTGTTAATATTGCTATTGCATCATGTCATTCTGGGAATGTTACATGAAAAATCCTTCACGAGTATGCAATTTGATGCAGTCATTGTTACAACTCTACTGTCAGCCAGGATTTAGAAAAAGAAGAACTACTAGGTTCTAATATCGGTTAAATATCAGTAGCGTGGCGTCAAACATATGAACATAATCCTTAAATTAGGTTACTTAACTTCGATAACAGAAGCACCACGCTCAACGTACGTCACGCCGCTTAACATGTACCTACTATCTACTTCGAAAATATCTATACGTATACGCACTCGGTGACAAAATATGTGAACAAGAATTTCCATGGCAATGGCATACGACCGTACAGATATTTTCGTGAATTGCAGAACGTACGACTTGGTTGGGTGACACCACCTATTATGGACACTTTAAGCACAAGCACCAATAATGGACACTTCAACCCTTATTCAAAGATCATACGGTTTAAATTGATTGTTCTATAAAAAATGAATGACTTATTTTCTTTTACATAAGAGTTAATGTACATCATTGGGCCTTGTCCATTACTGGTGGTGTCACCCTACGGCAGAAAAGCTAGATTTTAAAGTAGCTGAGAAGAACGTGGTCTGCGGTAAGGTAAGTACCGTTTATTCTATTCTTTACTCAAGGTCTTACACACGACATGACATCATAGTTAACCAGGAAAAAACTTGACACGAGGATTTTTTTATCAGCCCAGTTATCATTACGCTATCTCAATGCGTGTCCGTTGGTAATGTTGCTATTGCCACTGTATGGTATTTTAAAGTGAGTCATGGCGTCGGGTGACATTAAACATGGCCAGCTGTTTGCTCACACTTGCTCACACAAGTTATTTATTTATTTATTTTATTAAATAGGCACACAAAACAAGTATCAATCATGAATACACCATACATCAATAAAATTATTGGTCGCTTTTATACTTTACAGTGGACGTCCACTTCATGATACAACTATGGTTTCATTCATTATGGTCTAAAGTCTTATAGCCTATCTATGGTCTATTTATGAATGAAAGGCTGCGAGTCCCTGAGATGTGCATGCATGTGTTTTCATACATTTGACACCTCGCACCGCGCCGAGCGAGCATATGTATGAAAAATTGAAAACACTTCCTCGCACAGATTGACAGATCTCTGGTTTGGTGAACGCAAGTGTACGACTACCGTACCTATAAAAATGGCAAAAAATCATGTCTCTTGTATGGGAGCCCCCCGAAATATTTATTTTATTCTGGTTTTTAGTATTTTTTGCGCTAAGCTGCAATTTTGACTATAGTAAGATATTAGGTAGTTCGATTATGTATTTTCAACTTTAAGGGATATCTGCATTAACTCTTGAATTAGCTCTTATATTTACGTTACGTTTTCACGGTATCTAACTGCAAGTAAAATGATGTAATTAGCTCATTGTCTGAATACTACATTTCTTCACATAAAAAAAACTCATTGAAATAGCCCCAATGGCTTAATTCAAGTATTTTTTTTCTGTAATGCTGTCGATGCATGCCCCGAATAAATAAAATACTAAAGCCAGGGTATCCAATTGTTTTTTTTTGATGATAACTTCTGTTCTGAATATATGGGCATTTAAATTGTAAATTGAAACGTTTTCTCTCATTGTATTGTCTCGTTCGCAGATGTAAAACGCATGTAATACTTCAAAATTGCCTCATCCGCAATCCTGATGTTTATTACCGCGCCAAACCAACCAGTAAAAGTGGCTCAGCGCCGACAGATTCGAACACGTCTGGCGACAAAACGTATTACCGACAATCTGATTTACAGATAATATCCTCTTGCGCAAACCACCATCAAATTAGATCCGTGTGTGGGCCAGTAATTGATTTTCGGGTTTGAAACGAACAATGGTTGTTGCGAAAGTCGCATTGGGTCGGTTGGGCCGCCGATGGCGGTCGTATTTCGTATTGACCTTATGCGACTGCGTAGTTTATGCCAGGCCGGCGGAGGACGGTCGATGACCCCCCTCTCCCCCCCACTGCCCAGTCGCGCTAGGAATGCCGTTCCCTCCCGTCATGTCACGTTGCATTTCGAGTGGCGAATTTGCATGCCACCGACTCCGTGTGGTCTCGGCTTTCCTGTGCTCTGGTGAAAGTAATTGTGTCGTGTTTCGTTGGTTGCACGTTTTCTGGGAGGCTGTTCGTCTTCGCGGCCTCGTTTTTGCGTGATTGATAGTTAAAATCTTTTGTTAAGTTAACGTTGGGCCAATTAATCAGGACTTAGTACAGTTTGACAATGGGAGTAAAAATGAGCAAGCAACTTTGGGCGATTTGGAATTCGGTATTGTTTGCAGCCGTAATTGATTAGGAGCACGCAATTAAAGGCAGTCGTGTCACGTTTGAAATTAACATTGAAAGACAAAATGTCTAAAGTAATACAAATGTATATTCAAGGGGTGTCCACCTACGTGGGCATTAGGTACTTTGATTGTCGCATGCTCTTATAATTCAAGGAGTATAAATTCCTTCGGCCACATCCTTCGATTGTCGTTTCAAATTGAGATCTTCCTGTGGCTAGCATCAAGCGGATTGTGACGGCTGCGGAAAACTGTCCCTTATCGCACTTGTGCACTGTAAATAAAATATACAGGCGCGTTTATTGAGGTCGTGGCGCCAGATGTTGCAGAAAACTAGCTTTTTTGCAGCGGCTGGCAATTTACATTAATACTGCTTGTATCGAACGCGTGTTACAACGGGGATATCCGCGGTATATATCAGCTTCTGCTGCAGTTTTGTTGCAAAAGATTTCCGACAAAATTTCTTTCTGGCTTTTGTGCTGTGAATCACATCCGTTAGGATATGAATCAATAATCAACTTAGGTTTACTTCTGTTTACTCGTGACTCATTTTCCTGTTAGATAACAAAGAAAATATCCATAGGTTATATAGTCCTGCCTGTTTTTTTTTATACTACGACGATGACACACGTGTACGGTCCACCTGACCTATAAACGCTCGCAACTACAAAAGATTAAAGTGCTCGTTGCCCACCTTTTACAAAATTTGAGGATTCACTGTGTTGACAGCAGAAGGGACAAACAAAAGGTCCCTCGCTCTCAACTCAGTGCATTCTCGGAGTGGGGGGGGGGGGGGGGGGGGGATGATTCCTTGCTCACCTGGAGGTGAGGAACACAACGCTACATACTTGTATAGTAAATAATGTTCTACTTCTACGGAATTTAAATATACTAATATTATATTATTGGAACTACGTAATGTGCTGGTTAGTTGATTGCACTATTCTATCAAGTTTATTTGCATCAAAATTAATGCAAACGTATGTAGGTATGTTGCGCATCGGAAAACAAATGTTTAACAATACCTACATTTCCACATACATCACGAAATGGTTAAAACTTACATTCGTAGGTTTATTGCGTTACAAGCATAACGCTCAGCGCATTATGAATCTGGGACAAGTTCCCATAAAGATATTATGTAAATCTGGTGCGTACATTTGGCGCCCATGAATATTAATAATTCTCACGTATGGCGATATTATAAGTATACGGGGCTTGTACAAGTGTCGCTTCGGTCGGCGTTCTATCTAGCAATTGCATTTACAATGTAGAATAGATAGCATCGGGATTTGTCGTTTCCGCTTCACTGAGTTTACGTACTGTGCCGCACGTAAACGTACCTACGTAAGCAGCAATTTCTGTGCAAGGACGTCTCCAGACCCCCTACCATGGCATTTACTACGGCAGATACAATCTTATTCGTTCCATTACGTCGCGCTTTAAAGAGGCAAAGTACTTTCTTTAAACAGACAGCGCAATGAAAGCTGTGATCGTAACTTATCGGATAGTATCGTAGTACAGGGTCCGCCGGCCTATACTATTTCATACCCGTATAGAATAAAGAACTGGTTTTGTCGTTGAACACAAGACACTATGGGCTACTCATCGGGTTAAATAAAACGCTAAGTTTAGATCACTTATGCGTCACATTGCATTTGTTTTTAATGAGTAATTGCCTGATGAGACATCGTACGCGTTTTTGTTTATCTTAACCTCATTTTAAGCATACATAGTTTCGTCGAATAAAACTTTAAAAGTTGAAACCGATACATTACTATCACTTATTGAATTGTGCCAACTTTTTGAACGTTTTTCAATCGTAAGGTGTCAAATATTGCGTCGTTTACCTTATAATCAAGTCGCGTCCGTACAGTCGAGACCGTACAAAAACCTTTCAGTTAATAATTAATACTTTATTCAAGCAAGGCTAATAAATTCGCTTATAATCTATAGATTACACTTTATTGCCTATGACGATGATAAATTGCGTTTGATATTTCGAATCTTATCTTGTCTATTCTTTCGTCTGATTTCACTTTTTGTATCAATTAAGTCAGAATTTATTTCAAGATCATTCTATTCTAATTTGAAGCTTAACCTCAGTTCAGTACGCCTTCCTTTTTACTGTTTGGCATTGTCAATCGGTTTAATAACCATGAATGATTATTTTTTTTTGTCATTATGGTACGAAATACATACAAATGATTCATGCATCATCGTTTAGTGTAATGTGGTGCGTGCGTGTGAATAGAATTCACCACAAAATCTCCAGCCTGGCGCGAAATCGTGCTGCCAGACCACATTGTCAATGTAATGGAAACATACCGAACGTAGTACGAGCGATAATCCACTTTAATACGAAGATAATAAGAACTGACGTTTCGTCTTTCGTAGTGTTACTAAGCTTATGTTTGCTCGAGTTTTGGACCAATAGTAGCGCCTTTGGGCCTGTGTGAGTGTGTCATTGTTTGTGACCATCGCCCTGTTACAGTGCGATGGACGCTTCAAGTACATAGTTTTCTGTTCAGTGGGCCTACGATTTTGATCTTTATCACAATGGAATAAAATCCAAATTTAAAGAGATTACCCTTTTATATTTCCAAAATCTTCTACCCACGCTAAGCAGAAGCGTCACCCTAAACCTATTACGAAAATGAGGGCTTACCTGTTGTTTTCATTTTTAGCCGCTTCAGAAATTAAATTGACACCGAAATGTAATTTTGTTTTTACAAAATGCGGCTACTTTGAGCTCGCCATGCAGAATAATTTCGACCGTATCACAGTAGCAGTAAGTTTAAGACTCTATGTACTTTCGTAGTCTTATCAAGCATTTTGTGTCTTATCTAGTAGGTACCTACAATCTAGATAGTACGAATTTGAAAAAGAGATAACTTACCAAGTCTCTCTCATTCAGTAGCAAATAACATAACGTACCATTTTATAAGTAAGGGTTTATCCAGAAATCTCACAAGGCTCCTAAGGGGGGTTCCGAAAACCTCACCACCGAAAATAATATCTTCTCCTGTTGCAAATATTTTTTTCAGAGATTATAGAAATTAATACAATATCGTTTATTTAAATAGTGAAAAAAAAAAACTCAAAAATACACGTGAGATTTTGTTGAGAGGGGGGGGGACCTCTCCAAAGATCACCAATAGTCCTGGCGGTACGCCAAAAGATGCTGCAAATGGTGTTAAAAGCGTAAAAATCGGTAGGATTGATCTTTATGACATATGAATCAATTTGACCCGTTGGACGAAAAAAAAACGAAAAGGAGCGGAGTTATGACGACATCGCCGACGCCCAAACATGGTATGTTTTGAATTTTTTTTTTAACACAAATGACTAAAATGTAATGGTGTGATTTATTTTTAGAACCGGCTTAGAAAGCCCTTTCGTTTGATACCTACATCACACGATAAGATTCAGCCAATTTTTTTTAAATTCCATACAAAAGAAAGATGTCGTCATAACTCCTCTCCTTTTCGTTTTTTTTTTCGTCCAACGGGTAAGATTGGTTCATACATCCTAAAGATCAATCGTACCGATTTTCATGCTTTTAAACACCATTTGCAGCATTTTCCATATGAAGCCCTTGTGTGCCGACAGGACTAAAATGGGGAGGAGAAGGTCTAACAGTGGCCCAAAAAACCGCGGCGTGATTTCTGGATAAGATTGAAGAACGTTGTGCATCACAATTCACATGATTAATTTTAGATCAGCTTCTAAAAGGAGCTTTGAAAGAAGTTGGTTTCCAGAAAGGTCTCACATAGTTTTAATAGCGACACCGTTTACGAACCTGGCATTTTTTCAGTGCGACGGAGAGGCAGATATTTCGTTTTCGGTTCGTGGTAGGCCTTTGTATTATAAAACAAATATCAATTAAATCGTTTACTCTTAACACATATGGACGCTGCACGCCCCGCTTTTATACATTTATATACATTTAACAGACTTCTGATTTGTGAAGCTTTGAAGAATCAACTTACCTATTTTGTCTAAATGTGAATACAAATGTGCGACTCAACTTAGATCTTTTTGTGTGCATCCACTTGAGCTAAAAATACACAGCACACTGTGCACACTTAACACATGTTTTGGATTCCCTGGACCTTTTGTGAGCCGCAACAGTAAATCATTCACTTTGTTTGCTCGCTGCGCTCACTGAAAATAAGAGAATTTCATGTGTGAATCATATTGTGGTGTTTGAGCGCAAATTGGTGACTCGTGCCTCGTGCCACATAAATAAAAGTATGTACATAGTAACTTACGTAGTGGGGGCCGATTTTTGAGTGTCGAACGTTCGGCTTTTCACTCGACAGCTGTCAAAACAACATAGTTTTTTGACAGATGTCGAGTGAAAAGTCGAGCGTTCGAAAATCGGCCCCCAGGTCCTCTAATTAACAAAAATGATATATGAATGAAGTATGATCGCTAGAACAACTCAAATCTTGGCATGGTGTTTTATGGCACCGCAATACCTATATGCGCTATTTTTACACGACTGCCCAAAAAAAGGAGTGTAATGTTTTCTTTCAGGTTTCATGTATGTGGGGCATTTTCACTTTAAAGTACATCCCCTACTTTTTTTTCGGATCTCGGTGATTTTGGGTATTCTGACTCAGAATCACGAGTACTGTCCATTTCCGCGAAGAAAAAAAGTGTCCCGCCAAAAAAAGTCAGTTTTGTGACGCTTTTTTCATACAGTTTATATGGCTCGTCACAAAACTGACACAGAAAATTTGTATGGAAAATCAAGGACATTTTTTTTCTTCATCCGAATTAATAGTACTCGTGATTCTCAGTCAGAATACCCAAAATCACCGAGATCCGGAAAAAAAGTTGTGGGTGTACTTTAAAGTGAAAATGCCCATGTATGTATGTGAACTTTTTTTTGTTCTCCCAGAACTTCTCAACGCCTTAACCGATTTAGATGTGTGAGGTATCGTTGGAATCCTTACGTCATCCCGGGTAACATAGGATATGACGTTGTAATAAAAACAATATGGTGGACTGTAGACTACATTTAGTGTTCCGTAAAAAAAAAAAATTCTATCCTAGCAAGTGGGGTATTAAAATGAAGCATTTGAAGAGACGATTCCAAAAATATGTATAATGTATGTGTTTCAAGCAAAAAAATCGAAATAAAATAATAATTATAAAAATTAAAAACACGACTGCATTAAAAAGATAAAAACAAGTTTCCTAATAAAGAACTCAAGGAAATATATTTTGTTTGCAGTCGTGGGACCTAATATTTTGGCTTGTATGTATTAGGTGACCTAATACATACAAGTAAAACCAAAATATTAGGTCCCACGACTGCAAACAAAATATATTTCCTTGAGTTCTTTATTAGCCAGTCACCAAGCTCTCTCGATACAAACTTTGTGCAGGATTTTCTTCGTTTGTGTTTGCATTAAAGTTATGATTTTTGGACAGTATGCTTATTTCTTTGTTAGCTATTTCGTGATGTATTTTTTTTTCATTGATATTAATTTAATTTTTTTATTTTTTTTTAAATATTTGGAAATTTCCACATCACTTTCTTCGCATATATAATATTTACATCAAAAAAAAAATTACATTCGTTAGTGCCAAAACCTACGAATAAAACGTGCATAGAGTTTGTATGGAGAATGCCTTGCCCACCCCTGCGCCTTAAGTCGCTATACCGTCTCCTTTTTGAATCACATCATTAGGCAGTTAATAGGTGAATATATGTGCTTTTTCCATACAGTCGATAAACCAGTGCCTTCCTTTCAAGGCATGATATCTGCAGCAAGTATGAAAGACCTCCAAGAAATCTGTAATGAGCTTCCTTATAATGATCTAAGGGACATGGATGGTTAGGTTCTGAAATGAACCAAACTATTTTTATTAACCCTTAGAGGAATGCAGTAACTACATATCGACGACAATCGACAAGCTTACGGCCTGCTTGATCGTAAGCAGACACCTTTGCCTATGGACGCTCGCGACTATAAGAATTACAAGCGCGTTGCCGACTCTTTTGGATCCGAATAATACGACAGAATATTCGTTTCGGTGAAAGCTGTGCCTAATATTCGGCCGAATGTTCGTATTCGATGAAACCCGTATTCTGGCTCATCTTTAGTGAACGCGCTAAGATTCCCCATTTATGGGCGAAAGTCCTTTTTAACGCGTATTGCTGGTAATGTCTGCAGTCCGTCCGTCCGCCCATAATTAGTGTCTGTGTGTTTATTAGAGAAATGGTCTGGTGCATGTCTCTGCTGAGATATTCACAACTCTACCACCCTACTGCTACTTACCCTACAACTTAACCAGTTTATCTTACCTACGGTTCGTAAGAACTACGCGTAATCGGAGGTCAGACTGACTGAATACGTCAGACTTGTCGGCATTGTGAATGTCAGTGTACTGCGACGATGATAAATGTAGTATAAATAACTTACCCACACAGTCAAGTTACCTATAAGTAGTATTTTGAGTCGGTTAATTGTGTAAGTATATTGTTTTCTCTTGTGCATTATTTTTGGTGAGCAATACAGAATAGTATTGTATTGTATATCATCCCATGCAATATATTAAGGCTACTAGTATTTAAAGGCACATCCAAAAAACCTTACATTATACACTTTGTTCTGCAATTAATATTTTAGCTGTGCAAATCAGTATTTTATGCGCAGTCAGTATTTTTTGATATGCGATTAAGTGTATGATGCGAAGTAAGCGATTAAGTGATTAATATTTTAATACAATTGTATTTAAACGAACTCCGCGTACCATTATAAAAACGGTTTGGTGCAACGAACTGCCACCCTTAATACTTATTCTATATTTTCACTGTGCCCTTGGAATGTTTATGAATTGCCTTTGTTTACTTAAACCGTCGAATGCTGGGTAGTGTTCAGATGATAAATAAGTTTACAAGAATCCAATGCTATTTGGCATTCGTATTTTGTTTATATTTGAGTTATTTAAACTAAGCTCATTTGACTTGATCTTCCGAACCGAATCCGACACTAGATTCCACGGTCTTCAGTAGCTCTAGTAGGTATAAGTTTTTTCGATACATTAACTAATTCGAACGCGTTTGCGTTTTGTCTCAAAATGTATGAAAACGCTCTCACCGAGTTTGAAATACGCGCGTTCATCGGCTAACAACAAATGTTATACTTGCTGTTTTAGTTTCCACTAGTGACCACCAGAGGCGCTGTTCACGTTTTCATACCACTTTCATACATTTTGAGACAACACGCAAACGCGTTCGAATTAGTTAATGTTTCGAAAAAACTTATACTAGAGCTACAGGTTGCATTTTTACGTGCGTTAAAATCTGCTTGCTTATGTGAATGTACTACAAAAAAAAATCAAAAAGTCGAGAGAATCAAAATATAACGTAATTAACAAACAAATTTATCATATTAGTAATAAAAAACCGGCCAAGTGCGTGTCGGGCCACGCGCAAGGTAGGGTTCCGTAGTCGTCCACCCGTTACATTATATTTATGGACTAAAAAGTTCGCAAACTTATATTTACTATGTTTTTGACAGAATTAACAACATTATGGAAATTGTACGAAAGTACATTTCTGAAGTTCGACTATTACTCGTTAACTAGTAATGTCTACTTAGCTGTGATAGTTTTCCTTTTAAATTCATCGTATATACTACTACCATGATTTTTTTCACATGCCTAGTAGCCGCCGTTTAGCTGGCAGGGGGGGGGGGGGGGGGGGGGCACTTGACCATAGCAAAAATTATCACTTCAAAGCTTAATATCACGCTAACCAATTCTTTAATCAAAAAATGCTTTTAGAAACCTTATAATATTTTTAAAAGAGCTATCAAACGATACCCCACACGATGGGGTTTGGCAGAAAAAAAAATTGCACCACCACTTTACATGTAGGGGAGGTACCCTAAAAAAATTTTTTTTAAAGATTTTATTCTACCGTTTTGTCGGCGTCATCGATATGTATACTCATGCCAAATTACAGCTTTCTAGTGCTAACGGTTACTGAGAAAAACGGGGGTCGGACGGACGGACGGACGGACGGACGGACATGGCGAAACTATAAGGGTTCCTTGTTTACTACGGAATCCTAAAAATGGTCCTATTCTACCACTTTCAGAACACATTTTTGCTTATCACTCCCAAAAGAAAGTGACTAAATGAATCGTCGACATATCACCTGCTAACTCGACGTAACTTTTACACAGCTCAGTAATTAATGTTCCTGGCTTATCATTCTTTTATCAGGCGAAATAAATGAGTCCGACCGCGTTTTATGGTACGTTAAAAGAGCTTAATTTTAAGTGTATATTTTGCGGGAGCAGCAGTATTTAATCCCAATTTATACTGTACTTTATGTTTTATTACACGAGCAGAAATGTAGAGTTTCGGGGAATGGAAAATGGTTTGAAGCGTGACCGACTATAGGTATAGGTTGGAGATTTGAATTTCCCAATTCAGTAAGCGGCGTAAATAGGTAGGTAGGTGCTTAATAATGTTCACACGAACCGTAGTAATAAATAAATCATCATCATCATCAGCCTATCTACGTCCCACTGCTGGGCACAGGCCTCCTCTCATAGATGAGAGGGAAGGAGGGATGGATGAGGGGGGATGGGAGGGAGGGAATAAATAAATAATAATAAATAAATATTTTTGTGGACAATCTTACACAAATCAACCTAGTCCCAAACTAAGCAAAGCTTGTACTATGGGTACTTAGCGACGATATACATGCTTATATAGATAAATAAATACTTAAATACATAGAAAACCTTACCACTCAATCACTAACAATGGATGTCGGAAAATCACCTGTCAAAGGTAAATATGGTTCACAACCGGACCTCTCGAAATTGCAACGAACTGATGATGGCACAGAGACGACGCAACGAAAACGTAAACAGCCGCCAGAGCCGGACTGTGCTTGCACAAATGAAATTTCACATTTCCGAGAGGAGATGACATCATTATTTAGAGCCCTAACCGAAAGTCAACAAGATTTTTTGAACACCCTGCGCGAAGATATGAAAGAAATCAAAACAAAAATAGACACGTTACAGCAGACTACAGAAAATCTTGCTGTTGAAAACAATGTGATTAAACAAGAAATTTCACAACTGAAGCAACACACTTCTTCAACCGACGAAAAAGTCAAGCTCTTACAAAATGACATCAACACTCTCAAAAGCGGAAGTTCATGTAATATAAAAAATACACGCTCCTCCGATGATGAAACATTAATTATGGAGATCAATGAACGCGCCAACAGAGCAAAAAATATTATCATCTACGGAATAGCAGAATCGGAAGAAGGAAACGCTGAAGAGAAGCAGGAATACGATAAAAGAGAAGTCCTTAACATAACTAGTTCAATCATTGACAACATACCAATTCCGCAAAAGATCATACGCCTAGGAAAATTCAATCCGATGAAAGCCCGTCCAATTAAAGTTTTCTTTGACTGTGCGCAAATACCAAAGCAATTGATGCGTAATAAAATGAAAATTGAAAACAAGAGAATAAAAATATATACAGATCTTACACCCAATCAACAAGACTATTTAAAAAAATTGCGTGAAGAACTTCGTAATAGGCAAGATAATGGTGAAAAGGACATCACTATAAAATACGTAAATGGCAATCCTAAGATAATTACGTCTGTCCCATCAAAAAACTCCCAATCTTAAATAATCTCAATGACCGCTCTGAAACTCAAGACCACGCCAAGATAACATATGCACTTCCAAACTCATACGCTGACCTTAAAATGAAAGAATCGTCGCTTAATATTTTTTATACAAATATACGGAGTATAGTCAAGCAAGGGAAACTCGATGAACTGAAATGTATTATCCATTCCGCACCAAGTAAGATACACTTGATAATATTAACTGAGACATGGATAAAGTCAGCGGATGAGAAATCAAACATACAAATAACCAACTACAGTCACTATGCCAATTTTAGAACAGATGCAAGAGGGGGAGGAGTCTCCATCTTCGTTCATGACGACCTAAAGCACAATATTCTGGAGGAATCATATAAAAATGGCAACAATTATCTATGGATACATATTGACAAGCTTCGGCTGGATGTTGGTGTAGTATACAAACCCGGAGATACGAATATTACCAAGTTTCTAGAAGATTTTGAATTGAGTTTGCAAACGAAAAGGCGAGCAGTAATACTTGGTGACTTTAATTTGAATTTATTGACACCTGACAGAAACACAGCAAGATACGAAGAGATGCTGCAGGAATGTGGAATTTCCATCTTAAACAAAATCGACATAGAAAACTCAACCCGAAAATCATCAATTACAAATAGCATACTTGACCATGTTCTTACCAATCTTGCGGACAATAAATTCAATATCTCTCTGTTAGACTCCGCACTCTCTGATCATGTGCAAATATTTGTTAGTGTAGAAAAAATTAAACAACAACGAAAACAACGTGTTAAATATGATGCTATCGATTACGAAACCCTGTACAACTTAGCTCAAGATCATAACTTTCAATCAAACAATAATAACTATAATGAAATAGAATCATCAATAAAAACCTGCATAATCAAAAGTACTATAGTGAAAACAAAAATTCTAAATTTACCACGCAGTGATTGGATAAATAAACACATTATAAACAATATAAACTACAGAAATCAACTATGGCAATCACTGAAAAAGAACCCAAATAGTACCATTCTTCAAGAAACCTTCACTAAACAAAGAAATGAGACTACTCAATTAATAGCAAATTCAAAAAATAAATATTACTCTGATAAATTTTCACAATGTAAGAATGATCCAAAAAAAACCTGGACTTTAGTGAATGAACTATCCTGTAACAAAAATAAACATGAACGGGACCCTCCCAAACTCATATATAACTCTATCACTATTTCCGATGGAGACACAATATGTGAAATTTTCAACGATTTCTTTGTACACATAGGTCCTGACTTAGCAAGCAAAATACCCATCCAACACCATAATAACTTAATATTTACTGATAATCACCTACCATCAACCGCAAATCAGCTATCAAACCTAACTCCCTGTTCTGAAGAGGAAATCTCCAAAATAATTGATGCTTTAGACAGCAACTCTAGTGTGGGTCTCGATGGTATCAGTACAAAGTGTATAAAATGTATAAAAAATCACATTATTCAACAACTTACCAATTGTATCAACGAATGCTTAGCAATGGGTACCTTTCCAGACGAATTGAAAGTTGCGAAGGTCAGTCCGATTTATAAATCCGGCTCCAAAACCGATCCCGGCAATTACCGGCCTATATCAGTATTACCGGTAATTTCAAAAGTGTTCGAAAGAGTTCTTTATAATCGCCTGGAAGGTTATTTAAGTAATATTGGCTTCTTATTTGAACGTCAGTATGGCTTCCGTTCTAGATCAAACACTTTATCAGCTACCATAGATTTAATAACCAAAATCCAATCCAATATAGATGCTAAAAACTTAGTACTTGGCGTATTTATTGACTTGAAGAAGGCTTTTGATACGGTGAGCCACTCTATCCTTCTAAATAAACTTTCTAGCATCGGAGTAGTAGGCGACGCATATAAAATACTGAGGTCATATCTTTCAAATCGATACCAAGTAGTTAAAATCGGAGAACACCAAAGCACAGCGCAACCTGTAACTTGTGGCGTCCCACAGGGCTCGATATTAGGACCACTGCTGTTCAATATCTATATTAACAATATCAGCTCTCTTTCGCTGCATGGTGAACTGTCATTGTATGCCGATGACACGTGTCTTTTCTATTACGGAAGCTCAATAACCAGCATAGTCCAACTAGCCCAGGAAGATCTCGAAATTTTAAATAAATGGTTTCAGTACAATCTGCTCACAATTAATGTATCTAAAACATCATATATAATATTTAAATCTAAAAATAAACAATACCCCAGTTTTAACCCATTAACTATTAATAACGTCCCAATCAACCAATCATCACAGGAGAAGTACCTAGGATTAATTTTAGACAACGGCCTAACCTGGAAAGCGCACATAAAACACCTCAAATCCAAAATGTCCTCACTTCTGGGATCCATCAGAAATATCGTGAAGTGCATTCCTATTCATGTACGTTACAATATCTATAACTCGCTGATTAAATCGCATCTAATTAAATTCCCGTTACCTAAATCCGGCCCTGGCAAATGCAACGTCTTATCTCTAAACAAGCTACCGATCGGCCCGGTTAGCGGCATATGTGTGTGTACCGTCTATTTTATAAACTATATCGTTCAATTTTGTCCTTCCACCCACTCGTATTTATTAAAATAATACATATGCTACGATGAATATTAAAAAGAATAGTTTTATAATAAAATCAAACTAAGCTAGGATTTTGGCTTTTATGTCGTCCACTTCATATTTAAACACGTTGCGATGCGTACAGATAAAACGATTTACTGCTGGTTATGTTGTAAGACGTTGTTTTAGTATATATGTAACTTTGTAAATTCTAAACGTGTAAGTAATTGTGTATTGTGCGCGTACGAATACGACTAACGTAAGTTAAATATTTTCTTTAGTATAATTGAACGCTCACGAAATGTCACTATTTTGTTGAATTTAAGATTACTCATTAAGTGAAATGTAATTTCTTTTGAGTAAATAAATGTCTTTAACCTGAAAACATCCAAGACCCAAGAACAAATATTCGTGCTCATCACACAAATAAATGCCCCGGCCGGGATTCGAACCCGGGACCTCCAGCTTCGTAGGCAGGGTCACTACCAACTAAGCTAAAGCGGTCGTCAAACCGCTAACGCCGCTACCGCTAGTAATGACTTGAAATGAGCGGAATATTGTTTAAAATATTATTAAAATATTTAAGCTTGTCAATAATAGCCTTAATATTTTCTTTTATATTTTATTTCAACACGCTAAGTTTCGTTAGATCATTTGACCGCTTCCAGAACTCGAGATAATAATTAGCTGTGAAAAATATTTTTTGTTAGACGCAGTAAACCTCGTGTTCGTAGTAGGTAGTTCGGAGGCTACCTACTAAATAATTATTATGTCACACCTGGCCATAAAGTGGCCATTATCGCACGCTCCGCGCGCGAAAAAACCCACTTCCTGGCCAGAGGGTGACATAAAATTTTGTACTTTCCACGGGCGATAATAAAGAAAGCCTCACATCGCATATTTATCGCCCTTGCCTTCGGCTCGGGCGTAAAATACCTGCGATCTGAGACATTCTTTGTTTTATCGCCCTTGGTAAGTAATGTACTATTCTGTGCCATTGGTCAATCATATTTCCTTATTATTTTCTTTTACTTTTATTTGAACATGCAAAGTTTAGTTCAAGTTAAGTACAGTCAAGTGCAAAAATATGGGTGCATACAACTTGCTCAAAAATACGTCCCATAGCTCTTATGTCGGTGAATTAAGGTTTTAGTACCATATTTATGAGAGGATACACTCTATACATATTTTTGCACTTGACTTTACAATAGATATACACGTGTGTACTCAATAATTTTTACCTACACCTATTTAAACATTTTTCGTCCTGCACGCTTTGTTGCCATTAAGGAGCATTCAATTAGTGTATGTACCAGTCCACAGTAATTAAATATTTTGACTAGAATCCTTCCATTAGCTGCATCCATAAAGAAAACATTGGAATTGGTGTGGGACGCGGTGCTTTCAACCCTTTTTTTTCCCAAATCCCAACGGTTAACAAAAAACGATTAAGTCACTGACAGTGAAAAAGCATCATCGATAAGGACGAAACTAAGTTTATTGATTGAGAATTAGGTACTAGATGTTTTCCATATTTCACCCTATTGCGCCAGGGGGCTGTCTTTTGGGTATGGAGGATTTTTACTTACCTATTTCTCATAGAGATCGGGTTTAAAAAATCGTTTAATTTCACTAGTACCACAAAATAAAAAATATACAGAAGGTCCGTTCCCGCCGTTCTTGAAAATACATACCTAAACTTGCCCGACGCACAGGGTTGCTTCTGTATTGATTCTGAATTTTAAAAAGGAGTAGGTATATTAAAAATTCTTCAACATGACATTTAAATATGAACCAGCGTATCTTGGTAAACAACCGGCCAAGTGCGAGTCGGACTTCGCACATTTAGGGTTCCGAATCAACCTCAAAAATATGATTTATCAATACTTATATTAGTATTTGTTGTTAAAATATACGTAATATTGAACATTGTCACCAAATTTCAAGTTCATAGGTCAACGAGAAGTCTAAAAATTCTTCGGAACAATTTTTGTGACAGACGCCGGACGGACGTCTGGGTGACACCAAGGGTTCCGTTTTGACCCTTCGGGTACGGAACCCTAATAAATTGAAGCGTGACCCGCTGCGAGTTGTGACTTGTGACCGGCGGCGGTCGAGAGCGCCAACAAAGAATATACCTAATTAATTATAATTAGGTACCTACTTAACTAAACCATAGTACTTAAATACTGGCGTTTTACCAGCGAACGATAAGATGAATGTGTAATAGTTGATCGTCGTTATCAAAGCGGCTAGTTTCAAAAAATTACCTACCTACCTAGGTATTGTAACTACCAAAACGAGAAAACCGTTTTATTTACCTTTCAATATCGTTTGAAAATTTGAAGAAAGTGTAGGCACAGTTTTTTGTTGTATTTAAACAATAAATTACATTCCAACTGTAATAATATCGGTTATTCATTCTGACGTACGTGACACAAAGTACGCAAAGTACCTACGTAGCGGCGGGGACGTCAAGTGATCAACGCGCGCACAACTAGCACTCGCGACAGTCGCGACTAAGCATTGCCGAGATCAACCGAGAATGCCTGTAAATGTTACGTCTGTGTGCGTGCGACGAAAATGGCACTTTGTACTGAGCGGACTCTCTGCTCCGGCGCGCCGCCGCTATTTACTTTGTGCTAGTACCTATGATTTTGAGGTTCTGTGAAGTTGCGAGTTGAACGGATCCGCGGGTTATGGATAGGTAGATAGATTAGATAGATAGATAGAAACATTTATTCATGGTACATTTA
This sequence comes from Cenopis cana, assembly GCA_951800055.1. Classification (NCBI taxonomy): domain Eukaryota; kingdom Metazoa; phylum Arthropoda; class Insecta; order Lepidoptera; family Tortricidae; genus Cenopis; species Cenopis cana. The sequence goes on along the minus strand of OX637486.1, from coordinate 4,206,450 downwards.
GTTATGGGACACCCTGTATATAGGCTGACCACTTATTATGTTTATGATGTAAAATTATATACCTAAAGTCCACACCATTGATAAATTGATAATTATCCAGTAATAAATAATTAGGTACCTTAACAATTTCAAACCCTGTGCTACATAGGTTTTAAAGCGTATGAAATAAAACAGTTAATTTTATTTATTTAAACAGACCAAAAAACATCATATGAAATAATAAATACTCACATAGTCAAATCCACAGCGCAGGTTTCGTCCAAAATACGTACAGAACACGCGTCCGCAACACACTTCGTCAATCCATACAGAGGTTAAAATAAAGGTTGAAATAAAGTAATCCTACAAAAGAAACAAAGAAAAAGGAATCAAACCAGACTCAAGTTGGAAACTTGGAATGTCAATCAACTAAATGCTCAGCCGAATATTTGTTTGTAAGTTCAAACAAAGTAAGTATAGACTCCACCTCCAGTGTTTCATCAATCATCGACGTCTGGGGACCCGGGTAAACACTTGCCGGGAACGCGGAGACATTTGGAGGGTTAGATTAGATAAATACTGGTATTTAGAGGTAAGGTTATTTATTGGGATATTAGGTATAAGAGAATGGACAAAATAAGGCAAGTTTTGTTTTTATTTATTATTATTTATTTATTTATTAATTACAATTTGCACCTTAACAGCTAAGGCCAGAGCGGCACAAATAACAACAGTATAAGAATTACACCCACAAGTATAACAAACATTTGCATGAAAACTACACACAGGAAATAGTACTTTCAGGCATCTCTCGTTCAATCACTCTCTTACATTCAATCCTCAGTCGTCCAATCGTACTCGCAAACAGGTCGCACGTAGGCGTTGCTTCGAGCACGGAGTTGATCAGCGCGAGCGCGCGCGCGACCGGCGCCTGCGCGTGCGTCCGCGTGCGCGCCGTGCCTACCGCCAGCAGAGGATGCCGGCGTGCGCGAGTGTACTGGTTAGGTACAAACAATCGTGCGAAGGCTTCAACAAGGGTCACACTATCAATTTTGCCCCTAAAAATGCCGATTACAAAATTGGCTAAAGACAGTAGTCTACGCAACTGCAGTGAATCATACCCCAGATGCCCCTGTAAAAATAGAGTAGGGTACATGTACGGGTAGTACGAATGTATCCTCTGGTAGAGCGCCCTCAGAAATCTTTTCTGAATTTGCTCCAACATGAGGATGTATTTGCTCTCATGCGGATGGCTTTATGGGATTGCTATTGGCTATCTAGCTAGGGAGCAAGAGATGGTGAAGCGAGCTCACAACTCACAACTCACCCAGAAGATGCCTATTCAGTATTCACACGTGGCTTAAAAAGGGCTAGGTTATATAAACTCGGAAATACAGACGCCGGCAGGGAATTCTAAACCTTAGCAATGCGTATTATAAAAGATGATGAGAAGAGCTTGGTTCGAATAAGATGAATTTCGACCAGGTAAGGATGGTAGCCAGTAGCCCTACGTCTGGATGTCCGATGGAATAGGCTGTATTGGCTCATGGAGCTCCTTGAGCAAGCACCCTCACTGAAGTTAGAATTTGTAGTAGGTACACTCACAGACATGCTACTTTTCGTAGGTCTATGTGCTAGGCTCAGCAGCTTAGTCGGAGGTTTTTCCCTGGATTTTCCCCAGGCTACTCAGTACTCCCCGACGGCGCACTCATATCACTATTGGGCCCGGCGTATAAAGGCTTTGTCACACAGCGTTGCGGAACGTATGCTAACAGGTTAGCGACGCCACACAGGCTGCGCGACGCGAGCGGGTCGGTTTAGAGGTGGGTGATAAATAACTTCACGATGAAAAAATCACGGTGATCCGCCGTTAAAAAGTAACAGTGTGACTTGTCACGAAGTAACAACGTTACAAAATAGTGTTGTTACTTAGCGACGATGTCACTGGAACAGTGTGTAAGCGACGCGTCGCGTCGTGCCTCGTGACCGCTGTTACTAACTGTGACTGTGACTGCGGTGCGCTGTCACAGAGTAACATCAGTTGTTACAAAAATATCAGTAACTACCGGGAACGATCGACACGCAAATGTCGTGACACGAAATAACCGAAGTGACAAAGTCACGGTGATTTTTCAATGTGATTTTTTTGGAACGGGAATAACAATAACGGTGATCGAAAAGTAACGTTTTTCCCCATGTCTGGTCGGTTTCATAAATTTTGTCGCGCAGCCAAGCCTTAAAGTCGGGTTAAAAAAAACACGCAAAGGCTTACGTTTTATGAATAAGCGGGTTATGACAGAAAGTATAGAAACTGTACATTCTTCTTAGGAATGTAGGTATAACCAATTGTCATATAATATGTATCTAAGCAATATTATTGTCAAGGTATCAAATATAAGAACGACCTACTTGTGGCTTTGAAATTGAATCTTCAAGAATCCGGAATCACCTACACTGATATAAACGTGTAAGTAACCTCATTATGAGTCCATATTTGATTATAATATTACCACTGGAAATTAGTTCATCAAACGATAAGTACTGCACCTATATAAGTCAGCTATTTTATAGCAAAATCTAAAGGGTTAATGTAATTGCAAGTAAAGCATTGTTCATAATAGCTAGTTATGAAATACTGTAGTCATAATGTTATCTAATACCTAATAATTCATAGCTCATAGCCCACGCTTTTGTAGGTATTAAATTTCAATGGGGATAGCTGTGAAAACATTTACATATTTAACGTGGTTATTAGAGAATAGTATTATATAACGCAACGCAGAATACGTATTTTTTTCTCGTTGATACGCTTTTGTTTCGCGCGACTCCGGCCGCGTAAAGTTGCACTCCCTCACCCCCTAGAAGGATAAATTTCGGGATAAACTGTATCCTATATGTTACTCCAGGCTATAAACTTGTTGTATAACAAGTTTCATCATAATCCGCCGTTTTTGCGTGATTGAGTAACAAACATCCTAACTTTCGCATTTATAATATTAGTAGGATTATGTAGGTAGTAGGATTAAATATGTATGCAATATTTGTACTTATTTCTAAGTTAATCAGCGTGGGAACTACCTCAATTGCACTATACAGCCTGCTGCATGGGGTCGGTTTTGAGCATGTTTTCGCATTTCAAATAAATATCAACGTGATTTCGATAAAAAACTCCCACGGGTTTCAGACATTAAAATATGATGAAATGAGTCACTCACGTCACGTCTTTAAATCTTCCATATTTTATGAACCTAACAGTGCTGATTTGAATTTTTAGTTTCTGTCATAGAATTCAGTTTTGATGATACTGATCCTTATCAAACACACAGGCAAAAGGTTTAAGTTGCGCTCGACATGTTTCGAATCGGTACGCGGTCCTTACGTTAATTCAATTATGATTTTAGTACCTATAGTTTGCGTGCTCTTTCTCGCAGGCCAAGTCATACCTCGATAAGAGCGAGAAACACATGAATATCAAAATGGAATATGAAAATCATGCCTCAAATCAACCATCACCGACTGGGTGGGATACGATCGGCTTAGTCTTTGGTGTTTTAAAAGGCTTTCATTAGGACATAAGTGCGTTTCCTTTTAAGTACCGCTTGAGGGTGTCATGTTATTTATTTATTTATTTATTAAGGTTTGCCAACAGGTGTAATACTAGAGTTACATAAATACACAGTGGATAGTAAGATTGGTTGAGTATTCACCCAATTATAGGCAAACACAACATGCATTTAAAATTTAACGCTTAAGTAAAATACGATTAACACAATCCATAAATACAGTATACACTAGCACTAACATGTAATTTGAGCTCTTATTAGCATACTTCACTAGAAAGTTAAAAAGGAAGAATAATAATAAATGTAATAGGCAAAACAACAATTTGAAACTATACAATATTATCTTTGAATGTGTGCAGGAATTTTTTATATTGATTTTTTGACAAATTATGGATATCGATCTTGTTCTGTTTAAATAAAAAATTATGTTCTTTACAAATTCTAGGGATAATGCTATGAGATGTTCAACACTTACATAAATAAATAAATAAATAAATAAATAAATATTTGTGGACAATCTTACACAAATCAACTTAGTCCCAAACTAAGCAAAGCTTGTACTATGGGTACTAAGCGACGATATACATACTTATATAGATAAATAAATACTTAAATACATAGAAGACATCCAAGACCCAAGAACAAATATTCGTGCTCATCACACAAATAAATGCCCGGCCGGGAATCGAACCCGGGACCTCCAGCTTCGCAGGCAGGGTTACTACCAACTAAGCTAAAGCATACATATTTATATACTTACCTATAATTGGATGCATTTTTATGGTGAATTCCAAACATGACTTTCTTCGGTGCTGTTGAAACACTATATAATTGAATAGATTATCTTTATTGACCATATTGACATAAGTACAGTCAACCAATTTGATTTCTGGGCCACTTTGTCACAGTGAAAATGATATGAAAGCCGCTATAAATGTCATACTAATATCACTGTCACAAGCTATAAACAGGCCCAGAAATCAAATTGGTACATCACATTTAGCAATATTTGATTAAGTAATTATTTTCTCTAGTCCTTAAAATTCTGTTTAATTTTTTCTTCTTTTTCTTTTATCCATACCAACATTACAAACCGCACAAACTACACTACGAATAATTAAAAAAACTCGACAAGTGATTCGCGTCTCTTCTTGGCATCCGATTGATGCTGAAGGACATGTCTCGCACGCGAGATAAACATCTGTTTTTTTTTTTGTAATTAGGTTACTTAAATGAAACAGCTAATGCTTAACCGAGCGCATAGATTAAAGAGTTAGGGCTAGTATTCAAAGGCAACTCAATGAACCTAGCAACCTAAATCTGCCGATTTGTAAATAAAAATATATACTATTTGCACATCAAAACGCAGCTACACCTTTTGTTACGTAAAATGATGTAAAACATCTAAAGAATCCCACAGGTTAATGCCCCCATTTTCCATTCGGTACAGCTATTACCGACTTTTGACAGCCCTTGTTTCTAATTGGTGCGTGTGTCAAATTACTCAATTGATGCACTTTATGCGCATAACGCGGCCGGTTTAGGCAATTGACCAATTATTAACAAATGCGTTTAGTTACTGTTTTTCGGAGTTTACTGGCATTTTAATGGAGGTAATTTGAGTTTGAGGTATTCGTATAAGACACGGGTTTGGCTTTAAGAGGCTGACAAGACCTAAAAAAAGTCCCGCTCTAACACGCGTGAGTTTCCAATTAACCATCCCGCTCTTTACGGAAGCTCTGCGCGCAGAATAGCAAATAAATACTATAATAATATTGAAATAAAAAAAAGTGTGGATTATTTGTGAAATATGACTCGTTGGCGGTTTAGGTATGAATACGTCGACTTCATCTTTTTAATTGCAGACCCATACGTAATAAAAATAAAGACATAGAACCGTTTAATGATGATTTGACCAATCTTTGCAATTATTTTCTATCGAGCCGATTTCGTCCAATTATGTATCGAGTCACACACGGTCTTTGAAATATGATGAATATATTGACTTATTTTTATGTGCTAGAACAAATAGTTTTTCTTAAAAAACTGCTTAAATAACATCAATTTCAACAAAGTTAGGTCTTGTCAGCCTCTTAATGTGTTTTAATATGCGTAAAGGCAGTGTAGTACTTTTATCTCACGAGCGCGGGTGAACCGTGGTTGTGTGTTAGTTAAGCTATACATGCACATTGTCTATGTGTGCGTCAGCGTAGGAGCTGTAAGTTCTCGTTGTCTATGTAAAAAGCACTATACTGCCTTAATTATTTGACGACCGCTTTAGCTTAGTTGGTAGTGACCCTGCCTACGAAGCTGGAGGTCCCGGGTTCGAATCCCGGCCAGGGCATTTATTCGTGTGATGATCACGAATATTTGTTCTTGGGTCTTGGATGTTTTCTATGTATTTAAGTATCTATTTATCTATATAAGTATGTATATCGTCGCTCAGTACCCATAGTACAAGCTTTGCTTAGTTTGGGACTAGGTTGATTTGTGTAAGATTGTCCAGAAATATTTATTTATTATTTTTATTAATATTGAAATATACATTTAAATATTCAGGGTACCTAAATATCCAATAAAAAATCCAGGATGTTTATAACAGAGATAATTTACTAAAATTAAATATGTAGGCTACCTACATCAAAACACTGGAAAAATCCGGGAAGTTTATAACTGATAAGTTTGTGACTAAAATAAATGATATCACTGGTTTTTACAGCTGCATCATATTTTATTCAAATGGCTTAAGTTAGGTACCTAAATTAATTTTATCTGCGGTCCTTAATTTCCAGCCTGTCTGCAAATCTAAATTAACACAATTACAGTTCTGTTACGTAGTTCTGCTAAAGCTAGTCTTTAATTAGGTTTGTTTAAGTTAATGGTTAGTTTACAAAACTAGTAAAGTACGGTTAACGTTAAATTGATGGTCCTCATTATATTAATGTGTTATAATAATATTTGACTTGTTTTCGTCATTATCAATTGTTGATAACGATTTGTTGCTTTAGGAACGCGGTATCTCTGACTAATGTAGATTATAATTACAAGCACGGCACAAGCATAAAATTCTTGTGCCTAAAACAAGTAGATATTTTTCTGACGCGAGGCCTAGGTATTTTTTTAATTTTAATATTTTTCACAATATTAAGACAGGCGCGACAATCACGACATACATGCGCTCATCGACTTTCAAACATGTCACATTCAGGTGCCATGACAGAAACAAATTCAGCATATTTAGTGCCCTGACAATAGGAGAGTTTCTGTGAGCCACAGTGCGAGTAATTGGGACTGCTAGGAGATTGTGATTCTTCGGCCTCAGGTATGACATAGTCATGCTTATGACCGATTGTAAGGCGCAATTCCATCGCTGGCATTAGCAAAGCTCATCCTCACATTGATGTCATAGGGGTCAATAAATAAAACTAGTGCCTACGCCAAATATTGGGATTAGGTAGCGGACCCCAGGCATCCTTCAGGATAACATTAGGAGGATGATGATGTCCTGGAGGTGTGGCCATGGCTAGATTTAGGATAACGTAAGGCATGGTAATTCGTAAGTCTCGGTCGCTTACATTGAGTGTGTAACCGGCATGCGATGAAAACAGTTCAGAGTTTTTATCTTAAATTAAAATGCTTGCTTATTATATGATGATAGGGCCACTCTGCTCTGCAGAGTGAAGCACCGTTTTATTACGTGTGGTAAGTCGCTCCCTATGTGAGCGCAATCTTGTATTTTGGAGCTCTTGGCTGCGTGTCGCGCCCTCCGTGTTTTTAAACTTATAATAGGAGTATAGGCAGTGTGTCACGCCCTCCTCTATGTATCTCTTAAGTTAATTTTACGTTTAGTAAGTTGCTCCCTAAGTGAGTGCAATCTTGTAATTTGGAGTTCTTGGCTGCGTGTCGCGCCCTCCTCTTCGTATATCGTGCGTGAGCGTTAGTCTCAAATAGTGAGTCGTTTTTCTTAGTGAAATTGTTCTCAGTATGAGTCTGCAGCACATGTTGTGATAAAAAGACTACACACTTATGGATGGAAAAGGGGGTTATTGTGTTTATCATCGAACCTTTACATCTTCGTTAGGGCTCGGTTTCATTGTGTTTTTTTTTCCCTTTTCAGAGATATTTTGTTAGTTCCTTTTGTAGTCTAGACTCAGTAAGTTTCAGGCTCTCCTAAAGTTATAGTCATAGTTATCCAGTTCATTTATTAAGGGTAGCCTCGATATCAAATAGAAACGAACAATTTTTTATTTCAGAATTGAAGAATTCTGAAATAAAAAATTGTTACGACAACTAGATGGGTACTGTAACGCCGGATTTTTTACCTTTACCCTAAACAGCTTGGTTTCTATACTAGCAACATTTGTCTCATAGTTGTTCTTTTTGATGTAGCAACACTCACCGGTTTGCGTTCCGTTATAGCCAGTTTAGACTACGTTTTGTTACATGAAATTAATCATCGGTTTTCTAAATTTGGAAATCATTATTTTGTTTTGACTTCAGACAAAGTTTTTCTCGTTCAGATTAATTTTTATTTCTTTTTAGTCTACAATTCAGTATTTACTTCGAGATCAGAATTTTCAGGTCAACAAGTCGAAATGGCATTTTTTCGTTTCACTCTTGTGTAATCTCGTATCTCATTATGACTGTATTCTTCATTCGTCCCGTTCTATATCCGACATCATACTGTAATTTCCTTCTTATTGCGGCTTGATAGATCGTTTGAACTCTTTATATTGTAACCCGCAGTGTAGGTAGTAAAATTTGAATACGATTCTTGATTATTTTTTTAACCTGACTGTGGTTTTAAGTATTAGGCCGGACCCAATGTAGGAATGCGCGGTTGGAGAATGGGCTGGAGAAAATCATTAAAAACGTAAGGAGTAATGTAAGCCTATTTCTCACATTACTCATTATTAAAATATCTGTCAAGTTATCTTAACGACTCACAGACGTGTTTGACTTGTAATCGACTTTGAACTCGCGTGACCTTCATTAAAAAAGTAAATATTTGTCGGAATTTGGTGGCTGACAGAAATGATTGCGTCGTTTATAAACGATATATGAATGGGACGGAAGAGGAAATCGGCATTGGTCGGAAATATTGGCTGCTTTATATCTTTGCCATCCAATCTTAATCCAGATTTACACACATAAGGTCGCACTATGTAAAGTTTTTTTCGATCCCTTTATTACGCACTCTTACGTGTGGTGTGATCCTATATCACAGATACACTCAGTCGTTTTGAAAATATTAACTTTTATTTAAATTTCACAAGTTGGTCCGTGTGCGAGTGAAGAGCACGGCATATTGAGATACATACTACCGCTAGCGATCGAGCAAGACAAAAATGTAGTAGGTACGGGCCATAATATGTGGATGGACCCTAAGAGCCTGTTCACACTAGCGATTCTTTTCGGCGATTTGCCAGCGATTTCTATACAAAACTCGAACGCGGCGATCTCGCGGCGTGATCGCCGCGATCGAATTTGTATAGAAATCGCTCAAGTGTGAAAAGGCCATAAAGATATGATTCCGCTGCCGACTGCATACAGCAACTGCACGTGCCGCCGCACTCCAAATTGAACCGTAATGGTATGCGTAAAAAAACTCAATTTGAAATGAGCGGAGAAGTGTCACAACAGCACATGCCGCTCACTCTAAATTGGGACTTTTAGTCTCATGATTACGGTTCTATTTGGAGTGCGGCGGCACGTGCAGTTGCTGTATGCAGTCGGCAGCGGAATCATACCCTAAGTCACAGCTCTGTACCTCTAGTAGATGTTTTTTGCGTTTAGTCTCAATTTGTATGGCAACGCGAACAGCGCTTCTGGTGGCCTTTGGTGGTAACGGTAACTATTTGTGGTCATACAAAAATTCAAATAGCCCGCCCCGTGTCGTTCCGGGTGCAAAGGGCCCCATTACGCTGGTCGCATTACAGGGTTGGATAGCGATAGACAACCTGTTGCATCAGGAACACAGGTACTGGTATGTGCATGTGTCAGATTCAGATTTTCAAAACTTCTAAACAGGATATGTCCTCCGTTGCAGTTGCCTCGGAAACCCCGTTGACAGGATGTCTATCCGGTTGTCTGTGCATATTTACTACGTTGCAAGTTGCAACAAGTTGACAAATACTTCTTGCTTTTAAATCTATCTACATTGTTAACATGATACGGATACAGAATCTAAAACTAATAATATAAAGGAATTAAAGGAGAGGAGGTTAATAAGTGTATAATTGCACATGTGTTTATTGGAACCAATAATATATATTATTATTATTTAGAGCCTAAATGTGTCCCACTGCATGGCAAAGGCCTCCCCCCTCTTTTTCCAGTTATTACGGTTTTGGCTTCTTCTGTCCAGGCCTTTAAAAATGAGTCCAGTTCATCCCCCATCGCTGATGGGGTCTGCCACGTCTCCTCGAGTTCTGAGGCTTCCATTCCGTAGTGGTCTTTGCCCATAACTCACTGGGCATGCGGGAGACATGACCAGCCAGCCCAGTCCCATTTTAACTTGGCCGGTTTCTGAGTATAAATAATATAAGTATATATTGTTAGCATTTAATATTATTTAATAATTATTGTTGGTATTAATTTTGTTAATTAATAATTATTTAATAATAGCTTAGTTATAATGTTGGCAACACTGTCAACTATAAACGCTTGCTATTGATTGATGTTGGCGCCACTGGAAGCATGATGCTATTGGTTCGTTCAAATGGCGCCAACAATAGTCGTTAAAGCGGGTATTACACTGTCCTGAATTCAGGACACTTAGAAGGGTTCCGACCTATACGTTAGAGCGAGATGCTTCAACTCCCCTCCACTAGTTAGGACGCCTGATTCAGGACAGTGTAATACCCGCTTAAGTTAAGAATAAGAGCTGTTGATTCTATTCATTCGATCGCTAGCACTCGAAGTGCGAACATTGTAAAAAAGCTGTGCTGAAGAATAAACATAGTACATGGTTAACAAGGACTTATTATTCGACGCCCGTGCTAGTCAACCTCGGATCACCTATGGAAGATTAACAATATTAACCATTTATGTTTTTATATCTCAGAGCAAGTGTTCTAGTAATTAACATAGTTTTGTTAGTACCTGTATTTCAGTGACAGACAGAGAGACATAGGTACCTACCAGTGGCGGAGCGTCCATACAGATCGACTCCCACCGGCTTGCCTAATTTTCAGTCAGTCCAGTTCTTTTACTACGGCTCATGAAGAATAAGGAAGGCAAATTATTTCCGGCTTCCCTTAAGAATATTTTTGATACGTCGCCACTGTGGTACCTACATCGTTTTCATTTCAAGTCAAGTCAAGTGCAAGTCCTCTGACTAGTGTTATCATCTACCTATTTATGTATTGTTTACCTATTTCTCGTCTCGACGCCATTTTAGCGTCAATAACCTAATTAATCAGCTAAGTTATAATTATTGGATAATTAATTTAATTACGAAGTTAATATTAGGTAAACACACGAATTTAATATATCGAGTTTGACTTTGATAAACTGTTATGTTATTTTAAATTGGTTATTTATTTCTGTGGTTTTGGTGTTGCAAAATGAAATACCAAATTGATTGAAGAGAAGACTTAGTTTAAGACTTAGGTTTAGCTTGAAGAGGTAACAAATTCAATGTAAAAATCAAGTATTTATTCTGTGACCTGGGTCTCATGGGCTCTTTTACAAGCCATACAATCAAGACATACTAATAATAATATTGAAATGTAACATTAGGTTTTAAAGCAATAAAGATATAGAAGATATTATAAGACCTGACAACAATGGTACCTAAACACTGTCGCAGTACGTGTACTTATTAGGTACCTGTTATTTTTATTACCTATATTATAACTACGTGTACTATATATCTATGCCTATACTAGCATACCCGTTCTAGTAGAGCATTCGAGAAATAATCTATTGATATGGTTAGTGTCATAAACTAACTCCGTTACCTAGATACCATTGTTTACATGTTTTGCTTGTCACTTGAAAAATATATTATTATGATCGAGTAACACTCTTACATCTCATTCATAATTTATTTAATATTTTGGTGACGGTGGCGGAAGAATTAGGCAGCAATACGCGGCCAATTAACGAAACTAAATACAGACACAATTGGAACAAATACAAGACGGGATTTCGAAGTAAGTCAAAGACTATCAAATATTAGGCTATGGGCCAGCTAGCCAAATTTTAGAAAATGGTATAATTTGGGGGTACTAAGTTTCCTTCTTACAGTAGTTAGACAGGCTTATTATGATGTGAAAGAACCATGATTGCCATCTCAAAGTAGTAGCTAATGGAAATGGCGGCCAATCCAAGATGGCGGATGTCGAGTTTTAAAAATCAATGAATAACTCGAGAACTATTCGTCCGATTTTGTTACTGTTTTTTTTAAACTAAAGATCCATATGTCTGCTTTAATTTGTGTCATATAAACTGTTTCGATAAAGTCAAGCATTCATTAGTAATTAAAAGAAATATAGATTTTTCAATATATATTTTTTTACTTATTTTTTTTTAAAGAAGTTTTTACAGAATATCTTGTACATTATAAAAAAAAGCTTCAGACAAAATATGTAATGTAATGAATAATCTTTAATTTGATGTATTACATGTATGGATCAGAGGCTGAAAACACATGCAAAACATGAATTTGTGTTTACTTCCCTTGAGATCTACCGTTAACTAATTAACTGCATATAAAAGAAATAGCTTCAAATACATTGTTTATGAAATAATCTAATGTTTACCGATGTTCCTGTGATGTTTAGGGTGCCGTACCTCGAAAGGAAAAAACGGAACCCTTATAGGATCAGTTTGTTGTCCGTCCGTCTGTCTGTCTGTCAAGACCCTTTTTCTCAGGAACGCGTGGAGGTATCAAGCTGGAATTTATATCAAATACTCAGGTCTACTGTCCCTTGGAGCTGTGAAAAAAACAGATTTCTAAGCCAACGTAATCAAAAGATACAGACGTTTATGTGGATTGTTATGATATGTCGCTGGCCATGTGGTTCCAGAATCATATCATATACAAATTTGAATACATGTCAAGGGACATTCTTTGGAAAACAGTTGGTTTTCGGGGGGACTTCTAGCTTAGACTCCGTCAGGGTCGGACCTGCTTGAGATTGTATTGCCTCTAATGTGGAACAGTATACATTATAGCAAGGAAGTAATATCGTAAAAGTTTATCATTTCAGCTAATAAATAGAAAAACCCGCTTAGAATCCCCCTCAACCCGTACCTCTGAGCTGCTTCCTTCCACAGTACGAAGCAACGTCTTATAGCACAGATAAAGGAAAAATTGCGAAAACCGTAAATTTTTAGTTACATCATATAATAAAAATATTTTTAATAACTTAATTTTTTTTACTTGGACCATAACTATGACTCGATTGTCGTGATGGGTGAACTTTTACTTATATACCTACCGGTTTATACGGAACCCTCGGTGCGCGAGTCCGACTCGCACTTGGCCGGTTTATTAGCATTACAGATACTTACGATTCCGTAGGGCGCAAGTGGCGCGACACTGTCGTGACATCGACAACACTTCTTTGTATGAAAGTGCTACGTCATCACCCTGCTGATGCGACAGTGTCACGAAATCCTTCCTACCCTTAGTATCCGTAATGCTGAACTTCACAAGAAAACTGAAAAATATTCGATATTTCCATTCATCATCATCATCTTATTCAGCCTGTAATCGCCCACTGCTGAGCATAGGCCTCTCTTCTAGTACGCCACTCATCCCGGTCCGTTGCTCATCTCATCCAGGAGTAACTCGCAGTCTTTTAAATGTCATCGACCCTTCGTGCTGGTGGACGACCGACGCTTCTTTTGCCTGTAAGTGGCCACTAATCTGAGCGTTTTTGTCCACCTGCCATCACTCTGTCTGGCAACATGTCCTGCCCAACTCCACTTGAGGTTTGAAATGCCTTCTCCGACGCCACGCACCTTAGTGCGACGTCGGATTTCATCATTCCTCACTCGGTCTTGTAGCCTAATGCCGAGCATGGCGCGCTCCATGGCTCTCTGTGCTACCCGCATACTTTATGCACAGCCTAATTTGTGAGAACCCATGTCTCGGCACCATATGCCATGGTGAGCAGGAAGCAATGATTATAGAGACGAGTTTTCAGGCATTGCGGAACGTGAACAGATTTGAGGATGGAGCCGAACCTGCATTGTTGCCGAACTGTACAGCTCCCAAAGCACCTTGACATATCGAGCATCAATTCAGCAGCCTTGGAGAGAGTCAAACACGGCCGCTCTCGAAGGACTTCTCGTAATCGACGATATTTCCATTAACACCTATTAAATAGAATTCCGAATCCGATTAGTAACGGGATATTTACCATATATATTTGTGTTTGTAAATTCCCAATATTTTGGCCCTGCTGCAAGCGCCATTATCAAGAATTACCTGCACTCACAAATACAAATATACATGTTAAATATCCCGTTACTAATTGCCAGTGTACTGAAGATGGTAAAACTGTCTCATCCACGACCTGAGCGCTTCATGGACAACTATACACGTTAACTAGCAGACCTGAAGTTAATCTGGTGGAAGATCGTAGCTAGCTCTACGATGACACTATAACCAACGAACGAACACTATACCGATGACATCCCAGCCAGACATCGGCCTGTACGAGATTAGAACTGCTGTTTAAAAGTTCAAAAACAAAAGGGCACCCAAGCAAAACCGACCCTTAGGGCCTTTCGAGAACTCCAAAGGCATGGAACACAGACGAGGTGGTGCTGTTCTTCAAAAAGAGTTAAAACACCCTACTACACGCACGAAAGGTCTTGAGTGGCGGCAACGGAAGGCACAGCGTGAGTAGACCCCCCACAAGGTGGACTAATGACCTGGTTAAGGTCGGGGAGCCCGCTGGATGTGGGTGGCGCAGGAGAAGGCCTTTTCTCTCTCTTTGGGGGAGGCCTATGTGGCTGTGGATGTCTTTCGGCTGATATGATGATGAAATAACACCGTCGTTAGATTGTCTATCTTTATAAGGGGGCACTTTACTAAATAGTCCTATTTCGCCACATATTATACACATAACAATCTAGTTTAGTTTGACACATATTTACAATTTTTTTTTTATTTAAACCGAATAATAGCTTTTACCTAGTATAACAATTCAAAATTAATATATTCGATAAGTTGCGCGCCGGATTGCGACCATTTGGAGCAGTTGAGGAACTGAATGTGTTGGTCACAAAATGACACCGGTCGGGTAACCGGCCTAGCGACCCTGTTAGTACCGTACTATTATTATTCTGAATAATTGCTAAAATTAAAACAATTTTTATACGCTACAACTTCTATCCGAAGCTTTTTGTTCTGTATGTGGTAATTTAGTCAAAGATGAATTTCAACAGAAGTAAAATCAAACTCATATTTATTTGTGTTTCTAGCCATCCGACCCATACATGTTATGCATCACATTAAAGATAATTTAATACACTACCTTGCCTCATTTAAAGTTTTTTGTAATGTACAAGATATTTTGTAATAAACCTGATTTTAAAAAAAAGTATCAGAAAAAAAGGGAAAATTTTCAATATTTTCTAAATTACTAATTAACATTTGACTTTACCGATAGAATATGTTTCCAAAATTTTAAGAATATATATAGAGCTATGGTTTAAAAAAAAGAGCAATGAAATCGGACGAATACTTTTTGAATTATAATTGATTTTGTAAAACTCAATATCCGCCATCTTGGATTGGCGGCCATTTTTGTTAGCTACCATTTTGAGATGGCAATCATGGTTTTTTAACATCATAATAAACCTATCTAACTCCTGTAAAAAGGAAACTTAGTACCCCCAAATTATACCGATTTCTTGGGTGGCCCATGGACTATATAGGTAATATTATGATCGAGTAATGTTCTTACATTTCATTATTTATTTAAGTGTACTAAATATTGTTTTGGCACATAGGTAACTCTTCGAGCAGGGAACTTTAAACATATAAAATAATCTAATCAAATTGCCAGATTAATTCTTCATCACACTGATACAGTACTTTTATCTGAGAGCGGGTTAGCCATAGTTGTATTTGTGACACATATACACAATACGTATGTATTGTATGTATCTACATAGATGGACAATATGTGAACTCATAGCTCCTAAGCTGACGCACACATAGATAGTGTGCATGTATATATAGGCCATCACACAATCATGGCTCGCTTGCGCTCGTGAGATAATGGTACTGTAATAATTTCGCTAAATAAATACAGACGGAAAACTAACGTAAAACAAACATGTTCGGTATGTTCCGTCGGCAGTACAGTTAAAGCTGACCATTTATGAGTTTTATTGCATGGATATAAGGTCTATTATTAGTTAATGTAGCGTGTATGATTTGTTCGTATCTTATCACAACTATTTCCGACCGAAATTTATAAAACATAGCAAAATAGTTCTTATTAGTAGCGGCGAGGTTCAGTACAAGTTATTATGATAAGATAGTGAAGTGAGCGACGACAGTTTTGGGTCACTTGTTGTCTGACACATGATTTTGACGATGATGACAGCGATTATCAATGTAACAATTATTAATGTTATTTTTATTACCGTTTATTCTAGAGGTATGTTATTTAATTTCCTGCAGAATCAGTCATCTATATCAGTTTCTAACCATTCTTCATTTTGTACATCTATGAATTATTTTTATTTGACCAATTTTATCTGATTTCCAACATCAATACTTTTTTATATAGTTTTGTACGACGTCATTGTTTCCTCTTATCCTAAAGTCCCAGCAAGTCATTTCCATACATATTAAAACCTAAAAGTCATTTGTAGTTTATAAAATGTGTGTAAATGACGTGTCAGGATTGACTTCTTATCTTGCGGCTACTACAAGTTTCTATCTATTAACTTACCTTGCCAATCTTGTCACAATGTAATCCATACTATGTATCTCTATTTACAATTTAAACGCCGATGTATCCATTCTAAATTGCAGTTATCTGTCTGTCCATATCGCTTAGGTTACAAGATCTATTATGTCACGACACTGTATGTGTATGGTATAGCTGGGATATCAAGGACATAGCCAGTAGCAGGTACGGGAAGTTCTACCATCAAAAAGAAGGTCGGTGTACTCCCGAACCAAAGACTTTCTTCCATACACCAAAGAGTTTTCCACTTCCTCTAAAGAAATTTTAGGTTACGCTCATGCGCAAATTGATCACAACTATTTTTTGTACTGTCCCGTTACCATTAGTCAAAAGAAAAATTGTTACTTTCTTAGAAGACGGATCTTAAAATAGTATTGAAAATGTTATGTGAACTGTGAACCCCATATAATCACATTTTGAAATATTGACCCAGGAGAGGTGGCGTGGTTGCCATGGCTTCTTCTTCTTCTACCTAGCGTTATCCCGGTTCTTGCCAGCTCGCTTTTCTCCACTTTGCACGATCCTGGGCGTCCTCTTTAGTGAGCCCGTCCTCGCTCATGTCGGCCTTCACGACATCCAGCCATCCTTCTTGGGACTACCACGAGGCCATGGCTGTGGCCAAGAAAAAATGTCGCTTAAATATTGTAACTCATGAAAACACTTATTTTCTAAATCTCTCGCAAAACAAGCCATTTCTAAGTGTAACCCAACAGCTATCAAAAAACTGTACGAATTCGCTACGTTCATTAAACGAACCAATTGAATGCAAGTACAACCTGTTTTTTTGCGCGCTGGTATGTCGAACTCTTGCTTTAACAACATCATATCTGCGTCTACTACTGCTTCCAATTTGGACTTTATCTAAAGCAGCAAAAGGTTTATTTTGCAATTGAAACATAAGTAACATGTGAGGTTTGGAAAGTAACTGCTTCTTAGTGAGTAGATCACTGGAGAAAGGCTTTCAACTCTTTGAAGGAACTCGAGCAGTTGAAACCAGTTTTGTATAAAAAACATATTCGCATGGTTGGCACGGCAGCCTGCTTAAAAATTGTGTGCAGTTTTATTCCTCGCCGATTTTTAGAAAAAAACAGATTTAAATCTAATCTGTAAAATATGGAAGCAAAATGGACTGCTGGGGAAACGTATGATTGAGGGACTTGAATGATTGAAAGATGGATATTTTTCTGCATTCAGCGATTGCTACTGTGCTGTGTAGGGACATACTTGTTTCCCGTTTTTTATTCAACGGTACAAGAACAGCAGAACGTGTCCAGTTAGTCTCTCTGCCTCTAAGGAGCTTACATCTGGTCCGAACAGTGACGTCCCAGGATCATTCCTGGGAAGTTACTTTCCAGGTCAAATTACAACCAATTCAAGGATTAATTATTGAACTATTCAAGCTCGTTATTATTTATATTTAATTATAGTTACCCAATATCATTTGATATTTACCGTTAGCTTTTCGGTGAAGGAAAACATCGTGAGGAAACCTGCATACATCCGCGAAGAAATTCAAAGTTGTATGTGAAGTCCCCAACCCGCTCTGGGCCAGCGTGGGACTACCACCCAATCCCTCTCATCTATGAGAGGAGGCCTGTGCTCAGCAGTGGGACGTATATAGGCTGATGATGATGATGATGATGATGATAGTTACCCAATATTCCGTTGGCTAAATGTAATGATTCAAGTTCGAATTTAAATCTCCCGAAAACAAATAACAAAAGAAGCAAATGCTTAAGCGGGTATTACACTGTCCTGAATCAGGCGTCCTAACTAGTAGAGGGGAGTTGAAGCATCTCGCTCTAACGTATAGGTCGGAACCCTTCTAAGTGTCCTGAATTCAGGACAGTGTAATACCCGCTTTAATGTAATGACTAGGTTTATATTATCAATATGACATGAATCATACACTCAAGTCACAACAAGTTTTAAACGCTCGTTCTTGCTAACAGTAGCCGTTATAAACACGTTGACACTACAAAATGACTTAAAGTATGCAAGTCTCAGCCTGCCGGAACAAGTCTTCCCCTTCCCCCCCTGATCTCAACGGATGTGGATCACGCCCAGACTTGCCCAGGCGCAGGTATGCATGCCCTTTGACGCAGCGCAATGCACACATTACACCCGCATTCATAAAGAGCCTTAACTTCTCAGAAGTTAAAACTGATTATCAACCTTACCTTCATAATTTACGAACCATTTTAGAAGGAACATTTTTGAGAATTGCTTCATTGTGATATCGAGCGAGCGATCATTGACGTGTTTCTATAAGAACTTCGTACGTTTAGCTTCCTATAATGAATACGTAAGATAAACACGGGAGCTATAGTGAGTCACGCGATGACGGATTATACAGGTGACTGCATTGGTTTATCAAGTAAGTATTCAGACTCACCGATCGTCAGAATACAATGCACCTTTTTATCAGCATACGAGTACGTAGCGAGAGCGACCCATAAACAATATACCTATTTAACATCAACTTTGTCCGTTTTCTCGTAATCTGTCTTCTTTTCTTGATCTTCTTTTATTGTATCAGCTACATACGAGATACGAGTAATGATGCTGAATGTCAAAGATATTGATGTAAGGTCAACCAATTTGATTTCTGGGCTACTTCGTACCTTGTCCATTTGAAAACAGCTAGAGATCTCATATTAATGTCACTAACGTGACAACGTACGTAATGGCCCAGAAATCAAATTGGTTGACTGTCCCTATCTACAATTTTACAAAATTCTAAATTCCTGTCACATCTCTCTTACATTCTTGAATAGGAGCGTGTTATGAATAGTAAGTACGCCAAAAAAAATCATTAGGTTTGTTAGTTTAACCCTGGACCGGGAGGGTTCCAATCGTGGGTTGTTTGCGGGGAGATATTTCTGGAATTCGGGTCTGTTTGTGCTCGGTGTTGACTGGTATCAGAGGAATAAAACAACTCGATGGAATTTCATTTCAATTAACTATTGACCAGCTATAATTTGACCCGCTCCAGGTAATTTTTGATGCAAAAGTTGTATATTGCAGCTCAACGCGGTTTTGGGCATCTTTGCACCAGGAATGACGGGTGGGTTATTTGATTATCATATAATTATATCTTGGTTTAACATACTTGCGTCCATTTTTTTATCGACTAGATAATATTTACTGGTTTCGCTCAACTATCTAAATGGTGAACTACGTCTTGTTTCCCAGACCAAATGGAATTCCAGTCAGTTCAAAAAGCCGACAACGGTATATTATTGCTGTACCTACTTTGAACCGAATATTGATGACTAGATTTGATTTAAAAGAGAACTTGGGTGATCACAACACAAGCAGTCAAAATTAGCTGGCAAACCAAAGAATTAATGACCTGCGAAGCGATACGGGAACGCAATAGTTTCTGCGACGTATAATGTACAATCAGCCAATTTGATTTCTAGGCCACTTCCACTTCGTACTTTGTCACAGTGACATGAATATGAGATCTGTAGCGGCTTACGTATACATTTTTACTGTGACAAGGTACGAACGAAGTTGTCCAGAAATCAGATTGGTTGACTGTAGGTACGTCCACCGCTCGATCGCGACAACACGGACAGTTTTAATCCCTATTCCTCCCGCTGCCGGTTACCGGGTAAAGCCGGTCCGATCCAAGTCGGGCCTTAGCTGAGTTTCTTGCTGGAATCTTTTCAGCAAGGCTAGCTGGGTGAACTAGCGACAAATCTCCCATTAGCTCGATTCCACTCACAGCTCAGATTCGGTTGAAGCCGCTCAACCAATCTCACTGGAGCTCAACCACCTGGAGTACTCTGTATTCCAGTGTATAATCGACGCTGAATAATACATTTATACGTGTACGGCGTATGAATGTCTTATTCTGCGTCGATTAAATTGTAGCAAAGTTCTGTAATAGTGATACCATGACCTGCGGGCTATCTCGCTTGATACGACCGTCCGGTGCCAGGACATCGACCCTGGCTATCTGAACTGTGCAGATTTGCGGTCGCTTTTGTTTGCTGGTATCAACTGGACCCGGGTTTCTGTGGTTTTAATGCGAGTTTTAATCATGTTATTTAAGCAGAATTGTGATTAATTGTTGAATGTAATTTACGGGAGTATTTATGATTGAAATTGGCTGGGTTGTAGAGCGCTGATGTATTGTTGTTTGGAGTATCAACATTGATTCACCGTCGAAATGTGTCACACGTTTAATGTCACACTCGGCCTAAATTCGAGACTTAGGCCCCGTTTTAAAGAGTCCGTTTGACTAAATTTAATGTCAGATCAGATTTAGGTAACTCGGTACATTTCTTACCTGATATGATGACATAACGTCTAACAAATCTTTATGTCACACCCTGGCCATCATCATCATCAGTCGCTCCCCCAATGCTGAGGATCGTGACATCATGCCCCATTCTTGCCGACCAGACTCCTCCATTGGCTCCTGACCCTGGCCCTGACCCTGGCCATAAAGTGGCAATAACCGCACGCCACGCGCGCGGAAAATCCCACTTCCTGGCAAGGGAGAGCCATAAAATTTTACCACGGACGGTAATGAAGATAGCCTCAGATCGCATATTTATTGCCCTTACCTTCGGCTCGGGCGTCAAATACCTGCGATCAGAGACATTTATTATTATAAAATCAAGCTTTGCTCATTTCGCTCAAATTTGGAGTACCTAACCCTTCATTCAGAGGAATTACTTATTTTACAAGAAGATCTTAACCCGTACACTACATACCTTGTCGTTAGGTACAGATATCTTCGCGCTATTACTAATGACGAGGGACATTACAAATTCCAGTATATTTAAAATGACGTTGACCTTTCTTTCATTATTACGACATTTCTTAAAGTAAAAACAACTTAGATCAGTGATTACTGATTATTCACTTAACTACTAAGCCTATGGAAAAAGAGTTCCAAAATAAAACTAGCTGCATTACAGAATAAATCTCGACTCTGTGGTTATGTAAATAAGGATACACAGAGATTATACGGATTTTATAGGATAGCCAATGAACCGTGACTCATCCGACACGCTCATATTGTGCGGTTACATCATTCCAAGATGGAGTTATGATGTGTTTCACTGGCGTCAAATATTTATGAGCAATTTTCGACCTTGCTGTAAGTTGAAGTGTAGATATAAAATTCAGATGTTTCCTAATGAATCCAAAAAGCAACTTGTAAAATCTATGAGAATAGGCCGCGATAGTCCTGCACTAGATAGTAATGCAGAGAAAATGTCAAGATAGGTACGTTTCAATTCACACTTTTTTTCTGACCCTGACTGTGGTGTGGCTTTATAGGCCTGGTCCAAAAAAAGCGAAAGGAGTTCGCGGTTGAGTGGCCTTGGGAAAATACAG
Organism: Cenopis cana; assembly: GCA_951800055.1. NCBI lineage: Eukaryota > Metazoa > Arthropoda > Insecta > Lepidoptera > Tortricidae > Cenopis > Cenopis cana. Next base: position 4,184,603 of record OX637486.1, on the reverse strand, counting down.
GGGAAAACTCCGATAATACACACTTTCTTTCGACTGATAAATAAATTGCGATTTAATTATTTTAGGCACATCACAGGATCCCATGGGAATTTTCAAGCCAATTTTTAAACCCAGGAATGATTTCCTGGATACTTATCCAGAAGTTACTATCGTATGTTCCCTTCCCGGTGTGTTATTTATAATTCGTAATAAATATATTCTTAAAGCCGACTTACATTTTGTCTGATATGATATGTTTTAATCAAATAACCAGACATACGTGTCCGTTAGGAGAACTATTATTATGGGACATTTTTGCATAAAAATGTGTCCGGTTTGGCCGTTAGATGGCAGTAAATCTAATAAAAAATCGATTTGCATTTAAGTAGACACAATATTACATTGGAAGATTTCACGATGATATATTATGGTCTTGCTTGCTTGAATATGCACTTACAGTACCCAGCAATATATATTGCACGTCGGCCTTTGGAAAGAGATTCGGCTAATTTCGGCTTCATAGAGTGTTGTCTCGCACTAACCTATGTGACATTTGTCAGTCGTCGTCAAAATATATAATATAGAGTTGTTGCAACCCCCTAACTCCTAATTGTGCCATGTACAAAATGATACATGATTGTTTGACAAAACTTTTTCTAGTAGGTAGTTTGACGTAAACTAATAAGTGCATAATAAATATGAATATGAAACGTCAATTAATAAATAATATAATTGATGGACGTTCGCCGGTGTTCAGACATCGTCGTAAACAGCTATTTGTGTCTTTCCAAAGACCGACGTGCAATATATATTGCATTGCCGGGTACTGTAAGTTCTTGCTAGTCTACCCCGCGCTTACGAGTGTACAGATATTTTTATCACTTAGTGAACTTAGGTACATAATATTTATGATTTTGACCTTGAAACACATATTGACCAATTTAAGAGTGCCGTTTCGATCTTAACTATGCATATTAACTGCGCCCAAAGGCGCCTGACATAAAATATCCATAATGCATAATAAAATACTCCATAAAAATCCAATAAATTATCTTCGAACTTGTTGGTTCTTTAGATGATGTCATACATTGTGACATTTCAATTTATTTGTATAGGTTAACTTGAATAAAAATTATTCAAATATGTATGAATCATTCACCGCTGACTTGGTCTAAGTAAGTGATCTATTTTATTTACAAAGTAGGTTAAACAAGTCTCAAATTTTAAATAGGAAAGAAGTAATTGTTGATTGACATATGTATGCGGATACAGTGTCAAAAATATGTGAACAATGAACACGTCTTAGGGTGGGTAGCATCAAAGCGTTTAGTATTAAGAGCTGCTTCGCTTCAAATGGGGGTTAGCTACATAGCTACAACAACACAGACACATATAATCCCTATTCGTTCCGGTATCGCATACGCATACCGGCGCGGTAATCACGTAACGTTTTCGACCGTTAGTACGATAGATTTAAATGTCAAATCCCATACTAAAACTGATATTAAATACGTACCAACGGTAGTACATATCGTTACGTGATTACCCCGGGGTAAAGTCAGAGTCAGTCCTATCCAGTATGGCTAGCACATGATGGCAACGTCAGTTTGTCGGCTTATCTTGAGCTATCCGTAGCTACGCCACCATAGCTATAGCCACATACTCTCGAGGCCATTATGTGCTAGCCCTACAGGTCGGGCCTAGCTAAGTTTCTTGTTTGACTCTTCTCAGCTAAGGCTAGGTTTGGTGAATCCGCGACAAATCTCCCCGTAGCTCGATTCTCACTCACAGCCACAGCTCAAATTCGGTTGAAGCCGCACAACCAATCTCACTGAAGCGCAACCTCCTTGAGTATTCCAGTGTTTAAATCGGTCGTGTCGGTGGTTTCCCCTGGACTTTCCCCAGGTTACTCTTCAACCGCTCACTCCTACCGCTTTATTGGGCCCGGCCTATAAAACCTCATCATAATCATATCAGCCGAAAGACCTCCACTGCTGGACATAGAGTGCCACAATTACCGGTCCTGCGCTATCCGCATCCAGCGGACTCCCACGAGCTAAAACAGGTCGTCAGTCCACCTTGTGGGGGCTATAAAGCCTCAGTCGTCTGGTTCAGAAGCGCCGCGCACTTGCCGCGTGTCCGCGACTGGCCAACATTCAGATGTAAATCATACGTCACGCACCAATTCCCTAGGCCTTAAGTCTGACCCAGATGGGAGCCCCTTCGTGACGTGGCGTCAATAAGCGCCTGTGCACTTGCTAGCTTATTCCAATCACAGAATGGTATAATAGTATTACATACAGAACGGACACGAACCCCCCGCACCGCGGTCAGTTACCTCGTCCCTGAGAGACCCGCCTGCATGGTCGATCTGGTGCCGTCGCGCCTCGCGATTCGTCCGCGCCACGTGCTACGCACCCGCGCAAACAATTGACGCATGTACCGACAGCACACGCACACATACTTACCAACAGCGCTTACGTTCCTTCGCGTGTCATAGGTGTGCTCCAGTCCAGCTAGCACGAGTGAGAACGATTTTGGAAATTTTCCAAAAAAAACTATCATCTTTCTAGCGTGATCCCAGTACTGTTGCGTCCTGAATGATGCATGGGATCCGCTACCTGATCCCAGATTTGGCGTAGGCAGTTAGGCACTAGTTTTTACGGAACCGACTGCCATTTGACTTTCCAACCCTAGGAGAAACTATACCTTATTGAGATTAGGCTTGTCAAGCGAGTGGGGAACTAGACTGTTAGAAGTTCTCAAGCCGCCCGAAGGCAAAATTTTCCAAAAAACTGAATCAACTGAAAATTCCAAAGAATTATCGATCCCGCTCACCATAAATTCAATTCAATTTCTTTATTAATAAAATGTCAATTTTACATGTCATCGCCCCCATTTCATCCGTTTCACCTGACTGTGACCCAGTGCACCCCAGCAGCAGTGCAGTGTGTGCCTGTGTGTGTGGTGTGTCTTTGCGGCCAGGCATTAGATTAGATTCTTTATTTTAATTATAAAAAGTTAGACATACGGTAAACTCTTCGATTCCGACTCGCACTTGGCCGTTTTTTTGGTGGAAGTGGCCTTTTCTGCGTATTAAATGATGATGATAAGCGAAGATGAACGAGATTTCAAACCTAACCTCATTTAATTTTTTTTAATTATGAAATGTTTAACCAAATCATATTCAAATTTATGTAACTAGTTACCATAAAGATGTCAGAGTATTGCCTATTATTAAGAATATTCATCATCAATTAGGAAGTACTCATTTAGGCATATGTAGTGTCCATCCATAGATTACGTCAACCATGTGTCAACCATAGCGCCAATCAGAAACATGCAAAGGTGCAAGAGATAGACTAACCGACAAAAAATCCATAGGAGTAACACTGGCCATAGCAACTCCTAAACTACACAAGATAAACCTATCGTGTTTGGGCTTATTCAAGCCGTCTCCACGAGTAGTTGATTACTGTGGAAAAAAGTCAGTCGACAATAAATGCTTGTACTATATGTGATGTCCTCCAATTGGGTCGCTCGGGGTATTAAATAAAACCAACATTTTAGGCTATTCGTTTGGGTCAACTGTTCCTGCCTTCGCTCCACAGCTGGTCGATGTCAAGTCCCGTGCGACTCCTCCCCGCCTTGGTAGGAGCAACTACCCGCCATCATTTATTTATAACGCCAGTACACCACACCATAAATGTGATTTTTGTCAGAAACTTACATTGTTTAGATTTTTATGTCTGTCTGTTTATCTTTAGACCAGCGGACAGGCTATAATTGCATGACATAAATCATCATGACACAAAAGAACCAATTAACCCTTTGACCGCCAAAGCGGTAGTGTGTCGTCGTGCCCAGCACGCCAAGCACTGTTGAATTGGTGTAATGTCTAAACCAAGAAAAACAAATTAAAACATGATTTTTTTCATGATCAAAGTACACCTTAACTCCGACCTTTTAAGTGGTTGTTGGCGTGGTGGGCACGACGACACACAACCACTTTATAGGTTCTTGGCGGTCAAAGGGTTAAAAATTATTCGAATTAAGTCCTTAATTTCTTTTCAATAGCTTACTCGTATTTAGTGTCCCACTTCTGGGCAAAGGTCTCCCTTCTTTTCCGACGTGACGACGAATTCCTTAATTATGTACACTTTTATTGAAAACGACGCTAAATATCATACCTACATATGCTCATAATAAAGTTAAGCTGAATATACTCTGTTGTAAGTGTAAAAGATTAGTAGTTTATGCAACTGGTACATAATGCCTAATTATGTACAGTTGCATACATTACTTTATCTACACACATATTATAACTACTCTAAGATGGGTTCAGAAACCGTAGTAAATAAATACAATAATTGTGTTAATACAACCTTTTTTGCACGGTTGCGGAAATATCGAAATCAGAACTGGCAACCGATACCTGAATGTTATTTTAAAAGTAAAGAGTCCCTATTCTGATGTGATCATGTCGTTCTAGCTCAAATTTCGTGCGATATATACTAAAAAAACATCGAGCGGACATTTCGCATCAACTGAATTTGAATTTTCAGTGATACTAGAATAGGGACATGTCAACTTTGACATTTAAATTTTGACAGTTTTGTTTGACGTTTAATATTTTAACATCATATATGAGATTAAAATTAAAAATTATATTACTGCTGTAGCCTTAGCCACAGATAAGAAAATTGCCATAAATTCATTGAATGTTGAAATTAGAGTCATTTTCTACGGTTTCCGAACGCATATTAGAGGATTTATGATATGTGTGTAGATAAAAATAATTTAATAACTAATATACTTAAGTTTCATTGTTATCTCAATACAATAAAAGCGAACCGGTTCAGTAAACAACAGTTTTAGGTATCAAAAGATTCTCTCGTGTAATTTGCTAAGTCGGTAATGATTAGTTTAATAGATAAAGTTCGAGATAGGATCTTTATAGTAACTTTTATGTTAATAAAGTACAGTTAGATGAATTGTACCTATTTACACCAGGCTCATAGACTACAAAACATTACAAACAGTGTACATTAAAATTCGACAATTTTTTCAACTTTGTCTATTCAAAATTGTACAGTTTTGTCAAATTGTTACTTGTAAAGTGTTGTGGTTTATCTGTCAGGTTGTATTTGTGGTTTTTTGTCAACCATTTGCTAAAATCCATAAACATAAAATCGCAAACACATATAGTCCCTATTCGTCCCGGAACTGCCGCGCCGCATACCGGGTAGGGCCAGGTCTGGCCTATCTGGATGATTTTCTTGCTAGACTCTTCTCAGGTTTAGTGAACCAGCGACAAAACTCCCAGTAGGTCGATTGCACTCACACCTCGGATTCGGTTCAAGCCGCTCAACCAATCTCACTAGAGCGCAAACTCTTAGAGTATTCCAGTGTTTATACCGCCCGCGTGGTCGTGTTGGAGGTTTCCCCTGGATTTTCCCCTGGCTACTCTCCAACCGCGCACTATCGCTTTCTTGACCCCGGATTATCTACCAGTGGCGGAGCGTCCATACAACTCGATTCCCACCGGCTTGCCTAATTTCCAGCCAGTCCAGTTCTTTTAAGACTACGACTCATGAAGAATAGGAAAAGCCAAATATTTCCGGCTTCCCTAAGAATATTTTTGACGCGCCGCCACTGCTACCTACCTAGTTTATAATCCATCATTCATTTCATTTATCATTTGATTGTTCATTTATTCTTTTTTTTTATACATCGACGGTGGTAACACCGCAGTCTATAGACGCTCGAAATTCCAAAGGTCGGTCGGTCACCTGCGCGTTTTCGACCCTTCATATTTGAGGATTCATTCTTGGTCGGTCGAGGTACTTTCTGAAGGTCAGAAAGAGGTCTCTTTTCTTGGTGAAGTATTTAGGATCAAGACTCTTTCTCCTATTATGTAGGTAGGTACACCGATTCAAAGAAAAAGTCCAAATAAGTGTTTAAAACTAGTCTATTCGCTTTGAACTAGATATGTCACTTAATATACCGAGCGACAAAAAAGACAACCATATAATAACCAATCGATATCTAATAAGGCAGAGCACCTACATAAATAGACACAAATAAACTTTTTTATCTCCATTGTAATTCAGACTCCGTATAAAAACACTATCCCCTTCCCTTTCTTCACAGTAGTTAGAAGAGGAGAGATGATAAATATTCGCATTACGAATTACGGTATCGAATGCTAAGGCTGCGACTGCGACCTTGGTGTGGTATTTGCGTGGCTAGCGCCATCTATAGGACACTTAATAAGACTGGTTGGTAGATAATTAGGAAGATTCTAACTACTACGTCTGTCTCATCTCATTCATCATAATCTTCTAAAGAATAGACTTGGGACCCGTATGTTGGACTATCAATTATTACCTGTACTACTTACTGAATGTGAGTTATGATAATAAATGTCGTCTACAAGATTTACTAACATAAGCTGATGAGTTACAAGTGAAGCTTGCAGAAAACGGTACCATGTATTTGCTACAAAGTTAAAGATTTCTTTTTTAACCCCTCATCTGCGGCTGCAATGCCGCGCGACTGGTTTGGCACCTGCTTAGCCAACGGTTTGACGTATATGGTGCTTGCATAACAGGAGTGGCATTATAGTTCCTGTCAACAGTACCTAATGGCAACCTGTTTTGATCTTCTCAACTCATTCCTGGACAAAGAATAGAAACTGCGCTGTAGTCAATTCAATTCTTTAAAAAATTGCTTTCCATCAAATTTATGATGATTTCGCCAATGTCACGTGTTCAGTGACGTTGTTCGGTAACGACGCCATGACAGTAGACAAGGTTTTGTACGGTAAATGGAATCTGCTCGTCGTCGCCCCGGGCACGTGTGCTCACCAACGCGGCGACGACCAAAATCCCTGCGCTGTAGTCAGCTAATAACAATGACATGACAGTCATAGCGAATGACACTCATAGACGAAGTGACAGCTAAGTTATGACATGGTATATCTATATCTTTTTTTATATAACAAGATTATGGCCTACCTGATGGTAAGCAGATACCTACTGTAGCTACAGTACAAAATCCCAATAAGTAGAATAAAGTTAAATCTACCGAAGTAATCATAAGTTGTTCAGTTAAATAAATAGAATCTAAAATTCTAAATCAATTTCGACTCTTTGTTTGAGAAGTATAACGCCACAAACAGATAATTGACAAACTTATTTATAAACCAAGTTACCATTACAGGTTGACCAACGTTAAATATGGCGGCACGCTGCTGTCATCTCAGGTTTTTTCAAATTTTCCATACAATCAGATTTTAACCAAAACCACTTTTTACCCACGACGGAACGGAGACGGTATATGCGTTTAGGGTGAGAGATTGTTTGTTTGTTTGTTTGTGTGTGCACACCAATATCTCCAAAACGGCTTGACCGATTTAGATACGGTTTTCTGCAATAGGTTTGTAGTTCAGTCGGGAAGAATTTTAGATAGATTTTACGAGGAAAACTCGCCAGGGGGCGCTGCTGTCAACATTTTTCACTTGCTAAAGTGCGTTAAAGCGCGTTTTCTCCATAAATACTCAGCCACCGCTTATGATTTCGATAAGACTTGAAGAGTACTACATGCATTTGAAGTCTGAGGATCTGATGATGAAGCAGAAAAACATAGTAGAGTACTAAGCAGAGGTAGATATCCCTTCGTTTGTTTTTGGTCTCTTTTGTTTATGTTGTATTAACACACGTTGTACATGACATTCAGAGGGTCTGATGATGGAGTAGAAACATACCGCAGAGAACTTTGCGACGGCATATAGCGTCTTGATCGTGATTGGGTTATTTAGATTTTGTTTGCTGAGCAGCTTCTGTACAATGATCTGCTAAGGGTCTGATGATGGATCAGAACAATATTTGAGGGTATAAAGGTAGGTATTTAGTTAGTGAATCGTGTTAAGTCTGTTTTGATAGCATTTATTGAGAAGCCTCTGTAGATGAATATCAGAAGACCTGATGGAACTTTGCGAAGGCACATAGGTGGATTACCGTGTTTCGACTGCTTTAAATATTTTGCGATTAAGTAGTTGGATAGGAGAAGCCTAAAATCCGTGGCCCATATAACTGAAAATGTCATATGCTATTGTACATATATGGTAAATATCATGTAAGCGAATTTCGTTTTTTTTAAATATAGTTCTTTAAACCTCTTGAAATAGGGGTAAATGTGAGTTAGGGAGAAAGTTATCCACGTGAGGTTACCTATCGGGTCTTCGGCCTTTACCTTTGGGATTTAGGCCCTCAAGTTCGCTTGTATGGCACTCGAGCCTTGAAAGTGTTGACTTGGGCTCACCCTTCGGATCTTCAGCCCTCGGGCTCCTATAGTGAATGCGCTCCAATAAGAAGCTGCGGGCCTTTAGCCTTACGTGGGACGGACTGGAGAAAACTGCACCGACAAGAGTGAAACTCTTAAATAATGATGATGATGATGATGAGCCGGCTTCTGTGCTTGACACGCCTCTCACCTTCGGGCTTTCGGCCCTCAAGTTCGCTTATAAGACACTCGGGGCTAGAAAATGTCGACTTGGGCGCGCTCTTCGGACCTTCCACCCTCAGCCTCGAACAGCGAGCGCGCTCCAAGGAGAAGCTTCGTGCCTTTGGCCCTACGCGATACGCCTTCTGATCTCGTATGTCTTACCCCTCATCATCGGAGCTTCGGCCCTCAAGTTCGATTGTAAGACACTCGGGGATAGAAATTGGCCACTTGGCACCTATTTCTGTAATTCTTTAGGAAAACCTCAAGCTTAAATCAGGAAGCTTAGGTAGGAAGCTGATTCTACAACCGGCGCGTTCGAGGGTTCATATATTAAACGACTCTTTCTCTAAAAAGAATAAAATAAAAACAAAATTAAAAATTTTGAAAATACCCCCGACGGATGTAGCTAATTGAAAAATAATTAAATAATTAATTCGGAAATCCCCCGACTGTATAGGAAATAAGTACATAAAGACATCTTTTTTTTCAATATGGTTAAATGGTTGAGAGTTTATTTACATGCCCAGAAAAATCCGTCGGGGGCTGCCATTGCCATGTCTATTCCCATTTGCATTAAATTAAAATTAGAGGTTACTTAAACGAAGGTATAAGATAACCTGCAACACGCTACAACATGCTACGTAATTTCAAGGCAGGCAATGGCAGCCCCCGACGGATTTTTCTGGGCTTGTAAATAAACTCTCAACCAATTAACCATATTGAAAAAAAAGATGTCTTTATGTACTTATTTCCTATACAGTCGGGGGATTTCCGAATTAATTATTTAATTATTTTTCAATTAGCTACATCCGTCGGGGGTATTTTCAAAATTTTTAATTTTGTTTTTATGATTACAGACGGTTTGGTGCCACTCGCCCTAAGTGATCTTATTTGCTGTCTTATAGCGATTTTTATATTTATTGTTTAGTTACGAGTATCTCTTTTGTTTTAAACTCGGAGAAGTTTTAAAATTAAGTGAGCACTAAAAGTGAAGCGAACAACATACTTTCGCTAAACAAAAGACGATTTCAAACAAACTGCACAATCTGACATCGTCGAAAGTATCGTTCGTTAATTACTACTCTAAACTAAACATATCGCATTGTTAAAGTAACAAAGTTAACTGGTTAACTTGCCATTGGAATATCACTCTTAATTAATTGACATAAAGTACACAGCATAACTGAGGTTGCGTGTTACGGAGACCCTCAATTAATTAACGTGTTTACCAGCTCCTAATTGGGAATCTTCGATATTCTATCAAAAGGTTACCTTTGCTTTCGACTATTGAATTCTAACTTTCCAAACTTCATGTCTCATTCTACTCCTTAATTGTAAAATCGACTTAATTTTTTTACGTAAAGAGTTGAAATTTAACTAGGTTAAAAGAAAGGGTTGGGAGTTAGTGGAAGTTAACGGCCATGTCATGACAAATTGGTATTCGTACAATTGAAAAGATAACGCTCTTGTAATGAAAAGCGTTAACATTTTGAACCCTAAATATAGTCGGTTAAAGATCAAGCTTGAGTATTGTTTGTATTTAAAGTGAATTGTTGTTTTGGTGAGTTTTTAATGGTGGACCTGGACCCAATATGGCGATACGGAATTAGAAGGTAATCGCTTTGTCGGTGTTTACTAGTAAACCATAGAGTGATGTATTATGGACTCACAATTAAGAATACCTAACAATTGTTTTGGGTGGTTTTAATTTATTCATGCGCGAGGTTGTGTTTTGATTATTGCCACCTAAGCTATCAAGCTTCTTAGGAGTAGAATATAAATTGAATCATAGCTTCGCACTTCTCTATAATTGTAAATAATATTGTATTAGACGCGCAAAGACGGCGGCAAAGCTAGACAGGGCATAGACCACCCATGACCCTTATTTTTATTTGCGGGACCTGTTGTCCCGAATATACTATTTTTTGTTGATGACGAGGTGCTTTCATTTACTCCCCGCCTAGTACGTCACACTGGCTGTCAAAAATGTCCTATCATGTAAACAACATTTGTTTTTACTTTTCCATTAATTGTACTGCTATAATGAATAGAGTATAATGTTATAGTTATTTACATTTTGAGCATCTTCAATTGCCGGTTTTTATTTTATTTAGATGTAGTGGCTATTCCCGGGCTTCTCAGCCCTCGTATCACTGCGACAATCGCTGATCTATTGTGATCGCCACATAATACAATTCTCGGTCAAGTCCTGCAAATTTAAACAATAGGGATGTCGACACCAAATAAGAAAATCAAAGAATCCGAATTTTCTCGAAAAAGGATCAAATTCTCAATGAAATAGCGAAAAAAGTGATTCAAAAGAATAAATAATTACATAATTATAAGTCTTCAAAGTTTTAGGAGGGGGCATTTTCTGTCCCTGTTCCGCAAAACGCATCTCTGTATTGAACGATCGTCATTTACTATGGCGTTCGAGGTCAGTGACGTCACTGATCTGTAGCGCTTTCTCTCTCGAACTAAAGATATTATGACGGTTGTAGTTTCGTTATTCTTTAAGATATTTGAAAAGGATTTTCACTGTTTGGCATAGTTTTATGTATACTTTCGTATGGAGTAATAATAATTTTTGAGTCAACATCCCTATTGCAGGATTTTTCTGAACTCGAGACACTTAGTGCCAGTTGCACCAACGTACGAACACAGACCGGTCATCGTCAAATATGGCGCCGGCAGCTGTCATCCCATAGAAACTTGTCAACCTTCCCTTCGGTCAGATTTGACGAACACCGCTTACGATTACAGACGGTGGTGGAACCCAGCCTAAATCTCATCCGGGCGCATGATGTGCTTGCCCAGCAATGAGCTACGACTACGCATCAGGCTAAAGCATTCGGTTAGGTTTTTTTTTTTTTTTACTAGGTTAGGTTAGGTCGAGGAGGAAGGCGCGCCGAAACATCTTGGGAGCGGCTATCGCCGGCGGGGTCGCGGAAGAAGTACGAACGTTCCCGTAACCCCGCCACAATGGCGACGAGGCGGCAGATGGGGGGTTTTTAGTGGGTACACCGTGGGCCTCATTAGCCTAAACGGGAGTCCCACATAACCACTCGAGTCACCCCCCGCGCCCGGGTGGTATGCGTAATGCATTTTCCCGCCCTGAAAAAAAAAAAAAAAGGTTAGGTTAGGTTAGGCAGGTTAGGTTGTGTGCAGGCGTCTCCTCCGCTTCAAAGCAGAGTCTGCACCGCCTTGTGTCACTCAAACCTATCGTGTGCATGTGCTTATTTAGGCAACAATGCCCTGTAAGCACCCTTACTGCCCTTACCAATTGCCGGTTACTTTAGTAGTTCATACACCGGATGTCGTTGGCTGACGATGAATTAACCGAAGCCATCTGTTAATTGTTCTCTGTTAACATCAGCCGATGTCGATGCAATAGCTCTCAGCCGTGTCAAGGTTGCGAGACTAGAGCTGAAAACAATCATTCCAATTTATTATTTCACTAATTTTGACGGATGACCGGTCGTGACATCGATAGTATTGATTACCATGTCAATATTGATTACCATGATTACGGTCCGATGAAAACAATGGTTACAAAATAACTACAATATTCAAATGAGATTCATAATAATCTTTATGTCACACCTGGCCATAAAGCGGCAATTACCGCACGCTCCGCGCGCGGGAAATCCCACTTCCTGGCCAGGGGGTGACATAAAATGTTGTATAGTAGGGTTTGACTTGTAAAAGTGCCATTGCGGCCTACTTACAGAATAAAGTTCATTTTATTCATTTTTTTATTCATTTTTATATTACTTAACACGGGCGGTAATAAAGAAAGCCTCAGCTCGCATATTTATCGCCCTTGCCTTCGGCTCGGGCGTCAAATACCTGCGATCTGAGACATTCTTTGTTTTACCGCCCTTGTTAAGTAATGTACTATTCTTTCAACATGATTATGGTGTAATACACTGGAGCCTCTTACTTAAAAAAAAGAACAACACTTTTTCAATATCCATACTATCCTACTAATATGTATTATAAATGCGAAAGTTAGTGTGTTTGGATGTTTGTGACTCAATCACGCAAAAACGCGACGCGTGCACATTAGATATTCCCGCCGGGGACGTCCACCGCGCGCGAGTCGCTCGCATGGTTGTTCATCTTAGAAGAAAGCTGACGGGATTAATAATAGCGCCACCTATTTTCATGGTTATTAAACTTGCTCGAATAGTCAGCTAAAAAGTCTCTCAGTGTAGCGCCTTAATCCGCCCGTATGGTCGTGTCGGAGGTTTGCCCTCGATTTTCCCCAGCCTATTCCCGAACCGCGAACTCCCATCGCTTTATTGGGCACGGCATATATAGCCTCAGCCAGGTTCAAAAAAAAGAATAACACGAGGTTCAACAAAAAATAATTTTCGATAAATTCTTTTAATATGAAACTTTGAGCTGTTTCTCAATGTTTCTCAGGGCCTGTTTTAGATTTAATTTTATTTAAGTTGTTGTTAGTACTCTTGTGTAAGTTGTATGTATTCAAAACAAATAAATATTTGTGGACAATCTTACACAAATCAACCTAGTCCCAAACTAAGCAAAGCTTGTACTATGGGTACTAGGCGACGATAGATATACATACTTATATAGATTATTTTCTTGTAAATAAATTATTATTTCTAAGAATTAATGTGCATGTGGTCTCAAATAGCGCCGCAGTCGGTACAGTCGCGTCGATAATACGATAAAATTCCGTCACACAATACGTGACCTGCAGGATGCAAGTTTAGCAGTTTGTACTAAAAACACGACTAACGTTATTGTAAAATGTACCTTAATGCACAGTGAAGAAAGTTGTTAATCCAATGGCAAACTGTCTGTAATTAATACCTAAGAATGTTAACTATGGTATCGACATGCACTCGTATGTTTCACGAGTCGAGTGTGATTAAAATTATAAATTACGTCTAGTATACTTGTACGGTCATGCTTATATAGCTATATGTATAGTTTTCAGGGTTCCGTCCCCCAAAGGGTAAAACGGGACCCTATTACTAAGACTCCGATGTCCGTCCGTCTGTCCGTCTGTCACCAGGCTCTATCATGAACCGTGATAGTTAGACAGTTGAAAATTTCACAGATGATGTATTTCTGTAGCCGCTAAAACAATAAATACTAATAAAACCAGAATAAATTAAATATTTAAGGGGGCTCCCATGAAATATACTTACTGAAACAATAGGGATGTTGACTCAAAATTTATTATTACTCCATACGAAAGAATACATAAAACTATGCCAAATAGTGAAAATCCTATTGAAATATCTCAAAAAATAACGAAACTACAACCGTTAGAATGTCTTTAGTTCGAGAGAGAAAGCGCTACAGATCAGTGACGTCACTGACCTCGAGCGCCATAGTAAATGACGATCGTTCAATACAGAGGTGCGTTTTGCGGAACAGGGACAGAAAATGCCCCCTCCTAAAACTTTGAACACTTATATGTAATTATTTATTCTTTTGAATTACTTTTTTCGCTATTTGATTGAGAATTTGATCCTTTTTCGAGAAAATTCGGATTCATTGATTTTCTTATTTGGTGTCAACATCCCTATTTCTTATGCAGTCTTACACTTCTCATATTCGGTAGCTCTAGTATAAGTTTTTTCGAAACATTAACTAATTCGAACGCGTTTGCGTTTTGTCTCAAAATGTATGAAAGTGGTATGAAAACGTGAACAGCACCTCTGGTGGTCACTAGTGGAAACTAAAACAGCGAGTATAATATTTGTTGCTAACCGATGAACGCGCGTATTTCAAACTCGGTAAGAGCGTTTTCATACATTTTGAGACAAAACGCAAACGCGTTCGAATTAGTTAATCTTTCGAAGAAACTTATACTAGAGCTACGGTGCTCGCTTCCTCTCTCCTCTCGTTCCGGCTAGTAGACTCAGACGTGAAATAACCTTCGATCTTTTCCATACCACCATTGAAAACAGTCCCTTTAAAAAAAAACCTGAAAATATAAAACGCCAGTTGAATTTTGTATTTACAAAAAAACACACATTATGAAAAAGACTATCACTTCATATTAACAGTTTTTCAGTTAAAAAATCAATAACAGCGTTTTTCCCGGGGCATTAAACTGTATTGCTTCCGAACTGCAACTATTTTCTTCAAAACTCCGAGCGATATTCGACCTAATAGTACAAACTTTAATGACGTGAATCGTGTGCGTTGGAGAACATGAGGGTGAATATCATATTTCGTGTTTTTCACTTGTCCACCTATGTTAACTTTATGAATTTTTAACTACAAGAGTCCAGATTTTTTTTGAGTGAAGATCATACAAGAAACCTACATTGCCATCAAATATTATGTCAAATTTCCATACGGAAAGTGAAATTAGAAATTTTTGAAACTCAAAAACCTAAGCTCTTTGGCGCGTCCACCACTGTGTTTCATTATTGTAACTCTATAAACTTTATTTATTTTTGCCAAAATTACGTCCGTAACGGTTTTACCTGTATTTATGAATGTTAAATTACGCCATATTAAGCCGCAATATTTTTTTAAATAATTTAATAAAAAGTTATCAACAATTTAATTTTGTCCATCCAAAAAACGCCTAATTTCTTTGGCGTAAATGTCCAGTCTGGCATAACGTTATATTTGTATCTACGCAATCCCCACCTCGTGTCCCTACTCCCTTTTGTTCCCAACTAACGCCTGATGGGTACAAAACTATGTCAAATGAAACGTGTTTCTCGAGAATAATTTTTATATCGCTCATCACGGACTTTTTTCCGGCGAGTGACTAATTTCTTCGGTATTCGATTTTACGGTCAAATATGTATTTATATTTTTTATACTTTTTTAGTGCGTGTGTGTTGCGATTATCTGCATCTGTAGTTATAATAAGAAATTATACGGTAAACACCCAAGAAGAAAAAAAATATTTAATATCGATTTCTAACTTCTTTGGCGCTAATTTCTTTGGATTTCTTTGGCATATAGCTCCAAAGAAATTAGATTATGTCCAAAGAAGTTAGAAATTGCTTGAGAATGCCCTAAAATTTATTCGAAACTCGTTATATTTTTGGATTTCATTGTTCTATTTAGGATTTGAATTGGTTCCGAATACGTTCTAAATATATTACTAGTACCAAATGAATGAGTCAGGTCCTTGTTTGATCAACAATTCAAAATCAAGAAAAATAATGTTATTATGCTCAAAACATACTCAAAAGATTAAAAGCAGATCAAACGCACACATAGTAAAAACTGTGCTAACTTTACTGTGGTTTATAATGCCATAGCTTTATGTTACGTGATTGAGTTGGTTTAAGTCTTGGTCACAAATTAATACACTAGAATGGCATGACAAAAAAGAAACCAGCGATTAAAATTAAAGATTTTGTTATATTTGTAATTTACAGTGCACAGTACATTGGTTGTTTACAATATAAGAATAAAAATGTTTAAGAAATTAGTAGAAAAATAAAATAATTTTAAGATTGTTAAATCTATGTAATAGAACAAATCTGACATTTTGTAAGCACTGTAAGCAGATATATGTTTTAATGGAGTTAGTAAAGCTGTTTTATTTCATTACTTAATATACAAAACCTATTTGGATTTGAAGAGTAGCTAATTTATCTGGCGTTATATTCTAATTTCTTTGGAGTGATTCTAGTGCATTCCTAATTTGTTTGGCATATTTTCTAATTTCTTTGGACCTATCCTAATTTCTTTGGCAATCAAATTTTCAAATTGCTAAAACTTAAGAAATATAGTAGAAATTTAAGGCAGAATAATATATTACTACATAGATTTAAGTCCTTAATAAGACATGTTATTCCATTTGGCTAAAATCTTTAAAAAAAATTGCGCCACAGAAATTAGAAAATTTCAAGCGAAATTTGATATTCACCCATGACTGGTCAGAGAGAGTGCTTTGTGCCTGAATATAGGATAAAACGTGAAAGGGTTTACGTTTAATTGTTTTGTTTAGACTCCTTGAGTTTTGCCCGTGAATTGTTTCAAAGCGAAGCCTTTATGAGTGAATCGTTTCAGTAGCTCTAGTATAAGTTTTTTCGAAACATTAACTAATTCGAACGCGTTTGCGTTTTGTCTCAAAATGTATGAAACCGCTCTCACCGAGTTTGAAATACGCGCGTTCATCGGTTAGCAACAAATGTTATACTCGCTGTTTTAGTTTCCACTAGTGACCACCAGAGGCGTTGTTCACGTTTTCATACCACTTTCATACATTTTGAGACAAAACGCAAACGCGTTCGAATTAGTTAATGTTTAGAAAAAACTTATACTAGAGCTACAGGGTTACTACAGACAGAATAGACGAGATGAACTCCTGAGTATCATAGTATTCCAATCATACCGTTATTTAAACTGAGACCGCGCTTGTGACCTTGTGACGTAATAGGGGTAAAAGGAGCCACGTCAAAGAGTAGCAGATGGGTAGCGGCGGGTCCCTGCCTCCCGCTACCCTTCCGTCGACCTAATAGCCTTTAGATTACACTTCTTATTCATTAAATTTAATAATGACACTCAAATAAATTACAAATTCGAAAAAATATAAATTTTCCTTAAGGCGCAGGGCCTTCCCCATGCAAACTTTGTGCAGGTTTTATTCGTCGGTTTTGGCACTAACAAATATAATTTTTTTTTTGGTTGTAAATATTAGATATGCGAAGATCGTGATGTTAAAATTTTCAAACATTTCAAAAAAAAAACAAAAAAAAAAAAATTACACCACGAAATAGCTATGAGAAAAATAAGCATACTGACCAAAAATCATAACTTTAATGCAAACACAAACGAAGTAAATCCTGCACAAAGTTTGTATGGAGAGAGCTTGCCCTACCCCTCCTCTTAAGGCTTGGTCACACTGCGTTGCGCGACGTCCGCGCGACGCGACCGCTGCGCGCCGGAACGTATGCTAACAGGTTAGCGACGTCACACGGGCTGCGCGACGCGAGCGGGACGGTTTCATACATATTGGCGCGCAGCGCAGCGTCCCGCTTGCGTCGCGCAAGCGGTATGACCAACCCTTTAAACTGTCGAGACAAAATAATCTATATATCTAATTACCAAACCTGCTCATAAAATTTCACGTGAATCGCTTGACAAATCGGCTAAGTGCGTCTCGGAAAAAATTGTTTTTGAATTTTCGCGTAGCATTTTGGGATCCAGTAGCTGCCACACTGATCCAAAAAGAAAATCCACCCTGTAACGCCAAGTGAATTTCATGTTCAGATATATCTATTACTACATATGGATCAAGTTGATAAATACATATATTTATGATTTATCAATCCTTAATCTGTATAAGTATAACCTATGTTAAAAATCACTAAAAAAACACGATATTTTTCGTAGCTAAATCGATTAATATTCAGCGTTAAAAGAACGTCTTAATTATCATGAAAAAAAATTACATGTTTGACATTGATGCCATTCGTTATTAAGTAGTAACTTTTTGGGAAGGTGTTGACAAGTTACATTAACGTTTTGCATACGCAGACGATTCTCGTTGCATATTCATTATTGACATTGTATAAGTGGCTAGCTTCTTTTATTTTTCACATTTATTTATTAGTAAAGGTTATGAAGAGTCCGTGGGTCAGCGGCGCCCGCGTAACGCGTGCGGTATGCGAGGTTAAGCAACGACGGCCGGGTTCAACGCTTGGATGGGTTACCGCTTTGAGTATAGTTACTAACTGAGCGCTTCCGTGCTTAAGAAGGCAGTTTAAGACGTTGATCCCGACTGCTGTTTAATGACAGCAGTCGTTAACCTTTTTAGCGCTTTTCACGCCTTGACGGACACATACGAGTACGTCATTGGCGTTGAAAAGGGGAGTCCTTCGGGCGGCTTGAGAACTTAAGAAGTTCCCAAAATCAAAGGTATAGTTTCCCCCTTGGGTTAAAAATTCAGGTAGTCGCTTTCGTAAAAACTTGTGCCTACACCAAATTCAACTGTAATGTGATTTGGGATAAAGGTAGGATGACGATTCATTAGTAAAAGTAGCGAAACGTTAATTTTTACAATCATCATAATTATACAATACTGCATTTGAAATTCTCTACTTAAGGCGATATATCGATTGAAAGAGACACCCTTTGTTTTTCGCTCACGACAAAACGGGATGCAAGCCTCTCCGAGAATGGCTTTTTAGACAAATCTCGTTAAATATCTGACTGTGTGCAGGTTTATTAAATTTCCTCTTGTCAGTACCTAGATGAGGTAAAATACCATCATATTAACTTAATCGTGTCTTTTAATAATGCGTTGTTTTAGTAGGCTGAGGAAAAAAAGGAAAATATAGACTCAACTTTGGATTTATTTTCTATCGAGAAAATTTTAAGCAATCATGTTTCGCTATTGTCAGTACCACAATCATATAGTCAAGAATCATATATCTGAAAATCAGCCCCTACTGTTTGCTAGTCTGGACAGGACAGCGTTTCAAAGTCTCCAAATTTCTCAGTGTAGCGCCTTAATGCATTTGAAACATTATTCTAATTTCTAATTACAAATTCGAGTGAGAGAAAGTTATAAAAGATTGTAATGAAACATAACTAACTTACTCAAGTAATTTGGGAATGTTTAATGAGATTACGTCGCGTAATTTAATTTGAACGCTTGTATTAAATATAATGCGAGATAAGTAGAGGCAAACAACAGGCGGTATTATCGGTAAAGAGCGATTTCTTTCAGAATGATTACACTGAGCGAAAAAAAATACTAATTATCAGTAAGTTTTAGTGAATTTTAGTGAAGTAAGATTATATACTAACGGTTACAAAACAGTTTTTGATAATAGTAGTTATTTACTAATACCAAAAAAATTGTCCTTGTAACTACTAATTACTACTAAACTGTTTTGTAACCGTTAGTATATAATATCCTTTTCTTGGGATTCACTAAAACTTACTAATAATTAGTATTTTTTTCGCTCAGTGTAGGTTAGCGCAGGTGCAGGTTCTTAACCGTTTAGTGATGAGGGACCAGTTGACTTTTCCTTGTCTTGCCACGGACCACCTCACCTCCTTTATTTTTTAAAATACGGTAAAAGATTCGTTATCACTGATGGCTTCGCGGACCACTTCGGGTGCTTCCAGGGACCACCAGTGGTCCGTGGACCACCGGTTAAGAATCACTGGGTTAGCGGAAATCAAATACATTTTTTTAAATTGTTCACAAAGAAAAACAAATATAAAAGATAAAGAAGATTAAAATTCAACATGTTGTTGGTAGGTCTTATCACTAAAAAAGCGATCTCTTCCAGACAACCCTTAATAATTATAATAACATCAATTTCATCATCATTATTTCTCTTTTTTATGTTACCTATTTTACTTGGAAATATTCCATTATATCTTCTAAAACTTTTAAAGTTTCACTTTTTTTGCTAGTACACTTACCCTTCTCTTACCCTACCCTTTATTATATAGCATTGCACTAGTTCATGCTTTTGGCGTTGCTCCAAAACAGCTTACTCAATTCAATTGATGTTCGACAGAGAAGTAATATTTATTGTACTTTGAAATACATACTCCAAGTTTTGCTGTAAGCCTTGCCAAAATACTAGATGACGCGTTTTGTATTGGGCGCTAAGCTTTCCCGTCGACTTTGCCCGTACTGCAAGAGAATTTTTAATACTTGTCGATGTACAAGAGAGGAACATGGCGAAATTTCGGGTAATATCGTAAAGTCATAAATTTTACACGATTTCACTGATTTTGCGTGAATAGGTAAATGTCATTTTCAGGAATATATATACGTAGGTACTATAAGCCTTTACGTAATTTTAATGTGCATGCAGTCTTTATCTACGAAGTATGCTTATCTTTTATGACTGACCACTATAAGGTAGCCAAAACCGCACAATAGGACAATGCATTGGACACTAGTAAAAAATCAACGACTATACTTATACTGAGACTGCAAGTCCGTACTTATCGCACTAATCAAATAAATATGTATTTGTTACCTACATCATGCTTACGCGTACATACCCTTAAAACGCATCCAGACGGTGTCAGTGCATAGTAAACATAAATTATCCAGCAATTAATAAAATAAGAGGATAACTTACAAGGTCAGGTCATTGATACCCCTATGTCGTTCTAACTTATAATTAGATTTTTGTCTGTCTCGCAGGATCTCTTGTGTAATTGTACCTAACCTACCTTGTTAATGTAACTGAATTATACTGAATTAACTAGTAAAACTAGTAGTAGTAACTCCTTCATGTAGTAGTATTACAGTGTGTTGACTACGTACCCCTGTATCAACTACACTGAGCGAAAAAAATACTAATTATTAGTAAGTTTTAGTAAATCCCAAGATAAGGAGATTATATACTAACGGTTACAAAGCAGTTTAGGAGTAATTAGTAGTTACAAGGACAAATTTCTTGGTATTAGTAAATAACTACTATTATCAAAGACTGTTTTGTAACCGTTAGTATATAATCTCCTTGTCCTGGGATTCACTAAAACTTACTAATAATTAGTATTTTTTTTCGCTCAGTGTAACCCCCATTAAATATATAAACATGTCCTTTATCTGATAACGGCGGACGTTCAGCATTAATCCACCAGCTTTATAATTGTTGACATTAGGTATTCCGCTTCTTATTACATCACTACTTCCTCATTCTCGTATCTTTACTTAAAAACAATCAAAAATCTACCCTATTTTGATGCTGGTAGCAATTGAATTCCAACCTACTTTGTTAATAGATATGAGGTTTAGAAAATGAGTTGTTTATTATCGAAGTAATAAATACAGTCAATGGCTTTCAAACTACTGCCCTTAGAAATTTATAGTCTCATTCCTAATTCCAGTACTATCTAATACTGGATCGTTAGGGTTTTTGAATTAAGTATACGTTTTTTTGTATTAAGGCCGCGTTCCTTGATTGTTTATGAGCAGCGCTTCAGTTTTTTTATTGTGTTTAGGTATGATAGTGATTAATCTGGGTAGCTATTCCATTCGTTTTAATTGACAGAAGGGGACATTCCTAGGATATCGTTTTTTATCCTCTTATCCTGATTTTAATGTAAGAGACATGAGAGTGTAACCCAGTAGAAATCGCATTAAAAATGCTAAATTCGTAAAGCATGATCCACGACGACCACTATAGCCTAGTTGGTAGTGACCCTGCCTACGAAGCTGGGGGTCCCGGGTTTGAATCCCGGTTAGGGCATTTATTTGTGTGATGATCACGAATTTTTTTTTTTATGATGTTGTCTTGGTTTGGTTTTTTAGAACAACATATATGTACTAAAAAATTAAACCAAGACAACAGTAAAAAGTATTGATATGGAACAGTTAAGGCAGTGTTTAAGTATATATTTGTATGTATGTTAGCTATAAGGTATTTATCTATGGACCCTTGTTGCCTGAAATAAATGAATAAATAAATAATCCAAATTTGCAACATCGACAAACTTGAGTTCGCTGCCAGCTAAAGCCAGTCTACACTGCCACTAGTCTACAACTATATTATCATAATATATTTTTCATTAGCTACGTCCATAACTCACTTTCATTTATAAATTATAAACACAAATTCCATTATTGCAAATGTATCGTTAGCAGTTCGTGCGTAACACGGTCCGTTCTAGAATGTATTAGCTTTCGAGTTGTCATAATATTTGGCGTAACCCGCGTTAGCATGCCGTGCGCGTGTCGCGTGCGCGGACGCACCCAAGGTCACTGGAATGAGACCGCATACAGTCACCCGCGAAATGACAAAGACAACACCCTCCTAGCATTTTCCGGGATGTGGCCTAAACAATCAATTCTTTAAAAAATGGCTTCCATCAAATTTATGATGATTTCGCCAATGTCACGTGTTCAATGACGTTGTTCGGTAACGACGCCATGACAGTAGAGAAGGTTTTGTACGGTAAATGGATTCTGCTCGTCGTCGCCCCGGGCACGTGTGCTCACCAACGCGGCGACGATCAAAATCCGGGATGTGGCCTATGGATTCCGGGGGCCGCTTTGACACCCTAATCCCAAGATTTGGCTTAGAAGGGCATTTTGACTTTAAAGAGTACCCACTTACTTTTTTTCTTGGATCAAGGTATTTTTGGGTTTTCTGACTCAGAATCACGAGTATTATAGTCAGAATCATGCCCAAAAAACAGTTTCTATGGCTCGTCACAAAACTGACGCAGAAAATTTGTATAGAAAATCAAGGACAATTTTCTAAATCTTTCTAATCAAAGACTAATTTAAATGTAAATATTTACCTTCTCAAGATTTCTTTTAGGTTATAAAATAAAATATAAGGTATAAATCACTAAGTTTTGAAATTAAATTAATGTTGACCACCCACCTTCAAGCCTTCCAACACGACCAAACCATTCGAGCGTTGGCGTAAATGTATTGTTGCATTTGTTACATCTTTATGTAACCCATTGTACCTTTGGAATGTTGACAGCTGATCGACCAATCAGCGCTGGGCGTTCAGTGTGTGCGTGTCACGTTATTACTAAGTTAGGCGCCATAATGAGTAGACGCATAGTTTTATCTCTTTTTTTAGGGTTCCGTAGTAAACAAGGAATATTTATAGTTTCGCCATGTCCGTCCGTCCGTCCCTCCGCGGCTTAGCTCAGCTCAGTAACCATTAGTACTAGACAAATATAATCTAGCTTGAGTATACATATTAATTACGCCAACAAAATGGTAGAATAAAATCTTGATAAAAAAACAACGGGTTGCACTCCGGGAGTGCCAATAGAAGTGAAAACTCAATGACATTGTTGTAACAGTTTTTCGATCAGGTCACGTGTCCGTCTTATCTTTATCGATAATTTGATGAACAAGATCAAATAAACAAAACAAAACCCCAACAGACTCGACTAGTAAAGAAACTGTAGTTTTAATTATTAAAAAACTCTTAAAAATGTTATTTTATTGAAAATAGGTATTATTTCCCGCTAAATGATACAAGAAAAGGCATAAAACCAAAAATACAAAAAAAATAAAAACAAATGATCACCGATATACGTATAGTTCGTACAAAACTGTAAGGCCAAGTGCTGTCAAATTAACGCAAGCAAAGACCTACCTTAAAGTCAGAGCTCTGAATCTAGTTTTGCTTGCGTTCGTTTGACAGAATTCAGCCTTAGAGTTGTGGCCGAACTATACCAGGATTCGAACTTAAGAACTCGTGCACATAGAAGGCGCGACATGTACCGCTAGGCTACGCCGGTCATGTGACCTGACCCGAGTTTAACATTGATTCCCCATCACAAAAAGTGCACAGCGCCGCTAAAGGAAGTTTTCACTTCAAAAGAAAAAATGTTTTTAGGGTACCTTCCCTACACGTAAACTGGGGTGCAATTGGTTTTTCTTTCAAACCCCATCGTGTGGGGGGTATTATTGGTCATTCAAAAATACCGTGGGGTTTCTAGAACCATTTTTTTTAATCCGCATGAGAGCTGCGGGTCGCGTAACCGCTACGGCGGGACGGCCTTCTGGCAGTTCTGGCTGTCATTTGGGGGACGGCGTCTGCTGCTGGTGTGGTTGCCGTGCAAACCCCCGGGCTGGGGGCCCGCTACGGCTTCTGCTGCTGGAGTGGAGAGGAGAAAATATTACTGCCTTTAGTCGTCGATGGATGAAGTCGTCGCTGGTCAGCTGTAAAGTCATAATCTTTGTTTTGGTCAAATTCTACCCCCACCACCTGCTAAACGGTGGCTACTGGGCATGTGAAAAAAAATTATGATAGTAGTATGTAGTATAATGCGTTTAAAAGGAAAACTTTCAAAACTAAGTACCTAAACAGTTAAAATTGACGAGTAATAGCCGAACTTATTGATAACTTAGATAATGTTATTAACATATTAATCATAAGTTTGCGAACTTTTATTTAATTCGGCATAATATAACGGGTGGACAACTACGGAATCGTACATTTCGCTTGGCCCGCCACGCACTTGACCGATTTTTCATGAGATTACTTTTAAGTGTAAGCACGAATTGTCTTTCAAGTGAGGCATTGAGTTGATGATTAATCTGCGGTTGGTTTCATTCTTTTATCTGGTTTTGAGATAAATAGATCCTATTAACTTTTTATTCGGGAACATTGGAAGTGTTATATAAAAAGTAAGCACAAAAGCGCATTTAATGATTTGATTATTGTCAAATTGTCGGTACTTTTTTCGCTATTAACACTATACACCGTAAGTCAAAGATACCCGATACATTTATGTCAAACAAAAGGTCCTTCATTGTCTAATTTATTCATAGATATAGTATAGTACAGTCAAGGGCACCAATATGTATGGGTCATAAACACTTGCAAAAACAAAAGTCGTCTCTCCCTTGGTCAATAGTTAACGGCTTATGAGCATGTAAGTTATGATTTTATTACATGGATTTATAGAACCGGAGACGCCGTTTATGCGGGTAACTAGACCAATCCAAAATTAAGCTTTGTAGCCCTTAACTTTTGATATGTCCACAGGAAAGACGCGAACCTAAATCTGTTTATGACCCGTATATGTATACACTTTTTCACCTTACTCCATTGAAATAATGTTTCCATGTTTAATGCAAGCATTCATGCAAAAATGTCTCTAGGGGTGAGAGACGATCTTGAAACATGTAATATCGTAGAGTACCTACTGCAGTATCGTTGCTAGAAAATTGTGTCATTGTAGCAAAAGCACTCTGGGGGATGCACGTGTGTAAAGATTTCATCTAAATTTGCCGATTCAGTTCACCTGGGTTTTAAAGACAATGTTGCTCCGTGTGAAACGAATACGGTGTACGTGTGTCACAGTATAATGTTGATATCAGTAGCTCTAGTATAAGTTTTTTCGAAACATTAACTAATTCGAACGCGTTCGCGTTTTGTCTCAAAACGTATGAAAGTGGTATGAAAACGTGAACAGCGCCTCTGGTGGTCACTAGTAGAAATTAAAATAGCGAGTAACATTTGTTGCTAACCGATGAACGCGCGTATTTCAAACTCGGTGAGAGCGTTTTCATACATTTTGAGACAAAACTCAAACGCGTTCGAATTAGTTAATGTTTCGAAAAAACTTATACTAGAGCTACAGTAAGTATTCGTACACAACTGTAAGGCCAAGTGCTGTCAAATTAACGCAAGCAAAAATCTACCTAACTGTCAGAGCTCTAAGTCGAGTTTTGCTTGCGTTCGTTTGACAAAATTTGGCCTTAGAGTTTTGTACGAACTATACTATCAGTAGAAGCATCCATAATAATGCCTGAAACAAAAGATTTTTATGTCACACCTGGCCATAAAGCGGCAATTACCGCACGCTTCGCGCGCGGGAAATCCCTCTTCCTGGCCAGGGGGTGACATTAAATTTTGTACTTAACACGGGCGGTAATAAAGAAAGCCTCAGATCGCAGGTATTTGACGCCCGAGCCGAAGGCAAAGACATTCTTTGTTTTACCGCCCTTGTTAAGTAATGTACTATTTTTTTTTAACCTGAATGTAGCTTTATAAGCTGTTCCAGGGGATACCTCCGACACGACCACGGGGATAGTTTAAACACTGGAACTTAGAGTGTCCGCTAAATATAGGCATATCTAGTAGAAATTATTTAAAATGTCCGACATTTTATAAAACTTGTCATTGGACTTAGAATCTTCACGTTTGGTCAGTAAAGTCGCTTTTTGAACAGCCTAATTTTATACAACTCTTGGAGTGCTCGAATTTAAACTTTCGTGAGACATGTTATAACACAACAACAATGACAACAGTGACAATTAATACGTGAGTTTTAACCGTTTAGTAAAATAAACTCTTGGAGTGGCCAACTCCAAGCGCACAGAGGCCTATTGCATAATAAATTACAACTGATATTACAAGCGGTAGTCTCCTTTCAATCCCTTTCATTGGAAAGAGACTTCCGCTCGTAATATTAGTTGTAATTTATTATGCAATAGGCCCCAGGTTGTAGTTGTTTCATTACTATTGTCATTGAAGTGATTTAATTTCATGTAAACTTATTATTCTTTCTCTCATAAATTGATTGGATTGCCTGTTTGATTGGATACGATATGTACAAGGGTGCTACTTGCATGCCGTTACATAATAAAAAAGTTACGATATCTTTACATACGATCAAGCACATAAGTTGTAAGACATAACAACTTGTGGCAGTTACTAATATGATCCAACCACAATCTCTTTATACGACTTTCTCACTGTGAAATGTACAGTTGCATCTAATTTCTAGTGTACTCAACCGATCGTCACTGTATCTAACAAGAAAGGTTTACTACGAGTACCCTTAGAAACATTAATTCCTACCACCGCAGCTATTTTTGAATACAAAATACACGCAAAAAACGCATAAAATAATAATAAAATAAACGCATTTGTATTTGTATTTTGTAAATTAAAACGCTAAAGGGCCAATTTTTTTGGCGTTGTATTTTTTTTTATTTCTTGGAATTGCATGAAAATTGGTAGGTTGGAAGAGCTCCTGATTCTGTACAAGTAAAAAAAATATGACAACATGGCGTCGAAAAAAAATTTATTCCCATACATTTTTTCCACTGAGTTACGAAAATCCCATACGTTTTGTCACTCAATGGAAAAATTTGTGGGACAGTGTATGAAATCGTGCACATATTGTTCAGAATCAGGAGCTCTTCCAACCTACCAATTTTCATGCAATTCTAAGAAATAAAAAAAAACTACAACGCCAAAAAAATTGGCCCTAAACTAAAAATCGAGTTTATTACATGAATTATATTCCTAATATGACACGGTCCTTTCTAATCGTACCGGCTTTATAAATATGTTTTTTTTTTAACCTGATAGTGGCTTTATGGGGCGGGCCCAATGAAGCGATAGCGAGTGCGCGGTTGGAGGATGGCCGGGGGGAAATTCAGGGGATACCTCCGACACGACCACGCGGGCGATCCGAACACTGAAATACTCTAAGAGTCTGCACTTCAGTGAGATTGGTTGATCGGTTTCAACCGAATCTGAGGTGTGATTGGAATCGAGCTACCGGGAGTTTTTTCGCTGGTTCTCTAAACCTAGCCCAGCTGAGAAGAACCCAGCAAGAAACTCAGCTAGGCCCTGTATTATTATTGATTTATTTAAGATGTTGTTGTGTAATTTGTTCTATACGAGTATTTACTTATATAAAATAAATAAAAGAGGCGGTGTGGTGTCCTCCTATCGCTTTATTGGGCCCGGCCTATAATAAAGCCACAGTCGGGTTTTAATAGTAGTTTATGCAACTGGTACATAATGAGGGGCATTAAAACACGAGTGTGTTTTATGAAACGAGCCGTGTGACCTTATTATGAAACTCACCTTCGGCTCGTTTCATACACTCGTGTTTTAATGCCTAATTATGTATACAGTTGCATACATTACTTTATCTACACACATATTATAACTACTCTAAGATGGGTTCAGAAACCGTAGTAAATAAATACAATAATTGTGTTAATACAACCTTTTTTGCACGGTTGCGGAAATATCGAAATCAGAACTGGCAACCGATACCTGAAAGTAAAGAGTCCCTATTCTGATGTGATCATGTCGTTCTAGCTCAAATTTCGTGCGATATATACTAAAAAAACATCGAGCTGACATTTCGCATAGGGACATGTCAACTTTGACTTTAAAATTTTGACAGTTTTGTTTGACGTTTAATATTTTAACATCATATATGAGATTAAAATGAAAATTTTATTACTGCTGTAACCTTAGCCACAGATAAGAAAATTGCCATAAATTCATTGAATGTTGAAATGTGTGTCATTTTCTACGGTTTCCGAACGCATATTAGAGGATTTATGATATGTGTGTAGATAAAAAAAGTTAGCTTACTGTCTGCCTGTATATTATGACGTAGTTTTATCTGCAACTGCAGTTGACCTAGTTCAGCGATGCTTACATTTTGCGTCTCAGTACAAGTGTCAAACAAAGGTTCGCTTTTAAACTCAACTTTAAATTCGATTGTTTTACAAACATTCACGTAAATAGGTATTTGAAAATGGAAATAGCGTAGAGTATATGCATGACCTAGTTGGTTGTTGTTGTTTTTATCGTCATTTTTGAAACCGCTCGGTTATCACGTTTGTTATCATAACAGCAGACCAATGTAAGGTATTGTTGACACAAAGATCAAACAACTTAAATTAAATTAAAATCATTTATTTCGTGTAACATTGACACATAGAATTACAAATTGAATTATAAAATTACAGATTAAATTAAATCAATAATAATAATAAGGTAAACAAACCTACCATTTAATTACACTGGCAGAGGAATGCAAACCCGCACGTGTAACATGATAGCACAGTCGGGCTTGTCCGCTATCATTTTCAGAATGGTATTGGGACTGTCCCGCACCCGGCGCACCAGGGATGCGGCGCGCCCGCGCATGGTCGCATAAAAACAGGCAACGCGCGCCTCCGCAAACATCCCTGATGCGCTACAGAAACGAGGCAGTCCCACTATAACCCGGAACGCGTTATTATATTGGACGCGAAGGGCCCTGTAGGCCCGTTGCGAATACTGTACCCAGAGGCTGCAGGTGTACAGAGATGTGCAGAAGGCTCTAAACAGAGTAACCTTGGCCTCCCTAGAGCACCCTGCAAACTTCCGAGCTATCATATTCGCCCGCAAATGATAGGCCCATTTCGATTACATTGCGGGCTGTGGACTACCGAGATAAGACGAGAACGACCAAATCCCGCGATGTAATGAAAATAGCACGCAAGTTCTCAAAATTTCGACCATTTTGTATGTATGAATTGGTACAAAAATATCACAAAAATTTTCGCTTGCTCTGGGGCTAGATCGATGTGTTCGCACATATATCGTGTCGTGTCTACTTTTGCTTCGCGCAAGTAACAATGTTTAATGCCTTCAGTGTGTACATTTATTTAATAACAGGAATACCTTAAGTGCTCCAGACGTATTTCTTAATAAAATGATTCATAGGTTTGTCTCGTCGCGACTAAACAAAGAAACATAATTTTCTTGGAATTGACTTCGATACTTTTTAAGCCTGTTGATACGTCTAAGTGATATTTGTTATTACGCACGTTTTTTGTGTTCTAGATATTATCTGTCTGGTTCTTTTTTAATGTAAATGATAATTGACTAATTCTGTTACTAACAGTCAACACCTCCATCAACACAACACTACATACCTGTATAGTATCCAAATTTTTTTTCTTACTTGAGCTAAATGATAACGCCGCCTGTACACTCTCACGCTCGGCCTACCTCGCTGTGTGTAGCCGAGAGTATACAGCCGGCGTTACAATACAATACAATACAAATACTCTTTATTGCACACCTCAATAAATAGAACTATTACAGAGTATGTATTATTAGAAATATCAGACCGAGAAGCGGGGCCAAGCAGCGCGTCATCGTGACGTCACATGGCGTGAGCGGCTTACAGCTGACAGCCTGGCTGAACTGGTCGGCAGCGGCACAGAAACACCGCAGAGCGTTCTCGCTAGTCTCTCTCGAACGGCGACTTTCGGACTGAACGGACGTATTTGATAGATTTGATAGGCTTAGTTAGATAGAGCTAGATTTAAGTTAGATTTGATAGGCTGAGCTAGATTTAAATAGATTTCGTTTAAATTAGTGCGAATGGGTTTTCGTTATAAAATTAAAGTCTTATTTTGATTACATCATTTTCTTTGATTTATAAATCCCCTTCACTTTTGGACATAAAATCAGAAGTAGATCCCTACTTCTGATTTTATGTCCAAAAGTGAACAGTGAGTTTTTTATAGACCACGAAGCCTTGCTCGTTGTTGTCTCTGTTTATATTAAAACAAAATACTTGTGAGTTCAGTGTTGTGGTGAGTGTTCACAAACCGTAAGTAAACTTTAATTTTATAATGACGGGGCGCTCTTCCCGGTCTCGTAAGAGATCTGATAGTTCACGTAGACATCGAAGTAGGTCACGTGAGGGTCATGTTCATTCTCATCGTGTTACTTATAAGCGGCGTCGCGATAATTCATGCGTTGAACGTGATAGTTCTTACAATCAGGCACTTGATACGATTCTCGTGAGATTAAATGCAATTGAGGACCGACTTTCTACCTCTGTATCTGAACAACCACGTTCAGTGCGTGAAAGCCACACGCCGCCTTTGCCTATTGCTACAAGTGAAGCTATCGCGCCGGTTGAGCCTGTTTCCGATACGACAAATAAGATTGTGACTGCGTTAACATCGCTCATCACCAAACCTAGTCATTATTACATCTCGAATTTTGATCCTAATGTTCACGATTTCGACGTTTGGTGTGCAGAGGTTGATAAAGGTCGCGAGGTTAATCGATGGGATGACCATGAGTGTTTGTCACGCATAGGGCGTTGTCTTAAAGGCGATGCGCGTAGGTGGCTAGACGATTGGGTGTCCAATGATCGTTCGTGGACCAATTTTAAAGCGGAATTCCGGTCACTCTGTCCTCGAATCGTCGATGTCGCGACTATCTTATTTGACGTGATGAAAACGGATTCTAGTAGCTTTCCTTCGTATGCCGAATACGCACGTAGGTCGTTGTTGCGTTTGAACATTGTGAAAGGCCTATCGGACGATTTAAAAACGGCTATTGTTATTCGAGGTATCACCGACCCCCAGATCAAAGCCACGGCTTCTAACGCTAAATTAAAACATAACGAGTTGGTAGAATTCTTATCTGTTTATACTAAACCGAAGACAAATTCTCGAAGTACCCACAATTCTCTATCGGACTCTCGTAAACATAAACCCTCGAAGTCAAATTCGAAATGTTTTAATTGTGGTGACTTCGGTCATACTAAGTTTCATTGTTCTAAGAGGCGAAAAACTGAACCTAATAACTCAACTACGGCTCTTGCAGCACCAAATAAAACTCCTATGCTATGTACCTACTGCAGCAAGCCAGGGCATACTGCCGATAAGTGTTTTGCCAAACAACGCGTCGAATCCAAAGGTCCGGCCAGCAAAACTGTAAATTTTTGTCAAACAACGCCCGATGCAGTAATGCCATGACAGCGGTAATTAATAAGGTTTCGGTAGACGTCTTAATCGATAGCGGTTCTGATATTTCTTTGATTTCTGACGCGGTCCTTAAACATCTACCTTGCAATAGGATTCCATCATATCGAATAATGCGTGGTATAGGAAGTCAGGAGATAGAATCTACTTGCTATGTAACGACCGTGATCGAGTTCCCTGAGATATCCATAGAGGTAGATCTATTTGTTGTGCCTTCCAGTTGTATTAGTGCGCCTGTATTGTTAGGGACAGATGTACTAAACCGTGAAGGGGTTACTTACATACGTACCAGTAATGGCCAACGGCTGACTAGGGTAGGTAGTGCAGCTCAGGTACATCATATACGTGACTTACAGTCTGATCTCATAAATATGCCATTGGTGGATGAGGAGAAAAATCGTTTACTTTCACTGATTAATGGATTTTCGAATTCTTTCGTTACCGGTACAGCGACATCTACTGTTAAAACTGGCAGTATGGAAATAAAGTTAAAAAGTGATGTTCATTATCGCCCCTATAAGCTGTCCGCTGACGAAAAGTTGAGAGTTCGTGACATTACAAACGATCTACTTAGTAAAGGAATCATCCGAGAGTCGCAGTCCGAGTACGCGAGTCCTATCATACTCGTCAAAAAGAAAGACGGGTCTGATAGGATGTGCGTCGACTATCGCGCATTAAACGCCAATACTATTAAAGAGAGATTCCCCTTGCCATTGATTGATGACCACATAGACAAGCTAGGCAACAGTAAATTTTTCACAAGTTTGGATATGGCCACCGGATTCCACCAGGTGCCCCTTAAGGACGATGAATCCATTAAGAAAACTGCTTTTGTCACGCCGGAGGGCCATTTTGAATATTTGAAAATGCCCTATGGTTTGACAAATGCACCAGTGGTTTATCAGAGGATCATATCTAAAACTCTAAAACCGTTAATTGACACTGGTAAGGTCCTTAGCTATATAGACGATGTACTGGTCTTATCAGATTCGATAGAGGAAGGGTTAGAACTGCTACGCCAGGTGCTCACTTGCCTTACAAACGCTGGGTTTTCTATAAATTTGAAAAAATGCTCCTTTTTAGAAACAGAAGTCGAGTATTTAGGAAGACTCATTAGCCAAGGTCAGGTACGGCCGAGTCCTAGGAAGGTAGAAGCTTTATTAAAGTCACCTAAACCCACGAATGTTAAGCAAGTGAGGCAATTTTTGGATCTAGCTGGGTATTTTAGACGTTATATAGCTAACTACGCAGTTAAAACTGCTAGCATCGTGAGGCTTACTAAAAAGGGTCAACCGTTTATTTGGGGTGAAGAACAAGACGCGGCACGTAATTTAATCATGTCTTGTTTAACGGAAGAACCCGTACTCGCAATATTCGATCCAAAATTGCCTACTGAGCTTCACACTGACGCCAGTTCGATCGGGTATGGCGCTATTTTGTTACAAGAGCATGAAGGTAAACGGAAACGCGTTGTCGGTTATTTCAGTAGAGCAACTCATGGCGCGGAATCTCGATATCATAGCTATGAGCTCGAGACTTTATCAATAGTTAAAGCACTACAACATTTTCGCCACTATCTTATTGGTATTGACTTTAAGATAGTGACGGATTGTAACTCACTGAAATTAACCGAACGAAAGAAAGACCTCATCCCACGAGTAGCCCGTTGGTGGGTCTATATGCAAGACTTCCGTTTTGCCATTGAATACCGAAGGGGTGTTCTAATGCAACATGCCGACTTTTTAAGTCGAAATCCCTTGATTGTGTCACATATTCGTCGTCCTAATAACTGGGCTCAAATTGCCCAGACAGCCGATTCCGAAACACAGGAATTGATGGAGAAATTGAGAGACGGTCAGTTGGATTCATCCCGATATGTTGTCAAGAACAACCTTTTGTACTACAAGTACAGTAATTCTGGCGAAGAGTCCCGTCTACTGTGCTTTATCCCAAGAGGCCACAGATTAAGCCTACTACGCGTCTTTCACGACGATCATGAACATATTGGCATGGATAAAACTGTCGACTTAATTCTCCGTCATTTCTGGTTTCCGGGCCTCAGGCAGTTTGTAAGAAAATATATTGGCCATTGTGTGGTTTGTTTGTCACAAAAAAAGATACCCCGGGCTCCCCATCAGCCCATAGAATCTTGGACTAAACCTGACTGTCCCTTCTCCACCGTCCACATGGATGTGTTAGGTCCACTACCCGAGTCGAATGGATTCAAGTACGTTTTAGTACTTGTAGATGCCTTTTCTAAATTTTGCCTTCTATATTCATTACGCAGACAAGATACTGAAGAACTAAAACGCGTATTTACAAACGCCCTTTCTCTATTTGGTACGCCTTCTCTAATTGTAACCGATCGGGGTAGGATGTTCGAAAGTTCAGGATTTCAAGATTGGGTCTCTGGGTTGGGATGTGCCACACACTTAATAACGCCTGGCATGCATCAAGAAAATGGACAAGCTGAGCGTTACTGCCGGTCGGTCTTAAACCTGTTACGTGTCGAGGTAAATAATAAAAGTAGTAGTTGGTCCGACACACTATGGAAAATACAACTAACTCTTAATATCACCAAACTAGCAACGACTCAGATTTCACCCCTACAACTTCTAATTGGAGTCGAAGCAACCACACCTGTGTTAAGAGCGCTAGTCAGAGATGTAGCACTGGAAAACTCGCATGCAAACCGCGAGGCACTGATGAAATTAAGGCGACAACATGCTTCACGACTCTTGGAAGCGAACCAGACCAGACAAGACCAACTTACCAATGACAGGCGGAAGCCGCCGCGTGAATATGCCTTGGGCGACTTTGTGTTTGTAGGTAAAAGCTCGCAGAGTTCCGGCAAGTTGGATTCCGGCATGAGGGGTCCCTATAAAGTAATCCAGCAGCTCCCGCACCACCGCTACGAATTGGAGCTCTTGGCGGGGTCCTATGGCAAAAGGACTCAAGCAGCTGCGGAACACATGGTTCCCTGGCGCGGAGAGTGGACACCAGACACGTGTGCTGCCTTCTTCACCGGTGGTGAGTGATTTACAATCCACGTGCGCTTGCCTCATGGCAGCTACCTATGGCGTGTGCATTGTCGCTTGAGAAGCCACGTGCGCTTGCCCTACGGCAGCTACCTATGACGTGTGCAGTATTTCTCAAGGGAGGTTACATACCTCGCAGCCACATGCGCTTGCTTTATGGCAGCTACCTATGGTGTGTGCTGGCAGCCTACACTGGCTGGTATAGCTTTGCTATGGGAGACCTAGTCTCATTGCTTGTATTTTTTTTTTTGCATAATTGCTTTTTTGTTTGTTAGATAGCAATGATCATGCACTGGTCACAAGTGTTTGCGTGCACACTTACAGTTGTGATACGGAGCTGTTAATTGTTATCACAATATTAGATTACAGAATGTTTGGCTATATCGATGTCTCTTTTCAGATGACGATGACGCTGACAGTCCCCGAGACCGTGGGGAGTTATCCACACAAGATGCGGTCGAGGACGCCACGCCATCAGGAGAGGCCGTATTAGAAATATCAGACCGAGAAGCGGGGCCAAGCAGCGCGTCATCGTGACGTCACATGGCGTGAGCGGCTTACAGCTGACAGCTGGCTGAACTGGTCGGCAGCGGCACAGAAACACCGCAGAGCGTTCTCGCTAGTCTCTCTCGAACGGCGACTTTCGGACTGAACGGACGTATTTGATAGATTTGATAGGCTTAGTTAGATAGAGCTAGATTTAAGTTAGATTTGATAGGCTGAGCTAGATTTAAATAGATTTCGTTTAAATTAGTGCGAATGGGTTTTCGTTATAAAATTAAAGTCTTATTTTGATTACATCATTTTCTTTGATTTATAAATCCCCTTCACTTTTGGACATAAAAGTATATTTAAATCTAGAGGTAAACAACAGGCGGTCTTATCGCTAAAGAGCGATCTCTTCCAGACAACCTTTGGGTAGCGGAAATATAGCGAGAAATGAATTATAATGGGTGGCAAACTAAAACTCCACAAAAATAAACATACACACATAACCACATTTATAAACATACACACATACCTACACATATATATATATATATATATATATATATATATATATATATATATATATATATATATATATATATACATTAATATATAACCGGCGTTATCACTTAGCTCAAGTAAAAAAAAATGTAGTATAAATAATGTATTATCGCTGTGGTCTTCTGAAAGGCGGAGGTACTTACTTCCCCTGTTGGGCTGCTCCAAATTCGAGCAAGATGAAATTTTGCTGCATTCTACCTCTCTCATATTGTGCCCTACCTGTCTCTCTCAACTATATCAATACCGGTCGTTGTACGGCTTGTGTATGTGGGATAGTATGAATATTTAAAACACTGCACGCGACGTGGCCACCGAACTGTCAACTGGCAAATAATTCATGCCAGTAAAATGTTAATGGATTTGTCTATAGCCTGTGGTCTGCGGTGAACGCTGAAGCCAATTTAGAACGGATTTTAATAGCGAAGCTAAAATTCACTCAATACCACAGCCATTATACGTTTGATATCAATGCCCGGAGTTAATTGGATTGAAGCATTCAATAAATATTAAAAAAAAAATTGTGACCGTGTTTTGTTTATTTACCGACTTCAAAAAAGAATAGTACCTCATATATATATATATATATATATATATATATATATATATATATATATATATATGTTTGTTATTTAATTTTAATTCAAACATAACTATTATTTTTAAGTCTTTTGACTTCGAAATATTTTATAAATTCAGAAAATAAGACGCAATGTCACTGTTATACAAAATCTACTAGCGTTTCTGAACTGAAAGGATGGTCACTCTGAATGTATTTTTTTCCCAAAATTAAGCTTATTATAACGATAATATAAATCTGCTTAAAATGACTGAAGAAGGTTTTCTGTTTATGTACAT
This sequence comes from Cenopis cana, assembly GCA_951800055.1. Taxonomy (NCBI): domain Eukaryota; kingdom Metazoa; phylum Arthropoda; class Insecta; order Lepidoptera; family Tortricidae; genus Cenopis; species Cenopis cana. Next base: position 4,148,159 of record OX637486.1, on the reverse strand, counting down.
AGGTAAGCAAATATGTCACATGATTGGCAGTATTACAATCTGAATCGTGCAAGTTTAACAATTGAAATTCCTTCTTCAATCGCAAATACAAGTACCGACATATTTCCGAAAATGTTCGCAAACAATCGTGACGAACATTCAGAATCCATTAAAGTATGACATGTTGCAACCTTGCAACGCGAATGCGAAAACGACGCTTATTGCATACTGATGCGGTTGGAAAGGTTGACACAATCGCTTGCAGTTATAATATACCTTGGTCAATTTATAGTAGGCTATAGGCCTGAGATACTTTGTAAGGATAATGTGAGCTTGACACAGATGAAATACAACTTCCTTCGTAAGATGACGCACGAGCCTAGCTAGGCCAGTGAACCAGGGTCGTTAGCCTACTGATGCGCCCCATCCCTAGGCTGATGTAGTGAGAATAATCCTCTCGCGGATCCGCTACGCCGGCGACGGGCTGGGGGCAGAGCCAGGCGCTATGCGCATTTAATGCCGCCACCGTAGCACAGTGGTGCCCGTAGTAGGTCATAGGGCTCCGAACATGATGTTTGAATTACGCCATGATACCGCGTGTAATTACTCATTATTAGTCATAGTATTTGAGGGTATAAATAGAATTGCAATTACTTATTTGTAATATTTACTTTTGTGCACTTAAAGTGAACGCATCGGATAAGTCCTCGTTACTAGCGCAATTAAGCATCTCATAAGCACAATACGCGACAAGGGTTTTTCCCTAAATTCGATTATTTGAGACGTGTTGTATACAATGAATATTCAAATTGAAGGTATGTATTTTGTATTTCATAAGGTTTTTTTTAAACTTTCATTCAGCAAATTTGTTTCTATGAGGTGCTACGCTGACACAATAAAACTAGATATATTTTTAGTTTCGTTGATGTTTGTCGAAACTTTTACCTATGTTCCCCGCCGAAGACCGCACTAATTTATACATGTACTTATTCGTTGATATGTCTGTATTCAAATACATAACAAATTGGCTGCCACCATCTGCCTCCGTGTGAAACAATGAAGGTCTACGCCATATGCCCAGGTGCGTAGAACGTGCTACGATATATCAGTATTTTTTTGATTTGCATTTAATAAAGTATTTTTTTGTTTTAGATACAACTTTAAAATGTTCTTTTGCACGAATTCTTGTATTTGATACTTGGCTATCAATAAATGACAGTGAATCAAGTGCTGATAGAGGTCGTCGAGTCTATCAAACTCTGTCGCAGTTAGTACCAGATGTTTAAAATATCGATACCGAGATTATGGGGAAGAAAATCTCCATTCTTTGTAAGAAGATAGAAAACTACTGGAACAATCCAACCGTACCAAATCCCGAATGCTTGAAAAACAGAACACCTGACTGAACAGTTCAGAAGTCTGCAATCTGTCCACTACAAGTGATATGAACCAACAGCAGCCTGCGGCAGTTAGTTCTACGAGCGGCAAGCAGCACATAAAGAACCTTATGGACTGCAGCAAGAGATCAAAATGGCGCAGATTGGCGGAGTTAGCTAATGTGGATAGATCCACTATAAACTCTTTACTCATTCTATAAAATCTAACATTTCTTCTGTGCAATTCAATACTGACGAAGTTGAACTGAGGCCAAGTTGACAAAGCATCGGTATAACTTATTAAACGTCGTTATAAATTCGAAGTGTCGTAATATTTTGCCATCGCATAAAAAAGTCTTGGAGGCCAAGAAGAGGTATCCACTAATCAAGATTGCCTCGGAATCATCCGCCGAAGTAGAATAACAGTCTTTGTTGGACCATCCCACATCGCGAATTCTAGAATCTCGAAATAATGCTCTCGAAAATATTGACCTAAACAAATAATTCGTTTTAATTGGTAAATGCGGTAGGGGTGGGGGTTTGACGGCAATACGGGGCATAATAAGTACAAACAGAAGTTTTCAGATTCAAATTTTCAGGTATTGAGGATGGATGTTTACTAGTTACGTCATATTACAGACTCCAGTTAATTTGTAAACTAAAATGTAATTATTTAATGAGTTTTGGGGTCTGTAACTAGTAAATAATTAGATAATTAGTTAATTTAAATATTTTTTAATATAAATGTATAAACTAATTCTGTATATTTTTGTATAATCTTATTGCGTTAATTGTAGAATTTCATATGGTTACTTATTGTACCATTAGCCTGATTTATTAACTGAATAAATACTATTATTATACTATAATCTCTTTATTATAGTATTATTTAACTCAATTTACTATAATATAATATAATTAGATTCACTAAGTTGCATTAAATTAGCATTTAGGTGCGCGAAACCCCTATGACCGCTCTTCTTAGAGCGCGGCACCACTGTGCGTAGTGGGATCGTGCGGGGGTCAGGGGATACCCTGCAAAGAAGATCCCACAGAACTCAATGCGCCCGTTCCACTGGCGCGTAAAGGTTTGCGGCCCATTGCCCTGTGGGCTGCCCGCCGGGACGCACGCGGTCGAATGCCAATAGCGATCCTGCGGCGTCCCACTTATCAAGGCGTAGCCGGCATTCGTTGGGGTTTTAGACGGTAGTCCAAGGCGTATGCCGCGGTTAGTCCGTCATACCCGCCCTGGTCCCTCAACCAGGCGGGATGCGTAAACGCATTTCCCCAACGTTAAAAAAAAGGCTGATGAAGTGACGACCCTTACACCTGACAGCACGGTGATATAATATATTTTATGTCACACCTGGCCATAAAGTGACCATTATCGCACGCTCCGCGCGCGAAAAAACCCGCTTCCTGGCCAGGGGGTGACATAAAATGTTGTACTTACCACGGGCGATAATAAAGAAAGCCTCAGATCGCATATTTATCGCCCTTGCCTTCGGCTCGGGCGTAAAGTACCTGCGATCTGAGACATTCTTTGTTTTATCGCCCTTGGTAAGTAATGTACTATTATCTATACGCATATAGTAAATGATCTTTAATGTGCTCAAAAAGTATAGGTAAGTACCAGCTTTCCAATATACCGCGGCCCGCGGTCTGTCTCGTCAAACATTGCGCACGTCGGCTCAACCAAATCACATGAAACACATGAAAGAGGATTTAAGTAGGCATTAAAACGCTCTTGTGATTTTATTAAGAAAGTCGCCTTCGGCTCGTTTCGTAACACCACCATCGAGTTTCAATGCTTCCCATTATGTAACACCTTAGTTTACAAGATTAAGTAGTTCTGTAGATTAAAGTACGTAGTTTTTTTATCGTTTCCAGCCATTAAATACAAAGGAGTTGAATTGAAAAACCTTAATAGCATGCTATGAGTATGCCAGTTAAGGTAAATAGTGGGTCGGCAACCCGCACGTGACTCTTTTGGAGTAGCGAGTGTCTACAGGCTGCGGTGTCCGCTTACCATCAGGTAGACCATTAGCTTATTTGTCACCGTCGTGGTATAAAAAAATTAGTTTTATAATTAACCCTTTGACCGCCAAGAACCTATAAAGTGCGCACAGAATGCTAACAACCACTTAAAAGGTCGGATTGAAGGTGTACTTTGATCATGAAAAAATCATTTATGAACTGTTTCAATTTATTTTTATTGGTTTAGACATTACACCAAAAAAACAGTGCTTTGCGTACTGGGCACGACGACACACTATCGCTTTGGCGGTCAAAGGGTTAAAACACAACACACTTACAGATTTTTGCATGATCATTGATGTTTTTGTTAAAATAGATACTGTTAAAGTTAAGCCAATTTAGGTTCTGTCCTGTCAGCGCCATAATTTATTTGTTCATTGCTTAGATCTTCGTCCAACTCACGCGTCGATTCCCAGCCATAAACATTACGGCGAGCGCCGCAAATCTTTCCGCCGATTGTTCATAAATCCAACGATTGCAATTCGTGGATATTTGTCAGCTATTAATAACAAACCGGTTTACTTATAGATACGTTAACTTAAATATAACTGCAGTTAAAATTTAATCTTAAGACGATCGCTTTGAGTCTAGATTTAAAGAATCGTTTTTATCCGTTAATTCATTTTGGTTTTTAGTGTGTTTTGGCGATATCAAACGCAACAGGCAATCTGTGTTGGGAATTCTCTTGATTGTCTTATATAATATATATTTTCATAATACGGTTTCATAATGTGGATAATTTAGAGCCGTCCGGAGTAGCCAGCTGCGATTCTAGCCTTAATTGACAAATGGAGATATCTCTAGGATATCGTTTTTGTTTCTCATGAATACCCACTGGGTTGGATGTTTACATGTCAGCCGCTATCGTAAAACTAGTGCCTACGCCAAGCCTTGCGATTAGATGCCCAAGCGGACCGCGAACTCGGGAGGATGAAAAAGTATTAGTATATGTCCTCATTTGTGACTCACACTATTTTTTCGGGCTCCATACCCAAAGGGTAAAACGGGACCCTATTACTAAGACTTCGCTGTCCGTCCGTATGTCTGTCTGTCTGTCCGTTTGTCACCAGGCTGTATCTCATGAACCGTGATAGTTAGGCAGTTGAAATTTTCACAAATGATGTATTTTTGTTGCCGCTATAACAACAAATACTAAAAAACAGAATAAAATAAATATTTAAGGGGGCCCATACAACAGACATGATTTTTTTGCCTTTTTTATAGATGATGGTACGGAACACTTCGTGCGCGAGTCCGACTCGCACTTGTCTTTTTTTAATACAATGACGATGGCAAACAAGCGATCCACCTGATGGTAAGTGGACATGCAGCCCATGGACGCCCGCAACTCCGAAGCAGTCATGTGAGCGTTGCCGACCCTTTATAAAAGTTGAGGATTCACTGTGTTGACAACAGAAGGGACAAATTTAGGTCCCTCGCTCTCAAGTGCATCCTCACCACAAACTAAAGGGTGATAGATCCGAAAAGAAAAAAATATTTCTGCTTTTAGCCCGAAACGCACTGACAGCGGTAGCGGGGCGGGGCGTCGCGGTGCGGAGGCGGTACCGGTTGTAATATTCGAACTAATATGAAAGGGTCCGCACAGAAAACCGGCCGGGAAAAAAGCGGTCTGTGCGTTTCATATTAGTTCGAACATTACAACCGGTACCGCCTCCGCACCGCGCCGCCACCGCTGTCTGTGTGTTTCCAGCTTTTATCATATTAATCTACAAGTGCCTCTAGTATAGTTAAGAAGCGTCAAACGACAGCAAAAAGTAACTTAGTTAATTATTCATTATATCTATCAATATCGTCATCAGTACACGCGAACCAACACCGACCGTTTAAAAGCCTTGTGTAAGTAATCTGCATATAATAAGCAATCAATTAGACATAAGTGGCTCATAGCAACCGATGCACACCGAGAACCCTACTGCTATAAAAATAAACAGTAGTTACACCACACATAACTACATAATTCTTTTCTACTGCAATCAGAACCGCCCATATTATACATTCTAATAGGAGTCAACGACACATCGACGTGTATGCATGATCAATCTTCCTCTTCCACTCCGTTAACAACGTCTTAATCCTTAAGACAATCTTCTAAGATTCGAATTTGAAGAACATTTAGTTTACCAATAGCATTGTTAATGTTGCCACCATATGCATTCAATGTTCACATTACAGCATGAACGCTATATTTCATTGTTGGCACGTCTGTCTTCTTTACTCTTATTAAAGATTAGTATGCAACTGTTCTGTTTGTTTAGGAAAGTTGGTTTTATCTACATAGTTTATTGTCCATTGGAGTTTGAATAGAGAGAGATTCCTAGTTGACCAGTGGAGATGAGAGTTACATAATATATGTAGTTCATTTTGTCCTTAGTTCCTTTATTATACGTTACTTAACAAGGGCGGTAAAACAAAGAATGTCTAAGATCGCAGGTATTTGACGCCCGAGCCAAAGGCAAGGGCGATAAATATGCGATCTGAGGCTTTCTTTAGTACCGCCCGTGTTAAGTACAAAGTTTTATGTCACCCCCTTGCCAGGATGTGGGATTTCCCGCGCGCGGAGCGTGCGGTAATTGCCGCTTTATGGCCAGGTGTGACATAATAGTACATTACTTAACAAGGGCGGTAAAACAAGGAATGTCTCAGATCGCAGGTATTTGACGCCCGAGCAGAAGGCAAGGGCGATAAATATGCGATCTGAGGCTTTCTTTAGTACCGCCCGTGTTAAGTACAAAGTTTTATGTCACCCCCTTGCCAGGAAGTGGGATTTCCCGCGCGCGGAGCGTGCGGTAATTGCCGCTTTATGGCCAGGTGTGACATAAATTATATTAAATATTGCCTGAGAATATATACCATTTGATAGGTATTCTTACTTTTTATATTCTGTTTCCGTTATTTTTAAGATCACATAATACAGTATAGGTAGTAGTACGAGTACATTTATAAGCATAAATACTTATAATTATTTGTTGTATGAGAATTGTATAAAACTAAACTATGGAAGGTACACTTTTGCAAACCAATATTATTCTTAATGTGAAATAGCTAACTCAGAATGAAAGAAAGTATTTTTGAGAATATTTTTTTTAAATAAAATGCCATCCAAGGAAATTGTCTAAAGTTGACGAAATGGCACCGACTACAAAAATGACATTGCGTCTACATTTTTCAATAAGAAGCGTAAAGTCTTATATTGAGCTATTAGAAGTTAAGCTATTATTTTTGACTTTTAGTGTTTTTTTTGAGGTCGGTTTTATAAGTACCTATTTCTTTATTTATTTTTCACTTTTTAGTGAATCATTACCAGAGTTCATCTCATAACGATTCCAATGAGTCCAAACCCGGCTAATCTACAATGATTTATTACGGAGTTCCGTTGCCTACCTTCCGGCTTCAATTACCAGATCAGGTTGATGGTAACGTTATATGAGGACCATTTAAATTGCCTTCGCCATAGTTGCTTCCGTATCTTGATTGAAATATCTTAGTGCCAACCATGAAACATTACTAGGTAGTTTTGGATGATCATCCGCGGTTCTTCATTAGTTTCCGTTCACCAAATGCTAGTTTCTGAATGCAAATGCTCGATTTTTTTATCGAAAATATATAGAATAACTATAACTAAAGATTAAATTCATTTAGCTCTCTCAATAGTCTAATCGATATTTGGCATAATCACTATTGATCATAATTGTTATTAAATATAAATATACGTGGTAGTAAATATTCCGTTAGTAATCGTAATTCTAATGTAAATGTCCATGAGATGTGAGCTTGAAATGTTATATTGTTATTAAGTACCTACTTATTCGTGTTTTTATCCTTAATTTTAAAAGTTGTTAATGAAAGAGACAAGGAAAGTAAAGGTAAATAATATATATCGCATGGTAGAAACTCATTTGAAAAAAAAACCCTTGCTATTCAGAGCCGGGAGCTCCAGTGCAACGATCATTTACACTTGCTTTAATTAAAATGTCTCGTTAATTTCCTCTGCCAGATAACGGGGTAGCTTCGTATTGTGTTAGGATTGCAAATATTTACTCGGTTCTTGTTTCCATCAAAGTACAATAAACGTTTGTAAACTTGCTCGAAATTAAAGTGTTTTTTAGAACTACCTACGTACTTACCAATATACACACACATATATATATATATATATATATATATATATATATATATAAAACTTAATTATTTATTTTTTTGGATTGTTAGTGATAAATTTACAGTTTTCTGAGTTATAATAATAGAGACAATTAGGTATATATATATATATATATATATATATATATATATATATATATATATATATATATATATATATATATATAAATGCACCTATACCCAAAGTCAGATCTATATTTCTGTTTTTTCTGTGGACATTGGCAAAGGTAATCTGTCATCCCCCAAGTCCAGTAATGCCGATGAATGACCTAACCAGCACCCTTACCATGAGTTTGCAATGTTTGCATTACCCTCGCTAGCGACTGCGTAAACGACTTAGTATGGCGATTCTTAGTTCTATTGCGTAACCGCCAGAGGCGCTGTAATTTGTCCATACTAAATTACTCGTACCCTTACCATGAGTTTGCAATGTTTTCATTACCGTACTCGCTAGCGACTGCGTAAACGATTTAGTATGGCGATTCTTAGTTCTATTGCGTCACCGCCAGAGGCGCTGTACTTTTGTCCATACTAAATCGTTTACGCAGTCGCTAGCGAGTACGGTAATGCAAAAATTGCACTGTCATTGTAAGGGTACTGTCATCCCCCCAGTCCAGTAATGCCGATGAATGAAGTAAGAAGACGTTCATTTTAGTGCTATGAACCGCAATAAAATAGTAGTTTATGCAACTGGTACATAATGAGGGGCATTAAAACACGAGTGTGTTTTATGAAACGAGCCGAAGGCGAGTTTCATAATAAGGTCACACGAGTGTTTTAATGCCTTATTATGTACAGTTGCATACATTACTTTATCTACATCCATATATTAAATCCTCTTTCATGTGTTTCGTGTGGGCACTTCTCGCCGGCGTGCGCCATGTTAGCGTCGACAGGCCGGCCCGCGCCTCCGCCGCCAGCCCGCAGCTGTGTCTTAATTTTGTACGTGATCTCATTTAAGTGTTATATTTCGTGATCTAATAGGGGACGCACGCAACAGCCGCACAGTATATCATAAAGCGGGGTCTTATCTACGGTATTTGAACTTATTAAAGAGGATTTACGATATGGGTGTAGATAAACAAATTTTTAATATAGAGTTAACTACTAAGGCGTATACTAGGACCTTGTAAAGTTTGAGGTTGTATCAAAAATACATGCGGTATATATATGAAAGATGGACAAAAGACGTGAATCATCATCATCATCATCATGTTTATAATAAAACAATCTAAAATCAAAGTTACATCAACTTTGGTTCGAACCAATTTATAACGAGTTGGATAACAAAGAGTTTGCAACTTCGGCTTGTTAATTAAACTGCGTACATTTACGAAAGTAACTTCCAACATCGGCGTTCGCGCCTCTGCAGGCCAGCCCGCGGGGGAAAATGGTGGAGATTGCTGGGATAGTCAAGTGTATTTAATAGTAAATTGTGCATTTAGGGAGGCAAGTAGGTTATTACTAGGAAACGAAAGTCTAGTAAGTAGTCTAGTTGAGTTTGTAATAACCCTTACCACCCGTGATACACACAATGTTTTTCATCATATTTGCGAGGCAATAACATACATTGCTATACAAAATAGAAAAAAATGCATTAATAAAATCGACATTATGTTTAACAAATTGTCAATGTCAACTTTTTCAAATATCGTCTTCTACAGATAATGCTAATAACTGCGTTTCGTTTTCAGACTTGACAGGCCATACTGCCAGATTGTACCGATTTTCAAAATAAAATTTATTAAAATAATTGCAAATCTCTCTGAAATAATAGTAATATGTATATAAACATTACGTTACGTACCAAGTTTTGAAGATCGCAAATAAACCTTGGCTGATTGTTAACCTCCTTAGTCTGAAATTGCGTACGAATGTGGCCTATATTTTAAAACTAAACTCATAACTCCCATGGGACTTAAATCAGCTATAACTGCTCTATACACCTACGTGCAATGCCATCGTTTTCGAGCAAGTGTGATGAAAAATTCTTAGAATTGCCAGCTACTGATGAATATTTGTTCCAAGTTTGGTTTTCAAAATCAACTAAATTTATTTTATTTGCAAACATAAGGAGAAGAAAGCCAAATGGCGTATGTTATATTTATACTTTTATGCATTTTTTATACTTGATTCATGTTTATTCCCTAAATACATTTGATATTTAACAAACAGAAGGTGAAAAGTTACAAAGAAGAAGTAAATTAGCAGTACTAAGTTAGTGAGCAATACTAGACAAGAAGGCGTTTAGACAGGACAAAATGTTATTAAAGCTTACAATGTGCCATGCCAGCTTATTATAATGATTGAAATTGTACATATATTCAATTTGAAAAAGTAATATCCTACGAGAGACTATTGGAAGCAAGTTACCGTTATTATTTTATATACAGCTATTGTCATTCTTTTGCAGTCGCTGGTGTCCATATTCTTCGATGTCTGCTTACCGTCAAGCAGACCATAGAGTGGTTCGCCTACGTCGAAGTACTTATTAAAAAACGGATCGATGTAAACAGACTAAATTTGGTTTCAGTTAATTTTGTTCCCAAAGGCATCTTAACTCATCGCACTATAATATCGCAGCAAACCCATCCCCATATTTGTTGGCCCCTCCACTCCCTTTGGCACCTCGTGCACCCTTCAAAGTTTTAAATTACTCACGTACGAAGTAACATAAGCGCCCTGAACACGGCATTAGCAACCATTGTGCGGGGGCGGCCATTGTTAGAAGTCTGTTTCCACAACACTCCTGGAGGTCTGTTTTTATTCGTCGTTTCCGATATTAATCACATTGTTTTCAATCTATTATGAATATTATTAATAAATTGAACTATTCCGAATATGGGCCTTTTAAGGGGTCGTCCTAATAGGTGCGCGACTACGTCGTCGCTTATAGCGCGAGTAAGCCATGCGACCATACATTTTACTATGGTCGCATCGCTTACTCGCGCGATAATCGCGTAGTCGCGCACCTATCAGTTAGGACGATCCCTTACTCAAGATTATGTTTACACTGTACAATCGATTCTGATATAGAAAAAATGCCTTCTATGTTCCCTATATTTATTATTTATTCCATCATTTGGGGTTTCGTGCAAAAAGTGTCAAAAACCTGGCATTATAATAAAAAACGAGAACACTTTTCTTCTTCAGAATCAAGCAAGTGTGCTCATGACTGTACGAAAATCCCAATGTTTCCAAATTTTGAGAAAAAAAGTAAAAGGTTTTAGTGATAATATTATGTATCTATATTAGAACGAGGTAAACATATAAAATGTGTTTGGGGTTTGAATGAGACAAATTGTGGAGGTACCGGCCCAGAATAGGGTTGCTCCGTAACAGTGAAGTCCTGATAATTTTGCTGATGTGAATAAAATATGCTGAAAATTATGTGACATGTCACGTTTATGTATGATAAATGGGTTTCGCGTGTCCCTACCTGATAAGAAATGTTTAGGCTTAAGGTTTATACCTGAGCTACACTGTTTAAAACTATAGTTGCGTGGATTTGAAAGATGAAATCTTGGGAATTAAAGATTTTGACATATCCGAGCTCATACCAATAGTAATCCTCACTAAGATCCTGTTTTGTAAGTGCACGAAACTTAACGTAACGCGCATGCCCTTTATGTCCTATTAAATTTTAGTGCACATTCTTTACTGTTGGTACGGAGCGTGACTCGCATGAGACACGTGATCTTGAAAAATTCTTATCCTACTCGCTTTTACTGGTTCTTTCTTGTCTTGAAACGTACCAAAGCGTTTTACGAGTACCTAAATGTCCTCTTTCGTACGGCATAACACCCATAACAATATTGCGAAATCATGCCTCTAAACATGTTTCGTAATCTTATTCGGAAAATTTTCGCACACGTGCAGAAAATTGTACCTTCCGGGAATTATAATTTTCCAACAAGTGACAATCGCCCGTAAGCCTCGAAACGCCGATTCTCAATCCGGGCTTAACCAAAGCGTCCCCGGGTCATTCCCGCTATCACTAAACTCGAGAAAAAATCTTATAACATTTTTAAAGATGAAAGGACTCGCATTACGTCTATTCAATGTACTACCGAGCCAGCCACAAGGGACCTACCGTGCTATCCTGATATGTACCAACTTGGAGGTTTCAGTAGGCCGCTGTAGCTCCCTTAGAGGTCTTTTATGAATTGCGAATGCCACAATAGAGGTGTGAAAGGGGTTTTAAGTAAACACTCTTTTGTGAGCGGCTCACGGTATTGTGCAAGTAGGACCGCTCCAAGCAAATAGATTATGGTACCAAGCATTGTCGTCTGGAGGTCTCGGCTTCTTGTGAGATTCTTTCTAGGCAAAGCTCTTTGCTAAATGGAATTTCATGCGTGGAATATTAAATTTAAACGGCGATATTAATGTGTTGATAAAACCCAAAGGTGGCAAAGGTTTCTCGCTCTTTTGTCGTCTAGACTTTGCTTTCTGATTTTTGTGTGCATGGCGTCTGTTTTAGAATAGTTTTCGGTTTTGGCTTAGTTGTGTTAGAAAAATGTGAATTGATAAAAACATTAATACATAACATTAAGGGTCATGTAGAGATTCAGATCATATAGAGGTCGAAGGCAAAGTACCTAATTTCGGCTAAACACCGCATAAAAGGCACCTACTGATCTTTATGATAAACTTCCATGCTCTTAAGCAGCTTAATATTGCAGCGTCTAGCATATTTAATACCTGACCAATATAACCCATAGCAAGACAAGAGTGTAAAAATTGTGCATATTTCAATAACATTTTAAAATTGTATTTTCGGTACAATAAACATGTGACAATGGTAGCGATAATTGCAGCAACCCTCTCAGCCCTATCCGAATCGATATTACCTTGTCTTTCCAAATTTATTATTATTATACAATATTGCATTCGGGGATGCAATCGCATAGTGCATTGCCAGCTGCCTAAGCAGCATAGGGTGAAGCCATTGACGAAATTTGAACTCTCCTGACTGTAACTCTAAGTTCAGTTTTTAATGATGATGGTTTTCAAATCTTTTTGGATCCCAGAGGACCATATGGGATGCCACCCCAAGCATTAAGTTTAGGTGGAAAAAATTACTTAATGAGATGTTTTCTGAATGAGCAACCGTAAGATGGGGATTTTTGCGCAGATCCATCTAAATTAAAGTTGTAATGAATTGTCTTTTAGAAGAGTGGGCGACAAAGCTTAATGACGATTTCTTTTTAGAAAACTAAGTGAAATGATTATGAGCGTCTAATTTTTTGATGGGATGTTAATGAAACGTCGGTCCTCCCACAGGAGTTTGAGCTTTAAAACCAATCAGGTGAAGTATAAATTTGTACGACCGTAAATAACTCAAAAAGAGAAAGAATACTGTAATCTTCGGCGTCGTTGTGTCGCGAGAAACTTGCGAAGATATTTCACGCAAAATAGGTTCTCTCATAAAATTTCATTACCTTCAGTCTACGTTCCTAATGTTTCCCTCCAAGAATCTGATATCTTAGCGATGAAAAACTATCAGTCAATAAACGTCCTTATATACGTTGCAATAAGAATGAAAATAGTTCGATATTACGTATTGTGCACAAGGCTTTGAGGAATTTAAAATTTGTTTTCCTCTAGTCTCATTCAGTTTGTTCACCGTAAATTGAAAATTTAAAGCATAAGCAGTGTAATCATTTTCAAATACATATATTCTCAAGTTATGTATTCCACTTTATTAGTATACCGTGTGTTACCGGCAAGCGAATTAAAGTACTGTAAGAACAGATAGCAAATCATGTATTGTATTACAAACTAAATTAAAATTACAATTTATGTGAGGTATTTTCTAACTTCAACGTTCTAAGTAGCACTTATGAGTGTAATTTAGTCCACGATGCTTAGGAACCAAGTTTATACTTTATTTGCACGACTTCTCATACAGTTCAAAAAACTTTTCAATGCAATTAGTTTTCTTCAACAACGCTATAGTCGTCTAGATCACGTATCAAACTATTATTAGAGAGCTAAACTACTTCAAAAGACTTACCCGTATTTTCTACAACATCTGTTACTTGAACAGGACCAATATATTTTGAGCCATCGCCTTCATTCGATTCAAGTCGCTGTGGTGGTTTTTCAAAGAGTCTGTTAGGGCAGGGGGTGTCAGTGTATCCTGGTTTGTTGGCCGAGGGTTGGTAGGGGTATTGTCCCACGTGTGATTCGGACCCCACGCGTTGTAACAGACAGACAAGTGATTTAATGGCTGTTACAAAAAATAGTGGGAATAGTCTCTGGTGTTAGAGAAATTGTCGTATCTTTAGCTTTCTTTGTAGGGAGAAGTAATTGTATATCGATTGCATTGATTGAGAAAAGGTTTTTTAATATACTTATTTACTGTTATGGTTGTTCTCCATCACGTCAAGCAAGTTAATTTGAAGATAATAGAAGTAGAAATGGTTATCTTTGTGTTATAATTGTTTATTAATCTACAGCTGCAACTTAGGGTGTATTTTGCCTATAAGTAGCTTTCGTTTAAAGAAGGTCAAGACGATTTAAGTGAGTATTGTCATAGGTGCGAGTTCAATTACAATGCAATATTTTGGCATCGCCGAGGTAATCTCATGATGGAAATATAAGATAGCCATAGCAACTCTTAGGGTCAGTTGCACCAACATACGAACACAGGTCGGTCATCGTCAAATATGGCGCCGGCAGCTGTCATCCCATAGAAACTTGTCAAACTTTCGATACAATCAGATTTGACGAATACTGCCTTACGATTACAGACGGTTTGGTGCAACCCAGCCTTACTCTGCACAAGATAAACTCGTCGTGTTTGGGCTTATTGGAACCGTTTCAATTAGTACATGATGATGACTATGGTATGGAACAAAAGGTACAGTCGGCATTAAAAGCTTGTAACAGAAATGAAATATTTGAGGAAAAGTTATTTTTCATCGAGTAGTAATAGTAACCTTGTCATTAAACCTGGTAAAAAATTTAAACATTCACTTAAGAGTAGATTACATAATTACAAAATATACTCAATTACACAGCAACTATATTTAGCTCCAGTCCTCGTTCCTTCATGTTTTTATTACAGGCGTTCGTTTCAAAATGTTTTGGTTTCAAATCACGCACACAACATTTTACTTAGAATTTCAGCGGTGTATCTTTCTAAACTTTTTTACTCAGTTAAATATGACCCTTATTTATATATTATTAAGTTCTATAATTGTTGTGATCGTCGCTTGTTTTGCTATCGGATCATCCTTGACAGATGCAGATGTAGTCATTTTACCTTTTATGTTTCTGATCTAAGATGATATGATAGGTGTTGTGGTTGCAAATATTTATCCTTATAAGGATTCTGAATATTACTAAGAAATATTTATAAATATTACTGTTCTTACGCATTCCGAGTTTTATAACTGAACATTTATTGAATTTAGTTTGAACCATGAACATTAACAATTCTGGCAATCAATTTGCATCCATTTAGGCTTATCATACTCATCTCATTTCATCCTCTTATTCAATTTAATAGGTAGCATGTTCTTTTGCACAAAAGCTAACTCTATATGACTTTATTCGTAGAAACTCTTTAAACCGAGTTGGACATATTGAAACCAAACTGATTAAGGTGTTCAGATTCATCCCTGCGATACACGATATCTATATATCGACGTACCAGGCATTGTAAGCTGGTTTATGTATGGTTGAAATTCTTTTTTTGTTTGAATGAATTAACCTTCTCTTTGTGCCTTCTAAACAAAAGCACTGTCTTTCATTGTTAAACGTAACCGCTAATTGAAACCTGCAAACTAAACGAAGTAAACGTTAACACTTTCGGCCAAAAGGCGGCTTTACCTACAAGGAAAGAAGGTTCACATTAAAAAATACGACTTATACGACAGTATTGACCTTTTGTATTTAAAACAGCAATAGTATCCGTAGAGCAGCGTAGGACGACTAATAAATAGAGTCACTATTCGAGTAAAGTATTTATGAAGCATGTCCTTTTCATTTCGAAGTGTTTGTGGCACTTTTTTAGATCGATGGGTCCTTAAGATAAGATCCGTTCTAGAAAAAGAATTCCAACTTTACCTAGTTATACGTAGGTACACAACAGCGGAAAACAACACGGCGGAATTCAGATTTCAGAGTGCGTAATTCTGTGCCATCGTAACAAATAAAAACATTTCTGGACAGCCATTTCTAGGCGGACAAAACGTCGGCGAGCATTTTTCCTCTTGTCCGCAACATGTCGGACTGACGGGGAATTTAGACGTACTTACATGTCGTATAGAAATGTGACAGATCTAAACGAAATAACTCCTGTGGAAAATCCTCACTGCAGTGACTGCTTATTTTCCACCACATAACAGAAGCGGAATATCCTCGTCATTTAATATTTTTATGATCAGAGCCGAAGTGGAATTTATCTCGTGAATCCGCGTGCGTTTTTTCTGTCAGATTCGTGGCCGTGGCTTTAAAGATCTCGGGGCCGAGATAATAGGGGTTAGTGAAACAAGTTGTCAACCGACGACCTCTCGCCTAAAACCAGTGTACGCCTAGTTTTCGAACTCATAGTTGTTATGAATTTCGGGGTCGCAATATCCTGGTGAGCAGTGAGGTGAACTGAACCATCTTGTGGAATAAAGTACTTACCGATATCGTGGGAACACTAAACGTTTGAATAGGGATGTTGACTCAAAATTTATTATTATTTCATACGAAAGAATACATCAAAATCATCATCATCATCTAAATCATAAAACTATGCCAAATAGTGAAAATCCTATTCAAATATGTCAAAAAATAACGAAACTACAACCGTTAAAATGTCTTTAGTTTGAGAGAGAAAGCGCTACAGATCAGTGACGTCACTGACCTCGAGCGCCATAGTAAATGACGATCGTTTAATACAGCAGAGGTGCGTTTTGCGGAACAGGGACAGAAAATGCCCCCTCCTAAAACTTTGAAGACTATGTAATTATTTATTCTTTTGAATTACTTTTTTCGCTATTTGATTGAGAATTTGATCCTTTTTCGAGAAAATTCGGATTCATTGATTTTCTTATTTGGTGTCAACATCCCTATTGTAAGGGAAGTGGTTTTTATGTGAAGACATTAATGAATCGAAAATATTGCTGATGATGGTCCGTTTACATTGGTCTGTCCGTCAAGCATTTTTCGATATCGTTCAACTGCTTTTAATGTATGTAACCAGTATTAAAAGGACAAGTGACCACAGCTAAAATAAAATCAGGTTGGAACTGCATTATTTAATGTGTAAACACCATCCATCACCTCACGGCGTACTTGACGTGCATCCCCTAATGAAGCTATTACGTGCTTTCATAACATGGGCTTGGGGAAACAAAACGTTCCCACTTGCAATCAGTTATTTAACTTTGGCAATATTATTGCATTATGTGACACTTTTTAAGTAGGTATATAATAAATAAACGAACCTTTATTCTAATTGTTGTTTTCCACAGCCGCGATTTAAACTACTCTGTGACTCTGTGAGCTGTAAACGCCGCGAGTGTTTTTTAACTGGGAAAAAAATATGAATGAAATAATTTATTCCAGAACATGTCCATATTGCATAACATACAAGATCAAATTAAATTAAAATATTAAAAGTAATATGTAGATTAGAAAGAATCTATTTCTTTTAATAATCTAATATTCTAATAAGAATCTAATTGAAAGATTATATAATTATCGAACCTGCTAACAAAATTTCAACTGAATCGCTTGAAAAAATGTGACATGTAGAGAAGAACAACTCGATCCGGATATCCGGACATACGAAACCATTTATATCGAAGCTAAAGCGGAGACCTTCGTTTCACTCGGTCAATAAAAAAGTCTGACAATACTTTTAACCTGTTCCATATGCCTCGATATGCATCATCTGCGAACCAGTGTATGTCAGACCCCGGTTTACGTGCTATTATTATGAATCTCACCGTCAAACTATAGTAGTAGTCAACGGTGAAGTGAGGTGAAACAAGTTGTGAATAGCACTACAGATCCCTTTGCTACGGACCCCGTAATGAGTTTCAGACTCAGTACGCCGGTAATTGAGGTATCAACAACAGAGGTTGCTTGGACAGTGATACTTGAGCGCGGGTTTGTGACGGTTAATTTCGGTCCTGTACCCTTACCATGAGTTTGCAATGTTTGCATTACCGTGCTCGCTAGCGACTGCGTAAACGATTTAGTATGGACAAAAGTACAGTGCCTCTGGCGGTTAACTAAGAATCGCCATACTTCGTTTACGCAGTCGCTAGCGAGTACGGTAATGCAAACATTGCAAACGCATGGTAAGGGTACTGTATTTCATGTGCACGTCAAGGGCATAAATATATATACATTTTTGGACCTTATTTCAATGGAGTAAGGTGAAAAAATGTGTACATATTGGTGCCCTTGACTGTACTCGGAACTACAATTGAAATCGTTTGAATGTAGTGCAGTTAGATTAATTATTAATAGAAGAATTAAACAGTTTGTTTATGTAGCACGCATTGCTATACTCTGTTTACTATACTAGTACAATAGGGATGTTGACTGATAGTCATTTTTATTTTGTATGAAACGTCAAAAACGCTCCGTTTGTATGAAGTTTGTAGGGAAATCGGAACAAGTGGTTCCAATGGTCAATCATCGTCCATTTATATGTTTTTAGTTTTTTACACATTTCAAAATGTTTAAAATAGCAGAAAAAAATTTGAGTCGTGAAGTTTTGCAAGTATTTTCGTGTGTGTATTTTTGTGTGACTTATCTATTTTTATTATAGTCAACTTTCCCAATTCGTGTAAAAAATGTCACAATGAGTACTTTAAAAGGACAACATCACGTTAATAAAAGAAAGAAATACAAGTACCCTCTGAGGTTTGATGCCACAAATGTTATTGCATTCTGATTTCCTTGTCTTTCAATAGGTACATCATCTAATATGATATCTATAAAAGTAAGTTTGCATTTGCTCTGCAAGTTCTCCCGACTACGCAGACGTCATTCACGAACATAATCAATGAGTAGCCTACTTGAGTATAATTTCCCTAAGGATAACTCTCAAGGCCCTATTATTAGCCTTCGTTTCTACGCGAATTTAAACTGTAATTGAAAGGGGCAAAGTCGTAATTTCAGTAAAATTATTCAGTTGGATACGAACTTGCGAAAGTAGCGGTTTGAACTCATCTATAGGTATAGTTCTGAGAACGCATGACTCACGTTATTCGTGTGCCAACCTCACTAAAGAAGCGGTCACAGAGACGAGGCGGTTGTGGCTTTTAGGAATTAAGGCAAATCTAGGTACCTACTTAATTGAACTACTGAAATTCATTGGTACCTATTTACACGGTATTTATTTCTCACCTTGTAATTTTTGTTAGAAAGGGACGAAATATAATTTAGTAAAAATAGTAATCTATTCCGTAATCATGAGACTAAAAGTCCCAATTTAGAGTGAGCGGCATGTGCTGTTGCGACACTTCTCCGCTCATTTCAAATTAAGGTTATACGCATACCATTACGGTTCAATTTGGAGTGCGGCGGCACGTGCAGTTGCTGTATGCAGTTGGCAGCGGAATCATACCTTAAACCTTTAAAAACTGTTTTGCTATCCTTGTGAACTAGGTCTTCGATAGATATCCTAGTTATCATTTTAAAAATTGCTCATGAACGGGAATCATGAGCAATTTTACGGTCGCCCATCCAAGAGTTAACTCCAGCTGATGTTGCTTATGCTTAACCTAACCCCGTATAACACACGCGGTACGCCGGCGCCGCTGGACCACGTTCGCTAAGTAATAATAGCTATTGCCGCACGCTCCGCGCGCGGAAAATCCCACTTCCTGGACAGGGGTGAAATAAAACTTTGTACTCGCCACGGGCGGTAATAAAGAAAGCCTCGGATCGCATATTTATCGCCTTTGCTTTCGGCTCGGGTGTCAAATACCGGCGATCTGAGCCATTCTTGGTTTTACCGCCCTTGGTAAGTAGCGTACTATTAAGCAATGATTTGATATTAATAATTAAATACCAGTGGTGGACGTACATAATTTTTTTGTGTTTGTACTTTGTAGTCAATGAATTTCAGAGCCTTAGGTCATAAATCACTTAGGTATTTGTAGACCGCTCGCCGGTGGATACACCTTAACACCCTTGAACTACTAACACATGGTTTTCGGCCTTGATAGTCGTTTATAAAAATACTAAAAATAGCCACTTTCTTCAAGGCCAAGACTACCAGCAAAACATGTATACTCGTACTATTGATATGTCCATTTATACTGAAAAAGCGATCTGAAAAAAGCCAAGTAGTTAAATAGTATAGGTAGTTTAGTTATTTGTTGGACTTTGGAATATTACGCCTTGTTCTTGTAATGTGTTTCGAGACGTCTTTTTTGCCTAAGTTTTAACATTAAGAAAGTGATGATGACAAAAAACGTGGCGTCACGAAGTGGCAAGTCATGTGGTATAAGGGCGTTAGATTCACCGAACTAAGAATAGTGTAGTTTTTGTTATTTTCCTCTTTATTATGACATTAGAAGTGTTCTCGGTATCGTGTATTCAGACTGGTTTTTTCTGGCCTAATATTTGGCGTTCAAGTTATTTTTCTTGGCTGGACAAGTCCTTCGGACGTTCTTCGTTCTATTTAGGTTCATATTCGATACTCATTAGGGCATTGCATGCTGCGTTTTTAAAACGCATTGTCGGCGCGCGTTCTCATACGAGCCTACTATTTACCATATTTACAGTTAGAGAATAGTAATAGGCGCGTCGACGGCGCGTTTAAAAAACGCAGTGTGCAATGGGCCTTTTTGGGGGAATTACAATTTGCCAAGTTAAGTGTATTAATTAAGTAGTAAATCACTTTTATACCCCTAAACATACATTAGAACATTACTTAACAAGGGCGGTAAAACAAAGAATGTCTCAGATCGCAGGCATTTGCCGCCCAAGCCGAAGGCAAGGGCGATAAATATGCGATCTGAGGCTTTCTTTATTACCGCCCGTGTTAAGTACAAAATTTTATGTCACCCCCTGGCCAGGAAGTGGGATTACCCGCGCGCGGAGCGTGCGGTAATTGCCGCTTTATGGCCAGGTGTGACATAATAGTACATTACTTAACAAGGGCGGTAAAACAAAGAATGTCTCAGATCGCAGGTATTTGACGCCCGAGCCGAAGGCAAGGGCGATAAATATGCGATCTGAGGCTTTCTTTATTACCGCCCGCGTTAAGTACAAAATTTTATGTCACCCCCTGGCCAGGAAGTGGGACTTACCGCGCGCCGAGCGTGCGGTAATTGCCGCTTTATGGCCAGGTGTGACATAAATTATATTATACAACAACAAACTGTGCGGCGTAACCTGACGGAGAATTTGTTTGAATGAGCATCTTTTTTACTACCTACTGCTTTATTTGGCTTCTGTGATGCAGTGTACGAGTATAATGCTAATCACCACTTGTTCTTTGCTATTGTGTGGTTATTGACGAGAACAAGTAATTGACTTTTTGGATCATATGTCGAAAGTTTATGTTAAGGCGCTACACTGAGAAATTTGGAGACTTTGAAACGGCCGTCCTTCCCAGACTAGCAAACAGTAGGGGCTGATTTTCAGATATATGATTCTTGACTATATGATTGTGGTACTGACAATAGCGAAACATGATTGCTTAAAATTTTCTCGATAGAAAATAAATCCAAAGTCGAGTCTATGTTTTCCTTTTTTTCCTCAGCCTACTAAAACAACGCATTATTAAAAGACACGATTAAGTTAATATGATGGCATTTTACTTCATCTAGGTACTGACAAGAGGAAATTTAATAAACCTGCACACAGTCAGATATTTAACGCGATTTGTCTAAAAAGCCATTGTCGGAGAGGGTTGCATCCCGTTTTGTCGTGAGCGAAACACAAAGGGTGTCTCTTTCAATCGATATATCGCCTTAAGATAGTGGCTGTTGGTTCTCCGAATAAATAAATAAATTACCCTGAATTCAGACAACGTATCATGTACAAATGCATCTTCAGCTTTTTGTCAGTGCCTCGCACAACTACACTTAAACTCATAAATTCATCTCATATCCGCTTGCATTGTTGGGAAGCGAAAGTAAATCGTCACCCATTGTTGTGCGCAAGAGTTCGGTTTCGAACCATTCAAACTGTGTTCAACATGATAATGTTACTATATGTATGGGACTTTAAAGCATTTACGCCTGTTTAGAATTGACAGGTTGTTTAGTGTGCATGTGTAAAAAGGATAAAGTAACCTGATTTTGAAGAAGTTTAACCCTTTTTTTCAGTATCCCTAGTGTTTTGTGTGGGAAATGTTATACAGACTTGTTTGTACAATATTGATAAAAAAGGGTTGAGTTCTTAGTATTAGAAAACTTAGTATAGGCAATCAAAGCATTATACATGGATCATACGTATCATACATATGAAATATCACTCGAAGAAGAACATAGATATAGGTAACAAGGTGTAGTTTCCCCTCAGAGCGGGAAGGTCTTTATTGGGCGCTTTAAAGCAAGCCACAATCACGATTAATAAAGTCTACCTTACTAGCTTATAACCGGCCCTAGTGTGTATACGTACCATTCAAAGTATATTTGAATGTGTATTTATAAATGCTATATTATGATCTAAATACGAACATACGAACGTAGTTTGTTCCGCTTTCATTATTTGCCAGGTCAACCGATTTTGATGTAGATAATCATGTATGCAACATTCTACAGCTCTACAATTTATACAGAACATCTTATGTAAGTATTTTAATGTATTACCTAAAAACAACATATTTAAATCATATTTGGAAAACTACTAAGTACTCTCAAAAAAACATTTTGCGGTTTTGTCTACATTCTTCGAAACTAGAATTCGATAAAAGCCATTGAATGTCATCCATAAAAATGTTTGATTGGTAAATCAATAATCATTACGTTATTATCGGTAAGCGGGACATAATCGAGTATAAATAACTAGAATTTATTGACCTCTCACGTCATTCAACGTTTCGATTGTATCACAACACATCTTTGCCCCTTGGCTAGATGCTGGCCAAGAGCAATCCCATTATTAATATAAAAAAAAGAGCAGACACGAATAATAATGTGTGCAAAAAGTGTATATCAATAAAATCAATATTTAAGTTTCGATTGTGTCACAACACATTTCTTCGCGAGCAGACACGAAATAATAATATGTGAAAAAAGTGTATATCAATAAAATCAATATTTATGTTTCGATTGTGTAACAACACATTTGGTCGCGAGCAGACACGAATGTGTGAAAAAGTGTATATCAATAAAATTAATATTTAAGTCTAAAAAGAGTAACTCAACAGCTGCTGTAGTAACCCGACTCAACATTATTCAAATCAGTAGCCAATACACCAGCAGGTTGGTGGTATACTTAAAATCATTGACTTGGCCGCTTTGTTTCAAATTAGTCATTACAAAAACGACTTTACTGTCCAAGCGAGAAGATTCAAAATCTAATGAAAGTTTTATAAAATTTCGGATATTATAAATGATTTCAACTATAATCTAGTGTTGATAATGTCTGGCGTCGTATGCGTTACGTGGCTATCATTATGTACAGTCAAGGGTATAACTATGTTTACACTTTAGGAACTTATTTCAATGGAATATGGTGAAAAAGTGTATACATATTGGTGCCCTTGATTGTACCGTTATATGTGTATCGAGTCTCGAAACGTTAATACCTGAAGAAGAGAATAAGATAAGATTGGATTGTTCCAAAGATATAATATTATGATCTTATGAGGTTGCCTGGAACAGGCTCTTTAGCCTAAAGTTCTGGCCACTAAACCACAAAACCTTATAAATCTACATATTGACAAAATTCTATACTATTTTCCGAAACTATTATCAATTTTGTCAAATTGTGCACTTGTAAAGTTTTGTGATGTAGGCCCCAGTACTGCATTCTTTTTGACGTGTGCAATAAAGTGCGTCTGTTTTATATTGTATTGTATTGTTCTAGGGTATGAATGCAAATGTTTGATTGATCGGTATCGTATATCGGTAAGCGTTACACAATTAAATCCAAATAGAGATTAAGCGGTCTCTGGCTGGCCACAAAATTATCTATTATTGTCTACATTGCATTGACCCATTCAATTATGCGCGATAAAATGGAAGATTTACATGGCATGCTGCATGCGGTTGTTATACCTACAGCTGTATATTCGCCTTATCATTTGTTATTATTTACTCTTCAACTACAAATGTTGCAGTCAATCAATTATAATAAAACAAATAACGTATCGTCCGTCAAACTTTAGTTCTTTTTTCTTGTTCTGGGTTTCCCACCAACTTGCTTACAGTTTACATTACAACCATCATTTAATCTAATTAGTCTAATTACCTATGTAACATTGATCATTATTGCCATTCTGCGACACGTTTCGTCTTTAAACGACGTTGTATCTGCTACGCGTTGTTACATTTTTTATCTCCATTAACGGTAAATTGCTCGAAATGCTGGTACGGGCAGATGCAATACTTGGCAGATGCGTTGAAGTGCCTTTGTGAGTGCTGCTACAGTCGATGTCAGATATATTCGTACTTTTCATGGTGCTCAAAATCTTCTCAACATGTAAGCCGCCATTTTAGTATATTCTTTATTGGCGCGACTTATAATATGTTATTAATTATAATAGTGGCAAAAACTCTATCGCCTGCCTTAGTAACCAAGCATCGTATCATATGGACTCTTGCAATCTTCTCAGCTATTCAGCAGTCACACCTCAGATTCCGTTGAATCCGCTCAAACTCACTAGAGCGCAAACTCTTAGAAAACTCTAGAGTTAAAACCGCTTGCCTGGTCGTGTCGGAGGTTTCCTTCTAGATTTTCCCCAGGCCTGGCCTTTAAAGCCACAGTCAGGTTAAAAAAAGAAGGACGTATACGTGTAGTGTGTTTTCTTATTATAATCATTAGTTTTCTAGATTTTGCCCGCGACTTCTCTGTGTAGAATTCGTTCATGACGTTACAATTTAATTGCTATTCGTTTATTTTAGGCGCTTGCCTAGTTATCGCTCTTCCATACACACTTCCAATCCCTTAAAGGATGATTTCCGAGATAAAAAGTATCTCATGTCCTTCCTTGGGACTCAAACTATTTCCATACCAAATTTCTTCTAAATCGGTTCAGCTGTTTAAACGTGAAGAGGAGGCAGACCGACAGACAGACACAGATAGTAAGTGCAAAGCATGATGCAAGCGAAGAGCAGGGCATATCAAACTACCATTCTATGATTCTTCTACCACTAGTGAGCGAACAAGATGAAAATTTATTTAGTTCTTGTCTGTGTCAGCGTCTTAATTTCTGCTGTTGATTCGACGCAGAGTGTTAATTCTTTGCTTTATTAATGTTAGACGAGGCTTTGCATATTCGAATTTGGATAAAGGCAACAATATGTACATTTTTACCTTATTCCATTGAAATAAGGTTCAAAAATGTACACATATTTATGCCCTCCACTGTACGATTGTGCTCTGTAAGACTTCATTGTTAGCTTTATTAGGGTTTAGTGCTGCTATTAAACGTATACAACTACTTAATCTTAATGCTCTTGTTGTCTCGAGCTTTGCGTTGCTTCGTTTTGTTCTGCATAATGTCAGTGTATTAAGATAGGTAGGTGCACGTCAAAGGAAACCACAACGTTTTAACCTTGAGATAATCAAATGGAGTACATATTTCAATTTCCTTGACTTCTTATTCTTCTTTCGTGACGAGGTTCCTCAAACAAGGTATATCCAATGAGCAGCGACGGAGAAACTGAGACAGCCTTGCTTGACCGTTGCGTCTCTTAGAGGTGGGTGATAAATAACTTCACGATGAAAAAATCACGGTGATCCGCCGTTAAAAAGTAACAGTGTGACTTGTCACGAAGTAACAACGTTACAAAATAACGTTGTTACTTAGCGACGATATCACTGGAACAGTGTGTAAGCGACGCGTCGCGTCGTGCCTCGTGACCGCTGTTACTAACTGTGACTGTGACTGCGGTGCGCTGTCACAGAGTAACATCAGTTGTTACAAAAATATCAGTAACTGCCGGGAACGATCGACACGCAAATGTCGTGACACGAAATAACCGAAGTGACAAAGTCACAGTGATTTTTCAATGTGATTTTTTTGGAACGGGAATAACAATAACGGTGATCGAAAAGTAACGTTTTTCCCCTCTCAAGTCGTATTCCAAGCAGGAGCGTGGGCAGGAGCGCGGGGCACGCCATCAGGCAGTAAGCAGTGAAATTTGTTAAATACTTACATAGTTATATATATATTGTATGATCTACTCGTACAGTTTCCTACGTTTTATAATTATGGTCTTTATTCATTTGTTGAGTACATTTTGTAGTCAAGTACTAATAAAATACTTATGTAGTGAATTAGACCTGTCATAAATATGTTCTTCTTCTTCTCGTGTCGATGGTTTCAGATAGTGCGGGACCAGAAGGTAGCGACGCTTATTGCCCCGTCTGTCGCGTCTTGGAGGTCTTGCTCGGAACAGGCGTGCGGGCAGCCTGGGCAGGACAACATGTGCCTCATCGTTTGGGGAGCCGTCCCACATGCGCATTGGGTGTCTGAGCTGGTCAGGGCGCCCCACTTCAGCAAGTTCTCCTTACTACGGCCGACCTGGGTGCGCAGTCTGTTTAGGGATTTCCAGATCGGCCATGGCTGTTTGTGCCCAGCGGGGAGTGTTTCAGCGGGGTGAACAAAATCGTCAGGGGGCGCGCGTATATCATGCCAGTGCGCAAGCCGCATTCTATGCGGCGGAATCGCGATGGCGGCAGTGCTCCGCATAAAACTCCTACGGCTCTTTAGTCGGGCCGGTGGTAGCCTGTGGCCGTGGAGAGGATGCCTTGAGTCTTGTTCCTGTCTCTGTTTTTCGACGCTGCACGCCACCTCTCTGCGGGTTTCCGGGGGCGCGATTCCTGCCAGAGGGTATAGCTTGTTTAGCGGAGTGGGTTTGAGGCATCCCGTGATTATGCGGCAAGTGTCGTTAAGTGCCGAGGTCACTTGTCCTGCATGGGCGGAGCGGTGCCACACCGGGCATGCATATTCGCCCGCCGAGTAGCAAAGCGCCAGTCCAGTAGTACGAAGCGTGTGTGCGTAAGCACCCCAATGGGTGGATGTGAGTTTTCTCAGCAGACTGTTTCGCGAACTGACCTTTTGGCGTGCTTTTATGCAGTGGCTCTTAAAGGATAGCGTTCTATCAAGGGTTATTCCGAGATATTTTGGGTACGGGCAGTGCTCAACTGCAACGCCGTTCCACGTAATATTGAGCTCCCTCTTTGCATCCCGATTTCGTAGGTGGAACGTACATGACTGGGTTTTTGAGGGGTTGGGTTTCAGGCAGTTAGTCTCGTAGTATGTTGTGAGGCCCTCCAAAGCCCTTGATAGCGATCTTTCAGTGTCCTCGAAGGTGGTACTTTGGGCCGCTAGTGCTAAGTCATCCGCGTAGGCGAACCGCTGTGTTTTGTGCAGGATTGGCTGGTCGTTGGTGTATATGTTAAACAGCATCGGGGCCAGCACGCTGCCCTGCGGAAGACCGTTCTTCTGCGAGCGCCAGCGGCTTTTGCTCGATTGTAGGTGGACTTGGAATCTGCGGTTGTGGAGCATCTCGCGAAGAATGTTCGTGAACCCAGCATCTCTAGTCATGCCACCAATTTTTAAGAGCAACCGTTGTATGTTTACCGTATCATATGCAGCTGTCAAATCCACGAAGACTACGCCTGTAATCATGCCGAGTTCGAACCCGTCTTCTATGTGCTGTGTTAGCTTTAACGTTTGACTCGTACAGGATTTTCCCGGGCGGAAACCCGCTTGTTCTGGGATTAGCTGCGGTTCAATGATCGGGACAAGGCGATTCAGGAGCAGTCGCTCGAACAACTTATAGGTATGGCACAGTAGTGATATGGGGCGGTAACTTTTCGCATCCGAGGGGTCCTTTCCCGGTTTGAGAAGAGCGATTATTTTAGACTTTCGCCATGCTTTTGGTATTTTAAGCGATGTTAAGCAGCTGTTATATAGTTCCAGGAGCCAGTTCCTGGCTTTTGGCCCGAAGTGCTTGATTTGTTCCACGGTCAGATCGTCGATACCAGCAGCTTTGCCATTCTTCAGGGATTTCGTGGCAATCTCAAGTTCGTGGTGGGTGAAGGGCCTACTGAGATCAGTGCAGTCCTTTTGTTTGTCAGTTGCTAGTGGCGTCGGTTTGCACAAGCGGCTAGTGGGTTTGCCATTAAGTAGTAGTTGTGTTGCCACCTGGTTAGCTGTAACCTGACCCGGGTTCGTTGGTGGAGGTGATTCGCCCGTGAGTTTGCGCAAGTTTGACCACGCTTTCTTACTATTATGGGTCATATCGGTGTTTACCACGGATTCGCACCACTTTTCCCGTCGGTTGGCCGCTATTTCTCGCATCAGTTCCTCCCCGGTTGAAATAGTCTCCTCTGAGAAAGGGTCACTGCAGTATAGCGATTCGTAAGTGTTGAGGGGATCTACTGAGGAGGGGTTAAGGCCGGAAATGTGGTGTGTGCGGCATCCTCTTGGTATACAGTGGCGCGACACGGTTCGGATTGTCTTTATGAATTGGTCGTATTCCGACGCCAGTGGCAGCAGTCCGTCCAGGTTCTCATCTATGCGGCTCGAGAAATCGTTCCAGTTAGCCTTTTGAAAGTTGAAGCGACGGCGGAAAGGGACTTCAACGGGTTGCACGACCGCATGGATCTGGCACATAAGAGGTCTGTGTTGCGTTCTCGGTATCGGTCTGCATACTGTTTTTGTACACTGATGGCGTATGGCTTCGCTAATAAATATTAAATCAGGATTATAGCCACGCTTCCATCGCCCGCTGTTGAAGGAGGGTGGCAATTTAGGGTTGTGAATTAATGAAAGGCCGTTTGCTTCTGCCCATGCCTCCACACTTTCGCCATCTGGGTTGGAATCTCGGTAGCCCCACGAGATACTGTGGCTATTAAAATCGCCGATGATAATTTTTGGCCGGTGGTCGCCGGGTGGTGATGCGTCCCAAGGTTGGAAAGGCTGTGGAGGTGGCTTGTATACTGATGTGATCGTGCAATGACCGATGTCCAGGGTAATTAGCTCCATTGTTTCCCTTAAGACACAAGAAGAGGAAGCAATCCGGGTGTTAGGTCTTGTGAAGATGGCACTGCCGTGCTTTGCGTGGGGAATTTCAGCGGTGAGTGTCAGTCCGGGTATGTGAGGCCGGTGGTGGCCTGTGTCACGGTGGGTTTCTTGAATGCATAAAATGTCGCAATGCGTCTCGCGGCACATTTCAGAGAGGAGTTGTGCTTTGTCTTCCGAGAAGCCCTCTATGTTTATAGAGATGACGGTCAGGGCTGGCGCTGAAAAGTGCCTTTTTTGATCGCATGTATATGTATTCGCATTGGAACTCGGTGAAACCATCGTGGTGGAAGGATTTGCCGGTCAGCACGGGTGTTGACCGTTGCCCAGGGTGCGCCAGACGCTAGGATGTATCATAAAAACATCGGCTGCTTGTATTGCGTCGTGCGGGGAGGCTCCTTCCATGCACCCCCCTTCCATGCATGCTAAATATGTTGCAAAATATTAATTCGCCGACGTCATCATCAATGGCCTTCGAGTCTATTACATACTATACAAGCAGTGTCATGCAGGTAGACACCGTCTTTTGTGGCTGTGTAAGCCGACGTAATAGCCACGGAATCTAACTTTAAATTCCACCACTTTTTGCTGCTGACCCTTGCCAATCTAAACCAAGCTTGTCGATTTAAATTTCATCCCCACGCAACCCAGTAGCGGCTACCGCATCTATCATCTACACGCAATCGAATATTTGTCTCGGGCATTGCAGTATCATGCGATCGGAGTCGTGCCCTGCAAGTAAACTCCATTCATCCGGCGTTCCCCGTTTAAACCCAAACAAAGGTCGCTCGGCCCTTCTCCGTAATACCTCTCTGTCCCTCTCTGATACACGAGATGAACTCGATCGACGAACTTTCTACGCTCCCGCGCATCTCACAATCTTTAACAGCTACTATTCAAAATGAAGTCGTAAAATCTAGACAACAGGGTTTGGATTTCAGTGAGTCGGCTGTGTTTGAGATTTTACCTTTATTTATGTCGTTCGTGACTATGGATAGTACTGCACGTCCGATGGTTCTGTTTAGGATTTGTGCTAGCCGTTGAGTCGAGAGAGATGATTGTCGATGTCGCGACTATCCTGAACTCAATCTTACGTGTTTAGACTTATGGTTGTATTTGGATGAGTAGTATTTATTATCTTGGATGCGAGTCGTGGTTTCGTACCCCGGGGGTGATGGCTCGGCCACGCCAGACTATTCTGTTCTTTAATTGAAAAGGTCGTAAGTGAATATTAGATTCTAAAGTACTTAATGCGTTGTTAACAGTGAGATTTTATTGTGCAACGCCGCAGGGGACTGGGGCTTGCATTGTTGCGCCGTTATGCTCAACGGATTTCTTTGCCTTTAGGTTTTGAGTGATTTATTGAGACGAGTGTGACTCCTGCGATTGACTGTATTGGTCCTGTGTACCTGTTAGAGAGGAAGGTGTCGTTTTATATCTCTGATCAGTTACCTATGCAGTTGTTTTGTGGCCTATTGATTGTCCTACGTGATTTTAAACTCACGGATAGCCTTTATGACAGTAGAAAGTAGCAGATGACTCACTTTCATTGTTTATTCTGCAACATTCGCTCAGTTTGGCATTTAAACCACAATCCAGTATGTATATGGCAGTAGCTAACGACCCTTTGTACCTATTTATTTTTAACATAATTCCTTTCGTAAGAAACTTGCCACTGTCATTTTGTCACTTGTACTAGTACATGTTGTTCAGTATGTCTACCATATAAAATATCCTCTCATTTTCTCAAAGGTTAGCTGGAAGAGATCCCTTAAAGGGATAAGTTCGCCTTTGTATAAATGTCTACCAGTGTTTACTACTACTACTACTTGCCTAATCCCAAGCAACTAGGCCTTACTAGTTTCCCCTTGGGTTGGCAGTTTGGAAGTTCAGATGGCAGTCGCTTTCGTAAAAAGTAGTGCCTACGCCAAAGTTTTGGGATTAGGTAGCGGATCCCGTGCATCCTTTAACTATAACAGGATAACGCTAGGGGGATGAGGATGTTTTTCTAAGAAAGGGCCATCACACTTGCGAGTTGCGAGCGTGTTTTCTATACAAATATCAGTCGCGGAGAGCTCGCTGCGTGTTCGCCGTCATACAAAATTCGCTCGCAACTCGCAAGTCTGGCTTGGCCCAAAGACTATGCCAAGTGCGGGTTGGCCCACCTTGGGACGCGGCTAAGAGTAGAGGTAAACCAAGTTTTCAAATTTGATTCATGCTGAACCGATTTAGATGAAATTAGGTAAAGAGATAGTTTGAGTCCCAGGGAAGGACATACATAGGATAATCCCGGAAATCATTCTTTAAGGGGTGAAAGTTTGTATGAAAGACCGATAACTAGGTGAGCGCCTGAAATACAATAAAAACAATTAAATTCTAACGCGATGAACGGGTTTAACGCGGACGAAGTTGTGGGCAAAGGCTAGTATGTTATACATTATACATAGCTTATTAGGATAAAATTGCATAGCTCCCAATCAAATGTTCTAATCTGACCCCAAGAACCAAAACACGTGTAGAATACTAAAGTGGTAACCAACAAGATATTCCTAATTCGTTATGGCCTTTACTATATTTATTCACTAGGGCATAATAGGTGCGGACATTCCTAACATGTTAGGTTTATCCCTCGAAGCATCGTGAGGGACCTTGTTAGGTTGGTCGAAACAGTTTTACCGTTACGTTCATATCGACCAGTTTAGGTCAGAGCAGATCTCTTGACCTTTGAGATTAGCAGGTGTGTTTTGTTTTACAGTTTATAGCCGGTATGGTTATGGTATGATAAACTGGTATTGTTTATTATGAAAACATTGTTGGGTGCCGTGGGAAATATTGTTAAACTGGGGTGAAGCTTTTTGTTCGCTATTTTATAACGTTGTGTAAGCATGTAGTTACGTTTATTTAGTGTAAGTGAAATTAACAGACGATACCGTCTATTCGCGTGACAGTGACATTCAAGTCGTAAATGATGTGTCCGGACGTGTCTAGACCAATTATTAACATAGGTAAATTAAGATTATTTTATGACTGAACTTTTAATAACTGAAATTATACATTTATTAGTAGTACCTAGTAAAACTCTTTATTGTACAAAAAACAACATTACAGACATAATTTACACAAAGAGAAGTTAAGTACGGAGGCGAACTTTTCCCTCAAAAAAATAGTAGTAACAATAAAGCTCTATCCTTCTCCTTTTTAGGGTTCCGTAGTAAACAAGGAACCCTTATAGTTTCGCCATGTCCGTCCGTCCGTCCTTCCGTCCGTCCGACCCCCGTTTTTCTCAGTAACCGTTAGTACTAGAAAGCTGTAATTTGGCATGAGTATACATATCAATGACGCCGACAAAACGGTAGAATAAAATCTTAAAAAAAAAAATTTTTTTTTCTTCCAAACCCCATCGTCTGGGGTATCGTTGGATAGCTAAAAATATAAGGTTTTTAAACACATTTTTTGATTAAAGAATAGGTTGGCGTGATATTAAGCTTTGAAGTGATAATTTTTGTTATGGTCAAGGGGGGGGGGGGGGGGGGGGGGCTGCCAGCTAAACGGTGGCTACTAGGCATGTGAAAAAATCATGGTAGTAGTATATACGATGAATTTAAAAGGGAAACTATCACAGCTAGGTAGACATTACTAGTTAACGAGTAATAGTCGAACTTCAGAAATGTACTTTGCAAAAGCAAACTTTCGTATAATTTCCATTGATACCTTAGATAATGTTGTTAATTCTGTAGTAAATATAAGTTTGCGAAGTTTTTAGTCCACATAATGTAACGGGTGGATGACTACGGAACCCTACCTTGCGCGTGGCCCGACACGCATTTGGCCGGTTTTTCGAAGTCGGTTACAAATAGATGCTTGGTTTCATCATCATCATCATCATATCAGCCGAAAGACGTCCACTGCTGGACATAGGCCTCCCCCAAAGAGTGCCACAATGACCGGTCTTGCGCCACCCGCATCCAGCGGACTCCCGCGACCTTTACCAGGTCATCAGTCCACCTTGTGGGGGGTCTACCCACGCTGCGCCTTCCAGTCCGTGGTCGCCACTCGAGAACCTTTCGGCCCCAACGGCCATCGGTTCTACGTGCAATGTGCCCCGCCCACTGCCACTTAAGTTTAGCGATTCGAAAGGCTATATCGGTTACTTTGGTTCTGCTACGGATGGCCTCATTTCTGATGCGATCACGCAGAGAAACTCCCAGCATAGCCCTCTCCATTGCCCTCTGAGTGACTTTGAGCCTTCTTATGAGGCCCATGGTGAGCGACCACGTTTCCGTACCATATGTCATCACTGGCAACACACACTGGTCAAAGACTCTCGTCTTGAGACACTGCGGAATATTGGACGAAAAGATATGCCGTAGCTTCCCGAACGCTGCCCAGCCGAGTCGGATTCGACGATTGACCTCTTTCTCAAAGTTGGACCTACCTAACTGGACAGTCTGTCCTAGGTATACATAATCGTCTACAACTTCGAGCGTAAAGCGTCCGATTGTAACGGGAGTTGGTGCTATATGGGCATTTGACATGATCTTCGTCTTATCCATGTTCATCCTTAGACCAACTCGCTCGGAGGCTTTACTGAGGTCATCGAGCATTGTACTTAAATCCTCCATGGTTTCAGCCAAGACTACTATGTCGTCAGCAAACCGAAGATGAGTGATATACTCGCCGTTTATGTTGATGCCTAGCCTTCTCCAGTCCAGATTCTTGAAAACATCCTCCAGTGCAGCGGAGAACAGTTTAGGAGAAATAACATCTCCTTGCCTGACTCCCCGCTGCAGCGGAATAGGTTTCGAGTTCCGGTCCTGGAGTCGGACTGACATAGTGGCGTTTTCGTACAAACACTTCAGTACTTCGATATAGCGGTAGTCTACTTGGCACCGCTGTAAAGATTGTAGTACCGCCCAGGTTTCGATCGAATCGAAGGCTTTCTCATAGTCCACAAACGCTAAACAGAGGGGCAGGTTGTACTCTTCAGTCTTCTGTATAACCTGTCGGAGCGTGTGGATGTGGTCTATGGTACTAAAGCCTCTTCGGAAACCGGCTTGTTCAGGAGGCTGGAAGTCATCTAGCCTGCGTGCGAGACGGTTCGTAATGACTCTTGAAAACAGCTTGTAGACATGGCTCAAAAGCGTGATGGGTCGATAGTTCTTCAGAAGAGTGGTGTCACCCTTCTTAAAGAACAGCACCACCACGCCTGTGTTCCATGCCTTTGGCGTTCTCCCTTCCAGTAAGACGGAGTCGAACAACTTCTGAAGGGCCGTAAGGACCGGTTTTCCACCCGCCTTCAGGAGTTCGGCTGTAATTCCGTCTTCACCGGGTGCCCTGTTGTTTTTGAGCTGTTTAAGAGCCATTCTAATCTCGTACAGGCTGATGTCCGGGATGTCGTCGGTATAGTGCCGGGTTAGTCTAGCTCTAGGATCTTCCACTAGACCAACTTCGGGTCTGCTAGTTGACGTGTAGAGCTGTCCATAGAAGCGCTCTATCTCGCTCAGAAGCTCAGGTCTGGATGAGACAGTTCTACCATCCTCAGTTTTTAACTTGGCGAGCTGGCTCTGCCCAATAGACAGTGCTTGGTTTACTCAATGAATAATAAAATGTGAATTGTTTAAAATTAAGTCACTATGTCTAAAAATGTCACGGTTTGTTTAATGCTTTTATGTTTTGTTGCAGGTAAGTTTATTTATATTAACAAGATAGGTATAATAATGTATACCTACTGAAGCAGAAATCAGCAATGAAGATGATCAAACTGGTATGTAAAATGTCCTAATACTCTTAACAGTCTTAATGTCACCTAAAACTGACAATTCGTTGTCTTCTGTCGCATTTTCATCTGTAGCTCTAGTATAAATTTTTTCGAAACATTAACTAATTCGAACGCGTTTGCGTTTTGTCTCAAAATGTATGAAAGTGGTATGAAAACGTGAACAGCGCCTCTGGAAACTAAAACAGCGAGTATAAAATTTGTTGCTAACCGATGAACGCGCGTATTTCAAACTCGGTGAGAGCGTCTTCATACATTTGAGACAGAACGCAAACGCGTTCGAATTAGTTAATGTTTCGAAAAAACTTATTTATACTAAAGCTACTGTACTTATTTCTATATTTATATAATTTTTTATGGCATAAAAACGTTAAAGTTGGATATTTTCCAAGTATTTTCGGAAGTTTTGTATTATTATTAGTAACACAAAAATATTTTTTAAAACGAATAATAACAAATTACACCCATATAGTAAATCCTCTTTAATGTTCTCAAACAGTGTAGGTAAGGGCCGGCTTTACAACTTTTACGTAAAGAGGGCTTAAAGAAGTTTCTATTCAGACAACAAATCTAGTAAATACTTAGTAGTTCTATCGTGAAAATCAATAAGGACCTACGTTACAGAACAAACTGGTTCTTACTCTCTTCTTAATCTGAACTAAGCCTTATCAAGTCTTTATGAGGCGATAAACCGAATCCCTCACGCGAACTTGAACAATACTGGATTCGCATCGTCGGATTATTTAAAAAGTTTAATTGGTTCGATTGAATACCGCTTTATAGTCGGTATCGGGGAATTATCGCCACGCGCGCGAACTCATTAACTGGCCTTAGCAGATCCCAAGGGAGCGATTACAAGCGTTATTACGAATAAGTCGTGGATACACGAGTTATACGAATAAGTTGTGGTGTGTGTGACACTGGTTTAGAAATGTATGGGTTATAAATGTAGGTGAGATTTGTAATCAATTCTGATAATCACGCTCTGGTGAGAATGCACTGATTGGTGAATGAGACATAGGTGAGAAATTGAGAATGCTCTGAAAATCAATCGGGTGAGATTTGTAATCAACTCTTGACAAAACGTGTGTTTGTAATTAAATTCTTAGTTTCATAATGGAGTCTCTATTTTATTTGACACTGTTTGTGATACGTATAAAAACCACGACAAAGCGGAGTGCAGAGAGGTTCCAGTAAAAGGCATGTTGTTTTAATTTGTTGGTTCGCATCCGGAGTGGCCAAATGTTGCAGCCGTTGCAGAATGAAGTATCGGTTTACCGAACGGGCAAAAAGCAACTGAATTGTGTGGATGGACCGTAAAAGAGCAGTATTCTTTTTTTGATAATCCGCTTTTGCCGCCCGACATTGTTTGATAGATAACGTTAGTTTTTTTTTATAACGAAACTGACCAAGCAGGCTATCCTACAGCCCTACTTTCTAGACAGTCCTACTTTTATAAATAATTGTATTAATGTGAATTGTGAATAACGTTGGCTTACAATTACGCAAAAACTACTGGACTGATTTGGATGAAACTTGGCATGGAGATCAACCCCAAAGGGATACCTACAATAACAAAAGTTGATTACGGGCGTTGACGCTTACGATGTTGCTGTAAAATTTTAGTATATAATATATTTTGAGGTATTTGATTGGTATTTAACTTTAGAAGTAAAGACGATGTGTTTCCGTTTTATTTCAAATTGATTTCAATTTTATTCTATCACTTAATCGCCTTTCCGATCAAGCCTTAATCATTAATCACGATCACGATACACATCGTAGCGAAGAAAATGAATTTCCAAATGCGATAGAAATTTCCACGGCACAAGTCCAAAGTCGTTATTGCCTTGTAATGTCGCCCTTGACCCGCCTCAACTGTCGTCAATCAACGGTCTATTCTTTCCATGAATCGAAATGAATCAAAGTGCCCTCCTGCTCACTCTTCAGCCCTGAATCAGTATACGAAAAGAAGAGCATGAGTTTAACTGTATCAGGTCATTCAGGGCTGACCAATATTGCCCCCGCGAAGTCATACATTATAGCAAATTGTCCTCTGAATCGGCAAATATGGGAACCCTACCCTTTCGAACAAAAAACGAATTTGCGACCGACACGGCTATTAGTTGGTACCAGTACGTATTGGTATACGCGCGTGCGTATTGGTTGGTTAGTACAGCGCTGGATTTCTTTGATTTTCTGAATGGGGTACAAATGTACATGAGTGGGGTACATGGTTGTGGATTTTCTATTGCCTCAGAAACTTCGCAAAAGCTTGCTTCCGTCTATGGGATAAAACAAATTCAGGAAACAGGTCATGATTGTTTTTTGAATGCCAAGCATACACGGGTGGAATTATGGATATTGCTGGTCTATTTAGCAGTTGATTATTCATTAGGCAGTTTCCTGATACTAAATAAAATAAATCATGCTAATCAATCAACATATCAGTCATAAATCATTTATTTATCAATTTTGTTTCTGAAAATATATTTTTT
This sequence comes from Cenopis cana, assembly GCA_951800055.1. Lineage (NCBI taxonomy): Eukaryota > Metazoa > Arthropoda > Insecta > Lepidoptera > Tortricidae > Cenopis > Cenopis cana. The sequence continues at coordinate 4,111,136 of OX637486.1, read as the reverse complement.
TTGTCACACCTGCTGTACAGAAAAGTAGTTATAGTTGCTCTCGAATGAGGGATTAAAATTTTCCTTATAGAAGGCGTGAAAAGCAGTAGGTACTTTGTGCCACTCGGTAGCAAAATTATTTCTAAGACATTTTCATGTTTTTAGGTCTTGAGCGTAAACACTTGAATCCCTCGCTACGCTCAAGATTCTTAAGAATCCTTGGACTTGGAGACACAATCTAATATTTCCATCAAGTTTTTGGAAATAGCCGCCTAAAAATCAACCTTTACTTGAAATTCCCAAATGACAAACGCAAATCGACTACGCTAAACCGTGTGTATGAACATCCACATCTACGTACTACAAAAAGTAGGACACCCAACACATTAAACTGAACAATTAAACTTGGCATACTAATCATCGTGCATTTAGCAATTAATTATCAATCAGTACGCACAATAATATATTACAGGAGTCTGTTCGATTAGAAATTAATATTCCCTTTGATCAATTAATGGTTTAATTTGATTTCGATCGCAAACACAAACAAACGTTGCTCGTCTGAGTTTGTTCCCTTTTGTAAGTATTCATTTAATTAAGAAGTTTCGCCGTTGACTTTAGCAAGCGTTATTTACGGTAATTTTAGTCAGTTGGTTGTGTTTTCTTTTGTAGTGTGGATGATCAATGGAATCCGTTTAGGCGAAAAAAAACAGGAAATTATTCCTCTGTCGTAGACGTCGCGTGTCGTTAACCGCGTGAGAATATAATTGCATTTCATTTATTTTAGGCGCTTACTTAGATATGTAGGTGTCGCTCTTTTATACTGCACACTTCTATTTCCGGGATAAAAAGTAGGCATCCTTTGTCCGTACCAAATTTCAAAATCGGTTCATAAATTTAAGCATGAAGAGGTGACAGACAGATACACTTCCGTATATATAATTCTATCTCTGTAGTTCTGTATTTGCAAATTACTAAGAACAATAAAAAAATCTTATTTTCCTGTACGCTGTAATAATGAGTAATTGTATTGTATTGGAAAACATGATTTAAAAAAACCAATTTCTACTGCTTATAATGATAATTAGGTCAATGTGGTTTAACCGGTGTCTCGCCACAAAGAGGTCACTGACTTGGCCTTTGCACTTGTTTTGTTCATGAATCATTTTCAAATATATTGTTAATGAATCAGTAACTCTGTTTCTTTCCAAACACGAACACGTAGTTTCGTTTCAATTTGTATGGCAACAAATAATTACCACCAAAGAGGTGTTGTTTGCGTTGCCATTTACAAATTTAGACTATTTGTGTTTGTTTCGAAAAATATAGATAAGAAGTCAATCCTGATTCCGGGCACCTGCCATTTCCATACATTTTAAAATAACCTAAGTGACTAAGGTTATAAAATGTATGGATATGACAGGTGTCAAGTCAAGGGGGTTTATTGATCTTGCTTGGACTATAGATACAGGAGCGCTCGTGGCCCAGCGGCGCCTGCGTACCGCTTGCGGTATCTAAGGTTAAGCAACGTGGGCAGCGGTCGGGACTTGGATGGGTGTCCGCTTTGAGTGGTTACTAACTGAGCGCTCCCGTGCTTTTGGAGGCACGTAAAGCCGTTGATCCCAGCTGCTGTCTAAGAAAGCCTAATCCCAATAAGGTCTAGTTTCCCTCGGGGTTGGAAGGTCAGATGGCAGTCGCTTTCGTAAAAACTAGTGCCTACGCCAAATCTTGGGATTAGGTAGCGGACCCCAGGCATCCTTCAGGATGCAACTGTACTGGTATAACGCTAGGAAGGAGGATGATGGGGACTATAGATACAGATATGAGAATAAACTGGTGTTTGTCGGTAGGTAGGTAAACCCAAAAGTAAATTTTATTTCACTTTGAATTAATAGCATTTTTTCTACTAACCTGGAATGTGTTCAAGATAACATTTTTTAACGAAATTAGTACGGCACGGTCCTGGAAGAGGGGACAAAAAAGGTTCGATGCGGTCACGTAAGGTAAGATGAATGATAAGCCATGCACGACGCACTGCCAAGGGTCTGAAGAGGTTATTCAACACTCTAAATACATCGCTACAAGCTAACTAGTGTAATTTGACCTCCGCTCACACATAATTGTTACATGTCGGGATCAAATTATAACAGAGTCAAGTGTATCGACGCGTGAAATTGCTTTATGAATGTATTGCGCTGAGGGTCCTCCCTTATTGTCAGCGTAGTAAGTTACGTTTTGCTGTAGCCATGGCTTCACTCCTGAGAATTAGGTGGATAAGTGGTGTACATGGAAAGGCTGTTATAAAGAATCTAAAGCTTTGGAGACTCTAGTTTAATTAAATGTCTGACAATGTTGAAAGAATTATTTTAATCGGATTTCTATTGTTCATAATATCATTATATGTATTTTTGCATTTCACTACACATATCCTTTTTTTTACTTGACTGTGGCTGTAAATCAATAGGAGTGCGCGGTTTGAGAGTAAGTAGCCTGGTGAAAATCTAGGGGATCTATGACAATCCGAGATATATCGATTGAAAGAGACACCCTTTGTTTTTCGCTCGCGACAAAACGGGATGCAACCCTCTCCCAGAATGGCTTTTTAGACAAATCTCGTTAAATATCTGACTGTGTGCAGGTTTATTAAATTTCCTCTTATCAGTACCTAGATGAGGTAAAATACCATCATATTAACTTAATCGTGTGTTTTAATAATGCGTTGTTTTAGTAGGCTGAGGAAAAAAAGGAAAATATAGACTCGACTTTGGATTTATTTTCTATCGAGAAAATTTTAAGCAATCATGTTTCGCTATTGTCAGTACTAAAATCATATAGTCAAGAATCATATATCTGAAAATCAACCCCTAATGTTTGCTAGTCTGGGCAGGACAGCGTTTCATAGTCTCTAAATTTCTCAGTGTAGCGCCTTAAACACTATACAACTCTGAGAGAGTTCGCGCTCCAGTGAGATTGTTTGAGCGGCTTCAACTGAAAGGTGTCAGTGGAATCGAGCTACTATTGTCGCTGGTTCACTAAACCTAGCCTAGCTGAGAAGAGTCCAGCAAGAGACTGAGCTGGGCCCTACCTGGGTCGGACTGACTCTACCCGGTATGCAGCGGTACCGGGACGAATAGGGAAACGGAAATCAGTGTTGTAATCATTTCTCACCGCAGCCGTGACGTGTATGCGGCACCCTAGACCTTCGCGACAGACTAATAATGATGGCGGTGCCGTGATTGTGCCCGTAACTCACGCGCTGCGACAAATTCGTTAAGTTCGGCCGCACAGCTGCGACAGGCCTAAGGCATGGTCTAAGAAAACAAGTTCTAACAATCACGATCGTGGCACGAGTTCGAGTTGCCTTTTTTAGAAAAAATACAATAAATTATTTACTCATTACAATTGTCATTTACTCGTTTAAGCACACAAAATAAGTCAAGTTAAACATGAACGTACGTAATAATTTAATCAAATACAGGATACAGGACTGATTGGTACAGCTCGTACCAATGACTTTTTCGGAACTTATGTACGGAATATCATTTGATATTTACCGTTAGATTTTCGGTGAAGGAAAACATCGTGAGGAAACCTGCATACATCGGCGAAGAAATTCAAAGTTGTATGTGAAGTCCCCAACCCGCTCTGGGCCAGCGTGGGGACTACTGCCCAATCCCTCTCATCTATGAGAGGAGGCCTGTGCCCAGCAGTGGGACGTATATAGGCTGATGATGATGATGATGACAGGATACATGGGAGTCGGGAAGTATCATAATACTTATACACCACTGGCAACACTGCTGCTCACACATATAGCGTGTGCATTTCTTGTGTCACCCACACTTATACTAACGGATGTACCGGATTGCCATACCTGGCGAAGTATATTATTGTATCATGGCCTAAGGCAGTTGTTTCACTGATGCGGTTTCCTCTAGCTTCTTCTTCGCTCGAATTGCGGAAACCGTGCGGAAACCGCATCAGTGTGAGCCGTTGAAAAATCATGTGTCTGCGCCAGGACTTCCTTAGCCTCACTCGCCTGTAGCAAAGCTGATTGCCAGGCATCACCCTTATTACAAGGGAATAGAGTTCAACTCAAAATCCAAAGCAAGCGAGTTAACCAGGCGTCTGTATATATTTGCAGTAGAAATGGAGACTGTTCTGCATAGCTCGTATAAATCAGGAGGCGCATTAACAAGGCCAGCCACTATCCTTGGCTATTTGCATAAACGAATTTATCATTAAGTATAAACATATCTAAGTGAAGACAAGTGATGGGCAAATTCCAAGTTAAAACAAGTTCTGATTCTGACTCGTTTAAAGAAAGCAGATTTAAACATGTTGCGAAACTTACGAAATAGTGGCAGATGGCAGTGGATAAATACCTACGTATAGGTAAGTAATTGTATTGTTTCCGTGATTATTTTATGAACAGAAATGGTTATAAATATGTTAATGAACTTCACTCATGTTTATGTTAATTTCACTGTCATATTAGCGTTTGACACGAGTTTTATAATTTGTTCTGACATACATATTTAATACAATGTAATTATTTTAACTTTTGCTTCGTTTTATAATGTGTTTTGTCAAAGTACTTATTTAATATGATTTAATTAAGTTTCTTATAATTTTGTTTAGTTTTAGAATGCGTAATGTATGTATACCTGTCCTGGATTTATTTAACGTCTAGCTGCCTAGCTGCCCACTGGCTATAGCTGTCCACCAGTCAAGGGCGTAAATATGTATACATTTTTGGACCTTATTTCAATGGAGTAAGGTGAAAAAATGTATACATATTGGTGTCATTGACTGTACAAAACCCTTTTTTTACCCTGAATACAAAACTTAGCTTATGCTCTATTTTAATAGTAGTAAGGTTTGTGTTTGCTTAAATTTAAATACTAGCATTGTTACATGTAAAATTACCTAGTCAGGTGAACAAAGTACCTAATAGCTACTAAACTTACGTACGAAATATGATTTGATATTTAATTCGGCCTTACCGCTTATCTACAGCGGTTATGTCTCGGGCTACAGGGGCCTATAAATACGTAGATACTTATATTTAAACTATGTATATGCTATGCTTTACTTTGACATTCATTTTTGTCTTTTGTGTTGGTCTGATTGTAGTTGGTGTCATGACAACCATAATTTCCCTTTAAAAACGTCTTCGAATGGATTCATGAAAAAACAATGATGCATATTCCCTATTAAGTATTCTGAATATTTTGATAAGACAATTTCTAACTAGCCTTGACAGCTGTCTCAAATTAGTTCAAAGCTGAAAATTCATTATGTTAATTCGTACTTGGCTTAAATTCCGAAGGACGAATGTGACAGACGAGTTAGTACCGAAATTTGTTAAAACTTAAAAGTTTGTTCATTAAAGTTTAAACGGCCCTGTTCTCATAATTAACCGTGGTTACTATAATAGTTATTGACCTTAGAAATCTTTATTTGAATAGTTTTAATGTTGCAGTAATTACAAATTGTATGTCTGTGGTTGGAGTCTGCGAACTTTAATAATAATAATTATTGCTTGCTGAATGAAATTTCAGTTTTCCATAACCGTTTAAATTGTTGTTGTTCTAAAAGTGGGTTTGTAATACCTAATTTGGTTACGTACATGGTAAGTACTTAAAAAACTAAACAGTACATATTTTAGATGCGAGAACGAGAACGGTGAGAACTGTCATCCCAGTACTTTTTTTTTATACGACGACGACGGAGATGTATAATTAAATAAAGATAACCTCGCAGTATTTTAGGCAATATGATGGTTTTTTACCGACCCATATTCTTTGTCCGCGAGTGTAGTTAGTCTGCGAATAACACACATTGCGTGCCCGGCATGTGGGCTTACTTAGATGACACAGCAACGTTTACATGTTAGTAGGGTCATTGCCGCGGGTCACCACTGACCTGGGCCAACATCGCACAAAGTGCCCACTTACGAACCTTATAGACGACCCTTTTACCTAAATAGTTTCATTGTTTCGTGGCTTAGAACACACACGTGTACGTATAATTATTCTTATGGTTACCCTAAATTGTAACTAAGTACATATTTCAATTCGGATTTTAGTCTCTTAACAACACGATTTATATTCCGAATACCATCTGTAAAAAAATAAAAAATTTAGCTATTTAACGTACCTAAGGCATATTATCGTATTTAGAGTTTTTCATGGAATTAAACAGATTATTATAGTACATTACTTAACAAGGGCGGTAAAACAAAGAATGTCTCAGATCGCAGGTATTTGACGCCCGAGCCGAAGGCAAGGGCGATAAATATGCGATCTGAGGCTTTCTTTATTACCGCCCGTGTTAATTACAAAATTTTATGTCACCCCCTGGCCAGGAAGTGGGATTTCCCGCGCGCGGAGCGTGCGGTAATTGCCGCTTTATCGCCAGGTGTGACATAAAATTTTGTAATTAACACGGGCGGTAATAAAGAAAGCCTCAGATCGCATATTTATCGCCCTTGCCTTCGGCTCGGGCGTCAAATACCTGCGATCTGAGACATTCTTTGTTTTACCGCCCGTGTTAAGTAATGTACTATTTTTGTCACGAGGATTTGTCATAAGCTGCGCTTCCAATCAAATTAATAAACGATTGCATTATAAATTATAATTACGTAGAATAAGGTCGATTATCGCGTAACCTAAATTAGAGTTATCGGCGGTTTCCACAGAATGGTTAGCCCCATCAACCGTGACGTTTGATAACCTATCACTTGCATAGGGGTCGGTTACAATCTACTTAGCGCACTAGGAATGTAATTTATCGTTTTACAGTTAGGTACCTGTAATAATATACATTTATTCAGAGAGAGAATGAGAAAGTTGCGAGTTTTGTTTTAGATGTGGTCTACTCACATACCATAGCGATCTATCCGCTGACTGGTTTATTTTTTTCGGTTCGCAACAGTGCCGAAATATCGGAAGCTCAAGAAAACGTTAATATACATGGTAAATATACGTTATTATTTGTAATTATAGTGTAAATTACTATGTTAGCTTGAAATCATAAAGAGAAAGGTTTTCTTAGAAATTCTCTAGAGAATTAGGTCAACTAGGTCAGATGCTAAATTCTCGTTATTCGAATAGGTAAATATGTTTGCGTCACTGTTTTCAGATTGTGTGAAAATAGTATCATTCTACAGTAAGTTATAGGTCGGGTATAAATCAGATTCTGAGAAAGGTAGGATAGGTACCTACCTAATGTTGATATCAAGAACATTTCTCTACTAGTACAGTGAAGAAGAGGGTATATTTTCCGAAAAGGTAGGCAGAGATTACTAACTTAATTCGCATCATTTATTTTCATTAACATTCCTCACACATGCTGGTTCGTTAAGGCTACTCTTCTCAAGACCTTTCCTGGGCATTCTTCCTATATGCTCTAAGAAAGTTTGGCGAGGTCTTCTGTCAACATTGTTGTTTTGCTCAAACTTAATCCTTCGCAATTTCTCTCTTCTTCTTCGTTGCCTGAGGAAGTGAGGACCGCGACCACATGCAGACCCGCCTCTAAATTGACCGTTATTAGCTATATGATACTTCTTAACGGTGTCAGACCATCTTGTAGACCTTACAAAAAGGCTTGCCATTAAAATGGCCTAAAAAACTCGCTTCTCCAGACCATCCATTAGAGACCGCGTAACAGTTATGGCATATCAGTTGAATTTCAAAATGACAAATACGTCAATAAGTGGATTACGCCTTCATCATCATCATATTAGCAGCCGAAAACGTCCACTGCTGGACATAAGCCTCCCCCAAAGAGTGCCACAATGACCGCTCCTGTGCCACCCGCATCCAGCGGACTCCTGTGACCTTTACCAGGTCATAAGTCCACCTTGTGGGGGGTCTACCCACGCTGCGCCTTCCGGTCCGTGGTCGCCACTCGAGAAGTAAGTCTTAGGTATTAATAATACGTTACGTCGCCTGCATTGAACTCTGTATTTTCTTTTTATAGATATATATGTTAGTCTGTAAGGTAAAGATATATGTAAATATGGGCCTTGTTGCTTGATTCAAATAAAAAATAAAATAATATAGGGGATTTCAATTTAGTTTGCTAAAAATGATATACGATACCATTCCGAATAGAATAAATCTAACTCGTATAAGAATCGTATACATTTAAACAAGAACAGGCGCCAGTCACAATGGCGCCTCAACTCTTGAAATACAATCTCGAAAGCGAAGTATGTCTCTGTTGTCAACAATATATCCAATTTGAAAACTTTGTTCTACAAGTAGGTCATGAGTTGTAACAGATTTATTTATCCGCACTGTATTACTCGTATTACGGGGACGATTAAAAAATTCGCTGGGGGTTTCTGGGATTCGGTTTTTTTCTGGCCATTGCCTTGATGAGGTAGACCACTGGGATTTTGACTTAATCAAGTGAGAAAGCAAGTTGACAGAATCCAAAACCCTCTGAGGAAGAGCTCCAGAGAGAGAGAGAGAGAGAGAGAAAGAGAGAGAGAATGAGAGAGGGAGTGAGAGAGCTCCAGAAAAGGAGTAGCAGTTGCTGGCGCGGAGAGCTGTCTCTCTGATAATAAAATTGATTACCTACTTTAACTGATTTAAAAAATTGCTAAGAAATTTAAGAATACCTACACGAACGACGCCGCAAGATAAAACTAGTAGCGAATATAAAACTGTAAACTGTGTCAGTATTCACAAGTAGATGTTCCGAATGCATTTACTCTGTGCCAGTGACGCCATCTATAAGGGTCGGAGATGCAAATTTACGATAATGTCGGTCTAACGGTTACACGCGCCATGGGTTTAGAATTTATATTAGTTTTTCACGTAGTTTTCCTCTGAATTGGAAGATTGGAATTGAAAACTATGCTGGCAGGTTTCTTTACATTTGAGAATTCATTGGCTTCAACTGTTGTATATGTAGGTTAAATAATAACCATTTAAATTATGTAGTGATTTTACTCGTAGTTCTAATCAACAATCGATAGATGCTTAATTTCACTCCCGGAGAAAACTATCTCAGGATCGGTACTTCAGTTCTAGTACCTATAAGTTTTTTCCAAACAAAACACAAACAAACACGTTTGCGTTTAGTCTTAATTTAAATGGCAAAAAATAGTTACCACCTAAGGCCACCAGAGGCGCTGTTCGCGTTGCCTTACAAAATTCAAACGGATTTGTGTTTTGTTTCGAAAAAACTTATACTAGAGGTACGGGACGAGTAGCCTACTCGAGAAGAGGAAGAGAGAGAGAGAGAGAGAGAGAGAGAGTGCAGTGAGCGATTACGAGCTGAGATGATGATGATGATAATGATACAAAAAGTGAAGCAGACTACTAGGTAGGTATTAAGAGAGGTAGGGTATTGTGGAATGTTTCTACTCTCATATTTGGAGCAGCCCAACTGAGCAAGTACCTCCGTATAAGGTATCGACTTAGAACTAACTATACTCGTACCTCCACTTCCCCAGTTACACTGTTATATTTAATCTGTGTACCAATGATCCCACTCTGCCATAACTCTACACTCTCACTCTCAGTTGAATAAGATATCATCCTTAAGTATAAAGAAAACCATTGCAGACAATTAATCTGTTTTCACACGTATTGAGTCTGCCTGGCAATTTATATAGCAATGTAACAGCTTTGTACAAAATGCAATATCACTCCAATAGCAGTTTACACGAGTTTTTCAACTGTCGTCCACAGTTGCTCGCTTCGATTTGTCCCGAAACAATAGTGTGGAAAATTGTCGTTCAAATAGTTGCATTTCAACGTGTAATTATTCCAAGCTCGTATCTCATCCACTGAAACAGTTTAAATCTCAATCTTACAACCAAGTGAATAAGATTTAAGTTTAAAGTGTGCCTGGAACTGTGGAAGTAGTGTCTTGAAGTGTTGTGTTCTGTTGAGATAAATGTAGGAAGGAGTCCAGTGTTGGTTGACCGTCTGTGTGGGGATTTGTTTTGTCTGAAACACTCGGTGTTGAGGGAAATAGGATTATGGGAATAAATGTCCATTATGTTGTTGAAAGCAAATTGTATTTAGTTTGGTTAGTTTCACACTAGTACGATTAAAGACACAAATTGTTGTAATACTATCGTGATATATTTATCTATATTCTTTTTATGAGACTTCATCTCTTCTTTCTTTCTTAATCGATCAAGTTGACTTTGGGGTATTTTCGGACAGTAGGCTTCTCGACAGTTGTCTACTATTTCTATGTCTTTAATCTGTAAACGTGTTTTAGGCCTGCCGCGGTGATGATATCAATTTTATCGTTCTAAACATGCCACCAATATCGTTCTGTTGCGACAAGCCACGTCTAGCTTATATTGTGTCCCACTGCTGGGTAAAGGCCTCCCCTCTTTTCCTTCACTCATCCCGGTCATGTGCCAGCTTCCGCTAATCTGTACAAAACATATCAAAGTCACATCTCCTTTTCTCGACCAGTTCAAAAATGCGGTTAGTATACAGCCCCCCGTTTGTAACTGGATGTCGCCCGTGTAACTACAAGCAAGGATCGCCGATCGGTTAATCCCTCGTCCGGACTTACCCCGCGTCGTCGACACGCGGCGCGCCCCTTGTTCGACGCCCTGCGATATTGCACGGATAGCTTAGCGTTTTCATGATTTATTGACTGTGTTTAAAATATATCCGTAAAGTTTACGTCTTCGGGTGAAATATTAGGGGTGAAAATGCGGATAACGTAGCTTTAATGCAATAAAATTGTAATGCCGTTAACGTTATTCATAATCATATAAACCTTCATAAAATAAATACATTATATTCTATTAAACTTATTTCAGTTTTGTTAAATTGCTATTTAGAATTTTGTGTCTCTTTGTCATTTGTGTATCTGAGGAAAACTAAAAACGAAAATAATTTATAAAATAGTGAATATGGTTTAAAAATACGGATTTTTTTTACCCATATTTACTATTGGGAGTTGACTGCAAAGACGTAGGTACAATAACTTAAAATGTCCCACAGATGCTTTAATTATTAAAAGAAGGCCATATATGTTTCCACCCTATACTAGATTCCGTCATCATAAACCTATGATGAACTCCAATCACTAACTCAGTAAAATCAGTTTTAATTTCTAAGAACATCAATTAATTAGCGGCATACACACGCAACGTTTATACGGCTCATAAAAGTACTCCCGTCGATTTACAACCATTTCAAAGACCAAACCCTTATCTTGTAAGAAATAGAATTCATTTCTGCACAGCTACGGAAGGTCATTTATCATAGGAATGTTTAAAGGGTTGCTCCAACTGCAAGCTCTTTTGAACCATGTGTCATTAAGAATACGGTTAGAAATAATGTGCCGGGACGTATCAATTATATTTTTATCAGAACTGATTTAAAGGTTGAGAAAGTATATTCGGTTTTATTTCATAGGACATGAGTTTACGTTTAATGGTTAATGGCGCTTTTTTACTCTTAAAGATCTAATCTGAGTTAGCGGTATTGAAATACATAGCCGAAGAATAGTGTTACAGAATATGAATATTTAGTATTTTAGTTCAATTGAAACTTGTAAAAGTGAGTGCCCGTGACTCCCTTCGCGTAGAACTCGTTCATTTTAATTGCTACTCTGTTATTCCAGGCGCTAACGTAGTAGGTAAAAAACAGACTTACAGACAGCGTCATTTTCGCATTTATAATATTATAATACAAGTATGGATTTAATTTTTATAATATGGATTTAAATATAAAGAGATAACACAGAAACATACATGAAGAGAATAAGTAACAGATTAAGCTCAGATTATTAAATCTTTAAGAGTTAGGGTAATTTAGCCATAATCATTAACAATTGCACGTTTTTGAGCCCTACTAGGTATAAAGACACCTGTGTCAGGAGGACTCGCTCTTCCTGTAGCTCTAGTATAAGTTTTTTCGAAACATTAACTAATTCGAACGCGTTTGCGTTTTGTCTCAAAATGTATGAAAACGCTCTCACCGAGTTAGAAATACGCGCGGACCGCGGACATCGGTTAGCAACAAATGTTATACTCGCTGCTCGCTCTAGTTTCCACTAGTGACCACCAAAGGTGCTGTTCACGTTTTTATACCACTTTCATACATTTTGAGACAAAACGCAAACGCGTTCGAATTAGTTAATGTTTCGAAAAAACTTATACTAGAGCTACTGAGGTGTTAATTACAATTTGCTTTGCTTTATTTAGTTCAGTCGAATATAGTTTCGTTTCGATATAGCACTATAAATATATGATTTTTTAAATTTCTTAATTGCTTTTGGGAAAATGATCACGGAAAATTAACAAGATTTGTATAGATATCTTGTGAAATATTGAAAAATATTGTTATGCTTTGTGTATATTATTATGCTTATATTATGCTCAATGATGGTTTAAATGGTTCTTTTTTGTTTCAGGTAAGTCCCATTTCAGCTGCCCAGGAACATTTAGAACTTCGCAGCTTCGGTATCCAAATACGTACCAAAAAAATCCTTTATTTGTGTGTTTTGCCCATTGTAAAAGGTAAGTGCTTGCTTCTTTTACCCACGGTGTATGCTGTGCCGGGGTCAAATATGTGTGCGGCAATCTTTATGACAATGCATTTATTTCAGACATAGGTCCATACAAATTTGTTAGTAAAATACAATAATAACCTTTATGATTGATTATTTATATGATTATTTATACTGTAAGTATTTACATCTGCTACAAGGTTAATGATGTGATGTAAGTCTTCCAATGTTAGGTACTAATTTGAGTGCCTAATATGTCAAAAATTAACGATTCTACAAGCGTTAGAATCTTTTTAGTTAAGGAGAAGAAGCGCTACAGCGCCAACAAAGCGACTCTCCCTCACCCGTTTTTATATGGAAACTGTCAAAAACTGAAAAATGACATTTGACAGTTTCCATATAAAAATGGGTGAGGTGAGAGGTGACAGGTGAGGATGCTTAGTAAATCGCTTAGCAGATCAGTGACGTACCTAGAGCGCCGTACTAAGGCCTTGGTCTCCTATAAACGCCATCGGCCGCTTACAGCGTCACGCCGTACGCTGCGTCACGGAAAGAAAGACGAACGAAGAGGTTTTCAGTATGGTAGGAGAGAAAGAAGTTTACTTAAGACAATTAGAAATAGAAGAGGCAGGATGATGGGACACCTTATACGGCACGACAGCTCCTTCTTAAATATCTTAGAGGGTAAAATTGAAGGCAGAAGAGGAAGAGGAAGACTTAGACTGACTTACTTTAACCAAGTGAAGGAGGAAGTTGCTGCCGGGTCGTATGTGGAAGTCAAGAAACTGGCAATGAATAGAGAAGAGTGGCGGTTGCTCCACCGACAAGAGCGAAGCACTTCATTTTGATGATGATGATTTTCTTATCATCCCTATTTGATGCACAAGCTACGGTAGCCCAGTGGTTCAAGCATGCGGCTGTCAAGCGGCGGTCGTGGGTTCGAATCCCGCTCGTACCAATGAGTTTTTCGAAACTTATGTACGGAATATCATTTGATATTTACCGTTAGCTTTTCGGTGAAGGAAAACATCGTGAGGAAACCTGCATACATCCGCGAAGAAATTCAAAGTTGTATGTGAAGTCCCCAACCTGCTCTGGGCCAGCGTGGGGACTACTGCCCAATCCCTCTCATCTATGAGAGGAGGCCTGAGCCCAGCAGTAGGACGTATATAGGCTGATGATGATGATGATGATGATGTATTATTATTACAATGTAGTTTCGATTTGAACTCCAATTCCTCTTCGACTGCATGGTGACGCGAGAATCGAAAGTAGTTTTCTCATGATTACGCTGGGATTGCTGCCTATTGCAATATTACGATATCCGGGGCTGTACGTTTTGCATCGTTAATGTGCTACCGGTCAACAAGAGCAATTAATGACTTAGGCTGGGTTGCACCAACCCGTCTGTAATCGTAAGCGGTGTTCGTCAAATCTGATTGTATGGAAAGTTTGACAAGTTTCTATGGGATGACAGCTGCCGGCGCCATATTTGACGATGACCGGTCTGTGTTCGTACGTTGGTGCAACTGGCAGTTAATTTATCTTTAATTGAAATTGTTATAAAATGTCCGACAGTTTTGTGAGACCCTGTTAATTATGTGTTTTTATAATACCCTGATTATTAAATAAATAATAATACACTTACGTCACGCCGACTTTCTCTACTTTACGAGAATCTTGTCAAATTACCGAGAGAAAAATGTCGTCGACAAAACAATAGTCTACGTGACTTGCTATAATAGGTGCATTATGTTGACATACTTAGGGTTTAGATTGGGGCTATTAGGGTCGGCATTGTGTTGAGGTCATTACAGCTGTGCGCAGCCTTGTGACGCGTCAAACTGGCAATTTTACAAAGTAATTTTCATCATTTGAAGGGATCAGGTACGGAGAAAAAATTATCGGAGCCGTGGTCCATTGGTTGAATGTGTTGTTAATCTAAAGTTGATTGATGAAAAGAACCAAGATATGTCTAGGGAAACATCTTAATCTATATTGTGTTTTTGTAAATGCCACCTATTTTGTTTGCATGTTTCTGTTTTATCTCCGGAAAAAAAAAAAAAAAAAAAAAAAAAATGGCTGAAAAGAAAAAAAAAGTAATTGTAAAAGTGTGAAGTTTTTCAATGATTCGAGTATCCCCACGACAGCTCAGAGTCACTGTATAGTAAGTAATGTTATTATGGCTGTGGTCTTCTGCAAGGCGGAGGTACTTCCCCAGTGGGTTGCTCCTAATTCGAGCAAGATGGCATTATGCTGTGCCTTAACTCTCTAGTATTTGTATTGTATTGTATTCGTGCAACTCGCTATAAGACACAGAACGAGTGGACAAGGATCGGAGCCCGAAGGAGCGGTGTCCGAAAACAGATAGGATCCACACCCGTGGGAAATAACGGCAGTTCTTTTGTTATGTCATCGAGATTGTATCGGCTATCGACGCGTGGTACAAGTCATAAGAGGACTGATGAGCGGTTCACGGGCTTTCTGGACTCGCTAAATATAAGTTGACCACGAGATTCACAACAGCTAAGTATCACCGCGCGGTCGTGTCGGAGGGTTTCATCTGGGTTTTCCTCAAGTAACTCCCAAACCGCGCACTTCTATCGCTTTATTGAGCACGACCTATAAAGCCACATTCAGGTTTAAAAAAAGCTATGACCGATGAGCAAATTTCGCTCTATTAATCCATAAAATGATTGGAGTTTTAAGCGGCTTATGGACGCTTTGCTACTCTAGTACATTCACAACCACGCTACAGATCCTTTCGTTATTTGTACATACTTGGCGCGGCACCAATTTACTGACTTCAACCAAGTGAAGGAGAAAATTGGTGCCGCGTCGTATCAAGGGTCAAAAACCTGGCAGGGAACCGGGAAGCCTGGCGATTACTCTACCGACAGGAGCGTAGCTCTTAACTTTAATGCTGATGATGATGATGAAATAACAAATTTCGCATCTATAATACGAGTAGAAGGATTCCGCGCCCGCTGCCGCCTGTCACACATACCGTCTCAATGTCGTGCAGTAGGTACGTATTACTATACCACCCGCTTGCTGTAACTTATGCAGTTTGCGGTCACCGTTCGCATTTTACACGCCGCGGTTAAGGCTTTCATTAACTGCAGTACTGTCATGTGCACTATCCATTTGGACTTTTATTGAACTGCCTTATTGTACGGTCGGCGTCAAAGTTTACGTTGAAACTTTTGCACCTTATTCCATTTTGATAAGGCAATAAAGGTATACGTATATTAGTTGTCGACTGTACATGAATTTGCGGTTTCGTGGGAGTAAAAGGATCGGGATATGAAGAGAGTTCCCGGGATTGTATTTTATCATTATTTTTGACGTGTAATGTATATGATTCATTGCAAATAAATGAGTATGTATGTAAGCACTTTATTGTACAATAACAGGTTTATACAAATAAATGAGTATGAGTATGGTATGTTCAATGAATGAGTCCAATCAGAGGCTCACTTATACTATCCGGAGAATTTCTTAACTAAGTTTTTAGGGTTCCGTACTCAAAGGGTCCAAACGGAACCCTATTGTTGTCACTCACGCGTCCGTCCGTCCGTCAGTCCGTCACAAAAAAAAATCCGTAGAATTTTTTAACATCTCATCAACCTATGAACTTGAAATTTGGTGAAAATGTTTTTTATTATACATATATTTTACCAACAAATACTAATATATTGATAAATCAGATTTTTGAGGTAGGTTCGGAACCCTAAATGTGCGAAGTCCGACTCGCACTTGGCCTTACCTTATGGGTTGTATTTCATAAATTCCCTTCTTAATAGATTTCGTTTTATAAATAGCCTAATGCAAAATCAAGCCTCAAGGGTGAGTACTGAGTTACTGAGTAGTTACTGATAAGTAGTTCATGGATCACTTAGGACTTAATTATTGTGTTAATAAAAATATCATTAACACGATTGATTTTTTCGACTTTTTTATCGAGGGTCCTTGTCAGTTAAAAACGCTCATTTACATATTTGGGACATTTATCTGTATGCATTCTATCTTGACATTTTCTCTGCGTTATTACCTGTCCGGTATAGAAACAGAACTATTGAAGCATAATGTACATTTTACAAAAAAGAAACAAAGTGGCTCCGTTTCTATCTAAAACAATAAATCAATCGTATCGTTTAATCAAATTATTGATAATTCAAATGTAATGGGTCTAACGCGATATTTATGTACCTATTTACCTTTTTTTCCAATGTAATGATTTGAATTCAAAACATTTTAGAACTTATTAAGGTCTCTTTACTGCGAAATATTCAATATTATTACTCCTGCAGCAAACAATCTCAACTTTAAATCAGTTGAAATAAAACCAATGTCAACTTCACACATAATTCTTCCTAATTAACATATTCGTCCATACTTGGGACTCGAGGAACCCTTATTTTTTGCCGCGGTCCCGGCGGATCTTTTGTGATGTTATGTCTGCCTGGTCATTTTACAAATACCTTCTTTTCTTTGTTCTGGGGCATTTTTTTGATGCGCGTTTAGGGTTCCTTGAGATAACTTAGGTATTTCATCCGGTTTTTGATATTGATTATTTTAACGGATTGTGTCGAATATACATTTTAAATGGTATACAAAAAGGCTTGACATATCGCCTTTTTGTATACCATTTAAAATGTATAAACTTATACACAATGCGATCAAAATACAGACTATTAGTTGGACATTTTCATCCAACGAGAAATATTGCGTTTAAAATTCAAAATTAAATATTTGTTTATTTCGGATAACTCAAACGATCCATCCACGAACTAATTCGCATGACTACAAATAGGTCGACATATAGGCATATGGTCGCCGACCTCCGGGATGGAGATGGCACAGAAAGAAGAAGAAACGATCCATATAAGTAAAATAATACACAAAAAATCGGCAGCGATAAAAATCGAGAATGTTATTTTAATGCCAGCAGTTCATAACAATTGAATAGCTTTTCTATGTTATACTCGTAATATTGGCAATTGAAGACCCGAGGCACGTGACAATTTAAACGTTAACAATATATTTCCAATGTGTCCACGCGAATACACGAGAATTCTATTGGAATCACTATTTTAACGTTCAATATTCCGTGTTGCCTTCTGGCAAAAAAAAATAAAACAATGCATTGTTTTGTGCCCTCCGTACATGTACGACACCGATAGACGTCATGGTAAAAAGTTAATTCTCAATCAGACTTCAGTGCGACTCGCTCACACAATATTTGTTAAGCGCTTGCTTAGTGCATGAAACAAGATGATTCCCATTGTGTAAAAAAGATCAAGATATGGTGTCCCTCTTCATTTACAGAAAAATGTTTCATAGAATGTATTGTTTCGCAGAATTTTCGATTCACAGAAAGTTTGTTTTCAGAAACCGTTAACTTTTTAGGTACATTTAAAATGTCATTTTGTAGAACCCGATTAGATCTACCAGAAAAGTAGGTTAGGTTAGGTTAGGTTAGAACCGCGACCCTTTTGTAAAAAAATGTTTTCTATGAAATGAAAATTCTGCGAAACAATACGTCTATTATGACACTGCTGTCTGCGAAACAAAGTGCAACCACCAACCCAGGCTCCAACTCCAACTCAGGTGGACCGTACGCTTGTTTGACAGTGTCGTAGTATAAAAAAAAAACTTACAGAAGACCGCAGCCATATTAACATCACTACTTGCTCTTTAGGTAGGTATGTGATGTGTGTTTCTGATGGAGAGTAATCGCCAGAGCACCCAATGATGCGCAACAGGGAGCGATGGACCTGCGTATGTCTCTAACTGTAAATACAAGGGTCGGGAACCCTTTTTTAATTCTTCTGGAGCCACTTATCGTCCACAAGCTGTAGTATCATCTTTTTTATCAGGCAGGTCGTCGTGTGTGCCACTGCCACCGACATGGCAAAAAACGAACACGCCTAAAATTGATTTCTGTCTACGGAACCATCCTGCTTGGCTCCGTTTCATCTTTACCTGAATCCTACTTCCCTTTACCAGTCTCCACACGCCTTTTATCTCAATAAATCGAACAGGTCCCAACTTGCTTTACTCAATACCAGAATCGCTATTCAACATTTTTATTAAATATTACAGTGTTTTTATCTCGAAAGGTCACTGGGAAGTCAACAAAAAAAGTGTTTATTAACTTGGAAAAGAAATGTCTCATTATAACAGCAAATTGCTTTGAACAAGAAACCGTAACAGGAAAATGTTTTTAGTTACTATAAATAAATCAGAAAATTTCAAAGGTAGCGAAAACATGAAGTGAAATGTAAACAGGGATTATTACTTTTATCTACGTCTCAGATTTTATAAAATAAGCTTTTATAAATGTCACACCTGGCCATAAGGTGGCAATTATCCCACGATCCGGTTGCGGAAAATTCCACTTCCTGGCCAGGGGGTGACATACAATTATGTACTTACCACGGGCGGTACTAAACAAAGCTTCAGATCGCAGCATATACATATATCGCCCTTGCCTTCGTCTCGGGCGTCAACTACCTGCGATCTGAGACATTCTTTGTTTTACCGCCCTTGGTAAGTAATGTAATATTATTTCAGACCTTTTGATCCATAGGAGGTTAGTAACAACAAAATGCTTATACTATATTAGTAAACAACCTACACTTAAGATTTAATGACTCAATAAATGAATCGATTAAGCGGACGCGTTGAGCGGACGGTCCAGGTGCTGTATTAACTTCATCACCATCATCATCAACTCTTTATACACTTAATTCTCGGATTATTGATTATGCAGTCCTCTGGCTATAGTACGGACGACGCAGGTCAGGTAAACTACACTCAAGAGCAGATTCCCTAGTTTGGGGCTGTTTCGCGGCTGTGCTGCGCATTATGATGTCTTTCTCTTGTAGTGTCTTTGTTCCACGAATAAATGATTTGCCTTCTTTTCTTTCCTTCAAGAGCAGAAAAAATGCTTTACTCATTTTGTTACCACAATAAAAAGAGCATTTTTAATATTCCACCAAGTTTTACCCCCTCTTTGCTCTGATATTAAGATAAGGATTGAGGACAACTTACACCTGGCCATAAAGCGGCAATTACCGCACGCTCCGCGCGCGGGAAATCCCACTTCCTGGCCAGAGGGTGACATAAAATTTTGTACTTAACACGGGCGGTAGTAAAGAAAGCCTCAGATCGCATATTTATCGCCCCTGCCTTCGGCTCGGGCGTCAAATACCTGCGATCTGAGACATTCTTTGTTTTACCACCCTTGTTAAGTAATGTACTATTCATGTGTCGTATTTGGGTATAGAGACGTCAGCTTGTATGTACCTGTGGCAACCAACCTTGTTACACCAGGCTGGCTAGCTGGCTAGGCAGGAAAAAGAATGTTCTGTGACAGACCAAAATGTACTGTCATTATCTTTAGATTCCTGGACTGCTTAGATGTCCCTGTCCTTTATAATTAGTTTCTTGTAATTCTTCTGTTGTAATTTAATACACCTATATTTGTACTCGGCGGTTTTATTTGGCTCAGAGGAAAAGAGTAATTTGAACACGCAACCTTGGGAGGTCGTAAGCGCCAGGACGGCGCTTACTATGGCCACGCACGGCCTCCCATATACCTATGTATGTAACTGCCTATTCCATTGCCTGCTTCAACTGTTCACTCAATTCCTTAATCGTCAGTGTCCCGTAGCCTCGGATTAAGAAGCTAAGTAATCCCGTTGTTAGCTCCACTATCCCTAACGGGGAGCCTAGTGTCAGACGCACGGCTTAATGCAAGGTTGTATCTGGTTTTCAGCTGCATTGCCATTGCACGATAACACGATGTTGACGCAGTGGTCTCCAGTACCTCTAGGAAATATGGCCCCATACTAGTTGGGGTCATTCCAAGTGATTTCAACAAATCGAGTGTGCCGTATGATTTTTGATTTGAATAAAAAAAATTGAGGATATACTTCATGGTGGCAGAAGTGCTGAACCACCACCGGTTTTTTTATCTTTTAATTTCCAAGTTTTGCCCATTATAAGATGAACACGGCAAGTACTTTATATTTCAGAAAAAAGTAATATTTGATATGCACCAGGCTTGGCACAAGAACCAATTTAAAATTGCAATAATTGACCAATTAAGTCTACATTTCGGGTGGTCACCATTTTTTTTAGTAGTTAATTCAGATAAATTTTGTCATACAGTATAATATCCACATTTCTTACCTAATCAAAAAAAAAAAAAATATTTCGTTACCTTTTATAGAAAAAAAGTTAGGTCTGATTTTGTACAAGCTTGGAAATTAAAAGATAGAAAAAAAAACTGGTGGTGGTTCAGCACTTCTGCCACCATTCAAAAATTATGCGGCACACTTTTTAATTCAAATTTGTTGAAATCACCTGGAATGACCCGTAGGTAATTCACTTACACCCCCAAATCCCCCAATGAAGTTCGACCAACTACTCTCAGATGTAGACTAAGCGGCATATCAGACCATTTACCTGTGTCCCGGAACTGTTCTCGTATATAATATGCCAACGGACAAGTCACGGTATATTTTCCCGTGTCGAGGTATAGTAAAATGTCCGACATTTTATAAAACTGCCATTAGATTTTCAGTCATCTAACTCAGACGGTAAAGTCTCTTTTTGAACGGACTAATGTGATGCAACTAGGCCAAGTGAAACAATTTTAACTATAACTGAAAGGCACGGGTTCTCGATTGCCCAGGGACCGTCTGCGGAACTTTATGTCTACGTCCTTTTAGTTTTACATTGTTATCCGACTGCACAAAGTTGGGTCTCGTGTGTCTTTACGATGCAAATTTGCGTAGAGTTGCCCAGGTGCATGTCGGTTGGGATAAATATTCGAACCTGATTTAAAAAAAATGTAGTTTACTTTTTTCTTAAAATTGTTTGAGGTTAAAAAAAGGCTTTAGGGGTACTTAACACGCTCATCTATTTAGGCCATTTTTTGTTTAATTGACACGTATTTTGTCATTTTCTCAATGTTACTACTTACTCCGAACAGGACCGACAAACATTTTAAATGTATATTTTGGATTTTTCATTAGATGTATTATTGTAAACATCACTCCAAATCAACCATTTTCGAGCTAAAAAACTGCATTTTTCCGCTTCGATTCTACTAGACACAATAAAATCTAAAAGGGGCTATTGTTACTATCTAAAACTTCGTATCCTTTGATCACTTTATTAGTATTATCAATATTTTGTCGTAATATAGATGTATAGATGTCATAAAGGACAGGAAAAAAAAACGTTGTAAATAACTACGACATTTCTGATTTAATAACAAAAAATAGCGGCAAAATTGATCCGTAAGTACCAGATTGACGCCCTGTAATAAATTGGTAGCTATTAGAATTACTATAAGTTATCCAAAGATTTGAATTCATCGATATCTCTTGCCGCATCACTAGAACAATGTATCACCCCCGTCGAAGTTGCGGACCTGATTATTCACTTTGAAACGTACGATCTCAGATTTTTCTCCATCCTTAAACTTCGAGGCTTGTTTAAATTCGAAGTGTAAATAGACCAGTATAAGTTTTTTCGAAATATTAAGAGGAATGCCTAGCTGCGATTTTCCCATACAAACGTTCTCGACTGTTTCCTCCCTGGTTTTTGAACCTAGAGCAATGATTTTTTCAAATAAGATCAATATCATCAATATCTATGCCGCTACGTTTTGTTTTTTTGGATATTTTTATTTTAAAGAAAGTTACAGCCCTCCAAAAATCGCAAAAACGGCTTAGTTGAATTGGCTCCATAAAAAGGCGCAGTATACAAATATGACAACAAATATCCAAAAAATCAAAACGTAGCGGCATAGATTAGTTCTTGCTCTTGCAGTTTCCAAAATTTTATAATGATTGGTTGCGTTTTGGATGAGGAAACAGTCGAGAACGAAACCTCGATTTTTCAGTTTTTTGCAAGGGAATTTTAGTCCGAGCTGCAGTTGTCCTTATCGCACGAATTCGTGGCGGAGTCAGTTTCTAAATATACGTACACAGAAGGAATAGGGATGGGCAACAGTTGTTGACATATATTCTCGATACGCTAGTGGTGAAAAATTATCGATAAATCATTATTACCAGAAAAGTTATTAATCACAAGAAAAACCCTGAGTCACAATGGAAGAATATTGAATAGAAAGGTGACCTGGGAACCCTTGTCTTTGATATAGGAATAAATGCTACTTAGTTAGTGGTAAAGTTATTAACGAATCATAGGTTTTTATAACCCACTAGCTTTTGCCCGCGACTTCGTCCGCGTAGAACTCGTGGCGATTAAGAGTAAGAAAAATGTAATGTAATAGAAATAAACCTAATTTTTTTTTATAGATCTACATATTATATAATTTAAAAAAACTGACTTCAATGGGGGAGACCGGCGGTAAAAGATGATTATACTTAGATGGTGCACTCTTAAATTCCATACAATGAAATAAAAATCTACATATTACCTATACAATAAAAAATAAAAATAAACCGACTTCAATCGGGGAGACCGGTGAAAGATTATTATACTTAGATGGTGCACTCTTGGATTCCATACAATGAAATAAAAACCGGCCAAGTGCGAGTCGGACTTGCGCACGAAGGGTTCCGTACCATTATCTATAAAAACGGCAATAAAAAAATATGTTTGTTGTATGGGAGCCCCCTTAAATATTTATTCTATTCTGTTTTTTAGTATTTGTTGTTATAGCGGCAACAGAAATACATCATCTGTGAAAATTTCAACTGTCTAACTATCACGGTTCTCGAGATATAGCCTGGTGACAGACGGAGAGCTGAGCATTAGTAATAGGGTCCCGTTTTATCCTTTGGGTACGGAACCCTAAAAATGGCTATAAGTATGTTTATAATGGTAGAAGAGTAAGTATACGCTCAATTCATCATGGAATCCAACACCAGAACTCAAGTTTGTCAAAAATGTAAAAAACAAAAATATACGTGGTTGAAGAGTTCCATTCTGATCATCATATACATACAGTTCTACTTCATCAAATGTCAATTTATTTAAATGTACATGCCTGATTTGTTTGTTAAGATACTAAAATGTGTAATGTAACTTATGTATGCCTTTAACATTTGAGGAGTTCCCTCGATTCCTCATGGATCCCATCATCAGAACTCGAGCTTCACAAATGATTGTCTTGTAAATCTAACTTGCTTAACAAACACAGCAAAGAGGACAATTCGCCAAACGTGAACTATGCGTCGTTGAAGAGTTCTGTTCTGAACACCATCAGCAGTCCCACTTCATCAAATGTTACATTCTTGTATGAAAATGCTTGATTTGTTGATAAAAACACAAAAATCACTGTATGTTTGCCTATAAGATTTGAGGAGTTCCCTCGATTCCTCATGGATCCCATCATCAGATCTGCATTTTGATGAACCGAATTGAGAACATCCTCTTTTGAAATCTTGAAATGGGTTCAAAAGAAACCCATACTATAAAATAATCACACATTGCGCACGTGAACTTTCAACCCTCGCTTAAACCCTTTAGGGGATGAATTTAAAAAAAATGCCATAATCAATGTTTTTCACTATACATAAGAAGCTTGTGACCGAAGTTTCAAACTTCTTACTTGAAAAACAACATTTTTGTCATACAAACTTTCATCCCTTTTTTGAACCCTTTAGGGGATGAATTTTTATACCAACTCTATATCATTTATCTTATTTTTTAATAAGTAACCTTTGTACAAAGTTAAAGTCTAAGACTTTCCAAATGAACTATTTCCATACAACGGTTCAACCCCTGTTTCACCCCCTTAGGGGTTGAATTTCGAAAAATCCTTTCTTAGTACACGTCTACGTACCTTAAAGAATATATGTTCCACATTTCATGGTTATGTCTTCAGTGGTTTAGGCTGTGCACTGTCTGTCAATAGTTGTCTAAGTAACGCAAGTTTTATAATATGTATAGACAATATTATGGCAGGGCAGCCAAATAAATATACCACAATTTTAGCTAACCAAAAAAAAAAACAATATTGTTATTTGTTCTTATTTCTGTTTATTATTTTGTTTAGATGTGTAAAATAATGAGAGATATACATATTTTTATGCCAAGATAAAACGCTATTATTTTCAATATGATATTGCTAAGTAATTCAAGTTAATAAAGTAAAAAAAGTTTAGGCGTTATTTTATTTCATTTTCCTATCAATATATTGACGTAAATAAACATTTATTATAAAAGCATTACATTAATTTACTTGGTAAGAAAAATAAAAAGCAAAAAGTTCTGTCAATCTCTGGATTTGAACCATGAACCTCTTGATTGCGTGTCAACCATGTTAACGTCTGAGCTAAAGTGGATTCATTTTAGTTGACGAAATTATTGTACAGTTTTCATAAAGTGCTCAAGGGGGGACGTTTTCTATGGTGCGATCTGTACCTACAGCCTAATTTATCGTATGCTGGGTCAGTTAGTAAATTCGCGGGCTCGCGTCTCGCGCCTGTGTGCGTGCGCTCACACATAGACAGCGCCCGCTCCCGCTCCCAGCAGCGCGACAGAAACATTATGTCAAAAATTCAAGATTTGAAAAGTTGGTCAGCTAGGCATTCCTCTTAACTAATTCGAACGCGTTTGCGTTTTGTCTCAAAATGTATGAAAGTGGTATGAAAACGTGAACAGCGCCTCTGGTGGTCACTAGTGGAAACTAAAACAGCGAGTATAACATTTGTTGCTAACCGATGAACGCGCGTATTTCAAACTCGGTGAGAGCGTTTTCACACATTTTGAGACAAAACGCAAACGCGTTCGAATTAGTTAATGTTTCGAAAAAACTTATACTAGAGCTACAGCTACTAGAACAGCACAGCTCTGGAATATTTTTTGCATTACCATGTGATTGTATAATTAAACAGTTTTATAATTTTCCAATAATATCAATATTTTTCGTGTCTACATATAGATAATATATTTCTATCCGGGCGAAATCAATCACATTACTTTTCTAATTTCGTCGTCCAAAGTATAAAAAAACTAAGCAGTGAAAGTAATAATATTGTCCCGAGAACACTACTGTTCCTCGTATTAATTGGGTAAATTTTCATTTCCATTCTACATAGACCGCCTTGGGGGATGGCGAGATTAGTTCTGTCGAGTTTGATTTCTTATTATATCTTACTAGCTTCTGTTCCCGATGTCATCTCTTTGTGGAATGATTTTCGGAAAAAAAATGGTTATATATGTTAATTCAGGGTATTAACTCGTATACCAAGTTTCATCATTATTCTTTCACCAGTTTTTGCGTGATTGAGTAACAAACATAACTAACCTATCTAAGTTCACTTGGTCTGTAGGTCAGTTTAAGATTTCTTTACCTAACGGGTAATCCATCAAATAATATGCCAGCTTTTGATCGTCTAACGGTATTAAAAAGAAACCAAACTACAGTTAGCATATCAACATCTTTGCGAATTTCCTAAGAATAATGACTTTGCGATGACTTGATGCGTCAAAAACATTTTAATCTCCGGACACATCAGTCTCATTTGTGGCAAAAACATTTCAACGTCAAGTGTTATTTTTTGTCATTATAAAAGCATGGGGTTTTATTATCAACTAGTTTAAACGCTTTTAATTTTTTGCGGCGACAAATTGATGCATTTACTCGTAATTTAACCAATTATAATTTCAGTGTAGGCTCAATTCCAGAGCGCGCTGTTGGTGTGTTGAATTTAGTTTGAATTGGTATTCTTTTTTTTAAACCTGACTGTGACTTTCAATAGTACGGGCCCAATAAAGCGATTGGAGTGCGCGGTTGGAGAGTGACTTGAGGAAAATTCAGGTGGAACCTCCGACATGTCCATGTGGACGGTTTAAACACTGGAATACTCTAAGAGTTTGCGCTTCAGTGAGATTGGTTGAGCGGCTTCAACCGAATCTGAGGTGTCAGTGGTGGTGGTGGTGGTGTGGTGGTGACCTTATGGTCTCTTTTTTCCGCACTTAGTCCGTGTATGTCGGACCATTGTGCGTGGTTTGTTTGCTGGCTAGGGGTCTAGCCAGCCTAATTGACAACATTTCATATTTTTAACTACTTTATTTTATGATTTAGTTAGAAAAAAGGTAAAAATTTAAGCCACCCGTATTTTTTCTTTTTCAAATTAACTCATTATTTCATACAAAAAAAACACGTTGAAAAGTAGGTCATTCCAAAATGGCGTAAGTAAAATATGACGTCATCTTCCCAACAAGAATCCAGAGCCACTCCAGAGCAGCGATTGTCTGTACTCTGTACTAAGGTCTCCCTGAATACAGCGAGGAAGATGACGTCAACTTTCGGTTTACAGTAATTTGCGATTTTTTCCAAAATTAACGAAGAAAAAAATCTAAAAAAATATTTTTTGTGTACTTCACACGTTTTTACCGAAATGGTTTTCGAATTAAGACTTTTGGAAATTATGAAATATTGTCAATTCCGACCAGAAGCGCAGGATCCTCCTGGTGTCACCACAGGCTTCGGGGAGTGACCTCGGTGCGTTTAGGATTTGAGCCCGTACCTCAGACCTATCGCTATTTCTTACACCCAGTTTTTTGCTCGGAATGAATTTACACGCGGTATTTATAGGCCTTATTCAGATTTATTTAACTTTATTTTAAGTACAAGTGTTGTGAATACCATCCAGAATGTACTTACTTATGAAGTGTGGAGACTTGCGTTGCTCAAGCTCATTCCTTAACATCCCGTGCCCTCCTAAATCTACCTAATATCCCAAATAAGGCTTTTCATTATATTTTTATGGCCCCATCAACTTTCGGCCAAGTTCCGTCGCAGTATGATTGGACATTCTGACCCCGGCACAGCCTGTTTTACGAGTTTAATGACTTTATACTCTATTGTATCCTGCTTATTATATTGGTACCTATAAATATTCAACGGCTTTCATCAGGATGTGACTTTTCTGTAAGGTTAACAGGCGTAATAATGGTCAGACTGTTATTGTGTTTACGAGTGGGCAATTGCGAAGTCTACTTGAACATTTTTTTTATACAAGGACGGTGGCAAACAAGCGTACGGTCCACCTGATGGTGAGAAACTCCAAAAGAGTTAGAGAGTGAATCGAATCCTCAAATTTTATAAAGGGTGGGCAACGCGCACGCGACTTGATCATACGAGTAAGATATAAGTATTTTAAAAATATAAAAAAACGCAATTCATTTTAAACTTTTATTGATTCCAGAATTCACCATTACAAAGAACATTCGTATCACTACAATCAATCCAAATTTAAAAAAATACTCGCGAGGTGTACAGTTGACCAAAAAAGTGGTCTACCACTTTTCGACTCTATTATGTGTACGTTAAAGTCCAAAAGTGTTAGAGCACTTTCTTTGCTGACTGTACCAACAGCTCACAGGGCCGCTAGTTTAATTATTCGTTGATTTCGATGTTACTTAAACAATTATATGAAAATTATGACTTGTAACTTCATACTAACTCGTCATATTGAACCAACACCCACTCACAGGCAATTTATTCTTCAAAATTGTTCATCGCGCGAGTTAATTTCTTATATATACATTCAACTAACTTCCCTAACATCCCATCTTACAACACTTCTCAAATCAAAATGAATCTTATTAAAATACAGGTAAGGTTTTTTTGTGTCCGATAGAATCGGCAAGGTACGAGTGTGTCTAGGTAGGAATTTTGCCCCCGTATTACACCGAGGTGCGTCAAACCAGCGGGTCCTGAAGGATGCGCGACGTACGTGTCACTTGCCGCGGCTCGCGGTTTGAATTCCAATGCTGTGGCGTTTGCGTGGAGCTAGCAGGGCTTGGTGAACAATTTATAATGTTATGGAAATCAATCAAGATACTTTTGTGCTGTCGTTTTTCGATACGAGACTATAAATTATTGATGACGGGCTGCACTCTTACTCGGGGCCTCCGGCAGGTCTGTATATGATCCCACCTGACGCTATCTCGTGGCTTGGGATTAGTTGGGATAGTCGGGAGCCGGAGTTTGGATGTATAATAAGTTTCGAAATTATTGACATACCTATAGCTGAATTACTAATTAGAACGGAAATAAACTAATCAATCACATATTAAGTATGAATTCTCATTGGAGTATCTAAGCAAATTAAATCCGTAATTAGATTGAATTCTTTCAAATGTCTGACTTGATTCAATCATTATCGTCTAATGTGTGTTTTACAGTCTTACTGAAATTATTTTATTTTATTTTATTTATTTGGAGAACCAACAGCTATGTTAATATATTAAATATGAAAGTAGATACAGAGAGCCAATTATAGGAACTCACAGGTAGTGCCATTATGTCTTTGTTCTCTGCTCGCATTTACAAGCACTGAAATAAAGTTTTATTGAAACTCTACCCTTGTTTTCTTGATGGATGTTCAATTGTCCATAGAAGCTAAATTATATTTAAACTTGACTGACTATAATTTAGGTTTCAATACCGGTACACCATCACTTGTGATTTTACGGTAACACAATTTTGTTCCTGTCTAAATTCTAATGGGAAACATTCCTCACCAAGCCCCACCAGCGTCACGCTCATATCACAAAAGCCAGACGCACTCGATATTTCACACACGAGAGCGTACTTATTTAAGGGATCAGAGGTGCAGGGCCTGATTTATTCAGGGACCCGTGCTTAGATTGTTACTTGACGTAAAGGAAATGGGGTACATTCAGTTTGGCGCGATAGGGCTTAATGTAACGTCTTAATGGGGCCTGCTGAGCTGACGTATAATAACGTATATAATGTGAGCATTGTTGCGTAGTTATCACTTGTGTTTTGATGGTGGAGAATCTTAGTCTTATGAGGGGGAGATAAAGGGGGATTTTGATGCTTCTTTCCGGTTCTGAAAAGACTGAAGTGACAGGATCTACCTTTGAAGTTAAGCCCTTTTTGTTTGACGGTGTCATTTGTTGTGTGTGAATGGAAATGATTTGTTTGTGGGCATTATTGCGACATTAATGATCTTAGCAGGCATTTAATTAGTTGATGATTTGTGTACCTATAGATTTCGAAGGTTGGAGCAAGTTCGTACCTTATATATCATATTTATTTTTCTATTTAGGCATATAACTGGCACCCAGGACGAATATCAATAGACTACCACCGGCTCGGATAATAAACCTCTGTCCCGAGAAGGACATGCGTAAGAAACTCTGGTGATTGGTAGCGTAGTGTATAAGCGTGGCGTATAGATTTTACTCTTCATTTTTATGGGGCATTCGGGCGTCACAAATTTTTCCTGAGACCTGTCGCCATTTCATCCACCCAGTTTTTTGCTCGTAATGAATTTACACGCTTTACTTGAATTTATTAATAGGTATAAATTAGGCTATAACCTGTAAGTACGTAATGTGACCAGAATCACGCGAATATTAAAGTAAACAATAGCTCTGATGACGCGTTTCCATTTTAATTCAGTCAGCTCACAAATCATCGGGCAAGCACCAGAACACCAATTAAGTGGTGACCCAGTTGCGGCCAGGCCGTAGAATCCGCGAAAAAACTGTGAAAATGCTGAAAAATAACCGTGTCAGTAGGAGAGTAAAGACACACGTTTATATTTAATATTTTATTGAGAATAGGTAAGAATTTGACCTCTCTCTCACCTCATCATATCAGCCGCAAGACGTCCTCTGCTGAAAATAGGCCTCCCCAAACAGTGCCACAATTTACCTGTCCTGCGCTGCGCCACCCGCATCCAGCGATTCGCTGCAGATACACGTCTATGCAGAAGGGTAACATTTATCTGCAGCTAGCTATGACTTCTCTAGACACCACTAGGTGGCGCTATACCGATCCACGAGTACATTGCGATACAGTTCGGGTCGAATCACTAGGTATACTTCGTTTTTTTTATCAGGTTAGAAAAATCGTGCGGTATCCGTCATGCGATTTTTATTAAGAAATAATATTGAAACGGGAAAATATGCGGCAAGCTATCTTTGAAATGCAATAACCTACTGAAATTAGTACATGATTATTCTCTGGTGTCCAATGTCCTATGGAAATGAAGAAATGTGGGCGAAAATAACATTTAAAACTCTAATGTTTAAAAAAACGGGCTAGAATGTTAAACCCTCGTGACGTAATAAGTAATAAACCGCTTTTCTAGTGGCCAGCGAACCGCGCTCGTTTAGTTCGCAAACTGCGCTGAACTATTGCAGCTCATGTAAATGGCTGTTTGTGGCTGCACTTTTATCCTCGATATTATATTTATTCGCTGAAACAACTGCCACTCTGCTGATTAAGTCCTAGTGCCCTAAATAGATAAGAGTTTTGTGATAAAATTGCTGTATTTCGAAAGAAGCGTGCGGAAGTTTAAGGGGCCTTAATTTGTTTAATGTTGTTCACCCAAAATATGGCAAAAGTATTGAGAACTCCAATCAAAGAAAGAAAGAAAATAAGAAAAGAAAGAAATTTTTATTCACAGATACATAAGACATTCTCTCTCTTCCTAGCTATTAATCCTACATGTGGTAGGGTCAGCTTTCCGAACTAATCCTCGCCACTTCGCTCTATCCCCGACATCGTCTTCGGATGCCTGACACTCTATCATGTCTTTTAGCACTACTATAGTAGTACTAGATACAGAACACAGACACAGAAGTCACACATGTAAAAAATAATAACAGAAGAAAAATACCACATAACATGATTGTGTCCCCGAGGCAGTGAAACGGATAGCTCAGCATTAATTGATTAAACTATACAAAGCCTTCCTTAAAGTGTTATACAGTAAGATACTCGTAACTTTTATTGTTTTTATTGGGCGTTTTTAATTGATCCTTCTCTGAAGCATTTTACACAGTTTTTAATTCGTCAGTAGAGACGCAGAAGATACTTATAAGATGGATGGAATAAACCTAATTAATGGCGGTTGTCTTGTCAAATTGATACGCGTTCTGCTTTATATATGCTTTATATAAAAATAACTACGCTTCAGCGCTGCTATGGTCAGAACCCAGACTCATGATTTTGACAACTAAATAACGATTGTTCAACTAAAAATAACTACGCTTCTTTATGTGCTATGGTCAGAACCCAGACTCATGATTTTGACAACTAAATTGTACCTATGTCATCTTAAATTTACATTTTTACAATATGTACAATTTCTTAGCAAAGAAAACCAAAAAAAAATCATAACTCGAAAACTACGAAAAATCGGCTAACATACATCGGGTATATTCTGACAGCCCACGACATGAGGAATCTAAAAAAAAATATTGACGTCAAGGTTTGGGCCATCCTGTATAAGATGCAACGTTGATCAAATTTATCACCTTTTAAATCGATGGACGTTCTCATAAAAGGTTTCCAACTTAACTTAAAACAAAAGATAGGTATCCGTTTCAAACCCAATGACTTCTAAAAGTTCTTAAGCCCGTCCAAATCTCAATTTTACTGTCATCCAGACAAGGTGCAGATTCGAATCGCATAATTATTCGTCAACGAGATGAAAGGTAACGTATGCCTTACAGGATACTCCCACGTATAACTTTCTCTTCTCTTTTATACGCTTGACATGTATTGTGCTGAGTCGGGATGAACGTAACATAATAAAATACGATGCTTTTATTACCTATTAAAGTTTTAAATAGTAACTGAGACTTTTAATGCGTGTAAAAGCAGAAAAATATAGATTTTTAGCTTGAGAATGATCAATTTGGAATTTGAAACGATATTTCTTAAGAGGCCTTAAAAGTATTACAATTTTTTGATTTCAAATTGTGACAAAAGTATCGATAATACCAATAAAGAGATTATAGGATACGACGATATTAGTCATGTTTTAGATAGTAACATTGCCCTTTATTGATTTTATTGTGTGTACTAGAATTTAAGCGAAAAAAAAACAGTTTTTTGCTCAAAAACAGTGGATTTGGAGTGAACTTTGAAAAGAAATATCTTAATGAAAAATGCAAGAAATATATTTAAATATATGTCATTAGGTGGCAATAGTCCTGTTCTAGATAGTAACATCGATAAAATTTCAAGAAACTTGTCAAATAAACAGAAAATGGCCTTAATAGATGAGCATTTTTTACCTTATAAGGACCCTTAATAAAAGAAATCCAAGAAAATGCCTGTAACAGATATTAGGCCAAATGGTCCCGTTGTACTAAATCGTAACGAACCGCATGCTGCATGCGGCGACCGCAGAAGTGCAAAGAAGAAGAAGAAGAAGAAGAAACATTTATTTACTGCACAAAAGACACCCAGATACAAAAAATAATAGACGTACTAAACTCAGAACATATAAAATAATGTGTGTCTTCGCGGCAGCAAATCGGTTGCTGTCTCAGCATTATGCTGAGGTGTTAAACACCTACAGCGCTGGTTTTCAGACAGCACCGTACGTGACCCACGGAACGCAATACAACATAATATACAATACAAAGAGATAAATATCATAAAGTTATAAAATAAATATCGATTAGACTAGCTCAAAACAGGGCAAAGTGGTATGAGGCATGAACAAGGGAGGCATTATTTACTCAACCTCAGGCTAAAATGAATAAAAAGTAATAATAAAAATAAAAGTACCGCAAAGAACACGTTAGTCGGCCGCATTCGGCGATCGACAACTGCCAAGTCGCCGTAGTAGGCGGACAGACTAGTGTAAAGACGACATTTGTTGGCCTAAGTAGTTTAAAATGAATTCGGCGATCGCAGTAAGTGAATGACGAAGTGGTAAGGTAATTGCCGCTTTACGTGTCAGAGTTCATTCAGATAATAGGGAGCACAAATCTTATACCTACATGCTACAGTAAAAACGTTGTTCAAAAATTGTATTCTTTTGTTTGGAGGGTCGAGCAAGACAAGTACCTACACTCAGAAGACTCTTGAGGAGTTGTTTGAGTTATTTCTAATTTCGTCCGCCTTTCCAGACTCGCATTAAAACCCTTAAGGAACAACGTAGCGAAGACTGCTCTTATAGACGCTATATTAAATACCTATATGGACAATCAAAGGCATAAGTAATAGTAGTTTATGCAACTGGTACATAATGAGGGGCAGGAATGCCTAATTATGTACAGTTGCATACATTACTTTATCTACACACATATTATAATTACTCTAAGATGGGTTCAGAAACCGTAGTAAATAAATACAATAATTGTGTTAATACAACCTTTTTTGCACGGTTGCGGAAATATCGAAATCAGAACTGGCAACAGATACCTGAATGTTATTTTAAAAAGTAAAGAGTACTTATTCTGATGTGATCATGTCGTTCTAGCTCAAATTTCGTGCGATATATACTACATAAAAAAACATCGAGCTGACATTTCGCATCGACTGAATTTGAATTTTCAGTTATACTAGAATAGGGACATGTCAACTTTGACATTTAAATTTTGACAGTTTTGTTTGACGTAATATTTTAACATCATATATGAGATTAAAATGAAATATTTTATTACTGCTGTAGCCTTAGCCACAGATAAGAAAATTGCCATAAATTCATTGAATGTTGAAATGAGAGTCATTTTCTACGGTTTCCGAACGCATAATAGAGGATTTATGATATGTGTGTAGATAAATATATTTTCGCCAAGTGACACAAATATATTTCTATATTTTTTTATACAACAACGGTAGCAAACAAGCGTACGGTCCGCCTGATGGTAAGCGGACACCGCAGCATATAGACGCTCGCAACTCCAAAAGAGTCACGAGCGCGTTGCTGACCCTTTATAAAATTTGAGGATTCCCTGTGTTGAAAGCAGAAGGGACACATTTAGGTCCCTCGCTCTCGACACAGTGCATCCTCGGGAGCTCTGACAACCTTGCTCTCACCTCCAGGAACACAACACTACATACTTGTATAGTAAACAATGTTATTATGGCTGTGGTCTTCTGCAAGGCGATGGTACAGTCAAGGGCACCAATATGTATACACTTTTTCACCTTATTCCATTGAAATAAGGTCCAAAAGTGTATACATATTTATGCCCTTGACTGTACTTGCCCAGTTGGGCTGCTCCAAATTCGAGCAAGGTGGCATTTTGCTGTCCCCTACCTCTCATAAAACGCCCTTAAATTGGGTTGCACAAAAACCATCTCAAATATTTTTTTTACCTGACTTTGGCTTTATAAGCCAGGCCCAATAAAGCGATAGGAGTGCGCGGTTGAAGAGCGTCCTGGGGAAAATCCAGGGGAAACGTCCGACACGACCACGCGGGCGGTTTAAACACTGGAATACTCTAAGAGTTTGCGCTCCAGTGAGATTGGCTGAGCGGCTTCAACTGAATCTGAGGTGCTAGTGGAATCGAGCTACTGGGAGTATTTTGGCTTAGCTGAATAGAGTCCAGCAAGAAACTCAGCTAGACCCGATCTGGCCCCTATTTCACCAACTTGACAATTTTCAACTGACAATGACAATACGATGTACACTTCTGATTCGTCACGTAAAGATGGCCACTGGATAGCATCGATACTTACCGGCCCGGCAATGTAAACCGAATAGGGATGTCGACTCAATTTTTTTTATTACTTCAATAGAAAGAAGACATAAAACTATGCCAAATAGTGAAAATCCTATTCAAATATCTCAAAAAATAAGGAAGCTACAATGGTTAGAATGTTCGTAGTTAGAGAGAGAAAGTGCTACCTAACCGTGACGTCACTTTTAAGTAGCGCCATAGTAAATGACGATCGTTCAATACAAAGGAACAGAACATACCCACTCTTAAAACTTTGAAGACTTATAATTACGTAATTATTTATTTTATTGAATTACTTTTTTTGCCATTTGATTGAGAATTTGAGCCTTTATGTAGAAAATTTGGATTTATTGATTTTCTTTAATAGTGTCGTCGTCCCTATTGTCATTGTAAGGTGACAATTGACAAGTTCGTGAAATAGGGGCCTGGGTAGGAGCGTCTGTAATCGTTAGCGTTGTACGATGTGATCTTTGCCCCCTAGCTAGATGCTGGCGAAGAGCAATCCCAATTTTAATAATAAAAAAAAACGGGTTGCACTCCGGGAGTGCCGGCAGAAGTGAAAACTCAATAAAGAAAGTAAATAACAAAGATATTCATATCCGTATCCGTATCGGTATCGGGATCGGTATCGGTATCGGTATCGGTATCCGTATCCGTATTCATTTTATACTCATGTTAATATTCATATTCGCATAATCCATTCACATATATACATAATATGTCTCGAGTATCATTGTGTCTTACACATTTAAGACCAGCTGAGTTTAGCTGAGTTGACCCCTCCTAACATCGCAATCACGATACTAGGAGGGGTCAACTAGCTGGTCTTAGAATCTGTCGCGAGTTTAACAATTTTTCCCCAGTACAAAAGTGCTCAGCGCCGCTAAAGAAGTTTTCACTTCAAAAATACAGCCGCCGGCGCCATATTTACCGTAAATCTGTCTGTAATCGTAAGTTAGTTCAACTTGCCGCCCCTTTGTTCCACTATTTCCATATTCCCGTCTTTTAATGAATGCTTAAAGTCACTTGACGTAACCCCGTCTGACTCCTTTGGTTATAGGTCACCGGATCGATTCCCAAATCAAAGTGGACCGTATAAATTATTCATACTGGCTTGACAAACCCCGTATCCTCACAGTTAGTACCTTGTCGATTTAACATGCTTAGTAATTCCGTACAGTGTGTCGTTTTTGATGTTAAAGTGACAAAGGACTTCCGTGGTTAGATAATGTACGAGTAATGAATCGTATGATTTACCTGTGTTTGGTTTGTATTCTTAGATTTGTTATGATTGTTATGAATTATAAGAATGTCAAATCGGGTCATTAACATGTGTAGAGGCAACTAATAATGGATCGAATATCTTATTTCGTAAGAAAGTAGCTAAATAGCGAGATATACTACGTACCTACGTGTATGTCACGAGCGCGGGTTGGCCATTGTTATATTGATTTAAACTTACACGATTTTCACACATTATTATTGGGGAACGGGACTTAATCGCGTACAATTATAACTAATGCCATTGTTGTTGTTGTTGTTGGCCATTGTTGTAGTGGTGACACATACGAACACATAGACAACGTGAACTCATACGTCCTACACTGACGCACACATATACAATGTGCATGTATACACACAACCATGGCTCACCCGCGCTCTTGAGATAAAGCTACTGCACCTGGATCTTTGTTTGAAATAGCAGCCAACAAGTTGTTGTTCGTCTCTATTATTATAGTTTTCATTTTCAATGACTTATAAATGATCTCTTAGCCGGTATTTTTTAATTATCGGGAGTAATTTTTTTTCGAGGTTTATACCTAATAAAAATGAATAAATGAAAATAATAACTAGTGCAAGAACTTTTTTCAGTCAACCTTTTTTTAAAGTTACATCTTCTTATTTAATGTATTGTTTAATTTATGACGACATGATGAAACCAGTTTTTAGCTTGAAAAAAAAAATCCAAAAAATACATAATTAACCTTTTCATATCAAGTCAATGTGCTATCAAGTTAGATTCATTTTCAGTCTTTTGCTACGAAGACTTTGGCGTGTGACGCACCACTTGCAGAATCTACTGTGGCGGTGAATAAGTTTAATCTATGACATTATTACGCAACAATAGTCCTTTCATAAACCTAGATTGTAAGTGAAGAAGTGAAGAGAAAATGTCAAGATAGGTCACAGAAAAAAAATGCTAAATAAAGAGGCATTTTAACTGATAAGGTCTCTTAAGATTAAACGCGAAAAAGCTTAACACCCCCCGGCATACTTAAAGCTGAATATTATCGTTTCCCTGGAAAACTTCCCAATTTGAAGTTACAAGTCGTCAAGCTCATTCGGGTCAAGCTATAAATTATTCATACCTCGACTAGCTTATAATTAGTGGCCCAGAGTTCCAAGTGACGCTTTATGAGAGCCAGATAGGTCAGGCCTTTTACTTCGACTAAGAAAACGTAAAATGGAACTATAAGTACCTACCTTTTTTATGTATCTGAAGAACAGCGATTGGCCTTAGTATGACTTGATGGAAAGCGACGACCTAAGATGGAGGCCTAAGGACGAGGCCTAAGATGTACGAGTAGCTCGCTGGTTCAGAAATAGGCTATTCACTCTTGCCTTGAAGAGGCCTAGTAGTACCTCTAATATTTTTTATAGAGACATTGTGGTGTAAGTCACACCCTAATAATCTAGCTGTTTACAGCTGAACTCATAAACACCTGCTCACAGCTGATACACATATGATTTAACACGTGTGCGTACAGTATAAAAGCCGTGTATTTTTACTCTAAAAAACAGTATTTTTCTCGAGTCTCGTGTTATCATTTAAACCCGTAACGCTCCACACTTCATGGCTACCCTGCCAGACGGGCTGCCGCAGGCAGCCCTGAATTAGTGAACAAGTGCCAGAGCCAAAATATTAAGTGCAGGTCGCTTCATGGCGACTCTGCCAGTCGAGGTGCTCTAGGCAAATTGATTAAACGATAACGAAAAGGTGTTTGAATTTAGTCAATTTGCTTAAGCCGTATATTGTTAATTCCGAGACTAGCCCAGACAAATTTTACGTTTAACTTCAGTCCTCATTCCTCTTTGGTTGAAACCATTTTCTTTTGTTTGTAGTTTAATCTTCGGTCGAATAATCAGATATTTGAATACTCGGATAAACGCAGTAGTTAAAATATCTACAGAATAGGCGACCATACCGGCAGTTGCCATAGTTTCTGTATGAATTCAGTACCATCATATAAACTTAAGTAATTGCCTAAAGTCAAACAATGCTCTATTGTAGTGGGTACTAATTGAATGCTTCGATTTATTGGCAATTATTTCGAATTAGAATAGAATTCGAACCGATCGAGTTAATTGAAAGCACTAAGTTATTGGTTCATGTACAAACGGCTTTTGATCCTTGATCTTGAGTTAACAGATATTATCTATCATTAATTGCTTTGGATCTATTTATAAATTTAAATCGACACAGCTTTAACGTTTAGAGTGTGTACGTTTGTGGAAGGAAAACGTTAACTTTCTGCCCATGCAAGAAGTGGGATTTGCAGCGCGTATAGCGTGCGGTAATTGTCAGATTATGGCCAGGTGTGACATAATAGTACATTACTTACCAAGGGCGATAAAACAAAGAATGTCTCAGATCGCAGGTATTTTACGCCCGAGCCGAAGGCAAGGGCGATAAATATGCGATCTGAGGCTTTCTTTATTATCGCCCGTGGTAAGTACAAAATTTTATGTCACCCCCTGGCCAGGAAGTGGGTTTTTTCGCGCGCGGAGCGTGCGATACTGGCCACTTTATGGCCAGGTGTGACATAAATTATATTCCACAGTAGCAAGTTACAGACTCAAAATGCGGACTTAATGCCATAAAGCATTCTCTACGACAGATATAAACAAGTTAAGATAGGTAAAATTACAATTTAGAAGATAATATAGGGATTTTCGAGTTTTAACGACCCGCGGGAAAAGATGGGTGTCATACCAATATTTGCTCCATAGTTTCAAAGGTGTGGTGTTATGGCCTTTGTAGCTTGGTTGGGATAAATTCACGATTTTCCAAAGTGAAATTTTCATGAGTTACGACCTGGCGTTCCATTATTCAGTCTCCCTAAATACAAACCACCGTTTAGCAGTTCGCGGCCGACATTCGATTGTTTATAAAGTCAATTCGTAACATGGCGACTATAATAATAAATGGAGCCTCGTCTGCCAACAAACCGCACTGTGGTTTGGCAGAAGTGCGTAAACGACTCTTTTTTATTTATTTTTTTAGTTTTCAAACCGGCGGCAAAGTCTCTGCTAAGTATATTATACGTACATTCTCGTCTGTTTTCTGTCGGCAGAGCAAACGAAACATAGTTTTCATTATGTACCCCTCATATTATTAGAAATTGTGAGTTTAGATGCAAAATTAGGTTGTTTGCCCTCGCACACAATACTTCAACCCTTGCCTGTAGTCGACTCTTACTACACCCATGGAAAAAAGAGGATGGTATTCTTGAAATAATTCAACCCAGTTAGTTCAGACTAAAATCAGCAAAACCAGATCATTTAAGTTCTTTATAGTAACTGTTATTGTGAGTCTGGCTGGAATATGTGTTGGTGTGGGTTCTTAGTAAGAAGTATGAGTAAACAATAAAAGGAGTAAGAACTTCTTACTCCTTTTATTGTTTACTCATACTAGCTTTACCCTTTTACATTAATTTTGTTATTTGAAGTCATATAAAGCTCATGTAAACGTAAAAGAAACTTGACGATATCACGGAAATATGTTCTAGTAATTGGAAATTTACGATTCCATGTCACGGGCTGTCGAAAAACAAAGTGGAATACCGTCCCAGATATTGGCGACGCTGATTTATTGGTTAACGTTACTTTAATATCTGAGCTGAGGATCACCGAAACCTACGGTCGGAGGATTTTATGACTCATGGTTTAAGCGGGTATTACACTGTCCTGAATCAGGCGTCCTAACTAGTGGAGGGGAGTTAAAGCATCTCGCTCTAACGTATAGGTTGGAACCCTTCTAAGTGTCCTGAATTCAGGACAGTGTAATACCCGCTTTAGGAGATAGTTGCAGGAGAGTTGGCTGCGATGGTACATGGAGAAAAAAAGATAACTATATTCTACAATAGTAGTTTATGCAACTGGTACATAATGAGGGGCATTAAAACACGTTTGTTTTATGAAACGAGCCGAAGGCGAGTTTCATAATAAGGTCACACGAGTGTTTTAATGCCTAATTATGTACAGTTGCATACATTACTTTATCTACACACATATTATAACTACTCTAAGATGGGTTCAGAAACCGTTGTAAATAAATACAATAATTGTGTTAATACAACCTTTTTTGCACGGTTGCGGAAATATCGAAATCAGAACTGGCAACCGATACCTGAATGTTATTTTAAAAAGTAAAGAGTCCCTATTCTGATGTGATCATGTCGTTCTAGCTCAAATTTCGTGCGATATATACTAAAAAAACATCGAGCTGACATTTCGCATCGACTGAATTTGAATTTTCAGTGATACTAGAATAGGGACATGTCAACTTTGACATTTAAATTTTGACAGTTTTGTTTGACGTTTTTATATTTTAACATCATATATGAGATTAAAATGAAAAATTATATTACTGCTGTAGCCTTAGCCACAGATAAGAAAATTGCCATAAATTCATTGAATGTTGAAATGAGAGTCATTTTCTACGGTTTCCGAACGCATATTAGAGGATTTATGATATGTGTGTAGATAAAGTCGTTTTTTGACTGCCTTAATTACTACATTTTAGTCTTTAATACTAAAGTTTAGCTGGCACTATTTACTAGCAAAAGCACCTTTTGTTATCCCAAAATTTTTTTAGTTATGTCTACAAATGTTTAGTTATTCGTACAAAACCAATTCGTAATTTTTACAAAAAAAATAATTATGTACTTAACTGACCGTCCGTGAGCTTTATTGCAACGAGATAAGGCCTACTTATGGTCATAACCTTGACGTCTATAGTAAAATGTTGTAACCCTAACCAAAAATTTAGTGATGGAAAGTAAGGTTTTTTCTCAGTGTACGTATCGCTAAATAAAGAGAGGACCATCTGACTAAGTTGGAAACTTTGCTGTGAAGCTTCCAACGTAGTCGTATGGTATTCTCCTTATGTGGCTTAGTGCTGCACTTCAGCTTTCCTTCCCTGGTTGAAGATCCAGGGGCAGACCCAAAACAAAATAGAAAGATGTAGTGCTAGAGTGACATGATAGAGTGTCAGGCATCCGAAGACGATGTCAAGGACCCAAGTTTTTGACGTTTTGAGTTTATGTTTAACCGTTATTGATATTTCATGTTTTTTTTTTCGTTTTTGAGTAAAGCGCTATTACTTCGTATTATACTTAATTATTAAACAAATACTCAGCCTGCAATCCAGCGAGCTGACGTGACGTTTCGTATCGACTGCATTTGAATTTTCAGTCATAGAAAAGGTTTTGTATGATGTTCCAAATTTTAATTTTTTTATGTTATTCACTTCACTCTTTAAAAAAGGCTTTCCATCAAATTTATGGTGATTTCGCCAATCAATACTTGTTCAAAGACGTTGTTCGGTAACGACGCCATGACAGTAGTAGGCAACTGGTTTTGTTCGGTAGTGGATTCAGCTCTTCGTCACGCCGACCACGTGTGTTCACCAACGCGGCGACGAGCCAAATCCCTTATTCATGGAAATAATAATTTTATTATGTTACTGCTGTAATTACTACTACCACAGATAACAAAATTTTCATAAATACATAGATTGTCATAATGCTGGTCATTGCCTACTGTTTCTGAACGCGTTTTAAAGGATTTATGATATGTGTGTAGGTAAACTATATTAGTTAAAAAAAAATTACACTATCGACAACATAGTTGACTATCTGTGTGTACCCTAGATTGCGAAATCCAGATGCTTTACTAAACGGTACGTGCATTCATGCCCTAAGCCCTAAGGTCTAAGGTCTAGACCTCCAGGCCAGGTTAGGTATTGTACTATAACTGGGCCGTAATTGTGGAAGTGATTTACGTTCATAGCCTTGTACGGTTGGCAGAGGAAATGGGTTTTAGTTGTAAGTAGTGTGCGTGTATTAAGTACGCTTTTCAATCTTTCAGGCGGGCGGGTTTTGTAGTATGTACTTATAATTTAATTAGCTACTTAATTTTCATAACTACTTATAATAATCAACTGACATGTAAAATTTTATTAATAAATGAACATGAGTATGGGTCATTATTTGGGAGTTTGTTCCAAATTACTTTCGTGGTCACTGTTTGGTCGGATTCGGGTAAAGATTTTGATGCCGTTTTCGGTTATTTGGTAGAAGTACGGGACATCTACCAACTTACTCAAAACGCCACCAAAATCAATACAGCCAATTCGTCCAAAACGTGTCCGTGTGCGTGGTTGAAACGCGCGAATTAATAAACCTTATACGACTGCAAAGTTAACTGATCTCGGTAGACCTTATCGGGTTGCAATAAGACCCACGATATAGGTAATTTAACTTTTTTTGACCTGACTGTGGCTTCATAATTCTTGCCTGTTAAAGCGATAGGGGTGCGCGGTTGGAGAGTGGCCTGGGGAAATCCAGGAGAAACCTCCGACACGACCACGCGGCGGTTTGAACACTGTAATACTTAAGTTTGCGCTCCGGCGAGATTGGTTGAGCGGCTTCAACCGAATGAGTTGTGAGTGGAATCGAGCTACTTACTGGGAGTTTGGTCGCTGGTTCACTAAATCTAGCCTAGGTTCTAGCAAGAATTTAGCGAGGCCGGACCTGGTATACGATTCACAAGCCGACTTAGTGCCAGTTGCACCAACGTACGAACACAGACCGGTCACCGTCAAATATGGCGCCGGCAGCTGTCATCCCATAGAAACTTGACAAACTTTGCATACAATCAGATTTGACGAACACCGCTTATATACGATTACAGACGGTTTGGTGCAACCCAGCCTAAGTCTCGTCGATATGGAAACTGTCAAATTTAATTTGTCACTTTTTGACAGTTGCCATATATTTATCGTATGGCAATAATTTCG
Source organism: Cenopis cana (assembly GCA_951800055.1). Taxonomy (NCBI): domain Eukaryota; kingdom Metazoa; phylum Arthropoda; class Insecta; order Lepidoptera; family Tortricidae; genus Cenopis; species Cenopis cana. The sequence continues at coordinate 4,068,097 of OX637486.1, read as the reverse complement.
AACCGTGAGATCTTCGAGAAGACAGTTACGGTTGCCACTTTTATTGTACTTTTAGCACCACCCAGGGGTCACGTGTAGGGTAGCGGTGGGGTACTTTCCCTACGGATGTGGTGCAACTTCGACCCCCCTTTGACAAGTGAGTGGGCAACTTGACTGTTAGAAGTTCTCAAGCCGCCCGAAGGCCTCCAACTTGGCTTAACGACGGCTGTCATAGACAACGGCTTAACGTGCCGTCCAAAGCACCGGAGCCTTCAGGTAGTAACCGCTCAAAGCGGTCACCCATCCATGTACTGACCGCGGCCGACATTTCTTAACCTGGGATACCGCACGCGACACGCAGGCGCCGCCACGAGCGAACCATATAAAAACGGGTGAAGGGTGAGGTGAAAGGCGAGTTCGAATCGGTTTGTGAATAACAGCCCTAGGTTGGACTGAGGTCATTAACTGTAATGTTGATAGTATGTAAACCTATTAATATAGACTAGGCATACACGTCCTCGGAGCGGTGACAATATCCTAATTATGTCTCCAATAACCAACAACCGGCATGCGAACAATGGCGGGATCGCGTTCCGGTCGTGTTTGTATATAATCAGGACAATTATCGGGTGGTCGCGGTCAAATGACGTTGCTAGCCAAACAATATAGATAGGTACCTAGGTATTGGTTGACTTAGGGTGGAGTGCAACAACCCACGATTATAGACGTACTAATGGTGCGTACACATAAACATCACAAAAAGCAGGAAAATGTACAAAGGTTGAGAGTTGGTTTTTGCTCGTCGCCGCGTTGGTGAACACACGTGCCCGGAGCGACGACGAGCTGAATCCACTACCGTACACTGTCTTTGTTGCCTACTGTCATGGTCGTTACCGAACAACGTCACTGAACAAGTATTTATGAGCGAAATCATCATAAATTTGATGGAAATCCATTTTTAAAGAAGAAGAAGGTTGAGAGTGTTAAAACAGACGTCAATGAATTAAGAACGTACCCTGGTTGACTACGGAACCCTAAAAAGACTGAAACTAAAGCGTCCACTTCATGAAAGGAACGATCTTCACCAACCTAATCTCCCTTTAAAACGTCCCATTTTGTATGCGTAATTAATTCCTATCGTATTACATCGCCGGAAACTACGTCCACTCCAATTTGTAAACGAATACAAACGATTTTGACCCTTTAGTCGACTGTAATAAGGCCTGACGTGGGTCAGGCGTGCTGAATTCACAAGAGTTATTTACGATAGGCTTAAGTTTCACATAAGTTACGATCTCCGGCATTTTTGGGTAATCGTTTTGACAAATTTATACGTGGCGTACTCAGTAGCGTTCTTAGATGTAATTTTTGGGGTTTTGTACCCAAAGGAACCCTATTGCTGTCACGCGTCCGTCCTTCCGTCCGTCCGTCCGTCCGTCCATCGTCTGTCACACAGCTTTACAGCCAAACGGTTGGAGGTACATGACAGTCTTAACTTAAGATTTTCACAGTATAAGCGTCTTGGGGGCTCAAAGCTATACAAATAGTCAAAAAATATTTTTAAATGTTTAAAGCTCACATTAATTTTGCGATACAAACCAACTTAATTTTGCGGTTGGTTCGGAACCCTAAATAAATATTTATAAATAAATATAAATATTTGTGGATAATCTTACATAAATCAACCTAGCCCCAAACTAAGCAAAGCTTGTACTATGGTTACTAAGCGACGATATACATACTTAATATAGATAAATAATTACTTACTAGAAAACATCCAAGACCCAAGAACAAATATTCGTGCTCATCACACAAATAAATGCCCCGGCCGGGATTCGAATCCGGGACCTCCAGCTTCGTAGGCAGGGTCACTACCAACTAAGCTAAAGCGGTCGTCAAATGTTCGAAGTCTGACTCGCACTTGGCCGGTTTTTAGTAATGTTTGTTAAATTTACGCCAAGTGGTGACTTGAGGAATGGGATTTTATTTTCCCTGGGTCATCCTGGTTTAATGTGTCGTAAATGTGGAAAGTTTAGGCTGTTCCCTTTCAAAAGTTGTGTAATAAAGGCGATAATTTAAACGTATAACTACACTAGCTTTCCCGTGGTTTTGGTCGTGGGGAATGTCTCTAATGGGGGATAGAGGAATGAGAAGTAACATGCATAGCATTCTGGCATTATCTGACACATTTTCTTTAGGACGACTAATTAGACGTAATTTTTATGCTTTTGATTATTATCTTTACAACACTCAAGGTCAAAAAATTCAGGTCATCCTAGATTTAGCCCCAATAGATTTTTTAAAATTATTTTACACTAGTTTTATTAACATAATATACTTCTTCGTATTGCCCTACTGTATTAGCTATTTCCGGGATCCTATCATAAAAATATCAATATCCAAAGATGAAAATTTTTGCGATATCCCGATTATCCCGCTCCGTTAACCCTTTTCCAAGCCGCACCAATTTACGTCGTTTTGCGAAAAACAAAATATATATTCAAAATAGTTATTATTGGAAATTAATGTATGTGCAAGTAACTTTTCGCCGAAATTCAATTCGATTTAAACCTTAACTTTGGGTATTAATGTTGAAATTTTAACTACATGCATGTGGTCAGTATAGATACTATGCCTGGAAAAGGGTTAAGGTTGTTTTTTTCATGGGTTTTTACGAGTCTGACTTAAACCTGGAAACGTTACTTTTTTAACGGCTAAAGTTAAAAGGTAAAATTAAATACCTAAAGATACTGACACGATTAAAAAGACTGTAACAACCTTGCAGTATTTCAGGAAATATGACGGTATTTTACCGAAGCGTATTCTTTGTCCGCGAGTGTTTTAGAAATAGAGTTAAACCATTTGTGTACATAGGTATACAATTTACCTACCTTTTGACAAGTAAAAGTGTCATTGTAGCCTATTTGCAAAATAAATATTAGATTTTGCTTTTGTTCTCTTATTCATACTCATATTAATACTGTCGCCGTGTTTAATAATACTTAATTGGGGCGCTTGTGGCCCAGCGGCGCCTGCGTGCCGCAAGCGTTATACAAAGTTAAGCAACGTGGGCCGCGGCCAGTACATGGATGGGTGACCGCTTTGAGTGGTTACTAACTGAGCGCTCCCGTGCTTTGGAAGGCACGTTAAGCCGTTGATCCCTATCTGCTGCTGCTGCTGTCTATGGCAAGTCGTTAAGCCAAGTTGGAGGCCTTCGGGCGGCTTGAAAACTTCTAACAGTCAAGTTGCCCACTCACTTGACAAAGGGGGGTCGAAGTTGCACCACGTCCGTAGGGAAAGTACCCACCGCTACCCTACACGTGACCCCTGGGTGGTTCTAAAAGTGCAACAAAAACTGGCAACCGTACTGTCTTCTCGAAGATCTCACGGTTCGAAATAAATGCCATACGATAAATAAATAAATAATACTTAATCGTATTTACGAGTCTTCTGTATAATATGCTAATACCTAGCTATAACATTTATTTCGAAGTAAATAGTACAACATTATTAGGGTAATCTGTCAAACACACAATATCCATCATTGTTTAATGAACTAGAATTCAAAAAAATAAATATATTCGTTCTTAGAGGTGACCTACGCAACTTTCATTGAATTATTGTGTTAAAAATTCAACTATGAATCGTATTTCATTTGAAACGCACTCTAAGGGCTATAAACCCTTTTCAATATCAAACTCAAATCATCAACAACAACAACAACAACAAATACTCTTTATTGCACACCTCACATAAACACACATACAAAAGAAAATCATCATGTAGCCAATCACGCGATGTTTTCGTCATTCCGATCTGTTGATAAGATAATGACGCCCACGTGACGCTCAATACGGAGACATCTATGTGCAGTTGTGCACCCATTGTTCGTAGGTCGAGTTGGGCAATGCCCGCCGCGCCTACGCGATTGAAGAGATTTACGTTCGTCGGTGTGTTCCGTTTTCTACTCTTAATTATTTTTGACGGGCTACAATCTGAGGGTCTACTGCGAAAAGAAAATCAATCTGACTTTCTGATGCAGGACGCAGTTGCATATTTAATTTATGCGATAGAGAGGAGATATTGTATTTAACGGAGTGATGCGAGGTTAAGCAACGTTGGCCAAGGTCGACTTTTGGATAGGTACGGTACGGGCAGCGACGAAACGACGATTAAATTTTCTAGAGAATGACCCGGTTGTTCCAAATTACTTTGAAAAATAAAAAAACAACATCCACGGATGAAATATAATGTACAATAATGAATTTTATTATCCTTAGTACAAACCAATTTTCGTCTTACCCCTGACCTTTAACTAAGTAAATATCTTGCCGCGAAAGTAATTACATAATCTTGAAATTTAAATCCGAACAGGTCCCTCAAGAATAATGAAAGCGTAGGGGTAAGATTACTCCTCTAAATTCAAGGTTATCTTATACCTCAGTGGAGGTTGAATGAACTCCGCGGCTTTCATGAAAGTAATTTTATCTTTTCGGATACCTAGATTCAAGGGCCAGACACGATTTCCTAGACAAAGATAGTCTTAGTGCGATTCCTATAAGAGGAAATAGAAAAGAGCGCCATGTTTGGTCTCTATCACCGACCGAGCATTTTTTCATAGGCACAGGCATACTTCCATAAGCAAGACATTGGACATGCAAACCGGTCAAATTGCGTGGTATACATTTTATATGAATATTCATTCTCTTATATATTATATCTATCGCTACTTGTATATTATATCTATGCCTAGATATGTAATTAATCAACTCTTTTAACCGAAGTCGCGTCAGGTTTATAAATGAACATACTTCAGTACGGTCAACTGACCCTCCGTTCTCGAACTTCATTCATCTTGGTCGTAGCGAAGCCTGCATTTGTCAACAATCTGCCCCAACGCTCCTCTTCACCAATATCAAAACGACGTATATGCCATAGGATTCTCGTCCGTATGTGCTGTTTTCATGACTGGGTCTCACTATTTGTCCAATGCATGCAACGCCTACGCCTGCCACTCTATCCATCAAAGACACGACCTACGAAACTTACGACAAATTCTACATGTGCAACATCCACTGCATGTTTCGTTTGGCCGTCTTTTATTTCTTCTTCAACTTACGCGACAACAGTTCAGGAAAATGTTATTGTGTATGAGGTTTTGTCGTTGTAATGTGTAGGGTAGTAATGGTCGGCGTTGTACGTGCTTTCACGGGTTGCCCTGTTGACACTATCGGCCAGTTTTGATGTATTGCTGGATGTTGTCGGTGTAAGAATTAGTTGGTTGTTATAGAACAAAGAAAATTGAGCAGATTTAGGTATATGTAGTGCGTCTAATCCACGAAGGCGCGCTCTGTTCTCTGCTACAGCCTCATCCAATAGATTAGAGTATGAGATTCGCTGTGGAGGGGCGCGTCATCGTGGATGACACGCACAATATGTGGTGTTGTGTTTGTGGTCTTGCTGGGGAAGGTCGCCAGATCCCCCTAGGACGCGCTGTGTTGAGTTTGAGGCGACCTGCATGTCTCTAACTTAGCTGCCAAGAGAACAAATCCTCAAGTCAGTAAATGGGCATCGCACTTTTTATTCGTCTTTAGTCGTAAACGTTCATAGACTTTACTATGTCTGCGTGCATTCAGAAGTTAGAAATATTTCTTTGCTAGGATAGAGTTTTGAAAGTTATAACTTTAAAAATATATCGTACGCTGTATCTAGCCTGCTGTATCTGCTGTATCTACAAGCAGGCGTGCAAACTACTAAAAATGTACATGTCAATATGAATTAATAAAAATAACAATAGCTTTTTATAGGCTGGTTATATCGTACATATAAAAACGCTGAAATTGCTATAATTGCGGTAAACTTGCATTTTTGGTATGTTGTTTGGGTCCACATAGATAGTATTTACCCAGATTTGCAGCAGTTTAAAATGAACGCGCGCTAAGTTATTCTTGAAAAACCAAAAAGTGGGGAATTTTTGACCATATTATCATTAATGAGGTATCTACGGGGAAATGAATGGGAGATAAAGTTGTAGCAAACTTAATTACCTTCATTCAAGACCATAAACCAAAAAAATATTCTTTCAAAAATTTCATTTTTGGTAAAAACTTTTATTGCCGACTGTACTTCTTTTCAATAGTCATGAACTACTCGTGGTGACGGTTCTAATGAGAGCAAACACGATGGGTTTATCTTGTGTAGTTTAGTAGTTCCTGTGGCCACCTTCTGTCTCCATCATCAGATCAGTTCGCTGGTACCATAATATTGCACTGTCACCAACATAAATAAACCAAATTTCAGTTCAATCGAAGGCCGGCAACTGGTTGACCTACCCCATCGAGTGGGGTATCGTTATTTAGAACTTGTTGAGTGCATAAATACTGTATTTTTTAATTATTGAGAATATTGAGAAACAAAGGAATGAGACCCACCCAAGGGGCCACTTAAAGTTTAAAATCTCATCAAATATTCATCCTAGCGAAAAAACGCGTAGAACCTTTCTTGTAAAGAATTGTATGTATACTCATGTCTAAGAACATTTTTAGCTATCGGCCACAGTTTAAGAGTTTTATACGAAATTTAAAAAAAAAAAACCTAAAAATGACCTTCACACCCCCCTCTACCCGTTATCTCCACCCCCATCCCTCAGGAGTTTTAGTATGTTGTTGTGGACATATTTATCTACAAGTATGCCAAAATTTGCTTATATTCGAATTATTTCCGCCAATTGGCAGTTAATTGTCTTCTTTGCTTGAATCACAAATGTTTGCCTCCGTCGTGGTAAGTAATAAAAAGAAACCGATGTGTTGAATTCTGAGCTCAGTAATAAATAGGTCTGACTAAATTCGACTGAAGCTGTATGTCAGCTGTCGCTGGTAAACGACTATAGTCGTTAATCAGTGGCAAATTGAGTTACATGACAGCGCGGAAGGTTCTGGAAGGGCCCCGGGAGGGTGTGCCCGGAAAATGCCAGCGTTTCTCGAATAGAAGAAATATTATGAAATGGTTGCTTTGTCCAGCTATGTAGTGTTTTAGTTTCACGAAAATTGTATGTTTCAACGCATAATAAGACACTCCGTGATTTGACGAAGGAGACAGAAGGTGACAATGGGAATTAGTAAACTACAGAAGGTAAACTCGTTGAGTTTGGACTCATTTATCCCTCTCAGTGCAATATGAGATAATGGATGATTATGCAAGATCCAAGTTTACGCCCAAGATGGAAATAATTTTGCTACCGCGTGGCGTGACACACTGCTTTTCACACCGCCTATGAGGACCGCTGCTAAAACGTGAAATGGCTTACAAATAATTTTACTACCGAGTGTCACATACTACTTTTAACACCTTCTATGAGGAAAAGACTCATTGCTGCCCTCAAATGAGACAAGAAAAGTACGGGTTTGATTCAGGAATGAAAGCCGTACCAGGGTACGAGGGCAACGGACTCTTTTCTGAATAGCAGGTATGAAAAAGTAACTTGTAAATATGTTGCGCAGTTCCTCACAAAACTGTAGGTGGGTAAGAATATAATATCTTGACTTTAGTAGCTTTCGTCACACACAACATCAAAACATCGTCTTAATTAACCCCCCTCGGATTCGCCGTCTCGCTCGCTCTTATACCTCGCGCCCACGCGTTAGAGAGGTCGTGACCGCGTAGGCCCGTATTCACTAATCAGATTAAGTGAGGGCTCTTCCCTGTGTCGGACAATACGTGGACACGGCAAATAAGCGAGCGTGTTTATTTACTGGGTTCGTGCGTACGTGCGTTCGGTGTTCATTAATATTAGGTACTCAATTCCCTTGTGGTAAGGTTCAAAAACGCATATTAGTGGATCTGACTACTTGCGTTGGCTGGCCGTGGAAATTTTGGCTTCTGACATGTGTCACTGTTTATTTTCTACTGTTTGAATTGGACGAAGTCCAGTCGGTCAGCTCAAGTATACTCCATTCACCTGTCGATCTTCTCCCATCCTCTCAAGGTGGACCAGCCAGCAAAGACGGATGTGGTTTGGTTTCACCTATAATGTGTGGTTCGGCTACCAGCTCTTTTATTTCAGCATTATCCTCCAACTCCCAACGTTTCTTTTGACTGGTTCTAGGATTTTTCGGAACACCGTACGTTCTGCTACTAACAGGCTGTGCTACTTCTTATATGCTGGCGTCCAGCGGGGCTAGCACAACTGTCACTGCGACACGACACGAGTGGAGAAAAATTTACTCTCCTCTTTCTAATTCACACAGTTCGAAGGACACAGGTAATGGTCAGTCGCGCAAAATACGACTTGACAGCAAGTTGTGCGAACCCACCTGGTATCACACCCATACATTAGAATGGATCACTGTCTTATAACCGAAGCTTAGCTCGTTTGAAATGTTATGAAATGAGATGAAATATTTATTTAGGAAAAAACGAGTCATAGAGATGACAACATTACAAGAGTGGGGCTTCCTAGTAGGTAAAAACCTGTGTCAAGAAGCCCCGCTCCTCCATTAAGTGCCGTTTTTGTTAAGCTAAATTTAATTAAATTCATTACGTTTTAATATCATCATCCTCCTAGCGTTATCCCAGTAGGTACAGTTGCATCCTGAAGGATGCCTGGGGTCCGCTACCTAATCCCAAGATTTGGCGTAGGCACTAGTTTTTACGGAAGCGACTACCATCTGACCTTCCAACCCCGAGGGGAAACTAGACCTTATTGGGATTAGGCTTTGTCAAGTGGGTGGGCAACTTGACTGTTAGAAGTTCTCAAACCGCCCGAAGGCCTCCAACTTGGCTTAGCGACTGCTGCCATAGACAGTAACCGGGATCAACGGCTTAACGTGCCTTCCAAAGCACGGGAGCGCTCAGTTAGTAACCACTCAAAGCGGTCACCCATCCAAGTCCTGACCGCTGCCCACGTTGCTTAACCTTAGATACCGCAAGCGGTACCCGGCGCCGTTGGGCCACGATTATATATCTTATTGTACGTTTTTATATCTAAAATCTAATCTAAAATAATTTATATCTAAAATAATTTTCGATCACTGCCTATTAAATTATGTGTGCATGTGTGCGTTTGCTAAGAAGCTTTGACGGCAGTAGGTATATATAATGTATTAGTCCCTGTTTGCTATATAAGTGTCATTTATGTAGTATGTAAATAAAACTCAATAAAAAACAGCATGTCGTATTTTTTTTTCAATGTCCAGCGAGCACGGTTTGCTTCGTTTTAAATTCAATATAGTTCGTCCAACAACCCCCGACAAACTTCGTCCCGGAAACAAAACACGGAATTGTGTCGCTTTTTCATTGGCGAAAAAAACATACAGATTGTAGTTATTTGTACGACTTTCATTCCTCGGGTATAGTAGTGTACTGTAGCTCTAGTATAAGTTTTTTCGAAGCATTAACTAATTCGAACGCGTTTGCGTTAGGCACGGATCACCTCCTCTAGATACCGCGTATGAACGATTTAGTTCGAATCAAAAGTCACCAAGGTTAGCGGTAGGTGCGGGCTGCGGGGAGGGCGGCAACAGCGCTGCGATTGGCCGTTTCAAAATGCGCGCGACTATGGCGCGACTTCGCCGCAAAATGGCGCGCGGGCTAGTGATGAGACACGGTGTTGATTACCCGTTTTTACCAGCACCCCAATTTGTTCTAGTTAAATTATTTTACATGGCGGGTATACTTTATCTATTGAATTGACTATAATAATATCTTGTAGACATGTTTACAACCTTTACTATTGTATAAAATTGAGATTTGAAACAATTTCATTTTGATTAATGTATATATGCGCTGTATATAAATAAATAAAAATCGTTTATTTCAGACCAAATGTTGATCCATACATATTATTTCATAAGCGTAATGTACAACAGAGGCGGAGCGTCCATACAACTCGATTCCTACCGGTTTGTCCAATTTGCGGTTTGTTTGGGTGTGTGTGCTTTACTGAATAAATGGTTTTTCTTCTTCTTCTAATTTTCAGCCAGTCCAGTTTTTTTACTACGGAAGCTAGGGCTAATAAAAAAGGCTAATTATTATTATTCCGGCTTACTCCATCTCTAACCTAACTCCGAGATCCCTTATACTTCTTTGAAGTCCAGCAGTGCGTCAACTACGTGTCACTAGTCCTGATTGCCCACCAAGACAATACGAAAAAACCTAAATTCCAATGGGTTTATCTCTAAATCCCTAACACTTCTTCGAAATTCAGTATTGGGTCCGTCTGTCCGTCTCGTGTCACTAGTCCTAAATGCTAAAAGAAATCCACCACCACTAATTATGTTACTTCTATATAAACTTCGTAATAAAATAAGACAACGACAAAACTACAATGAGAACAAACTAACTAAATATTCTATCCCATACAACTACACTGATTTGTTTAGCGTATAACCTAAAACGAGATAAAAAACTGACATTCAATATCAAAAAATAAAACTAAGCAATAATGTTTACCAACAGAATTTTAATATTTATTAAAAACATGTGATACATAAAATACGGATGAACCGATAATTAAATGAAATCGGAACCGAAAATCACTGGCACAGCACTAGCCCGCGCACGTGCTGTCAGAAAGAGAAAGTATATTGGCATTTGAGGTGGTTAGAAAGGAACAAGCACACTTCACTACGCCTTATAAGCCGGCCCGGCCAGTGTAAAATGATCCCCGCCGGGCAAAATAAAATGTGTATTTGTATAATTTAACTTACCTGTGATATGTAATTCCGCCTTTCTTTAGATTTGTAGTTCGGGAATCGTTCCCACGCCACTTTACCGAACAAAAACCCATGCTTACGGTTAGTCGAAACCAATTTTAAGTATTTTTTGTGCCACGTACGTATAGGTCATGAACCTGGACGAGACTGACTGAGCGGCGTAAGGCGGGGCAGTATTATAAGCGCAACTTCGCCCAACTGTGGCGCGAGCGCGTCGCCCAAGAAGCTCTGTCTAGTGGCGGTGGTCTGTGGCGTTAGGTCTCAAAATGTATGAAAACGCTCTCACCGAGTTTGAAATACGCGCGTTCATCGATTAGCAACAAATGTTATACTCGCTGTTTTAGTTTCCACTAGTGACCACCAGAGGCGCTGTTCACGTTTTCATACCACTTTCATACATTTTGAGACAAAACGCAAACGCGTTCGAATTAGTTAATGTTTGGAAAAAACTTATACTAGAGCTACTGTAGAGGTGCTTACGGTACGAGTCTGGCCATGTTGCATGTGTTTCTGGAATCATAAAGTTACAATTCATATTTTGAATATGTTCTAGAATAAAGTGGCACTCCTGAGAACAGTTGGTTTTCCAGGGGACTCTTGATCTGGACTTGAGTCGCATGTTCTGTTACTTTAATTAATAATACTGTGAATGTATTTGGATTAAATATAAATACATTTACAAGAGACAAGACAAGTATATTTTCTATGCCATAGAAAATAGACTTTTACGACTTAGACGACGCGATATAATTGTTTGTTCTTAATTCAGATCTTTATTTCTTTTCTCCTCTGAGTAAGGGATTACACGATACTTCCGGAAATTGGTGTGAGATTGACAAACGAAAATCACGAAGTAGTAACAAATATTAAAGTCTTGCTCACATCTCAGCTTTGTTTCCGTACTTCGATACGAAGTTTCTAAAAGTAGTGACAGATTTGTTAGTGACTTTTGGTTGCCATTTTGAGGCAGTTTTTCTTTCTGAAGTTCGACATATTGATTCGTCATCTAAACGGCTCAGTGTCACAACGTGCTACGTAATACCGGAGGACACAGGGTAAGAGCTAACATCGGTCCATTCGAGGCACTTATCAATAATTTAATAGGACCGGACCCCGCACGGACATAATTCAATCAGACCCTTCATGGCCCTAGTTGACCGATGAACGATGGACTGGATAAGTTTGATGACACAAGACAAGACGTCTTTATACAGAGTGGCGTTGGACGTGGTACAAAATTAGCGTTTAAGATTTTAAACGGCGTTAGATAATGATCGAAATCAAATATTTGTTGTTAACAAACACAGCTAACGATTCAAAAAACCGACCAAGTGCGAGTCGCATTGCGCAGATTTAGGGTTCCGAACCAGCCGCAAAATTAAAAAAAAGTTTTGACTATTTGTATGGTTTTGGGCCAACAAGATGCATTTACTGTAAAAATGTCAAAACTCTAGCTCTAATCGTTTTCCCTGGATTCTGCCCAGGCTAGTTTCCAAACGCGCACTCTATCTCTTTATGGTATAGGCCAAACCTATAAAGCCACAATAAGGTTAAAAAAAAAAACAAAAATAACGCATTTGACCTATCAATGTAGATATAAGTGACATTACATAGTAATTCAAGCACGACATACTTAGTACCTACTTAAAGAACTCTCGCCAAATATCTCCCAACTAAACACATTTCCGGAGTCCGAACTCCTTTGGCTTCTTATATAGCGGTGTACAATAATATCGGTACAGGGGGAATGGAGGCTGATAACACAGTCTAAAGAAACAGTATCTTGTCTTTGTAGTCAGAATAGGTACTGATAGTCATCGGTGGTCTATTTTTTAGAGCTTCGCATCATTTTTTGCATTGCAGTCATTTGCAAGTTTGCTTTCACGTGTCTGTGCTTGAAACATATTGAAATGCAAAATTGATGCAAAAACCATAAATAAATGTTGAGACATGGCGCTGTTGGCGCCAAGCAACAATTATTTTGGATGGACATGGATTCATTTTCCTAGTTACCTTATACAAACCATTTAATTGTAACTAAATTGTATATCTGTAATCTTGAAATGAAGTAAATAAAGTGAAATTTTAGCGGATTTTTTAAAAGGATTCGGAAAGGTTGCTTGGCCCTCTTTAAGCAAATTTTAATGATTACGAGCTGTGTGGTTTTCGTCAAAAATGGAATGTAAGTACGGATTTTGGTGAAACAGCATATGGCACCTCTGGGTTTGCACCTGTTTTCAATTAGGCTTACTACTAGGTAATTATTTTATTTTTTTCCATCTTTGTATAATGAATCGTTATATGAAGTTATTATACTGACTGTTATTACTTACGCTGGGTCCAACTGATTTAGTTTGCTCAGGCCGGGACATTATCGATTGAGTCCACAGCTGAGGTTTTTATACTTATCTCGATCAGTATTATTAGAACGGCCTTTGGAGAAGTGTCGAAGTAGGCGTTTTGCTTACTTTGCGTGCTTGTAATATTTTCTTAATACAAATTGGAAGGGAATTATTTTATTATAAATGGATTATATTTATATAAAATACAGAGAAAACGAGACTTAAGCGCGTTAATTAAGTCGGATGTTGTGACACATACATTTGAGAAAGGTGAATAAATTTAATTGTATTTACTTTTTTTTAACCTGGCCATAGGCCGAGTTTAGCCAGGCGGCAAAGACGAGTCCGACGGTGAAGCGAGCTCACCCAGAAGATACCTATTCACTCGTGTCTTAAAGAGGTCCAGGTTACATAAACTCGGAAATACAGATGCCGGCAGGGAACTCCAAACCTTAGCAGTGCGCATTATAAAAGATGATTAAAAGCGCTTGGTTTGAGTAAGAGGAGTACTTGTATGTCCTTATTGTGCGTGTACATACATGTTTGGAACGTAGGTGGTCCGTCCAGACGATCGCATCCTGCCAACCAATTGGCTAATTGCCTTCGACGCCAGCGGCCTAGTTCGCAGGCACTCGTTTTGTTGTTTCATCATTCAATCAACTAATGTTACGTAAAACCGGAAGGATGTAGTATAAGTTTTATAGACAATATTTATATTAATGTTATAGTTGCTCAGCGTAATTGTCAACAGGCCACAACGATAGGACTATCAATGACTTATCTGCCCGCGGATTCGTCCGCGCCTTCGAGGGACGATTTTCGATGAGATTCGATAAACTTTTGTATAATCATCATCATCATCATAATCAGCCGAACGACGTCCACTGCTGGACATAGGCCTCCCCCAGAGAGCGCCACAAAGACCGGTCACGGGCCGCCCGCATCCAGCGGATCCCCGCGACCTTCACCAGATCATCAGCCCACCTCGTGGGGGGCCTTCCAACACTGCGTCGTCCGGTACGTGGTCGCCACTCGAGAACTCGCTGGCCCCACCGGCCATCGGTCCTCCGGGCAATGTGGCCTGCCCACTGCCACTTAAGTTTGGCAATTCTTCGGACTATGTCAGTTACTTTGGTTCTTTTGCGGATTTCATCATTTCTGATTCGATCTCGCAGAGTAACTCCAAGCAACTTTTGTATAATAACTTATTGTAAATAAATGATTATACATTAACACGTAAAACAGAGTGAAATGGATACAAATGTGGCGAAGTAAATGTTCTACAGAGTACTTTGGGATTTAGAAGTAATTTCGATTAAGATTTATCGCAGGGGGATTTAGTCATAGTAATTCAATCATGCGGGTCGTCGATCAAGGGTCTATAATTGATATCAAATGTCAGTGGAGTATGATTCAGTCAGGAGTGGGAAGTAATAGGAGGTAAGTACACGACGGATACTGTCCTTGACGTCTAAACAAATAATGAAGATACGTATAAGAAAACTCGTTTCTGTATAAAAAAAAAATATAAAAGTACTTTTCTTTCAAATCTTTCCTATTGATTGCGAGGGTGATAAACCCAATGTATAGGAACGTGTCACTTAGAATCCAAATAAAAAGAAACGTGTACATCGATTTTATATCTTCTTCAATCAGTTCAAACATAACAGTATTTTTATAATAAATATATTTTTACATACATATTTGTATGCAGGACGGATTAAATGATCGCGGAATGTACATATTATGATTGTAAATAGTTAATTTAGTACGTAGTTTTTTAAGCGGTTTAGATTAAGTTTCCTTAATAAAACATATTTTCTTAGTGTCTACTCATTGACCCATAGTATAGGATAAACGATAGGATCTAGTTAGAATTTGTAATTAGTATTTCAATAACAATGTAAAATCCTTATAAGAAAATAAATAATATTAGGGAGATGATTTCGTAACTCGGCCAGTCGCCTACCTCAGTTGCGGGCCGCTTGATATACCCCGAGCGGGAATAAAAACAGCGCGAGCGCCCCGCATCCCGCACTTGTCGCCGGGTGGTGAGAGGGGCCGTTCCGGCTTTTTTGTTCCTCGCCTCTCTGCGGAAGACGGGGCAGATTGTGTCGTTTGCGGTGTGGGGTCCCAGGCAGTTTGCACAGGTCCCCGGTGTGTCACGTGGGCGGTCGCATTGGCTCGCGTAGTGTGAGCCCGCGCATCTCACGCATTTCACGGGGCGATGGCAGCCGGCGGAGGAGTGGCGGAACCCTTGGCATGGTGAGGGAAGATGAGAACGCCGAGCACTCCCTAATGGCGAGAGCGAACGACGGGGCGCCTAAACGCCGCCGTCGGGGGGGAAAGGGCAGAAAGAGGAAGGAAGCGCCCCCGATCTTAACACATCCACTGCCACCAACATTACTGCAAGCCCAGCCGACGCAGCCGACCCAACCAGCAGGGTCGGCCAATCCGGCAGTACCACGTCCAGCGGAGCGTAGACCGGCCCTAAGCCGGCCCTCAGTGCCGCCGCCACCGCCACCAACGACACTTCAGGACGACACTAGGAGCAGAGTGATTGCCCAGTGCATCACGATACTGCAGAACGTCCTGACTGCAGTACAAGCCGGAACAAATCCCGTCCCCATCATCCTCAGGGGGCTGGCCGATCTATACCAAGATGGCTAGCTCCCTGAAGATACTACACTGGAACGCTGGCGGCCTAAACCGCGCAAAAAAGGAGCTCCTGTCCGCCGTTCTGAGGAGAGAGCGGGTCGACGTAGCTCTGATATCCGAAACACATCTCAGGAAGGAAGATCCCCTGAAAATATCAAGCTACGTCATATATCGCCAAGAACAAATATCACCGCAGGGCAACGCATACCGAGGGTTGGCAGTGCTCGTCAACAGACGAGTGGTGCACCAGCCCTTGCCCCACCTCACAGACCTTACGACGAGCTACGCGCTGGGGGTGCAGGTCCACGCTGGAGGACAGCACCTAAGAGTCTTCGCATTCTACCGCCCGCCTGGCTCCAGTTTTTCCATACTCGATATAGAACAGATTCTAGAGTCAAATGCACCCACCATCATTGCCGGCGACTTTAACGCCAAGAATACAGCCTGGAACTCCACTAGAATCTGCCCAACGGGCCGAAGACTCTTAGACCACGCCGAACGAAACGGGTACGCGGTTACGGGCCCGGAAGTGCCTACCCACTACCCATACTGCACGGCGCACCTACCAGACGTCATCGACCTGGCAGTCTTTAAAAACTTAACAGACTGGCCGGAACAGCAAGTCCTCGATGACCACTTAATCTCGGACCACCAACCTGTGATCCTGCAATTTGAGACAGCCGCAACAAAAACCCAAAGACGTATCACGCGGAAAAAGACCGACTGGGCAATATTCGCGGAACACATGGCCGAGCACTCAGCGTCCTTCCCAGCAAACACCGCTGCGGAAGTTGACCGTCTCGCCGAGTCGCTCACCCATGACACCCGAACAGCCATAGAGGCTGCCACCACGATGACCAGTGGACCCAGCAGAGGGGACCGCAAAAGGAAAGCCCCGCACCATATCTCAGTCCTCATTGAAGAGAAGAAAAGGCTGCGACGAATATACAACCGGACCCAATGCCCCACCTTAAAAACCCGACTAAATGCCCTCGCCGAGAAGATTGCGACATACCTCGCAACCCACTCTCGTTACACCTGGCTCGAGGGCATCAGTGAAGCAGCGGAAGAAGGCTGGAGCGGCATTCATCGCCTGTGCCGCCGCATGAGCGGAAAACCAGCACCAGTACGTCCACTCCTTGCCCCAGATGGAACGCCGAGGTACCGAGCAGACGACCGCGCGGAGATCCTCGCGGACCATCTGGAGGACCAATTCAAACCGAACCCACCAACCGACATCATACTTAACACGCTGATGGAACGAGAGGTCGAAGAGTACCTCAGCGCACCTCCTCCACCGGACGAGGATACCATAGTATTCTCCCCAGGCCAAATCCAACGGGCAACAAGGAAAACCAAGCTACGGAAAGCCCCAGGACCAGACACGATCCCCAACGAGGCGCTGCGTCACCTACCCCCGCGAGCCATCGCGACGCTGACGCGGCTCTTCAATGGGGTCGTAAGAACCTGCCACTTCCCAAATTCCTGGAAGACGGGCAACGTCATCATGCTGCCCAAGCCGGGGAAGAATACACTACGCCCAGAGAGTTACCGTCCCATCACCCTGCTGTCCACGGTGTCCAAGGTGTTTGAGCGGCTCCTCCTACAACACCTAGCACCTCACATTGAGCCCCGCGCGGAACAGTTCGGGTTCAGAGCCGAACATTCCACGACCCTACAGATAGCCAGAGTCCTGCACACTGCAGCGGTGGCGCGGAATAAGAAGGAGCACGCAGTGGCGGTACTCCTCGACATTGAAAAAGCCTTTGACCGGGTCTGGCACACAGGCCTGGTCCACAAACTTCTCACAACCCCAGCTCCAAGAAGGATTGTCCACACGGTTGCAGACTTCCTCAAGGGTCGCACATTCCAAGTGGCAGTGGAAGATGTTGTATCCACCAGAAGACCTGCATCCGCAGGAGTACCACAAGGCAGCTGCCTGTCGCCCGTGCTGTACGCGCGCTACACGGACGACATACCAGTACGAGAAGGTGCCACACTCGCCTTATATGCCGACGACGCAGCGTACATCGCGACGTCAATCAAACTGCCACACGCTGCAGCTAAAATCCAGAGAACATTGGACGTGCTACCATCATGGCTGGAAGACTGGAGACTTAGGGTGAATGTTGCAAAGACCCACCCTAAGTACCAAAAGAAACCCACCACCAGAGCTGACGCTCATGGGGCAAAGCATCGCCTGGCAGCCGACAGTGAAGTACTTGGGCGTCACTATCGACCGACTACTAAACATGACGGCCCACGTTGACAACGTCATCGCGCAAACACGCGCAGCACGGACTCTACTGCACCCAGTGCTGAAATCCCACCTCAACCTAAGAACCAAGATTGGGATCTATAAATCTTACGTAAGACCAAGGCTCACATACGCAGCTCCCGCATGGTACGCGCTAGTGGGAGAACGCAAGAGGAAGCGACTACGCGCGCAACAGTCGCTCACCCTGCGCACGATCACTGGCGTCCACTACTATGTAAGCAATGCGGTGCTGCATCGGGACCTGGACATCGAACACTTGGATGCATTCATCACCAGACTGGCCAGGGGAATGTTCGAGCGTGCGGACGGATCACGCCTGACGCACCTCCAGGACATAGCCCCCTACCACTCCAGACCGCCCGACAAAAGGGCACTACCGCGAGACTTGATCCGCGATGTCACGGACGACGACTAGGATGTTCCTGCAGTGCCGTCGGCTTGAGTGTCGCTCGCTGGGCCTCCCCTAACAGGGAATCACCCGGCAGGGCTTGACCTCGCTGACGGACCAAGCAGAAGACCCCAATACCAGACCTGACGAGCTAAAAGCTCACCCCATCCCCCCGTCCGTAGTAGCGGACGGCGACCGATACCGCCAAAAGTGGCCCAGACACGCAAGGCTTCCCCGAGCCAGGACAGGCTCGTGAGACGACCCGAAGTGTATCCCGCACTTCACTCCCGGCAGCCGAACCGAGAACATCTCTCTCGCGCAAGTCTCAAGCTATCCAGTGTGTTTTTATTGCATCTAGTTCCTGATCCCTCATTAGTGTGAACGTTAGGTTATTAACCAGGCGTCAATCAAAGTAATCGAAGCACAGGTGATTTAGTCACATAATGGTCCATCGGAATCGGATTGAAGATTGAAGAATTCAAGAAAGAAAATTTCAAGTCAGAAAATTATCAAGATTTCAAGTCAGAAAATTATCAAGATTTCAAGTCAGAATATTATCAAGAAAGAAGAAAGAAAAATGGGACCAGTAACAAGATCCGTCGGCAAGGACCGCACCCTGGCTCAGCTTATCTTCGAGTCCGGTACCTCCACTGCTGGGGACGGTACCTCGACGACCACGAACACCGCTACCACAGCCTCGGCATCAGCTACCACAACGACGCAGACAACTTCAGCGGAAACAGCGAAGGAGACAACGACTTCTGAGACGACCCGGCCGCTATCTCAGAAATCGCCCGCCGAACCGTCCCCCTCGCGCCCCGCACCGCCGCCGCCGTCGAAGTCCGTCCGCACCAGTGCTAGCAAGCGCACCCGCCGCATCGCCAAGGCTAAAGAAGAGATGTTACGCATTGAACTGGAGCTCGCCAAGGCTCGTCTCGCCGCGATTGAAGCCGAAGATAGTGAAGAAGATGACGCCACCGTACTGTCCGCGGTGGTCATAGAAGACAAAGTTGATGCCTGGCTGGAGTCAAGTCGTCGCGAGGTCCTCGCGATAACCCAGGCACCCCACTTTGCGAACTACAACGAGGAAGGAGCCCAAGGCTCCCCCCCTGCCGCTGCCGTGCAACCAGAGGGGAGCTACCCGCCGCTGCCGCGCCCCGCCGAGCTCCCCCCTCCACCGCCGCTGCCGAGCACCTCTGCCGAGTTTCCCCCGCCACTGCCCCTTGCGGGGGGACTCCCCGCGCCGCGCACCGCACCCGTCGCCCCTCCGGCCGCCCCCGCGGCCTACGGACGTGCGCACGATGTCCAGTTGAACGCTGCCGCACCCGTCTTCACCCCGGCGCCTGTCTACGCGCCCCGCCACAACGAAAATGTGCCGGAAGCCTCCCTGGTGAAGAGGAACAACCAAGTGGACATCACCGACCTAGCTGCAGCCATCGCCGCCGCTGCCCGCGCCGGCGCCGCCCCTCGCTACACTGCCGAGCTACCAGCCTTCGGGGGGTCACAGCAAGAATGGCTAGCATTCAAAGCCACGTATGAAGAGTCGTACGACAAGTTCAGCGAGAGCGAGAACATCGGCCGCCTGAGAAGAGCCCTCAAGGGGAGGGCAAAAGAAGCCGTCGAGAATCTTCTCATATATCAAGCCCCGGCCGCCGACATCATGAAGACGCTCGAAACTCGCTTCGGGAGGCCAGACTCAATTGCCCTGGCCGAGCTCGAACGCCTGCGCGCCATGCCACGCCTCACCGACGGCGCGCGCGATCTCTGCGCGTTCTCGTGCCGTGTCGCAAATACAATCGCGACATTGCGCGCTCTCGACCGCGCGCAGTACCTACACAGCCCGGAGACAACGAAGGCGATATTGGACAAGCTCACGTCCGCCCAGCGCTACAGATGGTTCGACTTCGCGGCATCCACGACGTCCGCCGAGCCCGAACTTATGAAGATATCTGCCTTCCTGCAACGTGAAGCCCAGTACTGCGCCGCATACGCCCAGCCAGAACTCACTGAAGCACCTGCCAACCCGCGGCGTACACACAAAACGTACGCCGCCATAGAAAAAACAGAAAAGCCAGTTAGCAAGTGCCCGTGCTGCAACAGTGAAGAACACAACATACTGAAGTGCCCGAAGTTCACCGCCGCCGAAACCGACGACCGCTGGAAGATAGCTAAAGAAAAACGTCTGTGTTTCCGATGCCTGAAATACAAGTCGAAGATGCACCAATGCAAACGCGTGAAGTGCGAGCGAGATGGCTGCGAATATTTTCATCACAAGCTGCTACACAATAGAAGAGCCGAGCCCGCCGCCGCCGCAGCTAGTGAAGCCGTCACCTCTACGTGGACACGAAGACAGTCACGCGCCTTCCTGAAAATAATGCCCGTGACCATTACCGGCCCGAAAGGCCAAGTATCTACATCTGCATTGGTGGACGACGGGAGCACAATCACGCTGATATCCGAAGACATCGCTCGTCGCGCCGGCCTAGAGGGGCCCGCCAAGCCGCTACAAATTGAAGCCATCACTAGTGAGAAGATAAATGCTACGAGAAGCCGACGTGTCTCACTACAGATACAGGGACAAGGCGAAGCGATCGAAATATACGCCCGCACGATCCCGGACCTCCGCCTATCCCCGCAAACGGTCAGCGAAGAAGACATCAAGGCGTGCCCGCATCTCAAAGACATCGAGCATCTATTGAAGTACGACACAGCGGAGCCCGGCATACTACTGGGACAAGACAACTGGCATCTCCTAATCCCGGAGGAGGTACGGCGCGGCGATCACAGCCAGCCCGTAGCGAGCCGCCTATCGCTCGGGTGGGTACTCCACGGCGCACACACTAACGCGCGTGGGGGGCCCGTAAAAGCCGCCGCCGTACATCACATCGTGTCCCAGGAAGAAAACATAGATACGCAGCTACGTGAATACTTTACCTTGGAGAATCTGATGCTGGAGCCCAGACGTCCACGGTCGGACCCGGAAGTGCGCGCTCTAACACAACTGGAACAAGAAACTGCAATATTGAGCGATGGCCACTACCAGGTGCCCCTGCTGTGGAAGAACGAAGCTGAAAAAATGCCGAACAACTACGAGAACGCCCTGAAACGTCTTCACAATATAGAGAAAAAACTGGATCGAAACGTCGAGCTCAAAAGGCGTTACAATGAAGAAATAGAGAAGCTCGTCACGCGCGGCTACGCTGAGCCCGCGCCGCCACGGCAAGACAGCGCGATCACCTGGTACCTACCTCACTTCCCTGTCATCAACGTACTCAAGCCCGACCGGGTACGTTTGGTGCACGACGCTGCAGCGCGCACACGAGGAGTATCGCTGAACGACA
The DNA here is from genome assembly GCA_951800055.1 of Cenopis cana. Taxonomy (NCBI): domain Eukaryota; kingdom Metazoa; phylum Arthropoda; class Insecta; order Lepidoptera; family Tortricidae; genus Cenopis; species Cenopis cana. Next base: position 4,046,399 of record OX637486.1, on the reverse strand, counting down.
AACTGCTAAAGGGCCCCGACCTACTGCAATCATTGCCGGGCGTCCTAATGCGGTTTCGCCAACACAAGATCGCCGTGTCCGCCGACATCGAAGCTATGTTCATGAACGTGAAAGTGAAGCCTGAACATCGCGACGCGCTTCGATACCTATGGCGCGGCGACCGCCGTGATGACACCCCGCCACAGGAGTGGCGCATGAGCTCCCTCATATTCGGAGCTACCTGCAGTCCGGCCGCCGCGATCTACGTCAAGAACGCCAACGCGGAAAAATATCGCGCTACGCACCCAGTAGCCGCGGACGCCATAGTACGTAATCATTACGTAGACGACTACCTACAGAGCTTCCCGACGACTGAAGAGGCTATAGAAATAGCCACGCAAGTACGCGATATTCAAGCCCGCGCACACTACAACTTAAGAAAATGGGCGTCTAACTCGGCGGATGTACTACGGGCGGTAACAAAGGAAGACACGGGCCGCCAACACATCGAACTGGACAAAGGCGAAACGACGTGCGAGCGCGTACTCGGGCAAGTGTGGGTGCCGGCGACCGACGAGATCGCCTTCAACCTCGATCTCAGCCGCCTGCCGCCGGGCGTCCTAGAAGAAAAGAAGCCTACGAAGCGCCTCGTCCTCCGAGTGATGATGTCAGTCTTCGACCCGCTCGGCCTCGCCTCACCTGTAACAGTACAAGCAAAGAAGATATTACAAGAAGTGTGGCGCCGCGGCACTGAATGGGACACGCCGATAGACGACGACCTCGCGCAAAAATGGGCCTTATGGACTCTACAATTGAGTTCATTACGCGACGTCGTCATACCCCGCTGCTATCCACACTACAGTGACGCCGTAACTAGAGAAGTACATACCTTCGTCGATGCATCGCTGGCCGCCTACACGTGTGCAATCTACTGGCGCACGGTGACCGAAGATGGGCGCGCTCACGTGTCACTGATCACGGCGAAGGCTAAGGTCGCCCCCCTCAAGGTGACCTCAGTTCCCCGCCTAGAGCTGCAGGCGGCGACTATGGGAGCGCGCATGACGGCGACCGTCATTGAAGAACACGACCTGAAACCAGATCGAAAAATATACTGGTCGGACAGTCGCACCGTGCTCGCCTGGATCCGGACGGGCGCGCGTTCATTCAAGCCTTTCGTCGCGCACCGCATCGCCTCAATAGAAGAAACAACCACGGTCAACGAGTGGAGATGGGTACCTACGCGAGACAACCCCGCGGATATACCTACCCGCGACTTACCTCATGACTTCGGCAGCCACCACCGCTGGTACCACGGGCCCGAGTTCCTGTATGAAGACCCGGCGACATGGCCCGTCGAACCGCCACAGCAAAGCCCGCCGCCGACCTGTGAAGAAAAGAAAACGCCAGAGTCATGCAACAAGATATCACACTCACCGTGGTTGCCCGCCGCCGACAAGTACTCGCGCTGGGAGCGACTAGTACGCACGCTCGCCCGCGTACTACAATTCATAGAACTGTGTCGCCCTCACCGCGCCCGTACTCACTACAAGCGCACTATGAAGAACGCCGAAAAGGACCCGCGATGGAGCGCAACAAAGCCCCGGATCCAGCCAACGGAGCCTCGACGTGCCGGACGTGTCGCCGACAAGTATAGGACCCTCGACGCGCGACACATCATCGAGGCTGAAAAAATAATCGTTCGTGAGAGTCAAAGGGATAGCTTCGCCGAAGAACAACGTCAGCTGGCGCAAGGCAAGCCGCCGTCGCTACACAGCCGCTTACGCCCTTATGCGGTTGAGCTAGTGAACGGCGTTATCACTCTGAAGACACGCATCAACGCCACCGTCGACGTAGACACGCTGGAGAAGAGGCCGCCAGTGCTAGACGGCAATCACCCCGCCGTCCGCCTATACATCGACTACGTACACCGGCAGCTCAACCACAGCGGCGTCGAAGCTACGATAAACGAATGCAAGCAACAGTTCGTCATACTTCGCCTACGTACAGTCGCCCGAATGATTATCCATCGCTGTCAGCCCTGCCGCATAAGAAAATCGAAGCCGACTGTACCGCCAACGGGAGACTTACCCTATTGCCGTCTCGCTCACCACAAGAGGCCCTACACTTACACGGGCCTAGATCTGTGGGGGCCCGCGACGATCACCGTGGGAAGAGGAACACAGAAAAGATACGTAGCCCTATTTACGTGTCTTACCACGCGCGCGGTACATATGGAAATAGTACCCAGCCTCAGCGGGGAATCAGCTGTTATGGCGTTACGGCGAATGATCGCGCGGCGAGGGACACCCACGGAGATTTGGTCTGACAACGGGACCAACTTCCACGCGGCCGACAAGATGCTGCGTGAGGAGATCGATCCGGCACTCCAAGAGGAGGCGGCGAAGAGGAAAATCAGCTGGCGCTTCATCCCCCCCTCCGCCCCCTTCATGGGCGGGGCGTGGGAGCGTATGGTTCGAGCGGTGAAAGACACACTTTACACCGTGCTGAAGGAGCGCCACCCGACCGAAGAAGTCTTCGCGACGACACTGGCTGAAGCGGAGAACATCGTCAACAGCCGCCCACTCACCTACGTGCCAGTCGAAGCCGGCGAGCCGGAGGCAATTACCCCAAATCATTTCCTCCTCGGGGGCTCCGGCCGGGTACAGTCGCCCGGCACCTTCGACGACAAGGACCTGGCGGGACGAGCAACGTGGAGAACCAGCCAGCGCCTCGCGGACCATTTCTGGAATCGCTGGGTTCGCGAGTACCTACCTACACTCCAAGACCGGCGGGAGCCCTACGGACGCGGCCGCCCTATCGAGATCGGCGACATCGTACTCATCGCCGACGGCAACCTGCCCCGCAACACCTGGCCCATGGGAAAAGTCATAGCCAAGTTCCCCGGGCCCGACGGAGCGACGAGGGTGGTGGACGTGCAGACGAAGGGCGGAGTGCTACGACGGCCGACGAAGAAGCTCGTGATCCTGCCAACGACGGACGACGACCTGCACGCAAAGGAGGTGAAACGTCCAGCGGAGCGTTCCACGGCGGGAGAAATGTGCAGGACGGATTAAATGATCGCGGAATGTACATATTATGATTGTAAATAGTTAATTTAGTACGTAGTTTTTTAAGCGGTTTAGATTAAGTTTCCTTAATAAAACATATTTTCTTAGTGTCTACTCATTGACCCATAGTATAGGATAAACGATAGGATCTAGTTAGAATTTGTAATTAGTATTTCAATAACAATGTAAAATCCTTATAAGAAAATAAATAATATTAGGGAGATGATTTCGTAACTCGGCCAGTCGCCTACCTCAGTTGCGGGCCGCTTGATATACCCCGAGCGGGAATAAAAACAGCGCGAGCGCCCCGCATCCCGCACTTCACTCCCGGCAGCCGAACCGAGAACATCTCTCTCGCGCAAGTCTCAAGCTATCCAGTGTGTTTTTATTGCATCTAGTTCCTGATCCCTCATTAGTGTGAACGTTAGGTTATTAACCAGGCGTCAATCAAAGTAATCGATTTGTAATGTGTAATTTGTATCCTGTTACAGTTGGTTCTACCAATTTCCAATGGTGTTGTGTTACGAGTGGATCAATGATATATTGGATACTAACTCGTCTGCTTTAGGAAGCCAATTTAATAAGGACTTGCTTGAATTTGTTTTTAAATATACCTAGCATCAGTTGAGGAATCTTTTATAGTTATCAGGCGGCAAACGTTAAAATAAATTTCTCTTTTCCTAGTTGAAATTCCTCTTATTGGAACTAAGCGCTTTTCACCATCTTTTTAATGCGCACTGCTAAGGTTTGGAATTCCCTGCCATAATTTCCATATATTTGTAGTCGGTTCAGGTCGCGGTTGGCGGCGGCATGGTTCATTTTTTCATGTTTCGGCTATAGTCAGGATCACTTCGTTACTCTTATCCTTCATATTGATAACTAGCGACCCGCCCCGGCTTCGCACGGGTGCAAATTATACATATAATAAACCTATTACAAAAAACCGCATTAAAATTTTTCGTAATCATCGACCGGATAAACCAAAGAAAGAATACCCATGTCGATTTTTGACTTTGTAACCACATTTCCCCCTTTTAGGGGTTGAATTTTCAAAAACCCTGAAACATGTATTTACTTATTTATTGTTAGAAATACTCTTGTGAAGTTTAGAATTAAATAGTCGAAACTGATCTGGTTTCCCCATACAAACTTTGGACCCTCATTTTATCCCCTTAGGGGATGAATTTTGAAAAACCTTTTCTTAGTGGATACTAACGTTATAAAAACTACCTATTGTGAGAAATTCAGCTCTCTAGGTCCAACGGTTGGGGCTGGGTGCTGATTTAAGTGAGTCAGTCAGTCACTTTTACGTTTATATATGTAGATTATTTGTCTTTCACACAACAGGTTACAATATAAGATTTTAAGCTCACATGGTCGTTTACATTAGAATTAAGATTGACGACATATACATGGTAAATATCCCGTTATTAATTACAACAGGTTACAGGTAAGTTACTTTAAGTATGACACTGACATTGAAAATTTCACTTTAACACTTATGTAATAGAGTTCACCTGTGATTTAGTTATGTTACCCATTGTTATTTTAGATTCCGTATATAAATATTAGAATCCACTCAGGAAGTGTCTTCACCGCACGTGACACTGTCAACACGCGAACCAGACATTTTGAGAGACCCTTCCTTCCCCTCCGGCGACAATACTAAAAGCATCGATTGTCATTAGGGCATTTCTGATTATAGTCGGTTTACACTGTAATAGTACTCAGGCGAGTTACTAGCCAGGAAATATAATATGGTTTAGTGGCTATTCCGGCCCCTCTGGCAACACTACCAAAAGCATCGATTGTCAATCGAGTTACTTGCTAGGAAAACTATCGTAGAATACAGGCCCCTTCCATGCCCTCTGGCGAAAATATGAATACCATCGATGGTTATTATTGCATGAGTACTAAAGCGAATTACTAGCCAGGAAATAATAACATAGAATTGTGGCTCTTGCAATCACAAAACTAAAAGCGATTAGGGTATTCTGATCGGTCAGTATACACTGCTGTAGTACTTAGGTGGGTGACTTGGCAACCCCCGCTCTCCCTATAGTAGCAGACAACAAAGGTTGAAAACCTGGGGAACGTTGAAAACCTCTACTGTTTAAATAGGTTACTTATAGTTCATAACAAATTACCTCTAGTATAAATGTGACCAGATTCTGTCTTCTCTCAGTAATCCTTTAACTGGACAAAGCTAGTGCATCGTGTAAAAGTTCTACGTTCCAGGAGTCAAGTCAAGGAACTTTGTCACAATATAACATGTCGTTATTTATATCATTGAACAACTTTATAGCTCAATAAGAGTATAAAGCTGAGCGTCCTGCAACTAAACTACTACGTACATAGAAGCACCACAACGCTAATGCTACTTACTAAATAGCCAGTACTAAACACTGTTAAATGCGACTTGCGTCTTCTGTAGCCGGCTTTAACTTCCTTTGACGATTAAGGAAAACTGTTATTACGAAGCGTTTAAATGGCAATTTATTGCAATTTGAGATGGTTTGGTGGTTAAGGGTAGGGTAGTATTAAGGCGTGTTACGGTAACTTACGGGCAGCTGTCGTCCCATAGAAACTTGACAAGCTTTCCATACAAACAGATTTTAACCAGACGACGCTTACGATTACAGACGGATTTCTGCAACCCAGAATTAATGGTTGCTATATTGAGTTATATAGTTAACCCATGCAGATTAGATTAGATACATATTGGATACGAAAAATACATACCGGTGCGACTTGAATTAACTACTTTTCTAATTTAATTTCTGCTACTAGGTGTGTAGGTGTCTAGATTTTGTAAGTCTTTTGTGTAATAATCCTTTTATATATTTAAAATATTAATGATCACACAACTCTTATTCCCTTATTTATAAACCTCCATCGAACCTATATTAATTAACAAGCCGCTAAAATTCGTTCGTCCTTGTCCGTCATTTTGACATATGCTTGAGAAACGGTGACAAAAGACATTTTAGCTATAGAGGTTTGTAAAGTTTTATGAATAAGGGGGTTAGTGATTTATTTTCGTTATAATCCTTTTGCTTTCATACATCATCATCAACTTCCCTTGGAACATCTTACTGTTGATTATCGCTTCTCTCATGAGAGGAAATTTACGCTGGGGTATTTCACACGGTATTAATTTGGTGGTAAAAATTAATTCTTCATAGAGGAAGTTGGGCGATTACGGGCTGAAGAAGATGATGATGATGAGAGGAAGTTTGTACCGGAAATCGATAATGACGCTTGCTGCTAAAACATTTTATATCTATTCTACGCAAACTCATCATCTTTGCCCCCTCTGGCTAGAGGCAAAGAGCAATCCCATTATATTAATTAAAAAAAAAAACTAAAATTAGACAACTCCTAGTATGCTGAAAAATAATCATAGTTTCTATCTCATGAAGCTTGTTAGTCACTATTAGCGATAAGAATAACATGAAAGATACATGTATCTTTCTAAGGCCCCTGTATTTTTCAATAAAATACAGTATCTTTCCTTGCGAATCTTCGATTGAATCTTTCGCAAGTACCTATAGGTTTATTACGTGTAAAATACATTGTATTTTTCGCATTATTATATTATATTATGAATAGTGACTCGGAATGTATTGGCTCTCATGAAAACAGGTGACTTTTCATTCCGCTCAGACTATATCTCGATATCAGATCAGTTAACTAAAGATGTTGAAATCATTAATTATGACGAAATACTTATAAATTGGAATCGTTAATCTATGCTCTATGTGACGTGAAGTCAATTTTGCGTCAAAGGCATGACAATTAAATAAACATGTCAAATACACAGTATAAAACAGGTATTATACGTGTATGATTGTATTTTTCAGACAAACGTCAGTTTTGTTTTTTTCGAAAGTTACATGTATTTTATAGGAAAGATACAAAGTTTCTAAAGAAACAACATGAATTTTTCACCATTTTCATCGCTATTCACTATCTTTAATTATAAACATTAATGTCAAACCATGTTGTAGGTAAATTGACAGACTATCGATATATCGTCTCCCAAGTGAAACTTCCTTTGAGACCGTTTCATACAGTCAAACTTGGAGTTATTGATAGAGTAGTTTATTCGGTTACGGCAAACGGCAAGGACGAAATATATTCAACCTGAGACCCAAGCTCCCAGGTCGGCAAGAAATATCGGCCCCTGAGGTCGCGAGACCGCGCGTGGAAATGTGTGGATATACGTGTACATGTAGGAATGAATATATTTACTCAATCATAGAGATAACAGACTGACTGGAAGAGTAAGAATGAATAAGAATAGTAGAACGAACGAAGGAATTGTAGAGAATGGTGAATGGAATTGACTGGGAGGAGGGATAAAGACAAACTGTGCTTTAAAGTATCGCTTACAATATTTAAATAATAAAACTGTAAAATTAATATTAACTGTAAAATAGATAAACTGGTTTATTTAGGCTTAAATATACAAACTTTAATATGTTTGTTAAGCGGATGCGTCCGCTAGCGAAAATCTAAATTTTTTAATCAAAGTGAAAATTGAAAAATTTAAATATACAAATTGTTTAATTTTTTTTTGTAGATACTGAGTAGCAGCGAAAATTGGCACACATGTTAATTATAGGTAACTCGGTTTGTAGTGGCATTTTAGCACTCTTATACGTTTACTATGACACAGATGCCGTATAAAATATACGAAAAATTATTTCCACTTTTATTCTTAGAAGTTATTCGTAGTTTTCGATGGCGTACGTTAACAAAAAATGTGTTCTCATACAACATTCCGCCCTATATTATCCTAAATGGGTTGTTTGAAAATAAAATAACTTTCCCTTTTTCCCGAAACACGGATGATAACACTATCTCCTAAAAGGTCAGGCAAGCCCACCATTATCGTGTTTGTAGATGTGAAGAAATGTTTAGATGTGTCTTTGTACTATAAACAAAACACAAATAATAGTATATGTTCATAATTTTTGATCGCGTGTAGCATGAGCCAGGAATCAAACCTGCCCTGTGTTTTGCCAGAATAGTGCCTTGTTTACCATTAAGGCAACTCAAGCCATTGCGTCATCACCGCACGTTTTTGCCTGGCGTTCACAACCTCCTATATCGTTTTCTTCAAAGTATCATAGCTTAAAAATATTGAATGGATGATTTTATTCATAAGAAGTTTTAACTTATACGGTTAGTTTAACTTAGTTAACGGTTAACTTAGTACATACTTTCTACTAAACGACACGGGACTGAAGTGACAGCCTTAGTGTAGTGTAATAATAATAATACTAGAGATATCGACGCAGATTTATTTTATTTTGTTATAGACGTATAATAAGATAACATCATGCCTGCCCCCTTATCTCAGAAGTGTACCAAGTAAAATATATCAGTATTAATTTAATATTTACAGAATTACACAAAAACGATTCTTTGTAAATTATATATTGTACGCAACTCTCCGCATGTCAATCACGGTGTGTCAAGCTCGAACTTGACCGGATTTTTTGGATGCCTTTTTTCTATTAATAGTAATATAGATATGTATGCCGTGTCTATACAACTATAGTGCGAATGTTCCTTATATCTTTCCTGCGAGATATCAGCACTTGGAACAAAATGGAGACTAGGCCGAAACCCTCCGTCTATAGGTTGCCAAAGGATTCAATCTAGAGGCGGAGCCGGTTGGATACACATATATTATCTTTAAGTAAAAATACTCGACCTTCTAAGTTATTCCCCAAAAGCGACCTTTACTAAAATACCCTTACTAATGCATTGCTATGACAATATTATACTTTTCTGTCCCATTAGTCGAATTGAGTTGTTCAATGATGGGACTACTGTGACTTTTTCGTCCCATATGCCAAGTCCCATAGGACAAGTGACACTAATAGTATCCATCTCTCGTACTTAAGTGTTAGTAAAATGTTTTTGACAGCGGTGCATTGATAATTCAGGAATGAAATTCAATCGCTGTTCCAAACTGAAAATATTAAAATCGCTTCAGTACGATTACTGAAACTTCGTCTGTATACATAAGATAAACATAAGATTTTTAGACAGTATGTAAGTGATAGAAACTATTACATAAGTGAAGTTGAATATCACATTGTATAAGAACATCTTTAATACATCATTGTGAAATTTAAAGTAATTTACCTCTACCTATTTGCGCCTACTGACTTTATTTGGAGAATCTACTAGTCGTTTACGATATATTTCAAATGTCCGTAATACTCGTACATATGAACCTAACTGTAATTTTCCTTCGCAAAAAAATTACGTACTTTTTTTTTACCTTACCTACGTTGGATGCGTTACACATATGCTACTGTTTTACACCATTAAATGTTAATCAAGAAGCGGCCGAACATCTTAAACACTCCCAACATCATGCAACGGCCGAGTTCTGAATAATAGATCTGATTTAAAACCACTTACCAAATTCCCGTGCCGTTTTCGAGCGTGTGGTGTGGAGCGTGCATTATTTAGCGCGCGGCGTCTTGTCGTGTTGCTAATGTCTCATTCACCCTGTATGAATCACCTTGTGTGGTGCAAGGGACAAGTGAAGCGCTTTTGATCTTAGTCTAAGCGTACGGCCTCAGTGGACGCTCTCTGCTGTGAATGGGGCTTTTAGGGCCGACGCTAGCTTACGCGGGTGCACGGATCGGGTCATACTAAACTGCGCCCGCGGCGGGCAGTTTAGTATGACCCGCTCCGTGCACCCGCGTAAGCTAGCGTCGGCCCTTAGATTCAAGTTCGCGGCATAGGTTATGATATTCACTAAGTCTTTCTCTTTTTTCCTTTAGTTCCTAAGTCTTTCTGTTTTTTCATATATGACCTGTAAAATGTGTTTTTACTAATAAATACTGTATTCTGTATTCTGTATTCGTAGATTTCATGATCCCATAACCCTAGAATTAGTAGGAGTACTACGACATAAAAGTAAAAATAGTGCTTGTTCTTCGGATTAGGATGTAAATGGCAGCCAGTCACGCAAGGGAGTTAGGGCGCGCGGCAGCGTTGCGTGCGCAGCTTTGCAGCACGCGTGGCGTGGACGTGCGCGTCGTCGTGTGACAGGGGTGCTATTCACGTCTACGCGCACGTCGACGCTAATTATAACAATTTACTTCACGATCGTGTCAAAATATTCAAACAAATACGTTACATTTCAAATACTTTTTATTTCCTATTCGGGCATGCATTTTAAGCTATCATTGTATAGTCAAGTGCAAAATATGGGTGCATACAACTTGCTCAAAAATATGTCCCATAGCTCTTATGTCGGTGAATTAAGGTTTCGGTACATATTTATGAGAGGATTCAATCGATACATATTTTTGCACTTAATTGTACTTGCATTCGTTAGCCGTATTATGAGGATAGTGATTATGTTTTAGAGACGTGGAATTAACTAAAACAATTAACAGACTTGCTCTTTACACTTGTACCACATCAAGAATTTGATAAAACATATTCTGTAATGCTTACTCCCACGAATCCCAGACATATTAAAATATAATAAACGGGTCACTCACGTCTTTAATGTCGAATATCGCTCGGCAGGTTTCGGTCTTCGGTCTAATGCATGGTCCTTATTCACGTGACGCGTTTAGTAGTAGTAGTAAACTCTTTATTGCACAAATTAAGCACAGTCGAGGGCATAAATATGTATACCTTTTTGGACCTTATTTCAATGGAATAAGGCGAAAAAACGTATACATATTGGTGCCCTTGACTGTACATGCAAGAAAAAACAAACTTAATAGTAGACATTTGTACGAAGGCGAACTTATCCCTTTTTGCTTTTAGCTTTTTTTTAGTTTGTTTCAATATGTCTATAATATAATAGATTACCTCCAAAGACAACGCGTATTTGTAAATTTAAACTAAATACTTTATCCAGAATATCCAAATGAAATCATGGCGGCATTTATAACCGGGTTAGTAATGGTTGTCGTTGTGATACGTACGAACACCATACACAACGTAAACTCATAGCTTTAAGATAACAAAGGAAGGGATTAGGGACGTAGAATAAAACCAAACAGTTGAACATAGTTTGACTACCGCTTTAGCTTAGTTGGTAGTGACCCTGCCTACGAAGCTGGAGATCCTGGGTTCGAATCCCAGCCGGGGCATTTATTTGTGTGAATAGCACGAATATTTGTTCTTGGGTCTTGGATGTTTTCTATGTATTTAAGTATATATTTATCTATATAAGTAGTTATATCGTCATTTAGTACCCATACTACAAGCTTTGCTTAGTTTGGGACTAGGTTGATTTGTGTAAAATTGTCCACAAATATTTATTTATTTTATATTTTATAGTTTAATTATTAATGTAAATATATTGTAAACGAAACCCACAGCTTCAATAAATAGCTCCTACGCTGACGCACAGGCACACATAGACAATGTGCATGTATAGCTCAACACACAACCGTGGCTTACCCACACTCGTGAGATAAAAGTTCCCAAATAAACCTTCCCAATAACCCTCACTTACCTAACCTCCTGAGGTTCAAAGTGATAATACTAGGACAAATTCACTTCAATGGAATTTATATCTTTCGAACTTGAAACAGAGTTGCATTTGTTTTGTTTCATGCAGTTCCAAAACAAAACGAACTCCTATTTTCTGTGACAGGAGATTCAAATTTCATTGCCAAATTTCCTTGTATGGTGGGCGCTAGGAGGCTAAGTATTATGAGACTGAAATACTCAGTTTATTTCACCGATTTAATGCATGTTAAGGAATAAAGCCTGTCGTAAAAATATTTCTACATTGTAGCTTACTATATAAAACAGCATACCATCTATTCTGACATAACATGTTTCGTGTTCCAATTTGATATCAATCCGTTTTTCGCACAAGGGCTCTAGCAGCATAATTTGCTAAATTTTTAGATTCTTTTCACAACAATAGTTATTTGTTACGCATAGTTATTTGTTTGGCTGTAAAATTGTTGTTTAGCGGGAGATAGCGAATAATTAAAAGATTGACGAGCGGAGCGAGTAATAAATTTTCTTAGTCGGTTATTTCATGTAGCAGCTAACTTCTCGGTCACCTCGTTCGATTTTTATTACTAAATTGTTTTATATTAGGCGCTTTTCTAGTTATCACTCTTCCATACAAACTTTCACCCGCTTAAGGGATGAATGCCGGGATAAAACTATCTCCATACCAATAATCATCTGAATCGGTTCAGCGGTCTTCACGCTTAAACCGCTGACCGATTTAGATTCAGATGACAGACAGATACACACTTTTGCAATTATAATACATATTAGTATGGAAGTATGGATGTTCAATGGAAATCCAGGCGTGGCCTTTGCGGTTTAGTGCATCATCCACGAAGGCGCGCCCCTCCACAGCCCAATCCGTACAGTTGCGCACTAACTATACACATAAGGCTAACCCATTAAAAGATAATTTCACGACGGCCTTAGCAGCTAACGTCAGAATAAATTGGTACCAAAATATAATGGGAAATGCAGTGTCAAATCGAGCTGATGCATGTTGCATGCAACGTCCCCGACCTCACTGGAAGCTGCAAGATTGCTGCAATTTCACTGCAGTTTCCTGCTTATACTGAATACATTCTGTACGTTTCAACTGATACATATAAACATGTCTTGCTAACTGTGGCTATGTCAGTCTACTACAGTCTACACGATAATATAGCAAAACCATTTTTAAAAGTTACAGATATATTAAATATTTCATCTATTAAAATATTAAAAAAGGTCTCCGAGATCGAAGCCCTGTGGAAGCCCGAATTTATTTTTAAAATAAACGTTATAGCACCTTTATACAATTTATGTTTTTTTTTTTTTAATTTATTTCTTGACCATGGATACAAGTCCTTCAGTCGGTACAATTTATGTAATCTTTCGGTGTGGCCATGTATATGTATACGGTATTAAACCCCTAGTCAAATCAGCAACTTTTTATTAAATGTCAAAAACGATTTGTTAATATGAAGTTTGTAGGGAAATACTGTCTTAGTGACGTCACTAAGGCAGTGTGAGTAGGTTTGTTCAAATCAGCTTCGTTTTTAAATCTTTATGCTTATAAAATCTTTCAATTAGCTAAAATAAATTAATAATTGATGTTTTTCGAGTATTTTCGTTAGATCTTTTATTAGTCAAGTATAAAATAATTTATCTACACACATATCATAAAAATCCTCTAATATGCATTCGGAAACCGTAGAAAATGACCCTCATTTCAACATTCAATTAATTTATGGCAATTTTCTTATCTGTGGCTAAGGCTTCAGCAGTAATTTAATTTTCATTTTAATCTCATATATGATGTTAAAATATTAAACGTCAAACAAAACTGTCAAAATTTAAATGTCAAAGTTGACATGTCCCTATTCTAGTATCACTGAAAATTCAAATTCAATCGATGCGAAATGTCAGCTCGATGTTTTTTTTAATATATATCGCACGAAATTTGAGCTAGAACGACATGATCACATCAGAAATTCAGAATAGGGACTCTTTACTTTTTAAAATAACATTCAGGTATCGGTTGCCAGTTCTGATTTCGATATTTCCGCAACCGTGCAAAAAAGGTTGTATTAACGCAATTATTGTATTTATTTACTACGGTTTCTGAACCCATCTTAGAGTAGTTATAATATGTGTGTAGATAAAGTAATGTATGCAACTGTACATAATTAGGCATTAAAACACTCGTGTGACCTTATTATGAAACTCACCTTCGGCTCGTTTCATAAAACACACTCGTATTTTAATGCCCCTTATTATGTACCAGTTGCATAAACTACTATTATTTTTACCTTAGTTTAATACCCTATTGTCATACGTCATAAAATAAATCATTACGTACTCAAAAGCTATAAAATATAATGAGATGAGATTAGAATATAAAATATGGATGAGATTAGATGGTATTTGCTTTTGTAAAAATAGTGCCTGCGCTAAATCTAGGGCTTGGACGCCAATCAGCTCAGGGCTCCTTTAATACACAACTGGGGAAACGCTAGGAGGATGATGATGACTCAAGAGCCATGAAAACGGGTATAGTTTACAAGTTTCATGGAAAGTTTTAGTTAAACTTTTCGGTTTAGTAACTACTAAAACTTACCTGGAAATCGGCCATCTTGAACTGATTTGCCGTCTATGTAGTACGCAAACGCAAATTGTAAACAATCTCCAAGTATTGAATACTTGTACGGGATCAGATTAATTACCGAAGCTAGCTTGCCGAACGAACTTGCAGAATGCGGCAGTTTGGCATGCCTCGGCAAAGTGCATACTTGCAAAGTGTATTTGTCAATAGTGATCCTTGACAAAGGATGCCAAATATAGCCCACACCACAGCATTTTCATTCAGAAATTGTCTCAATTCACCTCGTCTTGTCTTTCAGCGGAATAGCGAAGGAATATTGTTGAATTTATCTTGGAATTCGGCAAAGTAGCGTCTGATTCAATTAACTACTCAATTCTGGTTAGTAAAAACTCAAATTGGACCCGTAGCAGCCAAAATTTTTTAGAAATGAGGGACATATATAAGCTCCTAGTCATGAAATCAAAATAAAAACATTTATTCTGCAAATAGGCCTCAAGGTCACTTTTACAAGTCAAAATCTATCCATATCAACTAAAAATAATACAATTTTCAAAGTAAAACTAATTAAATGTAGTGTTACATGTCAAATATAAGACTAAGCCGTAGACTAAGCTAATAATAATCAAGATTTTTAGAGATGTATAAGGACTCGCGTCACAAAAAAATCAAAAACGTACTTACACTAATCATCATAAAACATTACGAGTAAGGCTGGGTTGCACCAAACCGTCTGTAATCGTAAGCGGTGTTCGTCAAATCTGATTTTATCAGGTTTGACAAGTTTCTATGGGATGACGGCTGCCAGCGCCATATTTGACGATGACCGGTCCGTGTTCGTACGTTGGTGCAACTGGCACTAAGGGTCAGTTGCACCAACATACGAACACAGGCCGGTCATCGTCAAATATGGCGCCGGCAGCTGTCATCCCATAGAAACTTGTCAAACTTTCCATACATTCAGATTTGACGAACACCGCTTACAATTACAGACGGTTTGGTGCAACCCAGCCTAAGTGATACACATACAATCAGATTTGACGAACTCCGCTTACGATTACAGACGGTTTGGTGCAACCCAGCCTAAGTCTAAGAATCTGATAATAATACAGATTGTGAGATGTATAAGGTCTTTGCAACATGAAAATACCGTTGTATCATTGGCCTGTATCACCTATAAAAGATGGTTTAAGCAGCGTCCATTAGATTGCGGCACTTGCGTACATGGCCAATACAAGAGCGACAGCTACGTCCGCATATATGGCAAGTAAATGTCATGCTCGCACGACCAAAGAAGATATATACTAACGTAACAAGAAGCGACACCGAAGCATGTGTGCTGTAAACCCGTCTCGCGGCTATGTGTGCGTGTCCGGACGCGAGTGGGGGCGCGCGAGGGTGGCGCGGTGTGTGGAAATCACTCCTCGGACGGGCAAAGTATAGAATCGTAGCGTTCCAAGGTCACTGACACTCGGTTCACATCGATAGACCCGTGTCGCGCCTTTGGCACGACGCCGTAGGAGGCGCAGCTAGCAGCGCGCTGGCGTCTCAGCTCTCGTTTATGGGACAAGAGATCGAACCAAGCGCTATAATGTAGAACCACTCCTTCAACCGGTACCTTCCTCCAGAGGTCTCGGTCTGCAGCATACTTCTCCCAGTCTGTGGGGTTGACTTTGAAGGACAGCATGTCACGTTTCTACAATGGACCATCCCACTGTCGAGAGTGACCCCTGGCGTCCGCACTAATGCCTGTTTATATATATAAATCCAATTTTATCTCTATATACAATATATATGTAAATATTTCTATAGTGTACATAAAACACAACAAAGGGAAAAGCAACCAACAAATAGATGAATTACAAAGGCGAGCTTATCTCTTTAAGGGGACATTATGTCGGTAAGTTATGCGTTATGCCAAAAATTAGTTACAAAACTTTTATCTGGCATTTGGTCTAACCTATCTGATATAAAAGGCATAAGGGCGGGTTGCACCAACAAACGTTTGCAGACCGATCAACGTTAAATTAAATATGATCAAAATAGTTTTTTTTGTACATGTTGCTGCATTTGTCTACCTTTATACCTTTAATCACTTTCCTCTCACCTACTCAAAGGTTAACTGGAAGAGATCCCTTTATTTTTATTTTATTTAATAGGCTCACAGAACAAATTATAGTCATCATATTTAATAACAGTTACAGATAATGCAATATGTTCAGATCTGGACTACAACTCAAAATATGTGTGCACAGAATGAATACAATACAAGTTACATGAAACAAATAGAGAACGAACGTACAATACAAGTCGGCGAGTGTTAAACTATTTTAATGGATAAGTTCCCTTTAAGGGATAAGTTCGCCTTTGTACTGATCTTCTTTTTCGATTAATTATGTGTGTAATGTATTTTTTTTGTACAACGAAGAGTTTAATGCTACTACTACTAAATAGGTAAATGGTGTCAGTAGCTGTCATCCGTCGCGTACAAATTTTCCATACAATCAAATTTTAATGAACACCACTTAAAATTACAGACGGTTTAGTGCAACCCGCCCTAAGTATTCTTGTACCAGGGGGTCTACTCCGAACATCGAAATCTGAAATTATTATCGTGCCGTCCCCTTCACTCTCGTTTTATACACTATAGGAGTGAAAGGGAAGGCACTATACGAAGTTCGGATTTCTATGCTCGGAGTACAGGCCCAGGGCGAAAGGGCAGGGCGTCCCGACTCGTGGATGTCACTAAAATCCTACTTTCATAAGTTTCATAACATCTTATCTTCAATTGAAAACCGTTGTCACTTACGCCCTTCTAAATCACGAATTTAAGTAAACAAATATACTTTATCGCAATCTCATAAGCTCCATAATTGTTTGTTTGTATACGGAGGCGGAGGGCACAAGGCTGACCTTTGCTAGGTGCTCCCAAACCCCGTTTATCGCTTACGGTGTATTTGTTATACCAATTTGGTTTAGGGTTAGATATTTTTACAATTTAATTTGGCGTAACTTGAAACTTGGAATTAAAGAGGCAAATACGGGATAGTTTGCAATCAAGGTAAAATGCGAAACAAATTGATTACCAGTGGGAATTGAACCCATCATCTGTAATGCGTGCATTTCTCTGAACCAACAGAGCCATCTGGGGATCCCTAATAGTGACGTATCTAACAATCACTTCAATCTTCTAATTACGCCTTGGAACGATGCCCACATGGGTTATATTTTGACGGATCCCAATATCTCGGTGACGACACTAAGACGTTAAGAAGTTGAACATAATGAGGTGTTTGATTTAATGTGAGAGAACTGAGCCAGTTTTCCCTTCACGATATTTGACAGCAGTGGGCTTATTAGACCCACTTTGATTACAGTTCTGATTTAAAAAAACAAACTGTTAGCAACATGTCTTCTTTTGTGGAATATCGATTTGATATCGTAATTCTTGCATTATTTTTAAACATAAGTACATCTATTTTATTAAATCGATTTTGTTTTAAGCAGTAACGCTGCAATCGCAAACTTACTACTTACCTCAGGCCTAAGACAAAAAGTGCCCGGGACACGCTGACCCCTTTCCAATTTCATACGCATTCAAAAAGTACCCTTTACAGGCGAATAGATAACAGATTCCGAAGAACAAAATTAAAAATTCCGTCCCTCTTAACTTTCCAACTTACAATTCATTCCCTGCAATTAGTCGATGAGAATCAGGCTCACCTAATTATTCTTACAACCTCGTATCGAATACTAATTTGCCATTCTGAAATTAACCTTATGTTGTTCCTTTACAGTTGACATTGCTCTTTAAGAACGGAGGTATACAAGTTGTCAAGAAAATTAGGACCGCGTGGCTATGCAATGGAGGAAGGCTTTCTTAAATTCAGTAGAGAAACACAACCTTCAATTAGTTAAGCAAACGCTCCTTTGAGATCCTTAATTACAGTTATCCTTTCTCATTTAAATTTAACTCTTGGCATTACAGGGCGGGATGAGACCAACTTTAGGTATAAAATGTTTAAGTCGGTTTCAATTTGAAACTATAAATTCGAATTCAGTCTGAAACAAGAGCAAATTGTGTATGTCGTATGTGACTGGCTTTTTATTAACCGGTGGCTGGTTAGTCTAGCTATGTTGTAAATAAAATAACTTTTTCACTGGCATTGTATTCGAGATACTTGGACGGCATAGGACAGAACTATGTTTTTTAACCATAAAGAAATCCATGTCTTTGGAAAAAAGATATATGTTAAATAAGATTCATTTCTGCAACTCTGCGCCTATTTTTTAAAATTAAGCTACCGATGCCATTAGGTTACGTTTGGTTCTTAACACGTTGACGGACACGAATTATAAAGCGGTCGTCAAATGTATGAGTAAATATTTAATGGAAGTAGGTCCATGAAAATGTTAAATTTCGTGAAAAGCAAACGGTTGTAGGAAAGAATGATGTTGAATGCTGTTGTTGTGTGATGTGATGATGCGGTGTGATGTGTTGTGTGTTGAAAGAATGGTGTTGATGTGTGTGAAAGAGTGATGTGTGTTGTGTTGTGTGATGATGGTGTCTGTTGTTGGGAAATTAAACTGTAGCATTAAAATAGTTACGGGAAAAAATCGTTGATAAGTTTCATCATATTTATTTATTTTGTGTAATCCTCAACATTTTTTATATAATTGTAAGTATCAACGTAACGAAGTTTTACTAAATTAGTGCTGGATTGGGAAGTGTTATTTATTTTTCCATTGAGAAAATTAGACATTCCCGCTCCTTCGCCTAAAACCAACATTTCCGAGCATATGCGAGATAAACATGGCTGCTCCCAAGTGAAATGCGAAGCGTATTTATTTTACTGCAACGCACTGTCTCGTGTCTCGTTGCATCCGGTTCCGTTCTAGCATAATTAGCAGACTAGCCCCGGGCTGGTAGCAGATGACGTTACTCGTCAGAATACCCCTGAGTCGTTTTTATTTTTTACCGACAATGCCATACATTTTGATCGAAGGATATTTTTATTCACGAGTCCCAGTCCCAATAAAAGAAAGATGCATTTTCATTGGGATTATGTGATATTTCCTTTAATGCAAATAAAGTATTTTTCCTTTTAGTTTTGAGAAAACGCTGTGACAGAGTGGCCCGTGGACAGCACTTCGTTCGACTGTCACAAGACACCACACTGTCACAGGATTCTACTAAAAAAATAAATTTATTAAAGAGCAGGTTAGAGAAAACGAAGAATTGTGTGGTACTAAATTGTATTAAAAGGAACGACGAGTTACATTTATTAATAAAACATAATAACAAATACTCTAAAGTCTAATGACTCGCAAAATATGGGTAAGGGACAGGCTATTGTCGGTAAAAAAGAAGAATGACCCTCCTACATAGAACTATTTGTACAGTCAGCTGCAAAAGTAGGTGACAAGAAAAGCCGCTTAAGGCGCTACACTGAGAAATTTAGAGACTTTGAAACGCTGTCCTGCCCAGAGTAGCAAACAGTAGGGGCTGATTTTCAGATATATGATTCTTGGCTATATGATTGTGGTACTGACAATTGCGAAACATGATTGCTTAAAATTTTCTCGATAGAAAATTAATCCAAAGTCGAGTCTATATTTTCCTTTTTTTCCTCAGCCTACTAAAACAACGCATTATTAAAAGACACGATTAAGTTAATAAGATGGTATTTTACTTCATCTAGGTACTGACAAGAGGAAATTTAATAAACCTGCAGACAGTCAGATATTTAACGAGATTTGTCTAAAAAGCCATTCTGGGAGAGGGTTGCATCCCGTTTTGTCGTGAGCGAAAAACAAAGGGTGTCTCTTTCAATCGATATATCGCCTTAACAGTATCTGACATGAGTTTTTCCCCATTTATGAGGAAACAAAACAAGATCAACAGTTAAGCAAAAAATCGGTACGACTTATGTAAATGCCTAATTATAATAAAGGTTTGAGCTAATTATTAAGGTTAGCCACATGTCTTTCCACTCACTCTTTACCGGGTTTAGGTTATGGGTTTTAGTTGCTTTGCTATACTCATAGAGGGGGTACTGAATTTTTCTGAATGATTTAATTTACTTACCTCTATTTCAATTTATATGCTAAGGTGAAAGTAAAGAGAGTCGCAAACCTTTATTCCACTTCAACATCGAGGAAGGCAAATATTGCAAGTTAATAAGACTGGAATGGAAGCTTTTCTTTTGCCCTGAGCAAGGTTTGCGCTGCTCTCTTTGAGTCTGTGTTGCGAGCGACCCGGACCCACTAATGTTAACAGTTAAAATGTGTTTGCTCCTCTTTTAAGTGGTGCAATTTACTTTGCGAGCATATTTTTACTGAGATAAACGCGCGTGTTTTACTTCAATACGGGATGAGGTTTTAAAAAGTAATGGAATATCTAAAGAAGTAGACGCTAACGCTCTTTGTCTGGTTTCTGACATGGTAATACAGTTAGTATCATAAACATGTATAAAGTCTAAGCCAAAGTAAAAATATTTCAATAATATCATAACGTGATCATCATCCTCCTATAGCGTTATCCCAGTACAGTTGCATCCTGAAGGATGCCTGGGGTCCGCTACCTAATCCCAAGATTTGGCGTAGGCACTAGTTTTTACGGAAGCGACTGCCATCTGACCTTCCAACCTCGAGGGGAAACTAGACCTTATTGGGATTAGGCTTTGTCAAGTGAGTGGGCAACTTGACTGTTAGAAGTTCTCAAGCCGCCCGAAGGCCTCCAACTTGGCTTAACGACTGCTGCCATAGACAGCAACCGGGATCAACGGCTTAGCGTGCCTTCCAAAGCACGGGAGTGCTCAGTTAGTAACCACTCAAAGCGGTCACCCATCCAAGTCCTGACCGCTGCCCACGTTGCTTAACCTTAGATACCGCAAGCGGTACGCAGGCGCCGCTGGGTCACGAGCGCTCCTACGTGATATTATTGACATATAATGTAAAAATAAAAACCAGTTCATCTACAAGTAGGTTGCGGTGTCCACTTACCATCAGATGGATCGTATGGTTGTTTGTCACCATCGTTGTATAAAAAAAGTTCATTTATTATAGCAAGCATTTTATCCATCCTTCTGTTTGTGCTTTTTATCCGTTAGTTACGTAGTTAAAAAAACCTTTAGGTTATGTTTAATCACATAAATATTACGTTTTGTATGTTTCTAAGGACACTTCAGATACTGCCTTCTTCGTAAAGAAACCGAAACTGCTCTCTCGAAGAGCAAAGCAAACAGAATAACGAATTCATGAAATGTTAATAATTTTTATGGAGCGGCCCCTAATACTGATAGAAGCTCAAATTATTTATTTAGGGAGATGAGGGAGGTGCTTAAGCAGATAGACTTTAATTTAAATCTTAATACTCCACAATAATTTATTTAGAGTGGCAAAAAATGCATGGGTTGTCGGAATGGAATGTCCGCTATATTTCACTTCGCTTATAAATTTTAGTGCTCAAGAAGATTTATAAGGAACACTTCATTTAATTTTTTCATCAAGATCGCTGGGTTCGGTAGTAATTAAATCAAATTTTGATTATACTTAGATATGTTTAGATCAGCGCCATATTTTTTAAAAGAATGTTCGTTGTAAGTAGGTAGTATCTGGTATAAAGGATTCCAAAATATAGTACTTTTATCTCATGAGCGCGGGTTAGCCATAGGTGGCTGTGACACATACTCACACATAGAAAACGTGAACTCATAGCGCCTACGCTGACACACAGATTAATAGACAATGTGCATGTATAGCTCAACACACAACCATTGCTCACCCGCGCTTGTGAGATAAGAGCTGGGGCCTATTTCTCGAACGTTACAAGCCTTGTATTACAAGTGTGTATCTACGGTAACGATTGTATTTTATATGGATATACAAGCGTTACCATAGATACACACTTGTAATACAAGGCTTGTAACGTTCGAGAAATAGGGCCCTGGAAGCTATAAGTCTAAGATCCCTAATTACTCCCTTAATTTTATTTATTACCTGCGATTGTAAATTTATTGAGCTTCAACCTCAAAGGTTTTTTTCATTTACGAAAACATTATGTTGAGACTTCAAGCTTTTTCTTTATTAAAAGCTTAATCTAGTTCCTGGCGCACAATAAAGCCATTCCTTAATTTTGAAACCTCATATCTATCTACATCCTTTCTTTAAGTTTCAACTCTATAACAAAGACGCTAAAGTATATTTTTGAGTGGTGAGGTTTTAGTAAATGAGGTTGTGGAAGTGGGGATGTTTCGCAAATAAATAGTTGAGGCTACGAGTGAGGTTTGTTTGCAGAGGGCACGCTGTCCCCAGAGCTGCGGTAATCGTTTCTCGGGGCATTTTACTTCATAGTTAATGCCAGCTGCTGACAGGAAGAATATAATTTAATTTCTATTGATATCTTACATAATATATATTGTGATTGGGAGCCTCGTCTGCCAACAAACCATATTCTGGTTTGGCAGAAGAAAATATAAATGAATTTGTAAGCAGTTTCTTGAATAAACTTTTTTTTATGTTGAAGTCACTATTTTAATTGGAATATATGTAACTGTACATCAAAAGATACTGACTGCGCTTCAAAAAATACTGATTTGTACTAATTGCACAGTAAAATTAAAAACGTACTTTACATTTTAAGTGATAAAATCTCACTGAAGTCTGGTTTGTTGTCCACAGTATTGGAAAGTGGCGACGAGCCCGCAGCCTGCGGGAACCATCGCACGCTGGTCCTCGCCAACCACCAGAGCACAGCCGATGTGCCCATACTAATGGCCGCGTGGAACCCGCGCGCGGGGGTCCTCTCCAACCTGATGTGGATCATGGACCGCGTCTTCAAGTTCACCAACTTCGGGATCGTGAGCATGCTGCACGAGGACTTCTTCATACAAGCGGTGAGTTGAAGCTATACCATCCACATAGTTATAAACCTTATTGCGATTAGATAAGGTATCTTATTCAAAGCGCCTCTCCGTTACTGAACAGCTTCTTTCAGTTATAAACTGGACAGTAAACATGTCTTCGCCAGGCACCAATCCGAAAACTTATCGGTCCTACTAGTTGATTACGTGCCTAACGTGGCAAACTTACGTTAGGTCGATGTAACTTTTATTTTTCAGCATGGAAATAGTACATTTCGATACAAGTGAAAAAAAAGTTTTTTATGTCACACCTGGCCATAAAGTGGCCATTATCGCACGCTCCGCGCGCGAAAAAACCCACTTCCTGGCCAGGGGGTGACATAAAATTTTGTACTTACCACGGGCGATAATAAAGAAAGCCTCAGATCGCATATTTATCGCCCTTGCCTTCGGCTCGGGCGTAAAATACCTGCGATCTGAGACATTCTTTGTTTTATCGCCCTTGGTAAGTAATGTACTATTTCGACGAAGGTGAGAGTTGGAGCCCGAGTGAAACGAGGGTGGCAATCACCTGAGTTGAAAATAAGTTTTTACACATGTTTCGAACAATTTTTTTCATAACAAGTGCCTTAAAAAGTGAAATTTACGCACGCGAAGCGTGCGAAAAGTGCACTTTTTAGGCCCTAGTTAGGAAAATTACATTTATGCATCTTATGCACGCTCGAAAACTTGACGTAAACGTTTCAAATATGACAAAAGCCCCTCTGATCACTGTCCGCTCCGTGATTTAAGTGTCACGGTTGAATAATGCCTGTTAATTAGATGGGATACCTACTGTGAATGACATTGCTACGTGTAGAGTAGAGGCCCTGGTGAAAGGTCGATTTATTAACTGTCCTGTAACTTTATGGGGAAAATATATACCATGGGCCATGGGATTTGCTTACCCAAAACTTTTGGACTGTGAAACCTTTTTCTCGCTTTGGGAGCTGTGTCAAAAGAAGTAATGAAGTATGGCAGTTTGAATTTACGAGATTTCTGCGGCAGTTAATAACACCTGAAAATTTATATAGAATTATACTTGTAAGAAAGGTGTCCCGAAGGTTAATATATGTACGTACACATTAAGTGAATAATAATCAACAATTTTTTTTTTCTGAATGACACGGGTTTCAAATTGTAGCCAAATTCAGATTAGGGCCTGACAGGTTATTGACAGTTAGAATATAAATATTGAAATTGCGGTTGAAAGTGCTTATATTATTATGCCAAAACAGAATTGTGGTTTTCCCTATCCTTTTTATGCTTTTAGGTAATGTATAGTTGGGTTAGGAAACCCGTGTATTTAGGTATTTATGGTGGAAAAGATAGTTGATATGCACTAGTGTTTGTGACCGGAGTGTTCAAGGTCGCTGCATTGTTAAATTTGGTATAGGCATTTAAAACGGTAGGTACGAGTATGTGATTTTTTATTAGAACATACGTATCTGTTTGAAGAACTATTATATGATCGGTGGTACCCATGCTGATCTATATGGCTCTTGGCCACCTCATTCGGTCAAAACCGCTCAACCAATCTCACCCAAGCGCAAACTCTAGAGTATTCCAGTGTTTAAACCGCCTGCGTGGTCATGTCGGAGGTTACCCCTGGATGTTCCCCAGGCTACTCTCCAACCGCGCACTCCTATCGCTTTATTGGCCCCGGCCCATAAAGCCACAGACTGGTTAAAAAAACTAACGGCTATAGGCTGATGAAGATCGAATTTAAACTTTCGTGAGACATGTTATAACTTTATTTTACTAAACGGTTAAAACTCACGTATTAATTGTCACTTCGGGCGACATGTTTCGAACTCTTCGCACAGCCCACCGATCTCCGCGCACAGTTGTGCAATCGGCGCGTGTAGACGCACTCATCCTGAGAAAGAACTCCCGAAGAGTTCGAAACATGTCGCCCGAAGTGACAATTAATACGTGAGTTTTAACCGTTTAGTAAAATAAAGTGATGAAGATCGATTTCATAATCACATTGACTATTACCAAAGCTATTTAACATTGTTTACGGTGTATCGGATTCGCTTGTGGGCGGGCTTGATTTGTATTCGACATAGATATGTTTAGCCGTGAGCGCCGTTTGCGAAATGTCTGCAGTTAATGGCCGGTTATGTTTGCAGTATTGTTTAGACATGAGTAGTTCACGAATGAATGAATCAAAGGAAGTACTTCACTTGGTGTCACCCTTTCGTTCACTAGTTCAGTGAGCGTTCTAGTTTTAGTTCACTTCAATACTTCAGTCTGACCATTAATTAATCATATCGTTTACGGAGTGATATAGACGCCATGATTGAATGAATGACTGACACGAGTATCATTACCGAATTTATATTATACCTACTAGCTTCTGCCCGCGACTTCGTCTGTGTGGAGCTCGTTCATCGCGATAGAATTTAATTGCTATTGTTTTTATATCAGGCGCTTACCTAGAAGAGGTAACAGTCAGACAGACAGACTCACTTTCGCATTTATAATATTAGTATGGATGTAGATGGATTTTTAAGGGACTGAACTAAACTGAACTGTGTTGACAGGCGAAGGGATAAATTTCCTTTCTACTTTTTCCCTCGCTCTCAACACAGTGCATCCTCGGGAGCTCTGGCAACCTTGCTCACCTCCAGGAACACAAGTCTATCCTTGTAGAGTAAATAATGTTATTATGGCTGTGAAGTTATCTTACTTTAGTCTGCTTTGTTGTTTGACTTATTGCAACGTAAATACATATATATACTTTATCTACACACATATCATAAATCCTCTAATATGCGTTCGGAAACCGTAGAAATTGACTCTCATTTCAACATTCAATGAATTTATGGCAATTTTCTTATCTGTGGCTAAGGCTACAGCAGTAATATAATTTTTAATTTTAATCTCATATATGATGTTAAAATATAAAAACGTCAAACAAAACTGTCAAAATTTAAATGTCAAAGTTGACATGTCCCTATTCTAGTATCACTGAAAATTCAAATTCAGTCGATGCGAAATGTCAGCTGGATGTTTTTTTAGTATATATCGCACGAAATTTGAGCTAGAACGACATGATCACATCAGAATAGGGACTCTTTACTTTTTAAAATAACATTCAGGTATCGGTTGCCAGTTCTGATTTCGATTTTTCCGCAACCGTGCAAAAAAGGTTGTATTAACACAATTATTGTATTTATTTACAACGGTTTCTGAACCCATCTTAGAGTAGTTATAATATGTGTGTAGATAAAGTAATGTATGCAACTGTACATAATTAGGCATTAAAACACTCGTGTGACCTTATTATGACACGAGCCGAAGGCGAGTTTCATAAAACACACTCGTGTTTTAATGCCCCTCAATATGTACCAGTTGCATAAACTACTATTTCAACCAGCACATGCACATACTATAAAATTAAGGCGCATTCGTTTGCAGAAATTGGCGCAACGCTCTACAACTTCAATTGAAGTGTCCATTAAATTGATTGGTTCCCCATACAAGGGGTCCATGTCGCTCGACGTGTTGATATGAATTAGTATGAAATTTATCGCTTCTTTATAGATCGACTGGCTTTGCGCGTGTGTAAGAGAGTGCGTAGCAAAATTGACAAAAATATTTTGAAATTAAACGTTATTTATCCTTTAATTAAGGCATATTTACATGCCCCTATGAATGTCAATAAACTCAATAAAAATATCATAAAACAGTCGTGTCACAAATCCTTCTAGTTTCTCAAAGAAAATGGATGAATAAATAAGGAAATAACGGTTTTTTTTCCATGTCTCTCTGCTCAGCACCACTTTTATTTATTTATTTTATTAAATAAGCACACAAAACAAGTATCGATCATTAATTGGCATGGAGATAGTTTGAGTCACGGAGAAGGACAAAGGATACTTTTTATCCCGGTCATCATCATTAAAGGGGATGGAAGTTTGTATCGAGGTGTGATAACTAGGTAAACGGCTGAAATAAAATATTAGCAATTAAATTTTTACGCGATGCACGAGTTCTACGCGAAGAAAGTCGCGGGCAAAAGTTTGTTTTAATATTTTCTGATCATCTTCGTGTGTGTTTTTGTCCTACACTTTTCCGCTTGTGCCGAGTCATTTAGCTATACAAAATGTGATATCAACATGTCGAGGCCACGTCGAGGCAGATGGATTTCCAGGCTATTCAAATGTGAATGGAGTAAGCCTGCACTGTGTATTGATTGTTTTAGTGCTGCGGCACACGTGCAACAAAAAATCGTCACGAAATTAATGATTATTTTTATACTAAACTTGATGAATTCCGTTCGCTTAGTATTACATTTGTGAGTCTTTATAAATACATGGTTACGAGGTCCTCACATGTTTGAAAGTTAATACGTTGTCAAATGCATGTAGGTACCTACGTTTCGTCACACAACTGACAGGTGAAAGCGATTGAAATGAAAATGCCTTATATCTGTTCAATTACCAAAAACAGATTTTGGGCGCCCTGCATTCGAATATTTGAATTGAAAATAATTTGTAACGAAAAATTTAAAACCAAGCAAACGCGCGAGACTAAACGAAGTAAAGTGAAGCGCTCTTCTTGACTGTGACGAAAAAGAGGTATAGAACTATTTTAGGCTTTTCTCTGCTGCCAGGGATCCTAATTTTCCCATTTACTTTGGTCAGCACAGCATGTTTTTTTTCTTTCATACCTCTCTATTGCTGGCCATCTCGTCACTCACATCCTCTCTCCGTATCCCACGAAGTCCATCCACCTTTTCCTTGACTTTTTAACTACGGGTGTCTTTCAGGCTGCCATGGATTATTGTCTCGACTAAAATGAGGTTAATATAAAAGAATGTCAAATGTCAACGTCCGTATTTAACGCAGCGTTAAAAGGGTCAAGTATGTATGTTGGCGGGCCGGGTCCCTGTTAACACCGGTTCCCCTTTTTGTCACATAACTTTCTTCCCTCCGCATACCATGCTCATACCACCGTAGGCGATGAGCTCTTCACTTGTCAACTATGGTTGCTACTTTCAGGCTGCCATGGATTACTTTTTTGATTATAAATGAGGTTATTATAAAGATAATGACAAATGTCACCGTCTGTGTTTAACGCAGCGTTGAAAGGGTCAAATATGTATGATGACGTGTCGGAACCCTGTCAACGCCGGTTCCGCGCGTGATTTTATGAATAATTGAATGGTACAATAGCACTGAATGCGCGTAATTAAATCGAGCTCGTTTGCTTAATTAATTGATTTTTTAATCGAATATTTTACTCCAACGATATGTTGAAAACAATGTTGATGAGCAGGGATGCCATTTTTAATTAAAAGTGGGCTATATCAATAGTATAAAGTCGCCAAATGTCCTGAGGGTGTGCGGTGTTTTAGGGACCGGATAACGGACTTTTCTGGAGTTTCATGGGCTAACTTGTCAGCTTATCATGAGACAGGTCATATGCTAGTGCCCCGTCGTGTAAAACAACACTACACAGACAACTGCTTGTCATGTTTACTAATGAAATTAAGGAGGTGAAAGACAAACAAACAAATTGACAAATTGGCTCATCCAATAAAGAACAATTCGCGCCGAGACAACAAAAGAATGTCATTATCCTATCGGGGATGACTGGTCAAATGGGGCTTAAGAGGAGGTATCCCCAACGCAAATGTCCCGCTCTAACACGCGTGAGTTTATAATTAACCATCCCGCTCTCTATACGCAAGCTCTGCGCGCAATTTTGTAAATATTTAGCTATAGTCATTAAGCCAATCATTCTATCAAAGCAAACCCTGCGAATTTGTCTATAACTATTTACGATGTTTAATTGAGTACAAAAATAAAACGTTAAATATCAGTAATATAGCCGTAGTATTGAAAATACATTCCATAAAGGGGTAACTTCGCAATTTTTTTCTATCGGGTGAAATTCATCAGGTCATGTAACTGACTGCGATTTTGACTAGACAAGATCCTTATGTAACATATATATTTTTTTTAGATTTTAAGACACTATATTCTATGTCTCAGATGGTTTTTGAAAACTCAAAAGTGGTAATACACGGCCTTAACTCGCTAGATATGCATACAACAATTAATCGTTATTATTTAATTATGGAAGTCGACTCTGTGCTGTGGCAAATTCAACATTGTGAGAGTGCTATCTGGGTACAGAAATGTAACGATGTACGGATTGCATGTTTTGCGATATGCTGCGCTGCATATATAGTGACTTGCACATACTGCCACGTATCCCTTATGACACCACCGCACCCATATAAATAACGAAAATTACAAATTTTGGCTCTTATTAAAAAATTATAAATTAGGATCCTTCGAGCTTAATAATGAAGATGTGTGTATGTGTGAAATCTAGTGTATGATTTCTTATGTTCGTGATCAATTGATCCATCAAAATTAAGAAAAACGTGTATTTACAAATATTAGAACAGTTTTGTGTTACGGTTACGGCTAATTCTATAACCGAGTTGCAGTTGCTTTGCAATTATCTTTCCGAGCTTTGCTAATGAGAAGTTACCATAAAAACGTTAATTTGCATGCTAGTACCTATATAGTACAAATAGCAGGATAAGCTACCTTTGTCACATACCGCCTAAGGACACAAATGTACCTACTTATTCTATGCAAATAAACTCTAACTCTTAATTTGTTCTTTAATGTGAATGAGGCGTAAATGAGTTATACACAGACGAAGTCGCGGGCAAAATTCAATGGTATAAATACATATATGACTCGTCTCTCGCTATCTCTGAGAGGTTCATTTTTAGTTTGCCTATTTCTGTCTCATTCATATTTCAGTATGTCTCACGAAGCCGTTTCTATTCGTGCGAAGCGTTATTGACGAATTGGCTGTAGATTTTGGTGGTATGTGATCTAGTTGGTAGCGGCCCCGTACTTCTGCCAAATAACCTAAACCTCCCGCGCCGCTCCCGTGCTGCTCCCGCGCCGCTACCGCCCGCTCCCGCGCCGCTACTTCCCGCTCCCGCGCCGCTACCGCCCGCCCGCTCTCTGTGTGGCTTAAGCTTAAAACGTCATTAATATCTTTATCCACATCTATTATCCACTCTAGTATTCACTTAAAGTGGTGACCACGTGTTCGAACGAGCCCGATTAATCATTTAAAATGTAATAAGGATGGAATGCAATGAAGAAAAAATATACCTCTAGTGCCTAGGTAACAGCTTCCGTTAACTCTATTACAGCGAAAGTAAACAATCAGGGATTCACCACCGCTATTTTCCAACCCTTTGCTACTCAAAGGCCGCAAACGCCGTCAAAACCCAATGAAAATAATTCTTTTTCGTGCTACAGCATAATTCAGCTTTAAAAATTCCTGATAAGTACCGGCATTAGGTCATAAAATATAGCTTTCTTCCTTCCTTTCCAAAAGTGAATATCTATATACTGTAGCGAAGTCAATGCTCAGTATTGTAAATTTTGTTGAAATTAAAATTATTTTACGTTTAATAGATTAATATTCGGTTCATAAACTGAAAGAATTTAACGAACTATCATCATCATCATCTTCAACCCATAATCGCTTACTGCTAAGCATAGGTCTCTCTTCTAGTACGCCACTCACCCCGGTCCCTTACTAGTCTCATGCAGGAGCAATAAGTAATATTTTACTTTATACATATAGGTGCAAATATTGTCAAAAACCTAATCTAAGAAGGAAATTAAATGAAGAAAAAAAAAGTCCCTAAATAAATTAAGACAACACAAATTAAGCGTAAGTATAAGTACACAAATAAGTATAATTTACGCATAATACATTTTAAGCGTAAGCTAGAACACATGCAAGCGAACGAAAGCAAACGACTAACAGTGTATTTCCATAATCAAAGAGCCGCAGGGCAAAAACAAATGAATAATTGAATAGGTATAGGATTTGCCGGTGTCCACGGGAACAGTCCTGCAGCGGATCGCAAAGGATTTTGCCCGTAATAGAATTTGCGGATTTGCAATCGTCGGCTGAACCCGACTACAGGTCGGTTTTGTAATTACCACGAAATTACAAAATTGCGCATTATGATTGAATTACCTAGAAGAGGGTTTTTTTATTAATATACATATTTTATTATTAAGGCTATTTACTGAATTGGTGGGGCGGAGTCCTCGTAATTTTACGCGGTTTATTCTACTTTACCGAGATTTGATCTCGGCAGATTTCCTAACATGGCGTACCTAGTAGTAACGTATTGCGTGGAGGCGGTATGGATGAGGTACTATTCTTATGGCCCCGCTTCTGCGCATATCGCGCTAGTCAGGAAACACTGATTTATAGTGACCTCACACTAGCGTCTTTTGAGCGTCAGCGTCCTGCCAGCGGTGACGCAATTTTTACGCAGCGTCAACGCAAGGTCGGCGCGACGCTAGTGGCGTTTATCGACTGTCAGCATCTCATCACTGCCTTGTCGCTGCGTGAGCGCTGCTGAGACACTAACATTCAATAGCCGCCGCTGGCGTCATGGCACAATGTAGCGCCGACGTTGCGTCGCCGCTGCGCAAGCGCTGGCAGGACACCGACGCTCAAAAGACGCTAGATGTAGGGTCTCTCTAAAATACAAATGCAGTGCGTCGGGCATGTTCGCGAACGTGCAAGTGGACGGTTTCCCTGCGACGATGCGCAAGCGCTGCGCCGCGACGCTCCGCAGGATGCGCGGCACCCACCACAACCCCTTGATCGTCGTAGCGGAGAGATGATGGGACAGTGGCCTAGTCATACACTGGTTCAATTGATATGACAGGATGATGAGAGGACCAGTGTTGTTATGTGACAGTCCGACGCATACACTGACAGCTTACTGATATAGCACTGACAAATGCGTATGTGGCCTAAAATACAAGTTTTATATTAACTTCTACATGTCTGTTTAATTTACACCGTTGAACAAATTCCAGTTGACGGTGAATCCTTTTTTTTACAGAAAATCCATTACAGCTTGCTCATTAATATTCATGCATTACTATGTGTTAGCCTGATAATAATGATTTAAACTTACTATCCTATATATTACTCATCCTAACACAACCCAAGTTTTCTATTTAAATATGTATTAAAG
Source organism: Cenopis cana (assembly GCA_951800055.1). Classification (NCBI taxonomy): domain Eukaryota; kingdom Metazoa; phylum Arthropoda; class Insecta; order Lepidoptera; family Tortricidae; genus Cenopis; species Cenopis cana. The sequence continues at coordinate 4,014,278 of OX637486.1, read as the reverse complement.
ACTGAAAGCCGGAAACCTAGAAGCACCACTAACCACAATCAAGTTACTCGTAGGACAACCAAAATGCGAGTTGTCTTGAAGGCTTTGTTACTAAGTCCCCAACTCCGGAAGCTCTCTCCCAGTAATTAGCGTCTAGCAGCCGCGTTAGAGCATGCACTAAACCCATTGAAGTAACGGCTAAAAGGGCATACAAGTATCACAAGTTCATTAGAGACACAGCCTTTTGAGCATCGAGTTGGAGTTTATTAGTTGTGCCTATAAAAGGGGCATGTTTACTGCTCGAGAGGGTTATATGAAATCGTTTTTAATAGTGCTTTGGGTTTGAGCGATAAGCGGCAGCGATAAGTCGTCTTGTCTATATGCAACACAGGTTTGTCATTTGCGCAGAATTAGTTAGCAACACATTTTTACTTCTCACTATTCGAAAGAATTTAATAAGTCCCTGAGGTCGATACTCTGCGTGTTCTGGCCAAGAACGCTTCGAAACGAAGACCTCTGTAGCATATACTATCAATCCCTTATTAGCGTAGAGATCGCGATACGCAAGTGGAAATGGCTTGGCCACACTATTCGGAGAGGGGGAGCAAATAACGCCAGCATTTCTTTCGAATGGCAGCCACCGAGCGGGTCGTCCGGTGCCTGCACACATGGCGGCGGAGCTGCGAGCCGTCGGACTGTATGAGCTGGAGCGAAGCGAGAAGCGTGACGTGACTGAAGACAGGAAGGTGTGGAGCGATTTGACGAAGGCCATTTGCACCTCCGGGGTGTCTTAGAATATCAACAACATCTTTACTTACTGTTTTCATTGAAACTTACTTAGTGCTTATTTCAGCGGCCATCTTAACACTGAATTAATTTAATGTTGCAATGTGTTCTGGAATGATAGTTGTTAAATGAGTATATCAATTAAAATATATGTACAAAAAATGATTTTTACCCATATGCAACGAGCGTTGATTAAAATAGTGTAGTAACTACATATTGAAATGGTTTTCACGTAAAAAAGAAGTCACCTTTTTCGCAATAAACATATTGAAGTAAGAACGAAAACTCAGATCTTGCGGCTACAAATAGCTATTATCTGAGACATTATTTATTTTAAAATATGTACAAAAGCCGGGATTTAATTTCCAGCTGATAAAAATAAGCAATTAAAATTCTCAATTTAAACCAAAATTCATTTTGGCAACTTACTTTAACCGCTATGCCTATCAATCGTACCAACATTTTACAGCCCGCACAAACCAGTACAAACAAGCGACGAGACAATTAATTTTCAACTTTGTTGTACCGCATTAAAGTCCCAGGCGTATGCATGTAACAACATTGTCGCGTCACGAACGTGCCATATCCGCTCCTACTTGGCTGTTGTATGTTTTTTTAATAAGACATTGATTTTCAATATTAATGTTTTGTCAAAATGTGAGAGAGTGACATTCGAGGGAGATTACCGGTACCCCTGGAGGACTGTAATTTACAAAATCCCATGAATAATTTAAAGAAACAACTCTGTTTTGGTTCTTTTAAAAGGTTTCGTGTAGGTTTTTCTGGAATTGTTGAGTAGGATTATGTTCCATTATTCTTTAAGTGTAAGTAGCTCGATTGCATTTTAATGTGACTGGTTGTAGGGAAGCAACAGGAATAAAACAGTTATGGGGAGGGCTGTGGAAGAGTGTTTAAATAGGGATGTCGACTCAAAAAAAATATTACTTCAATAGAAAGAAGACATAAAACTATGCCAAATAGTGAAAATCCTATTCAAATATCTCAAAAAATAACGAAGCTACAACGGTTAGAATGTTCGTAGTTAGAGAGAGAAAGTGCTACCTAACCGTGACGTCACTGTGAAGTAAATGACGATCGTTCAATACAAAGGTGCGTTTTGCGGAAAAAGGACAGAACATACCCACTCTTAAAACTTTGAAGACTTATAATTACGTAGTTATTTATTTTTTTGAATTACTTTTTTCGCCATTTGATTGAGAATTTGAGGCTTTATGTAGAAAATTTGGATTTATTGATTTTCTTTTATAGTGTCATCATCCCTATTGTATACTAAATTACTGATATTAATGTCTTCGACATTCATTTTGATATATCTATATGTCTGCCTTAAATTACTGGGACTTTTTTAAAATTAAAGTGAGCCAGCAACTGGCCAGGGGGCAAAAATGAGGCTGAAGGTGAAGTTGCTAATGTTCAAATCGAACATCAACCGTTTATATCATAACGAAATATTTGACAGTGATATATCGCAACTTATTAGCTTGGATCTAGATTTCCCGAATCGTTATAACTGGCGTCCCGAAATTTACGCAAGACTTGAATTGACCTCCTTTTGTACGAAAAAGTACTAACCACTAAAAAAATAAAACAATTTGACAGCTGACAGTTAGGGGTTATTAAAAATGGAGCACTACACGAGAGAACAACGCATTTTAATCTTGAACAATAAATAATGAAAGTTTGGCTGCGACAGTTTGCAAACTTCGTGTACTATCTCGGTTCGGTGATCGGTGAATAGAGTTGGCCCCTTAGGTCATGTGATTTAACACCATAGATTTCTTTCTGTGGAGTTATTTGAAGTCAAAGATATATACCAATAAGCCCACAACCACTAACGCATTAAATGAGGAAGTTCAACGCTGCATTCACGAAATTCAGCCACATTTTGTAAAAACTAGTCATGGAAAATTTCATTAAAAGGATTTGTATGTGCTAGCAAAGCCTTAGTGGACATTTGCCCCGATGTGCTATTTCATACATAACCCTATCCTATGTAGTTAATGTTTAAATAAAAAAATGCAGTGAAAACAAAAAAAAGTGTTGTCTATTCCATTCAAATCTAGCGTAAATTTTGGGACACCCTTTAAAACGACTTACGATTATTCTAAAGGCGCTGCACGCTGGTAACACAAAATATGTCAAGATCCCTTTGCCATAATGATTTATAATAAATGGTAGGAATGAATTCCAACCTTACTCCATTGAATCCAAAAAGTACAAAAGTTAGAAAAGTATGCAAACATTAATAAAATCCAAAGCAACACAAACTTGAAACCACCCTAATGGCAAACCTATGTAAAATGGGACATAAAAACATTCCACTTGGCACCCAAAATTCGCACCGCACACGACATTTCATCGCCTTAACACCCAAACCAAAGAGATATGTATCTTTATGCCATTCTATGATAATAGACTTTATTTTTTAGTTAATAAGGTGTCTTTTGCAGGTGGTGTTTGGGTGTAAGATAAGAGTTTGGAGGAGTTAGTAGTTACGAACTCCTTCCATTAAGGGCCAGTAAATCTTCATCAGACTCATAAAAATATCGAGGCCCTATCGCCGGGCCCAGGTGGGGCTAAGGCACTGGTCTCACCGCCGGCGATGAGCGAGAAGCGATTAGAGCTAGAAACTAGAAACGAGTTGGCGAGCACCAATAAGCGAGTGGTAGTTCTCATAGTTTTGTCGCACGGTTACAAGCGAGTGTTCGAATACGACGGGCGATTACTCGAAAAATAACCGCTCTGTTTAGTCTCTCGAGCGAGCATCGCTGAGCGAGTACCGCTGAGTGATGCTCGCTTTTATCGCTGCGATCAACTAGTGAGGCCCTCGCCGGCAGTGTGAACAGCCAGCGATCAACTATGTGTATCTGTCACTTTTATCGCTACGGGATCTACATCTTTTGTTCGTTTATTGAGCGAGAAAATCGCCGATAGCTAATCGCTTCCTCGCCCTTGGTGGGACCAGTGCCTTTGTCCCCCGCCACCTGATTTTCTTGTAATTAAACTGGGTATTCTCGCCGTAGTATGAAGTAATTTATTGGAATTAATTAAGCTTTACGCAAAGGGGAACGTTTTTGTTATAATATTGTGGATGGTGTTCCGGCAAGGCCAATTCAAGATCTGATGAAAATATTGAAACTCGAGCTTCCAGTGTGAATAAATGATGCAGAATTACACTACTTACTAAAAATTGCTGTAGACCAAATAAAATCGCAATAACAAAAAATAATAATTGAAAAATGCCTTGGCAACTCTTTAAAAATATCCTAAATATCATCGTAAAAATAATCTTTCATGCTAACGATAACGATTTCGTAATTGTTAATGACATTGATACAAAAAAATAATAGTACATTACTTACCAAGGGCGATAAAACAAAGAATGTCTCAGATCGCAGGGGGTGACAAAAAACCTTTGTACTTAACACGGGCGGTAATAAAGAACGTCTCAGATCGCATATTTATCGCCCTTGCCTTCGGCTCGGGCGTCAAATACCTGCGATCTGAGACGTTCTTTGTTTTACCGCCCTTGTTAAGTAATGTACTATTTTATTGTTCTAACACAATAAGAGATATGACTATATTATTTTATTTGAATTTTAATTGTAAATATTTCATATTATTTTAAGACGATCGTGATGTATATTCTTATGATTTTGACTAAGGCTTTGTACTGTAATTTATATCATGAAATAAATATATCTAATCTAATCTAATATATATATATATATATATAATATAAGTATGTATATCGTCGCTTAGTACCCATAGTACAATCTTTGCTTAGTTTAGGACTACGTTGATTTGTGTAAGTTTGTCCACAAATATTTATTTATATTCCTAAATATGTATACCTATTGAATCCCGTCAAACTGTTTAGGTTCCATTCCTTAGGAAAGCTTTAAGACATGGCTATACTTCACCCCATTACAGATGTTACAATTGTATCTGAGTGTCCATACATAAAGGACCATTCTTCCTTTTTCGGCAATCGACTAAAAGGTGACTATTCCTAGCTGGCTATTGCCCATTTCTCAGCTACGCCATTTCCTCTGTCACTTCCATAAATGGATGACAAAATAAACTCATAACTAACGTTAGACAACACAACGAGTACCTGTGGCCGGGACACGACCGCGGGCATCGAGCCAACACTGCTATTTGGTTTTGTAAAGCACTATTAGGGGTGGTAACAAACCACCAATCACAGTATGTACAAGATTGGCTGTCAGTAACGCACACAGGTGAATATTAGCGTTTCAAACGCCTAATTTCCTTTTAATCATTTAATGGTGAAGATTCTGTGAGGCTTTACGATATTTCCGGTTATTTGGTAGAAAGCCATCAAAATTTACTGAAACTAAATATGATTAATTTTAGCCTAATCAAATTATTTTTAATATGACTACGCCAATGAAATTAGGAGTCAAACATGATTTTGCTGGCCTAATAAAATTATTATTTAATATGATTACGCCGAAGAAATTTTTATGCCTTTATGACTCTGCCTACAAAGTTGGAGATCCTGGGTTCGAATTCCGGTCAGGGCATTTATTTGTGTGATGTGCACGAATATTTTTTTCATTTTGGATGTTTCCTATGTTTTAAGTAGGTATGTATCTATTTATCTATGTATATAGTACATAGCCTAGTACTCATAGTACAAGCTTTGCTTAGTTTGAGACTAGGTTAATTTGTGTGAGATTATCCACAAATATTTATTTAAATTAGGTGTTTTAAAACGCACTGATATTCAAAGTTTTTTTGATATAAAAAGTCGGGTCTTATATGACATAATGTCGAATGTTCCTGCCTTCGGCTCGGGCGTCAAATACCTGCGATATGAGACATTCTTTGTTTTACCGCCATTAGTAAGTAATTGTACTTAACTAATATGCAATCATTAATAATGTTTGCTCTTTTAGTTGAGTACCTACCGCATTGAAACCACAAGGCTTACCGAGTCTTAGTAAGGTACGAGTACCTAGATAAAAGACAGTTTGTATACTGTGATGCTCTTTAGAAATGTTAAGCAGATGCCATACAAACAAGTATATACAGCGCGTTACAGGCACGCGGGCATTTATTGGAACTGATGATAATATGTTACATTAAGGGGAGGTATCCCCAACGCAAATGTCCCGCTCTAACACGCGTGAGTTTACAATTAAGCATCCCGCTCTCTACGCAAGCTCTGCGCGCAGTTTTGTAAATATTTAGCTATAGTCATTAAGCCAATCATTCTATCAAAGCAAACCCTGCGAATTTGTCTATAACTATTTACGATCTTTAATTGAGTACAAAAATAAAACGTTAAATATCAGTAATATAGCCGTAGTATTGAAAATACATTCCAAAAAGGGGTAACTTCGCGATTTTTTTCTATCGAGTGAAATTCATCAGGTCATGTAACTAACTGCGATTTTGACTAGACAAGATCCTTATGTAACACATATATTTTTTTTAGATTTTAAGACACTATATTCTATGTCTCAGATGGTTTTTAAAAACTCAAAAGTGGTAATACACGGCCTTAACAAATATTTCCATGTCTTAGCAAATCGTAATTATGTGAATGTTATCGTAATTAATGAATTAAGTTAAGGTTGACTGACAAAGCCTGTTGCGGATTGTTTCATTTTATTTATGACGACGCCTGTTACTGATTCATAGTTGTACCCACCTGACGAAGCCTGCGTAGCGAATTTGGATTCATCTATGTGTTTCTTTTCCATATTCTGTTTATAAAAAAAAAAAATCGTTTATAATTATCCTAAGTCCGTACCTTCAATGTACTAGGTGCTCTGCATAAGGTGACACCAGTAAACAGAACTGCGTTGTCAATTTACTTTGCTATACATTGCTGGCAAATTATTTTTTATTAAAAATTAAGTGAAGTCTAAATACCTACTACTCTACGTTTAAATACCCTTTTTAAAGAAAACCCCGCATGCCGGTAACACACGGTATATCTCGATCATCGTGTTAGCGCTGTTCTTGAGATACGTAATATGTACTTAATGCATGTCTCAATCCGATATTCACGAATTCAATGTTCGCATTGTTCGTTTAAAAATAAATGGGCGACGTTATTTACGCGAATTTAACCGTCTCCGCTCTAGGTAAGGCCTGATGAATAATATATGGCGATAAAACGTGTTCTCGGTCTCGAGTAGAAACGAAAAGTTCCCGATGCGAGCCTTCTGCATTTATTAATAAGGTACATAGCTGTTTGGGCAAAGGAACCACTCCAAAATGAGACAGGGAAACGAAAGCGCAATCCAGACTGTCGCCGGCAAGTCCCTAGGACGGAGCGACCCGACAAGGTAACGGTTTTCAAAGGAAGTCTTGCTGGAAACAACGGTCTGCACGGTCCGTGTGGACCAAGGTCACCCGGTTTTGGGGCTTGTTTTCGATCGTCTAGCACGGGCTTAAAGTGTAACTACATTGCGCGGTTTTATAGTACCGTGACCTGCAGCGTAGTGGGACTCGCTAATTTTTTAAATTTGTTTATGAAAAAGAAAATTTGATATTATTGAACTTATGATAAAAATTCGCCAAACTGTAACGTTTGATGGCGAGATAGGCTCATTTTTTAAATGCTTTAGCTTAACCTATCTACTTAAATCTAACATTAATAAATAAATAATAGTAAATAAATAAAAGTTTATTCAAGAAACTGCTTACAAAATAATTTTTATTTTTCTTGTGCCAAACTAGAATATGGTTTGTTGGCAGACGAGGCTCCCAATCACAATAACTTAACAGAATTTAAATCAAACAATAACCGAAAACTGAGCATGCTCGTTGGCAATAAAATTGCTTGGTCGCTAAATGCTAAAATACCCTTAAAGTTTAGTTGTCGTTCTTTATCGGCCACTTTGGGTATATATTTATTTGCAGGCGAAACTTGAAAATCGAAACATTCTACTGAACTTTCTGTTGTGAGCTAAGCTACAGATGCCTTCAGATAAATGAAAAGTGTATCGACATATGAAACGTTTCGGATCAAGTTATGTGACAGCTTAAACGTACCCTGACTAAAATTATATGGGTTTTAGTTAAAAGGTTTCGGAGAGAGCGACCCAATTCTAATGATATTATGTAAAGTTGGGAGTATGTATATGTATGTGTTGGTAATGTACTGAGTATCGTATGTTATGTACCTAACGCTTGGGAATTGGAACCTTTCGACGTAATAGGATATGTAGATTAATCCAAAATGATTCTGTTTTAACCCTGCAAGAAAAATAGAGGTTAGTTTTCATTGTTTCTAATTTCAAATTTCTTTGATAATCCTACTAAATGCGAAACTTTATATACTTGGATTGTTAAGATGTCTGTAACTCAATCACAGCTGGACGGATTATGATGAAATTTTGTGTGCAACGAGTTTATTGTGTAGCCTAGATTAACAATAGGATACTTTTTGTCTCGAAAATCACCCTTCGAAGGGATGAAATAGGGAGTGGAAGTTTAAGCGGACGAAATCGCGGACGAGAGCTAGACTGATATATATAGTAGGAAAAATTCTGAGTCCGTAACTCAAGAAAATAAAAAGAAATTGCAAAAAAATATTATATGTAAGAAACTATTAGGGATCGTCCTAATACAAACGCGACTACGCGATGATCACGCGACTTTTACTTAGAATATTTACTAGTAAAAGTCGCGAGTTCGCGCCATAATCTCGTAGTTGCGTTATATTAGGACGATCCCTTATCCTTGACGTAGGTCCTCGAGTGGCGACCACGGACCGGAAGGCGCATCGTGAGTAGACCCCCCCCACAAGGTGGACTGATGACCTGGCAAAGGTTCCAGGTGTCTGTATGGGACCGGTCATTGTGGCACATTTTGGGGGAGGCCTATGTCCAGCGGCGGACATCTTTCGGCTGATATAATGATGATGACTTTGACATATACATATAGTTATCCTATAATTAATATAATATGATAAGATTAAAAACCCTGTGGTACGAGCCGAGGCAAAACGCGGTTCGAACGTTACCATAAAAAAAGTCAACTAGCCAATTTTATTATGCGACATTTTACCTACACACCCGGCTTATTACACATACAAATGTCATTTCCCTAGCCGATACCCTCCCTGCGGTGCATACGTGATGGCTGATTTCGGTTACTAAGGTGAAAGGGTTAAAACTTCAGATACGGTTGAAACTGATTGGGTTTGATCCGGGAATAAATTTAAGTGATTATGCGGAATGAACCCTTTCATTCTTTTAGTTGAACGAATGAATGAACCGGTTCATTGCTAGGTCTCTATCTTTATTTTGCGAGGAGGTTCAAAAATGTAACGTTTTTTTTGTCTATTCAGCTATTGGATTTTTTTGTCTATTCAGCTAAGGGATTTTTTGTCTATTCAGTTATTGGATTTTTTTAAGTTTCATTTATGGGGGTTAAAAACGTAAAAATATCTTCGCGACGCTTACTTATAGCTCATAGAGCCACTAGTTTAATAACTTACTTTTCTCAAAAATGGCCGGCAAAAAGAATGTTTCTCACTACATATTTGAAATATAATTAACTCTCGCGCTTAGTACATACTTAAAAGAGACCTGTTTAAATATTTGAAGGTAAGTGTAATAAATAATGATTAAAACTATAAATATGATTAACAGTTCCTTCCATTGTCATCATTGCTATTTCTTGACTTTCATTATGACGGAATGTGTCATACTCGGTCGATTTATAAAGCAGATACTGATAACTTATACTGAGCAAGCAAAAAAAGATCTTAAAGTGGTGAACTTTTACATTCCGCGTCGACTGTACCTACGTACCCAATCCGCACATATTTGTCCACACTCCGAGTCACTGGCCTTGGTAAATGTGTAAAGGTTCCACTGAAACCGTGAATAAGTCCCCGGGACACAATAAGTGCGCGCTTGGCACAGTTCCAGTAATGTACTTGCAGTCCACTCGTTCTCAAAGGATACTGACTTTGTGAAACAATATCTTTGTCGTCCTGGTGGTCGTTTGAGAGTTTGTTTCGAAGTCGAATTTATTGTTTTCATTTTATACGTTACACATACCTAAACTGAATACATAGAGGGACTATTAAGCTCTTTTTGAATATTTTACAAACTGTAAACTTAGCATTATATATAACCTGGGTTGCACCAAACCGTCTGTAATCGTAAGCGGTGTTCGTCAAATCGGATTGTATGGAAAGTTTGACAAGTTTCTATGGGATGGGATGACAACTGCCGGCGCCATAATTTGACGATGACCGGTCTGTGTTCGTACGTTGGTGCAACTGGCACTTAATCTTTATTTTTATTTTGTACGGGGAATGATTTATATGATGGGATTAAAATTAAAGGTAGGTATTATGGTACATATTAAGTTCGCCTTTGTACTTTAATCTTATGCAACGTGTATATTGTTTTTACCTGTTTTTGTGTCCTATAAAGTGCTTACATATTTACATACACACATACCTACATACTACATAGTTATAAAATTGGTAAAATGGGGCATCATGTGATTATTAAATTTATTTTATATTGGTTTACAGATATCCAAGTTTAGTATGCGAAATAGATGTACGGGTTAGGGAAAAGCACGGAAAGAGCGATTTACTCACGTGCCGATGCCGTGAAGAATGGGACGTGACACGTCCGACCGGCCGGCAAAACATTGTTGGCGGGGTATTTCACGTTCAGTTCAGACCCGTCCGTGTTCTGGTTGCGTAGTTTGCTTCTTAATTCTATACGTTCCTATAAAATCATAGGTACTATTATTAAAAGAAACCGACGGTATAGGTTTTGTAACACTATTCGCTAAAATATACATAGAAAATATTGATTAAACATCACATTTATAGGTGTTACATGTTAAAAACTTAAAACTAACAGAACGGCCCTCCACGTCCGGCACGCCTGCTGGACCTCCAACTTGTACAGTAGCGAAAAACTTCCGCCACCCGGTGGTGGATCAGGTCTGTGGTTCCGCCACGAACCACACCTCCGCCGCAGAGGATAGGGAAAGCGGCGCACCGTAATAACGGCATTCCTCTTCCTCTGCGGTCCCTCCGATGCCGTTACCGCGGAACGGCCCCGCCAAGTTTTCAGGGTGTAGGGAGAGTGGCGCACCGTAATACCATCATGATCATCTTTGAGCCTTCTTATGAGTGGTAACCTAACGCTTCGTTGATATCACTGTAGTAAAGTTAAATTCGTAAGCTTCGTTTAATAGTACAGTCGAGGCATTTGAAAGTTTGACACTTTTGGACTCTATTACAATAGAAATAGAGCCCAAAAGTGACGAACATTCAAATTCCCTGTCTGTACATTGGCACAGGCTTTCTAGTTAAAGTAGGGTGAAGTTTGAATCGTGATTGAAACCTAATTATAAAGTTTGGAAGAAGTAAAACATCTCGCCGCTTTCTCGGTATTTGACGGTCCTTCGGTAGATCAATCTCAAACTGTTCAGTGGTTATCGATAATGGAAGCCCTGCTGTTGAATAATCTGATTTTCTAAATCAATTCACAAGAAAGTAACCGCGCTTCGGGTTTCGGAAACTTTGTTCTCATTTAGGTTACGCCTAGCGGAGAAAATATAGTGTTTCACGTGAGTTATACTAGAGGCCTATAGTGTCCCACTCTTGCCGAAGGATGCCGAAAGCTGTGCGAAGTGGAGGAGAAAAACTAGGAAAGCAGACCCTGGGTCCCGAAGCAGTAGCTGAGGACGCAACCAGGATAAGTGCTAAGATGAGAGAGAGAGAGAGTGTGTCCCACTGTTGGGAAAAGGCCTTTCCTCTTGATTTCCTCTCATTGCGGTTCTGAGCAATCTCTGGTCAATTCTTCTTCTTCTTTTTATGCCTCTCCATTACTGAAGGCTGGCAATCAGCTTTTTTCAGCTTTTTGTCACGTGCCAATCTGAACAGTTGCTCACGGTCTTAATCCTTGTCCACCCCCTGATATTCTGGTCACTTTTCGGTACGCTTCCAGGTGGCCCTGCCATATCCGTTTCGGTGTGCCACACCCTGTCACTTCGAATAGAGTCCCGAATTCGCAAAGAGAGCAATTTTCAAGATACCCATCTTTTAAAAGCGCTCCATTTGCGAATGTATAATGTTGGATTATTCAATATAACCTCATTGAACACCCAAGGCCGGGCAAGTTAAAGCGAAACGTTTGCAAACGGCGGATTCCAATAAGTCGGCGATCGGCCGCATTAATCACCTTAGCGAATTCACCTAATTTCCACCAGCCTGAATAAATCAGAGCATGTGCCCATTGTTCCCGTGAATACGATTAGTTCAATCAAAAGTGTTTCATACTAAGTACGTTGGCCCAGCGACACATAAGGCCGTGGCGTCGCCAAAACTTTGTCTCGTTCGCTGGCTAGAGTTAACTCCATATGCTGCTTTATTTTAAGATTTTTAGATGAATATTAAACCATTGCATCCGATATATATTCTTTTATTAATAATGGGATTGCTCTTGGCCAACTTCTAGCCAGGGGGCAAAGATGAGGCCGACGGTGAAGCGAGCTCACCCAGAAAATGCCTATTCAGTCTTGCTTTAAATAGGGCCGACGATGCTTAACCTCGTATACCGCAAGCGGTACGCGGGTGTAGCTGGCCATGAGTGCTACCAAGAGGCAAACGCTCTTATTCCCTTAGAATAACGACTTTTGGCCGGTTAGGATGCTATAAGTGGGTAGTTTCTGATTCAGACTGTACAAGTGATTTTCAGTGTAATGAGTACCTTAGTATATTCCTTGACGGGGGAAAGTGGAGACGCGGCCTCCTTCTTATCGCAATTCGTAATGGAATATTCGACCGACTTTGCCTCCCCTGAATAGTCTGCGAGCTGGCAACAGATTTTCATGACCAAGTTCCTCACGTTTTGTTAAGTTTCTTAGATCAATTGCAATTCAAAGCAGCAGTAGCCGGACGCACGTATAAAAAAAAAGTTTTTCCTCCCGATCGGGAATTTATCTAATTAATTATAGCTAACCTAAAGTTTGAGGGAAAAAAACGTCATCTGACTATAAAGTGGTGGATAATACGTCAGGGTCAGCCGGGCATACGAACATAAAAATATCAAATACAGTTTATATGCTATTGTGATTAATGATGGTTAGATCTCGGTTGATAAATTAGTTAGCTGATGTGCTACGTGCATTCCACTGCTCAATCTATCCACAAAACCGCTAATGCATTCCGTGTGTTGTTGGAGCTTCGTAAATTCATGTTACAATTCTCTGAGTTACAAGTTATACAGTCCTAGAGATAATGACGTGTCGATTTTGTACTTGGCTCGTGGACTATAACGCCTTAATGCTAAACTTTTGGCACCTAAAATTATCTCCAGTGCGAGCCCCGAATTCTCAGTTTTATTAGGAATTGGTTCTTAATGGATCGACATTTTTTACTTGAATAGCTGTTTATTATCTTCATTATCACCATTAGCCTATATCCGTCTCATTCCCACGTCTCGGGACACATTCTCATACATGAGAAGGAATGAGCAGTTAGTCATCGTGTTTTCTTTATGTTTCTAGTTCCAATTATTTAACGTGAAGGATGTTATGTTGAGCTTTCTTTACACCCGTACGAGATCCGCATGCGAGTTTCATTACATTGCAGGTTATCTAGGTATAATGACTTCAATCGATCTATCAAACCGCGCATTGTAGTTAAACTTGCACGCAAATCTCGTACGTGTCCAAAGGCTTGATAAAAGTGTGTACGTGTGTAAAGACGGCGATGGTGGGATGAACACGATGCATTTGTCGGCAGTTGAGAGGAAAAAGCACTCCATAGGGACATCATGGGGATAGAAAGACCTTTGACCAGCAGTTGGACATTTATAAGATAGATTTAACTAATTAACTGGGCTGGCACGACGACCCAAAATGAGTCTTGGCCTCCGACACAAGAGCACGCCACTTTGCTCGGTCCTGCGCAATTTCTCGCCAGAGGGTCTACTACGAACGTCGAAATTCGAACTTCGAGTCGTGCCGTCCCCTTCACTCTCGTGTTACAGACTATAAGAGTGAAAGGGACGGCACGACTCGAAGTTCGAATTTCGATGTTCGGAGTACAGGGCCAGCTTGCACCAGCTCCGAGCTCACGCAGGTCCGCTTCCACCACATCCCTCCAGCGATACTTGGGGTGACCCACAGGACGTCGTCTAATCGGTCGGCCCAAGTATGGTCTCTTCACCTGTCGATCTTCTCCCATCCTCTCTGGTTGGCCACCTAGAGAGGATTAGATAGATTTAGATTTATTTATTTCACAATGAACGATTACGTTATACATAAATTATAGGTACGAGTATGTCAGTTTACAAGAATCTCTATGCTATGTAAAAATGGCTGAACAGATTTCGATTTAATTAGGCACGGTGCTCTTTGCATCGCTATTGGTCTTTGTTAACCCCTTATATGCGGATGTCAAAAATACCTCATTAAATTTTGAGCTTGAGATGTGAAACGATAGGATCAAATGTTTGGCATGGATACAAGCTATTAATTAATACATTTTATTTTCTTCGAAATTAACAATTGTTTTTTGTTCTTGTTTCAGGTAAGCGTCTGTATTTTAAAATGTACCAGGTGTTAAAGGTAACTTTGATAAATTTATGATTGCCGTAACCGTTTACTAGTAGGCAGTAAGCTTTTTTGCCTCCGAGCCCGTGTAAAATCCGTAAGGCGTAAATGTTAGTGTAACGCCTTATTTACACACGTGCTAGAGTTGTATGCAAGTTTCATTACATTGCGGGGAACGGAGGCATAACATGTAATCGATATATTAAATCCCGGAATGTAGTTTGTGTGTAAATGTGACTTTAAAACACTGTTATCCAGTAACTTTAAAAATAACAATGATGAAAGATAAAACGCGTAAATGTACGCCACCTAATAACCTTGTGTCCTTACCGACCTACATAAAGTTTCCAATAGCTAACCTCCATTTAAATTTGACCCGTTTCACGGTTCGCCAATACCTTTTATCGTCCCAACCTTTGTCTAAAATACTATGGATATAGTTGATACCTTAACAAAGGCAATTTATTCAATCAGTCGAGGCGTCATTTTAGCGCCCTTGCCCCGACTCGAAGCTAACTGATTGAAATTCCATTATTATCAGCCCTTGCTGTAATAGTAAACCTATATAAGAGAGGTTTTTCCTCCTCAATAGACACAGTAAACAGATAATAAGAGACAGAGGAATTTACAGTTATTCGCGACATCAGTTGTTGATAGATCTAATTAATAGTACATTACTTACCAAGGGCGATAAAACAAAGAATGTCTCAGATCGCAGGTATTTTACGCCCGAGCCGAAGGCAAGGGCGATAAATATGCGATCTGAGGCTTTCTTTACTATCGCCCGAGATAAGTACAAAATTTTATGTCACCCCCTGGCCAGGAAGTGGGTTTTTTTGCGCGCGGAGCGTGCGATAATGGCCACTTTATGGCCAGGTGTGACATAAATAAATAAATAAATATTTGTGGACAATCTTGCACAAATCAACCTAGTCCCAAACTAAGTAAAGCTTGTCCTATGGGTTACTAAGCGACGATATACATACTTATATAGATAAATAGATACTTAAATACATAGTTAAAACATTCAAGACCCAGGAACAAATATTCGTGCTCATCACACAAATAACTGCCCTGACCGGGATTCGAACCCGGGACCTCCAGCTTCTTAGGCAGGGTGGTTAGACAGTACGGTTGCCATTTATTAGATTTGGTACATGAAAAAAATACCTCACTGGCTTGTGATAAAAGAGAACGTTCCTATTTAGGTATCGCTTTTGTTTCATGTTCGTGTCTTTATGACTACGCTGAGCGAAAAAAATACCAATTATTAGTAAGCTTTAGTGAATCCCAGGACAAGGAGATTATATACTAACGGTTACAAACCAGTTTTTGATAATAGTAGTTATTTACTAATACCAAAAAAATTGCCCTTGTAACAACTAAACTGTTTTGTAACCGTTAGTATATAATCTTCTTGTCTTGGGATTCACTAAAATTTACTAATAATTAGTATTTTTTTCGCTCAGTGTATAATTGAGGATATCTCATACCCGAAGGGAACTTTAATTTTAGTCATCTCTAATTGGATCCCAACGCATTTCACTCTGTTTAAAATAAGTTTACTGTGACTTTAGCCAGGGTAGCCCCCCTTTGTAGTGGGGTTTACTGATTTGCAAAAACGGGTGCGAATGTTTTTAATAGGGTATTTGGTATGCGAGGTCGGTGGGTGGGATTAGACAAGGAATGAGATACGTTCGATACTGTTGGGTGGATTTTGAGAAGTTTGTCGTTATATATAAAAGAGATTAAAGGGCATGAATAAAATTGAACAATGAATATTATTAGTTTTTGCCTGTTATTTGCCTCTACTCATTGTCATTATGTAATGTTGTGTTATGCAATAAAGAGTATTTGTATTTTATTGTTGTTTAACGAGAGAGAAGCCACTGTATCCGAACGGTAAGGCAGGCGAATTTCTAACTGGAGGTCGCAGGTTCAAAACCCAGCGTGTACTGCTGAGTTTTTGAAAAAAAAACTTGTGCGAAATATCATATATATATTTTTATTTTTTTATTTCAAAAGGTACATAAAGACAGTAATCAAAATGTACAGAAAAATACATAGAAGAGACACACATGACCAGATTACAGTCCAAAAATATATGTACACATCATGGCTATGAGTTATAATTTAGAGAAAAAAGAAAAACTGTCTGAATTACAAAGAAAGTGATAGCAAAAGGCAAACAAACACTAGCGCAGCACACTGCACTGTTACTGAAGTGGTTTTATTATTTGTGGCTAAGTATACATATTTTTTGACTTGAGAGATTTTGGAAACATAAAGATCAAGAACCTTGCAGACGCGAGCCAAACGATTAAACTCCCGACACATGCGAACAATTGGATTATAATATGAAGTATTATTTCGGTATACAGCCAGAGCAAACGTTTTTGGAATTTTGGAGAACGAGTCCTGTAAACTATATTAATATTCAGAAGTGAGTTGATATTAAACAGTGGCTTTTTGGGTCAAGGAAATCATGGTGAGGAAACCGGTCTTATTTCCAACAAGGTTTTGTTTTCCCTCGTGTGTTAGAAGGTCAGAAGGCACTTCGTAAAACTAGTACCTACGCGTCGGTGCCAAAGCGAATCCCGGTTTCCGGGAACCGGGAAAACGCTAGGATGGTGATAATTGCTAAGGTGATAATAAGCTAGCGAAATTAAGCAATTGCCTTTAAGCTACCTACGAAATGTATTACATAACATGTAATATTATCGTTTACTAAATACGAAAAACAATTCCATTAAACGCGAAACCTCGATTTCCAATACATTTCATGGGAAATAAGCTGGAATTTCACAGGCGAATCTCGAATAAAAGTAAAACAGAGTACTCCCCTCGACATCAATCAATTAAATGCAGGTAGCTGGTAGCTGCCCTCTTTTATCTTAACATAGTATAAAGATTCAGTTTTTTGACTTCATGCACGTAAACATTATTTTATTCATCATCCTCCTAGCGTTATCCCAGTACAGTTGCATCCTGAAGGATGCCTGGGGTCCGCTACCTAATCCCAAGATTTGGCGTAGGCACTAGTTTTTACGAAAGCGACTGCCATCTGACCTTCCAACCCCGAGGGGAAACTAGACCTTATTGGGATTAGGCTTTGTCAAGTGAGTGGGCAACTTGACTGTTAGAAGTTCTCAAGCCGCCCGAAGGCCTCCAACTTGGCTTAACGACTGCTGCCATAGACAGCAACCGGGATCAACGGCTTAACGTGCCTTCCAAAGCACGGGAGCGCTCATTTAGTAACCACTCAAAGCGGTCACCCATCCAAGTCCTGACCGCTGCCCACGTTGCTTAACCTTAGATACCGCAAGCGGTACGCATGCACCGCTGGGCCACGAGCGAACATTATTCTATTATTTATATTATTTATTTAGGCAATAAACAGTCACATGTTAGTATATTCAAAGAAAAAAAATACATTTGACTAGTAGACCTCGAGTGCCATAACTTAAAATCACATCACATAGAATTTAGGAGCGATATAAAGCAATCAACAGGTAAAGGGCCTTATCCCTTATATATCTTATCCCTTATTTGCGGGTGGCTGTATGCTGCGGTGTCCACTTACCATCAGGTCGGACAACCGTCTTTTTGCCGCCGTCGTTGTATAAAAAATAATATTAATTCAACATTAAACAAATGCTGTATGAAGTCACGATACTGCATCATATCGTCTTTTGTACAACCCGATTATTTCTTCCGGAACCTATTACCGCAATAATGTTGCATTGAAATTTGAACCCTATTTTATGCATATCAAGACACCTTATTTTATACACAATGTATAAGATACAATGTTCTTAAACGAACAATTGTGTAAAGATTTTAATGGTTAGGTTATAAAGGCAAAGGTTGCGTTTTATTATTTGATTTGTGAGAAAAGCTCAGAGAGATTATATTTTACAACAGCCGCTCCATTCTTAGCATGCCATTTGTAATTATCATCCTAGCGCTATCCCACTACAGTTGCATCCTGAAGGATGCCCGTGGTCCGCTATCTAATCCCAAGATTTGGCGTAGGCACTAGTTTTTACGGAAGCGACTGCCATTTGAACTTCCAACCCAAGGGGAAACTAGACCTCAATGAGTTTGGGCTTGTCAAGTTGTGAGTGAGCAACTTGACTGTTAGAAGTTCTCAAGCCGCCCGAAGGCCTCTTGGCTTAACGACTGCTATCATAGACAACAGCCTTGATCAACAGCTTAGTGTGCCTTCCAAAGTACACTTGATCTGTTACCAGTAACAGTAACAGTTCGCTGTTGTGTATCCTGCTTTTTTTTTTTTATTTGAATCCCAGGTAACAAGCTCGCTCGAGCGCGCGCGAGGTCGCTTGTTAGCGATAAGACCGCCTGTTGTCTACCATTGTGCAATTTGTTTCTGTTATTTGTTTTTAGTGTACATTATTTGGTGAACAATAAAGAATATTTGTATTGTATTGTATTTTAACAAGGCCCATATTTACATATACCTTACAGACTAACATACATATCTATAAAAAGAAAATAAATTCATTCATTAAGGCAACGTAACGGTGTGGCTTCGCTGCGTCGTCAGCTCCGATGTAGGCTTCGGTAGGTTGCCCCGGAGCCAGAACATATAGCTCTCGCAATCCACGAGGGCGAGTGGATTTGACGAAATTAGACTTTAATATTATAGTAATAAGAACCATTCAACTCGCCATCGTGAATAGGGTATTAAACTAAGGTAAAAATAAATTATTTTTTACTTGACTTATAAAAGATCTAACGAAAATACTCGAAAAACATCAATTATTAATTTATTTTAGCTAATTGAAAGATTTTATAAGCATAAAGATTTAAAAAGGACGCTGATTTGAACAAACCTACTCACACTGTCTTAGTGACGTCACTAAGACAGTATTTCCCTACAAACTTCATATTAACAAATCGTTTTTGACATTTAATAAAAAGTTGCTGATTTGACTAGGGGTTTAATACCGTATTGCAAGATTTGCAAGCTATACATCAAAGGAAACAGCGCGAAGTTTATGTCGGACTTGCACGGACTAAAAACCTCCGTATGGCCCTTCTAGACAATCTAAACACACACTATTATTGGGGAACGGGACTTAATCGCGTACAATTATAACTAATTTACCTTTTTTAAGGTTTTTGTCCGACGTTTCGAATGTATCACAACATCCGTGGTCGCGAACTGACTGGCGTGAGCGGGTATCAACATCTTCTAGCCGCACGGGTTTTCCGAACTACCCGCACTTGGTCTTCATTAATTACATTCTCACTAGGGTTGTCACTCGCACGACACACAACACTAACAATGTCCGTTGATATAATGGACGATGTATTTCCACGCTTGCACTTACTAATAACTGGATTCCACGAAGATGAGATTTTGAAACCGTCGTCCCGGTTGAAATTTCGATGTTTTTTAATTTCAATGGCTTCACGTACTTTTCCCATTGATTGAAATTAAAAAACATCGAAATTTCAACCGGGACGACGGTTTCAAAATCTCATCTTCGTGGAATCCAGTTATTAGTAAGTGCAAGCGTGGAAATACATCGTCCATTATATCAACGGACATTGTTAGTGTTGTGTGTCGTGCGAGTGACAACCCTAGTGAGAATGTAATTAATGAAGACCAAGTGCGGGTAGTTCGGAAAACCCGTGCGGCTAGAAGATGTTGATACCCGCTCACGCCAGTCAGTTCGCGACCACGGATGTTGTGATACATTCGAAACGTCGGACAAAAACCTTAAAAAAGGTAAATTAGTTATAATTGTACGCGATTAAGTCCCGTTCCCCAATAATAATGTGTGAAAATCGTGTAAGTTTAAATCAATATAATCTAAACACATTTCGAAAGTATGTATTATAATTGGTACACAACTGAAAAAGCCTGAGTTGCGGATTTGAATTTCACGATGTGGTTCTTCTTTGTATTGTATTTATTGAAATTCTAGTGACGAAAATAATGCTGAATTTATATTTGAAGACAACATACAATATTTTCATTATGAATTATTATTTAAAATTTAGGGCTATTTTGTAAAGTCTTTTCAAAAATTTTACAAAGTTAATAGTGTTTTTTTTAATCTAAAGCATTTTTTAAGCCTGCGCACCGCTTATCTCTGCCTATCTCTAAAACAAAAGAACCTCACTTTTCTCTTCGGTTCCATTTTCAGATTATATTTCAGATTTTATTCACCCTCATTACCCCTTATCGGGGATTTGAAAAGGTGTAAAAGAAACCAGGCTTAGGGAGGTACGCTGACCGATTAACTTCATTGTACCGGTGTCATTAATGGTACTTTTTAAAAATTATAAATCTCTTTACAAGTTTAAAATTGGTCAAAAATAAAGTGATTACGCCAATAAAGAGATTAAAGGAAACGATGATTTTATTAAAGTTTTAGATAGTAGCATATCTCTTTTTAGAATGTATTGTGTGTAGTAAAATTTAAACGAAAAAAAAACCAGTTTTTAGATTATTGAAACAATATTATTTAACGAAAAGTCCAAAAAATCTAATATAAATATATGGCATTAGGTTGGAATAGTCTTTTTCTTAATTATAACATTGAGAATTTGTCGAAATACTTGTCAGTTATCAAGAAAATGGCCCAAATAGTTGAGCGTTTTTTAACTGACGAGAACCCTTAGTATACGCATCTTACTAATCAAATTTCATACCAATCACGCTTAAACAACTAAATTGATTCTTCCCACTGCTGGGCACAGGCCTCCTCTCATAGATGAGGGGATTGGGCAGTAGTCCCCAGGCTGGCCCAGAGCGGGTCGGGGACTTCACATACAACATTGAGTTTCTTCGCGGATGTATGCAGGTTTCCTCACGATGTTTTCCTTCACTGAAAAGCTAACGGTACCTAATTCCGTAAAACTCATAGGTACGAGCTGGGATTCGAACCCACGACTGCCGCTTGACAGCCGCACGCTTGGACCACTGGGCTACCGTAGCATTATTTTTTTAAATTGATTCTTACCTATTCTAAATGATGATGATGGTTTCCAGGCCTAAATTAACATAACTTATATTGGCCGTCCTTTATATATTTATATTATTTTATGTATTTATATTAGTTGTACCAATCCAAAAATAGGTAGGTACATTTCCCTTCCCTTGTCTTTCTTTAGACAAGGCCACCAAGACCAATGAATGTAATTTAGCGCGATTCGAAAGTTGAAAATATCTTATTTTTAGACAATCTAAGGAAGGAAATTTTTTTGAGCTCTTATTGTGCCGCTCTATGTCAAGTTTTTGCATGTGACACTTTGGTGCCTATTAAATTGATCGCTGGATTTATTTTTACTCCGAGTTTTCCATTGTGGGTACAGTCAAGGGCATAAAATGTATACACTTTTGGACCTTATTTCAATGGAACAAGGTGAAATAGTGTATACATATTGGTGCCCTTGACTGTACAAAATATGTAAGTGAATCACGATTTTAAGACGCTTCAAACATGATGTTAGATTAAAGTAAGTCAGTAGGTAAAAAATATTTGACATTGCTTAACGATAAAAGATAGAACGGAATTTTATAAAATCACACCTTAGTATGTAGTTTAAAGTGAAAAAAATAAAACCGGCCAAGTGCGATACACCTTAAAAATTACAGTTGATGTAAGTATCCTGACGCGCGTACTACGAGCTATATGACCCTAACGATGCACTCTTGATTTAAGAGCCCTTTTGCCGATGTTTATCGACCTAGATCTCAACATCTATAGTGATTAAATATCTGTCCTTTCAGTATATTAATCTTGAACTATTTTCGTCCAGTCTGTTAAAAGAGAAAATACGATTTGTAAAAAATTTCTCGATACTTTTATTTTTCAAACATAACCCCTTTTTGGATCTTTAAAACCCTCCCATATTTAACAATGATTTTTGGTTTAATAGTTGTAAAATAATAAGTTCTCAAACCTGATAAAAAAGATTATCCTTATGTACACGTTTAGAATAAACATCAATATTTACGAAAAACACGCGCTGAGCGTCCGTAGAGAGCGGTATGGTTTATTGAAATCTCACGAGTGTTAGAGCGGGACTTTTGCAATGCCATCTACGCGCTCTTAAAAGTATAACTTTCCAGGACAATGTATATATATATATATATTACCTAATAGGCACCTCTTGACTCTTCAACAGGTTATTAACGTATGCACACGACGTCAAAGGGGCGAGCGGGGACAATTGAACTTGTTGACCCCCTCATCTCGCCCTAGGCTTATACCGAGCCTCGATGAAGTAACGACCTGAATATTCAGAGGGTATCTCTTTGCACCCTTTTTACTGAGATCTAGCGATTATATGCGATCTAGTGTAACGACTTACAAGCGAATTCCTGAGGGCTTACCGCGAACCGAAAAGAAGCTGCATCTCTGTCGCACTTTCCCATTCGAGTGACGAAGAGGGAGATGTTCTGTTTCAAGTTTGCGGTAGGCCCCGAAAACATGATTACACGGTCTTAATGGTAAGAGCGTTAGAGCGTAAAGCCGGGCCCAGACGGGTGTAACACTAAAGCGGGTATTACACTGTCCTGAATTCAGGACACTTAGAAGGGTACGTTAGAGCGAGATGCTTCAACTCCCCTCCACTAGTTAGGACGCCTGATTCAGGACAGTGTAATACCCGCTTAAGGCTGGGTTGCACCAAACCGTCTGTAATCGTAAGCGGTGTTCGTCAAATCTGATTGTATGGAATGTTTGACAAGTTTCTATTGGATGACAGCTGCCGGCGCGTAATTTGACGATGAGCGGTCTGTGGCCGTACTGTACGTTGGTGCAACTGGCACTTAATGTAGGTACCTAATCTATCATGTACTGTAACCATACTGTAACAAATTCTGCGTGTGGACGGCAATATGAACATTAAAACCGATTTATAGTGAGCAAAGGCTTGCTTGCAATTTCAAATACATTGCAGGTCTGCGGGCTTCTTTATTTATTTATCGTATGACAATTTATTTCGAACCGTGATATCTTCGAGAAGACAAAAACAAATCCAAATACCAAACAGACACACCAGAGTTGAAATCTGCCACAGACTTCGTCAACTGAACTTAACATAAAGGACCGCCCCAGATCGTAGATATGGCTCAAAAGTTAAATTTAAATTAAGAAATATTTTCGGAGGTATTCCAAATGTAGTCGAATTCCCAGTTAAAACAACGCAAATCTTACCAATCCGTATCCACACATCCCTAAACCAATTTTACAGCAACCGGAACCCTACACCAATGAGATTATAACAATCCTTCAGTATCGCAACTTTTAAGTATCTTATTAAGGAAAAGTTGGCCCCGGTATCGGGACCCTTCGGAAGGGGCTAAAAGGCACCGTAATTCCCGATCGATCCGATGATGTCGCCCCCATCGTCAATACATCAAGGGAAACTAAATTAAATTCATCCCAAAATTAACCTCGTCAAAGAAAATTGACCCATATAGCCTTAACTTAAATGCCGGTGAAGGTTTTTCCGCCAGCATGTTTTGGTTTGTAATGGGTCTCGTCAGAAAGGTGCCTTTGTTAGCAGGTGCGTAAAAAATCGACGTTATTTCAGATGAGTGTTAGTGAAATGAGTTTTAGACGGGATTTTTCAGTGTGGAGTGGATGCGTGGAATCTTGAGTGAAATATATGTCATTGCCATGTATCTAAGTAAAACACACATCCATAGTAACATTGTGACTGTCGCTTGATTGTTTTGCATGAAATTGGTATGGGGATGGTTTTCAATACATTACAATACAAATACTCTTTATAGCCTCAACAATAATAACGCAGCTTCTTCTAGACAACCTTAGGATAGCGGCGTTTTCATGCAGAGAGGACATCATATTTCACTAATTGTGTGTAAATTAATTTGATCAGTTCTTAAAAAAGAAAGTGAAGTGAACCATTCCGTTATAAATATTTTCTGAAAATTTACATGATTTTCATGTCACCAAAAATCTTGAGAACAGATCGAATCACGTCCCAGGGCAGGCGATGTCGCGCGACGTTGATTGACGCGACTCGACACGCCCCAGCGTTATATCTTCATTTGTTTACTGGAGATTGACAATATCTACGTCTTCAATCCGAAGGCATACGTATTGTGTGGTTGTGTGGAAGGGCTGATATATTTTGTAGCGTTAACCTCTCTGTCTTAGTCTGTTTGGTGATATTTTGTTCACCTCTCATATCTTTAATATATTATGTTTTTTTTTTATATAACGGCGGTGGCAAACAAATAGGCCGGGAGATGATGACACAATTTTTTTAACCATTTGTACCAGTATGGCGATCCTACGCGGGGTATATATTGTCATATTATGAAATGCGCTTAATATCATGGCCATGCGCCGGTGCCAGCGCTATGATATGAAAATTCCTTTTCGTTATTACCCCTGAGGATCGCCATACTGGTACAAATGGTTGGAAATTTTGTGTCATCACATCATCTCCCGGCCTAAAATATGATAGTTAGAATGTCTGGCCACGGAATTCCAGAAAAGTTGCATTCGCATTAGTACGTACGTACCCAAGTATTTTACTTGTAACAACAGCGCATCGGCTTGGTACGCTAGTTTGCAGTTTTCATATAAGTTTTATACTCAATATTCTTCTTCTTTTCGTGCGTGTAAACTTCCACTTCCTATTTCATCATTTCGAGAGATGATCCTATATTATGTTACTCCAGGCTATGAACTCGTTGTATACAAAGTTTGATCATAATTCGCTCCGCCGTTTTTGCGTAATTGACAACATTTCATATTTTTAACTACTTTATTTTATGAACTAGTTAGAAAATAGGTAAAAATTTAAGCCACCCGTATTTTTCCTTTTTCAATTTAACTTATTATTACATACAAAAAAAAACACGTTGAAAAGTAGGTCATTCCAAAAGGGCGTAAGTAAAATATGACGTCATCTTCCCAACAAGAATCCAGAGCCACTCCAGAGCAGCGATTGTCTGTACTCTGTACTAAGGTCTCCCTGAATACAGCGAGGAAGATGACGTCAACTTTCGGTTTACAGTAATTTGCGATTTTTCCCAAAATCAACGGAGAAAAAAATCTAAAAAAATGTTTTTTGTGTACTTCACACGTTTTTACCGAAATGGTTTTCGAATTTTGGAAATTATGAAATATTGTCAATTGAATGACAAATATCCAAACATCTAAACATCCAAAAATCAAAACATTCGTATTCATATATTAGTATTAAGCAACTACTCTTTTGTTATTGAAACCGCCTCCAATCGTTATTGAAATCGATCAAATCGCCTTATGTCAAACCAATAAAACATACAACATAAAACCTTAATCAGATTCCAAGTCGATTCCATTCGATATGAGCCTATTTTCTACATTTATCTTTTATTACCGCGAGTGAAGATTCATCGCCTATTCTCCTTTGAAGTGGAGCCAATAGCAATCGATCAAGGTGGTAGGGAGCTCCATTGGGCATATTAAGAGTAGGTACAGAGTGGGGATGCAAAAAATATCATCGTTGTGGTGGAATATCTAAGGTAACTGTTATTTTATGAAAATGTTTAGAGGCAGAATAAAATTAAACGAATTTGGTTTTGTTTTGATATTTAAATGGTGCGGACATGTTCAGTCCGTGGTTAATTCATTTGGAATACTATCTGGTATTTTGTTCTCTCACGTGAGCGACACGAGACTGCTGTCGCACAATACCCTTACCATGAGTTTGCAATCTTTGCATTACTGTACTCGCTAGCGACTGCGTAAACGATTTAGTATGGACAAGACTACAGCGCCTCTGGCGGTTACGCAATAGACTAAGAATCGCCATACTAAATCGTTTACGCAGTCGCTAGCGAGTACGGTATAATGCAAACATTGCAAACTCATGTTAAGGGTACAGTTTGCCTCACTAAACGCGATACTGTCAGTATTACATTTGCTCAGTAATAATACCATACGCAGAAACTTGGCAATACTGTATTCGTTTCACCCCGACTTCGTTCTAGCCATGAAGCTGTCATTCGAATCTAGGCACACAGTCATAGTCTAAGTTGTTTAGTCTTCAAATAAATACCGGTACTGGTTGTATAAATTCCCATTTATCGGTCAGTAAATTGTGGTCAATGCTACACCTACCTGTACTTTAAAATCTTTATTGGAAATTGATATCCCAGACATATGCGAAAATTAATAACATTTATTTGCTTTAATAATTGGAATTATAACGAGTGCTCATTCAGTTGATGGCCGTTAATGGTTCCGTGATTAATCGACCGTAAAATACGATATTCAGCGAACTTCTTTTATAATATTCATTTTAATATATTTGCGAAAGTTGCGGTCAGTGTAAATGACTTTATTTCATTTGTTACATCGGAATTGATTGGATCAATTTGTTGTTTACTTTTTGTACAGAGTTGTTTTTTATACAGAGATGTTGGCAAACAAATGCATTTTTTCTTTTATTATTATTAGTTAGCGAGTTGTTAAGTTTATTTAAATCTTTTAATTTGATAAATTTGTTCCTTGAGCCTACCCGGGTAGGTGCTACTAGTGCGACCTGTTTAGATAATATTTTTTGTAACTGTGAATGTTTGGATAAGAAAATTTTAAATCGTTTTAACTCTGACCACAGTGGTCAAATGGCATCTTTCTCTATGATTAATCAAGAAGAACAACCCCAAACTATAACATACCGACCCATAACTAGTTCTCGTTTGGAATTATTTAAAAATGAAATTAACCATAATATTTGTATGTTATCACTTTCACAAAGTAATTCGAATAGCATGTATAAAGATTTATTCGGCTTAATTATTAATTGCTTCAATGAAAATTTTTCATTAAAAACTATTTCTGGGTCAAAAAATAAAAATAATAAGATAAAATTTAGTGATTGGGCTACCGTAGGTATACATAGAAGTAGAAATAGGCTTTATGAACTTTATGGTGAGAGGGAGGTGAACAAGAACAGTGATTTCCTGGACTATGTCAAGAGTTACTCAAACATCTTCAAGAGAGTGTGTTTTGCTGCTAAAGCAAATTATATTAGTTCTAAACTTAAAGTATCTGACAACAAGGTGAAAACTGTTTGGAATATTATAAATAGAGAATCTGGTAAATTTAAAACTCGCGATTATCAAGTCAACATTCTCACGGAAGACCAACAGGTCATGTCAAATAACGATGTTGCCTTGGCATTCGAGAACTATTTTTCAAATATAGCAAGTAGTACTACAAAATGTCTGCAGTCATCTAAAACCCAAGCTAAAGCTTTGCTTTGTGCTAACATTAGTAAATGTGATGTAACGTTTAATTTTAGTCAAGTAGATTCAATCAAGGTTGTTAAAACATTTAAATCGCTCAATTTAAAGAAAACCGAGGATTTATGGGGAACATCAGTAAAAGTTATTAATCATATCATAGATGTCATTGCGCCCCAATTAGCTTTGATTTACAATTACTGCATATCAGAGGGTATTTTTCCTGATCTTATGAAGTTTAGTAAAGTCATACCTCTATTTAAATCGGGTGATTTAAACGACCTAACCAACTTCCGTCCCATATCGATACTACCTGTATTAAGTAAGGTTTTTGAAAAATTAATGTTAAACGATATGCTAATGCACTTTAATAGAAATAAACTGCTTACAAGTAAACAGTTCGGTTTCACAAGAGGGCGCTCCACGACTGACGCTGCATCTGTGCTTATTAAACATATTTACGATATTTGGGAGAATTCCTGTGATGCGATAGGTATTTTTTGTGACCTTTCTAAAGCTTTCGATTGCGTGGATCATGGGACGCTCGTTTTGAAACTTAAACATTATGGTTTGTCTGCTAATGCGTTAAGTCTTATGTCTTCATATCTCAGCAATAGAACTCAAGCAGTTGTTGTAAATGGAACCCAGTCTAGTGGGGCAATAGTAACGTTAGGAGTGCCTCAGGGCTCTATCTTAGGTCCATTTTTATTTTTGGTTTATATAAATGACTTGCCGTCTATAGTAAGTAATCTTTGTGATATAGTTTTATTCGCGGATGATACATCTTTAATCTTTAAGGTTGACCGAAAATCAGTTGACTATAGTAGAGTTAATGGCACACTGGACAAAGTACTTGACTGGTTTACCGTTAACAATCTGTTACTTAATGCTAAGAAAACTAAATGTGTCAGATTTTCTTTGCCTAATGTTAGACCGGTGGAAACTAGTATACTCTTAAATAACGAGTGCTTAGAAATAGTAGATAAAGCAATATTCTTAGGTATAACATTAGACAAAAATCTACAATGGAGTCCCCACATAGCCGTTATGGCGCGTAAATTAAGTTCAGCCGCATATGCTATCAGAAAAATCAGGCAACTTACCAATGTAGAAACAGCTCGCCTAGTTTATCATAGCTATTTTCATAGTGTTATGTCGTATGGTATCCTGGTTTGGGGTAAAGCAGCTGACATACAGACAATTTTTGTGTTACAAAAAAGAGCCATTCGCTCCATATATAACCTAGCCTCACGTGAATCTTTAAGAGAACTCTTTAAAGAAATCAACATTTTAACTGTAGCGTCCCAGTACATCTATGAGAATATTGTTTATGTCCTTAAGAACATAGACTCCTTCTGTAAAAATTCTGATATACATAATTTTAATACTAGAAATAAAAATAAAATTGCCACTAAAAAATTTCGTGTCCGTAAAGTATACAAATCTTTTGTAGGTCAATGTGTCCGTTTTTATAATAAGTTACCTGATGAAGTTTTGAATTTACCTTTTCCAGCTCTTAAAAAGTACTTGAAAAAATCATTGATGTCGAAGGCTTATTACAAGGTTGAGGACTATCTAACAGACAGAAAAGCATGGCCCAAACCAGATACTTAAATAGAGTAAAGATTCATATATTGTGTATTTTTTAATTTTATCTAGTTGACGCAGTTCTTGCAAGAAAACATATCAAAAGATTTATAACTAAATTTATAGTCTAAAGGATTCAATTTTTTTTTTTCCTAAATAGAATTTGATAATGCTAAGGTATACAGTTTCGAAATGTTTTCTTGCAGAATTACACACTGTCATAACTGGTTTTTTTCCTCATTTTATTCTTTGTTTTTGTGTTGCTTTATATAGATACTTAGATTTCTTGATCTTAAGTAGGTTAAGTATTATCATTTATCATTGTAATAAGCATATTTTTGTGAGAAAATGGCTGACTGTCGAGTTTCTTTCGGCGTTTCTTCTCGGCAGTGGCCTCTGTGAAACGCTAGTAGGGTTTGACTTGTAAAAGTGCCATTGCGGCCTACTTACAGAATAAAGTTCATTTTATTCATTTTCATTTTATTCATTTTATTCATTATTAAAAATGGGATTGCTCTTGGCCAGCATCTAGCCAGGGGACAAATATACAGCCTGGATTTATCTTCGTCCCTAGGGGTCGTGGAAAAAATCTTTGTACCCAAAAGTTGTAGCAAATTTTGTGTTCTACAATATTTCCGAACCATGTTTAGCACTGAAATGAACTTTAACGACAGTACAAGCAAAAAAACTGAAAAAGTGACAGTTTTTCAAGATGGCGGAGAAAGACATGAGCTGGAGGGTCGAAAATTTCGGGATACGATGATAAATATTGGATTTTGCTCGTCGCCGCGTTGGTGAACGCACGTGCCCGGCGCTACGACGAGCAAAATCCACTACCGAACAAAACCAGTTGCCTACTGTCACGGCGTCGTTACCGAACAACGTCTTTGTATAAGTATTGATTGGCGAAATCATCATAAATTTGATGGAAAGCCTTTTTTAAAGAAGAAAAAGATGATAAATATTGCCCTTTACGGCATATCAAAAACACATACTCGTAACAATCGGACAATAGTTAAGGTACTAGAACAACGATTTACTAAATGTACAACGAAAAACATTGTATGGGCTGGCTCCGGCTCAAATTTGGGGATGGCGACAGGCAGATCCGTATTCTGCAGGGTCTAAACCCTCTTCTTCTTTTCGGTGAAGGGAATAACTTTAATTTAAATTATATTAAATTTTTACCTCTGATAACGTTTGTAACCCCAACTGTTACATGATTTGCTTCTTGCATTCTGCTTCTTCAAAAACGGTCCCTGACTATAATTATCGAACCTGCTGACAAAAATTCACAAGAATCAGTTCATGAATGCGACCCGTTGAGGAGAGCAGGCGGACATACGAATGCATTTTTGCCAATTCTGATACGGAGACGCTTTGTTCGCTCGCTCAATAAATAAAACCGGAACCCTTCTAGAACGCGTACGGCAACGAACGTTAATCCTTGTTGCCGACGCAACGATCGCCCACAAGGTAAATTAATCCCTAAAGCCGGGTCCAGACGAGTGTAACGTGTAATGTAAGATTACGTGTAATTTAGCATAACAGTGTGGATGGCACACGAACTTCCTTTATATTCATGCTAAAAACCGACAGCCGATGGATCAGGCGCGTTACAAGTAATACTCGTAATGTCGTCCATACCAGGCGGCTTTCACTCCCGTCAGTTCGCCGCGCCGCTGCAAGTACATCCTCGGGCCGCTGCAAGTACATTCAGTGGCGAATTGCTACCGGACACGGTCGCGTCGTCTCGTCGTTCGCTTGGTGTGGTCAATATTTGTTATTTACCTATTATAATTTGGGTTTGTAAGTTGGCGATTTGTTAACAGTGCAACTTCTGTACATAGTACTATTATTTATTCTGTGTGCATACGCAGAATGCGTGTTAGAGTACTTTTATCACACGAGCGCGGGTGAGCCATGGTTGTGTGTTGAGCTATACATGCACAATATCTATGTGTGCGTCAGCGTAGGAGCTGAGTTGACGTTGTCTTTGTGTTCGTATGTTTCACAACTACAACAATGGCATACCCGCGCACGTGAGATAAAATTACTGTACAATAGATTCTCTCCAGGCTTACTCTCCTACCGCGCACCTCTATTACCGGCCCTTAAGGCGCAGGGTAGGGCAAGGCCTTCTCCATACAAAATTTGTGCACGTTTTATTCGTCGGTTTTGGCACTCCCGAGTATTCTTTTATTTTTGCTTGTAAATATTGGATAAACGAAGAAATATGAAAAAAATACAAAAATGAAGAAACTAAAAGAATAAAATTCCAGGTTCTGGCTAACAAAAAAATAAGCATACTGACCAAAAATCATAATTATAATGCAAACACAAGCGAAGAAAAACTGTCACAAAGTTTGTATGGAGAGAGCTTGCCCACCCCTGCGTCTTAAAGCGCGGCCCGGCCTAAGTATAAAGCCAAATTCTACGGCGCATAATAAAACTAAAAAGTACTTAAAGTACCTTCGTTATTAACTAAAACTTTACTATAAGTACCTATCGTATCCTTTAATTAGCTCCATACAAATTTTCACCTCCCTTTTCACCCCTTTAACACATTTATTCCCGATGAGTGCTACGCGCTACGCTCGTAGCAGATAACATAGTGTTTCTCATTTGTAGCCAAACTGCCTACGAACGTGGAATACGATATCCTGTCCTCGACGCTGAATGTGTTAAGGGGAGGTATCCCCAACGCAAATGTCCCGCTCTAACACGCGTGAATTTACAATTAACCATCCCGCTCTCTACGCAAGCTCTGCGCGCAGTTTTGTAAATATTTAGCTATAGTGATTAAGCCAATCATTTTATCAAAGCAAACCCTGCGAATTTGTCTATAACTATTTACGATCTTTAATTAAGTACAAAAATTTAATGTTAAATATCATTAATGTAGCCGTAGTATTGAAAATACATTCCAAAAAGAGGTAACTTCGCGATTTTTTTCTATCGAGTGAAATTCTACAGGTCATGTAACTGACTGCGATTTTGACTAGACAAGATCCTTATGTAACACACATATTTTTTTTAGATTTTAAGACACTATATTCTATGTCTCAGATTGTTTTTAAAAACTCAAAAGTGGTAATACACGGCCTTAAGGGATGATTTCTGTAGCACTACCATGAGTTGCTATCGAAAACACGCATTACGTTACTACAGTCGCTAGCGAGCAAACGCATTTCGAATAGTTTTCGATTGAACGGTACCATGTGTCAATTACACATTTACTACGCTCGCTAACGTTAACTCGTTACTTCATATAGTTCGTTTCGATACAGAGTGATGCGCCTAACTTCACAGCAGTCAACGCTAACATAAACATAACCCTTTTTTCGATGTCTTTGGTTGGATCTTTGAACCCTCCCATCTTTAACAATGATTTTTAGTTTAACACTTAGTTGGACAATAATAAGTTCTGAAACCTGAGAAAAAAGATTATCCTTGTAAATGTACACGTTTAGAATAAATATCGGATGCGCTAGAAAGGCGCATAATTACTGGGCGTGTCGATGGTAGGAGGTGCAGAGGACGTGCACCCAGGAGGTGGACAGATGTCATCCAAGAAGTTACCGGGTCCAGCTTTCAGGCAACTGTACATATGGCACAAGACCGAACGGCCTGAGGGACTACTCTGAACATCGAACTTCGTCTCGTGTCTTGCCATGTTCTCTGTTCGAGACTATAAGAGTGAAAGGGACGGCACTATATGAAGTTCGATGTTCGGAGTACAGGCTCTCGAGAGCAGTAGTAGAGAGATTCTAGCCGAGAGATAGAGAGAGTCATCACGTCCCTCAGGAATAAGGATATGACCAAGAAGAAGAAGTATAGTCTTCTTGATTTTACATCAATATTTACGAAAAGAACGCGCTGAGTTTCCTTAGAGAGCGGGATGGTTAATTGCAAACTCACGCGTGTTAAAGTGGGACATTTTTAATGGAACTACGCCCTTTAAGCATAAGACGATTTGTTTAAAAGTATTTGCAAGTATCAATGTAATAACTGTAGGTAAACCTTTCAATTCAATTCTTTAAAAAAATCGAAAAATAGCTCGAGATACGCCGACGTACTCTCGAGCGCAACACGTGCTAAGCCTAATGAAGTAAACGAATCAAAATCACTTATTTATGCACAAATTAAGTTTCTGGCACATTCTGGACGCATCTATCAATAGCAACAAACAAATCGGATCTATACCTAAGACGGATTAACTTCCAATCTAAATTGAACCACATTCCCGAGTCATAAAGTTAAAATCATGTTATGATAACAGAGCAGAGAAACCGGTCCGAGCGACAGCAAGCAACTAAGTGGGTAGTGTCCCGCTCGCACTTATACACTGTTTCCATTGAAAGTGCCGAAAATTAAAATATAAATGAATTATTTGACTGTCTCTAAAATCGGTGGCATGAACCGTCCATGAATTCTCATTGAAGGCATTGACATCCGTTGACATCTATCAAATATGATTCGCCTACGGTCTGCTGCTAGCGCCTGCAGCAAGAAGCTCATTGGCGGATTAATTTGCTGATTGGCAGTTATTGTCTATGTGTTGTCTACAACCATTTCAGTCGCGCGCAAATGTTTACAATTAGTGTAAAAGAGATGACTATTATTTTGTTATCGTTTTCGGTTAAAAACTCTATATTTACGTGACGTCGTATTTAAATGTGTGTATATTTGTGTTTGTGTGCTAAGTGTCCCAATAAATTTAACGCCAAAGTTCTCAGAGGCGGCTTCCATGTTTATTTTCGTTCACTGGATACCACCCACTAGTATGACTGTGTCGGTCACAGTTTTTCGGCGCAGTACTCAACCCGTCTTAGGTATAGATCCGTGCGTGCCTGACTCCATAGCACACAACGCTATCTATACTAGGCAAAAATCCATGTATCCAAGACTTCGTATTGAAAATATAGAAATAACCCTGCTAATTTGAAAAGTCACAGTATAGTGTCACGATGTATAGTGTTAGAGAGAATCTTGTATTTTGTTTGGTTATATTGTCAATGTGACACTGACCCGATCATGTTTGTTACAATCTGTCAATGGCAACAAACAAATATGGCCGAACGTTTTTGTAATTATTTAGTATATTTAAACACGAAACACGCGACAATCCAAGTTTTGCCGATATATGTTCTCGATTGGAAACTCTTATTTTTTTACGTTCTTCAATTTGAGGCGGGTCTCGATCGTAAACTAGCTATCGAAAACTCTTATTACGTTAGCGTATAAACGAGTTTCGAATAGATTTCGATTTAACTGCTACCATTAGTCAATTACACGTTAACTACGGTCGCTAAGGTTAAAACGATACATCGCGTAGTTAAGGTTTTGACACAAAATGACGTGCCTAACTTCACAGCACACAAATCTATCTCTTTCTAAATATACTAAAAAGACAGAGAACGGATGATACTAGGCAAAAATTTACGTATCCAAGCCTTCCTTTTAAAAATATAGAAATAAACCTCTTAATTTAAAGTGTCATAGAACAATGTCAAAATGTTCAGTGTTAGAGACACTTGAATTTTTTCCGGTTATTTTATCAATTTGACATTTGTTATGACGAGGTTATGGACGTTATAATTTATAAAAATAAAAATGCGTATTTCTAGTGCCACGTAATTCCAGTACTTTCGCTCCTACACATCTTGCTCACACCTTTAAAAAGGCAGGCGCAGCGGCTGAGAGTGCGGCCAAGCTCAAACACGGCAAATACGCCAACCTTGAACCGGTGTATGACTTCGTTCCGGTAGCGGTCGAGACAGCTGGACCTTGGTGTGCTGAGGCTAAGAGCCTTATTAAGGATATAAGACGGCGCTTGAGGGAAAGGGGCTGCGACCCTCGCTCTGGTTCTTACCTGGTCCAACAAATTTCACTGGCAATGCCGCCAGTATCATTGGCACGTTTGGTCCAGGTGAGTATCGGAGTGGGGTGTGATATGATTTAGAATAAATTATATTGTGTTTGTTATATTTTGGGTGTATAGTTTTTAGGTTTATTTTATATTTTTTAATTCCTGTTACACATTTGTATATATAGTTTTATTGAAAAAAATACATATGATATGATAAGTACATAGGTATAGATAAGTGCGAAAATATGTATCGTTCTACTTTAAGTGTATTTGTGTCACGTAGAATATAGTATTCCAGTTACTGGTTGATTAAATATGTAGAAGTAAGTAGCTATTTATAATGTACATTTTAATAAAGTTCGTTTAATACTGTACCTACCTAAACTGAGTGATACAATATGCGCAAGCAAGTTTTGTTTTATGCCGAAATATTTTTGGATTCAAGTTATTGGATAAAATTAAGTCCCTTTTCTTTGTGTTAACAGAAATGGCGATCTTAGAAGCCCCGGCAAGGGTATCAATTTGAGTCAGTGGACAGAATCGGCAAAACTTCTAAACGTACGCCGATGCAAAAAAAGGTAACAGACAGAAAGATACTTTTGCATTTATTTATAATAAGTATAAGTATTCTCGCGGTCGCTCAACAGCATGTGATCCTTGCTAAAAAGATCGGGCCTTTTACAACTCTGGGCCATCATGTAGTTAATATGCGACTTGATAAAAATTATCACTTCGCTAACATCAACTGTTAAAGGTGGAAATTACTTATGTCTGTGTCCTCGTCTAGCGGGCCTGTATATACGTAGACAATAGTGTTTTTATTTATTTAAACGGTGCTGATTTAGATTTTATTTGTATCTTCTCTAGACAGGAGTGAGACGGGCCTGAATGACCTAATACACGGCGACGATCCTGCGGCTCGGTTATCAACCTAGTTATAGTTACTACTGGTGCCAGACAGCATGGTACCGCAGTCCGATGCAAAACCTCTCATCTCCAGTCCACAGAACGGCTCGCACTCGGGCACTTTTATTGTGTTGTCGAGAGATATCCTGTTCTGGATTAGCTTTATTGTCATTGACTTTTAGAGACCATATACATCTATAACCATATTAAACTAGTCTTACAATTTTATTTACACTGTAAGATATTGACTTTGTTGATTTGTAGTTTTGTGGTAATTATCAGAAATTCTTAAATTATTGTTATTGTCAGACTTTGCTACATTGTTAATTAATATTTGGACACGTGAAAGGTCCCTGTGGCCTGTAGAATAAATAATTGATTTTGTTTTTTTTTTATTCACGGTTGGATTTGGCAAGGCAAGCCTTTGTCAGATCTGACTGTACTGTAGGTGTTGAAAATTCCAACAGGAAGCAGAGCGGGAGAGCAATAGATTAAGGTAGTTAGAGTTAAGAATGTAAAATTGATAATTAGATTTGTTTGGACAATGTTTAGGAATTATTAGGAAATAGAGTTGTCAATACTTTGGAAAAAAAATAAAGATTTTTATTATGTATGTATACTCTTTTATTTTACCTATTTTAAGCAAAGGCAGCTAGTTCATTATTATTATAATTTACTATAAAATACCTTGAATTTGTTCAGGTAAATAACTCATTTTCTGGATCATATTAGCTTGAAATTTTCCCTGTTCATGTCGTTCGTTTTCATAGTATTCGCAGCCTTCCCCAACATATACCACACCAAAATTGCCATTTATATAAATAATGCTTAATAGTACATTACTTAACAAGGGCGGTAAAACAAAGAATGTCTCAGATCGCAGGTATTTGACGCCCAAGCCGAAGGCAAGGGCGATAAATATGCGATCTGAGGCTTTCTTTATTACCGCCCGTGTTAAGTACAAAATTTTATGTCACCCTCTGTCCAGGAAGTGGGATATCCCGCGCGCGGAGCGTGCAGTAATTGCCGCTTTATGGCCAGGTGTGACATAAAATAAATTTAAATAACTCATCATCATCAGCCTATATACATCCCACTGCTGGGCACAGGCCTCCTCTTATAGATGAGGGGGATTGGGCAGTAGTCCCCACGCTGACCCAGAGTGGGTTGGGGACTTCCCATACATCATTGAATTTCTTCGCGGATGTATGCAGGTTTCCTCACTATGTTTTCCTTCACCGAAAATCTAACGGTAAATATCAAACGATATTCCGTAGGTACATAAGTTCCGAAAAACTCATTGGTACGAGCTGGGATTCGAACCCACGACCGCCGCTTAACAGCTGCATGCCTAAACGACTAAGCTACCGTAGCTTGATTGACACATGATTTCTAACGTTTTCACGGTTCTCACGCTCCATTTTGCAAGTGAAATAGTTTTCTACGGTCGATATCGTATTGTTCGATAGCTTCTGTCAAATTTGTAGCTCATGGTACCGATTTTCTACGGAAACGTCAGTCGCTAGCGTTGATACTCGTAGTTTTCGATAGGTAATTTACTGTTATGACTCATACTACCGATCCCTAGTTCTATGAGTGACCGCCAGAGGCGCTGTACTTTTTTCCATACAAATTGTTTGTGCAGTCGCTAGCGCGTATAGTAATAGTTTTCTACAGTCGATATCGTATTGTTCGATAGCTTCTGTCAAATTTGTAACTCATGGTACCGATTTTCTACAGAAACGGCTACTTGACAGCTACAGAACGTTAGTCGCTAGCGTTTAATTTTCGATAGGTAATTTACCGTAGGACTCATACTACCGATCCTTAGTTCTATGAGTGACCGGCAGAGGCGCTGTACTTTTGTCCATACTAAATCGTTTACGCAGTCGCTAGCGAGTACGGTAAGAACTTTCGATACAAACTCGTGGTAGAGGTACTGGGATAAAAAAAACGCTGTCAACAACTAGTATGGGATTAGTATGGGATAATATGGGATTTTTGCAACACATGCCTACTGTTTCCTCCAACAGTATTTACCGCGGTAAATTAATCCCTCGCTGCCCCCTCGCAGCATTACGCATTCATTCCTGGGCAATTTCGTTATTTCTTTCCCTCGTTTCGGCCCCTCCGGAGCCCTACTGGTCTCTGGAGGCCCTGAATCCCAATTCCGGTACGCGTTTCTGCCGAATCAAAATCATACACTATCTAGGTACCAGTGGCGGCGCGTCAAAAATATTCTTAGGGAAGCCGGTAATAATTTGCCTTTCTTATTCTTCATGAGCCGTAGTAAAAGAACTGGACCGGCTGAAAATTAGGCAAGCCGGTGGGAATCGAGTTGTATGGACGCTCCGCCACTGCTAGGTACAGTCAGCAGCAAAAGTAGCTACGCGGGCGAGGTGCTCAAAATAATCATCACACGCTCTTATCCCCTTATAACTGTAGGTATGCATGTAACACCCTCGACCTCATCATCAGTAAACTTAACTCCTAGTAGCTATTTGGTATCGTATTCTGAATAAAAATAAGTTGAAAAACCTTTTTAAAGCGCGCAAATTTTTGTTTAGTATCTTTCGCCAAATATGCTAAGTACCAATTTTTTGTCAGAAAGCGATGCCACTCTTTATACTGATTGATCTTTTTTTACACTCTGTATGTGGAAATAGCATGCGCTTCTCTTTATGTACCTAATAGGGCATGCAATTTCCCGGGAAATTCCGGGAATTCCCGGGATTTTGAATGGAAACCGGTACTGCGCGCCCTAGTACCTAAGCATATTAACACGTGTGCCAGCGGGATGCATCTTGAGAAGAGATTGTTAGGATAGGAAATGACCATAAAATTTTTAGTGAAACTGGGACTCATTGCCTTTCTGGGTGCGAGAGTTGTATTATGTTTTTGTGAACGTGTGAAAGGAAAAATGAAAATTCCAGGAACTGCTCATAATATACAGATTTTTGTATCGCACCCTATTTAATTCGTTCCTAAATCTTTAATAAACTGGAGACATTTAGAAGTTGAATTTAAACTTTCGTGAGACATGTTATAACTTTATTTTACTAAACGGTTAAAACTCACGTATTAATTGTCACTTCGGGCGACATGTTTCGAACTCTTCGGGAGTTCTTCTTCAGGATGAGTGCGTCTGCGACCCGCGCCGATTGCACACAATGCATCCTGAAGAAGAACTCCCGAAGAGTTCGAAACATGTCGCCCGAAGTGACAATTAATACGTGAGTTTTAACCGTTTAGTAAAATAAAGTCATTTAGAAGTTATTTTTTATTGCATTCAAGATTTAAAATGTTGTAAACAGTGTCGACTGATAACGACGTCACAGTCATAGCTATTTTACCGGACGATACGACAAGCTTTTACTTTGCGCCCCGAAGCCAAAAGTCCGTAAGTCACTATTCGACTCTTTTTAATATATGACCTTTTGGCTTAGAATGGCATTGCTACCCTTATTAAATGAAAAGGCGTATTTTAGTAACAACTTCCCGACATTTAGGACATTATTCGCAGGAAGGGCGGTTTAGTTCACATTTTAGTGCCTATAAAAAGGAAATTGGCCTAGCCGTTGCGTTTATGTGGCTACTACTGTGCTTGGTTTTTACCGAAATCAAAATAATATCTTTGTTAATGTTCGTCGTAACTGAATGCAATTGCCGTTAGCAATACGAGTAGCCCGTCTCCAAGTCACCCAAAAACACTTTTTTTTAAATTAAAAATGGAATTGCTCTTCAACTTCGCCCGGGAAAATGAGGCCGGCGGTAAAACTAGCTCACCCGGAAGATAACTAACTATTTACTCGTACTGTACCTTAATAAAAGTTTGTAATCTAGACTTCAAAGACTTGAGTCTTAACTAACACTATTCATTAGACACATAGAGAAAAAAAACTTATTATCAATAAATTTTAGTTTTACAAATTAAATTTTACTTTAAAGGCACGACAACATTTTTTTTGTAATAAGTACAATTTGATTTTGTAGGGATACCTAAAAAAATTTGGGATTACTAAAAAATTGGTAACAAAAGGTAATACAAGGGTGGTGTAAAACATAGCTATTGCTAGTTTTTTTTTAAATTAGTAGTAGGATTGCTATTGGCCAGCAAAGATCAGGCCAGGGGCAAAGATGATGGATGGGAGGGGGAATACCAGCAGCTAAACTTTAATATTGAATGTTAGTTATGTTTTCTTTCTCCGTGCACAAAGCTTGATATTACGAGGTGATTATTTCAATACACGTTTTGAAACGGGTAAAAAGATATCAGCCACGGCTTGGGTATAAAATGATTACTCTTACTTATATAAAAGTCAGATCATAATTGCAACGCAGTAACCAGAAAAAAAACGAAAGATAGGTACCTATACTTTATCCCCTCTGACTGTAAAGCTTTTCCGCAACAGCACTTTTTTTCATAACGCTAGCAAATTAGAATGGTTTAATAAGGAAATCCCAGTAAATTCCCGTCATAAAATGACATCAAAATAAAAACCGCAAAACACGGAATTGGCAAGAACTTTTACGCTGAAAAGAGTATTTGCCGACGATGAATTTGAGTTCAGTTTTAGAAATTAAATTCAATGAAATTGGTATTATATCTTTTTAACGTTTCCTATTCCAAAATAAACCTTATAATAGCTACAGAGAGTATACATTCCAACGCGTTGTAGGTTAAGCAATTATAAATAAAAAGCACTGTCACCGTTCACGTAAAATTTTAATACCCGTTTTTGCTGGAAAAAACCTATAATATTTCACTAAAGTCACATCGCTTCATTCGTTTGGAAACAAATTAAAATCTTGATTTTCGCCTTTTATGACTTACTCATTTTTGGTCCGTGGAGTTGACGTTTTATTAACGAATTGGTTTAAAGTGTTATTATTTTCGAATAGAAAACTAGCCAGCCTGTTTTTTTAATTTAAATGTTTTTATAAGGGAAATTAATCAATGGAATAATGACTTTATTTGAAGACTTTAGAAAGTCATCATGTGATACTATGAGAGGTGCAACCCGCTTCAAAACTTCAGGATGCCTGACATATAAAGTCATAAATGGGTTATTTTATTTTGACCTTTGTTATCAATGCAATAGGGTATTATTTTGCAATAATGTTATATATTCTTCTCTTCAGTTAAAACATTACGATGTTTTTCAAGGAAATCTTTTTGGAACTGAAAAAGAAAGTATCGCTGACAAATATTGTCAAGTATTATTGTCAACGTAATATACAACAATCGTGTTATTTATTATTAAATATTATAAATTCTTGATTTCCTACTGCTGTAATTCCTCATAATTTAACAAGAGCCGAACGAGCTAATAATAAAGCACTTCATAACGAGGGCTTCAATAATAGTGAGATTTCTAGACATCTAAACTTGCACATGACATGACGTAAATACATGTATAAAATGAAGGGAGCAATTGTCACTGTCATAATATTATTGCAAGGGGAAATCGACCTAGTTGTTTCATGACGTTCAAATGAACCTCGACCGTAGGGTGGTAGACCACATTTTTTGTTGACTGTACCTATACATATTATTGACGGATTCTTTAAAAAATGTTGGTATAAGTACGGAACCCTATAAAGTTTGTCGGTGCTCGCCCTCGTGTCCCAAAGGTGGATTAAGTTCATGTACGGAACGCAAATACGATTTAACAGATGTATACATACAATCTGATGCGATGTGTTATTTTTAATTACCAATTGTTTGTTCTGGATTTCACTTGTTTTTTCGAGGATTGCCAAATAATTATTCATTTGTTTGGACGCTTTCACTTTATTTTTATGTTTAACCAATTAAATGGTTCTTTTGAAGAGACAATTGCTTTCTGGAACCCCTTATCTCTCTCTCCCCAAACTGACCAAACACTCGCCTGAATTTATTTAAGTGCCATTCAGTCACTTCATTTGTTTGGCAGTTTAAGATTAAAATGGTTTGTTTGAACTTGCACCTATGGAGACAATCGCAAATCTTCTCCCCTTTAGATTTTCTCAGAAAAGAATTTAGCCCATGTATAAAGAAGCCCTGCTGCTGGAGAAGATCAGTTGGACCGAGAGAGAATCCAACGAGGAAGTTCTCAACATTGTGCTGGAAAGGAGCTGCTGTTGCAGACTATTGAGAACAGAAGAGGAAAGATGTTTGGGCACCTGTTACGACACGACGAATTCATACATAAAGCATATTGTGGAAGGGAAGGTAGAAGGAAGGCGGAAGAGAGGGAGACCAAGAAGAACGTACATGGACCAACTTATGGAAAAAGTAAACGTCGTGTCAGGCGGTCAAACGAAAGGCTCAAGAAAGAGATACATGGAAATTGCTCCACCGACAAGAGCTTTGGCTCTTAAATTGATAATGATGATGATGATAAACAAGCCCGCCTTTGATCTTTATCTATTGTTTGGTTTTGTTGTGTTTATGTATATTAGTCGAATTGTATACATAATATTTTGTGTATTAGTCGAATTTGTTCCTAATCCGACATTGATAGACAGTACTGTATTATAAATTGTTCATTGACGTTTTTGTTTTCGCATAATTTTCACCATGAATATATCAATACGGAGCCCCAAAAACTAATAACAAGATTGATGTTATATAATGTTTTTGAAGCAAACGTCTGCAGCAGCCATACCCGGTTGAAGTGTAAAAAATATCTTCACGCGACTCTATTCCTAAGATAATAAGAGCTAGCTTACTAGATTGAATACACAACTTTGCCGCGGCCTGTACTAGGCCTTTCACGACCGAAATAGGCCCGTGGGTTTAACTTCAACATTCGTTTCGCATTCTTAAATTTTTCGTGCTTTCTATGCCACGTACGCTGAGCTATCGCAAAAGGACGAACAGAACACATTGGAATCAAATCAACGTGCGATACATGTGTCTCAGATCGGCCCCTTGGTTGGTAATACCGCAGTGCCCATGCAAGGCACGCGCGGAGCCCAACGGAATGCCCCATTATGCTAGACCCGCTTACCTTTCGAGGTATATAGTCTTGGAATTCATGAAGGCGAGTGGATTTGACGAAATTAGTCTTTAGTGTGATAGTAATAAGAACTCCACTCCCTTTCGTGAATTGGAAGAGCTATATCCTCCTCACGGTCACATTGGCCCTGGTTATGTATTATGAGCAGATATTTTGCTGTTGTATGATATGAAAAGTTGGACTACTTAATAAAAATGATGACTGATTAAAATCGGCAACTTATGAAGGGTCATGTTTTCAGAATTTGACGCTGGTTGTTTATTGGTAGGTAATGCAAGAATACTTAATTCGTTTTTACTTGTGACATCTACCGTAAATATGTGCCAATACCCAAACCACTACTGCTATAAAATATTTTAATTAGTATAATAAGTACTTATTTTTAATTACACACATTCTGAATCCTGTTCAGAAATATGACTAACACTACAATAATAACATTAAGTAAATAAAACAAATAATGTCCAAATGTGAAACGTACCTATAAAGTTCAATTGGATGTTTTTTGTAATTCTTAATGCGCACATTTGTCTAAGAAATTAATTTCATGAAACTAAACATTATGAGGTTTGAATTAGAAATATTAATGAACTTTATATCCATTTAAAAATATAACGAAAAGTATGTTCTTGACGCTTCAGCAGAATCTGTATTTTTTTTCACAAGATGCGTTTTCAGGGCTGCCAATAGAAAATTTGAAATTATTCAGCCATGTGTCAAAAATTATACATAATCGCATGTCAGGATACAAACACCAAATTTTCTCCGTCGCACTTGCACATTTAAGCGACAGAGAGTGATATTTCGCGAGTTTCGACTTAAGCCCGTGCCAGACGGTCGAAATCAAGACCCGAGACCGGGCGACCTTGGTCCGCAAAGACCGGTTTTCAAAAGCGGTAACGGAAATCTTGCTGGAAACAACGTCTACACGGTCCGTGCGGACCAAGGTCGCCCGGTCTCGGGGCTTGTTTTCGACCGTCTGGCACGCGCTTTAAAAAAGCGAGGGGTCCGAATTGTAATTGTGTTGAAACAATGAATATGAACTCAGATTATGACATTTAGGTTTCATGTATCCAATTATTTAAGCGACAGAGAGTGATATTTCGCGA
The DNA here is from genome assembly GCA_951800055.1 of Cenopis cana. NCBI lineage: Eukaryota > Metazoa > Arthropoda > Insecta > Lepidoptera > Tortricidae > Cenopis > Cenopis cana. The sequence continues at coordinate 3,970,175 of OX637486.1, read as the reverse complement.
GTTTCGACTTAAGTCCGTGCCAGACGGTCGAAATCAAGACCCGAGACCGGGCGACCTTGGTCCGCAAAGACCGGTTTTCAAAAGCGGTAACGGAAATCTTGCTGGAAACAACTGTCTACACGGTCCGTGCGGACCAAGGTCGCCCGGTCTCGGGGCTTGTTTTCGACTGTCTGGCACGCGCTTTAAAAAAGCGAGGGGTCCGAATTGTAATTGTGTTGAAGCAATGAACTCAGATTATGACTTTTAGGTTTCATGTATCCAATTATACATGAAGATTCAGGATACAATCAGACACCTAATTATACAGTTTTTGTATCCAATTATACAATCTGGCAGCCCTGTGCGTTTTCTCGGAAATGATGCGCTGCAACATTTCTTCTTTGTGGAAATGAAGCACAACCCGTTAGCAAAATATACACCGTGAATTTCTTTAGAAAGTTTTTAACGTAAACATTGTGTACGTGTGTAAAAAAATACTGTATCTACACCTAACAGCCGTAACGGTCCGAGTAGTTACCACATCTTGTCCACTCGTCAAACTACAAACGCCTGATTTTTTATGAATACCCTTCTGCATAGCCGGCTACTACAAAATCCATTCAGTAGCTCTAGTATAAGTTTTTTCGAAACATTAACTAATTCGAACGCGTTTGCGTTTTGTCTCAAAATGTATGAAATTGGTATGAAAACGTGAACAGCGCTTCTGTTGGTCACTAGTGGAAACTAAAACAGCGAGTATAACATTTGTTGCTAACCGATGAACGCGCGTATTTCAAACTCGGTGAGAGCGTTTTCATACATTTTGAGACAAAACGCAAACGCGTTCGAATTAGTTAATGTTTCGATAAAACTTATACTAGAGCTACAGGATCTAATATTATAAATGCGAAAGTATCTGTATACGTCTCTTCACGCTTAAACCGCTTAACCGATTTAGATGAAATTTGGCATTGAGATAGTTTGAGTCCCAGGGAAGGACGTAAGATACTTTTTATCCCGGAAATCATCCCTTAAGGTAGTGGAAGTTTGTAAGTAATAGAGCGATAACTGAGTAAGCGCCTGAAATATTAAAAGAAGAGCAATTAAATTTTAACTTAATTTAAAATCGCGAGAAAATATACATATATTAATAAATGAATAAAAGTGCTTGTCACATAATTGCCTGTATTGAACTATGATTGTAATATAAAATTCTACTTTAAATAATACTACGTTTTTCACTTTTTTACAGTGAAAAGAGGTGAAAACTACAATATATCTTTGAATTTACTACTAGGATCGCAGAAACTTCGCGGAGTGTTTCACCGCGATACACCAGCAGTAATAAATGTGTGTAATTGGTCACTTGTCGCCTTACTAGACTGATATACGGTCTAGTTGAGTCCGGGTTATTGGCTAACTTGCTGTTAATGGTTGATTACTTGTATGAACTTGTGCAGTAAAAATGGCAAGTTAATTACGGTCTTGTCGTATAGTAGTTTTTATATTAGGTAAGGTGAATGCTGACACAGATTTAATTTATGATGATGAAGTCAGGGTAATAGGATAGTTATTACCGTTTTACACTACGGATTTAAATAATGTCTCTATTATCAATAATAAACGAAGGAATTTTTAATGCTTTACACCATCTAACACAACTTTTATGTTATTTTTTCATTTATGACACACAATTCATAATAAACTTGACACAGAATATTAACACTAGGTAAGTAACCTAATATACCAGGGTGTTGTGTTCCTGGGGGTGATGGCCAGAGCTTCCGAAGATGCGCTGTCTTGAGAGTGAGGGAGCGTCGTATATCTTCGTATGTCTTGAACACAACGAATCCACAATTCAATCAAGATTCGACAACGCGCTGTTCATTCTTCTAGAGTCGCAAGCGTCGTGACTGCTTAAATTGTATCAGGCAGGCTGTAAGCTTGTTTACCACAGTTGTTGTATTAAGAAATATATATATATTGTAACTTATTGTAAGTTAAAATTATTAAAAATGGCCGACATTTTATAAAACTGTCATTAGACTGAATTTTCATGCTTGGACAGTTAAGTCACTTTATTCAACGGACTAATTTTATACAACTCGGCCAGTTCAAATAATTTTAAATATTTTAATGTATGTATACCTAGATTTAAGATATACTATTGAGTGCCCTTACAGGGTGTCATGTACCTACCAAACTTGTCTGTAACACCTCAATTTATGAACATGACTGCAATGCAATAAAGAATAAAGAATATAAATGCATTATATTCTAATAAAGTACTTAGTTCTAGTTATATTAAGCTCGTTAAGCTGACGCGGAAAGAAGCACGCAGAACTGGGGCGACGCAGTTGATTCGCGAACTGCTATATCTCCTCTAATTACGGTTTCAATTAATTCCAGTAAAACTACCGACCATATAACGAAACTGGAAACAGAAGGCGAGGTAATCCTGGAAATATTTTTTCTTAAAACATCAAAGACTCAGGAACAAGTATACTCGTGTTCAATACTGCTCATCACACAAATATTTTCCCTGACCAGGATTCGAAACAGGATTCGACCCGGGTGAGCCAGCCTTGTGTGTTGAGATATATGAATGTGTGCGGAGCTATGCGTTGTCTATTATGGTCGTATGTGTCATAACTCACAACTACAAACTATAGCTAACCCACGTTCATGAGATAAAAGTACTGTATCTCAGTGACTTTTGTAACAACAATGTGCTGGAAATACACGTACTTTTTCAGTCCGAATGGTTGGCTAAGCCAAGCCTCTCTTCTGGATTTATACATTTTGCGCCACCGCTATTAACATTTTTACGGGAACAAAAATGGCCGTGGTCGATTGTAACGATGCCGGCATAAAGTACCTAGACGAATTTAAATAGACCGTATCCCTTTGTAATAAGGGCTAGAATATGCCGGTCGTGCGCGTTTTACGAGATTCGCCTAGGATAGCCTTTATGTCGGTGTTTCCATGCGACTAGATCCGTAACTTTTCTCTAAGTTTTGTTTCATGGAACCCTCGCATAAACAGCGCCCTTTAGGGTGCCGTAGATAAGGATGTGTGTTGATGCGTGAGTTTTGCCGGAGATAGAAGGGATGTTTTACTGTCTACTTTATAATAGGTATCTAAGTTTTATATTTATTCACGATTGTTGGTTATTGGAATGTTGCAGGCTCAGAAAAAACCAAAAGGCCAAGGAAAAGTGGATCTGTAACGTGAGACTTAATTATACTTTATAAGACGATAACGGTTGACACTCACTTGGAAAACTCACTATTTGCGACGTGTTTCGGACTGCAATTGGAGTCTTTGATCAGGTTGAGTGGTATTGGTATTACTACCCAAACTCCGATTGCAGTACGAAACATGTCGCAAATAGTGACTTTTCCAAGTAAGTGTCAACCGTTATTCTCTTATCGAGTGGAGTGGATCTGGTTTTTAACCATTGTCATGAGTTGCATTACCGTACTCGTTAGTAGTAGTAGTAATATTCTTTATGTCACACCTGGCCATAAAGCGGCAATTACCGCACGCTCCGCGCGCGGGAAATCCCACTTCCGGGCCTGGGGTGATATAAAAATTTGTACTTAACACGGACAGTAATAAACAAAGCCTTACATCGCATATTTATCGCCCTTGCCTTCGGCTCGGGCGTCAAATACGTGCGATCTGAGACACTCTTTGTTTTACCGCCCTTGTTAAGTAATGTAATATTATTGCACCAGTAATAAAGGAGTAGGAGGAGGGTGCGTTAGCGACTGCGTAAACGATTTAGTATGGAAAAAAGTACAGCGCCTCTGGCGGTTACGAAATAGAACTAAAATCGGCATACTAAATCGGTTACGCAGTCGCTAGCGAGTACGGTAATGATACATAGATAGATAGATAAACACTTTATTCATTCCCACAATTTACATGGCATGAAACTCCTGTTAAGGTGATGAAAAACTCATGTTAAGGTAGGGATGTCAATTCAGTGTGGAATAATCGATTATTCTGCTCCAAATTAAAAATCTATTTAAAAAAATCTATTTTTGAAGAAATAATAATCGATTTTGTTTCATAATCGATTTTTTAAAGTTTTCCTATGGGATCGGTTACACGGTGATTATTATTAAGCGATACACGGGTACGGTAGAGGTAGAGCCGAACGAAACCTATCTCAAATAATAAAACGTAAAAAAAATAAGTTTCGAATTGACAACATTTACATCGGCATTAATCTGCCGTGAAATTATCATCGTTTTTTTATTAATCGATTTATTGCAAATTCGAAATCGATTTAAAAATCGATTATTTTTTAAATAATAATCGATTTTTTTTTACATCCCTATGTTAAGGGTGCCGGTCTGTTCGTCTCGGCTCTGGCACAGCCATGCCGTGTCCCGATACAAACGAATACGATTACGATATAATTTATACAAATGTAGGAAAGTAAAACCACATAAACCATAACCTACCCTCTCAGCCCCTCTAGCACAACATGCATTCCGTATCTACTCGCGCGCGAGATAAGCTACCTATCACTCTTTGACAGCATTAATCAGACAGTGACAGGTAGACTATCTCGTGCGCGAGTAGAGACGAGATGCATGTTGTGCTAGCCCCCCTGTAGGTACTTCATAAATGATGTAAATTATGTGTTAACAACTAATTTCTCTTCTTTACAGGTAAGTTTGGGTTTTTAGCTGAAGCCGAGCGGTAAAGTAGGTAACTGACCGTCGTGGGTTTTTCAAAAATACGTACTAATTATCTTATGATATTTGACAGTACTTTTGGATAAAGGAAATCTGTTGAAAGGTTGTTGCTTATCCAATGGAATAAAAGCATATTTCAGTTTTGGGGTCAGTTGCACCAACATACGAACACAGGCCGGTCATCGTCAAATATGGCGCCGGCAGCTGTCATCCCATAGAAACTTGTCAAACTTTCCATACAATCAGATTTGACGAACACCGCTTACGATTACAGACGGTTTGGTGCAACCCAGCCTTAAATTCAAAGTAGGTAATCGTACTGTACTGGGCTCCGGAATTTATTCCTACTATGCAAGTATTGCAGTGACCAAAAAAACGAAACAGCTTTCCTAAAAGCCCTATTCAGCGGGGTTTTTCTAACATTTTATTTCAGAGGGGAGCAAAATGTTTTTTTTTTTAACAGGAACGCCACGCGATATTGGGGCCTCACGAAATTGCAAGGTGGAAAGTCTTTGAAGTACCGAATAACTGAATATACATGGTGTATTTTATTGAGCAGCAGATAGCAGGAAAAACTAACCATGATATTTTCAAACAACCTTTAAATATATTTTCATTGTAACCACATGAGTAGACAGGGGAAAAATGTGATCGAGCTACCTTTCATTTATTTTCAACTCATTTATACACATTTCACGATATTGCTAAAGCTACAATTAATTAAACACTTCAAAATCGTGTACCTTTCGAAAAATAAATAAACTTATTCAACAATGTAAAAAAGAAAAAAAAGAGTAAAAGTAAGAGTAAGAGTAAAAGAAAAGAGAAGAAGAAAGAAGAGAGTAAGAGTAAGAGTAAAGTAAGAGTTAAAGAGTTGCGATAAGGCAAACAGGTATAGCTAACATCATTAACATGTACACTAGTACTTTCTTGTTTAGAAATAAGGTCGAAATATGTACTATCGAACCTACTGAATCGTGGACCACCGTGGAACCTTGTCACAGATAGTGCCATAACGATTTTACTTGTCAGGCAGTACGATGTCACTATGTCATTTTCTGTGACAAGATTCCACGGTGGGTCACGATTGCCTAGTTCGATAACACGGTCAACTTATTAGATTTTTGGCCCGTATTAAGTGGAGTTATCCCCATTGCAAATGTCCCGCTCTAACACGTGTGAGTTTGCAATTAACCATCCCGCTCTCTACGGAAGCTCTGCGCGTAGTTTTCGTAAATATTGAAAAATAGTCATTAAGCCAATCATTTTATCAGAGCAAACCATACGAATTTGTCTTTAACTATTTAGGGTATTTCATTGAGTACAAAAAATAAATGTAAAATAGCCGTAATATTGAAAAAGCATTCCAAAAAGGGGTAACTTTGCGATTTTTTTCTATCGAGTGAAATTCATCAGGTCTTGTAACTGACTACGATTTTGACTAGACAAGATCCTTATGTAACACATATATACTTTTTATAATTTAAGACACCTTATTCTATGTCTCAGATGGTTTAAAAAAACTCAAAAGTTGAAAAACCAGCCTTGAATATATTGTATTAAAATCGATCTGTTTTCTTTCATACATCTTATTACCACCGTGGCGCGTAAACAATTATTTTTCAATATTACTTCTTCCTCAGCTCCGATATAAAACAATACAAATTATATCGCGGGAAACCGTCTCACCTCAAAACGATAAATCTAAAACCTAAGCCACCTGGGCGTTCGACATCCCTGTGATTATGAATGAGGCACCCACCCACCCCCCTTCCACACTCGCCAAGAAAAAACAAACTCTAACCCCAAATGATTAAAGTCCCATTCGCATCGACGCCTCCTTTGTACAACATCCACTGAATACTTAGCAATAACAGAATTAGCGTTCGAAAAGCAAACCGTATTCCGTTGTGCATAGCATGAGCATACAAATCGTTATATCTTACTTTAAAGATAACGTATTGAAAAACGAACTGTATTCTTACATCGTTACGGTTCACTTTAGAGTAGCAGGAAGTGTCAGGGGGGGTTAATAATTTTGAGGGGTTGTTTACACCGTCGGTCTCGCCCGGGCATAGCTCGTCGCCGGGTCTTCTGTTGCGTTCCCTGCAGTTAGAATAGAACGAGTGTGCGCGCGCCCTAACCTAACGATTGGCTCGATGAAATTTTGAAATTGGAATGCTGGATTGAAATTGAATGTGTGGTTAGAGTTTAGACCTGTGCGTTGAATTGCATTGAGTCAAAGTTTCATTCTTTATTGATCAGTTGCGTCCATGTTGCGTCCAACTTTATATTACACTCAAGGGGAAGACTATGTATTAAATTGTTCCCTAGACAGGTATTGATGAAATGAAATAAAAACCGAAAGGCATTTAAAATATTACTAAGAAGGCATTTTCATCAATATAGCGTAATTATATTAGTACATAATAATTTATAATTAAACATAACGCAGAGGGCTCCTCGCTCCGCACTCCTTAATTAAAACAAAATCTTAGAAATTATATTAACTAAGACAATGTAATATAAAGGCAAGGCAAGGCCCAAGCTCTAAGGCATCAAGGCCCAAGCGCGGAGTCCCGAAGTCTCGGTAGTAACATGTTGCCCAATTTTTTAAGTGCCTTTTTCCTTTGTTCGAGTAATATCTGAATTTCGGCTCCATCTTTACTTAGCCGTGTTACAACAAACTTGTTCTACCCACATCTTTCAGTGTTAATAATTATCTTGTTAGTTGTTTATAATATTTGAACGCAATGTTTTTTTTGTCAGTATCAATGTCAAGTGTCAACTAAACTTTGACTTTTCTATTAGTGTTGCCATTGCAAGGATGCGTTTAGTTCGCTTAAAAATCTTTATATATTTTTTTTGTTTCTCATTGTTGTAATGTAGATTATTATAGACGTATTTTTGCAAATTTTATAATGTAATCTTCTGAAAAGTTTCTTCCAAACTGCTGGCGGGTAATTTTAGTGCGGTTAAATTTAGGTATAATTTTTTTAGTTATATTTTATATACATATTCTATATTTTATATTTATTTTATGTCTCTGTCTAGCCACAGTAGTCAAACGGATAGTGATAATGATTTCGTGTCTTTTTCATCAAGTTCAAGTAGTATTTCTGATGACAGTTTTAAGAGTTTACCACCCTCACTTCGTGACGTTCTAGATGCACAATTTAGCGACGTCAGCAAAAACTTAAATATTGTTCATATTAATGCTCAAAGCATTCCGTCGCATTACACCGATTTAAGTGCAACTTTTGACTTGAAAAACGTTCACGCGGTTCTTGTATCGGAATGTTGGCTTAAGCCGAACCTACCTTCTACATCTTTCTCTCTTCCAGGATTCCGCCTGATTCGTAATGATCGCTCTGGAAGAGGTGGCGGTGGGGTTGCTATATACCTGCGTTCGCATTTACCCTATTCTATTGTGTCAACATCAGCACACTCTCCGCTCTCTGATACGGCCGAGTATCTTTTTCTCGACATCTCGTTCTCACATACTAAGTTACTTCTTGGCGTTTTCTATTCTCCCTCTCTCCGTGTAAATTATTTTGCCTCCCTAGAGAAACTTATTGAAGATCTCCTGCCCTCCTTCGATCACCATATTATTATGGGTGATTTTAACACATGTTTACTCAAAGACGACCACCGTTCGCGTTCTTTAAAATCCCTAGCTCACGCTTGTAAAATGAGTATTCTCCCTTCTGGCCCTACCCACCATTTTCCAAATTGCACCCCGTCTCTTTTAGATCTCACTCTTACATCTTCGGTCACTCATGTCGCTAAGTATGGCCATTGCTCTGCTGATGCTTTCTCGTACCACGATCTACTTTATCTTTCGTACAAGGTTAGACCACCGAAGTCTAAAGCCAAAGTCCTACTTCAGCGCAATTTCAGTGGTATGGATGTGGATAGACTTCTTGATGACGCTTTGAAGATGGATTGGGCTGCTATATCTGAGGCTAATACCGTAGATGAACAGGTGTCTATTTTTAATTCTCTACTTACCCAGCTCTATGATATTCATGCTCCAGTTCGTGCCATCAAGGTAAAACATCTTCCTGCTCCGTGGCTCTCTAACGAAATCAAGACTTTGTTGGATAAAAAGAACTTTGCTAAGATGAAGTACAAAATTAACTCTTCTGACGCCAACAAATCTCGTTACCATTCCATACGAAATCGGTGCAACACTATTTGTCGCGATGCCCAAAGACGTCATATCCATCAGTCGGTGGAATGTGGCGACCCTGCAAAAGTATGGAAATTCCTCAAGTCACTTGGAGTTGGAAAGTCTCAACAAGACTCATCTATCAAAGACATTGATTCCGACCTGCTTAATCAGCACTTCTCGACTTCTGCCACTTTTAGTGGTCCTGCTAAGGATGTGACCCTTCAATATCTCGCTTCGCTTCCAACTCCCGACTTATCTCCTTTTTCTATTGCTCCGTTCACTGACAGTGACATTAAAAAGAACATATTGTCCATAACGTCTAATGCCGTTGGTAATGACTGTGTTAGCCGTAAGATGATCATCCCTCTCCTCGACTTACTTATTCCTATAATATCCATAATCCTTAATAACTCTATTAGATCCGGTTCTTTTCCCACACTGTGGAAAGATGCTCACATCATCCCTATACCCAAAAAGTCTAATCCTTCCTCATTTGCTGACTATAGGCCCATTTCCATACTTCCTTTCCTGTCTAAAGTACTTGAGCGCCTAGTGCACCAGCAGCTCACATCTTACCTGAATAAGAGTAATCTCCTCAATCCACTCCAATCCGGTTTCCGTCCCGGTCATAGTACGGCTACTGCTCTCGTGAAGATTACCGACGACATCCGGGCCGGAATGGATGTTCAGAAGTTGACAGTATTGACGCTGTTGGATTTCAGTAACGCGTTTAATACTGTTGATTTCGACATCTTACTTGGGATAATGCGTTCTCTTAATGTATCTCCTGCAGTGATGGACTGGTTTCGTAGTTATCTAACCGGTCGTCGGCAACGTATTAAGGTGGATGATATCCATTCTACTTGGTGCAACACGCTGGCCGGCGTTCCGCAAGGCGGTGTGTTGTCTCCCTTGTTATTTTCAATTTTTATAAATTCAATTACAAATAATCTCTCTTCTCACTATCACCTTTATGCCGATGACCTTCAGATTTATTCACAGGGTATGCTCAATGATCTTCCATCTGTCATTAGCACTGTCAATAATGACCTCATGCGTATCCTAAACTGGAGTCATAGTTTTGGTCTTAAGGTTAACCCCTCCAAAACCCAGGCTATCATAATTGGTAGCTCGAAATTTGTTTCAAGAATCGATTTTAATAGTGTTCCACCGATTTATTTCGATAATGTCTTAATCCCTTATTCAACACAAGTAAAAAATTTAGGCATCATTATAGATAGAACCTTATCGTGGGCACCTCAAGTGAATGAGGTCAGTAGGAAGATGTTTTCCGCAGTAGCTTCTCTGAGAAGGCTACATAATTTCCTGCCCATCTCCACTAAAATTGCGCTTACTCAAACATTGCTCCTCCCCATCTTAGATTATGCAGATGTTTCCTATATTGACCTCAATGAGGAGCAACTTAATAAACTTGAGCGCCTTCAAAATGTCTGCATTCGGTTCATATTTGGCTTACGCAAATATGACCATGTATCCTGTTTCCGCTCTCAGCTCAAGTGGCTCCCTATCCGTTTTCGTCGTAACTCTCATGTCCTATCTCTTTTGTATTCCATTCTCATTAACCCGGCATCTCCATGCTACCTCAAAGAGCGTTTCAGTTATCTCCGTTCTGTCAGGTCCTCACAAAATTTGCTTCTTTCGGTCCCTTGTTCCTCAACAAAATTCTACAATTCTTCCTTTACTTTCCAAGCTGTTCGGCTCTGGAATTCTTTATCTACTGATTAGAGGCGTGCTAAATCTCTTGCTGTCTTCAAAAAACAGCTTAAAGATCACTATCTATCTCTCCCATGACACATTTAGACTCGACTCCTTTAGACTTTGTGGCTGACTGTATATGTGTATATGTTTATGTATGTTTATCTGTATATTGTATTTATGTATGTATATTATTCTTAATTTAGTTGAATTGTTGTAATTATTAAGAGGTTTCATATATTATCTCTGCACCACCTACTATCAATCGTTATGATTAGACTTAATTTCCGCTACCCTAAGGTTGTCTGGAAGAAATCGCTCTTTAGCGATAAGACCGCCTGTTGTTTGCCTCTACTTACTGTGATTTTGTATTGTACTGTATCCTTTAATTGAGGTGTGCAATAAAGAGTATTTGTATTTGTATTTGTATTTGTATAATAATTCTTTTTCATGAATAAACAGATTAAAAAATATATATATTGGATGTGCCTTTTTGTGCTGTTAAGTGGTATTCGTAGCCAACCGTACGTCTGGGTCATAAATACCTACTTGAAAAAACAAAAGTCGTCTCTTCTGTGGTCAATAGTTAACGGCTCATGTGAATGTTAGTTATGCTTTTAACACACGGATTTATTTTATTGGATACGCTGTTTATGCGGGTTAATAGACCAATCCAAAATGAGGCTTTGTGGCCCTTAACTTTTGAAATGTCCACAGGAAAGACGCGAACCTAAAGCTGGTGATTCACTAGGGGACAAATGTCCCACGACATGTCAAGCGAAGCCGGCCGATTTTTCTGACATATCTGGCGACATCGCACGACTTATGTCCGTCAGGCGAAGTCGTGCGACTTCGCAAAACTTCGCCTGACATATCCGGCGACATCGCGCGTCTTATATTTCCGTAGCGACGTCATGTCGCGCGCTGTTGCCGAACATGTCGAGCGAAGTCCGGCAACGTCGCGCTACTTCACCCGACGTAGCTAGCGACACGTGTCGCTGGACATTTGTCCCCTAGTGAATCACCAGCTTAAATCTGTTTCAGACCCGTCTGGATTTTGAGATTGTATATAAACAATATAGGTACCTACCTGCTTTAAATACCTACACGTGCTTACTTGCGGACGTTAAACCTGCACCTGATGTTGTCTGGAGCTCAGACGGGAACAGGTGGTTCATCTTATGGATGTCTGAGAGATGTAGCGCTTAACCATCGTGCGCCGCGCCGTGGTAATCAAAATTGTGGATCTGTCTTTTGGTTGCACGGTTATGTAGTTGATTAAATTAAAGTCTGATTTCAATAATAGCTGTAATTAGAATCAATAATCAATCACAAATTATAATTAAATTATATTATAGCCTCTTTATTCCTTAATAAAATATTTTGCATTAGGTACCATTTTTACTATTTACTTATTTTATCAATAATTAATTTAGGGGAAGTTGGTAGGGGGAGTGTGGACTACATCCCAGAGGGGTTTATTGAAGTTTACACTCTATGGAGCCTTAGTAATAGGGTCTCGTTTTACTCTTTGGTTACGGAACCCTAAAAAAAGTGAATATAGTCGCCGACGCCGATATTACTAACTTGGGTATGTTTGAAAATTTCGGTCAGTTTTACACCCCTCTCACCCTATTAGGGACCCCGAAAATCCCGATGAAACGAAGGACGAACCATAAAACCTGAACTTCTTAAGTTCAGCAGGTTTTCGCGACAACGGCAAAGATGCCTTCGAGACTATTATAATTGCCCTTTTTCAGAGTAACTTATTAACTGGAGTTCTAAAACTGACTTAAAAATAAGCTTCAGAATTAAATTAGATAAGTACCTAAGCATGTTGTGTTATTTATTAATTTGGTTACGAAAAAGTTCGATGACCACTTTTGTTTAAATACGTATAGTTCAATTCGTTATAAAAATGAAAATAATTGTCCTAAGCTCCTGAAAATGGGTATGTAATAGTACATTACTGCAGAGACCAGTAAGTAAGCCATCCTGGACGAGTATGAGTTAGCCGGCCGAGCCGCAGGCGAGGTCCGGCTATAATACGAGGCCAGGATGGCACTTACGGTCTAAGCTTGTATAGTGCTTTTCTCAAAAATAAAACAAATTGTATGAACAACGGTTAATAGTACCTGCATTCTGACCAACTTGTACTTTCATGATCCGCTTTCCACTTGATGAACTTTTTATAAATGGTCAAATACCACCTTAGACTTGGGTGGAAGTCATTTTCTCAGTACCTAGTGCGATCTGTGTATGCATCGCAATCTGATTCATCTAAACTCATTTTTAGCAATAATACTTCTTACCGTAAATCAGCTGCATCAATGAAGTCAATCCCGTCAAAATACAATGGCAACTTTTTTTAGCCAGATGTTGTGTTAAGACACTGATATTATGCCACAACCCCAATAGAATAGACTTATAAAATCTTATTTAATTAATCGTAAATAAAATCGTATTTATTTTATGTTTACTATTAGTATTTCATTTCATTCGATCTATTTATGTTAATTTCTAAATTAGTCTCGAAATAGTTAAAAACAGGATTGAACATTTCCCGCCAATACACATCGTGCAATACGGACACGTCAACCTCCATGGTACCTAATTTTTTTTTTTATGTCAATTACTGCCAACTTTTATCTTCTAGTTCTAAATTCAAATATTATGATATGTAATGGGATTTACATACTTACTTCCTGGACAGTAGGTGTGATTTCCTGGACACTTCTGGTAACTATCCAGGATGAGTCACTTTCGGATACTGTCTTCACAGATGTTATGAGAACATTTCATACTATTTTTGAGAAAATATATTTATTAGATGACAACATCGACATTTTCCGTCCAAGAACAGTTAACATTTCTGCACTAGTTCCAAAGTATGGGAGCCAATTTAATTTATGTCCCACCGCTATCGGTATACAATGACGATGCAAAAACAATTAAAACTTTGATCTCCGACTCGGCTCCTTTATAAAGGTGATTTTACACGAGGCAGAAGTTGGTTTGTGTAGACAGGGCTTTACCCAAGCTTCTTGTGAAACTTTGTTAGCCTGGCTTTGCTGGGGTGTATTTGTTTAGATTGCGATATATTTTAGCTTTGAGAAATTCTTTCTAGAACTTATTTTTGATTGAATATTTAGGCTAGTTGAGTTTTCAAGTTTTAAAATGGAATACTGTTAGTTGAAATAAACATTTCTCAAACATAATTATAAAGTCGAACTTTTTTTTAACTTTTGTGCCTTTTTTTATTAAAGGGCTAGTTTGGGAACAACCGGAAAAAACATTATGAGTTAGCCATTAATGTTTTATCTATTAGGCTAGCTCCAGCGTTGGAATGGCACAAATTATATATACCTACATGGCACCAACTTGTACGAGTATCCTACAATACATACGTCCAGCGCCAGCAACTGGTCTGGACACGTCTAATCCAGCTTTTATCTTACGCTAGCCATAAAATAAGACACAACTCAACTCAAGCTCAGATGAACTCATTATATTAATAACACTTCCAAAGCTTTCATCCGACGCCTTTGTCCAATGAGCTTTTTGGGCGCCAAGCTGACAGTTCCCTTTTTAATTAATTAGTGTTAGCTTACATGCCGTAAAAATCCTTGGATTATCGTTCATACGAGGCGCTCATCAACGCCAGAGATATCAGACCAGACTGTTTGAACTAAACCCTTTCCCCCTTTAATTCATAAAACTAAACAAACCTCTGCTACCTAACTTAAATGTCTTTTGTCACTGTCTCACAAGCACATGTGTCAAAGTGGCAGATAAGAACAGATTAATTGTAGGTCGAAGTTGCACAACATCCGAAGGGTGTACCTACCGCTACCCTACACGTGACCCCTGGGTGGTGCTAATAGTGAAACAAACCGGCAACCGTACTGTATTCTCGAAGATCTCACGGTTCGAAATGATAATAATTGCCATACGATAAATAAATAAAACAAATGGCAAACAAACAAACACTTTATCTATCTATCTATCTATCTAAATGATTTTAGTGTTCAACAAATCTATTTTAGTTAAATAGGCGCTAAAATCCGTTTGTCCTTTTCTGCCACTTTCACATTTACGTTTGTGCGAAAGGGACTTTCTTTTCTCTCGATTTCTTCTTCTCGTGTGTCTCTTGTTTTTGTAATAGACTGCGTTCTTTAGTACAGAATAATAATTTAGTATTAGGTTTTTAACTTGGTCCTTTTTACATTAAGGGGAAATTAAAAAAGGTTTGCTAATTAATAAGTGATCGGGCTGCCATTTATGCCTTAACTTAAACCACCGTACGTTGCCTCGAATTTTCATCGCTTTATTTCATTTCAAATCCTTTGTTCCCGTAAATATGTGTGATGTATTTAAAGGGTTTTATTATACCACACACGGGTGGATACTCATTGAACATATACCTCTATGTTTCTCGTTTTAAAAGAGTTTCAGTCGAGAAATAGGCTTCATCCTAATTCGATTGATGTCTATTCATATTTGGGGCCTATATTTCGTTATATGTTAACGTTTGATGGAAATAATTTATTCTGTATATTTGAATGTATTTTCTGTTATCTGGTTTTACATTTTATTGAGTTCGCATGTAGGTTTATATGTGAATAATATCGGTATTTGTAGACGAAACAAAAAAACAACCCAACGTTAATAAGAGTTTATTTATTAATTAAAAAGTACATAACTATAAAAGCAATTTATGTTGCTCGCCAAACTGCGATAACAGTTTGTTGGCGAGATTTTTTGTTGGCTTATATTTGAAGGCGAATTAATCCAGTCATTGTTTCTGACACTTTCGGGTTACAAAAATTAATCACCGATAGCAATGAGTTAACTAGCCAGGAACGACGACTAAACACCTTCCATATGCGCTGTCTTCGGAGTATCCTTAACATCACATGGAAGGATAGGGTCCCTAATGAAAGAGTACTGGAGATTGCACAGCTTCACAGCATCACCGCTCTGCTGAAACAAAGGCGCTTGCGGTGGCTTGAGCATGTGCCGCTGCACATGGACATCTCTCGCGCTTGCCTAGGCAGATCATGCTGAACCAAATTGCAACCAGAAAGCGCAATGTTGGACGTCCCATGCTCCGGTTCAAAGACTGCGTGAAACGCGGCATGCTGGCATTTGACGTCGACCGCAGCGCTTGGGAAAATCTTGCTGGAAATCGTGATGAGTGGAGAAACACCATCGCAAAAGGCCGTGTAATCCACGTTAACACCTGGTTCCATGATCTGGCCCAGAGGCGAGCCAAAAGACATAACCGGGAAGAGGGTGCTGGTGATACGGATCCTCAGTTCACGTGCCGGAAATGTGGACGCATTTGTCGATCCCGGATTGGATTATATAGTCACGAGAGGAGTTGTCTGTCGCGTGCAGACGCTGTTTAAATCATCTCTCAAGATGTGATAGGCCCGATGATGATAGTTAGCCAACACTATGGAAACAAATATTTAAATTCATCCACAAAAATAACTAAAATTATTAATACCAGTGTATGTTATCATGGCAAGACACAATTTTCGTTATCTTTCTCTTTTAGCTCTGCTTACTCCGTTTGATGCTAAAATCAGGTTTTTACAAGGATTACCAAGAATAGCTCGCCGCTCAGAAGGATCTAAACTAGCCTTTCCTCATAATTTGTGGCGATTCGGTGCATTATTATTATTGCTTAAGTACTTATGGACCATTGATATCGTACCGTTTATTTGGCGAAGGGCTGAAGATGGTTGCCGTGGCCACTAACTCCCTTTCCCCTATTTTGGCGGCAAAGATTAACTTTAAATGTATACAATATTATAGACGTGATAGTTCAAGCTCGTTTTACTCAAACTACTTGGAAAACTAATTGAAAACATTTATTTCGAGTAACATGGTACTCATACATAAATTCTTGTTAGTAAAATTAATTATTATAATTTATTGTTAGTATGGTACCTAATCCTAATGACATTATGTAACATCGAATCATCTAATGTCGAGGGACTAAAATATAGGGGTCTTCAAGAAAGGAATGTATACCAAGGTCTGACAACCATGGCCTAAGAAAACAAGGTCTGTCAATCCGGATCGTGACACATGTGACGTCACTGTCCACGGCACACTCACACATATGTCCGCATATCATCAATAGGCTGATGCCGTAGCTCGTGCCACACACACTACTATCCGACGATGTACCGGATTGCCATACCACAGAATAAGTAATAGTACTACGTACAGAAGTTGCACTGTTAACAAATCGCCAGCTTACAAACCCAAAAAATAATAGGTAAAAATAACAAATATTGACCACACCAAGCGAATGACGAGACGACGCGACCGTCCGGTAGCAATTCGCCACTGAATGAACTTGCAGCGGCCCGGGGATGTACTTGCAGCGGCGCGGCGAACTGAGGGAGTGAAAGCCTGGCCATACTCATTTATTCATAAAATGTGAGAATTTTACACCACTTATATTATTGCATCATGTCGACGGCGACATGTCGCTCTACAGCTATATTTCGTTCCAGATTAGAACAGTTCCAGGTTAGAAAAGTTCTCATAGTATTCTATAAGAAATGTTCGTCATCTAATCTGGAACGAAGTATACTCTCATACTAATCTATGCGCAATGGTACGGATTGCGAATGTTTCCACATCGTTAATGACCGCAATATAGGCATCTATACATTTTTAACAGTAGCCAATTCGCATGTGACACTCCTGTAGTTGCAAGCGTCCATAGGCTGCGGCGATTGCTTACCATCACGCGGGCATTTCGTTTGTTTACCACCGACGTGGTATAGCCAAGTGCGAGTCGGATTCGCGCAAGAAGGGTTCCGTACCATTATCTATAAAAACGGCAAAAAATATCATGTTCGTTGTACGGGAGCCCCCCCTTAAATATTTATTGTATCCTGTTTTTTAGTATTTGTTGTTATAGCGGCAACCGAAATACATCATCTGTGAAAATTTCAGCTGTCTTACTATCACGGTTCATGAGATACAGCCCGGTGAAAGACGGACGGACGGCCAGACGGACAGCAGTCTTAGTAATACCGGGACCCTATTACCCTATGGGTACGGAACCCTAACTCGGTACGGAATCCTGTCACATGAGTAAGTCTGACGTGCGAGTTTTTACCTATGTTGGTGTCTGTGAGCTGACTGTTCTTCCCCAGTTTTCACTGCAAGGGTGAACCCGACGGATATTGGCAGTAAACGTATGTCCATAGGGCACGCACCCCTCTTGTCAACATAGGCAACGTATTTAACGCCCTATTGCGGTAGCAAAAGATTGATTTTGTAATGATATGGGTTTGTGAAAATACAGGTATTCTAGTTGCATTACTACCTATAGAGGGACTAGTTGGATCGGGTGCATAGATTGTAAAGCGGCAAAACCTCCGCAGTGCCAACGTTAGCGCACTGGCCGGTGATAGAAAAAAATATAAACATGGCAAAAAGAAAAGTATTACATGCTTTTTTTTACAGCACAAAATATTATTCGATGAAATAAGAGTATGTGCCATACTTAAAGTAATTTTCCTGTAAGTACTACTCATTAACTTAAATTGCACGAAACAAACAGTAAACGGCACATCCCATGTTTCCAATTTAGATTATTGTTTAGATACGTAGGTAATTTCATTTATTTACTTTTGTCATAACGGATGCAGGTAAACGTTTTATATAGAAATACTCCAGTGAGTGTCAGACATATTAAAATTAAAATAATGCACAGGCCAAACCGTACAACTGCGCACAGATTAGTATGAGAATCGCTGTGGAGGGGCGCGCCTTCGTGGATGGCGGATATACACGGCAACGTGCACCGTACACGGCGCCGTACGCCGTCCACGGCGCCGTACGCCGTCCAAGGCGTCGTACGCGGCACCGTGCCACGGCACGACGCCGTGCCTTCGCACCGTACACGGCACCGTAGACGACGCCGTGACGTTGCACCGTACACGGCACCGTAGACGGTGCCCGGCGCCATACCGTGGACATGTGTCCGGGCACGTAGGGGTAACTTTGACACTTTGAAATTTTTCACTTTGACATTTGACACTAAACAATAAAGTTCCATAATGGATATAAAAAACGTCACTCATTTAATACAATTAGGGTGTTTAATACAGTTCGGGTGCTATCGTATTCCGATTGAGATCCGAATTTTCCCGAAAGAAAATCATTTTGCAATACATTTGTACTCGTAAATCTGTCAGAGAATCCAAAATTACCTGGATCCGAAAAAAGTTGGGGTGACACCGAAAAGTAAAAATGCCAAGGCGGTCCTTAACCATGAGCACTCGTCCCAGCAGCGGCGACACGTTTAGCACCGCGTGCCCGTGCCTTGCCCGTTTTTGGCATCTTGGCGGCCTTAGCGCGGGCAGAGGCAAGCAGAGGCGGGTCTTATCAAATCAAAAAGTTTGTGGTAGATAAAAAAAAAAAATTATCGATACCCGTATATAAAATATCGTTGTAATTGGTACGCGCCGTACGTTAGTGCACAAGTCATTTAAGTCTTAATTACACAATTTTTTCCCCGTGATTGTTAACTATGGTACCTATCGCTATTACAAGGACAAGAAATGATATATCTCACTGTCCTCTTATATAATTTTATGGCATATACAGTGTAAAAAATATCAATATAACTAATATACTAACTATAGCTTTAGTCTCTCAGCTAACGTGACTTGCGTTAAATCTTATAATCTTCATCATCATCCTCCTAGCGTTATCCCATTACAGTTGCATCCTGAAAGATGCCTGGGGTCCGCTACCTAATCCCAAGATTTGGCGTAGGCACTAGTTTTTACGAAAGCGACTGCCATCTGACCTTCCAACCCCGAGGGGAAGCTAGACCTTATTGGGATTAGGCTTTGTCAAGTGAGTGGGCAACTTGACTGTTAGAAGTTCTCAAGCCGCCCGAAGGCCTCCAACTTGGCTTAACGACTGCTACCATAGACAGCAACCGGGATCAACGGCTTAACGTGCCTTCCAAAGCACGGGAGCGCTCAGTTAGTAACCACTCAAAGCGGTCACCCATCCAAGTCCTGACCGCTGCCCACGTTGCTTAACCTTAGATACCGCAAGCGGTACGCAGGAGCCGCTGGGCCACGAGCGCTTCTTCACTTCTTTCTTCTTCACGAGATCTTATAATCTTATCTTATAATAAATATTTATCAATATGTATAACTTTATTATAAGATAAATAAATATATATGAGGATGGTAAATATATATGATAGGTATATCAATGAAAAACTCTTAAATAATATAAAATATATTTTAGGTTGGTAAAGCGGTAGGAATGAATAGAAGATTACAGGGCTCAGCCAGTTCATTATAATATGATTTTTTATATTTAAATTTTTATGTTCAACTAATAGGTATTAGTTGAACATAAAAATTTATTATCCTGTCTCCGGAATTAGTCTGCATAATCTATTTTATTTTTGTTGCAACTCACGGATTCCAGAGGTGTAGCGATTTAAATCCCAGCTATGGCGATTTAATTTAAAATTTTTGATTGAAAATTATTTTATTTTTGTTTGTTCTTTTGTTTGAATAGAATATACACATCCGCGATGGCTATGGTGTCTCCGTTCTGATTTTGCGCCAATGTTGCTTCCACTTTACACTTTTCGAAGGGCCAGACGTTAGGGAAGTCGTGAGTAGGTACTGAAACGTTCATTACCCTGTGAGGTCCCTGAAAAATGAAAACATATCTACTGAATACCTATGTCACCTTGATCAAACGTTTTAGAAGCACTCAAAGATTAGATTAGATAGCTTTGAAGTACGTTGGTCTTGGAGAATTGACGGCAGTTATTAATAGATACTAAGTTAGTCTTCGGACGGTCTGGGAACTTTAAACAAAATTGGGTATTTGAAACATTTTAAAATTTATAAAATAGAAAGAAAGAAAGAAACCATTTATAATTAAAAAATAATGGACGTACTAAACTCGTTTTCAGACAGCACCGTACGTGACCCACGGAACGCAATACAACATAATATACAAAGAGATAAATATCATAAAGTTATCAAAATATCGATAAGACTAGCTCAAAACAGGGCAAAGTGGCATGAGGCATGAACAAGAATGAAGAGTGGAATGAGAACATCGTGTCACTTTTTCGATAGTAAACCATCAAATCGTCCTATTACTGCAAATACCGGTTAAGTCTAAAAAACGCGTTTTGAGATAAAGCCATTTGAATGTTTGGATGTTCTTTTCTATATAAAATAATAAACAAAATTACACTGCATTGGTATATTCCTTAGTGTAATTTTATCTAGTTTACTACATTGTCATGCAAAGGATCCAGGCTGTATGTTATTGACGTTAAAAATACAATTCAAACGAAAGAGCCGCGTACTTAATCGGTTTTTCCTGTACAAACACACTTTTGTATAAATCCTTCAGAAAAGCATTTGATGGCTATACATCTATCTATTTAGCTTTAACTTACATATAATTTACTTAAAAACCACAAACTAACAGTAAATACCTCTTAGATTTCGAGTTTTTTCGACTTTACTAAAATTTGATCCAAGTATAAGCGGTTTTACATGTACAAAATATTGGAAATTCTCACTTAAGTCTAAATATTTTCACTAAATATTACTGATTACCGTGTGATGACTAAAAAAGTAGTTTTTAGAAGTAAAGGATTCATGTAATAGCCTGCAATTAATAATTTGTTCGTGTTTAAAATTAATAAACTAAAATTTAATCACTTTATTAATAGTTATTCATTCATTAAAAAGGTTACAAAAGAGGTGAAAAATCAAAGACAAACTTACGAATACTCTTTGACAGCAAATCAGTGCGTCAGGCTCTGAGCAGCGACAACTTCACGTCAGGCCTAACCTAATATACGAATGTCACCAAACACTCGCAGAGGTATGCGGAGACAAGAACAAGGTAAAAAGTTACCTCAGGTTAGATTAGGTTAGGTTATTGTAAAGACAATGGGTAAAGGGACACAGCGGCTCGAGAGGAAACGATGCAGCGGATGAACTAGCCAGGAAAGGCTCAGAAACACCGGCATACGGGCCACAGCCAATTGTGCCACTGCCACAAAAATACATACATAATGAACTAAATCGATACATAAAACACCTGCATCAAAGGCATTGGGAAGACCTAGACACATGCAGGCAGACAAAAGAAATAATATTAAAACAAAATCCCAAACTCACAACCAGACTAGGTACTGAGAACACACAGAAACCAACCCAACTACGTAAAGTAGTAGGCATCATAACAGGACACAACACACTAAACAAACATCTCTACAACTTAAGAATCACCGACAGTCCCTTGTGCAGAGCAGGCATGGGGGCAGAAGAAACTGCTAGACACATTCTACTAGACTGTAAGCAGGTAGAAGTATACAGGAAGAAACACATAGGAAATCCGAACACACTGCAGGAAGCAGTAAACAATATAAAGACACTAATAGGTTTCATACAGGAACTAGGGTGGTTAGTGTAGTGCTACCCCTTTTTCACGCAAAATAGGCACGTTGGATGTCGACTTGCCGTAGAACCAATGAAGAAAAACCGATGCCCGTTGGGGCCGAAAGGTTCTCGAGTGGCGACCACGGACCGGAAGGCGCAGCGTGGGTAGACCGTAGACCCCCCACAAGGTGGACTGATGACCTCCTCTAAACCTACCTAAAGGTCGCGGGAGTCCGCTGGATACGGGTGGCGCAAGACCGGTCATTGTGGCACTCTTTGGGGGAGGCCTATGTCCAGCAGTGGACGTCTTTCGGCTGATATGATGATGATGATGACTCAGACACTGTAAACTAACTTACACTTTCAACCGGCCGGCATGGAGCTAGAGCTTGTTTACTACGGCACGGGGCGTTCGCGTTATTACCTTTTGACCTTGTATTAATCTATCTACTCAAATACCCGAAATAAAAGTATCTAATCTCTATGCAGAACTGTTCTAGCATATTTTTTATTAAAATCTCTAGTTAGGTAAGTACTTACATTTTCAACCGGCCGGCAAGGAGCGATCGCGTTATGACCTTTTGACCTTATATTAATCTACCTACTCAAATACCCGAAATAAATGTATCTACTCCCTTTGCAGAACTATTCAAGTACATTCTTTATTAAAATCTGTAGTACTTACTGCATCCTTCCCCGTGGCCATTCTAACCAGTCTTCTGCTCCTAGCACTCATTTTAGAACACACATTAGCATTAATTTGAGCTGGTAAACAATTAATCAAAGACCAAATTGCAAAACTCAACCGTTGTATTGGCGCGTCAGTCGCAACTGAGTGAAGTTAGCTACAGTGTGAAGCAGATAAGCGCACTTAGCTGGTTTTGCCTGTACAGATACACGGTAAGACTGGAATAAAGTTTCATGCAAAAACCTCTGGTAAACGCACTTTGATGGTTCTACCTGTACAGCTACTCGTTAAAACTGGAATATAGTTTCATACAAAACCTAGTAAGTCTATATATAGGTTTTTGGCTGTACAATATTGCAGTTTGACGAATAAGACGATTTTCAGGAAAAACACTATAAACATGTTTAATATATTTAGCTTGACTTAAAGTAAATAATTTTACTAGATAATCTTCTACGCAAATACCAAATAAGTATACTTAGTACTTACTTTCAGAACAAAAAAATACTATAATTTCATTAAATAAGTATGCAAAAATACGTTAAAACGCGATAGCAGTTTTTACTTGGAGGAGAAATTATAAATCTTTGTGTTATCATAGACATATGTCATTCTTCCAGTACATAATGCTAAAAAATCATCATTAAGCCGGTTTATGCTATAAGCTATCTTCGGAACGAAGGGTCGTATCAAAAAATGGGTTTGACCAGTTTGTAGAGCTTGAAAAATTAATTCTAATGGTCTAAAAAACTAATTTTCGACTTAAACTCACTTAACCGGTATTTGCAGTAATAGGACGAAATTATCACAGTGAATAAATGATAAAATTTAACCGAAATCTGAAGAAGAAAATTATGTTTTTTTTTTAACGTCCAAAAGTAAAATAAAAGGTATCAATAGACTGTTTGTGTAAAATGACGCATAATTTTATCTGAGTATTGTAAAATCGGCCCTAAGTGTTAAGATAATAAGAACGTTTAGGATTTACTAACCGGACGTACCGGACACT
Source organism: Cenopis cana (assembly GCA_951800055.1). Classification (NCBI taxonomy): domain Eukaryota; kingdom Metazoa; phylum Arthropoda; class Insecta; order Lepidoptera; family Tortricidae; genus Cenopis; species Cenopis cana. Next base: position 3,946,417 of record OX637486.1, on the reverse strand, counting down.
CCAAATTAACGAGTTTGAAAGCTTTGCCGACGTAAGGATCGTGATTGATTGCATCGCAAATCTTGTTGAAATGCATCTCCACAAAACTCCGTTTATACTCATTGTGCAAATACTCGAAGAACAGTAGATGCAACTGAAACAATCAGAACATGAAAAAAAAAACTCAAGGTCATTATATCTTTATAAAGGATTAAACTCTATCAAGATGAGTGGAAATATCTTCGAATATAAAATTTATAGTCAGTGCATGCAAATGACTTTTAACGTATACGAATTTATTACCACAAACTTACATAGTTTATAGTTTGTTTTAACCAAAATGCTGAGCGTCCTTAGTTCATTTTATAATAAATAAGCAACTATTTAATGAAAAAAAAAACCCTGCCGAAGATCGCGTCTTGTGTATCACGCTTTTCACGCCCGCCGCCCGCACTTTCCTCAGTCCCTTAAGTCGTCATATAATCTGGCACCCGCGTCCCGAGTAGACGAGGACTCATTAAACTGGTTTAGCTAGGCGTGCGAGTAGGTACTTCCGTCCAGATACGAGTAAAACTAATTATACTCTTTTACTTTTTCTCCAAGATTTTCATTGTATTTTCGAATTTTAACTCCGGTGTGGGTGATTATATTAAATATAAATTACATATGTATTGTTGTTTACCGATACATTGTTGCCAAACTCCATTTTGTTGGTCCCTTCCATGTTGAGGTAGTAGCCACTCTTTCTCCCGTACCGCCTCACATTGATGGTTGCGTTTTCGTACAAATATTTTTCGTTGACGTATTTCTTCATTGCTCGCTCGGGTATCACTTGCAAACTCTGATATTATGTGAAAATACTATGTTATGTCTACCATATTTTGACAAATGAATTTATACATATTCCCAACGAATAAATGAATAACTATACCAGACAACTGGTAAACTCATAATCCAGTAAAGGCGAAAAATTATTGACGGCAAACCAATAATTAAAATCGGTGGCGATTGTATTGAGCAAGTCTCAGAAGCTAGAAATTTAGGTGTTCTTATAGACGGCAAACTTAGATTCCATAACCATGTACTAGAAACTGCGAAAACATGTTTTTATAGACTCAAGATATTGTACCGAGTCCGTAAATATTTAAGTACAGATGTAAGAATTTCTCTCTGTGAATCGTTAATCCTCTTAAAACTTAATTACGCCGATACTGTCATAGGCGGTTGTCTATTATACCAAACAGCAAATACAGCGAGTACAGAATGCGTGTGCTTGATATTGTTTCAATATACCGCCTAGAACCCGCCTTTACACCCCAATACCTTTATAATAAATTAATATTTTAACAGAGTAAAGTCAGGGATGTCATCCGTCTTATTTGTCTACGGTACAGAACAACCGCATTTCGTGGCAGTTTTAGTTACTCTGTCACGAAATGCTGGAATAACATTCCGCCGCCTATAAGAGATGTATAAAAAAAAGAGATGTATCAACAATTGCCTCTTTTAAAGTTAAATACAAAAAGTATCTTTTGAACTTGCAAAATGGTCGTTGACGTACCAATTTCATGAAATATTCCATTTTAAACGTGTATTGGGTTTTTAACAAGCCGAATTAGTACTTTTATGTTTAAATAGGAAATACGTAGGTAGGCAAATGTTTTGTGTGTTGATTGATTTACCTGTAAGTATGCGCTTTTAACTCAAGGAATTTATTCTGTATGAGTACGTCTCCCACATTACTCATACTCATTTACATTTAAACGTGAATCCCGTTTGCTTACTTTATTTTAATTATAGGTATTATTAATTAAATTGTGCTTTTTATTTAATTATACCGATAAACAAAACATCATAAATACCTATGTCTAGTATTATACCAAAAAAATGGTCAATTTTACACAAATCGACGTAGTCCTGAACTAGGTAAAGCTTGTACTATGGGTACTAGGCGACGATACTTAAGTATATAAGTTCGGATATACTTTTTACTACCTACAACGCAAACGAAAAAAAAACCGACAGTTGAACATTTTACTAGTATTTACTTATTTCCTATGTAGTTTACTTACAATAGATAAAAAATACTTTTTGTAGCATAATCTCAACAAATACATAATCACAATGACTGACTTACTAGAATATTCTTCCAGTATATGGCCATAAGCACTGTAACGAATATTATAGTTTCACTGACAGACATGTTGTGAAGGATACTAAAACACCACTAAAGTGAGTAAACGGATGTTTGAATTGTGTATACCTAATTTATGTACGTTTCATAATATCGGCATTTATCTAAGTAATTGTGCATATTAAACATCCGCGGTAAATATTGTTCATTTCCAGTGAACGAAAATAAACATTCATTTCCTATTTTTTTTAATCTTATTATTTTTATTTTGACGCTTTGAGACACTTGGCCGGTTTATTTACTTTTTTCAAATTATCAAAAACCTATTGTCAGGAAAACCTGGCTTTTTACTGCAAATGTCGCAAAACTGAGACGATTTGACAGTTTACTTATATGCAATAGCATTTGGGCGTTTTATATTCTACCGTTAAAATATATTTAATAACACTTATATTATAATCATTACCAACTATTTCTAGTTTGATTCAGTATAAAAAATAGGTAATTTTTGAAACTGTGCTACTGACCCCAACATAACCAAATACACCATTACAGCCGAGATATTTTGGCGGTCTAACGAAGTGAGAGCGCCAATAATTCGTGGCTGTAGAAACTTAAACACGGCATAGAAACTGGATCTTAAAAGTCGCCCCTCAATATGAAAGTAACCCCGGTTATTTGTACCTAAAAATTTCGTCAATTCCCCAAGGCCCAAATAGTCAAGTCTAATTTTGATATTCAAATTGACGCATAGGTAGCATCCGGTTTCGATAAGAGTACACTTATTCACAATTAAATTTAAGTATGTTTAAGTATTTTATTTTAATGATTTAAGTGATATTTTTGTAACTGTAAGTACCTATACTTTGTGTTTTTTTGGCAATTTATTATTTGTAATTGTATTTAAATCGTTTTATTCCTATTATTTTCGTTACCGATGCATGACGATAAACAGAAGCTATTTAAGCTATACATAGTATATACATGCATGTTGGAGTAGAATACCTACATACAAATGTATGATTCTACTCAACCCTCCAAATTGTTAAATTCGTAAACAGTCGGACAAATGCCACTGAGAAAGAGCAAATTATGTTATTTGAAACTAAAAATGCATTGAGTTGGTTGCAGGGGTTAAATAAAAAAGATTGAGCAACGAAGCGAGATCTGCCACAGAAAATGAGTGTGTTGATGTAGTTTTATTAGCTCGGTTTTGAACTAAGACGACGAGTATTTCTAGGGTTCCGTAGTAAACAAGGAACCCTTATAGTTTCGCCATGTCCGTCCGTCCGTCCGTCCGTCTGTCCCCCCCCCCCCCCGCCTTTCTCAGTAACCGTTAGTCCTAGAAAGCTGTAATTTGGCATGAGTATACATATCAATAACGCCGACAAAACGGTAGAATAAAATCTTAAAAAACATTTTTTTTAGGGTACCTCCCCTACATGTGGTGGTGCAATTTTTTATTCTTCCAATTTACCTCGTGTGGGGTATCGTTGGATAACTCTTTCAAAAGCTCTTTCAAAAATATTATAAGGATTCTAAAAAAAAATCTAATTAAGAATCGGTTGGCGTGATATTAAGCTTTAAAGTGATGCTAAACGGTGGCTACTAGCATGTGAAAAAAATCATGGTAGTAGTATTACGATGAATTTAGAAGGAAAACTATCACTGCTAAGTAGACATCACTATTTAACGAGTAATAGACGAACTTAAGAAATGTACTTTGCAAAAGCAAACTTTCGTACAATTTCCATTGATACCTTAGATACGAGTAGATAATGTTGTTAATAGGGATGTTGACTCAAAATTTATTATTACTTCATACGAAAGAATATATAAAATTATGCCAAATGGTGAAAATCCTATTCAAATATCTCAAAAAATAACGAAACTACAAACGTTACAATGTTTTTAGTTTGAGAGAGAAAGCGCTACAGGTCAGTGACGTCACTGACCTGGAGCGCCATAGTAAATGACGATCGTTCAATACACAGGTGCGTTTTGCGGAAAAGGGACAGAAAATGCCCCCTCCTAAAACTTTGAAGTCTTATAATTTTGTAATTGTTTATTCTTTTAATTTACTTTTTTCGCTATTTTATTGAGAATTTGATCCTTTTTCGAGAAAATTCGGATTCATTGATTTTCTTATTTGGTGTCAACATCCCTATTCTGTCAAAAACATAGTAAAAAATAAGTTCGCAAACTTTTTAGTCCACATGATGTAACGGGTGGACAACATTGTGCGTGGCCCGACACGCACTTGGCCGGTTTTTTCAATATAAATGTCAGATATCACATTAAATCCTCTTTTGGCTTCAATTGATAGAGGCAAATAACAAAAAAGCACGTATGATGATGACGTTAAAAGTGAGTTAGTGCCGTTTAATAAAACGTATTAAGTATTATTATAATAAAAACGTACTGCCTGCCTAAGGATTCTAGTTAAATAATAGTTGTCTCGAGAAAGGTTTCGGTAGATCAGTTGTTTATTTATTTATGTCACACCTAGCCATAAAGTGGCCATTATCGCACGCTCCGCGCGCGAAAAAACCCACTTCCTGACCAGGGGGTGACATAAAATTTTGTACTTACCACGGGCGATAATAAAGAAAGCCTCAGATCGCATACTTATCGCCCTTGCCTTCGGCTCGGGCGTAAAATACCTGCGATCTAAGACATTCTTTGTTTTATCGCCCTTGGTAAGTAATGTACTATTATTTGCACCAGACAAGAAGACCCATATTTACATATACCTTACAGACTATATACGAGTACATGTGAATGTAAGAAAAAAGAGCGCTTGGACCGGTCTGCCTAATCGAAGTTTAAACAAACAGTAAACGGCACATCCGATGTTTCCAATTCAGATTATTGTTTAGATAAGTAGGTTATAACGATTTATTTACTTTTTTCATAACGGATGGTAGGTAAACGTTTTATATAGGAATAGAAATGCTCCCGCGTCAGACAATTAAAATATAATGCACTCTCTGGTGGTCTTTAAGGTCGAATATCGCACGGTGTGCTTCAAATCAAATTCGTATGTACGCGGTCCATAACCATGAACACTCGTCCCGGCGGCGACACGTTCAGCACTGTGTGCCCGTGCCTTGCACGTGCTCGGCTTCTTGGCGGCCTTGGCGCGGGCAGAGACTAGGTAGAGGCGGGTCATATCAAATAGTTTTTGGCAGATAAAAAAGTGAAACTATGACAAAGACAAGAAATTACATGTCTCACTGTCGCTGTTATTTAATCGTATGGCATATACAGTCTAGGAAATATCAATAGGTATACAACTAATTTAACAAAGAATTCGCCGGGCTTTAGTCTCAGCCAACGTGCCTTGCCGTTGCGATGCGTTTGAAGACTCCAAGGCTATGCCGTCCGATGGTAAAAGACCCGTACCGTTGGTCGTTCTGACGCCGTCGCCAGCTGCGTGCAGCGGCCCGTCGCACGCGGCGTCTGAATGGTATGTTCGACAATTAGTGGTAGCCGTACGATTAAAAAAACCGCAAATCGATGTACAGTTTATCCGTTTGGCACACGCATACTAGAGGTGAAAACAAAATTTTTGACCCGCAGTTCCTAAAAAAAATTCCCTTAGGGGGGAGTGCCGAGACATTCTTTTTTTTGTATGGAAAAAAAAATTTTTTTAGTAACCTTTCGTGTGTGGAGTCATATGAAAGGGCTTTTTGAGGCGATTCTAAAAATATACCACATCATTACATTTAAGCCATTTTTTTTTAATTAAATCAAAAATAATTTTCGAAACATAGCAAGTTTGAAGTTCTCCAGACACGATATGGCTGATTTTTATTTTGTTCAATATACCAAAAATGATACGTTATATCCTCATATCTAACCTCAAAAAAGCAATTTTGAAATGATAAGTATTTTTTTTTAATTTTTCAATATTACTAAGTGACACGGTTCTACTTCAATACCTATTTTACGTGAGTTATGGAACTTTAGTGCAGATACGGTACATATTTATCATAAAATGCCAAAACAAAAATTTTGAACCGCAGTTCCTAAAAAAAATTCCCTTGGGGGGGAAGTGCCGAGACATTCTTTATATTTTTGTATGGATTTTTTTTTTGCGGAAACCTATCGAGTGTAGTATCATATGAAAGGGCTCTTTGAGGCGATTCTAAAAATATACCACATCTGTACCGTATCTGCACTAAAGTTCCATAAATCACGTAAAATAGGTATTGCAGTAGAACCGTGTCACTTAGTAATATTGAAAAATTAAAAAAAAAACTTAATGAAAATCATTTCAAAATTGCTTTTTTGAGGTTAGATATGAGGATATAACGTATCATTTCTGGTATATTGAACAAAATAAAAATCAGCCATATCGTGTCTGGAGGACCTCAAACTTGGTATGTTTCGAAAATTATTTTTGATTTTAATAAAAAAAAATAGCTGAAATGTAATGATGTGGTATATTTTTAGAATCGTCTCAAAAAGCCCTTTCATATGATACCACACACGATAGGTTTCTAAAAAAAATATTTTTTTAATACAGTTGCTCAAAAAGTGGTACTTTATGTAGGTAGCTGTATATCGTGCGCAAAGTTGGATTTCGCGCACTAGTGCTTTTAACTTTTCCAACTTTTTTAAATTTACTGTTGACCCAAGCCAAAGGGTTTTAGGTTCAGTCACTCTACTTATTTATTTAATAAAGCAAAGGTCATTAAAAGTAACCTTCTATAATATTTAAAACATTAAAAATGCATATTAAACAAGTTCAATGGTTATCAAATATTATAACATCTAAAACTGTATTCAAAAAGTTGACTGTTTGAGTAAATTAATGACCGGAAACAGTATTATGCGAGACCTCTAAAATGTATTATGGAAGACCGTCGCGCCGGATGTGAATGAATGCTTGTCTTTTTTTGCCAAAAAATACATTTAGTTACTTAAAAATCAAATAGAAATTAATTATAAAATGAAAAATAATGATTTATTAATATTTACATGTAAGTAAACTACCATGTGACATAAAATCTCCTCCAAAATAGTATTTGATTTGGCTGAATGCTGACAACCATGGCCTGTTGAAAAAAATCAATCAATTAAAAGTTATACCGACTTTTTAATTCCCGCTTGTTTGTACATGATTTCAAGATTTATTTTTGTAGTGAGTTGTATTGTTTTAATAATATTTTTGTGATATGTGTGATTTATACGATTGTTATAGGTATAAAGTGTATGTCTGTATGTAAACTACGCCAGATAGACCAGGTAAGTACTTAAAGCCCACAATGGCAAGTAAAAGTATTGTGTTTTGTATCTTTTAATTACTGTTTTATTTTAGTTTCTTTGATATTTTTTCGCAACTGTACCTATTAAAAAACGTCGTTTGATACACGTGCGGAAGTGTCATTTTCACTCGTCCCGAGTCTTGACCCTCGCCCGTCGGCTCGGGCCAAGACAACTCGGGACTCGTGCAAAATGACATACCTTCCGCACTAGCATCAAAATGTACTATTTTTTTGCATACAAAAAAAAGAATGTCTCAGCACTCCCCCCCTAAGGGAAATTTTTTTAGGAACTGCGGGGCAAAAATTTTGTTTTGACCTCTAGTATGCGTGTGCCAAACGGCTAAACTGTACATCGATTTGCGGTTTTTCATTGAAATTGGGCCTGTACCGCTACCACTAAATGTTCGGGCGTGGTCGTTCTCGCCCGTCGCGAGCGACGTCCAAACGCGAACATTTTTCAGACGTCGCGTGCGACGGGCCGCTGCACGCAGCCGGCGACGGCGTCAGAACCACCAAGGCCTTACTTCTTACGTAGTTCCATGGAAGGTGCGTGGGAGAGGGTCGGTATTAATAATGAAAAAATATTAAATAATATACAATATTGTATTTTCAGTTGTTAAAGCGGTAGGAATGAATAGAAGATTTCGGGGCTACGCATTTATTAATATATCAGATAAGTTTATTGAATTTATTGAATAAATAAATATATTTAATAAATAAATTTCAAATATGTATCAAACAAACAAATTAATTCAATTATTATTATAATATGCAAATCATGTGCAAATATATTTTATATTTAAATTTTGATTATTAACGAATACTATCAATAACTTACTAAAAGCAACTTTTATGTTCAACTATAGATATTAAGTTTATGTTTCAATCCTGCATCGCCTTGTTTTTTATGATCACGTCTCCTGAATTGACAACATTTCATATTTTTAACTACTTTATTTTATGAACTAGTTAGAAAATAGGTAAAAATTTAAGCCCCCCGTATTTTTTCTATTTCAATTTAACTCATTATTTCATACAAAAAAAAACACGTTGAAAAGTAGGTCATTCCAAGAGGGCGTAAGTAAAATATGACGCCATCTTCCCAACAAGAATCCAGAGCCACTCCAGAGCAGCGATTGTCTGTACTCTGTACTAAGGTCTCCCTGAATACAGCGAGGAAGATGACGTCAACTTTCGGTTTACAGTAATTTGCGATTTTTTCCAAAATTAACGGAGAAAAAAATCTAAAAAAAAGTTTTTTGTGTACTTCACACGTTTTTACCGAAATGGTTTTCGAATTAAGACTTTTAGAAATTATGAAATATTGTCAATTGCTCTGCTTAATCTATTTTATTTTTGTTTGTTGGTCTGTTTGAATAAAACATAAACATCCGCGATGGCTATAGTGTCTCGGTTCTGATTTTGCACCAATGTTGCTTCCACTTTACACTTTTCGAAGGGCCAGACGTTAGGGAAGTCGTGCATAGGTACTGAAACGTTCATTATCCTGTGATAACCCTGAAACATGAAAACATATCGACTGAATACCTATGTCACCTTCATTAAAAGTTTAAGAAGCACTCAAACATTAGATTAGTTAGCTTTGAAGTACGGTGGTCTTGGATCCTTGACGGCAGTTAATAATAATAGGTAGCAAGTTACCCCCTTATTCATAAACGTCCATCAAACCTCTATTAGTTAACAAGCCGCTAAAGTTCGTTTGTCCTTATCTGTCACTCTGACATTTACGTTTGTGAGAAAGGGACAAACAACATTTTAGTTAGCGGAGGTTTGTTAAGTTTTATGAATAAGGTGGTTAGTCTTTCGACGGTCTGGGTATTTGAAACATTTGAAAATTTATATCATGGTGTCACTTTTTCGATAGTAAACCATGAAATTATCACAGTGAATAAATTATGAAATTATACCGAAACCTGAAAATCAAAAATTCGGTTTTTTTTAACGTCCAATAGTGAAATAAAAAGTTTTATTAGACTGTTTTATATAAAATGACGCATAATTGAAGGCATGTTGACAAAAACAACATAACTGCTTAGACTGGTTGCCACTCTGACAAGAACAATTGAAATGACAGCAGATGTCGACCAGTCTAGTCAGTTGTTGTTTTTGTAAACATCCCTTCAATTTTATCTGAGTATCGTAAAATCGGCCCTAAGTATTAAGATAATGATAACGTTTAGGATTTACTAACCGCACGTAACGGACACTCCAAATTAACGAGTTTGAAAGCTTTGCCGACGTAAGGATCGTGGTTTATTGAATCGCAAATCTTGTTGAAATGCATCTCCACAAAACCCCGTTTATACTCATTGTGCAAATACTCGAAGAACAGTAGATGCAACTGAAACAATCAGGACATGAAAAAAACATAAGTCATATAGCGTTAATACAAGATTAAACTTTATCAAGATGAGTGGAAATATCTTCGGATGTAAAATTTATAGTCAGTGCATGCAAATGACTTTTAACGTATACGAATTCATTACCACAAATTTACGTAGTTGTTTTAACCAAAATGCTTAGCGTCCTTAGTTCATTTTATAATAAATAAGCAACTATTTAATGAAAAAAAACCCGCCGAAGAAATAGACATACCTATATTATATGTATGTATGTAAGCACTATATTGTACAATAACAGGTTTAATAAATAAATAAATGAATATACGCTAAAAGTAATAATAAATATATACACATATAAATAATTAATATGAATAAATAAATAAATACATAGTATATATAATATGACTAATGTAGGATAATAATATATAAAACAAAGCTGTATTCAACCTATTCACAATTCATTGGATTAAGCCACAACTTTTTCAATTTACTCTTGAGTGACGCAACATACTGGCATTTCCTAAGCTCCAAGGGCATCCCATTCCACAGCTTCACAGCGCCCACCGTAAACGATCTAGAATAAGTTCGCGTCGTATTATACGTAGGTACGTCAAAAAACAGCCTTCCTGCCACAGTCGGGTAAAAATACATCTGTTCACTATTAACTATTAATCACGTCACATATTTTAAGAACTGTCTAGTGCACATTTTTCGCGTCTTGTGTATCACACTTTTCACGCCCGCCGCCCGCACCTTTCACAGTCCCCTAGTCGTCATATACTCTGGCACCCGCGTCCCGAGTAAATGAGGACTCATTAAACCAGTTTATCAATATTACCTAGGCGTGCGAGTAAGTTCATCCGTCCAGATATGAGTAAAACAAAATTATACTCTTTTACTTTTTCTCCAAGCTTTTCATTGTATTTTCGAATTTTAACTCCGGTATGGGTGATTATATTAAGTATAAATTACATATGTATTGTTGTTTACCGATACATTGTTGCCAAACTCCATTTTGTTGGTCCCTTCTATGTTGATGTAGTAGCCACTCTTTCTCCCGTACCGCCTCACATTGATGGTTGCGTTTTCGTACAAATATTTTTCGTTGACGTATGTCTTCATTGCTCGCTCGGGTATCACTTGCAAACTCTGATATTATGTGAAAATACTATATTATAGCTACCATATTTTGATAAATGAATTTATACATATTCCCAACGCATAAAAATAATAACTCCATTATTATTGGGGAACGGGACTTAATCGCGTCCTTAAAAAGGTAAATTAGCTGTAATTGTACGCGATTAAGTCCCGTTCCCCAATAATAATGTGTGAAAATCGTGTAAGTTTAAATCAATATAAATTAATAACTATACCAGACAACTGGCAAACTCAAAATCCAGTAAAGGCGAAAAATTATTGACAGGAAACCAATAATTAAAATCGGTGGCGATTGTATTGAGCAAATCTCAGAAGTTACAAATGTAGGTTTTCTTATAGACGGCAAACTTAGATTCCATAACCATGTACTAGGAACTGCGAAAACATGTTTTTATAGACTCAAGATATTGTACCGAGTCCGTAAATATTTAAGTACAGATGTAAGAATTTCTCTCTGTGAATCGTTAGTCCTCTTAAAACTTAATTACGCGGATACTGTCATAGGCGGTTGTCTATTATACCAAACCAAAAAGCAAATACAGCGAGTACAGAATGCGTGTGCTTGATATTGTTTCAATATACCGCCTAGAACCCGCGTAACACCTTATCTTGACAGTAGTGGGTTAATAAATATGGAGTCGCGTCGTTCACTGCATTTTGCCTGTTTGCTCTTTGGTATTGTGAAGACTCTAACACCCCAATACCTTTATAATAAATTAATAATTTCACAGTGTCAAGTCAGGGATGTCATCCGTCTTATTTGTCCACGGTACAGAACAACCGCATTTCGTGGCAGTTTTAGTTACTCTGTCACGAAATGCTGGAATAACATACCGCCACCTATAAGAGATGTATCAGCAATTGCCTCTTTTAAAGTTAAATACAAAAAGTATCTTTTAAACTTTCAAAATGGTCGTTGATGTACCAATTTCACGAAATATTCCACTTTAAACGTGTATTGGGTTTTAACAAGCCGAATTAGTACTTATGTTTAAATAGGAAATGCGTAGGTAGGCAAATGTTTTGAGTTTTGATTGATTTACCTGTAAGAATCATGCGCTTTTAACTTAAGGAATTTATTCTGTATGAGTACGTCTCCCACATTATCTGTCAGTATATATGCTAGGTTCTCTCTTTATTTGTAACTGTGCACTATTGTATAATTTGTTATTGTTTCCTGGTTGCCCTGAAAATCAGCGTCATGATTGTCATGACTCAATGCTGAGCGGCATCCATTTTGTTGTATAATTAATGTTTAAATTATTTTATTCTGTACTGTCTGTATGTTACCAATTTATACCAAATAAATTCTCATTCATTCAAAAAATCGTTCTTGAGAATTTGTATAAAATTCTACAATCAAATTCCAAAACACAACTAAACTTCCGGATTCTAAATTCAAATATGTCTTAAAACACTTATTTTAAAAGCATAATATTATAAGGGTAAACGATTACAAACATCATGGATGTTTGGCAGTGATACCTAGACATGGGGAAAAGCGTTATTTTTTGATCACCGTTATTGTTATTCCCGTTCCAAAGAAATCACATTGAAAAATCACCGTGACTTTGTCACTTCGGTTATTTCGTGTCACGACATTTGCGTGTCGATCGTTCCCGACAGTTACTGATATTTTTGTAACAACTGATGTTACTCTGTGACAGCGCACCGCAGTCACAGTCACAGTTAGTAACAGCGGTCACGAGGCACGACGCGACGCGTCGCTTACACACTGTTCCAGTGATATCGTCGCTAAGTAATAACGTTATTTTGTAACGTTGTTACATCGTGACAAGTCACACTGTTACTTTTTAACGGCGGATCACCGTGATTTTTTCATCGTGAAGTTATTTATCACCCACCTCTAGTGATAGCGTCCTGCACGCACGAATAATCTAAGAAATGGTTAGGTATTTTACGAACCTACGAATCGGGGTAGTTTATTGACGTTAGGATTATTAGTAGTTAGAAGTATTTAAAAAAAATACCTTTGACTTTTGACTTTGATATACGTATTATGTTCGAAACATGAATGCTGCTTGCTAACTTTATTTTAATTATATGTATAATCATGAAATTGTGCTTTTTATTTTATTATACCGATAAACAAAACATCATAAATAACTATGTCTATCATAATACCAAAACAAATTGACCATTTTACACAAATCGACGTAGTCCTGAACTATGTAAAGCTTAGTACTATGGGTACTAGGCGACTATACTTAAGTATATAAGTTCGGATATACTTTTTATTACCAACAACGCAAAGGAGAAAAAAAATCCGACAGTTGAACATTTTACTAGCATTTACTTATTTCCTATGTAGTTTACTTACAACAGATAAAAAATACTTTTTGTAGCATAATCTCAACAAATACATAATCACAATGACTGACTTACTAGAATATTCTTCCAGTATATAGCCATAAGCACTGTAACGAATATTATAGTTTCACTGACAGACATGTTGTGAAGGATACTAAAACACCACTAAAGTGAGTAAACGGATGTTTGAATTGTGTATACCTTATTTATGTACGTATCATAATATCGGCATTTATCTAAGTAATTGTGCGTAAACTGCCGCGATAAATATTGTAAATTTCCTATTTTTTTTAAATCTTATTTTTTATATTTTGACGCTTTGAGACCATACATCTTTAAGCACGTTAGAATAGTTATTATTAGTTGTATTTTGACGCTCAGAGACGATTTACATCTTTGGGATAGTATATTAATTTCATATCGGTACTCTTTGTTATTCAGACTGAGACCATATTCATTTCTAACTTTACAAATATTGTAATATCTATAATAAATAATTAATATTTTGACATGAAAAAAAAAATTATATTCTTCCTAATCCTAATAATAATATTATAAACGTGAAAGTTTGTGCGAATGTACGTTCCACTTAATCTCAAAAACTACAGGTGCGATTTCTACGAAACTTTGCAGTATTGTAGCTCAGATACCAGAATAGGAAATAGGCTATGATTTATTTCAAAATTCATCCCCTTAGGGGGTTAAAAGGGAGTGGTCATTTTGTATGGAGAAAATAATAATTTTTGGGATATAAAATTGAAACTTCTCCAATCGACTAAGCATTAAAAAAGAAGAAAACTATACTAAGCGTTTTTAAAAATTCGCTTTCTGAATGGGTGAAAAAGGGGTTGAATTTTATTTTGAACTAGATAATTGAAACTTTGTTAATAGGCATTAAATTATGAAAGAAGTAATTTCAGCGTTTTCAGAAATTCATCCTCTGAAGGGGTGAAAAGGGGGATGAAAGTAAGTATGGGCAAGCAGTTTTTGAAAGTGAGCATGAGCAAGTAACTTCATCCTTGGCGTGAAGACTCTCAGCTAAATATATTGGGATTGCAGCGTTTTGGAAAAAATCATCTCCTAAAGGGTGTAAACAGGGGGTTGAATGTTAGAATGGAGAAGAATAATACATTCGAATTGAGTGACTTGAAACTTCGGTTTTAGTTATATACCTATAGTAGATAAATAGATTAATGACTGCCTTACCCGTGCGGGATCGTAGCGGGCTATAAATGTGAACGTATGTCCGTCTGTCTGTTATCCCTTAAACTTAAACCGCTATACCGATTTAGATGAAATTTGGTAGGGATATAGTTTGAGTCGCCGAGAAGAATACAGGATACTTTTTATCCCGAAAATCATCCCTTTAGGGGTTTAAGTGTGTATGGAAGAGATATAACTAGACAAGTGCCTCAAATAAAAGCAATATTATTCTAATGCGATGACCGAGTTCTACGCAGACAAAGTCAAAGCTAGTATTGGCATATTTCTTAAATTTTAATTAATTTAATATTTTGATATGAAATAGTACATTACTTACCAAGGGCGATAAAACAAAGAATGTCTCAGATCGCAGGTATTTTACTATGCGATTTAATATGCGATCTGAGGCTTTCTTTATTATCGCCCGTGGTAAGTACAGCATTTTATGTCATTTTATGGCCAGGAAGTGGGTTTTTTCGCGCGCGGAGCGTGCAATAATGGCCACTTTATGGCCAGGTGTGACATAAAAGGTATTATGTGCCTCTGCCTATTGTCAGCCTTTATTAAATTGTAAATTAATGGTATGGCATGTAAAAGTGCCCTTGTGGCCTATAAATAATAAATGTTTGATTTTTTATTATTTTGAATAAACGGTGCCAATAATTGCAAAACGCTCTATTTAATTGTTGGATTAAGGTATGTAAACATTTGTGAACGTACATCGTCTTTTTTACTTTTTTAGGGTTCCGTAGTAAACAAGGAACCCTTATAGTTTCGCCATGTCCGTCCGTCCGTCCGTCCGACCCCCGTTTTTCTCAGTAACCGTTAGTGCTAGAA
Source organism: Cenopis cana (assembly GCA_951800055.1). Taxonomy (NCBI): domain Eukaryota; kingdom Metazoa; phylum Arthropoda; class Insecta; order Lepidoptera; family Tortricidae; genus Cenopis; species Cenopis cana. Next base: position 3,931,136 of record OX637486.1, on the reverse strand, counting down.
AGCTGTAATTTGGCATGAGTATACCATATCAATGACGCCGACAAAACGGTAGAATAAAATCTTTAAAAAAAAATTTTTTTAGGGTACCTCCCCTACATGTAAAGTGGTGCTGCAAATTTTTTTTCTGCCAAACCCCATCGTGTGGGGTATCGTTGGATAGCTCTTTTAAAAATATTATAAGGTTTCTAGAAGCATTTTTTGATTAAAGAATTGGTTAGCGTGATATTAAGCTTTGAAGTGATAATTTTTGCTATGGTCAAGTGTCCCCCCCCCCCCTGCCAGCTAAACGGTGGCTATTAGGCATGTGAAAAAAATCATGGTAGTAGTATATACGATGAATTTAAAAGGAAAACTATCACAGCTAAGTAGACATCACTAGTTAACGAGTAATAGTCGAACTTCAGAAATGTACTTTGCAAAAGCAAACGTTCGTACAATTTCCATTGATACCTTAGATAATGTTGTTAATTCTTTCAAAAACATAGTAAATATAAGTTTTCGAACTTTTTAGTCCACATAATGTAAAGGGTAGACGACTACGGAACCCTACCTTGCGCGTGGCCCGACACGCACTTGGCCGGTTTTTTATACACGATTACCCATTTTTTTGGGTAAATGTACGTAAATGAGATTTAAAAAAAACCTTTTGTCACGCAAAGCCTGGCTTTTTACTGCAAATGTCGCAATACTGAGACGATTTGACAGTTTACTGTTATGCTATAGCAGCTTGGCGTTTTATATTCTACCGCTAAAACAGATTTATAACACTTATATAATCATCACTATTTCTGGTTTGATTCAGTATAAAAAATAGTTTTCGTCGATTCCACAAGGCCCAAATAGTCAAGTCTAATTTTAATATTTAAATAGACTGGCATCCGGTTTCGATAAGAGTACACTTATTCACAATTAAATTTAAGTATGTTTAAGTATTTTATTTTAATGATTTAAGTGATATTTTTGTAACTGTAAGTACCTAACTATACTTTGTGTTTTTTGGACAATAAATTATTTGTAATTGTATTTAAATCGTTTCATTCCTGTGACTTACGTTACCGATGAATGACGATAAACTGAAGCTATTTAAGCTATACATATTATATACATGCATTATGGAGTAAAATACATACAAATGTATGTATTCTACTCAACCCTCCAAATTGTTAAATTCGTAAACAGTCGGACAAATGCCAATAATCAAAATCCCGTGAGAATTAAACATTGCATCCCGATGCATCCCCCAAGGACGTCCCAAATGCCACTGAGAAAGAGCAAATGTTATTTGAAACTTAAAAATGCATTGAGTTGGTTGCAGGGGTTAAATAAAAAAGATTGAGCGCGCAACGAAGCGAGATCTACCACAGAAAAAGAGTGTGTTGATGTAGTTTTATTAGCTCGGTTTTGAACTAAGACGACGAGTATTGTTTCAATATTAATGTTAGATATCACATTAAATCCTCTTTTGGTTTCAATTGATAGATGCAAATAACAAAAAAAGCACGTATGATGATGACGTTAAAAGTGGGTTAGTGCCGTTTAATAAAACTTAATACGTTTTAGGTATTATTATAAAAAGTACTATTGCCTGCCTAAGGATTCTAGTTAAACAATAGTTGTCTCGAGAAAGGTTTCGGTAGATCAGTTGTTTATTTATTTATTTGCACCAGGCAACAATACCCATACTGACATATACCTTACAGACTATATTCATGTGAATGGATGGATTTTTAAAAGTATTGTAATTTGTAATTGTATTGTAACGAATTATTAATTGAATTGTAATATAATAATATAGTGTACCTAATATAATATAATGTGATGACGATGTAACATTTTATAAATAAACTATTGAATTAAATTGAATTGAATGTAAGAAAAAAGAGCGCTTGGACCGGTCTGTCTAATCGAAAGTTTTTATCCAGCTCGAAGCATGGTACTTACATGTTTTTTTATTTCTCAGAACACATACATTCATACATAAAAACATAGATATAGCATACAGAAATATAAAAACAGACCTGGAGGTTCATAACATAATGTAAACATGAAACATCAAAAGATACAAAAGCGTTTTGCGAATAGAAAATAAGTTAAACACAACGAAGTAATAATACTAATAACTAATTATATTTTATCAACAACAGTTTGGATCTCGTATGTTCTTTTAAAGCAGGAAGATAATTATTCAAAAAATCCCTTAAAATGTGATAAACGTGTAAAAGGTCTAAGTTATTCCTCTGGGTTGGAACGTTAGATGGCATTGGCAATCGCTTTCGTGAAACAAGTTCCTTCTTGAAATCTTGGGATACTTGTCAAAGCGGACCTACGGAACTCTGTGCGTAGTTTCCTTAAAAAATGAGTACGTTATGATTGATTTTTGGAATACTGGATCATTTATCAACAAAAATCGATCCGGTAATTTTGTTAGAATAATAAAAAAAATACCGTTTTTGTAAAAAAAATCATCACTGCCGTTGACAGTTACGAAATAATCAGCATGAAAGTTTATTTTTACGATGATATTTAGGATTTTTTCACAGAGTTGCCGAAGCATTTTTCAAAATTTGTTCGGTTATTTTGTTACTTTCTTTCTCTTTCAATCTACAGTAATTTTTGTGTAGTATAATTCTTCATTATTTCTTCACACTCTAACCTCAAACTTTAATATTTTCGTCGATTCATGAACTGGCCTCTTCTAAAGGCACAACCGGGATCACGCTAGGAGGAAGAAAGGAATGTGTGGAAAGTACTAGGCAGTATGGCCATATGAGACATTCAAATAGCACGCGAACATAATCTAAAAGGTTTCAGTATAACCCGTCTCGTCGTCGTCTTTTTGTGTTCCGAATAAAGCAACTCTGAAAAAGCGAACGCATAACGAATCCAAGCGCTTTCGGAGTCCTTTCTGAACCAAAAGCGAAAAGACGTAATTCTTCAAACCATTGAGGCAACCAGTAACGTTTTACCGCTGCACAGCGTGTGGTGCACGCTGGAAGCAAAAATAACACAAGTGTTTGCGTGGTAAAGGTTTTGACACCGTTATGGTTTTGGTAATGAAGAAATCCCCTTTAGAAAAGGCCGAGGTGCTAGCTTTTCTCCACGTTTTTAGTGTACTAAAATACATGCTGCAGCGTTTGTTAGGACTTTGGGGCTTTTGAATAAGTTAGAAGTTTTATATTTAATCGTGGGTTTGAGAGTGGATAGAGATCAAATATACACTAGTACTGCTTGCAACGTGCAGCATGCATTTTCAGTGTAGTTTTTCGGCATGAGTAACACTTTTTCCACGCATCCGCTGCTGCATAGGAAAAAAATCCAGACAAAGTTTGCTTTCCAAAAGCGAATGTCATCGTTATAGAAAACCCAACTCGCGCGTCCACTCGTCTCCCCGGTTTCATAAAAAAACTACATATTACAGAAACTGGCAAACTATCACAAAGGGCAGGGAGGGCGCGCCCTACACTTCGAAATGCATTCATTAAGGCGTATTGTTCACGCATGGCATCAGGACTGACGTGCGGAAAAATGAGTGCAGGGCTGCGATAAATAGGACCGGTGTGTTAGACATGGACTTACAATACAATATTTATAATAGTTACTAACACTTGCAGTCTACAATATTTATATTAGTTAACATGCTTTTCCAAAACAGTCCTATCGTACTTTCATTTAGATGGTTAACCAAATGAATCATTATTTATATCCACGTTGTTCACCAACTTCCAGGTGTGTATATTCTATTCAATCCACATCTTAAGAGATGCAAGCGTCTTTATTCTATGGTAAGACCACGTACGGTGGTAGGTATGGTTTATGGTATGGTGGTGGTGGTAGTTTGACGACCGCATTAGACTAGTTCGGTAGTGACACCCTGCCTACGAAGCCGGAGGTCCCGGGTTCGAATCTCGGACAGGGCATTTATTTGTGTGATGAGCACCAATATTTGTTCCTGAGTCTTGGGTGTCTTCTATGTATTAAAATATCTATTTATCTATATAAGTCTGTGAGTAAGTATATCGTCGTTATAATATACAAGCTTTGCTTAGTTTGCGTTTAGGTCTATTTGTGTAAGATTGTCTATAAATATTTTATTTATTTTCATTAATGGTGACTGCTTACCATCAGGACCGTGCGCCTGTTGTCACCGATGTGAATAGACTAAACCAAAAATATTTTGCGCACCCCTAGCCTAAAAAACACACGGACCTCTCCTTTATTTTGTAAATTGAAAGAGTAAAAAACTCGTATGAATGGGACCGAATTCCGGGCGGAATTGCGTACGCAATAGTGTTATATTGGATTATGCTAAAATGTTGCGTTTAAGGCTATTGTTAGTCCGTTTGTAAACTGAAATCCGGAACGTGCGATTTGACAGGTATTTTGCATTAGTTTGCGAATTTCAGTTGCAAAATTGTGCCTTCGAATTTCTAGAATTTGTGATACATAGTAGTAGTTTAGTTTTACTCAAATTTTTATATCACTTGTCGTTTTGCAAAAAATCTTTTATTTTAAACTATTTGTATATTATGTAATACGTGCCGCAAGTAATGGTAATAGCGATGACGATCGGGACTTCCAGCTCGATATATACTTAAAATGTCAACGTATGATTGTAAAAACCGTTAGATTAATAATCTATATAGATATATCTATATGTGTCTCGTGGCCCAGCGGCGCCTGCGTACCGCTTGCGTTACTAAGGTTAAGCAACGTGGGCAGCGGTCAGGACTTGGATGGGTGACCGCTTTGAGTGGTTACTAACTGAGCGCTCCCGTGCTTTGGAAGGCACGTTAAGCCGCTGATCCCGGTCTGTGGCAGCAGTCGTTAAGCCAAGTTGGAGGCCTTCGGGCGGTTTGAGAACTTCTAACAGTCAAGTTGCCCACTCACTTGACAAAGCCTAATACCAATAAGGTCTAGTTTCCCCTCGGGGTTGGAAGGTCAGATGGCAGTCGCTTCTATAAAAACTAGTGCCTACGCCAAATCTTGGGATTAGGTAGCGGACCCCAGGCATCCTTCAGGATGCAACTGTACTGGGATAACGCTAGGAGGATGATAGATATATCTATATGTCGTAAGATTGTAATCTACCGAAAAAGAACGTGTTAAATAAAAATTTTATATTGTTGTTAGCTTGTCTTCCTCAGAGCTGAAATAGAAGGCCCGCGCGCGGCGGGCGCTTCGCCGACTCGTTGAAGGAAACCCAAAACAATTTTCGGTTCACAATCTTTCGACAGTTTATAATCTCGCTAGATCTCGCTAGATAGATTATACACTATAACCCAGTCGAGATATGCACAACCTCGAAATGTCGGTAACTTTGATGAAATTTAGCACGAATGTTCATTGAAGGCCTTGCTTTCGTCTCCCAAAAGTCCCCACGCCAGTACCTTCTAGAGCCACCACTATCTTGGTAAACGTACTCCATCCGTAAAATTTTCGCGTTTTGTGCGAAATCTACGTACCCTATTAAAACATGGTCAAGGGCAACATTGAAGCTTAATAAATTCTGCACTAACCTGTAATACATAACTTTGACGAAAAAACATGTCTTCATGGAGAAGAATCCACCCGCGTGTGAGGTTTTGCGTTAATGTCATTCCAGGGGAGAATATCTGAACATGAAGCTTGGCAGAATTTCAAATGTACTTAGATTTATATAATAGGATATGAGCTACAATAATATTAACATTTTACCCAACTGATGAAGTAGGTAAACAACAGGCGGCCTTTTCGTTAAGTGCGATCTCTTCTGACAACCTTCGGGTATAGATAATGCAAAATACATCTTCAACACTTAATTAAATACGCTCCGAATACCAGAAGATCGCCGCATGGTAACTTTTCACGAAATTGCCCCGCAGTACCCTTACCATGAGTTTGCAATGTTTGCATTACCGTACTCGTTCGCGACTTGTAAACGATTTAGTATGGACAAAAGTACAGCGCCTCTGGCGATTACGCAATAGAACTAAGAATCGCCATACAAACATTGCAAACTCATGGTAAGGGTACTGGTCAAGTCACGAGCCGTCACGAAAGCGTGTTGGCTCGACCCCTGTTTCATTAATATCCTATCAGCATAAACAGGCCTTACCCACCACGTTCGTCTGTACCAGTCTGATAATGCCGCTGACGGCAAGTGAAACAATTTACGTTGCGGACGCAAAGGCCACTATTCGCAACTAACAATTTAATTTCAATATCAAGGGTATTTCACTAAATTTATTAATTTAACTGAGTTGTTGATCGCTCGTGCTTTTGATTGACTATTTGGGCTTCGCGCATGGGAGTGCGCAAAAAAAAACAATGCCAGCAAAAAAATAAGGTAATGGTTAAAATTTCAACGCTTATTCATAGTAGTAGGTACTTTTTATCAAGGGAGATTGCATTGCCTGCTTAATCTTGCTAGTCTAAGTTTGCAAGATAATTAATTTTGAGACAAATACATTTTAGAAATGATGAAGAAGTAGATAAACAAAACAAAATGTTATAACATTTATTTTCACTCGAGTCCTTTTTTATAATAATTATTTTTCGTTACTCCTTTAGGATATATATCTTGCAACATTGTAGTCCCTTTTACCTTCTAAAGAAAAACTCATAATAATATAGCGCACATTCCAATTACAACTTTATGCACTTTAATTAAAGCTCGAAATACATTTGTATTGTTTTCATTATTTTTTTATGCGTAGTCTTTGGCCCGTTCCGTTTTAATTAAGTTCACCAAAGGCCGGCCTTTTGCTCTGCTCATATTTCCGTAGCTTGAATATGAATAGGTTTTTTTTTTCTGCTGGTTGTCATAGAGCTAATATCGTCATGTTTTACAAGTTACCGTAAGGTCGGGTTACTTTAGCCCTGGAGGGTAATTTTGGCCTTTGGGATTTATTCGGTCTAGGCTGTATTACTTTTTATAAATTATTATGGCACATTACCATAACGTTGGTTTGAACTAACCGTCGACGTTTTTATATTTTTTATTGGAACCTTCTATGTGTGGATTTATATGGGCCAAAGTTACCCGCCGTTGGGTCAAAGTAACCCGATTTTACGGTATTAAGTTACTATTGTCCTGTTCGAAATTGAACTGTGTGGTGAAATTTCTGCAAGCATAGAATTTCATTAAATTGAAGTTGTCTCTTTAAGGTATTTAAATGTGACATGAATTATTCGTACTGGTATAATGAATAAAGTATACCTATAGATAAATACCGTTACCGCTCGTAGTGGAAACTTTTGATGTGTCCACAAACATCTCATAAAAAATGTTTATTACCCGTTTTTTGTTACTTCCGCATTTCAAGATTTCCAAACCGATTCAATAAGAAATTTTAGAAATAAAGGAAAAATTGAAAATCTTAGGCACCGAGCAGGATTCGAACCTGCGACCTCCCGGCACTCGCGGCCAGTCGCTCTAGCCAACTGAGCTATAGGTGCGATCCACCGCGGTCGCAGGTTACGCGGTTAGGTGCGGTCGCAGGTTCGAATCCTGCTCGGTGCCTAAGTTTTTCAATTTTTCCTTTATTTCTCAAATTTCTAGCTTGCGTTAGCAGCGTTACTGCTTAATACAAAATCGATTCAATAAGCCTATTGTTGTTTCAGGTAAGTGCACTGGTGATTACCCACAGCTGTCGCGTTGATCGTTACTGTGAGTATTTTAAACATAATTTTAACCTTATTTTATAGGTACTTAAATCTTTATGAGTGCCGAAGTCAGAAAAATTAGGTTACCTACTCATTTTGTTTAACACAAAAAAAAACTAATTTCTTCCATTAAATACTTGCAGTATTCATTTTATTTTATTAACCGCTGATAGAAATGAATGGCAAGTACGGTATTCTATAGTAAGTAATCTAGACCGCAATTCCGTCCGTTATGATCGACAAAAGTGGTTATCCCTAGAATATTGCTTAATTTCAAAACGGAGACATGGCACATTTTGTAACTCTAATTAAGGTTCCTGATTATATACATATACCTAATTTGAGACTTAATCTGAAAATATATTGACTGTTGGATAAGGAGAGAGAAAAGTATTTAAGTTTTTGCGTTAGAAGGACTACTTATTTTAAACACTAATTCAACTCTTATCGAGTTTTGACACAAACGTATTTTTTTATTGACTAGGCTCACAGAAAAAGTTATAGCCTACATATTTAACAGTTACAGGTAATACAGTATGTTCAGATTTGGACTACAATTCAAAATATGTGTGCACAGAATAAATACAATACAAGTTTTCCATAAGTTACAACTGCCATCATATATGATACATGAAACACAAAAGAGAGAGCAAACGTTACAATACAAGTCGGCGGGTGTAAAACAATTTGAATGTGATGTAATTAAGACCTAAAATGCTTAGCATTCAAACGGGTTTCATTAGTGACGGCTTACACGAGTAGATGAGTCTCACAGGCCTCAGCCGTGAATCGTGTAATCCAACCAGCCAGCCAGAATACAAGTCGCCGCTCAGAACGTTTGACTGCCTATGAATACGAGGGATTCAAAAGGAATATATCACTTGTGTGGTTTATGTAGTGACGGTGTAATGTTTAGGTGGAAACGGGGTAAAATACGAAGTATTTTAATTTTCATAGTATGTATAACAGTGGCGCAGTATAAATAATGGATCATCGAAGCTGGGCTGCCGATGTTGTGTGTTTACACTGGTTATACGTATATTTAGAAATTATGACGCGTAAGGTATGCATATACAACACTGGCAGTATTGCGTATGCGTATACCTACGTCCAAGAAGTCACCGGGTCCACACTACAAGCAACTGTTACAAATGGCACAAGACCGAACAGCCTGGAGAGCAGTAGTCGAGAGAGTCGCCCATAGTCGTCACGTCCCTCAGACATGAGGTTACGACCAAGAAGAATACCTACGTCGCTTCAACTCCAAGTATAATACAATTCTTTTTATAAATATTTGAAAAATTCCACATCACTTTCTTCGCATATCTAATATTTACATCCAAAAAAATATTACATTCGTTAGTGCCAAAACCTACGAATAAAATGTGCACAGAGTTTGTATGGAGAATGCCTTGCCCACCCCTGCGCCTTAAAATATAATAAGTTTTGACTATTTGTGTGGCTTTGGGCCACCGAGATGCTTATATGTACTGAGAAACATTCAAAGACTAGCTCCAACCGTTTGGTTGTAAACAGACGACGGACGGACGGACGGATGCGTGAGTGACAGCAATACGGCTCCGTGTTGACCCTTCGTGTACGGATTCCTCAAAATACCAGTAGTAAAAACAAATCCGCAATTCAAATATCAAGTAATTAACGGGATCGACTGACGATCGTATGGGAGTCATCCATCAATCGCGATTGGACCCGCGATTGATACTGAAGTGCGGTCATCACCTGCTTTTTAGGGTTCTGCACTCGAAGGCTCGAAACGGAACCCTATAATTGCTGTCATCACGCGTCCGTCCGTCGTCTGACACAAAATTTGTTCTGAATATTTTTTTAACGTTCCATTGACTTCAAATTCGGTGATAATGTTTATTATTAGCAACAAATACCAATGTATTGGTAAATCATATCATGTCATCACAATAATCATTAGTATTTTTACATTCCAATGTTGGGCACAGATCTACTTCATTTAGATGGGTATTGGGTATACCCACAACCCACGCTGGTAAAATGTAGATCGAGAACTTTAGGTACATAATACCTCAGCAGTCATCGCGTTTGAATTTAATCGTAGATGCAATTATTCTTCGCCGTGTATAATTTTCGCAATATTTGCTGAAAATTTTCATTCCGAACGATGAATACACCAAAGAGGGGTCTTTTCGATTAAATATAGTTTGTGGAGCTGTATGATTTCACCAAACCATGGTTATCTTTGCACGTAGAACCGATGGCCGTTGGTGCCGAAAGGTTCTCTAGTGGCGACCACGGACCGGAAGGCGCAGCGTGGGTAGACCCCCCACAAGGTGGACTGATGACCTGGTAAAGGTCGCGGGAGTCCGCTGGATGCGGGTGGCGCAAGACCGGTCATTGTGGCACTCTTTGGGGGAGGCCTATGTCCAGCAGTGGACGTCTTTCGGCTGATATGATGATGATGATGATGATGATGGTTATCTTTTATTATATTTTAAAATGAGGCTAATGATGAGATTGAGAACATTATTTCACCTTGTAACTAATTAAGATGAATGTGTATCATGTCATACATGCACTCTTCTATACTTAGCAAAGTAAACTAATCAAAACACCCTTCGAGCGCCAAATCTGTGCTAATATATGCACAAGAGGCATTATTATTTTTGACAGCACAGCACTAGGGCTGGCTCATATCGATGGGTTAATTTCCAAGAGTTATTTGCATCGAGTCAAAGGCGAGCGCGACTTAATTCCTCCATTCTGACATCTGCATACAAATGGATGTAATTTCGCACTGTGACAGCCCTAAGGCGCGTTCTAGACAAATCGCTTCTTAAAAAGAAACGAGGATTTATGCATGATCATATTTATTTAATGTAGTTCTTAATTTAGACGCCGTAAGATAAGAATTCGAACGGGGCCGTTATGAAGTTGGGATGATTTGGTTTTAAAATTGCCAAATATTTGCCGCTAGGGTTGAGAATTCTGATTATTTAGGACCCACTAAGGCTAGGGTTGCCAGCATTGGTTGTTTTATGTGTTAATGAGGGACGGCAATGTTTTTTATTGAATGTCGAATAAAGGGTTGGAGTTGATTTTGTGGGATAGTAGGTTAATCGACCTTTTGTGACGGGTTAAGCAAAGAGAGGGAGGTTATCTGACGGAGACTTCTTAATTAAAGTTAGCATCGTTTTGCCTCATAATTAGTAATGTAAGTAGCTCTATGAATTACCTTATAGTCACTTATATAAAAATTATGACTAGTGGCTCTGTGAGCTGTAGACCTCGCATCAAATCATAACAAATCTCGTTGAAAACGCGAGCGTAGCGAGCGCGAAATTTTGCGAACATTATTATGCAGGTCTGGAAAATACTTCATACGCATCAATCAAGTCATGTCGACGCACACGCGAGCGCAGCGAGCGCGAAATTTTTTGAACATTAAGATGCAGGTGTGGAAAATACTTCATACTGTCTAACGCAAACGCGGCGAGCGCGAAATTTTTGAAAAAAAAATTTAGATAGATTTAACTGTAAAATATACTTACAAACACATATCTCGTCCTGACCAACTGTGAAAATATTCGTGGTTGGCGATACAGACGCTTTCACGTATGTTAAGAATTTCAAATTTTACCTTTACAAACAATAAAGCCAGGGAGGCTCACGGGCCGCACGGAAGGGGCTCGCGGGCCGCCTGTTGCCGACCGCTGCTGTAGAGGAGGACAAACCATAGATTTTTTTTAGATTACTCGACAAAAATATTCGATGTAATCAAAGAACGTGCTCACAATACTTCACGAGAATCTGTTGTGAAATGCGACCCTTAGAGGTGAACATATCGAAATTCGGCCGCAGAAACACAAAATAATTGATAAAAAAATTGTTTTTTTAAATTTTAAAAAAGTGACTCGATAAAAAAATTCTATAGAATTACCGCACCTGCTCACAAAATTTCACGAAAATCGGTTGATAAATGCGACCTGTAGAGGAGAACAAACCAATGAATAAAATAAAAAAAAATTAAATTTACAAAAATTTACTTGCCCAAAAAATTCTATGTAATCATAAAACCTGCTCACAAAACTTCACGAGAATCGGTTGAGAAATGCGACCTATAGAGGAAAAAACGGCCGCAGAAAAATACGAAATCATTGATACAAAGTTTGTTTTTTCGAATTTCAAAAAAGTGACTCGACAAAAAAATTCTATATAGTTACCAAACCTGCTCGCAAAATTTCACGAAAATCGGTTGATAAATGCGACCTGTAGAGGAGATCAGCCAACGACGTAAAAAAAATTTTTTTTTAATTTACAAAAATTTACTCTACAAATAAATTATATGTAGTCATGGAACGTGCTCACAAAATTTCACGAGAATCGGTTGAGAAATACGACCTGTAGAGGAAAAAACGGCCGCAGAAAAACACGAAATCATTGATACAATGTTTGTTTTTTTGAATTTCCAAAAAGTGACTCGACAAAAAAATTCTATATAGTTACCGAACCTGCTCACAAAATTTCACGAAAATCGGTTGATAAATGCGACCTGTAGAGGAGGACATACAAAAATCCGGCCGGACATACGAAAGCATTTTTGTCGAAGCTAAAACAGAGACCTCGTTTTACTCGGTCAATTAATATGAATTTATGAATCAACATATCAATACACATTAAGCAATAGTAGCAATACACATAAAATTTTCGCTACATACATTTACACTAACGTGAGACATAAGTTCCGAGTGTCAACCGTTGTTCTTTTAATAAGTGCAAATTTTGATTGAATTTTCATTTTTCACGATTATATAATGTACATTATTACAGTGGGGTAAAAATGTTATGATAGTTTTATTTTAAAAATATTTTCCTAAGCCGAAATGGGCATTCTAAATTATATATATGTAATATATGCTGCGGTGCCTTACCATTAGGCAAGCCGTAAGCTCATTAGCCACAGTCGTTGCATAAAAAAAGAAGTCGCTGGCTAAAGTCACTCATACTTTAAAAATCGGTCCGTCTTCTAGGACAGTTTTGAATCCGACTGATTGCCCCTCGTTTATCTTGCAAGTTAGATTGATGCCAGTGGATATTTGTCCCGCTTCACCCGCGATTCACTCAACTAATTTAACTTAAACTTTTTTCCGTTTCCAAGCTTATCTGAAGTAAATTATTTTTCATTATTTTGAAGATTGTCAATTACTTTTATTATGTCTGGGAATCAAATCTATCGCTGTTTTGAGTCAATTATCTATATATGCTGTTTTAAATATTCTTGAAGTGAGATTGAGATTACCTGAGGTGAGGGGAGGTGAGGTGATTGATTGAGGTGTGCAATAAAGAGTATTTGTATTGTATTGTATTGTACCTGATTACGAATATAAACAGCAACAATTGAATCTCAACCGCTATATGTGGCTATACTTTGGAGACCAAAATGGAGCCAATTCAAGCCGAGCCAAGTGTCTTTTAACAATCAGTGTGTAATGTGTATGACCGTTAGTAATTGAGTATGTCGGATGATCATTTGAAAAGCCACCCTTTACAAGCCCAGTCTAACCTCAAAAGACAGACATTCTATAGCAAATTAACAATTTAATCTCTATTTATAGCACTCGACTCCAAACTTTCACGAGTGCTGGTTAATGCGACAAAGCGTCGACTCAGCACGAAACAGTACCAAGTTAGTACTTTGTGTGACTAAGTAATTCGAATTCAGAAACTGGCAACCAACTCTACGAACGTATTTCCTACACGGAAATGAGTGTGCTAGTTTACTACCACACGGTTCTATTTCGTTCGAGTGGCCTTAAGATTTACAACCTTGTTAACTTAATTGCGCAAGCTATGTGCGGATAGGTGAGACAGAGTTCTATTTGAGTTCACAAGATGGGGTTTTGGGACTTTGTCGTTGTATCAGCAGGTTATTGAATGCTCGTGTCTAATGCTCTTTTTGTTCGGTTTTGGGCGTGTAGCGTTGTTTTCAAAGGACGAAATTCAATTTTGCGCAAGTTACCTATACGTAAACTCGTGCCTTGATATTCCACAAGTTCTACTTTCGTTTTAATTTCATTATCGCATTTAATAGTCAATGTAATACGAATATTTCTTTGACTACTAGTAGTAGTGGCAACAAAACAATGGCGAACATATCCTGCGATCTCTTTCAGCTAATCTTTGGGCAACTAAGAGGGCATGTTGTATTGCAGACGCACTGAACAACATGTAAGTACACGTACAAGTGGCAAAATTGTATGAATGAACATTATACACATACATAGACGCTAGAACGCTGCACAATATTGTTAACGGAAAATTAAATTGTCCCCAACTTTTGCAAAAACTTAACTTTACTGTCCCTAGATAAAATGGGCAACTAGGCCCTCAAATTTTAGACCTTTTGCAACCAGTAAGTACTTTTAGAACGAATGTTGGCGCTCACAGGATTTGCAGCGAGCACAATACATTTTTCAAGGAAACAAATTTCCGTACCTATAGCTAGTATACTTGTAATCATTTCAGTTGAACGAATTGAACCAAAGCAATTCCTTCAAAAAGCTTGTAGCATACCTTGTATTTGTGGAAACATGCTTGGTCTCGAATCCTGGATTCCAGTACTTCGTTCCCCTTCTATTACGGGCATTTTCCTTAAAAATATGCCTATGGACTTGTGCTGTAACGACGGGTCCTGGTCGTAGTATTTCGTACCTCCTCTATTACTTCCGTTTTCCTTAAGAATATGCATTCGGATTCCGTTTGTAACAAGCTGTAACGTGAAACATTGTTGTCAAGTATGAAAATTGTAATTTCCTACATTTCTCGGGCTACGGGACGCGTTAAAACGTGTCTCCTACTTACCAATAGTTAATTCAGCTCATTGTCTGTTTATATTTATAGCTTAATTTGCAATTTTCTTACTAATCTGATTGTTTGACATATTTATTTACATTTCAGCAGTGTAACATTGTCATAGAAACGTAACTTGTCAATCGCGTTTTAAGGCGAGGTTTAACTTACTTTCGAGTCAAAATAGGTTGCTGGTAGTTCATAATTTCGAAATTGTAAATTTGGAACTAGATATTCTAGAACAACGGAACGGACGGATATAAAAGACGTACAAAGCCAAACAACGGCAGTTCTCGTCTAGACTTCAACAAGTCGACTACGAAATTGGTCTGTGCGGGGCCAAGCCAGGCCCCGCACCTCAAGAAGACCTCGCGCAAAGTAATTGGGAGCCTTAAAACCCCTGCTACGCTGTTCCGTGGCCCTGGGCCACCTTTACCACGCTACCTCGAGGCTTTGTATTGGGTGACTTTACCACATCGATCTGAGGCGCTGAGCCATCTTCACTACGCTGCTGAACTGAACCACTACGGCTACGGTGCTCAGAGACCCTGAGCCTCTTCTACTACGGGCTCGCGGCTCCTTGCCGCGTCTGTTGCTCCACGGCCTCTAGCCGCCTCTGCTGTCCTGCTCCGCGGCCCCTAACCGCCTTTGCTACAGTGCTCCGCGGCCCCTAGCCGCCTCCGCTACGGTGCTCCGCGGCCCCTAGCCGCCTCTGCTACAGTGTTCTGCGGCCCCGAACGCCGGCCATCACTAACGCCACTT
The DNA here is from genome assembly GCA_951800055.1 of Cenopis cana. Taxonomy (NCBI): domain Eukaryota; kingdom Metazoa; phylum Arthropoda; class Insecta; order Lepidoptera; family Tortricidae; genus Cenopis; species Cenopis cana. The sequence continues at coordinate 3,915,893 of OX637486.1, read as the reverse complement.
TTAACCGCCACGTTAACACCTTTGTTAACCTCCGCCACCGCTAGCGTTTACTTCATACTCGCCGTTCCTTTAAATTTCCTTTTGTAAGTGTTATGATGATGTTCTAGGTTCTAGTTAGAGACAAATATATCAACTTACCTCGACCCTGAATTTTCTTCCTTTAACTCTAACCCAAACTACTCGGTAACTTCGCCTCTCAAGCTATTGGGAGGCGACGTTTCGTGACAGTTTTTGGCGCCCAACGGGTTTTGTATTTGTCTCACTTCAAAATTCAAAAAAAAGACAACATAGCAGTCTATAAATTGTTTATTTGATTGACATCTTACGTATTCGAAACACTACTTACAATTTTTACCTTTTTATTATACAAACTAAGAACATCATCATGGCACATCTTTTTCTTTTTATAGCAAATACTTATATATCTTTGTTACACTTATTCTTATACTAGCATATTTTTATATCTAAGCTTACAATATTCTACTCTTTACAGCTCTAAATTAATTAACAAAATTGCTCTTCTGACTCCAACCTGCGACCGAGGTGTGCTGCAATCATCTTCATGTCTCATTCTCTCATTTATCACATTACCTTATTTTTTTTCTTTTAGGCATCTACTATGCCGCGTTTGCGATTATTCGCTTTGCGTCTTCTTATCTTCATCTTTTGTATTCTTTTTTAATACTTATGGTTGGCTCTAAACCAACCATAACTCCAGAGCGGTAGTCCAACTCTGTAAAAATAAGCCTTATGGTCAAATCTCTACTTGTGGTAGGCCTACCCCTACCACAAACTTGTTGGCTCTAAACCAGCACTTCTCTAGTCGGCTCTAAACCGACTAGGCCTGTATATAGTTGAGCGGTAGACTAACTCGTTAAATAAGCCTTAGGTCGTTTTAATCATCCTTTTTCTTTCTAGTGGAGCGGCTGACTACTCCCTAAAAATAAGCCTTAGGTCATGGAAAGGTTTTCCTAAGGAGTGTGCGTCATAGAATGTGAACCACAACCCCTTACCCATGTCAGAGATGTATGAAGGTTTGTCTGTATGGTGTGAAAGAGTTGTATGCAAGGACGGGAATTCCTTTATTTTTATTTCTTCATTTTTGCACTTCATCCCATTCTGCACACCCATTAATATAGCTATACGATACAAAAAAAAAACTTTTCCTTCACTAGACTACGAAAAAGTTTTTTTTTTTCCCTGGTTTTTGGGGTAATGTAGCATACCTTGTATTTGTGGAAACATGCTTGGTCTCGAATCCTGGATTCCAGTACTTCGTTCCCCTTCTATTACGGGCATTTTCCTTAAAAATATGCCTATGGACTTGTGCTGTAACGACGGGTCCTGGTCGTAGTATTTCGTACCTCCTCTATTACTTCCGTTTTCCTTAAGAATATGCATTCGGATTCCGTTTGTAACAAGCTGTAACGTGAAACATTGTTGTCAAGTATGAAAATTGTAATTTCCTACATTTCTCGGGCTACGGGACGCGTTAAAACGTGTCTCCTACTTACCAATAGTTAATTCAGCTCATTGTCTGTTTATATTTATAGCTTAATTTGCAATTTTCTTACTAATCTGATTGTTTGACATATTTATTTACATTTCAGCAGTGTAACATTGTCATAGAAACGTAACTTGTCAATCGCGTTTTAAGGCGAGGTTTAACTTACTTTCGAGTCAAAATAGGTTGCTGGTAGTTCATAATTTCGAAATTGTAAATTTGGAACTAGATATTCTAGAACAACGGAACGGACGGATATAAAAGACGTACAAAGCCAAACAACGGCAGTTCTCGTCTAGACTTCAACAAGTCGACTACGAAATTGGTCTGTGCGGGGCCAAGCCAGGCCCCGCACCTCAAGAAGACCTCGCGCAAAGTAATTGGGAGCCTTAAAACCCCTGCTACGCTGTTCCGTGGCCCTGGGCCACCTTTACCACGCTACCTCGAGGCTTTGTATTGGGTGACTTTACCACATCGATCTGAGGCGCTGAGCCATCTTCACTACGCTGCTGAACTGAACCACTACGGCTACGGTGCTCAGAGACCCTGAGCCTCTTCTACTACGGGCTCGCGGCTCCTTGCCGCGTCTGTTGCTCCACGGCCTCTAGCCGCCTCTGCTGTCCTGCTCCGCGGCCCCTAACCGCCTTTGCTACAGTGCTCCGCGGCCCCTAGCCGCCTCCGCTACGGTGCTCCGCGGCCCCTAGCCGCCTCTGCTACAGTGTTCTGCGGCCCCGAACGCCGGCCATCACTAACGCCACTTTTAACCGCCACGTTAACACCTTTGTTAACCTCCGCCACCGCTAGCGTTTACTTCATACTCGCCGTTCCTTTAAATTTCCTTTTGTAAGTGTTATGATGATGTTCTAGGTTCTAGTTAGAGACAAATATATCAACTTACCTCGACCCTGAATTTTCTTCCTTTAACTCTAACCCAAACTACTCGGTAACTTCGCCTCTCAAGCTATTGGGAGGCGACGTTTCGTGACAGTTTTTGGCGCCCAACGGGTTTTGTATTTGTCTCACTTCAAAATTCAAAAAAAAGACAACATAGCAGTCTATAAATTGTTTATTTGATTGACATCTTACGTATTCGAAACACTACTTACAATTTTTACCTTTTTATTATACAAACTAAGAACATCATCATGGCACATCTTTTTCTTTTTATAGCAAATACTTATATATCTTTGTTACACTTATTCTTATACTAGCATATTTTTATATCTAAGCTTACAATATTCTACTCTTTACAGCTCTAAATTAATTAACAAAATTGCTCTTCTGACTCCAACCTGCGACCGAGGTGTGCTGCAATCATCTTCATGTCTCATTCTCTCATTTATCACATTACCTTATTTTTTTTCTTTTAGGCATCTACTATGCCGCGTGTGCGATTATTCGCTTTGCGTCTTCTTATCTTCATCTTTTGTATTCTTTTTTAATACTTATGGTTGGCTCTAAACCAACCATAACTCCAGAGCGGTAGTCCAACTCTGTAAAAATAAGCCTTATGGTCAAATCTCTACTTGTGGTAGGCCTACCCCTACCACAAACTTGTTGGCTCTAAACCAGCACTTCTCTAGTCGGCTCTAAACCGACTAGGCCTGTATATAGTTGAGCGGTAGACTAACTCGTTAAATAAGCCTTAGGTCGTTTTAATCATCCTTTTTCTTTCTAGTGGAGCGGCTGACTACTCCCTAAAAATAAGCCTTAGGTCATGGAAAGGTTTTCCTAAGGAGTGTGCGTCATAGAATGTGAACCACAACCCCTTACCCATGTCAGAGATGTATGAAGGTTTGTCTGTATGGTGTGAAAGAGTTGTATGCAAGGACGGGAATTCCTTTATTTTTATTTCTTCATTTTTGCACTTCATCCCATTCTGCACACCCATTAATATAGCTATACGATACAAAAAAAAAACTTTTCCTTCACTAGACTACGAAAAAGTTTTTTTTTTTCCCTGGTTTTTGGGGTAATGTAGCATACCTTGTATTTGTGGAAACATGCTTGGTCTCGAATCCTGGATTCCAGTACTTCGTTCCCCTTCTATTACGGGCATTTTCCTTAAAAATATGCCTATGGACTTGTGCTGTAACGACGGGTCCTGGTCGTAGTATTTCGTACCTCCTCTATTACTTCCGTTTTCCTTAAGAATATGCATTCGGATTCCGTTTGTAACAAGCTGTAACGTGAAACATTGTTGTCAAGTATGAAAATTGTAATTTCCTACATTTCTCGGGCTACGGGACGCGTTAAAACGTGTCTCCTACTTACCAATAGTTAATTCAGCTCATTGTCTGTTTATATTTATAGCTTAATTTGCAATTTTCTTACTAATCTGATTGTTTGACATATTTATTTACATTTCAGCAGTGTAACATTGTCATAGAAACGTAACTTGTCAATCGCGTTTTAAGGCGAGGTTTAACTTACTTTCGAGTCAAAATAGGTTGCTGGTAGTTCATAATTTCGAAATTGTAAATTTGGAACTAGATATTCTAGAACAACGGAACGGACGGATATAAAAGACGTACAAAGCCAAACAACGGCAGTTCTCGTCTAGACTTCAACAAGTCGACTACGAAATTGGTCTGTGCGGGGCCAAGCCAGGCCCCGCACCTCAAGAAGACCTCGCGCAAAGTAATTGGGAGCCTTAAAACCCCTGCTACGCTGTTCCGTGGCCCTGGGCCACCTTTACCACGCTACCTCGAGGCTTTGTATTGGGTGACTTTACCACATCGATCTGAGGCGCTGAGCCATCTTCACTACGCTGCTGAACTGAACCACTACGGCTACGGTGCTCAGAGACCCTGAGCCTCTTCTACTACGGGCTCGCGGCTCCTTGCCGCGTCTGTTGCTCCACGGCCTCTAGCCGCCTCTGCTGTCCTGCTCCGCGGCCCCTAACCGCCTTTGCTACAGTGCTCCGCGGCCCCTAGCCGCCTCCGCTACGGTGCTCCGCGGCCCCTAGCCGCCTCTGCTACAGTGTTCTGCGGCCCCGAACGCCGGCCATCACTAACGCCACTTTTAACCGCCACGTTAACACCTTTGTTAACCTCCGCCACCGCTAGCGTTTACTTCATACTCGCCGTTCCTTTAAATTTCCTTTTGTAAGTGTTATGATGATGTTCTAGGTTCTAGTTAGAGACAAATAAATCAACTTACCTCGACCCTGAATTTTCTTCCTTTAACTCTAACCCAAACTACTCGGTAACTTCGCCTCTCAAGCAATTGGGAGGCGACGTTTCGTGACAAGCTACTTTACCGTTCAAACAATAAGGTTCAAAATCCAATAACATTGTAATAGAAATACGTTCAACAAAAAGAATTTCAACCATACTTATATAGATAAATAAACACTTAAATACATAGAAGACATCCAAGACGCAAGAACAAAATATTCGTGCTCATGACACAAATAAAAGCCCCGACCGGGATTCGAACCCGGGAAGGTAAAGCGATCGTCAAATAAACGTCTTTTACATAGTTGTATTACGAACATCTCGCTCGGTAGTGGTATTACTATTAGATGTCGAGTCGAGTTTGTCTGAGCTTCCCCTCACGGTTAATATTTCCATAGTTCGCAATTATCCCGTATGAACGCAATATATAAATTACTTGGTGCAGTACGCGCACACTCCGTAATGAGACCGCGACTCGAGCATTATGAGGCGATATTGGGTTCAGTCAGTAAATTGAACTATGCCCTAATGAGAACAGGGAGCTATTTTATTTTGAATGTACAAAAAAGCACTGTACACAGTGCTTTTTTGTTAAAGTGTACATTTTAATTGCAATTCTTTATACATATTGAAGGATTTCATTGTTGTCAATATTTGATTTAATTCTATTATATTATTCATACCATTTATAAATGTAATGTTTCATTCGGTGCTTAAAATTTACCCTTACTTACCCTAAAATGCAAAAAATTTTGCAAGTAGCTGCCTATTTGAGCTACTTGCAAAATGTTTGTAGATAGTTTAAGGACTCAATTATGTCAAAAAATGTATTACTTAATTTCATTGTACGTGTAATGATGCTACCCATAGGTATAAATTGTATCACTAATAAATTTCTTAAATACCTAATGGAAAAATTTAAAATTTTTGGCTTCGAACAGGATTCGAGGACAGGTTGCTCAAAAATATCTGAACATGCTCAGATATATACGATGACTCTGAAGAGTTCAGATAAAGGTAAGTACCTAGTAAATGATACTCACCGTTGATTTTGGTTTAAAAAAATATTCAAGATTGGTGTTCTGTTATTGATCGCAATTTTGAAATATACAGAATGTCAACAGTTAGTTGTTGACAGTACTATTTAACATAATTTTTCACTTCACCTTCAGTGTTTCAAATGAGTTTAATACAGTCATTGTTGCCACCCCAACATTAGTAATTATAGCCCAGCATCCCATAAATATAGTCCATCAGCCAGCCTACGCAATACGGCGCTACTTTAATGTGGCTCCGTTATACAAACAGCTAGTATTTTTACTTAGTATTTTTAACAGGTAAATACTTGAAGGACCTGATGAAGCGCTACTATTCCTGGGAGTACCTAGTGAAATTATGATTTTGTACTATTTATAATTTTTATTGAAGGGACCAATTAGTAAAAACATATTATCTTTCCCTAAATATTTAACATAAGTATCCATAAGAAATAATGGATTTTTTAAATTTATTTATCCACACTGTTATTTAAGACTAAATAACTAGGTTTTGACCACGACTTCATACGCGTGGAATGCAATTTCTGACGGCGGAATCACTTTAGCCAATTTCTACCAAAATTTAATTACTATTGTACACCTTTGTCATGAAATTCTCCTTCCATAGGTGAAATGGTAAAAACCGTAAAAAACTCTGTGCTTGGACAGAGATAGACGCGGCGAGTGATTTTTTAGAAATTAAACTATTGTTTAAAATCAATCAATGATACATATTGTCACTTTCACAACTAGTATTTTATCCCTGTTATTCTCTTAAAGCCCTTGTACGAGTATATCGAAAGATTGTCTCCCGCCTAATTTTAATGATGATAAGGCACCGTATTCCGGGGATAAAGGAGGCATTGATGTTTCTCGCCTCGTTTACGTGAGGGTATTATCTTTATTAATTAATAAATGCAAAGCGGTTTCGCACTGTTTGTTTATTTATAAATTCGAGTGCGGATGTACGATAATTTAGTACTTGTACTTAGTAAACAGAATTACTTCTTAACCGGGTGGTTACTTTAACTTTGGGCAGTAAGAGCGCAAAGCTGTATTTTCAGAGCCTCAGGTGGCCCGCTGCTGGTAAAGGCTCTTTTTTCTTCCAAGCATCGCTGTCTTGACGTTGCAATGCTGTGTAGGCATTAAATAAATAAATATTTGTGGACAATCTTACACAAATCTACCTAGTCCCAAACTAAGCAAAGCTTGTACTATGGGCTTGTAAATTGAAATATAATTGTAGCCTGACAGTAGTACTCTTAGGTAGGCTAGGCTCTCTTTGGCAAAATGTATTTGAAAATGAATTTAATAGACATAGGAAGGCAAGTATAAAAATGCCTTGTGCGGCATATTGTCGGAATGTCCTGAATCGCATTAAATTTAGCCCAAAAGTCGAATTCAAAAACGCTTCATAAAAATAACAAAAGAGGTACATGAGAGAAACCACTGAGAACAGAAGAGGAAAGATGTTTTGACTGTTTGTGTCTTTAAAGGTGTCGAAACATCTACTTACGACGAATTCATAAGAAAAATTGTAGAAGGGAAAGAATAAGAAAGGAAGAGAGTTAGACTAAGAAGAATATTTAGCAGTCAAGCGGAAGGCTTAAGAAAGAAACATAGAAAATGCCCCACCGACAAGAGCCTAGCTCTTAAATTAATGATGATGATAATTGAAATGAGATCAATTAATTATTTAAGGTATTATCTAGATATTATTTTAGATTTCAATAAGGTATAATCTTTTAAAATTTTATTAAAATTCTTCGATAACCCTGTTCCCTATAGTCATAAATCTATACTTGTAGGCATAAATCTTACACCCCAGGCAATGTAAATAAATTTAAATCCCTTTGAAAAAAAAATCACGCCCGAAGCCTTTATTTAAATCCGCAAACGAACCACCCTGTACATAAATTTTACATGCCCGCAAAACTCGACGTTATAAAACAATAAAAAACTTCAGGGATGTCCCAATGTTATGATTAGAGGACGAGCAAGGTCGCCCCGGGCGGATTATGCAAATTGTATGAAAATCCCTTGCAAGCGTCAACTGTTACGGTACAAGGAGTGTGTTACGGGTTTTCACAACCCTATTCCGGAGTGACGTCATCTTGCCGCGGAATAATCAAGTCTGCTGCTCAAAACAAAAGAGAATTTTAGACTTTTGTACGTTGCGTCGATACTAGACCTTTTCCCGCTAAAGTTAAGGTTGAAATTGAGAGTAATTTGTTGATCATGTTAGCTAGGTCATTTTGGTTAAAAATTTAAGTGTTGCTAACAACGAGGCAGGGCTGGCACGTATTGTACAATCGTGCTTTTGAGAATTCGAGAATCGGATTTGTGTTATATTCGAATAATAACTTGGAATCTTGGAAGTAAACACAAACAAATCAAATCTGTTGAATTTTACTAAGTAATACGTAATACTTGGATATTCTTCATAGCAAAAAATGTTACACAAATAATCTACATATAAATTTTCTACAAAAAAGGTTCTATACACTTTTTCGCTAGGATACATATTATTTAATGAGATTTTAAAGGGGGCAAGTTAATTATCAGTGGCTTCTCATTCCTTTGTCTCATTCCCGAACCCGAACCGGTCGAAATATGCATCGTAGCGAAAAATGGTATAGAACCTTTTTTGCAGAAAATTTTATGTATAAACATTTTTTGCTATGAGACACCATTTAAGAGTTTTTTACGAAAAACTAAAAAAGGGACCTTTACACCCCCCCCTCCCATCCTTTAGTTCTACCCTCATCGGCCAGTCCTTTTAGTATGTTATTTAGGTCACCTGTACCTACAACTCTGGCAAAATTTGCCTAGTCACGAATTATTTCCCCCAATTTTCCTTTGTTGATGTTGCTCACTAAACTTTGTAATAATGAAAAATTATAAAAAAATACTAAATTTAAATATTTTCAAAATTGCTTTCTTGACGTTAGATATGAGGATATTAGGTACCAAATCAGGTATATTTTACAAAAAAATAATCCAACGGTATCGTACCTGCAGGAGCCCAAACTTGGTATGTTTTGAAAATTATTTTTATATTACTTTAAGACAAGTGACTTAAATGTAATGATGTGATATATTTTTAGAACCGGCTTAGAAATCCCTTTCGTGTGATACCACACACGATAGGTTTCAGAATGTTTTTTTTTTAAATTCCATACAAAAAAGATGTCGTCATAAGTCCTCTCCTTTTCGTTTTTTTTTTCGTCCAACCGGTCAAATTGATTCATATGTCCTAAAGATCAATCGTAATTTTCATGCTTTTAACACCATTTGCAGCATCTTTTGGCGTGCCGCCAGCACTATATTATTTTAATATCAAGCGCTTACCTAGTTATTAGCTTGTGGCCCAGCGGCGCCTGCGTGCCGCAAGCGTTATACAAAGTTAAGCAGCGTGGGCCGCGGTCAGTACATGGATGGGTGACCGCTATGAGTGGTTACTAACTGAGCGCTCCCGTGCTTTGAAAGGCACGTTAAGCCGTTGATCCCGGTTGCTGTCTATGGCAGCAGTCGTTAAGCCAAGTTGGAGGCCTTGGGGCGGCTTGAAAACTTCTAACAGTCAAGTTGCCCACTCACTTGACAAAGGGGGGTCGCAGTTGCACCACGTCCGTAGGGAAAGTACCCACCGCTACCCTACACATGACCCCTGGGTGGTTCTAAAAGTGCAATAAAAACTGGCAACCGTACTGTCTTCTCGAAGATCTCACGGTTCGAAATAAATGCCATACGATAAATAAATAACCTAGTTATCGCTCTACCATACTACCTCCACTCCCTTAAGGGATGATTTTTGGGATAAAAAGTTTCCTATGTCCTTTCCCTGGACTCAAACTATCTCCATGCCACATCTAATTCGGTCCAGCGGTTTAAGCGTGAAGAGGTAACAGACGGACAGACAGACACACTTTCGTATTTATACTATTAGTTAGAAATTCGATCAGCAAAAAGGATTACAACCGTACTATTGATTTATTGATTTCTTATGCTCAAATAGCCCCCCTGCTAAAGCCATAATTACATTAATTAACGTGCCAATCGACATGCCAATTTGGATAATCCAACTTGAAATAGAGCTGCTATGCCATTTAAATTTAGTGCTAGAATAAATCGGATTGCGGCTTTTTAAAATAGGACCGCTATATAACTGTACACTGTTTTTGCTACTAACTTTAACTCAAGCACTGTATACATAAGATGATTATGATTTGGTTTTCAATAACATTATCTTTTTAACACATTTTTTATGTTATTCAATGCAATGCCAATTTGGTGAATGTAATAAGTAAATACCACGGCCGTATTACAGGAATAGCAAAACAAAACATTTTTTCCTAATAATAAAATAACCAAACAAAAATTGGTAGACAATAGGCTACAAAACAATGCGTGATGTGTCAAACCTTTTAAGTATGTTTACAAAGCGTACGGCCCACCTGATGGTAAGCGGACACCGCAGCCTATAGACGCTCCAAAGGAGTCACGTGCACGTTGCCCACCCTTTATTAAATATGAGGATTCACTGTGTTGTCAGCAGAAGGGACAAATTTAGGAGGTCCCTCGCACAAAAACACAGTGCATTCTCGGGAGCTCTGGCAACCTTGCTCACCTCCAAGAACACAACACTACATACTTGTACGTATAGTCAATAATGTTATTATGGCTGTGGTCTTCTGCAAGGCCACAGCCATAATGGTACTAAAAAGCGGGGTACTTCCCCAGTTGGGCTCGGCTGCTCCAAATTCGAGCAAGATGACATTTTGCTGTGCCATACCTCTCTTAAAATATCTAAATATAATAAAATAATATCTAATTGCGGCCCTGGATTATAAAAACACCAATCAGCGGATAATTTATACGAGTAGGTGCGGTGCGATAACGTTAGGTGGCTCGTTAGAGAGTAGGTAGTAAGTAATATTTATGGGAAAACTGCTTCCAATTATTCCTCAAGAAACACCCCTGCTGGGGGGTTATTGTAACACCTATAGGTACAGTCGAGGGCATGACTATGCATACATTTATGGATTTTATTTGAAAGGAAAAAGGTGAAAAAAATTATAAATACAGGAGGTGAATAACTTTAAACTACTTGGCATAACAATAGACTCAGGACTAAACTGGAAGGAACACGTTCAATACACGAAAACAAAAATAGCCAAATTTATATACGCACTTAACATATTAAAGTCGAACACCAATTTTGAATCTGCCTTGTCAACATACTTCGCTTATATATATTCAAGTCTCCGATATGGCATCGTCCTATGGGGAGCCAGCACAGACGCCAACCAACTTTTCATCATGCAAAAAAAGTGCATTCGAATTTTAGCGAATATACGCATCCCTAATAGCTGCCGTCCTCACTTTATAAAAAATAAACTTTTGACACTACCCTCTATATACATACTGGAGGCTGCGCTCTTCGTTCGAAAACACCCAGAACTATTCCCAGTAAAACCTGATACTTTTAGAACTAGAAAGCAATACAGAAACAAACTAGTATTGCCAAAATCAAATTTAGCTATGTTTAAAAAAGGACCGCAGTTTAAATGTATTCTAGTCTTAACCATGTCCCGGATGAGGTCAAACTACAACCAAATGACGAGTTATTTAAAACCAAATTAAAAAACTTACTAATTGAAAAATGCTACTACTCGGTGGACGAATTCCTTGTTGACAAAAGTTTAGCAAAATTATAATAATTGTAAAATATATAGTAAATAGAACTTATTTGACATAGACTTTAATCATAAATTTACCTAATTGAAATCGGGAGTTTGTTAAACCTATTGTTATTAGAATATTATGATTGATGTGACTATTGTGTGCCCTTACAGGGTGTCATGAAATGACTTATAATTATTGTTGTAACACCTTATTAAGTATGCATGACATTACAATGAATAAATGAAAATAAATGAAAATAAATATTGATGCTCTTCACTGTATCTAAGAACGTTATCATCACATACTCGTAACATTGTTAGGCGGAATATATTATATTATTTAAAAAAGTCATAAAACATAAACACATACGCCTAACTTTACCTAGCCTAACTTTTTGTTGCCATAAATACAGATAAATATAATGATTAAGACATGAAGACTAGGGTAGATAAGTTAATAGCAATCACTTAAATTCTATCGTGATGATCGAGTTCCACGCGGAGGAAGTCGCGGGCAATAACTAGTAATGCTTGGTAAATTAAACTATTTCGCTGCAAAACATTTCAAAATTTACGTCAGAGCTGGCTGACAGGTAACAACGTCTAAACGTCATAATAGTCTGTTGTCATATTTAAATAAGAATAATAACGCCCTCTTGACAAAGGTCATATATTTCTGCTGTACCTTTACAACCGTAAAATGGCGATAATCAGACAAAATTGTCATACATGCAGTAGTGATAAATATTGTTTTACTGATGAGTGCTGCACACATACACTGCATGTGTCATCTGCGGTTGGCCTGGAGCAGTACTGATTGTACAATCAGATTCGCAAACAGCGGTTACATAATATGTCTATACGTAACTTTATGACGAAATGATTTTAAACAGAAAACTCCCGTGAAACTGTTTCAGGCTAAGACTTGGTCTTTAGCCATGAGAACCGGTCGCGAAGGCAAGGCATGGCATTTAGCACTGCGTGCTCGCGCCCTGCCCGCTAGGCACATATTGAGAGATATTCGATGTTAAAGACGTGAGTGACACGTTTATTATATTTGACGAATTGGCTTCTTTTTATTAGTTTTTGGTGGTTCAAACATGCCGCAGTCAAGTGGTGGTCGTGGGTTCTAATCCCGGCTCGTATATTTGAGTTTTTCGATCTTATGTGTGATAGGTTAATCATTTTGATATTTAGCGCTAAAGAATGTCGTTGAAAAAAGAAAGATCGGGATAGAACCTGGACACATTTGCGAATATCAAAGGTTATTTTGGTGGTAATATTATTCGTGCCCTTGAAGAAATGTCCGATTGTAGCTCTAACGTACGCGTATGTATAATTGTACTATCGAACCAACTGAATCGTGACATTCGTGGCCCTGTGAAACCTTGTCTCAGAAAGTGTCTCAATGATTTTCCTTGTCAAGCAATACGATGTCACTATGACATTTTCTGTGACAAGGTTCCACGATGGGTCACAATTCAGTTGGTTCGATAGTACATCTATCTATATAACAGTAGGTATACTTTACAGATTGGTCTATTGTCGCAGTATACAACTGTATAGGCCATTATTGTCCCAACCGCGAGTTTCAATTTGCGATATCGGATCAAATGGTTCGAAATAAATGCGGTTATAGATTCAGGTTTCGAACAATGCATCGAATGGGTATAACCGTAGCTTTCCAATTAACAGGGTCCAAATTATTGTTTCTGTACTTTGCAAATTAAAAAGACAGAATGAGTTTAAGCCATGGGCGCACTTTAGGGAGAAAAAAGTTTTTTTTTTAAATACAAGGTCACTACTACATAAATGGATGATTTTTTTACTACCTTAGGTCTACCCACGCTGCACCTTCTAGTACGTGGTCGACATTCCAGAACCTTTCGGCCCCAACGGTCATCGGTTATGCATGCATGTGTCCCGCCCACTGCCACTTTAGCAATTCGAAGAGCGATTATATCGTTTACTTTGATTCTGCTACAGACTATGGCCTCGTTCCTCAACATCAACAGGTCACATTTCTCAACCGAGTCTCGAAGAACAGATTCGATATACAATAGTTTTTTTTTATGTTTAAGCATGTTTTGCGTGAGCTCGCTTTCAGTATCATCTAGAATCTGGCTAGATGCTGCTCATGTGCAATCGCATTTTTAATTAAAAAAAACACTCGTGACGTCTACTACAGCTCATAGAGCCACTAGTACAAAAATATTTGGTCTGTGACACTACGAATATTTGATGTAGAGGTATAATGGCACTCTTAATTGAACATGGCAATCGACGGCTGCAGCGGCCGGATAACGCTCGTAATGGACGGTTTACTGATTAGCTACGACGGGTTACCCTCATCGGCATAATATTACTGGGCAGAAATATACTTTTCGCAATTTTTTTAATTTGCTGAAACTTTTTTAGAGACCTTAATATTATTATTAAAATCGACATACAAAAATTATAAACTTAAAAACTAGTACTAAGTATAATAAGATGAATAAGTTATAGTTAAACTATAATGTAGTTCGATTATTTAAAATTGTTTATTCAATTAATTTATTTATTCAATTAATACGCACACACACAACAACATGTTTCGTCACTTACACATTTATGATGATATCCGAAACAGGCGTCGTCAACCTTAAACTCTAAACATACTCAGTCAAAAGGACCGCCCCGACACGTCTCCATGACACTGGCAGCGTTACCACGCTGAATTGCCAGAGAAATCCGCTGCACCAGATACAATATACATATATATATATTACGATACGTTCTTCAAAATGTGACATAAAAAAAAACAACGGGTTGCACTCCGGGAGTGCAGGAAGAAGTGAAAACTCAATAAAGAAAGTGAATAAAAATGATATTCATATCCGTATCGGTATCGGTATCGGTATCCATATCCGTATCCGTATCCGTATTCGTATCCGTATTCATATTCATATTCGCATAATCCATTTACATATATACATAATATGTCCCGAGTATCATTGTGTCTTACGCATCTAAGACCAGCTGAGTCTGGTCTTAGAAAGAATCTGTCGCGAGTTCAACAATTTTTCCCCAGTACAAAAGTGCTCAGCGCCGCTAAAGAAGTTTTCACTTCAAAAACTCCCAGATTCGGAATTGTTTAAAATTTCAAGAAAAACGATGTAAGGTAGATGTACCCTTTACCGGATCTGCCCTATCACCGGATTTTCTATATTTTGAGCCATAAGTCGAGTTCTTACAGCTAATATTACGTTGTGATATTTTTTTCCGTTAGCTAGATACCTATTCCTTCCACTACGAGGCAAAGAAAGCCATTTGGTTTCTTAGTTGTAACGGGAGGGGAGAATCGATTGAGCAGGTCGATCGCGGCGTTGTATGGGACTCCTTACGAAAATGGTTAAGAAACTGAGTGTACTTCGTAAGGTCATAAAAGCGTTTAAAAGTGACTTTATGCTTCAAAATAGGGTGTTATCGTATCATGAGTTAATAAGTGTGTGTGTTTGAGTTAAATAAGTGAAATTAGTGCAGTCAAATTTACAGAATTCAACAAAAATGTAAATTCGGTGATGGGTCACCCTCATCTACTGCTTGAAGGTTTTACCGAACAGCGTTCGGAATCAGGGAAAAACGTATGTTTTGAAAATTATTTTTTCACTCGTTAATTTTAAACGTTATATATATACTACTCCGCTTTACACATATCCAATTAATAGAGTAATTTAATGAGCAATTACCGAACGCCTATAAACGAGACAGATTTTTTGTAAATTGCATTTGAAATGTATAGTTTTCACGACTTTTTGACGTCAAAATAAGCTTCATTGACCAGGTAATTTTAAAAATTCCATATTATTTATTTAACATCAGTAGAAGCAAAATAATTGTGTATTTATTATTTTGCAATAGTTCTTATTTGTAGATAAAATGTACTTATGTTGTTATGGCAGAATCATTAAGATTAAAACACTATTTTATTAAATATGTTCGCGTGATAGGTTCAATGTGTACGCTTTACCGAACGCCCGTTCGGTAAAGCGTACCCATGGTCTCTGATACCGAACATATGATTATCTCGGCCTAGCTGCTATTTGGCGTTCATTGGAATATAAACCATATTCAGCGTACAGCTAGATCTATATTGAAATGTGTTATTTTTCGTATATCTTTAAAAAAAAGCCAGCGCTATTTAGATGTAAACCGTTAACGAATAAATTATATAAAAATAAATTATTGGCGATTAGCGAAGAATTTTTAATAGATAAGTATATTATTTATATAAAAAAATATTTGATTTAAATTTTTAATTATAGACAGTTTTTTCTTAGATTAAATTACCGTCAAGATTGCTCGAAATCACAAAACTAGTGCAGTTAAGTTGAAATAAATAGTCACTCATCAGTTTACAAACTCACACACTGCCATCGTTCCATACATTTCTTCCCTAGTTCGGTGAAACGGCATGCCGATCCGGTAATGGGTGCAAATTCCGTTTCTTAGTTCGTTGAATGGGACAAATCAGTGTAATCGATATAAACAACTTTAAAAAATATTTTTATATACGTCTAACTATGTAATAAATTTCGACGTACATTTAAATGATGACAAATTTATCTATCTTCACCATATGCTGTTGATTATAATCGTACAAAAATTCTAAACCTTATTAAAAAAACAAACGTACATGTAGGTCTTAAGCGTCCGGTGAAGGGTACTTTTACCTTACACGAGCTTTTCAAGCCCTCGGCCTAAAAGCTCGGAATAGCTTACCGGACGTAGCCATCGGAATAGCTTCCTCCGCCGGAAGTACGGCTCAAACATGGCCTTTTTCTTCATTTTCCTTTCCGTTTATTGTTTTTACATTTCGTGTTTCTGTAGTTTTAAGACCTGTCGAAAAGGCGGTTTGTTTTTTTGGGATAACATTTTTTTATGATTTGCGCTAAGAGCTGCATATTTTGTAGATAGTCCTTTCTGCCCGCAGACTTTGAAGTTGAGAGCGCATTAACTAAAGTAGCTTACGTAACATATCAATAAGAACAAGTCGATTACAAAACGTTCTAATCACTATGGTAGTACACCTTATTTACTATCTAAATATTTGACGACTAGGCAGTCACTACCGTCCAGGCCTAGTTGGTTGTGACCCTGCCTACGAAGCTGGGGCTCCCGGGTTTGAATCCCGGTCAGGGCATTTATTTTGACGACCGCTTTAGCTCAGTTGGTAGTGACCCTGCCTACGAAGCTGGAGGTTCCGGGTTCGAATCCCGGCCGGGGCATTTATTTGTGTGAATAGCACGAATACTTGTTCTTGGGTCTTGGATGTTTTCTATGTATTTAAGTATATATTTATCTATATAAGTACTTATATCGTCACTTAGTACCCATAGTACAAGCTTTGCTTAGTTTGGGACTAGGTTGATTTGTGTAAGATTGTCCACAAATATTTATATTTATTTATTTATATTTATTTGTGTGATGAGCACGAATCTTTGTTCCTGAGTATTGGATGTTTTCGAAGTATTTAATTATTTATTTATCTATATATAATAATTAGGTTTATCGTCGCCTAGTACCTTTAGTATAAGCTTTGCTTAGTTAGGGACTAGGTTGGTTTGTGTAAGATAGTCCACTTAATATTTATATCTAAAATATATAACTAACATACGGATACATCATTTTGAAGTAGACTATGTTGACATCCGAAATAGACCACAGGGAAAAATGGGTATTATTGCTCAGTAAATTTCATAGCAATAAAAATAAACACTTGGGTATAAAAAATAATTGGCCTCGTACCATTATAAAAAGCAAATTTCATTTCGACCGGAAACTCGCACAAATCAAACACCGATCATTCAAACGACCGATTGCAGAAAAAAAAACATTCAAAGCGATACCAAATACAACCCGAGGCACTTTCGATTTGTACAAATGACTGAATACATGCTTTTACAAACATATATATTTCAAAGCGATACCAAATACAACCCGAGGCACTTTCGATTTGTACAAATGACTGAATACATGCTTTTACAAACATATATATTCAAGCATACAATTGAAAAAGTACTCTAAGTCGTTAACAGAGCGAGCACAGCAGTGGCACTTTAGAACGTCAATTCATGTTTTATACTCCGTCATTCTAATTTGATCTCTAAATCGAAATATATATGGTTGATTTTATAATGGTTGTTACATGCAATCTGAATAGGGTTGTCGGCGCAATCAATGTTTGTCAGAGCATTGGCTAGTGCGATACTTAGGTGATAGGTATAGCAATGGGATTTGGGGCTGAAAGCCAAAGGCGATTGCGTCGTTGTTGCTGCGAACGGGTTAAGCTGCTGCTGGATTAAATTATATTAAAAGTGTTGATAAGTTTAGTATAATGGCGTGTTTAGTTTTTTATTAAATTTATTATACATTTATCAGAGGGTATATATAGAAATTAACATGATTGAGTAAAAGATGCTTTATCCCTTTGTTACAAACGCAAATGTCAAAAACGAATTTTAACGGCATTTACAGAAATTTTAACGGAATTTTATCGTTACAAACATCACTACGAATTTCAAGTTAACTGTTTTTGCCGCTTAAAATCTACTGCACACTATTTATTTATTTATTTTATTTATTACACACAAGTTTAATATACAACTTAATTAACACTATTAAAGCAAATGATGTATATCTGTTACTAGATATTCAAAAGTTTCATAAAAGAATCGTGTCCTTTAATCAATTTATTTGTTTTATCAATTCTTTTGTCATAATTTGAATTTGAACCTAGACCTTTTTAAGGCACGAGCGAATAGGCATGTTTTGGGTGAGCTCGCTTCACCGTCGGCCTCATCTTTGCCCTCACCTTTGCTAGTATGACCCATGCTATTTGCTAGCTAGCCAAATAGCAAACTCATTAAAAAAAATCAAGGCATTTTAATATTTGGAAGGCTTTTTAACTCTTTTACTGCCAACGATTACGTAGCGCCACTCTCATAAGCAATAAAATGCCGCATACAGATTAGAACCCCTACAGTACTTTTATTTCCGAAGCGTGGTTTAGCCATAGTCACATTAGTCACGGGGGTGACACGCGAAGGAAAGCATGCTTTATGCTAACAGGTTAGCGACGTTACACAGGTTGCGCGACGCGAGCGGGACGGTTTCATACATTTTGACGCGCAGCGCAGGGTCCCGCTTGCGTCGCGCAAGCGGTGTGACCAAGCCTTAAGTGTGTGTGCGTGCGCTGTCGGTACACGCGTCAATTGTTTGCGCGAGTGCGTAGCGCGTGGCATGGGCGAATCGCGAGCCGCGACGGTACAACCCGATCGTAACCCGGCTTGACATCCTGGCCTGTCAGGGACGAGGTAACTGACCTCGGTGCGGGGGGGTTCGTGTCCGTTCTGTGTAATACTATTATACTATTCTGTGCCATAGTTGTAATAATGACACATACAAACACATAGATAATGTGACCTCATAGCTCCTACGATGACACACACGTAGAAAATGTGCGTGTATAGCGGAACACACAACCACGTTTCACCCGCGCTCGTGAAATAAAAATATTGTAGTAGACGTGCGCCCACTTAGCGTGCACTTAGCACTAAATCCGAGAAAAACGACAGGAAATTGATTTACAGAGGCAAACTTTTCATCTACTTATATCTCGTAGATTTTTTTTAATTGTCGCAGTTCTAACCTAACCTACTTTTCTGGTAGACCTTATGGGTTCTACACAATGACCTTTTAGATGTACGGTCAACCAATTTGATTTCTGGGCCACTTCGTATCTTGTCACTGTGACATTCATATGAGATGTCTTACGGCTTTCATATTGATTTTCACTATGACAAGGTACGAAGTGGCCCAGAAATCAAATTTGTTGACTTTACCCAAAACTTAACGGTCTGAAAAAAAAAAGATTCTATGAAATTAAAATTCCGCGGAACAATACATTTTATGAAAGGTTTACCCATGGCGCGGATTATATTAAGTTTATGCACTGTAAAGCACTTTAATGTCGATCTCTCGTTTGTGACTAGCCAAGTAGCCATAGCTACTGAAAAGCATATTATTTGATGCAAAGCATTTTATTTTAATTAAAATGATTAAAATGCTTACTGCCTCGGCTGAAACTCGTAGCTGCTACGGCGTAGTTCTACGAGTGCTACGCTGCATGTGCTACGGAAGTCACATGCTGCTAGCAGCTACTAATCTACACAAGCTTATGTAAGAATATTTATGATATACGTTTTCTATGCTGGTATTTACACAGAAGAGCTTTTTAGGGTTCCGTACCCAAAGGGTAAAACGGGACCCAATTACTAAGACTTCGCTATCCGTCCATCTGTCACCAGGCTGTATCTCATGAACCGTAATAGTTAGACAGCTGAAATTTTCATAGATGATGTATTTCGATTGCCGCTATAACAACAAATACTGAAAAACAGAA
Organism: Cenopis cana; assembly: GCA_951800055.1. Lineage (NCBI taxonomy): Eukaryota > Metazoa > Arthropoda > Insecta > Lepidoptera > Tortricidae > Cenopis > Cenopis cana. The sequence goes on along the minus strand of OX637486.1, from coordinate 3,896,046 downwards.
TAAAATAAATATTTAAGGGGGAAACCTTCGTGCGCGAGTCCAACTCACACTTGGCCGGTTTTATATTTATACACAACACCCACATTTTACAAGCTTATGGCCTGCCTAGTGGCAGACACCTTAACCTATGGACACTCGGTACTCCAGAGGATCCATCCTCGTCTAGCGCGGTATACTCGTATTTTTATGAAAGGAAAAGTCATCTGGAATCTCCGGCCTCGGGAGATTAGGGGTTAATGATCTATCAATAATTAATTTATTCATAAATTCATTACTAAATGGGTACAGTTATAGGGTTTAAAAAAATTGGGGTTAATTGACTTGAGTTTAAATTTTCGTTAGTCATAATATATTTTACTAAACCGTTAAAACTCACGTACGATTACAGAATTTAAGTCGATTTAGTTTTTTCGAAACAAAAAAAAGGAATTTCACTCGTGATGTCTACGGTCTGCAGCCTACAGGGCCGCTAGTTTTAGCATAATTAACTGCATATTAAAAAACCACACCCCTCTTTACTTTAATTCCTAGTGTAATCTTTGCTTAAAAATACAATTAAACTGCAAACATATTTCGTGACTGCCTCACGCCGCACAGAATGTAACATTTTTTTCAACACCTGGCCAAAAACAACACACTTGTAAAAAAAGGTTTATTCTACTAGGAATGGTACAAATGTACGATTGACATTAAAAGGCTGTGTCCAATTTTAGACCTTATTACAACGGAAAAAGGTAATACAATGTTTTTTGTAGTCGAATGTACTTAAGACCGTCTGTTGTTGAGAGATTAGGAAGTGTAACGTTAGAAATTTCCAGAATTTTTCCAAACGCGAACAAATTCATTTCGGCGCACAGTGGGTTGTGTGAATTTTTTCGCGACAAAATTTTCCCTCATATCATGTCGCAGCAAATTTTTTTTGTTAAAAATAAAATGAGATAATATTGCGTGTTTTTATATATAAGAAGCAGTATGTATTTTAACATTGTGGGCCACTGTGAATTTAAATTTTTACTTTGATTTGATTGACACTGTAAGAGTCATGACAATATTTCCCACTATAATTGCTTTAAATCCACGATGCTAAGTTTTACATAGAACATTATTTTTCTTTATAAAATACTTAACTGGAAAAAACACATTACCAACCTTAACCATAAGGAAATCCCGCGTAACAAAGTGGTCAGAGAAAAGTTCCCCGTACAATAATGTTGTATCCCCGTTGTTTTTCCATACTAACTTATAGCTTTCTGGCCGAGGCCGGAAAAGGGTTCTCGCTAATTCGTAAGCGCCCTGCAAAAATCAGGGTTTTTACAGCCCTCAGTGACTAAAAGATGTTAGTGCCATGGACTTGGTACCAAAATAAAGTCTTAAGTCTTGTGTGAGTAAAAAGTAGGGCTCGCGATAAATTATGGTAACCAACAAATTAATTACATCATACCCTTGGTCTTTTGAAGGGTTTAGGTAAAATTATGACTGCTGGTTCTAAAAAAGATTAGGTTTTTTCTGCGACTTTATCCGAGTTAAACCAATGTTCAATACCTCCTTAACTAAACACCTGTTGAAAACAGTAAACGTCCTGGTGCTCGACACCTTAGTGCCCAATAGATGGCAAACAATAATCGCCTCCTTCATTATGACATAAGATTAAAAGTGTAATTTATTGGGTCACTGTCGAGCACAGGAGCACTGTACCTTACTTAATGTTCTACAAAGAAATTAAAAGTTTAGTATATAAATAAATTTTTGGTTTTTATTTCAGATTATCCTTTCATAATATTTCATTTGGAGTGCGTATTTATTTATCGTACGGCATGTTTAGTCACTGATCGTGATAAAAAAAATCGTTTATCTTTATCTGTCACTTTGACATTTGTGTTTATAGGAATTAGACGAAACACATTTTGGATTTTACTCGTCGCCGCGTTGGTGAACGCACGTGCTCGGCGCTACGACGAGCAGAGTCCACTACCGAACAAAACCAGTTGCCTTACTGTCATGGCGTCGTTACCGAACAACGTCTTTGAACAAGTATTGATTGGTGAAATCATCATAAATTTGATAGAAAGCCTTTTTTTTAAGAAGAAGAAGGAACACATTTTAGCTATGTTAGGTTAGGTTAATGTTTTATCCGCCAACATTCTCGTTAACGAACTTACTAACCAGCTGGTACGTGTCTCAAATCTAATGGGTATTTCTTACAAATCCGTAACCCCAATTAGTGGCAGTGTAATAAAGCGAACCTAAAATACTTTTATTTCGTCGGCGAATGCTTGCTTGAAACATTCCCCTTGGTAAGCAAAACAAAAGAAATTCCTAGAACCAGCATCACGATTCTAAAAACATATAAATTTGAACTTTGCTCGCTTGTCTTAAGGCTGAGTTTACGGGAATCTGTTAGAAATAGATACGTGCTTTCTAAAGTTAGGGTTTGAAAAGAGAAATACATTTTCTGTCTGGCTATGAAACGAAACGATACGCCCTTCTCACTAGTCATAACTTCCAACTAGGTGCGCGTGTCCATGTTACATGAAAATGTGATGAATCGGTCCATTTGAACACTTTGATTGAAATATTTTATCGTTTTATGGAATGGTATTTACGAATCATTCAAAAAGGAAAATTCCAGTATCCCAATCCATTGTACCATTACGTAATTATCTACCTTTATATTTTATATTTCAATTACTAAAATCGAATCTTGGGACTAGGTAGAGGGTCCTTAACAGTGGGAATCCTTCAAATATGCAACAGTACTGGGATAAAGCTAGGAGGTCTATAATTTTGTAACATTTTCGTATTTGTATATTTTGGGTAGCTTTCATTTTGACCAATACGATATTAAATCCATAAACTTCGCGTAGCGTACTCGACTAATCTCTAAAAACAATTTGGATTACAAAAGTAACTGTGCAGTCGCTGTTAACAACTCTATTTTCAAGGCATGCACTCTATGTTGGAATATTCGTGAACAGCTTGAAATATTCTCTGACGTGTATGTACACTGCATTCGTTATCAATAAGTTCAAAGTTCAAATATTTATTCGTGATAAAAAGGACAAACACAATATACTATAAAACCGTGTCACGAAGTGGACCCAACTCAGCATGATGCCGGCATTGCAGCCGGCGCTGGTCTTCCGTAGGGCCCATATGGTGATGGCACGGCGGGTAACACTACACGGATAAAAACAAAACTATGAGCACACACAGTAATAAATTGTAACAAAAACGAAAGAACATTGAATATAAAACAATAATTAAAACAATAATAATAATTTACACAGACGCACCGACTAGTAGTAGGTTTCGTGTGTGTAGGCCTTAAGTTTGAATTGAATAAGCATTTGTTTACCCATTTGATAACGAATGTAAAATTACCTATTGAAATAACCCTCTCATAAATAACGTACCGAAACGCGGACAAAACAGTGACGGGTCACTTTTTTTTGAGTGACTTTCATATACCTGTTTTTTTGTACTGCGCTGTACATGGCACGTCATGTGCATAGGCGCTAAGAGGCAATGGGAACGCGCGCACCCGGTGATTGTCAAATAAAAGAACGCAGAGCGGAATTGCGAGCAAATACGTTGGACGCTCTGAGGTGAGGGCGAAATTAGATTTACGAGTTCGGGAATTTTTTGGAACTCATCTACGGAACTTTGGGATCAGTTTCGGGCCGCATTATCATATAAATGTGGAGGTGACGCAAAAATATGGGAAGATCCACCTGGAGCGCGTAAATACGTGATCTAAATCTTTAGCGGAGTGTGTGAAGGGAGTTGGAATGAGTTGTGCGAGTTTCTCAAGTGCCGGGCCGGAGGTAGTCGACGGATTTTTGTCACTTCTCGAGTCAGTCATACGGTGTTCCTGTGAAAACATTTATTACATTATAAAGTTACATAGTTATTAAATTAAACATTTTAGTACTTTGCATAATTATTTTAAAACTTATAACATGGGGCTGACCCAGTACCTAGAATTGGATACTAAAAAACATCCATACACGGATCGAATATAGTACCTCCTCCATGTAGGAAGTCGGTAAAAAAAGGGAAAAAACCGCAAAGCAGTTAATCAATGTTCTAAAAGTCATAAGCTATGCATTTTCGACACGAATATGTACTACGTTTTTAGATTTCATTAAATATGCAACAAATTACGCGGAATCGCAAATCTACAAGCCATCTAGTGGCCTATCTTTAGTCAGGGAAAACCATTCTATGTTCCTTTCGGAGCAATTATCTCCAAATACATTCACTATAACATTTTTTTGAGCACCTCGTCCGCTACGATATATCTGAGGGCGACGTATATTCCGCATGCATATTTCCTATTAGAAATAGTCCCTATTAACATCAACAAAGAGGTAACTTATGGTAAGAGTGACACAGATGCCAATTTGATTTCAATGTACATCATCTACTCAGATTGGACCCCCTTTCTTAATTATTCAATTATGTTGAATTAAGTAGACACCGCCGCTTTGGAGTCAATCGTACTTACGGGCTTTTGTAGAGTAGAGAAGTTATTGATGTTTCAGTGAGGGTTAATGAACTGGAGTAATAAAGTGGTTATTGTTATTTCGTTTGATTAACACTCAAAATCAAAACGTTCCTCAATAAATGTTAGGGAAGAATTGTACGCAAATCGAACTAGCCCCATAGGAAGCTCTATAAGACTTGTGTTATACGAGTAGGTAGTCAGCATAAAAAGTACTTGTCATATGAAAATGTCAAAAGTCTTTTTTACGAAGGAATACGAGTTTTTTACTTCTGTCATATGTCAAGCCACTTTTGATGCTGACTGTACTTAGGCGAATATATATTTTTTTTATAAGTAAGTGTGTATGAGTAGGTAATTTGACGATAGTGGTTAGCGAGTCTGCTTACGAAGCTTACTGTCCTGGGCGAATCCCGTTCAGAGCTAATACTTGTGTGATACAAATGAATATTTTGTTTCTGAGTCTATTTATATCTATTCAATATATCATCGCCTAGTACCCATAACAGAAGCCTTATTGAGCTTACTATGGGGCTAGTTATATTTGTATGATTGTCCCCCTAATATTTATTTATTTATAAAATTAATACCTACTCTTAGAAACCGTGACGCAACACAACACTTTACATTTATTATTTATTGCACACCACAAAAAATTACAAACATTACGACAGGAAAGTACCTACAACATTTCTGGCCGTAGATATACCAAAATTACACATCCCTTTAAACAATTATATCCCCATTGACGAATAATAAAAATATACCTTTCCCGTACTAGGGATTAACGTGGGATAGTTTGGGGCCGGGAAAATTGCAAGTGGGGTTGTTCCCCCGGGGTGCCCAGGGGAGGGGTGGGACTTAATGGTATTTATAATGCCCGGGACCCGGGATTAGCTGGTACGTGCCTGCGGACTTGTTAAGCGGTGTGTATTGATATTTTTTAAGAGTAATTCGAGTACACAGGATATATTTGTATAAGGCTACCGTCGTTTACCGCTCTAGGGCTTAATTATTTTGAAATGCTTTGGTTTCTTTGTCCTGTTTATGAAGGATGAAAAATATTAGGAAACGGATGGGTTTTATATTAGTATAGGTATAGATTGACTAATGTATTTTAGTAGAAATAATAAGCAGTGATTGTTTTTTAACCAGCTTCATAATATGCAAGATTATCCAAGATTACTCGTGTATTTTGGGTAATTGGGCAAGATCAGGCGCCGTACTTATCAGTGGAATTCCATTTTTTCACATGACACCTCCCAGTGTCGCCGATGTAACGGATCATAACATAACAATCCTATTGTTTGTTTTATTCGCTGACGATGACAATCTAATATTTGATAAATTTGATTACATAAAAATTCGTATAAAATGTATTTTGCACTAAAGGGTCGGGTAACTATGCTTTAAACGAACCATTCATGGCTTTCCAGGCCTTATGTGTTAACGCACCAAAAGCAATAAATATGACCACAAATCATATCTCATTCATCTCAACTAACTAACCCAAACTAGTAAATACTGAATGAACCTGCCCTCGCGTGGTGAAGCGGTCATTAAAACTTAGGACAATGGAGATAAGATAATTCAATAAGCCACTCGACCCGCAACTTGAACAATATTTTACGCGGTATGTGGGTAGTTTCACTCCACACCGTAACGGCGTAACCGAGCGCTTACAAAGGACACTTCACGCGTTTCGACAATGATACAGATGTGTGGGTTCTATTATTTATATGGTGAATTTGCAATGTTAATTAATCCTATCCTGGTGATATTAGATATGCGGAAGTATTATGTTTTCACGTATCAGCGAGTTGTAGATAGATTGATTGTTGCATAGCTCTGTTAGAAGAAAAAATGTTTTGCATAAGACACCTCGCCAGGTCTTCCCGTGGCAGATGTTTATTTTACGAACCGGTGGTAGTTTTTTGACATTAATATGTACATGCTATATGCCTATATATTGAATAATAAATTAAATTTGATTTTGATTTTTTTGAAACTGGTGGTTTTTACGGAAATTTCAGTACCTAAATATGTAGTAGTAGTCTTTGGATACGTCTGACCATAAATTATCTGCTGCCCGTTCAGGTGCGTTTCATATTAAACTGCTGTCTCGGCTAATTGATGTCATCAAGGTTAGATTTTGTAGTAAGCAATAGTTTACCATTGTTGTGTATGGAAGTGGCTACATGCGATAATGGTATGTTTTTGATAAAAATTCGATGAATACATTTTGTTTGATTTTCCATACACGTGTCGTTTGACGAACAAGATTAACGTGCATTCCACTACAATCAACCTTGATGAACCTCGTCAAACCATTTGTCTACTTTTCACAATCCATCAATGTACGAAGTACCCAGCCGTCAATTCAAAACACGGCAATACAATGCCGGTTTTGAACAAAAGAAGTGCTCGGTTCGTTAAGCCCCGCAGACGGTGTACGTCGAAGAGCGAGTTCTGTCGATACCGTCGGCGAACTTTCTAGACGTCGTTATCGTGAACCAGCTGCTCGATTTTCCGCCCGTTGGATGATTAATTAAACCAACTAACACTCTAAAGCCTTCTGAAACAACGTCGGCTACAATAACCGCATTAAGCCTTGAGACGCTATAAATAGAATCGGTTATTGGATGGCTGAGTGTAATAAAATTTATATTACATACAGGTTGTAATGATTTATTAGTCGGATTTAAGTCTGGGTTGTTTTAAGTGGGGTTACGGATGGATGCAATTGTGGTTAAGTGTGGTTAAGTAGCTTTAATTAAAATAACTTTCCGGGATTCTATAGGTTTATGTTTAACTTCAAATTAAATTTATTAGTTACTTAGATCTTCACTAATCGACACTGGTCATGTTTTCATTACTTTAATTACTTAGTCCTTTCATCTTTATTTCATTCTGAAATGTGACATAAAATTATTGAAGCTACGGTAGCCCAGTGGTTCAAGCATGCGGCTGTCAAGCGGCGGTCGTGGGTTCGAATCCCAGCTCGTACCAATGAGTTTTTCGGAACTTATGTACGGAATATCATTTGATATTTACCGTTAGCTTTTCGGTGAAGGAAAACATCGTGAGGAAACCTGCATACATCCGCGAAGAAATTCAAAGTTGCAACCCGCTCTGGGCCAGCGTGGGGACTACTGCCCAATCCCTCTCATCTATGAGAGGAGGCCTGTGCCCAGCAGTGGGACATATATAGGCTGATGATGATGATGATGATGATTTTCTTCTGGTTATTACTTGGGCTCGGACCCTGTAATCAATTGTTACCAGTTATTTGTTCGGGGTTTATCGTCGTTATCTAGATTTTTTTTTATATAACGGCATCCATGTAGGTCAGTATCGTCCGTACGGTTGAAGTTGCTAAAAATGTATCAAATATTTATTTAAAAAAGGCAAGGGAACACTTATTGGATATATTACTTTCCGCAATTTAAGTTTCGCTTAAACCTGGCTTAAACTGAACGTTTTGCATCAAAGCAATTGTCAAAGCCCAAATTACAAGATGTCTAACAGCGATACCTGGCCCCTATACCACAAAACTTTACAAGCGTACAATTCGACAAATTTGACAACTTTTTCTATGGAAAATTGTACAATTTTGTCGAATTGTAGACTTGTAAAGTTTTGTGGTACAGGGGCCTGCTCGAGACTACTCATCAATATACAAGCACAAAGCATGTCAAAGGACGTCTTATGCAGTCAAGTGCAGTCTGATGGGCATTTTTCAAAAAAAGTGTACATGGCAAAATTTGCGTGTCACAAACTTTAAACGTGATTTTAAAAATATTCCCTTTCGTATTTGGGTATATGAGTGGTATATTTTGATTTTGTAGATTATAGCAATTATGTTATATTTATAAAACGATTAATATTATATTTATTGCTAGATTTATAACAAAATAAAGATACGAAAAGTGCTAAAATGTGTAAGTCACACGTCGACTCAGTCATGTTTAGAGGCTTGCAGAAACTCGAAAAAAAATCGAGTGAATATTCAATGTGGTCACACAGGTAAAGTAATGAGTCAAGATATTAAAATGTGCTTTATTTATTAAAGAAAACGGTATTTAATGCCAAAAAACCACTTTTTCCACTGTTGGGTTTTCTTGGGAGAAATCGACCATACCGGAACCTCCGGTTATTGTCACAGCGATTTTAACAATACTTGTGGAATCGATATTCCCCAAAACGCATTTATTTTGCAATCCTGGCAACATTAGAATGCTATAAACATTGACCGCCAATACGTATTTAACGTCAGCTCCTTCAAAACGGTGACGAAAGGCGGCCGCAGTGTTGGTGCACAAAAAAAGTATTCGGACTCAGTCACAGTATTTTCTGTAAGTAGATTATAATTAACTTTTGTAAACGCAATTAGACATTTAATAGACTATCATAGTATCCGAAAAGAAACAAAAACCACATTGAATAGGTTCAAAACAAGTTGAAATCTTGATTTTAAATCGTTGCGATAGAATCCGTCACATCCGGATAGTAACGTGACATACCTACCGGAACGATTTTGTGACTAACTGGAGTCATAAAGCTTAGTACACAAACGAAATGTGACCGGTGTTTTAAACCGACTACAAAATAAAAGGAGGTTCTTAGTTTGACCCGTATGTTTGTATACATGTAATGTTTGTCAGCGATTATCTCGCATTTGGCTGAACCGATTTTGATGCGGTTTTCAGGAAAGTATTTGTTACAGACTGGAGAAGGTCTCGGTAAACGACAATCATATTTCAATAACTAAAAAGTAAATAATAATTACAATTTTATAAAAAAGAACCACCATTAATAATATACTGAAAATTCTAATGTAATTTGGACACGAGGCGGTTCTTTTTTACCTTTTTTTTATTATTATGCGTACGCCACTTTAACACCACAGACACAGAGTAAAGAATACAGCCCCTCTAGCACAACATGCATTCCGTATCTACTCGCGCGCGAGATAAGCTACCTGTCACTTTTTGACAGCATTAATCAGACAGTGACAGGTAGCCTATCTCGCGCGCGAGTAGAGACGAGATGCATGTTATGCTAGCCCCACTGAAGTACAAAACGGTTATGGTACCTACTTAAGGGAATATAATTATTAATTATAATAGGTACAACATTATACCTAGCATTTACAAATATTATTTATATGATTAGGGCTGCATTTAATTCAAGGTGTTTCGGTTATATAATCCTAATATCCTATCCCAATAATATTATATTCAGGTATCGGTTGCCAGTTCTAATTTCGACATTTCCGCAACCGTGTAAAAAAGGTTGTATTTAAATTAATACAATTATTGTATTTATTTACTTCGGTTTCTGAACCCATCTTAGAGTACTTATAATATGTGTGTAGATAAAGTAATGTATGCAACTGGTGCATAATGAGGGTGTTTTAATGTCTAATTAAACTACTATTATACATTGATTTAATACATAATAAACGATGTTAGTCACACAATACGTTCTTTTTGGTATTTTCTTTCAATATATTCAATATGTGTACACTATTCCTTACAATTTCCAGTTAGTCACATGAGATTCCGCTTAGTCACTGTCACAAGATTTGGAGTGTTTAAAATAATTATTTCTGGCTGCTGTAGTGCAACAATTCGCATTTTTAAGCGTTTACATTACTAAATGAATATTCCTTAATGTATTAAATTTTTCTTTTTATTGATTAGTACTATTTTAACACCAATAAATACATGTTTTAGCAGTCATTTACATGCGATTGTGACGAACTGGACATTCATTTTATCCTCCAAGCTTATTTTTTCCATTAATTCTATAAATTAAGCCAGTTTTAAATGGTTTATTGTCTTTATTTCAAATGTGTAAACTGAAACTGGTCCAAAAAACACTACAATCAATTAATAATGAATTTTATAATTGTGACTATCCGGAACTAGTTCCACCGTAATCTGAAGTTAAAATGCCGATATTTTCTATATTTATTAATATTTTCATGTCATTTTCGCAAATAATACACTATAACTTATGTGGAATCGAATAAGCAAAGAAATTTCAAAATTGGTGTTAAGAAAAAAAGTCGTTCTCCGGTTCGTCACGTGTACACTTTTTTTGAAAAACGCCCTGATGCCGTATTGGGACGTACGTCCCGTTTTCCTGCTGTTTGTTTTATTAAAACTTCATAGGATTCGATGCTTTGCATTTGAAGCTGATGCGTTTGGAAATTATATTGTTTCTATTTGTCTTTGTTTTAGTATTTAAATCAATTGCAGATCGTTTAAGAGCGGGCGCCATACCGTCTGTAATCGGGAGCGGTGTTCGTAAAAATAGAATAGAATCGAATAGAATAGAAAAAAAATGTTGCCACAAAAAACAAATTTTACAAAATAAAAGTTTGCAATTTAAAAGAATACAAATTCAAATAAGAATAAAATAAAGCTAAAACTAACAAAATCATCCAAATCTTCATATACCAAGTTTAATTATAATCCATTTAGCCGTTTTTGCGTGATTTAGTACCGAACATCCAAATATCGAAACAACTAAACTTTCCCATTTATAATATTAGTAGGACAGGATTCGTTGATACAAGTGATTATTTGGTATAAAAATTTACCTTTATAAATACTGTACATTTTCTCTACCACCAGTAATGTTTATTTCGCTGAATATAATAAAAGTCAGCCACAATTTTTTATGAATTTTTATGGCGGGTTAAATGTAGGTAAACAGTCGTCAAAATTTTATATCGTCTGCTAGAATATAATTGAAATATATGAAATATTCTATAGGTCTTGACTGAAAATATAACATATTTTTCATCACAGTTGCTCGTAAAGGGTATTTTGTATGCAGTCGTATTTGAAGGGCAATGGCTTAAATGAATCCTGCGAAAAGCCTTGCAGTATTCCCAAGGGAGTAATAGATTTAGTTTTAAAATATGCCGTTCACTCATAGGTCATTCCACACTAAGCAGGCATAAATAAAAAAAAACGCTTTTTTACGCTTTATGTAACTCCATTATTTTTGTATTGGGATACTATTGCAGTCATCATCATCATCATCATCCTAGCATTATCCCAGTACAGTTGCATCCTGAAAGATGCCTGGGTTCCGCTACCTAATCCCAAGATTTGGCGTAGGCACTAGCTTTTACGGAAGCGACTGCCATCTGACCTTCCAACCCGAGGGGAAACCAAACCTTATTGGAATTAGGCTTGTCAAGTGGAATGGTCAATTGGAATACTGTTCGAAATCTAATGATTCGGACTTTTAAAATAATTTCAAATATACTTATGTGCTATCAGTGTATACATGATAATAATAACCGTGTAAACGGCCAAATTGAAACCAGACGATTTTTAGATCTGGTTCTGGATTTTTAGACGATTCTTAGAGACAAGCAATACTTTATACTGTTTCGCGCCCACGAAATTCAGTTGCATCAATCGGTTTAGACAGCGCTGACTGTAGGGATGCTGATCAAAGAATAACCTCGCAGAGGGTACAATTAAACTTTGTTAATACCACAAGTAAGTACAATCGTAAAGTTCGTTCCACTTTTAGATGATGCAATCTACTCAAAACCAACCATTACCAACATCCCTTGTTTAGTTTTTAGGGTTCCATACCCGCAGGGTCCAAACGGAACCCTATTGTTGTCATTCATGCGTCCGTCCGTCCGTCGTCTGTCACAAAATTTTGTTTCGAAGAATTTTTAACTTCCCTTTGACCTATGAACTTGAAATTTGGTGATAATGTTTACTATTACGTATATTTTACCAACAAATTCTGAGATGTTGATAAATCAAATTTTTGAGGTTGGTTCGGAACCCTAAATGTACGAAGTCCGACTCGCACTTGGCCGGTTTTTTTATCTTCATGTAGGGTTGTAAAACAACTACGCAGTCATGTATTGCTCAAATATGTTTACAATACAGTACACGTACCGCGTCGGTTAGTCGTTAGTTAATTTTAAGGCCTCTCTTTGTTACTCGTATCTTTTTCTTTCATATTTAGCATCAAAAAAAGTTGTAAAACCCCACGTTAAGTGCATTGTCGTCATCTAAAGTGTAACGAACATTAACGAATAAGAACAGTCGACCAATTTGATTTTCAGGCTATATCGTACCTCGTCACAGTGACAATCAATACGAAAGTTGCTAGAGACCTCGTATTAATGACACCGTTCTTACGAAATATCTCAGAAATCAGATTGGTTGACCGTAAGTAAACCCTTGTTTCAATTTCAAACCATTCTCGTGATAGTTTTTCGAGGATAAGCTTGGGAATCTGGTCATAAGAGGCCTTGCACATATTACAATATTTCAAACTCAGATTGTAACAAACCTAAGTACGTACAAGTACAACTTAAGAAATGTATTTAGAAAAAAAAAAACACTTGAACAATGTCGATTGATTACTTAATGTTATTAGTTGTGTCAAAAATATAGTAAATATAAGTCTGTGAACTTTTTAAGTCACCATAACGTAACGGGTAGACAACTACGGAAGCCTACATTGTGCGTGGCCCAAAGGTCCCGCCCGGCACGCACCTGGCCGCTTTTTTGACTGATAAGGACTCTTAATCCAGGGTATGACGCAAAGGTCACGGGTTCAAATACTGCTCGAAGTGATTTTTTTTTATGTTGTTTGAAAATTTTAATTTCGTTAGCATATTTCGTGCTCGTAAAATTAACACAGTCAATATTGTCTAATGAATTTCTAGAATTATATTCCACTCAAAGTGCAAAGTTCTCTCTAGAATGTTGTCATCTCGAATTTATTTAAAAGTATTGTTGTAGAAACAGGAGCGATTGTAGTTGTTCAGGCCGTGGACGGAGGTGAGAAATAATGAAGATGTTCTTTAAATTGACTCCCTTTACTTCATAAAAAATACATAAGTAAAATGCGTATGCGCTCGGTAGTTGGTAGAATGAGAGTGGGGCGCGGTCCTACTTAGTCCCGCTGGCTGGCCACTGACGCATGTAAGTGTGTGTGTGCCTGTGTATGCATAGCACACATACGCTGGGCGTTAACATGTTGCCCCCCAGGGACAACGTTCTGGTCCTCCACTGGCAGACGGCAGAGACGATTGAAGGCACGCCGGAGGGTTCCAGACGCGGTGAGTACGTCGGCCACGCAGGTCACGCTGTCAGGGCCGGGTTAAAGTTGTGTTACTCGTCCCAGTAACCATTGATTGGGAGGCACCATTTCTCCCAAATTGAGTTTTCCTCCAGGTTTGGTTCATTTCTGACGTTTTTAGAGTTCTGAAACGTATTCGTTGTAAAATCGGTTCCAAAAATGAGCCTTTGGTCGTTGCTTTATCAGGTATGTAACGTGACAATGTGTGTATAGCAGCAGTTTCGGAACCTTGAGGAGTTGAAAGCAACGTGTCCGTTCGCCCGATCAGAAAATGAAAAAGGTTCAAGGCTGACAGATCCAAGTGGAAAATAAGGGCGTAAGGTAAGAAGCCTCGACTTGTGCCAAGACCGTGATTGGCTCCTCGTAAGTTAAGTTATTGGAAGAAATCATTCTCTTTAAGTGATACTTCACTAATCTCACTGCACTTTCAGCAAATCCATTAAAATGGGGACTATACGCTGGCGAAAAATTAAAGTTAATTGAGAGTTTTGACGCTTCAGAAGTAATGTTGCTAGAATTTGTTTTAGGAATCGAGATAATTCGGTGCACGCTCCCACAAAGCATCTGCAATTGTCCGAATAAATGTTAGCAGGCTTTCCTCTGCGGGCTGTAAATCGGTGTAGTGCAGCTAAGATTGTTTCACTGCTCAGATCAGTCACAAGCTCTATATGAACAGCTTTTACGGCCAAGCAGACAAAAATGCATAAATAAACTTTAATTGTTTTGCCACCTCTACCTTTTCGGTTCAACATCATAACTAGACCGATGCATGCATGAGTACAGTGTGGTAATATCTAAAAAGAAGAACAATCATGTGATGGGTTGAGGTTGAGTATAGAAGTATAGGGTGTTTTGTGTCACCCTCAGAAGGTCTCATGTGTTAAAAAAAAGGTTTAGTTTATTAAGCTAATTTTTAACAGACAGGTTTGTTAAGTTGTTTCAAAGTTTTGTATTCCTCAGAAAAGGTTCCACGTTGAGAAATTCTACATAAATCTTCGAACGAGGAATTAAGTTCGTTCAATTTTAAGTGTCCTAAGTCTATGTATATAATGTATAAAATGGATCCTTAGTAAACCTGCGCTCTAGCGATTGAACCCTAGCTAACGCTCGGTCATATGAGTCCCCAATTTGTTGGGAGACTCCTTCCATTGATATTTTGTTTATGATGAGGCACAGATTTGTGTTAAAAAAACTGTGTTAGTTGAACATGTGGTTGATCATCATGTGTAATAATGGCATGGTTGCAATGGACTGTATTTGGCTGTTTGTTTGTTTGTACGGGGCCGGAAATTAACCATCCAAACTTGGTTTTACTTAACGTCGGCATGTTTTTACCTAATGAAATGTTATGCGAGCATAGCACGGTCCAGAAAATATCGGCTCCAAGAAGCATGTCTACTTCAGATGGTATGTTGAATGTTGGATCTGCTAGTGTAATATTTGGAGGAATATTTAACAACGTCTCATTTATGCGCACTGTAGGTAATTGTTGCGTGATACGTGGAACAACGAAACAATTTATGTTTGCTTTGAACGGTTCGATAAGTGACGATAAAGTGATATCGCATTGTTTTGTCAAACGAAGAGTTTGTGTGTTCAACCCTTCAACTAACGACGAGGTCGAAGCGGTTGGTAAGTTTAACTTTGTACATAATTTTTGAGTAATAAAGCTCGACGTGCTCCCATTGTCTAATAAAGCGCGAACTGTGTGTTTTTGTCCGTTTTGATCGGTAACGTGAATTAATGCTGTGGACAAAAGCACGCAGTTGCCTTGAACAGCTGACAAAGTAATGTTACTTTGTGAGTCATCACTTTCTTTTTCTGTATAATATTCTTCTGTTTCAGGGGACTCTAGTGAATCCACCGGCGGAGGCGGCGAGGGTGCGGCGCAGAGAGCGACGCTGCTGTGCGGCGAGGATGCAGCCGCAGGAGCCGCGTCATGGGAATGCAATAGGCTATTAAGGGATTTATTGCACAAACGACACGGACCAATTCTACAAGCGTTTGTGCTATGTCCTTGTCGCAAGCAGTTTAAGCATAATTTTAACGCTTTAGCCTTTTGCATTCTCACGTCTAACGAGAAAGATTTAAATTTAAGGCAACGATAAAGTGCATGGTTATTGTTACACAATGGACACATGTACTGTTTTTCAGGAGGAGGAGATTGAGAACTGACCACTAACGCTTTATGGCGGTTGTGTGTGACGTCACTGTATCGGCGCTTGTGAGTATCCTCCATTGTTTCTAATAAATCTGCACGACCTTTGATAAATTGCAAAAACATCGCAAGAGTAGGTAACTCCGCCAAAGTGCTACGGTGTCCTTCCCAGTCACGCGTAGTAGCGGTGTCAAATTTTTGTGAAATTATATATATAATAAGAATGTCCCAGTGCTCAGTGGGCAATTTAAGGGTTTTTAGTGCTCGTAAATTCCTATTGACGGTGTCGATGATGTTACGCAACGCTTTTGAATTCTCTTTACCTAATGTTTCAATGCCGAATATAGCTTGCAAGTGATTATTAACGAGAAGTCGCTTATTATTAAATCTCTCGCAGAGCAAATCCCAAGCTACATCGTAATTTTCAGCCGAGAAGTCAAGCGATCGTACAATCAAAGCGGCACTATCTTTTAATGCAGCGCGTAAGTAGTGAAATTTGTTTATTTTAGGTATTGATTCATCTAAGTGTACAAGCGAGCTAAATGTGTCATGAAATTCCAGCCAGTCCTGATATTGTCCCGAAAAGCTAGGCAAATGTATAGTTGGCAATTTGATGTTTGGCCTTCCGTGATGCCCACAAGAACCTGAGCCTGACCTGGACTCCTGCGCGAGGCCCGCAGAGGTCCCGCTTCTCTCCAACACCTCTCGAGCCAGCGCGACTGCAGCGAAGTACCTCGATTCGAAAGTCTCACGATCCGAGTATTGTTCATCTGGAATTTCAGACAGGTTTTCTATGTCAGATTGCACAGAATCATAATCTGAATATATTTCTTCAATCTTTGTCAATCGAATGTTTAGTTCGCTAGCCTGTAGTCTGCTTAGTTGCGGACAGCTTTCTACAGATTTTAAATAGTTTTCAAACTGCGTAACTTTAGTTTTGAATGTAGCTCGTTGTTTAATTAGTACTTTTATATCGATTTTATCCATTTTTCTTAGGCACTGAATTAGTTTAGGTACCTACTTACTATAAGTAATTATTCGCTGCAAGCAAGAAAATAAGTCAACAAACTGTTTATAACAATGAAAATAAATGATTGGAATTATTTAGGATACTTAAATGTTGTTTTTATGCTGCGTAAAGGTGGTGCAGTGAGATATGTGAAGTTCGTAAACAGCTAAGTAGCAAGCAGATAAGCCGGGTTGCAGTTACCGGGCGCCGAGCGATTCAAGGTCAAGGTCCGCCCGCGCGCTAAGCAACAGCTGGAATGTACAAAAAACACTGCAATTAACACTACGAGTAACTATGTTTGTCCAGGCACAAGCTTTGGGTCTTGAAGAAAGATATATGAAGTAGTTACTCAATTCGAAAATGATATTGATTAGCATAGGAATTTAAAGCAGGATATTTACCTACTTATTGCAATACTACTCGTATGTATGTATGTAAATTACTATGAAATATCTCTAAATGGGTGTACACAATTGTTAATTACTTCTTGATTAGAATGACTTATTCATTGATTACTTATTGATGATTTGCGTTTGAGGTGCAATTGTAAAATATGTGATGAAATTTGTAATAAGCCGTTTACTATGACTTTAAAAACAAGTAGGTACTGTAAATGTTGTTTAGAACTTATTTAAGGGCACGTAATTAGGATGATTCGCATTAAAGTGCGATTTAACGTAAGAATATTATGAATGTTTACCGTTAGGTATGATGCAAATGATGCAATTAGATATGTAAGAAATTCGCGTTTAAAGTGCGAAATAAAACTACACAAACACTTAAAGAGGGATTCGTCTAGCAGAGAAAAGATCGGAACGAACTCACGTTAACGCTACTCTCCCAGGTTCTCACTTTCACTTTCACTTCTTCTGTAGGTATAGTAGGCGTGATAACTCCTTCCGATTAATGGCAATTCTCTTGACTGGTAAATCTTCTGCTCCTTAATAGTGCTCGTAACTACGTAGTTTGATGTAGAACACCTTTTCTCGAAATGTCCACGTAACGTTCCGTTAACTGTTCGCGATCCTTTGTTCCCTTGTGCGCGGCAGTGGTTCTTCTTTATTATTCGGCTCGTGGGACCATAATGTAGAAACAGGAGCGATTGTAGTTGTTCAGGCCGTGGACGGAGGTGAGAAATAATGAAGATGTTCTTTAAATTGACTCCCTTTACTTCATAAAAAATACATAAGTAAAATGCGTATGCGCTCGGTAGTTGGTAGAATGAGAGTGGGGCGCGGTCCTACTTAGTCCCGCTGGCTGGCCACTGACGCATGTAAGTGTGTGTGTGCCTGTGTATGCATAGCACACATACGCTGGGCGTTAACAATTGTAAATCTTTGAATGAATAAATATCTAACTATTTCATATTGGTTTCAGGTAAGTAACTTATCTAAAATACTCCGAGTTGAAGAATGTGGTAAGTGACTAATACTTGATGGAGATCAAGTACAAATACAACACACATAGACAGAGCACACACAAACGCACACAAACGGGTGCAAACTGAATGTTTTCACTACTTTTATATTACAAAATTTGCTATCCATTCCTTTCCAAGAATAGGCCATTATACCACACTTCTGCCTCTTTGACCTTGCTATCTCTCTGCATGTGGACTGCTATGTATCTTTTTTTACGTCAACTTAGAAGTTTGATTTTTCAATGCTTCAAGGGACACGTAGACCTGAGTATTATGGTTTTAATTTTTAACTCGATACCTCCACGCGTTCCCGAGATAAAATTTCTTGACAGACGGACAGACAAAAAAACAAAGTGATCCTATATGGGTTCCGGTTTTTCCTTTAGAGGTCATCATAATTTTAAGAGTTCGACTCTTGTTGGTGTAGGCTCTCTCCATCTGACTCTATCTACGGCCGTCTTCTTGACATCCTTATACGACACGACTGCTAATTTTCCTTTTATTTGTTCCATATAGCTTATCCTCGGTCTTCCCCTTCCTCACTTTCCTTCTATTATGTTCTTTGACCGAGTGAAACGAAGGTCTCTGTTTTAGCTTCGGCAAAAATGCTTTCGTATGTCCGGATTTCCGGCTGTTGTCCTCTACAGATCGCATTTATCAACTGATTTTCGTGAAATTTTGTGAGCAGGTTCGGTAACTCTATAGAACTTTTTTATCTTGTCACTTTTTGGAAATTAAAAAAAAAGTTTTTTTTTTATCATTGGTTTTGTGTTTCTGCTGCCGAATTTCCGTTTGTTCACCTCTAAGGGTTGTATTTCACAACCGATTCTCGTGAAGTATTGTGAGCAGGTACTTTAATTACATAGAATATTTTAGTCACGTAGTTTTGGACATGTCATAGTTTTGGAAATTTACAAAACACTCACGAGGTCTACAGCTCACAGAGCCACTAGTTATAAAAGCGTCGTGTCGTATAAGATTATACTTAAAATGATTTTAACTGTCCGAGTTGTATCAAATTAGACCGTACAAAAAGCGACTTTACTGCCCAAGCGTGAAGATTCAAAGTCCAATGACAAGTTTTATAAAATGTCGGACGTTTTAAATAATTTCTACGATACCAATCATTTTCTCTCTTCTATTTTCTTTAACGGGACGGATCTCTTAAAAAATACCCTTCTGTGAGCTCGTCTACTCTTTGCCCGCACGGGCGGGGAGCGCCGTACCTGCGCAAGCCGAACGGTATTGATTATTCGCCGGTTCACTTTCACCACTGTTTTAATGTAGCTATGAAATGTTTTTAATACCGCCTCTGGGCGATGCAACCGTCCATGAGACGAACGAAGCTAGGTCGTGGGTTTGAATCCCGGGAGGGATTACAATACAATACAATTCTTTATTGCACACCTCACACAAGTGGATCAGTTACATACAGAATCAAAATGACATAAAGATAGAGGTAGAAAACAGGCGGTCTTATCGCCTATTCTCCTTAATAACAAAAAGTTGTACAGTCAGCAGCAATAGTTGCTATGCGCGCGAGGTGTTCAAAATGATCTACACTCGCTCTTCCCGTATAATTAAGATGTGTGAAGATCATTTTGAGCACCTCGCCCGCGTAGCAACCATTGCTGCTGACTGTACATAATTTATATATTACCCTTTTTTAATTATTATTGTACACTAGTTGCACTCTAATGCCAATTTAAATTTGGAATTTCATTGTTTAATTTGTAAGTACATAGTAAATAATATAATAATGAATTTAAAAGGAAAATATAATACTTCTCAAATATAACTAAACTATCAATTGACTAACTAATTTAGTTTTATATTTCTCTAATTTCATAATATAACAAATAATAAGAATGATAAGAAAACACAGAAATCTAGACAAACTCATTTTTCTTACGTTCCCGAGAAATGCTTATATGAAACGTAATTTTATACGCCCGATTTTACGTTTCCCAAGCGCAATATTAACATTATGTTTGCGTATCGTAGGTATATTTTTCAAAGCTGAAAAACCATCTTTGTATAGGTGAAATACCTATAAGGCAAAGTACGTTACCGATCTCGTTACGAGGGCGGAAATTAACGTTTCCTACCATGGATAGCTTCCCGCAATACATAACCGCACTTACTTTTCCGGCCTCCTATTCCAAGTAATTTCCCCGTTGTAAAATCAACCTTACACACTTGGTATTAGATTTCAAAGTCAGTTGCAAATTAAAAGGGAGATCCGTGGTTCGAAAAGTAAGATATTGTGATACATTATACATAGCAAAGAATCGTAAATAAATGCTAACGTATTCGAATATGTAACAAGGTATAATGAATTATTTGTTGGCGGCTCACTTTTTATCTCGTTTGCGATAAAGTAATAATATTGGGGTTGGGTTGGTTTATTGATAGGTATGTTTAGAATATTACAATACAATACAGATATACTCAGTGCGAGTGCGAGTACAAATGAATTAACAAGTCATAACAGACCTCTTAATAACGGAGCCAAGATAGGTCTAATCGCTAAACAAAAATGTCTTAGTATTACATTTTGCGTAATGGATAATAGAAGAAGTAAATGGGTGAAGGTAATGGCTTTCAGTTCTGGGCTCCGCCATTTTGAAAAAATCCAAAATTGAATCGACAAACTAAAACAAAATTGAACCGACAAATGGCTGCTAAGCCAGCATTATACTGAGTTGGGCCCATTTCGTGACACGGCAGTTCCTATTTCATTTTTTTTACTATAATACCTACTATGTTTTGTGTGTTGGTGTCACGAATAAAGCTCTGATTATGATTATGATTATGATTACAAAATATTTCCGCTTCATTATTGAACCTGTCCACAAAATTTCTCGAGTATTGGTCTGGAAATGCGACCTGTAAAGGAGAACAACTGGATATCCGCCGGACATACAAAAGAATTTTCGGCCAAAATCTGAATTGGACACGCATCGCGCTTACTCACTCGATAACCGGTGACTTGTAACATCCGAGTCCAGGCAAAAACACTTCATTCTTAGAAAATCAAACTTAACAAAACTCCCGCGTAAGTTCTGACGTCCCCTTTTATCACGAAAAAAGACAAGGGATTTCACGGAAATAATAAGTTAAAAAACCCTCCTTTAGGTCTTAATATCGGTCGGGGCGACACGTGACCGGGTTCTTAATTTTATTATATACCGCTTTATGTACTGGGGCTAATGAAGATCCGAATATCGAAGTGACGCTTTTAGTTAGGTAATGTAGTTTAGTAGGTGGAGTTAGTGGGTTCAGGAGTTTTTGGGGCATTTGGTATAGTTTATTCATACATGTTCAATTGTTCAAACTACGAGAAGGATGCCTCACTTTATATCTTAAGGCGAGGCCAGTTCATGAATCGAAGAAAATATTAAAGTTTGAGGTTAGAGTGTGAAGAAATAATGTAGAATTACTCTAGATAAAAATTACTGTAGATTGAAAAAGAAAGGAAGTAATAAAATAACCGAACAAAATATTGAAAAATGATTTGCTAACTCAGTATCTTATCTTATCTTGTCTAGATGAGGGCCCTTGCGGATGCACTTCGACCCAATGGGATCTTATATGCAATTGCACCCTCCTTTATACCTACTCCAAGCTGTTCTCCAATCTCTCCACGAACCGGATGATGGAGTTCAGCGGGAGTACTCTGAATTCCTTTGGTTCTGGGTAGCCATTGCCAAAGTCGTTAATTCTTTGTCTGGCGAGGGCGTGACATTCACACAGCAAGTGTTCCATTGTCTCGTCCTCCTCGCCACACATCCTACAATCCATGTTGTCGCATAGTCCCATCTTGGCGAATAGTCCTTTGACCCCGAAGTGACCTGTAAACACCCCAGATATGATTCTGAGTTGCTTTCTGCTGCATTTCCAAAGTTTCTTGGTTCAGCTAGAGTTGACTCCTTCAATGAAGAGCTTTGAGTGCCTTAGGCCTGCCTCCTTCCTCCACTCCGCTTGGTGTTTGGTTTTGGCGTAGGCTTTTAAGGCCGTTGTTATGGTTCCCTGTGACAGTCCCAGAACCGGTTGTGGGAACTCGATTGGTTCAAAGCCATACACGGAATGCGATAATGCTTTATTTTGCACTTCGGTAAACAGTATGTCAAGGTTGCGATATCATTTTAGTTTTCACAAAAGAGAACGTGTAATAGGTATTATAGGTACTTAAATTAAATGCTTATTAAGTAAGTTCTATTCTGCAGACTAAAAGAGGATTACCCGACCCGAATACAAGATGCAACATCTATACAGATTTCGATTTAGCTTTCGTCTTTGTTCCGTTTTCTGTAATAATTCTAATTAAGGCATGAAAATTGCAAAAGTTATTAAATGTTTTAATTACTTGACAATAGCCTTAATCTCATTACGAGAAGTATTTTTTTTCTACCAATATGTTAATGATTCCTTCATCTCCAACCTTAGATCAAAGCAATGTTTAAAATTCAAGACGTCGCTTCTTTTTATTAATCTTACTACTTTAAGCAATATACCTTTAACTAAAAAGATGGCCATAAAAAAGGTGGGCGAACCAAAATTAAATTCGCCAGCCAACTTGAAGTAGGCATTACAGATTATTTATTCCGGATCTTTACGATTTCACCAAACTGGGTCTGCGTGCGCATTATTCCTTGTCACATTGAACTTAAGTTTCGTATTGGCTTGATTTTGTATGTTTTTGTAATAGCTGCGTACCTGTCAGGGGGTCAATTTTGTGCGTGTAATGAATTTGGGTCCTGCATTTGTTTCATGATGCCCTCGCGTTGTGTAGATCAGATGCCCCGTTGTTTTAATTACAAGGGGAATGTTTGATTTCGAGTGATTAGTCGGTACATGAGTGCGATGTCGTTTTAATTTTCATTTCCCTTTATATGAATTGGTACCCTAATTAGCGAGCTGGTTCTCATCTACAGGTCGCATTTCTTAAATAGATTCTGATGAAATTTCGTGAGCAGGTTCGTTAATTGTAAAAAAATGTGTTGTAGTTTTTAACGTTTTTTTAGAATGCCGGGTTTTGTCGATTAGGTCGTTAGGGTTTTTTTTATTGCCGCAGTCATGGAAACTGAAAGGTAAAAAATACCACTCACGAAGTAAGTCTACAGCTCACACTAGGTTATATAAGCGGTAATGGCCGTGGATTAGGCGTCCTTCTTTCACTAAAATGGTACGTGCCTGAATACAGTTTTTCAACTTTTGCTGATGTGAACGTAGTTAACGTGACTTTTTTGAAGTTTATTACAGGTATGTGAATCACTTCTGTTCATTTTATAACTCTACGTTACTTAGGCTTCGATCCGTTAGACTTTATGTCGGTAAGTTATTTCAAAAAATTTAACGAGAAAAGAATCGGCCTCATCGCTTCATTAAACGCAGTGACGCCAGTGACGCACTATAAACGCAGTGACGCATCTTATGCGTGCCATTTTTAAAGGCCTGGCCACCTTACCACGGCGCGGCATCGTTATCGTGAAACAGCGCGGCGCCTTACTGTGGCACGTCGCCTCGTCATACAAATAGACGGTGTCTTGCCGTGTTGAGCGGATTAATGGTACGGTGCCGCGTCACCGCACGGCGTCGGCGAGCAAACGTCACAATCCTTTTCTTACCTTATAGTTGATCACAACATTTCCAGAAGTTTTCTGATATATACCACACTCCGCTCGATTACCGTGAATCCGCTCAACATGATACATTACCTTGCATCAGCACGATGCGCTGACGTGCCGCACTAAGACACCGCGGCGTTTCACGTTAACGACGCCACCGTATTGTGGTAATGTGGCCAGGCCCTTACTCATAACTTTCGCCCTCTTATCTTATCACTGCGTTTACGGAGCGTAGCGTTAGCGTATTTTGTTTTGAGCAGCGTTGTCCTTTACCAAAATTAAATCTGACATTTGGTCTAGGTAACTTATCTTACAAAACCTAGCGTGAAAATATTCTAAATATGTATACGATTAACCCAACTTTCCAACAGGTGAGATTATAGCCAGTCGCTATTCATTCATACATAAAAAAACTACAGGAATTCAACTGATTGAAGTTATGTAAATATCAGCTCTTGATGCTTCAAAATCGTACATTAAAGAATCGACGAGGGAGCAAACTCGATTTCACGTTTAATATTTTTACGCGGGAACGGCTTCTGAATCTATTTCCTCGAAAAAATTTCTTTCTCGGATTTTATGAACGTTCATGTTTTACAAAAATTTCCATCATTTCTTTGAGAAATACCTATAAATATAATATTGCATAAAGTTATTTTCATTTATTTTCAATTTTCCGTATTTATGATCGCTAGGAATGAATAGTATTTAGAGCTTGGTACGTTCAAGTTTCACCCAGAGAGAATGAACCATCCACAGAATCCGCTATTATAGTTAAAATATTAGGTAATGGTTTAACAGCGAAGAGTCTGGACCCTCGCTTGATGGCCGGGTCATGGGTCGAATACAGAACACGGCGCGGATAGTCAGGAGGTTCCACTGTCTGTCTGGTAGCTAGGTTTTTCATAATTATTTATAATTCTTTAAACTGACTAAATAATAATAATAATAATAACTCATTATTTATTCCGAAAACAAGAAGGAGGACATTGATGACCTGGCGAAAGCGGGTGGCGCTATACCGGTCATTGTGGCACACTTTGGGAGACATATGTCCAGCAGTGGACGTCTTTCGGCGGATATAGTGATGATGATGATGATAAGACGCCATACTTTGCAACACAAAACAAATGCTATTAAATAAAACTAAGTGCTACTCACGACACCTTAAGAAATATATCAAAATGATATTTATTTCTTACTTATTACGAAAATTACCCAAATAGAATAAAGAAAAATAGCATCATTGAGATTACTTTGTGACTAAATCGAAGATTCGTGTAAAATTCCTAAAAGTTTGTTTACTTAACATCACATATTATATGCTTACATACGTATTTACTTAAGTTCATTCAGTCAGTAGTTAGTAGTTAAGTAAGTAGTTAGTTTTACATCTACTATTAAAATTATTATTTTGATCGGATCTGATCCGCGTCGTATTGCACGAGTGGATGAAAGTATATGTCAAATGTCTTACATGCGATTTTTTTTCATATTTCTTCGTATTATTTTATTAATACTTTCAACTAAGCATGTAATTTTACTAAATTGTGAACCATGGTTGTGTGTTAAGCTATACATGCACATTGTCTATGTGTCCGTCAGCGTAGGAGGCTATATGAGTTCACGTTGTCTATGTGTTCGTATGTGTCACAACTACAACAATGGCCAACCCGCGCTCGTGAGATAAAAGTACTATAATAAATCTGCATCGTAAAAAAGTGAATGGTTGGTGTTCTCGGAATTTTTCTCCCATCGTATTATTGAGAGGAAAATATTTAATAAAGACGTATTTCTTTGAAACGGTGCGATTCCTTTTTCCTTCAGTATTGTTCAGGACTAGATTTGGCCGGTGTTTGAGTTTTCAGCAGGACAAAGGAGACTTGGGTCTGATAGTGTCGTGAAAAAAGGCATAACCGAAAAAGAAATTCATGTAATTCATGTAAGGACTGAGCAAAAAGGCTGATAGATTCCACGGGGGACCGCGCCGTAGAGCTGGCAGCTTCCTCGCTCTACGCATCAGCATAGCGATTCAGTGAGGAAATGCTGCTAGGCCCCAGGAGACCTAATTTTTTAGTATTGTATTTTAGTTTAGCTTTAATTTTTAAATCATATTATGTCATATATGTCAGAAGCTCCAGGAATCTCGCCTTCGCTGGTTCGGTCACGTCTCTCGTAGGCCATCTGACTACGTAGGAAAGTAAATGCCTTGACCTAGCCTTCGACGGTCCTCGTCCCCGCGGTAGACCCAAGAAGCGATGGCTGGATGTGGTGAAGGCCGACATGAGCGAGAACGGGCTCACTAAAGAGGACGCCCAGGATTGTGCAAAGTGGAGGAAAGTGAGCCGGAAAGCGCACCCTGGCAAGAGCCGGGATAACGCTAGAAGAAGATATGTCATATAAGTTTCGTGTTACATTTCGTTTTAATTTATTGTCTCATTTGTAATTAGTTTGTTTTGTGGCAATAAAATAAATATTAATAAACTATAAATTACGTCTTGGCATACAATATACTGATAATCGGGAAGAGTTGTCAGTGTTACTGCAAACATTATTATTTACATACCTACCTACATAATATATAAATATACTCACGCCCGTTTTCAATTGGGGTAGGCAGGATACTAAAGCTCCGAGCATTTTTTTTCGCTCCCAATATTTTTGACTACGGTAAATGCCGTTACCTTGCCAATCTATTCGTATTCCTATGAGTGATATTCGCTGATCAATTTATAAGAAGATAAATAGAAACAGTCACGAAAATACAGCGCAGCGTGCTGGTATTTTAGGTAAAATTACTTAGGTATAGACGTTTCATCATCAGATAAATGTAAGGAAACGTGATCACACTGTGAACACAAATCTGAAATGAATCGTATAAAATACTTACATACAATCAAGCAATGGCTGCGTGGGATGGCCATGTAATCAAGAGGGATGAAAGCCATGTAACAAGAAGAGGAGTATGAGATATGAGTATGGATGGATGCAAGAATCGAGGTAGGCCAAAGAAAAGGTGGATTGTGTGAGACACAATATGAATAAGAAGGATGTGAATATAGAGATGGCGGCCGACAGAGATGTGTGAAAGAAAAAAACGTGCTGCGCCGACCCCATATAAATGGGAAAAGGGCAAGCGAATGATGACTCTAGGAAAACAAACAGTTAACCACAAAACATTTTGTCACCACGCAGGCACGCAATCCTCTTAAAGTGACACACAAATATGGTGGAAGTTAATAAGTAGCCACAAGAACACCCGTAACGCCTGTCCATCTAAATTAAACAGACCTATCTCCTCCTGGCATTGTCATCGAGGGCAGGTTTTTCTTAATTCGGTCGTGACACGCCTTGCAAATGGACATATAATTAGGATTTATTTTTCGGGGCCGCCTCAGGACGTGGACTTTGGGAC
Organism: Cenopis cana; assembly: GCA_951800055.1. Lineage (NCBI taxonomy): Eukaryota > Metazoa > Arthropoda > Insecta > Lepidoptera > Tortricidae > Cenopis > Cenopis cana. Next base: position 3,868,772 of record OX637486.1, on the reverse strand, counting down.
ACGAATAAAAAGGTGTAGGTAAAGGAAAAGTTATTACTTAGGGTTGGTTGCAGTCTAATATCACATTTACACATCACACACACAACACACACACATCACATTTTCTCCATCTTTAAACCTACATACAATTTACAACATTTCAAAATTTATAATGATGCCTTAATCGAAAACCATTGCGGTAAATATGCTACCTGAACGTAATAAAATAGTTTTTATATGATTTTCTTGCTAGATTTGAAGATAATCGCCAAAATGTATAAAACGGAAGTGTGACGTCATTCCTATGATTGTGAAGGAGCAATGCTGTCAAACATAGGTAATTCATAAAAATTACGTCATAATCCACTTACGATTCGCTACTTTTAGATTAGACTGAACACCTAGTAAAATAAGTAAATGGCATACATACATACCATACATATACATACGTAACATATATACATCCATGCATACGTACATACATTCATCCATACTGTTTTATACAAACACACGTACATGCATACATACATACTTACACACAAACATACTTACATATATTACACTTAGGTAACACGTAGTTAATCAATGTTATTTTTATTCTTATATTATTATATGTAACTAAATCTAAAAACCTAAACGTGCAACATAAAGATTGTTCTTCTAGACTAGAAAATTAATATAAGTATATAAGATTATTCTTTACGAAATACCAAATATACCTAGTTTCACTATCTATGTTTAAAAAGTAAATTAAATACTAGCTTTATTTGGATAATACAATATTCATGCTCCAAGTTTGCATATACTACATGTTTACGTTTAAACTGCAAAGAAGTACCTAAAGTAACTATGGAATGTTATCTTTTCTCTAATGACCCTCTTGGTAAGTTACACCTAAACTTAATTTTAACTGTTATAGTACATTACTTACCAAGGGCGATAAAACGGGGAATGTATCGGATCGCAGGTATTTTACGCCCGAGCCGAAGGCAAGGGCGATAAATGTGCGATCTGAGGCTTTCTTTGTTGTCGCCCGTGGTAAGTACAAAAAAATTATGTCACCCCCTGGCCAGGAAGTGGGTTTTTTCGTGCGCGGAGCGTGCGATAATGGCCACTTTATGGCCAGGTGTGACATAAAATCTATTATTATGGTATGGCACAAGTCTTAAAATTGGAAATTGTGGTATAACGAGGATGGTGAATCCTGTTTCCACCGTGATACAGTTTTATACTAGTACGGGGAACAGAAGACGCTTACTCACAATACTAACACTAAACAGTTCTGTTATTATTATTATTTTCTATACTTGCGACTGCACATGCCTGAACTGGCCGATAGTATATCTTATCAACACGGCATAGGGTCTATTATTGGTCGGTTTGGGTATTCAGTTGTTTGTTTACATGTGAACACCATCTACTACTTAGCAAGTATGTACCTATTAGTGGTAAGCAGTGATATGTACTAAGTAATTAGCTCAATAAAGTTATTTTGATTTTGATTTTGATTTTTTTGAGATATCTTTGAATGAAAATTAGGATTTCGGGAGAAATAAAAAAACACGTGGACTTTAAAAATTCATTTTCCATCGATCTAGTAGTACCATAAATAGGCGAACTTGAACATTTGAAATGTTGTCAATTGCTAAAAGTGGCACTGGAATTAAACTTCCTGTGCTCTGCCTACCCCTTTTGAGAATACAGGCGTGAGTTTATGTATGTATGCATTGAAAGCTTGACAAGTTTCTATTGGGATGACTGCTGTGTCGGTGCCATATTTAATGTTGATATCGGTCTGTACTCGTAATCGTTAGTTGGTGCAACCCGCCCGTAGAGGGAAGGTTATTGGTATCTTAAACTTAGTTAAATTTTTGGAATAAAAATATGATAATGGTTCCTTTCGAGTTTGTGTAGTTAAAAGCGAATCATATTAGTTAATGTTTCTGTGAAATGATATTTACACAATCTCGTAAGAACCAATTATAGCTAGTTTTAAGTGTTTCTGTCTTATACTCGTGTGTTTGATTTTTTAAGTACATAAATAAAGTGATAACACTAGAAAAATGAACAAAAAAAAATAGAATTTAAAAACTAGCTACTACAAACACTTGCGTCAGAAAATCGTTTTATAATATACACAAGCACTCCCCATACAAACATTGTGCAAGTTTATCTTCGCTTGTGTTTGCACTTATGATTTTTGGTCAGTACGCTTATTTTTTAGTTAGCTAGAACCTCAAGAAAAAAAAAAAAAATTTCAGTTTGTTGAATTTTTTTTTTTTTAATTTTTGAATTTTTTGCTTGACATTTTTCGTATATCTAATATTAACAAGCAAAAAAAAATTATATGCAGGAGTGCCAAAACTAACGAATGAAACATGCACAGAGTTTGTATGGAGAAGGCCTTGCGCCTTCAACAGCAATTTGGATTGTTGAACTTTAGCTATTTGTTATTGTTCATTAGTAGTGTTTCTATTCATAGCTGTGAAATAAGATTTGTCGCTTTGCGGTACATCATTTTCGTGTGTATCCTTCAATATTTTTTGAAGCACTTAAAAGAGGTCCCTCGCGTTGCTCAATCCCGGCCCACATTGTCGGGATTAGGACCCACCCTCGCATTCCGGACATTGTCTTATCTCAAACGCTAATTTATAAGTAAAAGTTCTACGAGGATGCGTTTTATTGCGCCTATGTTCCATATTATTAGAAATATTATTAATAATAATAAATAAATAAGTTTTACTAGATTTTGTCCATGAATTCGTCGGCGTAGAACTCGTTCATCGCGATAGAATTTTATTCCTATTTTTTATATCGGGCACTTTCCTAATACCTAATCATCGTTCTTGTATACAAACTTCCACCCCTTTAAGGGACGATTTTTGGTATAAAAAGTGGAAGGATAATAATCTTGACACCGTACGTAATATTGATATTTCTTTAGTTGAATTATATCAGATCTGTAAGCTGTTAAAATTCGGCGCACCTGCTCGATTTCTCATTAAACATTCTACTGTCAAGGCAGCTTATCTGGTAATTGCGAATTTGATAGGTAACTGTTATTTACTGTCATTTATACAAATAAATGAAAATATTCATTAATCATAATTTAAGTTAAAGAAAATATCATAATTTAAGTTAGTTTGACTTGTTTTAGTTCAAAAGATTTCACGGTGGATAAATATATTGGTTGATGAAAAATATCAGTAACACTCGTAGGAATCCGAACATATTGTTGTTATTTAAACTTGTAACAGTAAGCAATAGCGGTAGTAAATTATGACAAATATGTATATGCATTGCAAACATTTTTTTAATCAATATTATACATTTTGTTGTGCGACTGGATTATTGCAAAAGCAGCCTAATGTTAAAAAATTTATTTAGTATGAAATTTGTTGCTTGAATGAAATTTGATAAATATTCATTGGGGTCTGCATATAATATATTAATATTCAAGCATATCCGAAAGGTTTCACTTCCAATTCGACAGTAAGTATTTAGACATTTGAACGGTAGGTAGCTATTGTATATAAAAAGGTAAAGTTCAACACCGGGCTTACATGTATTAAAGCGAAGCATTCGACTATTTCGCACATCTCTGATCGGCTAGTATATTGTACCTAAAGACGTCACCTCCGCTTTAGCACGCGTCTTGTGCCATAAGGAAGGACGAGTACACACAATAAGGAAGACGCCGAGAGGTGTCGTCCCTCGGTCCTCACGCTTCGTCGCGCCGGCGGGGGAAGGGAGTCCCACAAGGAGCCACCCACGGCCCCCTTTGATAATTTATTATTGAAACATTGCTTCTATTCTTTCCTTTTGTAATATTGTCTCCACTCGCTCATTTCTTCTGATCTAATTTGTTTATAATTTTTATTTTGATGTTCTCTTATTGAACACGTCTTTTTATTGTTGTTTTGGCTTTTGATGAGGCGTACTAATATTGATGATATGATAATAAATATTCGTCCCCAAATCAGAAACTTATATAAGTCTTAAAATCAATTTTGATTTATAACTGTTTATAACTAATTCAAGCCAGTCACAGATTATGATTGAAAATTGTACGTCTAGTAGACGCCGGTGGTCGGGTTAGCTAGGTTTCTTGGTATAATTAAACGTCATTTATTATAGAACTAGGGGAGAAATAACTAAGAAACGATAATAACATTGTGCGGGAAACACTAATTGGCTTAGTAGATCTACTCTGTAATGAAAATCATATTATTAAAACATTGTTGTCATTTAGCTTTGTATAATAATAATGGTCCATAATAAATCTGTAAAAAAAATAAGTATTAGAGTAGAATGTTTGCCAGATATGTTTTCACGTCGTCCTCGTTGTTGTAAAGTATTCGTAAAGTTTTACAATTAGGATTATGGCTCATGAGACCTACCCTTTTAAAGTATTTTTTTATAATCTCCATTTCTTATTTTTGGATTAAACCTGAAATATAACAGTATTTTTCTGTAATCCGAGGAGTAAAGTAAATATTTACGCCATTGAAATGCGTGGAAAAAACATTTTCTCCCTAAACTTGGTCGAGACTCGTTTCGATTCCCGTGGAGTGCTCGCGAGAAATTTAATAAAAACATCACCTGCTAGCTCTTTCCATATTATGAAAAGTATTTATGCGTATAGAGACGTTGCGGCGGACGAACGTCCGGGAAATGACAAACTTGAACATATCCCTTCAGTTTTCTTGTTGTTTTTTATTTCTCATTGTTTAAAGGCATTATTCGAGCTTTAAAAGTATTATCGATAAAAAAGCTGCACTATTTAATTAACGAATATGACAGAGAACGTATACTTCGTTCCAGATTAGATGACGAAAAGTTCTTTGTATGTATGTATGTAAGCACTTTATTGTACACAAAACAGGTTAAAACAATATACATGTCACATAAGATTAAAGTACAAAGGCAAGTTCTCATACTATTCTATAAGAAATTTTCGTCGTCTAATCAGTTCGGCGTATCAGAGAAAACCAATAAAAAAAACCGGCCAAGTGCGTGTCGGGCCACGCGCAAGGTAGGGTTCCGTAGTCGTCCACCCGTTACATTATGCGGACTACAAAGTTCGCAAACTTATATTTACTATGCTATTGACAGAATTAACAACATTATCTAAGGTATCAATGAAAATTGTTCTAAAGTTTGCTTTTGCAAAGTACATTTCTGAAGTTCGACTATTACTCGTTAACTAGTAATGTCTACTTAGCTGTTATAGTTTTCCTTTTAAATTCATTGTATATACTACTACCATGTTTTTTTTTCACATGCCTAGGAGCCACCGTTTAGCTGGCAGGGGGTGGGGGGGGGGGGGACACTTGACCATAACGAAAATTATCACTTCAAAGTTAATATCACGCTAACCGATTCTTGAATCAAAAAATACTCTTAGAAACCTTATAATATTTTTAAAAGAGCTATCCAACGACACCCCACACGATGGGGTTTGGAAGAAAAAAAAATTGCGCCACCACTTTACATGTAGGGGAGGTACCCTTAAAAAAATTACTTTTCAAGATTTTATTCTACCGTTTTGTCGGCGTCATCAATATCAGATACTCGTACCAAATTATAGCTTTCTAGTACTAACGGTTACCGAGAAAAATGGGGGTCGGACGGACGGACGGACGGACGGACATGGCGAAACTATAAGGGTTCCTTGTTTACTACGGAACCCTAAAAAGAACTACCTCCTACTCACATGTTCAGGTCATACCTATATTGAAGAGTTTTAAATCCTCCTAAGGGCAATTAATTATGTGATGAGCATGTGTATTTTGTTCGATGTTCGTTATGCATATTATATACCTATTTTAATATGGGCTTTGTTCCATATAAACAAAAATACATTGTCGGCCGAATGGGTATTATTTAAAATACTATGTTACTTACTTTTATTTATAACGACGGTGGAAACCAAGGGTACGGTCCACCTGATGGTAGGTTACTGGTGGTAGTGGATACTAGTTCGATTTAGGTAAAATTAACTCTTAACTGGTGTCATTCATTATTGAAATACAATTTTTCTTTTTATTTGTTTAAATGTCTAGGTGACAAAAACTTGTTTGATATGAAGTTGACACCCACATGCGATGTACATTGTAGGACAGCCCTATACAAAGCAACACGGGGGGTGCAACAATGTGGCTCGTTTGATAAATTGCGACATTGTACGTCCGAATACACGTGAGTTTATTGGTTCGACTCTTCAGTTATGTTTCAACGTGCGTGTTCAAGGGAGAAAAGCTTTTCATTCTGACGACAACTTTACCCTTGTTGGTTGTGACTATGCCTACAAAGTTGGTGGTCCCGGGTTCGAATCCCAGTCAGGGCATTAATTTGTGTGATGAGCATAAACATTTGCTCCTGAGTCTTGTAACCGTTTTAAAAAAAATTACCCATGTACTTTTACCATCGCACAAGTTAATAAAATAGTACATTACTTACCAAGGGCGGGCGATAAAACAAAGAATGTCTCAGATCGCAGGTATTTTACGCCCGAGCCGAAGGCAAGGGCGATAAATATGCGATCTGAGGCTTTCTTTATCATCGCCCGTGGTAAGTACAAAATTTTATGTCACCCCCTGGCCAGGAAGTGGGATTATTCGCGCGCGGAGCGTGCGATAATGGCCACTTTATGGCCAGGTGTGACATAAAATATATTTTTTGTTTCGTGTCCGCTAAGATAACGGTTTTTATTTAAATCAAATTTAACTCTATCAACATACAATGTATTCAACTAAATTATACGCTACAAACGATTGGATTAACAAAGGAACCCCTAATGAAACCTCTATTGCGTCGAAATCCTCACAAATACCTTTACGGTTTGTAGGCACAGCGCCTTAATAAGAAGGAAAATGGCAATCACAAGAGGTTAACTCGATTTGGTTGCTTGTTCTCTTTGCCCTGCTGATTGGGCTGTATGTTATTGATTTTATCGCTCTCATTCAACTTCGTAAAGTTTGTAAGCCTGATTAAAACATTAGTTAACTTCTGTGTAAACCGATTTTTATCTGAAAGAATTTCTAATAGTTTATCTACACACGCTTACTATTCAATACAAGATTTTTTAACGGATTCATTAAACCAATAGAGACTGTAATTATTATTATTGGGGAACGGGACTTAATCGCGTACAATGTGTCGCGCATAATGTGAAAAATAGACTGTAATTATTGACATTATATTTTGTTAAAATAATTTATTTAATACTATTATGTTAAACAATATTATAATGATAATTTACGAGTATGAAGCATGCTGCATGTAAAAGCACGTGACAAAAATATTTGTACGCCCCAAGGCACCTCATAGTGATACAGAACCAAAATGTAACACCTTGACTGTATACTTCCTATGTTGGTCAAATAAATGTTTGAATCTTTGAATCTATTTTGTTTGTTTATGTTTGTTGTATTTGAGGGACCGTAATAGCCGCGGAGGATACCTCCATTCAAACGGCCAGTTATACCACTGGGTTATTAGAAACTGTATGCACGATATATTGTATACTTTTGGGATTAGATAGCATACCCCGGGCATCTTTCAGGATGCAACTGTGCTGGGAAAACGCTAAATATAACGCGAAATATAACTTTAAATAAAAAAAGATACTGTTGACTACATGGGGAAACCGCACCGCATTTCAATCAGTAAGTTCAATAATGACAATTCACCGATAAAGCAGTGTTGGGCGTAATAAATTACATTTGTAATTATATTGCTACTAAAGTATTAACTTGTAATTGAATTATAATGTAAATTAAATTACTATTAGGTATTTGTAATTGAAAATTAGGTAAATTAATTAGTAAATCCGTTACTCAATTACTTTATGGTAACCTTTTTTTAAACATGTGTGTATTTTTTGTAATTTTTTAGCAGGAAACATTTTTTTTATTATAACCTTTTTAAGTAGACAAAGATGAGTCAGTTTATTTAAAGGTTCTTGTAAATGGTAATTAGTAATTTTTATTAAGTTTTGTAATTATAAGCTTTTTATTCAATTACTTTGTGCCCAACACCGATATAAAGCTACATACGAGTATGTACTCGTAGGCCTTTATTATTGGATTTTAGTTGGTTTTAAGCCCTATAACGGTAATAATGCGCTTCGCGCCGCCCATTATGCTGGCCATCCTGAAATGAACAAGTCCTGGACCTGATTTGATATGGCGTACCGATAGCATTATAGTTAACTAGTCAGTAGCAATTAAAACGGGTCAATTTGTAAGAAATTTCGGTACAAAATGTACCAATTTTATTTGTCCTTGACCATCAATTAAAATGGGTAAATTTTTAAGGTATTTTGATACAATAGTGTACTTACAATTTTTATTTGTCCTTGTCTATAATATGTTTCTACACAGATGCTACTAAATAATATTATTAAATGTGAAAATATCATAATAAATCATTTCCATTAAGATTACAGTATCTATAAGACTTCACTACCATAGGAAGTAGGCTTGTAAATGATTTGTAAATTATTACAGCCAGTCTCGTCAGCGTATTAAAATCCCAATCTCATTTGAAATACGAATTAACTGCGGACGGACCTAATATGCTGATAACCTATCAGTTTTGCAATCACTACCAAATCGTGGAATTCATCGCTTTGTAACTCTACTAGCTCGTATTTAGTTCTGAATGCTCACGGAAGTTTCAACTCAATCGTAATTGAGTTAAAGTCGTGTTTTAAGCGCATTTTTTTGAGTAGTAGCGAGTTTTTGATGGTTGTTACAGCAAATAGCAACCAACGTTAATACACCAGGTAATTAGGTACATAGCGGGCGTTTCCAGTCGAATTCATGCACCGCGGTTTTGCCACGGTTCAAACCCCAACGGTGTTATGAGTCCTCGATTATTAACCTGGATTATTATGGACTGGAATGTAAAACGATCAATGATTCTATGATTGAGAATTTCACGTGCCTGCGCGATAACCAGCCCTTTGTAAGGTTATTAATTAGTGACCCTGTCTAGGAAACTGAAGGTCCTGGGTTCGAATCCCGGTCAGGGCATTTATTTGTGGCGTTGAACACGAATAGTTGGTCCTAAGGCTGGTTTTCCACTAGAGCTATGCTATGCTATGTTTTCATACATTTGACACATAGCTCCAGCTCGAGCTACGTGTCAAAAGTATGAAAACATATAGCATAGCTCAAGTGGAAAACCAGCCTTAGTCTTGGATGTTTTCAATGTATTTATGTATCTATTAATCTAGGTATACGAGTATAAGAATGTAGGGATATCGTCGCCTACTACTTATAGTACAAGCTCTGCTTAGTTTGGGACTATTTTGTTTATTTTATTGACTCCCTCTAAAATAACTTTCCATGTTTTTTCCAACTATGTCCAATTATTTATATGTCACCCTCTTTTCCAAATCATTATGCTAAGCCGGTCACTGGACACTGGAAGCCAGGCAACTGTTTTGCATTGTATTACCGAACAGTCGTAAGTGCATGTTTAGCACGAGAATTTCAATGCCATTTTGAATTTGTGGTGCTATGTTGGCCCCAATCGCTCGCGTCGTTGGAAACGTTTGTATGGTAGTTCGTATTACAGGTAGTTTTACTTTGGAAAAGCAGTAGTTTCGTGTAACAACCTTTATTATTTAATTTGTATTAAGTAAGTTGAGTGGCTCAAGATCGGGACGAGTGGCGTACTCGAAGAGAGGCCTATGCTCAGCAGTGGGCGATTACAGGCTGAAAATGATGATGATGAAGTTGAGTGAGAATACTTAGTCTTGCTACATTTCACTTCATAGTATATCTTCGCAACTGTTAGCGCCAGTTCACTGCTTTTTACCATCATCTTTTTACCGCCATCATAATAATAGGAGCTGCGCGCAACTGCGCACCCTTCAGGTGTTCACGGAAGACCAGCGTCGGGTACTTCAGTAGCACCGGGCACTATGCTGAGTGTCAGTTCTATTTATTTTCGATATATCTATTTTCATCCGACCATCAACAATTTCAATTGCTCAAATCTTCTATTTATATCCCAAACCCCCAAACTAAATAGAACCTATTTATTTTTCCGACGTTTTCCTCAATCGTCGAAATAAGGTGGAAATTTCCCCCCTTTTCTGGTCGAAATCCCCCCGATTGTCGGAAAACTTGGCAATCGGCTATTCAAAGGGAAATTATTTCGCGTGCAATTATTGGGCTGTAGGGATAGGGATAACAGGAAGGGTTTAAAAGGTGTGGTGTGTTACGAAGCGCTAAATTGATAAAAAGACAATCTTAGATAAAATACGTTTTTGTTTCTTTTCAACAAGAGTTTTTAATTCAAAAGTACAAATTTGGAGTAAAAAAAAAGTCGAGCAATCGAATGTATTGTTTGGTCACAATGGTGCAAAATACCATAGCGGTCGGTGTAAAGTAAAAAGAAGCGAACCTGTTTAAAAAAAATTAAAGTACTACTACTTATCCGCGTATGTATGTATTTACCTACATTTTAAACTAATTTCACATTTGTTGCCAGCCTATGAACAAAATATGGACGTGAACGCACAATATGCGTTCCCGGCAGTGAATGTCTGTTATTTCGTATTTAAAGTTAGTAAGATTTTATTGACATTTGACATGTAAGATATGGGTAATATTTTTCTGTTTCATGTTTAATGTTAAAATGTAATAGATTAGAAAAATACTAAAAAGTTTTAAACTGTCATGCATTTCGTGGTTGTAGGTAAACTTAAAAAAAACGGGCAATTGCGAGTCCGACTCGCGCACCGAGGGTTCCGTACACAGTTCTTGTATATGTAGTTGTGTACCCGTCCCGACCCCATTAATTCAGGAACAATCTTAAAAAAACATGACAGCACCATCTATCGGCGCATTGTGTTACTAATTTGCGCGACTGAATAACTTAGTACGTATGTTGGTTTTCCAAGGATAATTCTTTATCACATCAACCGATTTCAATAATTGTTTTTTATTTGAAAGAAGGTATTTTTAACGTAATTTTGTAAATTTAAATATAAAACAAAAATATATACAAAGGTGATTAAATTACAAACTTAGTATAGAAGAGTTTTTTGATGATTAAAAAAAAAGAAAAACTAGATAGGGCTTTGGCTATATTTTTCCTGTAATATATATATGCATATTAATGTTGTGTAATAATTTCAAATATTTTTCTTCGTAAACTTCAGAGATAAGGGGGGGGGAATGATTTTTTTTTACATTTTCCCTCGTAAATCGAAATTTCCCCAACGAAAAAAAAAATGTTTCAGAATGTACATGTCAAGCCCTTTCATATGATAACCCACTTGACATAGTTGCCAGACTTTAAAATTTTCAACCCCCTTTTATCTGTCATTATTCACAGAAAATAAAATAAAATAGGTATTTTAAAAAACCATCTTCCATGTATTTGGGTTACCCTTATTTATAACTATTCTAAATTTCAAATCGATAGCATAAGTAGTTCTTGAGATATTTAGCGATGTGACAGACAGACAGACAGACAAAGTGAGACCATTATAAGGGTTCCTTTTTTACCTTTTTGGTACGGAACCCTAAAAATCAATAATATGTCGTTTTATATATACTGTTTCTACCTGTGAGATCCTATAATTGGCTACCTGTTTATGTGTTTAAAGTGTTATCTTATCATAAAAGCTGTTGTTTCTCCATATAAATAAATAATGTCATAATTGGTAATAAAGACTAATAAAGCGATCTCTAAACACAATGTGATTTCTTTATTTTACTAAACGGTTAAAACTCACGTATTAATTGTCACTTCGGGCGACATGTTTCGAACTCTTCGGGAGTTCTTCATCAGGATGAGTGCGTCTGCGACCCGCGCCGATTGCACACTGTCGAACTACCCGCCGCCCGCCGCAAGGCACGTGACGCACGCGCAGACAGCGCGGGGGCGGGGGCGGGGGGGCAGCTCGGCGCTGAAGGTGTTGTATGAGGTCGTGGTGAGGGATCGTCCCCCCCGATCAATGGTAGGCACACTGAACTCACTATGTCCACTCGATTGACACACACACACACACACACACACACACACACACACACACACACTTGATTCACATTTTCTTAAAATAAAGTTATAACATGTCTCGCGAAAGTTTAAATTCAAACAATGTGATTTAATAAATAAATACGACTACATCTCGTTTATTTACATAGCATAATATAATGCTCACAATAACAATAGGATCCTAATTAAATGGTCTTTATTGCCTGCCAAGAAAACGATACATGAGAAATAACATAGTTATAGTCTGCGATAGTCACTAGGCAGACTTGTCGCTTACACAATCATGCAACAGCTATCTTGAGAAGTATTTGATAGTGGAAACAAAGCAGAAAACAAGGAGACCTTTACAAAGACAATAATAAAATTATGGCACTGTCTCTTCTAGTACCTTCTAATCCTACCCTCTACCAACCCCGGGGCCCCCCCATCCCTGAGGTTCAATCGCTTGATTAATACAGAGTCGTCTATTATTTTAATTGAGGTATCTGAGTTCCGCGATTTGTTACAATTACAATTAATAATTTTCCGGACGGTACGCAAAGTTGGAGATTTTATGTTCATTTGAAATTTATCTTTAGGAATACAACATTTTGAATATTATCTCCAGGCAGTTTCTAATGTCAGTCAATATATATACGAGCGTAGAGTAAAATTTTAATGCCTGCTCCACACATTGGGACATGATTGCGCAAGATTAGGATGCAGCTCTGCGGTGAAATGAGATAAAAAGTGTGTCTTTCTCCCTTTAACGCATATCTTCGTCCTTGTCCTGCGCCATCAGGGCCAAATGGATCTGGCATAAAATTAACGCCACTCTCTTAGTGGACATTGTTTTAATGAAAATGTTAGGTACTATCAAACGATTAATTTTTAAGTAAGTACTACACAAATCGGTTAGGTCCGTTTAACCATAAATAGCGAGAATTGAGCAGGGAATCATAAGATACCTAAGCTAACCTAAGATAATCCAAATAAAATATTAACAAATACTGGCTTTAAAAATATGCTCGTGTACAATAGGTACTAAAATAAAGAGCTCTCTTCCAAAGTCTTCCTTAAAATCTTGTTACTACCGCCTCTCCTTGAGACCTACAAAAAGTAAATTTCAACACCTCACCTCCCTTGAACAGAAAATTTACCCCAAGCCCACCTATTCGTCGATGCTGGAAACAAAACACGACCGGCAACTTGCCTAAAAAGAGTCGTAATGACGGGCAAAAATCCTTTTCATCTCGAAGTCCTGCGCAGGAAATGAAGACCGCAACTTGGGGCCAATTTGTACAACGCTTCGATGTCAGCGTCTACGGATACGGTACATTTTTTTTGTTTTAATTTATTGGTCAAAAATAAAAAAAAACGTAAAAATTACAAAAAAAATCGCCAAACTGCGGTGCAGTTTGTTGGCGAATAGGTTTTACACTCTTTCTTTGCATATTCTACTTACTGGGATTAAGATAGTCATTTATATCTGTTATTACCTACTTTAACTTTAGCGTAACATATTTTTTACGAGTTAGTTGACTTTTTACCCGACTGCAAGGCAGGGTTATGTGTTTCGCGCGTATCTTGTATGTATGTATGTATGTATGTATGTATGTAATATTCTTTATTACCTGACATCTTTCAATTCCCTGAACGGATTTTAATGTTTGAGATATCGTTAGATTTGTCTTTCCAGCCCGAATGTTCTTAGCAATGTGACGTCAAAAAAAAACAAAGATGGCGGCCACCAGACATCATTTTGTAAAACAAATAAAAAATAAAGTTGACGAACTATATCGTGTGGGGTATCATTGAATAGGTATTTTAAAATCATTATAAGGTTTCTTTAGTCATTCGTTAGTGAAAACAACCGTTTAGGATTTATAACTATTCAAAGTTTAATAGTCGGATCCGCTATGCGCAATCACTCATGTTTTCATTGTCATGCTTTACACACGTTTAACAATTGCAACAGTGGCGGAGCGCCCATACAACTCGATTCCCACCGGCTTGCCTTACAAAATCTTGCTACAAACTACTTGCTGTTAATTTAATAAATTATCAATTTATGAATACAAAATATCCATTACCTAAATACAATTTGATAATACGATTTACTTTAGCGTCATAATAGATTTAAGCTAACCACTACGAAATCTACGCACGCGAATGCCAAACGCAACGCATTTCATAAAGCCAAACAAGCCGGCGGAGTTTAGCATGCCTCCTAGTATCGTGATTGCAATGTTAGGATGGGTCAACTCAGCTGGTCACGTAGGTGGTAATATAAGACCAGCTAGTTGACCCCTCCTAGTATCGTGATTGCGATGTTAGGAGGGGTCAACTCAGCTGGTCTTCCCAATCGTAAGACTTTAAACACCAAACTTGAGGAATGAAGTTTCCTCTTACTGGCTTTTCCACTAAGTCCAATATCGCATAGCCAGACTGAAAGTAGTTCTTATTGTCCCTAAATACGGCGAAAGTTCACGTCAAAATAGTGGCCAAGCGTGATGGTCAAAGTACGAATAATTTTGAATCGACTTTGTAATCGATGCTTGGTTTCTGATTTCAATTAAAACTTTAACTGTGCAGAAAATTATAATTAAATCCAAAATATACGTGCATGTGAAATGATAGTTCATCTTTGTGTTAATTTGATAAATTATAACGTTTAATGCACTCAAAAACAACAGCACATTAAGGCATTTTGACGGAGCTCTTCACACGCCGGGAACGATTCTGAGACTGAAGTATAATCGATTAATGAAGTAGTTTTTAATAATTCGGCAGATTTTTCTCCTATGCTTTTGGCAGAGGGCAGAGCCGGATCTAGGATGCCCCGGGCGGCAAGTTTAGGGGGCGGCAAATTTAGGGACGGCAGGGGGCGGCAAATTCGAACTTCTTGACAGGCCAAAATACGTCTTGACAGGACAAAAAATTCCGCGCTCGCTGCACTCGCGTTTTTTATTACTTGATGCGTATGATTTGTTATATTTCTCGATTTGCTATGACTTGATGCGTATGAAGTATTTTCCGCATCTGCATTATAATGTCCGAAAATTTTCGCGCTCGCTGCGCTCGCGTTTTCTTCTACATTTGTTATGTTTTGATGCGTATGAAGTATTTTCCGCATCTGCATCATAATGTTCGAAAATTTTTGCGCTCGCTGCGCTCGCGTTTTCATCTATAGGTAAGACCCGTGACTTCCCTATGAAGATACGACCTTTTTTGATTAAGGTATTAAATAGTGTTTTTAAAAGTGGACTGCTAGGTGTCGGTACGGAACCCTTCTTTGTGCGTGATCCGACACGCACTTGTTTTTTGCTGAAATCAGTCACGTGTACTATTTTTGCAAGGTGTTACTTAGGTACCTCGTAAAGTAAGTAATAAATAAATAGGTTCAGTTTAAATTGCTTCCCTGCGTCAAACTTTACAAATTAAATTTGACAAACGTCTCGTAGTCCAATTGAGTTGAAATTTTATATATGTGTAAATCAAGTTTCATTGCAATATTATGTGGCCATAAAGCCGTTCTGACGAGAAAGTCAGAAGGTGGTCATAGCAATTCATAGGTACAGGTGAAAAAATATGTAGTGACAATCTCCACCTCTATTCTCCACTTCTACATATTCTACTCTAAGGCAGGCCGGTGTAGGTATGACGACGAGCGAAGCGAGAAGGAGTGGTTAGGTAGAACTGCAACCCTACAGCGCGCGAGCCGAGCGAGCGAAGCGAGCGTGCCGCGGTAGCGGCCGGCGAAGTGCCAGAAACGAACTTTTTACCCGACTGCAAGGCAGGGTTATTTTAAATAATTTAACTTGTATATAATAACAGTAAACAGCTAGGCTTTAGTACTGTAGGTATTTCGACTGTAGGTATTTTGACCGTAGGTTAGGTATATCAAACTTAGGCGAATCGTCCCTTAGGTATTTCATCCGTTAGTTTCATTTCGTTGAATAGGTTTTTTGAACGTAGGTATTTCAAACTTCGGTCATTCAATTCAATTCGGTCAAACTGTAGGTTAAATAACTGTTAGGTATTTTAAAAATAGGTATTTCGTACATAGGTATTTTGACAATAGGTATATAAATTTTAGGTATTTTAATATGTAACCCTATCGTGTTTGGGTTCATTACAATTTTCTCAAAGAGTAAGTACCTAGTTGATGACTCTTCAATTTCTAATTTTCGCTCCGGGTTACCCTATAAAAATCTCACGCGCCGCCACTGAATTGCAAGAACCATAGTTGAAACTAAAAAGTCTTAAATAAAAAAATAATTAATTAAGAAACAAAAAACCCGCCTGCACTAAAAATACCAAAACAAGCAATAAAAAGTTTTTGACAATATTGCATTGTCATCTGAACTAAAAGTGTATTCCTAATTTCAGCTCAATACTAGTTAAGGATAAAATGCAGTCGGAGGCATGGAGTAGCATTAAATGAGACTTTTCGGCCAAATCCATGCCTCCGACTGCATTTTATCCTTAACTAGTATTGAGTTGAAATTAGGAATACACTTTTAGTTCAGATGACAATGCAATATTGTCAAAAACTTTTTATTGCTTGTTTTGGTATTTTTAGTGCAGGCGGGTTTTTTGTTTCTTAATTAATTATTTTTTTATTTATTTTTTCATTCTTTTCATGATCGAAAAAATTAGGCCAATATTAAGGCGTATCTATTATTTGAATTCAACGTGTGAAATGTGACCAGAGTTATTATACAATGTTATGCACGTTATGGTTTACATCTTTAGTTTAAAATTGGTTACATTTTCTATTAATCTTTCTTAGCTTTTTCGTTCATTAGTTAAACTCATAGTTAAAAAGTATTGTTGTAAGATAGGTCCGATTGTGTCTACGATTATAACATTTTTGTTCAGTATAATTTTGAGCAAAACTGTTCAGTTTAATGCAGTGGATCATAAAACGTGTTTGATATTTTCTAAAAAAAAAACACAAGTTCTTATACTTAATTGTAGGTAGTTACAGACTTAACACATATCCTGCCTGACAAAAATACTTTTGGCAGCTCTTGAGAACTTGACGTTTTTACTATGACTAAAACCCACAGATAACCCCCACTAGATAGAGCTTCTAGGGCGACGCGCTCGCGCCACAGCTGGGCGAAGTTGCGCTTATAATACTGCCCCGCCTTACGCCGCTCAGTCAGTCTCGTCCAGGTTCATGACCTATACGTACGTGGCACAAAAAATACTTAAAGTTGGTTTCGACTAACCGTAAGCATGGGTTTTTGTTCGGTAAAGTGGTGTGGGAACGATTCCCGAACTACAAATCTAAAGAGAGGCGGAATTACATATCATAGGTAAGTTAAATTAATACAAATACACATTTTATTCTGCCCGGCGGAGATCATTTTACACTGGCCGGGCCGGCTTATAAGGCGTAGTGAAGTGTGCTTGTTCCTTTCCAACCAACTCAAAGGCCAATATACTTTCTCTTTCTAACAGCACGTGCGCGGGCTAGTGCTGTGCCAGTGATGTTCGGTTCCGATTTCATTTAATTATCAGTTCATCCGTATTTAATATATCACATGATTTTAATAAATATTAAAATTTTATTGGTAAACATTATTGATTAGTTTTATTTTTTGATATTGAATGTCAGTATTTACGTAGACAATATTATTTTACTATATGAATCATTGTAGAGGTTCGTATAAGGAGGTGGCAGATGGTAATAGTGTAGTGTTTTTTATCTCGTTTTACTTTATACGCTAAACAAATCAGTGTGGTTGTATGGGATAAAATATTTAGTTAGTTTGTTCTCATTGTAGTTTTGTTGTTGTCTTATTTTATTATGAAGTTTATATAGTAGTAACATAATAAGTGCTGGTGGATTTCTTTCAGCAATTAGGACTAGTGACACGAGAAGGCCCCAATACTGAATTTAGAAGAAGTGTAAGGGATTTAGAGATAAACCCATTGCAATTAGGTTTTTTTTGTATTGTCTTGGTGGGCAATCAGCACTAGTGACACGTTGTTGACCCTCTGCTAGACTTCGAATAAGTATAAGGGATCTCGGAGCGGAGTTGGTTAGACATGGAGTAACTGCAATTGGGTTTTTTCGAATCGTCTTGGAGGGCAATCAGGGCTAGTGACACGTAGTTGACGCACTGCTGGACTTCAATGAAGTATAAGGGATCTCGGAGTCGGTTTGGGATGGAGTAACTGCAATTGGGTTTTTTCGTATCGTCTTGGTGGGCAATTAGGACTAGTGACACGTAGTTGACCCACTGCCGTACTTCGAAGAAGTATAAGGGATCTCGGAGTTGGTTAGAGATGGAGTAACTGGAATTGGGTTTTTTCGAATCGTCTTGTGGGCAATTAGGACTAGTGACACGTAGTTGACCCACTGCTGGACTTCGAAGAAGTATAAGGGATCTCGGAGTTGGTTAGAGATGGAGTAACTGCAATTGGGTTTTTTTGAATAATATGTATGGATCAACATTTGATCTGAAATAAACGATTTTTATTTATTTAAATACAGCGCATATACATGAATCAAAATGAAATTGTTTCAAATCTAAATTTTATACAATAGTAAAGGTTGTAAACATGCCTAGAAGATATTATTATAGTCAATTCAATAGATAAAGTATACACGTCATGTAAAATAATTTACCTAGAATAAATTGGGGTGCTAGTAAAAACCGGTAGTCAACAACCGTGTCTCATCACTAGCCCGCGCGCCATTTTGCGGCGAAGGCGCGCCACAGCCGCGCGCATTTTGAAACGGCCAATCGCAGCGCTGTTGCCGACCTCCCCG
Organism: Cenopis cana; assembly: GCA_951800055.1. Classification (NCBI taxonomy): domain Eukaryota; kingdom Metazoa; phylum Arthropoda; class Insecta; order Lepidoptera; family Tortricidae; genus Cenopis; species Cenopis cana. The sequence goes on along the minus strand of OX637486.1, from coordinate 3,850,000 downwards.
CAGCCCGCACCTACCGCTAACTTTGGTGACTTTTGAATCGAACTAAATCGTTCATATGCGGTATCTAGTGTGGGGTTATCTGTGCTAAAACCGTATCAACATCTTCGTACATCTTCGTTGCGCCGCGAAACTTTCGGCTCCGGGAAATTAGCTAGCGAAATACTTTCACGAGATCATCCGTTTGCTTACACTAGCTCTCTGGCGCACTGTCGGTTAAGTGTGTAATGTGTAGTCGGACACAGTTGCTCATTATCTAAGACGTTTTAGCCGCAACTTAACTGAATTCGTACCGTTCTCACTTTACTTGATCATATTGGCCACTGCGTACCTGGATGATTTTTGCAACGTTTTTGGTGTACCTAGTGTAGATTGTGACGGCTGATTCAGTTTTTCCAGGCTGTAATTATCGAACACAAACATTTTTTATTTATTTTAATATATATGACACATACAGGCGTCCGTGCTGTTTACCATACGGATCGGGTAACTATTTACACAGATGGTAACCATCCATGGCCATCATCATGGTAAAAAGTGCCACTTAGAAGGATTCCTCAACTGAACCCTAATCGGCAGTATCATCATTAACCGGCGCATCATAAACATGGCGCGAGCGACGCACGTGCGAGACGCGTGCGCAGCTGAAGCGCGGTTCCGGTGGGAACGTATAGTTAAAATGTCCGACATACTTTCGCATTTATAATAGGAGTAGAAAGAGCACATGAAAGTTTCAGTGCCTATACTTTAGGTTTTGAAGATGGAAAAATGTGATATTGCCAAAGAAGCCATATTTGCAGTGATAGGTTGCCAGCTTATCGCCCTCAACACACTTAAACCCTACCATAGTCGACTCTTACGGCAAGACCGCGGGGAGGAAGGGGGTGGTGCTATTTCAGCACAGCACCACATGCGCGACATTATTAAGATTAGTGAGGAAAAGAAGAAGAAGAAGAGAAGATAAAGATTGTTTTAGAAACACATTTGGCGCCGGCATAACAATTAGGTAATCGTACAAAAATGTTTTTCTGTCACTTCTCACTTGTCAGTCAGCATGTAATTTTGAAACGTAATAATAATTTATCACAGAGATTTAAGCGTGAATAGGTATTAGGTAACAGACAGACAAACGGATAGACATTTGGTTATGGTACGAAAAGCAAGCTACTACAATTTATTAGACGACTGGACTCAAGCATGTTATTAAATATTCCACAGCGACCCTCTCAATAAAGCGCAATTAAACTTTTTACGCGCATCCTGCCACCATGTGCAAATGAGACCAAAAAACCAGCGCTTGCGACGGTGCGGAAGAGCAATCAAAGATGGCGCCGTAATTAGGCCTAGCTCGATTATTTACGGCAAAGGGCAATATGGGCGGAATTCTTAATATGATTTTGTAATTGGAATAGTATTTGCATAATTGTTTGATCGTTGTGCGGAAAATAAAATGTTAATATTCATGTTACTTGTACTTTAACCCCATCTACACCAGAGGGGCTAAGATGATCACGTATATATTATGTCAGACATAAAACGTTCGTCCCTTTCGCAATTATATACTTGACAGTAAGGGACGAATGCTATATGTTCGACATATAAGCGATCATCTTAGCCCCTCAGGAACAGCCATGGTAGCGATTTGTGCACTCTAAAATACATTTTGGCGTGCAGCGCAGCGTCCCGCTTGCGTCGCGCAAGCGGTGTGACCAAGCCTTTAGGTACGGTAGCGCAGTAGTAAATCATGCGCGGAAGCGGTGCAATACTGTATTATTATAGCCCCTACCAAGAAGTTAAGATACCTACATCCTGGAGGTTGCGTGCCGAACATTCATTTGAAGCTAGAAAATATGGCCTTGAATGACGTTACCGTTATATTGCATCTCTTTCATTCTAATATAAGATTAATCTAATGAAAGAGATGCAATATAAAGGCGACGTCATTCAAGGCCATATTTTCTAGCTTCAAACAAATGTTCGGCACGCAACCTCCAGGATGTATCTTAACTTCTTGCCGCCTCCCATCAGGAAGTCAGCTTAGAACACCCTCTGCTACAAAACATTTAAGGCAGTAGTCCCACCGCCGGCGAGTACTCTCATAGTAATTATACTCGCTTGAGCGAGAAAAATAGTAGAATTACTCTGAGAGTACACTCTGCTCGCCGGCGTTGGGGCTAGTGCGTAATTGGTCACAAAACGATGGAAATTAGCATAAATCGTGTTACGCCATGCGCGGTGGTATTTTGAATCAATTTGCAGCGGGGTCACGCACGGCTTGGTGCTCACCGCATGAGTGCCACGTGCTTCCCCAAGTTTTCATTTTATTTTAAATGGCAATCACTGGGAATAGAGAAAGTGAGATACTATTTTTTTTTAAACATGTGTTGAATTGAGTGAACATTGTGGATGGTTGTTAATTTTTTACTTGAGGTTTTTAGAGCGTATGCTATAATACTACGTAAACACAGGACGATAATCTTTTACCCATCTAAAGGCGTCAATTGAGACTAGCACATCACTCCTTTTTATCTCCATGCTACTATTTGAAGAAAAACGTGTGATTTTGGAAGATTCTTGATAGGACTGGATGTGGGTAGCTAACATTTGAAGCTGTCCAACTGGGTTGAGTACCACAACCTTACAAAAAACTGTAGCCATAACAACGCCAAAGTAGTCATTGCAGTTAAGGCGGTGAGTAAGGTCAAAAGAGCTCCCAAGGATACGCTGTTTTAAAAGTTAGGGAGAGATGAGAAAAGGGAGGAACTTGCTGTGAGCATAAGCTGCTGTGTTTATGCCCAAGAGCAAACCGATTAAAAAAATAACACAAAGAATCCTCAAATAAATAAAAGCCGTCAACGCGCATGGATTCTTTCTGGAGTGAACGGTATATGCTTACCATTAGGCAGGCCGTAAAAGCTTACGACCACTTGCCACTGTTTTTGTATATCCGTCTTCTTAGTCGTTTCACTCTTGACAGAGTGGTCGTGGGCATCGTGTCGGTTTAGTGGCAAGCTTGACAATAAGTCGCCATTCGTCTCTCAAGGCCGCTTTCCCAGTACCAGTAAGGGTGGGTCTACCGCGGCTCTGATTTGGTCAGTCCATTGCATAGGCGATCTGCCGCGCGCTCATGTGCTTTGACCCATGCCCAGCACCACGAGATGCTCGATAGAGTCATCGCCCTGCCGCGATATAGTGGTTTTTGTATATAGAGTTGAGCATTTTGGATAGTTAAGTACCTTAGGGTGGCCAATTGGAGGAATAGCAACTTTCGTAGGACTGAAAAGGTTTATACCGACAAGTGGTATCGTTGGAATCAGAATACTCTACTGATTATCAAAATGAATGTTGTCACTTCGTAAAGTGGTGGAATGTGTTTTTATGACGTCATAAGTTTTATGTATGAAAAATAAACAATTTTTCTTCAAAACCCTACCGAGTTTTTATGTATCAGTATCAATGGGGCTCTATGAGCTAATTCCAAAAATATACCACACCTTTAGATTTCGGCCAGTGGTGGCGTAAAAAATAAAGTTCATTTTCAAAACATACCAAGTTTGGGCTTCTTCCTAACATCGAACAATCAAAAATAAGGTACTTTTTTCGAATTGGCCTCCCCACTATAATGACATATTATTTTATAAAGTTTAGAAAATGTTTAAAATACGAATTAAAGAAATATTTTAAATACCTACAATATGCTTATAAATTAAGCAAGTTCTTACTTGGATACAAAGATAAGCATTAGAGGGAAATGCATGAAAGTCGTATCATATGGAAGTTACAGTTCATTTGTTTAAAAAGCAATTAGAGATAGTTTTCATGCCCTCTTGTGGTTTAATGTTTGTTTAATTACTCATGAAGCCATAAAAACTCGGATCAAAAGTGGGAATTCCCGACATTAATGATAATGTTTCATATTTTATTACCTTGGTGAAATTAGATACGACTCCAATCTTTTAAAATTTAATTAGGAACAAAAACGGCGACTTTCTCCTTTATTACTTTTCAAAAAGGAATCAAAGTGCATAAAAAATATACCACGGTGCCGTCTGGAAAATCTTACAGTATTTTTGCAAGGGAAACCTTTATTCACTTTGCAAGTTTTCCCTCTTTGGAATGATTCCTTTATTTTGTTCCTCAGAAATGCACCTGCAGCCAGCAAAAATAAAGTTGGCCTCCGGTAATTAGGGTTGCGTTTCTTAGAGTACTGCACACGTAGCAACTTTTAACGTACACTGCGGGACAAACTCACGGATGATTTTATGCAGAGTTTGTCGCACAAAAAAAAACGTGTAGACAATCCTGCACAGACGGACGTAGCGTCACCTTATTTTTTTTCCTAGCCTGTTGTTTCCCACTGTGTTGCCTATAAAAGAAATATTTGTGTGCATCTTACTTATATCAGACAGAGGACGTGAACATGTGGACGAGATATTTCATCGATATCACGTTTCTTGTCAATCGAACATTGGCGCAATTTTATTTGTTTCAATGCCAGCTGGTATAATTCGTACAAAACTGTAAGGCCAAGTGTTGTCAAATTAACGCAAGCAAAAATCTGCCTTACAATCAGAGCTCTAAGTCGAGTTTTGTTTTTTTTTGTTTTTTGCCAGCATTTGGCCATAGAGTTGTGTACGAACTTGTGTCGCGGCTTATCTTATCGAGGTGAGGGTGAGGGTACTTACAGATTGTACATCGACACAATGGGATCTTTTTTTCAAGTGCTCCTTTATACCTACTCCAAGCTTCTCTCTAACATTTACACAAACCGGATGATGGTGCTTAGCAGGAGTACTCGTCAACCATCGCCACTTTTAAGAAATGTAATTTAGTATGTTTCCGGCGAACTAAGCAATGCTCCCCAAAGATCAGTTAGTACTTAGTAGCCAAGCGTGGAAAAAGAAAGGAAGAGCCCCGCCCGCGCCCTAACTCGCGGTTAATTGAGGTGTGCAATAAAGAATATTTGTATTTGTATTGATAATAGAATTTCGAACCAGTATTTAACCATGTAACAAACCATTAACGAACCCTGCTCTGTTTTGGTCGACTTGATACCGGTGATATATTGTGCACTTTGTCAGTACATGTACATATATGCGCTTACATATTGATCATGCTGTGTGCACTTGCATGGGAGTCATGCTGGTCTTTAAACTATCATGTGTAAACTCTCAACTAACTCTTACTGTGTGATATCTGTTAAGTGTGCCTTTTGTAATAAATAAAATAAATGTTGTAACTACGTGGTAGACAACCGTATTCAAAGATTTTTAACGGGCACAGCTAGACTTCCAGACAACCCAGAAAAGGTGACACTGGCGTCTTAAAATGAAGGGATCCTACTGCGATGAAGGACTAAGAAAAAAAAGAAGACTACGATCGCCTATTGGTAATTCCACCGATAAAAAAAAAATATTGGTGCTATTTGACATTGAACTGTAAAGTAGTGCAAACAATTACGTTAGCTTGTGCCATGTACAAGGAATCACTTACTATGTTTTTGCAATAGATTAACTAATTAGCTTATCTTTATGGTTATTCAGCCTTAGGTACACCACCAGACACGCTATACTTTCATCGGCCGGCAGTGCGCCCGGTTTTTTCCATATTTTACGCGCGGTAAAGTGCCGCGCGGGAGCGTCGTTAACAGTTTGACGCAACGTGAGTTCTTTCAACGGAGCCCTTCGGACACTTCTGATAAGTCATGGTGCGAGGCGCAGTCATGGCTCGATGGAGTTAGAAAAATAGCGCTTAGGGTGAAATATAAGTCGTGAACAGAAATACAAAAATATAATTCTATAACTGAACCACTTTTAATATGGGACATTTTAATACATTTCTCGCTATTTTTCCGCTACCCAAAGGTTGTCTGAAAGAGATCGCTCTTTAGCAATAAGACCGCCTGTTTTTTACCTCTAGGTTTAAATCTACATACTCTGTAATAGTTTTATTTATCGAGGTGTGCAATAAAGATTAAATCTGCTACTTCATACATTTCGTTCATGTGACTGATGACGTTTTCTTATAAAATAGCAGATTTATTTTGGCACGGACAAAGTTGGTACCGTAGTAAAAGTGGTTCAGAATCATTTTTATATTTCACCCTGTGTATATACTAAATATATATTTTCCATGATTATGGGTGAAAGGTTAATGATTAGACTATGTATGTACCGTCATCTATTATGCCATTTCTTATAAAATTCATTCTCTAATTCCATTATCTATACATATAATAAAGCAGAAGAGGGTCAAAAATCTGTACATTGAAGATATAAGAAAAAAAATCGATTGAGGGGTCTTAGAATCGATAACAGAACACATTTCAACGGTTTTTAGAATTCATGTCTGTTTGTCTGTTTGTCTGTCTGTTTATTTGTCTAACTATCACGTGAAAACTAGCGAATGGATTTTAATACAGCCTTCAATAATATGTTTATTGGATCTTCGGCGAGGTTATAGGCTATAAAAATCATACAGATTGGGGATTAAAAGGGGTGAAAACAGGGGTTGAACTTTGTATGGGAAGTCCTTCAATTCGTGATTTAAAGGCTTGAAAATTGGTAAGCATCTACTTGGAAGCAAAGGAAAAAGAACCACATTCAAACATTGTGCAATAAACAGATAGAATTTGAAAAAACGGGGGACGAAATATACTTGAGAGGCCAAAGACAAAAAAAACAAAAGTCCCTCAAACCATATGAACTGCTTGATATGAGAGATCTAATTATGTTGGACAGTCGGACGCTATCAATATTCACAAACCTAGGTACATACCAGTCTTACTATGCAAGCTCGGTGTTTTTTTTTTGTTTTCGATGGAGGGTACCTATACCTACCTACGCAGAGCAGCGGGGTCTCGGTTGCATGGTAAGACTTGCGGCATGTATATGTATGTATCCGCATGATTGAAATAATTTGAGTTGGCCGAGTTGCATCAACTTTATTTGTTTAAAAAGCCATTTTACTGTTCAAATAATAAGGTTCGAAATGTATAAATTTAAATATTATTATTTTTGTATAAAATCTTTTTTTGGGGTGCTGATTACAACAATGATATCCATTTTCAAATGCAAGATGGCGGACATTTATTTTCTTAATAATCGTTATGGGATATGATTGAGGTTCTTCGGGGTACGGGGATATCAGGAGCGTTCTCAAAGCCAGAAAATAAACGAAATCGCAGTTCGCATCGAAGTAAAGTTTGTCAAAGTTGCAAATTTGGATCAACTAACTGATCCATACAACATACCGAAGACCGGCCGGGTCAGACTTTCCACATTTAGGGTATATAGGTATTTGTTAGTAAAATATAGGTATGTAACAATAAACATTAAGTATGACCGACCATTGAGTAAGGGGGGGGGGTCCACTGACCGTTGACTCAAAGCCAGAAAATAAACGAAATCACACATCTCACAGGAACAGCCAGGGTAGGTGCGCTATCAACCTGGGCCTCTACTCCACCTTTGAATGTGAAAGAACAAACAAAGGTAGTAAGGTTATCCAATAATTTTTAAACAAAAAAATATGTATTCAACCACCGACAACTATTTTTTTTTCTTTAAAATTTTGCGCTCGCGTTTACATCTACATTCCTTAATGCGTAAGAAGTCTTTTCCGCACCCTGCGTCACAATGTTCTAAAAGTTTCACGCTCGCTTCGCTCAAGTTTTCATCTACATTACTCGATGAATAGGGAGTATTTTCCGCACATGCATTATAATGTTCGAAAATTTTCGCGCGCGCTACGCTCCCTACATTAGTTAATGCGTGTGAAAAATATTCCGCACCTTTTTTTTCTTTTTTTTTCCTCACCTGTATCATAATGTTCCAAATAATTCGCGCTTGCTTCGCCCGCCTTTTTAACTACATTACTTGATGCGTATAAAGTCTTTTCCGTTCCTGCATCATAATTTTCGAAACATTTCACGCTCGCTGCGCTCGCGTTTTCATCTACATTACTTATACTTAATGCGTATGAAGTCTTTACCGCGCCTGCATCATTATGTCCGAAAATTTTGCGCTCGCTTCGCTCGCGTTTTCATTAACATAACTTGATACGTGTAAAGTATTTTCCGCACCTACCTACATCATAATGATCGTGTAAAGTATTTTCCGCACCTACCTACATCGTAATGATCAAAAATTTTCGCGCGCGCTACGCTCTCTAGAATACTTGATGCGTATGAAGTATTTTCCGCACCTGTATCATAATGTTCGAAAGATATCGCGCTCGCTACGCTCGCGTTCTCATTTTAATGACTTTATGCGTATGAAGTATTTTCCGCACATGTATCATATGTTCGAAACATTTCACGCTCGCTGCACTCGCGTTTCCATCAAGTATTGATGCTTCGCTCGCGTTTTCAGTTACATAACTCGATACGTGTAAAGTATTTTCTGCACCTACATCGTAATGTTCGAAAGATTTCGCGCTCGCTACGCTCGCGTTTTCATCTGCACAACTTAATGCGTATGAATATTTTCCGCACCTGTATCATAATGTTCCAAACATTTCGCGCTCGCTTCGCTTGCCTTTTTAACGACATTACTTGATGCACATAAAATCTTTACCGCACCTGCATCATTATGTCCGAAAATTTTCGCGCTCGCTACGCTCGCGTTTTCATCTACACGACTTAATGCGTATGAAGTATTTTCCACACCTGTATCATAATGTTCCACATAATTCGCGCTCGCTTCGCTCGCCTTTTTAATTACATTACTTGATGCGTATGAAGTCTTTTCCGCGCCTGCATCATAATGTTCTAAACATTTTACGCTCGCTGCGCTCGCGTTTTCATTTGCATGATTCAATGCGTATGAATATTTTCCGCACCTGTATCATAATGTTCCAAACATTTCAGGCACGCTTCGCTCGCCTTTTTAACTACATTGCTTGATACGTGTGAAGTCTTTTCCGCGCCTGCATCATAATGTTTGAAATTTTTCGCGCCCGCTGCGCTCGCGTTTTCATCTACATTACTTCATGCGTTTGTAGTATATTCCGCACCTGCATCATAATGTTCGAAACATAAGGAAGAACATGGGACACCGCAAGGGGTGGAAGAGAGATAACTAGGTTAGCGCCTAAAATAAAAGAATAGCAAAAACATTCTAATACGATGACCGAGTTCTACGCAGACGAAGTCGCGGGCAAAAGCTAGTATTCTAATAGTTTCGAACACACCAGTTCAAACTATATTGTAATAAATTTTGTTGAAGTTCTGCGTGAGACGTATCTATTATGAAGCTCTACAGTCCTGGTCCGGATATGAGGGCCGGATAATCCGGATATTAGCGTTTTACAGTCGCCGATAAGTGTATCGGAGCAAACACAATGTACAAAAATAACTGAACACGACTTTAATTTTTAATGCATGCATGTTCGAGATATTTTTGAGCGTACTGAATGTAAGTAGGACCAGATATTATAGTCGGAAAGTATGTATAAATAAATACTTTAGGTAGTTGACACACTATACATGTATATAGCGACGTCGTGCGAAAACCGCATCAGTGTAACAGCTACCTATAGTAGATTGTTTGACAAGGGTCTAAAGTAAGCCATATTACCACGAGATGGTTATTTTCCCGAACGGAGTGAGGGAAAATTGTTCGAGTGGTAATATGGCTTTTAGGCCCGAGTTATACACTCTACTTTTCACTTCGATTGCGAGAAAACACATAGACACAAATTATCCACCTTAAATGAATAATTTAACTCTTGGCGGGCGTATGTCTTATTTGACAGCTTGTTTTTTTTCTAAGACCAACACCATGCCTCGCTATGCGTGTTCGCTTTGCGTATTCGCCTCCCTTTCTTTTGCTATATTAAAGAAAGAAATGCAACATGCGCTTTTTTTTTCTTTTAAGAGGAGTAATTGCTTTGACCATATACACCGCTTAATCTTTAGAGAACTGAAAAACGTCTTCCCTGATTGGTCAATTTTAGTACAGCTGTATTCTGGTTGGTTGATATGTTTAACCAAATATTTTTTTATCTGTCAAATTACTGTTCTGTGATTGGTGGATTTAAAAGGTGAAGTATTTTGATTGGTCAAATTAAAATTGTAATGTGTGTGGTGAGCACACATACAAATCCCTCGAGCTTTATGCCCTTGTGAGGGTTTTCCGACTAACTCAGGGGTTCTACTAGGGATCAAGCGGGAAGCGAGAGTCAAACACAAGTTTACAACTACGACAAATATGGGTCTTTTACGCCCTTTATTGATAACCAAACCTTAACCTATTAGAAAGCTACTCTACGGTCGGATTTACGCGAGTCTAGATTGTTACGGAAACGGCTACGTTAGTACGGACGGCGCTGTTAGTGGCGGTTGTGCGAATTAGTATGGAAGCCTGGGCTACGAGGGTATCAACCCCGCCGCCTCGCGGCTATAGGAACCTAGAGCCCTGGGCGCGCGAGGGCGGTAGCCCTTACAGCCTCGGGAGGACTCTAGTGTGACTGGCCTAGTCTCGTGGCTAGCGAGGGGACGGAACCCCACTGCCTCGAAGGCTAGGTGTCTTGGGCGTCGAGGTGTAACCCCGCGGCCTCTAAGACGGGGATTCTCCGGCGGAGCGAGGATGGTAACCCCGCTGCCAGGAGAGGAAAGGGAGGAGGGGCATCGGGCAGTGCTCACTACCGCGCGGTAGCTCACACTCCCAGCGCCCGCGGCTGCGCGTCCGGTTTTATACGTTGCGCTTGGTGGGGATCGGCCGGCGCGGTGGGCGCGCTCTCCGCGCGCTGCCCCCGCTGTGACGTAGCGCCCCGCTGATGTTCGGGCGTCGAGGCGCCTACGTTACAAAATGTTTTGTAAATCATAAATATGTATACATATTTTCCCTAGGGCTTAAATGTGCTACTTTAGCCCCGCTTCACAAGTCTAATATGACACACTTTTCGAGCATGAGAAGTGAAAAAGTATTTATAAAAATGTAATTTAATTTGATAAAACCTAAGTACCGAAAACCGTTTAGTTAGGGCCCAAGGGCGCCCTTTTTTGCACCAAGGCCTTTGCTTAACTAGCTACGCGTCTACACACATTCTACAGCTACGGCGAACTTAAACCTGTAAAATAAAATATTTAGTAGTATAGAATTTGAAATTTACTCATTTATTCCTTAATATGATACACGGCATACACAATAAAGCGTAAAACTACTTAAATATAACTAAGCTATGAATAAACTAAGCCTATACCTATAAAAAGTAAATGCCCCCCAAAGTCCCCATCGCTTGCTAGTGCCCAGAAGGCTGGTAGCTCTTTGGACAGCTAAGATGATCCTTTTCCCAAAGTAGCGGCTAGCGCTCTGATCACCCGAAATTTCAACGAGCCGCTCGGCTAGTTCTTTATTGAACGCCTTCGCGGCTGGACCTCATGGCCCCAAGGTTTCAATAGGTATTAGGTACAGTCAGCGTCATATAGTATGTAGCAGCCAAAGTGGCCAAATAGTTTGGTACACCATATATTTTGTATGGTGTGCCGAAGTATTTGGACACTTTGGCTGCTCCATACATGACGCTGACTGTACACAATTGATTCAGAAACCACCCTATTTGTAAAGGATTTTGCTCGGATTTATATGAGTATTGCACTGAATGTATTAAAAATAAAAAACAGACATTAGGACCAAAGTATTATTGAATTGATTTGGCATAGTTCTGGACATCTCGGTGTTTTTTAATTAAGGGAACCCCGGGCTATTTAGAGCAGAACCGGGGAAACGCTAACGGGATGATGTTTCGAAGAACTTCGCTCACTAGTACCTAATATTTCTTGGGTACCACCTAAATACGTTTAAGTACTATTTTAGTAACATTATATTGAAGTTGTGGGCGCCGAAACGGTTTTAGTACTTTTTATTTTTTATTTACGGTCTCTTTATTGCCCTCCCACGACATATTTGTTTTTATTACATTGTTGTTGTGAAATTATGTTGGGTTTTATAGTTTTACCAGTTTACAAGTAAAGTGGGATTTAACGATAAACTTTTGCGTGCTGCAAATTTTCTAGATACTTATTATAATTATTTTACCATGGAGAACATAATAAGGGTGTCTTTTCACCAGATTTGTTATATACTACGGATGCGTTGATGTCCACCGACCATATGCATTGATCGACATAGCATAAAACTGATGGGAACGAAAAGCTTTCACATCATATGGATAAACATTTATCTTGCATTTATTTGTCCAAGTAGACCATCTTGACTTCACTTTTTGTATTATTGATTACGGAGATAAAGTTGATAATCAATTGAACTTTCTAGGTGGCTTTTATAAAATTTTGTAATTTTTGTGTTTTACGGTTTTAGTAACAATGCTCCTTTAAAGTGGAGGAGCGCTCGTGGCCCAGCGGCGCCGGGTACCGCTTGCGGTATCTAAGGTTAAGCAACGTGGGCAGCGGTCAGGACTTGGATGGGTGACCGCTTTGAGTGGTTACTAACTGAGCGCTCCCGTGCTTTGGAAGACACGTTAAGCCGTTGATCCCGGTTGCTGTCTATGGCAGCAGTCGTTAAGCCAAGTTGGAGGCCTTCGGGCGGTTTGAGAACTTCTAACAGTCAAGTTGCCCACTCACTAGACAAAGCCTAATCCCAATAAGGTCTAGTTTCCCCTCGGGGTTGGAAGGTCAGATAGCAGTCGCTTCCGTAAAAACTAGTGCCTACGCCAAATCTTGGGATTAGGTAGCGGACCCCAGGCATCTTTATCCAGGATAACGCTAGGAGGATGATGATGTTCCTTTAAAGTGGATTGGACAAAATTGAAACCTAACGACTATCATTAACACTACTCCGTTTTTACTGCTCAGAACGTCCGTGATCGACGTTGTGAATTATGAACCCACGTTGACGTGTTGGAAATACCAAACCTATTCTAGTCCAATACATCTAGTCAAATAGACCAGGAAGATTGCACATCCTGCGAAGCAAAAACGAAACGTTGAGCATTTCCTCGGCGGTCGAATAGTGTGGCCGTTACGTGAGAACTCTCACGAGTTGTGGACGTTCCACTGGGATCGACATTATGACACTTATGAAACTTCCGACACGTCCAAAATGTAGTGTGATGTATTTTTTAGTTCATTGCATGTATTTTGAAATGATACTTAAAGAACCGTAACTAAAGTTTCAAGTGATATATATTTTTAGTGCATTGAAATAAATAATTGTGGGAATTACATTGCCTTTAAATAAATGTATAATTTTTTTTAATGTTACCCCGACATAAGTAAACAAATGCAAATATAAAAATTGCTCGTTTAACGATATTAATGTATAAAATAGATAAGTTATATTTACTCTGCAATGTTTATTATGAGCAGATGAAAGAGTCAGTATTTATTACTGCTTAAGTTTATAACAAACTTATTTAAATGTCATTCCAATCTTATTTAAAGTCAGTCAATGTGTCACGCTCGCCCTATAACTGAGACAATGTACGTATCGTATATGCACTAAGATACTTCACATTCCAATATGTCAAATAGGCTTTCCGAATTGTAGCATCAATCCACAGTGTGAAATCCTCGCGGGTCAAATTCCTGAAGAGTTCGAAACACGTCGGCCGGATTGACAATTATAACTCACGTATTAATTATTAATACCTGAGTTTTAACTGTTTAGTAATAGTATTACATTTACTTACCAAGGGTGGTAAATCAAGGAATATCTCAGATCACAGGTATCTAACAAGGCAAGGGCAATAAATACCTGCGATCTGAGACATTCTTTGTTTTATCGCCCTTGGTAAGTAATGTACTATTATACCACCCCCTGGCCAAGGTGGCCCTGGTGCGGTAATTGCCACTTTATGGCCAGGTGTGACATAAAACATATTATAGTTAGGTATGTAATAGTAGTAGCATCGCGTTCGTGTCGACGACGATGGAAAACTTCAATCCAATCCATCGATCGTAAGCGATCGGAAAACTCTTCGGACGTTAGATTGCACCGGGTTCAACAATCTCGTGGGAATATCCTAGGTCTCTAGTCTTTAGGTCTTTTATGTCCATTCGCTTCGCTTAATGCCTGGTTTTCTTGAATGGCATTCATTGGTCAACGGAGATGCTCGTTACGAACGGCCTTGTGTCGATGTTCCCTATTGCTCTATTCCGCAACATTGGTTTCATATTCAACTTGCGTATTCATTTGTTACAAAAACTTGTTAAAAAAAGGTTTATTGTGCAGTTAATTAACAAATTCTTAGTTAATTTAGACTTTGACGTATTTAATGATAGCATTTTTTGTAACATCTAAACATCCAAACATCTAAACTTTCGCATTTGTAATAATAGTAGGATGTAGGTCATTAGGTATAAATAATTTCAACTGTATGTCCGACACAACTTTGTTTATTTGCAAGGGCCTGTCAAATATTTTAGGACGCTTTGTCGTTCCAGATATTATTAACGTTTTCGTTCGTGGTATTTTGAGAACGAATTTATTATTGTGCCACCAGTGACATATTCAATGATTACATTTCTAAAATAAATGTCATGAAACGCATCGTATTTACGTGTGACCAATGTCGACTAACGGAAAAGGAACCTTCATTAGCACAGAATTGTTTTTTTACCGTTAATTTGACCAAGGCAAACCCTCCACAATGGTCCGTACCTTCGTTGGGGGCCAATCATGGAGGGTCCGAAAATGCATTCTCATCGGTACCATGTCGATATCCATTAGCGATCGACCCCCATGCCCGTAGTGACGCAGAAACTATTTAGTAGTGGGTTTTTGTTATAACGCTGCAGCGAAATTTTACTTACAATGACAGCTCATGACGAAGTAAAAATAAAGCCCGTTTAAATTAAGCCATTAACCGGTGATGGATATCTCCGGGCTCATTATAAAATATTGCTATTGTTTATTTTTCTCCGGGAGAGGTCTTGGTCCAGCGCGAATTATCGTCTAACAAAAAGTTATACGTATATACGTAGTCAATCACTGCTTAAAACAAAATAAGCGATACTTAGGTACATATTTTTGATTACTTACAATATTATTGTTATTATATTGGACAAAACTTATTGATAACTGGCTTATTAATGATGTCCCACATCCTTCAGTATCCAACCTGTTTCGTCCTGGTGTTTGTCTAATAGCTAGAAAAAATATAATATATGTTACTGTTTGACACAATGCACCCTCGCTCGCAGGAGCTCAGGCGACCTTATTTACTACCTGAAAACAACACTAATTACCTAATTGGCAAGTAGGTAGTATTTTATGTATTAGCGTCTATTTTAAATTAATCCATAAAATGCCGTTCGTAATATTTTTACAATGTTTAATTGACGTTCTTAACTGGCAATTTGTGTCCCATTTCGTGGGCTCATCCATTACTAAAATAAAGGCTGATACAGTATCAGTTGTCCGGATCGACTAAACAATGAATCAAAAACAATCGATGCTATCTCAAATGCGGGTACTGTTGATAACCCTCTAATGGCCTCCGAAAAGAGTGTACTGCGTAGGTAGTTAAAGTTGGGAGCTCATGAGGACGTTTCAAGGTAAAACTCAGGTTACTTGGACTTAACTTTAATGATTAAAATATAAGATGAGTGAACAGCTTGAAGCTTAAACTGTAACTAACTTATTCTATGTAAGAACTATCTCATACACAGCGGTGGGCTTGATTCCCGGTACTCGCCACCTGTGCGCGGGCGCTCTGGGCATAACATCCTTACCGCGATGTCAGCGGTTATGCATTCACTGTAACTGGCCGGGAGGCCCGGGAGTCAACATACATAACTCTTCCCTCCGCAAGTTCAAAATCCTCAGTCGGACGATTTTGCGACTGATGATTTTGAAAACATAAAAGTTTCTTATATTTAGCAAAAATGGTTATACATGTGCCTAAAACTAGGATTATATATAGCCCCAATGTCCAGACACTGATACCTTTCACTTTCACTATGCTTTCATTACTACTTTCCACTATTTCACTATCACTTTTCTGTAACGCATATTGTATGAACTGCAAATCCGCCAGGTTAACTCCGTTCAAATTCAGAGGCTTCCTCTCTGGTAGCGGTGTCGGCATATCGATCTCTGGTAGGTTTATAATTGGTAATTTTGTTACTGGTACATCCTTCCCTTTTATTAAATGTTGGCTCAAAAAGATGTCTGTGATCCTTACTTCACAATTGTCTTCCAAGGTAAGTATGTAAGTGCCTCGGATCATGTGCTGAGTGACTCCTGTTTCGCAGAACCTCTTCAGTGTGAGGGGCTCTTTTGTAAAAATTAGCCATTGATTTAGTTGCAGGGTTTCTATTTTTAGCCCTTGTATGTTAGCAACCACAGGATGGCAAGAGCTGGTATTTGTGTTAAATTTCATCAAATCTGCTACGCAGCGGTCAGGGGTTAACGGGAGTATTTCATTTTCTTGGCAGAGGAAATAGCCTTCTTCAATCTCCATACACGGTGTAGCAACCGGCTCGGTTTTCGACCCTTTTACGAGGATATAAGGATGTACAGGTATGATAACGGTTATTTGGTTATGGATATTTACGGTTGGTAAGGGTAAGATTTTATAGTAGGAATAAGTTTCCTTTCGAATAACTGGAATGTCTAGCAAAAATGTTATTGTACTTCCTTTAGTGTAAGCTTTTAATTCTATACATTGTTCAAGTTTTAATAAGTTCTCTAAGTTAACAGGGTACACTAAAATGTTCTTTGATTCAATAGTTCTTAGCATAGTTAACAATTCATCGCTATCCACAATGGTTTGGTGTAGGGTTCTTAACTTACTAAATGTTATGGCTGTTTCTATTTCATCCAGGCGGACATACAGCGTCATAAAATTATGCAAAAACAAATTAAATGTAAGAATGATTTTGTTGACGGTCTGATTACTTGCAGTTTGGTTAAACATTTTTCTTAATTCCCATATTTCCTTGTCCAGCTGAATGAAGTTAGATCGAGAGGAATTGGTGGCATTTATGAATGAATCCGCCATTTTTCTAACCAAGGTGAACCTTTTGTTAGTTGCATCCTGGCTCGACTTTAATTCGTTTATCAATCTATCATACCTAAGGGCGTCTTGGTGATCTAGATTACTAGTTATAGCCTTAACTAAAGAGCCAAGGGGGTTTAGAATTCCACGTTTAACTCTACGCGATGGGAGTATTTGGACAAAATTTTTTTTTTTTTTTTTTTTTTGTATTGTTATAGTCTTCACAAAGCAAATTTAAATCTAAAACCTTAACTATAGCCCATTTGTCGTATCTGATCGGAAGAATACCTCTGTCATTTTCCATTTGTTGAAGGAGGACCTGGCCCTGTGCCCCCTGGATCAGTACGTGGGTGGCAACCCTGCGGAAGACGTTTGATATCCTTAATTGGAGTTTTAGTTTTTCTGCCGCGAATTTCTATGGGTACAATGTTTCTAGCGACTTCGCCCTTAACTTTTGCTTTTTGGTAGCGAGGTACATTTCTACGTCTTACATTGACTCCTTTTACGAATACTGTATCTCCTTTTGTAACATCAAATTCGGCTTCGCCGCCCCGTTTTTTTCTAACTCTATCTTTTTGTTTCAAGAGGTATTGCGTTTTTTGATTTCTGTTCCAATCATATGTCAGTCTCTGATTAGGTTTTGTGTCGATGGCATTGTGAAGAATTGGTATGCTAATGGTGTCTACAAACTTTGCGGAGTGCACAGCATCTGTACTGGGTTTACTATGTTTCTCTAAAGCCGTTAAAGTGCTTGACGTAAATGAATGTTCTGCTTCCGTAACGGGATTATTCCATTCGTTTGGGTCGATGTTTACACTCATTGAACTTTGGTCAACAATGTCATCATTTTCTAAAGCCGCTAAGGTACTTGACGTATGTGAATGTGCTGTTTCCGTATCAGGTTTATTCCATTCGTTTGGATCGATGTTTACACTCATTGAACTTTGGTCAACAATGTCGTCATTCTCTAGTACAGATGGCATTCTTTCGCAAGGAGGTTTGTATATAATTGGTATGCTTGTATTCCGTGTGTGTAACATAAGATCTTTCATGTTCACTGTTGCGTCTAATTGTTTGAGTAAGTCAGATCCGATGAGTCCGTCATAACCTTGGGCGACATCATATACATAAAATTTGTGATATTCCGTACTTTTAAATGTTTCTAGAAGTGGTATATATATAATTTCGTTATGCATACTTCTTGCGTGGGTGCTGATCACCTCAAAGGGCTCTGTGTATTTAAATTCCGAAAAATAGCGATTGGCCAGTGTAGTATTTATGAAAGATCGGGTGCTTCCCGTGTCGATCATAAAGCGTGCACCGATTTCCGGTAACTCTATACACGGTAATTCCGAAATTTTGTCGCAATTTAATTTGATCACTAAGGCTTTGGGTTTTTCGAGGCCGTTAACTGTTTTTTCAGTTTCGATTACGTTTTGTTCATCATTCGCGTTTTCTTCAGGTATTTCTTCGATTTGAGTCGGTTCAACAGGCTCTTGTTCATAGTAATATTCGTTGTCTAAATACTGCGGGGTGTCACTGTAAAACAGGTTATCATTTTCGCATGGCACGACCAAGTTGTTCTGTCTAACTGTGCGCATGGTGACGTCAGAATTGTCAAGGGCTCTTAGGTTTGGCTGAACCCGTGGACCACCAAACCGAAAGCCTGGAGATGCTGTTTGTTGGTTGAAACCGTGATTGGGCAAAGGCCTGTAGCCTTGTTGAGCAGGAGTGCCAAATCTAAATCCATTATATTGTTGGGGTGCACCATACCCAAATACTTGATTAGAAGTAGGCCTAAAACCTAGCTGTGGCTGATTTGGGATACCAAATCTGAAACCCTGATTCGGCGTTGAATTGGGTTGGAAACCATTTGGTCTCGGTGTCGAATTTTGAGGAATGCCAAATCTAAAATTGTTTTGTTGAGGAACGCTAAAATAACGATTTTGTGGTGGTTGTTGGAAGGTCAGACGTGGCTGTGAGTTTTGCTGCTGTTGCACTGGACGCGTGCCGTTTTTAGAATTGTACTGGAGTTGAAAATTCACTTCCTCAGTTACCACACTTAACGCACTCTCCAAAGTGGAGCAACCCTTCAGACGCACTATCCTAAGCATGTGCTCGGGAAGGTTATACAAAAACGAGTTTAATGCGGTATTATTATATATTGTCGTCTTAGCATTTCGTAATTGTTCGTCGTCAGTTTCATTGACCTTAGCAAATAAAGTACTTCTTACGTGCTGAATTCTATTGCAAAAATCGGTGTAAGATTCTCCTTGTTTAATTTTTAAATTTTCTAATTCAATAGCAATACATTGCTCTGAACGAGGATCACCGAAATGTTGGCGTAATACACTTTTTAATTGATCCCATGACACCAAATCTCCTCGTTCACTCAGGAGGGTCGCAGCCCTACCAATAAGTCTGCTCGTTACAGCATGAAATACATATTCATCTTGAATAACATTTTCATCTACACCTCTAAATCTCTGAATTACATATTCAGCTTTACGGATGAATAAATCTAATTGTTTATTGTCACCCTCAAATCTAGGGATGATATCAATCATCTCTTTGGGAATTACTTGTAATTGTACTTGAGCCATTTTATTTTAATAAAATTTATGATCAATGTGAAATCACGAATTTCTATTTACTGGCTCAAAAAAAAACACAAATTTATTTATTATATTTTTTTTTTTTTTTTTTTTTTTCGAAAAATTAGCACAAAACACTTTTAGCACTTATTCCTATATCAGTTTCTTATAATTTACGCCACTCTATCGATGGAGAGCAGAGCACGATAACTTAAACACTATTTGCTAGAGTTTCCAGTGAAGTTTATCCGAAAATCTACTATTAACAACTACTACTAAACCTACTAGTAACACGAGTTTTCACCAGCTTTCAGGAAAAATCAGGAATAAGCAAGGAATGCAAAAAGGTCTACTCACAAACCGCCGATTGCCATGACTTCCGCCGCTGATGACACCTTTTATCACGTACCTCACGTTGTAATTCAATTAATGTCCACAATTTAACTTATTTATTTGGTTCGAAGATATTCGAGTTACGCGTGAGAACCAATAGTAGTGTCCTTTATCACGCGACGCGACTATACGCACTATTTTCACGAATATCCTTCAAGGCTGCGCCAGTTAAAGTTGGGAGCTCATGAGGACGTTTCAAGGTAAAACTCAGGTTACTTGGACTTAACTTTAATGATTAAAATATAAGATGAGTGAACAGCTTGAAGCTTAAACTGTAACTAACTTATTCTATGTAAGAACTATCTCATACACAGCGGTGGGCTTGATTCCCGGTACTCGCCACCTGTGCGCGGGCGCTCTGGGCATAACATCCTTACCGCGATGTCAGCGGTTATGCATTCACTGTAACTGGCCGGGAGGCCCGGGAGTCAACATACATAACTAGGTTGACAGTCAATTACACAGACAAACACAATGTCAATGTGAATGTGTGTATTAGAACAATGTCATGGTAATGGGGAAATTTAATGGTGGGCACGTGTAAGTTACGGAAAAGATATCAGGCTGGCGGATTTTTTTACACATGAAAATGATTAATGTTTCAGTACTTTTATCTCACGAACGCGATTTAGCCGTAGTTGTAGTTGTGCACACATAGACAATGTGTAATGAATACATGTAACCATGGCTCACCCGCGTTTGTGAAATAAAAGTACTGTACCTGGTGATATTTACATTGTGCCGTTCCAATAGCTGTTTTTCTACTATCGTTCTGTTTTTCTACTATCGTTCAAATGATACAACAAAATTTTAGAGCTCTAAAATACTTTATTTTGTTATATCATTTGAACTATTTGAATACAAAACAGCAACTAAAATAAGCATTAAATCTTCAAAATCTTTGTTTTTTTCTTTCAACATGCTGTTATATTGCGTGAGGAGGTGTTAAAGAGTATATGTATTATTTTACTTATCTTGTTTTATGCGTGCAATTCGTTTTTTATCTCCATGAAACCGAGATACCCCTCATCATCACTCAGTTTTAAGCCTGTACCACACATTGGGTCGCATAAATATAGGCCGATGATGATGTTTGTAACCGAATTTCAATACCTAATACTTTTACTTTGTCATTATTGCCACTGCCTAATTTGTATTTTTCCGTTGTCCAGGGTCGAGAAAGACGTGAAGCGTCCTTAGAAGAGCTACGGCAGCACATCGTTAACAGCTACATCCCCCTCGGACGGCGGTTCATGGTGCTTTTCCCCGAAGGCGGCTTTCTTCACAAGCGGAGAGAGATCAGCCAGAGGTAAGTCCACCTACAAGATTTGCTACCCTCTAGATTCTAGAATCTCTTATACTAGCATTCCCCTCGGACGGCGGTTCATGGTGCTCTTCCCCTAAGGCTGTAGGAGGTAAATCCACCTATTATATTACCTAAGATTAGGTGTTTCTCAAGAATATCTTTATCTAGCTCCGATTGCACATAAACAGTTACATCCCCCCGGACGGCAGTTAACGGTACTCTTCCCCGAAGGCGCGGGTTTCCTTCACAAGCGTAGAGAAAGCAGACAAAGGTAAGTCCACCTACAAGGTTTGGAGCTAGGGTTATCAGGTGTTTTTGTTGTTGGTTTTTACATGTTCGGCCTACCTATCTGGCTTTTGACTGGCTTTTGCAAAAGACTTAAAACATAGTTTTGTAAACATTTTATTCATGTCTATGTTGGGCTGTTGGAGTTTAAGGCCTGATATAAATGGTCTGACCGGCTTTTTCGACAAAATGTCCGGCTTATTTAATGCCATTTTATAAAACGCCCTGTACGACTTTTGAAGCTTAATGGCCTGGAAACCCCTATTAGGAGCTTCTCTAGAAGAGCTCCGATTGCAAATCAACAACTACGTCCCCCTTGAACGGCTGTTCATGATGTGTGTTCCCCGAATGCTTATTCCATCACAAGTGGAAAGAAATCAGTCAGAAGTATTTAGTATATAAGATAATTGTGAAGCTACCTTGTATGTATACGAGGTGTTAAGCTTCTCTTATAGTAATATTGTGTGCTACCCAGAGAGCGCCACAATAACCCGTCCCGCACCAATCTCCGGTGAACTACCGCGATCTTTACCAGGCGTAATTACATAACTTGAACTTATTAACCAGGTAACTTATTTTACAGGTTTGCAGAGAAGAACAACCTCCCCAAACTTGAGTACGTGTCCCTGCCCCGCGCTGGAGCCATGAAGGTGATAATGGATGAAATCGGGCCGCACAAACCGAGCACCTCAACCGCATCCAATAACGACAGTAAAAAAGGTACACAAACAAATACACTGAATAGAATATAAGGTAAACGTTCATGCCCGACACCTTAATGTTCAATAGTTGACACATACATATTGATCAGATTCAGATTCGTTTATTGCTTTGGTCCTGTTGTGGTATGAATTATATAAATTGCCTTGTTCCTTTTGACCACACTTGAGTCTGAAAATAGGTAGATTAGGATCGTTAGGTATCTTCATATGCCCATGGGCAAACCATGTGTTTGCATGAGTATATGTTTCTGTTGGATATTTTCTATGTTATATATAATACAGCGTGCTTAATCAGGGGGTTTTTCTTACACGGAACTACTTTTCGTCTACATCTATAACTTTTGAAATAATACACCAGCACCACGCTATTCTAGGAAACAATAAATCTTGTATTATTATTTTACCAAATCCTTGCCTTCAGATGGTAATCCCACCCGAAAGTCGACGACCGCCGTGTACAAGACCAGCGAGCATCTAGAATGGGTGCTTGACGTGACCATCGCGTACCCTAACCGTGTCCCGTTGCACCTCACAGACGTGGTCGCAGGGATCCGGCCGCCCTGCAGCGTCAGGCTGCACTACAGGCTGTATCCAATTACTGAGGTGAGACCCTACCAGTGCTTTTTGCTTTTATCTCCAAAACTCAACTTTTGTTAAGTCGACCAGACCATTTCGTATCCCAACCGCGTGCCGTTGCATCTCACAGACGAGGTTGCAGGGATCCGACCGCCCTGCAGCGTCAGGCTGCCCTACAGACTGTTTCCAATCACTGAGGTGAGACCCTACCAGTACTTTTTGCTTTTATCTCCAAAACTCAACTTTCGTTAAGTCGACCAGACCATTTCGTATCCCAACCGCGTGCCGTTGCATCGCACAGACGAGGTTGCAGGGATCCGACCGCCCTGCAGCGTCAGGCTGCCCTACAGACTGTTTCCAATCACTGAGGTGAGACCCTACCAGTGCTTTTTGTTTTTATCACCAAAACTCAACTTTCGTTACGTCGGCCAGACCAATTTAGTATCCCAACCACATGCCGTTGCATCTCACAGACGAGGTTGCAGGGATCCGACCGCCCTGCAGCGTCAGGCTGCCCTACAGACTGTTTCCAATCACTGAGGTGAGACCCTACCAGTGCTTTTTGTTTTTATCACCAAAACTCAACTTTCGTTACGTCGGCCAGACCAATTTAGTATCCCAACCGCATGCCGTTGCATCTCACAGACGAGGTTGCAGGGATCCGACCGCCCTGCAGCGTCAGGCTGCCCTACAGACTGTTTCCAATCACTGAGGTGAGACCCTACCAGTGCTTTTTGTTTTTATCACCAAAACTCAACTTTCGTTACGTCGGCCAGACCAATTTAGTATCCCAACCGCATGCCGTTGCATCTCACAGACGAGGTTGCAGGGGTCCGACCGCCCTGCAGCGTCAGGCTGACCTACAGACTGTATCCAATCACTGAGGTGAGACCCTACCAGTACTTTTTGTTTTTATCTCCAAAACTCAACTTTCGTTACGTCGGCCAGACCATTTCGTGCCCCAACCGCTTTCAAATTGAAGCCAGTAGCGTAGGTATGCCAGGTTCGGATCCTCTCGGTGCATTGAAGTTTTAAAGTTTTCCCTTTTATTTACACACGTCTTATTGAGCTTATTACTGTGGGGCTAATACGATTTGTGTAAGATTTCCCCCTAATATTTATTTGATTACAAATTCCTGATCTTAATGTTCCTTTCTTTAAATCACAGATACCACCAGATTCAGAAGGTATGACCCAGTGGCTTTACGACAGATTCATAGAAAAGGACAGAATGCTCGAAGAGTACTACAGGACCGGCCAGTTCCCGACGACGACCGACGCACAAGCCGTCATCCGACGAGTGAGACAGGACAACTTGCGGTATCCCATAATGCACTCTTTCTTCATAACCTCGACATATATACAATACTTGCTGTTCCACTCTATCTGGAGTTGGCTATGGTAACGCGGACTATAGGACACATTTCTGTAGATTTGATTGTGTTTTGTTCTGTGTGAACGATTGTATTGGTTGGGTTAAAGTGGATTCATTCTATTTTGTTTTTAGAAGAAATACGTGAGGCAAATGTTCCTGTGCTGGACAATGGACACTGACCTAATACATGGCACTTTCAATTGTCAACCCATGCTCAATGGCATTAAGATGTCGGGTACTGGGACGTTTACCTAATGTAATTGCAAAAAGGATTTTAGACGGGCTGTTAGTATATATTTAAAAAAGACTTCACGTGTCACGACCGCCAACATTTTTTGGTAGTGTCAAATATTAATTTTATGAAAGCACATGTAGATATTTTAACTAAATGAAGGACCAAATATATATTATGTAGCACCATTCGTGACAAGTGGAGTTGATAATTTACCCCCCCTTAAGGTAACCCTCGAACGTAGGTATCAACTATTGGGTATTATGATGTCATACATCGGGTTACCTTTTTTATATGCAGTTATAAAACTTGAAGCATCTGTTATGTAAAATCTACGTTAGTCGATTTATAAATTAGTTTCCAACTTCACTAACATAAATTATTTTAAAACGGACAAAATATTTGAATTAAGATATATACTTTGTAATAAAATTAGTGAATAATGTGAATTGTTTCGTCTGAAATATCTAGACTTATTTTATCTTAAAACAATAGCCTTGTATTTCAAGCTTTATTGCTTATCTTCGAGATATTTAAACTGTAACTTTCATTCAAGTTTGTTTTAATTACAAGTTAAAATAACGAAATATTATTTCTTTACGGGTACCCTGTTATTAATTGAATGAATAATATTCCTCACTCGCTAAATAATATGATGGAAATGTCAAAGAGACTGGAATAAATCCAATTTAACCCGACACAAATAAACACTCAAATTTATTACGCATCACTGGAAACTGGAACTGTGGAACTGTTTTCGTATTTTGTATGATTCGGATTTATACGATTTCAAAACATCGATTTATTTTTGTGAAAATTGAAACTGCTACAAACAATGAACATCATATTGAACATTCATGTTTAGCAGAACTTACCTTCGACTCAAATGTGAACAAAACGAACAGAAATAGGTATAATGATGAGAAAAACTGATGAATAGATGGCGACAGCGTCGACTTTGTTTAAGCAGGCTTTACACCTTACGATAAATATTTAGCACGCTAATTGGAGGAGCTGGGAGGAGAGTTAAACTGTCTCACTCGCGTAAGGTATAAAGCGGGCTTTACTAGCAAAGGATAAGTATATGATTTGACAGAAGACAAGATGAGGTTAGGCAGAGTCGATTATTCGACAGCTGGCGTGATAAAAAGGCAGTTTTTCTTCTCATTAAAAAAGGTCGGTTTGAACTCTGGCTCTCGTCTGTTTCATTATTACAAATAATATTGGCTTGCCATTTTACTATAAGTAACAGTTATACTTTGTCTCTTACATTTTGTGGTGTGTTCATATTGATACTACAGATCTTAAAATGATAAAATTGAACTTAATAGAAAAATGGACTTCGCAGGATTTGAACCTGCATCTGTTTACCTAACCGTCACAAATACTTTACTGTGTATTTGTCATATATTTGAACGATGCATGTAATTTAGAATTGAATACCATTGAAAAAACATAATAATTATTAAAATCTAAGTGTGTAAAATAGTGCAGTCACCTACAGATATCTCCTGTTAAATAATTACAAATACATGGAGACATGTCTTAATGAACAATGATTAAGTTTAAGTTCAAATTCGAAGAAGGGAGTACGAGTAGTTCTAAGAGAATTTTCAATTTGATGCTGTTTTGTACATAGAATAATTTAAAAACATAAGGGATGTTTTGAATTCATTCATTTCATGCCCGATTTTTTGTTGTATTCAAGTGTTGTATGGGTATCGATTGTTATATGTATTTTTTAATGTACTGCGCCGTGTGTTTTCTCTAAGATCTCACGGTTCGAAATAATTGACATACGACCATATAAAATAAAAAGTAATACGGTAACATTTTTGGTTCCTGAATAACGTCGACACGATACCGAAATAACGTACCATACCGTATTTCGACATCCGCATAAGAGGGGTTAACTAATATCGACTGGCCATTTTGACGAGGTTAAGATTTGTAAAATTATTACTTGTAGGTAGGTTCGTGAAACTAACCATTGTAACCCATTTCACAACGGCTTAATGACTTGTAGGTAAGTTCGTGAAACTCAGTATTGGGGCCCATTTCACAACGGCTTATGACTTGTAGGTAAGTTCGTGAACCTCACTATTGGGGCCCATTTAACAACGGCTTATAACTTGTAGGTAAGTTCGTGAAACTAACCATTGGGGCCCATTTCACAACGGCTTATGACTTGTAGGTAAGTTCGTGAAACTAACTATTGGGGCCCATTTAACAACGGCTTATAACTTGTAGGTAAGTTCGTGAAACTAACCATTGGGGCCCATTTCACAACGGCTTATAACTTGTAGGTATGTTCGTGAAACTAACGATTAGGGCCCATTTCACAACGGCTTGTTACTTTTGATACAAGCGAATACCTTTTCTCAACACCATGTATTAGAAAAATAATTTTATTCCTGTCACATATTAGGTATAGTTCGGACACAACTCTAAGGATAAATTCTGTCAAACGAACGCAAGCAAAACTAGACTTAGAGCTCCGACTGTAAGGTAGATTTTTGCTTTCGTTAATTTGACAGCACTTGGCCTTACAGTTTTGTACGAACTATATAAGACTGTGAAATGGGCTCCTGTTAATTAGAGTCCTGACGATTTTAATGACCTACCTATTTTAATTAACCACGGTTTATGAAACTTCAAGATATGTTTCAGCAGTCCTGGGACGGCTTTTCCCGATAATCACGGCTTTTTCCGAAACTCCTGACATATCTCGAGAATTCCGTAATTTCTAATAAATCTTGCTACTGCAAGCTCCATTTACGGTGGTATGTTTACGGCGGTATGCTTACAGCGGTATTTTTACGGCGGTATTAGTTTTGTTTGGTGTGTGTTCAAAGAACAAACTTTTTGGTCATAATAGTGGCGTGTAAAATGAGGCATTATGATTATCTTCACAATCGATAGCTGTGCCGCACAGCACAGTTGGAAGTACATTTTTTATTTAGCTTTTTATTTAAATCTTTTGTATGTTTGTGCGATAATCTTAATTGTTATTTTTTTTAGCTTTACGCCCTTAAAACGTTACCTCGTCTAGATAATTCATGCCGAGGGCATGTTCACTTTTACCTGGTCACATTGAGACGCTGTCTCTGTTTACCTGTATGGTGTCAGAAAGAGCAAGCGTCATTGATGTCAGAGTAGTGAGTGTTAGTTACGTTGATTTAATCAAAGTGTGCTGTGACTTATCAGTCAATATGTAAGTTAACTTCTTAGATTAAGACTTGCACTACACTGAACCAAAAAGAAGCGTGTTTAACAATAACTCGTTAAATTAACGGGTTTATCCATAAAAAACGCTTTCGTGACAATAAAATAAATAAATAGCTTTGTACTTTCTCCTTTAAACCTTTCAATTATAATCAAAATTATTTCGCTTTTCCTGACTTTTAATTTAATAATCGAGTTTTTGTACAAAAGGATTCTCGGAGTAGATTGTGCCGAGAATTCATAATGGGATAACTCGGAGTTGACGTTTGCGAGAAATAAATTATGATAATTATCTAAGGTTTACCTTTTTATCTGATCGGTTATGTAACGTTATTTTTAACTATTACCATTCAATCATTCCAAATGTATAAAGTTTCATCTTGAGTACTTATTTTTTTTTATCATGCTATAGGTAATTAGTATTGAAGAGGATTTTGCCAGATACAGACTCATAATAATAAATTGTGTTTAAATTTAAATACAGTCTTCACTTGCCACTTACCTATGGTGATGTTCGTTACCTATTACCTACTATTAACACATGTATTCTGATTTAACCTTTTACGGTAAAAATTTACCTGTGTACGAAAAAAAAATTGCGTCTGAAAAAATAAAGAAAAATATGACTATAATAATATATTGCGATAATTTGTTTCTCAAGATTTTGATCTTGTCTCTTAAAGGGTAGGATAAAATAGTTCGCTTGAACCATCGCTTGTGAAATACAGTGCGAATCCATGACTTTTAAGTACTTATATTGCACTTTACCCGATGTCGCACTTGTCTCACCTGATTAATCCGACTACTATTTAATTGATTCCATTGTGCCACGAAAGTTACCTAGCCATACATATAAATTATATGATAAATGTTCGTACACAACGGAAACAATTAAATTGTAGACGAATAAATGCCTTTACTATGTCCCAAAAATTTGGCCCTCACCCATTAATCAGGCGAGGCAAGTCCGACATCGGGTAAAGTGCAACATTCCTATATCGAAATCTACAAATACTGTTACATACATAAAACACAGTTGTGTTTTAAAGCGGTTGCTTTATTTTGTTGCATGTATGTAAGATGTCATACTTGTGTAGTATTTTTCGATTTCGATATTTTTAGAGGAAGGAGCTCATGTTCCGACTGGCTCCGTAAAAAAATACTTTTCGATTTATTTCTTATCAAACGTCGCCCTCCAAGAAAAGAAAGGTTTAAAAACCCATCCATGTCTAAATTAGGATAAAAATCACTATGAACATAAGTATAAGAATATTCGATGTAAGGGTCACTTAATGGTAATTCAAAGATGGAAATTGATTTTATTATTTTAAAATGATCAACGTTTACTACCTACTTTCAAATAAAGAGTAGGTGTACAATATGTATTGGGTAATAATTGTATTATAGAGCAAGTACATACTTACTTCAGATAATTTTATACATTTTAGGAATATATTAAAATAAATTACATACATTAAATCTGGCCCTAACAAATTTATTGTAATATGTATAATAAAATATATTATCAATTCACTTCTTCGTTTCACCAGAGAAAATATTTTTTGTGGTAAAAATATGCCAAAACATTTTACCGTAAGTGCCTAGGCTTATTGTACAACTAATAGTATATTGGGGGCTTATCAAATTTTAAAATTTTGAATATATAAATGTAAATACACTATAAGTTACTAGGTGTTTAATGTGTAAAGTATGTGTAAAACTATTTCCAAAAACGCTGCTATGAACTGATACGAAATTCGGTGTGTAAGTTTGTCTTAAAGCCCTTTTCATCAGCTAATTAACCGATGGGTCTTGATGCACTTTGATATTATTACAATTTTTATTATGTGACAATAGTATAGTAAAATAAAATCAGACTGATATCGAGCATTAATGAATCAAGATTAGTTAGTAGTTATGTTACACATACATACTCGTAAGTCGTCCACTTTGTCATCAATCTTTGCATTTATGAAAAACATAAATTACATAAAACATAATGTAACATATTGCACTTAGTGAGGGTATATTTTAAAGTTGTCTTATTTGTTATTTGCTCTATTAAGCTATAAATAATGTACCGCTCACAAATGAAAACATAATCCAAACAAACAACTTTCAAAGGAATATTTAATTTCTGAAAACTATTTCATTATGACACTCCGTTTCAACTTTCAAGTTAAATCCAATTTTAATACTGTTTACACTGTAGATTTTGTATGACTTTCATAATAAATAATTTATAAGATTAAAATAAGTAATAGTTAATTTAATTACGAATAACGAGAAGCAATAAAAATAACTACTTAATACATTTCAGACCAAGTTCCTTTTATCCAAAATTGTGCCTTTTTCACGAAACCGAATATTATAAGACACGTATTTTTTGTCATAATAATTACATTAGCTATGTCTAGATTGTCTAGTTAAATACCACCCGCAATTTACTTCAATAGTCACAAAGTTATCGCAAAACCCACCAATTTAAATACAAACCACGTTTTTATAATTTCAATACATAGGTAAGTCCATTGAGAATATACCTATGCCTACGTTGATACTCCAAGACTCAATCGGCGTAAAAAAATATTTAATAAATATATTTTGAGACAATTAAATGTACATATAATATGCATCCATATCATAGTGGTTTTCATAGCAAAACATATGTCACTGTTGTGGTTAACTCTAGATACAGAATTTATTTCATTGGATTAGAGCTTTCCCTAGCTTGCAAATACGGATTTTTGACAAGTATTACATACAGTATGAATAAAAATTTATCTGTAATGTTGCATTTAACCGAATTTGTATTCTCTCCCGTATTTACAGCACATATATGCATTGCAAACTTCTTGTATGCAAATAATTTTTCAAACAATATTTTATAAGAATTTCTAGTGAAATCAAAAGTCATGGTTTATGTAGTTAAATACAGGATATATTATCCCGGTGCTCTACTAATACTTCGAGCGGTTAAAATGTCTATCTATATGAAAAATGTATTTAAAAAAATCAACCATGTTTTTATTCAGGTGACTCTGCATTCTTGTAAAAAATAATAATTTTATCGTAGGTAATGATAGGCTCGCCATCTAAATGTTGTTATTTTCTTTAGCTTGCGCGTAAGTTCTTTTTCTTCTTTTTAGTCAGTCGTTAATGTTGTGATGCTTCGTACGATTGAGTGATTTTGTAGATATAATTTTTGATTCTGTTAGCAAGACTTCTTCTGCTATGCTTTGTTATTGTATTATCTTCGAGTGGGTTTTACTGTGCTTCTGTTACACTTAGGAACTAAAATAGTTTTAAATCTCTAATTCACTTATAATAATGCAAAATCTGTATATATATATTTTCTGTTCAGAAATTTGAAGTAACTCTCTTATTGTCATTTTGTAAATAGGAGCAACAATAATTATTATATATGTATATTCATATTTATGTCTTTGATCGTACTTCAGCAAATTCAGCATTGCTCTAAAAATTTGCTGAGTGAAACTTAATGTACTGTAAAATTTAGTTCACCCATTCCGAAGAAGTAAATGATGTCTTTCAGGTCGATCGAGTATGCTATGCAACGAAACATCACAGATTCAAAACGGTTATTACGCCTGTGCTTGTGCAAGCGATGCCTGTGCGGCGTGCAGAGGTATAATTTGAAACCTTAAAGTTCTCCTTCCCGGCTTGACGTCTTTCTTTTGCGCCATGCACCACGCAGGCACCATTTGAGTTATACATCGTTTCATTCACGATAAAATGCTACACTCCTACATACTACGAAACGGACAAAACTGACAGAAAAGCAACGAGACACTTTCTATTGATTGTACCGATTTAACAATAATTTTGTGCGAATTTATACTGGTAGAAAGAAACAACGCATGCTACTTAATTGAATATATATAGGTACTTGACTTACTACAAAAAATTATGATCGAGTTTATCGCACGGAAAACGAAAGCAATAGAGATAAATATACCGGAACTGGTCTAACCCCCTCCCACTTGATAACTTTTTGTAAATATTCTAAACACTCGTTGCATTACGTTGATCTTACCCCTCCCACTTGGTTACTTTTTGTAAATATTCTAAATACTCGTTGCATTATGCAGGTACGTCGGTCTTACCCCCTTCCACGTGGTTACTTTTTGTAATTATTCTAAACACTCGTTGCATTACGTATTCGATGACCAATCAATGTTGTATCTTTTGAACGTTTACGGAGCGACAGGGAAGTTTTTTATGAGTGAGATAGATAGGTTTTAAGAAACAAGACAGACTAGACTCTTGTAAGGTACAAAATGAGATTTCATTTAAGTACAAGTGAGTTTTGTTTGTTAGCCATAGGTAAGTAATTGTTTTCCTTTTATATGTAAGGTGCATTCAAATATTTGTTGACGAAGTGTACGGATTTTGTAAAATACCTAATGTATTACTTTATTTGTAAAATTCATATGAAATAAAAAGTGAACATTTTGTACGGAAATAGGTGTGAAAGAATTACCATTTTTCAAAGCGTTCCTAGTATTTAGATGACTTATATTAGTCAGTGAACAGGTAGGTCAAAGCGGATAAAAGTGGCATTGAGACTAATCGGCCATATTCAATGCAACATGAGTAAAGTTTGTGTATGACACGATTCAGTGCACATCGTTGCGCCAAGTTTAAAATATACCTACAAAGTTCAATGAGGCAATTCCGCCTACGGGTTATGACCGCACAAGTTCATTTGCATACATTCTAAGCATAGTAAAGTTTCGGCAGTTTCGGATTCTGTCAATAACTCGGCTACTAAATATTATGTCTTTTAGTTGCATATATTGCGTACAAGGTTGTAATATCGACTCTATGTAACGTGTATAGGATAGCTTATGTCCCTTTGACCACACAGACCTCGACTAACATCACAAGCTAGGAGCGTTAACATGTTCCCTGCTTGGACGCCCCCAATGTTGCACATGTGGAGTCACATCCCCATACTGAATGCACAGTTGGACTTGTGACACTGTCAGATCATTTTGTATGGGGACAGTGACCGTGTTAAGTAAACAATTATCGATTTAACATATTTCTAAATACTTAGAACGCTTCAGTCTAGCTGCCATTACAAAATCTGTACCATAAATGGAACTAGTGCGGTATGAGTAATTGAGTACCGCATACTAGTTAATGAAACTTTGTATACGTGTAAGCTTGCTTGGTTTCGCTGTAAATATGTATACAGGCGGTGTTACACAATTGTCAACAATAAAGCACGTTAATGGCACCTGGTAGTTTCATTTTCTATATTTCCAACGTTAGATTCGCTATGGTTACCTAGTCCGTAAAAACCAGTCCTGCATCCCAATCATGGCGGGTAACTAAAATTCATTTTTCCAACATCAAATCCATGGGTGCTATCTATACTAACATTATAAATGCGATGCGTGAAGAGGTACAGACAGATACATAGACAGACAGAAAGATAGACACACTTTCGTATTTATAATATTAGTATGGATTACCCGTTCACGGGACAATGGTGTCCCGGACCTTTGGGAGGCGTGCGCGGAGCCGAAGTACCGAGGTACCGAAGTACCAACGAGTACTACATAGCCAACACGTAGAGGCCCTTTTGACAATTTAAATGCAAGGGATACACCGAGCGGATGATGTCCCTGCCCGTGTCATGGGACGCACACAGAGACAGCACCCGCCAGGGTGTACGAGTATAGGAACTATTGCTGATTGATGGAGTCTAAATGAACTGGGCTATTGGGTGAATATGATGGACTAATGGCTGGGCTATTGGGTGAGATACCGGACGCCTGCCTAATAAAACTGTCTCAGATTTTTATTATAAAACTGTCTCAGATTTTTATTTTAGTATGGATATTATTAGTATTCAAAAAGTACTTTCAAAAAATGCAGGAAAATCAAAATAATACAATATCTCATGCGGAAAACAAATTCGCCGCTATGTAGTGTGTGTAATTGTGTAGAGGACGTTTACCATATTTTAATGGAATGTGTCCGGAATAATACTGTTAGGCGACAGATATTTAGTGACTGTTCCATCGGATTATGCAACATCTATTTGAGCAATCCAATGTCAGAAGTGGTTCCAAAGGTTTTGGCCCTTGTAAAATATGGTCTTAAAGATAGATAATATAATATGTGTATATGTTTAGTAATAAGTTGATTGAACTCTGTTGATTAAGATGCGTTTATCGAGCGATATATTCGCAACAGCGAAAAAGCTCTAAATAAATTAAAAATAAATAAATAATACTAATACAATTCCTGGTATAGTACTTTTACCTCACGAGCGTGGGTGAGCCATGGTTGTGCGTTGAGCTCCACACACACACACACACACACACATACACACACACACACACACATTGCACATTTTCCTTATGCGCATACTGCGCATAGGAGCTATTGAGTTCACACTGTCTGTGTTCATATATGTTTCACAACTACAGTAAATTTGGAAAATCTGGCCCCGGTATTCGAAAAATAAGTAAGCTTACCGAATAGGCACAGACTAAAAAAACTGACAGTGTATGATTGGTTGTACATAGGCCCTAAAACATACAATCAACTACCGACAGACTTCAAAACTCTAGACATATCAGAATATATTAAAGGGAGCAGAAAGAATACCCTGATAGCTAGGGAATTTTACTCTGTGGAAGAACTCCTCAATAATAATAATAATAAATTCAAAAAACAAAAAATCTCAATAAAATAAATTTATTTGACACCATATTGTAACTTAGATATGTGTATAATTTAATTTGTAATTAAAAATTGATCTTGTTGCTAATGTTATCAATAAATAATTAAGTTGAATATAAATATAGCTAATCCGCGCTCGTGAGAAAAAATTAAAGTACTGTGCCTAATTTGGGTTGTTCCAAATACGGGATAGATGACGATCCGTCCAACCTTACCTGCGCCAAATGTACGCGCCCCATTCAGGCCGCGGCTAATTGAAAGTCGATGATGCGACGCGACGGCCCGGAACGGGGGTCCGCAACACACGGTTCGATTTAATCCCGTGTAAAAAAAAACAAAAAAATAGTTTAGAGCATTTCCTACATGCTAGTGTTCCCAAGGGGAAACTAGACCTTCCGGTCTAGTTTCCCCTTGGGTTGGAAGATCAGAAGATGGCAGTCGCTTCCGTAAAAAACTAGTAGCTACGCCAAATCTTTTGACTAGGAAGCGGACCTCAGGCATCCTTTAGGATGTCTTGGATGCAACTGTACTTGGATAACGCTAGGAGGCATCCTAGCTTTAGCCCGCGACTCGATCCGCGTAAAACATTCAAACATCTGAATTTTCGCATTTATAATGAGTAGGATTAAGATTAAAGCACGTGGCGCGGTTTTGGGGCAAGAACTTTGGCTCGAAAGTACAGTCGGCCTCATAAGTAACCACTTTAGTACTTTGTCGCTTTCACTCATTCACTGCTGCGCTGTCACTCAAATTTAGTATGACAGTTCAAACAAGACGTTAAATTGACATGGTACAAAGGTGAGCCATCTTTGTGGGGCACTCTCAGAGCGTTTCAACCACCGTGACTTCGGTGGTCGTATTATTTCTGTGGTCCATTTTGAAAAGGATGATAGCCCCTGATATTATGGTCTCCCACTCTCCAGTGATGTCTTCAATAATGCCACCACACCGAAATCACAGCGGTTGAAAAGCTCTAGGAAATGCCCTGAAACCGAACGTACCAAGTTACGGTGCGGTTAGTTTACGTTTACCTTGTGTGTCGTTTGTTGCTCGTGTGAGAGATGCTGGTCCTATATTCTTAACATTATTTTTTAAATAATAGATCGTCTTGCTAGTTAACAGTTATTAAAAAAAAATCTGTTTTCAAGCTCACATGTCATATGCATGACACTAGCGGGCGTTCAGTGAAGGCAATACGGCCACAGCTCAAACGTATTAATACTTGTGGCGGTATTGCAATTGTCTTTCATCGGTTATCGGTTCAATGTTATGGCTAATGGAAACTCGATGACGCGGCGCGACGGCCCGGAACGGACAGGGGTTCGCAACATACGGTTAGATTTGTGCCCGACCGAATATGGCACAAACACAGCCTAATGCGTGACGATTCATACGTTTTGAGGATCAATGTAACAATATCGGTATTTTATTTGCTATCCATGTTGTTTCTTTCCTACAAACCCATAAAATACAATCGAGTGGCAACAGTTTAGATAAATTTCGATTTCAGCTCACAGTTTTTATATTTTTATACTAACTTTTGCCAGCGACTTCCTCCGCGTAAACTTACATTGACTATTTTATCCCGCCGCCTGTTTCACCCCCTTAATCAAAGCCACAGTCCGGTTCGAAAAAAAAAACGTACCTCTCAAGCGCGGGTGAGCCATGTTTGTGTGTTGAACTGTATATGCACATTGTCTATGTGTGCGTTAGCGTAGGAGCTTTGAGTTCACGTTGTCTGTCTGTTCGTGTGAGTCACAACTACAACAATGGCCAACCCGCGCTCGTGAAATAAAAGTACTATAGTCAATCGCATCATCGTTATCTACCTACCTTATTCTTGGCGCTATGCAGAATTGTGTTGGTTGTGCGTTGTGCCGCATGTGGAACAGAATGCAATGCTGTGGTTAGAAGTGACTATCTGCTTCCCTTCAGGCTTCAAGTTCTTACCTGTAGAAAACTGTACACCCCGTTACATAATAATTTGTAGCACTTATGCAAGGAAAGTTTTCTTTGACACCTAAAAAATTCAAAATATTGCATCCCGCTCGCTCGTACTCGCCGCATAGCACGTGCTCTTTTGTTCCTCTATTGAAAACCTTTTAATTAGGCATTGACACTACAGAAGTATGCTAGGGCCGAGTTTAGCCGAAGAAGAGAGTTCGACCAGGTTTCTTTCATTGAAATTATTGCTAGAAAAATGTTCACGGAACCCAGTAAAATATTTCAGGGAGCTAATATTTCCCTGTGTCACGGTTAACATGATTATGCACGCCGGCCCATATGTCTCCCGCTTCAAAGGGTTCCTACCCTTATGGTTTTTCAAGCACTGCGGGTAGTTCCGAACGCTACTCTTTTAGATTCTGTCTACCTTTATTATTTCGTATACGATTTAACCTACACACGAGGCGATCTAGGGAGCAATCTAGGGTACCTACTCCCCACCACTCCCCCGATATCGCCTCTGATTTTAGGGCTGTGTGTGAAGCAGTGCCGAGGCTGTGGTTCTTGTAATTCTTGTAAAATACTCGGCAATAAATATTGCGCATCGGTGGGACAACTGGCTATATGCTAACGGCCATCATTTTATTTATCAAAATACAAGCTTTTGCCAGCGACTTCGTCCGCGTAAAAGGGATGATTTTCGGGATAAAAGTATCCTATATGTTAATCCAGGCTATAATCTCGTTGTATACCAAGTTTCGTCATAATCCGTTCAGCCGTTTTTGTGTGATTGAGTCACAAACATTCAAACACACTGACTTTCGCATTTATAATATAATTAAGTAGGATTAACGTTTCATATCAAACAAATACTTACTGGATAAAATAAACGCTTGTGGAGCGCTCGTGGCCCAAAACAGCGCCTGCGTGCCGCGTGCGGTATCCCAGTATGGCTAGCACATGATGGCAACGTCAGTTTGTCGGCTTATCTCGAGCTATCCGTCTTTTTTTGATAGGTGCTGTTAGAAAGTGACGGATAGCTCGAGATAAGCCGACAAACTGACGTTGCCATCATGTGCTAGCCATACAGGTTAACCAATGTCGGCCGCGGTCAGTACATAGATGGGTGACAAGGTGAACAAAACTGGCAACCGTACTGTCTTCTCGAAGATCTCATGGTTCGAAATAATTGCCATACGATAAATAAAATACTACACTTTATGGCCGTTATTACTTTACGTCAAATCAGTGCCATGTAAACTTAGGATATCCATAGCTTCTGACAAACGTCACATAGGTAGTATGAAACAATGCTATATGAAGCCGAAATAAGCCGAGTCTCTTTCCAAAGACTTTCGGGTACCGTCGGAGAATCAAATAAATAAATAAAGGGTAGAATGTGTAAGGGCCCGCATGGGACTCGCAGTATTATAGTTGCGATACACTGAGCAATTTTTGACACCCCTTGACGTATATTAAGTTATACGAGTTATACGAAACGGCTCTTTCCTGTGGGTTTGCCTAGAATGCGAGACGAGTAGCGCCCTCTTGTGGGCTAATTTGACGGATAGCATTTGCCCTGTTGTCTTCTAAGGAGAACACGGTTCACTTTATCACCTAATCCCAAGATTTGGCGTAGGCACTAGCTTTACGAAAACGACTGCTATCTGACCTTTCAACCTAGAGGAAAAACTAGACCATTATGGAACGGTTGATATTACGTTGGGCCCGAGTCAATTAAAAAAAAAAACTTAGGTAAGTACCTATTTAAAAAAAAAACTTTGTCGGTCTAGCCGGAGTTTGAACCCGCTACCTTCAAATTGAAGTCGCTTAAATTACCGCTCGCCTATAATGTGGGCTCTAGTGGGTAATTTGGTAGGTAAATATTACATACATAAATGTGATTACCTTCTATTGTCCCTTCATTAGCAAATAAGTAGAGATGTACTGAGTAGTCGGGAAAACCTACTATCCGGCCACAGTTATAGTCGGCGACTAGTCGGCCACCTCAGCACCGATTAGTCGGTTAATCGGCAAAATCCAAAGTCGGCCCATCTCTAGTCGTTACCATCAAAGGCCACTATAGGCGTTGTACGCGTTGCCATATTCGTTTGTGTTTATCGAAAAAAATATGTACTAGATGTACAGATTTAGCTTTGAACAAAGCTTGAATGTGTACACACACCCTAACCATGCGATTTACTAAGCGGCTCGTCCTCCACTTACGAGGCCGACTGTACAATATGTAGCATTTCAATACTTTGCAGGTCCCAATGTCGCATAATTATGTTTACGATTACGGGCACCCTCCCTTTCCAACAATAATAACTTCCATCAAGCCCGGGATATTGTCGGCAGAATCGCTCACACCTGTAAATAACATCTTCAACACCCATAAAAATATATCCATTTGTTTACGTACTAAACCTTCTACGCATCGGTAGCTTTTGTTTTATATTGTGATTCTTATTAACCTGCTATAAGGTTGCATTTACAAGGTAAGGAG
Source organism: Cenopis cana (assembly GCA_951800055.1). NCBI lineage: Eukaryota > Metazoa > Arthropoda > Insecta > Lepidoptera > Tortricidae > Cenopis > Cenopis cana. The sequence goes on along the minus strand of OX637486.1, from coordinate 3,811,157 downwards.
TGTGAAAGATACGAGGTTTTTTAAATTATTGGTCGTTAAGGTCGCCAATAGGTAGAAGGAATATACTGAGAACTAGATATGGCTTGAGGATATATGTATTTAATACAATATTTTATTTAAGACAGTATCATCAGACAGATCCCTCTCATCTATGAGAGGAGGCCTGTGCCCAGCAGTGGGACGTATATAGGCTGATGATGATGATGATGAGTATCATCAGAAAATTAAAAGAAATTGATGAGAAATTTTATTAAGGGTCGGCAATGCGCACGTGACTTCTTTGGAGTTGGCTATGGTGTCCGTTTACCATCAGGTGGACCGTACGCTTGTTTGCCACCATCATTGTATATAAAAAAACCGGCCAAGTGCGTGTCGGGCCACGCGCAAGGTAGGGTTCCGTAGTCGTCTACCCGTTACATTATATGGACTAAAAAGTTCGCAAACTTATATTTACTATGTTTTTGACAGAATTAACAACATTATCTAAGGTATCAATGGAAATTGTACGAAAGTTTGCTTTTGCAAAGTACATTTCTGAAGTTCGACTATTACTCGTTAACTAGTAATGTCTACTTAACTGTGATAGTTTTCCTTTTAAATTCATCGTATATACTACTACCATGTTTTTTTTTTTTCTTTTTTTTTTTCTTTGGGGGAGGCCTATGTCCAGCAGTGGACGTCTTTCGGCTGATATGATGATGATGATGATGATTTTTTTCACATGCCTAGTAGCCACGGTTTAGCTGGCAGGGGGGGGCACTTGACCATAGCTAAAATTATCACTTCAAAGCTTAATATCACGCCAACAAATTCTTTAATCAAAAAATGCTAAAAGAACTATCTAACGACACCCCACACGATGGGGTTTGGCAGAAAAAAAATTGCACCACCACTTTACATGTAGGGGAGGTACCCTAAAAAAATTTTTTTTTAAGATTCTCTTTTACCGTTTTGTCGGCGTCATTGATATGTGTACTCATGCCAAATTACAGCTTTCTAGTACTAACGGTTACTGAGAAAAACGGGGGTCGGACGGACGGACGGACATGGCGAAACTATAAGGGTTCCTTGTTTACTACGGAACCCTAAAAACCAATATAATACACACCGGAAATCTAAAAATGTATGTAACCTGATAAGAATAAAACAGGGTTTTTTTAATTGGTGTTCATGTATGTATGTACATATTTAATCGTGATTCGAAAATTCAATTGCTCCGCACCCTTCGCAAGGACTTGAATCGCTCTTATCATAGCATAAATGATATAAGTACGCATTTTTAATGCGTATTTCTAGATGATCCTATACATCTTTGCTCAATACCGCCAATACTTGTGTCGTGGGAAAGCATATTCGAGACTGGCAGAAGATTTTGTATTGACAAAGGAAAATTGTGTCTTTCTATACATTTGTGTTATTGACAATATTAATATTGAGATTTAGATATTTATTGATAAAATTATAAGTAATTTTACATGTCATTTGTAATTGACCGAGTAAAACGAGGTCTCTGTTTTAGCTTCGACAAAAATGCTTTCGTATGTCCGGCCGGATTTTTGTATGTCCTCCTCTACAGGTCGCATTTATCAACCGATTTTCGTGAAATTTTGTGAGCAGGTTTGGTAACTATATAGAATTTTTTTGTCGAGTCACTTTTTGGAAATTCAAAAAAACAAACATTGTATCAATGATTTCGTGTTTTTCTGCGGCCGTTTTTTCCTCTACAGGTCGCATTTCTCAACCGATTCTCGTGAAATTTTGTGAGCAGGTTCCATGACTACATATAATTTATTTGTAGAGTAAATTTTTGTAAATTTTAAAAAAAATTTTTTTACGTCGTTGGCTGATCTCCTCTACAGGTCGCATTTATCAACCGATTTTCGTGAAATTTTGCGAGCAGGTTTGGTAACTATATAGAATTTTTTTGTCGAGTCACTTTTTGGAAATTCGAAAAAACAAACTTTGTATCAATGATTTCGTATTTTTCTGCGGCCGTTTTTTCCTCTATAGGTCACATTTCTCAACCGATTCTCGTGAAGTTTTGTGAGCAGGTTTTATGATTACATAGAATTTTTTAGGCAAGTAAATTTTTGTAAATTTAATTTATTTTTATTTTATTCATTGGTTTGTTCTCCTCTACAGGTCGCATTTATCAACCGATTTTCGTGAAATTTTGTGAGCGGGTGCGGTAATTCTATAGAATTTTTTTATCGAGTCACTTTTTCAAAATTTAAAAAAACAATTTTTTTATCAATTATTTTGTGTTTCTGCGGCCGAATTTCGATATGTTCACCTCTAAGGGTCGCATTTCACAACAGATTCTCGTGAAGTATTGTGAGCACGTTCTTTGATTACATCGAATATTTTTGTCGAGTAATCTAAAAAAAAATCTATGGTTTGTCCTCCTCTACAGCAGCGGTCGGCAACAGGCGGCCCGCGAGCCCCTTCCGTGCGGCCCGTGAGCATCCCTGGCTTTATTGTTTGTAAAGGTAAAATTTGAAATTCTTAACATACGTGAAAGCGTCTGTATCGCCAACCACGAATATTTTCACAGTTGGTCAGGACGAGATATGTGTTTGTAAGTATATTTTACAGTTAAATCTACCTAAATTTTTTCTCAAAAATTTCGCGCTCGCCGCGTTTGCGTTAGACAGTATGAAGGATTTTCCACACCTGCATCTTAATGTTCAAAAAATTTCGCGCTCGCTGCGCTCGCGTTTGCGTCTACATGACTTGATTGATGCGTATGAAGTATTTTCCACACCTGCATAATAATGTGCGCAAAATTTCGCGCTCGCTACGCTCGCGTTTTCAACGAGATTTGTTATGACTTGATGCTTATGAAGTATTTGCCGCGTTTGAATCAGTGTTCGAAAAATTTCGCGCTCGCGTTTACATCTACATAACTTGATGTGTATGAAGTAGTTTCCGCACCTGCATCATAATGTTCGAAAAATTTCGCGCTCGCTGCGCTCGCGCTTGCGTCTACATGACTTGATGCGTATGAAGTATTTTCCAGACCTGCATAATAATGTTCGCAAAATTTCGCGCTCGCTACGCTCGCGTTTTCAACGACATTTGTTATGACTTGATGCGTATGAAGTATTTGCCGCGTTTGAATCAGTGTTCGAAAAATTTCGCGCTCGCGTTTACATCTACATAACTTGATGCGTATGAAGTAGTTTCCGCACCTGCATCATAATGTTCGAAAAATTTCGCGCTCGCTGCGCTCGCATTTTCATCTAGATGTGTTATGACTTGATGCGTATGAAGTATTTGCCGCATTTGCATCAGTGTTCGAAAAATTTCGCGCTCGCGTTTTCATCTAGGTGTGTTATGACTTTCTGACCCGTCCCCCCCTTAAAGTTTCTATATCTGCTATTCTATATCGCGATATATAATCGCGAAATTACGATGCGGTTGAAATGCGAATTATCTGGGTTTGGTAAGGAAACTAGCTGGTTTATCTGTGAAAAGTCGGTTTTTTCGTCTTTCTCGTTTTTCACGTAAAAAGGGGTGCGAATTTTTACTACGTTACTGTCGCGTACGACGTACCAATTTGTTTCGAGTTGATATCAACAGACAGTGATCATTATTATCATCTGCGGCCCGCGAAGATATTTTTAGCTACTATGTGGCCCGTGGGTGCAAAAAGGTTGCCGACCCCTGCTCTACAGGTTCGATATCTAACATAGTTTTGGAAATAAAAAAAACACTCACGAGGTCTACAGCTCACAGAGCCACTAGTTTACCTTTTTTAAGGTTTTGTCCGACGTTTCGAATGTATCACAACATCCGTGGTCGCGAGCTGACTGGCGTAAGCGGGTATCAACATCTTCTAGCCGCACGGGTTTTCCGAACTACCCGCACTTGGTCTTTATTAATTCCATTCTCACTAGGGTTGTCACCCGCACGACACACAACACTAACAATGTCCGTTGTATAATTGTACGCGATTAAGTCCCGTTCCCCAATAATAATGTCATTTGTACATAATATTCAATTATAATCATCACTTAATTTTGTTATATTATTTACTAGTAAGTAGCTAATTGTACATAATGCCTTAGCGATTTTGACTAAAGCAGAGCTAACGAACGCTTGGCGAAGAAGAAAATCTACACAGTTCGTACGAAGTAAGTACGTATTCATTGATCTGCGGAGGCTGCGGTGTACACTTACCATGGTGGACCGTACGCTTTTTAGCCACCGTCTTTGTATCAAATCAAAAAATCAAAATTATTTATTTACCGAAAATAGCAAAGACCATACAAGTAGATACAATGACACCCACACTAGGCAAGCCTGTGTCGTGGGTTTCAGGCTCAATGATAATAAATTTCAGTATGATGCGGCTTAAAATTATAACTTATCTTACAGCTTCAAAAACTTAGGTAAAACAAGGTAATGGTATTAACAACTAATTAGTTTTTTTATATATATATATATATATATAGTTATGCGTGTGCGTGTGTGTGTGAGTGTGTGAGTGTGTGTATGTGTGTGTGTGAGTGAGTGTGTGATCATGTCTGAGTGTGCGTGCTTTAAATCCAAGCGTGGCTATAATCATGCGTGCGCGAGCATAGTATGAAAGGTAACTCAGGAAAAATATATATATATCCTTTTGGAGTTCAGAAGATATTCGACTTTAGCACCGATTACAGTTGTTGCACTCTCACAATTTCTTCTGACATATCGTAGTTCCATGTTAGGAGGAGTTTACGGAGGAGGCTTTGGGCCTCAGTAACACTGCTGTGCCTTATGTCGCATATTTTTACTATTTTATTGTATACATGAGGGAAAAGATACTTTGAGAACCAAGTATAAAACCAAGACCACCTTCAGAACTAATTCGTTCCCGTTAAACTGTATGTTATTACTCTTTCACCGCTTACCCTATCGTCTCGAGCCTGGTTTATGCTCGCTCTAATATAATTGGCTCTTCAGTGAAGGACCCAATACGTCTGGGTACGGCTTACGGGTAATGTTTTATACAGCGAGCTACGTAAGTCACTTTGAACCTTAACGTACAAGTTATGGAGACGAAAATTGGTTGATCATTTTCTTCGCTGACTGTAGAATCGAGTCTGCTTATGCGGGCGAGTGTTTACGGCAATTTTATTAGATATTTATGTTTTTTGACCGAGTAAAACGAGGTCTCTGTTTTAGCTTCGACAAAAATGCTTTCGTATGTCCGGCCGGATTTTTGTATGTCCTCCTCTACAGGTCGCATTTATCAACCGATTTTCGTGAAATTTTGTGAGCAGGTTTGGTAACTATATAGAATTTTTTTGTCGAGTCACTTTTTGGAAATTCAAAAAAACAAACATTGTATCAATGATTTCGTGTTTTTCTGCGGCCGTTTTTTCCTCTACAGGTCGCATTTCTCAACCGATTCTCGTGAAATTTTGTGAGCAGGTTCCATGACTACATATAATTTATTTGTAGAGTAAATTTTTGTAAATTTTAAAAAAAATTTTTTTACGTCGTTGGCTGATCTCCTCTACAGGTCGCATTTATCAACCGATTTTCGTGAAATTTTGCGAGCAGGTTTGGTAACTATATAGAATTTTTTTGTCGAGTCACTTTTTGGAAATTCGAAAAAACAAACTTTGTATCAATGATTTCGTATTTTTCTGCGGCCGTTTTTTCCTCTATAGGTCACATTTCTCAACCGATTCTCGTGAAGTTTTGTGAGCAGGTTTTATGATTACATAGAATTTTTTAGGCAAGTAAATTTTTGTAAATTTAATTTATTTTTATTTTATTCATTGGTTTGTTCTCCTCTACAGGTCGCATTTATCAACCGATTTTCGTGAAATTTTGTGAGCGGGTGCGGTAATTCTATAGAATTTTTTTATCGAGTCACTTTTTCAAAATTTAAAAAAACAATTTTTTTATCAATTATTTTGTGTTTCTGCGGCCGAATTTCGATATGTTCACCTCTAAGGGTCGCATTTCACAACAGATTCTCGTGAAGTATTGTGAGCACGTTCTTTGATTACATCGAATATTTTTGTCGAGTAATCTAAAAAAAAATCTATGGTTTGTCCTCCTCTACAGCAGCGGTCGGCAACAGGCGGCCCGCGAGCCCCTTCCGTGCGGCCCGTGAGCATCCCTGGCTTTATTGTTTGTAAAGGTAAAATTTGAAATTCTTAACATACGTGAAAGCGTCTGTATCGCCAACCACGAATATTTTCACAGTTGGTCAGGACGAGATATGTGTTTGTAAGTATATTTTACAGTTAAATCTACCTAAATTTTTTCTCAAAAATTTCGCGCTCGCCGCGTTTGCGTTAGACAGTATGAAGGATTTTCCACACCTGCATCTTAATGTTCAAAAAATTTCGCGCTCGCTGCGCTCGCGTTTGCGTCTACATGACTTGATTGATGCGTATGAAGTATTTTCCACACCTGCATAATAATGTGCGCAAAATTTCGCGCTCGCTACGCTCGCGTTTTCAACGAGATTTGTTATGACTTGATGCTTATGAAGTATTTGCCGCGTTTGAATCAGTGTTCGAAAAATTTCGCGCTCGCGTTTACATCTACATAACTTGATGTGTATGAAGTAGTTTCCGCACCTGCATCATAATGTTCGAAAAATTTCGCGCTCGCTGCGCTCGCGCTTGCGTCTACATGACTTGATGCGTATGAAGTATTTTCCAGACCTGCATAATAATGTTCGCAAAATTTCGCGCTCGCTACGCTCGCGTTTTCAACGACATTTGCTATGACTTGATGCGTATGAAGTATTTGCCGCGTTTGAATCAGTGTTCGAAAAATTTCGCGCTCGCGTTTACATCTACATAACTTGATGCGTATGAAGTAGTTTCCGCACCTGCATCATAATGTTCGAAAAATTTCGCGCTCGCTGCGCTCGCATTTTCATCTAGATGTGTTATGACTTGATGCGTATGAAGTATTTGCCGCATTTGCATCAGTGTTCGAAAAATTTCGCGCTCGCGTTTTCATCTAGGTGTGTTATGACTTTCTGACCCGTCCCCCCCTTAAAGTTTCTATATCTGCTATTCTATATCGCGATATATAATCGCGAAATTACGATGCGGTTGAAATGCGAATTATCTGGGTTTGGTAAGGAAACTAGCTGGTTTATCTGTGAAAAGTCGGTTTTTTCGTCTTTCTCGTTTTTCACGTAAAAAGGTGTGCGAATTTTTACTACGTTACTGTCGCGTACGACGTACCAATTTGTTTCGAGTTGATATCAACAGACAGTGATCATTATTATCATCTGCGGCCCGCGAAGATATTTTTAGCTACTATGTGGCCCGTGGGTGCAAAAAGGTTGCCGACCCCTGCTCTACAGGTTCGATATCTAACATAGTTTTGGAAATAAAAAAAACACTCACGAGGTCTACAGCTCACAGAGCCACTAGTTATTTAATACTAGCTTTTGCCCGCGACTTCGCCTGGGTGCATTTCGTTCATCGTGATAGAATTTCATTGCTATTTATTTTATATCAGGCGTTTACCTAGTCATCGCTCTTTCATACAAACTTCCACCCCGGTCAGGGATTATTTCCTTGATTTTATGTGCTTTCTCACAATCAAACTGTCTCCATACCAAATTTCATCTAACTCGGTTCATTGGTTTAAGCGGGAAGAGAGGTAGCAGACAGACACACTTTCGCATTCATAATACTAGTGGCTCTGTGAGCTGTAGACCTCGTGAGTGTTTTTTTTATTTCCAAAACTATGTTAGATATCGAACCTGTAGAGCAGGGGTCGGCAACCTTTTTGCACCCACGGGCCACATAGTAGCTAAAAATATCTTCGCGGGCCGCAGATGATAATAATGATCACTGTCTGTTGATATCAACTCGAAACAAATTGGTACGTCGTACGCGACAGTAACGTAGTAAAAATTCGCACCCCTTTTTACGTGAAAAACGAGAAAGACGAAAAAACCGACTTTTCACAGATAAACCAGCTAGTTTCCTTACCAAACCCAGATAATTCGCATTTCAACCGCATCGTAATTTCGCGATTATATATCGCGATATAGAATAGCAGATATAGAAACTTTAAGGGGGGGACGGGTCAGAAAGTCATAACACACCTAGATGAAAACGCGAGCGCGAAATTTTTCGAACACTGATGCAAATGCGGCAAATACTTCATACGCATCAAGTCATAACACATCTAGATGAAAATGCGAGCGCAGCGAGCGCGAAATTTTTCGAACATTATGATGCAGGTGCGGAAACTACTTCATACGCATCAAGTTATGTAGATGTAAACGCGAGCGCGAAATTTTTCGAACACTGATTCAAACGCGGCAAATACTTCATACGCATCAAGTCATAACAAATGTCGTTGAAAACGCGAGCGTAGCGAGCGCGAAATTTTGCGAACATTATTATGCAGGTCTGGAAAATACTTCATACGCATCAAGTCATGTAGACGCAAGCGCGAGCGCAGCGAGCGCGAAATTTTTCGAACATTATGATGCAGGTGCGGAAACTACTTCATACACATCAAGTTATGTAGATGTAAACGCGAGCGCGAAATTTTTCGAACACTGATTCAAACGCGGCAAATACTTCATAAGCATCAAGTCATAACAAATCTCGTTGAAAACGCGAGCGTAGCGAGCGCGAAATTTTGCGCACATTATTATGCAGGTGTGGAAAATACTTCATACGCATCAATCAAGTCATGTAGACGCAAACGCGAGCGCAGCGAGCGCGAAATTTTTTGAACATTAAGATGCAGGTGTGGAAAATCCTTCATACTGTCTAACGCAAACGCGGCGAGCGCGAAATTTTTGAGAAAAAATTTAGGTAGATTTAACTGTAAAATATACTTACAAACACATATCTCGTCCTGACCAACTGTGAAAATATTCGTGGTTGGCGATACAGACGCTTTCACGTATGTTAAGAATTTCAAATTTTACCTTTACAAACAATAAAGCCAGGGATGCTCACGGGCCGCACGGAAGGGGCTCGCGGGCCGCCTGTTGCCGACCGCTGCTGTAGAGGAGGACAAACCATAGATTTTTTTTTAGATTACTCGACAAAAATATTCGATGTAATCAAAGAACGTGCTCACAATACTTCACGAGAATCTGTTGTGAAATGCGACCCTTAGAGGTGAACATATCGAAATTCGGCCGCAGAAACACAAAATAATTGATAAAAAAATTGTTTTTTTAAATTTTGAAAAAGTGACTCGATAAAAAAATTCTATAGAATTACCGCACCCGCTCACAAAATTTCACGAAAATCGGTTGATAAATGCGACCTGTAGAGGAGAACAAACCAATGAATAAAATAAAAATATATTAAATTTACAAAAATTTACTTGCCTAAAAAATTCTATGTAATCATAAAACCTGCTCACAAAACTTCACGAGAATCGGTTGAGAAATGTGACCTATAGAGGAAAAAACGGCCGCAGAAAAATACGAAATCATTGATACAAAGTTTGTTTTTTCGAATTTCCAAAAAGTGACTCGACAAAAAAATTCTATATAGTTACCAAACCTGCTCGCAAAATTTCACGAAAATCGGTTGATAAATGCGACCTGTAGAGGAGATCAGCCAACGACGTAAAAAAATTTTTTTTTAAATTTACAAAAATTTACTCTACAAATAAATTATATGTAGTCATGGAACCTGCTCACAAAATTTCACGAGAATCGGTTGAGAAATGCGACCTGTAGAGGAAAAAACGGCCGCAGAAAAACACGAAATCATTGATACAATGTTTGTTTTTTTGAATTTCCAAAAAGTGACTCGACAAAAAAATTCTATATAGTTACCAAACCTGCTCACAAAATTTCACGAAAATCGGTTGATAAATGCGACCTGTAGAGGAGGACATACAAAAATCCGGCCGGACATACGAAAGCATTTTTGTCGAAGCTAAAACAGAGACCTCGTTTTACTCGGTCAACTAGTATGGATTAGTATGGATAAAAGCAGTTACTTATAAATAGTAGGCTGTCGTCGCTACTAGAAGTCTGTTAGTTTTCGTCACACTTGCTCGCAAAGGGTGCTATTGCACGCAGGCGTATAGAACAGCTGTATTAGCAGATTTACTTCCAGCGGGAGTTATGGAAGGTGATTTGGGGAAAAATTTTCATTTGTAAGTTAGTATATAATTTTAGAGTTTAGTTTTTTTATTGTCATTGTTATAATTATTGTACGGTCAACCAATTTGATTTCTGGGCGACTTCGTAGTCGTACCGTGTCACAGTGACATTGACATGATATCTCTAGCGGTTTCCAAATTGATTTTCTGTGAAAAGTTAAGTGGCCCAGAAATCAAATTTGTTGACTGTACCTTAGAATTTTAGGTTTCTTGTGTAATAATCTCTTTGGAACTGTATAAACTCCCGCGTGAGTTATGAGTTTAGTTTTTAACTACTAGAATATTCTTAAACTAAAATTGATCTGTTTTGTAGTGTTAAATCTACTTACTTTTAGTTGATTTTGTGCGAACTTAATAAACTTTTGGAAGTAATTTACAACGTACATAGTGATATCCCTACAGTGACCAATTTTCGTGCGACTCACGTGTAATCCCTGCGGATGCGACCTTTATCATTATTACACAAACGCATATAAAATAAGAGATTTCAACAGCAAATCATGGACACTCTACTCCGATTGATTTCCCGCGTATCCCCAGGGCGACGTCACTCGGGACACATACTCATTAGCAGCGGCCCAGTTCCGCCCGAAGCGTTGTCACCGATAACGTAATGAAGGTAATATCCGTTGTTTTTGCGCGATTCATCCCAAATTATTGTCACCCTCGTCAAAGGTGTAGTTAACCCGGACGGCTTAGTAATTTTTGCGGGGGTATAGGTGCTTTAATTTTTATGGCCGTACATTGTAATATAAGAATACTGATTTTCATTTTGAGTGACAGTTGATAAATTCATGATTCCGAAATATTACACTATACGTAAAACATAATCACGAGTCGCTTGCCCTTATCCTACTTACTTGGAGTCTGCGGAACATGGTCCTAAGGGTTCCGTACCCGAAGGGTCCAAACGGAACCCTATTGCTGTCACTCACGCGTCCGTCCGTCGTCTCTCACAAAATTTTATTTTTGTTTATTACTACGTATAATTTACCAATAAATATAAATATATTACTACTACTTACTTTAACGGCGCAGTGACCCAAAGAGGATCTTGGCCTCCGAAACGAGAGCACGCCACCTTTCCCGATCCTGCGCAACCTCCTGCCAGTCTTCGACCTGAAGCTGCCGCAGATCCGCCTCCACACTGTCTTCCCAGCGATACCTGGGTCGACCAACCGGGCGGCGCCCACTCAGTCGCCCCAAGTATGCTTTCTTGACGGCTCGATCCTCTCCCAAATAAAAAAAAAAAAAAAAATGAGAAATATATTGATCAATCAGATTTTTTTTTAACTTTCTTTATTTTCCTATTAAAACCTGTGTCTAGGTCTTCACTTGCATTCATAACTAATAACAGTAATAACATAATCGAACGTAAAACTTAAGCAAACGCACTTAATATAATCAGATTGGCCCTATACCCAACACGACTAAACAAACATTGATAACACGGCGCCAATGTTTGTTCAAATCTACGTTAATTGGCCCAAAGTTAAATAATCAAGCCTGTGGCCTAAAATAGTTTGTTAGGCAACTATTGTGTTGATTTTGTGTTAGTTTAGGCTTTGATTCAATAGAGGCCATATTAATTATACAACCTAGTATCGTGATTCATGTAAATCAATGTTTTCAAATGTTAAATGGTACCTAGTAAATAATTAGAAATTGTCTGTATAGTTTAGTAGTATATTATGTATATTGTATATTACCTATGTTCCTATAGTTAAATAAAACATACTGTGTTTAGTAGTCGCATAATATTTTATCTTTTAAAGATGATTGGAATCTATTAAATATGTTTTTTGCTGTTCAACTGCTAAATAATAAGAGTAAACAGTAAGATTCTTCATTCTATACCTACAAAAAAATATGTTGTGGCGACTATATAAGTATGTTCCGACTGTTTTGTGAGACCCTGTTAATTTTATGTTTTTATACCCTGATTATTAAATAAAGAAAAAAAAATAAATAAATAATGTACAGTCGCGGAATGAAAAGTTGGTTCTGCTGTGTTGTGTTCTGTTGTGTGTTCACACACACATGTGTGTGTTTTGCTTGCTCAGTATAAGTTATCATAGCAGTATCTGCTTTATCAATCGAAGATGACACATTCCGTCATAATGAAAGTCAAGAAATCGCAAAGATGACATTGACAGGAACTGCTCGGCTAGCACAAGATGGCGCGCAAGCTATCTCGCCGCGAGATAGACTACGCGTCTGTTTCTGGCGTGTACTCATTTAAAAAAGACGGATAGTCTATCTCGCGGCGAGATAGCTCGCGCGCCTACTTGTGCTAGCCGCGCTGTTATCAACATTTATAGTTTTTATGATTATCAGCGAAGAGGATAATAAAACTATTTATCAAACTTGACAGAACGTAATGGCAGATCATAACATCCTGGGTCTTAGTAAATTTGAACTTTGTTGTCAAACAGTGTAATATAATATTCAATACAGCAGTCTCGTCTGTTACACAGTTTAAAACTGTAACGCGTAAATGTTTTTTTTTTAAACTGGTCAACTTTTTCATTCCTAGACTGTACCTTCTGGATGCAAGTGGCCCTATGATTCATTGTCCGCTTATCTCGTTCAGGCCGTAAGTTTGTTTGTCACTGTCGTAGTTTTACAGAAGAAAAAAACTAGCTTCCGCCGACAAAGAACGCCTGGAACTATTGCCCGACACTTAATTGCCTCAGCGCCTGACGAGTGAAAGGCCCACGCCCGCTAGGTTTATTGCCATTGAATTTTTAACAGGCGCACGACTTATTGGCCTGACTTCGGAAATATTTCAAAGTCCAAAGCGTTTGCACGTTAGTAAATTCAGTGAACTAGTATTTTGTATTGAACTGAAATTTTAAACTTCTATTAAAGACTTAAGTCTTCACGGTGTTTAGATTTTCAATTTTGCATTTTGGACAATTTAGCCAACTAAAAGACTGAGATATTCTTTCAACAATGACATAAACGTTCGTCATGATTCATGATCTAAGCTTCTTCACCCATCCAAGAATTGACCTGGGCCTAAACGTTGGCGCCTTCCTCGCACAATGTATCATCAGCATCGCGATACAGCGAGGAAATGCCGCCAGCATCCTCGGTAAAATGCCTCAATGGCCCGTTGTAGATTTAAATTAGGTTTAATATTATTAAAGTTGTCGGTGGCGTAATATCATCCGTTCCAGATGCAACCCTGATACTGACCACGATCCTCAGTCATGAGGGACCGACCAGGCCCCTATTTCACCAACTTGTCAATTGTCATCTGACAATGACAATTCCAAGTACACTGACCACGATCCTCAGTCATGAGGGACCGACCAGGCCCCTATTTCACCAACTTGACAATTGTCATCTGACAATGACAATTCCAAGTACACTGACCACGATCCTCAGTCATGAGGGACCGACCAGGCCCCTATTTCACCAACTTGATAATTGTCATCTGACAATGACAATTCCAAGTACACTGACCACGATCCTCAGTCATGAGGGACCGACCAGGCCCCTATTTCACCAACTTGTCAATTGTCATCTGACAATGACAATTCCAAGTACACTTCTGAGCCGTCACGTAAAGATAGTCGTTGGATAGCAGCGATACTTACCGGCCCGACAATGTAAACCGAATTGTCATTGTCAGGTGACAATTGTCATGTTGGTGAAATAGGGGCCAGAGAGAGATTATTAAAGTTATTTTGTTAAGTATTCCTTGTACATACAATAAAAATAATACCTACCTAAGATACCTACACTTATAACCCCGACACAGTTGCCTCGACCTCATCACACGAGGCAATTAGAATGATGGCTAACGAGTCACATTCCCGTCACGTCGACGGCTCGTCAACTTGTCGCAGCTCGTCTACTGCTATCGTAAACACGGTGTTTACTAGGGGTCAATTTTAATTGACGTATTGAAATATCGATTTGGTATTTGGGCATTTTCACTTTCCGGTGTACCCCCTACTTTTTTTGGTTCTAGGTAATTTTGCGGTGTACCCCCTACTTTTTTTTGGTTCTAGGTAATTTTGCGGTGTACCCCCTACTTTTTTTTGGTTCTAGGTAATTTTGCGGTGTACCCCCTACTTTTTTTTGGGTCTAAGTAATTTTGGGTTTTCTGACTCAGAATCACGAGTATTAGGTAATCAATTCTTATGGCAACGGGAACAGCGCCTCTTGTGGCCTTTACTTTAGTGGTAATAATTTTTTGCCACACAATACCACACATATTGAGACTAAACGCAAACGCGTTCGTTTTTGTTTTGTTTCGAAAAAATATATACAAGAGGTACAGGTGCCCAGTCATGAGGATGACTAAGTAATGTGGTATTTTAATCCACTAAAAAGTCCACGGTGACCGCAATCTTTGCTTTTACGTGCAATCAAGAAATCACTCAATCCCTTATCAGGGGGTTAAACGTTTGCTGTGGTAGTTAAAAGTAGACACCAAACCGATTCTAAAATAAATACGCATAGTCAAATAGAGTCACAGGAAAAACTGGGCGACTGTCATTCGGGATTCTAACGATCAAAGGCGTTTATGCTAAAGTTGAGTTTCCGTTATGGTTATAAAAATGATGTATTTTTTTGAAAATAAACCCGTGTAAATCTTTATTCATTTGTGTCGTTAACGTGTTTTTGGGAAAATATTTGAAGCAGAATATTAAAATCTTGGACGTATGTATAATCAGGACCAACGGGAGATAAAATAATGTCAATTATATTAACCCTTTGACCGCCAAGAACCTATAAAGTGCCTGCTGTTTGATAAATAAATATATCAGTTTTCTTATATTTTCAAATAAACTTCGAAATTGTCATACATTATGTTAGGGAGGGGCCTTTTGTCCCTTCTGCTGTCAACACAGTGAATCCTCAAATTTTATAAAGGGTCGGCAACGCGCATTTTGCTCTTTTGGAGTTGCGAGCGTCTATAGGCTGCGGTATCCGCTTACCATCACTTGGACCGTACGATTGTTTGCCACCGTCGTAGTATTAAAAAAAAACTGTCATCTACTGGCACCTTTAAGTATCTTAGTATTTTAGTGTGTGTTGTTCTTAATTTATTTTCATTGTTGTCAACATCGTAGCACAAAAAAGCTTTTGTCACTACGTTTTTCCGTGCGCTCGAAAATAGAACATGCATTAGCATGAAAAATTCAATTTTACAACTTTTCGTCGTTGAGTTCAGCTATTTCAGGCTCGCTCAGGCTAAGTGCAGGTCCGTTGGAGTCTATTTCGGGCTAAATATGACAAGAGAACAGTGTCAGTCTGGTCGTCTGCTATTTGTCAAGGACTATACACCGTGGGCTCTATCTATAATAACCCGAAAGATCTAAACCAACGATTCTTAGAGCGTAATTAGAGTATATAATGTGGTATAACATATAGTGCATGTGGGTGACGTAAATGTTTAGAATAAGTACATAAATAGTTATATAGTACAGCGGGGTAATGACGTAACGATATGTACATATTTAATGTCAGTTTTAGTATGGGATTTGACATTGAAATCTATCGTACTAACAGTCGAAAACGTTACGTGATTACCGCGCAGTTTTCTAATTTATAATAGGGATGTCGACTCAAAAAAAAATATTACTTTAATAGAAAGAAGACATAAAACTATGCCAAATAGTGAAAATCCTATTCAAATATCTCAAAAAATAACGAAGCTACAACGGTTATAATGTTCATAGTTAGAGAGAGAAAGTGCTACTTACCTAACCGTGACGTCACCGTTAAGTAGCGCCATAGTAAATGACGATCGTTCAATACAAAGGTGCGTTTTGCGGAAAAGGGACAGAACATACCCACTCTTAAAACTTTGAAGACTTATAATTACGTAATTTTTTTTTTGAATCACTTTTATCGCCATTTGCTTGAGAATTTGAGCCTTTATGTAGAAAATTTGGATTTATTGATTTTCTTTTATTGTGTCTTCATCCCTGTTATTTTTTTTGGTACTTGATGGTTACATAAAACCATAATTATTCGCCGCGTTGGCTACTCGCTCACACTATCGTTTAGCCTTATATTTCCTAAATTGCTCCGTCCCCTACAGTCCAAAAGAGATATTAATTATTTAAAACAAATCACTTTGCCTTTACTTATGGATGTAAAAGTAAAAGATACTTTTACAACTATTTTCCTCAGCTTCCGTAATCAAAAAAGCCGCGAAACTCAAACGAGAAACCTCCAACTCATTAATGTCAGTTTGCAAAAAACCTCCGCACGACAAAGTTTACCGAAAGTTTCCGAAAGTTGCCGAACTATCCCGACGCGATGCTCCTTTATACATAGCCCGTAACTATTGGCTGCGGTTGAGTTTCGACGAAGGGGGCTCGGTGCAAGTTTCAAGATTATAATACTGAACCTACACGAAATATCCCGCGTGATCGCGACAACACAGACACATATAGTCCCTATTTGTCACGGTACCGCCGCAGACCGGGTAGAGTCAGTCCGACCCAGGTCGGGCCTAGCTGAGTTTGTTGCTGGACTCTTCTCAGCTTGGCTAGGTTTAGTGAACGAGTGACAAACTGGAGCGCAAACTCTTAGAGTATTCCAGTGTTTAAACCGCCCGCGTGGTCGTGTCGGAGGTTTCCCCTGGACTTTCCCCAGGCTACCCTCCAACCGCGCACTCCTATCGCTTTAATGGGCCCGGCCTGTAAAGCCACAGACAGGTTAAAAAAAATACGAAATATGGGTGTTCTGGTTAGTACGTACCCTGAAGGTTTAATTCGACTTACTTATAGGATAAAAGAGTGTTGTCGAGTGGAGAAGGCTTCACTGTTCTTCTGATAGCCTGAAGGAAGTCTATAAAATATCCTCGGTAATAGAAAGCTAAGATAAACTCATTCGTTCATGATTTTACTTTGGACAAATCAAATTAAGACTGCAGAATATGACCATTAACCGTACCAACTAAGCTGAAGTGATCGTCAAATAACAACTCCTTAGCTCCAAGAATTACATATGAACATAGTCGCTCATAACTTGCACTCCACATCCGAAAAGAGATCAAAGCGTGCCGTCCACGACGTCATTAAATTACGTCGACATGGAAACAAACTTGCTCCTGCGTCTCACGTAACTTCTACTGCTCTGTAATAAAACTTAATTTCCTGTAGTCGCATATGTAGAATAACATTGTACGAACATACGTGATTGTCTACTGAAGGCTCCCGCTCTGCGCTAGTTTCTTTTGATCCGTTAATAAGATGAGAAATGGAAATATAATTATAACATAAATATTAAGAGGAAACGTTAGGCTTTTCATACTAAAGTTTTCTAACTCCCTCTACCCAAAGACCATATTTTGTTTACCATTGTTCTGCAAACAAATAATTATTCGAATGCACGTTTCGCAGAATTTTACTTTCATAGAAAAAAAAATGAAATATTCAGATTGTGATTACATATTTATTGTTAAAATTTTGTATTTACATGTCTAATATTAGAATGTCACAAATTATATAAACATTTATCAATTAACATTATATAAACATTCATTAATGAGTTATGTAAACAATCATAAAATTAAGGTAGGTATTTGTGATTGGGTCATCGCCCAACATCGATCAACAAAGAGCATCGATCAACAAAGATCATCGATGAACAAAGTCGCCAATATAGCAGGCTAAGTCTGTTCAGAGCGTTTTAAGTTTATATATAATACAAATGCGTTTATTTTTCTCTTTAAATTAATCTGTTTATCGCTTTTTGATTCTGTAGTCTCCACTGGGAGCGAGTTATATAGTTTGATTGCATTTAATAGCAATCATTGTAAAATAAACGGAGAAATCATCAAATAATTTAAAATGTTGAATTTGTATTTATTTATTAATGTCTACTTATATTGTAATAATTTTATTTTTAGTAGTTTGATTGCAGTTCTAACCTAACCTACTTTTCTGGTAGGCCGGGTTCCACAAAATTACTCGTTAGCGGTTACTCGTTACCTAATAAAAGTTAACAGTTTTTGAACGTTTTTATGACATAAAAATAAGGCAAGACAATTCATTCTACCTGTGAGACGTTTGTCTATGAAATAATAATACAGTTTTTACCATTATGATATTTATATGGCTGCTCTGAAATTATACAATGTCCATATTTTTTATGAATGCGCATAAAAAAGTTGCAATTTACTTTACATATTCCAGTCAATCTTGACCTCTTACCACGCATGTCTTTTAGTAATCTACGGATCAAATTAGGATAGACTATTGCATATAGCTGAGTAGAAACCGAATTACGAATAGGCTCGGAATAAAGACTGCTCCGGGATTCGCCTTTTACTGAGTTAAGCTAATAATTAGTTTTTAATGAGTTTCACTACGCTTTGTCTTTTTGATTAACTTTTTATGGTACTTATCTCATTAAGTGCATTCGAACAGATTTTGAAATTAAAGCATAAATAAAAATGTGTTTTTTCATCGAGGATGAAAGTCTTAAGGTCGAATTAGTAATTTGCTCCAATCCAGTAAGTACGAGATGTAATCATACCTGAAGCTCGAAACGCAATGACAGCGGTGGCGGCGCGGTGCGGAGGCGGTACCGGTTGTATAATATTTGAACTAATATGAAAGGGTCCGCACAGAACGTTTTTTCCCCGGCCGGTTTTCTGTGCGGACCCTTTCATGTTAGTTCGAATATTACAACCGCTACCGCCTCCGCACCGCGACGCCCTGCCCCGCTACCGCTGTCAGTGCGTTTCGAACTTGAGTGTCAAATACTATAATCCGCCCTTAGTCATCCTTTCAATTCCTAACATCCTTAATCACCTACTGTTGACGATCCCTATTGTTGGACAGACAAGTGAATTAAATCTGCATTCGTACCCATGGCTCCAAGGGCTCGATGCAATTTAAATGCAAATATGAATTCCATGCAATTAGGAATGATACCTACTTTTGGACGCACTGTGCTGAAAAACGCGGCGATTGTAATCTGTGAGGCGGGGCGGTTTGTACAGTTGACGTCATAGACTCATTTAAACTTTTGCACCTCATACCTTATTACAATGGAATAACCAGTGCAACAACCCATTCACAGCCGCGAAGACACACGTTATTTATGTGTTTAGTGTACTATATGTTTATTCTTTTTGTACGACATCGTGCGGTGAATGAATGTGTTCATTCATTATTTCTTTCATAATTACGCCGCCAATCAGGTAGCACACATTTAAATGTAGGAGCGCAGTAAATAGTCTGTACCGACTTGACTGACAGTTATCACTGAAAACAGCTCACTGATACGGTACGAGTACCGATTCAGTATGCGGAAATGAGGTAAGAAGTGTGGGAAAGTAAAAACAAAACTAATAGCCTAACTAAATTTTACTCAAGTTACCGATACCGGGATGACACGACAAGGCAGCATGCAGGAACAGATTAAGCCGTCCGCTAGGTCCCGGTGACTGGGATAATAACAAAATAATGGCTAAATTAATTTAAACGTAGGACGTTTTTTACGTATTACGTACGTAAGGAAGGTTTTATTGTCTTACTAACTACTTATCCAATCATGGCATCCCGCTTGCACGCATCCGAGTTTATATTAGTTTATAATCCTAAAGGGGCAAGTGAAACGAGCCTAACGCAGGCACAAAATCCAACAGCCTGAAAACTGGTCAAAAGAGTCACATAGTCACCGAAGAAGAAGAAAATCGCCTAAGAACTCGACACGATGTTTCACCGCCCACAACGCATCAACAAAAACGCTAAGCATTATATCGCAGTGCGTACTCCACAATGTCCCCCAGTACCCTTACCATGAGTTTGCAATGTTTGCATTACCGTATTCGCTAGCGACTGCGTAAACGATTTAGTATGGCGATTCTTAGTTCTATTGCGTAACCGCCAGAGGCGCTGTACTTTTGTTTATACTTAATCGTTTACGCAGTCACTAACGAGTGCGGTAATGCAAACATTGCAAACTCATGGTAAGGGTACAGATCGCATACATTATCGCTTCCCGCCGTCATTTGCATCTGTTATTACGTCCATTGCCGTTGAGATTTCTTAATAATGCCGCGTCTAGGGTGAAAATAGCTTGTTTGCTTTTAATCTCGCATTTCTGAAGTGGGTAAATACGTCCCCTTCGCATTTTTGGCACGACGACGCGCGGTATTTGTCGCCAATTTGACACCTTTAGGGTTATTTTTGGGGAATGGTGGAGATTTCAGTTCATTACAATACTTTATTAGGATTCAGTAAACATATAAGTAGAAGGAAATTTTTATTAACATTTTGATAAAACCTCTGTTTTGTCTAAATATATACTTTTGTTATTATCCTAGCGTTAACCCAACCCAGTATACTAGCATCCTGAACGATTCCCACTCTCATTGATAAGGATTCATCTCATTGATAAAGGTCTGCTACATCCATACCTACTTTTGTACAAAAGGATTTTTTTTTGTAAATAAAGCGGAGTTATATTTCAGGTATATCTCTCATACCTAAATGATATCGCATATTAAAGTACTAAGAATAGAACAAGGTTTACATTGACTCATAATCAGTTTTTTATAGGGCTATAAAATTATCTGGCAGAGCACAAGAAACTCTGCCTAATACATACCTTACCTAGTAACTAGAAGTCAATTTGAAGTTTCAAATTACCCAGAAACATTTTAAATACTGGTATTGTAAAATCCTCATTATTTTCTAAAGAAAATAAAGCAACTGGAGCCGATTAGAAGAAGTATTCAGCATTGTCATTGAAAACAATGCCTGTCGCCCCGCCTCGCAAAACGCAGGCAAAAACCTGGATAAGCCACAGCTTAGTCAAGTTTCACAGAAAGTTCACTCAGCAATTAACAGCTGGGAGACGTACGCGGGACAGGGGCCTTGACCCCCACTCCGAGTCATTCTTGATTTAAATGCAAAGGTGGAACTCCCGGTGCGCAATAGTAGTTTATGCAACTGTTGCATAATGAGAGGTAACGCGATTGTAGTTCATCATGTTTGATATTATTACGGCCTGTGTCGGGGTGCGGGGGCGATGTATCTTGAAACGTTAGTCTTTACGTATGGTTTTTGAACTGTAGGTGTAGATTAATACAATTATTGCACATTTTCCAATTGAACACCTCAAATAAGAGTAACGAGACATATACGTACTAGAGGTTGTTCAACAGGTTCATAAGATCGATCTCTTTCAAATAACCTTTGAAATCAAACTCGTGATCATAGAATGTCAAACACGAGTTATTATTCGAATACAATGAACTAATTAGAATAAGTTGTGCATTGAGTAACCCAACGGGTAAGTTACCCGATACATTAAACAAACAAAATGACTTTGAGATGACTTTGAGTTATTTAAAACGCTTCGTAATAATTAAGCAGAGTTGCGTATTAGGGTCATTCAGCGTTCGACTACTGAAGGGTTATTGCTCGAAAAGTTTTAGAATTCATCATCATCATTAAACTTAAGAGCTAACGATCATGTCGGCGGAGTGATCGCTAAGTCTTCCCGGTTCTCTATCAGACTTTTAGCATTCTTCTGACGTATCAGGATTTGTAACTCGGCACCAATTTTCTCCTTCACTTGCCTGAAGTACGTCAATCTGGGACTACCTTTCCCCTTCTTTCTTCAATTTTAGCATTATTTCTGAAATAAATAGAATGTGTTAACAGCTCGTGACCAAGGCTATTGTGTTGTGACACATTCGAATCGATGGTAAAACTGCAAAATAGGTGACTTTGCTGTTGTACGCCATTGAGTCCTATTGATCAATAATGAATATTGTAGTATGAAAACCGTGCAGGTTTAAATAAATATATAATTATAGATTACAATTAGACCCCATAGATTAAGGTAGGTCTAGTTTAGTTTTAGTCGTTTAGTTTTAGGAAGAGAGGAAGGACACAGCAAAATGTAATCTTGCTTGAATTCGGAGCAGTCAAACTGGGGTAGTAGGTACCTACGCCTTGCAGAAGACCACAGCCATATTAACATTATTTACTATAGGTACAAGTTGTAGTTTTGTGTTCTTGGAGGTGAACAAGATTGCCAGAGCTCCCGCAGAAGCACTGTGTTGAGAGCGAGGGACCTAAATTGGTCCCTTCTGCTGTCGACATAGTGAATCCTCAGATTTTATAAAGGGTCAGCAACGCGCTCGTGGCTCCATTGGAGTTGCGAGCGTCTATAGGCTGCGGTGTCCGCTTACCATCGCATGGACCGTACGCTTGTTGACCACCGTCGTTATATAAAATAAAAGATTTATTTAGTATTGCGTATTGTATATTATTTGTTTGAAATAAATAAGTATTTGAAGACCTTAGGAAATGAAGGTGTTTACTATTTATACTTTTGTCTTTTAATTCAATAAATGGAGGCATTCAGTCACAAAGAAATTAATTTTATTACCGGAATTGAAGATTTTAACCAGACAAAATCTGGCGTAATGGCTAATAACGCCCTCTTTAGAGAAATTGGGTTAAACTCCAATGTAACTCGCTGAAGTTCGGTAGAGTCCGTCTACCACCGAATCCCGCCGCCAAACTTTTTAATTAAGAAGTATTGACGTTTTTTCCAAGTTTGATGGCCGACTAGATTGATTTGAATTATTTTAATTGACGAATCGCCCGCTCATCTGCGTCAAAGAGTTTTTAATCAATCAAAAATAGACCGTTGTTAATCCATAATAATTTGGTGAACGATTTTCATCAAATGATTCCATCGAAAGATTTGATTAATAAATGGACGAGTCCGCGCTGGAGTTTGTAAAAATAAATCAGTTTTTAGGGTTTAAGTTGTAATAAATTTGCATTCCTTTCAGTAATCTGCGCGTCATAGTGTCCACTAGGGTGTCCACTTCTTTTACAGACAAAAATATGTTTTATAGAATGAATTGTTTCGCAGAATTTTCGTTTCGTAGAAACTTTTTTTTTCAGAAACCGGTAACTTTTTAGGTACAGCCTAAATGCCATTGCGTAGAATTAGATCTACCAGAAAAGTGGGTTCGGTTAGATAAGAACTGCGGTCCGTTTGTACAAAAATGTTTTCTGTGAAATAAAAATTCTGCGAAACGAAACTTCTGTCTGCGAAACAAAGTACAACCCCAGTACTATATAGATAAAAAACACAGGGTATTGTCAGTAAAATACCCTATTACGTTGCAAGTGTCAAGTACCGGCACGTTTACCTTGCCTATAATTTAAGGTAAGCTTTCCTAAAGACATGATAGTGCCTCACATCTAATACCACGTTATATGATCCACATTCATTGTCCGCGTGTCAGTTCAAGACCGCTTTCCACACAAAACACAATAATAAAAGTTTCAAGAAAAAAAAATGCAGCAAAATCATTCAAATTTTGAATAAGATATGGTACCTATAACAAATAAATGAAATAATGTTAATGAACTTTATTCTGCAAGAAGTCAGAAAGCAATAAGTCAAAAGACTCATTTCTGATTTAAAAAAGCTACGAGCATTAATAACTGAAAAAGTACAACCATTTCTGAAAAATAATATTTAGCACGGTCGAGAAATCAAAACAAACTTGTAGGTACCTAAATTAGTAGTTAGCTATTTATTCACTCTTTTATTAAAACTTAGTTATAGTTAGTATACTTAGTTAAACTTAGTTATAAGATATTACTAACCGATACACCACTGTAATTTAAAGAGAAAAATAAACGCATTTGTATTTGTATTAGTTTTTAGTTCAGTTTATTTTTAGCTTAAGTAATATGCTGTTCTGAACCTAAAAATTAATAAAAATACTAACTAGTTACCATAGTGTTCATTAGTCCAACTTTCTAGTTCCACTATAAAACTTCTTATAGATTTAACATTTTTTAGCACCTCTGGCGGCAGAAATTGTAAGATTTGGTAACATACATACAATACTAAGTAGTAGACATAGTAGTTAGTAGTAGTATAGAGAAAAACTAGTTTTTAAATTTACGCCTTTCTCATTAGTCCACATTGTTTCATGGACATGTGTGGGTTTCAATGTACCCATACGCTCACGATACAGAGAGTCAGATATGAGAGAAAACACAGAGGTCGTTCACAGTAAAAATCGGTTTTACTCACAATGAAGTTACTGGGACTGGTGAAACCAGATAAATAGTTTTAATAATTTATTTATTCACCACTATAGGCACTGCGTGGACGGGTAGCGGGCGGCAAGGACCCGCCCGTCCGCTACCCCTTGACGTCTCCTTACCCCTGTCCCATCACGGGCGCGGTCTAAGTGCCAGTTGCACCAACGTACGAACACAGACCGGTCATCGTTAAATATGGCGCCGGCAGCTGTCATCCCATAGAAACTTGTCAAACTTTCCATACAATCAGATTTGACGAACACCGCTTACGATTACAGACGGTTTGGTGCAACCCAGCCTAAGTTAAACGGTACAGCTACTTATTTATTATAGGTACTTTTAAATTGTGTGGCAGCCGAACTACATGAACTTCCTTTTATATTTCTGCCCAACTGTAAGGAAGAGTTCATATCGGAAGCGTTTATAAAAATTTCTCTTCCTCAGCAAGGATTATTGACATTTTGAGGTGAGTCCTAGAAATATAAGATGGCTTATTTCAAATTTTGAATTTAAAACGATTTTTAGTTACATAAAAATTATAAGACACTAAATTACTAACTAGTAAAAACTATATAAAAGAACGTGGTATTTTTATATTTGCTAAAAATACTGCAAATTATGTTCACGTGACAAAAAAAATCATTGTGGCATTTTCAAAGTAATGTTACCGTTTTCAGAATAATACAGACACGTATTATGTCTCATTCAGACAATTTATCTTTCTAAATTCTTCATTCTTCTTTTATTTTCTTTCTTTATAAATGTATTTCTTCTTCTTCTTCTAAATAAAAGATAAAAAAAATCTGTTTGTAGGCTGTCGGCCTCAAGAATTGTTTTACAATAAGAAAACCGGTCACGCAAAATGAGGGGTTCCGTAAAACCACCATCCAATACATTGAATCACAAAAGCTCGTATATCTTCATACTCTACTCACGGCCCTGACGTCTCTTTGTTTCGGCAAGACATTTCATTAGCGATAAGTAACGCAAAAACCGTCGGACCAAATCTTGTTAAAACTAAAAACCGGCCAAGTGCGAGTCGGACTCGCTCGCGAAGGGTTCCATTTGCCATTATTTAGAAATAATACGTTAAATAATATCAAGTAGAATTTTGGTCGTGTGAGTCGAATTTTAGTTTTCCCATACATTTTGATAACCAGTGCCTGATGAAGGCAACGAGTAAAGTCTTTTTTACAGGAGCCCCCCTTAAATATTTTTTCTTATTTTGTTTTTAGTGTTTGTTGTTATTATAGCGGCAGCAAAAATACATCATCTGTGAAAACACATGTCTCACGAAAGTTTAAATTCAAGTATTTACATGTTTGTTGAATATATTAATGTAGTTAACACTATGTAAATAATGAACCTCCAGGTCTATGTTTATTTATGTATAGGTACTCTTTGTACTGTCAATTAGGATAGCTTTATGTGACTGTTTGTGTTCTAAATAAATTAAAAAAAAAAAAAAAAAAAAAAAAATTTCAACTGTCTAGCTATCACGGTTCATGCGATACAGCTAGTAATAGGGTCCCGTTTTACCCTATGGGTACGGAACCCTAAAAACGTTGAAAGATTTTGAGTGCCGTATTTTTAATCGAAAGTCTTGATGACGGATACGGTTGTTAGCTAACAGTTATGTTTTGTATCGGTTTTTAGGGTTCCGTACTTGAAGGGTCCAAGTCCAAACGGAACCCTATTGCTGTCATTCACGCGTCATCTGTTACAAAAAAATTTTCCGAATAATTTTTTAACGTCCCATTGACCCACAAACCTTAAATTTCGTGATAATGTTTATTATAACGTATATTTTCCAACAAATACCTACTAATATTTTGTTTTTTTTTTTACTTGAAATTTTCCTGTTTGTCTAAACTAAAACCAACTCTTAATTTTACGGTTGGTTGGGAAACCTAAATGCACGAAGTCCGAAACGCACCTTGGCCGCTTTTTTTAATATAATTAAATTATAATGCTATTTATAATATCGTTATTATATCGACATAGAAATTTCCCCAAAGCTTCGACCACCTCGTTAAGTACACCCTTAATAGGATTTTGATCTTCCATCTGCGCTAAGCAGTATGAAATATTATGTACTAGGTATTTCAAAGCCTTTTGAAAACTGATTAAATTACATGTTTGATGAAAATATTCGTAGGTGGGCATTTTCACTTTAAAGTGTACCCCCTACTTTTTTCTGATGTCGGTGATTTTGGGTATTCTGACTCAGAATCACATACAAAATTTCTGTGTCAGTTTTGTGACGAGCCATATAAACTGTATGAAAAAAGCGTCACAAAACTGACTTTTTTTGGAGGGACAATTTGTCTTCGCGGAAATGGATAATAGTACTGTGATTATCACAGTGTGATAGTACTCGTGCCCAAAATCACCGAGATCCGAAAAAAAGTAGGGGGTACACTTTAAAGTGAAAATGCCCAGGTACAGTCAAGGGCATAAATATGCATACACTTTTGGACCTTATTTCAATAGAATAAGGTGAAAAAGTGTATACATATTGGTACCCTTGACTGTACCTATAGAATTCCAATCTCTTTTTGCAGACGGACACTGTTTTGTGGAGTTGTCATGGTTCTTCTGGGCTGCATAAACCTCACTGTCACCTCACCCCTCACCCGTCTTTACATGGAAACTGTCAAAAATTGACAAATGACATTTGACAGTTTCCATATAAAACGGACTCATCCTCACCCCACATATTATCCCTGCGGCCGCGTACGATACCGGAGATTCGTAACCAATTGCGATAGAAGAAAGAATCTACTTTTTACGATACTAGTTACTAAGCAATAAGTTTTTTTCCTTACACGTTACTAGTATCGAAGTAGGAATTTCTATTGAAATAATGAATTACGTAAGCGTACTTTACATTCTTAATACGGAACTAAAATAAACTTTCAAAATGATATCAGAACCTCTAAAGACTAAGACCGCTTAAGAGTAGGTACCTACTGACCTTAACATCACAGTCGGTATTGCGGCGGAAGGTTTTTTAAGGCGCATACAAAAAAATACCTCACGACCTACCTGTTGTTAAGGCGAGGTAATAGGTTGTTAGGTTTTTTTTTATGCGCCTTAAAAAACCTTCCGCCGCAATACCGACTGTGATGTTAAGGTCAGTAGGTACCTACTCTTAAGCGGTCTTGCGGCGGAAGGTTTTTAAGGCGCATAAAAAAAAATACCTCACGACCTAACTGATGTTAAGGCGAGGTAGGTAGGTTGTTAGGTTTCGGAAAAAACATAAAAATTGTCGCTCGAAACTAGTTACGAAAGAATTACGTGGTTTCGTTTGAGTAAAAAAAAGCCTTGAGTTGTAACTAGTATCGTAAAAAGTAGATTCTTTCTTCTGTCGCAATTGGTTACGAATCTTCGGTATCGTACGCGGCCGAAGGGCATACTATTATATGGAAACTCAAAAATGTGACAAATTACAGTTGACAGTTTCAGTGAGTTTCTGCTCGCGTTGCCTTACAAAATGAAACTAAACGCAAATGTTCGTTTGTGATTTGTTGCGAAAAAACCACTAGAAGTACTGAATACATTAACATTCGTTTTGTAATTACCTTCCTTAAGGCGCCTGTAGAGGCAAGGCCTTCTCCATACAAACTCTGTGTAAGTTTTATTCATCGGTTTTGGCACTCACGCATATAATTTTTTTTTTGCTTGTATTATTCAATATACGAAGAATGTCAAGAAAACTTACTTACTTACTTACTCCGCTGGCTCAGCGACCCAAAGTGTGTCTTGGCCTCCAATACGAGTGCACGCCATTGATCCCGGTCTTGTACTAGATCTTTCCACGACTCAGCTTGAAGCTCACGTAGGTCAGCCATCACAACATCAGCCCAGCGGTATCTGGGGCTATGTCAAGAAAAAAAATGAAAAATTTCAAAAAATACAAACAATTAAAAAAATACAAAAATTTTTGCTTGAGATTCTGGCTAACTGAAAAATAAGCATACTGACCAAAAATCATAAGTCTAATGCAAACACAAGCAAATAAAAACTTGCACAAAGTTTGTATGGAGAATGCTTGCCTCTACATGCGCCTTAATGCAAAGTGCGATGCATCTAACGCTTTAAATAAGTAATGAATTAATTGTACAGGCAGCAGCAATGGTTGCTACGCGGGCGAGGTGCTCACATCTTTATTATAAGGGAATAAGAGCGCGTGTAGATCATTTTGAACACCTCGTCCGCGTAGCAACCATTGCTGCTGACTGTACTATTTATATAAAAATCTTCTATGCCCAAACACCTACCCCCGAGGCAAACAATCAAAATCTACTAATCGATACACGGCAAGAAAACACGCACTTTGGAAGCTTAGGCGACAATCCCCTACTTTCAAAAGCATTCGACGAAATTGTACGTTTACATAACACCCCTAACAAAACTTAGGGATAGTACTCGTTCTTATTGTCTATGGTGTAAGGTAGATTTTTGATTGGAAATTTATTTGTATGGAGGGTAGTTTAATTGAAACTTAGTCGGGTTTTGTTGGCAAGTTCTTTCGAGGATTATGGTGTTTGTGGGTGATGTAAAGAAAACAAACCACCCCTGAACTTTATTAAGGAGAGAATAGCCTCTTTTAGACATTTGTATTAATGAAATCGAACCAAAGAGTTTATAGAAAGTTGTCGTACCTGGGCCATTTTACGGAAAGTTGTACAGTCAAGGGCATAAATATGTATACATTTTTGGACCTTATGTCAATGGAATAAGGTGAAAAAGTGTATACATATTGGTGCCCTTGACTGTATACTCGACTTCTTTTTTAATTTGGATAAAATCGGGGTTTTTCTCCTCAGAATCGAAAGCACTTTCGAATGATATAGGGAACAAAGGGCCCGAATTTTTTTTTCCATTCCGGTACTGTTTTCATTCTAAGCATAATATAATGCTTGTATGGTGGTAACGGAATGGAAAAACAGGGAATTGTATGAAAAATTTGGGACACTTTTTTTCTCCTATATTCGGTTCGAAAGTGCTTTCTATTCTGATTGGAAAAAACCCGATTTTATCCAAATTAATAAAAAAGTCGAGTGTACAACTTTCCGTAAAATGGCCCACCTAAATTCGGAAAGTATTTCGTTTCCGCCTTTTTATATATATATATATATATATATATATAACGACGGTGGTAAATAAGCGTACGGCCCACCTGATGGTAAGCGGACACCGCAGCCTATAGATGCTCGCAACTTCATACGAGTCACAGTGCACGTTGCCGACCCTTTATAACATTTGAGGATTCACTGTGTACCTACTTACTTGCGGTGTGTGTGTGTTGAGCAGTGGCGGAGCGTCCATACAACTCGATTCCCACCGGCTTGCCTAATTTTCAGCCAGTCCAGTTCACGAAGAATAAGAATCAAGAATCAAGAATCAATTATTTATTCGTGACAATACACAACACACACAGCAATAATAAAGAAAAACAAATAAAACAGTAAAACATGGTAGGTATTGCACGAAATGGTTCTGTCTCAGCGTAGTGCTGGCGCGATTGCCAGCGCTGATCTTCCGACAGAACCAGCAAGTGATTTCCCAGAAGGTAACACATTGAGCTTAGTAAGTAACACATTAAAATAAAAAATAAATAAAAATAAAATAAACATTAAACATAGATATAGTATATACAAGTAGTTATAATTAGAATTAAAAACAAAGAAAGCGTAAAAAATAACAGAAAACAAGAACATTTAACAACTCATCAATGCCCGATCCAGCAACGCGTCCAACCGGTGGGCGCGATGTGACGGGTCGGCCACTACCGTAGCCGTACATTATACAGACTCTGTGATCGCTTCTTAATAATCTGTGGTATTTGGTAATCGCAAGAAATAGAGAAAAGTAAACATGCCAAACCCCTTAAGCGTGCCTTATGTAATCTTTGACAATACTTGTAAGTTGTAATGTTTTAAAACTTTTAAAATACAAACATACACAGGTCAGCGAGCAATAGCAATAATAACAATTACAAACACAAAAGTAGGAAGAAATAAGGATAAGTGAAAATGAAAGTCATCATAAACCTCCAAGCCAAAAGAGCCATAATCGTGCTGGTAAGTATCATTACATCATTAGAAACAACTTGTGTCCAATCTTAACATTTCTTGCCCTCTTTGATGGGTGAAAACGAATTGTTTTATTTTAATTTTAAATGTGTGTATATTTTCTAGGCTTTTCACGGGCGGCGGTATGTTATTATAACACTTAGTAGCCGCATACCGAAAGCTACCTCGGAAAGCGGCTGATCTGTGACGAGGGACCACAAGACGCAACCCACACTGGCGCACCACACGCTCCGACTGACTATGAGACCAGGTTAACTTCTCCGATAGATACCTGGGTGCTTTATGTTTCAATACATTGAAAAAAAGACAAGCTAAGTGAAGTTTACGGCGGTGTTGCATCTTTAAAATATTATTCTTATTTAAGAAGGGAGTGACATGAGCCCTCAGCGGAACGTTAAAACAATAACGTGCACAGGCATTTTGTACACGCTGGATATATTTTTTAGTTTTTGATAAAAGTCGTGGGCCATACACTGTGTCCATGTAGTTCAATTTTGACAGTACTAGTGACTCCACAAGCTGGATACGTAAAGGTTCATCTATGAAAGGTCGAATTCTGTATAGTACTTTCAGCTTGTAGAAGGAATTACTTACGGAGTTTATTATGTGTTTTTCAAACCTTAAATCAGTATCCATCAGCAGTCCCAAATTACGTGCTTCAATGACACATTCTAGAGGCTCCCCCAGCAGCGTTACACTTATAGATGGCTTACAGGCGGACCGCTGCTGCTTACTACCAAAGACAAGATATTTAGTTTTGGTTGGGTTTAGCAACAAGCAGTTCTCCTGTGCCCAGATGGCTATTCTATTTAAGTCATCATTAAGCAATTGTATGGCGTTGTCAATCTCTGTAGGCTTACAAGATATATAAACTTGAATGTCATCTGCGTAAATATGATAATTACAATTCTTTATATGGAATCTTACGTCTGCAGAGTATAAGATAAACAGAATTGGACCCAAAATGGACCCCTGAGGGACCCCTCTCGTGACCTCCAGTCTATCTGACGTCTGTGAGGACCCATCCCCATTATCTACCTTGACGTATTGGGAACGACCACTCAGGTAACTATTGAACCATCTTATAGCGTCAATGTCAAATCCGTAGTATGAGAGTTTAGACAGTAAAATATTTACATCGATTAAATCGAACGCCCTAGAAAAATCGAGCAGAACCAACAGTGTGCACATCCCTTTGTCTTGAGCACTCAGTATATTATCCGTGACGTCCAATAGCGCAGTTACTGTACTCCTACCCTTCCTGAAACCCGATTGAACATCTGGAAGAATATTGTTGATTTCTAAAAAGTCTGTTAACTGCATGCACACAGCTTTCTCCAATATTTTCGACATACAGGGCAATATACTAATAGGTCTTAGGTCTTTCATTACAGCAGGGTTAGAAATTTTAGGCAGTGGCCGCACAATTGCTGTTTTCCAGGTGTCAGGAAAGGTAGAAGTAGCTATTGAAGTATTTACCAATTCTTTTATTACATTAGTTGTTTGTGGCATTGTCATTCTGACCATGGATGCATTAATTCCGTCACAGCCTTCTGCATTGGATTTCAAGCTTTTCATAATCTTAATGATATGTTCTTGAATGATATCTTCAAGAAAGGTAGGTAAATAATTTCCGGCTTCCTTAAGAATATTTTTGACCCGCCGCCACTGGTGTTGAGCATCTGATCGCGCCGCCTGCTGACAGTTAGAATAGAGTTCAAAGGCGAATTCAGTTAACAAATACCTATTTGCCGTAAAGTTTGTCATTTGGCGTATGGGGGCGGTATCAGCCACTTGGGCCCTTTTACGAGGTGTCAAATATAATATGACTAATAGACCGACCGTCTTAAGGAGCCTGACGGGACACGGTTAAGAGGGGGGCGTCAAAGGGTAGCGGACGGGTAGGGGGCGACGGGTCCCTGCCTCCCGCTACCCTTCCCCCGCGAACTTAATTCAATACGGGCACAACTCAAAAATAAATGCGTGCTGACTGTAGGCAAGATAGAGATAGTGAGAAGGTAGGTACTTATAGACAGTGGGTTATTGCAGGTAGAGAGAGATTATTTTCCTTGTGTTTTTGAATTAAGGTAGTAAATACAACTACCCTGAACATGAATGCGACAAAATCAAAAAAACCTAATATTTTGAATTGTGCCCTTATTGCACTCAGGAGGCGACTCTAGTCGCTCTGTGAGGAGACGTCGCGTGTTATAATTAGTTCTTACGTTTTAAATTTAATTTAATTGACAAAAAAACATTTACCTACTTAATTTTCGAATCTGCTCACATAATTTCGCGAGAATCTGAAATAAAGCGCAGTAAAGGAGAATAGACGGACATTGAAGAAAACAAACACAGAGCCACTACGATACAAAAAAATCTCACAAACAGTTGTCTTTGAGTAATGAAGTGCCTCGTTGGAGCCAAGTGGAGCGCACCACATACCGAGGGAGTGAAGGAAGGCGGCAAACTCTCTATTAATTATATTATACGGTTGTGACAGCTCTCAGCGAAGTTTATTAACTCGGTGCGCACGCACGGAAAGACGGTTATTCACCGTCCGACATCTGGGAAAGGAAATAATCAGTGTATTCACTGACGACATATAAAAGCCACTGTTGCTGAACGTACAGCCACGCAGCGCCGGATCTAGAATTTTTTCGAGGGGGGGGGGGGGGCAAAAACTACAAAATGCCGCCCCCGTATGCAAATATTGTCTTACAAATTGTTACCTCTACCATTTCAGAACAGCAAAAGTAGCTACTAGTTATCTACTCTAAGGGGGACGGGTCATAAAGTCAAAACACATCTTCGTATATATACGAAAACGCGAGCGCAGCGAGCGCGAAAAATTTCAAACATTATGATGCTGATGCGGAAAATACTTCATACGCATCAAGTCATAAAAAAACGAAATTATTGTCCTGTGCCTAAAGTTGCCGCCCGGGGCATGGACTCGGCTTAAAGTTAAGTGGTAATACCTACACGGCCTTAATTAGCTTATTTTACCTGTCTGTATTTCTGAGTTCATATATTATAACCTAGACCTTTAGAGGAGCGCTCGTGGCCCAGCGGCGCCTGCGTACCGCTTGCGCTTGCTAAGGTTAAGCAACGTGGGCAGCGGCCAGGACTTGGATGGGTGACCGCTTTGAGTGGTTACTAACTCAGCGCTCCCGTGCTTTGGAAGGCACGCTAAGCCGTTGATCCCGGTTGCTGTCTATGGCAGCAGTCGTTAAGCCAAGTTGGAGGCCTTCGGGCGGCTTGAGAACTTCTAACAGTCAAGTTTCCCACTCACTTGACAAAGCCTAATCTCAATAAGGTCTAGTTTCCCCTCGGGGTTGGAAGGTCAGATGGCAGTCGCTTTCGTAAAAACTAGTGCCTACGCCAAATCTTGGGATTAGGTAGCGGACCCCAGGCATCCTTCAGGATGCAACTGTACTGAGATAATGCTAGGAGGATGATGATGATAACCTAGACCTTTTTAAGGTACGAGTGAATAGGCATCTTCTGGGTGAGCTTGCCTCACCGTCGGCCTCATCTTTTCTCCCTGGCTAAATGCTGGCCAACAGCAATCCCATTTTTAATTAAAAATAAACCTGTAAGAAATCCTAAAGAAATGTTTATAGCCAGCTTTAATTTCACACGAGTTTGACGGTGAATAGCCCTAATGCGTAGCCACGCGAACACATGAGCATCAAACTGGAAATATATGAACGGAGTTCCGAATTCAAAAGTTACTTTTTAAAGTACTCGGGATACGGTTGTATGTGAAAAGTTTTTTTACACCAAGTTACGCATCGTTCGTTTGAATGTTGTTTTTCATACGAATTGTTTCGTAATAAAGTCACGTTCGCAAAATTTTCACATTAGAAGGGATGTATTTCTGTACAGTACGAGTACCACAGAATAAGTAATAATACAAGTAACAGTACTTTTGTCTCAAGAGCGCAGTGTGTATGTGTGCGTCAGCGTAGGACCTATGAGTTCGTATATGTCAAAACTATGGCTAACACCTAGTAAATCCACTTTATTGTGCTTAAAAAGTGTGGTAAGGACCAGCTTTACAATTAACCGCGGCCCGCGCCCCCCGGCCGTGCGCGCTTTGCGGTCCCCGGGCGGAGATGGCCATTACATAAGTTGAACCGATATGGCCGCGCGCACCACCGCCGGGTGCTGCTGCATTATTTTGCTAGCGTGTGCCACATTTAAGGCGACTGTAGAGGTAAGCACTCTCCATACTAACTTTGTGCAAGGTTTTCTTCGCTTGTGTTTGCATTGCACTTATGATTTTTGGTCAGTATGCTTATTTTTCTGTTAGCCAGAACCTCAAGAAAAAAAATCATATTTTTTTTAATTTTTGTATATTTTTTAATTATTTTTTTTGAAATTTTTAATTTTTTTTTTTTACTTTCTTCGTTTATTTATTATTAACAAACAAAAAAAATATATATGTAGGAGTGCCAAAAACGACGAATAAAACTTGCACAGAGTTTGTATGGAGAAGGCCTTGCCTCTACAGGTGCCTATGAGTCCCGCTGCAAAAAACAAATAGTTATGCTTTTCACACCTTTTATGGAGAAAAAAAATGACTCAAGAGAAGTACGACTTTGGTCCCTCATTCGAGGGCAACAATAATTACTCTTTTCTATTCAGAGGAGGAGGTGTGAAAATTATCTACACTTACTAGTTAATAAGACTCGCGAAAGTTTAAATTTAAGAATAGGATATTATAGAATTTTGGAATGAGGCCAGATATCACTATCGTATCTCGTATCGTATCTCGTATCGTATCGTGTCCGTGTCTTAAGTTAATATCGCAACATTAGCAATATCATTTCAATGTATACACTTTAGTTTAGCGATTCTGCGAGCATACAGTCTCCACGGCGAAACACTACACGGTAACGTGACGGACTTACCAACCGAAAGCTATATATATGAGTTTAAGATTGCTGGAGTCCTGTTAGAATGCGTCCTTCGTGGGAAAGGGACAGTGATACCGGCTGGGTTGTGCGATTGTTGGCTGAATATACGAATAAAGGCTAATTTATGCTGAACTATTAATTCACATAATATACTTTTTACAGGAAAGTCGATTTTTGTTATTGGTCCATTCAAGATTTAGGATGTCTTCTATTTTACTCGTATCCCCTTTTTATCCGTCAATATATTAAGACTTCTCCCATAATTACTATTTCTACGCCGATGCTTGCATTTATAATTGCTGAGCTTACACATTATAATCATTAACCATATTCTCCATACCATATTCTTAGAAATAAAATCATTGATTAATTGATTTTAATCATTGTTTGAGTGATGCAGGCTCACTGACACTTTAGGAATAGCAATCCTGTTAAAATCGATGGCCATACGTACCGCTTTTTTACAGAGCCACGTAACTTAGGAGCGTCGAGGCGAATTTCTTATATGAAATGTTTTCAGATAACATAATAAGTGCCATATAAGTGTAGGTACGTAAGGTCCAAGTCAATGGAAATAAGAAATGATGTAAACAGACCAATGTACCTTCATTACTTCGTAATCACGCACTTTTAAAGAACACAGTCTTACCAACAATTTAAAGACATAATCCTTGTATTTGCATTCATTTTAAGCTATAATATCTTTTAATTATTCATATTTCAATAAAAACAATTTTCGTTTACAATGATTAGTAATGTGACAATGGCTTGTCAATTTTTTTACTCATAAAAATGCTAGGAATCTATATTGTCATTGAAAAAAAAGTTCGTTTAAGTTATGGGAAGTATATCGAAAAAGTTTAATGTCATTATACTGTTGTTGTTGACTGGTAGAGAATACTTATGGCATTAAGTCCGCCTTTTGTACCATAAGTTTTACTTTTGTGCAACAAAGATTAAATAAATAAATAAAATAAATTATAGATTCAATTACAAATAAACTCGCTTCTCATAATTTTCCATTTACTTTGCTATGAATTTTCTTTGCCCATTTATTTTTATTTGCTGCCGCTGCCATGAAGTTAAGAGCCACAAATACTCGCAAAGAATATTCAATAAAATAATTTCTTGACTGTCAAGTGGATTGATTAATTATTGTTATAGACTTTTCTCATCACTATTTTACAACAAATGAAATGTCAGTCAGCCATATTTGTTGACATAATTTCCAATTTCTATTGACACACGGTATACGTTCAGTCAGCTTCGACTGAGGCGCTACGTGTTCGAGATCTTGAATGGAACTGTTCATATAGACGGCTAATTGAATTGGTCTTATTGAATGTATGGGTTTTAAAATTAATAATTCTGATATACAAATGTCTATCTATGGATCGTACAGCTGGCAGCTTCGTCGCTCAACGCACCAACATAGCGTTTCAGCGAGGAAATGCTGTCAGCATCTTAGGGAATCGTGTGTAAATGTGTTGTTTTAGTTTAATGTTTGTTTTATAACTAAATTTTAGTTAGTAAGTTACCTTTAATTAAGTTATATATTTTCGCAATAAGTATCCATTCAACGTTTCAGCGTAAAATTTCACTACACGCATAATGCACAATATACAAAATATTCACCATATACCAAACACGCCAATACGCAAATTGCACAATTCGCAAAATTAGACTATCAGCAAAATGAACACTATATTAACGGTTGAAAACGTAGCATTCACAGAATGTCCATTAAATGAATTCACCATTAGGTATAATATTAAATTATAATGTCTAAAATTATGTCGGTATCTACTATTAACCCTTAAATTGGCAGTGTATCAAATAATGCACACATATTTAATTCAACTTTTTGATTTTTCTCTAGAGATAGAGATTTGTTTTTAGATGAGGTCTCGAACCCGGATCTATTTCGATAAGATTTAGGTAAGATAATATAGAATTTTATAGGGACGAGAAATCGATCTAGGTAGCATAGGTAGGTGGGTAGGTGGGTAGGTAGGTCTCATTCTTAGCAAGGTCTCACTCACGACGACGCCGAGCAGAGCTCGGTATTCCAGATACTAATTCCTTCACCTCGATGATGTTATATATATACCTACAAAGGTAGCTTCTGCCCGCGACTTCGTCCGCGTAAATTTTCACTCCCTATTTCATCCCTTCAAGAAATGATTTTCGGGATAAAAAGTAATCTATATGACGAGCAAAAATAACGGGCATACTTTGTATGGAAGATCCATAGAAAGTATACCCGTTATTTTTGCTAGTCAGGATATATTTTAATCCAGGATATAAACACTGTGGAAAGGCTGGAGAGCAGCTTGGAGTAGGCATAAAGGAGGGGGCTCATTCTAAGGTAAAATAAGGGTACTAAACACATTCATCATAATCTGTTCAGCCGTTTCTGCGTGATTGAGTTACAAAACTTTCGCATCTATAACTAGTAGGATTAGGATTACATCCTCCAAATTACAAACCAAAAACTGGCCACCCCATAACGCAAATCGTTCTAAATCTTTTCACCTGACACTCAAACATTACGCGTTACCCGAGAGGGCCGTTTGGGACCCAATCAGCCCGCCCCATTTGCAGTTTGACAGTTTAAATGACAGTTGTGCGGAACTCGCCGCGGCCATTACAACTTGGCACATTCAAGGCGTGGTTACATTGTTATTTGTTGGTTTGCAAAATGATTACTGCGCGATTCAAATTACATTATGATTTGTAGACCACTTCATTCGGTATATTTTAACTACAATACTCTGTTTTTTATCTATACAGTACTATTCTAGATATACGTTCTGTGCAAGAATTGGCCAAACAAATGAACGCGCAGGATGACCTACATGAGCTCCACACCGTCGTCTTTTTTTAACCCGACTGTGGCTTTAGACCGGGCCCAATAAAGCGATAGGAGTACGCGGTTGGAGGGTGGTCTGGGGAAAATCCAGGGAAACTTCCGACACGACCGCGCGGGCGGTTTAAACACTGGAACAGTCTAAGAGGTCCAGTGAGATTGGTTTAGCGGCTTTAATTAATAATATAATATAGGTTATATATTTGTGGACAATCTTACACAAATCAACCTAGTCCCAAACTAAGCAAAGCTTGTATTATGGGTACTAAGCGACAATATCCATACTTATATAGAAAAAAATAATTTAATTTAATAATAATTTAATTTAATAATTGTATTTAGATTTAATTGTATATTCTGTTGTAGGGAACGCGGCAGGTTCAATTACACCACGAAGGTTTTCCAACCTACACGAATTGTTTCTGTCGTTTTGTCATTGCTTAGAGACTTGACTTATGACATCACCCGTCCAGCCGGTAAACTAGGTAATCCAAAGCACGATACAGTGCATCATATAAGAACCACACCCGGCCCGCCAGTCTCAAGTCGTCCTCGACGCCTAGATCCAGAGCGGTTGAAGATTGCGAAGCAGGAATTCGATGACATGTTGCAAAATGGAACTGCTCGCCGATCTGAAAGTCCGTGGTCATTACCATTACATCTGGTGCGTAAGAAAAACAATGGATGTAGACCTTGCGGAGATTACAGGGCGCTGAATTCTAGAACTATACCTGACCAATATCCTATTCGCCACATTCAGGACTTTGCGTATCTATTGGCAGGTAAAAAAATATTTTCCACTATTGACCTCATTAAGGCATACAATCAAATACGCGTTTATGGACCGGATATTCCTAAAACTAGCATAACAACGCCTTTTGGTATGTTTGAATTCCCGTTTATGACGTTTGGACTTCGTAATGCAGCTCAAACATTCCAAAGATTTATGGACGAGCTCTTGCGTGGATTTGATTTTGCATATGGATATCTTGACGATATTTTGATCTCCTCAGCTTCAGAACTTGAGCACAGAGAGCACCTGAACCAGCTCTTTAAGCGCCTTCAAGACTATGGTGTTCTGATCAACACTTCGAAATGTGTGTTCGGCCAGTCCGAAGTAACTTTCCTGGGATATAGTGTCTCAGCGAAGGGCATCCGTCCATTGGAGTCGAAGGTACAAGCCATTAATGACTTTCCGCCACCTCAGACGATTAAGGAGTTGCGAAGGTATTTGGGAATGCTAAATTTTTACCGAAGATTTGTCCCTGGAGCCGCCAGAATATTGTCACCACTCACCGCCCTGCTTGCTTGGGACCCCAAAGGGGCGACGGCAATCGACTGGACTCCTCCGTTATGCGAGGCCTTTACACAGAGTAAGTCGTATCTGTCGAGAGCTACCTTACTGGCTCATCCAGATTCTAAGGCAGAGCTGGCTTTACAAACCGACGCCTCAGACGTAGCAATCGGAGCAGTTTTACAGCAGCTCAAAAACGGCTCATGGGCGGCCTTTTTCTCTCAAAAATTAAATATAGCTCAGCGAAAATACAGCCCATATGATCGAGAACTCCTGGCAATATATGAAGCTATAAAATATTTTCGATACATGGTAGAAGCTCGTACGTTCATGGTTCTAACTGATCACAAGCCACTCGCATTCGCCTTTACGAAAAACCGTGATAAATGCTCACCTAGACAGTTTAGATACTTAGATTTCATATCGCAGCTTACAACAGATATCCGATTTGTGCCAGGCAAAGATAACATAGTGGCAGATACGCTCTCTAGGATCGAAGAACTCACTTCATCTTTCGATTATCAGACCCTCGCTCAGGCTCAATCGTCAGATACAGAGTTGAGGGGACTTATAGAGGGAGGATCTTCATTACAACTTAAAAAGATGACTGTGCCCGGGTCGAGTGCGGAAGTTTATTGTGACGTTTCGACGTTATTCCCAAGGCCATATGTGACACCAACTTTTCGCAAGCAAATGTTTGACTCCCTTCATAACCTGAGCCACCCAGGGGCTAAAACAACGGTCCGCTTATTAACTGAAAGGTTTGTCTGGCCAGGTATACGAAAAGACTGTCGGATATGGGCTAAAGAATGTGAACAATGCCAACGAACCAAAGTTACTAGACATACGAGAGCACCACTAGTAGAATTCAACCTTCCCTCATCACGTGCATATTGATCTAGTGGGCCCTTTGCCGCTATCTTCAGGTTTCAAATACTGCCTAACAATGGTTGACCGTTTCACTCGCTGGCCTGAAGCTTACCCACTTCAAGATATCACAGCCGACTCTTGTGGTGCTGCCTTCGTCGATGGTTGGATATCACGATTTGGCTGTCCAGAAAGAATAACCACAGACCGTGGACGACAATTTGAGTCTCAGCTGTTCAATAAAATCTCCGTACTCATCGGTGCGACCCATCTCACGACTACAGCGTACCATCCAGCCGCCAATGGTCTCGTTGAGCGAATCCATCGGCAGCTTAAGGCTGCCATTATGTGCCACGCCTCGACTCAATGGACTGAAGCCCTGCCTTTGGTCCTACTAGGCATCCGGAGCGCGTGGAAAGAGGACTTAAAGGTTCTCCAGCAGAATTGGTGTATGGTGAACCACTTGCCCTGCCAGGTCAATTCTTCTCTTCGTCAACTCCAGACGCTGTAGTGGATCCCGCCGATTATGCCAGCCGCCTCCGGAGTCGTATGTGTAGGCTCTCTCCTCAACCTACATCCTGGCACACGAGCTCCAATCGTCTCTTTTATATTCCCAAAGACTTACAACGTTCAGAATACGTTTTCCTTCGCCAAGGTCCAGAACGACGATCTCTAGAAGCACCATACCAAGGCCCATTCAAGGTGCTGCGGCGTAGTTCAAAAACGTACGATATTGAGGTAAAAGGGAAAACAGTAACAGTTTCGATCGACCGGCTGAAGCCAGCATATATAGCCAGAGAGTGCGCCATTCCAGCAGCCGTCACAAATGACGAAGCCACTCAAGATCAGGCTCCAGTCCAAAGAACACGATCTGGGCGGCACGTTCGCTTCCCTACTCATCTCCAAGACTATCGACCGTAGCCACGGTCTCGGTGGGGGAGTAGTGTAGGGAACGCGGCAGGTTCAATTACACCACGAAGGTTTTCCAACCTACACGAATTGTTTCTGTCGTTTTGTCATTACTTAGAGACTTGACTTATGACAGCACGTCATGCATAAAACTGTTACAATTGAATTCTCGTTTATTGTGTATTGAATATAGTTAATTGTTTGTAAAGATCTGCTTTTCCTTGGCTAATTGCCACACTGTGTTTAATGTTGATTATGTTATAAAGAATAAATAATCTTATAGATAAATAGATACTTAAATACATAGAAAACATCCAAGACCCAAGAACAAATATTCGTGCTCATCACACAAATAAATGCCCCGGCCGGGATTCGAACCCGGGACCTCCAGCTTCTTGAAATTGAATCTGAGGTGTGAGTGGAATCGACCGTTGTTCACTGAACGGATATAGCTAGGGACAGCGAAGCCTGGCGGTCTTTGATGTTGAAGGCCAAGATCCACTTCGAGTCGTTTCACCACAGCAGTCGGTAGGGGCGCTCGTGGCCCTGCGCCACCTTTGCGCCTAGGCGCTATACGTATGCAAGGTTAAGCAATGTCGGGCGGGGTCCATCCATGGATGGGTGACCGCTTTGAGTGGTTACTAACTGAGCTTTGGAAGGCACGTTAAGCCGTTGATCGCTAAGCCAAGTTCGGGCGGCTTGAGAACTTCTTACAGTCAAGTTCGGTGATTGCCCCTTTATGGCCAGCTGTGACAGAAAAGTACTTTATCTACACACATATCATAAATCCTATAATATGCGTTCGGAAACCGTAGAAAATGACTCTCATTTCAACATTCAATGAATTTATGGCAATTTTCTTATCTGTGGCTAAGGCTACAGCAGTAATAAAATATTTCATTTTAATCTCATATATGATGTTAAAATATTACGTCAAACAAAACTGTCAAAATTTAAATGTCAAAGTTGACATGTCCCTATTCTAGTATCACTGAAAATTCAAATTCAGTCGATGCGAAATGTCAGCTCGATGTTTTTTTAGTATATATCGCACGAAATTTGAGCTAGAACGACATGATCACATCAGAATAAGGACTCTTTACTTTTTAAAATAACATTCAGGTATCGGTTGCCAGTTCTGATTTCGATATTTCCGCAACCGTGCAAAAAAAGGTTGTATTAACACAATTATTGTATTTATTTACTACGGTTTCTGAACCCATCTTAGAGTAATTATAATATGTGTGTAGATAAAGTAATGTATGCAACTGTACATAATTAGGCATTAAAACACTCGTGTGACCTTATTATGAAACTCGCCTTCGGCTCGTTTCATAAAACACACTCGTGTTTTAATGCCCCTCATTATGTACCAGTTGCATAAACTACTATTCTCTAGGTACGTTTTGTGGGTTAAAAAATATAATCACAGGATACTGATTAAGAAAACACTTAGAAGGTCGTTTTGTACAATATTTTTTCTTTTGTTTTGTCCTGCGCCACCCGCAGTTAAGTGTTCAAAACTATGTACATCGGTATAGTGCGCGCCATCCACGAAGGCGCGCCCCTCCA
Organism: Cenopis cana; assembly: GCA_951800055.1. Lineage (NCBI taxonomy): Eukaryota > Metazoa > Arthropoda > Insecta > Lepidoptera > Tortricidae > Cenopis > Cenopis cana. Next base: position 3,768,426 of record OX637486.1, on the reverse strand, counting down.
CAGCCCAAGCCGTACAACTACGAACAGATTGATGATGAGATTCATTGTGGAGGGGCGCGTCGTCTTGGATGGCGTATAACTGAGGAAATTTTCATTACAGCTACAAATTCATCCTTTCATAAATTTCACGTGAAAATAAACCTTAAATATCAACATCACAACGTCCTTTTAGCTTTACTTCATATACCCGGTACATGAAGAACGCCAATGAGCTACATTTAATATCGTTCGAAGCAACACTGATCCTCCGGGTCATAAATAATAAGTGCAAGATTGATGGAGCCATGACGAACTTATGAAGACAAATACTGCCCTGTTGAGCCCATTTATCAGGTCAGGAGAAGGCTCGCGGGGTTAGTAAGAACTTAAAAATTATTTTCACTTCTCATGCTCGTAAAGGTCGACTTTAAGTCGTGCGTAGACGACATAAAATCGTTTTTTAAGCTCTAGTGCATAAAGTAAAATCTTCGTCGAAGAACGCGAAGACCAAGGCAATCGGTCCAACAGCCACACGATCAACTTAGTGCGCTGCGCCCGCAGCCGGCCAGCGCGCGCCCGCTCCACCGAACGAGGTCAATGACCTCATGAGTATTCAGGTGATGACATAACCCTCATTAAATTATTTATTTCATTTCCTCGCAATCGACGTGAAAAGTAGAGTGTATAACTCGTCCATAAAACCCATTTTACACTCGACTCTATATCAATCCTCGCTCGCAAGCTCGCTCGGATGGATAAACGTCTCGAGTAAAATGATTCGTTTTATGCACTTGTTGTACAATCTACTATTTCATCTCTCCTGTTCGGAAAGTTAAATTTTTATGAAAGACGGGTTGAAAGTCGCTTTTCCGACCCTAGGGTGGAAAGTAATTTTTATAAATAGTTCAATAGGCCGAGTGCAAGAGGCCGTGCGTGGGGCGCGGCGGCGCCAGCTGCTGGTGGCGCGTGTTTTTTTACTGGATCCATAGAATGTCATTTACTATTACTTTTATTTCTCATTTATTTTCCTCATAGTCGAAATGAAAAGTAGTTTTTAACTCTGGTGAAAGCACCCATTTCACCCTTGACTCTCACTTCGTTCGAGCGCCAAAATATCTGAGGTGAAATGGGTCGCTTTCAACCTTTGGTTAACAATCTACTATTTCTCAAAAATGGCCCGCAAACTGAACATAACTCGCTGCAATATATTGGAATGTAAAGTGTATATTATGGCAAGATCAAAATTAAACAATAAAAAACATTGCGGGCCTCCTGCAATGTAACTGGGGTTGCAAGCGTCATCAGGCCGCACGCTTGTTGCCACCCGACGTGCTATAAAAAAAGATTTGAATGATTACTACTTATCTAAAAATAACATTTATTCTGAATATTCCACAAACTACCGTAACCTCTATGAGCCGGCCGATTCCCTGGTGAATATTATTTTAGAGTTCCGCAGTATAAAGAAAAAAAAATCTGGGTGAGACGCTTCACCGTCGGTTCCATCTTTGCCCCCTAGCTAGATGTTGACGAAGTAATTAAAAAAAGATGAGGGAACGGGCAGTATAGTCCCCATGATGACCCAGTGCGGATTGGGGACTTCACATACTTACACCTTTTTCCGCTGACACCTCAACCAATCTCACTGGAGCTCTAATCTTAGACTGTTCCAGTGTTTAAACCGCCCGCGTGGTCGTGTCGGAGGTTTCCCCTGGATTTCCCCAGGCCACCCTCCAACCGCGCACTCCTATCGCTTTATTGGGCCTGGCCTATAAAGTCAAAGTAAGGTTAAAAAAAATACATCTTTGCAATTCGTCTCAGAAGTATACACGTTTTCTCATTACGTTTTCTACAAAGAGAATGTAACGGTTAATATCAAATGATATTCAGTACATAATTCGAATTTATAAATTCATTGCCACTCAATGGTACGAGCCCCGGCTCGATCCCACGACTGCCGCTTGACGGCTGTCACTAGGATACCGTAGTTACTAAAATATATAATAATAACATCTCGACGCGCCTTATAGAAGCGTCTGGTGACCAGAGGGCTGGCCACTATTTCGCACAACGGATTAGCATTGCTATCCAGCGTGGCAATGCGGCCAGCCTTCTGGGAACCCTACCGTGCACCGAGGACCTAGGGCAATTTTTTTATTTAGTATAAGTTTTAATTTAGTATAAGTTTTCGTTTATATTATTTTCTTCCCGTTTTTTCATGCTAATGCCTCAAACAAAATTGTTTACACGTTAAAATTACCAAATCAGCCAATAAAACTAGCTAAAATATATAGAATTCATCATCAAGATTTCATTTCAAATGGCACGTCTTGCAACGAAACGTGTTTGACATTGACAGTCAGTTTTGTTACCATCCGGTACCATCCATCCGAATTTGCCCAGCAACCTACTTTTGACCCCCACTGTACTGTAGTAACTCAAAAGATTTTGCGGTACCCTTACCAGGAGTTTGCAATGTTTGCATTACCGTACCCGCCAGCGACTGCGTAAACGATCTAGAGTATGGACAAAAGTACAGCGCTTCTGGCGGTTACGCAATAGAACTAAGAATCGCCATACTAAATCGTTTACGCAGTCGCTAGCGAGTACGGTAATGCATACATTGCAAACTCATGGTATGTGTAAAGGTACAGTTGTAAAGCCTGGTACTAACTATACTGGCCACGGAAGGAGATGAGCTCTATAGGTACATATATGTATATATATGACACTGGAAGTGAGTAAAGCTTTGCTTAATTTGGGTCTGGGTCGATTTGTATATGATCTACAAATGTTTATTTATATTATTATTTATTTATTTCATACTATCCGCGGAACCAATTTAGTTTTTATGTTGGTCCTACCGTCCTTCCGAGGTTAAAGTACGGAGATATTCATCATTTTAGATGGTAGGGGCGCAGCCTCGTGAAAAATAGGGCCTCTTTTATATTGCATGGCTGTTTACTGTTTACATTTACTTAATACGGAAGTTATTTTGAACAAAAGATTTAAGGAGCTGTTCTGCCCAGACGAGGGAACAATAGGGACTGATTTTCAGATATATAATTCTTGACTATATGATTATGGTACTGACAATTATAGCCGAAACATAATTGCTTAAAATTTTGTCGATAGAAAAGCAATCCAAAGTTGAGTCTATTTTTTCCTTTTTTTACTCAGCCTACTAAAACAACGCATTATTAAAAGACACGATTAAGTTAATATGATGGTATTTTACCTCGTCTAGGTACTGACAAGAGGAAATTTAATAAATCTGCAGACAGTCAGATATTTATCGAGATTTGTCTAAAAAAGCCATTCCCGGAGAGTGTTGCATCACGCTTTGTCGTGAACGAAAAACATACGCGCGTCTCGTTCAATCAATATATCGCCTTAATTACAATATTTCTGCTTTTTTGCTATGATTTCTTTCGATGTGTAAAAAGGTTATAGGGGATAGTTGAGGAAATATAAAAGATTCTTACAAAAAAGTGGAAACTCTTAAAACTAGTAGTTTGAAAAAAATCAGAATGACTACTAGAAAAAAAATACAATAACCCTGTCTTGCAGTCGGGTAAAAAGAAAACAAAAAGCAAAAAAGTGACCCGAGGAGGATTTGAACCCCCGACCACCTCTACTGAAACAGCTGGGATGCTCTGACCGCTAAGCTACCGGGTCGATGAGTCATAGCGTCAAAATTTGGGTACACTACATCAAGGGCAACTATGTTCTAACTTGTTCTATGTATGGGTGGCCGGGGAAGACTTCTAACTATACTTACTTTAAAATAAGTGCAACAAAACTGGCAACCGCACTGTCTTCTCGAAGATCTCACGGTTCTAAATAATTGCCATATGATAAATAAATAAATCTAGCCAGTACCTTGTACCACCAAAAAGCACCAATCCCACAGTAGCGTACATACACTATCAACACAAAAATCCGTGCGTAAAAGCGTTATTGCCAACAAAAAGCTAGCTGGGGGCGGAAAAGGCCGGAAAACCGGCCGGGACGGCAATAACATAATTTCCAATTGGCCGATTGTTCAGTCACCCTACGGAACCGAAATTAATATCGCTTCCGTTTGTAACATCTGACGTGTAGGCTGGCTGCACACGGCAAACATATTGTTATGAAAAATGTACAGTTAAGGCGATAATATATCGATTGAAAGAGACGCCCTGTTTTTCGCTCACGACAAAACGGGATGCAAAACTCTCTGAGAATGGCTTGCAAGTTTATTAAATTTCTTCTTCACAGAGTTTAGATGAGGTAAAATACCACCATATTAACTTAAGTAATCGTGTCTTTTAATAATGCGTTGTTTTAGTAGGCTGAGTAAAACAAGGAAAATATAGACTCAACTTTGGTTTTTTTTTCTATGGCGGTAATTTTAAGCAATCATGTTTCGGCTATTGTCAGTACCACAATCATACAGTCAAGAATCATATATGTGAAAATCAGCCCCTACTGTTTGCTAGTCTGGGCAAGACACCGTTTCAAAGTTTCGAAATTTCTCGTTATAGCGCCTTAACATCGAATACGTTTTTTTTTACCTGACTGTGGCTTTATAGCCGGGGCCCAATTAAGAGATAGGAGTGCACGATTGGAGACTGACCTGGGGAAAATCCAGGGGAAACATGCGACACGACCACGCGGGCAGCTTAAACACTGGAATACGCTAAGAATTTGCGCTCCAGCGAGATTGGTTGAGCGGCTACAAACGAATCTGTGGTGGAGTCGAGCTAGTGGGAGTTTTGTCGCTGGTTCACTAACTAGCCTAGCTGGGAAGAGTCCTGCAAGAAACTCAGCTAAGCCTAACCTGGGTCGGATTGACTCTACACGGTATGCAGCGGTTCCGGGACGAATAGGGACTACCTACCTATCAGTGGCGGAGCGTCCATACAACTCGATTCCCACCGGCTTACCTAATTTTCAGCCAGTGCAGTTCTTTTACTACGGCTCATGAAGTATAAGGCAAATTATTTCCGGCTTTCCTAAGAATATTTTTGACGCGCCGCCACTGCTACCTATGTTACTTATAAAGTATTAACATGAATTTAATTAATGACAATAAAGGGCTTAAGATCGTACGGTCAACCAATTTGATTTCTAGCCCACTTCGTACATTGTCACAGTGAAAATCTATCATTATGAGAGCCAGCCGCTAGAGATCACTATGACAAGGTATGAAGTGGCTCAGCAATCAAATTGGTTGACAGTATAAATATTTTTGTCGTTTTGGGAACGTCCTTAGTGGTTCAAGCATGCGGCAATAAAGGCAAAACATGACACTTTATTTTCTCTTTTTATATTTTGTTCATGGGTTTTGTTCCAAGAGGATGTTTTCTATGTATTTAAGTATCTATTTATCTATATAAGTATGTATATCATCGCTTAGTATAGTTCATACAAAACTGTAAGGTGACGTGCTGTCAAATTAACGCAAGCAAAAATCTACCTTACAGTCAGAGCTCTAAGTCTAGTTTTGCTTGCATTCGTTTGACAGAATTTAGCCTTAGAGTTGTGTCCGAAACATACCCGCAGTACAAGATTTGCTTAGTTTGGGACTAGGTTGATTTGTGTAAGATTGTCCACAAATATTTATTTATTTTATTTAGGAAACGCAATAAGGCTATCTTTTTCTATCAAAGCGTGTCAGGCACTTGTTTCTCTCGCGTGCAATCAGCCTGAAATGTCATCGCATAACATTTGCTCACGCCACATTTCAAACTACCCCATCCCCATTTTTAGGTGTGAAGCCAATTTCGTCACCGTTTGTTTTGTTATGCTGATTATGGCTGTTTATAATATTTACGGGACAAGATCGAAATCTTGAGAAAAACCGGCCAAATGCGAGTCGGACTCGCGCACGAAGGGTTCCGTGCCATTATCTATAAAACGGCAAAAAAATCATGTCTGTTGTATGAGAGCTTCTTCTTCTTAAATACTTGAATTTAAACTTGAATTTGAATTGAAACATGTCGCCCGGGGTGACAATTAATACGTGAGTATAACCGTTTAGTGTAATATAGCTTCTTAAATATTTATTTTATTCTGTTTTTTAGTATTTGTTGTTATAGCGGCAACAGAAATACATCATCTGTGAAAATTTCAACTGTCTATCACGGTTCGTGAGATACACCCTGGTGACAGACAGATGGACGGACGGACGGACGGACAGCGGAGTCTTAGCAATAGGGTCCTGTTTTACCCTTTGGGTACGGAACCCTAAAAATGACCATCACATATGGTCCAAATAAATAATGTTTTGGAACTTGTATGGTATGCTATCTTTGGGTATCAAAACTCAACTCTTCCGTCTTCTTTCCCTGATACGTGACATTGACATCTTTTGGTTTTTTTTTTTTTTCTGACGCATTTTACAGCGGTTTAAGCATTAAGCGAGGTACCTAACAGACAGTCAGACACACTTTCGCGTTTATAATATGAGTATGGATGATGGTAAGCCAGTTTATCTGACGGTAATCAGACACCGTAACCTATGGATGCTTGGGACTCCAACAGTCCAACACTCATAAGCGCGTTACCAACCCTTGTTTGATATGAGAAACAAAGACTTAAGGTGTCATTCCCTCCGAGCTGTGCTATATTACGTTGCAATGGATGCGTTTATATGGATATACCAATCATATTCATTGATTCACGTAGCAGCCCTGGTGGAAACGCAGCCTTATCCAATTAATTAAAAATATGCTTAGATAAATATTTATAAAAGCCAGGTCATAACTTATCTATGAAAAAGATGCTTCACTCGAAACAAAACAGGTTCACTGTATTACACGCTCATAACAACATTAGTCGCTGCTTGTGCAGAAATATGGGCTAATAAGTCTGAGAGAATAAGCGCTTCATCTGGAGACACGTGATGTTGGCGCCATGATTAATCGCCCGAAACTCGGCGTACATAGAGAATACAGCCATAATAATCTTAACAGCTAAGCCACTTTGTTATTAATAAACGGTATTTAATTCTTCAATTAAGACTGCACCGAGCAAATTTCTGAATAATTGCGATGGTTGGATCACTTGCTGTATTATTATTACTAAAGCTTGAATTCTGTAATTCCTATATAAGATATTTAAGGATACACTCTACACGTCATGTGTTTCAGACACACAATTACTTATAGTTTTCTTCATAAAAATTCAATCCAAAGTTAGCTCTACTAAAGGAAATAAACTCAAACTACAACGTTAATACTTTATGAAAGGTCTTCAATTTTTGAATAGTAATAAAACTACATGTTATCTAGGTCGTATGTGTTTAACATTTGCAAAATGTGGAGATTTTTTTAACAATGCAAAGGAAATTCCGAAAATTTGACCGGCCGCCGTAGTTTTCTTGCCGGCAGATGGGCTCCGGCCCTCAATGGGAGCAGACGTATGCTGCTTTTCTCAGTTTGACATCTCATAAAAACACGCTTTTTGACAGCTTGCTCGTATACAAATACAAAATGTATACCACACACAAAGATTGCATTAATTGAAGTAGGGTAAATAAATGTTGACGTGTGGCTATAGAAGAATCTGTTAACATGGAATTTTTAGTATGAGCCATTCGTTATAACATAAAAATGCAATCTTTGGTCCCAAATGTTTACTAATGCAACTAAATTATAATGATTTCCTTTACGAAAAGGCATTTTAAACGTAAAAAGGTTACCGATGTATTTCAGTTCAAAGTAATTTACTTTTTATAAATTGGCCACCCAGAACGGAACGTTATGACATTTATGTCACTCATCATATTTCAAATTAAAATTTGTAAACAAATTGTATTTTTATATTTCAATAATTTAACGAATCTAATGTTATATTTTATGTGTATATGTACGGCGCTTTCACGCCAAACAATGATTACCTAAATATATCGCTGAATCTGCATAAACAAAACATATCCCAGAATCTGTACAAACAGGCACAATTATTATGGTGCTTTGAACAGAAGTTATAAATATCAGCGTTATACCAAGAAACAGATCTAGAGTGCTCTCTTGCAGCGGAAGCAGAAGAAAGAATACCTATCGGAGTTTCTTCGCCAGTTTGAGTGATGTGGATTTAAATTGTGTAGTGTCTAAGCCGCCTGGTCATAATATAATTATACCTAGAATGAAAATAATAAACCTATGTTTCATTTATAAATAATAAACCAAGTAGTTGTTGGGGATGTGGTGACAATGACGATGTCTAACAAATATGCAGTAATTACTTATAATATTAAACTGCGCTAGTTTCTATCTAAAGCTTTCATGCGTTGGAAATCCCGTTGCTTTGATTTTGTACAAGTAAGTACTTATGTCGCATCGCAATAATTGTCTCGACGTTATAGTAAACGAATAGCAAATAATAATAATTGCTATTTATTATTGATGAAAATAGACGCAATGTTAACCATTATTGAACCTTATGTCGTTGCAATAAGGTTCACGGATGTTCAGTTAAGTGTCATCGACGGCACGATTGCTCACACTAGAAGAATATGTAAACGCATCCTGCTAATTATTCCTTTCAATTATGGACCTTATAAGAAGTGTATAAAAGTTAATTTGTCAGAGCTGATACAGTAGTGGTCCGGCCAAGTTCCACAATTGCAGACTGTTACAATGACTTTCTTGATGATATTTGTTATATCATTAGGTTTTATAGTGCTTGTCATTCACGATAACGACGATGCGCAGGGAATGTCATACTATTCTATGCGCAATTCTGCGGATTGGGTTACGACGGGAGGTCGTGAATAACAAGAACTACCTATAAGGTTAGGTACTGGTTTCTCAAATACAAAGTTGATTCACAATATTGCTGCAGTTATCCCGTGCCGTATAAATAGTTTCAGTAGTTATTATATATATTGTAATAAAACTACCGATTCTTCTCTTAAAACTTGCATTAACTCAGTGTCCATTTTAGAGTGCACCAACTGATAAACAGAAAATAATCAATTTATGAAAAGTTTTGCTTAAAATAACCTATTTAAGGTACAACATATACTCGTATCATGAAAATCACCAAGTAAACTCTCAAAATAAGTACCTAAGTCATAAACATAAAACAGTCATAACATGCACGAACCGATTAGGAAAATTCTTTCTCTGTTTTAAGTTGTATAAAAATGAGTCTGTGAGGAAAGGGCAAAACAAAAAACATTTTACAAAACAGGGGTTTGACAAGTTTTATTTTATAAACAAGGAACTGAGTATTTTACTACCACAAATTCCAAATTCAAGACATTTTCAGATACAACTAATACTTGAGTTTTGGTTACAGATCAGAACTTGACGATTTTTGTTACACTTCTCTTATGCACCAAGAAACCTTTAAATATTCAAAATCTATATTGTCATAAGTTGACATAAACATGGGTCAATGACCCGACCCAACAAAATGAGGTAGTGTGCGTGAATAATGCATGTGTGGGTTAATTGGGTAAATTATTAAAAAAATTGAAATTTGACAGGCGCTGAGAATTTACCCCGCACGATAGGCCCTTAATTATTAGGTATCCTTTTTAGATTTACCCGACTTTTCAGATGTGTCACAACTTCCCTTTTCGCGAACTGAGCTAAGCCACTATACTGAATCTTTTATTTGTTTCAACATTATTGTTAAAAACGGAGGACATACTGCCTCAAGATATTCTATAATGATGTTATAAATAGAAGAATTAGAATCTAATGTCTAGTGTAAGGAAATGAATTAAAAGCAGCGGGGTTGCATCGGGTTGCCTAACTATTTAAATCTTCGACACTAAATCTTATGTCTTTAAACGAGCAATTCTTTCTATATTTCCGGGATCTCGGAAACGGCTCTAACGATTTTGATGAAATTTGGTATCTAGAGGTTTTCGGAGACGAGCAATCGATCTAGCTAGGTCTCATGCCCGGGAAAACGCCGAACAAAGCTCGGCCGCCCAGATATTGGTTATTAAATCTTGTATCTTTAAACGAGCAATTCTTTCTATATTTCCGGGATCTCGGAAACGGCTCTAACGATTTTGATGAAATTTGGTATGTAGGGGTTTTCGGGGACGAGCAATCGATCTAGCTAGGTCTCATGCCCGGCCAACAAACAACAAAGCTCGGCCGCCCAGATATTGGTTATTAAACCCATCAATATGAAATAAGCTCAAACATAATAGGTAATATGATGCAGTATTTGGTTGATAACTTTGGTAGTGATAGTGACAAAAAAACTGACTGCAACAGACTGAAAATTGACTGCATTTTAGCGTTGTTTAGTAACGGAAGGACGGAAATAAAATTGAAAACTTTTAGTACTTATAGGACAGCTTTGAATCTTATCCTCGCTAAGCTAAAGTAGGTTTTGGCATGCTTACATTTCAGCGCTATCTTATAGTTAAGTAGTAAGTAAAACTAAAATTGAAAACGTTGAGTGAAGGGCAGCTAACTCATACAAGCTGCCCACGAACTAAGCAAGGTTTAGTGAACCAGCGACAAAACTTCCAGTAGCTCGATTCCATTGATACCTCAGATTCGGTTGAAGCCGCTCAATCAATCTCACTAGAGCGCAAACTCTTAGATTATGCCAGTGGTAAAATGTCCGTGTGGTCGTGTCGGAGGTTTCCCCTGGATTTTCCCGGGGCCACTCTCCAACCGCGCACTCCTATCGCTTTATTGGGCCCGGTCTATAAAGTCGCAGTCAGGATAAAAAAGTACCATATTAAATGTATCAAGTGATTACTCTGTTTTACTCTGTGTTCGTGTAAAGGCTGTTTCCATACAAAGTTAGTATCATATCTAAGCTCGGAGAAGGAGCAATAAAATTACAGTTAGAGCATTGAAAGTTTTGTTACTTACGATGGTGTAAGATTTTTTTGGCATAAGTATTAAATATTTTCAAAAAGGAGAACATAATTATAGAGATAATGTACACATAGAGACATACCATAGGTAGTGTTTTATAGAGATAATACACCTGAAATATTTTTATAGCAAGAACTCTCAGAGTATACTATTTGAGAATAGTGGTGGGGTAAGACCAAAATAAGATGTGGGCAAGGCATATTTAGCGAGGCCCTCTGATGGCGCAAGAAGAAAAAATAGTTGAAAAATGAGGAACGAGGCGCCTTGGACCACGTTGCCCACAACTCGGCCTTTGTTCGAGAATTCCGCGTGGACAAAATCGCAAGAAAAGCTAGCATTTCTACAAAAATAACCTAAATAACTACAAGCTACGCAATTCCGCAACGAAGTGAATTGCTAAACTTGCTTGAAAAATGACTGTGTAGTTTGAAATATTATGGTTTTGATCCTTTGCCAAAAATTGTCTAGTATCTAGATAATCTAATTCGCACCATTATAATAGCGAGCATACTTTGAATAAGCAGTCTTGGCATTGGACATCATTATTATAGTTATTTGCGTCATTCGCATCTCAAGCGAAAGTTATCTCTTTGTCTATATTAATAAGATCGATTTCTAAATATTTCAGTGAGAAAATTCCGCCTTATTGACACGCCAAAATTATTGTTTTTGTTGTTTATGTATCAATTCAAAGATTTGTCGGCGCGCCTGGTAGACACATCCGGTGACCAGAATGCTGGCCAATAGAGGAGGGGTAGGCCAAGCTCTCTCCATACAAACTTTGTGCAGGATTTACTTCGTTTGTGTTTGCATTAAAGTTATGATTTTTGGTCAGTATGCTTATTTTTCTGATAGCTATTTCGTGATGTAATTTTTTTTTATTAACTTTTTTTTAATTTTTTAATTTTGATTTTTTTTGAAATATTTGAAAATGTTCACATCACGATCTTCGCATATCTAATATTTACAACCTAAAAAAATATTATATTTGTTAGTGCCAAAACCGACGAATAAAACGTGCACAAAGTTTGTATGGGGAAGGCCTAGCCCTACCCTGCGCCTTAAGCGAATAAGCATTGCCATCCAACGTGGCAATGCAGCCAGCCTTCTGGGCACACTGCCCATTGACGGCGATCTCAGCCAAATTTATTATTTGTAGTTTTAATTTTATACTTTGTAAATATATTTAGTTTAAGTTTTTTTTTATTGTTGCTAATGTGTAATTATTTATTCAAATAAAATTTATAAGAAACCACCTCTAAAATATGGCCTAGACCTACTTAACACAAAAGAAAATGCCAAAATCAATAAATAATTAGTGTAACAAACATACAAGAAAAATATACGGTAGAATTCAGAACCTCATCCTTGTTCGAAGTCGGTTAAAATGAAGTCCTTATAGTTCAACTATACCTTATTAGTCGCAAATCGGTTGAATATTTTGAATAATAAATAGGGTCATTGCCCCAGTTTCCATCCACCAACCGACACAATGTCTTTACTTACTTCAACAAATTGTTTACGCCAAATATTACAAGAATATAATAAAAAATACTTAAATAACATTAGACCTAACATAAATCTAAAACATTTATTTTATTCTTCTTAACTTGGTACGAGTAATCAGATATTGGTTAACAGGATACTTCATAAAACAAGACTAAGAAAAGTTGCTAACAATATTGTAGGGATTCAGTTTCATTGTTCGTCAATTATGTTTGAAATTAAGTACAAAATAGGCTTAAATACTTCATTTTAAAACGTTCTGTGAAAATAATTTTAACGTCAACGTTATTACTCTATCTTTATTTGTCATTGTAACATTCATGTCGTAGAAAAAGGACAAACACATTTTATTTACTAATACTAAAAATAATTTGACTTGTATCAAGTTTTTAGAGCAAGAAGATTAATAATTTGTTTGCGTGCCACTGTTTGTATTCATATATCTTATCTATGGATTTGATTTTTGCCACACTAAGGTTGTAAATTAATTTTGTATAAGGCGACTTACTGATTTGTCGGTGCGGAGGCAGTACGGTACGAATGAGAAAAGTGTTAAATGTCAGTGTCAACTGACAGTCGACTCGGTACCATTTTTTACTGCGCCCCTACGCCCCTACATTTAAATGAGTGGAGTGCTTCCTGACTGGCGCGGGATGCGCGGAAGCGGGACGATGCGTAGGCATTGCTTGCTGGTCCGCTTCTGGTGCGTAGGCAGTTCTGTGGGGCTAGCATAACATGCATCTCGTCACTGTCTGATTAATGTTTTAAAAAAGTGACAGGTAGCTTATCTCGCGCGCGAGTAGATACGGAATGCATGTTGTGCTAGAGGGGCTGGTGCGCATAATATTACTAGGTACTGCGCAAATGTAATACTGATAGTATTCCGTCAAGTGAGAATCTTTGCGACGTCATTAGGAATTCAAAGAAGAAAATGTCACGTATATCGTTCCCACCCCGCCTAGTCAGGAAATCGCATTAAGCAGTAACACTGCTAACGCAAACTTCTTTAGAAATAAAGGAAAAATTGAAAAATTTAGGACCGAAGATCTCCCGGCACTCGCGGAGTTGCGGCCAGTCGCTCTAGCTAACTGAGCCATAGGTGCAACTACCACCCGGCCCCAAATTCTTCAACCGTTCCTTCATTTATACAAACGCTTTAAGGGAGGCGTACAGCGACATCTACCAGAAGACTCAGGCTTCATTAACGGCACTAACGTCTCAAATCATGTTGAAAAATCGTCAGTCACGAGTAATCCTGCTTGGTGCCAAAACTTTTCAATTTTACCTTTATTTCTAAAGTACCCTAAGGCTGTCTTTAATGAATCTTTACGTATACGTAATTCATTATAAATGTATAATACCACCTATTGTTAGCTCTACTTATTGTGGTTATGTGCTGTTCTGTGTCCTTTAACTGAGCTGTGTAAAATAAAGATTACTTGTATCGTACAACTTTATTTCTACTTGTATCGTACCTCTTTTTTCGAAACTATATCTAATTGTTTCAATGGGTATATTTATATATGTATATAAATGGGCATTTATCGAATTCGCTTTTTAGAGTTTTTTTTATGTTATAAACCTTTGTAACATTATCAGATATTGTACTTATATATTTGTATGGCAACAAAATAGTTACCACCAAAGACCGCCACTGCCGCCAGAGACGCTGTTCGCGTTTCTAATACGAATTGAGCCTAAACACAAATGTTTCGAAAAAAAATTGTGTGAGCGTGCCACAACACTTGAACAGCAGCACCCTACATTAAACAGAAGTGCCTTCAAGGAAATTGAAAAAGACAACGCCTTTGAAGGCAAATTATTAAATCAAAAATTTTGCAGATCAAAAGAGAACAAACTCCCCGACTCAAATTAGGCCCCGGAATATTAATTCTGACTCGGTATAAAGTAATTTTTATTATTATATTATAATTAGTACGTGTATAAGTAAGAAACCCGAAATATGTAGGAATTTTAATGGGGGGCTAAATCTCCAATAACAATACATAATTATATCATTGCATATTGCATAACCAGATACATTACAATACACGGATGTTGTTAGCAAAGTAAGACGTACTGATACCCTGGTAGGGCATAACAAAATATCTTACAAACTAAATTCACGATAATTAATTAACGTTAAATTAAATTAGAATTCGTTGCACAAGTCAGTATAAAATAGCAAAATATAAATTTAAAAATAATGTCAAGAGTTGTTATATAAATAATAAGAGACAATTATATTCAAATCTAAATAAAATTACCCATGCCACATATTGTATGACAGTAAGGCGACTTCTACTTGGCGGGGCGGGATCGATATGTGACATTTTCTTCTAAATAAAATTACCCATGCCACATATTGTATTACAGTAAGGCGACTTCTACTTGGCGGGGCGGGATCGATATGTGACATTTTCTTCTTTGACGTAAACTTACTGACGTCGCAAAGATTCCCGCTTTACGGAATACTGTCAATATTACATTTGCGCAGTAGTAATATTATGCGCAGAAGTGGACCAGTGCTGCCTTCGCATCTCCCCGCTACCGCGCATCCCGCGCCAGTCAGGAAGCACTCATTTAAATGTAGGGGCGCAGTAAAAAGTAGTACTGAGTTGACAGACAGTTGACACTGACATTTGACAGTTTTCTCATATCGTACCGCCTCCGCACCGACAAAAAATCAGGAAGTCGCCTAAGTTAAAAAAGCTAGATGAAGTTGTCAGTGTTTCATGCAATGTCAGTCATAAATTCGTCAATTGTGTAATAGGCTTTTTCGATAAGAAAAACTTTTAGCTTTTTACAGAATATTTCGTGTTTGTTTTCAGCCTTTATATATTCGGGTATTTTATTATAAACTTTAATTGATCTATAGTATGGTCCTTGTTTGTTATTCTATTTTGATTCAGGGACTGCCAAATTGTGTCGACGTCTTGCACTCTTTTCAAATTCGTACATGTACATGTGTTTTCTGACAAATATACCGGTCTCTAATATATAAATGCATGGTGAAGTCCAGATATTTTGCTGTACAAAGTGGTGCCTGCAGCTTTATGGTAAGCGAATGTTTGCTATAATGCGCAGACATTATCCACTAACCTAAAAGTTTTCTCCGCGTGTTGTTTGTTATACAGTATTTTGTTGATGTTAATGGTATCAAAATATTTTCTACTTTCAGCAAAAATCCCTAAATAGATATAAAGTTAATCTTTATCTTTGGGTATTTTTTGCTGTCTGAGGTTCCCAAAAATTATATCTTTACTAAATTTAACACTTTGGTTAAAAAGGTTGCCGACCTCTGACATAAAGTGTTGAAAAGCAAATGAAATGTGAAGTATATTAATAATTGAGGCTCTAGCTGTTCTATTCTACCCTTAATTGTGATTATATTTAAAATGGCCGTAAAACTGCCTGTGACAGGCGAATTGTCAACTCGTCAAACGGGACAAGTTGGCGGCGTGGATAATCTCGCACCCTTTTATAACTGTGATCGGACTATTCTGATAAAAACTTTATTGTATTGTAAAAACAATAACTTCTGATTTCAAGCTTAAACAAGGCATGCGATTCAGAAACCCATTCGTTACCACCTGTCACCTCACCCTTCACCCGTTTTATATGGAAACTGTCAAATGTCATTTGTCACATTGTGATTCGTTCTCACCTATGGTGAGGTGACAGGTGAGAACCACCCATTTTTACATACATATACGTAAGTTGGTCGCACACGTAACCGCATACTTTAAACAGCATAATCTATTATTAAATAATTTTCGTTATTTCATTGTTATATTTACTATATTTTATTTATTTATAATTTATTTGATTATTTTTATTATTTTCGGTGCAGGCTTACATATCGCTCTGCCGTACAAACTTCCATCCCCCTTTTCTCCGCCTTATAAAAGGAATGAGTTTCCGAATAAATAGTATCTTATGTCCTTCTCTTGACTATGGCTATATACTATCGTCATTCATTCATCGGCGTCAGTTACACGGTCAATATTACTCACTTTCATGTAAGTGAGGGAGAGGCCAATACTGTATCGCGTGATAATATTGACCGTGTAACTGACGCTATCGGTTTAAGTGCGAAAACGTAACAGATAAAATAACAGCAATTCATTTTTTAAATAATAATAATTGTTTCAATAAATTGCTCTATAGTGTTATATGTAACTGACGATTCATAAATGCTTGTTGTAGGCCTATTTAAACAAAAAATTTTTTCAATTTTGACCATATTATTAACACAAAGAGCTACCTTGGCATCCCTTAACAATCTGACATCATTCAATACGAGACATCAGAATATGGCCACCAATGTTTGGCGTGTAGCCAGATCTTCGTGATCTCAAGTTAGCAGCACCTGCGGGCCGAAGTTGCTGCGCGAATATAAATGTTTAGATACTGTTTAACCCCCTTATTCCTAAAACTTAACAAACTTCTTGTCAACATGTGACAAATGACATTTGACAGTTTCCGTATAAGAACGGGTGAGCTGTGTGGTGACAGGTGAGGATGGTGCTTATTGAATCACATAGCAGGCTACAAGGTCGTAGTTAGCTCTTTGCCGTAATACTAAGCAAACCTCTGCTAACTAAAGTGATAAGTTCGCACTCACAAACATAATTCTCAGACTTACGAATATTAGCGGTTATTTAACTAAAATAGTTTTCATGAACGATTTATGAATAAGGGGTTACCCAAAGACTGCAATGGGGTTACCCCCTTTATTCCAAACTTTGCGATTCTGGTAAAGTATGCTGAAAAAACGCGGGTTTTGACGACCGCTTTAGCCTAGTCAGTTGGGACCCTGCCTACGAAGCTGAGGTCCCGGGTTTGAATCCCGGTCAGGGCATTCATTTGTGTTACGAGTGATATTTGTTCCTGAGTCTTAAATGTTTTCTACGTATTTAAGTATGTATATCTGTTAAAGTATGTCTATTTTCGCCTAGTACCCGTAGTACAAGCTTTGTTTAATTTGGAACCCGGTAAGATTGTCCACAAATATTTATTTAGTTATTTTATTGGAACGGTGAATCATTGTTTTTCAAGCAATTTAATTTATTTATCTATTCAGAGTCTATGATGACTATCAGAGTCATTTTTAGGGTTCCTTACGAGTCCGACTCGCACTTGGCCGGTTATTGAAGTTGTCTGGATGCCGGCACGGTGATCTGCATCAAGAATTCTAATTTTGTTCCTTATTTCAAAGTTCAGGTCAAAAGCACGTAAGTATGCCCATACAGGCGTAATTTAAGTTCCAAACTATTATTCTAATTAGTTACGTCAGGTGAGTTGTGACAATTTGCTTTAGTATCTGATGAGTATGTATTTTTACTTTTTGCGTAATTAATCTCAGAGTATTTATCGATATTTTTATCGGTATCTATGTTTATTAAGTTTATTAGGATAGGTACCTACTTACCTCGTTAATCGTACGCAACAAACTCGCGGGAACAAACTCTGCCATTAGTAGCCCAAATCCCGCCCCAAAATTTAAAATTTCCCGAAACTCGTTAATTTGAAATGAAATTCGAAAATAATATAACACAAACAACCTTAAAACGTACAAAGTGTCGCTGCCGTCATTTCTGACGCGACGGAGGGGCTGAAACTTTTTGATTAATTACATCTCCCCCGACTTGGAAATATTGCCGCATTCCAGGTGGAGGGGGCTTGGGAAGGTATAGACAGGGACCTGCGGGGTAATCATGTAACTTTTCGAACGTACGGTAGGCATAATTTTACGTCACTCACTTCACTCTTTAAAAAAGGCTTTCCATCAAATTTATGATGATTTCGCCAATCAATACTTGTTCAAAGACGTTGTTCGGTAACGACGCCATGACAGTAGGCAACTAGTTTTGTTCGGTACTGGATTCATCCCGTCATCGCGAAGAGCACGTGTGTTCACCAACGCGGCGAGGGGCATAATCCTAATTTTATATCATTTTTAGTATGAGATTTGACATTTAGATCTACCTTACAAACGGTCGAAAACGTTCCGTAATCGCATCGCTGTATCTCCAGTATAGTACCTATAAGTTTTTTCGAAATAAAACACAAACGAACGCGTTTGCGTTTAGTCTCAATTTGTAGAGCAAAAAATAGTTACCACCAAAGGCCACCTGGCCCCTATTTAACCAACTCGACAATTGTCATCTGACAATTACCACTCCAAGTACACTTCAGAGTCGTCGCGTTAAAGATGGTCGTTGGACAGCATCCATACTTACCGGCCCGGCAATGTAAACCGAATTGTCATTGTCAGGTGACAATTGTCAAGTTGGTAGGGGCCAGAAGCGCTGCTCGCGTTGACATATAAATTGGGATTAAACGCAAAAGCGTTCGTTTGTGTTTTTTTTTATGGCTCCGCGCTCCTGGCGCATTTAGCCATTTCGTTTGTGTTTTGTTTCGAAAAAAAATATACTTGAGGCTTGAGGTTCACCGTTCAAAGTTCAAGTCATAGAGAACCTTCGTTGTCTATGCACTGTTGAAATTCAAAATTGACAGGCTCATTCTGCAAGTAAATCTTAATTCCGTATGAGGTATAAAAATATTGAAATATTGGTTGTAGAGAGCTGACTTACTACCTAGCACCTAATTGTTTAAAATAAGCTATTGTCAAGATGCATTGTAAATATATACATATATAGATATATCGTTATTTTCGTTACGGGAATATTTGTGTTTATCTTGCTCTGTGCGTCCCTGCCATACAAATAGAGACTAAAAGCGTTCGTTTGTGTTTATTGTTCCAAAAAAATAGACTAGAGGTACTGTACTCTATTCATGACATTGTCTATACCTCATTAACTCTATGGCACGTGAGAAACGCGCGACTTTCCAGTTTATTACCTGACATGTTTGAAATACCTGTTTTATAGTACGGAGGGGGCCGAGATGGAATTTTCCGAACCATTATTATAGGTTTATCTATATTTTTATCCTTCTAGGCTAATGTTTTTCCAAAAGTAGTATTCTTGCTTGCTGGGGAAGTTACACGTAACAAAGGCTGTATTTAGAAATTATGCTAAAACGAATTGGAAGGAATTTAGAGGTTAGAATTTTTTTTTCATAGAGACATCAAGAACTACTGGGTTACGTAGATACCCTTCTGGTTACCAAAACGTGTAGCTGTTTATACTTCGGCCGGTAAAATACATCTTCAGGAATATCGCTTTTTGTTTAACCTGGCTGCAGCTGTATAGGCCGGGCCCATTAAAGCGTTAAGGCCGGGTATTACCACTTTTGAGTTTTTAAAAACCATCTGAGACATAGAATATAGTGTCTTAAAATCTAAAAAAAATATATGTGTTACATGAGGATCTTGTCTAGTCAAAATCGTAGTTAGTTACATGACCTGATGAATTTCACTCGATAGAAAAATATCGCGAAGTTACCCCTTTTTGGAATGTATTTTCAATACTACGGCTATATAACTGATATTTAACATTTGATTTTTGTACTCAATTAAAGATCGTAAATAGTTATAGACAAATTCGCAGGGTTTGCTTTGATAAAATGATTGGCTTAATGACTACAGCTAAATATTTACAAAACTGCGCGCAGAGCTTGCGTAGAGAGCGGGATGGTTAATTGTAAACTCACGCGTGTTAGAGCGGGACATTTGCGTTGGAGATACCTCCCCTTAAGAGTACGCAATTGGAGGGTAGCCTGGGGAAAATCCAGGGAAACCTCCGTCAGCAATATCGATTGCCTTTTCCTTCTACAGTAAAAATTGAAGGTGAATTTACTGGTTAAGAGCATTTTCTAAGCACAATACCATACGCAACCACACTTGGAGTGGAGCAGACCACCTATATATTTCCTTAATGCAAAGTATATGCTGACTTGCCGGCATTGTTACAGATAAATTGCAGAAGATGGTGCATTGCGTACTATTAATAAATTAATAATGTGTAATTTAAATGTAAATAATATTTTGTCCCTACCATTTAATTTCACTGATTGAAGCGCGCCGGTATCTACGTAGGAATGTACAGTAGTTTTGAATCATCGCAATATAAACTTCACACAATAGTTTACTATTGCGCAAATGTAATACTGACAGCAAACTGATAGACGGTGGAATCCGGACGACACCAGTAAGATCTCGGTAGAGTAGAACATACAGCTGCCTGCTTCAGTGAAATTAAGGGGCGAAAAAAGATACAAATACGACATGTTTAATATGATAGGAATGTAACGCCTTTTAGAGGGGAAGCACTGTAAATACCCAAGAAATAGTATAATTTACTTCAAGGCCATTGTATTAAGTTAGAATAGAAACTGCATTCAAATATTTTTTGACACACCGGTTCAAATTTCACACCAGTTGAAACGAACTGGATCAAATGCTACATCCTGTTTTTTATGATTAGAATTTTATAGATCATATTTTTGCCTACAATTCTTCGTTTCTCTAAGACAATTTCACTTATTTCAGTAGATTATCACGTTTTAAAGATAAACACATCGCATATTTTCCCGTTTTAAGTTTGTGTTACATGAAATCACACGAATCTAAGAAAAAACCGAAGTATTTATATTTTAGGAACTAATATGTAAGCCGTGTTTTCTGTTAACTTTAATAATATAAGTTACATATTGTTTTTATATATATTTTTCATTTTATTTATTAATAAGCACTAAGTTTTGTCTCTTTATTAACAAATAAACTACGTAAACGAAATTTATTATGTATATACATATACCTTTTTTTTTATGTTTGTTTTCTAGTATCGTGTTTCATGTCATCCAGGCAGTAATTGAACCTTCTCGTTCAACGAAACGAAACTAAATCACTGATTAACTTCTTTGATTGAATTCGCTGGATATTACGCTGCGACAAACCAGAGTAATTGTGAGAATTGATGTTAGCAATTTAACACAACGCTTGGATTAAATAAAATCTCTACTGAGGATAAAGTGGATCTTTTTCCCCGTTTAACTTTTTTCTCGTTTAAGGTGCTTTAAAAAGTAAGTGGATGCGTAATTAAAATGAGGTACCTACTTTTAGTTATGTTAAGAGTATTATGTGTAAGTTATTCATGCTCATACTAATATTGTTACAATCAGTTATAAGAATAAACATAAACTCTTTATTTATAACATTGGAACATTAAAATTGATAACAATAACTAACTTAAACTATTAAAAGTATAAAGATTACACATCTAATTAATGAATTGATTGTCAAGAAAAAAAAAACGAAATTCAAAAGGATTGACTTATTTTTGTATACTGTGCATGTGAATTATTTAATTCACAATAATATACGAAGAAAACGCATACGAATTTAAATTGTAAGTTGACATGCGAAGAAAATAATGGCAGTATATTGCGTTAAGTTATTTTATTACCGATAATGTGTCTCAATTGCCGACTTAATCATATGATTAAATAAATAAGATAAAAAAAATGTGTCTCAATTAATCTCACATTTGCAAAGTGATTTAACTGTATACTTAAGCTGTGTTTTGAAAATATCGCATTTTTCTAAATTTTACCTTTATCTTAAAAGATTTACAAGCTTTGAAGCTAATCAAATATTTACCTATCGATAACATAATTAAGTACTTAATCATAAAATTAATCAACTACCCACTTTTTTATGGCAAACAATTTTCATAATAACCACATCAAAGAATTCAGAAATGGAGAAAAATTAAAAAAAAACTGCTTTTCATCACAAAATCAAATTAGTGGATTCGGACGGCAAAATAACAAAAAGGAAAATTGAGCAGGAAAAATATTGTTTGAAAATATAAAATGGATTACCTTTCTATAGAAAATCATGGGATCTGAAGAATGGCTTTGATATAAATTGAGTTTGATTGCTTATTTCTTTGAATGTGTATTTTTTTCAGAGATCCAGGAACAAGCGAAATGGTTTATAGGCATTTTAAGGTTTTTATACACATTAATGTATGTTTGTTACTCACTCACACAAAAACGGCTGTACAGATGTTGAATAGAGGTAGATCATAACTTAGGTTAAAATATTATATGAGTATTTTTTTCCGAATAATGATACGGAAGTTCGCGCGATTGAGGTCGCGGGCAAATGATTTAAAAAAAATAGTACATTACTTACCTAGGGCGGCTTACATTTTGACATTAATTAATTGTCTTAACAATTAATGTCTCAGATCGCAGGTATTTGACATCCGAGCCGAAGGCAAGGGCGAAAAAGATGCGATCTGAGGCGTTATTTATTACCCGAGATAAGTACAAAATTGTATGTCTCTCTCTGTCCAGGAAGTGATATTTTCCGCAGACGTAGTGTGCGCTAATTGTAACTATATGTCCAGCTATGCGATTCACTATAAGCACCGTCCTCACCTATCACCACGCAGATCTTTGAAGGAAGTAAAGCGACTGTTTTATTTTCGAAGTCATACCTCGACGAATCTAGCAACGTATTTAACTAGTACGTATTAAGCAGTTTGATAATAATGGCGCTTACAACACTGCCGAATTATCAGAAACTCATGGTAAATATCCCGTTATTAATTCTAATAGTTTGATGTATGTATAGTTTGATGTTTGATGTATGATGAAGGGGCGGCCGCAGAGTCGGCGGCCCGGGCCAAACATGCGAAGTACTCTGCCTTGGAACCGATGTACGACTTCGTGCCAGTAGCGGTGGAGACTGCGGGACCATGGGGCGCGGAGGCCAGGGACTTTGTGAGGGATTTGGGTCGACGACTGAGGGAAAGGGGGTGCCATCCTCGGTCCGGGTCGTTTGTGGCTCAACAGATTTCCCTGGCCATCCAGCGCGGCAACGCCGCCAGTATTATGGGAACTTTTGAGCCATCTACGATCCGGGGCGGTCCTTTATGTTAAGTCCATTTGACGAAGCCTGTGGCGGATTTCATCTCTGGTGTCTCTGTGTTGTGATTGTTTGTTTTTGTACGCACCTGACGAAGCCTGTGTAATGTTGTGGATTAGATTTTGTGGACTGTTTGTGCCTAGGTAATTTATTTTATGAATAAATGATTACGTTTGATGTATTGAAAAGTTACTTATACAAAATACAGTACATAGCATTCCCCTGCTGTACATATCTATCGTAAAAGAACTTCATTATAAATGAACAAACAATGAAATAAAAACTTTAACTATATAATATATACAATAAAACTTAAAGATAAAATGACCCAAGTCGTCGTCAGCGGGTGCCCAGAAGGCTGGCCGCATTACCACGCTGAATTGAATGGTAATACTCTAATACTTATTCTTTGCGCGAAATATTGGCCAGCCTTCTGGTCACCAGTGGTTTCTAATGTTTCTATTAGGCGCGCCGACAGATCTTTATAGAGTCGGCGCGCACTTGGTTCCCATCGTCCCAGTGTTTCCACCCCAAACGCTTCAAATATCTATCGTTCATCATAATCATCATAATGAGCCGAACGACGTCCACTACTGGACATAGGCCTCCCCCAGAGAGCGCCACAACGATCGGTCATGGGCTGCCCGCATCCAACGGATCCCCGCGACCTAAAGCAGGTCATCAGCCCACCTCGTGGGTATATCTATCGTTAAATTTAAATAATCACAATTATTCACGATTGGCGCTAGTGGACCCGTTCAAACGCTATTAAACCTTAGAGACTCAACCCAGACTAACCCAAACGTCTTCAAAAAGAAACGTAATTTCGCCTCGACAATAAAAATACGTCATAAAAGAAAAAAATCATAAACACGTCCCAGGTAGACATGTTTAATCTGCCATCATCAACAGCATCTGCCGTCTCCGAAATATGTGGCAGGTGATATAAAAATGGTGAATAAAATTGGAAATAAGCGGATACAGCCGGCTGTAAAACCTGTATATTGCAAATAGGCCGTAAAGAGAAACGGATGCTGTGGATGACTAGGAATAGAGAGGGTAGATGGGACAGTATTTCAGAGTCAGAAGTCAAAAATATGTATTTGTAAACATAAGTTCATAGATCTCACAATTATTCATATTGTGTCTCTATGTTTTGCCTTAAGGCATACAAATATTTTAGTCAAGATGGAGCATGCATAAACAGTTACAATTCTTCATCCATCAAGTACTCCCTTACTCAGTAGGTAGGTTTTTTAACTAAAAATGCAAACAGACATGTTTTTTAATGCTACTAATCCTTCTAAGATAGATATATTTCTTGGCAATCTATTTTAAATTTCAGGTGCCATCCCGAAAAAGCTTTTACTAAGATAAGCTAATTTCATTGATTTCGTATACAATTTGTCGCATCGGCGAGCACTTTTACAAACAGAAAATTGCTTATTATATATTATTAAGTATTAGCATCATACATGCCTGGTTTAAGGTTTCCGTACCTTAGAAGTAAAACAATAACCCTTATTGGATCACTTCATTGTCCGTTTGAACCTGTCCTCAGGAACGCAGGGGGGGGGGGGGGGGGTCATGCTGTCAAATAAAAAACCATATAATTGAAAATTGGACCGTTACCATCTAAACAGCTACGCTATTCTATTAGCTCCGTCTTCGCCTGTCAGCACACGGCTCACCAGTTTTTATATAGAAACTGTCAAAAGTCATTTGACACTTTTTGACAGTTTAAAGACGGGTGAAGAGTGAGGTACGGGAGTACTTATTCATCTCACAAGCGCGGGTTAGCCACGGTTGTAGTTGTGACACGTACGAACACATAGACAATGTATATTAACTCGCAGCTCCTACGTTGACGCACACATAGACAACGTGCATGTGCATGAATTGTGTAGCTCAACACACAACCGTGGCTCACCCGCGCTCGTGAGATAAAAATCCGTATATATTATACCTAACAATGATTTCAGTAGGGTAGTAGTTACAAAACAATTAGAATTATTAAATTGAATTGTCTCTTCTGTCCTTTATATTCTCCCCCGATTCCCCTCCAGGCCGCTTTTCCGAGCACTTCTCGGGGGTAGTTTTACTGCGCTCAGGGGAAAACTTCCTCGTTGGGGGTCAGACTTTCTTTACCCTTTATTTTAGGTAGAAATGGACTTATGATCGCTGCTGAAATACCTACAAGTTTTTGAAGTTTGAAGAGTCGGGATATAAGAATGTTATCAAGGGTAACATCCTTTTTTGGGTTCCGTAGGGCTATGGCTATAGGCCTAACGTTTACTCGGAGGGTGCCCACGCGGCAAGGACCTATCCTGCTTCATCCATCCACTACCCTTTGATGCCATCCCTATTGCGCCGCACGCCGCGCTGGCACCAACCGTCTATTCGTTTGGCTGTATCCGTCTGTCATTCTGTCTGTCCATTACTTACTTAGGAACTCATCTGAGCAATAAAATGACATGAATATTCATAAAAGGGACGGAGAAAAATACGCATAATTCATTTATAATATTCATCTTCATTAGAACTTAATTTACTATTTATTAAGCGTTATAATCTGACAAATTACTACAGATAGGTATATTCTTAAGTATAGACGTCGCATGTGCTAATTCTATGATAAAAATACCGAACTGTACCTTTTCCTTTTCAAGCGACATGCCTATGTATTATGCATATACATAATTATATTAATCTCAGTAACGTACAAAATAATGGACGTTTTGTTCACGATGTTAAATATTTGTTAATTTTATTTTCGTATTTAAATCAATGCCAAATTCAATCTTACAGAAAAGAATGATGTCCTTCTGCGTTATAATAAAACTTTTAATCTATCTACTTACTGTTATAAAATATTAGAATATATTATTGGACTTACGGCAAGATATAGGTACCTATACCTACCCCAAATCAACCTACGTAAAATGTGTTCTGCAGACCATAAAGCTTTATTGGTGCGTAGTAGGTACGTTTAGCTAGGTTATCTATTCAGATATGTGTTTATGGTACCTGCTTATTTGAAACTTCCACGGTATTAGGGTGCGTTTACATTGACAAGGATTGGAGATGTGCAGAAATTGACCAATCAAATTAATCAATTTTAGGCCTGGTTTTATAAAGCTAAGTTGAAGCTTATGTAAGTTATGTCAACAAATGTTCAAAGTTACCAAAATCTAATCTGACATTTGGTCAGGGTTTTTAAACTTGTTCCATGGACCCCAAGAGCGTCCATGTAATGAACACCGGGGATCCAAGAGAAGCCTATCGAAGTGCGTTTACTGATTTAATTTACTTTATTTATTTATAAAATATACCGAAAAATCTTGGGACTCGTAGAGAAGACGGCACTTGGAGGCTCCGCAAAAACCAGAAAGTCGAAGATTTGTAGTGTCCGAGCCAAACATCATAGGAGATACGAAATCTGCAAGGTCCAATGGCTCGGGCACGTAGTCCGAATGGGTGATGATCGTGCTGTCGGAAGAGCGTACTTGAGTCGTCATCCATCGGGTCGAGGACCTGTTAGGCGTCCTAGGTACCGATGGGGCGACAAAGTCCAGAGGGACCTAACTTGAGCTCCAGACCGTCATCGACTGGACGGAAATAGCTAGGGAGTAGGAACAGAGAAGACTGGCCGTCTTTGGTGTCGAAGGCCAAGATCCACTTCGGGTACGCCACAGCAGTAAGTAGTATTTATATTATAGGTAGGTAAAATAAAAGGGATTTGATTTTGTCAATTCCGAGCGCCTCCGCTGAAACTCCTTGTAAACGCAGGCTAAAGCTAAAAAGCCTACTCGAGCGTTAACTAACAATACCGATAGGAAAAGTCATTTCGCGTGAAATTTTCACCTTAATATCCAAACACACATATTTCCAGAAAAGACGTAACATAATACATGATTCTTGTCTCTTACGCCATTGTTTCCAAAAAGGAAACTTAAAAAGGGCTTTGTTTAGTAGATTGTTCGTAGCTGTTACGTCATTATGTGTGTGGCCGTATTAAGTTCGAAAGTGCCAAGTTTCGGCGGTTGGTCGTAAAGTTACCCATTGACTACCGAAAACTCTATGAATGTACGACGTGCTATGTTTCTTAAATGTGGTTTAGCTTTAATGAATGAATTATTGGCGCAGTTAAAAACAACTGTATTTAACGTTTCCAATAAAGTTTTTTTTGTTTGTTTGAATCTTTGTAAGTATGTAAGTCCAGTTGTTATACGGATAGTTTTTGTTTCATCTCGATCGCATCGATTTTGCGCGTTAAGCAACGGCAGTCACTTTGATTAGTACAGTCGCCATCAGATATATCGGAGCAAACGAGGTGCTCAAAAATATCTGAACACGCCTCTATTGTCAAGGCGTTGGAGTGCATGTTCAGATATTTTTGAGCACCCTGAAGAGTACAGATATATTTGATGGCGACTGTACCTAATACGCGTAGCTTTCTTGCTTAGGGTCGGATATTCAGCAGTTGAAACCAACTGTTGTTTTCATTGTTTGTGACATCAGTGCGTACGCCAGGCCAGGTCAGCGGCAAGCACGTATCCGTATTTGTAGGGGGGGGGGGGGGGGCACTTACTTAGCATGGCCTTGACCAATCCCACCCCCCTCCACTCTGGTTCACCTCACCCCCTCCACTCTGGTTCACCTCACCCTATCGCTGATGGAGAACCTCAATAAAACATGGTATTACATTCTCACGTTGTCCTGAATTTAGCATCCTGAATAGCGGAGGGGAGTTGAAGCATCTCGCTCTAACACATATACGTACGTCCCACTTTAAAAAATCTGAATTCAGGAAGGTGTAATACCCGCTTAATTGATATTAGGACAGGTTGCACATCAACTAACGATTACAAACCAATAATCGTGAAAAGACACACAGTTTTCAACTGTTAATAATAGTTCCGTTGGACATAACGTTGCTTTTCTAAAACAACGCAGTATCTCGAAATACTACGTTTTGCAACTAAGTAAAGGACTGGACGCGGAACACACAAAAGTTTATAGTGAATAAAACACCCATCGTTTTACGTTAAAAAATGGCCAGATGGCAGCATTGTGCCGTTATGCCATTGGTCGAATTGCGATGCCACTTTTGTGCAAGACCGTCCGCAGGCCAGATGAGACGTAGCTTTTCACGTTGACACCAAGATATTTTGCTGACTACTGGCACATCGAGAAATAATACGCACACATCCATTTACTTTTTTCTGCTATAGTGTCGTATTGTGAAATAGTTCATCAATGCACCATGAAATATTTGTGTAACAATGTAATATTTATAGAAGGGCCATTATTCAAGAGAAAGTAAGTACAAATATTTGGACTTATCAGCAAATGCACTTGTGTTTACGAAAAGCGTAGATGTGAGCAAGGTCTTGTTAGCGAAATAGGCCTGTATACTTGATAATACTGGATTAAGTATTCATGTAGTAAACTGAATTAGTTCGGATTGTTATTAAATTTGTTTGTTGTAAAATAGGTGAACTTAATGATTTAGTTGAAAAAAATATTATATTCAGCAGTTTTAACAAGCTTCCTGTAACACTAAACTACACTTACAACAAGTAAGACTCTCAACCCCTTTTTACTCGTCTGGGTACTCTTGCAAACACTATCTATATACAGGCGCAATTTCATTGGTTGATATAACCCGCATACGGGGTGAAGGAAAGATCCTTTTTTATCGGTTTTTGAATTGATCGATATACATCATGATGCATTTTCAGACATTTTTATTGATCAAGAGGGCCCGGCTCCCCGCATTGGGGAGCTATGCCACGTATTTCGGAAACCTCTCTCGTATCCCTGATGCGGGCACTAAAGACCAGCCTTATTTCACTGGTCGTTATACCGCATTCAGTTAAACGACTGTGCTATCGAATTATGCCTTCATTAGTCGTTGTACCGCATGTGGGGGGCACCTACATTATGCATTGGACGACCACTATTAATAGCCTAGTATGTAGTGACCCTGCCTAAAAGCTGGTCCCTGTTTCGAGTCCCGGTCAGGACATTTAATTGTATCATGATCCCGAAAAATTGTTTTGTATGTTTTTATTTTATTTATATGAGTATTATTGAGTATGTATATCGTCACCCGTGGTATAAGCTTTGCTTGGTTTGGGATTAGGTCGATTTGTGTAAGATAGTCCACAAAAAAATATTTATTCCTTTTATTCATTGCTCTGTATGTTATTACTTTATTAACATATACATCTAATAATCCTAATCTCTTGTATGCCTTCGAAACCTGGACTTGGTGTCTCTACCGCAAGCACATCCGCGTATTGTATAGATTTTATATCAAATGCCTGCGTGACATTATGAACATTTCCTGGTCAGATCGTGTCAGGAATTCGGAAATTCTACGCCGTGCTAATGTCGACGGTATTGAAGCCTATCTGATGCGTAGGCAGCTACGATGGTGTGGTCACATCTACCAAATATATGAAGACAGAATAGCTGATCACATCTTTAATTCTGAACTGCAAGATGGCAAGATGAAAACAGGGCGGCCAACTCCGGCATTATAACGATGTGCTGTAGCGCCACACGCGGAGACGTGATGTTGAACCATCGTGCTGGGAGTTTTTGGCTCAAGATCGGTTAAAATGGAGGCATATATAAAGACGAAGTGAACTTGACGCTAAGCGTGAGGATTTGAAGGCCCGACCACCTGCGGCCATTCACTATAATTATGTCGAAGGGGTGTCGATTTCTGGGGAGAGTGCTCGCACATTAACTGCGAAGATAGGATATCTCAGTCACCTGAGAGCTCGTGACCGACGCTCTCACTAGCCAGGCTCTTCTTTCTAGTCACCGAGGTCGAAATCGGCCAGGAGGATTATGATGATGATACTGATGAACCTTTACAGTGATTTTTAGTTACAGACATGGACACGGTTCCAAAGTCTACAGATACATCGAAATCTTGGTAAAAGACCGAGTCCAGAAACATATAGGTACCTATACTACCAACGCCCTAGATCCCAATAACGAAACTGACCACAACAAAAAAGTTGTCATCCAAAACCTTGACAGAGATGCAATAAACATGACTATTTTTTAGCAAATTACAGTCATTGCTTTAAAACGGATTCGCCAACAAGGGGTCCCTGTAGCAGAGTAAAGAAAGAAAGGACTCTTTGCATTAATTTCCATAAATACCTACAGTACCTAGATTTTTAGGGTGGAATCACTTTCGTCACCATCAAATCACGTTTTGCTGTAAGATTATAATATGCACATTTTATACATTGAGAGCCAGATAAGACAATGCAAAAAGATGTCATTAGATAATTTCAGATGCTATAAGTGCTAGGTAAAACATGTTAATGCTGCTAAAGTATGCCATCGCATGATTTTATTCAGCTGATAAACAATGTTATCACATAATTTCAGCTGCTATAAGATGCAATCGCATATAAATTTGACGTCAATTGACTAATTGTGCTACTGTATCACTATATTAATGTTTCGTTAAGAAAATAATTTAGTAAGAATACCAAGTAGTGGAGGTAATCAAAAATATCCCATTGTTAGCGATATAATAGTTAGGTATATTTTTTGACACAAGTCCTAATAAGCCGCTGTTATGCAAAGTTAAAAAATGTTTATGGTATATAACACGTAATACTCCTGTATTGCTAATACATATTATATAAAAATATGCCTTAAAGAAGAATGAGCCGTTATTCATCAAAACAATAAACCATCCTGTTTCATTATTTTGTCTTGTGACGGTGTTGCTTATAAAAAGGTTTCAACAACCCATAATTATTGAGTCACAACTCTGAATATGTTACTAATTTTGGATTTTTAACTCTATTTTTGTTTTGTTTTGTAGGTTTTCTTTGGTTTGTCGTATACTCCAATAAACAATGAAGATATTACAAAAAGAGGATTTGTTTTTTGTTAGTTTAAATAAAAGTTATTACAAAGTAACTTCTGTAAACTTTCAAACCTCTCTCCTGAAAAAACACGTTTTTTGAGATACAGTGTTGTTTCAGAAAAGCAACGATAAATATATACAGTTACCTACTTTTACCAAACTGCATTAAATGCAGCGCAGATGTTAGTAGCTGACTTCAATTATTTTTTTGCAAAATATACAAAACATTGTAAAAGGTAACGGACTTGCATTTTCCTGTTCCATGTTTCAGCGAACGGAAAAACTACAAATAAAATGCATTTTCGAATCGTACCTATCTCAGACAATATTTGTGTTTGTGTATGGAACCCTAAAAATTCCGCAACAGAGCGCAATTGCCAATTACGGCGCAACACGTAGCCTGGAGGTTCATTGATGCAAAGCTTGTTAGACGCTCGTCTGTGGTGGTTAGTCGGGGGTGCCGGTCGTACGACTGAAAATCGCACGCGATTTTCAGTTGCACGACCGGCACCCCCGCCAATGGCTTAACACGTTAAGGCGATATATCGATTGAAAGAGACCCTTTGTTTTCGCTCACGACAAAACGGGATGCAACCCTCTCCGAGAATGGCTTTTTAGACAAATCTCGTTATATATCTGACTGTGTGCAGGTTTATTAAATTTCCTCTTGTCAGTACCTAGATGAGGTAAAATACTATCATATTAACTTAATCGTGTCTTTTAATAATGCGTTGTTTTAGTAGGCTGAGGAAAAAAAGGAAAATATAGACTCGACTTTGGATTTATTTTCTATCGAGAAAATTTTAAGCAATCATGTTTCGCTATTGTCAGTACCACAATCTTATAGTCAAGAATCATATATCTGAAAATCAGCCCCTACTGTTTGCTAGTCTGGGCAGGACAGCGTTTCAAAGTCTCCAAATTTCTCAGTGTAGCGCCTTAAGGGACCTTATCAATTAAAACTGGCAACCGTCTTCTTGAAGATCTCACGGTTCGAAACAATTTCCATATTGCCATATGATAAATAAAATCAACTAAAAACGCTGAACCTATTTAGGTTATTTTCTTTGTGAATCGACACGTATATTGACATTTGTCTTTGTTGCTGTCTAGTAAAGGACTAATTACGGACAATTTTTTAATGCTTGAAAAAAAAAATCCAGTTTCTATCTCTGTCGTTATCGCCTATAAACGACGTGCACCAGCTCTAGGCTGGCACGAAAATATAATTAACATGATGCGAGTACACCCTGACAGCGCTGGTGCACGCCACCTATTGGAGCCAGCACTGGATTCATCACATCTTAAAGTACTTTTAAGCGGTGGTGTTAAGATGGTTAAGACTCGATCCATGGTCTTTTCCATTTTTGTATACGGTGCTGAGACTTGGAGCTTGAAAAGTCGCAATTGGACGAAGATCGACACTTTCGAGATGCGGTGTTGGCGAAGATTTTTTCGCATACCCTGGATGGCTAGGAGAATCAATCAGTCCATCCTACAGGAGCTGAAAATCACCACACGCCTCTCCGCTCTATGCTGGGAACGCGCGCTCAGGTTTTTTGGTTACATCATGCGGCCTAAAACTCATGAGAGAAACTCGTAATCTTGGGTCAAATTAGACATCAGGCGTGCTCAAGGTCGAGCAGCCACGAGATAGTCTGATACGGTGAAGTAGGTGGTTACTTATTTATCGTATGGCAATTATTTGGAACCGAATCTTGGTGGTCTGCATACTGATGCAGCGTGCGACCTACATGGCTTATGACCGCACAGACAGCATACCAGTGGCGGCGCGTCAAAAATATTCTTAGGGAAGCCGGAAATAGTTTGCCTTTCTTATTCTTCATGAGCCGTACTAAAAGAACTGGTATGGCTGAAAATTAGGCAAGCCGGTGGGAATGGAGTTATATGGACGCTCCGCCACTGCAGCATACGTGTTCACGATTCTCAGTAATGAGAGAACGAGGAAGAAAAAGAAGAAGTTAAGATGGTACATACCACCGATGAAACGTGCGACTGATCGCATAGGTACGCAGCAACAATGAACCAACCGACAAATCCCTGGGCCCGGCCCATTTGCCCAGAAATGTAGAGGTATAGAGTCTACAATAACCTTATCTTGCACTAAATTTGAAAAATAACGACTGGGTACAACACCGTGAATGTAATTACTCGTACCTATTAGCCTTAGTAAGATTGCTTGCGACTAATTTATACTGCGTTTTAAAATCGCACAAATATAATATTTACATTATTAATCCAGGCTAAAGAAACACCAGTCTAATCCGCGACGAAAGAGGGGAAACCACCTGCGCGGGGGGAGGCCAGACGTCAGCTATCGATTATTCGAGAGCGACTCTTTCCAGGCCCAGCCACTACTTGCGTTTCCTTTACTCACATTACAATAATCATTTTCAACCGTATTCCAACCTAATAAGACTCAAATTCCTCCTCCACTGAATAAAGGACTTCAGCTCATCCGTGCATATACAATCGCATTTAATGTACCGTTAATTCTGAAACTTAATTTGTTTGATTTAAAGTCGCTTGTTGCTTGCGGGTATAGATAAATCACATGTTATGATGAAATCTAGTTGGAGTAGGTACGTAAAATGTTCAGGAGTGAATTCAGGCGATTCAATTTTCGATACAGGAACTTTGTTATATGAATACTTTTAGTGGTAGTTTTTAACTACGGGTTAAAATAAAGTTAGGTTAGACAAGCTTTTAACTTCTATTTCACAGTCAATTTTCATAGACATAGGAAATCAGGGTTGCTGCATCCAGGAGAACAGCTTACAGTAATTAAAGGACTTTAAATTTTTTGTCTCTACCAACTCCTTAAAAATCACAATTTATTCAGGATTAGAGAATCTTGACTTTAATGACTAATTGCTACGATTCTGTTGCTACATTGTCAGTGTTGCTTGCATACGTCACTTTTCCATTGCTTAACACATGCAGCGACTAGGGCTCGATATCAGGTTCTCCGTTCGTAGACAGTTTTTGCTTCACAGCAGAGACGACACTCGTCGGCAATGAATGTGCTAAATAAACTTTGTGTCCAAGAATGCCTCCCTGAGCAACGCCCAAATTTAAATTACTAAATGAACTCAGCGTACCTACCTACAAACTGCATCTAAGCCCGGCTCAGCTAAGTCAAATTGCTGTAATCTTCTCTAAGCCTGTTGTGATAGGCCCGACGGTTCATTAAGTGGAGACTTACGGTCTTAACTCGATCTTAAGAGACGTTTCAGCAAGCCTGTAGTGGATTTCACAACGCTAAGGGATTGGAGCTGTGATGGGAAATTAAGTATCGGTTCGCGCCGAGACTGAATAAGTTTAAGAAATTATATTATTACTAGCGTTTGCCCGCGACTTTGTCCGCCTAGAACTCGATCATCATCATCATCATCATCATCATATCAGCCGAAAGACGTCCACTGCTGGACATAGGCCTCCCCCAAAGAGTACCACAATGACCGGTCTTGCGCCACCCGCATCCAGCGGACTCCCGCGACCTTTACCAGGTTATCAGTCCACCTTGTGGGGGGTCACGACAGAATGTAACTGCTATTATGTATTTTATTTAGGCGCTTACCTAGTTGTCGCTCTTCCATTCAAACTTCCACCCTCTTAGAGGGATGATTTCCGGGATAAAAAGTATCCAAATATATGTACTTCCACGGCACTCAAACTATTTCCATACCGAATTTCATCTAAAGAGTGAAGAGGTAACAGACAGACAGACACACTTTCGCATTAATAATACTAGTTTTTGCTCGCGACTTCGTCCGCATGAAACTCGTTCATCGCGATAGAATTTAATTGGTCGGTGGTCCCTCTTCCATACAAATTTCCACCTCCTTAAGGGATGATTTCCGGAATAAAAAGTATCCTATGTCCTTCCTCAGGGCTCAAACGAACCTAAATCGGTTTTGGGGTTTAAGCGTGAAAAGGTAACGGACAGACAGACAGACATTCGCATTTATAATTATTAGTATGGATAGTATGGATGTTTTAGACCTACGTCAACAAAGGCCGCCAATAATGTGATAATATGGCCAGATGTGGCATAATAGTAAATACTTAACAAGGGCGGTAAATCAAAGAATGTCTCAGATCGCAGGTATTTGACGCCCGAGCCGGAGGCAAGGGCGATAAATATGCGATCTGAGGCTTTCTTTATTTCCGTCCGTGTTAAGTACAAAATTTTATGTCACTCCCTGGCCAGGAAGTGGGATTTGCCGCGCGCGGAGCGTGCGGTAATTGCCGCTTTATGGCCAGGTGTAACATAAAATAAGTATATAAACCGATCAACTAAGTATAGTTGACGAAATATAAGCTGCACCTATTCCTCGAACAACTTGTATGACGAATCGGTGCAGCTTATATTTCGTCAACCATACGAGTATATGACGCTGACAGCAGTCATCCCAAAGAAACTTGTGAAACTGTTCATATGAATCGAAAAATATATTTAAATCTAAAGTAAAGGCATGTTTGGCGGATGCCTTCATTAAAGAAAATAAAAGTAGTTAGGTCGCACAAATACCTAGTGTTTATGTTTATCTTGTTCCATTTAATTAAGGTAAATGTCCCAATGCTTGTCGTTGCTCGTTCAGATGCCACTAAAATGTTTGTCACTTCTGTTATTAAGAATTAGGATTATAGTGGCACCATCTGCGGGTGCGCCGGGAGGCAATGGGACATTTAACGAGAGTACGTATAATAAGTATATTGTATTAGTTTTTAGTATAATAGAATAGCCTAGCTTAAAGAAGTAAATCTAAGAAAGAGTGCTTACTTCGCCAACAAACTGCTGCGCAGTTTGGCGAAAATATTCGACATATTTGTATTTTTGTATATTGTGGCTTTAATAATAAAATAAAAAAACAGATTTTAGCAAACACCGCTTACATAACGCGCGACGGCCGTCGATTTCTTGTACTAGAAAACGGGCCGGCCCGTACACAGAACGGTCTAGCGTGAATCATCCTAAGACGACTTCCTGACTTGGCGGTGCGGGTCGGGGCACCTCGGGTCGGGGTCGGTTTAGCGCGTATTTGGACCTAGTCTTTGGATCTAGTCTTTTTGAGGAGGAGGTTTGCCTAGTACGTCTCACCTCTAGTGCGGGATCGATCTGTGACATTTTCTTCTTTGACGTAAACTTACTGACGTCGCAAAGATTCTCACTTGACATTAATACTGTCAGTATTACGTTTGCGCAGTAGTAATATCATGCGCAGAAGCGGAGCAGTACCGCCTTCGCATCGTCCCGCTACCGCGCATCCCGCGCCAGTCAGGAAGCACTCATTTAAATGTAGGGGCGTAGTAAAAAATGGTATCGCGTCGACTGACAGCTGACACTGACATTTGACACTTTTCTCATATCGTACTGCCTCCGCACCGACAAATCAGGAAGTCGCCTTATGATTACCGACGGCTTGGTAAAACCCGCCCTAAATGTTATACAGATACGAATAATTAAATTTACCGATCATAATTTAATTTTTACTCACAAAGTAACACAATATAGAAGCACTTTGCGAAATGGACAATTTTAACTCAACGCGAATTAAACCTTTTTGTAGCGTTGATATACATTTACTTTCGCAAAAACTCCGGAAGGGTAAAAAGCTCATTGTCCACAAAAAGGCCCGGACGTCGACTGATGTATGCCATTGTCTGTGTAATTAATTGCCGTTACCCTTTCCGGAAAAATGTATGTCTGTCTGTTACTCAATTATGGAGGCTAAATCTCACTGGGAGCGTTTATTTGTGTGCTGCATGCATTTTATATGTCCAAGTATGGAAATTCAGTGCCACTAAGTTTAATAATTAAAAACTGGCCAAGTGCGACTAGACTTCGCACATTGAGGGTTCCGAACCAACCGCAAAATTAAGTAGGTATTTTCGCACCCACTTTAGCTGTAGTGGGAGCGCCCCGTAAAAAATTTAAAAATAGGTTTTGACTAATTGTATGGCTTTTGGCCACCAAGATGCTTATAATGTGAAAATTTGGCTGTAAACCTGTGTGACAGACGACGGACGGACAGACGGACGCGTGAGTGACAGCAATAAGGTTAGGGGTATAGGGGTCCGTAGGGAAAGTACCCACCGTGCACCGCTACCCTACACATGACCCCTGGGTGGTTCTAAAAGTGCAACAAAAACTGGCAACCGTACTGTCTTCTCGAAGATCTCACGGTTCGAAGTAAATGCCATACGATAAATTACCGTTTTGACCCTTCGGGTACGGAACCCTAAAAACAGAGTATAGGAGGATGAGATGATGTACTTACTTTTCAATGTTCACTGCATGTTTACCTTGGCGGGGTGTAGGGTGGGTGAGGGTTTCATAAGAATGCGTACCTATTCCATCACCCAACTTCTTACAAATATGGAAACCCCAAAACTATCACGAGAAATCGTTGTTCCCAAAACTATCATTCAGAGCGAGTCTATATAGCGTGTCCCAAAAATAAAGGGAAAATTTTAACGATTTTATAATACAATCCTCAAATAATGAAAATAATTAATATTATCACATAATTCAAGTGTAATTTCATCGTAATTTTGCATAGGTATACCTAAACTGCACAAACAGTTAAAAAAGTAACGTTTCCAGGTTTAAATCGGACTCTTATTTATTTATCGTATGTCAATTATTGCGAACCATGAGATCTTCGAGAAGACAGTACGGTTGCCAGTTTTTGTTGCACTTTTAGCACTACCCAAGGGTCACGTATAGGGTAGCGGTGGGTACTTTGCCTACTTCTTTAAAAAAAATGGCTTTCCATCTGATGATTTCGCCAACCACTTGTTCAAAGACGTTGTTCGGTAACGACGCCATGACAGTAGGCAACAAAGACAGTGTACGATAGTGGATTCCGCTCGTCGTCGCTCCGGGCGCGTGCGCTCAGTCGAGCAAAATCCCACTTTCCCTGCGGACGTGGTGCAACTTCGAGCCCCCTTTGTCAAGTGAGTGGGCAACTTGACTGTTGGAAGCTCTCAAGCCGCCCGAAGGCCTCCAACTTAATCGGACTCGTAAAAACCCATGAAAAAAACAACCTTAACGGAGCGGGATATCGCAAAAATCGTCGTTTTGGGATATTGATATTTTAATTATAACAGGATCCCGGAAATTGCTAATACAGTTGGGCAATAGGAAGAACAGTATAAGAGTATTATGTAACTAAAATTAGTGTAATATATTAAAAAAAACCTATTGCGGCTATTTAATCTAGGGGTAAAATTTTTGACCTCGAATGTATGTCATTGGTACATAGACATACTACATTCCTTTGTTAGAGGACGTCCATTAACTACGCGAGGGGGCGAGGGGGTCGAGCCAAATATCATCTAATCTTACTTTTTTGGCAAGATGATATTTTGCGGTGCCCTAGTTAGCCTCTCTTAATAGTATCCCGTCAACTGAGGAAATCTCTGCATCAAGCTGAGCAATCTCATGTCAAAGAAATGCCGCATATGAATCAAGCTCCGTCAAGTCAAGAAGTCGCCTTACGTGATTGAAACTTTACGGAGCAGCCTGTATATCGTCCTGAAACAAATGACGATATAATCGGAGTCAACACAAGAAGTGCTCAAGCGAGCAAATATTTACTATGATTTCGATGTCAGCGAGATTGGGCACGCTCTCACTGTGAGCGATCTCGCTACCTCATGACTTATACGTCACTGAACTAATATTTGGTCTTTGTAGGGGGAAATATTTGATAACTTGTCGTTCGGTAAATAATAACGGCGTAGATAGGTACCTCTTTTCTGTTTATTTTAGTTATTGTTGCCAAGTAAAGACGTGATACAAAAAATAAATGTTAAAATGTAGAAAAACCCTAAAAAGTCTTTCAATCAGGACCGGTATTTGAGGCGCGATTTTACGAAGACTTCCGTCCCCTTTCTCATGTCATGTTTCTTTCAACATCAGACGGATACATTATTACACATCAAAGTGGAGATATATTTCGCTGGGCGACAACAAACACTGATATTTTTTTTTTGTGAAATAAATCAGGATAGTGTCAGTTGACCTCTAAATTAAGGGATAAAAAATATATATAGGGTAAGCTGTAGTAATGTTAAGTTTGGCGTTGGGTAATGTTGGACAATCAAGGTTTGAAAAATACCAGTTTACATTGCCCACCTACACAATTTTTATTCTAATGAATATTTTTGGTTCCAAATGTTACGGAAATGCCATACAGTTGATAATCTAACACTTTCAGCTCGCGCGCGCCCTCGAAAAAACACCTCACATAAGAAAATTTTTAGCCATATCCTGAGTAAAGTTTAACACATTTACGACTCACCTTAATGTCATAAATACAACCTAGTTTCAACTAAGAATTGCAATATTGCCATAAATCGTTTGTATTTTACTACAAAAATTAATTTGTTTATTTATACCCAGCTTTTTGGGCAATGATCCCCCTGGAGGCAAAGTTGGCCTATTTTACGGTACTTAGTACTTACGTACAGAAGGTTTTCTATCTATTGTCACTTCCATAAGCAATACATTGGACATGCAAATCGGTCAAATTGCGTCTTTCTCTTACCATCGGCCGGTCGCTTGGTGGCGCATGTATACTACAAGGGCACTTTTACATGTTAAAATCTGTCTCTATGAATTAAAAGAATACAATTGCCAAAATAAAATAAAGTTGTGTGTTCATAAAAATAAATACCTTAACTAAATGAAAATAATAAAAATCCAGATTTGTGAGACATTTAGTCATCAAACTATAGGTAAGTGTTCAACGTGCAGTCAGACAGTGCAATTTAGAGTCCAAAAGTAGCAAAATAAAAGAACTTGTTGATTAGATTTAGATTAAGATTTATTTATTTCATAATATAAATTACATGATTAATTTTGTATGTTGTTTTATGCGCCATCTAGTGGAGAGTAGTGAAAGTCTTTATTTCTCTATGCCGCTACCTGAGACGTAGGGATTCGTAATAGTTGACAGAACACTGGGTGCTAGTTTCAATTTTATACCGTTAGATGGCAACACTTTTATGAATGTAAAATTAAAGGACAATTAACTTTTTATTTCAAAAAGGGATCATCGTTTTAGAATCGTGTCGTGTTCCTACGAGTTGTAGGTAATTTGATAGTATTTGTATTAAAACATTTTAGTGGTGGTGGTGACAAAAAATATATACTTAAGTATATAAAATGTTGTTACCCAATAATTATAACCTTTCATCATCAATATTATCATCATCTTTTATAATGCGCACTGCTAAGGTTTAGAATTCCCTGCTGGTATCTGTATTTTCGAGATCATGTAAGTAACCTGACTGAATAGGCATTTTCTGGGCTTTTGGCTAGATGCTGGCCAAAAGCAATCCCATTTTTGTTTAAAAAAAAAAACCATTTAATTATCTATGTGGATATTGAACGGGCATTATAAAAAATCTCGATTTGCAAGCCTGTAATAGAAAAACAGGTAGGTACAGGTTCGTTTCGTGACTGCATAATTGCACAGCAATATTTTAATTCCTAATAACTAAAACACACCAACTCATTCAATCGCATCATGTTGCCTTCAATCTTATTTTAATCGACATTAAGTCCATTATTGTAATAGTCTGAGTGTTTGAATTCTTTTGTTTCAACTTTCAAATGAACATCACCGCTATAACGACCATGCCAAATCGGTTAAAATCCCATGTTCAGATAGCGTCTATCAACATATTGATCTAATTACAGCAGTATGTTATTAAATCAATTAATTTAGTAATTAATCCATCTCATTACGACTACCGTGCGATGGACGAAGCGGAAAGATTGATTATCTATTGAAGCATTTTTTTTATCTTTAGCTGGAAAGAAGAATGATATTACACGGTCAAACTCAATTACTTTGAACTGATATTTATTTTATAGCCAACAAAATTCGTACAGCATTGAAGTATGACCAAGTCACTGTACAATTCAGCAAAGGTACATATTACTTAACATAAACTACGAAAGAAACTATAGGCACAAATTACATTATTCTTCCAGACAATCTTAGGGTAGCGAAAATTAAGTCTAATCATAACGATCAAATCAATAATCTGCAAGTAACTGCGTCGTCACTATTTCTCGCACATGTATTATCAAATAGGGTCGATTAGCGACCAGCATAGTTTGGTACGCCGGTTTGTGACCACTGGATCGGTTGATGAACTGAAAGGATATTTTCTTCTTCGTCTGTAAAAATAAAAATATTTTTGATTGAAAAAATCCAGGTTCTTCAGGTGGTCCGAAACTGATGTTGGTCGCGTAACCGGCCTACTGAAACAAATAAATAAATAAATATTTGTGGACA
This sequence comes from Cenopis cana, assembly GCA_951800055.1. Classification (NCBI taxonomy): domain Eukaryota; kingdom Metazoa; phylum Arthropoda; class Insecta; order Lepidoptera; family Tortricidae; genus Cenopis; species Cenopis cana. The sequence continues at coordinate 3,726,999 of OX637486.1, read as the reverse complement.
ATTTTACACAAATCAACCTAGTCCCAAACTAAGCAAAGCTTGTACTATGGGTACAAGCTTTGTTTAGTTTGGGACTAGGTGACTTTGAGATAAGGTACCGGGATGAAGTTTATACGCACACAACCATACAAGCTTACTTCTAAGATACAAAAGACCCAGGAAGAGTGTAGCAACATCTAAGTAATCAGGTAACTGGTAAATTAATAGCTAGGTACAGTTTATTTCCAAAATTTACATTTGTATCGTAGTTAATGTAAAACATTTTACAAATTCCTATCATCCGTAAAGTCCGATATGGAATTGTACCTAACACCTATCGATCAATTTCGATATAAGAATGTTAATGAAGGAGGTGTCGGTAGGTACAGATTTTAAGTGGGTGGGCATTTTATATCATATGTTTTTATTGCTTTGTAATATGGCACAATCTTGTATATGTCTAATTTAGGTTCTGGAAATTCCAGGGTGTATGTAAGTCTCTAGGTGTATGACCTAAAAATACAAGTCACGACAGTTTCTTAACCTTCGAACAGGCAATCGACATTTCTATCTACAAGCCAATTACATAATATCAAACTCTAAGTAATTTGACTCGATTTAAAATGCCATCATTTGGTTAAATAACGACTTGTAAGAAGCCATTGTTGAGGCTATGATAGACGAGAGGAATTGTATCTCATTCGAGTCAAAATCTCTCAATATAAAACGATGACAACGCATCTAATCCGTGACAAACCGCGTGACATACAGGCAGAACGAGTGATAAGTAAATGCATAAAATGACAAAACTTGTCTTAACTTCTGCTACCGTGCCGTCCGTAGTACAATATTATAGCGCTCAGTTAGTAATCATTCAAAGCGGTCACTCATCCAAGAGTTCATCAGGGCTGACGTTGCTTAACCTCGCTTACCGCACGCCGCTGGTCTACGAACGCTCCTATAGATAGTCTCCTGCGTATCTTTCCTTTATACAACGACGCTGACAAAAAAGCTTATAGACACCGTAGCATACTAAGTACGATACATAATGCAAAGAAATACAGCACATCTACAGGAGCTCTGGCTTTCATACCACCAGGATCACAGGTAACCGGGGTTACTTTCAAGTTTTTATGCCGTGTTTGCTGGTAAAAGTCGCGGAAGTCCGCTGGATGCGGGTGGCGCAGGACCGGTCATTGTGACACTCTTTGGGACTATGTCCAGTAGTGGACGTCTTTCGGCTGATATGATGATGATGATGATGCCGTGTTTTAGTTTTTATTTGGTAAAGCTGGGGTCGGTGGTATACTTTAGTGTTTTTTTTATACCACGTCGGTGGCAAACAAGTGTGCGGCCCGCCTGATGGTAAGCGGTCACCGCAGCCTATGGACGCTTGCAACCCCAAGGGAGTCACACGCGCGTTGCCGACACTTTTAAAAATTTATACACTCCTTTCTTGAAGACTCCCATATTGTAGTCCCTCGGGAAAACCTCGGCAGGGAGCTCATTCCACAACCGGAGCGTGCGAGGGAGGAAATTCTTCTTAAACCGTACCGTACGCGACCATTTAGGTTCTAAGGTGTGGGGATGAATGCCCAGCCGACGGCGAGCGGTGCGATGGTAGAAAGCGGCCGTGGGCATCATGTCGAACAGTTCTTCAGAGCACAACCCATTATACAAGCGATAAAACACGCACAAGGAGGCGAAGTTTCTCCTTAAACTTAACAATTTCCAAAGTTATTGTTATATATATAAGTGTTCTAAAACTTTCAAAGTATTTCCATTTTTTGCTTCGCGTGCCGCACGTCTGTGTGTATGTCGTATCTATAACAACGGATCGTGCGCACGCGGTGCCCTATATCCCCACCAGTATCAGTGTCACAGCTAACCATACGTGAACCTTATGCCAACGGCATAAGGCCTACTAATGATCTGTATCAGTGAGTACCACTCTACCACTAGTACCACTACCGTCACGTACTAACAACAAGCACTCTTTGTTCTCTTTGAGGCACCTGCTGCGGGTAATTGCTATGTTTTTCTTTTGAGATCTGAGAAATTAAAAGTATATAAAATTGTTTGTTATGGTAGCTCACATACACACACACTCATTCAGTCTGACCCAGGTCGGGCCTAGCTGAGTTGCTGGACTCTTCTTAGCTAGGCTAGGTTTAGTAAACTAGCGACAAAACAGACATTAGCCAGGTTTAAAAAAAACACACACACATATCCAAGCGTTTTCCCAGTTATACCCTAAGGAGCCCAGTGTCAAATTTGACACCTATTTGCAAGATTTGGCATAATACGAACTAGTTTTAAAAGAGTCACTGCCATCTGACCTTCTAATCTAGACCGAGGAAAACTAGATCTTGTTTGGGTTAGACTGGTTTCCTACGTTCTGTTTCACCGAAAATCCACTGTATTTAAAATCAAAATCAAATTATATTTAAACAGTAGATTTTCAGTGAAGGGGAAAGAACAAAAAAACAATTTGTTTATTCTTACTTTACTATAAAACTTAGTTAACATATTTTTTTTATCAATATTGAATAATATCTTGATCTTGACTGTAACATCGAATGTCATCGATATTATAATTTTTTTGTGCATCACTTTAGTATTCGTGCCCCGAGTGACCACACGTATGCACATAACAAAGAAATCCAGTAATTACAGGGAAGTGCACTTTACAATTTACTGGATATAAAATTAGATAAAGCAAGGTCAAATAAGATGGGCTAAAATCGGAGGGAAAAGGAGCGAGCGCCTTATGACGAGCCAGATAAGGCTGGAGTAAAATAATCATGTCTTATTGGATTTACTTTTTAGTGTTCTCTAATTAAATGCGGCGCGCGCATCGCATACAGAGCCATAGAAAGCGAATTCTCCATGATCAGATTCAGAACACGCGCACTGGGTCAGGACGAACCAATGCGAAATCTAACAGGTATGTATGGTGTATAGTATGGGTTAAACAAAAACCCGAGGAACTATAGATTTTTATGTCAGACGGCAGATGTGACGGGTTTAGGAGTTTCTCTTGATGATCAATTGAGGGGGAACAACTGAGCCTATGCTGAGGGAGCCTCAAAGTATATAATTACTTTATTGTACATAAAGAACAAGTAAAAAATACAGACAAATTTATGTAGGTTACTTTGGCAAAAAGGCGAACTTATCCCTAAAAGGGGTCCCTTCCACACAAAAGTCAAAGAAAATGTGGTAAATGCTTGAATAGACTTTGCCAAACTCTCTGTGGCTTTAAAGGCCGGGCCTAATAAACATTAACATAAAGGCCATAACGCATTTTAATGAAGGTATTATTATATTACACATGTTCTTCAACAACGATCCTGAGGTAAGAGGAGAGTTGTCAAGGAACGGACAGCGGGCAGCAGATTCTGCTTCCTGCTAGTTAATAGTTCATCATCATCATCATCAGCCTATATACGTCCCACTGCTGGGCACAGGCCTCCTCTCATAGATGAGAGGGATTGGGCAGTAGTCCCCACGCTGGCCCAGAGCGGGTTGGGGACTTCACATACAACTTTGAATTTCTTCGCGGATGTATGCAGTTAATAGTTAAATCGGTTTAATCGCATTTGGACAGATTTTAAACTAACCAGATTCGCATTTGGCCAGGAAAATACTTCACCTGGTAGACAGTCGGACTGGGCGCTACTGGATAGAATCTCGAAAGGCCAGATAGCTACGCAGTTGACCATAAATTTTATATACCATAAACTTGGCCCTATATGTATTTTGCCAGAACGCTATTGGACAGACACTCAAAAGGCAAGATTTGCAGTTGGTCTGGCTCTGTGTCTTTAAGTTAATAGCGTTATGAAAAAAAACGTATGATAGTTGTCACAAACGACGCGGGCAACTGACGATGCGATGACAGTGTTTCAGATTCCGCCCTAAAGTACACTCGGGTTACTTATTCTTTTTTTCGTACGCCGTACGTAAGGTCGGTATTTTGTCAGATACAAGCCACATTTCACTTCATTTCATTATATAAAAACCACAAAGACAAATTATTGTTCAAACAAATCTTGTTACGATAAAGATGCAAATTCAATTCACTTTCTAAGTCCAGAGATATCATCAAAATCATTGGCCCGTGGCACAAATTGCTCTCAAATTACATCCCCAGGTATTTGCAACACTTTGTTCAATCGAGGTTTTTTGCAAGATAAGTTCTCAAGCTTACGGACTATGTACAATAAAGTTCCCATCTCCCATCACTGCGTTCTCAATTTAACGATGTACCTACATGCAATTTCCGAGTACTAAAGACCTAAAAATTTTTTTCGTAATTTTTTACGTGGGATTGGTCCGGTCATGTAACCGTATAGAGCTACCCCAAGTGGACCGTAGGAAGTGATTTTGTTGGATAAAGCTAGGAATGATAATCTACGTTGAACCTTCAAAGTTATTCAAATATTATATTCAAGAAAAGATGCGCGAAACCAGTTTGTGCTAATTGGTCGCTCTTATTCTTTATCGTCAACGATCATGGCACGGTAAATGGTTTATTAATAATCTATATGGTTTCATTGGTTTCATTCATAATCAGACCATAGAAAAATTATGAATGAAACCATAGAGTTTTACCGTGCCGTGACCGTCGGCTATAAGTTATTATTATTATTCATTTATTTCGAGTATCACAAAGACTCATATCATATGACAATACAATAGTTGTTAGTAATCAATTAATTAATTAATAATAAATTATCTTATAGCTAGTGTTAGTGATTTCATTAAATTACATTATTATATTTATATTAATTTATTTATTTAGCCCATATATGAGACACTGGAGCATGCAATGACATCCAGTGCCTCATAAATGGGCAGTCAAGGCGTTCAGCGACGACCGCCAGCAAGGCGCTGCCGCTCGCGCGCGCGCGCCGCGCCGCCGAAGCCGCTCTCTTGCGCATGGTGGCGTAAAAACAATCCACGCGCGCCTCCGCAAACATACCCGAGGCGCTGCAGTAACGCGGCAACCGCATCAGCACCCTGAAGGCGTCATTGTATTGGACGCGGAGGGCGTTGCATGGGCGTTGTATGCTTTCTTTGTGTAATTAACCCACAGACTGCTCGTTATAAAAGCGACCGTTTGGCCACCGTGACGAACATACGACTAAAAAGGTTTTCAACATCACACAAGGAAAGAAAAACACCCCTACGCACTACGACGCGGCGGACCAGTAGAATAAAGAAGAATTTCTAGAGGATGGGCACTAACCTGGAGATAGTGCAGAGTAGGAAGGAATGATAAATAGGACAAGGAACACCGACCTCGTAGTAAATCAACTAAAGTACTGGTCCGAAAGACAGTTGACACCAACAGCTGAATACTTACTAATGCTGCACCGACAAATGCCGAAGTAACCTTAAGTAAGTTCAAATAGTATTGTAGCCACTCCCATGTTTATACTAGTAAGAAATTTAATGTTTGAACGGCACAAGCCAATATAGATCCAATACTCTCACTGCTTTAGATTTCCATAATTTGCATAAGAAATCAGTGCAATGCTTCAACTGTCACTTCGCGCGGGTGGTACACCTACTTACAATGATTGACATTACTAAGTATTCATATTTGTTAATGATTTCTCTAATTATTAATTATGTTTGCTTTTATGTTTATAGTTTTTAATGATTTCATTTTCAGAACTTTTCTGGAACTTTTTTTCTAGATCATAAAGGTTACTGGAATATAATCCTATTTTTATTATTACAACCCACAACGGCCAAATAGCCTATTTTTGATGATTTCACTTAACATATTTTTCACGAACAGGTATTGTGTTCAGTTTTCCACAACCATTTTAGATAATATTATGTATATACCTTCCTTATACCTATGCATGACGATTATAGTATTGATTGCGAGCGAATATTTTACGGTCACTAGAAAAACGCTTATTGATTCCAGACATAGGTACCTCTCAAAGATTTTCAATTTGGGAGCAAAAAGTATTTTTAATGCTACTATACTCAACATCTAATTGAATAACACCAGCACAATGTCTCTTCAATCAGTGCGTGTACGCAGTTTTGTTTATTTTTACTAAAGAAATCACTTTCAAACGCTACAACAAAAGCTTGAAAAAAAATTGATACTCAAGGCAAAGTATCAAAACAAACCACACATCTTAAGTACTGGGAAAGTGAACTATGCTTTCCAGAAGCATCGTTAACTATACTTAGTTTGTATTCTAGTAAGGTTTATTTTCTCTTGTGGTGTGATTGGTAAAGCATGAAGCATGCTATGGAAGTTTAACCACCATTGCAGTATCAACAAGAGTTGAAGGCAGACGTTACTTTGTTATGTTTATAAACTTTTTTTGAAGTGTGCAACGTTGGATTTTTTGGTGAAATTTTGTGAATGAAAATGTGCAAGTTGGAGTTACGGCCGTTTTTGGTAAGTTTGGTGTGAATAATTTTCCCGCGTTTTTTTAAGGAGCGTGAAAAGAAAATGAACAAATCTTTATTTTAGCTCAATCATATTCACAAAATAATTAAATATTAACCAATCATAAGAACTGCAATTGTCATGTATGGAATATTTATTTCAAATCTTCTCCTTTAACTTTTCCTTTCTTCGGTCATTTAAAGAGTTTTAAAGAAAATCTTTTCTGTGCAAGCTATCGAATATAATAGGTATCTAATACGAGTATCTACCTACCTTTCATTAATTAATTGCAAAAATACTTTTTTGCTTATTTATACGTCCCTAACAATAAAAAAAAATATACTTGAATTATTACGTATTATGTTAAGATTCACCAAGCAATTTGCATTGCAAGGTTGCAGTGTGTTGGGCATTTACACTTAAAGTGTACCTACCCCCTACTTATTTTTTCGGATCTCGGTGATTTTGGGTATTCTGACTCAGAATCACGAGTACTATCCATTTCCGCAAAGAAAAAAAGTGTCCCTTCAAATAAAGTCAGTTTTGTGACGCCTTTTTCATACAGTTTATATGGCTCGTCACAAAACTGACACAGAAAATTTGTATGGAAAATGGGAAAATCAAGGACATTTTTTTTCTTCGTCTGAATCAATATTACTCGTGATTCTGAGTCAGAATACCCAAAATCACCGAGATCCGAAAAAAAGTAGGGGTACACTTTAAAGTGAAAATGCCCTATTAACTTAACTTTTTTATTTTATTTTGTTTATAATAACAATACATCTATCCTAATCATCATCTATTATAATACTTAAATACAAACCCATGGACTGCAGTATTCTTCAAGAAAGGAGTACACATATATTTTAAAGGGTCGGCAATGCGCATGTGGCACCCCTTGCTAGCGCCCATAGCGGCGGTGACCGCTTACCATCAGGCGGGCAGTACGCTTGTTTGCCACCGACGCGGTATATAAAAACCGGTCAAGTGCGAGTCTGACTCGCGCACGAAGGGTTCCGTCGTACCATTATCTATAAAAATGGCAAAAAAAAAACATGTTTGTTGTACGGGAGCCACCTTAAATATTTATTTTATTCAGTTTTTTAGTATTTGTTGTTATAGCGGCAACAGAAATACATCATCTGTGAAAATTTCAATACAGCCTGGTGAGAGACGGACAGACGGATAACGGAGCCTTAGTATTAGGGTCCCGTTTTACCCTGTGGGCACGGAACCCTAAAAAATTTATATACGTCATCATCATCTTATCGTTTTCCCTTTTGTATCGGAGCTCACGTCCGATTTGGTACCTAATCGCGAGAGCTGCCGTAGGCACTAAATTTACGAAATCGACTGTCATCTGACCTTCCAACTCATTGGGAAAATTAAAGCTTGTTGGGATTAGACCGGTTCCCTCACGATATTCACCTTCACAGAAAAGATACTATTAAATATCAATTGATAATAATTCATACATAAGTTTCATAAACATCTGACTTACGTAAAGTAAAGAAAACACACGTTTGTGTACAAACACAAAGAAAAAATGATGTATACCTAATGTCATAAAATATAGAGCTGTATATGTGTGAAATGTAAATAATTATAATTAGCATACTTAAACTTAACTCCTCTGCGTTCAGTTTCATTATGTATGTATGTACACACTTTATTGTACACAAAACAGGTTAAAACAATATACATGTCACGTAAGATTAAAGTACAAAGGCGAACTTATCCCTATGAGGGATCTCTTCCAGCTAACCTTTGAGGGATTGAATGGAAAGAGAGAAAATTAAAAAACTTAAAGGGTGTACAACGTTTATGCTAATTATGCTAATTTTTTTTGGGGCTCCTCCCTCCGCAAGTCCGCCCTCTAGTTAAAAAAAAAACTTGAAATATAAAGGTTATAGGTATTCACTAAGTGGATAATGCGCGCTTCTATCGCTTTTTTTAATACTACGCCGGTGGCAAACAAGCGTGCAGTCCACCTGATGGTAAGCGGACACCGCAGCCTATAGACGCTCGCAACTTCAAAAGAGTCACATGTATGCGGGTTACATTTTGAGGATTCACTGTGTTGGCAGCAGAAGGAACAAAATGTCCCTCGCTCTCAACACAGTGCATCCTCGGGAGCTCTGGCAACCTTGCTCACCTCCAGGAACACAACATTACATAGGTACTTGTTTAGTAAATAATGTTATTATGGCTGTGGTTTTCTGCAAGGCGGAGGTACTTCCCCAGTTGGGCTGCCCCAAATTCGAGCAAGGGATGACATTTTGCTGTGCCCTACCTCTCTTTATTGGAGTCGGCCTCAGCCACAGTCAGGTTCAAATGAAAAATAATCTCTTTCTACGAAGCTCAGGGAAGAAAGAGAAATCTATCCAGATACGAGGGGCGTTCAATAAATTCTCGGTATTGATATCTTTTAAACCTTTTTAGTAAACTTTTTAATACTGGCCGGTAAGTGTCATTCATTAACATAAAAAAAGGTAAAATTCAAACGGCGATGTTCTTTTGTTTTTCTGCAACTGCCGAACAAACGTGATCACAATGAGCGATTTTTCAATGTTAATTAAATTAGAGCACCGAGCGGTAATAAAATTCTTGACCAAACAAGGAAAAAATCAAAAAGCTATAAAAGAAGAAATGGATTATGTTTACCGAGAGTCTGCTCCTTCTTTATCAACAATTCAAAAGTGGTCAAGTGAATTTAAGTGTGGGAGAGAGAGTATCGAAGACGACCCCAGACCTGGTCGGCCCGTCGAAGCTTCTTCACAAGGAAATATAAAAAAAGTGGAGAAAATTATATTGGAAGATGCTCGAGTGAAGGTGACAGCAATAGCTCAAATAACCAAGCTTTCTATTGGTACTATACACAATATAATCCATGACAATCTTAATATGTCAAAAGTCAGTGCGAGATGGGTACCGCGAATGCTGACGCCGCTTCAGAAAAATACGCGCGTTGCTTGTTGTTCCGAATTTATTAAGCTGTGTGGTGAAAATCCTGATGAGATACTGCAAAAGATTGTTACCGAAGATGAAACCTGGGTTCATCATTATGACTCTGAGAGCAAACAAGAGTCCGTGCAGTGGCACATTAAAGGAACTCCTCACCCTAAGAAGTTCAAGGTCATGCCTTCAGCTGGAAAGGTCATGGCCACAATATTCTGGGATTGTGATGGAATATTGCTGATCGATTATAAAGAAAAGGGTGTAAATATCACAGGAGGGTACTACGCTAATATTCTACGCCAATTAAGAGAAGCAATCAAAGAGAAGAGAAGGGGAAAATTAGCCAAGGGAGTTCTGCTTCTGCACGACAACGCCCCTGTGCATACTGCTCATATCGCCAAGGCTGCTGTTCGGGAATCTGGGTTCGAAACTATTACACACCCACCGTATAGTCCAGACTTAGCCCCGAGTGACTTCTTTTTGTTTCCCAACCTCAAAAAGGACCTACGAGGAAATCGATTTTCTGACGATGAAGCTTTGAAGACAGCACTGGAGGAGCATTTTGACACTAAAGATAAAAAATATTTTTATGAGGGGTTAAAAAAACTAATTGACCGATCTTATAAGTGCATAAACATAGGGGGGGAGTATATTAAAAAATAAAATAAAAAAACCTATCGTATTCTTTTGTTTTCATTCTCATACCGAGAATTTATTGAACGCCCCTCGTAACCTATAATGAAACATTTCCGGAGTAAAAGCTAGATTTCATTCTGACCGGTTTAATCTCATATTCTCCCCATATTTAAACAAACTAAGTTTATTCTAGTTAACTAGTTATAACCTCACATTCTCCCTGTATTTAATAAGTAAAACTTTCATTATATCCTGCATTCGTGCCGGCATTTGAGTAAACCATGCTATAAAACGGTGGCAGCAATTATTTAACCAGCTCAGTCGTCAGTCGACGCCATTTTGAGATTACCATCGAAATTACCCGCCGAGACTATCGCGACAGCGTCACCCAGGGTATAATAACAACTGTATAAATTGGTCCCGAAGTAGCATCAGAAGCATGATACAATAATGTACTGCGCCAGCTGTATGGCAATCCGGTACATTGGTTACTAGTGTGGGTGACACGAGCTACGGAGGGTTACCTCTGGGTTTTCCCCAACCGCGCACTCCTATCGCATTATTGGGACAGCCTACAAAGCCACAGTCGCAGGTTCAAAAAAACCGGCCAAGTGCGAGTCGGACTTCGCACATTTAGGGGTCCGAACCAACCGCAAAATTAAGTTGGTTTTTATAGGAAAAATAAGGAAATTTCAAAGAAAAAAATCTAATTTATCAATATATTAGTATTTATTGGTAAAGTATAGGTAATACTAAACGTATCACCGAATTTCAAGTTTATAGGTAAATGGAAAATTAAAAAATTCTCAGTAACAAAATTTTGTAAAAATGTTGGCTTTGATGGCTTCTCATTGCTTTGTTTCCAGTATATTTAAAGTAATAAATTGTGTATTATCTACTCAATGAGCTCTAAGCAACGATACCCCAAGAAAAAAAAAATTCGCACCCCCCTTTAGCTGTATTAAAAACATATAAAAATAAGTTTTGACAATTTGTATAGCTTTGGGTCAACAAGATGCTGATACTGTGAAAATTTCAAGACTGAAGCTTAATACCTGTATCACAGACGACGGATGGACGGATGGACGCCTGAGCCACAACAATAGAGTTCCGTGTGGACCTTTCGGGTACGGAACCCTAAAAAAGCTACGGTATTAGCTTATCGATGTTTTTTTCTTATACCATGCAGCAGATGGTACACCTACTGGTTGCCGACGCTTGCTGACGCGGTTTTCACGGAGCGCGACATACTAAACTGCGCCCGCTGTGGGTAGTTAATATATTTTAATCTCAAAAATGGCCCGCAAACCAAACATAACTCGCTACATATAGGCCAGTAGATATTGACATCAAAATCGCAGAGCATGATGTAGTTCTGCATTTTATATGTGTTGTATGGATCTGTTAGGGTGATGGCCCTTGGCCATCATCTAGCCTAAGTCCGTGAGTTTACCTATAGTCGCGGAATGAAAAGGAACGTCAAATTTGCACCTTCACAGTGCAGGAATAAAGTGAATTAACTAACAATGATAAAAATTAAAAACACGACTGCACTAAAAAGATAAAAATAATAATTAGTTTCCTAATAAAGAACTCAAGGAAATATATTTTGTTTGCAGTAGTGGGACCTAATATTTTGGTTTTACTTGCATGTAGTAGTTCCCCCGACTGCAAACAAAATATATTTCCTTGAGTTCTGTATTAGGAAACTTATTTTTATTTTTATCTTTTTAGTGCAGTCGTGTTTTTAATTTTTATATTTGTTAGTGTATTTCGAACTTTTTTGCTTGAAACACATACATTATATATATTTTTGGAATCGTCTCTTCAAATGCTTCATTTTGATACCTCACTTGATAGGATATAAAAAAAAATATTTTTACGGAACACACAAAATGGAGTCTGCTGTCCGCCATATTGTTTTTATTGCAACGTCACATATCCTATGTCACCCGGGATGACGTGAGGATTCCAACAATACCTCACACATCTAAATCGGTTAAGGCGTTGAGAAGTTCTGGGGGAACAAAAAAAGTTCACATACATACATACATATATACATACATGAAACCTGAAAACATTATATTCCTTTTTTTGGGCAGTCGTGTAAAACCTAACGAACCTTTTCATTCCGCGACTAGGTATACATTGCACACATCCACCACTATAATACGTTGAAGAGCATTTTACCGCGTATTACGCAGAAACTGCCCTCAACCGTATCAAACATGCGTAATTAAATCTATCAACATTCTAATTTAACATATCATTCTAACTCTAACCGCTAATAGCTACACAACAATGCCTAGACACGTCAACCGTTAATTCAATCGGAACACATATTGTTCCGCGATGAAAACATGCAAAAATAAACTTTTTGCTTAATAGTTACGGATAAAAATCAAATGCAAAATATAGGTTGCGAGGGGCAAAATTAATAGCGGCCAGTATCATGCATATTCATCTTATTCAACACTATAATTTGTACCTAGAAACGCTCTCTCTGAGGAAATAACTATAGCTCTTATTATCTAAGAACTATGGGTTATTTATAGCGCCCAAAATTGCAGTATTAACAAGTTCGTTGATAAGTATCTTACGAGATGTTATGGCTATAGAATAAATTACTTAGGTGTACGACTTTACGTATGTTACAAAACGCCAATTAACAAAATATTTTAATTAATTAAATATACAAATTGTGCTCATTTAATGATACAGGAGAATTTGCCTACATACATGCCGGCAGTTTTTTGAAAAAAAAAACATTTCTACATCTTGCGTGATTTGATCACAGCCCTTAGAAATTTGATCAAATCCAGTTTTGATTATTTTCCTGCCACATAACATAAAATATTACGTACTTAATCCTTAACGAAACCAATACGTATACAAAACGTCTATTATATGGTTTTGTGTATAGGTAAATATGAAAAAGAAATGACGGGGAACTATTTTCATTGGTCTTTCATAACATTTTATGAACAGTTGTTCATCATGTTACATAGCTTCCGAAATGCTTTAGCAATACAAATATCAAACAATAAATACTACGATTCGGAAATAAAATGGCTATGTAATGTTTCATACTCAAAAAGTAATGATTATGCTTATTTGATGAGATAACTTTTTTGAATGACTTTTTACTGTCATTTAATGCATGTAAAAGGCACAAAAGTAAAGTCGTACACCTAAGTACTTAATCAAAAACAAAAAAGTTACAATCCTTTTTAAAGGTATTACCAGAGACTAGGAATTATATAGACTGCCAATGCCTATACATTGTGGCGTAATTTTAAAATAATGGGCCTGCTGTAGCTAGTTTCACTATGGAGAGATCACTTTACCATTTAATTCGTATGCCACTAAGACCTCTGCTTAAAACATAGCGCCATCTATGAACCAGGGATCGGATACCGGTATTATTTTCAAACCGGTTTCGGCCATTGACCCCAAACCGAAATGAATAGCGTTTGTGGTTTCGTTCTTGTTTCTGGTTTTCGGCACTCAAAACCGGTTAGTGAAGGAACTGTTCTGGGCCCAATTTCGTTTCCGTGGAACGAAATTAACCGGTTTTCGACGGAGACAACCAGTCTTAACTCGAATTTTTGACAGAGGCCGCCAAGGGTTACTATTATCCGCAGCGGGAGTGCGCTTACAATTTATTTAAAAGCTAATTTATAATTTGATATTAAATTTTACCACTAGACCTGATGTCGAGGGTCTGATGATGCAGCCGGAAGAGAGTCACTGGAACTGCCTAACGGAAAGTGATAAAGTAGTCGAGTTTGGGCTTGTTTGTTTTGTTGTCTTGAGTACTTACCAATGGACCTGATGTCGAGGGTCTGATGATGCAGTCGGAAGAGAGGTACTGGAACTGCCTAACGGAAAGTGCTACGATATTCGAGTTTGGGCTTGTTTGTTTTGTTGTCTTGAGTACTTACCAATAGACCTGATATCGAGGGTCTGATGATGCAGCCGGAAGAGAGGCACTGGAACTGTCTAACGGAAAGTGATAAAATAGTCGAGTTTGGGCTTGTTTGTTTTGTTGTCTTGAGTACTTACTAATGGCCCTGATGTAGAGGGTCTGATGATGCAGCCAGAAGAGAGCCACTGGAACTGCCTAACGGAAAGTGATAATGTAGTCGAGTTTGGGCTTGTTTGTTTTGTTGTCTTGGGTACATACCACTGGACCTAATGTCGAGGGTCTGATGATGCAGCCGGAAGAGAGGCACTGGAACTGCCTAACGGAAAGTGATAAAGTTGTCAAGTGTGGGCTTGTTTGTTTTGTTGTCTTGAGTACTTACCACTGGACCAGATGTCGAGGGTCTGATGATGCAATCGGAAGAGAGGTACTGGAACTGCCTAACGGAAAGTGATAAAGTTGTCGAGTTTGGGCTTGTTTGTTTTGTTGTTTTGAGTACTTACCAATGGACCTGATGTCGAGAGTCTGATGATGCAGCCAGAAGAGAGCCACTGGAACTGCCTAACGGAAAGTGATAAAGTAGTCTAGTTTGGGCTTGTTTGTTTTGTTGTCTTGAGTACTTACCACTGGACCTGATGTCGAGGGTCTGATGATGCAGCCGGAAGAGAGGCACTGGAACTGCCTAACGGAAAGTGATAAAGTAATCGAGTTTGGGCTTGTTTGTTTTGTTCTCTTGGGTACATACCACTGGACCTAATGTCGAGGGTCTGATGATGCTGCCGGAAGAGAGGCACTGGAACTGTCTAACGGAAAGTGATAAAGTAGTCGAGTTTGGGCTTGCTTGTTTTGTTGTCTTGAGTACTTAGCACTGGACCTGATGTCGAGGGTCTGATGATGCAGTCGGAAGAAAGGCACTGGAACTGCCTGATGATAAGTGCTACGATAGTCGAGTTTGGGCTTGTTTGTTTTGTTGTCTTGAGTACTTACCACTAGACCTGATATCGAGGGTCCGATGATGCAGCCGGAAGAGAGGCACTCGAACTGTCTAACGGAAAGTGATAAAGTAGTCGAGTTTGGGCTTGTTTGTTTTGTTGTCTTGAGTACTTACCACTGGACCTGATGTCGAGGGTCTGATGATGCAGCCGGAAGAGAGGCACTGGAACTTTCTAAAGGAAAGTGATAAAGTAGTCAAGTTTGGGTTTGTTGATCATGTTGTCTTGAGCACTTACCACTAGACCTGATGTTGAGTGTCTGATGATGCAGCCGGAAGAGAGGCACTGGAACTGTCTAACAGAAAGTGATAATCTAGTCGAGATTGGGCTTGTTTGTTTTGTTGTCTTGAGTACTTACCACTAAACCTGATATCGAGGGTCTGATGATGCAGCCGGAAGAGTGGCACTGGAACTGCCTAAAGGACAGTGCTACGGTAGTCGAGTTTGGGCTTGTTTGTTTTGTTGTCTTGAGTACTTACCACTGGACCTGATGTCGAGGGTCTGATGATGCAGTCGGAAGAGAGGCACTGGAACTGTCTAACGGAAAGTGATAAAGTAGTCGAGTTTGGGCTTGCTTGTTTTGTTGTCTTGAGTACTTAGCACTGGACCTGATGTCGAGGGTCTGATGATGCAGTCGGAAGAAAGGCACTGGAACTGCCTGATGATAAGTGCTACGATAGTCGAGTTTGGGCTTGTTTGTTTGTTGTCTTGAGTACTTACCACTAGACCTGATATCGAGGGTCTGATGATGCAGCCGGAAGAGAGGCACTCGAACTGTCTAACGGAAAGTGATAAAGTAGTCGAGTTTGTGCTTGTTTGTTTTGTTGTCTTGAGTACTTACCACTGGACCTGATGTCGAGGGTCTGATGATGCAGCCGGAAGAGAGGCACTGGAACTGTCTAAAGGAAAGTGATAAAGTAGTCAAGTTTGGGTTTGTTGATCATGTTGTCTTGAGTACTTACCACTAGACCTGATGTTGAGTGTCTGATGATGCAGCCGGAAGAGAGGCACTGGAACTGTCTAACAGAAAGTGATAATCTAGTCGAGATTGGGCTTGTTTGTTTTGTTGTCTTGAGTACTTACCACTAAACCTGATATCGAGGGTCTGATGATGCAGCCGGAAGAGAGGCACTGGAACTGTCTAACGGAAAGTGATAAAGTAGTCGAGTTAGGGCTTGTTTGTTTTGTTGTCTTGAGTACTTACCACTGGACCTGATGTCGAGGGTCTGATGATACAGCGGGAAGAGAGGCACTGGAACTGCCTAACGGAAAGTGATAAAGTAGTCGAGTTTGGGCTTGTTTGTTTTGTTGTCTTGAGTACTTACCACTGGACCTGATGTCGAGGGTCTGATGATGCAGCCGGAAGAGAGGCACTGCAACTGCCTAACGGAAAGTGACAAAGTATTCGAGTTTGGGCTTGTTTGTTTTGTTGTCTTGAGTACTTAGCATTAGCACTAGACCTGATGTCGAGCGTCTGATGATGCAGCCGGAAGAGAGCCACCGGAACTGCCAAACGGACGGAACGGACTACTTTATCCCTTACCGTTAGGCAGTTCCAGTGGGTCTCCTCCGGCTGCATCATCAGACCCTCAACATCAGGTCCAGTGGTAAGTGCTCAAGATAACAAAACAAACAAGCCTAAACTCGACTACCGTAGCACTTTCCGTTTGGCAGTTCCGGTGGCTCTCTTCCGGCTGCATCATCAGACCCTCGACATCAGGTCTAGTGCTAAGTACTCAAGACAACAAATCAAACAAGCCCAAACTCGACTACTTTATCACATTCCGTTAGGCAGTTCGAGTGGCTGTCTTCCGACTGCATCAGCAGACCCTCGAAATCAGGTCTAGTGGTAAGTACTCAAGACAACAAAACAAACAAGCCCAAACTCGACTACTTTATCACTTTCCGTTAGGCAGTTCCAGTGCCTCTCTTCCGGTTGCATCATCAGACCCTCAACATCGGTCCAGTGGTAAGTACTCAAGACAACAAAACAAACAAGCCCAAACTCGACTACTTTATTACTTTCCGTTAGGCAGTTCCAGTGCCTCTCTTCCGGCTGCATTATCAGACCCTCGACATCGGTCCAGTGGTAAGTACTCAAGAGAACAAAACAAACAAGCCCAAACTCGACTACTTTATTACTTTCCGTTAGGCAGTTCCAGTGCCTCTCTTCCGGCTGCATCATCAGACCCAGGACATCAGGTCCAGTGGTAAGTACTCAAGACAACAAAACAAACAGGCCCAAATTCCACTCCTTTATCACTTTCCGTTAGGCAGTTCCAGTGGCTCTTTTCCGGCAGCATCATCAGACCCTCGACATCAGGTCCAGTGGTAAGTACTCAAGACAACAAAACAAACAAGCCCAAACTCGACTACTTTATTACTTTCCGTTAGGTAGTTCCAGTGCCTCTCTTCCGGCTGCATCATCAGACCCTCGACATCAAGTCCAGTGGTAAGTACTCAAGACAACAACACAAACAAGCCCAAACTCGACTACTTTATCACTTTCCGTTTGGCAGTTCCAGTGGCTCTCTTCCGGCTGCATCATCAGACCCTCGACATCAGGTCCAGTGGTAAGTACTCAAGACAACAAAACAAACAAGCCCAAACTCGATTACTTTATCACTTTCCGTTTGGCAGTTCCATTACCTCTCTTCCGGCTGCATCATCAGACCCTCGACATCAGGTCCAGTGGTAAGTACTCAAGATAATAAAACAAACAAGCCCAAACTCGACTACTTTATCACTTTCCGTTAGGCAGTTCCAGTGACTCGCTTCCGGCTGCATCATCAGACCCTCGACATCAGGTCCAGTGGTAAGTACTCAAGAGAACAAAACAAACAAGCCCAAACTCGACTACTTTATCACTTTCCGTTAGGCAGTTCCAGTGACTCTCTTCCGGCTGCATCATCAGACCCTCGAAATCAGGTCCAGTGGTAAGTACTCGAGACAACAAAACAAACAAGCCCAAACTCGACTACTTTATCACTTTCCGTTAGGCAGTTCCAGTGACTCTCTTCCGGCTGCATCATCAGACCCTCGACATCAGGTCCAGTGGTAAGTACTCAAGACAACACAACAAACGAGCCCCATCTCGACTACCGTAGCACTTTCCGTTAGGAAGTTCCAGTGGCTGTCTTCCGTTTCGGCGGCATCATATAAATTAGCTTCTAATCTAAATTATAAGCGCACACGCGCCGCGGGGCCCGCGGGTGATGGTATTACCTGACGACAAAGCCTTCAAAAGTGAGAAAGTGACAGTCGTGACATTTTAAACCGGTTTAATAAAGTTCCACGGAACGTTAAAATTCCGTTCTCCTAGAATACTGATAACCGAAATAATTCGTTCTTTCACTAACAGGTATTTTGATAAACCGGTATTATGTAAGAACGAAATCAAACCGGTTTAGGAACAAAATAATACCGGTATTTGGAAACCGGTTCCGATCCCTGCTATGAACACAACGTAGAAGCTCCCAACAGATGGCGCTATGTTTTAACCAGAGGTCTTAGCCGCATACGAATTAAATGGTAAAGTGATCTTTCCATAGTGAAACTAGCTACAGCAGGCCCATTATTTTAAAATTACGCCACAATGTATAGGCATTGGCAGTCTATATAATTCCTAGTCTCTGGTATTACCTAATTAAATTGTACAATTATGTTAAATAATTAAACTATCAGTACAACATACACTGACAATATAAACTGTTTGGTCTATGTGAATCTGGAATACATTTATATTTTTGCTATGAAAATCAGGGCTAAGTCAAACGCCGAAAAAACGAGGACCAAAAAAACAGGCAGCATAAAAAATAGGGTAATTTTCGTTACTTTATCATGTGCCTATAATATAATATATGATACATAACATGTTACATATTATCTGCCATACTATTATGCATACAACTTACGTTACGTAAGCGACATTAAATGCCCTAGGTGATCATCATGAGACCCTCATTAATAAATGTTATTAGCAATTTCTACTAGAAATAAACACGTTAATAAAATTTAGAACTTCGCTACAATATCAGCTGAGATCCTGTCACTAGTTCAAATTAAATCTGAATATCAAGAAGTCAACAGCTCTATAATTAGTTCAAAACAATCTTGAAATACACAAGACTTTCGATTAAAAAGCGCGCTCAAATCGATTCAATTCGATTACGATCACAGATACACACAGATACACCTTGTTTAACATGTAAAGAGTATTTCTATTGTATTGTAGTTATAGTAAAATAAGTATCTTATCTCTTCGAAAAACATCTAAATACATTATTTAATTAAGGCGCTACACTGAGAAATTTGGAGACTTGAAACGCTGTCCTGCCCGGACTAGCAAACAGTAGGGGCTGAATTTCAGATATATGATTCTTGACTATATGATTGAGGTACTGACAATAGCGAAACATGATTGCTTAAAATTTTCTTAATAGAAAATAAATCCAAAGTCGAATCTATATTTTCCTTTTTTTCCTCAGCCTACTAAAACAACGCATTATTAAAAGACACGATTAAGTTAATATGATGGTATTTTACCTCATCTAGGTACTGACAAGAGGAAATTTAATAACCTGCACACAGTCAGATATTTAACGAGATTTGTCTAAAAAGCCATTCTCGGAGAGGGTTGCATCCCGTTTTGTCGTGAGCGAAAAACAAAGGGTGTCTCTTTCAATCGATATATCGCCTTAACAAATGCTTTTACAACTTAAATTATTCCAGTGTTTAAACCGCCCGCGAGGTACGTAGTGTCGGAGGTTGGATGCTTTTTCCTCAGGCCACTTTCCAATCGCGCACTTCCATGATCATTATTCGGCTCGGCTTATAAAACCACAGACAGGGTAAAAAGTATTTAGCAAAAAAAAATGCTTAATCTTGATAGCTCCCTTAGTTAAAAAGATATCAAATTCTAAGTAATAGTTACTGTACACTTGCAGGGCGTCACATTTGTAACTTTGTCATTCCACCTAATAATTAAATTGTTATGTGATTGTAATATACAATTTGAATTTAAAAGAAATCTTCACTGGACTCTTCGCCTGTATGGTCGTGGTTTAACATTTTTGTACCTTGTCGCTATGATCTTTAGATTCTCGAGTTTAAACCATCATATTTAATTTCCAACAGTTGAAAGCGATAAAGCACTGAATTGTCCAGCTTTTTATGAGTTTTCGTACAAATATAATAATGGTCTTACATCTCTCATGTCAGAGGTGTGCACAACTGCACGTGCAGCTCTGGTAGTAAATTTAGGTAATGCAAGCACATACTCGTACAAAGCAATTTATTACATTTACATCTTGTGAAAACGTTAAATTATGTCTCCATTGTATTCGTGATCCTTAGAAAGTGCCCCGTCGAGTGCAGAGGCCATGTAGATCCTATCGCTGGTGCATCGTAACTGCACTTTGTGCATGTATTGTTATTAAATAAAAGATGTGATGAGGTCTTCCGAGTGTTTATTTATCACTTTAGTTATTATATAATTAGTTTACACAGAAAGAGATCTTATCGGTAAGCGCGATGATGGCTAAGAGGGCGAGCTGTCAAAAGTGACATTTGTACTCTATTATTCTAAAGGTGTAGACATACAGTACAAGGTTAAGGTCCATGTAGACGACACTAATACATCATCCCCTTTTTAAAAGAAAATTTAACATTGGTACAAACATAAGTTGAACTATATGTATGAACACAAATCGCATTGCTCTTCATCCCCTTTTTAAAAGAAACTTATTACTAATATTGCTAAGTGTTATTTACTTATCACTAACATCACATAAACAGTTATGACTAAATACAGGTAAGTATATATCTTACAACTACGACATTCGACCAGTGTTGAGCCCCTGACAGGGTCCAACGAAGCACCAAGCCCAGCTAAGGAGATCTGATGTGAAAAGAGGTTCTTTTATATATTACATTATTTTTGTCAGCTACACTATATGCTCTGTACCCATTGTCGCTGACAATCCTGCCTTCTATCCACATACTTTTCAGCGGATCTTTTTTAAACCAGACATTCTGGCCTACATAAAATGGTGACTTAGCTCTACTATGTTTATCATAATTTTTAATATTCCTATTTCTTATTTTATCAAATTGCTCATTTACATTGTTATTCAACTTTGGTTGCAGGTAATTAGTGTTTACAATTAGTTTAGTTTTCAGGTTTCTATTAAACATTAACTGGCTAGGTGTCAAATTGGTGCCTGAGACGGGTGAAGCCCTGTACTGTAGGAGTGCCAATCTAAAATCAGTCTTATCTTCATTGCACTTAAGTAAAATTTTTTTAGCTACTTGTACCCCCCGTTCTGCCATTCCATTTGATTGTGCATATCTTGGACTTGTGTAATTAAAGGCAAATCCATTTTCCCTAGCAAAATCCCGACATTCCTTTGAGTCAAACGGCACATGGTCTGAAACTATTTCTTTAGGAAAGCCGAAGTTGCAAAATATGTCTGTTAAAACTTCAATAATTGATTTTGCACTCTTATTACGCAGCAATTTGATATCTAGCCACTTCGAAAAATAATCATACACTACGAGATAACTTTTCCCCTTGAAATCCATAATGTCAGTGGCAATTTTGGCAAAGGGTAAGTTTGGTACACTATGAGACATTAATGGCTCCTTAATATTATTATTTTGATACATCTGGCAAGGAAAACATCGCTTAACAAATTCTTCTATATGCGAGTCTACATGCGGCCAGTAATATAATTTTCTACACAATTGTTTCATTTTCGACATTCCGATGTGGCCTTCATGTAATGTTTTAATAAATGTTGACCTCAAATTTTTAGGTACTATTAATCTGTCATTAAAAAATATCAGACTGCCGTCTACTGAAAGTTGACCTCTTATTTTATGATAATCATGCAAGCCATTAGGAATATCTTTATTATTAGTAGGCCACCCATTTTTTATGAAATTCCTCAATATTTCTAACTCATTGTCAACCGAGCTTTCTGCTAAAAGCAAAGATTTCTGCTCCTCTGTACATTCCAAGTTTTGTGCTAAACCTATGCAATGAATAACCTCATACATATATGACTCATCAATATCATTGTTATCTGTCTGATAAGAGCGTGACAACAAATCTGCAATAAACATTAACTTTCCTTGCAAGTATTTGACATCTAAATCATATTTTAATAACTTAAGTTTCAGCCTTTGTAATCTAGGTGACGGGAATTCATGAAGATGCTTTTTTAACAAGGTTTCTAGCGGCTTGTGGTCATTTAAAACCGTGACTGGACGCCCATAAATGTAATAATGATATTTACGCGTTGACCAGACGACACTTAACAATTCTTTTTCTATTTGTGAAAAATTACGTTCAGCTGGGGTAAGGCTTCTTGATGAGAAACAAACCGGTTTGCCTTCTTGCAATAAGCAGCATCCAAGGCCATCTTTTGATGCGTCACATTGGATGGTAATGGGCAGTTTTTCGTCGAAATTCTGTAATACTGGGGCTTCACAAATTTTATTTTTAATATTAATATACACATTTTCATGAACTTCCGTCCAAAGCCAATCAACATCTTTTTTTAACAATAATTGCAGGGGCGATGCAATGTCAGCCAAGTTAGGTATGAATTTTCTTAAATAATTAACCATTCCTAGAAAGATTTGCAGTTCTTTTTTATTATTAGGACTTTTCATATTAGTAATAGCAGTGACTCTATCAGGATCAATTTGCATGCCTTTTTCTGAGAAAATATGACCAAAATATTTTACTTGCTTTAATTTGTATTGAAATTTATCCTTATTGAAGCGAACATTGTGCTCTCTGGCTCTGCTAAAAACCTTGTCTAAAATTGCATCGTGTTCCTGCAGAGTATCAGCACATATCATGAGGTCGTCACAATAAACAATTACACCTGGGATGTCCCCGAAAGCTCTCTCACTATATTTTTGGAAAATTTCTGGGGCTATGGACAACCCGAACGGCAATCTCAAGAACTTATAGCAGCCAAATGGACTATTAAATGTACACAAGTTGCTTGACTCTTCATTTAACTTAATATTATAAAACCCATCCGACAAGTCAAGAACAGAAAAATATCTCTTATTACATAATTTTGACACTATTTCGTCTAATGTGGGTATTAAATGATGTTCTCTTATCAGTGCTTGATTGAGATCCTTAGGATCGAGGCAAATTCTTAATGAACCATTTTTCTTTTCAATTATTACCAGATTACTAACAAAACTGTCAGGGTGATCTACCTTAGCTATGACTTCGTGCTTCACCAGAGCCTCCAGCTTGTCCTTAAGGCGAGTTAAGAGTGCGTTGGGCACTCTGCGCGGGGGTCTCACTACCGGCTCCACACCGGGTCGAATGCGCAGCTGCAGTGGCTTACTGAACTCCCCAACACCCTGGAATAGTTCAATGTTCTTATTAATAACACAGTCTTTACTTTTAATATTAGTATCACTTTTATCAGTTACAGTTTCAGTCTTTAATGTATCAATATTAGTATTATTTAATAATTTAAGTTGTACTAATGAGGCTAGCCCCAGAATTGGCCTGACTTTTTCTTTAATAATTAAAAACTCAGTATTAATACCTTCACAGTTTTTAATATTATTATTATTGAATACCCTTAATGTGATTTTTCCTACTGGGATTAACTTCCCACCTCCGAAGACCTCTATTAATGTTTTTGTCTCAGACATTTTAATATTAGAATCATCATCGACAATCATCTTCAGAGTGTTTAAACTAATCACATTAATCTGGGCTCCTGTGTCACATTTAAACTGCACCTTTTTATTCTCTACCCGTAGTGACTCAACCCACTCATTATTACCTAAATCTATTGAATAGACTAGTCACAAGTCATGCACATTGTTGCAAGCCTCATCACTATCATCATTATCTACCTTATTGTTCATGCAGTGCACTTGGCCCTTTCTGAAAGTGCAGCCTACACTGAAATGATTGAAACGGTTGCACTTGGAGCACACTTTGCCATAAGCTGGACACTGCCTTGGCCCGTGTTCAGTGTTACATTTCTTACAATTATAGAATGTTTTATTATAATGTACACTATTATTATTTCCATGTGAGGAGCGAACCTGTCCATATTTGTTATTATTATTATTATACTTAGCTTTTGAAGCTGGCTGCCCATGCTGTGTTGACCTCTCCGACTGCACCGCATGCACCTCTGGGTTGTTGAGTGTCTTCACAAACTCTCTTGACAGTTCCGCAGACCGGCAGATGTCTACGGCCTTCTCAATTGACAGGTCCTTCACCTCCAAGAGCTTCTGCTGCACCCTCTGGTCCCGAACTCCGATGACAATTTTGTCTCTGATCATCCGGTCCTTCTGGTCTCCAAAGTTACAGTTCTCCGCTAGCTTCCTGATGACTGTATAGTATGCGTCGAATGATTCTCCGTCCTCTTGGTTACGCTTGTTGAGGTTATAGCTGTTAATGACTTCGTTTTGTTTCGGTTTGAAGTAGTCATCAAATATTTGTATCACATCATCTAATTTATCCTTGTCATTTTCTGTATTGAGAACATTAAAATACAACTCTTGAGCTTGTTGCCCAATACAGTTTATTAAAATCGCCGCTTTTCTGGCTTCTGACAACTTTTCCAACCCTGCCGCCAGGATGAAATTCTTGAATGATAGTTTAAAACGCTGCCAATGCGGCCAGCAATTTTCTATATCGTCTAAGTTTAGACATTGCGGCATTCTATACTCCACGGCACACATGTTATCCACTTTCACTTCAGATAGTGCAGATTTATTTTCTGATTCACCCATACTTAATATTGTTCTGCATTAAAAGGATCTTCTTAGTAATTAGTATTAAAATTTCTTCATAAGCCGGTTGGTCTTCTTAGTAATTAGTATTAAAATTTCTTCTTGGCCGGTTGGCGAAAAACGTGTTTTAAAGGTTACCTTCCTTAATCTTCACGGATCCTCGAGATTTCGGTTCTTTTACGACTGCGCCATGTATTGTTATTAAATAAAAGATGTGATGAGGTCTTCCGAGTGTTTATTTATCACTTTAGTTATTATATAATTAGTTTACACAGAAAGAGATCTTATCGGTAAGCGCGATGATGGCTAAGAGGGCGAGCTGTCAAAAGTGACATTTGTACTCTATTATTCTAAAGGTGTAGACATACAGTACAAGGTTAAGGTCCATGTAGACGACACTAATACAGTGCATACAATGTAAATGCTCAAAATATACGAGTATTACACTCAACAAGACCGAGTCAGAGACAAGAGAGACAGAGAGAGTCAGTGTATTTCCGAGTAACCTGGAACTTTTTAAGGCATATGAGTATATATGAGTGAAAAGGCATTTTCTGGTGAGCTCGCTTCACTTTAAATGCTCCAAGAGCAGTCCCCTTTCCAATCTTACTGAAGCGCAAACACTTAGGGCAGAGGTTCCCAAACTTTTTTTCTTGTGGACCCTTTTAAAAATTTTACTGGTTTCGGTGGACCCCCTTCTGATAAATTTCTACCACGTTCCATTATTTCCTCACGCCAACGTGGACCCCCACGGAGTCTCTTATGGACCCCTGGGGGTCCATATGGACCACTTTGAAAATCACTGACTTAGGGTATTCCATTGTTTAAACCGCCCGCGTGGTCGTGTAGGTGGTTTGCCCTGGACTTTTCCCAGGTTACACTCCAACTGCGGACTCCTATCGCTTTATTGGGAGGGATTGGGGGCCTATAAGCCAGGATAAAAAACACCTGCTTTGCGTCAGAGGCAAGAAAGTTGGTTAAAAAAACTTTGAAACTTAAACCTAATGTAAACAACATTACCCTATTAAAATCGTGACGGGCTCGACTCTTATTTTCGTTAGACGATAATATTCGTCCCAAATTGGCTGCCAGTCGTGCGTCTACTGTCCTCGATGGCAACAAGCGTACGAATAATCGAGATATAAACGAAAGTGAGAGAAAATACGAGATATATGGTAACAGGTAGTTAAGTCCTGAAGAGAAATGTTCACATTTTCTCTTCATCCTAGTTGAATTATATAGGGAGTCCGACAGGGCGGGAGCGCTGACACAAAATTTCTGGTCATTTGTATAGTGCGCGCCATCCACGACGAGGCGCCCCTCCACAGCGAATTTCATACTAATCTGTGCGCTGTTGTACGGCTTGGGCTATGGAGGGGCGCGCCTTCGTGGATGGCGCGCAAGGTACGGGCGTTCATTGAAATTTAACGCCAATGCGATTGGGCCGCCATTACCAGCGCTATGAACATCATTTTCCTTTTCGTCATTAGGTAAATATACCCCTGAAGGATCGCCATACTGGTACAGTCGCCATTAGATAAATCGATACGAACGAGGTGCTCACAAATATCTGAACACGACTCTATTGCCAAGGCGTTAGAGTGCATGTTCAGATATTTTGAGCACCCTGAAGAGTACAGATATATTTGATGGCGACTGCACACAATGTACACACACATACACAAATGACCGGAAATTTTGTGTCACCATCTCCTGGCCCGTAGGCCCGTAGGTCCGCTAGCTGTAATATAGTAAATAAAAAAATATTTCTGGACCAATCTTTCCACAAATTGAGCTAGTTGCTAGATAGAGCATTTGATAGTCTCTAAACCTAGTTCGAAATTAAAATTGCACCATTAAATAAATATTCAGGTAGCTAATTAGCGATACTAGATTTAATGACTGCCTTCAGAGTCGAATCCTTAGATATGAGTAGGTACTTATCTAGTAGTAGTTTTACGGTGTAGGAGATCTTTTATAGTTGCGTTAGTAAGGTTAGGTTAGGTTAGGTATAGGTATGGTACCTTCTCGACGCCGCCAAAGGGCCGCTGGCCAAGCTTTTTGCTTAAGAATAACATAAATGTGACGGTCCACGGGTAAAGGTAGGTCTTAAACCAGTCGCCATAAGGTACATGGAATGTCACAAAATGTATCCTACAGCTTAGACTCGACTTGGACCAGTTTATGTTTTCACTTTCGTTGGGAATTGCAATCCGGGCCTGCCTTGTTTTATAAGACAAACTTGAATGGGCATTAAATATAATGGATTTTATATTACGAGTAAGTATTATGCTAAAAACTTGCGTGTATTACTAGAAAAAAAAACTTGTTTTTTGTTTTTAATAGATAACAAAACGTAAAGAAGTTTCCTAGTTTACAAAGAATATAATTTAAAAAAGTAACTTAGACGCTAGAATGATTTAAAAAAATTATATTTTACTTACAATAGATAGATAAATAAATATATTTTTCACTTCTCATGCTCGAAAAGTGTGTCATATTAGACTTGTGAAGCGGGGCTAAAGTAGTACTTTTAAGCCCTAGGGAAAATATGTAAACATATTTATAATTTACAAAACATTTTAATGCGACCAATCAAAATACTTCACCGATTAAATCCACCAATCACAGAAAAGTAATTTGACATATTAAAACTTATTTGGTAAAAATATCAATCAACCAGAACACAGCTGTTCTAAAATCGACCAATCAGGAAAGACGTTTTTCAGTTCTTTAAAGATTAAGCGGTGTCTATGGTCAAAGCAAATACTCCTCTTAAAAGAAAAAAAAAAGCGCATGATGCATCTCTTTCTTTGATATAGCAAAAGAAAGGGAGGCGAATACCCCAAGCAAACACGCATAGCGAGGCATATGGTGCTGGCCTTAGAAAAAAAAAACATGCTGTCTTAGACATACAACCGCCAAGAGTTAAATTATTCATTTAAGATGGATAATTTGTGTTTATGTGTTTTCTCGCAATCGAAGTGAAAAGTAGAGTGTATAACTCGGGCCTAAAAGCCATATTACCACTCGAACAATTTTCCCTCTCTACGTTCGGGAAAATAACCATCTCGTGGTAATATGGCTTACTTTAGACCCTTGTCAAACAATATACTATTTAAATAAAAATGCCTGGTTTATGTTTTCTTTGGCTACGATTACAATCCTCCTGACGACGGTATACAAATTTGCCAGAATAATGTATACTCTGTCAAATACTTTACTAATTTATTTACAACACAAATATAGAGACTAAAACAAAACAACAACTTAAATAAGTACTTAATACTAAGGTTTCGCTTGGTATGTACCTGGCTCAAATTAGAGTCATAAATTAATTATGCTTAAATGTACTATGTAGGATACTATGTAGGATATAGGACGCTGGTCGTCAGGAGGGTATACCAACGAGTCTGCATACATTTTTTGATAAATGTTTTATTCATATATTTTTAAAAGTAATTCGGAAAATTTCTACCAATAACTGTCATTTACCAACAGCAGTAGGTAATAGCACATTGTTAAGACACCTGCATCATTGTTGACAATACGTTTGAGTCGTTTGCTTTCGTTTAATAACAAGGGAAAGGCAAATTGCTGAATTAAATGTTTCCGTAACTGCTGCTTCGTTTTACTTTGGTATTTTATAGCAACAAGAAACAGTAAAAGCTTGTACGAGGTTATAAAAAGATAAGATTGTTACGTCGAGTGTTTTACACCGTTTGGAATGAAACTAGCGTTTTAGTTACGATTTGCAGTTACACACACTAAGTGTGTCATCCACAACGATGCGCCCCTCCACAGCGAATCTCAAACTAATCTATGCGCAAAACCTTCAAATCTGGTGATCAGATATTAAAACATCAGGAAAACCGTAGGAACTCAGTATCAGAACCTCTCATGTACCTGTTATATTGTTTCATGTCATTTATATCTTGTTTAAAAATCAACTCTGTGCGGTTATCTGATGTGTCCAGTTGTCCACATTACTTGCATTTCCCCTAATCATATCTTTCATATTATTATATGACATAATACTCATTATGTATTTTCTCTTTCAGTAGTCATCATCGGAAATCACCTGACATCGTTAACTGGAAAGCAACAAACAAATTACCTAAGGAAATTACTTCTTACGAACATTACACTTATATTGTTGAGCACTGATGTCATTTCGTAACTGAGACATATGTCTACGAAACCATAATTACACTAAAATGATTGATATAAAAACACATTAGCAGCTTGCAAGGAAGGAATATATCAACTGCGTAAACCCGAAGACAATTGGTGAAACGAAATAGGTTAACGACCAAGTAATGCCTGAAGATAATCGTATAGGCGAATCTAACCATTATTACAAAGATCATAGACATTAATGACAATAATCTGTGGTTCAAAGGTGCTTTTACTTATGTAATTGAGCGGATCGTGACCAGGCAGATGCTCGAGAGGAATGGAGGGGAGTGATGGCGAAATCTTCACGTCGGAGGAGGCTGAAGGGTAAGTAAGCAAAGCGAAATTTTACCTACCTATTTACTAACCATGTTATTCGAGTAGAAGTATCACCTCTTTTTAGGTAACCTTTTTTTATTAATAATAAAAAACCGGCCAAGTGCGAATCGGACTTCGCACATTTAGGGTTCCGAATCGACCGCAAAGTTAAGTTGGTTTTTATAGGAAAAATAAGGAAACTTCAAAGAAAAAATCTAATTTATTAATATATTAGTATTTGTTGGTAAAAAATACATTATTACCAAATTTTAAGTTTACAGGTATTTGGGAAGTTAAAAAATTCTTCGGAACAAAATTTCGTTAAAAAAAAGCTGACTTTGGTGGCTTCTCATTCCTTTGTATTTCAATTTTTTTTTTAAATAAAAATATAGTAAGTATCTACTCAATGAGTTCTAAACAACGATACCCCACTCGACAGGGTAAGATAAAAAAATTTTTTTAGCTGTATGGGAGCCCCCCTTATAAACATTTAAAAACGAGTTTTAACTATTTGTTTGACTTCGGGCCAACAAGATGCTTACACTGTGTAAATTTGAAGCCTGTAGCTTCAACCGTTTGGCTGTAAAACCTGTGTGACAGACGACGGACGGACGTCGGGACTCGGGGCGTCACCAATAGGGTTCCGTTTTGACCCTTCGGGTACGGAATCCTAAAAATGGGGTTGCTCTTGGCCAGCATCTAGCCAGTAATCCTATCTTCCATCGGACATCCAGATTCCAGACGTACAGCTGGCTACCATCCTTACTTGGTCGAAATTCCTCTTATTCGAACCAAGCGCTATTCATCATCTTTTATAAGTGCGCATTTAGCACTGATAATTGGAATTCCCTGCCAGCGTCTGTATTTCTGTTTTCATATAACTTAGACCTTTTTAAGGCACGAGGGAATAGGCATCTTCTGGATGAGCTCGCTTCACCGTCGGTCGTAACTTTGCCCCCTGGCTAGATGCTGGCCAATAGCAATCCCATTGTTATTTAAAAATATATACTTATACACATATGGGCCGTAATAGATCTGTACTAAATAGTAAAGAAGAGAAAATGTCACACAGAAACTAGCCTGAGTAGATGACCGGTTACTGATAAGGCCCTTAAGCAACAATAAGCTGAGCATTTCCAACCACTATTACAAAATGAAGTGTTCTTAAATAATTGTGGAAATCGTTAAAATTACTAGCAGTGCTATGCTTCTTAGAAAATAAAATCTAGCTCAGGCTTTCGAACGGTTTTAGGCGCAGCGGGAAAGTCTAGTCTTAAAACCGGATCAGTCTATTTGTAGTAATTTTGTTAAATTCCCGCTTGTATATCGGCGTACTAAAAATTGGACCTTATACACAATGATGTTAAGTTCAATTTAGAAGTCTACTTTACCTGTGATGATAGTTTTTGAAAGTTACTTTCGGTCATGTTTATGTACTGACTGATCTAATTTAGGATGATATTTGCGGTTTCAATCGAACATTACGTCACGAGTTCGTTAGATGTTTTCTATCCATTTCGAGTTTAGAAATTGGATGATATGATCTATTTGCTACCCGTCGTAGAAGAACTTATAATACTTAGTTTAAAAATATAATTGATCACAGTCTTGGCGCAAGCAATATCTGCCAGCATCTCCTCTTGATAAAGCCTCGGAGAGGAGAGAGGCGAAACACGTGTCGAGATTTTTGTCAATATTGGGTTGGATTTGTATTTTTTTGCATGTTTGCGTCGTGCGGAGGTACCTACGGGTGCATTGACCTTATGCAAATAATTATGAGCAAGTGGATGCATCTCGATTCGAACTTAAGTGTCCATGTAATAAAAACTTAACTATTGACCACCGAATGGACCTCCTCCTCCTCCTCAATCGGTCCCTCATGGCTAAGGATCGTGACTCTGCCGACGTAGCGGTTTGGGTCGGTTGCCTGATGGAGCGCTTCATTCACCGGCATATTGAGATGCTCCAACACCTGGTTTAGTCAACATTTGGGTATCTTGCCTTCTTACCGAATGGACAACTTTCGTTTTTTCAGCTGACAATGACCCTTTTGCTACCTTTTTAATAGTAGATTGTTTGACAAGGGGCTAAAGTAAGCCATATTACCACGAGATGGTTATTTTCCCGAACGTAGTGAGGGGAAATTGTTCGAGTGGTAATATGGCTTTTAGACCCGAGTTATACACTGTACTTTTCACTTCGATTGCGAGAAAACACATTAAACACAAATTATCCACCTTCAATGAATAATTTAACTCTTGGCGGGCGTATGTCTAATTTGACAGCATGTTTTTTTTTCTTAGGCCAGTACCATGCCTTGCTATGCGTGTTCGCTTAAAAACCTTATCACACTACCCGATCGTTAGGGTAGTGTGATAAGGCTTTTACGTATTCGCCTCCCTTTCTTTTGCTATATTAAAGAAGGAGATGCAACACGCACTTTTTTTTTCTTTTAAGAGACGCAAGTCCTTTGACCATAGACACCGCTTAATCTTTAGAGAACTGAAAAAGTCTTTCCTGATTGGTCGATTTTAGTACAGCTGTATTCTGGTTGGTTGATATTTTTACCAAATATTTTTTAATCTGTCAAATTACTGTTCGGTGATTGGTGTATTTAATAGGTGAAGTATTTTGATTGGTCAAATTAAAATGTTTAGTGAATCATAAATATGTATACATATTTTCCCTAGGGCTTAAATGTACTACTTTAGCCCCGCTTCACAAGTCTAATATGACACACTTTTCGAGCATGAGAAGTGAAAAATAATTAACTTACTTCAATACGGTTTGATTGTTGTCTTCCAGTACTAATGACCTGAATTTGCCATAAAATGCTGCGATAGAAACAATCATTTGTGAAGGTACCTCTAAGATAGGATGCTTCTAGGAGTAGGCTGTTTTACTTATTTAATTTTAAAGTTGTTACCCGACGATCTATATTAAAAAAGAAATTGACCGTAACACTAAAAAGTCACCATTATCTTCCGCTTTAGCCTACGAAGCTGGATGTCCCGGGTTCGAATCCTGGTCAGGGCACTCATTTGTGTGATGTGCACGAGTCTTGGATGTTTTCTATATATTTGAGTATCAATTTATCTATATTATAAGTATGTATAACGTCGCCTAATAGTAACCACAGAACAAGCTTTGCTTAATTTGGTTGGGACTAGGTCAATTTGTGTAAGATTGTCTACAGATTATTTATTTTTAAACATTTATTTAGATTATAAAAATGTCTACTAGGACAGGAGTTTTACTGTCTCATTTTACAGTCATTTTATGCTACCTTAACATTGAAACAAAGTAAGTAATTAATGATTATTACCAACACGCCGTATAAATCTACTTGCTAATAAACACTTAAATATCGATTTGTACAGGGTGGGAAACTTGAGGTGTATAAATTTTTGGCAGCAAATATGACAGTTATTTCATGAAAATTACTTTGTGTAGATACGGTTTTGTTATGGAGCGTTTGTGGTTTCAACTAGACGGGGCCATGTGTCATACGGCACGAGCCACAATGTAAACATCAAAAAGAACGTTTCCCCGTCGATTAATTACGCGAATTGGTGACATTGATTGGCCCCCAAGATCCCCTGATTTAACAGCTTCTAACTTTTCTTCTGTGGGGCTGAGGGAAGAGACGTGTGTATGCTAAGCATAAGCAACAAGCCAATGAACCTTCAACAATTAAAGAAAAATACCCGGGACACAGTCACTGAGAAAACGCAGTAAATGTGTGAAAATATGACGAAAAACTCGATAAAAAGGGACATCTGCCATGCTGCTAATCTAGCTTTATCTGACATTATTTTCCATATCGAATTGCCGCCCCTAAATATTATATTTAACCAAAAATACAGTATAGTTTTTAGGGTTCCGTAGTGAAACCCTAAAAACTAGGTAAGTATATTTAAACAAGTAAAATACACTAATCGTACTAGTCTCGTCTCATGAAAGCAAGTCTCAACTCTATTGAATGTAAGTAATAAAGACGCCATACGTACCTACATCTTATCATGCATGGTTTGTAATAATAATTCATAACAGTAACTCACAATAAACTCGCAAGAAAGCGATATAAATCGCTTCGGAGCACTTTCCACGGTGAAATAACCAGTTTTATTGGATTTATCACAATTTGAACGATTTTCCAGTGTCATTGTGACCTTAGGCGAAAGTCTTCAAGGTGGATTGAGGGGTTTCGCAATAGATTAAGATGTTATTCATAATTCTATGACAAATATCGATGATGTTACAAAAACCGGCCAAGTGCGAGTCAGACTTCGCACGTTTAGGGTTCCAAATCCAAACCAAACGCAAATTTAAGTAGGTGGTTTGTTTTGGCGCCCGCTTTAGCTGTATGGGAGCCCCCCTAAAAACATTTAAAAATAAGTTTTGACTATTTGCATGGCTTTACGACACCAAGATGCTTAATACTGTGAAAATTTTATGATAGCTCCAACCGTTTGGCTGTAAACCTGTGTGACAGACGACGGACGGACGGACGCGTGAGTGACAGCAATAGGGTTTCGTTTTGACCCTTTGGGTACGGTACCCTAAACATGTACGATTTAGGACATGCTAGGTTTTTCACGGGCGAGGTGGAGCTATTAAATAGATGCATAATATAAAGTGTTATTTCTACCTTTAAAGCCTTTCTTAAGCCATCTCATCTCAGAACACAATGCCAAGCAAACTCTTAATTCTTCAAAAAAAACGCAATCTCCGCATACCAGTTTCGCAAGCCCTTTCTTTAGGGCCTTGGTCGTGGTCGCTCGTCTTTTATTTCTTTTAATCAGTTTTGACGGTTTAATTCAAAAAGGGCTTATCAAATAGGTAGGTAGGTAAATTACTTTCAGTTGACATCAAACAGATGCCTTCATTTGGTTTTCTACCTTTATACAGGATGGGCAAATAACTTTGCTTTTGTTTTATTCTATGATACCTATATAAAAATGATTATTAATCATTAGTCGGCAATCATTTTAATCATAATATACACAAATGACTTCAAAAGTAATCTATTCGCACGTGGAATAATTAATACCTACTTGATACGTGAAACTTAAATGAAACTATATGTTTTGTTTCTATACTTTTCATATATATATATATTTATTTATTGAGAGAAACAAACGGTCATATACAAAAATATGTACAGAAATGTACATATTTTTGTATATGAATAAGTTGTTAGAAATAATGTCATAAGTTGTTAGAATCAGAAAAAAAAAATCCTGGTGGATTTATAAATTTTCTTTTTAACAAAGGTTTCATTTGGAGCGCTCGTGGCCCAGCGGCGCTTGCGAACCGCTTGCGCTTGCTAAGGTTAAGCAACGTGGGCAGCGGTCAGGACTTGGATGGGTGACCGCTTTGAGTGGTTACTAACTGAGCGCTCCCGTGCTTTGGAAGGCACGTTAAGCCGTTGATCCCGGTTGCTGTCTATGGCAGCAGTCGTTAAGCCGAGTTGGAGGCCTTCGGGCGGTTTGAGAACTTCTAACAGTCAAGTTGCCCACTCACTTGACAAAGCCTAATCCCAATAAGGACTAGTTTCCCCTTGGGGTTGGAAGGTCAGATGGCAGTCGCTTTCGTAAAAACTAGTGCCTACGCCAAATCTTGGGATTAGGTAGCGGACCCCAGGTATCCTTCAGGATGCAACTGTACTGGGATAACTCTAGGAGGATGATGATGAACAAAGGTTTCATTTACGTTTCACATATCAAGTAGGTATTAATTATTTCACGTGTGAATAGATTAATTTTGAAGTAATTTAAGTACATGAGTAAAATGATTGACGACTAATAATCACAATAAAACTATTTGGGATCACCTATATGCAGCGTGAAGTCAAATTGATGTCATCGGCATGACAAGTACGGTACGGGCCCTGAATTCGTCACCTACGCTACGGCCCGCACCCCGCGCACGGGAAAACAAAACAAAATACCATAATAAACAGACTAGAGCCCTACCTTGTAGAAAAGATTCTTATTATAGGAGATTTTGATCTTATAACAGCTATAGCAGCAGTAATTTTATTGTCATTTTGTTAATAGCGACACCTACCGACTGATAGTTATAAACTGTAGCACAGCGCCATGTAACGGTGAATAGTGGAACTAAGTGAAAGCAAACTTAATCACGCAGCAGCGCTCGCTGCTGCCACTGGCACTACATAGTACGTTTGCTTCTCCATAGATGGCGCTAAAACTAATTCTTAACAAAAAATGTTTTGATATATTTATGTCTATTGAAATTTGATAATGTTTATTAAAAGTTCTGATGTAATACTGTTTTAGCATCATTATTTAGTGAGCCTCACTAGCGAAAGCGTGCCAAAAATTCTTAGTTCAAGCGCAACATTTCACAAGGATCTAGTGTGAAACTATGATTATTGGTATTCCTACTACATTTAAAATTTTATGAATTAAATTGGTTAATTAAAGTGGAATCATACGAATGCTTACAGAACTAATGTAGTTAGCCACGCTACGGTTTCAGAGAATTTCCTCGTGCTTCGCTTTTTTTTTTTAATTCGAAAAGTCGTGTTTTATTCTATTCGGTTTACAATCTTGAAACGGGGAGCTAAATTCAGCATACTATAAGTATACTATACTAATTATAAGTATCATTTGTACCGATGTTTGCCCAAATAAACATTAAACATACTATCTTTTAAACGTGAAATCTACTGAAATAAGTGAAATTAGTACCTATACTATTTATCCTCTGTAGCTCTAGTATAAGTTTTTTCGAAACATTAACTAATTCGAACGCGTTTGCGTTTTGTCTCAAAATGTATGAAAGTGGTATGAAAACGTGAAGAGCGCCTCTGGTGGTCACTAATGGAAACTAAAACAGCGAGTATAACATTTGTTGCTAACCGATGAACGCGCGTATTTCAAACTCGGTGAGAGCGTTTTTATATATTTTGGGACAAAACGCAAACGCGTTCGAATTAGTAAATGTTTCGAAAAAACATATACTAGAGCTACTGATTTTTTAATACAACGTCGGTGGCAAACAAGCGTACGGCCCGCCTGAATTGGTAAGCGGTCACCGCAGCCTATGGACGCTTGCAACTCCAGGGGAGTCACATGCGCGTTGCCGACCCTAGGAAAATTATACACTCCTTTCTTGAAGAGCCCCATGTATAGTCCCTCGGAAAACCTCGGCAGAGATTTTTACATACCTACTAGTTCCTAGTAAAAACAGGGGGCCGATTTTTAAGTGTCGAACGCTCGACTTTTCACTCGACAGCTGTCAAAACATCTTAGTATTTTGACAGATCTCAAGGGAAAAATCGAGCGTTCGATACTCAAAAATCGCCCCCCAGGTATCCCAAGTTAGCCATGAATGTCCCATTTTCTTTTTCATTCTCCGGTTGTGGATCAATTCACAACCGGAGCGTCCGAGGGAGAAAACCATCACATGGGGTAAAATGGGACATTCATGGCTCACTTGGGATACCTGGGGGGCGATTTTTGAGTGTCGAACGCTCGATTTTTCCCTCGAGATCTGTCAAAATACTAAGATGTTTTGACAGCTGTCGAGTGAAAAGTCGAGCGTTCGACACTTAAAAATCGGCCCCCTGTTTTTGCTAGGAACTAGTAGGTATGTAAAAATCTCTGCCGAGGTTTTCCGAGGGACTATACGAACAATATGGGGTATCCTCATATCAAAATCCCATATCTGACTATCTTAGAACATACGTAACCATGGTACTTTACGCCTGAATAGCGGTATGCATGTTGGTGATTTTCCTTAAACGCCGAAGAGCGTATGAAAAACGGTTTATTTTTCCACATACTTTGTCAATGAGCGACTTACAGGATAGATTGTCACGTTGTCACCTAGCAATATTTCGAGAAGTGGCACTTGATTATTTTGAGCCATAACGGCTGTCTTATCGTACTCTATCTAGGTCCCGCTTTTTGCCAGATTTATTATGAAATTAAACAAAATTATTTTTTATATTAATACAAATTGTATGGGAAAAGTTATCCTCGATTTGTCGCTTTTATATAGCCGGAATTTTTTTTAGTCTCATACAAACTTTTGATCCTGGATAGAAATTTATGGGATCGATTGGCAAAAAAAAAAAAGTTTGTCAAACCTTTTTCTCGCACTCTGTATATTTTATCCAAAAACTGAAAAGCAATGGGCCCAAGATGTTTCCCTGTGGAACTCCAAATTTATTTTGTCTGCTTTTAGATTTATAAGAATACAGTTCCATGCCTTCTGAAAGTGAGGCGATCTAACGAGTAGTAGTCGAACTTCAGAAATGTACTTTGCAAAAGCAAACTTTCGTACAATTTCCATTGATACCTTAGATAATGTTGTTAATTCTGTCAAAAACATAGTAAATATAAGTTTGCGAACTTTTTAGTCCACATAATGTAACAGGTGGACGACTACGGAACCCTACCTTGCGCGTGGTCCGACACGCACTTGGCCGGTTTTTTTTTATAATTATTTCTCGTGCAGCCTAAATTAGTAAACAGAAAATTTAGACCAAATAGGCACATTTTCATTGATCGTTCCAGGGCCCGTACTTTGCATGCCGATGATGTCACGCTGTATATAGAATGATCCCACAGAGTTTTATTGGTAATTATTAATCATTAGTCGGCAATCATTTTAATCATATACACAAATGACTTCAAAAGTAATCTATTCACACGTGGAATAATTAATACCTACTTGATACGTGAAACTTAAATGAAACTATATGTTTTATTTCTATACTTTTCATATATATATACGTATATTTATTTATTGAGAGAAACAAACGGTCATATCAAAAATATGTACAGAAATGTACATATTTTTGTATATGAATAAGTTGTTAGAAATAATGTCATAAGTTGTTAGAATCAGAAAAAAAAATCCTGGTGGATTTATAAATTTTCTTTTTAACAAAGGTTTCATTTGGAGCGCTCGTGGCCCAGCGGCGCTTGCGAACCGCTTGCGCTTGCTAAGGTTAAGCAACGTGGGCAGCGGTCAGGACTTGGATGGGTGACCGCTTTGAGTGGTTACTAACTGAGCGCTCCCGTGCTTTGGAAGGCACGTTAAGCCGTTGATCCCGGTTGCTGTCTATGGCAGCAGTCGTTAAGCCGAGTTGGAGGCCTTCGGGCGGTTTGAGAACTTCTAACAGTCAAGTTGCCCACTCACTTGACAAAGCCTAATCCCAATAAGGACTAGTTTCCCCTTGGGGTTGGAAGGTCAGATGGCAGTCGCTTTCGTAAAAACTAGTGCCTACGCCAAATCTTGGGATTAGGTAGCGGACCCCAGGTATCCTTCAGGATGCAACTGTACTGGGATAACTCTAGGAGGATGATGATGAACAAAGGTTTCATTTACGTTTCACATATCAAGTAGGTATTAATTATTTCACGTGTGAATAGATTAATTTTGAA
The DNA here is from genome assembly GCA_951800055.1 of Cenopis cana. NCBI lineage: Eukaryota > Metazoa > Arthropoda > Insecta > Lepidoptera > Tortricidae > Cenopis > Cenopis cana. The sequence goes on along the minus strand of OX637486.1, from coordinate 3,688,371 downwards.
GTAATTTAAGTACATGAGTAAAATGATTGACGACTAATAATCACAATAAAACTATTTGGGATCACCTATATGCAGCGTGAAGTCAAATTGATGTCATCGGCATGACAAGTACGGTACGGGCCCTGAATTCGTCACCTACGCTACGGCCCGCACCCCGCGCACGGGAAAACAAAACAAAATACCATAATAAACAGACTAGAGCCCTACCTTGTAGAAAAGATTCTTATTATAGGAGATTTTGATCTTATAACAGCTATAGCAGCAGTAATTTTATTGTCATTTTGTTAATAGCGACACCTACCGACTGATAGTTATAAACTGTAGCACTAGCGCCATGTAACGGTGAATAGTGGAACTAAGTGAAAGCAAACTTAATCACGCAGCAGCGCTCGCTGCTGCCACTGGCACTACATAGTACGTTTGCTTCTCCATAGATGGCGCTAAAACTAATTCTTAACAAAAAATGTTTTGATATATTTATGTCTATTGAAATTTGATAATGTTTATTAAAAGTTCTGATGTAATACTGTTTTAGCATCATTATTTAGTGAGCCTCACTAGCGAAAGCGTGCCAAAAATTCTTAGTTCAAGCGCAACATTTCACAAGGATCTAGTGTGAAACTATGATTATTGGTATTCCTACTACATTTAAAATTTTATGAATTAAATTGGTTAATTAAAGTGGAATCATACGAATGCTTACAGAACTAATGTAGTTAGCCACGCTACGGTTTCAGAGAATTTCCTCGTGCTTCGCTTTTTTTTTTTAATTCGAAAAGTCGTGTTTTATTCTATTCGGTTTACAATCTTGAAACGGGGAGCTAAATTCAGCATACTATAAGTATACTATACTAATTATAAGTATCATTTGTACCGATGTTTGCCCAAATAAACATTAAACATACTATCTTTTAAACGTGAAATCTACTGAAATAAGTGAAATTAGTACCTATACTATTTATCCTCTGTAGCTCTAGTATAAGTTTTTTCGAAACATTAACTAATTCGAACGCGTTTGCGTTTTGTCTCAAAATGTATGAAAGTGGTATGAAAACGTGAAGAGCGCCTCTGGTGGTCACTAATGGAAACTAAAACAGCGAGTATAACATTTGTTGCTAACCGATGAACGCGCGTATTTCAAACTCGGTGAGAGCGTTTTTATATATTTTGGGACAAAACGCAAACGCGTTCGAATTAGTAAATGTTTCGAAAAAACATATACTAGAGCTACTGATTTTTTAATACAACGTCGGTGGCAAACAAGCGTACGGCCCGCCTGAATTGGTAAGCGGTCACCGCAGCCTATGGACGCTTGCAACTCCAGGGGAGTCACATGCGCGTTGCCGACCCTAGGAAAATTATACACTCCTTTCTTGAAGAGCCCCATGTATAGTCCCTCGGAAAACCTCGGCAGAGATTTTTACATACCTACTAGTTCCTAGTAAAAACAGGGGGCCGATTTTTAAGTGTCGAACGCTCGACTTTTCACTCGACAGCTGTCAAAACATCTTAGTATTTTGACAGATCTCAAGGGAAAAATCGAGCGTTCGATACTCAAAAATCGCCCCCCAGGTATCCCAAGTTAGCCATGAATGTCCCATTTTCTTTTTCATTCTCCGGTTGTGGATCAATTCACAACCGGAGCGTCCGAGGGAGAAAACCATCACATGGGGTAAAATGGGACATTCATGGCTCACTTGGGATACCTGGGGGGCGATTTTTGAGTGTCGAACGCTCGATTTTTCCCTCGAGATCTGTCAAAATACTAAGATGTTTTGACAGCTGTCGAGTGAAAAGTCGAGCGTTCGACACTTAAAAATCGGCCCCCTGTTTTTGCTAGGAACTAGTAGGTATGTAAAAATCTCTGCCGAGGTTTTCCGAGGGACTATACGAACAATATGGGGTATCCTCATATCAAAATCCCATATCTGACTATCTTAGAACATACGTAACCATGGTACTTTACGCCTGAATAGCGGTATGCATGTTGGTGATTTTCCTTAAACGCCGAAGAGCGTATGAAAAACGGTTTATTTTTCCACATACTTTGTCAATGAGCGACTTACAGGATAGATTGTCACGTTGTCACCTAGCAATATTTCGAGAAGTGGCACTTGATTATTTTGAGCCATAACGGCTGTCTTATCGTACTCTATCTAGGTCCCGCTTTTTGCCAGATTTATTATGAAATTAAACAAAATTATTTTTTATATTAATACAAATTGTATGGGAAAAGTTATCCTCGATTTGTCGCTTTTATATAGCCGGAATTTTTTTTAGTCTCATACAAACTTTTGATCCTGGATAGAAATTTATGGGATCGATTGGCAACAAAAAAAAAGTTTGTCAAACCTTTTTCTCGCACTCTGTATATTTTATCCAAAAACTGAAAAGCAATGGGCCCAAGATGTTTCCCTGTGGAACTCCAAATTTATTTTGTCTGCTTTTAGATTTATAAGAATACAGTTCCATGCCTTCTGAAAGTGAGGCGATCTCTACATATTGTCTTCTATCAGAAAGATAGCTCTTTAGCCATTCATGAGCCCTTCCGAGAAAAAAAATCAGAGGATAAATAGTGTAGTAATAATTATTAATTCATAATCAGCTCGATGGTATTGGCAAAAAAGAAAATTTGTGCAAAAAAGAGCGCTAAAGAAACTCGTCCTAAAGTGTATCCAAATAGGTCATCGATCACCTAGGTCCAAATGGGTCATTTGTAAGGCCATTGATGTTTGAAGTATTTCTTTTAGTATTTAATAATAACTTGCTTTTAAATAAGTACATAAATATAGATTGCGTTACCTTAAATAGTGTAAGTGAGGGTATATCAGTGGCGGAGCGCCCATACAACTCGATTCCCACCGGCTTGCCTAATTTTCAGCCAGTCCAGTTTTTTTACTACGGCTCATGAAGAACAAGAAAGGCTAATTATTTCCGGCTTCCCCAAGAATATTTTTGACGCGCCGCCACTGGGGTATATACATGTTTTCTGCCAACAAACTGTCATACAGTTTGGCAGATTAGGAAAAATATATTTATGTAATGTTTTTCTTGTGATAAATAAATAAAAAATAAAACACAAACTAAAGCGGACAATAGGACAATATGAAGTATCTGAAATTAAAGAAAAGTTAACACTTTTTACCAAAATAAATAAACTGGATCATCAAAAGAAATAATGGAAAAAAAAAAACTTAAACATCACGTTCCAAAATAGGTGAATTACCTATCCTGAATTAGAGCGTCAGGTAAGTAAACACTTTAACAGCAATCAAAATTAAATAATTACCTAGATACTCATACTCATTAAAATAAATAAATTAATTAAAAAGTGTACCCAAATAGGGCATTGATCACCTCCTGGCCAAATAAAGTGAAAAATAGGATACGAGTATGTGAAGTATCCTGAATTAAAGCGTCGAGTAAAAACTTTTTCACAATCAAATAATTAACTGGATACTCATATAAAAAAAAAGTGCGCCAAAATAGGGCATTGATCACCTAAGTCCAAATGGGTCATTAACTGGCCGGGTAAGTGGCACGGACCGTTGTGGCGCGCGCGCCGCCAGTCGTCGTATGCGATCGTGCGCGTGCGCGTGTGTGCTGACGTTTCTTTAGCGGTAAGTTTATTTTTTTCATTGAAAACTTTGTAAAAATGCAATAATAGTGATGGTCTCGTAGTAATACAATTTAAAAAAATAAAATGCTACTGAAATTCATTAATTACATGATATTCTGTAAAGAGTTTTAATAAATATTGCTTATACAACATAAGCGGAAAAAACGTTATACATCTGGAGACAATAAACAATACGCAAGCAATACAAAAAAAATATTAAAAAATTAATAATTACTTAAAAATAACAATGTTTTTTTTTTGGAATTATTAAAAATATTATTATACAAACATAAAACCAGGCAAATACTGAAAGGAACTTCCATTTTCCAACGATTTCACTAAAAGAACAAAACTGTAACCAAAACACGCACTTTCAATCACGAAGCGTAAATATAAGAAAAACCGAATCAATTAAATACATAAAGATAACCGCGGAACATTATGGAGTTTAAACTCTCCATAAATCCTAGGATCCACGAGTCTTGTATATTATGACGTAAAATATATAATTAAAAAGAAAAGTCATACTTATCCTTCCTGTTCAAAAATATTTCCGGTGACACTCGTTGACCACTAAACCTTTTTACTATTACGGGATAGCAAATATTACGAGTGTGATAGGTACCGACTTCTTTCAGCAGGTGTGATTAATCCATTACTTTAATAATCAAAGATTAATTCTGCAAGTAGGAATCAAGGGCTCTTTTACATGTTAGAACTTACAACACAATTACAAGCGATATGAATACAACAACAATGAAGCAACAGACAAATAGTTCGATACATTTTCCAAGAGATATATAAAGTCACCAGGTCCATTAATTATCCTATACTAATATAATCCGGGGCATTTAATTTTAATACCAATCCAAAAGACACCACCGCGAAATTATTAGGTGTATGACTTAATTTTTACAGATTTTTTCTTAGAGCTTAAAACTATATTTAATACAGAAATATTTCGCGGTCTTTTGTGATTTTGTAAGGAGTGGACACAAGAGTTTATAACACCAAATGACAAGTCTATACAAGTTACATAACCTCTCAGAATAGTAAAGTTTACGATGGCGACTGATAAACAGCACATTCGGCACTGCATTTTATACGAATTCCAACAAGGAAAAAATGCTTCTCAAGCACGGGAATCAATTTGTAGTGTTCTTCGTGACGACGTTGTATCTTATGAAACATGTAATTATTGGTACAAACGTTTTAGAATTGGTAATTTCGATCTTAGTGACCAGCCGCGCCCTGGGCAGCCTCGAAAGTTTGAAGATGCGGAGTTGCAAGCTTTATTAGATGAGGACTCAACGCAAACGCAAAAAGAGCTTGCAGCTCAATTAGGAGTCACCCAAACAGCTATTTCCAAGCGTTTGCACCAAATGGGAAAAATTCATAAACTTGGAAGATGGGTCCCACGTGTGTTGACCGAACACAACTTAGGTCAACGTATGAACACGTGTCTTTCACTGCTTGCCCGGCAACAAAAAAAGGACTTCTTGTGGAAAATTGTGACAGGTGATGAGAAGTACATTTTTTACGAGAATCCCAAACGTAAAAAATCGTGGGTAGACCCCGGGCAACCCTTTACATCGACGCCGAAACCGAACCGCAACTTAAAGAAAGTTCTTTTGTGTATCTGGTGGGACATGAAGGGTGTGCTTTATTATGAACTTCTGGAAACTGGTCAGACGGTGACAGCGGAACGGTACAGTCGACAGTTGTACAAATTAAGTGATGAGCTGGATCAGAAAAGGCCATTTACTGGGCAAGGAAGCCGGCAAGTCATACTGCTGCATGACAACGCTCGACCTCACGTTGCTCGCGTGACTCAAAAGACCCTCTTGGATTTGGGATGGGAAGTTCTTCCGCACGCGGCATATTCGCCAGACTTGGCCCCATCTGATTTTCATTTGTTCCGGTCAATGCAGCACGGCTTAGAGGATAAACAGTTCGAAACGCTGGACGACGTGCGTAAATTCGTCGATGATTTTATCGCCTCGAAGCCTGCAAGTTTCTTTCGCGACGGCATCCGTATGCTGCCTGATAGATGGCGCAAGGTCATAGAGCACGATGGACAATATTTACAAGATTAAGTTCGTTGTTCACTATTTTTTTATAATTAAAAAAACTACTTAAGAATCTGTAAAAATTAATTCATACACCTAATATAAAAGGCATTCGAGGAGGAAAATAATGTTTAATAGATTGATGATGTACATTGAATTGAATTACTTAGTCTATTATTATATTTACTTCCCTAAGAATCATTTTTACTAATTTATTATATGGATTGGCGAAAAATAGTATCACTGGCTTAAAACGATTTAAAAGGTATTATTAAACGAAGAAATTTTTAATCGACTGTGACAGCGCGCGCACGAAACGTTTACATTAGATTGAACATTGAACGAGAAGTTTCATGAAAGTTTTCCTCAAGCATTTAAACGGTCGGTATCTTTTTAACGTTACTTTCATTAATTCGTTCAAAGAGCAAACACGATAAACCGTATAAGATTAGAAATAATTTTATTAATTAAATATACCCAAAACACTAACAACAAAGAAACAAAGGCAACTTCTTCTTTATGATTGGCATTCGTCTTTATTAAAGAAGTCATAACCAAGCTCGGATTCCTTATTATAAGTAGTTTCTTTTGCCGATATTACTTTACAATATTATTATCCCGATAATTTGATTGAAAAAATTTATGGTCCAAGAGGTACATATACCTATCTATCTAGGTTTGAAGAACCGTAAGATAGAAAAGTTATATTTATTAACGTCTATACACATAATATTTTTGTTTATGAATTTATATAATTATTATTGTTTATGTTTTACTTTTTTTTTTATACTACGACGGTGGCAAACAAGCACACGGTCCACCTGATGGTAAGCGGACACCGCAGCCTATAGACGCTCGCAACTCCAAAGGAGTCACGTGCGCGTTGCCGACCCTTTATAAAATTTGAGGATACACTGTGTTGACAGCAGAAGGGACCAATTTAGCTCCCTCACTCTCAACACAGTACAACCTCGGGAGCTCTGGCAACCTTGCTCACCTTTAGGAACACAAGACTACATACCTGAGTATATAATGTTATTATGGCTGTGGTCTTCTGCAAGGCGGAGGTACTTCCCCAGTTGGGCTGCTCCAAATTCGAGCAAGATGACATTTTGCTGTGCCCTACCTCTCCGAGTGCCTTTCATGTCTAATTTCTGTTTGTTTACAAATCCGTGCTAGATACTTATTGGGGTTTTGAGTAGCACATGCAAGTCTTGCAACGTTGTGCAGTTTCACCTCTCAGTCTATTGCAGTTGACAACGGTGTACAATCTTTTTGATTTGTAATCGTTAGTACAATGAACAAAATTATTAACTCATGAAGTATATAGGTACTTCATTGTTCATCGTTCACATGATGTCTTTTACTACGGCTTGCTACTGTCAGCTGCTTAGTCTTGTTCATGGAAACACATAATATAAGCTTTTACTATATACTAAACAAGTAATTTTACTAAATTATATTTCGGTCGTATTAATTGTCCTATTCAATGCCCTTTATTGGTTGCAATCATAATGTATAATACCATAACTATATCGTAAACAAATGAAAGTGGCCCTTGAATGCCCTAGAGAGAGCAACCTTAATTCTAGAACAGTGTGGAAACGCAACACCACAGGAGCTAATAGTAACATGACAGAATGCACTCGGTACTTTCACCCTATCTGCATACTGTTACTCTGCGTTGGCGCAGGTGCCGGTTTAAGGCGCAGGGTAGGGCAAGGCCTTCCCCATACAAACTTTGTGCACGTTTTATTCGTCGGTTTTGGCACTAACAAATATAATATTTATTTTGGTTGTAAATATTAGATATGCGAAGATCGTGATGTGAAAATTTTCCAATATTTCAAAAATATTCAAAATTAAAAAATAAAATAAAAATTAATAAAAAAAATTACATCATGAAATAGCTATCAGAGAAATAAGCATACTGACCAAAAATCATAACTTTAATGCAAACACAAACGAAGTAAATCCTGCACAACGTTTGTATGGAGAGAGCTTGCCCTACCCCTCCTCTTAAGTTTGTATTATATATTAAGCTTCAGTATTTTTTTTTATTTTATTTATGCATTTAGTGTCCGTAGATATTTAATGGACCATGAAGCTGATTAAAGTTCTTCTAGTTAAGTTCGCACTTTATCGATAAGACCGCCTGTTATGTTCCTCTACTTATTGTGATTTTGTGCTGTACTGTGTCCTTTAATTAATGTGTGCGAAAAAGAGTATTTGTATTGTATATTTAACATCTGATGCAACTAGACTCGTTTAAGTGAATGAAAGTGCCTAATCCTTGTTAAAATGTGCTCATCTTTGACCCTATAACCATTGCACCAAAAGTGATGGTACATTACATTATGTAAACTCACTCATTTATTTCATCATTCGTGACCACAAAGTTCACGTTAGTGACGATATGTTCTCTATTGGCAAGATCTAATTGAATTTAAGATGATATGATATTTCATCATACACGATTACCTACTGTCAATTTATTATGAACGAGATTTCTTCAAATTAAAATTATAAAATGAATGACTAAGCTAGCTTTAACCTATATTTATGATCCTTTAGATTAGATTATTTAATTCATATTAAAAAAAATGTTAAAAAAAATGATAAATTTGCATAGTGCTACATGTCGAAATTCATGCATGCATAATATAAACATTTACAAGCACACACTTACTGTGGTTAGTGCACTTTTGTCTATGCTGTGTTGTGCATATTCACCATTTTCATATATTCTATCCCCCTTATTAATAAGACTTAACAAACCTCTGCTAACTAAGATGTATTTTGTCGGTACCTACCTATCTCACAAGCATAATGACTGTGTCAAAATGACGGATACGGACAAAAGAATTTTAGCGGCTATTCAACTTGTAAAGGTTTGAAGGGAATTTATGAATATAAGGGGGTATGTCATTACTAGCGACTTAGATTTTATCTTAGTTGCCACCCTGCCGAAGTAATAAGCCGGCGGTTCCGGTTTCGAATCGCGGTTAGGTCATTTTTCCTCATTAGACTGGCGTTGCTTTTGCTATCTTTAGGAAAGCCTTAGGTCAATTATTATCGTCAGGTGAGCTGTGTGCTAGTTCAGCTAATAGAATAGATAACGCGGCAACAATTACTAAAGCTAAAATTAAAAAAAAATAGTAATGAAAGCACGACGGCAGGACAAAGGCATCCTTTCAACCTGCACTCGGTATTGGAACAAAAGTACCCATTTATTTAAGGCAAAGTGTGCCAAATACCGACCAGTGTGTACTAACGGAACTAACTTGAGACAATGACGTGACACCGTTCTGATAAACGATCACGCTTGACATAATTCTATTAATGGATTGTGTTGATATTGACGTAGAGAAAGGTACAAAGAGAACCAAAACAAACATCGATGAGAAGATTAGAAATAACGTCCACATTGTCTTACATTGATGTTCAGGATATGGACCAAAATAATCAGACATGTACGGTGTACCTGCGATAGGTTTATAAAAAGATCTCGATTTATATTACAAAAATGGAAAAATGGAAAATGTATTCGCATGGTTTACTACATAATTATTCATTAAACATATAAACAGTTACCTTTCAATCAGCGTCGAGTCCTCCGTGGCTCAATAATTTGCTGTGGGGCTAACTTCGTGTTTCACTTATGAATAATTTTAAATTAAGTAATTTTGCGAAATGAAGTTACATCCTTATTTTATAACATATTCAACTAGCGAGTTACTAATTCAGCGGCAAATCAGATACCATAGATTATACAACCAAAATGTCAAGTTGAGAATCCTCGTCTTATCTGAAGTTGTCTAACACTAAATAAAGTTTAACTTAAGTATATTGCATAGTGCCATGGAGTCCATGGACCTAGATTTACTACAGCTAATCCAAGAAATGTAGAGAAAGCTTCTGCAGGTAAAATCCTAAGTAAGAGCTAGGTATAGACAATTTATAATCTGGATGAAAGCTATCTGATAAGTGGAACCTTTCGCCTACATTAAAATGTGCAATTATGCATCTAGTTAATGCATTTGTTTCAGGTGAAGCATTTATCGAACTAACCAAACGACGAATAGGATGTTTGAATCGAATAGGAGTTGTACACAACATACAGAATGCAACTATGATAGGATAATTCATGTTGCGTACATAATGTGAAAACTTGTCAATTGTCCCATTTTAACTGTTATGGAAAATCTGTCTGGGCGTCATATGCCACTGTTACTTTTCATTATCACAATTGTGCTACTTGTTTGTTTAACTTGCTACTACATTATGACTTGCTCTTACTTGTTTGTTTATCATAATTTCAATTCTAACCGTTCAACAACAATACCAGTACTCAATCCGCAATTATTGGACAGAAAGGGACTTTCATTTATCTGCCTTTAAGATCACAATAACACGTCTGTAATCAAACGTATATACGAGCAACACGCTTTGTCTTCTTTTTTTATTATGCTGTGTTAATTGTAAGCTTTGTCTCGAACAAATAATTCTTATTCTTATATCCCCGACTAGACAAGACGACGTCATAATCACGACCAAAATTATTTAATGGCACAATAGTTAGGTATGTGACAACGTTAAATTGTAGTTCCTATGCTAAAAGCAATTATTTCAAAATCTATTAATGACATAGCAAAATCATAACAGGAAACAAAAAGCCAACCGCTCCAAAACTATATTTACCTGACTTCGTCGAGTGACATAAAATCTATTCGCAAAATCAACTGTAGTGGGTTGTAATAGAAGTAACAAGCATGAATGTGATACGAAGCGTAAAGTGACATAAAGTGGAAAGTGTTTCCGTCTGCGATGAACCAAGTATTGCACGTAAATTGTCATATATTGCGGCGTGGTAACTATTAAGTGTGTGGTTTGATGGGGTTTGATGGATTGACGTTGCTGTAACTTTTTACGGTTGTTTGCCTTGAATGCGTTTTAGTATTTCATGTACTTAAAAGTTGGAAGTTGGTTAGTTTTCTTAGTGTAAAGGACGAATCCGGTGTAACTCATTGACCTCGTTCGTTGTCCTACATGTACCACAAAAAATAATAATGCATTAAATTTCATTTTATTTAGTAACACGTGAAACAAGTATAACCTAATAAGAATTTCTGAAATTTTCCATGTTTATGATTGAAAAATCTACGTGGGTTTAATTAGATATATGTATGGTTTATCAATTAAATGCTTATTTTCCATTATTTGTATGTTTCACTCCAATTATTATTTATCCAATACACACATAAAATATAAACCTCAATCAGTTATTATCGCTACATAGTATAAAACAAAGTCGCTTCCCTGTCCCGTTGTATGATTAGATCTTTAAAACTACGCAACAGATTTTGATGCGGTTTTTTTTATAGATAGAGTGATTCAAGAGGAAGGTTTATATGTATACATTGCACCCGTGCGAAGCCGGGGCGGGTCGCTTGTTTTTAATATAAGTAATACGAATTACATTTTGCTTGCACCTCTTACTTGCGTCACTGTAGTTATCCTGCTTAGAAATCTCTTGTACTTATTATCTAATTTTAGACATTACACAGCCCATAACTGTGAAACTTGGCCAAAAAAAACGATATTATAAAGTACCATTTAAAATTACTTTGATTGATAGTATTCTAAATACACTCACCGGCAGAAAATTTGACCCAAAGTATTCGCGATTTCAAACTATAAATTGAATAAATTAAATAATGTTTAAATATATAAAAATGCATTTTTCTAATTTGGGCCCAATTTTCTGCCGGTGAGTAGGTATATTTCCTTCCTACCTATCAAAACCAATCCAACATTCATTTGAGAAATAGAAACAGAAATAGCATGGAAGTGCAAACGAGAACGCATTCCACTGCGCACGCGCGGCAGTAACGCTATTAACATAATGATTGAGCGAAGTCTATGAGATACAGGAGTTAGCGGTGCTGATTTAGCTCATACATAAATAAAGTCCTGTTATGGACACAGGAATTTATTTATGGATGAGCTAAATCAATTCTGATATACATATATTTTAGATATTAAATATTTTGAACATGGAGATAATCGTTGATCCGTATTATAAAGTGTAAATTTATACCAAACGTCTGTTGATTAATCGTTGATATGTATTCATGTCACTTAATTATATCATTCTAATCTGAGAGCCCTTGAGGCAATAGCAGATTTTCTTAAATTCTGATTTTTGAAAAAAATAAAAAATAATTATCAGGACAATATAAAAAAAATGTTCGGAACACAAATACTTGCCCTCTGAGGTCTGAACTGAGAATCACCAGTTTTGCAGGCAGAGACGTTTCCAAGTAAGCTAAATTGATCGTCAGATCGCATTAAAAACTTTCAAAAAGTGCATATAACCACCAGGTGACTGTTGCTACCCTCTAACTTTACTAGAGTTGCGGAAATAAAAGTACATTTAGAAATATACAAAAATGTATCACAAATCTGATATGCATTTGGAGGGTCTTCAAGTGTAAAAATATTAACTAATATGGGAGTAAACATAGGAACATAATCTAATTCCATTAAATAATATCCTTATGGATAAAAACATTCTTTAAGAGTAAAATGCACATTAACTTATAAAATCTACAGGAGTAAAAATACTAATAATAGGATATGAAAAACATGTTTACATTGATAATGTAAATCATAAGGAAGGATTAGAAATAAAAATTGCAGCGGAATAAGCGGAATTTTTAAACGTTGCATTTTAGGTTTATAATATAGATAATTGTACTATTATTATTCAAACTGTATCTTTATTACGAGTTTGTATTACTACTTCATTTATTCGACAAGTGCATCCAAACGTGTTTTTATGCACATTAATTTTTACTTCTCATTAAATCATTATTAAATAAGTAGGTGCAAAAACTTCCCAATGGATAATCAACTAGAAATCATATGAATCTATTAATATAGGCACCATAACCGTTAGCATTAGTATTGTTTGAAGACCAATGACTATTTTTAAAGTATTAAACATGTTTCACTAAAACTTAACATTACCTATGTTATCATTCAGTACTACGTCTAGTAGCATAGACCTGGGAACGTGCATGCTACGATTAAGTTCTTGAATGTTACGGTCAAGTACAACCGTTAGAAGGAAAATGTATTGCTCTAAACATCATACTTAAGGGTGGAGAGGAAACTGATGATTACTTACACTTACTTAATACTTAAATAGCTGCACAGTAAATACGCTTCTATTGAGGAAGTAGGCATTTTTAAGACATTCGCTGATGGCATGCAGTTAACGATAACTATTGTAGCTGTATGTAATGAAATTTCGAATGACGCATACGAGAAAGTTGGTTATATTGTTAAGTTGTAAGCTGTTGTAAAATAATGACTCATACGAAGCTTCATCAAGGTCATTGAAAGGGACAAAACTTTTGCATTAGTCATTGGAAAATTAAGTCTTTGTTTTTAACCACACAATTTCATACAGTAAATTTATATTCAATAGCTACCACATTACTGCACGAAAATTTAATCACAATGACAATATTTTTTTAACCACACAATTTCATACAGTAAATTTATATTCAATAGCTACCACATTACTGCACGAAAATTTAATCACAATGACAATATTAAGTGTGAAGATATAATATACCATCGCCAAATTGGCTTAACGGCTGTCACGCTAACGGACCGAAAAACCCAAAAAAGCCTGTTTCTGTTATTGAGGTCAGTAATGCCATACACAAACAACCACGCACGAACCAGTTGGCGGTCAGGGCCGCACGGTCGTTCAACTTCCTCCTCATCCACTACAGATAGAGCCCTCAACCCTCTTTTAATGAACCTCGCCAACGTTCCAGATTAATTGGACGAAGTAGGAAACATCGCTTACTTAAAATCCATTGAATTCTTCCTGAGGTAAAGCATCTTCGACGTAAAGCGAAGGCGCTAATGTAAAGCAATGTCAGAAATGTTATTGTTTGCAATGTTATCAGGCGAGAGCACGTTGTATCCGTAGTAGTTTCTTTTTCTATGGCGGGATTAGGTCAACTATGTCAAAAGTAGATCATGAAATGATCTTGAAGAATAAGTCGTTTTATTTATTATTAAACTTTTGATTAATTGGGTTAATTCCAACCTCGTTCACAAATTCATTAAGTACATACTTATAAGTAACTTAGGCATAATATTAATTAAGATATTATTTAATTTACTAAAGTAATCATTTATTTATCAATAGGTTAAATTATAACCTTAAAACAGTAATAATAATAAGGTTGCAAAAATAATGTTCCATGAAAACTGTTAAAAAGTTAGAGGGCTCAATCATCGTTGGTTTAAAATATTTAACAATTCACGGAATGCCACAAGTGGGTTGAATTCGAAATAAATTAATATAAATGATCGTACCCTTCTTACGCATCATTACGTATTTACATCAGAGCGGGATCCCACGGACATAACGGTATCGTACAGCTAACGATAGGCTAACGGAAGTTTTTCTCTTTTCCTTTAGGTATTGTGTAATGTGTAACTTGTTCTCCTTAATTTATCTCATTGTGATCTTTGCGTTAAATAATTTTTAATAGCTTCTGATTTTGCGACTTTTGTGTCATAGTGCTATTGTTTATTTTGTATTTATGGAATGATCTATTAATGGACTTAATAAAATGCTATAGCACAAATAATAATATAGGTAAAATGTAATTTGGGAAGCAATTTTTCTCAAAACTAAATGTACAATCAATTTAAATTGCCGACTGATTACCTATTCTTTAACCGTGTTTATCTTAATCTCTCTAAAAATTCATGACTCTATATTACACCTATGATTTTGCTTATATCCGTTTTATTTCGATTTAAAAGATACTTCATTATAGTAGTCCCCTGGTAATGTGCAGTTTTTAATGTTTGTTTTTTTTTCTTTTCAGGTAATCTTCTATTCGAGCAAAATGACGCGACGGAAAAGTGTGTGTTCAAAGTGGACTTTAGTTTTAATAGTAGTTATTTTATGTCAGTTTGTTGATTCAAGACCTCAAGAGACAACATCGTCGTCACCGGTTAGCAATGCACCAACAAATAATGTACAAACCACAGAAAACACCACAAGGTATAGATATAGCTATAACCAACGTAGTTTAGGTTCATTCAAGTTACCTATAGTCATTAGCTTTTTAAACCATTCAGATCTAATTAGAAAAAGTCGTAATGTAAGCAATTTTAAAATTAATTCTTCTGTACCTGTTCAAGACTCAAATTCCGATGTATATTTCATCGACAATAAAAGCAGTTCCTCTAGGCAAAGTCGTTTACTTAAAAGAAAAGCTAATGAGCAAAGGAGAAAAGTTGAAAACTCATCAAATAAAATGAAAAACAAGAAAAACAGAGTCAAGGTAATAAATCACAAAAACAACTTGAAAATTACAGAGCCTACACCGGATCATAAACTAGTGATTTCTCAGAAAAATAAACCTCCAATACGAAAAATTGTTACTAAATGGACGGATAATGCGAAATATGAAGATTTAGACTTTAATTTAGAAACTTCTATGCCCAGTGAAAATAATTTCAATAATGACGACACGAGTACAGAGTTACCTGCTGATATTTCTACTGAAGTTGGCGAAAAGATGAGTAGCTATCAAAATCTCAATAAGCTTTACAATAAACTAGTTAATAATAGATTCAAACCTCCACCGGAATATTCAGAAGAAACTCAAGTTTACTCGAGTAACGTTCACATAATAGATAGATACCCGTTCCCAAGCGCTAGGCCCAATTATGTTTTTACAACACCCATGCCTACACCTATAATTACTAATGTAGGTAATCCCCAACCGTGGCCTCAACCTAGCTTTCAAAACACTTATCGAAAAACTACGAAAAAACCTGTACGAACAAATAAACCAACAAACGATCAATATAACTATCATAATTCTGTGCATAATAATTATCCACAACACAATTTTGAGGTAACGACTTTCCAGCCATCTACAGCGTACACAGATAGGATCATTATACGACCAGAAGAGTACAGTGCGTCACCTGACGACTGCCCCACTATATTTCTCACTCTAAACAACACTTTCCAAGGACAAGGCAAAGAAGCATGCCCTGATTTAAATATCGCTGTCAACACAAACGTCATTAACAAAAACGTCGTTATAGAAACCGAGGAGGAAGATGAAGAATTATTCCCGGTGCCCTTTGATGAACCTACTAGTGATGAGTCTGAAACTGAAAGTGAGCAAGTTAATGACTACTTCGAGTCGCAAGAAAATGAAGAACAGGAAGATGCATCTATAGAGGGGGAAGGATTGACAAACTATAATGCCGCTAATGAAGAATTACAGGCAGATTCGCCGGAGGCAGGCAGCTTTGGTTCGCCTAGTACAAACCTAGCATCATTGCAAAAACCGGGTCGACCAGATAGTGAACTTGACGACCTTTTCAGCTTTTCTGGATTCGTTGATTTTTTTCGACCTTCTATAAGCGCTTTGAGTTGGTTAGTCTCTTTGAGTCCATTTAATTTTGGATTGCTTTCATTTTTCTTTTCTCCTGTAGCAATGTTGTTTGCCGCTGCTTATGGCATAGCATCATTTTTCAGTAGGTTGCCTTTTGCAAGAGAAGCACCTAAAGTTGTGCATGTGTTTCAACCACAGTGGCAGTGGGATGATAATATTAAAACATGGCATCTCAACTCTTTCCCAGGAGATAGAAATTGGAGTAATAGAATACCAAAAAGCAGCAATGAAGATAAAAGATCAGTAAAACCCACTTGGTTTTTTAAATTGAAGGAATGGATGAAAGTTGTGACGAAAGAGCTTAAGGAAAAAAATGAAGTGAGGAACAAACGCAGGAAAAGAGAGGCGTGGGCTAGAAGAGTAAAATAGTTTTAACACTATTTTATTTGGACATTAATTTCATGTTTTATACAGATCGTTACTTTAAAAACGGTAGTCAATAAAAGCTAATGACTATATGAATTTGGATTGGATAATGGTATACTACCTATTATTTTGTTTCGTGCCAATACATCAGTATTTGTGTAATTATTATTTTTATGTTTATGCATGATTGAGTTATGTAATGTTTACTTACAACAGAACATAAAAATATATTACTAAGTTTATTTTTAAATATATAAGTAATTAAATACCAATCAAGGCGTAATGTAGGATTTACATTATTATAATTAATCATACACGTAAGCTTTTGTTTATATTAATTAATAAAACATTGTAATATTAATAAAACGTAGGAATAACCTGTTATTAAATACAATCGTGCGCATCTTACTGTGGTATTATGGTTAAACCCGTGTAAGTTCAATACGAAGATCGATAAATAGACGAATGACATAATTCGTCGGCTTAGTAACTGGACCATAGCTTAAAACCCTTAGGATGCCGCTCTCAACATTTTATTAATTGTAATATTGACTTTGGCGTTTAGAATAAATAAAAGGTTCTAACGTATCGGGACAGATCCGGGACGAGGTACATGAAGGGTTTTTAGGTAAATCCATGGGGCCCAGTAAGGCAATAAGAAGAGAGGATTGGTGGGTCCCGCTAAGTTGGGACCTTTTCTTATTTGTGACGATGTTAGTTTGAATGAATATTAAATGAGTTTCAAAACGAAACCAGTACCACTGCTTAAGATGTAATTTTTCACTATTTTTTTTAACTGCAAGCTGAAAAAATACTGTTTTGACATTCCATATATATATATATAACTTCTGATTCATCTTCCTTAATATTCTCTCAAAATTAAATCAACGGGGAAAAGGCGTCAATCTAAGTCGGACTTCTAAAAATAATATAAAATATTATATCCTAGCATACCACTAGTATTATACCAAAGCAAATAATAATACCTTAATAATTTAAAATAAATACTTTGATTGGCTGACTGACTGTATCGCCATTTGGTTCTTTATAATGCTGATATAGGCTGGACTAAGTATTTACGTACTAGTTAAGATGGAAGATATTAAATTTTCGTTATAAATTATGAGTAATACACTTTCTTAGTTTCTATCTAATATTTATATACGAATATGATTTCTAATGCTTGCTATTTTCAGAAACTTGTTATGTGAAGCTATTACATGTATGTATTGTTGCGTTATGTACTCTTTGTAAATAAAGATTTATTATAATGTTCCGGGCGTTTTAATTAACTTTAACATAATTTCGTGCGAAATAGTCACATGCGTGTAAATATTTCTAATGGTTAATTTAAAATAGTTATTAGTGATTCGTATAATTAAGAACAATTATTTGTTTAACATTGGTGGTTTCTTAACCACTACAGTTAAATGATAACAATGATGGCATTACCTTGACCAACCCAATTATGTCTACCTATAGAAATAGAATTATAATTTAATAAAGTGACAAAGTTGAAAAAAAAACCTATTATTATATCGCTTAAATTTTTGATTTACTCATGTTTGACTTTTCTAATAAAGAATGTTCACAACTTTTTTTTTCTTATTATTTACACTATTTTTATTTCAATTTCAGGATTTCCAGCCAAAAACCTTCAGAAAATGCTACAAAAGAAGAAGTGACCACCGACAGCTCTTCTAGAGATGTCAAGACTAAAGTCGCAGGTATTGGCGACTCCATCAAAATGGTTGCCAGTCAGTTGCTTGAAAACCCTTCAAATTCTTCTGGACCAGTACCAATCGTAGCGGACACAAGGATACCACCAAAGCTTAAAAATCAGCTCGCACAAAAACATAAAATGAAAACTAGACACGAAAATGGGGAAGAACCCATAGAAAATGCCCATGCAGGTGTTGCCGTGCCAGTCACAATGGAAGAGTTGGAATCTGAAACTAAAGTTAGTGAAGTTCCAAATGAATCATCTACATCTAATGAAGGTATTTCCACATGGATTTTGCTGAGTAACCCAATGAATAAGGAAAATGTTACATCCTCTACTGAACCCACTAAGGTAGATGAAAGTATCAAAAAGCAGAAACCATTGTCTTCTAAAACTAAGACAAAGCGCCCTCAGGTCAACAAAGTACCGGTAGTCAAACGTCCTATAATTGGCAGCACTAATAAATCGGATTTAGTAGCCGGAGGATCAGCTATAAATGAAAACGTCTACAATAAGATTAAGAATACTGTTTTGTCTAATGTTCAGAAAAATAAAAGCACATCAACTCCACGTACTACCACGCCTTCAACTACTACAGTAGCTACAACAACAGAACCTACTACAACCAAGAAGGAAGTTGTTACTAAGCCGCCCGCAACTCTACCTGTAGTCAAAGTGACTTCAAAACCCACAAAGAAAAAGAACAAAAATAAACACAAGATCACTACTACCGAAGCACCAGTGATAAATGAATCGGCTTTATTACCCATGGAACCAAAAGAACAAGAAATCGAACTAGAAATTAGCACCCCAGCATCAACTACAAAGAAACCTAAGCGCAGCTCTAGCAAGAAAAAGAAGACAAAGAAGCGCAAGACTTCCAAACCAAAACCCGAAACTGATACTGCCATCAGTGAGATCAAAACTAGCAATAAAACCAAATCCAGTAAGCCATCAAAGAAACCAACAGATATTACAGGTCCAATTACCACTCAGATATACAACTACTTCTCCAGAGAAGTGATGCCTTCCGTAGGAGTAGGAGTGATAGGTTTGGCAAGTCTGGTTGGTATAGCTAGCTATTTCTTGTATCCATTTGCTACACCGGTGAGAAGGACTTTCGAGGTAGACAAGAAAGATGATCTATATAAACACAACGCTGAAGAATATGCTAATGATGGTAACGGACAGGCTGAAGAAGAAATGCTTGGAACAGTACTTGCTGGTATGCCAGCTCATTCAAAACATAAGTTGAACCCCTATGCTGGCCAAACTACTCACACTAACAGGAATCCGTACCCAGTAAAAAAAGAACAGGACATAAGATATCGCCACGTTTCTACAAGCAAATACGAGCCGAATTACAACGTGCGCTATCCCCAACAAAAAACTGGTATCGCACATGGCGCCGTGTACTCTGAACCAATCAACTACAACCCACAACAACCACAATATGAGACACGACACGTATTTACCACGGAAAGTATGTACACATACGATAAGGGACCAACTGCGTACACTCCATCTTACCCCGCAGTAGAACCTATCTATGCCGCACCTCAAACAGGCCCGTCAGGAATATCGTCTTATGGCAGTGATGCAACAAACAGTGTTGTCTATGGAGTGAAACCTTCAGCCGACTCCGATTTCAAACCAGTATATCCCTTTGAAGGCCAATATTATGGCGAACAACAACAACAGCAACAGCACACCACAAGCACTCCTATGACATACCCACCTACTTCAATGTATTTAGGCTCCAATAATGATCCAGAACAGTCTGAAGACACCAAATACGATGAAAATACAGGCGAAGACGAGGTTAACGAGGATAATAAATTTGTGGTCGGAAACGTGCCCAAGGAGCTCTCAGATTCGGCTACACCTGCAGTGGTTCCAGAGCATGGCCCAAGGAATTTAAACAGGAAAAAGAGGAGTCCAGTTTTTCAGAAGCGCAGTATTACTGGTTCTATTGAAGAAATTCTAAAAGCAGCAAAGGAAAAAAACAAGGATGTGTTTCTTAGTAACGAGATTGACGAAGCTCTGGGATTAACAGTTAAACATGTACCACTTCCAACCGATTCTGTGAAGGTCGACACTGAAAATAAAACAGCTAAAATTAAAGAAGAAATAGTTCCAGTATACCCAGTGTCTGTTGATCCCACAGAAGAAACAAAAACCACTACAAATTCTCCTGTTACTACTGAAAAAAATGAGTTTATAGTTGAAAGTGTATCTACCCTTCCGATTAACGGTAATAAACAACAACCAATTACCGAAACAGAGATTTCAAATGACCTTGACATTACAACGAAAGCGTTTAGAGTGTACGAAGTGTTTTCTTCAAACAATCCTGCAGATGCAACCGAACAAACCGACACAAACGAAGTAAAAAGCGAAACTACTACAGCAAAAAGTTTAATGACTGAAACTACAACTGAATTTAAGTCAGAAACTACTTCAACTATGCCATCAACATCATCCGTTTCGGAATCCAAAGCCCCAGTCACAAGTACTTCAAGGCCAAGGCCCACAATTTACCCGGAAGTTATAACATATCCGCCTTTAAATCAGGATGGGGGTATTTTCACGTTTCTAAAACGTTTAATAGAATTTAAGTACAGACTTGGACTAAGTATTATTCAGAATACATCAGAATCCTTAAATAGGTATTTAAGAAATATGGAAGATACGGCAAAAAAAGTAGCAAATGCTTCAAAGCCCTAAGTTAGTTTTTAGACTTAACACTGCCTTTCATTCCCATTATTTGTGATCATTGAAAGGAAAGCAAAAAACTTTAGGAGTAAAATAATTTACTCATTTTTTCTTGGATGGTGTAAGAATTTTTTTCCCGTGATAAATTATTTCTGATATGAGGAAAGCAAATACGGTAAAGAAAAAAAAAAACGATTATCCAGGTTATTTTATATAGTTTATCAGTTAAAAATTCCAATCTTACTCGTACTCTGTAAAAAAGATTGGTACGAGTATTTTTCGCGGGGGCGGGAAGGCGTGTTTAATATTGTTCAGATACTCATCGTTGCATTTTACTATATTCTCACAAGTAAGAACGTAAATAACGACTTATAAAGACTACTTATAAGGGTTGTATACTTGTATCGAAACAGGGAAGTTACTTAAGCTATTATTATTTAAATAAGTGTATCGTCGCGACAAAGTAAATATTATTATAAATTCGGAGACTGGTTATTGCTTCTTAGAGATTTTTTCTTCTAGGAAACCCACTGAATTTGTAATTTTATCTGCTTGCAATTTAGCAGAAATTTTATGAAAATGATATTGATATGATATCTATTTTATTGTCTTACACTACTTGCTTGAAAGTGTATCAGTAAGTACCATAGTTAGATTATTTATTTTTATTACTCAAAATAAATAGTGTTATATAAAATAATCAAACCACACACACATTAAAAAGTTTATTTGTAAAACATTCAGAAAAACACTCGCATATAAAAATCTAAGACTCACTGAATTTATTCGGATATTTTTTAAAGACGTAAAGTCACATTCTATACTTTGTAAATACCGGTAATAATACATATACTTTTAAAACTTGACACTCGTATTTTTATTTACCTCTTTGAATTATATGATCGAACAAGTATTCATTAACTGAAAAAAGAAACTATCAAGCGTGTTTCGCATTAACTTGTTTTCTTGTTTTTTTTTTTATTATTTTATTTTATACAATGATTATGGCAGACAAGCTTACGGTCTGCCTGATGGTAAAACAGACTCCAGAAGAATAACAAGCGCGTTACCGACCCTTAAGTGAGTTGAGGATTTGTGTTGCCAGGTAGAGACATAATATATGAGGGTCCCTCAAAAAAAAAAACACATGGTTATTATCCGTTTGCTGTAATAAGCCTCTTTTGCCACATGTCAAATGTCAAAAAAGGTGATGTGGCTAAAGCGAATCGATTGGAATATTAACAGATTGCCTATTTTCGAAGATGAGGGACTGCAAAAGATCGCAAAACTATGACGAATTGCGCATTGATCAAGCTTTTTAATGGCAAATATTGTATCGTTTCAGATTTCAAACAGATCGATTGCCGATTCACTCGCAAATTTTTAACGATGGTTCTTGTTACTGCACTAGATTTAAAAAAGAAAAGGCGCAGAATGTAACATTTTATGTTTTGTGTTTTTACAGACAATAATATGAGAGAAAAAACATAAGCTCCATGTAATTGGTGTTAAAATGTATACCTATATTTATGATTTACAAATACTTTTAAAGCTTAAAAGCTAGTGAAAGTTAAGAGTATAACGCCATCTATCAACTGCTCGTAGCATTGCCAAAGTTAAGAAGAGCTTGCCGCAGTTCTGATTGCTCCGTAACGAATGTTTGTAGTTCCTCCATTCACCACGAGATAGCGCTGTAGTCAAATATCGTCGCTTTTCAAAGCAAAAGTTAGAAGCATTGCATTCCAGCAATATTTTTAAGTAACGGGATCTTCAATGGACTGTAAATATTAAAGTTGAGTACGTCGAGTATAATTATATTTGTTTCGAAATAATACACAAACAAACGCGTTTGCGTTTAGAGTTAATTTGTATGGCATCGCGAACAGCGCCTGGTGGCCTTTGCTCGTAACTATTTCTTGCTATACAATTTGAGAGAACCGCGTTTGTTAAAAAAAATACCGGCATACAGTAGTTCGTTGCTACTCCAAAATAATCCCAATCAGTAGCTAAGAAAAAGGTAGCTTGACGCGCAGATGTCTCAGTTCTCGATAACCCTTGAAACTAAGGCCTCCTTAGCTGCTTAATCATTTAGGTCAGGCCTTTTCCTCTTGTCTCTTCAGTTAACCACTTCTTCTTCCCACACCCTCGGGATGTAAAGAGACGTTGAGCGCTAGGAACGAAAAAGCGCGTCCTATCGGGATGTTGTTTAGAATATTATAGTTTAACATCGGTTTCGGTAGAGAGAGAACTTCCTGCACGACGTAAATACTTGAACCAGTGACAAAACTCCCAGTAACTCGATTACACTGACACACATCGGTTGAAACCGCTCAACCAAGCTCACTGGAGCGCAAACTCTTAGAGTATTCCAGTGTTTAAACCGCCCACTTGGTCGTGTCGGAGGCTTTCCCTTGACTTTCCCCAGGCCACCCTCCAACTGCGCACTACTATCGCTTTAATTAATAGGCCCGGCCTATAAAACCACAGTAAGGTTAAAAAAAAACGTAGGTAAGTATACTATTAATTATTATGGGGTGGAGGGGCATGAATGTTTATTGTTATTTTATTTAGTTAGAATATAACAGCTGTTCATCAAACGCTCACAGAGGTATGCGGAGACAAAAACAAGGTAACTTTACAATGGGTAAAGGGACACAGTGGCTCGAGAGGAAACGATGCAGCGGATGAACTAGCCAGAACGGGCTCAGAAACACCGGCATACGGACCAGAGCCAATCGTGCCCCTTCCACAAAAATACATACAGAATGAACTAAATCGATACATAAAACACCTCTGCCGTGTCAGACGGATCTCTGCTATCTCCAAAAACACCATTTTGAGTAAATCGACTTTAAAGTAAAAACTTTAAAGTCGATTTTCTCAAAATGGTGTTTTTTGAGATAGCAGAGATCCGTCTGACACGGCAGACCTGCATCAAAGGCATTGGGAAGACTTAGACACATGCAGGCAGACAAAAGAAATAATATTAAAACAAAATCCCAAACTCACAACCACACTACTGAGAACACACAGAAACCAACTACGTAAAGTAGTAGGCCTAATAACAGGACACAACACACTAAACAAACATCTCTACAACTTGGGAATAACCGATAGTCCCTTGTGCAGAGCATGCATGGAGGCAGAAGAGACTGCTAAACACATTCTACTAGACTGTAAGCAGGTAGAAGTATACAGGAAGAAACACCTAGGAAATCCGAACACACTGCAGGAAGCAGTAAACAACATAAAGACACTGATAGGTTTCATACAGGAACTAGGATGGTTAGAGTAATAGCGCTACCCCCCTTTTCACGCAAAATAGGCACGTTGGATGTCGACTTGCGGAAAATGCCCAGTACAACTAACTAACTAACAGCTGTTCATTGTTTTTGCTGACACTGATATAATTGAACTCTTTGACACTGACACAGGTGTCAGCGATAGATGGTCGATGGTGTAGCGGCCAGTATCTATTCCCAACTACTGAAGTCTAATTATCTAAGTTTATGTGTATTTCAATTTCATTACGATGTTTTTTTAGAACTCCATATTATCCTTTACCGCGGGCAAGTATAAATATATAGGTAAGAAATTAAATACATAGAAAACATCCAAGACCACGGAACAAATATTTGTGCTCATCACACAAATAAATGCCCTGACTGGAATTAGGGATTTATTCGTTAACTTTGTAATAACATAGCCTACCGAAGCCTTCGAAATACGAAAAATGTATTTCAACGCAAGATAAAACTAGTCTGCCATTAAATAGTAGAAACGAGCTGATCCCTCCGTCTAATCGGTGTGGGTGCCCCATTAATTCTAATGACTCTTCAATGTTACGCACTCAAGTTGGAAATGCCGCGGTTTTGTGGAGGAGATAAGCTTGCAGCGACAGTTAAGAAGAAGAGGTCTTGCTGCGCCGTCGGAGATCGCGGCGCATCTGTTCCTGTGGCTTTACAGTCCAAAAGTACCACGGAACTTCATGCCACAAAGATCCCAAGTGAAGCGCTAATTTGTCTTTGAAGTCCGAAATATTTTCTGCTGCAGTACTGCACGCTCGCTCCTTACCCACTCGGCTGCTCGATGTTATATTTCAATATGCCGTTTATTATATTTCTACATGTTTGAGACTCACGGAAATTTCCTATTTAAAATTAGTTAATTAGCTAAAATATTACATCATCCACTACTGGACATAGGGCTCCCACAAAAGAAGTAGTTGCATAGATTAATAATATTTTTCTCATATCAAAATCAAGCAAGTGAGCGTGACACACTGTATGAGACGAGACTGGAAAAAATTAAAGGCACCTTAACAAAACCTTTCCACCGCCATGTCAAATAAAAAAAAACTGTCACTTACACGCCATAACATGGAAATGTCAAACGCGAAATTGAACCTTAAGAAATGTATGTAAATTGATATCGCACTGCACGCCGTAACCAATATATCCATAATTGGCGTCGAAAAGGTTTAAAGGTATCCGAAGATCTTCTGAACTTCTTATAGACAGAAGACCTAAATCTAATGACGTCTAATTTCGTGTTTGCCAGCAAACGTCAATACTCCTTGAGATTAGGCAGCGGGAGTTTTTTCAAACACCATAATAAAGTTACCCGTCGGTTAAAATTAAGACGGACTCTTTTTCCCAAGTAAAAATTAAAGAAAAAGATAGAGCTGATATTACCACCGGTGAAAAGCTAAGATGGTAAAGAGAGAAAAAAGCGCTTGCAAAATCCAAGTGCGCATACTAACACTACTTTATCGTCAAAAACGGTCCTAAACAATGAAGCCACATCGGGGTTTTATGAACCCTTCGCGGTTGGACATATCACTGTATAGTTCTTATAAGCAACTTGCATATAACACTTTACCCCCAAATAAATACAGTCGAATTTTGCGTAAATCATTTGGGATTTCGGATTAAGGATGTGAATATGGGAAAACTAGAGATAAATGTAGACTGTTGGAAATGCTTTCATCTTTTAATGTATAAAGGTTGACGTTAATAATTAATGAAGGTTATTACGGGAATTAAAATGGAATCAGAACGCTATAACACGGATTCATTAATAGTAGGTAATATGTTTAGTTATAGAAATTACACAATGTAACAAAAGCGATGTTTGATAGCTAGAAAACTGAGCCACTAAGTAAAAGCTTTTTCGAAACAAAACACAATCGAACGCGTTGGCGCTTAAGCGGCAATTACACTTCGTCATTCACCTAATGCGGTCGCCGAATTCATTTTAAACTACTTAAGACAACGAACGTCGTCTTTACACTAGCTAGTCTGTCCGCCTACTACGGCGACTTGGTAGCTGTCGATCGCCGAATGCGGTCGACTAATGTGTTCTTTACACTTTTGCGGTCGCCGCGTGCAGCATGCGGCGACCGCAAAAGGCTTCACATTTACACAGTATAAGCATCTTGTTGGCCCGAAGCCATTTTTCTTATCCTATACCCTATCGAGTGGGGCATCGTTGTTTAGAGCTCATTGAGTAGATACTTACTATATTTTTAATTAAAAAAATAATTGAATGAATTTTTTAACTTCTCAAATACCTATAAACTTAAAATTTGGTAATAATGTTTGTTATTACGTATATTTTACCATCAAATACAAATATATTGATAAATTAGATTTTTTCTTTGAATTTTCCTCATTTTTCCTATAAAAACCAACTTAACTTTGCGGTCGGTTCGGCACCCTAAATGTGCGAAGTCAGAGTCGCACTTGGCCGGTTTTTTTACGAACCAGTGGCGAATAAATTATTTTATTAATTTATTTAATAGACAAACAGTCTTTTATAGTTATCTTACAGTTTCCTTAAAATAATATTTTAACATCATACGTTGTAGTAATGACTATACTCAAGGGCAGAAACAACGGGTACACTTTCCATGGTAGTTCAATACAAAGTAAATTAATTTTGATTTTGAACATTTGAGTTTTATTCGTTTGGTAAAATACAGTAATACTGAGAGCCGGTACGTACAGACCACAACTCTTTTGTGTCTGCGGCGAATAGCCCATTTCGTGTTATTCCAATTTCATTGGCCATTCAGTACCACCAACTGTCGAAAAACAATATACAAATTCGCCTCAATAAACGGGAGCAACAGGCAACCTCAAGCGCCAATTATCGGTTTAGGTGGTCAGCCGCTCTGATATTCAACCTTACCACGTCTCCGGATAACCAGTGTAATTCTGACCCACCATTACGCAGAATTGATATGGATCTACGTGTCAAGTGAGATTAGCTGTAGTGAGTGACCATAGGGGGCTTGTGGAGTATGTGGAGGTGTTAAATCGTTAATCGACGCTAAAATGCCATAGACCTGAAATCTCGTGATGATAATTGGCTATACACGGTGTCAGTCACCATCGGTCGTCGGTGTTTACCATCAGGTGATTTGTGGTCAAGCGCAAACCTATATTGAATAAAAAAAAAAGTTCTCAAAAATAAAATACACGGTGGCAAACTTTTTAACCGACTTCAAAAAAGAAGGTTCTCACTCTCAGTTTGACCCCTATGTTTGTATGTAGGTTTTTACGCAATTATCTCCCGTTCCTCTGAACCGATTTTAATGCGGTTTTCAGATAAGCATTTTGTTACATTCTGGAAAAGGTTTTGGTATACAATTTGAAGACAATTTGAAGTTTTATAGCACAACTCAATAAATAAAACTATTACAGAGTATGGTTCAGTGGTTGCTCCCTTTCCCTTTGGTAGGCCGAGTCCCCCACACCCCCCACTATGGTCTATCTGAGCGCGGGAGATACGTAAATGCATTTCCTCTGCGACAAAAACGGGTTATTTAACTCATCGCCCACAGCACATATCAACCCGGTTCCCATAGCCGCTTGTAACGGCAACCGAAGGGTTCCGTTCAAAATCGTAAAATGAGCAATTATTTTTCAACGTTTCAGATACCCTTGAACTTCGGTTTAAGTTAATAATTATATTTGTGGACAATCTTACACAAATAACGGTGCCGACTTGTCATTTTATTATTCTAGTTCAAATATGGAAAGGCTACTTGGAGCGCTCGTGGCCCAGCGGCGCCTGCGTACCGCTTACGGTATCTAAGGTTAATCAACGTGGGCAGCGGTCAGGACTTGGATGGGTGACCGCTTTGAGTGGTTACTAACTGAGCGCTCCCGTGCTTTGGAAGGCACGTTAAGCCGTTGATCCCGGTTGCTGTCTATGGCAGCAGTCGTTAAGCCAAATTGGAGGCCTTCGGGCGGCTTGAGAACTTCTAACAGTCAAGTTGCCCACTCACTTGACAAAGCCTAATCCCAAGTTTCCCCTCGGGGTTGGAAGGTCAGATGGCAGTCGCTTTCGTAAAAACTAGTACCTACGCCAAATCTTGGGATTAGGTAGCGGACCCCAGGCATCCTTCAGGATGCAACTGTACTGGGATAACGCTAGGAGGATGATGATGAAATATGGAAAGGCTACCTTTGGTTGGTTATCCTATAAGTAGAGCGCTCCCAATTTTCCCGTCCTTCGTAGACAAAACCGTATTTTCGTTAATAAAAGCAGTCTCAGCATTAATTCATGGCGCAAAAAGGCGGCTGATTTACAAGTATAAATTTATCATGAATCTACATCCATCAAGGCTTATCTCTGCTTTTATTTAAATCGCTCGATTGCGAACAATGGTCCTTAATTTATGCGAAGCAATTTTGTACGAATTTCGAACTGTAGTGCGAATTGTGGTGCTGATTGTACAAGTTTTCTGTTCAGTTAACAGAGAGCATTACTTATGAGGGATATGCGTAGTGAATACATTTGGGAGGTTGGTGTGACGAATAAGTGACAAGCTTTATTCAGGATACATTTTCATACTAGCTTTTGCCTGCGACTACACCCCTGTGGAAGTCGTTTATGAATGAATGAATAGTTTTTATTTGGCAATAAACCCATTACACAAAAATATCGTCACTCCATACAAACTTTTGTACTCATTATGTTACGGGATTATTTCCAGGATTAAAACTATGCTATATATACCTATCTTAGAGGAACTCGGCATCACCAGACGACTCTCGGACATCTGCCAAGAGAGGATTCTTTGTTTCTTCGGACATAATTATCATGCGCTCACCTAGGCATGAACTAGAGAGACAAATTATTCTCGGATCCGTGGAGGGCAAACGCCCAAGAGGAAGGATTCCGGTGCGCTGGACCGATGCAGTGAAGAATGCTGCCAAATGCAGCCTTTCCCGTGCGGTCCATTTGACGAGGGACCGAACTGCATCATGAGGTCATGAGGGATCGACTACGAAGAAGAAGAAGATGTATACCTAGGGATACACACTATCTTCATGTCAATTTTCATCTACATCCATTCAGTAGCTCTAGTATAAGTTTTTTCGAAGCATTAACTAATTCGAACGCGTTTGCGTTTTGTCTCAAAATGTATGAAAGTGGTATGAAAACGTGAACAGCGCCTCTGGTGGTCACTAGTGGAAACTAAATCAGCGAGTATAACATTTGTTGCTAACCGATGAACGCGCGTATTTCAAACTCGGTGAGAGCGTTTTCATACATTTTGAGACAAAACGCAAACGCGTTCGAATTAGTTAATGTTTCGAAAAAACTTATACTAGAGCTACTGCAGTTTAAGAATGTACAGCAGTTTAAGTATAGAAGTGTGAATGTTGGTGGATGTACCTACTCGTAATAGATTTTGGCGCCTAACAGGAGTACCAGGGGCTTCCTTTTTATCGTCTGTTAGAATTATATAGTGCGTGTCATCCACGATGACGCGCCCCTCCACAGCGAATCTCATGTCATACTTATCCATGCGCAATTGTACGGATTAGGCTGTGGAGGGGCGATCGTTCGTGAATGACACGCATTATAAACCGCTTACCATCAGGCGGGCCGCAAGCATATTTGCCACCGACGTGGTATAAAAAAAAAACAAAAAAACTATAGCTCACAGGCCAGTAGATTTTGACATCAAAATTGCAAAACATGATGCAGTTCTGCATTTTTAATAGGTATGTTGTATAACTTGTATTTATCAGTTAGGGTAGTTTGAATCCAAATTTGCAACTTCGAAAAACTGGAGCTTCCTGAAAAACACGTGGAAAATGACAGGCGAAATTTTGGGAATTGTTTCATTGTTCTAAAACTCATAAACTGTGCATTATTCTTCGACAACATGTACTACGTTTTTAAAGTTATATAATTGCAAAAAATTATCGATAGTCATAATCATGGTCATTATTTAATTTTAATAATGCCAATACTTAATTATCAATTAAGCTTAAGCCACACAGAGAGTGGGCGGGCGGTGGCGGCGCGGGCGCGGGCGGCGGCGGCGCGGGAGCTTCTTTTGGCGGTGGCGGCTGCCGCCAAAGGCCGCTGCCGCCCGCGCCCGCGCCGCCACCGCCCGCCCGCTCTCTGTGTGGCTTGAGCTTTAATATTTTATTTTATTTGACGATGCACTTCCACGTAGCTGAATTATTCACTGATTTATACGTTAAATTATAATCTGTCATTATAAAAATAAACTTAATGTGATATTGTAGTACCTTATATAAAATGTAATTACTTATCGTTTTAGATGTTTAAAGACCTGAATATGTACCTATTTAAGATTGTTGTAGCTTTTGACGATGCGAAAGCGGTTCAATGAATCCTACTTGAATAAATGAATTCTTATCATGAATCATAATCGAAAGAGAGTTGACATTTGCACTAATTATGAATTATTTATGCCAAATTTACAAAACAATTGATAAAGGTGGAGTGTATACGGTCTGATCATTTAAAAATATCATAAACCAAACGACAAAACAGAATTGCAAAAACAAAGCCAACAAGCAACAGTTGACCCACTCGATGTGTAGTATAGTTCATTAAATCAACAAATTACGTGTCAAAATCTCACCCAAAAGGGCATGAAAGAGAGCCCGCTGGATCGGAAATGTGGGGTTGGGACTTTAATAAAATAAAATGAGAATATTATCGAATGGAGTCCCGCGAGTAATGTTGCGTGCGAGGGGTGAAGAACAGAGAAAGGGGTGGAGTCAATGTTTTTGTATGCCAACTGGCAAAACATAGTGATACCCTATATGTATTTTAACAACCCTGTATTCAGTTATACCTATGTTTTACAATAAAGCACTTTGAACTTTGAGTCCCACAGTAGACGTTTTAATTCAAGAATAAAAAAAGTTGACTGAGAAAAATTGGGTTATCGTTTGGAAACATATACGTATTTATAACCTACATACATTATCAAGTGTACCACATTTCAGCCTTATTGATGGTTCAAAATTATACAGTACTAGTAAGTACGAAAATGAAGTAGCTATAGCTAGGTTATATTATATTACTTTACTGAATAGCAAAACGTAAGCGAGTTCTTATTATTATTAGTGTTTGCCTGTAATTGGGTCGATATCTATACACACATGTTTTCTGTTTAAGTTTACGTTCAATAGTATTGTAACTGTTTGCGAACCTTAATAAATAAATAAATAAATAACAACTCCATCTATCCCCTGTTCTATGAAAAAGTCCTAATGCCGCGTCAATAAATCTGACTTCACTGTCAATACACCAGAAATCCATTGAATCACATTGTCACTTCGGTCACATCACTACACCACGTGTCCGCTTAGCCACAATGAATTTTATCGAGCGTACTTCATGAATCTTTGACACAGGCGCAAAAGAACATATGCCCATTGATTGTATAAAGACACACAAGCCGTTTTAGAATTACATTATGTTGCAGTATTCAAAATAGAGGTTGTGTGTAATAACGTCTTAACAAATGCGTGTTTTACAAAAAAGTAACTGGTTTTTGGATTTACTGCGCTCGTTGATTTATTGTTTTTTTATATTTAATGGTGGTCGTATTTTACGTCATTATTATTGAACGCGTGAGCTGAATTGAATTGGATTTATTACACGGTTGTGTTTTGTTATTTGTCTGTTTTAATTTTATATAAAAAAAAACAATGTGGTTATTTTCATTACAATCGGCTTTAGATGAGATCGGTCGTTTACTTACCGAATGGAACGCGGGATATTAATTCCAATGAAAATAGCTGACATTCAGGCAAAATTAGTCTTCTTAAATTTTGCCTGGCCTTGCCTTTGTTAGCTCGATATGGTGTGTGTAGCTCGCTCGTGGAAATTTCGAAAATCGACCCGATTTTTTTTTCAAATCGGATCATTACTTACTCGCATCTCAAAACACCGGCCAAGTGCGAGTCGGACTCGCCTGGTGATAGACGGACAGACGGACGGACGGACGGACAGCGAGTCTTAGTAATAGGGTCCCGTTTTACCCTTTGGGTACGGAACCCTAAAAATTAACAATATTTATAATTGAAGATTAATGTATTTCTTTTCTCGAATGAACGCTCAAAATGTCACCTGAGTACTTCGTGACAAAAAAATCAGATAAGTTATTTGACAATTAAGAACACTGAAAATGCTCCTTACAGATTGACGTGACGTCACACCTGCTTCCTTACTACCGTTGTCGTGTATGATACACACTATAACGCTCGCTTGCAGTTGCTTCCTTACTCCATGGCCATAGTTGCTTAAAGTGATTAGTTCCATTAATATAAATTAGTTAATGCGTGTGGTCCAGTGACTTGAAGCTCGATAATGACAGACAGCCCATGACAAAGGGACACCGTTATGTACATACTACATACAACATAGGACATAGCCATTGATTAGAGTAGCGCATCGGTAAAGCTTGGGAGTATTCGGGCAGCAATTTAGATAATTCAGATTCTGGGGTACATACTATGAGAACTCATTAAACACTGGCTGTAAAGTCAGTAACATGCAGAGCTAGTGTGTAATACCAGTTACTACATACATAACAGATGCTGCGCCGTGTTGGGATCCCTAGGTATGGGGCGTGTTAGCGCGGTTAAGTTTTTTTTTAAATCAAAAATGGGATTGCTCTTGGCCAGCATCTAGCCAGGAGGCAAAGATGAGGCCGACGGCGAAGCGAGCTCGCCCAGAAAATGGCTACCTATATGTTTGTATCTCTAACGCGTTGATGCACCTATTACGCCCGTAGACGTATAAAACGGGCGATACATAAAAGTCTAAAGGAAGTCTAAGGCCCCGCTTGAACGATGCAAGGATACGAGGAGGATGCATGCGATTTTCATTACATCGCGGGGTTTGATCGCCCTCGTCTTACTGCCAGCAGTCTGCAGTCCGCAATATAATCAATATTGCATGCAATTTCTCGTAATAATGCATGACTGCTGGTCTCTCCTGCCTGATTTCACTTGTTTTTTTTTTGGTTTTTGATTTTTTTTCTGGTCGCGTGCCAATGATAGTCCTCAAATAAGACTTAAAATAAAACCAGAAAGTTTCATTACGTTTAATTATGGACCAAAGGTTACGACATCGAACGAAATTTTTGTATTTAATATATGGTAAAATTTTTACACAATACTTACACTGTTATGCGCGTAAAAGGTCTGTGTCACTTCGATTTCAGGAAGCACATAGAAAACACAATTTCCAACGGTCAATCACGCACAAACCGTGCCGTAGGCTATGTCTCTTTTATCAGACGGTTAGTCAATCAGTCAGAACGGACATTTCAAATATCGGAGGAATATACCAAAAAAAATTACAATTGTGGACAAAATATTTTTTTTTTTTAATCTTTATTTATTAAAGAGGGTTTTACAAATGCCACCCTCATAGTGGCTCTCTTATATTCTAATCACTTCTTAGTTCTAAAACAGTTTTAACCAATTTATACAATAGATTTGTCGACAAAACTTATACATATCTACCTAGTCCCAAACTAAGCAAAGCTTGTACTAGGTATAATAGTAATACCTATGAATACATAAAAAATATCCAAGACTCAGGAAAGATATTCGTGCTCATCAGCAAATAAATGTCGGATATCGAATCAGGTCAGGGAGGGCCCCGTCTAGCCTGGTCAAGTGGTCACTACCACCTAGCTAAAGCGACTGTCAATGACATAGGTACAAAAAACCTGAGGAGAACAATTATAATTTATATTGCATTTATATTGAGCTCTAGTCAAGTAATGGCCTACCGTTTACCTGAGGCGTCGTATGTGATACAACAGGGCAAAGATGAGTGACGACTAAGGGCAGCGAGCGGGTAGCAGGCGGCGGATATCTGTTCCCCGCAGCCCTCTCCTCCCGCGCAGCCTATGTTAAGCGCTTTAAGCGGGTAAGTTATAGAGCAAGCCAAAATGAACTTACGGATAGGGACATAACATTAAGTCGGATGTTTCGCCGGAACTTGTTGTCTCTTAGGCTGTAAGGCATCGCAAAAATGTTTCAATCGGTACGTTTACTTTGGCCATGTAATAAGACTAAAATAAGCTAACTGTCTAATTAGCATGACCGCGTTTATGTCGGACATATAGCATTCATCAATTACTAGCAATGCGTAAACTGCGAGAAGGATGATTGCTATATGTCCGACACATCCGAGAAGAATGATTGTTATATGTCGGGTATATCATTGCTGTCAGCACCACCCAGGAGTCACGTGTAAGGTAGCGGTGGGTACTCCTTACGGAAGTGGTGCAACTTCGACCAACTATTTGTCAAGTGAGTGGGCAACGTCGACCGAACGAACGTCGAACGTTGTCGTGAGCAACGAAGATTCTGAGATTGTCTATATTAACTGTCAGGTTTTTAAGTGTCGAAGAAAATTTTATGTACTGATGGTCAGTTCTGTTGTGGACATAAAATAAATATCTTCTTTATATTGTTAGTTCGTGTTTAGTGTTTTTCAGACTCCTCCTCCGCCGCTGCAAGCCACACGTAAGTTTGACTGTTAGAAGTATTAAAGCCGCCCGAAGACCTCTAACTCGGCTTAACGACTGCTGTAAAAGACAGCACCCGGGATCAACGGCTTAGCGTGCCTTACAAAGCACGAGAGAACACAGTTAGTAACCACTCAAAGCGGTCACCCATCCAAGAGTAGACCCCGGCTGACGTTGCTTAACCTGTTGGGCCACCACGAGCTACCACACTAACCACGAGCGCTCCAATATCGACTTCCGATCGAGAACTCGCAGTTAAATCAATCTGTCTGGAGCAGACCCTTATCTTAGCTGACATGTCCCTAAGTATCCGCTCAAATTGCCCTTTTGGGCTGACCGATCATCTCGGGTACGGGATGTGTTTAAAACTACCCGACATTTCTTTAAAAGGGATTCCGGTTTGCCAAAATTAGGACAGTTGTGTAGAATCTAAATCCAAATGTAACTTATCCCTTTAAGGTTAGTATGGGGTATTCGTTTCCAACAAAAAACTCGCCCGCACTGTATAAAATGAAAAAAAAAAAATGTAATAATTTATTCGTGACATTGACTGGGTACCTACATATTTTTAGGAGGATTTAGTCTTAATTTTTAGGGTTTCGTTCCAAAAAGTGACCAAAACAACAGAAAGAGTAGGATTCGAGGGGATCCAAAATTCATAGTCTAGTTACCAGATCAAGTAGGATATCATATGAATGGATATAAGTTGCAGATTTAGAAATAGCTTTTAGTGGTTAATTCTTAATAATGCCTATGCGTGAAAAAATATATTTTCACGTATCTCCGAGGCCTAGTGAACATTTTGAAATCGTTGCATTATTGGTGTATATATTACCTATATTACACGAGAAATTTAATATCAACCATACCACTACCCAGTAGGTACCCATCATTAAGAGATCCATAATAAAAAAAACTTTTTCGTTCTTCAAAATTCATAACGACAAAAAATAACTCTGTTTATTCGCTTATCAAGAAATACTGATTTGCGCATCAAAAAAATACTGAATTCCAAATCACGCAGTTTTGATTTAGATATATGGAATTAGTACTTTAGATGTGCAATTAGTGTTTTTAGGATTTTTATGTAGCATTAAAATACCTTACCTTTTAATGCCTGATATCAAATAACATAATTATGATATAGTTGATTATGCAATATACAGTCCAACATACAATTGGTTGCAAAATACAAGCCCGTCGGCCTCACGCACCGCGAAGCGCAATAAATATTGCCAAATTTTAATTTGACGCTCGAACACAATACGACTGACGAGGAAGCAATATCAGGGAAATACTGGATGATATTTTAATGGGTTTTAAGCTTTTCATGGGAAATTAACACTGAAAACGTGCAAAATGCGCGAGGTCCGACACGCATTTGGACGGCTTTTGTGGCATGGCGCGAGTGTGATAGCGATAGATTGATTTAAGAATTTAGCTTGGATCGGACAAATGTAGATTACTAAAATTGTTTAGAAATAAAATTGTATTTAAGCAGTAACGCTAGTAATGCAAACTACAATTTTCTTATCAAAGGATAATTGAAATATTTATAGTATGTGTGAATCCCCATATGAATGAATATTGAATAAATGAATCTTGGGAGTTACAAGTCATGATAAAGTTTGGCTTCACGATGGAAACTGTTCCATAGGCTACTTGTAACTTATACTGAGCGTGGCCAAACTATCCACGCAAAAAATTCAAAATGGCGGCTATTTTAGTTTCGATTTTTTTTAATTTTTTTTAGAACTCAAAAATGCTTCGTGCTACACAAAAACTTTGTATGAGAATTATGTTTTGCATAAATTTATCTATAACTTTGGTTGTTATCATTTTCTCGATATATCTATTAGTTCATGAGAAAAATGGTGTTCAATATTGCGTTTCTTGTTAAAACCTTTGTGCAAAAGCGACTTGCTTTCATTACAAAAGTGCAGTTTGTTTCCGTAACTACTATGACACAGTCGCCAAGGTTCGTTTGTAATTCGTATAGTCCAAAAACTAATTGACGGATTGTCATAATTTTTGTTTTATCGCATAGATAATACTATGAGAATTTATGTAAATATATAAATTGACTATATAATTGGACATTTAGTTGTTATTTTTAATAAAACCAAAAAAAGAAGAATGAAAATTTTACAATTTTGATATTAGTTGGCCGCTATCTTTAATTTTTGACATGGTATTTTTCTTATTTTAATTAATGGTGTCAATACTAATCGATTGATACCCATATTACTTAAATAGCAGATGCCGTTTTGAAATTATACACTTTTAAAAAAATGCGGCTCCACTTTGGTAAATGACCGCCATTTTGAATTCCCGTCGATGAAATTTTCATTTCGTCGGATGAAATCCTTTATATTGGTTCCTAGTCTCACTGGAGAAAATGATTTGCTTTCTGCATACGATGCAGTTTGATTTTGCTAAGCCTTTTGACTAACAGTGTTTTAACAAGAAACGCAATATAGAACACCATTTTCTCATGAACTATTAGATATATCGAGAATATGATAATAACCAAAGTTATAGATAAATTTATGGAAAACATAATATTCATACAAAGTTTTTGTGTATCACGAAGCATTTTTGAGTTCTTAAAAAAAAAAAAATTGGGAACTAAAATAGCCGCCATTTTGAATTTTTTGCATAGATAGTTTGGCCACGCTCAGTATAAGTTACAAGTAGCTTAAGGAACAGTTT
Organism: Cenopis cana; assembly: GCA_951800055.1. Taxonomy (NCBI): domain Eukaryota; kingdom Metazoa; phylum Arthropoda; class Insecta; order Lepidoptera; family Tortricidae; genus Cenopis; species Cenopis cana. The sequence continues at coordinate 3,650,813 of OX637486.1, read as the reverse complement.
CCATCATGAGGCCAAACTTTATCACGACTTGTAACTCCCACTTACGGATTCATACCTACTATTTAGGTTCCGAGCAAGGGCGACGTGTGGCAGTTTCGCTTTTTATTGGACTTAATATCCATTTCCGTTGAAATAAGGTGTGGTATCAAAGTAACCACAATATGAGTATAAAATTGATCACCAATTTTTTTTTAAGAGATGCCCTGGTAATGTAACATTTTTTATTGGTGAAATCGATAGAGGAACAAATCTCTCCTCTTTCGTTCCTAGCGCAATAGGGTATCGGGACTGGACATAACGGAGGTGTAATACCAGTAGCTCTAGTATAAGTTTTTTCGAAACATTAACTAATTCGAACGCGTTTGCGTTTTGTCTCAAAAAGTCGCGGGTAAAAGCTAGTTATTCATAATACTGACAGTATCCCGCGAGGAAATATGCGCGACATCTGTAAGCGCACGTTAACCAATACCACATACCGACCCCATCCTGCCATGTCAGGAAATCGCAATAATATTTTAATAAACTCTTTTATCGGTGCAGTTTCATTACCTTCCCACCATAAAGGATATTTTATAGTGTAAACATGTTACCAAAATTAATTCTGCAGGTAACGTGCACTAATTTATTAAAAAATGAACCAACATATTCCGACAAGCCATCCGTTAAATTGGAAAGATATTTTTATGTTGTTTTCATATTATTAAGTGTGTACATTGTAATATTGAGAAATTAATCCAAACCACTGTTCATGATTGAATAAGTTAATAGCTTGGCGAAATCATTTATTAAGCTTATATCGAATATCGTGCCTACTGTTCAACAGATTACGGACAAATTTAATGTTGTTCTTCATTCAACCGCTTTTAGAGTTCCGTACCCAAAGGGTGCGAATTTCAAATTCAAAAATTCAAAACAATGTCATTTATTCTGCTCTCTCTCTCTCCTCAAGGGCACTTTTACAAGTCAAAATCTATCTGTAGCAACAAAAAATATTACTATGTTCAAAATAAAACTAATTGAATGTAGTGTTACATGTCATAATATAAGATTAAGCTAGGTAATAACATTTCAGTTTTTTTGGAGATGTATACGGTCTCTAAGCGTCACAATAAAAATAAAAACCAGCCAAGTGCGTGTCGGGCCACGCGCAAGGTAGGGTTCCATAATCGTCCACCCGTTTCATTATGTGGACTAAAAAGTTCGCAAACTTATATTTACTATGTTTTTGACAGAATTAACATTATTATCTAAGGTATCAATGGAAATTGTACGAAAGTTTGCTTTTGCAAAGTACATTTCTGAAGTTCGACTAAGTATTACTAAATTAAAGGTGAAATAAATAGGCAAAGATAGCGAATACTGCAATGAATAAATAACTAGTAATATCTACTTAGCTGTGATAGTTTTTATTTTAAATTCATCGTATATACTACTACCATGATTTTTTTCACATGCCTAGTAGCCACCGTTTAACTGGCAGGGGGAGGGGACACTTGACCATAACAAAAATTATCACCTCAAAGCTTAATATCACGCTAACCAATTCTTCAATCAAAAAATGCTTATAGAAACCTTATACTATTTTTAAAAGATCTATCCAACGATACCCCACACGATGGGGTTTGGCAGAAAAAAAAATTGCACCACCATTTTAAATGTAGAAGAGGTACCTTAAAAATTTTTTTTTTTAAGATTTTATTCTACCGTTTTGTCGGCGTCATTGATATGTATACCCGTGCTAAATAACAGCTTTCTAGTACTAACGGTTACTGAGAAAAACGGGGGTCGGACGGACGGACGGATATGGCGAAACTATAAGGGTTCCTTGTTTACTACGGAATCCTAAAATTGTCAACGACAAAAAAGTCAAATAAAATAATAAAACAAAGAAAATAATAGAGGCTGGCCGTATTGCCACGCTGGATGGCAATGCTAATCCGCTTGGAGAAATAGTGGCCAGCCGTCTGGTCACCAGAAATCTCTATAAGGCGCGTCGAGATGTCCTTATAGAGGCGCCGAGCACTTGGACCCCATGGCCCCAGGGTCTCAACCCTAAACGCCGCATACAAGTTCCTAGCTACTACCGAGAGTATCGTATAATTGTGATTAAAAGAACAACCTTTCTCAAAATAGTTCTTAAGCGTGCATGATCTATCTATCTATATCTATATATAGTATACATATAATAAAGCAGAAGAGGGTCGAAAATCTGTACATTGAAGATATTAGAAAAAAGATCGATTCAGGGGTCTTAGAATCGATGACAGAACACATTGCAACAGTTTTTAGAATTCATGTCTGTTTGTCTGTCTGTTTATCTGTCTAACTATCACGTGAAAACTAGCGAATGGATTTTAATACAGCCTTCAATAATATGTTTATTGGACCTTCGGCGAGGTTATAGGCTATAAAAATTATACAAATTGGGGACGAAAAGGGGTGGAAACAGGGGTTGAACTTTGTATGGGAGGTCCTTCAATTCGTGGTTTAAAGGCTTGAAAATTGGTAAGCATCTACTTGGAAGCAAAGTAAAAAGACCCCTATTCAAACATTGTGCAATAAACAGATAGTATTTGAAAAAACGGGGGACGAAATATACTTGAGAGGCCAATGACAAAAAAACAAAAGTCCCTCAAACCATATTAACTGTTTGATATGAGAGATCTAATCATGTTGGACAGTCGGTCGCTATCAATATTCACAAACCTAGGTACAATACCAGTCTTACTATGCAAGCTCGGTGTTTTTTTTTTGTTTTCGATGGAGAGTATCTACGCAGAGCAGCGGGATCTCGGTTGCATTTGTAACATACACTTGCGGCATATAATGTATGCGTATGATTGAAATAATTTGAGTTGGCCGAGTTGCAACTTTATTAGTAGGTATAAAGCTATTTTACTGTTCAAATAATAAGGTTCAAAATCTAATAACATGTTTATAGAAATTCGGTCAACGAAAATAATTTAAACTAAATATGTACTGTATTTTTGTATCAAATATTTTTTTTTGGGTGCCATTTTCAAATCCAAGATGGCGAAAATTTAAAGACTCGATGGTCCACTGACCATTCTCAAAGGCAGAAAATGTGTAAATCATTGCGATCCCGATTTTTTTCCCTATGGCCATTATCAACTATAGACAGGGACGTCTGGACAATATGGGGACAGGCCTTTGCCCAGCAGTGGGAAAAATAATAGGCTATAAAAAAAAACCACCAACAACAACTCATTATTTTGTTCAAAATTTAGCGCTCGCTGCGCTCGCGATATCATCTACATTAGTCGATGAATATGGAGTATTTTCCGCACCTGCAATCCTGCATCATAATGTTCGAAAAATTTCTCGCGCGCTACGCTGGGTTTTCAACTACATTACTTAATGCGTATAAAATCTTTCCCGCACCCGCATCATTACGTCCAAAAATTTTCGCGCTCGCTACGCTCGCGTTTTCATTTCGATGACTAAATTCGTATAAAGTATTTTCCGCACCTGTATCATATTGTTCGAAACATTGCACGTTTCCATCTACATTACCTACATGATGCGTATGAAGTATATTCCGCACCTGCATCATAATGTTCCAAACATTTCGCGCCCGCTGCGCTCGCGTTTTCATCTACATTACGTGAGGCGTATAAAGTATTGTTTTTCGCACCTGTATCATCATGTTCGAAATATTTCACGCTCTCTGCGCTCGCGTTTTCATCTACATTACTTGATGCGTATGAAGTAGGTATATTCCGCACCTGCATCATAATGTTCGAAATATTTCGCGCTCGCTACGCTCGCGTTTTCATGTGTATTACTTGATGCGTATGAAGTCTTTTTCGCACCTGCATCTTTATGTCCGAAATTTTCGCGCTCGCTTCGCTCGCGTTTTCATTTACATTAATTGATTCGTATGAAGTTTTTTCCGCATCTGCATCGTAATGTTCGAAAATTTTCGCACGCACTACGTTCTCTACAATACTTGATGCGTATGAAGTATTTTCCGCACACTGTATCATAATGCTCAAGAGATTTCGCGCTCGCTACGCTCGCGTCTTCATTTACATTACTTGATGCGTGTGAAATCTTTTCCGCGCCTACATCATAATGTCCAAACATTTTTGCGGTTGCGGCGCTCGCGTTTTCATCTACATGACTTAATGCGTATGAAGTATTTTTCGCACCTGTATCATAATTTTCCAAACTTTTCGGGCTCGCTTCGCTCGTCTTTTAAACTACATTGCTTGATGCGTATAAAGTTTTTTCCGCACCTGCAACATTATGTCCGAATATTTTTGCGCTCGCTACGCTCGCGTTTTCATTTGTATTCCTTGATACGTATGAATTATTTTCCGCTCCTGTATCATAATTTTCGACACATTTCGCGCTCGCTACGCTTGCGTTTTCACCTATATTACGTGATACGTATGAAGTATTTTCCGCACCTGCATCATAATATTCGAAACAGGAAACGTCATGGGAAACTTTAATCTAGGAAAACATACCGCAAGGGGGTGGATGATGGTATGGAAGAGAGATAACTAGGTTAGCGCCTGAAATAAAAGAATAACAATAACATTCTAATGCGATGACCGAGTTCTACGCAGACGAAGTCGCGGGCAAAAGCTAGTATCAAATATAATGAAACATCGCAAAAAAATACCATGTCTCATTACTTGACCATCTCTTAAATTTCCACAAAAACCCAGGATTCAGTATGTCACGAATAAAAGCTTCCTTTGTAGCCCCCGCATAATTTGGTGTATTCTTTGTGGGTAAATTTACCGACGGTTATTTGCAAGTCTGATCAACTCAACACCCAAATTGGATGGCGTTTACACTAGTGATGTGGTAGCGTCCATGTTTCAGACTTTAATCTGGCGTCCGGTGTAGCATCCATTATTTCAGACGTTTTGAGCGGATTTGACTTGTTGGAAAATATCGTAGGCCATTGAATATTACGAAGGCCTGGAATTGTGGAGTGAGGGCAAACCTGACTTAATATTTATGAAATGGCGTTAAATACGAGATATTGGAATATAATAAACATGATAAGGGAAAAATGATTCTTATTATTATACGTTCATATGCTGTATCACTGTTTTAAATAAACTTATTTGTATTTGTAAACCTATCATGTGTGGTATCAAATGAAAGTTGTTTTTGATCCGGTTCTAAAAATATATCACTTTACTACATTTCAGTCACTTATTTTAAATTAAAATTAAATTATTTTTTAAATTCTGAGTCGGGACCATTTCGTGGCACTTCCGTGTTAATTGTTTTATTGCTAATTTTTTTCTGTTATATAAAAAATTTACTTTTATTGTTTTGTTATAAGGTACTGTACACATGTTTTTTTAAGTGCTTCGAATAAATGTTTATTCTATTCTATTCTATTCTATTCTTAAACATACCAAGTTTGGGGTCCTCCAGACTGCAGTTACAGTGTTTTGAGTTAACAACGTCCATTCTATTTCTCTTTGCCAATTACATGGTCCTGCATTCATATATTTGTGGTTCTTATATTAACATGAAAACTGAGATATCGAAATGCAAATTACACTGTATTTAACTAAACCTGAAGCTTTAATTTTTGTTTTTGCTTGTTTTCTCAAAATCTGTCTTTCGTAGTTACAGTGTATTTGGATTCACACTGTACCAAGCTTGCATATAAAATATAGTAAATAATTAATTATGGCTCATTAAAAGTGCATCGGCAGAACATTCATAACTTTACCAAACTACAGTATTTTAATCCTATAGCTTTTCGTGTATATTATATATAACTTTTACGTAGACCTTTTAACATGGAAGGCCTGTCATACCGTGTCCTCGTAGGAGGAAATAGTTTGCCACGAAAGCACCCGTTTGTCTTCTGTTCTTATCGCCTAGAGACGTGACTGCAAGCGTACCCTTAACAAACTTATATTCCAGCCCATATTCACCTTTACTACAAAACAAATAATGACGGAAATCGCGCGCATCGACTGCAATAGTTACGAGAGAGGTCCCCACGTTGTATATACGGGTGTTGTGGCCTATGCCTATAGGATTAGGGTTGGTTTTAGGCTGTTTAGGTGTGTTTAGGGTTTGGAAAACAGAAGTGGCCAAGTGGCGGGTGACAGATGACGGCGCTGCGAAGCTCTTTCTTGCCTTGTTTTCTAGACCCTTAACTTGATTTAGCAAACACAGATAAGAAATAACAGTTCCGTTTGATATTTGGGTCATTATAAATGGCTAATACTTAGTATTTAAATGTACATAAGAATCCCGCTTTTGATGCGCAATAAGTATTTTTTCATGCGCATTCAGTACCAATTTTTTTACCCCCCGACGCAAAAAGAGGGGTGTTATGAGTTTAACGTGTCTGTCTGTGTATATGTGTATCTGTGTATCTGTCTGTGGTATCGTAGCGCCCAAACGGATGAACCGATTTTCGTTTAGTTTTTTTCGTGTCATAGATAATTTTATCCCGAGTGTTCTTAGCCATATTTCATGAAAATCTGTTCAGCCGTTTGAAGATCATCAGCCATCATGTCGGGGGGTTTTTAATTTTTTTAATATTCTCCCGTGTGTGGCTCTTCATAACTGCAAATTGATTGGTTTGACGGAGAATATCTTTACTTCTCCATTTCGTTTACATTATTCTGTTATCTATGTAAGAAGGTATTATAATAATCCAGAGACACTCAGTTAATCAGAGTGTTGCACATTATTACTCTTACTGTTGTTATGTAACATCGGCTCGGCAACGCGCGTGTAACTCTTGTGTTCCAAGCGTCTATAGGCGACGGTAACCATGCACCATCAGGTGGGCTGTCAGCTTGTTTGCCACCGACGTGGTGTATAAAAAACAAAGTGCTATACATACTTTTTTTTTAATTACTCGTGAAAACGCCCTTGGCATTTGTACAGATCAAATATTTGATTTTGTCTCTATTAACCCAGAAAATCATACTTACTAATTTCCAATTACTTTAGCAGAACACACTGAACATTCGTTATTAAGGCCGTGTATTACCACTTTTGAGTTTTTAAAAATCTGAGTCATAGAATATTGTGTCTTAAAATCTAAAAAAAATATATTTGTTACATAAGGATATTGTCTAGTCAAAATCGCAGTCAGTTACATGACCTGATGAATTTCACTCGATAGAAAAAAATCGCGAAGTTACCCCTTTTTGGAATGTTTTTTCAATACTACGGCTATATTACTGATATTTAACATTTAATTTTTGTACTCAATTAAAGATCGTAAATAGTTATAGACAAATTCGCAGGGTTTCCTTTGATAAAATGATTGGCTTAATGACTATAGCTAAATATTTACAAACTGCGCGCAGAGCTTGCGTAGAGAGCGGGATGGTCAATTGTAAACTCACGCGTGTTAGAGCGGGACATTTGCGTTGGGGATACCTCCCCTTAAAGCAAGTCTTTCAAACAGAACTGTGACTTCTGTTGTCATTGTTCTGTGTTTACTAAATAGGCTGTGACTCGAGCACTGAACTGAGAGAGATTCGCACAAACAAATAGTTTGTGTAGTCACATTAACGACTACGTTTGCAGATAGCGCCATCTTGGATTAAGCCCTCAGTTTCGTAACTACAGTCTATTAATCCTTACGTGTCCTATCATGTACACAAAATCTTCTTGAAGACACTAAATCATTATCACACTTTTCGCTAGGATTACACAATACTCATCAATCATCACACGCAATGTTGTTGTATACTTAAAGATGCTCACAAGGTATTGTAATCGTAGAGAAAAGTGTGGTATTTAATAATTAATGTCTTGAAACAGAGGTCATTTACATGATGGGACAGTTAAGGAGAAGTAGACTGTAAACATTCTGTTGAGGATTTTATTTGATTTGACTTTGCTATCTATTTGTATTGACATCGTTGTTCTTAATTCAATTTGTATACCTACCATAATTTTTGTATTCAATTATGTTATGACGATCCTTATTTATCCAGGAACAAATCGTGTTCATCACACAAATAAATGCCCTGACCGGGATTCGAACCCGGGACCTCCATCAGCTTCGTAGGCAAAACGTAGTGGTTATATTGACGACCGCTTTAGCTTAGTTGGTAGTGACCCTGCCTACGAAGCTGGAGGTCCCGGGTTCGAATCCCGGCCGGGGCATTTATTTGTGTGATGAGCACGAATATTTGTTCTTGGGTCTTGGATTTATTCTATGTATTTAAGTATTTATTTATCTATATAAGTATGTATATCGTCGCTTAGTACCCATAGTACAAGCTTTGCTTAGTTTGGGGCTAGGTTGATTTGTGTAAGATTGTCCACAAATATTTATTTTATATTCTCTTTGCGTAAGCAGGGTCACTACCAACTAAGCTAAAGTGGTCGTATAAGCAGAGTGTATAAGGGACATAGCAAAATATAATCCCTATACCTATATGCATTATAGCAGGCGAGATTTATTGAAGCTCATAAAATAATAACCCTCCTTTGCATCGACGGGCTTAAAAATTAGGAAGCGAGATTTTACAACTCGCTATTATTATTATTATTTAGATTCTAATATGTCCTACTGCTGCTTTTTTTTCAATTATTTCGGTTTTTGGCTTCTTCTGGCCAGTCTTTTAAAAAGGAGTCCAGTTTATCCCGCCATCGCCAATGGGGTCTGCCACGTCTCCTCGAGTTCTGAGGCTTCCATTCCGTAGTGAGTGGTCTTTACCCATAACTCACTGGACATGTGGGAGACGTGACCAGCCCAGTCCCATTTTAACTTGGCCGCTTTCTGAGTTACGTCTTTTGTTTGAGTTTGTGAGCGCAGCGTGGTGTTCCGGATACGGTCATACAGCTTAACACCCAATATGCTGCGCTCCATAGCGCGCTGGCAAACCCCGAGTTTGAACTTCTGAGCGTGTGTCAAAGGCCAAGTCTGTGCACTGTAGGTGAGAACTGGAAGTATGTACATGTCCATGAGCCTACGTTTCAGTGATAAAGGTAGGCTTCCCTTCATTAGATGTTTCATGGACCCATAGCTTCTCCAGGCGTTTTCAGTTCGTCTTTCGATGTCCTTCTCCTGTCGCGCCTGGAAAGATACTTATTGGCCCAAATAAAGGTATTCATGGACATATGCAACTCATAGTACAACTCGTTAGGCCCTTTAAAACTTGAATAGCTTCAAAAGCAAGCTTCTGGCAAAAGATGCTATGACCCGTTTAAACAACATCTGGAAGAAAAGAGGAATCGGTATTAAAACCAAGATGAGATTGATACGAGCCCTGGTATTCCCTATCTTCTTGTATGGAGTGGAAACGTGGACAATCCTGGCCCGCGAAAGACAACGGATTGATGCATTCGAGATGTGGTGCTGGAGACGAATGCTGAGAATACCTTGGACTGCGAAGCGCACTAATGCATCGATCCACAACCAGCTGCGAATAAAAACTCGCTTATCTACTATTTGCCAACAACGGATTCTTGCGTATTTCGGCCACACAGTGCGCAAAGGCGGCGAAAATTTTGAAAAACTGATTGTGGTTGGGAACGCCGGAGGCAAAAGATCGCGCGGTCGTTCACCAACACGATGGACCGATCAAGTGAAAGACTCGTCGTCCTCCAAATTTTACACGGTCGTATGAGACGCGCTGGACTGGAACCGGTGGCGTAATATCATCCGTTCCAGATGCAACCCTGATGCTGATCACGATCCTCAGATATGAGGGACCGACCAGAGAGAGAGAGAGATAGCTTCAAAGTCACTGGTCTGTACTAAGCGTCATGGCTTTTCTGTGGAAATAGCTAAAAATAATGGCTAGAAAGGAAGGATCAGCAATCCCAAATTTTCTTTTTGCGACTGTGGCAAAGCAGATTACGGCCTGCCTGATGGTAAGCGGATACAAAATCTTAGCTATTGATCATAGGATATTAAAAGCGACTCACATGTATTATTACTTATCTTCACAGTAATATTTCCAAAGTAAAAAATCTAATACCGTAAGTTAAACGTCAATTATGCGATTTCATTCCAAAATTGTTCATCCGATACACATCTGGATAAGAAATGGTCCTCCACGCCGGATCGCACTTCAAAAGCTCCTTAAATTGCGCTCAAGGCTTCATGGACCTATTTATCAGATAAGACCCCGCATATAGCTCACCAAACAACGTTTTGCGTGAACATTCTCCAAAATGGGACGATAAACAAAGAATAAAGTCCCATTTACACTCAGTCGCGTTTATAACTCCACAGTATATAACCCTGTTTTCGTCATGTTTATCTGAAAGTGACTAAAATAAATCTTCCTTTATTTTTTCGTTTTAAGTGTAGTTCGCAAGAGAGGCTGAAATAGTAATAATTGATGTTAAATCCTTTGTTTTTCGCATTTGTTTTTCCCGCTTTTGTTTTTGGTACAATACAATAGCGATTGGCAGAGCTTGATCAAACAGTGAATGTCCGCGGGCCGTGAATGCTTTATTGCAAAATATAAATAATTTAAATAAAATCACTTCAAATAGTTATTGAATGTACTGTGGCGACAGCGGTATGAAATCTCTGTGGTTGTTTTCTGCACTAGCTGGTAGATGTGAATGACAGAAGTGCTGTCAAGGAGTTTTCTGTGGTCTTGTATATTTTATTATATGTCCCGACGCGCACATGTTTTACTGATATCGCGAAACGTCTAGTTGACCGTTACTTAACTGGTGACCGAAGAACTGGCGACTTCCTCGTCATTGTGCGATACAGCGAGGGAATGCTGCAAGCATCGTCTGTGCAATGCCTCAAGGACCTGTTTTAGATTTATTAAGTTATTGTTGTATTGTACATATTTTCTTGTAAATCAAAGATTTAATTATTTTTATTCCTGCGTTTAATTTTCATTTATCTCTGCCTCAAGAAGCTTCCCACAACTGGTGACCATGACTTGATCTATAATATGCAATCATAAGACAAGTGTATATACATTAATACGTCTATTATGCGCTTACCCAAGAGCGCGCGTATGACTTATGACCCAGACTTTAACCATTCAGTTAGCTGGAAGAGATCCCTAAGGAGGGATAAGTTCGCCTTTGTACTTAATATTTTGTAATCTGTTTCTTCTAAATGTTATTTTTATGTCCGATGAATGCGACAACGCTTAATTTTACAACTTAGGCAGTGCCAGAAGTAGGTTTAATTTTCGTTATAACTTTTTAGGGCCCAGATAGTAGGTACGTTCTATTTATCGGCACCCTATAAAGTATGACTGTTTACAATCGTTGTTTATGATTTCAAAATATAACAAGCACGAAATCAAAATCAAATATTTATTCTGCCAGTCCACTTTTACATGTCAAAGTTTTACAAATGTGTAAATTACATTAGAATACATACCAATATTGACACACAAGATAAATGCCTGGCCACATACTCATTCCACAACCGGAGCGTGCGAGGGAGGAAATTCCTCTTAAACCGTACCGTACGCGACCATTTAGGTTCTAAGGTGTGAGGATGAATGCCCTGCCGACGGCGAGCGGTGCGATGGTAGAAAGCGGCCGTGGGCATCATGTCGAACAGTTCTTCGGAGCACAACCCATTATACAAGCGATAGAACACGCACAAGGAGGCGAAGTTTCTCCTTAAACTTAACGGTTCAATATCGCTTGTGAGTTTGGGATCGTCTACAATCCGCACAGCACGTCTCTGAAGCGAGTCAAAAGGCCCAAGCTGGTATCCAGGTGCTCCCGCCCAGAGGTGACAGCAATACTCCATGTGGGGACGGACTTGTGACTTATATAATAGAAGTCTCTGTCCCGGGGTGAAGTACCGCTTCGCTCTATTGAGCACACCTAACTTTTTGGATGCCAACTTGGCTTTGCCTTCTAAATGGCTCCGAAATTGGACGTCGCTGGAGATCTCGACACCAAGGATCCCAATACTCTCGGAGATGGTAAGGGATGTGTCTTGGAACCGTGGGGCCACAGTGAATGGGGTTTTTTTAGCGGTGAACGCGCATGCTTGTGTCTTAGTGGGGTTGAACCGGACCAGATTATCCTGGCCCCACTCTGAGACTTTGGCTAGAACAGTCTCGATCTTGGACACAAGTTGTTCACGACTCTCAACCACAGAGGAACGAGGAATGTTGGCACGGCCCGTATAATAGGTATCCCCGGTGCTGTCATCAGCATAACAATGGATGCTGTCAATAGTCAGCATGTCATTGATATGCAGCAAAAACAGTGTCGGGGATAGCACGGAGCCTTGTGGGACACCAGCGTTAATGTCCATGCTTTCGGAGCAGCTGCCGTCTACTACGGCTTTTATGCGTCTGCCGGACAAAAAGCTGGCGATCCATCTGCACAAACCCTCGGGCAGTCCGTAGGATGGCAGCTTCGCTAGAAGACCTCGGTGCCAGACCCGATCGAACGCTTTCGCTATGTCCAAGCTGACCGCTAAAGCCTCACCTTGACTCTCAATGGCTGAAGCCCACCGGTGCGTAAGATACACTAGAAGGTCACCAGTCGAGCGACCGTGTCGAAAACCATATTGACGGTCGCTGATCAAATCGTGTTCTTCTAGGTATCTTAGGAGCTTCGTGTTGATGACACGCTCCATCACCTTGGAGAGAAGGGAGGTAATAGCGATAGGCCTGTAATTCGATGGGTCTGATCTATCGCCCTTTTTAGGCACCGGGTGCACGAAGGCAGTCTTCCATGAAGACGGAACTTGCCTTTTGTGGTAAGAGAGCGCAAACAGGCGCGTTAGCACAGGACACAACTCAAGAGCACATCGTTTGAGCACCACCGCTGGTATGCCGTCCGGCCCGCTCGACTTGTGGACGTTTAGGGACAGCAGCTCCCTCCGGACATCCCTTTGCGAAAAACTAATTTCCGGCATGGAATACCCATGCCCAGGGATAGTAGGAGGTATGGCGCTACCATCGTCGTCCAAAGTGGAGTTCGAGGCAAAGAGGGTGCCCAAAAGATCGGCTTTCTCTTTTGCGCTATGGGCCAGGTCTCCGGCTGCAGTTCACAATGGTGGTAATGACGACTGACAAAAGTTTCCCTCGGCGGCTTTGGCGAGCGACCAAAAGGCGCGGCTTCCGGAGGGGTATCCAGCAAGCTTCTCCCCAATGCTGCCGACGAAATTGAATTTAGCTCTGGCAATTTCTCTCTTACTAGACCTGGAGGCAGCGTTTAACTTGCGTTTCACGTCAGACACGTTTGAATCCTTATTATATTCGGCCTTGGTCCAAGCCCCGTACGCAGCTTGCTTACGAGCTCTTGCATCCTTACAAGGCCGATTAAACCAAGGTCGCTTTTTTGCTCCTGCAGCTACCAGCGAGTTGGGAATAAAACATTCCATACCCGCCAGGATCGTCTCAGCGACAGCGGCTGCACAGGAGTCTGGATCTTCTGACGTGAAACAAAGCTGCTTCCACGGGTACGATGCGTAAAATTCACGCAGTCCATCCCAATCTGCTGACCCATATTGCCACATGCGCCGCAGGGTAGTTGGCCGGGGTGGTTCGGGCCGCATACATGGTGCCTGCGTCCGGACGAGGCAGTGATCGGACGAACCGAGTGGTGCATTCACTGAGATGGAATACCCGTCCGGACGAGAGGTCAGCAGAAGGTCCAGTAGAGAGCTGGTATGGCCCTCGACGTCTGGTATTCTCGTAGGAGAACGTACCAGTTGCGAGAGTCCATAGGCCAGAGAAAATTCGTAAGCAGACCTACCCGCGTAGTCGGTGGATCGAGAACTGAGCCACTCCACATGGTGGGCATTAAAGTCTCCTAAGATCACCAGCTCCGCGGAGGGGTACTGCTCGAGAACTTTGTCAGTCGTCAGTTGCAGGTGCTCAAAGAGCCGAGTTGCGTCCATGTCACCACTATGAGACCTGTAAAGGCATGCATAGACGCGGGTGTGGCCACCGCAGTCTACGCGCACCCACAGCACTGACAGGTCTCTGTCTTCATAGGCCAGGAGGCGGCGACAGCAGACATCCTGCCTAGCATACATACATACACCGGCACGTCTCAAGAACTTATGCTCGAGCGTGTATCCGGGATAAAGAAGGTATGATATATCAGCCGGGCAGGATATCTGTGTCTCCGTAAGAAATAGAAGGGTCGGTTGCGCACATTCAAGGTGGTGATGAACTGCGTTTAAATTTGAGTGAAGTCCCCGGATGTTGCAAAAGTCCACTTGTGTGGAGGAGGGTACCGCTGAGAATCTACTATTTCTTACATTCCGTGGCATATATTTTATAAAAAGGTGTGTATAAAATGGAGGATTTGCTGGGTCGACGTCTGCAGGGACAATCGCACGGTGCAAACCTGACAGAGGATGATGCAGGTAATGCGGATTATGGGCGCGGCGCACGGAAGGGCCCCCGGTCCCCCCCTGTTGTGGCAGCCGGGTCCACTCCGGTCTCCTTCTCCGGCACGACTACCACGCCAGGGATTTTTCGCAGATTGGCGGTTCAGCCTCCCAGGGTGGAGATTAAGTGACCCCTGGGTTCGGGAACCCTACTAACCTGCGGGCGGCCAGCGGACAGCCGTTTCACCGGGTCTCCCTGATCGCCGCACCCACACGCCGGGCCTACACGAACCTAAGGCAGTGATTGTTAGTCCCGTAGGTCCCCCGTCGTCAACACAGCGCATCCTCAAGGAGCTCTGGAAACCTTACTCACCATCAGGAACACAGCACCACATACTTACGGAGCAAGTAGTGGCGCTATTATGGCTGCGGTCTTCTGTAAGGTGGAGGTACTTCCCCAGTTGGGCTGCTCCAAATTCGAGCGAGATGATATTTCGCTAAGCCCTACCTCTCTTAAACGTCAGTAAGTTTATGTCAAAGAAGAAAATGTCACATATCGATCCCGCCCCGCCAAGTCAGGAAGTCGCCTTAAGCTAACAGTTTTATAAACTGACATGTCCCTAGGATATTTATTACAAGCCCGATTTACCTACATGGTGTAAGAACTTGCATGCAATTTTGATTACAATGCGGGCCGCGGGCTACTGCGTTAAGAGTAGAACGATCAAACCCCGCGATGTAATGAAAATCGCATGCCAGTTATTATACCCTGTAAATAGGGCTTAAAATTCATAAGAAAAACTTACATTCGTACTTATTTGGCTGGAATAGGTAACTTGAACGGCGTTATTATGTACTGAAATATAATTTTCAACGCCTTTACATTGTTGCAAAGTAATATTATATTCGGATACAATGTACATCCAATATTCCGAGTAAAATGTCATAAACGGATCATATCTACATATAAATTTGACGGCAAATCAAGTTTACTGTATTTGATACGAGAAACGAAGTTACGTTTTACGTTTCATATTTGGCTGGGAGTTTGTCGAAACGTTCTGAGAGGAATATAGTCAGTGTCACTTTTAAGGTTTTAAACTGAAGTTGCATTGCAGTGATTGGTTGCTTCTCTACACATTCAAGGTGGGACGCTTTCCATATCTAACGTATTTTGCCATTCGCAGGCTAACGGCGTGATATTTTAAGAAACTTATGTAACAGGCTTTCATAAATTGGCTTTCCATTTGGGCGAAATGCCCCCTTTCCTAGAATAAACTTGTATAAACTAAAATCATTTGAAAAAATTGATGTCACGTGATACTCACGTGACAAACTAATTTGTCAAATAATTTTACAGTGTAGTCTTCTTCTTATTGTTTTTTATTATTTTTGTGGACTACTACTACTGTCCACAAATTAAATATTTAATTATTTATGTGTTGAATCTCATACGAATTATACCAAGTTTTTGCTCTCGTGAAATAAACACGGGCCAGAATCTATACTCCTCATTAGATTGTGCTGACTCGATGTCGATGGACCCTTCTTTCTTACGCCCGTAAATGACGAAATATGAGTATGATTTGAATGGCACCGACTATGTAAACCTTCGCTATGACAAATACCATAGAATATGTTTAAAATAAGCTTCTGTCAAAAAATATTTTTAGTACAGGTAAATTATTTTAATAATGACACTGGCCTATGGGATAATCTACTTTAACGCTAGTGTAATTACACTCTATTGAGTGTTTATTACATATCCACTGTCTACTGTACATGATTTTATTGCAGACTGTACTTTTACGCGTAATCATAATTATCATCAACTACTTAATATTGTGATTAGTAAATGGGCTTTTAATGGCGTAAAGTAAAAGAACGCAAATACACACTGAATGCTCGGTCGCAGTATGAATCTACTCATGTTGACTCTCTTTTTAGTTCTTGTCTCTAATTTGATTTGTGAGAAAAGTCGCCAGAGCTACCCCAAGTCTTACAAAAACCGGCCAAGGGCGAGTCGGACTCGCGCACGAAGGGTTCCATACATTATCTGAAAAAACGGCAAAATTATCACGTTTGTTGTATGGGATCCCCCTTAAATATTTATTTTATTATGTTTTTTAGTATATTACATCATCTGTAAAAATTTCAACTGTCTAACTATCACGGTTCATGCGTTACAGCCACGTGACAGACGGACGGACAGACAGACAGACGGACCGACAGCGGAGTATTAGTAATAGGGTCCCGTTTTACCCTTTGGGTACGGAACCCTAAAACAATATTTTTCTTAAAGTATTAACAAAAAAATATTTGCTGAAATACTTAGAATAGCCCCTCTAGTGACAAGAAAAGTCGAACTAAGCAAACAGGGTGATCCTACTTATAATAATATATATCTCCGTGCATTGATTTAGGTTTTATTTGCTCACTGCGCAGTGACATGACCCACAATCTTCGAATGGGATCGACCTTTCTTCGGACACACAAATAGAATCTGTTGAAGACGTGATACAAATGTACAATGCTGATTTTTACATACAGATTGAACTGCTACCACACTCAAAATTATCGAAAGATAAAATTTAATTCGTATAGAAGACACTCTGTATAGGTATCATGTTATTGGTGTTATGACGACCGCTTTAGCTTAGTTGGTAGTGACCCTGCCTACAAAGCTGGAGGTCCCGGGTTCGAATCCCGGCCGGGGCATTTATCTGTATGATGAGCACGAATATTTTTTCTTGGGTCTTGGATGTTTTCTATGTATTTAAGTATCTGTATAAGTAAGTATGTATATCGTCACTTAGTACCCATAGTACAAGCTTTGCTTAGTTTGAGACTAGGTTGATTTGTGTAAGATTGTCGACAAATACTTATTATTTATTTATTATGTTTAGTCAATCACGTTACTTTTTTAAGGTGAAAATCATTACATAAAGTGGAAATCTAAACAAAGATACCAACATAATAATAATTTTCTCGACAGACGAGACGTTTAAGTCCTATAAAGCTCACTCAAGTCTTTTTTTTCATTTGCGAAATCAAATTACATGATGAAATAATTTAAAAATATAACAATAATCTTGATCACTGTCGCCCTACACCTTACCTTAGCACCGTCTCGGCGGCACCATGTATAATAGGTTTTTATAATGTTTCATATTTTATTTTATCTACACACATATCATAAATCCTCTAATATGCGTTCGGAAACCGTAGAAAATGACTCTCATTTCAACATTCAATGAATTTATGGCAATTTTCTTATCTGTGGGTAAGGCTACAGCAGTAATAAAATATTTCATTTTAATCTTATATATGATGTTAAAATATCAAAAACGTCAAACAAAACTGTCAAAATTTAAATGTCAAAGTTGACATGTCCCTATTCTAGTATCACTGAAAATTCAAATTCAGTCGATGCGAAATGTCAGCTCGATGTTTTTTTGGTATATATCGCACGAAATTTGAGCTAGAACGACATGATCACATCAGAATAAGGACTCTTTACTTTTTAAAATAACATTCAGGTATCTGTTGCCAGTTCTGATTTCGATATTTCCGCAACCGTGCAAAAAAGGTTGTATTAACACAATTATTGTATTTATTTACTACGGTTTCTGAACCCATCTTAGAGTATAATTATAATATGTGTGTAGATAAAGTAATGTATGCAACTGTACATAATTAGGCATTAAAACACTCGTGTGACCTTATTATGAAACTCGCCTTCGGCTCGTTTCATAAAACACACTCGTGTTTTAATGCCCCTCATTATGTACCAGTTGCATAAACTACTATTTTGTGTTATATCAATAAAGAGATAATAATAATAACATAATAAGCAACCTATCCGAAAATTATAAGCCTGGAAAGCGACACATTAAGTTAAACTAAAAACAGGTAATAAAGTTAGTCAACGAAAGAAAAAACACCGTAGAAGTAATTCAATTTTCTACTGTTCACAGAAAACAACCAAACTGAGTGAAAGCACTCGGATTGAACTTTTGTTTGTCTTTAAATTTCAAAGCCCTTTCTTAGAGCTCTTTGGGAAATTGAACCGAAGTAACTCAACCAGTTGCATACTTACACGATGTAAGACGAAACATGATACGAAACATTAATTGCAAAAATGTTATAATAGGTCGTCCATGTACAAAAAATTCGCTTTTGTATTATCTGTCCATTCTGTTTTCGTTATCGTAAACAATAATAAGTTTTATGTCACACCTGGCCATAAAGCGGCCATTATCGCACGCTCCGCGCGCGAAAAATCCCACTTCCTGGCCAGGGGGTGACATAAAATTTTGTACTTAACACGGGCGGTAATAAAGAAAGCCTCAGATCGCATATTTATCGCCCTTGCCTTCGGCTTGGGCGTTAAATACCTGCGATCTGAGACATTCTTTGTTTTACCGCCCTTGTTAAGTAATGTACTATTATCTACACCCATATAGTAAATCCTCTTTAATGTGCTCAAAAAGTGTACGTAAGGACATGCTTTACAATATACCGTAGTCCGCGGCCCGGGGCGGAGATGACCATTAGTATTACCTAATCAAAATTTGTACCGTAACCGTCATCTCCGCTCATTACAACACAGCCGCGTGCGCCGCCGCCAGATGCCGCGGACCGGGCTATCTCGTTAAATATTGCGCACGCCAGCTCAACACGCCCACATGAAAGAGGATTTCATATACGGATGTAGATAAGTGTATGCAACGCTACATGATTAGGCATGCCAATGCCTCTCATTATGTAGTAGTTGTATAAACTACTATAACAATTACTAGAAATCACAGTTAACCTCGTCCACACTGTATATTTTGTACTTTACACAGTAAACAATGAGAGAATATATTTTTATATATTTTTCTGCTTCGCCTTAAGGTTGACTGGTAGAGAATGCCATATGGCATTAAGTCCGCCTTTTGTACGATAAGTTTTTCTTTTGTGCAATAAAGATTAAATAAATAAATAAATAAACCTATTTAATAACCCAACTAAGATCCACACCGTTTCATGTGCTCCTAAAAATGAAATTTAGGGCGGCGATCACATTACCAAGTCAAAATTTCAGAGCTGTTATTACAGGAGCTGAAATCACGCTTTTTAACGGCTATTTTGAATTGAAATATTAATTTAGTGACGATGAATGCAGCTATGCACTCATTATTAGTC
Source organism: Cenopis cana (assembly GCA_951800055.1). Taxonomy (NCBI): domain Eukaryota; kingdom Metazoa; phylum Arthropoda; class Insecta; order Lepidoptera; family Tortricidae; genus Cenopis; species Cenopis cana. Next base: position 3,631,345 of record OX637486.1, on the reverse strand, counting down.
ATCATGCTCCTCGTCAGCGTAAACGGGCCTTTAGAAATCAATATGAACTCATCACCGCGACCTAGTTCTTGTGCAGACGTCCTTTGCAGGCAACCGCTGCCGCTGTCCTAGGATTTAATGCTGCGCTTTGATTAAAATGTCCCATTAAAAATGCATTCTGCTTTTTCTTACTTTAGGTATAGTGCGTGTCATCCACGAAAGCGCGCCCCTCCACAGCCCAATCTGACAACATTTCATATTGTTAACTACTTTATTTTATGAACTAGTTAGAAAATACGTAAAAATTTAAGCCACCCGTATTTTTTCTTTTTCAATTTAACTCAATATTTCATACAAAAAAAACACGTTGAAAAGTAGGTCATTCCAAAAGGGCGTAAGTCAAATATGACGTCATCTTCCCAACAAGAATCCAGCAGCGATTTAAATTGTGTCTGTACTCTGTACTAAGGTCTCCCTGAATACAGCGAGGAAGATGACGTCAACTTTCGGTTTACAGTAATTTGCGATTTTTTCCAAAATTAACGGAGAAATAAAATCTAAAAAATTTTTTTTTGTGTACTTCACACGTTTTTACCGAAATGGTTTTCGAATTAAGACTTTTGGAAATTATGAAATATTGTCAAGGAGCGCGTCGTCCTGGGTGACACGTACACGTATTTTTGGGATTTTCGTAGAGAGGATTTTTTTTTTTTATACTACGTCGGAGGCAAACAAGCTGACAGCCCACCTGATGGTAAGTGGTTACTGCCGCCTATAGACGCTTGCAACACCAGAGGCGTCACTCACGCGTTGCCGACCCATAAGAACCCTTTTCACGCCTTCTTCGCGCGGATCTTTGATGATGAGAAATGTGATGTTGTTTTTATATTTTGTTACCCGTGTTTCTTCTCTCATTGTTTGACAGCTATTCTAATTGTCACAGGAATTTCACCCGATATTCTTTTCGTGTCACATAAAATGATATAAACCATTACAACATCGGTAAATTTTTGGAAAACGCCTTAAGGCTGACAATTTAAAGTGACTCTTAAAATTGAAGTATCATACCGAAGGTTAATTAAATCAGACTTGCGCTCGGCTGAAATAACATTGAAAATTTCATTTAAATTATATTAAAACAACTATAGCTCTAATGGACCTTTTTAGGGAAAGCGTTATGCAATATGGAAGTATTTATTTACTTTTGTTGACAAAAATGGAAAAAACTGTCGACAAATAATAATCCAATACATGTTTTACCGGCTTAGGGCCTATGCACACCGAGTTAAAAGTGCAAAATTACTAGAAAATACCACACTAAATCTCCCATTCAAAATCCATCTAGAAATCCATTCATCTCACCCATAAATCACAACCTGGGAGCCGATTTTTGAGAGTCGAACGCTCGAAAATTCGAGCGTTCGACTCTCAAAAATCGGCTCGAGATCCGTCAAAAAACTATGACGTTTTGACAGATGTCGAGTGAAAAGTCGAGCGTTCGACACTCAAAAATCGGTCCCCAGACAGTATTGCATAAACAGTTCACACACAGTCTACAAGTGCGAGCAACTTTGGCCGCAGTAATGTTTATCAGAAGCGACTTCGATGAATTTACATGCAAATTGGGTTTCAGAACGGATTCTGACGTCGCTAGTTTACAAAATTAGTCGTGCGACCCGCGTAATAATAACACATCTATTTGCCTGGCAACAAGATAAAATTTTAAACTAGATTTGTTACGAGAACGGCAAAGTAAAATTTGTTTTTGAATTAGTAGGGATTGGAACGCGAATGTTTGTTAGAAGTTTGTAATATCAATTGGCATGATCAGTGTTGTTTTAAAATTTTGTTTGGGTTTGGGATAGGCTGTTATGATTTTGCACTAAAGGAGGCGTCTTGTTGAAGTGGTTTGGTTTGGGAACTGCTGCGGGTTTAAATATTTAGTAGCAGCCAAAGTAGTCAAAAATATATTAACACAGCCTTAAGTTCACAATTTTTTTTTGTGCCGATATGTTCGGAAACCTTGGCTGCAACCTAATACCTTTATACATTTTCTAGTTTTATTAACACTCTAGTTTAAGTCACAAAGTTCTTTTATGAGTTTTAAGTTTGTATAAAATATAGAACGAAGTTGCAATAATCCGCAACTGCGTCATTTATGCTATTATTCTAGCCTAATTTGTTAATAGGTTAAAAAAATATACTTCGTGAAATAAATCACTTTTAACGAGATTGAAAAACGCTTTGAAATATTATAAATTGTATTGTGTATTGTTTTGCCAGCAAATAATAATAAATTGATATAAATTTAAAATCCTCCATACTAATTAAATTTAGTAGTGAATCTTTTTATAAACATATTTAATACTAGCTTTTGCCCGCGACTTCGTCTGCGTAGAACTCGCGTCATCGCGTTAGAATGTTACTTCATGCTTCTATTATGAAATGAGCGCTTACCTAGTTATCTCTCTTCCATTCTAACTTAAACCCCGTTCAGGGATGATTTCCGGGATAAAAGTATCCTATGTCCTTCCCTAGGACTCAAACTATATCCATACCAAATTTCATCTAAATCCGTTGAGTATTTTAAGGGGAAACAGGCAGACAGAGTTCTCGTACTTTCGCATTTATAACCCGCCCCGGTTTCGCACGGGTAGTCCAGTTTTAAATTTATTTATCTAAGCTTTTGCCCGCGACTTCATCCGCGTGAATATCCATTATCCATATCAACTTCTACACCGTATTTCGCCGGGTTGTCTCGCCAAACATTGCGCACGCCGGCTCAATGCGCCCACATGAAACATGACAGAGGACTAAATATATTTTGTTATAGATGTAGTTGAAAACGCTCGCGAGCGAAGCGAGCGCGAAACTTTTCGGATATTCTGATACGGGTGTGGAAAATACTTCATACGCATCAAGTAATGAAGATGAAAACGCGAGCGCAGCGAGCGCGAATTCTTTCAAACATTACAATGCAGGTGCGGAAAATACTTCATACGCATCAAATAGTGTAGATGAAAACGCGAGCGCAGCGAGCGCGAAATGTTTCGAACAATGATGCAGGTGTGGAAAAGACTTCATACGCACCAAGTAATGAAGATAAAAACGCGAGCGTAGTGAGTGCGAAATGTTTCGAAAATTGTGATGCAGGCACGGAAAAGATTTCACACGCATCAACTAATGTAGATGAAAACGCGAGCGTAGAGCACGCGAAAATTTTCGAATATTATGATGTAGGTGCGGAAAAACTTTATAGTCATCAAGTAATGTAGATGAAAACGCGAGCGCAGCGAGCGCGAAATTTTTCGAACATTATGATGCAGGTGCGGAAAATACTTCACACTCATCAAGTAATGTGTATGAAAACGCGAGCGCAGCGAGCGCGAAATATTTCGAACATTATGATGCCGGTTCGGAAAATAATTCATACGCATAAAGTCATGCAGATGAAAACGCGAGCGTAACGAACGCAACATTTTTAAGAACATTATGATGTAGGTGTGGAAAGTACTCGTCCAGTAATGTAGATGAAAACGCGAGCGCAGCGAGCGCGAAATTTTTCGAACATTCTGATGCAGGCGCGGAAAAGACTTCATACGCATCAACTATAATGTAGGTAGATGAAAACGCGAGCGTACGGCGCGCGAAAATTTTCGAACATTATAATGTAGGTGCGGAAAATGCTCATCAAGTAATGTAGAAGAAAACGCGAACGCAGCGAGCGCGAAATTTTTCGAACATTATGATGCAGGTGCGGAAAATACTTCACACTCATCAAGTAATGTGTATGAAAACGCGAGCGCAGCGAGCGCGAAATATTTCAAACATTGTGATGCCGGTGCGGAAAATAATTCATACGCATCAAGTCATGCAGATGAAAACGCGAGCGTAGCGAACGCGAAATTTTAACGAACATTATGATGCAGGTGCGGAAAACACTTCAAACGCATCTGTAATTTAGATGAAAAAGCGAGCGTAGCGGGCGCTAAAGTTTTTGAACATTATGATGCAGGTGCGGAAAATAGTTCATACTCATGAAGTTATGTAGATGAAAACGCGAGCGCAGCGAGCCCGAAATTTTTCGAACATTATTATGCTGGTGCGGAAAATACTTCATACGCATCAAGAAATGAAGATGAGATCGCGAGCGTAGTGAGCGCGAAATGTTTCGAACATTATGATACAGGTGCGGAAAATACTTCATAAGCATCAACTATAATGCAGATGAAAACTCGAGCGTAGGGCGCGCGAAAATTATCGAACATTATGATGTAGGTGCGGAAAATACTTATCAAGTAATGTAGATGAAAACGCGAGCGCAGCGAGCGCGAAATTTTTCAAACATTATGATACAGGTGTGGAAAATATTTCACACTCATTAAGTAATGTATATGAAACGCGAGTGCAGCGAGCGCGAAATGATTCGAACATTCTGATGCAAGTGAGGAAAAGACATCATTCGCATTACCTATAATGTAGGTGAAAACGCGAGCGTACGGCGCGCGAAAATTTTCGAACATTATGATGCAGTTACGGAAAATAATTCCTACGCGTCAAGTAATGTAGATAAAAAATCGAGTGCGAAATAATTCGAACATTATGATGCAGGTACGGAAAATACTTCATACGCATCAAGCAATGTAGATGAAAACGCGAGCGCAGCGAGCGCGAAATATTGAACAAAAAAAATTTGTTGACCTATCAAGTGGCTTTGTAAAGAGGTAGTTGAATTGATATTTTTTTGTTCATTAATTATTGGAATAACTTTCAAAGTTCAAAGTGCTTTATTGTAAAACATAGGTATAACTGAATACCTACTTTGGTCTGTTCTTTCACTTTCGAAGATTGAGTAGAGGCCTAGGTTGATAGCGCACCCACCCTGGTTGCTTCCGAGAGGTATGTGGTTTTCTGAGAGTTGTTTTTAGGGTTCCGAACCCGAAGGGTCCAAACGGAACCCTATTGGTGACGCCCAGATGTCCGTCCGTCGTCTGTCACACAGGTTTTACAGCCAAACTGTTGGAGCTACAGGTTTCAAATTTACACAGTATAAGCATCTTGTTGGCCCAAAGCAAAATTTTTAATGTTTTTAAGGGGAACTCCCATACAGCTAAAGGGGGGCGCGAAATTTTTTTTTATCCTACCCTATCGAGTGGGGTATCGTTGTTTAGAGCTCATTGAGTAGATACTTACTACATTTTTTATTGAAAAAAATATTGGAAAACAAAGGAATGAGAAGCCAACAAAGTCAGCTTTTTTTACGAAATTTTGTTCCGATGAATTTTTTAACTTCCCAAACACCTAAAAACTTAAAATTTGGTAATAATGATTGTTATTACGTATATTTTACCAGCAAATACTAATATATTGATAAATTAGATTTTTTCTTTGAAATTTCCTTATTTTTCCTATAAAAACCAACTTAACTTTGCGGTCGGTTCGGAACCCTAAATGTGCGAAGTCCGACTCGCATTTGGCCGGTTTTTTTTGCTTCCAATCCGCCTGTGACTTTCAAATTTGGTCATACTTGATGTTTATTGTTACGTAGGTAGGTATGTATGTTTTAATAACGAATACCAATATACCCTAAATTTATGTCTGTTACGTGCTGAACGTATTTTATACATTTTGCTGACGGAAAACGGAACGGGAACGGACGGGAATCGGCACCTCGAAGAACCTCAAAGATGACACCCATATCGATTATTAAGAAAAGTAAATAAGTAAATGTCCGCCATCTTCGATTTGAAAATGGATAAGTATCATTCTTATGTAATGAGCACCTCAAAAAATAATATTTTATACAAAAATGCGCATACTTAATATATAGGTTAGTACATGTCGCAAGTGCTACCATGCAACCGAGAGCCCGCCGCTCTGCGTAGGTAAGGTACCCTCCATCGCAAACAAAAAAAAACCGAGGTTGCGTAGTAAGGTTTGTGAATATTGATCTGCCGTCCTATGTCTATAACCGAACTAAGCTGCTTTTTAGCAGTTTTCGATAGTTTACATGGGCTAAAACAGGAAGAACAGCTCTACCGAATGGTCTTGGAATCATATTTTTATCATTTTTAGTTGCCAAGATATGGAGTCGACCTACCACGTTAAGTGCATGATAATATGACACTTTACAATACTATAAAGTCGCTAACCAACATTACTACACTATAAGCAATATAAAAGCCCTTAGCTGTTGTTTAATTGATAAATCACTGGCATGATTCATAGCTAAAAAACGGTTATTCGACAAAAACACCGTTAAAGTCCTTTTACGTTTTTCTTAACTTTTTTTATGCATATACTTTTTTATCAAATACTATACAAGAAAACAGTTACTACGCTTAAACACGGCTAAATATCCTTAGCCCTATATTTGTAAGTATTTGCTTGTGATTCCTATTGAAAATACAACACTAAAACCTAGTAACTGTGATTAAGCCATGAAAAATTACATTAAAAACAGAAGAATGCAACACTTAAACCTGGATAACCAGCAATGCTACACTAAAATGTAGCTAGGCGCAAAATATTATCCTCCCGATTTTACTTCATAGGGTCAGTCAGCCGAGCGACGCGTGCGCTTGAGGTTGTGTTTAGTGGTGTAGTGTGTGATGGATGCATATTTCTCGTCTCAAAATGTCTCGAAACCGAAGGAAAGTATTATAATATATCTCGCTATACATTTTTTGTGCACTATACTTAGGATATTTTCTACATTAGAAGTGGCGTAGGAAGATTTTTATGTACTTACCCAGATATTAACTTTCAACCTTGAATAAATATCATTTATAGGTATAGTTACGTAATTGGTGGGATAAAATAAGCAGTATAGGACCATCCTTTGGATACTTCCCGCAAGCTAAGAAAACATTGCTCATTGTATCCGAAACAGACAAGCAAACAGCTTACCAGATCTTCAGGGGCACCAATCTAAGCATTATGACTGGATCTCGCTTTTTGGGAAGCTACATTGGTGAAGTTTCCTTCAGAAGATTTCATAAAAAAATATTTTATCAAATTCTTTTCCACAGTAGAAAATTATCTCAGAAATCTCCGAAGACTCCCCTAAAGCCGATTACACAGCCCTAACCAAAAAAAAAATCCAATGGTTATTCTTACTACGAGTCCTGAAAAACTCCCATGATTTTTTTGAACCACTGACACCATGCACTACGCATGATCTTCCTGCCAGCACTCTTTGTAGTAATAAAATACACATAAAGGCAAAATTCGACCCACACGCCACTAACTTAAAATACGAAAATTCCAAGAAAGGTTGCACAGCTCTCACGGATGCCTTATTACTCTTATTAGAGAAGAAACAAATTGTCCTATCCGACTATAATATACCTCTAAAAGATGCACGCAAAGCCGTAAAGAAAAATATACCCTCAGTGACAAACTTTTAGAAACCATCCTAGTAAAATTCACCACTAACAAGAAAAGAGCGATTGAAAGATCCATCGCATCCAAGATGAAAACGAAGTCCTCAAACCGGCTCTCAGTTATTCCTGCAAAAAACGGTCACTTTGACCTATCCCCACTAGAATTTAGATATGTGCCATCTATAAGATACAACAGAATAACAAACTCCATGACACAGTCATAATTATGCGATGGCTGCGGCTATAGCCAATTCAACACTGATCACGCGCTCTGTTATAAAACCGGAGGCCTAATCACTAGGCGACATATATTCTGCCTTGGCGTATGGGTTGCTCAGAGGAAGGCGTTATTCGATATCCATGTTTTTAATTGACACTGACGCTCTTTCCTACCTCTCACGTCCAGACACATCTCTCCATAATCAGCCAAAGATAAAAACAGAAAGTACTCTAATGCCTGCGAAATACGACATGCTACTTTCACCCCACTTGTAACATCAGGTGATGGCGTCGTTGCACCCCAAATGTTTTTCTAAAAGACATGAGTGAAACCATATCTGAACTCTAAAATTGCTCTCTAAGTACCATACTGGGCTGGCTCAGAGCAAAAATCAGCGTCGCTGTGATATGTGCCACCCACCACCAGTACCTACGTGGATCCGCAGCACGAGGCACCGATCCCTCTGCCAGATGGCTCGGGTTCAACGACGGCGCGGCCCTTCCGCGCATCGATTATATCCATTTTTTATAATGTATATATCCAACTGTACGAATATTATTAAAAATTTGTAAGTTATTGAATAAAGATTTCGCATTAAGTTTAATGAGTATTTTTCCCAAGATAGATTTTTTCTGTAAACAAATACAATAAATAAATATGCATCTGCATCTCTGTATCCACGGTAACTAGTTAGTACCAGAAATCTGAGAAAGCACGCAAATGGTAATGACTGTACATAGCCGAAAATAAAATGATTTGATTTGATAGGATGGCTTTACATGGCAGCCAAAGTTCAGTTAACATCATCTGTCTTTCGGTGCAGACGGTGCAGACGCTTATGCTCTATTTAGATCAGCTACTTTCAACTATAATAATTTCCTTAATGGATGGTTATTTTCTGCATATTTCATGGCTTTTTTACTTTTTCCCACTTACTCTGTAACGTAAATCAAAAAATAAAATTCTTAAAAATTCTGTAAGTCGCGCCGGTATGTAAGCCTGCTCTGCCATTCAGGTGCAATGGTTTACGCCCACCGACATTCTTTTGTCCCTTCCGTTTACATACAAAAGTGCAATACTAACTATACGTGGATACAGTTTTGTTTTATTTATTTAAATTATATTTATTTATTATAAAAACTTACTTGTATAATAGTACAACTAACGAGGTTTTTGCCAAAAACACTAAAACAATTTCAGCAGGATTACATGACTAAAACACAGTTAGAGGCAATGGTTCATCATTTAACGTGTTTTTAAATTAGGAACGCATACAGCTTGCTTGAATGTTTGCAGTTATTGCATAGCTACAAAACGGTTATAGTCCAATAACGTGCTTATTCAAAGTTTTTCAGTGTAATCTTTTCCCAATAACAAATACTATAAACTCGTTAAGTGACTTAGCCGTTATTTAGCTATGTTTTGTTTATTATGCAATGTTAAAGAACGGCTAAGGTATACTTAACGGTGTTTTAAGTGTAAAATCGTCGATAGTTTAGTAATTATTTGCAACACTAAAACACAAAAACCTTTCTTTAAAAAAACCTATTCATTAGTTTACAAAATAGTGCAATAACAATGGGAGCACAAATTTAGTTTTAATTTTTATATAAAAGAAATCTGTAATAAATGTACACATTTCCTAGAAATTTTGGTTTTAACGTTTTTTGCTCATATCTCAAAACTATAATTTGTGGGTTAGTTTGGTTTTAGAAATAGGACGGCAGTGATAGCGACTGACTGACAAACATAATTAGATCTCTCATTTCAAACAGTTAATATGGTTTGAGGGACTTTTGTATTTTTGTCTATAGCCTTGAGAGGCAGAGGTATTGTTATTTCACCCCCCGTTTTTTCAAATACTATCTGTTTATTATACAATGTTTGAATGAGGTTCTATTTACTTTGCGTCCATGTATATACTTACCAACTTTCAAGCCTGTAAATCATGAACTGAAAGACTTCTCATACAAAGTTTAACCCCTCTTTTCACCCCCTTTCATCCCTAACCTGTATGATTTTTATAGCCTATAACCTGGCCGAAGATCCAATAAACATATTAGTGAAGGCTGTATTAAAATCCATTCGCTAGTTTTCGCGTGATAGTTAGACATATAAACAGACAGACAAACAGACAAACAGACAAACAGACAAACAGACACGAATTCTAAAAATAGTTGAAACGTGTTCTGTTATCGATTCTTAGACCCCTCCATCGATTTTTTTACTAATATCTTCAATGTACAGATTTTCGACCCTCTTCTGCTTTATTATATGTATAGATGTCAAAAAATATTTCATTACCCACAAGGTGGACTGATAACCTGGCAAAGGTCGCGGGAGTCCGCTGGATGCGGGTGGTGCAGGACCGGTCATTGTGGCACTCTTTGGGGGAGGCCTATGTCCAGCAGTGGACGTCTTGCGGCTATTATGATGATGATGATGATGAAGTGCTAAAGTTAGTTAAAGGTTTAGTAATAAACAGGTCAAAAAGGTATCAAGAAGTTTCCGACGTAGGAAACAAAGTATTCGAGATAAGGTGAAATAACCATTCAACTGTTAGTTTCTAAGTTTTTTGTTCGAGAAAAAATATTGCTTATTCGACTTTATCACAAACGAAGCAAATATTTTGTTTTCACCCAATTTGAGTGTTTTTCTTCGTGACGTTCCTATATTTATACATAGACCAGAAAATATTGACAACATTAAAACGAAGGGGTCTATCTGACAAAGCGTACGGAATTGGGATTAATCTTTACACGACTGCTTAAACAAAGGATTGTGTAGTATACTTTTATCTCACGAGCGCGAGTTAGCCGTAGTTGACCGAGTAAAACGAGGTCTCTGTTTTAGCTTCGACAGAAATGCTTTCGTATGTCCGGCCGGATTTTTGTATGTCCTCCTCTACAGGTCGCATTTATCAACCGATTTTCGTGAAATTTTGTGAGCAGGTTCGGTAACTATATAGAATTTTTTTGTCGAGTCACTTTTTGGAAATTCAAAAAAACAAACATTGTATCAATGATTTCGTGTTTTTCTGCGGCCGTTTTTTCCTCTACAGGTCGCATTTCTCAACCGATTCTCGTGAAATTTTGTGAGCAGGTTCCATGGCTACATATAATTTATTTGTAAAGTAAATTTTTGTAAATTTAAAAAAAAATTTTTTTACGTCGTTGGCTGATCTCCTCTACAGGTCGCATTTATCAACCGATTTTCGTAAAATTTTGCGAGCAAGTTTGGTAACTATATAGAATTTTTTTGTCGAGTCACTTTTTTGAAATTCGAAAAAACAAACTTTGTATCAATGATTTCGTATTTTTCTGCGGCCGTTTTATCCTCTACAGGTCGCATTTCTCAACAGATTCTCGTGAAGTTTTGTGAGCAGGTTTTATGATTACATAGAATTTTTTAGGCAAGTAAATTTTTGTAAATTTAATTATTTTTTATTTTATTCATTGGTTTGTTCTCCTCTACAGGTCGCATTTATCAACCGATTTTCGTGAAATTTTGTGAGCAGGTGCGGTAATTCTATAGAATTTTTTTACGAGTCACTTTTTCAAAATTTAAAAAAAAAAATTTTTTATCAATTATTTTGTGTTTCTGCGGCCGAATTTCGATTTGTTCACCTCTAAGGGTCGCATTTCACAACAGATTCTCGTGAAGTATTGTGAGCACGTTCTTTGATTACATCGAATATTTTTGTTGAGTAATCTAAAAAAAATTCTATGGTTTGTCCTCCTCTACAGCAGCGGTCGGCAACAGGCGGCCCGCGGGCCGCATGCGGCCCGCGAGCCTCCCTGGCTTTATTGTTTGTAAAGGTAAAATTTGAAATTCTTAACATCGTGAAAGCGTCTTTATCGCCAACCACGAATATTTTCACAGTTGGTCAGGACGAGATATGTGTTTGTAAGTATATTTTTTCAGTCTATCAAACTATCAAAAATTTTTTTCAAAAATTTCGCGCTCGCCGCGTTTGCGTTAGACAGTATGAAGTATTTTCCACACCTGCATCTTAATGTTCAAAAAATTTCGCGCTCGCTGCGCTCGCGTTTGCGTCTACATGACTTGATGCATATGAAGTATTTTCCAGACCTGCATAATAATTTGTATATAAATGAGTTGATTGAGGAGCTGAGCAGCATGCATGTCGGATGCCACATTGACAATGTCTGCGTAAATAACATTAGCTATGCTGATGACATGGTGCTGCTCGGACCCTCAATCAACTCCATAAGGCAACTGATTAGGAGTTGTGAAAGCTACGCCAAACGACATGGCCTAAGGTACAATACAAATAAAAGTGAGATGGTGATTTTTAAAGCACATAAGTATAATCCACAAAGTGTACCTTCGGTCATGTTGAATGGTGAAGCTCTAAAAGTGTCCAGTAAGTTTAAATATTTGGGCCATGTAGTTACGGAGGATCTGGATGATGACCTGGACATCGAAAGGGAGAGAAGAGCCTTAGCAATAAGGGGCAATATGCTCATTCGTAGATTTGCACGATGTACAAGAAACGTCAAGCTTACTCTTTTTAAAGCCTATTGTACGTCTTTTTACACGTGCAGTCTATGGATGAAGCATACAAAGCGTGTCTATAACGCGTTGCGAGTCCAATACAACAATATCTTCAGAATGCTATTCAAACTGCCTCGTCACTGCAGTGCGTCAGGCATGTTTGCCGAAGCGCACACTGATGGCTTCCACGCCATCATACGCAAGAGGGTCGCCTCACTGCTAAGACGAGTGAGAGGAAGTGAGAATGGTATCCTGAAGATGTTGGAAGGGCGGTTAGACAGCCCTATGTTAAGGCACTGGGTAGGTATTGTGACAGGGAGAATCAAATAAACAATAATAATAATTAATGTTCAAATAATAATACTAATAATAATTAATTAATTTAATGATAAGATTTAATATTTGCCTACTAACACCTATTTATTTTTGAGATGTAAATACTAACAAATATGGATTCTATGAGTCTGAAATAAATGTTTTTTTTTTTTTTTTTTTATAATAATGTTCGCAAAATTTCGCGCTCGCTACGCTCGCGTTTTCAACGAGATTTGTTATGACTTGATGCGTATGAAGTATTTGCCGCATTTGAATCAGTGTTCGAAAAATTTCGCGCTCGCGTTTACATCTACATAACTTGATGCGTATGCGTATGAAGTATTTTCCGCACCTGCATCATAATGTTCGAAAAATTTCGCGCTCGCTACGCTCGCATTTTCATCTAGATGTGTTATGACTTGATGCGTATGAAGTATTTGCCGCATTTGCATCAGTGTTCAAAAAATTTCGCGCTCGCGTTTTCATCTAGGTGTGTTATGACTTTATGACCCGTTTCCCCCTTAAAGTTTCTATATCTGCTATTCTATATGCTTGCATTGATCGAATGAATCGCGAAATTACGATGCGGTTGAAATGCGAATTATCTGGGTTTGGTAAGGAAACTAGCTGGTTTATCTGTGAAAAGTCGGTTTTTTCGTCTTTCTCGTTTTTCACGTAAAAAGGGGTGCGAATTTTTACTACGTTACTGTCGCGTACGGCGTACCAATTTGTTTCGAGTTGATATCAACAGACAGTGATCATTATTACCATCTGCGGCCCGCGAAGATTTTTATAGCTACTATGTGGCCCGTGGGTGCTAAAAAGTTGCCGACCAGTGCTGCTCTACATCTAACATAGTTTTGGAAATAAAAAAAACACTCACGAGGTCTACAGCTCACAGAGCCACTAGTTGTAGATGTGACACATACACATAGACAATGTGAACTCATCGCTCTTACGCTGACGCACACATAGACATTGGGCATGTATAGCTCAACACACAACCATGGCTCACCCGCGCTCGAGAGATTAAACTACTGTAATTTAAGTTATGTATGTATATGAGATTCTTTATTCTACCAGAACTTTTCAAAACATTAACTGATTTAGATGTGTGATGCTATTATAATATAATAAATATAATATATACAGGATGTAACAAAAATAGTGTTGATCCGTTTAAGGGCATATTCAGCATCGTGTTCTGATTAGGAAAAAGCTGAAGAAATTTTTTTTGACGCAAACAATTTTTGGGTTTCTTATGGAGGATTGGCTGACTTGAACGACCTGCCCCATAGAAAAAAAAATCTCAAAGTTGTCAAAAAGTCAAAAAAGTTGTCCTTAAACGGATCAACACTATTTTTGATACATCCTGTATTTCCTTAATATTAAGTTCTCTTTATTTCAATACTTGTTACTATTTTTTTAGTTCACTTTTATACACGGCAATCGTGTTTTTATTTTTATTTTTATTGTGTGGTCTCTTCCACCCATGGTATGCTTCAGGAACTCAGGAAGTTCATTTTCGTATATCACTTCAAATCCCAAAACAAGTCTTGAAAATATTGCCTTCACGCTAGCTCACGTGTTCGAACAACAAAAGTGTAATAAACCAAATCGCTTGTTTTTGAAAGAGTGCGCGTAATAAATGTAAATTTGATCTCAATCCAACACTACCACGACAAGGTACTGTACTGTCAACTAAGCACCAATATTGTTTCAAATCCCAGAGTTCAACTCGGGCCATTTTATTTACTTAGGACCTCAATCGAATCTGACCACTGAAACATCTGATTTTGATTGCCCCTGTCTTCACAGCATTGTCTTACAGATACACCTATATCCAAACCTTGCCATTTTGTACCTTAATAACAACGTATACAGTCCACTTCCCCTAATTACCCTTTGACAGTAACAAGATGAGTTTTGTTACCAAGTGTAAGCTTTTGATGTTCATATATTGCTCTCTGCTCTCGTAATGGCAGTACAAAGTTAAGTTTTCCGTCGCGAAAGTTAACTTTCTCGTTACGTTCCCTACTTCATTCTTTGCAGGTCGCGCTAGTTCGGATTTTTGCAACAGTATCACTAACTCTGTCCTAATATAATGATTTCGTCATAATTATCCGAATAAGGACGAGGGTTGTTTAGTAGCGAGGAATAGTCGTTTTGGTATAACAAGTTACATAAAAACTTATGAGAGATAACGACTGGCATGAGGATTATAGTTCTGTAATAATTATTGTGCAATAAACGATAAATAATATATAATATATTTCTGTTACGATCGTCATAATATATGAAATAACGTATTTGACCACACTAGAGATTCATGTTTAGTTTAGTTTTATTTATCACAAAATACAATTCTCATATTAAAAATAAATATTTTTTTGCTTAAAATATTACTATTATATAATTATTATGGTTGCAACATGTATGTTATTATGAAGTAGTAAGTGTGTTTACATACGTTACACATGATATTATAGGGCCTCGGTTCGTTTTGTTTTAATGCATTCTATTACTTAAAATAACTCATAATAATTTAAAATAACTAATACGTTCTTTATGTCACACCTGGCCATAAAGTGGCAATTAACGCACGCTCTGCGCGCGGTAAATCCCACTTCCTGACCAGGGGATGAAACAAAATGTTGTAATCACCACGGGCGGTAATAAAGAAAGCCTTTACATTTCAAAACACCACCATACGGGATTTTCTACTTTCTTTACACACGCGCTTGAACCTCATTATGATCCCTGAAAAACATGCGCGCCGTGTGGGAGGTAAAACAAAGAATGTCTCAGATCGCAGGTATTTGATGCCCGAGCCGAAGGCAAGGGCGATAAATATGCGATCTGAGGCTTTGTTTATTACCGCCCGTGTTAAGTACAAAATTTTATGTCACCCTCTGGCCAGGAAGTGGGATTTCCCGCGCGCGGAGCGTGCGGTAATTGCCGCTTTATGGCCAGGTGTGACATAAATTATTATGTCACACCTGGCCATATCCTATATATTATTTAAGTTATTATGAATTAATTTTTTTCACTGCACCCACATTTGCAAGTTTCTGTTTGGCCCTACGGTTGACTGGTAGAGAATGCCTCATGGCATTAAGTCCGCCCTTTGTACTAATTTTTATGTGCAATAAAGTTTAAAATAAATAATAAATAAATAAATGTAATTTAGCACTACTTATAATATATATAAGTCGGTGCCAATTACAATTAACTATTTAAATTATTTGGCACCGATTTTAAAAAAAGATTCCGACGAATTGAGAACATTTTTTGAAGTCGGTTTATAATAGGAATACAATCCTCGCGCAACTGCCCTGTTAATAAGGATATTCTTGGAAGGAAAAGCCGTATAAAATCGAGCGGACTTCTCTATGATAATAATGCGTAGGAAGCAATATAAGTTAGGGTCTCACGCTCGTCCCCTAGCGTATTATTCATGTTAAGGGGAAATGATACGGTTATTATCGTAAGAAACAAGAGAAATGTATTCTTAGAACAACCTCCTGCTTCAATCCTTTGCTATTTCGCTAAAGAACTTGCAGGTTTCTTAACGCATTCACTGCCACCAACACATATAAAGATATATGCGTTTCCGTTACTTTCACCCAGTGCCTGGAACGCACAGGCGCGTTCATAATATTTAGTGACATTCACCCTGTGCCTTAGTGCCTTAGACTTAGAATAGTCGGTTGAACTCACATGTGCGTTTGGGGCACACAGCAAAGTGCGGCACCTGCCGAATGTCCAGCAAAAGAGGGTGGCAGTGAATGCGTTTAGGCTGGTATAGAGAATGCGAGTGAGCCATGGTTATGTGTTGAGCTATACATACACATTGTTTGTGTGTGCGTCAGCGTTCGGCGTAGCAGCTATGAGTTCATGTTGTCTATGTGTTCGTATGTGTCACAACTACAACAATGGCTAACCAGGGCTCGCAAGACAAAAGTACTATATCCAGTGGTTCACGGAGAGGTAGGGCACAGCAAAATGTCATCTTGCTCGAATTTGGAGCAGCCCAACTGGGGAAGTACCTCCGCCTTGCAGAAGACCACAGCCATAATAACATTATATACTCAGGTATGTAGTGTTGTGTTCCTGGAGGTGAGCAAGGTTGCCAGAGCTTGCACTGTGTTGAGAGTGAGGGAGCTAAATTGGTCCCTTCTGCTGTCAACACAGTGCATCCTCAAATTTTATAAAGGGTCGGCAACGCGCACGTGGCTCCTTTGGAGTTGCGAGCGTCTATAGGCTGCGGTGTCCGCTTACCATCAGGTGGACCGCACGCTTGTTTGCCACCGTCGTAGTATAAAAAAAAAATAGTTGGCGCGAGTCTCGCTGGATGCCAGACCCCTATTTCACCAACTTGACAATTGTCACCTTACAATGACAATTCGGTTTACATTGCCGGGCCGGTAAGTGTCGATGCTATCCAATGACCATCTTTACGTGAAGACTCAGAAGTGTACTTTGATTTTTTTTAATTGTCATTGTCAGTTGACAATTGTCATGTTGGTGAAATAGGGGCCAGTACTGGCAGGCTAACAAGGTATATAACAGGGCACTCGCCTCAAAAGCATACATTTTAGAAAGATTGCATAAACTTACTATTTCCAAGGCATTTACCTAACAATTCTACCTACGCCTTAACCAAATCCTTTCTAAGGGATTTTCGATAGATATTATATGCTAACGTAATAAATGAACCCATTATTGACAGGTGATTCCGGCCAGGAAGGGATGTTTTTCCAATACCACATTTCTTAACACAAAAGTGATCTATCTTATAAGTAAATCTGCATCAGTTGTGTCATTTTATTTCGGAGCATATAATATCTTAATAATAAGTGAATTTGAACACAGTTTTCTGTTGTTTGACATCCGTAAGGATAAAATATATTACGAAGATTGTACGATTATAGTGTTTTTGCTGAATAAGAATTAATAGTATACCGGGGTTCCGAGGGACTGTGTACATTGTGTGTTCTTTTCGAGAAAGAAATGTAGTAGTTGTTAAGAGGGCGTAAAAGTCTCGCTCTAACACACGTGAGTTTTCAATTAACCATCCCGCTGTCTACGGAAGCTCAGCGCGCGTTTTTCGTAAATATTGATGTTTATTCTAAACGTGTACATTTATAAGGATAATCTTTTTTATCAGGTTTGAGAACTTATAATTTTACAACTATTAAACCAAAAATCATTGTTAAAGATGGGAGGGTTTTAAAGATACAACCTACCACATCGAATTAAAGGGTTATGTTTAAAAACTAAAAGTAACGAGATTTTTTTTGCAAATCGTGTTGTCACTTTTAACAGACTGGAGGAAAATAGTTCAAGATTAATATACTGAAAGGACAGATATTTAATCACAGTGACACATATATTTAACAAAAGTGCATATGTGGGCTCTTAAGTGCCACTACAAGCGTAAATAAAATTATTATTATTTATAATACGCTGAAAATAAATTAATTTATTATCATCCCTGTAATTATATTTTAACTAAAGTTAGGACTTTTACAATATTTAAATACCTACCTACTCATGCTCATTTATTAGCGTTCCGTACCTTTTTACTCAGACTCCGCTGTCCGTCCGTCCGTCTGTCTGTCACCAGGCTGTATCTCATGAACCGTGATAGTTAGTTGAAATTTTCACAGATAATGTATTTCTGTTGCCGCAGACTGATGAACGGCATATCTTTTCGTCCAATATTCCGCAGTGTCTCAAGACGAGAGTCTTTGACCAGTGTGTGTTGCCAGTGATGACATATGGTACGGAAACGTGGTCGCTCACCATGGGCCTCATAAGAAGGCTCAAAGTCACTCAGAGGGCACTGGAGAGGGCTATGCTGGGAGTTTCTCTGCGTGATCGCATCAGAAATGAGGCCATCCGTAGCAGAACCAAAGTAACCGATATAGCCTTTCGAATCGCTAAACTTAAGTGGCAGTGGGCGGGGCACATTGCACGTAGAACCGATGGCCGTTGGGGCCGAAAGGTTCTCGAGTGGCGACCACGGACCGGAAGGCGCAGCGTGGGTAGACCCCCCACAAGGTGGACTGATGACCTGGTAAAGGTCGCGGGAGTCCGCTGGATGCGGGTGGCGCAAGACCGGTCATTGTGGCACTCTTTGGGGGAGGCCTATGTCCAGCAGTGGACGTCTTTCGGCTGATATGATGATGATGATGATGATGAGACTGATGACACAGAATAAAATAAATATTTAAGGTGGCTCCCATACAACATACATGAGTTTTTTTCCCGTTTTTACAGATAATTGTACGGAACCCTTCATGCGCGAGTCCAGGGCACTCCCTGGAGATATGCACGTATAATATATTAGCCACTCTGCTACCTCTCGGCAAACGACAGTCATGAGTACAGTTGTTGTTTTGACTATTTACCAGCAGGGTGCCCCCTCTCAACGCAGATTGCCGAGTGGTAGTGGAATGGTAGAGGTTGACCGATAGCTCATTATACGAGCCAACACCACAAGGTGCAGACCTTTAAACGAAGTGGTAAGCTAAGGCTGTTAATTTTGCTGTATAAACTCTGCTGATTTCTAAAATGAACCTGCTGGAGTTTTACTTCTGAAATAATCTCAATAATATTGTTTTTAAATGTGGACTAGTAGGTGTCTGTACGGAACCCTTCGTTATGTGTGATCCGACTGTTATGTGTGATATTGTACGAGTATAGCTCTGTGAAGGTGCATAATGAAATAAAAAACTAAATTATTAATCCAATCCTTATAGGCGCTCTTGAAACATTTTTATATTTTTTATAACATGATGGATCGAAAGCTCGCTAAAAATGAATTCAGTGCTCGCATCGTTAAAACTTCCGATCCGTGGAGTAAATCGTTCTCAAACTTTTAATAGCACTTTAGGACATTCCCGTACTAAGCAAGCCATATTGTGACACGGCAAATTGCCATTTTTAGCCTTGAGCATTCAGCGTACGTGAGCGGGCGAAGTAGTGCTGACGCCAAGTTGGTACAAGTTAAACTAGTAGAGTAATTTGATTGAGTCAGACTTAAGTTTGCGGAGTTCAAATATTAAGTTGGGAGATACTATTTCTGTTGGATTGGATGCTAGTTTAGATGTACAGTAAGCGTCAAATATAATTGTGGTTGTTGGGGCGTCTAACCTCTGTACAGACAGACCTGACAGACATATGACAGGCCGACTGACAGACTAAATTCAAATACGGATTTCGAACGCGACAAACAAACGACATGACAGACTGACAATTGACATAAATATCTTGTTGGCCCAAAACCATAAAAATAGTCAAAACTTATTTTTAAATAACCTACTTCATCGAGTGGGGTATCGTTGTTTAGAACTCGTCCAGTAGATTAATATATTTTTTTGTTTTAAAAATATTGGAAAACAATGGCATGAAAAGCCACTAAATTCGGCTTTTTTTACAAAATTTTGTTCGGACATATATTTAAACTTACCATTGGCCTATGAACTTAAAATTGTTTAATAATGTTTATTATTACGTATATTTTACTAACAAATAATAGTGGTAAGTGTTGATAAATAAAATAAATATTGATAAATTTGATGTTTTCTTTGAATTTTTTTATAAAAACTTTCCTTCTGTTTCTTATAAAAACCAACTTAATTTTGCGGTTGTAGTACAAAATTGATTTATACTAATGGGGCTAGTTTGTTTGTGAAAGTGTTCATAATATTTATTTGTTAAAAAGATTCGGATTTACCTAGGTCTTAGAATTTCACGTTTAGGTTGAATAAAGTCGTGCCATATTCGTTGCAATATTACCAACCTTAAATAAATATTAATAAGAAAAACGAAACGTGCGCGAACCGCCCTACGCGGGCTACTCACAAAAACAAACAATGCGTTCCTTAAACAAGAAATTATTTAAGACAGACATGAAGCTCAGGACTTACACGGGCGAAGTGTTTAAGCCAATCGGCGTGTCATATGTCAAATGCAAATACAACAACCAAACATTTTATGGGAAACTATACGTAATAGACAAAGACGTAGAACCTATACTTGGAAGGAGCTGGATGACAGAATTCAACATTAAACTCTATTCATTAATTGTCCTCATTCCATATTTCGAATGTTTAATACAAATACTTAAATTTGAACTAAGCATAAGAACTTGGCTGGTTATATGTATATTACATATTTTTTTCGTCACATCAAGGTAGAAGTTCTGAATTAATATGGCTTTTAAAAGTTATCTTTAAACGAAAGTTAAATAAATCGGCCTCCTCGGGCTGCCAAGGGAAATTTAACTGTCTATTTGATACGTCGTTTTATTGAATGAAGGATCAAAATGTTTTTGTTTTGTGGGTTGATAAGAATGTGTGTCAATAATGGTCGGTTTACAAGGTACAAGAGTTACCCCCTTATTCATAAACGTCCAATAGACCTATATTAGTTCAATTAAATTCTTTAAAAAATGAATTTCCATCAAATTTATGATGATTTCGCCAATGTCACGTGTTCAGTGACGTTGTCCGGTAACGACGCATTGACAGTAGGCAAGGTTTTGTACGGTAAATGGATTCTGCTCGTCGTCGCCCCGGGCACGTGTGCTCACCAACGCGGCGACGACCAAAATCCCCTATATTAGTTAACAAGCCGCTAAAGTTCGTTTGTCCTTATCTGTCACTTTCACATTTACGTTTGTGAGAAAGGGACATACAATTTTTATGAATAAGGGGGTAAATCTTTAGACCTTAAGTTTCTAGTTTCTACTACTACAGCCTACTTTCTAACTGGGCAAGGCGGATGTATGTGGTATGTTGTACATGCGAAGCGGTTGGATGCGGAGAGCTTAGGACCGAGTGTGGTGGTGTGAATTAGGGAAGGCCTATGTCCAGCAGTGGACGACTACAGGCTAAGCATGATGATGATTTTGTGCTTTACCGAGAACTTACTCTTATCCTCCAAAGCCTACTCGTTAGGTTACTGTCAGTGTTACGTTTCCGCAGTAGAAAGTAGTATATTGCGCAGAGCCAGGCGGTATAGATCATTAATTGCTTTAGTTTTCGTATGTTTTTTGATTTGATTTATTTATTTCACAATATACAATGTCACTTAAAATTACCCGTAGTTAATTTTTAGGAATTGAAATTGTGATCGTCAGTTTTTTAATATCATCAAATTACATTAAACTTAGCAATAATTTAGAAGTATATAATGTCAAACAGTTATAAATGAAATAAAATAATCAAGTTGTCAATGGGTTAAAATTAAGATCACCATACAAGGATCGTCATTGACTTTAAAACTATTTTGGTACATAAACATAAATATAATCCAGATGTCAAACTAAAACAATTTAAATGTCGTAAAACTAATTTGTTTGTGTGTTTTCTGTTTCTGTCTTTCGTATGTTTTCCAGCTATCAGTGGGGAGTGTCATCGTGGATTGAACGATCCACAGGAGATATAATGTGACTCACACCCAAGTCCTACAAACAACGATTACTAAAAAATACAGAAATCGTATTAACATAATAGAACCCTTCTCACGCCAACCCTAAGACGTATTTTTCCGTCAGCTCACGTCGCGTTAAGAATTATTCGACAAAAATTTAATAGAGCCTCCCCTAGATTTATTGTAGTACGGAAAAGGTCGTCTATTTGCCCTATGGCGTGACACTTGTCAGTTTGTCTGTTTGGTTAGGACGGTGCTGAGGCTCACAGTTCGATAAATTGCGTTTTGAGTTTTATGTGACGTTAAAGGTTAACATCGTTCGGTGCTGGCCGATGAGGTTATCTTGAATCCGGTTTTAGTAAGATCCGATAGACTTTTTTTAAATTAATGATGCTGGATTGCTCTTGGCCAGCATCCAGTCAGTGAGCAAAGAGAGAACGGTGAAGCGAGCTCACTCACCCAGAAGATGCCTATATTGCCTATTCAGGTCTAGGTTAAAATTATGCTAATTACACACAAACTTTCTGCCTGTTTTACTGACTTATTCTAAATTTTGAACTACATAATATATTCCAATTCCATGTGAAACTGCGCAGCTATTTTCTGGCAGTTCAGTTGAATCTTGGCTTCCGATCAATAAACATCAATGAAATTATGCTGATCATTGAAAAAATTATATTTTACCTTAAACACATATCCATAATTAAAACGATATATTTAACTATCATTTTCGGCGAGTTTTTTCTATCGCGCATTTTTATATTAATGTTCCAAGGCGCAATAATTATTAATAAGTTCCAATATTTTAAACATGCTCAATTTTCATACCAATGTTGAAAAGCACTTAATCTTATATCTTTAAACGAGCAATTCTTGTATATTTATTTATTTATATGTATATATATTTATTTCGGGGATCTCGGAAACGGCTCTAACGATTTTGATGAAATTTGGTATGTGGGGGTTTTCGGGGACAAGCAATCGATCTAGCTCAGTTTTATATTTGAGAAAATGCGTGTTTTCGAGTTTTCATGTTTTTAAATTTGTTCGTGATTGATATTTACAATGGCTGCTGACGTACGGAAAATTAGTGTCAGAATAACCAGTATAAGCCTGACCTACGGATATGCACATAGTTGTCACGAATCTCAGGGTCAAGATATATAAGGACGTATGGTGAGGCGAGTTTATATTTTGTTATTTGTAGCATTTATACAGAATGACACATGACAACGACTTACGAGGTTCACGTTCAAGGGGCTGACACACTTTGCTAGAGAAAGATAATCTTATTGCGATTCCTATAAGAGGAAATAGAAAAGAGGCTGAGAGAGAGAGAGGGGAGATGTTTTGTCCCTATCACCGACCGGACGTTTTTTCATGGTCGGGTTACAGGCAAATGCAAATTTCCATAAGCAATACATTGGACATGCAAACCGGACTAATTGCGTAGTACAAATTTTATATGAATATGAGCAAAAGTATGAGAAAGAAATAGCCCCGGTCGCTCGTTGGCGCATCTATAACTACAGAGTATATATTATATCTATGGGCACGTTCTGCGGTGTCAAATAATCTCAATGAATCAAAAAGTTTAGATACCTACATCCTGGAGGTTGCGTGCCGAACATTCGTTTGAAGCCAGACAATATGACTTTGAATGACGTCACTGTTATATTTAATCTCTTTCATTAGATCCATCTTATATTAGAATGAAAGAGATGCAATATAACGTGACGTCATTCAAAGCCATATTTTCTGGCTTCAAACGAATGTTCGGCACGCAACCCTAAGCTTCTTGCAATGAGTATTAAAATCGTTCTTATATGCTTACAATTTTGTCTCGTTCCACCGCATAGCTGCGTCCTTTTCTCGCACCATCATAGCCCATTATGTGGTCGGGTTTCACGTTTAATTTATGTTTATTTTGATTTTTTTAGTTTATTTTGATCGCGGTTTAAAAAAAAATGTATTTTGAATCTCGATGAAGAAATTGTTATCATTTTATTTCGCACTGACATTTATTTACTGAATGCGTTATTAAAACAGATCCGAGAAGGAATTAGTCGAGTAGCCAGGAATTCAATAATAATGTTTATTTAAAATGTGTACCTAGGTATATGCAAGTGTCGTGAGGACTTTGAAATGCCTAGGAAGCCATTGAGAAAAACGATTAATGTACGCATCCAAGGCAGACCTGAGGAAAAACATTTGTGTTGTTGTTGTGTATTTGTCCTTAGTTGTCCTTTATTGCCCTTCGGCCCTAAACTTCGAGTGTACGCGTGAGGTCGGCCTTATCGCTCACCTTTGGTCCTTCGGCCCTCAGGTTCCGCGTGTACGCGAGTGTACGCGTGAGCTTGGCTTTCAGGCCTCGCTTAGCTTTACCGCTCACCGCGTCGGGCCTTCGGCTCTCAGGTTCGAGTGTCCGCGTGAGCCCGGCTTTCGACCTCGCTAAACCTTACCGCTCACCTTCGGGCCTTCGGCCCTCAGGTTCGTTTGTAACAACGATAGTAATAGTGAGTGTCTGCGTGGGGCTCGCCCTTCTGGCCGCAAGCGGCTCTCCGGCTCGCGTGGAGAGCGCGCTCTAAGGGACGCTTCGGGCCTTCGGGCCTGCGAGGCATACATGGGGCACATGAATAGTTGGGCAACCCTTTCCTCCCGTATCGGTCTCGCAAAAAATACTGGGGGGAGGGGATGCTTGGGCACTCGGGATGGGGCTCCGGGCCTTCGGCCCTCCGCCG
Organism: Cenopis cana; assembly: GCA_951800055.1. NCBI lineage: Eukaryota > Metazoa > Arthropoda > Insecta > Lepidoptera > Tortricidae > Cenopis > Cenopis cana. The sequence goes on along the minus strand of OX637486.1, from coordinate 3,606,743 downwards.
AGCTTGGCCTGCGGCCTCGCAGCCTGAAGCTCGCCCTTCGGGCTCGCGAAACCTTGTATATTTATATAGGATTTTCGGTTGTTTGGTACTCCCGCAGCTCGGGCTTCGGCCTCGCCAAACATTTGAGAGGAGGGGGGGGGGGGGGGGGGGACGCACCTGACCACTTGAACGCCTGCGGCCTGGCGGCCTGAAGCTCGCCCTTCGGCCCTCAGGTTCGAATGTAACAATGATAGGAATAGTGAGTGTTTGCGTGGGCTCGCCCTTCGGGCCGCAAGCGGCTCTCGGGCTCGCATGGAGAGCGCGCTCTGATGGGACACTCGGCCTTGGGCCTCGCGAAGCCTTGCCTCTCACCTTCAGGCCTTCGGCCCTCAGGTTCGCTTGTAAGATACATGGGTCATATGAATAGTTAGGCAACCCTTTCCTCCCGTATCGATCTCGCAAAAATTACTTGGGGGGGGGGACGCTTGGGCACTCGGGGTGCGGTTCCGGGACTTTGGCCCTCGACTGAGCTCGGCCTGCGGCCTCGCAGCCTGAAGCTCGCCCTTCGGGCTCGCGAAACCTTGTATTTATATAGGATTTTCGGTGGTTTGGTACTCCCGCGGCTCGGCCTTCGGCCTCGCCAAACATTTGAGGGAGGGGCGCGCACCTGACCACTTGAATGCCTGCAGCCTGGCGGCCTGAAGCTCGACCTTCGGGCTCGCAAAAATAACTCAAAAGTTGTTTTGCCCCCTGAGTCCCTGCATGCGAAATCTCAACGCGCTAGGACCATTTTGAAATTTTTGACAAAAAATAATCGCCAAAAAAAGTCACCTCACCAAATGGCTTGCAGTTCTCTATGACATTTGGTCGAGCATCCCCCCCTACCGTTTAGCCAGCCCGTTGGCCAACTTTTTGGTTTTCAATCAATCAATCAATTATTTATTTTATATTACAACATGGTGTACATTAGAAGATATAAAAGAGGTATTAGGTTAGGTTAGGTTAGGTTAGGTTTTCAGAGGTATTTCTCTGGTAGTCACGGAGCCACCCCCTACACTTTTCCCAGACATCGTATTAGACCTGAGGGACCTCACTAGGAGAACAATTTTATTACATGGGTTTATAGAACCGGAAGACGCCGTTTATGCGAGTTACTAGACCAATCCAAAATTAAGCTTTGTTGTCCTTAACTTTTGATATGTCCACAGGAAAGACGCGAACCTAAATCTGTTTATGACCCAATTATGTCAATAGAATTGTGTCGGGTTGCAGCTTTATATAGGTCTGTTTATCTAGTTAATATCTTTATTTAGATCTTTGTAGAGCTATAGTCTGCCTGGTTTACGGGAAAACACCGAGCAAGGCTCGGTCTCCCAGGTACTTTAGTGTTTACGTTCGAAAATTATCTCGGAAAATGGTTTGATCGACATGGAAATACAAAGTTGAAGTTGACCTAATAGCAACATCATGATACTGACAGCCATGTCCCAAGATTTTCCTGTGCTTAAGTATGAAACCAAACTACAGAAAATTAGATATACTAGTTTTGCTTCGTCAGGGTTAGCGCGAAGTGCATATTTAGTAGCTTGCGAGTCAAGTCAATTTGGCAACTAAGAATTTCATATCGTCTTCATAGCACTCCAATTTAGATATTAGTGCGTCACTATCGCTCACTATTTACGCAACAGAGAGCAACTGAAGCAAGATTATTCACGTATGAAATTGATACGTCAAAAACGGGTTCCTGTATTCGGCCTCGCTTGTTGTTAACGATGCTGCCTCGTTGATGTCATCCTGTGCTGAATTTCTGTTCGAAACTAAGGCTTGTAATTCCCTATTCTGACACGTAGTGATTGTACAGGGTGTTAGCTAAATCAAGCAGACCCTATAGTATATAAAATATATATCATCTTTGAGATATAGAAATTGTCTGTATGAAAAGTCGGCACAAATTGTCCGGTTTCTACAAGAAGACGACTAACGATTCGTCCATGTACATAATATTATTTTGCTGCTTCTAATTTGGAAGCAATGTTCACTATATACAGTAAAGAGGTCTACACAAAAGACTATATGACATTTTTTTCAGTTCCCAGATAATGTTAAACTATACATAGGTATAAATTGGACGGAAGTTAATCTGTTATCAAATTACGTTACCGTTCGTTCGTTCCGTTACGTTCCGAACTCAAATTACGTTAAGATCAATAAAACAGATATGGTGCATAAAAACTCAACTAACTTTTATTTATTTAAAGCATTATACTCGAAATAAGGTCAACGTTCTAGTGCTTAACTTAATACTTGACGTGACTTGATACTTGAAGTGACCTAATTCTTACAGTGACCTAATACTTGCAGTGACGTAATGCTTTAACGTATCAATCTGAATTTATCACAATATAGGAAATAAAACTGTCATATGGCAGGACGCGCATGTCATTCTTCTGGAGTCGAAAGCGACCATAGGCTACAATGTCTACTTACCAACAGGCAGGCCATACGCTTGTTTGCCCCCATCGATATATAAATTTAGAAAACTGATTACAAGTGAAAATTATGCCTTATACCTTTATGTCTGCACAAAATTACAAGGCGAGGTATCTCTTCGTATGTTGAGCTGTTTGAATCAGTTTGTAATAGCGAAGACAGCCCGTCTTTAAACTTGGCTCAAATTTCTCATCCCGCAAGACGCTACGTATGTTCGAGTGTCGAAAGGAAATTATTTTTTCGCATCGGTTCACATGTAGCCCTAGAGTAGGAAATAATCTAGAGCATGCTGGGCCACATATTGCCAGACAGAGTGATGGCAGGTGGATCAAAATGCTAACAGATTTTTGGCCACTTACAGGCAAAAGAAGCGTCGGATGTCCGCCGGCACGATGGGTTGCCGACATTAATTTATTTAATCGTATGGCGTATACACACATAAACGTTTCATGCAATAGGAAAAAACTATAAGTCCACATTCAGGGTCCCGAGCCACGAAATAGCGTCAGGTGTTTAACTTATACAGATCTTCTGGGGGACCCGAGTATGAGTGCACGGGGCAGCGCTGTATAATGTGCTCTATATCTTGGGCCTCTTCGCCACAGTCGCCGACATTAAAAGAGCGCAGGTTACTCCTGTATGAGACAAGCAAGTGACTGGGATGAGTGGCATACTAGAAGAGAGGCCTATGCTCAGCAGTGGGCGATTACAGGCTGAAAACGATGATGACGATTTGATAATAGTTGGCACACGTAAAATCCAGTCTAAAGGGGTGATTGCGCAACATTTTCGAGCGTTAGTAAAATTGCTTTTAATGTAATTTGGCACAAAACGTACCTTCGTACGGAACGATCGTCATTTAGTATGATGCTAGAGATTTGTGACATCACAACTGCAGCGCTTTATCTTTCTTTAACTAGCAACATTAAAATAGTTATGTATGACTTCGTCATTTTTTGAGATATCAAAATAGGATGTCCATCTTTTGCAATATTTATTAGTCTGTTTTTTTAAATTAAGAATTAAATTTGAGTGGTTTTTTACAACTTTTTCACTTTTGTACTTATCTTTTTTTATCTAACCTAAGAATATGTTATCCAGGTCTAAAGCGCACAGATCCACTAAAACACATTTAAATGAAATATGAACTCTCTGAGTTGTTCAGTAATCTACACGCGAACGCCTGCGAGGTACGTCTGGCTGCGTTCGCGCTTCACGGGGCGTCGCATCGCAAACGATATTAGAGGTGGATCTGATTGTCATTCTGATACACTAACATTCAGTGAGAGAGTATCACGTTATTCTAAATTCAAACTAGTAAAAGTTTAGTGTTGTCAGCGTCATAAGTAGGTATGCATATAATTTTCTATGTTATTTTTATACAATAAAGTGCAAATAGGTCGACCATATTAACTGAGATCGCGCAGAAGCTTAGAGCATCTAAAATTGGAGACGCCGTTGATAAACTTACTCCTCTGCCAAAGCGCCAAAGGTAATGGAGAAAGTCTGCCACGTTATTAAAAATTACTTCATTAATCGTTAATAACGTCAGTTTTTTCAGTTTAATTTTCTCCACGTTTAAGTTTTAATTCAAATCGTAAATATTCGAATTTGCCACCGCACCGCTACCCGCCCGCTAGCTACCCTTTGACGTCTTATCCCGTCACGGGCTTGGTCTCAGTTAAACGGTACACCTATAGAATTATAAATATAAGCCCCCTAAAACAAACATGTTTTAGATGAGCACTCTATACATGTAAGTAAATGACATTTTTTTTCGTGAATAAACATATGGCATATCAATCGATAGGTTTTTTAAAATGAGTGTAAGGATTCTCAAAAACAATTTTGATGTAGTGGATGTATTAGAAGAATAATTCCTCCAAAAGAACATATTTACTATCTTCAAATGACCTTTCCCGGGCCAAAGCTTGGTCCCTGGGCTTCTAGATTTCCGGTTGGGCTTAATTTGTTGCAAATTTAATAAACTTTAAAAACTTAGTACATGTTGTCGTCAAAAATACACATTTTATGATTTTTAGAATATTAAATGAAAAAAGTTGCGTGTTGCTCAGCCAGCACCAGTTTTTCGAAGTTGGAAATTTGGATACAGACTACCCTACTAACTGATCTACAAAACATATAAAATATGCAGAAATACATCATGCTTTGCAATTTTGATGTAAATATCTACTGGCCTATATGGAAATAACTATTTTAGTTCGTTAGGCTAACTTTTGAAAGAATGACTGATGTAAAACTCAATTGCATATCTAAAAACATTGCAAGTTAAATAAAAGCTTGTAAAAAGTGTGTCGAACTCCCAACGGGCATGCCTTTGTACTGTACCTTGTCGCATTGGCGTCATGTATAAACTGTCATACTAAATTCCCAACGGGTTAAAACGACAAAGTAACAAAGTGTTCAGCTCTACATTGAGTTCGATGATTCTTTATGTTAATGGACTTTTCTGCATAATACAAAATGCAGGACTTATTCCTTCATTTGCCAATTCAGCAGATGAAAGATAATTCATTTAAACCTCTAACTTTTTCGAGATAGATTAGTAAGTAAATAGTATTATTTGGAGAATCAATTTATTTTTCGTATATGCATAATGAAATGATCATATATATGGAAAATTCAAAATTACCCTATAAAGCACATAAAGCATGGTTATTTATTGATGAGACCACTTTCGGAAATCATTTAGGTAGGTGTTGCCAATTCTACTAACAATCTAATCCCAAACTTGGCACATTTTCAAACATTGATGCCAATTAGGGCTTGACTTGTTTTTTACATTCACGTTTTTTACGGTTCTACACTAACAACTTCTGTAGATCGATTTGGTTATTTGCTTTGCATTTCAATGTGGATTTAATGTGTTTTTAAAATGTTGCGCTACTTCCCGATTCGGCGGGAACCTGTAAATCGTATTATCCAATTTCCCGACTGCATACTAATGTCGCCTAGATTTCCAACCTTGTCGGTAAGGGATCAGTATTATATTTGCGCATTAGTATTATATTGCGCAGAAGCGGGGCCGTACCGATTCTAAGGCGCTACACTGAGAAATTTGGAGACTTTGAAACGCTGTCCTGCCCAGAGTAGCAAACAGTAGGGGCTGATTTTCAGATATATGATTCTTGACTATATGATTGTGGTACTGACAATAGCGAAACATGATTGCTTAAAATTTTCTCAATAGAAAATAAATCCAAAGTCGAGTCTATATTTTCCTTTTTTTCCTCAGCCTACTAAAACAACGCATTATTAAAAGACATGATTAAGTTAATATGATGGTATTTTTTTTATGGATGGTAAATTTAATAAACCTGCACACTGTCAGATATTTAACGAGATTTGTCTAAAAAGCCATTCTCGGAGAGGGTTGCATCCCGTTTTGTCGTGAGCGAAAAACAAGGGGTGTCTCTTTCAATCGATATATCGCCTTAAGATGATATAATTACATATACGAATGCAGTCCTACATAAGTAATGAGCAGTTTTTGCTTGGTAAGGCGGTGACGATCTCTTGTCCGTGGTCCGCTGGTGACTTTCAATACTGTCATTTTGATCCTTTCAAAACTGGTTCGAATCTTATAGTTTCGCTATGTCCATCCGTCCGTCCGTCCGTCACCCGTTTAGCTTTTTTTAGGATACCATCCCTACACACATAAAGTAGTGGTGCATTTCTTTTTCTTTCAAACCATAACGTGTGGGTTTCGTTGGATATATAGCTCTTTCAAAAATATTTTATGGTTTCTAAAACCATTTTTTTAAATAAGAATCTGTTGGTGGGACTTATGCTTTAAAGTGATACTTTTTGTTATGGTCAAGGGGAAAACATGAGCCCCCCCCCCCCCCCCCCCCCAATAGTCGAACTATACTTTGCAAAAGCACTTTCGTAAAATTTTCATTGATACCTTAGATAATGTTGTTAATTCTTTCAAAAACATATTAAATATAAGTTTGCACACTTTTGAGTCCAGATAATGTAATGGGTGGACAACTACGGAACCCTACATTGTGCGTGGCCCGACACGAAATTGGCCGGTTTCTTTATCAAGCCACCAATTAAACCAGCGCTGAGATACTACGATATTACGCCATCGCCAGTACATAAGATAATAACTATGTTGCAAAACGTGGTGTAGGTAGTTAATTTAACTTTCCCAAATGTGTAAATACAAATGAGTAGGTAAATATGACATGAACTAAATTTACTTCTTGCACACTTTGCATCCACCGTCTTTGCAGAATCTATTCAGGGCGGCGGTGCTTAAATAGATTCGGTATGGCCAGCTTAAATATTTGACAGGTCTGTGTAACGGGTGTTTCTAGGCTCGTGCCAAATATAGCCCTATAAAGGTTTATAGCCTTTGCATAGGCAGCTTAGTGTTACGGCTATCTTGGGACGTATGTGTAGGTAATATTAATTTTAGCCATGGAAACAGAGTAACGGTTTTAACCCTTTTCCAGGCCGCACCAACCTACGTCTTTTGCAAAAAACAAAATACCTATATATTCAAAATGATTATGTATTGGAAATTAATGTAAGCGCAAGTTACTTTTCGCCGAAATTAAAATCGATTTAAACCTTAACTTTGTGTATTAAGGTTGAAATTTTAACTACATGCATGTGGTCACTGTAGGTACTTTGCCTGGAAAAGGGTTTAGCTAGTAAGTCTCTTGTATTTTGTGCAAAATGAATTGGAAAGTAAAGAAGGAAAGAAAAAATATAACATATTATATAAATCTGTCTGTGTTAGCGTTAGATACTTTTGCGGGCGTAACGCGATATTTATTTACCTTTATTTCCGACGGTTAGACGGTTGTACCGGCCGTGGTCTCAGATGAGTGACGTCTCAGCGAGTTGTCAACGGAGATATGGGTAGACAACATTTAAATAATACCCTACAAGACTCGCGCGACGTGGTAGCGTTTACCCGCCACATCCATCGAGTAAATCGTCCGCACGTGTAAAAATCTAAAATAAGAATATCAGAATCATAATATATCAGTATTTAGAGATGTCCCTTTCTGTCAATTGAAGGTAATGGAGTTTTGGCCTATATCAACCGAGTTCTTGAACCTAGAAATGATAATTTGCAATGAAACGTATATTTTCTACTTTTTTTTTAAGGATCCTATCTCACTGCATGCTCTAGTAGGGCTATATTCTGCAACCTGTGCTTTGTGTGAAGGTTCCTAGTCTATAAATCCTTTCTTGTCCTATCATGTAAACAAAGTATTTTTGAAGACGTTAATCATTATCACTCTAACATTCTTTTACAATACTTTGTGAGCTTCTTTAAGTACCTATGCCACATTATTTTAAGTGATGATTTTTGTGTAATCCTAGAGAAAAGGGTGATAATGATTAATGCCTTCTTAAAGAGTTTGTTTACATGATAAGACACGAAAGGATGAATAGACTGTATCTCACTGCACGCTCTAGTAATGCCATCTTTTAGCTATGCACTGTTTTGCAATTGGATTAAAATGATGACCAATAGGTATGTAGAATATCATTGCAAAATCCAAGAGATTATTCAATTATCCGAGGTTATAATTAAAAAAGGCAATATTCAGAGAAAACATTGCAAAATCACGGGGGCGTAACCCTTGGATAACGAAATAACGAATATTCGGAAATGGAAGCGGGTTTATGAAAAAAATCTATGACAACAGGGAACGGTAGTGATTTTAAAACGATAAACGTTAGAATGGAATATATGGCTCTGAATAAGGTTTTAAGACGTCGCGTTGAACTAATATCCGGCGGGCGGGGGATTACGTAACGTAGGTACCTATTCAATTTTTTTTAAAAAAAAATGGGATTGCTCTTTGCCAGCCAGGGGGCAAAGATGAGGCTGAGGAAGCAAGCTCCTACAGAAAATGCCTATTCACTCGTGTCTTAAAGAGGTACAGGTTATATGAACTCGGAAACACAGATGCTGGCCAAACCTTAGCAGTGCGCATTATAAAAGATGATGAAAAGCGCTTGGTTTGAGTAAGAGCAATTTCAACCAGGTAAGGATGGTAACCAGCCGTACGTCTGGATGTCCGATAGAAGAGGGGGGAAGACGGTATGAGCTTACGGAGCTCGTGCGCACACTCACCGAAGACACTGACTCATGTTCGTAAGGTTTGTCTGAATCATTATCGAAAATAGAAAATTAGATTTAGATGTACCTTAAGGCGATATATCGATTGAAAGAGACACCCTTTGTTTTTCGCTCACGACAAAACGGGATGCAATCCTCTCCGAGAATGGCTTTTTAGACAAATCTCGTTAAATATCTGACTGTGTGCAGGTTTATTAAATTTCCTCTTGTCAGTACCTAGATGAGGTAAAATACCATCATATTAACTTAATCGTGTCTTTTAAGAATGCGTTGTTTTAGTAGGCTGAGGAAAAAAAGGAAAATATAGACTCGACTTTGGATTTATTTTCTATCGAGATAATTTTAAGCAATCATGTTTCGCTATTGTCAGTACCACAATCATATAGTCAAGAATCATACATCTGAAAATCAGCCCCTACTGTTTGCTAGTCTGGGCAGGACAGCGTTTCAAAGTCTCCAAATTTCTCAGTGTAGCGTCTTAAAAACATTTTAAACGTAACGTAATCTTTTGCTGGTGGTGAGTACGGTGAATGGTTTATGCCGTCAGTCTCATCTTTGCCCCAGCATTTTTAATTAAAAATACCTAAATAAATTTAGCCCAAATGTGCTCGGACTAAAGTAGGTATGTATCCTTTGTGCCTAATGTGATCTGACTAAAGTAAGTAACTTGTGCGTTGTTTTCAAATAATTTACTCTTACAACACTACAACCTTTGCGATGCAAAACGCATTCCAACGCCGTAACGTCCCACCATACGCATCGCCTCCGGGCGACGAGCAAACTCTTTCGTGTGCCATCGGGCGGAAAAATGAATTATTCTTTCAATTTATCGAATAGCTCGTAGGCTCGGATGAGGGGCCTATTTAGCTATCGGTTGCTCTTTGATCAAATTGTTTTTGCGTGATTTAAGGTGGACTGGCTAGTGGATCCTGTTTTGTTTTGGATTGAAAAGTACACTAAGGTTTGCATGTTTTGTGCTTTATTAGAGTAAACAGACAGTGAAATCAGTACCTGTTGTATTAATCCAGTAACTTTATACCTACATCAGAGGATTGTTTATGATGTTGGCCCACTGAATAATCCGTTTGTGACCTCGAGCACCGAACGCAACTTTGTCATAAATGGAAAAAAACGATTATAATTTACTCTAGGTACTAACGTAAAAGAAACGTAAAAGAAGGTCCTATCATCGACAAGTCCTTTAAGGTTATAATCGGTTTTTTCGAACAAAACTTTGTCCAAAATCGATAAAGCCGATTTAACAATCGATAAAGAGGTTATTTACATCCTGAAAAGGTACTATCAGAAACTAGTACTTTATTATAGTAGTTTTTTTTTGACAAGGTTGCGGTCGGCGCTTGACGTCACAAACTGACGGGTTGTTTACGACTAGAATTAGGAATGAAAATAGTGCTGGTACATAATATGGATGATGTTTTTGTATCCTGTCTTAGTCCGCTTCTTTTTCGGAACGTAAGCAAGGAACTACCCCGGCTAGTTCCCGGCTCGGGCTCGCAATCACCCATGTCTTCGTAAAACACACAACACTTCGTAACAATACAAGTTCAACAAAAAATTAACAAAACAGCAAAAGTGACGAAGAATAACAATAAATTATGAAAGCTCGAAAACACCAGAAATATTGCACTCGTATCAGATGACAACAAGCAATGGTGAATGTGAAACTACCAATAAAGTTGAAAATCATGTAATGCGTTTTAAACCTTGCGTTTTAAACCTCTGCAAAACTGAATATTTTTTTAGTGAAATTTTACATCGATTTTTCGCTTTTATTGTAGTACCGAGTTATTATGTCATTATCCTTAAAATCCGTAATTTTCCGTGTTCCCCGGGTGTCAAAATAACCCAAAGCAGGCAGAACCACAGCCAAAACCGTGTTCGGAATATTTATCAACTCAATTTTCGCGCACCGTCTTACCCTTCTGATAAATTGCCCAAACAGCCGATTATAAATTCATCCATTCTCCGTATAATACCGCAGCCTTTGACTACAGTATTCTTTGGCTGGCCTATTGAATTAATTCTGTACTGTTCTTGTTGATTGTAAATTGAAAACGTATCTGAATTGCAAATGCGGCAGCCGTATTCGACTTTCGAAAGTGAATTACCGTAGACATTTATACTGAGTTGATTATCGATTTTCGAACGTTAAAGGAACATTGTTATTGGAAATTATTTGATAATTAAAGGAATTTTTCAAGTAATAATATCTGCAAGGACCGAGTGTGGTGGCGTGAATTAGGGAAGGTCTATGTCCAGCAGTAGACGACTGCAGCCTAAGGATGATGATGATGTTGAACATCTGAATTGTATATTCCCCAAAACTCAAACCCCACTCCCATAAAGATTGTCTGGAAGAGATCGCTTTTTAGCGATAAGAGCGCCCGTTGTCTACCATTAACATAATTAATTTTAATCTTGTTTTATTTGGTTTTGGAGTGTTAGGATCTCAGGTTCTATTAAATTAACTCGAACCTAAAATACTGTTAAAATATTACTAACACCTTAATTTAAATTAACTACCACCATATTAAAACTTCACAACAAATCTGCCAAGTAACTTTAGTAGGAAAATAAAATCGCACAAAGTCGGCGAGAAGAAAAGAAAAACTTTGCGGGAACTCGTGTTAACTAGTAAATTAATTAATTAAGTGAAAATGTAGTTTGTTAACTAGGTAAATTACTTATGATGTCGGTGAGAAGTTGATAACCGCCATCCATCAATTGTTGGGTAAGTAGGAAAGTGTATTATCCTTGTTTATGTGTATAATTTGTGGGAAAAGCTGGAAATGCATCTTAGGGACTATGCCCAGGGGATCCGGTTTACCATAAAGATAAAGTATTTCCAGTGGTCTAATGCCGAAGAGCCCAGAGAGAGAGAGAAAGAGGAAAATAAAAAAAGCATAGCACTTTTTATTTATCCTGGTTGCTGTCTATGGCAGCAATCGTTAAGCCACGTTGGAGGCCTTCGGGCGGCTTGAGAACTTCTAACAGTCAAGTTGCCCACTCACTTGACAAAACCTAATCCCAATAAGGTCTAGTTTCCCCTCGGGGTTGGAAGGTCAGATGGCAGTCGCTTTCATAAAAACTAGTGCCTAAGCCAAATCTTGGGATTAGCATCCTTCGGGATGCAACTGTACTGGGATAACGCTAGGAGGATGATGAAAAATCGTAACTATGTGTATAAATCTATGACATCTGTGACAGTGATGGTTTTTAGGTGCTTCCCCCAGCTCTCGAAAATCGTAATTCTTACATATCTATTTATATCACGGATCTATACCTAATTTATATCTATCACTCGAATAAGTGAAGTGCAACAGATATGGAGATATTTGAATGATTTTAACCCAGTTACTTCAAGATAGACCTAACTGTCATTATAGGCCTAACTTTAAAAAATAGTAATTTAATAGTACTTAAATACCTACCTAGAAGGTTTTCTGCAACAAAATCGATATTAATTTTATTAAATAAAACTCCTGTGGATTACAGTTGCCTCCAGTAATGCCCACAAGATTACCAGATGCTGCAGACCAGATGCCATGATTAATTTGACAGGTTGTTCATGGCATCCCGCTCGCACGCGCTTGCCGCATAGCACGTGCTGTTTTAATTCAATTCTTTAAAAAAAATGGCTTCCATCAAATGTATGATGAGTTCGCCAATGTCACGTGTTCAATGACGTTGTTCGGTAACGACGCCATGACAGTAGATAAGGCTTTGTACGGTAAATGGATTCTGCTCGTCGTCGCCCCGGGCACGTGTGCTCACCAACGCGGCGACGATCAAAATCCCACGTGCTGTTTCGTTCCTAAATAATATGTACAGAGTCGACTGACAGCTGACAGCTTCAAATAAGTTTATAACCAATTCATACTGGAATAAGGACTCGCCCAAAGCCAGGGATGAAACCCGTGGATTTATTTCAGTAAAGGTTGCTTCAGCCTTGCTTTTTTAAGGCTAGTGATTGTGTTTGTTTCCACTGCTTAAATTATACTAGAGATGTTTAGCTTGCGGTATCAAAGCGCTTTATTCTGTTTAAAGATACAGAGTAAACCTTTTCGATGCCAACTACGTATTCAGGGCGTCCTACATGCAGGGGAAGTGGTTAAATATTGAAGATAGGACATTTTACTGCAAGAAAACTTCACTTGTCTTGTCAGGAATGAGAAGCCACCTAAATTAGCTTTTTTTACAAAATTTTGTTACGGAGAATTTTTAACTTCCCATTGACTTATTAACTTGAGTTTTGGTGATAATGTTTACTGTAATGTATATTTTATCAACAAATACTAATATATTGATAAATAAGATTTTTTCAATGAAATTCTTTCATTTTCCTATTAAAACCAACTAACACGTACTTGGCCAGTTTTTTTAATAATTAGAACTGCGTTTAATGGTTTTAGAAAAACGACCTATCTATAGGAATCGAACCCGATAAAATGTAAAAAATAATGATGTATTTTTATTTATTTATTTAAACTTTATTGCACAAAATACACAGAATTGTATTGTTGTTGTGTTTTATTATTGCAATTGAAGATAATTATTCATTATTTTTCTCTTAATCAAATGCTGGAAATATTTCAAAGTACCAGAGTCATGCAAGTTGAAAAAGTATATCATATCGTGGCATCTACAGCTCACAGATCCATTAGTATTTAAAAGGGCGCAAAGTACCAAATTACCTGTACAGTAGCCATATAAGATCTACATCCCTTGGGACTGTCCGATACAGGCCGTATACCAAACCATCACTTATTCACCGAACCATCTAGACGTCTGATCGAAACCGGGCACCTGAAGACTATTTACTAGGAACCTAACCAAACTGCGATCTCAAGTAACTCGCGCATGGAAAATTGAACTTTATACAAATTGCTGGAAGTTCAAGTTTCGTTGTTAAGGATATGAGTGATAAGATGTCGCGATGGTTATATTTGAGACTCTGTCGTGAGATACTCTGGTCTTTAATAACTCGTACATCGTGAATGAGACCTTATGCGGTTTGTGGACAGTTGAAATTTAATCGAGAGACAAGAGAATGGTTGTTACGACAGGTTTGGGAGTCTGTCGTAAAATAAAAGTGTTATAAGTAGACGTATGAGTTCAGTATGTTAGGTAGTTGGTTTTTTAAAATGCTTTTATATAGTCCATAAAATGTATGCGACTAAGCACTTAAAATAAATACGACGATATAAGAAAACAACATTTTGAGTAAAGCGGTTTAATTTTTTAATTTCCAATAATTTCGGCATATTTAATATTGCTACATTCGTTGGCAACAGATTTTTGTTTCTGTTTTTTTTTAGACTACAGTTATTACATCTTTCTGTGCATGTTACAATGGTAGTTTAATGCAACTGTCACGTAATGAGGGTTGTAAAGCACTAGTGTTTATAGACCTAATTATGTAGGTACACAGTTGCTTTGCATACACTACTTTATTTCGAGATTCCGACATATGAAACAAATCTACTTCGCTAATGCTATATGTTTTATCTACACACATATGCGTTCGGAAACCGTAGATAATGACTCTCTTTTCAACATTCAATGTATTAATGACAATTTTCTTATCTGTGGCTAAGGCTACAGCAGTAATATAATTTTCATTATAATTTCCTATTTAATGTTATAGTATTAAACGTCATACAAAACTGTCAAAATTTAAATGTCAAAGTTGATATGTCCCTATTCTAGTATCACTGAAAATTCTAATTCAGTCGATGCGAAATGTCAGCTCGAAGTTTTTTTAGTATATATCGCACGAAATTATAATCAGAATAGGGACTCTTTACTTCTTAAAAAATAACATCCAGGTATCGGTTGCCAGTTCTAATTTCGACATTTCCGTAACCGTGTAAAAAAAGGTTGTATTAATACAATTATTGTATTTATTTACTTCGGTTTCTGAACCCATCTTAGAGTACTTATACTTTATCTACACACATTTTATAAGTACTCTAAGATGGGTTCTATGCAACTGTACATAATTAGGTATTAAAACATTCGTGTGGCCTTATTATGAAACTCGCCTTCGGCTCGTTTCAATGCCCCTCATTATGTACCAGTTGCATAATAGTACATTACTTACCAAGGGCGATAAAACAAAGAATGTCTCAGATCGCAGGTATTTTACGCCCGAGCCGAAGGCAAGGGTGATAAATATGCGATCTGAGGCTTTCTTTCCTAAGGGAAGTGGGTTTTTTCGCGCGCGGAGCGTGCGATAATGGCCACTTTATGGCCAGGTGTGACATAAACTACTATTACAAACTCTACTTAGAAAGTAATTTCGATTCCGTGTAGAAAAAACCCGATTTTATCTAAATTAAAAAAAGTCGAGTGTACAACTTTCTGTAAAATGGTCCATTTTTTTAACTCAGTGGTACAAGCCGGGTTTTGAATATCGGGACCTCGAGATTGAAAGTTATTGCTCTGCTATAATGACTGATAAATTCGTACTAAAATTGTCCTAAGGGCGCTTCCTATTGATTTAAAGTATGTGACTGCCTTAAATCCTCCATTCTGTCCTGAAGGCAAACACACTTTGAAAAGGTCGTATCTTACCACTTAACTCCTTGTATATACGTCTCTTTGTGATTAAAGATAACATGAAAGCAAAGTACGTAGCATTTGTCGTAGACTCGTAGCGCTACGGCCCGCTACGGATTGTCTACGCCGTAGCAGATTGTTTTCTCGTGCAGCTGATTCTTGGGGATTATTCTTCACTTGTTTACAATTTCAGTGGATTTCATATACAGTGTGTGAGTAACATGGTACCAAAAACTGTTGTTACTCGTATTTGATTATGTAACGTGTCAAACTTGCGCTAGATGAATAGAACTGTCAGTTTTTGCATAGAAAATGATATTTCCACACCTGCTATTCAGAAAAGAGGAATTGTTGCTGTCGGATGAGGGATTAAATTCGTACTTTTCTTCCCTCATTTGGGGGCAACTCATAGATGGTGTGAAAAGCAATAATGTGCCACTGCACCGGGTAGCCAAATTGTTGGTAAGACATTTCATATTTCTCCGACATGAGAGCCATGAGACATAATTTTTGAGTAACTTGTGTGTACCCATATTTTTGCACTTGACTGTACATACTTATAAGTACCAGTTTACTGCCTTGTTATTCGTTACTTTTGTTTTATGAGATCGTTGAGTCATAAAGCCATGTAGACATAGAGTTAACTTTATGGGAAGGGTATGAACAATAACCCTTTAGGGTTTTCATATTATGATAAAAATATCTTTATGTCACACCTAGCCATAAAGTGGCCATTATCGCACGCTCCGCGCGCGAAAAAACCCACTTCCTGGCCAGGGGGTGACATAAAATTTTGTACTTACCACGGGCGATAGTAAAGAAAGCCTCAGATCGCATATTTATCGCCCTTGCCTTCGGCTCGGGCGTAAAATACCTGCGATCTAAGACATTCTTTGTTTTATCGCCCTTGGTAAGTAATGTACTATTGCCAAATCAAACAAGACATAACGATATATTTTCTGATAAAAAATCTTCTCGGGGGAGTTTGCACGGTGTTTATTATCTTGCGATACATTCGTATCACAATATTGATGAATTATGAAACAATTTTGATGTTGTTGATAATATTGACATACCAGTAGGTACTATAGTGATATTAATTACCGTGTCATGTTAACGGCTCTGTTAACACATTCACTGCCATAAAACCACCTAGTCGCTCTGCTCGTAGACGCATATCATGCGTTTCCCCGTATGAAGAGGAACTTGTGTACTGCGCAGCTTCGCATGCAGCGTCATTACCTGAAGCTAAGGGTTCCTTTCCACCAGAGATGTGCTATGCAGCTATTCTGCGAGGATGCGGAAACTTTACGTTTGCACTAGTGCTAAGCATTATAGCTATGAGGATCAATGAATATAATTAATGGATATTAACGCATCCATAGCAACGTAGCATAGCACAACTCTTTTTGAAGTGAAAACTTCTTTAGCGGCGCTGAGCACTTTTTGTGATGGGGGAAAATTGTTAAATTCGCGACGATGCGTAAGACCAGCTAGTTGACCCCTCCCATTGTCGTGATTGCGATATTAGGAGGGGTCAAATCAGCTGGTCACCTAGCTGTCCGACGATACGACAACTGCACTCCAAATTAAACCGTAATCATGAACGGGGAGGAGGATGAGCCTGACTGCGGCTATGATGATGTATTTTGGAGATATGAACTCATGGCACTCGATGGGTTAAACACAACTTATTAATTAAGAATAATCGAATTTAAGTAATATTATGAAAAGTAAACAAACACAAAAGCACAATATAAATAAAAAGTCTAACATCGCAGCCGCAGCTGTCACGTAGGCAGGGCCGCAGCAGGACATGCTTGAACTTTTGCCGCTCAATCCGTCGTCTCTATGGAGGTGTTTTCTTACGGAGGAGGAGGTGAAATAGAATCGGGTTATTGAATTACTCATTATTAATTTACATCCAGCCAAATAAATCCAGTGAATTATTGAACTTAACATTCTGTTCACATCGAATTTAAACTTTTTAGTTATCTAACAGATGGCGTTAGTAGTTTACTGTTAGCATAGTTTCATGCATGACATGAAGCTATTGGTTTCATAACTTGGCTCAACAGATGGCGTTAATATCGTAATATATATTTTTCAAAATTATAACTTATGAATCGATATTTTCATGCTTGATAACACATCTAGACATGAATCTGAATTAGGTACTATGCAAAAATTCACATCCGAAAACTTCATAGTTTTGTCATAAAAGGGGTTACAAGGATGTATGGGAAGTGGCCTATACTCGTAGATAGGGCTCGCTTCGCTCGCCCTAAAAAACACAGGCATAGTGTTAATGAGACGAAATACAACTACAGTGATCGACCTCTACTTAACTGATTAAACACAGTGCCCATACTAATTGCCATGTTTTCTTTGGCGTCGGCCATTTGCAATTCAAATGTGGCGGCCGGATGAACCGTAGTCGTGTTCAAACTTGTCACGGAGACGAATTCATGAGGCTGCGTAATCGCGGGCCCGATTCGGATTGGAATCTTTATCCGGGTCCGACGACATGAAATAATCAAATAACCATACACATAATAGGGCAAAATCTAATTTCAAACAAAAAAGAGAAAATGATAAAAAAATATATGCCTACAAAGACTACCAAGAACAAAATGAAAATATTACATAACATCATCATCAAATTTTACTATAGCTGTATTTAGTCTTTCTTTTTTATAATCATCAAAATACATTTCTAAACTAAGTTTGTGATTTTATCACATTCGCATCTGATACCCCATTTATTATCTTGCCCTGTATAATTTATCTTATCCGTTTTCCTACAGATTCAAAACGTTGGGTGAATGAAAAAGTCAAACTAGAAACGGTTACTGTAGAAATCTTTTAAAAACACTGCTCTTTAATTAACTCAGATTCAGCTTCAAGTGTTTCGTTTTCTTGACTATAGATAAAGAATCACTGAGGGTTCAGTCGAAATTATAATATGGGTAAGGCGACTTCCTGAGTTGGGGCGAGATCGATAGTTGGTATTTAATTATTCATTTCTTTGATGTGGCCTTACTGATGTCGCGGAGCTACTTCTCACTTGAAAGGATACTGTGAGTCATCCCTCTAGCGTTATCCCAGTACAGTTGCAGTATGCCCGAGGTTCGCTATATAATCCCAAGATTTGGCGTAGGCACTGGTTTCAGTGGATGCGATTGCCATGTGACCTTCCAAACCGAGGCGAAGCTAGACCAATATGGGGATTAGGCTTGTAAAGTGAGAGGGCAACTTGATTGTTAGAAGATATCAATCCACACATAGGCCTCTAGCCTCTACTCGTAACTTGGCTTAACGATTGCTATCATAGACAGCAGCCGAGATCAACGGCTTAACCTAGCATACCGCATCTGTACCGGTCGTTCGCCGCTGGACCACGAACGCAAAGAAAGGATATTGTGAGTAGGTATTACATTGAAATGAGTATTTCCTGACACGACTAACAGTCGATACTGACAGCTGACAGTTTTCTCATATCGAACCAACTCCGCGGCGAAAAATCAGGAAGTCACCTAAATAAAGGGGTCATAAACAGATTTAGGTTCGCGTCTTTCCTGTGGACATATCAAAAGTTAAGGGCTACAAAGCTCAATTTTGGATTGGTCTAGTAACCCGCATAAACGGCGTCTCCGGTTCTATAAATCCATGTAATAAAATCATAACTCACATGCTCATAAGCCGTTAACTATTGACCACAGGAGAGACGACTTTTGTTTTTACACGACTGCCCAAAAAAGTAGTGTATTGCTTTTGCAAGTGTTTATGACCCATAGATCTTTATACTATACTACTGCTTGTCATTATCAAGCCTATATTTAATTGGAACCCATTTAGAGGCCCAAATAAAACCCAGAACATAAAACTGCTGGTTGAGCAAAACGCTATTTTTTTATGGTGAATTCTTGTTTTTGCTGTGCAAATCTGTATGTTTTTTCATTTATTTAGGTCAACAAATAAATGAAAAAAAAACCGATTTGCACAGCAGCTTTTTGTCATTATATCCCTATTTAATTTCTCTTGATAAGGTCTATAAAAATAAGATTCTGTATAACACAAAATCACGGAGAAAAGTCAACGCTCACTTCAATCAGCTCTCTGTTTTGATTGATTTGTTATTATAGAGTAGGCCCATTTTTGAAGAAGTAGCATACAAGAAGCAAGTCATGTAACAGTTGGGGTGACAACGTTATCAGAGGGCTTAGACCCTGCAGAATACGGTTCTGCCTGTCTCCATCCCCAAATTTGAGCCGGAACTATGTTATACCGGATAATGTGCAGCCCATACAAATTTTTTCGTTGTACATTTGGTAAATCGTGGTTTCGGTACCCTAACTATGGTCCGATTGTTATAGGTTTTTGATATGCCGTAAAGGACAATATTTGTTATTGCATCCCGAAATTTTCGACCCTCCAGCTCCATATCTTTCTCCGCCATCTTGGAAAATCTGTCACTTTTTCAGTGTTTTCCTTGTACTGTCGCTTAAGTTCATTTTAGTGCTAAATATGGTTCGGCAATATTGTAGAAGACAAAATTTGCTTAAACTTTTGGCTACAAAGATTTTTTGTATGACCCCTAAGGACGAAGGTATGACAGGAGATATCTTTAAAACTGCAATTTTTTTTTAGTATTCCTCCCATATTTGCGTTTTAAGTGCATTTTAGCGCTAAGTATAGTTCTGCAATATTGTAGATCACAAAATGTGCTACAACTCTTCTATTGAAATATTTTTTCCACGATCATCAGGAAAGAAGATACGAAGTCATCTATGGAGTACTACCGTCGATGTTTGCTTCTTTTTCCAGTTTTCTTCCCATATTTGCGTTTTAGTGTATTTTAGCTCACGTTCTAGGTCTGTAATATTACAGAAGACAAAATTATATGCAAATTCAAAGTACCTACGATCTTACTAGGTATCATGGAAACAGACGATTTTGTCTTTTGAGGGATTGAAGTGGTATAGATCGGAAAGTGACAGATGCTTTATCTTGTCGTCTATCCCGCTATCACTCGACCATCATAGATCCCATACAGATTGCGATTAATTGCACTCAAACCTAAATATGAGAAGAAAACTGCAAAAGTAGCTAATTTCGACGGTGCTACTCCATAGATGACTTCATATCTTCTTTCCTAATGGTCGTGGAAAAAATATATCAATACAAAAGTTGTAGCAAATTTCGTGATCTACAATATTGCCGAACTATAGTTAGCGCTAAAATGCACTTAAAATGTAAACATGAACGGAAAACTAGAAAAAAGTGGCAATTTTTAATGATATATCCTATCATATCTTTGTCCCTAGGGGTCATGGAAAAAATCTTTGTACCCAAAAGTTTTAGCAAATTTTGTATTCTACAATATTGCAGAACTATGTTTAGCACTGGAATGAACTTTGAGGACAGTAAAAGCAAAGAACTGAAAAAAGTGACACTATTTCCAAGATGGCGGCCAAAGTTATGGAGCTGGAGGGCCGAAATTTTTAGGTTACCATGGCTAATATTGTACTTCACAACATACCAAAAAACCATATCAATCGGACCTCTTTTAGAGTACCAGAGCAACAATTTACTAAATGTACTACGAAATTTTTTGTATGGGCTGCACCTTTTCCGGTATACCGTACTTCCGGCTCAAATTTCGAGATGGCGACAGACAGATCCGTATTCTGCAGGGTCCAAACTCTCTGATAACGTTGTCACCCCAACTGTTACATGATTTGCCGCTTGCATTGTTTAGAGACGCCTTTTCCAATTCTGTTCCTCCTCTATTACGGCCTTAAACATTTTTACAGAGAAAATTTATTTATTACAAGCTTTTGCCCTCGACTTTGTCCACGAAGAACTCGTTAGAATTTAATTGCTGTTCTTTTATTTCACGTCCAACGTCCATCCCCGCAGTGGACGATTTCCGGAATAAAAAGTTTCCCTTGGCCTTCCCCAGGACCCAAACTATCTCCATGCCAAATATCATCTACATAATTATGTTCAGTGGTTTAAGCATGAAGAGGTAACACACAGACAGAAAAACAGGCAGACAGACAGATAAACAGACAGACAGACACATTTTCGCATTTAAATATGGAAGTATAGATTAAGTATATTAAGTATTAAGGTATAAGTATTAAGTACTAAGAATATAGACAGAAAGAAAGATATCCATACTTTTTCTATTAAATAATATTAAATAAGAAATGTTAATGTTAAAGTTTAATGTTACAGTTTATAATTAATTAAGTAAATTAAATTAAGTAAACAAAATAATGGAAGAAAATTAAACGTATTGTTAACAACACACACACACACACACACACACACACACACACACACACACACACACACACGTTAAGTTAAGTAGTTCATTTACATAAATCTTTGTATTGTGATAACTAGTGGATAAATAAAGCAAATTGTAATAACCACCACAGGAAGAGCGAGTCCTCCTGACACAGGTGTCTTCATACCTACTAGGAGGGTTCAAAAACGTGTAACTATTGTTAAGTTGTTTTCACGAAATAAATGATTTATGATTTATGATTTATGATACATAATAAGTATTATATATATTAAGTATGGAAGTAATGAATATACGCAAGACTACAAGAATAACTTAAATAATATTAACATTTTAATAATACGGTATTAAACTCATAGTCCAATCAGCAACTTTTTATTAAATGTCAAAAACGATTTGTTAATATGAAGTTTGTAGGGAAATACTGTCTTAGTGGCGTCACTAAGACAGTGTGAATTGGTTTGTTCAAATCAGCGTCCTTTTTAAATCTTTCAATCGCAAAAAAAAAAACTTTCTATATTAGCTAAAATAAATTAATAATTGATGTTTTTCGAGTATTTTCGTTAGATCTTTTATTACCTTAGTTTTATACCCTATTCCGAGCTTTAAGTAGAAAAACGTTTTATTATAATGTACATTGCGTACCAAAAATAGCCATGAATAAATTGATTTAACAAAAGGCCGCAACTTTGGTCGTTTTATACAGAAGTGAACCATTTAATAAAGTTTCTAGAAGGTGATTACCAAGATTTCTCTCTATTAAATTTAGAAACTTAAATTGACGGTGAATTAGACTGACGCCTACCGTACTTGGGAACTTGGTAAAGGCATTTTTTGGGATTTTTTTCGGGTATTTTTGAGATGGACAGAAACACTTTATTATTATTTTTAATTAAAAGTGGTACTGCTCTTGGCCAGCATCTAGCCAGGGGGCAAAGATGGGGCCGACGGTGAAGCGAGCTCACCCAGAAGAGGCCAATTCACTCGTGCCTTATAGAGATACATGTCCGGGTCATATGAACTCGGAAATACAGATGCCGCTAAAACACCTTATAAGCCTAGATCAAATACTTAAGTTCGTAAAACAATGACGGACTTTTTAAAATTACAAAATGCGAATGCGTTCATCGTTTCATATCGGCCCAAAGACGTCCACTGCTGCTAATCAAAGGGCTCCTTTAAGGATTCACAATGACCAGTATTATTATCACTTCCCTCACCCAATGGCTTCCCGGGATTTATTTATTTCTTTATCAGATATCAGTATATTTATTTTATGAATGGATGTATTTATTTATTATGCATTTGATTTATTTACATGAAAAAGGTGTCAGTATTGTGTCTACAATATTTTATTAAACTAGTGGCTCTGTGAGCTGTAGACCTCGTGTTTTTCTTAAATGTCCAAATACTATATTCACATAATTACACGAAATTCGGTTGAGAAATGCGACCGGTAAAAAAGAACAAAGCAATGTTTTTTTTTGAAAAGTGCCAAAATATTACTTTGCAAAAAAAATCTATGTAATCATAGAATCTGCTCAATAAATTTTACGAGAACCGGTTGAGAAAATGCGACCTGTAGAAGAGAACAAACCGAAATCCGGCCGCATAAACATACGAAATCAGTGATAAAAAAATATTTCTTTGAATTTCCAAAAAGTGACTCGGCAAAACACTTTATTTTAATTTTCAATCCTGTTCACAAAGTTTCACGAGAATCAGAGTTACATACTCGTATATCCAATAACAGCATCAATTGACTGCTGGACCATTTTTATGGTAGCCGACGAAACTTTTAGAGAAGATCAAATTGGGAATACCTAATTATATAACTACAATCTGAGCACAAGGGTCTATAGGCTGCAGTGTCCGCTTACCATCAGGTGGACCGTACGCTTGTTTGCCACCGTCGTAGTATAAAAAACAAGGAAAGGAATGTAAGGGGTAAAATCAACTCGTTACTAGCTGAAGGTAATCGCTTAGTAAGAACAGTTTTATATGGCTACTACTAAAATGAACACTATTTATACCTACAATGACGTCGTAACAGAATTGATCCAACCGTTTATTTGGAAAGAATCTGAAGCAATGCGATTAGGCTTTAAGGAAATTCTTTAAAATGCTGATTATGCTGTTTTATTTGCTACCGTAGTTTCTTTTACATAGGTAATGATTCTATTGATAAGTTTTAATCTGTTCTTCGACGACAAAATTGGTCGTAGAAGTGTGATATTTTGAATGATTTTGATCTGTTTGCTAAAAAAAAAGTTATTATTTTAGAAGTTGTTAGGTACTTTTGATTTTTGTATTTTTGCTACGGTTGGTGGTAACATAAATTAAAGCAAATAAAAATAACCCATTTAAACATACCAAAAAGGTAAAAAGGCTATTAAACTTTAAAAAAACCTATAATGGCTATACTATATAGCTAGTCTTAACTTCTTAAAATTGTTCTCCAAAGTAGTTTAGTTCGCAAAGGGCAATGTCTTTAAATGGGTATTACCCTGCCTAAGGACACTTAAGGATATGAAGAGCCTGCCCTAAATACCCTTGATGTATATTTGGTGGCGAACACCCACAAAACCTTGAAGAAAACTTCGGGGATGCTAACTTTAGCTAGTGCCGATACTGACCTTAAAGGCTTTGTTTATAAAAATGTTAATGAACATAGCCAGTTGACAATGTAACGTAACTTTCAAACTGTATTTTAAAGGATTACATTTAGATCAACTTAAAAACGTTACGCAATCACCCCGCCGTTGCATAAGGTACTTATGAATTTGAAAAAACTACATCTTCTTATTTTTTTATTAGATATTATTTCTTGCGTCAACAACAGGCTAGCAATAGCTCTAAGTATAATATTTTCTCCATTTCTAAACCTACAAGCGGAAGACGGAAAAATATTTAAAACATTAAGAGTGAAACTCACGAAACTTTATAAAAATATATATAATACACACATCTAACATTATAATTAAATTATATATATATATTATATATGAGTATTATACATAATATAATTTGTGCAAGCAAATTAAACCTGTATAGACTAATATAGATGATTTCTACGAGATACAGGAAAATTCCTTCCTGATACGAGAAAACTCTCAAATGTCACTGTCAACTGTCAGTCGACTCAGTACCGCTTTTTACTGCGCTCATACATTTAAATGAGTGCTGCCTGACTGGCTCGGGATGTGCGGTAGCGGGACGATACGAAGGCAGTACTGGTCCACTTCTGCACATGATATTAATACTGCGCAAATGTTACCTATACTGACAGTATTCCGTTAAGTGGGGATCTTTGCGACGTCAGTAAGTTTACGTCAAAGAAGAAAATGTCACATATCGACCCCGCCCCGCCAAGTCAGGAAGTCGCCTGAGAAATAATTATTCAAAGCAATACTGAATCAAGCAAATATCATAATAAGGAAATGATACAACGAGATTTTAACTAACAAGCCCGTCAAGTTTTACGAATAAGATGAGAAATACGTTTCTACGAACTTCATTAGTCTGCTTAGCGAAACATAAAATGTCACTTACCTCATCCCCTCTCACACCAGTCCGTTTAATGCTCATTTTTGGACATATTTCGCATGAAACTTTGCTAGCTGACGGGGGTTATTTTATTTTTTTACGAGTTGACATCACTTGATGGGCCCCATTAAAAGTTTCTGGGTGTCCTTATTGAGTCTCATCATCAGAGACTAGTAAATTACAAAGACTGTTCTCTCTGTGATTCCTATTAATAATATAAATGCCAAAGTTTAGATGCTTGGTTATTTAGTTGTTTGGTTGTTTGTTACTCAATCACTCAAAAACGCCTGAACGGATTATAATGACACTTGGCAAGCAATCTACAGCCTGAATACACGCTGTAGATTACACGGTACACGAAAGAAAATCAAAAAAAAAAAATTAGGATGGAACCCGCGCCTCTGGTTTACCGGACCAGCGTTCTTGTATCTTAGGCCACCTGCGCCCGTAGCACATGTTGCGCTCGAGAGTATCTCGACTTATCTCGAGCTACGCGACTTTTTCTGATTGGCGCTGTTAGAAAGTGACGGATAGCTCGAGATAAGCATACATACTCTCGAGCGCAACACATGCTAGGCCTACAGATCACTACGTCATCACAGCGAATCTTTGCCTCGCATTCTAAACCGCTAACTGCTAGCGACGCCTCTGTATTTTCTTCAAAGACCTTTCGCGACTATAATCGCGTACAATTCTACATCAGCAACGTCAGGAAACCTCAAAAATGCGAGTCAGACTCGCGCACGAAGGGTTCCGTACCATTATCTATAAAAAGGGTAAAAAATCATGTTTGTTGTATGGGAGCCCCCTTAAATATTTTATTCTATTCTGTTTTTTAGTATTTGTTGTTATAGCGGCAACAAAAATACATCATCTGTGAAAATTTCAACTGTCTAACTATCACGGTTCTCCCTGGTGACAGATGGACAGACAGACAGTCGGACAGCGGAGCCTTAGTAATAGGGTCCCGATTTACCCTTTGGGTACGGAACCCTAAAAAAGATTGGCAAGAGAGATATCTTTTCTAATCAACACAAGTTAGAAAATATACCAATAATAATTTGATACATGAAAAAAGTAATATGAATTCAGTCTGTTTAATATTTCCTCTCTGGTCTCATGCGAAAGTTAGAAGTATTAGCTGGACCCCATTTAATTTCGCTTTAAACTTTTGTGTTTATTTTGGACTGGCAAAAAACTTAAATTGCACACGCATGAAAATACAGTTTTCTATTTTCATTTCTTCATATTTCGTTGAGTATACCATTTTCGAAAATCTACTCTTAAATTATGGAATTTGGCTTCGTCTGTGTTTTCCACTCCCTATTTCATCCCTCTGACAGATGAATTTTGGGGATAAACAGTGTCCTATACCTATGTTAATCAATACATAAATGAACCTATGTAGATGTTTGGTGTGGAGATGGTTCGAATCCCGGGGAAGGACATAGGTTACTTTTTATCATTCTTCAAAGCGGAAGATTGCACGGAAGATCAATAACTAGGTAAGCGCCTGAAATAAAGGAAAAACAATTAAATTTTAAAAATTGTATGCGGACGAAGTCGCCGGCATAAGCTAGTAATTTACCAATAATTGTAGAACCTTGTCGCCTGAAAGTACGGAGTAGTGTTCATCAAATCCGGTAGTTCTGATTATGTTGGCCCAATGAATAACCTAAGATGACCTCGAGCGCCAAACGCAACTTTGTCAAAACATGAAAAAAAATTATAACCCTTTGGGGTTTTTATGACAACCCTAAAAATAACTAGTTGCTTATAATACCTTGACGTGTTTAAAGTGGCTAAATTTGCTACAATAATTATCTCTGTAGACTCAATACATTCCGAGATAAATCATTTCAAACTTTGAGAAGTTCGAAAAAATTATAAACTTTGAAAGGCTGTATCCTCATCCTGGGTGTGTGTGTCAGAACCTATTACGTAAACAGAGACAATATGTAGTGTAATACTCGTATTGTAGCAAATTTAGTCTACTTTAAAAACGTCAAGCTACTATCAGCAACTAGTTCTTTTTAGGGTCGTCATCTTTTTTTTCGATTTGAACAAAGTTGCGTTCGGCGCTCGAGGTCACAAACTTGGATTATTCATTGGGCCAACATCTTAATACCTATATAAACAAGTCTGCAAAAAATCAGAACTACCGGATTGAACGCAAACTCTGAATGTATAAATTACTCGATTATAAGCCACTGCTCAAGTCACTGCTTTAATCAACTCTTTTTGAAGAAAATAATAATAATTCGGTAAATACTTTCAAGTGCTCTCCTTCTCGCATTTTTTTAAATTGAAGGCAGCAAAGCAAGTCATAAAAAGTATTTTTAAGAATTTTTCAAATACCTTTATTTATCAGGACCGTCAGAGGAATTAATTAATGGGGCATACAGAAGGAACGTTTCCCTTTCATTTCGGAGCCCTTAAGCTTATTTAAGGGTTTTTTACGTCACTACGGGAAATGGGGCGTAAGAGGCAACAATTTCATGTTTTGGCTTGATTAGTTTGGTCAATTTTGTGTGGTAGTCGCCTTTTAAAATGTTTCGATTGTTTCTGACAAATAATATTAGTATTTTTTGAAGATGACGCGTGCGGTATGCGAAGTTAAGCAATGTCGGCCCAGGATCATCCATGGATGGGTGACCGCTTTGGAGTAGTTAACTGAGCGCTCCCTTGCTTTGGAAGACGGTAAGCCGTTGACCCCGGCTGCTGTCTATGATAGGAGACGTTAAGCCAAGTTAGAGGCCTTCGGGCAGCTTGAGAACTTCTAAAAGTCAAGTTGCCCACTCACTTGACAAGCCTAATCCCCATAAGGTCTAGTTATCTATTCTCTCGGGTTGGAAGGTCAGATGGCAGTCGCTTTCGTAAAAACTAGTTCCTACATCCAATCTTGGTAGCGGACCCCAGACTTCCTTCAGGATGCAACTGTACTGGGATAACGCTAGGAGGATGACGATGATGAGATCGGCTTTTATTTTAGTCTGAGGTTAAGCCACAGGGTGAGGTGTCCCGTTACGGGAGTATATAAGAAGACGTCCAAGTTCCCGCAATGGAGTACATCGGAGTGGATCGGAGAGAGTTAACAAGTGAGTTATCTGAGAGAGTTCAGAAGGCAGAATACGAGTACAAGCGGAGGGTGATCGAAGTGGGAACTAGAAGAGGAACAGTGGAAATAAAATAGGTAGTGAAAAATTAAGGAATGTGCGAGTATCAGGTGTGGATTAGCTGAATGTGTCAGTTAGTACTGACACATTCAGCTAATCCGCACCGCGACTTAAAAACACTGAGTTAAGTTCACTGAGTGAGCCTACACTAGTAGGCGCGGACTCGGTGTGCTTGTGTGTAAGTTAATACGTGGCGACTCAGTGAAATTGACTCAGTGTTTTTAAGTCGCAAAGTAAACACATAAAATAAAAATAAAACTTTCTTTTCTTCTTCTTCCTTTTTTCCATAGCTATGGTTAGGCTAAACAGATTGTTTTTATTAATAACGGGATTGCTCTTGGCCAGGTTCTAGCCAGGGGGCCTTTCGGGACCCACCAGCGTATAATGGCTAAAAATTGAGAACGCTCCAAAATTAGTATCAACAAAAAAATTAGCCAGGGGCCAAAGATGAGACCGACGGAGAAACGAGTTCACAGAAAAGATGCCTTTTCACTCATCATGTCTATCCCGTCACTATCTATAAACCTGCTCCTTAACCTAAAAACTGTAATTTTGCGAGTATGTAATAATCTACCTACTGAAATTAAATTAATTATTCCTTATCCAAGGCAAAGCACGTTTCGCTCAGTCAGTGGCGACGTCATTTCACGTCGTCAGGCCTGAATATTGAAACGTTGTTTTAGTATTCATCAGATTCAGATTCAGATTCAGATTCAGATTATTTATTTCTCAATAGTCATATGGCATGGTTTCAGTAATTTCAGTATACAGAAAGCAGAACATATACACCTACTGAGATCGTCAAGGTATTATACAATGGGCATTATTGTTCTAGATATAATTACATTATTCATATATGTCACAAGTTATGATTAGTATTTCAAGTATATTAAGGTTATAAAACAAATGTTAGTGACAAGTAGAAGGATACATACAATAATTTTATTGATAGTCATAGTCTAAAAATTCCTTAATCGTATATATTGTTTTAGTGAGGAGAAGCTTTTTGACACTGTGACGGAAAGTATTGATGTTAGTTTGGGCTTTTATTGTTTTGGGCAGTTTATTGTATAATTTTGGACCCATGGCTTTAGGCAATTTCTTCGCAATATTTAACCTACAATTATTTTGCTGCAACTTCTCAGCGTATCTAGTTGGGCGATTAGAATCATCTCCCATGTGTCTAAATTCACCAGGATTCCTTCGAACATACATAACTATTTCTAAGATGTATGTTGCCACTGATGTCAATATTTGCAGGTTTTTAAAGTGCTCTCTGCAGCTCTCATTATATTTTGCATGCACCAAAATTCGAATGGCACGTTTTTGCATTTTTAAGATACGTTCTGAATCCGTTGAGTTCCCCCACAGAATTATTCCATAAGAGAGGATTGAGTGTATGTATGCATAGTATGCCTCTTTTAAATTATCTTTTGAGATTAGTGTTCTTAATTGCTTGAGTACGTACACGCCTTTTGCTAATTTTCCACATACTAAGTCAACATGCTTTTTCCACGACAGTACATGATCTAGCTCAAATCCTAATAATCTTACATTATTCACACTTTTTGTCACTGTTCCATTAGGGAGGGTTACTTCAATTGTATCTAGATCTCTGTACTGCGTATTGAACCTCATTATGCAAGTCTTCTCCGAGTTAAGTTTCAGCCCGTTGATCTTGAACCAGTGCTCTAATTTAAGTATTATGTCATTAATTTTCGTTGTTAAATTTACATCACATTCATCATTTACAATAATTGTAGTGTCATCGGCATATAATATGATTTCCCCATCAATGCTCAATTCTGCAATGTCATTTAGGAATACAGAGAATAGTGTATTTCCTAATGAAGACCCCTGTGGTACTCCAATTGTCGTTAATTGTGGTTGAGATCTATATCGTTTTCCATTAACTTTTATCTCAACCGTCTGTTCTCTTTCCGATAAAAACGATTTTAGTAGTTCAACACTCTGAGTACTTATACCATATGATTGCATCTTCGCCAGCAATAGCTCATGGCTCACCGTATCAAATGCTTTTGATAGGTCTACGAATATTCCTGCAACTTTCTTCTTACTCTCCAAACAGGATGTTACAATATTCACAAATGTATGCGTAGCTGATACAGTAGAGCGACCAGGTCTATAGGCATACTGTGCATCTGACAAACTACCATTAAGTTCTAAAAACTTTAAAATATCACTTGACATTATTGACTCTATTATTTTTGATATTGTAGGAACAATTGTTATCGGTCTGTAGTTACCAACGTCTGTTTTTTCGCCTTTCCCTTTATAGATGGGACATAGCCGGGTTTTCTTAAGGGCTTCTTTCATCCATCCGCTTTCCTCGAGATATCAGTGCTTACGGCAAAATGTATTTTAAACACGCCTACTCACCCCTACCCCTTTACCTTCTTAAGGTGTTATGAATAAAATATTAGCAATTTTTATAGTCTGTAGTAGGTAGGTTAATTAGGTACTTAACAAAATAATTACTGCTTCATACATCACGGATGAAATAAATGCCATTTAAAGAATAATATCTGGGCGACCGAGCCTTGTTCGGCGTTTTCCCGGGCATGAGACCTAGCTAGATCGATTGCTCGTCCCCGAAAACCCCCACATACCAAATTTCATCAAAATCGTTAGAGCCGTTTCCGAGGTGCCCGAAATAAATATATAAATAAATAAATCAATATACAAGAATTGCTCGTTTAAAGATATAAGATTTTTTATAAATAATGTACAATATTAAATATACGACATTTCGTTACTTCTATATTGCCACTGTAGTGCAAATAACTACTCTTAAAAATGGTAGAAAAAATGCGTAGAACAAGTTCGATTCAAACATTGGAAAATATGTACAAAAAAAATATAGGAGTGAATGTCGGCATTAAAAACATTGACGTTGAACAACAACTTTATAACTGAATAGAAAATATTGAATACCTAACGTGTTATTTTATTTATACGTTTGAATTGAATGGGTTCTAGTTATGAACAAAACTCAGAATGTTCTATTTTATAAACTACACTTTCAAAAATAATTATAAATGCGAATGTACTGACAGTCCATCTCTCCACGCTTAAACCACAGAATAGTATAATATTCTTAAACTCTGCTTACGGATTTAGATGTACGAGTAATTTGGTAGGTAGTTTTATATTTACATATATTTATTTAAATTTATATTAGGAGAACCAACAGCAATACAACAAATTTAAGAGCTCGGCTCTTATCGGTGGAGTTGGCGCCAGTTCTCACGGTCCTCGGCCAAGTTCTTTAGGTCCCGGTAAGACTCGACATTTACTTTTTCCTTCAACTGCTGTACAAAGCTTCTCCTCGGTTAACCTCTACCCCTGGATCCTTCAATCCTGCCTTCGAGAATATTTTTGAAGAAAGTGTCGTGTCGTAACAAGTTACCTATCATTTGGCCTCGTCTATTTTCAATTGTCTTCAATAAGTTTCTCTTCTCTCCCACTATTTGTAACACTTCTTGGTTTGTCTTCCTTTCTGTCCAGCTTATTTTCTCCATTCTTCTCCAGAGCCACATCTCCATCTTAATCCTTTTCCTTTCTCTTTAGGTCAAAGTCCAAGTCTCGCACCCGTATAAAGCTATACTCCAGATGAAGACTTTTAACAGGCGTTTTTTGGTACTTCTGGATATTTTGGCCCGGAACAGTTGTTTTTTGGTATTGAAAGCAGTTTTAGCCATTGCAATCCTCGAAATAATATCGTCAACATGAATATTAACAGCAGAGCCAATAACAGGATCTCACAGATAGCAATATATAGGATACTAAAGTGCGTAGGTACTCGTACACAATTACAAAATGTTTACAGCGTTGGAACATTATATTTGAGAAAAAATAAATAAAAAAGTCAAGTGGTCTAAGCCCACTTTGGACTTGCAAATTACAAATAAATAAAATGTAGGTAAACAATATTGGAACAACATACATTAAAAAATAATCTAAGCCCACTTTGAACTCATGTTTAACTGAAATAATTAGATTGTAAGTGGGATAATAAATAAAAATAATGAAATATGCCGTAACGGTTTCATTCTCTAAATTACAGCGTATTTCTGCAAAGCTTTAATAAATTCAAAAGGCAGTTCCATTTTCGAAAACGGCAACAAAAGTTTTATGCCACAGATGGCGTTGACACAGGAAGCGTCGATACGATACAGGCGAAATAGACGAATGTTCAGTCTCAAAACAACAGCGGAGGGAGAATGTCGCGCTTCGCTCCGCTTACGTCGCGATGTGTGGTGCTGTGAACTGTGTTTGAGGTTATAGCTGATCGCTGTTACGAATAAGGTAAGCTTTAATTTTTTATTTTTAAATATAATATCTCTTACTTGCCGGCTATTTTTTTTTATGAAAAAATATTTAGTAAGGTTTTATATCAGTGTGTTTACCTGTTCGGTTCTGGCTGGCTTAGTTTTATTTTATGAAAAAATGTTTACCTAATCAAGTTTTACAGCCTTGTGTTTACCTGTTAGCCAATTATGTGGTGTGCGATTATAAATATGATCGTGAAACAATAAAAATCAAACAATATTGTATTAATTCAATTTATTTAATCAAAATATAACTGTGACTTTGTTAATCTGGTATATTACTTGAGAAAAGGTCGTTAATTACTTTTGTGAAGTTTTTGTAACTCTGAGAGTCAGTAGGTACCTGCTGTCAGTTGTTATTAATGTAAACTTAAAAAATAATCATTCTGATGTGCAAAATAAATACAGTCATATTATTTATTATATTTTCGTTCGTCGTATCAACTCCTTACGTGCATTATTAAAATTTTCATTAAATTGTGAGCCTGTGATTACCCTGGCCATTCCCTTATTTTGTATCTATAGTTGTGCCTAATTAATATTTATTAGACATTTTATAAGGAAATGTGGCAAATAGACGCAGATACAAATCCAGAGAATGGACACACAATACTGAATAGAGGCATTTATTATTATTATTAGCCTTGTATTCAGTCTTTTATTTAGTTTTGTTCTAATATTCGTGTCTGGCCTTTCTTCTGCAAGCCCGATTACCTCTCGGCAAAGGCCTCTTCCACTATTTCACTCGTGTCTGTCACGTGCGATTCTTTACAATGTATTTCCTGCCACCTGGCATTAATAGACAAATTATGACATAATATATAATCTTATATCTTTAAACGAGCAATTCTTGTTTATATCTATACATATTTCTATATATCTATATTTCTATATTTCCGGGATTTCGGAAACGGCTCTAACGATTTTAATGAAATTTGGTATGTGGGGGTTTTCGGGGACGAGCAATCGGTCTAGCTAGGTCTCATGACCGGGAAAACGCCGAGCAAAGCTCGGCCGCCCAGATATTTATAACATGGAATGACATTGTGCAAGATTGCACAACTTTTTATAGCCTTTTACTTTTATACGTTTTTATTGTCTATGCTTTTTTATACCTTTTTGTCATGTTTTTTGATTGACATATTATATCTTTTGTTAGCGGAAAAACCAGTGCCTTTAAATTTAATACCTAACAGACATAATACGTCGTCGTCCCATCTCTTCTGAGGTCTGCCTCTTCTTGTGACTAGTGTGGATAGTGACACTTAAAAAAACCCCTATTTTTAATTAATTGGATCAAAGCTATAAAGTACAATAATTAGGTACGTTTACCGTCATGTCATCAAAAAAAAATTAAACACATTCTTCTCGTTACCCCTACGGTTAGCGGGCGCTTTGCTCGGACGTCTCGTAGCGGATAGGTACCATGAGTTTCCCCGATTGTAGCGACAATTGACAACATTTCATATTTTTAACTACTTTATTTTATGAACTAGTTAGAAAAAAGGTAAAAATTTAAGCCACCCGTATTTTTTCTTTTTTAATTTAACTCATTATTTCATACAAAAAAAACACATTGAAAAGTAAGTCATTCCAAAAGGGCGTAAGTAAAATATGACGTCATCTTCCCAACAAGAATCCAGAGCCACTCCAGAGCAGCGATTGTCTGTACTCTGTACTAAGGTCTCCCTGAATACAGCGAGGAAGATGACGTCAACTTTCGGTTTACAGTAATTTGCGATTTTTTCCAAAATTAACGGAGAAAAAAATCTAAAAAAATGTTTTTTGTGTATTTCACACGTTTTTACCGAAATGGTTTTCGAATGAAGACTTTTGGAAATTATGAAATATTGTCAATTGGGTACCGCTACGAAAAGCTTGGTAGCGGAATCGTTAAATTTTCCGCCAAACTGCTAAGGTACTAACACTAAAAGTTCTACAGTATTATAATTTATAACTTAGTTTACCGTGTTTCTTCATTCTACAAAAATACAAATACAAATGCGTTTATTTTTCTCTTTAAATTACAATGGTGTATCGGTTGAGTGGTTACTAACTGAGCGCTCCCGTGCTTTGGAAGGCACGTTAAGCCGTTGATCCCGGTTGCTGTCTATGGCAGCAGTCGTTAAGCCGAGTTGGAGGCCTTCGGGCGGTTTGAGAACTTCTAACAGTCAAGTTGCCCACTCACTTGACAAAGCCTAATCCCAATAAGGACTAGTTTCCCCTTGGGGTTGGAAGGTCAGATGGCAGTCGCTTTCGTAAAAACTAGTGCCTACGCCAAATCTTGGGATTAGGTAGCGGACCCCAGGTATCCTTCAGGATGCAACTGTACTGGGATAACGCTAGGAGGATGATGATGGTTAGTAATATCTTATATATCTACGCGTCTACATAATCATATTAAGTATATCCCATATTTACTCGTTAACATTACATTTGTATATACAAATGAAATTAATGCCCTTCTGCTTCAACAACAAAACAAGATAAAGAAAATAAATTATCCTAACAGAAATAAGTTTCCAAGATCAAACATCATCAATCATCAAGTTCAAAACATATGTATGTTATTTATTTCGCTATAGCTGTATTCTGGAATATATTTAATTAGACTTGGTATGAAAAGCTTTAACTATCTGGGTGATTAGACATTATAACCCCCTTATTCTTAAACGTCCATCAAACCTATTTTAGCTAACAAGCGGCTTAAGAGGCTGACAAGACCTAATTTTGTAGAAATTGATGTTTTCAAGCAGTTTTTTTTAAGAAAAACTATTTGTTCTAGCACATTAAAAAAAATTCATCATATTTCAAAGACCGTGAACGGACTCGATGCATAATTGGACAAAATCGGTTCGATAGAAAATAATTGCAAAGATTAGTCTTAAAATCATCATTAAACGGCTCCTTGTCGTTATTTTTCTTACGTATGGGTCTGCAATTAAAAACATGAAGTCAACATATTCATACCTAAGACCGCTAAAGAGTCATATTTCACAAAAAAATCCACTCTTTTTTTATTTCAATATTATTATAGTATTTATTTTTTATTCTACGCGCAGAGCTTCCGTAGCGGGATGGTTAATTGAAAAGTCACGCGTGTTAAAGCGGGACTTATTTTAAGTCTTGTCAGCCTCTTAAGTTCGTTTGTCCTTATCAGTCTATCATATCACTTTGACATTTACGTTTGTGAGAAAGGGACAAACAACATTTTAGGTAGCAGAGGTTTGTTAAGTTTTATGAATAAGGGGGTAAGATCGGATTGCACCAGCTTACGATTTCAGACCCATGAACGTTAAATATGGCGCCGGCAGCTGTCATCTCATAGAAACTTGTCAAACTTGCCATACACACCACTTACGATTAGACGGTTTGGTGCAACCCACCCTAGTTTTTTTTTAACAAAAAGAAGAACGGCGAAGGATAAGATATTTTTCAAACCTCTCCGATATAAAGGTTTACTGTAAAAAAACTGGGGTTGTTTCGCTCTAAAGGAAAATGTACTAAAACCTATTTACTTGGTCTTAACTTTGAACAACCGCTGTTGTTATTCGGTGTGAGAACGTTTAATATATTCACCCTGTGTTTAGTTCTAAGGCTATATGTTCTCAAATTGGAATATAATAGTGTGTGACGTTCCTAGCTCACAAATATATTCAATCCTTTGTCTAAAGTTTGCAAAGTACGCTGCGCGAGACTAGTTATGCTCTATTTAATATGAAAAGTTTGCTTTTATTGAACAGCTCTTATATACAGACTTGTCTAAAATAGTTAAATACAGAGCTAAAGTAATTGTAACTATTTATTATGTTTGGGTAAAAATAATATTTACGTACAAAAAGCGTGCACAAAGTGTATTCAAAAAAGTGTTACGAACTCTTTGCTAAGTTTAGTTCTTAGGTATATTCAATTTATTTATTTACAGCACTTTTGAAAGGTCAAAATACAAATAACAATAAATAGTAGTTTATGCAACTGGTACATAATGAGGGGCATTAAAACTCGAGTGTGTTTTATGAAACGAGCCGAAGGCGAGTTTCATAATAAGGTCACACGAGTGTTTTAATGCCTAATTATGTACAGTTGCATACATTACTTTATCTACACACATAT
Source organism: Cenopis cana (assembly GCA_951800055.1). NCBI lineage: Eukaryota > Metazoa > Arthropoda > Insecta > Lepidoptera > Tortricidae > Cenopis > Cenopis cana. Next base: position 3,570,056 of record OX637486.1, on the reverse strand, counting down.
TATAATTACTCTAAGATGGGTTCAGAAACCGTAGTAAATAAATACAATAATTGTGTTAATACAACCTTTTTTGCACGGTTGCGGAAATATCGAAATCAGAACTGGCAACAGATACCTGAATGTTATTTTAAAAAGTAAAGAGTCCTTATTCTGATGTGATCATGTCGTTCTAGCTCAAATTTCGTGCGATATATACTAAAAAAACATCGAGCCGACATTTCGCATCGACTGAATTTGAATTTTCAGTGATACTAGAATAGGGACATGTCAACTTTGACATTTAAATTTTGACAGTTTTGTTTGACGTAATATTTTAACATCATATATGAGATTAAAATGAAATATTTTATTACTGCTGTAGCCTTAGCCACAGATAAGAAAATTGCCATAAATTCATTGAATGTTGAAATGAGAGTCATTTTCTACGGTTTCCGAACGCATATTAGAGGATTTATGATATGTGTGTAGATAAAATATATTATGTTATATAAAAATTTTGACAGACGCAGTCTTTGATAGACAGCCGCAGTCGAATTAAGCATTAAAAGCGTTCCTTTTGTTACCCTAAAAGTGAACATTTAATTTCTAAATAAAGAAATAACACTATACTAGATAAGAATACAATAATTGACCGAGTGAAACGAAGTTTTAGCTTCGGCAAAAATGCTTTCGTATGTTCGTATTTCCGGCTGTTCTCCTCTACAGGTCGCATTTCTTAACCAATTCTCGCGAAATTTTGTGAGCAGGCACGAAAATGAAAAGAAAGATTTTTGTTGAGTCAATTTTCGGAAATTTAAAAATACAAACTTTTTATCAACGAATTCGTATTTTTCTGCGGCCGTTTTTTCCTCTACAGGTCGTATTTCTCAACTGATTCTAATGAAATTTTGTGAGCAGGTGCGGTAACTCTATAGAATTTTTTATCGAGTAACTTTTTGGAAATTAAAAAAAATAAATATCAACGATTTTGTGTTTCTGCGGCCGAATTTCGATTTGTTCATCTCTAAGGGTCGCATTTCACAACCGATTCTCGTGAAATATTGTGAGCAGGTTCTTTGATTACATAGAATATTTTTGTCGAGTAATATAAAAAAATCAATAGTTATTAACGGAATCATACACGTAACTAAAACTAACCCTAAATAAAACTAAACATTAAAAATTATGCCCGTTCGGTATTATGGTACCCATTACGAGAGCAGCATTCCCGGCATTTCTTTCCGCGAGAAAGCTGTTAAATTTTGAAATCTTTTTTATTCCGTCCGTATCTTTGTTAGTCCAGTTTAGTGATTTGTGCTGTCACACTAGTTTGTGACGTACGGTCAAATAATTTGATTTTTGAGACACTTCGTACCTTGTCACAGTGGAAATCTATAAATCAAAGCCGCTTGAGATCTCATTATTGTCACTGTGTCAATGTAACGGCGGGTAATCAATATAATAAATATTGTTAGTAAAGGTACAAAGTGGCCCACGAATCAATTTTTTTAACTGCACAAGGTAAATTAATGACAATTTATTACATGAAATATGAGTTTAAAAATAACTTGCAACATTTATTTAAATATAACATTTTTAAATACGGACTAATAGGCGAAAAGAGTGTCATGAATGAAGTACTAATTAAAACTTCTAAATCTGACGGTGTTACTGAATTAATAAATTATCAAAAGCTAATTGAATAAAACTAAAATCTAGTCATGCCAATAAGCTAACAAATTAAGATTGAAGACTAATTAATAATCTATATCGGGCTAGATAAACAAAAGTTTCTGAAAACCCGGGCAGTTGTAAATAATTAGTAAAACTAGATAGATTGACTTTTGAGATTAAAATTGATATTCTATCGTGCAAAACCTAAACAACAGTAAGTGCTACTTTTGCGTTTTTTTGTTTTTCCGTGATCTAGGGCCAGCATGTCAAGACACTGCTCTGCTGCTGCAGTCGGCATACGAATATGACAACAATGGGAACAGTTAAAAATCGAAGCGTCCATGTACAGTAAATGACAAGAACATACTGAATTACCTACTGTGTATTATTCACGCCAAAAACTGTGTAAAATGCAGTATGTAGTATTACTGGTGCAATAAAGAATATTACTACTACTACTACTACAATATAATTGGTTGGAACCAATATTCTAATCTATTATTTAATATTTGAGAAATTTGTGCGTGGTATAATAGCAGAGCGGTCGTTTCATTAAGGTTCTGTAGTCTTTTTTGGAGAAATAATTAACTTTAGACGCTTATTGCCTTTCATATTACTCGATTTCAAATATTACAGCTTATATTGCAGGGTGCCACTTAAAACGGCAGATTTTCAAATGATATTCAATTTTGAACCTTATATGTATGTGCTTAGGATTACAATTTGAATGTTATAAGCTCTGCTGTGACCAATACAGGTCGAAATTGTATGCAAAATTTAATGAAGTGTGGTCGCCCGAATCTGTTGCTATGAGATTCATGTTCAGTGAAGCATTATTACAAAGTCATTATAATACAAAAATTGATATTAAAACCGCTGTATTATTTCAGCTTTGAGTTTGTAAATTTCTGTTCAATTATTGTGGTTGCGTATTCGTAGTCATTATTATTTTACTATAATTATGAATGAATGAAAAAAATATTTGATATTAATTGGTGACTTAAAGGTATATAAGTACAGAATAAAAGAATGTAATGTTATACCAAAATGAATGCCGCTCAGCATTGAGTCATGAAAATCATGACGCTGATTTTCAGGGCAACCAGGAAAAAATATCATATTAATAATATATATTCACATAAATGAAGTTTATTTAGAAATTTGATTTACATAAGAATATTTAGTTGTCATTGCTTAAGAAAATAATACACAAAAGAAAGAAACACATTAACTAAACCATTTTCTCTTCCTGACTACCATTGGGCAGTGCAGACTATGGAAATCAACAAGTGAGTTAAAAACTGGACAGTGTCTGCCTTAGTAATCATGAGGTTAGTTTTATTTCGTTGACACATTTTCCAGTTTATTCGGTTTATCTTAGCTGCGTGATAGCGACATCTAGACTATTAAGGTGATATTTGTAATGTTAATAAGGCCAATAAACATTAGGTAACAGTTAGTAAAACATTGTAATAATAAATCTCAAATAACTTAATTGCAGCAATATGTTACTATAATAATATGATACAGTACGATGTTGTAACGATCACAAAAAATGCTTAAGGTGTGAGCGCTTTCCATACAAAACGTATTTTAACATTCGCAGACTAACGGCGTGACATTCTAAGAAACTTAAATTAGTTTGTCATAATGGCATTTTTTTTTTTTCAAATTTTTCTAGTTTATTATACAAGTTTATTCTAGGAAAGGGGGCATTTCGCGCAAATGGAAAGCCAATTTATGAAAGTTTGTTACATAAGTTTCTTAAAATATCTCGCCGTTAGCCTGCGAATATCAAAATACGTTTTGTATGGAAAGTGTCCCACCTTAAAGAATATTTAGATAAATAATTAAGACAAAACAATACCGGTGAAAATCGCCAACCAAGGTATGACAACCAAAACTTACTCATTGTAAGTAACAAATATATACCTACTTAAAATACAGTTAGGCATAAATCATCATCGTTTCAGTACAGTACTTTTAGTTCACAAGCGCGGGTTGGCCATTGTTGTAAAAGTGACGCATACGAACACATCGACAACGTGAACTCATAGCTCCTACGCTGACGCACACATAGATAATGTGCATGTATAGCTCATCACACAACCATGGCTCACCTGCGCTCGTGACATAAAAGTACTCTACTGAGGTACGAGATTTCTTAGAGTATATTTATTAATCATTTATTTACAGACAACAGGGGTCCATTTGTGTTAGTAAGTTCTTAATTTATATTAGTAGATTCAAATTAAATTATAACACAATTAAATTAGGAAACTATAACAAAAAACTATCAATACATTACATCATCATTCATCACATTAATTCAAATTATAATTTACAAGAATTTTTCATATTAAAATGTCCAATTTATGTCAAAAAAAATAAAAATAAAATAAATAATAATTATTATACACTAATACGTCCTTTCCCTATTACGCGGCACTGGTGCGTGGAGCGACATCCAGTGACACGCAAAAGGACCATCCATCCTGTTCCCGACCACTGCCAGGAGGCTGTTGCCGCTGTCCCGCGCTCTGCAGGCCATGGACGCGGCGCGCTTGCGCATGATGGCGTGGAAGCCGTCCACGCGCGCCTCGCAGAGCATACCCGACGCACTGCAGTGGCGAGGCAGCCGCAGCAGCGCCCGAAACGCATTGTTGAACTGGACGCGAAGAGCATTGTAAGATTTCTGAGTATAACTAACCCACAGGCTGCTCGTGTAGAATGTCGTGCAATAGGCTCTGAATAACGTGATTTTAACACTCTTTGAGCATCGAGCAAACCTGCGGGCTATCATGTTGCCTCTAATCGACAACGCTCTTCGCTCCCGCTCAACATCAGCATCATCCTTTAAATCCTCTGTCACAATGTGACCTAAGTATTTAAAGTGCCTTACTCGCCTTAAGGGTACGCCACATAACTTTACAGGTGGCACACTTGACGGACACTTGGTTCCCGATTTGAACACCATAAGTTCGCTCTTCTTTGCGTAGGTATAGGTTGCGACAGTTTTTCTAGTGAGCTTTGGTTGTCACCCGACGATATGACAACCTTCGCCAATTACTCAAGTCAAAACAGCGTCAGCGCAGTCACCCGCGAATTCCTGCAAATGAAGTCAATTAACAAACGAAACTGCATTTGTCAGACAAATTGGGAAGTTCCCTTGGGGTCAAAAAAATGCAAAAGTCTTTAGAAATACTGTAGTTAACTCACATAAGATGTCAATAGGCGCGTGCTAATCCCCTTCGAAAGGAATCCGGAGGGTTCAGAACCCTAAATCCCTTTTATTTTATTAACGAGCGAGGTGGGGAAATAGGGATATTCGCTTACTCGATAAACCTTTCCCTGATTTGAAGGGTAGCTAAGATCCGTATTCAGCGCGTTTCTTCCACATCACAATCGCATTTTAATGCGTTTTGAGTGCTCGTTCCGACACGCTAACTTGGCGCGCTCGCGAAAAATACCCTAATGTACCTAAAGTACTTACCGTACCATTTGTAATGTGAAGAATAAACGCTTTAGATTTTTCTTAAGGTCGGTTTTCTTTAGCCCTAGATAGTTATTGTGGCCTTTGGTTTTGAATCGGTGTATACTTTATTATTAAATATAAATTATGGCTGATTATTACATGGTAGGTTTAATTAAACCGTTGATATTTTTTAGTTTTCATATCTTTTGTCCGGGAAAACTCGTTCATCGCGTTAAAAATTAATTGGTATTCTTTTACATCCGGCGCTTACCTAGTAACGCTCTTCAATATAGAAATTTTCATCCCCGTAAGAGATGATTTCTGAGAAAAAAGTATCATATGTCTTTCCCCAGGACTCAAACTACATATCTCCATATCAAATTTCATCCAAATTGGTTCAGCGGGATAAGCGTCAAGAGGTAACAGACAGACGGACAGACACACTTTCCCATTTTAGAACATTAGTATGGATTAGAACCTTGTGTGGTTTTCTTATAGGCATAATTTACTCTCAATTGGGTCACAGTAACCCTAGTTTATATTGAAATGTGATTGGGATAAAAAAGCGACGGTGTAAACAGACCTTCGATTATACGAGAGCTGGAAATGTATTAAACACAAGTCAGAAGTTCGTGACATGTGCGGTCCTTTATTAAGGTAGTAATTATAGCCTTAGCAATATTTGTTTTCATTTGTTTTGTGCTTAATTAATTATTGTGAAAGGGCTGCGATTCAGCTTTTAAAGGGTTTCAGTATAGTGGGATTAGTGGGATTAAGGAAGTCAAAGTTGATAGACTCTTATCTTTAAGGCCCGAGTGAATAGGCATCTTATGGATGTGAGCTCGCTTCACCGTCGGCCCCCTGACTAGATGCTGTGCGAGAGCATTCCCATTTTTAATAAAAAAATCATTTGTTATATGTATATTGCTGCATTAGCCCTTGGATGAAGGCGACGCAAGACTTGTCCTTGTGGAGATTCTTGGGTCTTAGTCAGTGGACCCTTTTTTGGCTGATGTTGTGAAGATGATTTACCGCTTGTTTTTAATGCAGTGCATTCTTATGTATCATTTTGGTAAATTTTATGGGCTGATAATGGAGTGCATTCTTATGTATCATTTTGGTAAATTTTATGGGCGCTTGTATAAAATAAGTCACCTACAATGAAACATAGGATGACAGCACTGCCGCATACCGGGTAAAGTCAGTCCAAACCAGGTCGGGCCTAGCGGAGTTTCTTGCTGGACTCTTCTCAGCTAGGCTAGGTACACTGAACTACTCGTAGCGACAAAACTATCAGTAGCTCGATTCCACTCACACCTCAGATTTGGTTGCAGCCGCTCAACCAATCTCACTGGAGCGCAAAGAGTATTCCAGTGTTAAAAGCGCTGCGTAGTCGTGTCGAAGATTTCATCTGGAGTTTCCCTGGGCCACTCTCCTATCGCTTTATTTGGCCTGGCCTACAAAGCCACAGTCAGGGTAAAAAAAAGTGCGCCCCATCACTAGTGCATTTTGTATTTTTTCCACCGTGGGTAGAAAATGCCATATTAATAATACTTCTTTGAATTTCATCTACCATAATAAAAATGCCATTTAAATATATTACCTACTGTTGTGTTGTAAGGATTTAAAATTTACTTAATTACCTGGCTGGCCTGGGCTTCATTTTAGTAAAATGAATGGATGATGACATATTTAACATTCGCTCAACGAGCTCATTATATTCAACATTCAAATTTCATTTCAATCGATTCAGTAGTTCTGTAGCAAATTTACAATAAAATTTAAAGTAGATAAAATTATAATCAATCCAACTCCAGCTACGGAACGAATTGAATGAACCGTATTGAAAATGATAATTATCCGCTTTAATGTACCGAACTAATTAAGACTAAGTAATTGTACCTACGCTTAAATTCAATAGGTTAAATTCAAGGTCACAGTGGAAAAATGCGTTTAGACGGATATTTAAAAGTGGCAGCATTTAATATAAAGTGTATAGGGATACTTTAATATTAGGTTATAGAAAAACCAACACAAATTAAGAGGGTACCAACAATTACGAGCGAGTTAGCGCCACTAGTGAATAATAGTGATTATTTTTTAACTTTTAATTAATATTTAAAACAGTCGAATGCTATGTATTGTATTTTGTATTTAAGTATCTTATGAATACATCAAAAGAGTTTCAACGTTTGATTACAATTAGATTCGTGGACTTTGGCTTTATAAAGTAGATTAGATTATATAGATATATTACATGACATAGATTACAGTACAAATTTGCCTTAGTCAAAATCATAAGAATTTACATCACATGTAAAATATATAAAAATCCTAATAATATTATAAACGTGAAAGTTTGTGCGGATGTATGAATGTATGTATGTACGTTCCACTTAATCTCAAAAACTACTGAACGGATCTCTATGAAACTTTCCAGTGTTTTAGCTTAGACATCAGAATAGGACATAGGCTATAATTTATTTCAAAATTCATTCCTAATGGGGGTTAAAAGGGGGTGGTCATTTTGTATGGGAAACAAATTTATTTTTAAGATAGAAACTTAAAACTTCCCTAAAAGACTAAGCATCAAAATGGAAGAAAATTATTTTCAGCGTTTTTCGAAATTCGCCCTCTAAAGGGGTGAAACGGGGGTTGAAAATTTGTATGGGGAGCATTTTTTTTTTATTAAACGAGGAGCTTGAAACTTCGTTTCTAGACCTAGAATTAAATACAAAGAAAACTAATTTCAGCGTTTTTTTAAATTCACCCTCTGAAGGAGTGAAAAGGGGATTAAAACATTGGTTGGGCAACCTGATTTTTTAAAGTGAGTGACTTCACAGGCACTTGTGGAGACTCTCAGTTAAAATATAAGAAAAGTGATTTAAGCGTTTTTGAAAATTCATCTCTTAAGGGTGTAAAAAAGGGGGTTGAATGTTTGTATGGAAAACGAGCAATATTCGAAGAGAAATGTCGTCTGTAGTAATATAGCAGGTAAGTAGATCGAAACATTAGGTAGCAAAACTAGACTATCCGTGCGAAGCCGGGGCGGGCCGCTAGTATACAATCAAATTCAAAATGAAAAACCATAATAAAACGGCCGTATTATTTTTGAGCTCGTACTTAGATCGATGAATCGAGCAACGTAAAAACTAGTTCGATGTATTCAAAAGGTACTTCAATAGAAATATATATATATATATATATTCACGTGTGGCGCTATTGGAAATTGGACTCGCTTGTAATTGTTCGCACCCTCTTAATGCTAACGTTACACCGGGTACACAGTGTTTAATCACAACCCTACACGCAAAAATTGAAAATGGCCAACACAGAGCCTGATTCTCCCGTCCATCCCTATGTTAAAGCGATGACGTATACCTAAAACCCATTTCATTATGGGGCGGACTGTCCCCGGAAAAAGCTCCGCTCCACAAACCAAATGAGGAAATGTTCACAGCATTCCTCATCCTAACCAAAACGTTAAGAGGCCCTACAAGTTTTAAAATATTTTGATTTCACATTATGACAAAAAACTTGTACCAATAGATTGAATAAAGGATAGGCATGATATCACAATAGTTTTAGATAGTAACAGAGTCATTTTTTTAATTTTAATGTGTGCAGTAGAATTTAAGCAGAAAAAACAGGTTTTAGCTTGAAAATTATTATTATTAATCATTTATTCACAGACAACAGGGGTCCATTTGTGTTAGTAAGCTCTTAATTTATATTAGTAGATTTCAAATTAAATTAGAAAATTAAAACAAAAACTATCAATACATAACATCATCACAATTTGAATTAAAATTATAATTTACAACAATCCTTCATATTAACATGAAAATGTTCGATTTGGAGTGATGTTTAAAACGATACTATTTTTTAAATTAAAAATCCAAAAATACATTTTAGTTTTATGACGTTAGGTCACAATAGTCCTGTTAGTTAGTTACGCTGAAAAAATGACAAGATACGTGTCGATTCATGAAAACAAAAAATGGCCTAGATAGATGATTGGATAATGTATTAGACAATAGTATAGAATCTAAGTAATTAATGTAAGTATACACAACGTAGTAAATGTCAATGTAGTTACCGAGACTCAGATCCCACAGTCAAACTGTGTAAACAGTTTTGTGGGACAAACATTAACTATAAAATTGTACCCTTTTTATACTAATAAAAAAAATGAGCGTATTTTAACTGATACGGACTCTTAATCTAGTCTACGTGTGGTGCAGATAAGTGTTTGTAGGGCACGGTAAGAAATGCTAATGGTAAGAGGTTTCACATTGTTGCCGAGTGGCTTCGCTGTGGTTCTTACAGAACTCATACTAGTCTGTCCTTATTATGAAAAAAAAAAACAACGGATAAACGACAACCTTTTTAAGGCAAGGCAGTCCCACTGCAAACGTCCCGTACTAACACGCGTATGTTTACAATTAACCATCCCGCTCTCTACGGAACTCTGCGCGTAGTTTTCGTGAATATTTAATACATTTTGATTGATTTCTGGAATACTGGATTTATCAAAAATCTATCCGGCTATTTTGTTAGAACAATAAAAAAGCTACCCTTTTTGTAAAAAAAAACATTGACAATTACGAAATAATCAGCATGAAAGTTTATTTTTACGATGATATTTAGGATTTTTTCACAGAGTTACCAAAGCATTTATCAATATTTTGTTCGGTTATTTTGTTACTTTTTTGCTTTTTCAATCTACAGTAATTCTTGTGTAGTATAATTCTACATTATTTCTTCACACTCTAACCTCAAACTTTAATATTTTAGTCGATTCATGAACTGGCCTGGCCTTAATTATTTATTTGCGGCGGGCAACAACTAACCAACTAACTTTCCTAGTTGGTACCCTACTCTGCCTATGATAGCTGTAACAGACGATCGAACCTGGTGCGCTCCGCACCGCGACCTTGGTCCGCTCCGTACCATATTCGATAGTGTGTACAGCGGTCCGCCGGACAAAATAATAATATTGTCCGGCGGACCGCTGTACACACTATCGAATATGGTACGGAGCGGACCAAGGTCGCGGTGCGGAGCGCACCAGGTTCGATCGTCTGTTACAGCTATGATGCTGGTGATCCGGGCAAAGAGTACCTCCACTTTATAATTATATTATGTAGGTACCTACTTAATATGTATAGTATACTGCGAATAGAGTACCTTACTCGTCGCCAGTATTGAATAATGATATCTAGAAGCTTACGATGGCATACAAGCGGCACCCACGTATCACGTATTGGTTAAATTATGTTTTATTAATAAATGCACCTCGTTGTTCCTTTTTAGGGTTCCATACCCAAAGGGTAAAACGAGACCCTATTACTAAGACTCCGCTGTCCGTCTATCCGTCTGTCACCAGGCTGTATCTCAAAAACCGTGATAGTTAGACAGTGGAAATTTTCACAGATGATGTATTTCTGTTGCCGCTATAACAACAAATACTAGAAAACAGAATAAAATAAATATTTAGGGGGGATTTACAACAAACGTGATATTTTTTGCCGTTTTTAAAAATAATGGGACGAAACTCTTCGTGCGCGAGTCCGACTCGCACTTGGCCGATTTTAATACAAATAAGTACCAAATAATTCTTCATTTTATCTAACCTTATTATTATTGTATTTTAATTAAAGTATTTTTTTCTCTAACCTGTATCTCTTTAATATATATTTTTTTTGTAGAATCCTGTGACAGAGTGGTAAGTCGAAGTGCTCGAAGTGCTGTTCACGGGCCACTCTCTCGCAGCGTTTTCTCAAAACGAACTAAAAGGAAAAATACTTTATTTGCATCAAAAGAAATATCACATAATCCCAATAAAAATGCAATTTACTTTTATTGGGACTCGGACTCTTGAATAAAAATATCCTTCGATCAAAATGTATGTCAATGTCGGTAAAACAGAAGAACGACCCAGAGTCCTTCGAGCAGCTGAGAACTTCTAACAGTCAAGTTTTCTCCTTGGGTTGGAAGGTCAGATAGCAGTCACTGACGTAAAAACTTAGTGGCTTCGCCAAAATAAAGTAGTGGACCCCGGAATCCTTCAAGATGCAACTGTACTGCACTGGGATAACGTTAAGAGGATGACGACAAGCGAATGATTGGTTCGAATCCCGGCCCGAGCATTTGGGTCTAGAGGATGTTTTTTATGTACCTATATTAAGTATTTATTTTCCTATATAAGTATATATTGTGGTATGGTACCCATAGTACAAGTTTGGCTTAGTTTGGGACTAGGTTGATTTGCGTAAGATTGTTCACGACAGCGAACATGACAGGTGCAAATCGTGTCGAAACGACCACACTATAAATAAACTTCTAAGTTAAAGTGAAAAAAGATACGGCCGCTTATGCCTTAAAGATGCAATTTACTCGTAATCTGAAATTAATGACAGTCCGTTTTATAGAATCGCAATTGAAATACCAATCAAGTGGCGATTCACTTCTCTACGCTTTGAAATATTGCTTCATTAACCAAGGATTTTCTATTTTATTCATTGTTTCTTGTTTCACTATATCGTGGCTCGGGACCCTGAATGCGGAAACTTATAGTTTTTTCCTGTTGCATGAAACGTTTATGTATATATGCCATACGATTAAATAAATAGCCAAGGATTATACAATAACGTTTCTAGCCTAGTGGTTCAAGCATGCGGCTGAAGTTTCGACCTGGCTCGAACAGTCACCACCGTCAAATGGGGTTAAATGGGACATTTATGGCCAACTTGGGACACAAACAAAATTAAACTGTTTATTACAGGAATTATTTTACATCACTTTTAAGGTAGAGTTAGGAGGCTATTAATCTTTTTTTACTTGATTGTTATAATAGCCTCGTATCAATGTCTATTATTATAATAATATAAGTAATACCTACCTACATCAACTACACCTGTTTTTACATACTAGTTCCTAGTAAAATCAGATGTCCCAAGTTAGCCATGTACGTCCCGTTTTACCCCATTTGACGGCATCAAAAGTAACTAAGAGTGAACGGCGTTTTGGTTGCCACCCGGGGTCAATGGCCTCCATTACGCTTAAAGACGTAAGTCAAATACATCACTGTGACCCGATATATATTTTAATTTGCAATATTAACTTATTTACGGGAATCAGGCTACCGATAAAATCAAACATTATACGCTTGTACATGGCACTATAAATCAAACATTATGTACATAAGACCCTATCAAAGCGTACCATGCCCACAGCATGTTTACTTTGGGAGCAAGCAAATATATACGGAATGTGGCAAACATGCGAATCTAATGAAGAAACTAAACATTCGTGTTAATGTGCTTCTGTTGTATTACACACATCGGAATTCGTAGTAATTTCGTGAGGCGCGCTATGTTATTGTTCATATTTACTGCCGTATTAGTTTTATTTATATAGTCCTGTTTTGGATATAACGAGTCATTAGACTTAAGCTTTGAGCCCAAACCTGGTGTTTTTGAATGTTTTTTTTTACGAAACCACAGGTTGAAATATAATAGGTAGTGTGTTATTTTTGGAATAACTATAATATAAATGAATATTTGTTCGTGTCTTGGATGTCTTCTATATTTTTTCATATTTAAATTATATCTTTCAAAATATTGCATAGTCTTAACCCATAACGTAAGCCTCATTAAGCTTGCACTATAGACTTTGTTCCATGAAAAAATTTTTTTTTCAATAAAATGAAACTAACAAGGAATAACTTTCAACTCTCTTAATTTTAGGGAAGGAAACGCGCTTCTGACTGTTTTGGAGTTGCGGGCGTCTACAGGCTGTATATAGTGTCCACTTACCATCAGTTAGAAAGTACACTTGTTTATAGAAATATAAATAGAAAAAAGTTTATTCATGACGTTTTACTTAGGCTAATACATAAGAAATAAACAACGTCAATGTACTTTTAAAAAAAATCTTGTATGACGTCGACTCAAAAATTCAAAGAGGGAAAAGAAATTCCTGAAACAGAGTGTAAATGCTTAAATCTTCCATACATCGCTTAAACCATGATGGCGACCATACCCGCAGGGGAGATTTCAACGATTCTATCCCGCCCGTCCCATTAGGACAAAGCAAAATCCCTTATTTTTAACGGGCAGTGTGACTGAAGCTTTTATATTCAGAGGTAAGGCCCTCTGGCAATTATGACACCGTCGGAATGTATTTATGTCAGTCGGTATTTGTTTAATTCGTTTGTGAGGGTTTTTGGCGGTCGTGCTATTAACGTTGCCCTTCCTGTCCGGGCCGGTATTGAAATCATTATTGTGCTGAGCAAATATTCTGTTGCGACAGGGATTTGGGAAAGGGTTATGCAAATAGGGGATTGAGCAAATCCTTCATGACTTGATGTCTGTATACGTTATTGAATAATCAAATACTATGGGATTAATGGCCCGTCCACGTTTATGGGGTACGGATGGAAATGGGTCTAAAGACGTGTTTTAACCGAAGAAAATCAGCCAAGTGTGTGTCGGGCCACGCGTAATGTAAGGTTCCGTAATTGTCCGCCCGTTAAGTTATGCGGACTTAAAAGTAAGGTCAACTCGGCAAAGACAGTCTGTCGGCGAAGATCGTATGGCAACAATTACAACAAATTCTGCAAAGCTACGGGGGTGGCAACACAATTTACTAAATGATAAAACAGTTCTAGTTCTTACAAATTTATACAGATAGCGCTACGTTTAGCATAAAGAGAAAAACCGGCCGATGAATGGCGATGTATGCCGGTCTTACCCGACAAACATTTCTTTTGACGAAATTAGGCATTATGAACCTTATTCTTGAGAGCTGAGGCCGCATAATCAGTTGTTATTGTAATATTTCCTCACACGTACAAAATATCTGTAATTACGTACAAGCTGCCCATGTGTAGGTAAATTCGCCATTAGAGTCAATTAGACGATCTTAACCGACATTGGCGTTAAGTTCGTCCATTGCGCCGTGTTTTAATTAACCAATACCTTTTATACGAGTTTCGCAAGTTTAGACAATAGACAGCAACCAACTAAATATTTAATCAACCAGTTTCAGAAAACTGGACTTTCAGGCAATATGATAGGCAAAATTTGTCGCCGAGTGGACCTTACGCAAACTTAAATTGACTATATTTTTGACACAACTAACAAGCCAAGGTAAAAGTTCATTTCTTAAGTTCGGCTATTAATCGTTAACAAGTGGGTCTGTGAGTTGCAGACCTCGCGAATGATTATGTTTTTTGAAAAACTTTACAAAGCAAAAATATTCTGTTTAATAGTCGAACCTGCTCACAAAATTTCACGAGAATCAGTTGAGAAATGGGACCTGTAGAGGAGCGCAAACCATTGAAAAAAAAAATGTTTTTGAAAATATTCATAAATTTACTACGACAGTAAAAATATGTGATGATTATCGAATCTGCTCATTAAATTTCATGAGAATCGGTTAAGAAATGCGACCTGTAGATGAGAAGAAACCGAAATTCTACCGCAGAAACACACGAAATCATTTCCAAAAACAGACACGACTAAAATATTATACATAAACATCGAATCTGCTCACAAAATTCTACTAGAATCGGCTGAGAAATGCGACCTATAGAGAAGACAGAGAAAGATTAGAGGCCTTCGAAATGTGGTGTTGGCGTAGGATGGAGAGGATCAGCTGGACGGAAAGAAAGACGAATGAAGAGGTTTTGAGTATGGTAGGAGAGAGAAGAAGTTTACTTAAGACAATTAGGAATAGAAGAGGCAGGATGATGGGACACTTAATACGGCACGACAGCTTCTTCTTAAATATCTTAGAGGGCAAAATTGAAGGCAGAAGAGGAAGAGGAAGACCTAGACTGACTTACTTTAATCAAGTGAAAGAGGAAGTTGCTGCCGGGTCGTATGGGGAAGTCAAGAAACTGGCAATGAATAGAGAAAAGTGGCGGTTACTCCACCGACAAGAGCGAAGCTCTTAAGTTTTGATGATGAGAGAAGAACAAGCTAAAATCTGCTGGACATACTGTAGCTTTTATGTCGACGCTGAAGTAGAGACCTTCGTTTCTTCGGAGGCGTACAGCGACGTCTACCTAGAAACCGCAGGCTTCCTTCACGGCAATAACGTCTTAAATTACATAACAAACTTATAAATTGTGTTAGTAGCGTTACTGTTTAATATAAAAATGCCGGACGTATCTCGCAATTTGAGGATCTGTCTAATTTCGTCGCCGTCGACGCGTGTCACATACGTGACATTTCTCCCATACTGAATAATCTTAAGGGTGAAGTCACATCTATCAGCATCGAATCGCATTTTGTAATACAAAAACGTAATTTTGTATGAAGCAGCGTCCGCATCAATACACGCTAGAACAATAAGGTTTACAGTTGACCTATCCATAACGGTTTTCAAATACAACCATATTAGCAGATAGCAGCATGCGATAGCATCCATTAGCAGATAACAGCATGCGATAGCATACTGCAGCAGATAAAACCATGCGATAGCATACTTTAGGAGACAAAAGTATGCGATAGCACCCTTTAGCAGCTGAAAACATGTAACAACATGCTTTAACTTGCGATGAGTATAGTGTGTCCAAAATTATCCAGCTAAATGCGATTCGATGCTGATAGATGTGATTTCACCCTAACTCGCCCTCTAGTCGGGTCTCTTCTGTTTTACCGACAAAGCCATACATACATTTTGATCGAAGGTTATTTTTATTCACGAGTCCCAGTCGCAATAAAATAAATTTGCATTTTTATTGGGATTAATATTTCCTTTGATGCAAATAGTAGTACATTACTTAACAAGGGCGGTTAAACAAAGAATGTCTCAGATCGCAGGTATTTGACGCCCGAGCCGAAGGCAAGGGCGATAAATATGCGATCTGAGGATTTCTTTATTACCGCCCGTGTTAAGTACAAAATTGTATGTCACCCCCTGGCCAGGAAGTGGGTTTTTTCGCGCGCGGAGCGTGCGGTAATTGCCGCTTTATGGCCAGGTGTGACATAAAGTATTTTTCCTTTTAGTTAGTTTTGAGAAAACGCTGTGACAGAGTGGCCCGTGGACAACACTTCGACTTACCACTCTGTCACAGGATTATACAATATAATAAATTTATTAAACAGATACAGGTCAGAGAAAATGAAGAATTATGTTGTACTAAATATTATTAAAAGGAACCACAAGGTAAATTTATTAATTAAGTTTGGTGTTTGGTTAACTTTAAACTCGAATTAGACTCATAGGCTGTGGCAGAATAACAGCATTGCAATTTGCACGGCCTGCAAATAGCAACACATGCTGAGTCTCAGCCTTTTCTTGATCGCACACATTGCTAGACTCATTGTGCATACCTGTGTGTGACTTCACCAATAAGGCTTCCTGTATTTTTCTACCGAGTATTTATCTTATTCTTCGTCGTAACGCTCTTGACAGAGCGGTCGTGGTCACATCGAGGCATTCACGTTGGTAGTAGGGGTTCACTTGGTCAGTCCAGCGCATAGGTGACCTGCCGCGCGATCTGATTCCTTCTACTTTTCCCTGTACGACCAGCCGCTCTATGGAGTCGTTATCCCGCCTAGACCCATGTCCAAAGTACTGCAGTATGCGCGACTGTACTACGGCCGACAAACGCTGCGTGATGCTGAGCTCCTGAAGTATGGACACGTTGGTGCGGAACTCTGTCCATGATATCCCGAGCATCTTTCTCCAGCACCACATCTCCAGAGCATCTATCCCTTTTCCAACTCGCGCACTGTCCACGTCTATTATGCTGTATCGTATATCTTATACTGTATAGGTATTAAGTCCGGTTGTGTGTGCTTTACTGAATAAATGGTTTTTCTTCTTCTTCTTCTAATAAAACATAATAACCAATACTCTAATGACTGGCAAAATATGGCTTAGGGACAGGCTATTGTCGGTAAAAAAAGAACGACCCAGTTGCCACTTTTCCTAAAAAATATTCGTTGTGCCGTTTGCGGCATAAAACATCGAAAACATTTATTTGTTAACGCCAATTACGGCTCCCAATATCCGCTCAAATTTAAAAGCGAAGTTTCGAATCTCGAACAAGACAAAAGGGCTAATTTGTCCGAAATTCCGTTGACAAGCGCAGTTATTATTCGCGGGTGAAATCTTTTCATTATTCTTTTCTTTTTTCAAAAGCGAAGACAAACGCCATTCCGAGCGGAATCGCGAATGGCGAGATATTAAACTGCGATTTATAACTCCGGTACTGAATGGACAAGTTTCAGATTCTGTCATAATTAATGTTCAGAGTTGACTCAGTTTTACAGTTTTATTCGTTTCTATTCATTAAGTATCTATTTTGGAAACGTTTCTGTTAGCTCTACCAGCGGTTTAGTATATTAATTAGGTTATTTTTGATTGGTAGTATAGGTATGTTTGATTATTTAGGTTTTTTTTGGAAAATGTATGTTACCTTAACTATTTAATATCGGTTGTTGAATTTCATATGCACTGAAAGAACATTATTTTTATAATTATCTGTACATGCGCCGTAATGTAGGTAATAATGGCTGTAATAATGACGCCCCCATTATTATCTATTTAAGAAGTCGACGTTTTTAATCAATGCGAAAATTTAAAAATTAAACGCCGCAGGTGGGATAACCCACGACCTCTGGAAACCTCGATTGCTCCTCCACACAAATCAATTACTCTCAGTGCAATGATTGAAAAATTCACCATCACAAGTGAAACCTACGGTAGCTCAGTTGGTTAAGAGGCGACAGCTTGAGATCAGCAGGTCATTTATTGAAATTAATAAAACGGGTCACTCACTCCTAGGTCAAATATGTGCGCTGCCGGTGCGACTGGTTCTCACCACTAAGGACCACGTTTTAGTCCGAAACATGTTAAATGATATTCGACCTTTAAGAGGTAAGTGACCCGTTTATTATTATTTCAATGCGTCTGAGACTTATGGGAGTTTTTTTAGGTAATTTATTCTAAATATTTGCCAGAGCCCGCTAGCATATATGAATCCCAGGGAGCTCTGTAGGCCGTAACAAAACTTTTATTGACACTGGGTGTTTGAACTATGACTAACTATTGGGCTAAGAAAAACTGTTTCCCACTCACATCCATTGGCTTGAGGTTCATTGCAGTGTCCAGGTTACTCAGCATCACTATTCACACGCGTTTTACAGTAATTAAAAGCTTTTTAGGATTTTTATTATATGCCGTGTCGGCCGACAATTGCGAAAGTGTCAAAAAGTATGTTTCTTCGATGACAGTATCATAGAGTTTTGCAGTATGAAGTTCGATAGCCAGTCGGTGAAGGTTGATGCGCGCTACTATGAGACGCACATTTAGAGAGAGGGATATGTTCCAAGCCCAATATCGTACACTGGGTGTGACCTATAAATAATCACTAATTAAGCCAAAACGCCCACTTCATTCCAGGCTTCCATTAAAGTTCACATATGGTGATCGGGACTCGCAAACTCCCTCGAGGCGGTTATGATAAACGTCAACGACTCCGAACATATAACGTTTGACGTCGGACAACTTATAACGTTAGAGTTCACAGTTCATAGAGAAACAGTTAAACAATTCTAAATGAAAACGCTACGAAAAGTTTACGCTGTAAACGTTGCTAAGTTAAAGGGAATTCTGCTTATGGCCAATAGAAAAAGTGAAGAGAATGTTAAAAATATAAAACATGCTGAAAAGTTTGAAACGTAGCTATATTGGCATACAAGAAGAGAGCGAATAATCATTCAATGCTAAAAACGTTTTTATCCTTATATGCTATCATTTATATACAAATGGTTTATTATATCTTCTCCGTCTACATGTTCGATACATGAAATAAAGTTCGCCTTTAGTTTTACTTCAGAGCAGTGAAATGATAAAATCAATAAGCACTTGGAATTAAGAATATAATTTGAAGACAGCCCAGGCTTAAGGAGGGTAAAAGGATTTAGTAACGCTTTTTTGACGCTTAGAAACCTTATTCATCTCAGGATTGTTAAGTATTAGTTTCTTAGTCATAATTTTTGACAATGTAAAACTACATTTTATTAATGTTATTTAGAATTTATAACTGATTTAGATTGACTTGTAAAAGTGCCCTTGAAGTCTATTTGCAAAATAAATGATTTGATTTGTAACGACAATTAGTTGAAATACTGCATGTATTTTTATTGTGTAACGTTAATTTGGTCCCTTGTTACACAAGGGAGACATTTTATATGGGTCGTAATAAGCTTGTAGCAACACTTAACCGGCAATTTGTAGACCTTATTGAAATGAAGTTAAGGTTTATAATATTATAAATTTCCTGTTATGTTGTTTGGACTCTTAAGTTTTTTTTTAATCTGGTAAAGCTAAGGCGAGAAGTACGAGTACATCATGTTTTGCTTTGTTTTTCTAGCTTTATTGCACAAAAGTAAAAATCCTAAAAAGGCGGTCTTAATGCCATTTTAAGCATTCTCTACCAGTCAACCTTCCCCATTCATGATTTATGGTCCCATGAAATATCTTTATGAACCTAAAACTAGTCACTCACTAGACTGTCGCATGTCTACATAATTTTTTTAAATATTATATATAGATTCCCTTTGTATATAAACAAATAAAAAATGTAGTAACTAAGTAACTACCAACGCCCTAGAGCCTTATTTACACACGTCCGAGACTTCCATGCGAGTTTCATTACACTGCGGGTCACGGCAGAATAACGAGTTGAATCGCTATATAAAATCGCGCAATGTAGATAAAAGCATGCGATGTATTTAGGGTCATTATATGCGCCTGAGTGTTATTTTAATCCATGAAGTAAACCATGCTTATTTTACTGTTCTTTATGATTTTATCCCTAATTTCCTATAATTGACAACATTTCAAAATTTATAATGTAGCCTAAATCGAAAACCATTTCGGTAAATATGCTACCTGAACGTAATAAAATAGTTTTTAGATTTTTTTCTTCGCTAGATTTGAAGAAAATCGCCAAAATGTATAAAACGGAAGTGTGACGTCATTCCTACGACTGTTAAGGAGCAATGCTGTCAAACATAGGTAATTCGTAAAAATTACGTCATAATTCATTTACGATTCGCTACTTTTAGATCAGATATTTTTGAATGAAAATTAGGATTTCGGGAGAAATAAAAAAACACGTGGACCTTAAAATTTCATTTTCTATCGATCTAGGACATAAAAAGGCCAACTTGAAAATTTGAAATGTTGTAAACAACTATTCTCAAAGTCACATTATCGTTTACTCTAAAATTTTCGCTTTAAACTTCCATCTTGCCGATATTACTTACTTAAGCAGTTGTTTTAATTAAAAACCGGTTTTAATCAGGATCTTACCGTTAAGATGGAACCGGACCGTAAAGAGAAAATGTCGAAGTATCCTGCTCTTGGGTACTTAGTATTCATGTGTTTCTTTGGAATTCAAAAAGAACTTGCTCTCGTAATAGAATTAAAATATCAATTGGAAATTCAATTCGCTTTAAATAGATGTTTTTACGCATAATTATGCATTTGGTATGGAATAAATTCTCTTTTATTATGTGAGTTGTACATATTCAATAAGGCACTCTTCATACCGCCCCCTCTGTCTTTTGTCCCCATCGTTAGCTGATCATGGGAGTGTCACGAATGAATTTGCCAAGCTGTAGTAAAAACCTAACCACTCACATCTTGAAGACCACAAAGTTGTAGTGGGGACAAGTAAATTATTCCGGCAAGCAGCTCCACAGCTTTGCTGTTCTCATAATTAAAGTGGAAGCAAAGCGCTTCTCGGAACTGCCACGGTAAAACCTACAAGGTAAAACGGTGTCGCCTTGCCGCATCCCTGTTCGTCCTATGGTAGAAAGGGGCTGGAGAATTAAGCTGCACTTTCTTCAGCAAATTCTCCGAAATCTTACCGATAGAAAACCGAAAGACTGGCAGCTTTGCGGCGATGCTCTAGATTTTGCAGTCTAGCAAAGAAAGTCATACCAATGTTGACTCAACTTTAAAATAAAATTTTACTTGTCTAATTAACGTCAGTAAAGTCCTCCAAAGAACCCGGCAATTGCCACTCGAAGATTGAATTGCTTACTGATTTTGAAGATACATAATTTTATAATACGTACAAGTGATTGTATATGATACTAAAACAAATCGCGCCAAAATAACTAACATACTCTAAGAGCGATACAAATAAAACTTTGTTAGACATAGAATAAGGCGGTATAACGAAAAATATCGCGTTCTTTGAAACGCTATTCTGCCCAGACGAGGAAACAATAGGAACTCATTTTCAGATAAATGATTCTTGACTAAATAATTTTTGTGTTTCCGAAAGTAGCTGAAACACGATTGCTTAAAATTTTCTCGATAGAAAAAAAAAACCACAATTGAGTCTATATTTTCCTTTTTATACTCAGCCTACTAAAACAACGCATTATTAAAAGACACCATTAAGTTAAAATGATGGTATTTTACCTCATCTAAACTCTGCCAAGAGGAAATTTAATAAAACTGCACACAGTCAGATATTTATCGAGATTTGTCGAAAAAAGTCATTCCCGAAGATTGTTGTATCCCGTTTTGTCGTGAGCGAAAAACATAAGCGCGTCTCTTTCAAGGGGGGCGAATCGATATATCCCCTTAAACACTAACAATAGTTTGCTGTAACAATAATTAACTCGCGCATGAAGTAATGAGCCACGTGCATTAAAAGTAATATAGGAAGATCGATAATAATACTCCATGGAGTAGTAATTCAATTATCTACGCAGTAATTGAGGCCTGGCACAAGTATAGACAGGTAGGGCACAGCAAAATGTCATCTTGCTCGAATTTGGAGCAGCCCAACTGGGCAAGTACCTCCGTCTTGCCGAAAAACACAGCCATAATAACATTATTTACTAAACAGGTAATGTAGTGTTGTTTGCCTGAAGGTGAGCAAGATTGTCAATGGATATTAAATATTTTGGCTTATTTGACGACAGATGGCTATACTGGCTAAAAAAACTAATATTTACCCTTCTGGTGGTTGCCTCACATTATAAGTCACGTATCAAATTATAAATCATTTATCACTAAATTAAAACCCTAACAGGACCCAAGAACCCTGTAAAGGCTTGAAAGAACATCTATATTTTATTCAAATGACTACATGTCGAAACTTTGAAAAAGTGTTCCAAACGCCCGAACTTCAGACTTTAGGTCCTTATTACTGTTTGTGGACTCTTCATTTATTTACCAAGTTAATTTAATTTAGAGAAGTGAATAGGGCTAAGGAATATTAATGTCTGGACTTTAAGATGGAGTAAGCTTATTTTAACATAAAGGGGATTCCACGTAAAAAGTTTATTGCGTAGCAAAGTTTTGCAAGGAACAATAAAGATGTTCCTTAAGCAAATTAACTTAATACGGGCGATGGCCATTGTCAGTATAAATAAACTGAAATGGGACGTGTGTTTTGTATTAAGTAACAAACTGGGCTGGCACTACGACCCAAAATGAGTCTTGGCTTCCGATACAAGAACACGCCGTGAGCACGCCACTTTGCTCGGTCCTGCGCAATTTCTCGCCAGCTTGCACCGGCTCCGAGCTCACGCATGTATTTTATATTAGTAGGTACATGTCTTCTTATTCAAGTCCCAGGTTATTTTAAGTTTTATACTCATACTCATACTCATATTTTATTGGTAATCATACATTACAAGTCACTAGATCTAAGTTATAAATTAATACATGTCATTCATATTAAATAGTTAAATATTCATTTCATTTACCTAGAGTAGGTATGTTATTTTGTATTATAGCTCTTATTTTCTTTTAAATTTAAAAAATCATTAACGCTATAAGAAGATTGCTCAACAAGCCAGAGCTTCAATTTATTTTTAAAAATCAACATACTATTTGCTTCCGTTATGTGTTTCGGCAATTTATTATACACGGTAGGGCCCATCACGTGTATCGTTTTGGCCGTCTTTGCTAAGCTCCGAGACACCGAGGCTAGTTTTTTCCCGTTACGCGTAACACGGCTACTTCCCTCTCCCCGTTGACGATAAGTACCCAGGTTTTCGCGAGTATAGACGGCTATCTGCAACAGAAGGAGGCTCGGTAAGGTGAGGATGCCTAAGGCAGTGAAAACTGGCTTTGCAGACTCATCTATAAACATCGGTCAGAAGACTTATTTCTGAATACAAGCTGTCCAAGCGGCTTGTGGAGGCAACTGGCAACTCGTGACTGCTGGCGCATATCTCGCCCAACGATGCTACTAGCAATCCAGCGAGGCAATGCTGCCAACCTTCTGGGCATCTTGCCACTCGGCACTCACCTCGGGGACTGGCCCAGTTTTTTTTGTAAATATTAAGTTGTATTTTACTTTCGTTTATAGTTAGTTTAGTCATGTTATTCATCACGTACTGTACAATGTACATATATTATACTCGTATTTTATTTTTCAGATATTAAGAAACTGAAAAGTTATTCTAAAGTCTTAAGAAAATATATTTGATAGTGGTAAAAATACTTGGCTATACGTTAGGCGTTGGAGGTTAAAAAATCAAAAGTACCAGGCTTTTTGTATTTTTCGGATTGTAATTATGTTCTTAAATTTATTTATTATGACGAGGCCTGCTTGACTCAAAATATGATTAGTTTCATATCAAAGAGCACAATGAACGAAACAAAAACTAGTGATTAAGAGAAGCTTGTTTTTTGTTAACTATTATAATCTAAGTGATATTTTACTTAGAGATAGGTTCTAAAGTAAAATCCTTTGCGAAAGTATGTGGTTTACTTATTTACACAAAAATTGTCTCGGTGGGAATTTTTTAGGATATAAACTATACCTATTTTAAATTAAATTAAATTAAATATTTTTTGTTGTGTGTATTTTAACGAAATAAGGAAATAAAACTAAAAACCAACTATCTTAACTTACAGTAACTGACAGTAAGCTTTTTAAGAAAGTCACCTCTATGCAATTGTAGCTTACTTGTCAGAAGACATAAATGTCAATATTCCGTAACACTATTTAGCCCGCTTGAACCTCAACCTCGGCAGGCTAAACGTCCAATAAGGTACGTTGACCCAAAGGCAAGGTATCAAAGCCTTAAGGGCGGCACCCCGAATACCACAATGCTATTAGTGACCTTACCGAGGCGACGTAATTGAGAGTCCCTCAATGAGGGACCACCACGGACTAATGTCGAGTGGAGTAGGCTCAAAATTATATTTAACTGGGGACCAAATTTTGGACCATCCTTAAAGCTACAATTTAATTGATTTAATTAATTAGACTACAATTTAATTGATTCCGTTTTGACACGAAATCATTCACCCATATAAATTGTATGACAAATTTTAGCGTCACAACGGAATCAATTAAAATGTAGACGAACTAAATACCTCACTTATTTGAAAATTTTCTCTATTCTTGGCAAAAAGTTCAATGAAAAATGGGTGAACGTTGTTCTCATAATACTGAAATGAATGAATGAATGAAATAATTTTAACATTTTCCAGAACATGTCCATATTACATTTGACCAAAATAACAATTAATAAATAATAATAAGAATAAAATAATATTAATAAAAATAGTTTGGCCTTGGGCTTCTCCGAATCGCGGGTTACCCCGACCCCCCGACGATAGGCCTATGGTACTCCCTCCAACGCTCATGTAGCGGGCTGGCGTCCCACTCAATGGAAGTACCTAATGGTGACATGCTGCGAAAATAAATTTGAAACCGCTAATCACAAAATAATTTACCGACATCTGCAGACAAGGAATCAGAATTTAAAATATTAAAAATCCATTTCTGACGGTTTTCCTTTACCCAAAACATGAAAGGGGAAACGAAATGGATGTAAACATTTTTTTCGTGTAAATTAAAATACCTTAAGGTGGGTGCTGTGAAAAACATTTGAAGCTGCTATCACAAAATAAGAAACTGGCTTATAGGCAAATAAGTAATCAGAATCTAGAGAACATTTCTGTTAATACAATATCAAATTAAGCATATCTTAATTACATGATGCATCTTCGCAAAATCATTCCCCGTGACCGAAATGCTTTCTGAAGGCTCTCACACTAAACATGAAGTATTAGAGAACTAAGTCCGGTTCTAACTTAATTTTGTAGGGAGAAAAATATAGCCAGCATATTATTTATTTCTAGGGGTCTACGAGTATGTGACTCAAGTTATTGGATTCGAATCAAAACTGCTCTTCTTCTAGCATGTTAGGCTTAGAAGTATGTGAAGTAATACAGTCAGCATCAAAAGTAGCTTGACATAAAGTTCCTATTCCCTTGTAATAAAGACTTTTGACGTTTTCATATGCCTATTCCCTTGTAATAAAGACTTTTGACGTTTTATGTATGTATGTATGTAATAACTTTATTGTACACAAAAAAACACAAAAAATACAAACAAATAAGGACATTTTGGTACAAAGGCGAACTTATCCCTAAAAGGGATCTCTTCCAGTTAACCTTTGAGCAATTGAGTGGAGACAGGAACCAGAAGATAGACAAACACGTGTACAAAGTCTATATATATATATATATATATATATATATAACTACAAACTACCAAATAATACAATACATATAATAATCATATATATTTAATACATAATAATATATATACATATATATATCCATATATATACAAATAATATATATAAAATGTATCCAATTAAATCACGTGTCATTGGAGAGCCACAACTTTTTCAACTTATCCTTGAATGATGCCACAGACTGGGACTGCCTAAGCGACAACGGTATACCGTTCCACAACTTGACGGCTCGCACCGTGAAAGACCTCGAATAGGTGCGCGTCTTATTAGAGGGTATAGCCAGTGTGAGGTTAGCACTCGACCTCAAGCGGTGACCGCTGCCATCAGCCATAAACGTAAATCTTTCAGTCAGGTAAGGGGGGGAAGTAGGACTGAAGAGAGCGTTAAAAAGTAGCGACAGGATGTGCACATCTCTGCGCCGACGGATCGGTAGCCAGCCGAGCTGTGAGCGGAAATCAGAGATGTGGTCGTATTTACGCAGGCCAAATATGTACCTTATACAGACATTTAGTAATCTCTCAAGCCTACCCAGCAGTTCCTCATTGACATCTAGAAAAGCAATGTCACCATAGTCCAAAAGGGGAATTAAGAGGGATTGAGCGAGGGTCACCTTAGTTTGCAAGGGAAGGAAATTTTGAAGTCGCCTTAGGGAGTGGAGGGAGGCAAACATTTTTCGACCAACTTCGGCGACGTGGGGAGCCCAGGAGAGCGTCTGGTCCATAGTGATACCCAGATTCCGGACAGTGGAGGTGAGAGGGATACTAATCCCATCAAAAGTGACGTCAGGGTACACCATATCCGAGAGCTTGCTTACAAAGTAAGTGCTACCAATGGCAATCGCTTGCGATTTTTTAGCATTTACTTTAAGACCGTAGTTAGACGCCCAACACCGAATAGATTCCAAATCGCTATTAATTTTATTAACTAGAGACGGAAACTCATCAATACCAGCCGCTGCATAGATCTGCAGGTCATCTGCATAAAGATGATAAGATGAGCTCAGTGATTCAGTGATACCATTTATAAATATCGAAAACAGGAGCGGAGAAAGCACCCCTCCCTGAGGGACACCAGCGGAGAGTTCGCACCACTCGGACATCTTGTCATCGACCCTAACACGCTGGCGTCTGCCAAAGAGGTAGTTACGAAACCACGAGAGACAATTTTGAGAGACATTGTGTTTGTATTCTTTTATTGTACAATTTTGAGAGACGTTTTCATATGCCTATTCCCTTGAAATAAAGACTTTTGACGTTTTCATATGCCTATTCCCTTGTAATAAAGACTTTTGACGTTTTCATATGCATGTTCCCTTGTAATAAAGACTTTTGACGTTTTATTTATTTTATTTTATTTATTTAAGGAACAGTTACAACTTACAAACTAAAACAATGTTTAGATTCACACTTAATTACAGAACTTCCATATTTGTAAGTTAACAACAACTGTCCACATCATTTACATGTCATGTCATGTTTTCATATGCCAAGCTACTTTTGATGCTGACTGTACAAGTAACAAAATATAAATTTGATTAATATTAAACATGTT
Source organism: Cenopis cana (assembly GCA_951800055.1). Classification (NCBI taxonomy): domain Eukaryota; kingdom Metazoa; phylum Arthropoda; class Insecta; order Lepidoptera; family Tortricidae; genus Cenopis; species Cenopis cana. Next base: position 3,542,819 of record OX637486.1, on the reverse strand, counting down.
CATGTAAATAGACCCCCAGTTCCTAATTGCCAGCGACTTCCATCGAATTCTTTCCCGATCCTTTCTTCTTGGAAATGGTGCGGGATTTTATGTGGCATTTCCAGCTTCTACGCTAGTATACTAAGCCGTTTTACATTAAATTGCCTTGTAAGTCGAAATTGATAGACTTTGAACGTCTCTCTACAAAAAAATCATAATTATAGGTCGACCGCTTAAGCTGAGAGCGCTCGGAAGGAAAGTGGGAATCGTGATGATCCTGCTAGCGTTTTCCTAGGTAGTCTAAAAAAGCCTTTTTTCCGCTCGCAGCCGCAGAGGAAATGGCATTTGCGTATCCCCCCGGGGGCCCGAGAAAGGCCCTTGGTGGGGGGTATGCGGGACTCGCCCTTCCATAGGAGAAGGGGATCAATTATGTATTCTTTTATTGTACAAAACATTAGAATAACGAAAAGAACCACAGTAAGGACTGATTCATTTGTGTGAGGTGTACAATAAAGAGTATGTATTGTATTGTATTGTAAGGTCAGGTGGACTATGGGATGGTCAACTTGAACAACTGTAACATAATTATCCTACTCCTATTTAAATTGACTCGCACCCGTTTCCTTTAAAAAATGTAAAAATAAGTTTTGACTATTTGTATGCCTTTTGGCCACCGACTACTGTGAACTCCAACCGTTTGGCTATAAACATGTGTGACAGACGACGGACGGACGCGTGAATGACAGCAATAGGGTTCCGTTTTGACCCTTCGGGTACGGAACCCTAAAAACAGCTTGAATTCAAGAGCGCGTTGATAACACAACACATTTACCATGCACTCGAATTCCCACACAGTATAAAAAAGTGGCATAGCGGCGCTGCATAGCGGTGCACAAAATATTGTTTATGACATAATGCGGTTTATTATCAACTAAAATATATTAATCTAAATATTATGCTACATTATACAAAATATAATCAGAGTATTATGTACGAATAAAGTTATATAAAACATTACGCACCCATGACACGGGCAAATGTATCAAATAAATTTCCTTCCACCACAATTTTTCTTTTAAGTATCGGTTTAACTTCAAAGCTTTACAAATCCCTCCGTACCCATTATATATCCCCGAATTTCAGATAATCCCTGCCAGAGTCGCATTAAATTACTAACAAGGCGTAAAAACGAATAACTGAGATAAGCTAAAGAACCAATTTCCTTGGGTAAATGTGGAGTATGTTTAATAGAATGTTGCACGGCGCCGTACCGATCGATCGCATCTTCTGTTGAGTTTTTGGAGACGCAGGGGAATTCATTTTGTTTCTTTGATAGTACAATACCTACTTACGTGCTAGGACCTATATTTTTTATACTTCGACGGTAGCAAAAAACGATACGGCTTGCCTGCCGATACGCCTGTGAGTCTAGAAGAATCTTAAGCGTGTTTCCGGTTCTCGAATTTAAACTTTCGTGAGTCATGTTAAGTTATACCCAGATTGCCCGGAGTGACAATCACTATGAGTTTCAATTATAGATGTAGTATTATACAAGTATAAATACTATAAATAGATGTGCCGCCTAGCGACCCTGGGTATGAGAAATAAATATAAAATTTGTACTACGCAGTTTGACCGGTTTGCATGTCAAATATCTTGCTTATGGAAGTGTGCCTGTGCCTATAACCTGGTGATAGAGACAAAATATGGCACTCTTTTCTATTTCCTCTTATAGGAATCATATTAAGGCATTAATCTTTCTCAATCAAAGCGTGTCGCGCCCTTGGTTTAAATCGTTTAGTAGAATAGAGCATTTCCGGTTCTTTGTTGAATTGAGGATTTATTGTGACGACAGCTAGAGAAAAATATATCTCACTCATTCTTCGCCGTCACATCCTCGAGAATTCTGGTGGCCTTACCATTAGGAATACAACACCATATACTAAGTAGCAAGAAGTGGTGTTTTTGCGCGGTGCACAAGGCCGCACTCTGGCAGGGTCGCCATCTACAGGCGGGATGTTTTGTAGAGGATTCAATTCAAACGACCGAATCGGATAAATGTTGATTTAATACCGAGTCTACAAGAGTACTATATAGAGTATGTATAACTAGATACACCATTTATGGAACTACTTCTTCAGTTGAGCTGCTAGAGAAGTTAAACGGATCATCGGAAAAAACAAGAATAAATAATATTAGATTTGTACCAAATCACACCAGATTTCAATATATTGCATAAATATTAAATGTATTTTCGAGTGTGCAATACGAGTATAGGACTTAAATGTTGAGATAAAATGATTTATTTTTACCAAACCCATGGTACAGATAAACCTTAAAACACTCTTTAACCGGATCCCCGATAGAGTGGTTTTTTATGTCCCATCAATTACTCAAGCGGCGTGTCCGATACAATTAAAAGGAATGCATTATATTACAAATGGACAGGACCTGTCCGTGTTCCGGGCACTATGTGCCCACACAGCCACCAACAAATAGTCCAATACCTAAAAGAAGTTCACCATCTATTTAATTCAGATGTTTTAAGCATTTAAAAAGCTTGCACGTGGTTTATGATTTTATTATGTTATGAACTGTTGATCAAGACAACACGAAATATGTAAATAATAGTTGACGTAACTGGTGACCGAAGAGCTGGCGACTTCCTCGCACAACGTATCAGAATTGCGATACAGCGAGGAAATGCTGCCAGCATTCTCGGTAAAATGCGTCAAGGGCCTGTTTTAGATTTAAGTTAGCTTTAATATTATTTAAGTTAATGTTACGAACGAATCACGAATACTCATGTATGTATTTTCTTGTAAATAAATGATTTTTGTACCTATATTAAAAAAATCAAATCTTTAATTTATTTTAAGGTAAGACATACAAAAACCTGCGTTATTTCTTAAGCTGACAAAAAATTTAGATTCTTTTATATTTTGTCAGTTTTCGTAAGTTGCATACTATTTCTGGTCTTCACTTATTGGGCTAAAAATGTGCCACCGCATCTGGACACTCGTATTACAGTGTCGGAGAGTGGACACGTAGAAAAAAACTGCGAAGGTACTCACAACGCTACACGATTCGCTGCAGTGAACCAGTAGATAGGTATGTATAAATTTGACCTGCGAATGGCCATATTCGTGACGAGTCTCGTTTTTAGTCACAAACTGTGAGGCGATTCGAGGCAAGTTGTGGAATAGCAGAGTGCAACAAAGTGGGTTTTAGTTAGCCGTGGCTTAGCGAAACCTCACGGTTCTTTTCTTTTATATCTCGTTCGCTTTTTTAATTTATGTTCAGAGCACTAGTCTTGACACGCTCGGCCCGAATGGAATTGAAATGTGTATACGAAATTAAATTTTGGTGTCTGGAAAGGGCTGCAGAAATCCAGGACATTTAAATAGAAACATTATAATGAGCATTGAAATAAAATGTATATTATACTCTGGCTAACAGAAAAATAAACATATACTGACTGACCAAAAATCATAACTTTAATGCAAACACAAGCTTTGTATGGAGAGTGCTTGCCTTTACAGGCGCCTTTAAATGAAGGTATTATGTATTAAGTTTTAATAAAGTATTATCTGCATCGTTAAATTAAACTAAATGCAGGCGCGACCCGTGAATCTAATACAATGGTTTGCCGCGATTGTCTGCTGTCTAATAGTCACTTGTTTGGTCTTTTTAAGTAAATTATAATCATAAAGGATTTGATTCCATCGTTTTCCTTTGGAATATTTCTTAAATTAATTATCTTCGAGTAAAATAAATGTTAACAAAAATCTTATTCCAATCTTTCGCTTCATTCGCTTACCAAGAACGCATATTGTTTTCTATCCTCAATACACGAGTTTAATCTGGCAAAAGCACCTTCAGAAATTCCCATTTCCAGAATTAGACGAAACGAAACACGTAAAAGGCGACACGTGTGTTTAAAATAAAATCAGTGTGCAAAAAGTTTTTTCTTCGCTAGGGGAAGTTTTGTAACACAATAGTTTGAGGAAGCGGGTAACGTTGTTACATTACAATAGGGTTGGAAGCTTGCAGTAAAATAGAGGAGACATGGTACTGTTTTTATTCTGTTTGGATACAAATCCTAATCAGTTTAGGTCAACACAATGATGCTAAATAGGCACTTTTTGTTTTCAGTACCTAATTACAAAAAAAAAATGCTTAAAAAAATTTACTGCCACTTACGGAAACCTTTCATACGGTAGTGGCTGTAAATTTTTTAAGTTATACAACTCATAAGTTTTTATTTTACTTGAAATTTAATGAACTTGGCTCGTAATTATTGATAATGAGTTTTTATTCGTAAATGTTTTGGCCAGTTCAGCCATCCATAACTTATTTTTCCATTTATGGTTTCCCTTTTTACGAACAAATATAAGTTATTTGGTTTCTTCTAAGAGTTTCAATAATAGTAACCTGTATGTACTAAATATCACTTTATATGTAACAGTTGCTTTTCAGTAAAGTAAAACATCGTGTGGAAACTGGTCTTATTCCAATAAGATCTAGTTTTCCCTCCAAATTGGAAATTCAAATAGCAGTTGCTTTCATAAAACTACTTCCTACGCCAAATCTTGAGATTAGGTGACAAAGGCTGTTAAGGAACAAACGGGAAAACAATAGAAGGATGATGCTACGAGTATAAATTATATATTTTAAAGAACTATATCAATAAAAAAAACTGACTGTGCAACAAGTGCTCAGCATATTATCTACAAATCAAAGTGCGGACTTTGATTTCAGCTTGCAAATAAGCAGTTTTAGGCTTTTTTTGTTGTGCACTTACATATTAGCCCATTTTAAATAATTAGAAGGACAGGGGAGGCCTTTGCCTAGCAGTGGAACTCAAAGAAGAGCATTAAAACAATTCGCGTTAAAAATAAAGTACACTGCTTCCGTAACATAAAAACATTTGTTATTTCTTTAAAAGGAAACTGTCCATTCCGAATTCTATAAATTATTTCCGAACACACAAAACACGTTGCATTGAAATACACCGAAACTTTAAATTGAACTAAATTACCAACATGACTACGCAAGAATCTGAACTCCGTATTTTCCAGTTCGAAGACCGAATGGAAATGGACAGGAATAGAAATGAAACAACGTTCGCCCGTGCGGAGAGATTTCTCCCATTCGTTCATTCGTTCTTAAAGTTGGGCAAAGAAACCGTTGCACTGAATACATTATGAGAATATTATAGAGATAGACGTATTGTTGATATTTTTACACGACTGCCCAAAAAAGGAGTATAATGTTTACGTATGTATGTGAGACTCTTTGTTCTCTAGAACTTCTCAATGCGTCAACCGATTTAGATATAGAATTTAGATGTCGTTGGAATCCTTACGTCATCCCGAGTTACTTACATAGAATATGTGACTTTGCAAATCTGAATAAAAATTATGTTTTCGACCTTATCAAGTGGGCTATCAAACTAAAGAAATTTGCTGACTAAAATAATATTTAAAAAATTATAAACACGCCTGCAATGGATAAATGTGAACTAAAAAGATAAAAACAAGTTTCAAATTAAAGAACTGAAGGAAATCTCACTGATACTGATATATTTGTTAAACCTATAACACTCATCGAAGGAGTCGGGAGTTAAAATATTATGTATAAATTTTTTTTTCAACCAATGGTTATAATTTACTGACCGAAAATCTGATACTTACCAACTATTGTTACATACTTACTTTAAGTATGTGGTCCAGGGCTTGGATTATTTAACAAAACAGTAATGAGAACACGAATACTGTTCACTTTTAAAGCTGGCTGGAAAAATCAACGCTGACAAAATCCCGCCAAAGTCTTAATAGGCTTACGTTCCAGTGGGTCAATTAGGACCTGCGTTTCTCATTTTTATTTGACTTTTATTTGATACCAATTTAGTTTGCTTTCACCCTGCTTTCTAATGACTAGCAAAATATGGGTAAGGGACAGGCTATTTGTCGGTAAGAAAGAAGAACGACATAGATCAGGGTCTGATAATCTTGTATCCAGTCATTGCTATTTAGTTCATACCTTAATTTATTTGATACCTTATGCTTTATTCGTATTATATATTAAGGTTACGTTAAAAATACAAAATCAAAAGAATTAACGTAATTAATCAACGTTCTTCAATCTCACATCCAACATTCCGTAGAAAAGGAATGGAAATAACTTTCTAAAAGTAATTTAAACTCGGAATCACTATGCAGATGCAAAGTACTCACAAGGGACCGGGAGAATGAATGAATGAAGTAGTGAACAAAATGAAAGAATTGACATTTTGATTTCAATGGATTGGAAGATTGACTTGAAATAAATTTATATTGCGGTCGGTATGGCAGGCAAGAATTTTCGAATACATTTTTGATACCAACGTTGCAAAAGTTGAAACAATATACAAATGTTTAGAAGACAAATCCAAATCAGAAACGGTCTCAAAATGCACGTCATGCCCTGGTCACCTGAAAGAAAAAAAGATATCATCGGCAAACGGCGAAATTGTCCGTGAACAAAGATATTCGCGAAAGCGTCTGTTCCCCACTTCCGTTTCCTTCAGGAAATTCCCGTATTGTTACCGGGATAGAGGGAAGGGATTTTAGAATTTCTCCGTTTTACTTTTCCGAATTTATTGTTCGCGGGAAATAATCATTTTCTTTTGAGAATGTTTATGAAGTGAAAATTAAGGCTTTGCATCCGAGCGGTTTTTTATTTGGCATATCTTTTTCGTCATTTGGAGGATTTGGGTGGGATTTCGCTCATGTTTTCTTGCAATTTGGAGGCTTTTGTTAAGGTTATAACAAAGATCGTTTAAATATATATGTAATAAACCGTTGGTTGGTAGTGAAATGCATGAGCAAAACTAAGTCTTGTTTGTCTCGTGCTTGACTTTCATTATGAACATTGCTTATTTGCTTTTTTTGCTTATGAATTATTTATTTTTATTTTTTATTAGACAGTTCACTCCTGCGTATTTTTATTAACCCCCGACACAAAAGATCGGTGTTATAATTTTGAAATGTGTCTCTGTGTGTCTGTCTATTTTCGTAGCTACCTAACGGATGAACCGATTTCAATGTGGTTGTTTCAAATCGAAGGTCTTGAAGGCGATGATCGTTCATAGCTATATTTAGTGCAGATTTTTTTTTTAATTTTAGATAAACAAAATATGAACCTTTTTTAGTTAAAACCGCAGCATATTTTAAGTTGAAAACAGCCTTATTTGAAGTTTTTTTGACATAGTATTTAGTGTTTGAGGGACACAACAGGCGACCCTCGCGCAGGCAGCTTTCTCGTGCAAAGAATTGCCATCGCAATCCAGCGCGGGAATGCTGCCTGCGTAATCGGAACAATTCCCAGGGCCGAATTTTGATTCCCTTTTTTAATATATTTATAGTTTTAGTTAGTTTAGTTTAGTATTAATTTAGTTTTACTTCTATACCTAATCTTTGTTTATAATGTTTGTATTTTCTTTTTATTGAGTTATGCCGAAATAAATGCTTACCATTTAGTGTTTTACAAATTATTCATACGTTCGGATTATTAATAAGTTATCAAACTTTAACTTATGAATTATGTTCGTTTTAGAATTATTTTATTACTTCCTAGCTTTTGCCCGCGACTTTGTCTGCGTGGAACTCGTTCATCGCGATAGAATTCAATTGCTATTTTTTTATATCAGACGCTTACCTAGTTTTATCGCTCTTCCATACGAACTTCCACTCCCTTAAGGGATGATTTCTGGGATAAAAGTATCCTATATCCTTCCCTGGGACTCAACTTCCTCCATGCCAAATTTCATCTAGATCGGTTCAGCGGTGTAAGCGTGAAGAGGTGACAGACAGACAGACACACTTTCGCATTTATAATATTAAGTGTGGAAGTATGGAATTATGAGCTATAGTGTTTTAACAACAACAAAAATACAATAATTAGTGTTTTTGTATTTTGTGTTTGTGTGTTTTAGAGCACACCTCAATAAAAGTACAAAACAGTAACTAACTAACAGTAAATAACTTAAATAATACTGAAACTATTAGCTTAAATCTAGAACAGGCTCGTGAGGCATTCTTATTAGTTGGTGGTTGGTCAGGTTCAAAAAAGGAGCAAATTACGTCTGTTGCCTAATATTATTTAGAACCGTCCCTTGATGCATTGTACCGAGGATGCTGGCGGAATTTCACTTACCGTCCAACACCAGTTACGTCAACCAGACGCTTCGCAATTTCGATAAACCCACCTAATTTTAATTTAAAAATGGGCAGAAGTGAGTTCCCCGTTTCATATAATTTCACCAAAAGGCAAGGAAGACAGGCTCCTGTTAAAAGCAATAACTCACACAAATTGATTAAAATTATCGACCAATCTTAGTTCACGGATTCTCTCTATATGCTAATAAATTCACCTCCGGAATTGATTTGATAAAGTTAATATTTCCATACATTAGCCTTCGAAAAATCAATTATCGTCTCTCCCGCTTGGTGGAAAAGGTTTTTTTTTCAATCAAATGCTCGGTTCTATAAATGGATGCTTTCAAGCCTTGTTTTCGAAAATGGCTTATGTTACAAGGAAATTAACGACGATTCTGCCCTTTAAGCGTAAACCGGTATGGGGTTTTTAATATTGGAGCAATCTTGGTTTCAAACAGTTAACACAAAAATTAATTTAAACACGAATCTCGAAATGGGACCATAATGATATTTACCGACACAATTTGCTGTTAGCCTGAGGTATTAGAGTCCATTTTAGGGTACCATCTGGTATAACTGCTGAGTTTGTTTCGGTGTTTCCTCATAATTTCTCTGTAGAAGCGCTGGCTGCCAGACTTAGACTTACAAAAGTCCTTGCGGCCTACTTGCAGAATAATAGTATGAATGTACATTATTGCCGAGGCGCGGAAAATAAGCGACGTGCCTGACGTGGTGGTTTGCTAGGTGAGGCTTTCAATTAAATTAAATTCAATTTAATTATTCTCACAAAGTTGACAGTATTACACCAAAAGCTAGCTTGTCGAGACCTCCCAAACGCCAAGGTCCTTTCTCAAACAATGTGAGGAAATACTTTTTACTTTTTAATGTATTTGTCTACTAATCACATTCTAATAATATAAATGCGAATGGTGTGTCTGTCTGTCTGTTATTTATTCACGCTTAAACCACAGAACCGATTTAGATGAAATTTGGTATGCAGTTAATTTGAGTCGCAGGAAGGACATAGGCTTTTCATGCCGGAAATCTCTTGAGGGGTTGATAGTTTGTGCGGAAGAGCGATGACTACCTATGATAGCGCCTGATACCAATAGAATAGCAATAAAATTCTATCGCGATGAACGAGATTAAAGCATACGAAGTCGCGGGCAAAAGCTAGTTGAATTTAATAAACTTTTGTTTGTGGGCGTTTTCATTTATCAGGATGTCTTTTTTAGGGTTCCGTAGTAAACAAGGAACCCTTATAGTTTCGCCATGTCCGTCCGTCCGTCCGTCCGTCCGTCCGTCCGTCCGACCCCCGTTTTTCTCAGTAACCGTTAGTACTAGAGAGCTGTAATTTGGCATGAGTATACATATCAATGACGCCGACAAAACGGTAGAATAAAATCTTTAAAAAAAAATTTTTTCAGGGTACCTCCCCTACATGTAAAGTGGTGGTGCATTTTTTTTTTCTTCCAAATCCCATCGTGTGGGGTATCGTTGGATATCTTTTTTAAAAGTATTATAAGGTTTCTAAGAGTATTTTTTGATTCAACAATCTGTTGGCGTGATATTAAGCTATGAAGTGATAATTTTCGTTATGGTCAAGTGTCCCCCCCCCCTGCCAGCTAAACGGTGGCTGCTAGGCATGTGAAAAAAATCATGGTAGTAGTATATACGATGAATTTAAAAGGAAAACTATCACAGCTAAGTAGACATTACTAGTTAACGAGTAATAGTCGAACTTCAGAAATGTACTTTGCAAAAGCAAACCTTCGTACTATTTCCATTGATACCTTAGATAATGTTGTTAATTCTGTCAAAAACATAGTAAATATAAGTTTGCGAACTTTTTAGTCCACATAATGTAACGGGTGGACGACTACGGAACCCTACCTTGCGCGTGGCCCGACACGCACTTGGCCGGTTTTTTGTTATTAGTCATTCATCTTTTATTAACAACAGTAAAAATATAAAATTTCTTAACAATTAGAACATATCATCAAATACTACTAATTCTAAACCTAACCTATATAAATATAATTAATACTAAATCAAACTAAAATAAAAGATCCCCGGATCGGCCGGCACCTGGCGGAAATGTGCCCAGTATGCTGGCGGCGTTACCGCGCTGAACCGCCAGCGATATCTGTTGCACCAGGTACGAGCCGGACCTAGGATCGCAGCCACTGTCTCTTAAATGTCAGTCATTTGGATTTAATATGGCACTGTCAAAAATTTTAAAAGTCTAACTTAGCGTGAAATACTTAAATGGATTTTGGTAGCATTATTATTATTAAGTAGGGAAGAATTAACTTTTAAATTCACTTTTCAAACGTAATACGACCGTTTCCGAACGTGTTTTAACATACGCATTCAAATTTGAATTTACTGCACGCTTACTGCTCTCATTAATTATAAAACCAGAAAGACAATTCAAAGGAGCGAGAGGAAAATTGTATGGATGATGAAAACTCAATATACCGTTGCACTGGCTTATTTAATAATAATAATAATAAATATTTGTGGACAATCTTACACAAATCAACCTAGTCCCAAACTAAGCAAAGCTTGTACTATGGGTACTAAGCGACGATATACATACTTGTATAGATAAATAGATACTTAAATACATAGAAAACATCCAAGACCCAAGAACAAATATTCATGCTCATCACACAAATAAATGCCCTGGCCGGGATTAGAACCCGGGACCTCCAGCTTCGTAGGCAGGGGCACTACCAACTAAGCTAAAGCGGTCGATTAATTTGTCTTACGAAATAAAATTTTGCATGTCCGCCTTCTTATAGATACCAAGACAAATAAATAGGGACATGTAAAAAAGATGAGTCATCTGCTAAAGAATGATCTTTTCCTAAGGACCATTATAGAAGGGAAGATTGAAGGAAAGAGGAGGAGCAACGCCAAGAAGAAACTACTTTGAGTAAATAAAAGAGAAGTTAAAGGCGCCACACTGAGAAATTTAGAGACTTTGAAACGCTGTGCTGCCCAGACTAGCAAACAGTAGGGGCTGATTTTCAGATATATGATTCTTGACTATATGATTGTGGTACTGACAATAGCGAAACATGATTGCTTAAAATTTTCTCGATAGAAAATAAATCCAAAGTCGAGTCTATATTTTCCTTTTTTTCCTCAGCCTACTAAAACAACGCATTATTAAAAGACACGATTAAGTTAATATGATGGTATTTCACCTCATCTAGGTACTGACAAGAGAAAATTTAATAAACCTGCACACAGTCAGATATTTAACGAGATTTGTCTAAAAAGCCATTCTCGGAGAGGGTTGCATCCCGTTTTGTCGTGAGCGAAAAACAAAGGGTGTCTCTTTCAATCGATATATCGCCTTAAGGTCATGTCATGTCAAATCAGTTAGAGAGATAACTGTCTCTAAATGCCCATTCACAAGTTACAAGAACTTTCAAGCAATTTTCATTACATCGCAGGGTTTGTTCGTTCTCGTCTTAACTTGGTAGGCTGCGACCCGCATGTAATCATAATTGGGTATTTGATATTTAACATCGATAATTCGGAAAATTATGTATTTCTTTTATCGTCCAAAAGTCAAATAAAAGTTACCTATTAATAGAATTCTTGTGTAAAAATAAATAATAAATTGAACGGAAACTACATTGTACCTAAACGCATTATTTCAAGACTAAAACAGCAAAATACTATTTTTCCCATACAACGGTTGATTCGATACTGTGCTTGTGACGTCATTCGTCCGTACCAATTTGTAGGAGCCTTTTGGAATGCCGCTAGTGTCGAGCTAGGTTTGTTCCTAAGTTTTGCCTTTTATTGTGGTTTAATTGTAGTTGGTCCCATAGAGTCATTTGATCCTCTATGAAAACTGGTTCGAATGGCACGATAAAAAAATTAGTCAAATAGCGAATGTAAATCTTCCTTAATGAATGAATGAATGTCGTTTATTCACAGAAACATAATAATATGGTTACATTACAATTAGGTGAGAGGGTGTTGAGGTCACTTCAAGAGATTCCTTAATATGTTAAGCCAAGATAGGCATGTGAAAATTAAGTAAATTAAGTTTATAAATATAATGCAGTAAAATATCAAAAACAAAATATAAAAAAAAATGAATTAATTAACTACAACATGTCAAATTTTTTTTTTGATTACGTAATCAGTTTATTTCGTATCACAATATACAATGTAACTAAAAACATAACATAATTAAATATAAAGCTAAAACTACTTACAATTAAAATAACTAAAAATAACTAAATAAAAACTAAGAAACTAACATGTCAAATTACGATGAAAATAATAAAATAACGTCTAAATTTAGAGATAGTCATAATGTCAGACGAGATAATATATTAACATACATAACATCTGGGACATATTTATGTGTAGCTATACAAAATAAAATTTCTAAAAGTAGGTAATTAGGTACAAGCACATCGCAAGCTACATCATTCATTACAATAGGTACTGAACTTACTCACTTTTGACATACGTCATAATAAGCATGTCACAAAAATAAAATGCGAATTTAAACGTTTTGAATAGTCCTGCCCCACAAATATTACAAAAACTTCGAAATCATTTCAGGCACTAGTTCTCAAGCACCATTATCCTTAGTCCTGTCCCTTATAAGACGCACTTAAGACCGAGGAATCTCCGCTGCAAAACGTAGGTGCTTAGAAACTCAAAGCGGAATTTCTCATTCTCATTCAGTAAAAAATTCAAAGCGGAATTTTATGAACCTCGCTCGATTTACGAGGAGGTGATGCTCAAGTTTTTGCCTAAATTTACTTACGCGAAGAGTTGTTTTTAAGGAAGTTGTTAGGAGTCGGTAAGGGTTGGAACTATTCGGCAAGCTAAGCGGATTGGAAACTTGAAGTGGGAATGAGAAGGATTATTTAGTTAGGATTGAAGACGGTCAGTTTCGAAAAATCCGTTTCGCGCAAGGAATCTTTATGTTCGGTCCTTTGCATACAAAATGGAAAACTTGTAAATGCTTAACCTTGACCAGTATCTGTCGCAGGCAAATTGTATAATCCGCCGTTTTTACAGTACTAGGCATTTTACAAAACAGAGTTGTTTTGTATTATAGCTTTACAGCGGGTCTACGATTAGGCGGATTAGATACGGCTGAATGAAAATACGCCGGATATACTAAAATAAGATCGTGTTTGAGTCGAATGACTGATTTCAGACATATTAAAAGTGTGATTATTCGAAACCATGACGTCGAGTCATTTCAATACATAAGTATACTTCCAATGCATCCAAGCTTAAAAACTACTTATAGTTAAATGAAGCTTGTATAATTGTAACTGCCTCAGGGCGTATTTGAAATAAAACCAACGAAGTCCTAGGAAAATCTCCGATATACTTCTGTACAGGTTCCCTAGTCAATAAAATAGTTCTCAAAGAATTGTTTCTCTAATTAATTAAACTCGTACTGGATTTATTATACTTTCTAATTAATTAAATCAGTGCGAGAATAATTAAAATTATTTCCATTTGTAACATTTCCATGTCCGTTGAACATGGCGTGGACTAAAATAAATAAGTTAAGAAATCTACAGCTATGTATTTTTTCAAAACACAAAGTGATTAAGTATAATTATCATGATTGTATTAACATACCACTAAATAATCGAATATTGTGGATAAATAAATCTGAATCTTAATATTGTTTATTAGTTATTTTGTTATCAATTCTCATTTTATTCAATGTCTATTTGGTTATATTGTATCATTAAGTATCTATATAACTTAATTACCTAAGCTTTATAAAGAAATGCTCTCCGAGTGCCTACGCTACGCAATTACAGTGAACCCAATAAGACTACTAAATAACGTAAATTAAACATTTGATTACAGGTAAACTATTTTCAAATGAGGAAGGTCAATAAAAATAACATATTCTTATGTTATATCTATTACTTACAATAAAACCTCATTTATCCCATCTGAAAAAAGTTTCGGCAATCCCACGGGATCTTTCCGAATCAAATATTAAAAACACAAAATGTCAAACCAGTCCTTAATTTTCCGTCGAATAACCCCTGATTTTCGGTAATAAAGCGTCCCACGAGACCGATACGGGACAGTGACGGCACGAATAATGTGCTTACGATTTTACGCATCATCGCCCAGTAGTCCGTTGAAGCGTGACGCAAATATGTGATGCTGAGGAATTCTGGAATTTAGCGCATGCCACAATCAGGTTACTATGGCATTGTATTTGTGTCTACATGTAGCATATCATGATTAAGTATATCTCACTGCCTGTATATATGTTTACATGTATTTCCCACTGCCGGACAACATCTTCACTCGTAGGCAAGAGACGTTTATAGTACCTAGGTAGACTTAACACCATGGGTCGGACAAAAAGTGCGGATGACGTCAAACCACTTATAGGATGATTTCAAATAGTATTTTTACTTCATCCACACGTTTTGTCTGACCCCTGCTTATCACGCACGGGACGTAAGGCCGCGGACTTGACGCCAGCGGGCAGCGGGGCGGCGAGCGGGTCGGGCAGTGGAGCAGCAAGGGCAACGCTATCAAAATGCATGGGGCTAGTACCAGTAAAGTAGTTGCAAAGCCGCTCTTAGTGTGGTTTTCAGATGATGAGCGCTCCTTGAAAAAAATGCGGGAAGTTGTTTTTGAGTTTATATTTCATGTGTTTTCATTAGGCTGAGGTTTGATCGTAATATGTTGTTGTGTTGGCTAGAATATCTAATATGTATAATGCTCAATATTTTCCTTTGTCCGATTATCCGCAATGAAAAACAGTTTTTGAAATAGTATAAAATGAATAGAACCCCGCGGCATTCAAACGTATGTGGTACCCGTAAATAAGCAAGGCAAAGAAAATCTAAGCTTAAATCCAGAATATGAATTCCGTTCATTGCTAAGGCTTGTTGGTACTGAGACAGTGCAGAATTATTGATTGTCTGTTCAGAGAACTAGTTCTCTGATATTCCTTTGTAAGAAAACACATATCATTGAACAAACGTAAACTCATACCTACTATAACCTGAGGGTTTGTCCGATGCGCTATATAGACGTGAGTTGTTTTGTTTTGCTAGCTTTAGTCCTGTGACTAGTGTCCGCCCGAACTTTCGGTTTCGCCAGGTTGCGGCATAAACATCATGTTCTCGGCAGCGTAAAAATCTGGCGATGATCATAAATAATGCGGTTATGAGATCACGTACAAGTTTACAGCACTGCACAGGCGCGCCGCGCGTACTGTAGCCGGGGGGCTCCGGGTATCTTATCAAACATAGTTCCGCCGGCTCAATGCTCCCAACATGACACACATTAAAAAGGGTTGACGACTGAGGGAGAGGAGTTGCGATCCTCGGTCCGGATCGTTCGTGGCTCAACAGATTTCTCTAGCCATTCAGCGCGGCAACGCCGCCAGTATTATGGAAACTTTTGAGCCATCTACGTTCCGGGGCGGTCCTACGTAACATAGTTAAGGCCGTATATTACCACTTTTGAGTTTTTAAAAACCATCTGAGACATAGAATATAGTGTCTTAAAATCTAAAAAAAATATATGTGTTACATAAGGATCTTGTCTAGTCAAAATCGCAGTCAGTTACATGACCTGGTGAATTTCACTCGATAGAACAAAATCGCGAAGTTACCCCTTTTTGGAATGTATTTTCAATACTACGGCTATATTACTGATATTTAACGTTTTATTTTTGTACTCAATTAAAGATCGTAAATAGTTATAGACAAATTGGCAGGGTTTGCTTTGATAGAATGATTGGCTTAATGACTATAGCTAAATATTTACAAAATTGCGCGCAGAGCTTGCGTAGAGAGCGGGATGGTTAATTATAAACTCACGCGTGTTAGAGCGGGACATTTGCGTTGGGGATACCTACCCTTAAGTTTATTTGACGAAGCCTGTGTTGCGGATTTGAATTTGTGTATTTACTGAATAAAAGGATTTAATATATGGATGTACAACCACACTCGTGTTTTATGCCTCTCATTATGTAACAGTTGCATACCCACCAAAAAGAGTTAAAATCTTGTCGGTGTAGCTCTCTCCATCTGACTCTATCTAGGGCCGTCTCCTTGACCTCCTTATACGACATGACTACTAATTTTTCTTGTAAATGTTTCATGTAGCTTATTCTCAGTCTTGCCCTCCCTCGCTCTCCTTCATTTTACCTTCTATACTCTTCTATGTTCTTTATAAAAGCGTCGTGTCGTGTCGCATAAGATGACCAAACATTTTCCCTCTTCTATTTACTATAACTTTCAGCAGTTTCCTTTTTGCAGTTAAATACATTTCTATGATACTGAATGTACATTTTTAAGTCTGAATATTACTAAACAAGATCTACGTAAAGCGTTTATCTCACGTTGCGTTCACGGAAAGGGATAATTCACAAAGGATCGGAGTAAATCCATTTCTGGCAATTTCCATTGGGTCTGATTTTATTACAGGCTCATTCGTGAATTATACCACGGTAGAATAGTCTCATTTTACCTTTCCAGTAAGCGGGTTCTGATAATGTATTCGCTGTCCGTAAAACGGATGACGTGACGTGTCGTGTCGCTACAATATGTGCCAAAGAGTATAAAATGCCCTTACTCATAAACGTCGGTATTTACCCCGCATTTTTACAAGGTTTTATTTAACTTGCTCGTATGTAAAGTACAGTACGGTTGCCGGTATCCTATTGAGTTGAAATTTATGTGTCAATTCTATATTATGGTACAGTCAGTATCAAAAGTAGGTTGGCATATGAAAAAGGTCAAATGTTTCTATTCCATTGTAATAAATGCCATCGTTTTCATACGCAAAGCTACTTTTGATGCTAACTGCACCATCGAGCTGATCTGATGATGTTGGCTGGCTATAGCAAATCCTAAACTACACACGCATACACACGCACACACAAACACACACACACACACACACACACACACACACACACACATATATCGAGATAGATTATTCGACCTATAAGGCGCTACACTGAGAAATTTAGACACTTTGAAACGCTGTTCTGTCCAGATGAGGAAACAATAGGGACTGATTTTCAGATATATAATTCTTGACTATATGATTGTGGTACTGACAATAGCCGAAATATAATTGCTTAAAATTTTCTCGATAGAAAAGAAATCCAAAATTGAGTCTATATTTTCCTTTTTTTACTGAGCCTACTAAAATAACGCATTATTAAAAGACACGATTAAGTTAATATGATGGTATTTTACCTCATCTAGGTACTGACAAGAGGAAATTTAATAAATCTGCACACAGTCAGATTATTATCGAGATTTGTCTAAAAAAGCCATTCCCGGAGAGTGTTGCATCCCGTTTTGTCGTGAACGAAAAACATACGCGCGTCTCTTTCAATCAATATATCGCCTTTAAAGACGCGAGCGAGCCCGTTCATTTCAATGTTAATTACATTACTCGGGAATCGACTGTTCTATGGAAGATAGTTACTTGTGAAAATTGTTATTTCTGCTCTTACTTTATATTAAAATTTATAATGCGGTTTAGAGTTTTAAACGTGAACGTACAATTATGCATTTTTAAATACGTTACCTTGTCTTAATCAGATGCGTGGTAAATACAATACAAGTTCTTTTGTATACGTAAATTCAACTCTAGGTTTGATTATTTCATGACTTGGCGGTATATTTTCTTTTTCCTAACAGCATATATTGTCGTAGATTGCTTACTTCGCTCTACTATCGGTATTGAATTAATTGCACCCTTTTAATATGTGTTAGAAACATGTTATCACTACTGGTTATCAAACATCTTCGAATCCCCCTTAATATTTGATGCAAATTGTATTAACTGCGAAATATAGGGGAGTAACTGACATAATTGAATTGTATACCGATTGCGAACAGCGGTTTTAGTAAATTCCGTATACCTGATAATGTAATTAGGCATTCGGTAGGTCTGACAGGTATTTCATTAGGTGATCATGATAGTAATAATGAGGTATGCATCAATAGTGAGGTATGCATCAGCCTGGTGAGACACTCTGTGTGCTTCCCATGACACGGGCAGTGACAACATCCGTACGGTGTATCCCTTACATTTCAGTAAATTGTCAAAAGGCCCTCTACGTGTTGGCTATATGGTACTCGGCTGGTACTTCGGCACCTTGGTACTTGGGCTCCGCGCACGCCTCCCAAAGGTATGCATCACAATCCCTGATACCATAATATCCAAAAATTAATCCTTGGTCGGTTCGGATACAATTTTTATTTCAAAAACTGAGTCGCCAAAAAAATTCACGAGAATCGTTTGTAGAATGCGAACTGTATAGGAGAACAAACCGAAATCCGCCGCAGAAACATACTAATCATTGAAAATACAATTAAGTTTAAATAATTCCTTTTATATTTCTAATAGTTCTCTCTCTCTTTCATAGTTCTAAGTCAACGGAAAGTACTCTATGAAAGAAAACACTCGTTAATAATAAGTGGCTGAAAAAAGGTTTGCAGATTTTGATGAATACTTACATACTTATATATGAACATTGCAAGTTAAGACAAAGTTTGTAAAAACAAGTTAATTTACTCTTGCCACTCCCCATGTTTTAAAGCAATTGATGCAATTTGACGATCAAAGCGTACAAGTCGTGTCTTCAAGCACTTAGCGTTAATTTATATGGAACATTCGAGATTGAAAAGGATATTCAATTTAGGTAGTTAGGTATGTTGATTTCTGAAGTTTTCAAGTAAAAGCTCTGAGCAGAAGGTATCAAAATAGAATCTTCTCAAAAAATACGATGCAGTTTATGTAAAGGAATTTTTTTAATTAATGCCATACCAGGAAAATGTGACCATGCGCCAATGTTGCAGAATTTCATTGGAACTAATTTCTTACACTGGCAATAATTTCAATGACAGATTGTCAGCACGTCAGTATCACTGTTACCATACTGTTACAGTTTATTTGAATATTAGTAATGCGTTAAATATTAAATGATAAATGAGAAAATAAGGACGAAACTATTCATATTCAAGAACGGAACGTTATCAATAAACTGTCGAGAATAAAAAACGCTCGGCAAATGGAACCATATTTCGCTGCAAAACATTTTTCAAAATTTACGTCAGAGCTGACAGGTAAACAAGTCAAAATATTATAATAGTCTGTCGCCAGTGTTGCTATATACTAAAATCAGAATAACAGCGACCCGCCCCCTTGACAATCGTCAGTATATTTCTGGTTTAGTTTTAATTTAGTTACCTATATTTTTAATCGCTAAAAGACACTGGCCGACTAGCCGGTAAGGCATGTTAGTTTCATAATTAACATATAATGACATAACTACAATTTATGATTTATGAGTATGTGAATTTCTCTCTTTGTACATATTGCATGTCGTTCAACGACTGAATACAGCGCTGTACACTAACATCATGTACCACATAATTTTAAGTATCCTCAGCAAATTCTATTCTATTCTATTTTGTGTACAATAAAGTGCTTACTTACTTACTATTATGCGCGCCCGGGGCTTACAAATTGACACCTAGCCACAGATTTGCCGTAGGAATGTGGCCTGCAAAATACTGTCGTTTTTATTATGTAATAAAAGAATCTGAATCTATCAAATGTTTGTGCTTCCAAACTTCAGCAACAAAAAACTTTGTCACACCAACTCACCAGATCAAGCAGTTATGATCTAACTCCAAGTTGGAACAAAGTTCAGGACACCAAGCAGAACGTTGATGACTTGTATTCCCTATGGAGATACGACGTTTGATGTAACCAGTTACGTTCCTCTGTGTACCGTGGGCTTTGCACTGCTTTATGAGTCGCGTGGCGGCGGTACTAAAGCTTCAGACCACAGCGGAGTAGATTTAGTAGTGGTTACTGTAACAAGGATTGTACTTACAAAAGGACGTATGTAATTAGGTTATACTTAGTGGTTCGTTCTTTTGCAAGGCTTCTGATACACAGTGGCATAAGTTCGTACAAAACTCTAAGGCCAAATTCGTTCAAATGAATACAAGCAAAAAACGACTAAGAGCTCTGACTTTAAGGTAGATTCTTGCTTGCTTTCATTTGACAGCATTTGGCCTTCCAGTTTTGAATGTACTGTAAGTGCACTGTTAAAAATTATGTAATTTTACATGCAAAAAAAATACATAAACATGTAAATTTCCTGAAAAAGCAAGAACATTTACCAAAAATCATGATATTTTACATAAATTTCATTAATTTCAATTTTTTTCGGCAAAATTTACAATTTTTATGTCGTTTTACATAACATTTATGTCATAATCACTAAAACATGGACGTTTACATAAATTCTGTAAAAATACATGGAGTTGCTTTGAAAAATACATGTCGGTATGTATTTTTAAAAATTAAAATGGGGATTTTGCATAAAAAATATGTGGTTTTACCTACTTTCCTGAAAAATACATTTTTATGTAAATTTACTTACGTCTTATGTAATATTCACAAAAAAGGCAGCAAAATTACAAAAAAACATACGAAATTTCCTAAAATTTCTTTAATTTTACAAATTTTCTTCAATTTTTCTATTTGTATGTGTATTATTACATAAAAATTATGTAATAATATCTAAGACATGGACGTTTACATAAAATCTGTAAAATTAAACGGAATGTTTGGGAAAAATACATTTCGGTATGTGTTTTTAACAATTAAAACGGGAATGTCACATTAAAATCTCGTAGTTTTACCTACATTCCTGAAAAATACATTTTTATGTGAATTTACTTACGCCTTATGTTATATTCAGCAGCGTATCAGTAAAATTACAAACAAAATTACGAAATTTCCCATTATTTCTTTAATATTACAAATTTTGTTTTATTTCTTCTATTTGAACGTGTAGTTTTACATAAAAGTTATGTAATAATCACTAAGACATGGACTTATACATAAAATCTGTAAAATTACGCGGAACGTCTGGGACAAATACATTTCGGTATGTGTTATTAAAAATTAAAACGGTAATTTCACATAAAAGTCTCGTGGCTTTACTTACATTCCTGAAAAATACGTATGTATGTAAATTTACTTACGTCTTGTGTAATATTAAAGAATCCGACAATAAAATTACAAACTTTTTTACGAAATTTCCCAATATTTCTTTAATATTACAAGTTCTCTGTAATTTTTTTATTTGAATTTGTATTTTTACATAAAAGTTATGTAATAATCACCACGCCATGGACGTTTACATAAAATCTTTAATATTACACGGAATTTCTGGAACAAATACATTTCGATATGCGTTTTTAACGATTAAAACGGTAATTTCACATAAAAATTGCTAAGTTTTACCTACATTCCTGAAAAAATACTTTTTATGTAAATTTACTTATGTATTATGTAATATTCAGAAAAATGGCAATAGAATTACATAACATATTACGAAATTTTCCAATATTACTTTAATTTTACAATTATTTTTTTAATTTTCAATGTCAACCCGTCTTTTTACATAAAAAAATATGTAATTATCACTAAAAATATGTAATTATCACTAAGACATGAACATTTACATAAAAGCTGTAAAATTACACGGGATATCTGGGACAATTACATTGCTATATGCATTTTTAACAATTGAAACGGGAAACTCAAATAAAAATGTCGTGGTTTTACCTACTTTCCTGAAAAATACCTTTTTATGTAAATTTACTTACGTCTTATGTAATATTAAGAAAAATGAAAGTAAAACTACAAACTAAATTGTGATACTATTTCCCAACTTTATTTTTTATTTTCCATTAGACTACTAGTTTTTACATAAAAAATATGTGATAATCACGAAGACGGATGTTTACATAAAATCTGTAAAATTACACACAATACCTGGGACAAATACATTTCGGTATGTGTTTTTACCAATTGAACCGGGAATTTCACATAAAAGTGCCGTGGTTTTTCCTAGATTCCTGAAAAGTAACTTTTATGTGAATTTACTTACGTCTGATATTCAGAAAAATGACAATAAACTACTATCAAAATTACGAAATATCCCTTTTTTATAATTTTCTATTTAATTCTTCTTAACAATAAAACGGGAATTTCACATAAAAGTGCCATAAATATACCTTTTTATGTGAATTTACTTACGGCTTAGGTAAAATTCAGGAAAATTACAGTAAAACTACTAACAAACTTATGAAATTACCCGATTTTTTTTTAATTTTCCATTTGATTTTTTCATTTTACATAAAAAAATATATAATAATCACGAAGATGGACGTTTACATAAAATCTGTACATACACACAATGCCTAGGGCAAATATATTTCGGTGTTTTTACCAAATGAAACGCGAGTTTCACGTAAGTGGCGTGATTTTCAATTTTAACCCGTCTTTTAACATAAAAAATATGTAATTATTAATTAAAACGGGATTTTCACATAAAAATGTCGTGGTTTTACCTATTTTCCTGAAAAATATTTTTTAGGTGAATTTACGTTACGTCTTATGTAACATTCAGAAAACTGATAATGAAATTACAAACAAAATTATGAAACTTGCCTTTTTTTAATTGTCATGGGCCTTAGAGCGTGTTCACATAGCACGACACGATATTGTTCACATTTCCGTTCCGATGTGGTTCAAATTCGATATCTGGATGTCCGGGAGGTCCCATAGAAAAAATCCCAGCTCAGATTTGAAAAGGTAGCTATTTTTATATTTACAGATTTTTTTATTTTTTTATTATGTTTTTTTTTCGTATTTCGATTTTGAACGAAATCGGACTATAAATTAAAAAAAAACTGAGCTGTGGCTACTTTCTTAAAATCTGAGAGATTCGTATTAAATTACCTCCCGGACCCTCAGATATTGATTTTGAATGAAATCGATCTATAAATGAAAAAGCGGCCAAGTGCGTGTCGGATCACGCACAACGAGGGTTCCGTACCGACACCTACTAGTCCACATTTCAAAACACTATTTAATACCTTGAATCAAAAAAGGTCGTATCTTCATAGGGAAGTCACGGCACTTACGTCTTTTTGTTTGGGCAAGACAGTTTTTCAGTGATAACTCAAAAACCCTAAACCCGTTGTTGTTCAAACCAATATTCGTTGAAAGTATTTATTATTATACACCACCTCAATTTTTTTCAGAATTTTAATCTTCATAGTTTGGAAATTAGAGGGGGGGGGGGGGACACTTTGTGCGACTTTGGGGGCTAATATCTCACCAACGATTGACTTAAATGGAAAACTTTCTTAAAAACCTCTATATAATTTTTAAAGGCCTATCCAAAAATACCCCACACAACTACTTGCATTGAAAAAAATTGTCTTCCCCCGGTTACATGTATGGGGTGCCCCCCTAAAATATTTATTTTCCTTATTTCACATCACATTTATATAACGGTTCATAGAATACATCTTCCTACCAAATTTCATAATTGTAGTACTTATAGTCTCCGAGTAAACCGGCTGTGACATACGGACGGACAGACAGACAGACAGACATGACGAATCTATAAGGGTTCCGTTTTTGCCATTCTGGCTACGGAACACTAAAGACCTAAACTGTGGTAACCTTCTTGAAATCTGAGCTAGGATTCTTATTTAATGATGACCCTCAGATATCGATTTTGATCGAAATTGAACTGTAATATAGGTATTATATTAAGTCCGGTTGTGTGTGCTTTACGGAATAAATGGTTTTTCTTCTTCTTTCTTCTTCAAAATCAATATGGCGACACTTTTTTTCAAATCTGACATAAGCTTCGTCCAAAATGATAACTAGTGGTAATGTGAGTATGTGGACTGTATTAGGATTATTTTTTTTTACTTTAAATTCAAAATAAATGTTAAATTCGAAATCCTCATCGCCGAATTAGTCGAAATCGAGTATAATGACAATATTTCCCAAAAAAAATTTTTTTTACTTTAAATTCTAAATAAACGTAAAATTCGAAATCCTCATCCCCGAATTAGTCGAAATCGAGTATAATCACGATTTTTCGCAAATTAAATTTTTTACTTCAAATTCAAAATTAATGTCAAATTTGAAATCCTTATTCCCAAAAAAAAAACCTATATCGAGCTGACGTTTCGTATCGACTGAATTTTAATTTTCCTGTTCCAAATTTAAAAAAAAAATTACATTATTAAATAGGAAATTACAATGATAATAATGTTACTGCTGGTAACCTTCACCACAGGTAAGAAAATTTTCATAAATATTTTTTTTTTCTATTGCCTACGGTTTCTGAACGCATTTTAGAGGATTTATGAAATATTAAATTTGAATGTCTTTCCACATCACTAAAAAAAAATTAATGTTTTAGTTTTTAGTTGGTTTTAATTAGTCATAATGTTTATTATTGTATTTTACATCACTAAAAACGGTTTCTCGTTTCATAAAACACGAGTGTGTTTTATGAAACGAGCCGAAGGCGAGTTTCATAATAAGGTCACACGAGTGTTTTAATGCCTAATTATGTACAGTTGCATACATTACTTTATCTACACACATATTATAACTACTCTAAGATGGGTTTAGAAACCGTAGTAAATAAATACAATAATTGTGTTAACACAACCTTTTTTTGCACGGTTGCGGAAATATCGAAATCAGAACAGGCAACCGATACCTGAATGTTATTTTAAAAAGTAAAGAGTCCCTATTCTAATGTGATCATCGCGTTATAGCTCAAATTTCGTGCGATATATACTAAAAAAACATCGACTGTAGAAAGCTTGAAAGAAGCTTCGTCCAAAATGATAACTAGTGGTAAATGTGAGTATGTGGACTGTATTAGGATGTTTAATGGATGATAGAAACACGTAGATTTATATAAAACTATATTAATAAATCAATAATAATATTAGACCAGGCGAGCTGTCAACACTGAATCCTCAAATTTTATATAGGGTAGGCAATGCGCACGTGACTCCTTCGGAGTTGCGAGCGTCTATAGGCTGCGGTATCCACTTACAATCAGGTGCACCACACGCTTGTTTGCCACCGTCGTTGTATAAAAAAATTAACAAAATCAATTTGGCCGACACTTTTTCAAATCTGACGTCAGATTGACCCTAAGTCGCTCAAATATCGATTTTGAACTTAATCGGGACGTATATAAATAAAATAAAAATGGCCGCCACTCGTTTAAAATCTAATATCGAATTTATATTAAAAGACTCCCGGATCGGAATATCTGTTGAGTTTCGTAACAAGTTATTACGAAACTCAACAGATATTTAAAAAAAACTGAAATAATTTAAACCAGTATCACATGAGATTTTTATACAGAAGCTATGTGGAATTGGTGTTCGTGGAGTAGCTCTCAATTGTTAAAATTAAAATAACTAGTGGCTCTGTGAGCTGTAGACCTCGTGAGTGTTTTTTTTTTATTTCCAAAACTATGTTAGATATCGAACCTGTAGAGGAGGATAAACCATAGATTTTTTTTTAGATTACTCGACAAAAATATTCTATGTAATCAAAGAACGTGCTCACAATACTTCACGAGAATCTGTTGTGAAATGCGACCCTTAGAGGTGAACAAATCGAAATTCGGCCGCAGAAACACAAAATAATTGATAAAAAAATTGTTTTTTTAAATTTTGAAAAAGTGACTCGATAAAAAAATTCTATAGAATTACCGCACCTGCTCACAAAATTTCACTAAAATCGGTTGATAAATGCGACCTGTAGAGGAGAACAAACCAGTGAATAAAAAAAAAAAAAATTTACAAAAATTTACTTTTCTAAAAAATTCTATGTAATCATAAAACCTGCTTACAAAACTTCACGAGAATCGGTTGAGAAATGCGACCTGTAGAGGAAAAAACGGCCGCAGAAAAATACGAAATCATTGATAAAAAGTTTGTTTTTTCGAATTTCAAAAAAGTGACTCGACAAAAAAATTCTATTTAGTTACCAAACCTGCTCGCAAAATTTCACGAAAATCGGTTGATAAATGCGACCTGTAGAGGAGAACAGCCAAAGACGAAAAAAATTTTTTTTCATAATTTACAAAAATTTACTCTACAAATAAATTATATTATGTAGTCATGGAATCTGCTCACAAAATTTCATGAGGATCGGTTGAGAAATGCGACCTGTAGAGGAAAAAACGGCCGCAGAAAAACACGAAATCATTGATACAATGTTTGTTTTTTTGAATTTCCAAAAAGTGACTCGACAAAAAAATTCAGTATAGTTACCGAACCTGCTCACAAAATTTCACGAAAATCGGTTGATAAATGCGACCTGTAGAGGAGGACATACAAAAATCCGGCCGGACATACGAAAGCATTTTTGTCGAAGCTAAAACAGAGACCTCGTTTCACTCGGTCAACTACCACGTAATGAAGTAAATAATAGTTTAACTGTTAAACGGTTAAACTTTAAAAGGAAGATTTTTTTTTGCGGAAACCGTCATTATCCTCGATGTCGACTAAATCAGGGATAAGGATTTCAAATTTTATATTTATTTTGAATTTTAAGAAAAAAAAATTTTTTCTGAATAATCTTCATACTCGGTTTCGACTAATTCAGGGATAAGGATAACGATTTCAAATTTTATATTTATTGACATTTCGAAAAAAAAAATTTTTATATTTAAAATTCAAAATAAATGTAAAATTTGGAATCCTTATTATCCCTGAATTAGTCGAAACCGAGTATAATGACGATTTTACGCAAAAAAAATTTTTTGACCTAAAATTCAAAATAAATGTAAAATTTGAAATCCTCATCCCCGAATTAGTCGAAATCGAGTATAATGACGATTGTTCCCAAAATAATTTTTTTTTTTACTTTAAATTCAAAATAAATGTTAAATTCGAAATCCTCATCGCCGAATTAGTCGAAATCGAGTATAATGACAATATTTCCCAAAAAAATTTTTTTTTACTTTAAATTCTAAATAAACGTAAAATTCGAAATCCTCATCCCCGAATTAGTCGAAATCGAGTATAATGACGATTTTTCGCAAATTAAATTTTTTACTTCAAATTCAAAATTAATATCAAATTTGAAATCCTTATTCCCAAAAAAAAAACCTATATCGAGCTGACGTTTCGTATCGACTGAATTTTAATTTTCCTCTTCCAAATTTAAAAAAAAAATTACATTATTAAATAGGAAATTACAATGATAATAATGTTACTGCTGGTAACCTTCACCACAGGTAAGAAAATTTTCATAAATATTTTTTTTTTCTATTGCCTACGGTTTCTGAACGCATTTTAGAGGATTTATGAAATATTAAATTTGAATGTCTTTCCACATCACTAAAAAAAATTTAATGTTTTAGTTTTTAGTTGGTCTTAATTAGTCATAATGTTTATTATTGTATTTTACATCACTAAAAACGGTTTCTCGTTTCATAAAACACGAGTGTGTTTTATGAAACGAGCCGAAGGCGAGTTTCATAATAAGGTCACACGAGTGTTTTAATGCCTAATTATGTACAGTTGCATACATTACTTTATCTACACACATATTATAACTACTCTAAGATGTTTTTAGAAACCGTAGTAAATAAATACAATAATTGTGTTAATACAACCTTTTTTTGCACGGTTGCGGAAATATCGAAATCAGAACAGGCAACCGATACCTGAATGTTATTTTAAAAAGTAAAGAGTCCCTATTCTGATGTGATCATCACGTTATAGCTCAAATTTCGTGCGATATATACTAAAAAAACATCGAGCTGACATTTCGCATCGACTGAATTTGAATTTTCAGTGATACTAGAATAGGGAAATGTCAACTTTGACATTTAAATTTTGACAGTTTTGTTTGACGTTAAATGTTTTAACATCATATATGAGATTAAAATGAAAATTATATTACTGCTGTAGCCTTAGCCACAGATAAGAAAATTGCCATAAAGTCATTGAATGTTGAAATGAGAGTCATTTTCTACGGTTTCCGAACGCATATTAGAGGATTTATGATATGTGTGTAGATAAAGATTTAAAAAGGACGCTGATTTGAACAAACCAATTCACACTGTCTTAGTGACGTCACTTAGACAGTATTTCCCTACAAACTTCATAATTACCAAATCGTTTTTGATATTTAATAAAAAGTTGCTGATTTGACTATGAGTAAAATACCGTATTTCCGAACGCTACCGACGCGACCGCTGCCCCGCGCTCTCCCCGCCCGCAGGACGCACTGGACGCAGGCTTCATTCATTGTCGCTTTTGTGCGCGCACAAAATTTACCACAGTGAAAAATAGTGATTTTAATAAAGTGTTTAGTGTTTTCAGAATAATTAGGTATGTCCAAACGAAGGCACAGCCGTTCCCTTGAACGGTTGGAGGATGAGATTATTCGTTTGAAGATAAGATTAAGGCGCCGATCAAGATCGTTTTCTTCTTCGTCGAGATCGCCTTCGCCATGGCGTCAGCGTCACTACAGACACAGTTCACGGGAAAGCCGCGAAGCTTCATTTGGCGAAATGGGCGATATGTCGCCAGTTAAATCTGGCTCAGAATCGCCGGTCATTGTAATTGAGGCAGAAGAAGACATTGCAACGCCTGATGTTCCCGGCAATAAAGAGAATCTGAAGCCAGACGAGCCAGGCCAACAAGTAACGCATCGTAAGTCTTTAATTTTACGGAGCATTATTGCGTGCCGTGTATGCTCTACTCTTTACTATAATTTATTTTTTCCTTTAAGAAATATCTACCTAGCATATATAGCATGGAGTGTGCGTCCCTTCGGACTGTTTTTTTAGCGCGGATTGTCAACTTAGATTTATCCGTTTACCTTGCTGGGCATTGGACATGTCTCCTTGCCGGCTGCAAGTGACACTTGCGGTATACTATAATGGGTATACTCTTGTTGTCGCAGCGCATTAGTAACTGTTGTGGCGTATTACAATGGATACACTCTCTTACTATACAGCACTGGTTTAAGCTACTTTCCGACTCGTCATGTAAAAGGCCCCGGTCGGGTACTGATTTCAGTAACCCAAATGTTTG
The DNA here is from genome assembly GCA_951800055.1 of Cenopis cana. Classification (NCBI taxonomy): domain Eukaryota; kingdom Metazoa; phylum Arthropoda; class Insecta; order Lepidoptera; family Tortricidae; genus Cenopis; species Cenopis cana. Next base: position 3,513,649 of record OX637486.1, on the reverse strand, counting down.
ACCGGTTACCCCGAGTTCCGTGATGAGGCTACACTGGGCCCATTCGTTACTCATCGTATTCTAATAAGACCTTAAGTACTATGGGGTAAAATTGCTGGTATGAATCTTCTGCATGTTTTTTATGGATTACCTGAACTTTCCTTTTGTGATGAGGCCGCCCTGTGTCTTTAAACAGACATTGCATTTTAAGGGCAACATGACAACTAATAAATGGCGGATGCAGTCGCATTATTTGCAGGAATGCCTTTGTAATGCTTACATGCTTGCTTTATTTACAGCAGAGGAAGAACTGAGCGAAACTATACTGGCCCTCCTTGGTGAGGCATCAGAGGAAATTAAATATGACCCAAAGCTGTTAACCCAGTTATCTACTAGATGGCAAGATATTATCAAGAGAGGGATGAAAAAAGAAGAAAAAGAAAAATTAATAATTAAAAATTAATAAAACATAATTGAAAAAGGTAAGTTTGTACAAATTTGTACCCATAGTAGTGTTACACAAGACTCGAGCCTTTATTTAGCCTCTTTTGTTTGGGTTCGCCTCGATTCTTGATGCCTAGTAGACTAAAAGCCTTCCTTCAAGCCTAGTTCTATTCAAGAACCTAGACTCTGAGGTAATAACCTTATTTAAGGGTATAGGTACTATTTAAAGTCCTTGTCAAGATATGAATCCTCAAGAATATTTTAGCCTCCAAGCCCAAATAAACAAAGGTTGCTGTTTAGTTTCGCACGTAATCATTCCGCGTTTTACCGCGCTCGCCCGTTTCTGTACTTCGCCGTAGGTGGCGCGCGTGCGTCTCTGTCGCCCACGCTCTCCGCGACGCCCCCGCGGCGCGCGCCATGATGGCAGTCAAGACTATTCGTTCACGCAGCGCGCGTCGTAATTTGACATTTAAGTCTGTGTTATGTCATAGAATAAGTACCTTCCTAATTGTTAATGTGTGAAATAAAGAAGTTACAGTGGCTGCTCAACTAGTGGCGTTGAATCGATATTCAAACTGTGCCTACGTTCTCGCCGCGAGTGCCGTGCCGCGCTAGATTTCATTCAACTCGCGCCGTTTTTTGACGAAAAGTGTAAAAGAATTGTTGCCATGAATACGCGGAGTAAAACCGCTAACGACGAAAGGACTCCCAATCCTGATGGAAACGAATCTTCCGACGAGGCGGAGGCAGGAGCAAAGGAGCCGCGCGCCTCGGGCGCCCCCCGCGCTGCCGCCACCGCCGCCGCCGCCGCCGCGCCGCCCGGACACGCCGCGCCGGCGCCGGGGCGGCCGCGAACATAAACACCGAGACCTTCCTGGTCGGCGTCATGGAGTCCTTCGCCAGGATGCAAGCGGAGACGAACCGCACCCTGGTGGAAACCCTGCGATTACTCCCCTTCGCGCGCGCCAAACCCCACACCTGGTCCGACGCTGTGGCGCGCCTGCCTTATAAATATTTCAGACACAATGTATATTGTTCATGAATAAAGAATTGAATTGAATTAAATTACCGTACGTGGTACCTACGTGTATGCAAATAGACATAATCTACGGGTCGTTACGTCGACGTGTCAGGAAGCGATTGCCTATAGACGGTATTGTTGATGTACATAGTTTCGTAGAAAAAGTGCGGGTCATCGAAGACGCGATTTCCGAAATTTAAGTAAAGTAGTTAACAATAACAATATCGGCAACTCGTGCGCTAGGTACGTACGCCTACGCCGCCGCCGCCGCGCGCGATCGAGTCGGCCAAGCGCAGCGTTACCACTGGTTCGCGCGGTACTACTGTCGCGAAACTCACTTTTAACTCGAACGAAATTCCGAAACGTGATAAGCGCGTTCGTTGTTCGTTTTTTAAGTTTTAGTACAGCTTCCGACGGTGTAAATGCAAATACGGGGTCTAACCCAATACGTACCTATAGTTACGGATGCGGCCAACCCGTTGTAGTGAGATCGAAATGCGAGAATTGAGCTGGGAAAGACGTACCAGCGACGTCATGCGATTTTAACGTCATTACCGGTAATGACATCATTCACGTACCGGAAACATCACAACCCACGGTATCCGTCACTGTTGTGATTAGGGTAGGTGTCGCGATGTATATTTATAATAGATATAACCTTTGATTAAGAAAAAAACCTTTTTTTCATTACAGCAAATGAAAAGTATATACCCGGATCTAGTGCGCTGTTTATGGCAATAGCTTAAATGACAACCTACGGATGGTAGCAACATATTTCAAGGAAGACAAAACACACATTTACCAAACACACGAGGTATCTATTTAAGATTTCATACAAAAGATTTTATACAAAGGTATGAGGCGGGCGGGCGTGAGGCGCGCAGGAGCGGGCGTGAGGCGGGCGGGAGTTTCACACTGCAGCGCGTTGACACGCGCCTGCCCGCCTCACGCCCGCTCCCGCGCGCCTCACGCCCGCCCGCCTTAAGCTTAAGCCACACAGAGGGCGGGCGGTAGCGGCGCGGGAGCGGGCGGTAGCGGCGCGGGAGCCGCGCGGGAGCTACCGCCCGCCCGCTCTCTGTGTGGCTTAAGCTTTAACGCGCCACCCGCCCGCCCGCTCTGTGTGTGGCTTAAGCTTAAGCCACACAGAGAGCGGGCGAGCGGTTGCGGCGCGGGCGCGGGCGGCGGCGGCGCGGGCGCGGGCGGCGGCGGCGCGGGCGCGGGCGGCAGCGGCGCGGGCGCGGGCGGCAGCGGCCTTTGTCGGCAGCCGCCACCGACAAAGGCCGCTGCCGCCCGCGCCCGCGCCGCTGCCGCCCGCGCCCGCGCCGCCGCCGCCCGCGCCCGCGCCGCCGCCGCCCGCGCCCGCGCCGCAACCGCTCGCCCGCTCTCTGTGTGGCTTGAGCTTTAAGCTTTAGGTACTTCAACTTTAATTAATATGAAATATTCAGTGAAGAGTCAAAACACATTAGATTTTATACAAAGGTATGTTTATAAATAAATCCCAAAGAAGGGAGTATAGTCCGTAAAGGACGCATGTTAAATAAAGTATTATCATTAATGGGTAAACTCAACTTTGAATACATGTCATTTACATGCATGCGGTTACTGTGGCGAGAATTTCTCCACTGTGATTTCATACGATAACCATAGAAAACCATAGTTTCTGCACAAACATGTTAAATTTGTGTGTTGATCCTTTGTGTAAAAGTGTTTTCAATGATCATGATAAACTGTTTTTTTATTACAGCAATTGAAAATAATACACCCGGATCTAGTGCGCTGTTTATGACAATAGTTTAAATGACAACCTACGGAGGGTTGCAACGTATTTCAAAGAAGACAACACACTTACCAAACACACGAGGTATCTATTTTTGATTTCATATCCTAATTTCCTTCCGGATTTCATTCCTTGCTAAATATAGTAGTTACATTTACTGATCTTATTAACATTTTCAGGAACCGGAGATTGCCGAGTTTCCAAAAGCAGACTGATGCGTCTAACCTAACATTGTATTTTCATCAGGTAAGACGTAATAATTACTTCAATGATAAGTACCAACCAAGAGAAATAGTTAAGGCTCAGGGGGTGGACAAGCTCTCACCATACAAAAGTGTGTCAAGTTTTTTTCTTCGTTTGTGTTTGTATTGCACTTATGATTTTTGGTCAGTATGCTTATTTTTCTGTAAGCCAGAACCTCAAGATTTTTTTTTGTATATTTAGTATTATTTTATTTTAAATTTTTGATTTATTTTTCTTGAAGTTCTTCGTATATCCAATATTTACAAGCAAAAAAAATTATTCGGGAGTGCCTAAACCGCCGAATAAAACTTGACAAAATTTTGTATGGAGAAGGCCTTGCCCTACCCTGCGCCTTAACGCCCAGACTAGAAACGAAAAAGTAATACGATAAATTTACATGCAAGTGCGTGTAAACATTTCACCTAGATGACCCGTAATTATTATTTTTATAGTACATTATTTACCAAGGGCGGTAAAACAAAGAATGTCTCAGATCGCAGGTATTTGACGCCAGAGCCGAAGGGAAGGGCGATCTGAAGCTTTCATTATTACCGCCCGTGGTAAGTACATCATTTAATGTCACCCCCTGGCCAGGAAGTGGGATTTTCCGCGCGCGAAGCGTGCGACATTTGCCACTTTATAGCCAGGTATGACATAATAGTACATTACTTAACAAGGGCGGTAAAACAAAGAATGTCTCAGATCGCAGGTATTTGACGCCCGAGCCGAAGGCAAGGGCGATAAATATGCGATCTGAGGCTTTCTTTATTACCGCCCGTGTTAAGTACAAAATTTTATGTCACCCCCTGGCCAGGAAGTGGGATTTCCCGCGCGCGGAGCGTGCGGTAATTGTAGCTTTATGGCCAGGTGTGACATAAAATATTTTATCAATAAAGTGAATTTGCTGGTAGTGATCAATATATGAGGTTTCGCTTTTTAAAGTATTAGCTAGTTTAATTTAAAATGTAAGCGCCTGTATTGCCTGTTTTAACCTTTTTTTCTTGCCCACAGATAATGAAAATAAATATTACTTACTGGTATAAAACACGATTGTTAGCGAAACTGCGGATCTGCCTACGTCGTTACAACACTTATAACTGTTGATGGCGGCTTACTTCAACTTAAATATGAAATATCCAGTGAAGAGTCAAAACACATTAGATTTTGTACAAAGGTATGTTTTTAATATAAATCCCAAAGAAGGGAGTAAAGTCCGCAAAGGACGCAATTATCATTAATGGGTAAACTCAACTTTGAATAATGTGTCATTTACATGCGGTTACTGAGGCAAGATATTTTTTCCACTGATTTCATTCAATAACCATAGAAAACCATAGGTTCAGTAAATGTGTTAAATGTGTGTGTTGATCATTTGTGTAAAAGTGTTTTCAATAATTATGAGTCTTCGGAATATTTACTGGTCTTACAGTGTAAACCACGTGTAGTACCTAAGTTGCATTCTAGTAAAGTAAACAATTTATTCAAACGTTATAAAAGTTGTAAACCCGTATAGAATTTGGTCACTTCATGTAAAAGGTTTTTATACGTACTGTACCTACTTATACTTACCTAACTCCTTACGAACTTGCTAGTTAATTCAGGTGAACGATACTTAACCGACAACAGCAAGTAAAAGGGGCTGGTACTTACCGGATGCGTAATGCGTGTACATACACGTGCGTGCTGTGTATAATGTATGAAACAAGTCACGCATACGCTTCCGGTATGCACGACCCTTAATTCATAAAACCTAACATTATGTTAATTAAGATGGTTTTTGTCTTTTTCTTACAAACACGAATGTCACAGTGACAAAAAATATAAATGAGTGAGAAAAGTTATTACGGTTATAAATATACCATTCATTTTATTGTTCGTATTAATTTGGTGACAAGTAACAAAGAGACAATAATTTGTTATGTTTTAAAGATTTGTATTTAGCTCATTTAAATTACTTCGCTTTTTTGTGCACTATATTACGACAACGACAACAACAACTTACCTATAGTTACTTTTAATTTAAATATAAAATTACATGCAATCAGCATGCAATTCTTCGGATTTAGTTGTTTGCTAGCAGTTTATTTTTATTTTAGGTTATGCATATTCAATTGATAATGTAAGTAGTAGTAGTAGGTATATAGTATGCACGTGTGTTTATGCACGAGTTTACTATTATATTCTTAGGGCGGGTTTTATAATGATCCGTAAGATCAAAATGTCAGATTAAATATTAGTAAACCGGTAAAGTTTTTTCACATTACTGATCTGTAATTTGATCTTCAGGATCATTATAAAACCCGGTCTTATGGTGTTATTTATAACCGTCGGTCACAATTATATTTGGTTTTATAATAAGGCGTTTAGTGTTTTGTTATTGTAAGGATAGTTATGATATTATTATAATGTCAATTAATTTTACTGTTCAGTAAAACAATAAATTGGTTTCTTTGTAACTGCTTTTTTTCTCCATAGTTGGTATAAGCTCATTTCTAACCTAGTATTAATTGCTTGTTGATTGTCTATTATTACTTATAAGATTAGTTGATTTTACATGTTACTATTATAGGAGATATTTTCTATATTATTCGATACAAATTTTGTACATTAGCTACCGACAATTCTCCAGATTTCGTTATTAGCACGTCGGCTTTTTGTTTTGTATTTTATTAATCTGCATTAATCAAAATACTTAAGTAAAAATCACTGAGAACCAGTCAATCGGGAGAATATCCGATCTGGGTATAATCTCTGAATAATATAAATGTGCGCATATTACATAATATTACTATAGAAGTGATATGTTCTTAATAAAATGTGTGACCTTAAGCAAATTATTCAATAATAAAGAAGAGTCGTTTGTAATTTGATTTGAGGTCATACCTTTTTTTATCACTACTATATGTAATGTTATAAGTGGAAAGTTACTTATAAAGAAGCGGACAGTGATATTATACCTAGATCGGCAATTCTTTTGAGACTGGTACCTAGTGATTTCTTTAATATTTTGATTATTATTACTGGATTAATATAATACATTAGAAAAACAAACGACTTTGGCTATTAACTAAGTCTGGAGACTTGCCGACAGCATGTAAATGTACAGAATATGTATTGAATTTTACAGAAAATATCCCCTAATAACATGTAATATTACCTAATTCTATCAGTAATAATACACAAACGACAAGTAATTTTACCAAACCCATATTTAAAATCACAGATTTCTTAGGTAAAAATACATAAATGATCTCGGTAATATTACCGAATACAATGTAAATATCCATAAAAAACATTTAATAACAAATAAATGTTATGTATTTTTACATAAATCTCTGCAAAGGAATAACATAATGGTTCGGTAATATTACCGAATATTATGTAAAGATTCATAAAAATAATTAATAACAAATAAACTTTATGCATTTTTACATAAATTTCTGTAAAGGAATAACATAATAGATCAGTAATATTACCGAATAAAATGTAAAAATCCACAAAAATCAGTGATCACACAAAAACGTCATTTATTTTTACATAAATTTCTGTAATATAATAACATAATAATTCCGTAATATTACAGAATAAAATGTAAATATCCATAAAAATCATTAAGAACACACATACTTTATGTATTTTTACATACATTTATTTAAAGTAATAACATAATAATTCGGTAACATTACAGAATAAAATGTAAATATCCATAAAAATCATTGATTATACAAAAACTTTATTTAGTTTTACATATTTTATTTGTAAAACAATTAAATATTAATTCCGCAATATTACCGAAAAAATGTGAATATCCATAAAAATCATTGATAACGCAAAAACATTATTTATTTTTACATAAATTTATGTAATATATTAACATAATAATTCCGTATTATTACAGAATAAAATGTAAATATCCACAAAAATTATTAACAATACACATATTTTATGTATTTTTACAAACAATATGCGTAACAGAAAAAAAAAGAATACGTTAAAATTACCCCCAAAAATTAAAATTTACATAAGTTTCTGTAAGATTACATAAATTGACAAATTACATTTATGTAATTTTACATATCTGTCAGGCTGACAGTTATGTAAAAATTCAATTATGTAATTTTACATAATTGACAGTCTATACGATTATGTAAAATTACATAAATGTAATTTTACACATTTGTCAATTTGTTTGATTATGTAAATTTACATAAATGTAAATTTACATAATTGTGAAATCGGGTCGATATGTAAAATTACATTAGCCTTGTACTATTACATAATTATGTAAAAATACGGAAATGTTTGGGCAACGAAAGTTGCCCTAAAAATATGTAAAGTTCCCTGAAAATTTTTAACAGTGTGTTAGTGAGCTAAGTTGTCATGTTTATGATAGGACGGAGCTTACAAAATGGCGTGCAACAATAAAATTAGTACATTTCATATCAATTTTGCGCGCACTCTTTTTTTATTAAGCGGTGGCAAACAATATTATACGCCCTGTCTTATTGTAAACAGATACCGTAGCTTATGGACGTTTGAGACTCCACTAGGATTAGGACAACAATTTCTCAAGTCAGTAAAGAGTTGGCAACAGTTGAGTTGCCAACTCTTTACTGACTTGAGGAATTGTTGCGTTGACTGCTAGAGACGTAATAATTATATTACGACCTATTTGTTACCTATAATATCTACTCACTGTGTCGTAAATTGGTGTTTCTTTAACATGCAAAATTAAAAACATTGTTATTATAGTCTATGTTAAACATAATAGTCGTCATATTGTTTGGTTGCGTTTTTTATTTAGATGTTTGATTTTTTAATAGTGCTGATTATATCAGCTCAACTATGTTTTTATTAATTTAACATTATATCAACTTTACTACACAATACAAAAATAAAATACAATAATATAAAAATAAAAAGAAGAATCATATCAATACCTCCACACGAAAAAAAATCGGTTCTTGAGCCATGGAATGGCAGACACACAGGCAGACGGACAACGGAGTGATTATAATTTATAATGGTTCTTTTTTTCCTTTTGAGGTACGGAACTAAAAAAATTACAATAATATTAACTACTAGGCACCGAGATCAATAAAACCCTCACCTGCAGCTAGCACTAGTGGTAGGTATATTTTAATATTATTCTTGTTGTAAATCTATGCCATCCGTAGCAGAACCAAAGTAACCGATATAGCCTTTCGAATCGCTAAACGTAAGTGGCAGTAGGCGGGGCACATTGCACGTCGAACCGATGGCCGTTGGGGCCGAAAGGTTCTCGAGTGGCGACCACGAACCGGAAGGCGCAGCGTAGGTAGACCCCCCCCCCCCCCCCCACAAGGTGGACTGATGACCAGGTAAAGGTCTCGGGATTCCGCTGGATACGGGTGGCGCAGGAACGGTCATTGTGGCACTCTTTAGGGAAGGCCTATGTCCAGCAGTGGACGTCTTTCGGCTGATATGATTGTGATGATGATGATAAATCTATGAGTTTGTTGAGATCCGACAACGCACTACGGTGCGTGACATTGGAGAAGTCATTTCAAAACTCAAGTGGAGTTGGGTAGGTCATATTGCCAGACAAAGTAATGGCAGATGTACCAGAATTACCTGATTGATGGCCACTAATAGGAAAAATACCTAAGCGACGTGCGTCCAGCGGCACGACGGATTGACGACATTAAAAAGATCGCGGGTCATTCCTGGATGAGGTTAACAAGGGACCGAGACGAGTGGCGTACAAGAAGAGGCCTATGCTCAGCCAGTGGGCGATTACGGGCTAAAGATGATGATGACGAGCTTTGGTCGAGAAATTGCATTAATAAAAATATGCCTAGCGTTAGTACATAAAGTTACATGATTACCTTGCTGGTTCATTTAATAAAATTAAAGTTTACTTGATTTTATTCAACTGTTTCATATTTTTCACGATTATAAATATTCATATTATAAAGTAGGAAACCAGCGGGCGGTACACAAGTTTAATCAAAAGATATTAAATGCTGAAAATTAAATATGGCTGGATGGAGCAGGTCATGGAAAAATTGCACAGGCAGGTTGACTTATAAGGAAGAGTCCACCTGCCTGTGCAATTTTTCTTTTGTAGCGTCGATAAGTGACTTCAAAACGGCACATATATTTAAAACATGTTCCCAAAACAATTGTTTCGGTGCACGGGTGCACGGTACAAAATGAATGAAATCCTTGATAATTCCCGAACAAAGGAGCAAAGGTCTGTTTTGGTTTTAAAATCCATATCTTTGTGTGTATTTCCAACCGTAAATAATTATAAGGCCTCTTTGTTTAGTAATGATACCGTGTTTTACATATGCACAGATTTCAGGATTTAATTTTACCTAACGAGGTAAGGCTAAGCAGGTACGTGCGGTATCCGAGGTTAAGCGATATCGGCCCAGGTCAGCTCTCGGATGGGTGACCGCTTTGAGTGGTTATTAACTGAGCGCTCCCGTGCTTTGAAAGGCACGTTTAGCCGTTGATCCCGGCTGTTGTCTATCTATAGCGGTCGTTAAGCCAAGTTAGAGGCCTATTGGCGGCTTGAGAACTTGTCACAGTCAAGTTAGCCACTCATTATTGACAAGCCTAATCCCAATAAGGTCTAGTTTCCTTGGTTGGAAGGTCAGAGGGCAGTCGCTTCCCTAAAAACTAGTGCATAGCCGTAATATATTCGTAGAGGTGCTTGTTATTGCAAATCGTTTTCCATTTAAAAGCAAATTACAGAACGTTTTTATTCCAGACTAACAATAATATTTGCAAAGAGATTTTTGGAACTCATATTAGGTTTTCATCGGTGCGAGAATTCAGTCTGTCTGATTGCTGAACTTTCGCTCGAGTTCTTGTTAAATATCAAAGCTGAATGATATAATTGACATTTCTAATAATGCAGCAAGTTTCAAGGACGTTTCGATTTAGATGCAGTTTTGGTAGTTAGCTCTGAAATTTAACAAATTACAACACAATTTTGTATAAGCCCTATTATTTATTTTTGATTTTCCAGTTTTGTTTAATTTTACTGCGACATGACGATCCCTATTGGGAGATAGAATTCTTTGTTGACATGTTTTTTACGTGTTTATATTTCATATTTTGATGTCCGTGATGGGAATTCGGATAACTTTGAAAGTAAACAAATTTATATTGTAGTTATTATCACGTAATAAACGAATCTAAATCTGAAAAAAGAAAAACGATGTATTGTGCTATTATAATCTTTTTAAATTTTCGTGTTCACTCTTGAGTGCCTTTCACTTATTCAGCACGAGTAGCGAACTCTCGCGATGTGTTGACGTAAATAAGAGTCATGCTGAAACCAGATTCTGCTTGACTAAATATGACATCCCCGACGTAAACGAGAGATAACCTCAACTTTCATGTATCTTTCAAAATCAAATTGACATATTTATCTCAAGAGCGCGGGTTGACCATTGTTCTAGTTGTGACACATACGAACACATAGACAACGTAAACTTATAGTCCTACGCCGACTCACACATAGAAAATGTAGATAGTAGCTCAACACACAACCATGGCTCTCGAGTGCTCGTAGGATAAAAGTACTCCACATGAAACTCAGGTGATATTTTAGAGATGTCCAGGTTTGTGAATTAATGCAAGTAGAACTTCACTTTGATTAAAAAAAAATGATATTTTCGCTAGCGGACGCATCCGCTTAACAAGCATTTAAAAACCGACCAAGTGCGAGTCGGACTTCGCACATTTAGGGTTCCGAACCGACCGCAAAGTGAAGTTGGTTTTTATAGGAAACATAAGGAAATTTCAGAGAAAAATCTAATTTATCAATATATTAGTATTTGTTGGTAAAATATACGTAATAAAAAACATTACTACCAAGTTTTAAGTTTATGGGTATTTGGGAAGTTAAAAAAATCTTCGTAACAAAATTTCGTAAAAAATGCTGACTTTGGTGGCTTCTCATTCCTTTGTTTTCCAATATAATTTTTAAATAAAATACAGTAAATATCTACTCAATGAGATCTAAACAACGATACCCCACTCGATAGGGTAGGATCAAAAGAAAAAATTCGCGCCCCCCTTTTGCTGTATGGGAGCCCCCCTTAAAAACATTTAAAAATAAGTTTTGACTATTTGTATGACTTTGGGCCATCAAGATGCTTATACTGTGTAAGTTTGAAGCCTGTAGCTTAGGCTGTAGGCCGTTTGGCTGTAAAACCTGTGTGACAGACGACGGACGGACGGACGGACGGACGTCTGGGCGACACCAATAGGGTTCCGTTTTGACACTTCAGGTACGGAACCCTAAAAAGTAATGCAAGTAGTATTGCAACGTTAAGGGGGACCTACGAGTTATAACGCCGTCGGCAGCGGCGGCGGTGGCGGTAGGGTAATAAAAGTTGTATTAAATTTAAAAAAAAACTAAACTAGTACATTTTAGCCTTTTGTGACTAACTTTGTAGCATCCTGCTCCGCCTCCTCTTTTATACTATGACGCAATTATATACTGCGCCAGGTATGGCATTCCCTTGACATCGGTTTATAGTGTCGGTGACACAAGCTACGTCATCATATACGTTTTGCAAGTTGGTTTGGTGGTTCGTTCCCGGTCGAAGACCACGGTATGTCCATTTACAACTAGCAAGCGACCTTGGGCCTTGGGCCTTTACTAAGGCGACTTCCTGATTTGTAGGTGCGGAGGCAGTACGATATGAGAAAAGTGTCAAATGTCAGTGTCAGCTGTCAGTCGACGCGATACCATTTTTTACTACGCCCCTATATTTAAATGAGTGCTTCCTGTCTGGCGCGGGATGCGCGGTAGCGGGACGATGCGAAGGCGGTACTGCTTCGCTTCTGCGCATGATATTACTACTGCGCAAACGTAATACTGACAGTATTATATCAAGTGGGAATCTTTGCGACGTCAGTAAGTTTACGTCAAAGAAGAAAATGTCACATATCGATCCCGCCCCGCCAAGTCAGGAAGTCGCCTAATACGTCGGATTGCATAGGGCTTGAAAAAAGCGTTCTTAGCGAAATTACTATTCCCAAAATGTAGTTATAATTAAGACAAGCTCTCGCGCCGTATCTGGTAAATAACGACAACGACTGCACTTTGGGTAAATCCGAGAATTTGCTGAATTAGAATCATTCCGAGAATTATAATTGGGGATCTGAGACGTTTCTAATTGCCAGTATAAACTGTTTGTTGTTTAACCCTTTGACCGCCAGGAACCTATAAAGTGGTTGTGTGTCGTCGTGCCCACCACGCCAACATTGCCAACAACCACTTAAAAGGTCGGAGTGAAGGTGTACTTTGATCATGAAAAATATCATTTATGAACTGTTTTAATTAGTTTTTATTGGTTTAGACTTTACACCAAAAAATCAGTGCTTGGCGTACTGGGCACGACGACACACTATCGCTTTGGCGGTCAAAGGGTTAAAGTATTAAATGTGTTTCTTAGGGATTTTGAAAATACGTATGTTTGCTTACTGAGTTATTTATTTGTTGAACAGTCAAAGAATACGATAAATATAAAAAAATAATATAAATATAAAACTAAATATATAATTAAAATACTAAAACTAAAAGTTATTATTAACTGGGCTGTTGGTGTGATTGGATAACACGATTATTATAATACAACCAATACAAGGTCATTACCTCCTCTTATAAAATAGGAAAGATTATATCCGTTATGGTTTTTTTAAATAAAAAGATAATTGAAATATCGTTTATTATATTACTCACGTCTCTAAGGTCGAATATCGCTCGACATATTTCGGACCAAGACGTGGTCCTTAATCATGAGAACCCAGCCGCGACGGCCGGCGTATATAACATTATATCTGGGACTCACTGGAGTTTTCTAATACCATCCATCCATATCCAGATAAAATAACACTTCATAGCATTATTTTCTCAATTTGTACTTATATAAGCCCTTCGGCAATACAGAGAAAATCATGTACTAAAACGGCTTAACATGTCAAATCGACAAAAATACTTACCACAATGAAATAAACTATTTAGTAAGCCAAATAAACTCTTTAATGAGCCAAATAATATATAAAACATAAAAAAGTTCTATTGGAGACTCTCTCAACTGTCTGATTATTACAACACGTTCACTGCGTTATGAGATCTTAAACACCTGTAATGTGTTTTTAATTCAGGAGGTTGATTAGGTCTCATACGCACTGAACTAAAGCTTCGTTACGACTCCTTATAGATCTCAAACGCACTGGCTGAGAGTTCATTTAAAATGGCCCTGCAGTGAACGTGTTAAGCAAAGTTAACGTTCAGCATTTACCTAACAACGGCATTTACCACTATTTATAAGATTTCATAAGCAAAACATGGCGTGAAACTTTGGAGTGTTGCCGTCGGCTGTTTCAATATTAACATCGTAAGTTGTAATATATTCAGAAGTAGTTCCGGAATAAACAGGTACCGAGTTGTTTTCAATGCTGTCATGCATTTTTGATTGTTTTTAATAACCACAACAATGAATCATCATCGTCAGCCTATATACATCCCACTGCTGGGCACAGGCCTCCTCTCATAGATGAGAGGGATTGGGCAGTAGTCCCCACGCTGGCCCAGAGCGGGTTGGGGACTTCACATACAACTTTGAATTTCTTTGCGGATGTATGCAGGTTTCCTCACGATGTTTTCCTTCACCGAAACGCTAACGGTAAATGTCAAATGATATTCCGTAGGTACATAAGTTCCGGAAAACTCATTGGTACGAGCTGGGATTCGAACCCACGACCGCCGCTTGACAGCCGCATGCTTGAACCACTGGGCTACCGTAGCGTATACAACAATAAATACATCAATTTGTTGATCAAACATTTGTTGTAATCTAAGTTAGAGTACTTTTATCTCATGAGCGCTGGTGAGCCATGGTTGTGTGTTGAGCTATACATGCACATTGTCTATGTGTGCGTCAGCGTAGGAGCTATGAGTTCACGTTGTCTATGTGTTCGTATGTGTCACAACTACAACAATGGTCGACCCGCGCTCCTGAGATAAAAGTACTATAAGCGATTGTGCGTTATGGATAGGCACACCTAAAAAAACACAGTACAGAACATAATCATCATCATAATCATCTTTTTTTTTAAATTTAAAATGGGATTGCTCTTGGCCAGCATCTAGCTAAGGGGCAAAGATAATACCGACGGTGAAGCGAGCTCATCCAGAAGATGCTTATTCACTCGTGAAATCTCAAATGATACCTTTTGAAAGGAAACTGATTTCAGAAAACGACGTAAGCTTGCATGGGGCCACTGTCTAAAATAAAAGTGCGGTAGGAATTAGGTACTTTACTTTTTTTGGTTCATTATCTTTTCCTCGAAATTTCCTGGAAAAATGTAGAGGAAGGCCCTCAACAATTTTCCTCTTCTTTTTTTTCTTCTATGTTTTTTTATATAAGATGAGAGATTTTCGTATCAGGTGGCCGACATATTTCCTTGCCAGCAAATACATTGCCAGAGCTAAATCCGAGGTGGTACCTAGTATAAACTCTAATAGATAGGTAGTTTCCCTTTACTCCTCGTTATCTTTGAAGCCCTGGTAGTTCGCCGCCCACGAAAGCAATGTGTACAGTTCACAAATTAAGTTACACACTTGAGTTGCCGGCGGCTCCGCGTTTAAATAACCTAGCCGGCGAAATATTAATTTCAGAATAGTTCGTTGTAATCTTGGTAACTGGCACTGCGAATTGCTTGGCAACATTTAATATATGGGATAGGATTGGGTATATGTACATTTTGTTGTTTTTACCGCTCAGGAAATATTACGGATAATGATGTAAGCCACAATAACTATAAATGTTAGTATAACTAGGTTTTAGAAGGTAGTTCTATTTATGTGAAATTGTCCGATATTTATTTATTCAATGCTGAATACATAAGAAACCGTAAAATTATAATTTCAAAAAATCCAAAACACGTAATAAAAAACAGAATCTGTTTTATTTTAATTAACTAGAATAAAACAGTAGATAAATTGTGATCTCGTGTTCATAAAACTATATGTTATAGTATGTTAATATTTTTTTACTGTGTACCTCTTCGTACCCTTCTCGAAAACCTCACGGTTTAAAATAATTGCCATAAGATAAATAAGAAAATAAATAACTACTTATTGTATTTCTACGTTTATCTTTTTCGTATGTTCTGATATTATTATAAACGTTTTGTTAATTAATAAATAAAAAAGAGGGACTAAAAACAAAGATTTTTTTATTATTATTATTATGGGATTGCTCTTGGCCAGTATCTAGCCAGGGCGATAAGATGAGGCCGGCCGGTGAAACGAGCTCACCCAGAAGATGCCTATAGGTACTCGTGTCTTAAAAAGTCCAGGTTATAATGAACTCGGTAATACAGACTCCGCGCCGGCAGGGAATTCCAAACCTTAGCAGTGTGCAATATAAAAGATGATGAAAAGCGCTTGCTTCAAGTATCTAATAAGTCATCCACCCTTAAATCTAAAAGTGTTTTAAGCCCACAACTCACTACTACTATTTTAGCCTAGAAGTAAGGTAGCTGGTCCAGCAAGGGATCGATTCCCGCCTTAGGCGACTTCCTGATTTGTCGGTGCGGAGTCGGTACGATATGAGAAAACTGTCAAATGTCAGTGGCAACTGTCAGTAGGCAGTACCACTCAGTAAGGCGACTTCCTGACTTGGCGGGGCGGGATCGATATGTGACGTTTTCTTCTTTGACGTAAACTTACTGACGTCGCAAAGATTCTCACTTGACGAAATACTGTCAGTATTACATTTGCGCAGTAGTAATATCATGCGCAGAAGCGGAGCAGTACTGCCTTCGCATGGTCCCGCATCCGCGCATCCCGCCCCAGTCAGGAAGCACTCATTTAAATGTAGGGGCGCAGTAAAAAGTAGCACTGAGTGGACTGACAGTTTACACTGACATTTGACAGTTTTCTCATATCGTACCGCCTCCGCACCGACAAATCAGGAAGTCGCCTTAGGCTGCCTGCGATATCATGGTTCATTTTTTTTCTTTATTAAGTAATTCCCACAAATCACTATAATTTATTTTTCAAGTTATAATGACCAACGTAAATAATAAATATCAGATGAACCTAAACAATATCTTGAAAAACAATAGCAAATGCTGCGTAATCGTAATTCCAAATCTCCCTAAATAAGGTCTTTAAAGGTAGCAAACAGATAAGATAAATAACAATAATGAATCTAGGGAACAAAACAGATTACTTTTAACGATTTCTCTAGAACGTTGTAATGTACCGGCATAAATACGAGAGACGCGATCGCTTTCGGGACCTGGGAGCGAAACATGGAAATAAATGTAAGGGTGCATTGCCAGAGGGAAGGTTGTACAGTCGGCCCATGAAAATGTTGAGCATACTATTAGAAACTTGTCGCATCGAAATCAAGGAATTTTCAGACTGAAATGTCATAAGTATTTGAAACCTCCTCCGTTTAGGTAGGTATTAAAACTTTAAACTTGCTTTCAACAACCTTTTTCGCAGTTATAAGGTTACTGACAAAAGTTAAGTGACATCCAATCCTCAAGAGATATTCTTTCACAAATTTTCTGGTGCTACAGTCAACAAATGTTATGTATGAATTAAGAGAAATCTTTCAAAATCGCAGAACAGAGATAGAGAAACACCAATGGCCGGCCCGTTTTCTAGTACAAGAAATCGACGGCCGTCGCGCGTCCTGTATATTAGAAAACGGGCCGGCCCGGACACGGAACGGTCTAGTGGGTTTGTACTATAATAGGGGTTAGTAGTAGCTCAGTGGTACGGTTGAGGGATCTAGGAGAAGGGTTTAGATATCTGGAAGGAAATACGCAATCCACATACGAATTATAATGTATTCATACTATATCCGAATACATTCACATTCAATTGTAATCTAATTAAAATAACACATCAGCTGTGACTCCGAGCGAGTCCCAGGCCAGAGTCCTTGGAAAACCATTTGTTTCCAGCAGAATGCGGCTTTGACAGGCATTCCAGAATATATTCAAATACGAATATGTTACTTTATGGTTCTAGACCAAGCATGGCCAGCCTCATACAGTAACAACCTCTACATTCTCCCTCCTCCTCGGGATGAAGAATGTAGGCAAAGACCTGCCTAACCCTATAGACTAACTAGGTCTTGAAGCAAGTGCCAATAAGAACAGGTAACAACACGGGTTGAAAGCTGAACCAGCAAGCAGTTTGTTTCAAAAATAAGTCGTAATCACCATGATCGGAGACCAAACAAACATATCGAGAATAATTTATTATCATTCGCGCCTATCCGATGACAACAACGCAGGATGATGGTGCTGAGGCCCATGAGAGCCTCCTCGCCCTCTGCTGATGGAGTACAGCGAGTGCCCATCACTGCGAAGTGGTCTTCCTTTTTTCAAACTGCCTGGCTTTCTTTTTTTCTATACTGCTTAGCTGGTCACCCTTCTCCCCTGGTTGGCAAGATTGCTTCAGAGTCATCACAGCATACAGCATACTCGTCCGCATGAAATTGGATAAAACAATATTAGTTTACTCTAGATAGCAGTCACACTAAATTAATGCTTCTAGAAAATGTTACTAAGTTTCAATTATTATAGATTATCATGAAAATATTTACAAGTCCAAGTTGTATTCATTTTAATAAAATATTATTAACATTACAATGTTGTTTTATTACTAATTGTATTTCAATATAAGTTCATGAACTTCTGTGAACAATTGGAATGAGTTTTAGTTTGCATAGTCATTGCAAAGTACAACTCAATATTGGGTTTTAGTTTACAATATTTGTAAAGTACAACTCAATATTATTATTTTTATAATTATCATAAAATAACTATTATTACTAACCTATCATGAGTGAATATGATATTAATGTCCTAACTATTTATATACACACATTATATTACACTATTTAAAACATTTACCTTAGCAGTGGTACAAATCTATAAATGATTAAGGTATCGCTAAACGATTATTATATTTTTTTAACCTATTTACATGTACTAGTGTTCTAGTTATTCTGCCTTTTGGAGAAACACGTTTAATTAAATAGTTTACACTGCCAACTCTGCGTTCCACTATAAAAGGGTCTTTAAACATTCGACATAGTTTAATGCTTCGGCTAGTAATTCTTTTAGGAACATACAACATTACTAAATCATTTGGTGAAAATTCTAGAAGTTTAGCTTTTCTATCATAATAGAGCTTTTGTTTTGCTTGCGCACACTTAATTCTGGACAACACCGACTTGGTCACAGAGGCTATAGTGTTAACTCTTTCTGTCAATGTCTGAGGTGGATTCAGTTGCTTGGTATTCAGCTGTAAATCACACTTAAGCAATGGTTCTCTGCCATGTAATACAAAATAAGGTGACTCACGCGTGGTTGCTTGAGCACTGCAGTTCAACGCAAATGTCACTGGCAAGACATATGAACACCAATTTTTAAGACCGGTCATTGTGGCACTCTTTGGGGGAGGCCTATGTCCAGAATTCATATCCAGGTCTGCAAAATATTGTGCTCCTTCCAAGCATGCTAATAGATCATCCACTCTGGGTATGGGATAGGAATCTGCTTTTATCTTTTTGTTTAACGCTCTATAATCCACACAAAATCTAGGCGTACCGTCTGGCTTTTCGACGATGACGATCGGTGATGCATAAGGACTTCGTGACTCCTCTATAACATCGTTCCGTAACATTTCTTCGATTTGTTGCTCAATTATTTCCCTTTGCTTCTCGGAGACTCTATACGGGGCGCGATGCACTGGTACCTCATCCTCGGTCACGATATCTATTGGATAGCCGGTATACGATCCAAGTTGCGCATTGTTGAATGCAAACCTATTTTCATATTTATTTAATAAATCATTCAACTGACTTTGTTGGCATTCTAACAATTCTTGACATACGTCAAAGCTTTGTTCATCTTTGAACGTATATATCAGTGAGTCGCCTTTTTGTTCAACCATTTGCGTGAAAAACAATAAATCCTTCTTTGTTATTGACAACATACGTACATCGTTTTGGTTGTCACTTGAAATACTGTCATTTGACACTTCTTTGTTTACCTTTGATGAATTTTCTTTTTCCAGTTCTGCAATCTGCATTTTGTTTAACAACGGCGTTATAAAATGTTTCTTCAACACCAACCTCATGTTGCCATAATCCACCATAGCCTCATTTATTTTCAAAAAATCGTCACCAATGATAGCTAAACTTCGAGAAATATCTAAAACAACAAATCTATGGGAAACACACAGATCCGCTATAACTAAATTAATATTCACATATCCTAACGACTGTACAATCTCAGCGCCTACCGTACGCAGTGGCAATTTCGTGCTATCAGAATAAGATAGTCCTAGAGATTTAAATAAAGGCAGCGAGATACACGACATGGAAGCACCTGTATCCACTATTCCTAACACGTCTTTATTTATAATTGTACACTTCACACAAGGAATTGTATTAAATAATGATTTGTCGGAGCCCTGTAACCCCTGCAACACTGCGCTCCGGTCATTCAGCTGGTTCGCGTTTGGGTGACACGTTTGTTGTTGCTGATTTCTGCTCGTACTCGCTCCATCATTCGCTCCACTTCTCGTTGACTGTTGCCGCGTCGGAGTATACTGGTTATACCGATAATTATACCGAGGTGGCTGCTGTGGGCGTTGTCTGAAATGATATGGTGCTGCGCCCGGCGTGCGTTCATAATTATCCTGCCTAAATACAGTCACTGGTGTCACATGCACAGGTGTATTATATTGTGACTGAGGAGTATGTTGAACATTTGATTGTGGGCTATAAACAGGCTCAGTCGATGGAATACTGTATGAACTAGCGACAGGTGAGCTGTTGGGCACATTCAGATCTAATAAAGGCAGGTTCACTGAGGAAGTGTCTGTATTACCAAGCGCGCGTATTTGTGTGTGTGTGTCCACCAAGTATAATAGGGGTTAGTAGTAGCTCAGTGGTACGGTTGAGGGATCTAGGAGAAGGGTTTAGATATCTGGAAGGAAATACGCAATCCACATACGAATTATAATGTATTCATACTATATCCGAATACATTCACATTCAATTGTAATCTAATTAAAATAACACATCAGCTGTGACTCCGAGCGAGTCCCAGGCCAGAGTCCTTGGAAAACCATTTGTTTCCAGCAGAATGCGGCTTTGACAGGCATTCCAGAATATATTCAAATACGAATATGTTACTTTATGGTTCTAGACCAAGCATGGCCAGCCTCATACAGTAACAACCTCTACAGTACCTTTAAATTTAAATGGTTGAAAAGCTAATTTGACAAAGCATATTTTTGCTCACCACACAAATAAATGTCCTGGCCGGGATTCGAACCCGGGACCTCCAGCTTCGTAGGCAGAGTCGCTACCAATCAGGCTAAAGCGGTCCTCATATAATAATCACAAGCCCGTTGCTGATTTCTCTTTGTGCATACACTTGTCATTCAGTAACTCTATTATTTATTTCCGGAAG
The DNA here is from genome assembly GCA_951800055.1 of Cenopis cana. Lineage (NCBI taxonomy): Eukaryota > Metazoa > Arthropoda > Insecta > Lepidoptera > Tortricidae > Cenopis > Cenopis cana. The sequence continues at coordinate 3,492,659 of OX637486.1, read as the reverse complement.
GTAAGAGCGAGTATGTGTGTAATGTACCATGCCACTTGCTTCAATAACAAATATCATTTCTTTGATACAAATAAATTCATAAAGCGCTTCTCGCTGACATCAGAGAAAATATATTTGCCAAAGAAATATTTAATGACTTTGGTGGACCTGCTAGCGTTTAATTTAGAACCAAACCAATTTAATAGCTCACCTAGCAGACTCCACTATGTTGATAGCGCCATAAATAGCATGCCTTTAAACTAAATTGTAAGACAGCGGAAAAGCCATTGAATATTAATATTTTCCATCAAAATATTCAGGGTTTTTCCAGCAAAGAACTACAAATAGGTTTATTTTTAGATAATAGTGACATTCAAGTTTTGTGTATTACTGAACATTGGCTTAGACAAGAACAGATGATATTTGACTTTGTAAATTTTAAATTAGTGAGTTTCTATGCCAGAAAATCTGCCATTCATGGCGGTTCTCTCATAATTGTAAAAAGCTCTTTTAAATGCAAAGAACGGAAGGATATAGTAAAGTTATCAATTGAGAGGATTGTAGAAATTGCTTGTACAGAACTAGAAAGCTATATAATCATATGTGTATACAGGCCTCCTGCATCTGACTTCTGCACATTTGAATCCACTATGGAAAATGTGTTGAGGTTAGTAACTAAGAGCCAAAAAAATGTTATAGTTTGTGGTGATTTCAATGTTAATTTACTTGAACCATCTAATAATACTGTCAAGTTGTTAAGTTTATTTAAATCTTTTAATTTGATAAATTTGTTCCTTGAGCCTACCCGGGTAGGTGCTACTAGTGCGACCTGTTTAGATAATATTTTTTGTAACTGTGAATGTTTGGATAAGAAAATTTTAAATCGTTTTAACTCTGACCACAGTGGTCAAATGGCATCTTTCTCTATGATTAATCAAGAAGAACAACCCCAAACTATAACATACCGACCCATAACTAGTTCTCGTTTGGAATTATTTAAAAATGAAATTAACCATAATATTTGTATGTTATCACTTTCACAAAGTAATTCGAATAGCATGTATAAAGATTTATTCGGCTTAATTATTAATTGCTTCAATGAAAATTTTTCAATAAAAACTATTTCTGGGTCAAAAAATAAAAATAATAAGATAAAATTTAGTGATTGGGCTACCGTAGGTATACATAGAAGTAGAAATAGGCTTTATGAACTTTATGGTGAGAGGGAGGTGAACAAGAACAGTGATTTCCTGGACTATGTCAAGAGTTACTCAAACATCTTCAAGAGAGTGTGTTTTGCTGCTAAAGCAAATTATATTAGTTCTAAACTTAAAGTATCTGACAACAAGGTGAAAACTGTTTGGAATATTATAAATAGAGAATCTGGTAAATTTAAAACTCGCGATTATCAAGTCAACATTCTCACGGAAGACCAACAGGTCATGTCAAATAACGATGTTGCCTTGGCATTCGAGAACTATTTTTCAAATATAGCAAGTAGTACTACAAAATGTCTGCAGTCATCTAAAACCCAAGCTAAAGCTTTGCTTTGTGCTAAAATTAGTAAATGTGATGTAACGTTTAATTTTAGTCAAGTAGATTCAATCAAGGTTGTTAAAACATTTAAATCGCTCAATTTAAAGAAAACCGAGGATTTATGGGGAACATCAGTAAAAGTTATTAATCATATCATAGATGTCATTGCGCCCCAATTAGCTTTGATTTACAATAACTGCATATCAGAGGGTATTTTTCCTGATCTTATGAAGTTTAGTAAAGTCATACCTCTATTTAAATCGGGTGATTTAAACGACCTAACCAACTTCCGTCCCATATCGATACTACCTGTATTAAGTAAGGTTTTTGAAAAATTAATGTTAAACGATATGCTAATGCACTTTAATAGAAATAAACTGCTTACAAGTAAACAGTTCGGTTTCACAAGAGGGCGCTCCACGACTGACGCTGCATCTGTGCTTATTAAACATATTTACGATATTTGGGAGAATTCCTGTGATGCGATAGGTATTTTTTGTGACCTTTCTAAAGCTTTCGATTGCGTGGATCATGGGACGCTCGTTTTGAAACTTAAACATTATGGTTTGTCTGCTAATGCGTTAAGTCTTATGTCTTCATATCTCAGCAATAGAACTCAAGCAGTTGTTGTAAATGGAACCCAGTCTAGTGGGGCAATAGTAACGTTAGGAGTGCCTCAGGGCTCTATCTTAGGTCCATTTTTATTTTTGGTTTATATAAATGACTTGCCGTCTATAGTAAGTAATCTTTGTGATATAGTTTTATTCGCGGATGATACATCTTTAATCTTTAAGGTTGACCGAAAATCAGTTGACTATAGTAGAGTTAATGGCACACTGGACAAAGTACTTGACTGGTTTACCGTTAACAATCTGTTACTTAATGCTAAGAAAACTAAATGTGTCAGATTTTCTTTGCCTAATGTTAGACCGGTGGAAACTAGTATACTCTTAAATAACGAGTGCTTAGAAATAGTAGATAAAGCAATATTCTTAGGTATAACATTAGACAAAAATCTACAATGGAGTCCCCACATAGCCGTTATGGCGCGTAAATTAAGTTCAGCCGCATATGCTATCAGAAAAATCAGGCAACTTACCAATGTAGAAACAGCTCGCCTAGTTTATCATAGCTATTTTCATAGTGTTATGTCGTATGGTATCCTGGTTTGGGGTAAAGCAGCTGACATACAGACAATTTTTGTGTTACAAAAAAGAGCCATTCGCTCCATATATAACCTAGGCTCACGTGAATCTTTAAGAGAACTCTTTAAAGAAATCAACATTTTAACTGTAGCGTCCCAGTACATCTATGAGAATATTGTTTATGTCCTTAAGAACTTAGACTCCTTCTGTAAAAATTCTGATATACATAATTTTAATACTAGAAATAAAAATAAAATTGCCACTAAAAAATTTCGTGTCCGTAAAGTATACAAATCTTTTGTAGGTCAATGTGTCCGTTTTTATAATAAGTTACCTGATGAAGTTTTGAATTTACCTTTTCCAGCTCTTAAAAAGTACTTGAAAAAATCATTGATGTCGAAGGCTTATTACAAGGTTGAGGACTATCTAACAGACAGAAAAGCATGGCCCAAACCAGATACTTAAATAGAGTAAAGATTCATATATTGTGTATTTTTTAATTTTATCTAGTTGACGCAGTTCTTGCAAGAAAACATATCAAAAGATTTATAACTAAATTTATAGTCTAAAGGATTAAATTTTTTTTTTTTTCCTAAATAGAATTTGATAATGCTAAGGTATACAGTTTCGAAATGTTTTCTTGCAGAATTACACACTGTACATAACTGGGTTTTTTTTCCTCATTTTATTCTTTGTTTTTGTGTTGCTTTATATAGATACTTAGATTTCTTGATCTTAAGTAGGTTAAGTATTATCATTTATCATTGTAATAAGCATATTTTTGTGAGAAAATGGCTGACTGTCGAGTTTCTTTCGGCGTTTCTTCTCGGCAGTGGCCTCTGTGAAACGCTAGTAGGGTTTGACTTGTAAAAGTGCCATTGCGGCCTACTTACAGAATAAAGTTCATTTTATTCATTTTAGTACCTAACGGAAACCGAAGGAATTTGCAAGTATGGCCGAAACGGGAAGTACCCAGCATGAAACTTAATAAATAAAACACTTTTATCACCAGGTACATTTCGCTTGACTTATTAAAAGGGTTACCTTCCAACTTTTTTCCAGTTTCTTTTTCACGGAGGTTTATCATATAAAACCTTCAAGATAACCGTTTCAGTCCCCAAAGTTACTAACATAAAAACTTTAATGTAACGCAGTGAAATTTAACAAGATTTTCATAATTAATTTGGATGTGGCGCCACTGAAACTAATTTATTAAATGACAAGCTTGTTGTAGTTTAAAGTTAGTGTTTGACTTGTATATGTATGTACTCGAATTTGCTTTTATCCAACCTAGATTTTGCTTAAGATTTAGACCGGGTAGCGCATTTAATTTTCTTAGAGATAGGTAATTTACTAAGAGAAAGTCTCGCGTCGTAACTTCTCCCATCTTTGCCGCTCCTTGCATGTACTCAAGAGAGTGAATTTCACCAAACGGGCATTTTTGTCTAATTCCCATGGAATTTTGAAATACCAATAATACATAGAAAATTGTATGCTGATAATTTGATAAAAAAATTAATGAACACTAATTTTCTTACGGGGTACTTATATTTATAAAATTACGGAATATATTACAATTTGAAAATTTGACCTGGGCACGGGAATTTATCTGTCCATGGGAATTGCCTTTTCTTAGAGAAAAATGTAGTAAAATTATTATTTACCATCTAATTTATCAAGAACTATAAAGTTCAATTGTATCGAAGTTATTTAGCCTAATTTTACCAATCATGGGTTCAAGTTTCAACCGAGGAAATTTATATAAACAAAAAATCTATATTTTAAGTTAAATTTCTCTTTATACAATCACATAGCAACTTCTTTGCAGAAAATCATACACGTATTAATATTTAAAACTATCACTAAATGCAGATGCACATATAGACGCTCGCAACTCCAAAAGAGCCACGGGCGCGTTGCTGACCTTTTATAAAATTTAAGCTGTCCGCTTACTTGTTTGCCACCGTCGTTGTATATAAAATGCGTATGTATTACATATATACCTACATGATTTTATGTACATAATGTTCATTGACTTTGTTTATTGACTCTTTTCAAATATTTAAGAAGCTACGTGTAATTGTAGCAGTTGGCCTGTTTTTTTAAATAAACGCATAAACTATAACTCTAATCGATATACTTAGTACAAATTATATTTATTTATGCATTTCATCCATAATTATTATTATGAAATGCGGTTTATCAACAAAATAAGTGACCCTTCCAAATTCCCGTGCCCCAAAATCAGCTGTTTTGGGTAAACAAGCTATGGGAATTAGGACACGGGAATTGGAAATCGATATAAAAAAAATCATAAAAAATTCAAATCGCATGTTAATAATATTTTAAGTTATCGTTTATATAGAGACACCAAAGTTCTTTATAATGCAAACATATGTTAATGATTACTTATGTAAGAATTTGAATTTCTAAGGGCCACCGAAATTGCAAGCAAAAGCAAAAAAATTGTCGCCCACCCAGAAACCGAAGCACTTAGGTGGTTTACTCGAACTTAATGCGGTTTGCTATATATACATTTTTTATATATAATAGCTGACATTTGAGAGCACATGTGAAGCAGGACGCTAAGCTGATCAGTTGCGAACGATAGCTGGCAGGGACCTTTGAATTTTGCCGACAAAATTGGACTCTCGCGCTCGGACGAATTTTAAATATCAATCACAAGTTATTTACCACAGTGAAGTGAATAGTGTCTGTGCTCAGTGATAGTAAATATAATCGAATTAAAGTTTTTGACACGAAATCAGTGATTCTAATGTACAGTTTTTGATAGGAATTTTTTATTGATTCAAAAGTCGATGCCGGACAGGGCACGGAGTCTTAATTTGAGCGTTTAGGTATTTTTTAATGTATTTTAAAAACAAATTAGTCCGTGAATTTGAGTATACCTCAACGTGGAAACATGTATTCTTTATGAAAAAAAAAATGGTGTACTAACGATTAATATAGTTGATAACATGGAAGGGGCGTAGTCAGGGTAGTTTATAAAATGGCCTGTAACCGGTTCTCAGGTTCACTTATTTTTCGCGTATTATCTCATGCTACCATACGATTTTCAGCTCGGACACAAAAAAAATCGAGTATAGAAAATGAAGCTCGAAGCAGTGCAACATACGAGTATGGTTGAAATTCTTTTTGTTGAACGTATTTGTATTAAAATGTTATTGGATTTTGAACCTTATTGTTTCAACAGTAAAGTAGCTTTACGAAGAAATTGCTCTGGAGCAATTCGTTCAACTGTAATGATTTTAAGTATACCTGTGATCTCTTTGCCGATGGTTGGTCGGTGGTTGAAAGAGTGTGAGTTGTGCGAGACTCTTAATTAGTATTTATCATTCTTTTCATGAATTTAATTATATAAATTGTAAGCAATTTGAGCCAAGATGAAAAAACCGGCCAAGTGCGTATCGGATCACGCACAACGAAGTGTTCCATACCGACACCTACTAGTCCACATTTAAAAACACTAATACCTTGAATCAAAAAGGTCGTATCTTCATAGGACAGTCACGGCACTTACGTCCTTTTGTTTGGGCAAGACAGTTTTTCAGTGGTAACTCAAAAACTCTTAATCCCATCGTGTTCAAATCAAAAATCGTCGAAAGTATTTATTAATGTACACCTCCTCAATTTTTTCGGAATCTTAATCTTCATTATTTGGAAATTAGAGAGGGGGGGGGGCACACATTCAACCCTAAAATAGATAAAATGATATTTCCTGTATATTCCTTTTTTTCATGTTTATAATAAATGAATAATAATAAAATATCGTGTATTTCCAGGACTCCTAGTGATAAAATACAGACAAGCAGACACACGGTGTAAATTAAAAAACTAAAACTAAACTATGATGTATTGTCACTTATTATGTCGTCCCTTACTTCCTTTCAATTTATATCGTCTTTCAGAAATCCACCCACCTCTTCCTTCGCCTCACTTTAGGTAGGTAACCGATGAATAAATCCATATACTTAATAAATATCTGACGGTTACCTTTTCTTGCGTTAACAATTGAGTTTTACAATTTTTATTAAACATTAACCATTGAGATGAATATTAACTTTTGTATGAAAATAGTTTGAATATCGCAGAAGGACATAGGATAGTTTTTATTCAAAGTTCAATATTATTTATCTGTAAGAATACATAACATACATCTGAAAATTATTCAGGGGGAACGAGGGAAATAGGGGTGGAAATTTGCATGAAAGCATGATTTATATGAATTCCAGGCGATAAGGTCGCGAAGCTCAAATTAATAATATCTAAGTACTAAAGGTTATCTAGGTATAAAAAATCTCGAGTTTCTCGAGCTACTATAAGTATTATACCACGAAGGTGTGCCAGAGCCGAATTTAGCCGATGTAGCGAGAGCAACACACCTTTGGGTGACATTCGTCAACTCTTAAACCACCGACAAATAAGTATAAAAATACACGAACAAATGACAAAAACTTAAGGACCATACACACTCCGACAGCTCGACGTAATCGCGAAACTAGAGCAGACTCATCACATGTCGACGCTTCTATGGCTATAATGCGGTATTCAAACAGAACGGGAATGTTAATAAACACCATATATAGTGCTTTATGAGATTTTTGCGTTAAAGTGCCAAGTGACTTCATTTCGCATCCGCTATTCAGATGATGTGATAAATCCTTTACATGACTACTCAGTTTTTCCAGGGGCGCTGTTATTTTCCATATCACCAATTTACAAATCTTAAGGCATCTAAAGAACTAGACACCTACCGGCGTTGCCGAACTTGTGACAATTGACAACATTTCATATTTTTAACTACTTTATTTTATGAACTAGTTAGAAAATAGGTAAAAATTTAAGCCACCCGTATTTTTTCTTTTTCAATTTAACTCATTATTTCCTACAAAAAAAAAACACGTTGAAAAGTAGGTCATTCCAAAAGGGCGTAAGTAAAATATGACGTCATCCACGGGGACACACGTGTGCTTTTGTGTATGTTTTTCTTCTTTTGTTTTCCTGTAATATTGTGTGTCTTCTGTGGTACTGAATAAATGTTTCTATCTATCTATCTATCTATCTATCATCTTCCCAACAAGAATCCAGAGCCACTCCAGAGCAGCGATTGTCTGTACTCTGTACTAAGGTCTCCCTGAATACAGCGTGGAAGATGACGTCAACTTTCGGTTTACAGTAATTTGCGATTTTTTCCAAAATTAACGGAGAAAATAATCTAAAAAATTGTTTTTTGTGTACTTCACACGTTTTTACCGAAATGGTTTTCGAATTAAGACTTTTGGAAATTATGAAATATTGTCAATTTTGGGAACGTCTAGTCACCATAAATGTGTACGTACACACCTTTTGACCTTATTTCCAATTTTGGTGTATTTAAGCGGATTCCAAGCTATCATGTCAGTGAGTAAGATGTATTGCGACGAACAGAACAGCGAGTATAACATTTTTTGCTAACCGATGAACGCGCGTATTTCAAACTCGGTGAGAGCGTTTTCATACATGTTGGGGCGTCTAACCTCTGTACAGACAGACCTGACAGACATATGACTGGCCGACTGACTGACAGACAATTCAAATACGAATTTAGACTAGAACGCGACAAGCAAACGACATGACAGACAGACAATTGTCATTATTAGCTTACCGACTTGACTCCAGGGAGGGCCGGACGTGCCTCTCGCCGTGAGACCAAGACGAGACCGTCGACGACGTCAATAAAGTACAAGACCTGACCGTACAAGTGGTCCTTCGAGCAGAATATATCAGCCCATGGAGACACGAGCCGCTCGCCGACAAAGAATGGTTGACTCCATGACGAGCAAACGCCCTAGTCGCGCGCACTCACCGCTACTAGCGCCTAGTAGCCGCGCGCACTCGCCACTACGCGCACACTGCAGCCGCGCGCCCTCGCCGAGCTATGCGCGCGGTAGCCGTGCGCCGTCGCCGCCCTACGCACGCAGCAGCCGCGCGCATTCGCCACTTTTGAGGGAGCACTCGATGACACGACACGACTCACATATGACGACTGACACCCGAAACTTCAAACCCTTTGACCGTTTCGACTCACGTATGACGACTGACACCCGACACTTCAAACCCTTTGAAGCACCCATAACGACGTTTTGGGCGGACGCAAGTCGCTCCGTCACGGAAATGACGGACTTCCGTGACTGGAGGTGGGTCCCGACAGACGACCCAAGTGATGACGCGACACCAGACACAGACGTTGTCAACCGCTCAAGATGGAGATCTGAAGACTCGTGGACTAAACCAGACAATGTCAAACAAAAGCAACAGCATCAGTCTCCGCCAGCTTACTCCGTACCTGGATGCGGATGGTCCCCTCACCGGCCAGCAACGTCAGGACCAGGCCCACCTGAACCTGAGATGCAGATCCTGGACGGGAGGGTGCTGAAAGCGCATGGTGCCAGCTATGAAGACTACGCTAAAGGTCACTCAGACTTATGTTCTTGACCATACAGACGACTTGCCTCTGACCCCTTACGACTTTTTAATTCCCATGACTGACACGACTGGACAAACTACGACTTTCGGGACCTTTGCGGACGGAGACCTACTGCGACGATCTTGGCGAGAATCCCAACGACTAGCTGACTTGACCTGGAAGCGATGGGTGAAGGAGTACCTGCCCACGCTGACGAGACGCGACAAATGGTATCGGTCAACTGCCCCTCTTACCATAGGCGACGTGGTGATCATCGCGGACAGCCAATCACCGCGGAACCTGTGGCCACGCGGCATTGTCACAAAAACCTACCCAGGTCGAGACGGACAGGTGAGAGTGGCAGATATCCGGACCGAAAACGGACTCTACCAACGACCGGTGACGAAACTGTGCCGGCTAGACGTGAGGCTGCAGTAGACCCACCTGACTGGCTGACCAGACGTCCGACGAACTGATCTGACCTGACCAGGTCTGATGTCTGGTCAGATATGACTGTACTGACTGACTGAGCTATCTTAACTTTGACCTGGACCTGGACGTTGATCTGGCAGGGACGACCTGACCGGTCTGACACGACCGATCTGACCTGCCCGACCTGACCAGACCGATCTGTTCTGACCTGACCTGATCGGTTGAGACTTGACCTGACTTAACTTAGACCAGACTTGACTAGCTACAGTGGTAGACGCCCCGCCGCCGTTAGTATTGGTAGACTTCCAATACTGGAGGTGGGGATGTTGGGGCGTCTAACCTCTGTACAGACAGACCTGACAGACATATGACTGGCCGACTGACTGACAGACAATTCAAATACGAATTTAGACTAGAACGCGACAAGCAAACGACATGACAGACAGACAATTGTCATTATTAGCTTACCGACTTGACTCCAGGGAGGGCCGGACGTGCCTCTCGCCGTGAGACCAAGACGAGACCGTCGACGACGTCAATAAAGTACAAGACCTGACCGTACAATACATTTTGAGACAAAACGCAAACGCGTTCGAATTAGTTAATGTTTCGAAAAAACTTATACTAGAGCTACAGTTTGTATTTGTATAACTACAATGAATGTCCTGCAGGCCTGCCATTTGGATTTGAACTTCTACGTATTAAATAATTTAAAAAAAGATCAAATCGTTTGAGCAACTCTTTGAGATCCTTAATGGAAGGTTAGTGGCGATTATTTGCTGTATCTATAATTTCTACGTGTCAAAGCAGTTTATAAAAAAAACATGCCGCCATTGCCTACAAATATAATAATTTCGACTACAAATATTTAGCAAAAACAAACCTTGAAATCCTTTGAAACCGAAACGCACTTAATACGGCACAAAGCGTGCCATTATATCAACATAATGAATACGAAATGAAACTCTTTGAGGACAGAAACATCAGAATGCCCACACGTAGAAAAAAGGCGGTGAATTAAAAATTGTCTCTTACGGCCCTTTAGATAGTAATGTATAATGACACGCCCAAGAGCGCTCTGCAGGATTAAAAACTCCATTTTTATAAAATTGTTTTCTCGCACAACGCTTTTGTAAAAATGTAGGTTAGCTCGCTTTTCGCACACTGCATGAATGCACACGTCCACGAAAATTATACGAAATTATAATGCCGTTTAAAGCCTGTAATATTTTTTTTTCAGTTTAGCTTAAACTGTTTTTCCGACATCGGCTAGTGGTAAATGCATGCAAATTGCTGAAGAAAAATGAAACATTCAATTTTAAAGCTGCATTTTTATAAGGCAGTAGAAATTGGATGTTTAAAAATATTCCAGCAATGTTTCAAAAGATTTTTTTAAAATATTGCTATGTAATTATAATACATGTCTCAAGAGAGGAGCTGAATGATTTGATCCTGTCTCCTATTTTCGTAACTACTGTGACATTTTTGAATAGACCACTTAAAAAATAAACTTACTGCTAAAATAATAAAGATCAGTCTTGTGGTTCATTCGAATTAAGCTCTAATTCCATCTTAGTACTAGTGTATACTGTATTTATAGCTTGTGTTTATTTGTTTTTTAATTTTGTTTTAAGCGTTAAATTTATGCATGTGTTTGCTTATAATTGGGTGAATACTCAAGCAACCTTATTATCGATTGTGTCTTAACATAACATTAAAACGACAAGATACAAATGTGAGGGGCGGATAAACCCCAAATGATAGATTTTGAAACATTAAGGCTATGTCATAAGAAAAATAACTTGAATTTAGGCTGTTTCAACATAAAAAATACTACTACTTGTAAACTACAAAAGATATTTACACTTTCGAAATATGATAAGTAATCTTTATATACATATATATAATTCTTCTGTACGTGTGCTTGTCATCAATCTCCTCCTAAACTGGCTGGACCGAGTTGGATGACATTTCGTGTGAATGTTTGAGTTGGCCCCTGGATTTTTTCAAATACAATTGGACCCGGTAGGTGGCTCTGCTTAATCCGGGCAGGACGACGTCTGCCGGGCCCGCTAGTTTATATGTACAATTTGAAGGTTTAGATTCCGATACAATCATACGTTTTGTAAATATGAACTTTTATTTGAATTTCGCATATTGGTCTGTGCGCGAGCGAAGAGTACACCATATCGAGCTACCAAAAAAATATACTACAAAAAAAATATAAAAAAATATCCACGAGCCTTAAGCACCTATTAGTGAGTCCAACCGTAATAAGTAATATCATTTACTATGCTAATAGTTTATGTAGGTAATTTACTGAAAATAAAAACCACAACAAGTTATTTACAAAATAGTCGGAAATTTATTTATAAATAAAAGAACAGTTTGCGAAATTAATACCACTTGATTCCATTTCTTGGATGCTTTTGAGGACGATCGAGAACAGGAGAGGAAATATGCTGGGGCACCTGATACGACATGACAATTTCATAAAAACTATTATCGAAGGCAAGATAGAGGGGAGGCAAGGCAGGGGAAGACCGCGACGTGCGTTTATGGATCAAGCTAAAGAGAAGGTCAATGTAATGTCGTATCAGGAGCTCAAAGCATTGGCAGAGAACAGAATGGAATGGCGATTACTCCACCGACAAGAGCTAGGCTCTTAAATATACGATGATGATGATGATTCCATGTCAACATAATGGTCTGTACAAGTTTTGGTACGGGTTTACATAAATAAAAAAAATATAATCTTAGTCGGTTGTCTTTGATAAAATATCTTGTTTTACATGTACAACCTACCTACATAACATTAAACTCGTATCGAATCGATCAAAGGACACATACTTAATCTCCCGTTACCAAACGAGTTTTGCAGTGGTTTCATCTCAAAGACTAAGCACAATAAAATTACGATCTGAGCAAATGCCAAAATACCACGTAGATTGGTGTTCGATGTCACAAAGGAACGGTGTGAACACACGGTAAACTTTGCTGAACTGGCTCGCTGGAACTAACAAGTTGAAACTTGAATGGATGCGACAAAGAGTAGGTACAATAGTTACAAGTTTTGAGCACGAGTGATTTTTAAATAAATAAATATACTAATGGAATATTTATTTATATTATTCCGAGGTTGACACGCTTTTCATGCTTAATTGATCGGATCACATGACGTTAAAGCGATGTGGTAAGAGTAAGGCCGACCCTGCATACCTAGGTACTGAGTTGGTCTTAAACTGCTTGCCAAAATATTTGGCATTATGTTTCCAAAGCTATTTAGCACTAAATGGTTTACTCAAGAGAGAATGAAACTGAGGTTAGCTTTGTCTAAAGCCGTTTTGATAACGTAAGGAGGAATCTTTTAAGATGCGAGGAGAAACGTTACGAAGTTAAAGTGTAACTTCTGAAAATTAACGGCCTTATTACTAGCAATTAACTTGATATAATTGTTACTTCTGTAAACATATTATGACAAATAATATAGAAATACTAGACATTCCCGCGGCTCCACCCACGTGAACAAATTATTTTACAATAATGATTTATTTCATTTATGAGCCATGGTTAGCAATAAACAATATGTTATGGAGATAAAAAGAGTATATGTTTTGTTATACTTTTATTTGACCTTTACAACGCTCTGTCAAAAACAAAAGCTGACACTCCACACACCATGACATTGGAATGTCAAACGCGAAGGTGAACCCTATAGAAATGCCTGTATGCCTGCTGTATGCCCATTGCCCAAACGGGTCATTATTCTTGCGTTTGTTCCAAATCACTTTCGTAATCAGTGTTGAGTTTGGATAAAGATTTCAATGCCGTTCTCAGTTATCTGATAAAAGTACGGGATATCTACCGCCTAACTCAGAAATACCACCAAAATCTACAGCCAATTCGTCAAAAACTCACCGTTATGGATCCATTTTGTAAAACCGTTGTCTAAAAATACTATAATTAATAATATTACTATAAATACTAACATTTCTATTCTATATTTTCTATTTGAACTCAACTGAATTTTACCATAGTGTCACTATAAATAAGTTTTGACATGTTCGACATGAAAATAGAATGTTCTTTGTAGCCAATGAATTTTGACAGCTATTCTAACTTCATCTCAACAACTGCCACTTTTAATAACTGTAGGTACTGTATGCATGTATGTAAGCACTTTATTGTACACAAAACAGGTTAAAACCATATACATGTCACATTAGATTAAAGTACAAAGGCGAACTTATCCCTATGAGGGATCTCTTCCAGCTAACCTTTGAGGGATTGAGTGGAAAGTGAGAAAATTAAATAGGACCTAGCGACTTACTTAGGTGGACTGTACCTAGGATAAGATAAAAAAATGGAAAAATTCTCGTGATAGGTTGCCAGCCTATCGCTTAAAACTCTATTAAATCTATTCCTATAATCAACCCTGTTTACTTCAGTACAGGAAAAACAGCGCGTTTAACAAAAACTAACTTGTTCATAAATTAATTCACGAGTAACTCTCACTGGATACAACGCGCTTCCTCAAGTTTTTCATCACCCCGCAAACTTTTTAAAGGGTTCCGTGAGGATATTAGTTTCTGCGAACATTTTCCACTACCAAATAAACTAGTTTGTACTTTGTAGCCCCAGCTCGAGTTTTATCAAATTTATTCCGGCTATTAGGACGGGAATCCCGAATTCTTTTCAAGCAAGTTTCCTTCAGGCAAACTTGAATACAATGAGCTAATGGAGAAATGTTTTAGTCGGGAGTGTTGGTTATTTACTTCGGGTGTTTGTGATTGTCTTTGGAGTTTTGACGGCTTCAGTTTGGACTGAAGGTCTATAGTATTTATAAATTTACGTACATCGTATCGTTTTGTTAGTAAGAGAAGCATGGTTCTCTAAATGAAAGGAAAACGTAGCAAGTAAAAATGCGTTATAATTCCAAGGTCCTTATCAGGTTTAAATCAAAAACGCTCATATGTTTAGGCCATTTTCTGTTTAATTGCCACGTATCTTGATATTTCCACAATGTCACTATCTAGAACAGGACTATTGCGACCTAATGCCATGAAATTTTAATGTATTTTTGAATTTTTTTATTTAGAAATATTATTTCAAACATCGCTCCAAATCGACCATTTACAAACTAAAAACTGCTTTTTCCGCTTAAATTCTTATAAAAAAAATTGAATCAAAAAAGGACTATCTTTGTAGGACTAGGTAATTGAGTTTAATAATTACGAAAAACGTGTGAGTAAATGTTGAATTAAGAACCTACAATTTTAATCACACTGAATGTTTCTCGGTTCTTGCTTCAGGCCGTGATTATAAATGCTCTTTCTTACGTATTGTCTAATAATCAAAAATATTTATTTTCAATCGTATTGCGGTAACTAGATAATAAATGTGGCCGATCCCTTCAGTCAAGTATGACAATATGTACCTACCTGGTTAGGAGAAGCTGCTCCTCCGATCTGAATTTACTTATTGTGCAGACTGGTTGATACACGAAACTTATAATAATTAGAACAGAAGTTATATTTTTTACACTTTAACTTTACTTAGATATTTTTTAGGTTTATTTAGTTTTAGATTTTAGTTTAGTTTAGTTTTATTTAGGATAATAATATTAGTAGGATTTATTTTAATTGTAATTGTTAATTTACATAACTCTACAACCTCATATTTATACTTAGTTTACTTGAATAAATTTATATTTTGTTACAAATTATCAATTTTTGGATTTTTCTCCTGTAATATAATAGCTTAGTTTGCTTCACTTTTTCACAGCTCTTGGAGCTAACGATTGTAAACCTGAGTATTTGTGTTATTTTATTTTCAACTTGATACCACCACGAAAAAAGGGGTCTTAATAGACGCACAGACGTACAATGAAGTGAAACTCTTAAACATTTTCTATTTTATTTTTGAGCTAGGTACGAAACTCTAAAGGAACTACATATTGATTAATGGTAAAAGATAATAATTTGATTATCTCACATTTTTTCCGTATATTTTATTCCAAACGATAAGCACATTGCCGAATCTTGACATTGATTAGTTCTGAAATGCACTGCACCAAGATTTCCATGAACCAGCATAATTCAGGACTACGTTAACGCATTAATGTAAAAAAAATCGCGGTCTTATCATACTTGTTACTAGCTCTCAGCTACTTCAATACATATAGCGAATGGAGAAGCCGTTCTGTTCGACAGGGAAATGTAAATTTACATTGTCTCGCCTTAATTTAAGACTAAACGTTCCGCTCCGCGATTTGTATGCACATCTGTCTTGCACCCGAAGATTGGAATCGGATTTGGATTGCCAAGCTCTCCAAATTCGCACTAAATTGCCTCCACTCGGAGACACTGGTTCCTAAACTGCGTTGCATCAGCAATTCAGCATTCTACTCTTGATTCAGTGGCTGTTTCTCTTTTAGGGGTGAATGCAGGCAGCTCAGTTCCGAAAGGTTTCACATTTATCTTGAAACAAAGAACGTTCTGGAAAATAGAACGTCTTGCTTTTGTTTTGCTTGAATGCATTCGCTCAAGTAAATTGTTGTTTGATGACTTTTTGTGAAGCTACAATGCCAGCGAAATGACAAATAACAAAGCTATAGGGGCTGGATAGTCATGTTGGTTTCATTGTGTTTTATTTTACTGATGAAAATGAAATAGTGTTGGAACTTGGTTTAAATGAACGTCAAATGTTTTTCAAGGATGTCACTTAGCGCCAGGGTTCCCATACTTAAATTATTCCAAAAAGCCTTTTAGTCTGTGCTTCTGTAATGCAAACAGTGCGTTAGTGACATCATTCAATCATTCGTTTACGACTTTATAAAAGTAGCAGTACCCTTACCACGAGTTTGCAATGTTTTCATTATTACCGTACTCGCTTAGCGACTGATTTCTGACGCAGTCGCTAGCGAGTACGGTAATGCAAACATTGCAAACTCATGGTAAGGGTACAGCAGCGTTTAAATCGCTATCTTTTCTTTCTACTACTTATCTACGTAATAATCTATCTCAGTATGCTCATTGATCATGGGCTCACCTGAGCAAACAAATAATGTGTAAGCAAATAGAAACTAGTATATTGATTGTCATGATTGACTTACAGCGCTTATATTTTTGTTATTTTTTTTGTTACAGGTAATTCACCCCTGCCCGATCAGTACAATAGACGCCTAGTCTTCAAAGTCTCGACGATTCGGTAAATTTTCCCTTTTCTCCCTAAACACTTAAATTCATTTTCTCATCACAGAGTCCGATTTCTGGTTAATCAAGTATTCACGGCGCTGCCCGAAAAAAAGAGCCACAAATTTTATTCAAACCCTTTCGGGGGCTCGGTCATTTTGGCTGACAGCTTACTCTGTACCCCATTACGTTTTTGGGTCATTTAAAATATGAACTTTATATCCGAGAGATAAAGTTCTATTCAGGTTAACATAATTGAATGAGATATGCTCTTGCGCCGATTGTTCCAGTTTTCCTTATTGCGAGACACGGAATATTCGTGCTCGTTTAGACTGTTTCTTATGATAATTATCCTTCTTTTGAGAAAGGGATAATACGAGATATATAAAATATGAGACGTGCAGAATCAAATGTATGAGTAACTAATTTTTATTACTGTTTCAAAAACTAAACTTATTTAAATTTATTATTTTTTTGGGATAGTTGTTTTGTGGATTTTTTTATCAAAACAGCAGTGACATAAAAAATAACCAAGGCTAAAAATAAACTAAACTAAAAAAATACTCATAATTTTAAAACCAAGTCAAAATCATAGTCAAAGTCAAGTTTCAAGTCAAAGTTATTAATTTTTCACTTTGATTTGAAATTATGATGAATTGTTATTTTTAGATTTCATTTCCGTTACCCTAATGTTGTCTGGAAGAAATCGATCTTTAGCGATAAGACCGGTTTACACTTGATTTGCCTAAAAACCTTTTTCCTTATTTCGGTTTGCCTAATTTCAGTTCATCTAAAATTACTTGGCATAACTGTTCACTTTGCCTAATTTTTGTTTGACCGAATTTCATTTTGTATAATCCTTAATATACATAATTTTGTTTTGTCTAATTTTAATTGACCTAATTTTCAGTTTGTATAATCTTTATTGTATAATATTTGATTGACATAATTTTGTTTCGTCTAACTTTTATTTCGTCTAACGTACATTTCGTATAATTTTTTTTATCATTGTTAATCCGAACAATTTCTAAAGGGTAAGTAATACGAGATATAAGAACATATCATATAACAGTCATAATATATACGCTCACTGCATATGCAAGCAGGCAAATAAGTAAGCATGGAGCTCCGCTTCGCTTCGTCTTCTGAACCTAACCTAACAGAGTCGGTTTCGCTCCGGAAGGTTTTGCTCGCTCGCTTCGCTCGCTCGCCCTGCAGCTAAGTTTGTTGTGAACCCTAACCTAACCGAACTTTGGCAATACCTATCTGACAGACGTGTCAAATTGGACAGATTAAAAAAAATGGATGTGACTCTCGCCAAGATGACGACGAGACCCCACGCGAAGTAGGTTTTGGTCAGTACTGATAAGACTGGTAGATACTCGTTGCTAGGCAACGGTCCGCTGCGGCGTCCAGGCGCGAGGTCGTATCTTGGAGCTGACCAGGCTGCCACGCATTCTATGACTGAAGATAACCATACGGCCTGTCAGATTTGTGGCCTATGAACACCTGCAAATCCAGAAGAATGACAAGTACGCTGTCTACCATTTTCTGTTAGGAGTATTCGTTTTATTGACAGCTAAAGATAAATTAAGACCCCTAACTCAACACTGGTGATCTTACTTTGGCCAGCATCTAGCCAGGGGGCAAAGATGAGGCCGACGGTGAAGCGAGCACACTCAAAAGATGCCTAATTACTCGTGCCTTAAAAAGTTCCAGGTTATAAAATAAATATGAACTCTTAAATACAGACGCCGGCAGGGAATTTCAAACCTTAGCAGTGCGCATTATTAAAATTCAAACACGTAATTTCGACTATTGCTATTAATGCTCAGGCAATGTCTTAAGAAGCACTTAAGGCTGATTTATAGAACCAGACAGCCCTGATATGGGTCCCGTAAGGGTCGTATATAATTTTGATATACCGCTCCTTCAGCTTTGTATATTGCTTTGAAGTCGAGGTTGTCAAGGTATTTGTTTCATTAATTATTTTGCTGTGGTATTTACGTGAGACTTCGTCCACGTTTTCTCTTAACTTTTCTTCCCATTTTATTTAATCCCTTTAGTGTTTGAATAACACAAAAAAAGTATCCTTTTTTACCAAGGTCAGCTATGTTAATGTTAATACCGAAAATCACCTAAATTTATTCAGTCGTTCTGCTTGATTGAGTAATAAATATCCAGGGTAAAAATGTTGTCGGTTGCTAAAGAAATAATAATTTTTAATCAAAGTAAAAGAGTTTATCAAGGAGCGCTCGTGGCCCAGCGAGCGGCGCCTGCGTGCCGCAAGCGTTATTCAAAGTTAAGCAACGTGGGCCGCGGTCAGTACCTACATGGATGGGTGTCCGCTTTGAGTGGTTACTAACTGAGCGCTGCCGTGCTTTGGAAGGCACGTTAAGCCGTTGATCCCGGCTGCTGTCTATGGCAGCAGTCTTTAAGCCAAGTTAGAGGCCTCCGGGCGGCTTGAAAACTTCTAATAGTCAAGTTGCCCACTCACTTGACAAAGGGGGGTCGAAGTTGCACCACGTCCGTAGGGAAAGTATCCACCGCTACCCTACACGTGACCTCTGGGTGGTTCTAAAAGTGCAACAAAAACTGGCAACCGTACTGTCTTCTCGAAGATCTCACGGTTCGAAATAAATGCCATACGATAAATAAATAAGTTTATCAACGTGAGTGAGTGAGTTAGCGGAGTGTAATTGGTAATTTTGCTATTACCACTCCACCTTCCACCCGCACCTCAGGTAGGATGCTCAAAGATAGCACTGACTGCTATTCATCAGGATATTATAAAGCATTCCTAATACGTGCACGTCGTAGACACACATGCTACTAGGTAGCATATGCTCAATAGTAGCATGCTTTCGTGCTAATTCCGAGCATATGTATATAATTACCTTAACAGTACCTTGACTTTGGGTAGTTAAAAGTTCACGAGAACAAAGGTTTTTCTTATGGTCGCGTGGTAAACAACGTGACTTCGACTCTAAACTTGTGTGACTAAGGTTATTATTTGATTGTTACCGACCAACAAGTTTAGAAAATAATAGTTTGTTAAAACAATATCAGTTTAGGCAGAATGGTAATTGATAATAAGAGATGCTTCCGGTTTTATAGTTATACTAAGCCGAATAGCTACTATGCAGAGTATTGTGTAGTTTGAAAGCAATAAATAAAAATCAATGAGGCCAAAATATGCTTATTAGTTACAGTGATCAACGTGATTCCGTATAACTACAAGCTTTATTCTTGTCTCATTCTTTCAAGCCTTGACAAAAAGGAGAAGAAATCTTAGATTGTTTCACTTCAGCAGTCTATTCCCGGGAAAGTAATTTAAATCTCAACCCTGAAGTTAAAATCGTTTATTAACTTTCTCGTCAGCGAAGGCATTTTCACTTTGAAAGCGAGATTCTAGAAAAAAAAGAGTTAGGTCACTGGTCACTGGGTAGCGTTCTAGAAAAAAAAAGTGCACGGCTTTCATTTAAACGACGATGTTGCTTTACAGTTGTTATACAGTATATAATAAAAGTAAAGGCAAGAATAGGTGACACACAATGTCTTGGAAAGTATTTGGTTAACATAGTATCAGTACTAAAAGTTACGGACAATCATACGTGAATGTTCCTTCGAACCGAATTTAGTGGAGTAGTACAAGAAATACTTTACTGGTTCGGAATGATTTTTTTGTTTCCGCTATTCTTCACTTTTATCTATCACAGTAAGCCAATATTAACTTTAGTAACTTTAATTCTTTTCCATTAAAATATCTCCTCATATACTTATGCTCGTCGGATTCATGTACCATGTAGCATTACTTTTCCAGTATCGCAGAAATTTGGTCAGAGATTGCCTTGAAGGCTGTTATATTTGGTGTTATTTTATCTATCTACCTAAATAGGATACGAGCATCAGTATATCAACAGAGGGACATATCTCACAACAATCTGCATAACTTGGTTCCGTGTCAAAGAGAGGCCAAGCCAAGTCTTGTGTTGTTTCCCGACGTTCCCCATTTACCTAGAAGTTTGTCAAACAGACAAGTTTGAAACAGTCCTGCAATATTAATGTGGTTTACTTGGTGAAGTCAGTTCATTTGATTCACCCTGTAGTAATTGCAATACGCCGCGGTTAACCAAACCGCATATCGTACCGTGATAGGTGAGATGGGAGTACATTTAGATACGTATAATCTTGTTAGAACTTCGGGAAACCAATAGTGGACTGTAATTTACCAATTAACATATTTAATGTTACCTAATTCCGACCTTATCTGGTCAGTAGCATCGCGTTTACAGACACTTCTGAATCGCAATTAAAATGCTTCACAAAAATAATCAATTGGTCAAAACGAATTTCAAAATATATAAGTAACAAGGAATAACCTAATTGTATCTACATTATTAATAAAATTGTCTTTTTATTCGACGACCTAGTATTAGGGAACAGGACCAAATGACAACTTGGGAAAGGTATTCAATATCACCAGCCCTAAGAATACAAAAATTAAATATTATTACGAATTAATTCAGCACGCAATATAATTATAATTAGAAAGTTACTGACATTTGATTGTCAGTAAAAAGAAGTGTCAAACAAATGGCAATTTAATTTTATTGTATGAACGGTATACGAAGGTTCCGTTTGGACCATTCGGGAACGAAAACCTAAAAATGGCGGTTTAGTAGCCAGAAACGTCTTTTACACGATAACCTAACCGCATTTGAGGTTTAAATTAATGTACATGAGAGGACGCTGATAAGAACCACCACAGATAAAATACAATTGAAGTATCGACATATGCACATTCTTCTTCTTCTTCTTTCGTGTCGAGGTTCCTCAAACAAGGTATGCCCAATGAGCAGCGATGGAGACAGCCTTGACCGTCGCGTCTCTCAGGTCGTGTTCTGAGCAGGAGAGTGGGCATGTGGGGCACGACAGACGCACATCAAGTCACTATATGGTATGTCACTGTCAGTGTCATAGGGATCTTTTCTATACCGTCATAGGGATCTATTCTCTTCTATACCGTTCATACAATAAATATAAATCTCCCGTGAGTTTCAAACATATTGAAATATAATAAACGGGTCACGTCTTTAACTCGAATTCTTGTCAAATTCTTTGAGATAGCATAGCTCACTAGCATTTTACATTTCTGGAAAGTGCATTAGTGGTCATGTCACGTGGCTGTCGTTAATACAGTCCAATCGCAGCCATCTTCAACTGACACCTAATCAACACGCCGCCTTGTTGTCACGTTACTATCCGAATTTCTCCAAATTGCGTCATCTATAAATCAAAACCGATTTCACCGGAAACCCTTTGTCATTCATGTAATCCTTATAAATCCCGGATTGTGTATCAACTATTCGATTTAAGGGCCCATTTGTCATATGCATCTCGATTTTGAATCGAATTTAATTTTTTATTCTAGAAGGGAATAGACTTCCAGTTGTCGAGCAATGGGCAGTCGTGGAAATGGACCTAATGGTCCGGACCAGAGGAATTGACGATGAGGAAATGGACATTCGGGAAATGGACTTTCAGGGAATAGATGGTCAGAGAATTGAGTCTGATGAATATGATTGCAATTAGTTTTGCGCATTTGCTGCTATACGTACCTACCAACCAACGTGTCATAAATAAATATAGAATGCGTAACGCAGGCCTTACATCGACCCAAGCATTACAGTATTATATATTTGTAACATATTATCCTGAATGAAAAGGAAACACAAATCCGTTATTTAATTAAATATGCATGTCATCATTAGACAGTTGCGACTGTTACGGGGAATTACGGAAGTTTCAGTTTCTCAGATTCTCAGATATTAGGTGTGAATAATTAACTACCCTCAGTTTCATACTATGTTGCGAACATCCTAATGTTTCAATACCGCGGTTATCACATGTCTCATGTGGAATGATCCACTACTCTACTATTAATTTATTTCTTTTTGAGTTTCATTGATCTGCAGTAAGTACATAATTGGGAAAGGCAAGAAAGAACCTTTGGAACGCAACTTGCGTGGACACACTTGCTACTTCCCACCTCAGGGGTACCAGCATTCGGTGTGGCGCGGCGGCTAAGGCGCCCGAAAATCTAAGGAGCCACAAATAGGGGTCTCGGGCCTCGGCCCGGAATACATTTTTATGCCCTTTGACGTCGAGACCCTTGGCCCGTGGGGTCCCAGTGCTCACTTCCTTTTTAAGGGGATAAGTAAGTGAAAACCTCAGAATTTATAGTTTATTTTTGAATGAAGAAAACAATGTTTTGCCGTTTACGAACTCCGGTCCTTAAAAACCAATATCCTCAATCGTATATACTCGTATGTCTGGCCAATTTAAAAGAGTGTCAGATAGTTTTAGATTTTATTTCTAGCCGATTAGTATTCCACGGAATAAACTTAATGCCTTGTAAAACTGGGTTCACTCAGCCCTGTAGCTCTAGTATAAGTTATTTCGAAACATTAACTAATTCGAACGCGTTTGCGTTTTGTCTCAAAATGTATGAAAGTGTTATGAAAACGTGAACAGCGTTTCTGGTGGTCACTAGTGGAAACTAAAACAGCGAGTATAACATTCGTTGCTAACCGATAGTAGGTAGTAATTGTATGTGCTGCCTCACCTCAATCGCATTGTATGTTCTGCATCACCTCGATCGCTTCGCGATCTCGGCGATGCAGAACATACAATGCGATCGAGGCGAGGCAGCACATACAATTACCTACTAACGCATGTAATCTGGCTGATCTGTTCCAATGATTTTAGATATTAATCCTCCATACTCCTTAAAGTAGTTTTTTAGTTTGAATATGGATATACGTTAAGATAATTCACAAGTGATTGGGGTATGGACAATAATTTCTTTTCCTCATTTACGATTTTGATATCCGTCCATTCGCTAGTGATTCTAAAATCATAACCAATTACTCTATTTAAGGCCAATCTTGATAGATGTAGTAACGCTGGTGGTTCAACTCTTAGCGGCTTCTTTAATTCTATGTGGTATCTTTGTAGCCACGTTTCTCCATCTGGTGATTTTATATAATATTGGATTAATTCTATGATGTTACGGCGCAATTCTCTAACTTCTCTTACGCCTTCAAATCCATATCTAGTTTTAGAATATGAAGACCATATCCTGATGGATTTAGGGCCTCGCGCTGTTTGTACAGACAGTGAAAATTCAAAATTTGGATGTTTAGATTTTCTGAGCAGAAAAGTTCCAATGCTTGTATTTTCGAGCATTCTATCGGCATCTTGTAAATTCAAACTTTCATAATACCATCCGCATTGTCTCAACAAATCCATATTGTTACTTATTGAATGATGTATTTGGCACTGATAAATACATTTTAAACCTGAAAGCTAAAATTGAATCATTTTATACCAGCCTTGGCGTTTGCGGGGGGGTGTCATAAGGCATTCGTCTCTCTTGCACTCGTTCGTAAAAAATCAAACTGCATTTAGTAGTATTAGTTTTCTTTATTTAAAAAAAATATTGTTTGTTATACACCACTTTCTTAAGCAAGTTACATTTTTTAAGGCACATATGTTACTATGGTAAATACAACTTTGAATATCCGGCGATGTTGAATAGTTTTTAAACAGGGTTTTTAAATTAGGACAATTGTATTCTTCCAAATTGTAGATATTATCCGTTTCTAGTATTTCTTTTAGCCAGATGACCTTTTCAACGCCTTTAGTGTATATCTTTTTATTCTTGATATATTCCAATATCAAAAACTTGTAATTAAAGTAAGGCACAAAGCCTTCGTTCCATAAAAGTCCAGCGTTTCTTTCTACCCATGCCACCTGCAAACGTTCCTTCCTTGTCAAGTTATAGAACGGATATGGCGGTTTTATCAACAAAACAAGAATACGATTATCACATAATATTGCTATTTCTTTTGGTATAAATTTGTTGTCTTCACTTTTAAAACCTTGAACATCTACGATAGCATTCATGATAGTTTTCGAACTATGTTACTGAGTGGTTTATATTCAAAGAGGCAGTCGTTGAGGATCAGACAGTAGGCAGTTGTATTTTCAGGAATGTCTGTTGACGACTCAATTTCTAAACGCACGTCAACTGGTCCAGTTTTGAGTGAATCATTTTGTCTTGAGCAGTCGATAACAAAAAGCGGAGCAATTTTCGAGAATGTATTCAAATCCAACAACGGTTCGATACAAGCGTTGTAATATGACTGACGAAAATTAGCATACATCTCATATAATATACTATATTTACTTTCATCAAACTTTAAATTAAGACTGTCGTAGGGAAAGTACTGCGAATTCAAAAATAATTTGACATTTGTTATGTTACAATGATCAAATGAAGCTGAACTTCTTGTTGTACTGTGTTTTCTGTCAGTTTGCAGTCCTAATATAACAAATCTCGGTTTCTCTAGTTGAGAAGCAGTTTTAATTGACCAAGAATGCTTTGTTGTCATAGGTAATAACGGATATTCATATAAATCCCAATTCCTGAAGGCTAACTGTATGGGTCGATCTTTTTCTAAATGTTTTAGTAGCACAAGTCGTTCGCGATCAGAAACTCTAATATGTGGTACACGCCACTGGATTTTTGTTATGTCTATATTTATATTTTCGTTTTTCTCAGCTATCACACTGTTTGAAACAGAACTGCTTCTTTGTAATATAAGTTCATGTCTGCAATTGATGAGTATTTTATTATAATCTTCGGCGAATCCTAATATTTTATTCAAGGGTATTATAGCTGTGAAATGGAAGTCAGTTGCCTTGGTTCCATCTAATTTCCAACCCCATAAAGCTGCATTTTTACTTTCTCCTTCATTCATTGAAATATACGATTTCATTGTAGTTGTGATTCCAGCATTTTTAATGTTATCTATTGCAACACCATTCAGCTCGTATCTGATATTTTGAAATAAAAACAATATTGGATTGTTTATAAATTTAACTTTTTTCGTTATTGTTTTCCCTGTTGTGTCTGTGGTAGCCGTACTTGCACATCCCTCAATGTAAATGGAGCTAGCTGAAGGTAGAACATAAATATCTTGCTGGTGTATTGGTATCCTTATTTCATCGTTTTCTTTAAAACTGTTATTGTAGGGGTTATAGCTATGGATTTCATAGCTTTCAATGGAATTGTCATGATGCGGTAAATCTGCGATTTGTAACATTTTATATTTTAAAGCCGAGTGAACGTAAAAAAATCTTATTCTTTTTTGTAATCGCCTTTGTTGCTCTTACACGTCTTCTATCTTTCAATACTGGGCGTGCAATACCAGGAGATCTATTATGAACAGAGTTTTTATTGAAAACAATCATTTTAGTTAACGGTATTTTGAATTTCGTAGACTCGAAAGTAAAACATGCAATTTTCAATACGATTGGCGATACAATGTACGCTGCACAAACACACCTTTCTATTTATTTGATTGTCATCTGTTGAACAGCTTTACGTCATGTGTAGGTAATTCATTCATTCTCTCCCAAAATGAGGTAAGGAACTTTAAACTTAAATGACCGCAGTTATACAAATTGTTTCCTTGTAAATTATCATAATTGTAGTGAATTTTATCTCCCATGTACTTGACAAACTCCTGTGGCGGTTTTAAATTGCCATAACTATCAAAGTATTCAATATAATCATTTATTTTTCCATAGGCTACCCAATGAGTACCAGAATTTTTAGAAGAATCTAAATTGATAACCCCACATTCTAGCGGTAAAGGGAATTCTGGTAATTCATCTCTCATAAACACACCACGAAAAAAAGGTAT
Source organism: Cenopis cana (assembly GCA_951800055.1). Taxonomy (NCBI): domain Eukaryota; kingdom Metazoa; phylum Arthropoda; class Insecta; order Lepidoptera; family Tortricidae; genus Cenopis; species Cenopis cana. Next base: position 3,466,132 of record OX637486.1, on the reverse strand, counting down.
GTTATTAGAGTACTTCATAATATCAATATTAGTTAACGCTCTTTTGGGTAGCCGAGTAATTAGTTTTTTTTCTTTGTAACATAAATTCCTAGTCCATTTTTGTATGGCTTAAGATGCAATCCTTTTCCAATACACAGTGCTTCCATATTCATATTATGCTTCTTGAACTCCTCTAAATTTTTTTTAGCTAACTTATAGTCATTGACAGCTTTCGTGATTCCGGCGATACCTCCTGCTAAACTACCGGCTGCAGACAATCCCGCAAATATAGGTATTAATGGTAGAAATCCTCCGGTTTTAGGCACTGGGATTACTCTCGGTAGTTTTATAGGTAAGTCGTCAGATGCCAGTTCATGAGCAGCTGTATACGCTAGTTCCGCTAAAAGTTTTTTGCACTTGGGCTTTAATTTGCAAATACGTTTTTTGGTATGAGAAACAATATTATTAAATGTTTTTTTTAAACCAGAACCAGTTTTTGCTTTTGAAGCAGGCAATATATATTTTTTCTTCATATTTAAATTACTGGTATTATTTTGATTCTTGTTCATGATTGTTTTAATTAACCTGTGAATGCCGTGTTTGTAGTATGACGATTCGTATACGACTGAGTACAAGTAAAAAATAATAGATGTTTAAATACTCTCACTAGTATTTTTAGCCTACAAACGATTAGTCTTTTCTATCCAGCTGTTTTCGCTTGAAGGCAGCCCTAGCCACTTTACATACACCTTGTTTCCTTTAGTTCTTAAAGCTTTTTCAACAAGGTATACCTCAGGGTGTAAAGTCTTTCGAATTTCGTGCTCATAAAATGCTCCTAAAATTGGCCTAGACCTCGAATCTTCTAATATATAAGTTGTTGGATTGGTATCTTGAACTTTTGTTATCTTAAATATTTCTGTAGACCAATTAGGAGTATATCCTTTTTCGAAGCAACCTTTATATTTGCTTATTCTTACAAAATCCCCTACTTGAAATCTTTTGCACTTCGATATTTTTTTAGATTGTTCTATTTGGGATTTAGTGTATCTTTGCGATATTGTTTCTTTATTATCATGATTAATTGTAGCCGGAGGTGCTCCTATAGTTCTATGGAACGTATGATTGTACTCATAAATTTTACAATCTAGAGTTCCATCAATCCATTCATAATTTCCTTTCAAATTAAATTCTTTATATAATTTATTTTTGAGCGTTCTAATGAAACGTTCTACGATAGAGGCTTTTTTGGTCGAATATGTAGAATAGTGGTTAATATTATATTTTTTAATAATCTTCGAAAAAACATTATTGTAGAATTCCTTGCCCATATCTGTTTGTAAATTTTTAGGTAGTCGGCCTTTTGCTAAGAAAGTCTTAAATACGGTAGACACAATTTCTTTAGTTTTTTGTTTTAGAGGAAATGCCCAAGCATATTTTGAGAAACAATCTATAATTACGAATATATATTTATAACCCGAATTTATATTGGATAAGGCTTGCATATCAATCAAATCTGCCTGCCAAAGGTCATCTATGTCTTTTAATATAACTCTTCTTCGGGGGAAGTTCACTCTTACATTACTATGAATCTCATTTACGACGTCGGCTTTGCTCATAGTGCTTGTTCAACTTCCCTTCTAGTTCTTTCAATTCAATATTTTTTTCGAGTTTTTTAACTCGGTCTGATAAAGCTGAGATTAGCTTATCAAGATGGTTTAGCGTGTTTGAAGTAACTTTTATATTTGTATCAATATATTCATAAATTTTAACACCATCGGATATTTCAACTTCGTCTATAGCGCATAGTTTATTTTCTTTTATTTTACAACAATTATTTTCTTTTTTGTGGACATTCATGTTTGATGTCCTTTTGATTACTAAACGGAATGATTATCACATGACAGTTTTTATTCTTGTATTATACCGGATTCTTTTAACTCTTCAATAATGGATAAGATTTCATTATCATGGTTGCTGTTGCCAGCGCTTTTAGAGGCAATTAAAAGTTTTAGTCTTTCAATTAATTCATTTGGATCATCCCAATAAATATAGTCTGTAGCTTTCTTATATTTTTTTAATTTAGGCAAGGAACCGCCAATTTTAAGGTCCGTTAACTTTTCTGGAAAATCTTGCTTAGTGTCCGAGAACAGAGGTTTAATAATCTGACAGTATTTTAATCCTTTGTCTCCTTTCAATTGTCCGTCGGGATTAAAATCTCGCCTGTGGGCGCTTGTAATAACAAGCAGATCTTTGTACATAATTTTGTCTTTTTCTGTTACTAGTTCGAGATTCGGTTTATTTCGAATCAAAAGTTCTTTTAAACCTGCTGTGAGTTCGTAATTTTGGCCATTGATTGTAATCATATATTGTTTTTCTGCCGAATTTTTATTGACTAAGGATAAAGTAACAGCAGAATTTCCCATCTTGAGTTTCTTATTTTCATTACGGATCCCAAATGGAACGTTAATGTTATCGTAAATGTCTAGTATATCTTCTTTTTTAAGAGATATTAATGTATCATTGACGTTATTTTGAGAATTTTTGCCATCATTGTCCAAATCATAATATTCTGAATGCTTGCTTGAATCAGCTTCGAGCTGGTCTTGGAAGTTTTTATATACTATCGATGAGTTCAAGTCCGTAGACGCGTCGTTTTCATTTATAGTATTTGGAATATTTAAACTAGAAGGTTTTTTATCATTTGCTTGTATCAGTGTCTCTAGAGGATCCGTAATGGGCTTGAATACTTTCTTTAATTTTAGATTAGCAGCATCTTCTTCATCCTGTATCATTTTTATTTTCTTTTTTATGCAAGCTGCTGATGTAATTAGTTGTTTTTTCACATTAGTATCCATTTTTTTAATGATGTCACTAGCTGTGTGTTATATGCGCGCTGGAGTTCAATTGAATGTTTTTTTCAATGTATTAGACATATATAATGAATTTATAAATAAATAAACGTGTCAAAACCTAGTCTATATCTTCCTTTATCAATTGCACAATCTTTATTGAGCAATAAAAAGTTGTATTGATTTCTCCATATAGTATAACAAAGCTCCTTAAATTTTAACCAATCTATGTCTGTATTTATGTGATCATTGTATATATGTTTTAAATTTCTGTCGTCTTGTTTAAAAATAATCAATAGATTGGCATTATCTCTTAACAATTGTTTCGGTATTTTGGAATAAGTTTGGGATAAATAAAAGCAGTCTATCTGCCTATGTCTTCCCATAGCAAAATAATTTCTAATGTTCATCTGATTTTCACATGCTACATCGTCAAAAATCATGACTGAATTTGTTAAAGCATCATTGGGATGAAGAACTTCTTTACTGTCAGTAAATAAATAAAAACTTGCTCCTGGAATTCTTTGCATAACTTCCTTCAAAAAGAGATACTTTGGCTGGAAGGCCGTCTTTGAGTACAAATAAATGTGTTTGAACTTTAAACCATTTTCATGTAACAATAAATTCAGCATAACATTAGTTTTACCACAGTTAGAAGGACCGCATATTATGCAGCGAATTGTGTTAGGTAATAGGGTGCTATGCTTTACTTTTTGCGCATTTATTTCGACATTTATAGTATTCACCTCTAATGTTTCAGCTTGCTTAACAAACTTCATGATAAAATGTGAGGTAAATAAAAAATTACAAGTCTTTATATACCTAACACAATGATGTCAAGGGGGGGTGTCAGATTTCGCTGTGTTTGCTTTCACGTTTACGGACAAAATAGACTTCATTATAATTAATATTCAGATGCAGCCATTTCTGCAGCGGCCGCCCCAGAAACTACTCGTGATTCAAGTAAGCTTCTTTTGAAATGTTTTGCATAAAATAATTATTCATATGCATTCTTATTTTTTAATGTGCCGATTATTGTTATGTCACTGAATATTTTATTATCTTATTACAGAACATGTCGAAACTCGAAAACTTCGAACGCCAAGAATTCAGCGATGGTCTTGATGTCACAGGTCATCTCGACATGAATGACTTATTTTATAATACTCAAGGCCTACAAGATCTTTACAGTGTTCAGCATCAGGAAAATAAAGCGTCGGATGAGAAGAAGTGTAAAGATTTGAAAATTAAACCGAAAAAGAAAATACTCAAAAAATCACAGGCGGAAATTTCAAACAATTTATCATATGTATCTCGACGAGTAAAAGAAAATGGACATCACTTGATTAAAATAACTATTTATGAACTTCACCCTGGATTTAAGTGCAAAAATGCTGATGATAATGTTTGTCTGAGTGCACAGTATGTGGTTGAGGACAAATATGACGAAATTTTGGATTGCACCGAAACCATAGTCAAGAAAATTGTGAAAAAAATAAGTGATAGTGATACTTACAAGTTGTAAAATGGTTTTAATGTTAATAATTTATCAATAAATACTTGTTGATCTAAATTAAAATAGACTTTTTTATTACTTACGTTAGGTACACTTTCAAATCTGTAGCCTCGCAAAGCCTCGCGCCTATTCATAATTGACAGATAATTAAAACAGGGAACAAAAGAATGATGAAATAAAATGGCTGAAAATTCGTGATAACATTTATTTAAAAACAAGACTATTTCTATACATTCATAGATAAATTCATAATTATCCAATAGGGACAGTAAATACATTTTTATTATGTATACAATCTTATGAGATATTAATTCTTACAATATATTGCTATAGTGACCCCACGGCAAAGTTCTAACTGCACCGTCTATTAATTGCCTTTTATCATCATTTTTACTTAACACCAGTTTATTCAGTTGCTGGGTAAACATTTTATGGTTTTTTGATTTAATAATACACATATTGTCCCTTAATTCCTCGCTGTTATATAAGCATTTTTTATATTTTTTCATATTGAGTTTTTTAGTCACACACTTCTTTACCCCTTTTGCTTTTTTGATAGATGTCGCCTCGGTATTGATACAGTATAACTTAGCTCGTAATCCAACAAACTCAGATATTACTTCACCACCCATTTCATCTTTGAAATAGCCGGGAATTTTCATGTTTGCAATCGGCATGTTGTACATATTATTAACGGCGAAATTACTCGTATCAAAGTATGGAAGCATTTCTTTCATATCCATGTAAAAATTTTTACTATAGACTAAATATAACAGACTGTCAGTGTCGGAGTAACATAAGTGAATATCTTGATGATACCTTTTTCTCATGACAGAATAATGAAATTGGTACAAATGCTTTTTAGCGAGCTCTAGTACAGTGAATCCAATATAAATAGGCATATCCAAAACTAATTTAGATTGTTGCATTTGAATGGCTACTAGGTTTTCCGAGAAAACAGACAAACTTTTAAAATTCGGAGCGCTGATATACTTTTCTGCACCGCAAATTTTGTTAGTTTTATTCGAAACATCTCTCCAAACATTTACCAATTTAACGTCAACTTGATTTCTTTTATTTTGTATTGTCTTTCCATAGATGCTATTAACCTGCTTTTTAAAGAAGTTTTTTTCAAAGTCGCATTTAGCGTTTTGTCTCAGTTCTGTATTTAGTGTTATGTAAGGTTCTAAAAATTTTCCTTGGTTAAAAGCTAAAATACGATGAATTTTCAATAATTTCAAACCATTATTCAAACATTCTTTTAAGTGCTCGTAATGTATTACGTATTTATATTTATTGTGCAAATTTGCTATCAGTTTACGACTCGTTTTGCTTGGAGGAACATAATGTTCTGGAGCGAATGGCAAATCTGAGTGGTCATCATGCAATTCACAGGGGTATTCAAGATCTACTTCAAGTATGTACCCTCGAGGACTGTCACAGCTGACACTTTTAACATCAAATTTGTCTATTTCTTGCTCGTTCATAAACACAAAATTGTTGGTTGGTAGATATTGCAACATAGCAAAACCATACAAATTGACACAATCTAAGTATATTAAATATGAACTAGCATTAGCATCGTTGTAGTCTGACAAATATATGTTATTCGCCTTTGCATGTCGTAGCGAACACTGAGCAAGACCGCCTCGAATACCTTTTTCTAACATTTGGTACATTTCAACATCAGATATCAAATCAAGCTTTATTTTTGTATATAGCAACATGGCGTCCCAGCTCAAAGCCGGGCTAGAAACATAGTAACACGGGTCTAAATTGTAATAAGTTAGACTCATACATCTGAATTTTTCGAATATATCACATAACAATAACACATCACATTTTAGGTATAAATCTGTATATTCACCCAAACTTTGTATGTTAAATTCTCTCCAAACTGACTTTGCATGTTCGTAATTTTCATCGGTAATATTCTCGGCTGTTAGTTTACTATAAAAAAGCTTTTGGTCTGGCAGTTCAGTTTCGTTGTATCGATCCCACGAGTCTATGTAGTCATAGCAATATATGCCCTTCTTACGAAGTAATTCAAAGTGATGAGTATCAGGATAATATTTTTTGAGATTTTTAAAGTCGCCAGGATCCAATGTACTAGCCAATTCATCTAAACCAGAATTTAAAAAGTTGAATGAGTCGATAAATTTCAACTGCGCTGGATTTTGACCCTCTATTGGTATGAATTTAGTTATTGATATGTATTTTTCCTTTGTTTTTGGAATTAAATTTATGCGACCGATTGTGTTCGATAGTTCTTTAATAAATAAGTGACAATCATAACCGGAGAAATTATGAAAGAGTATGGGTATAAACTCACAAGACTTGGCATTTAAATTACAAGAATCGTGGCTTGGACCGCGATATTTACCAGTAAAATGGTCATGATCTGCTGCGATACGTTCGCCGATTTCAAAAGATTGTCTACAGATATGACAAATCGTAGCATTTTGTAGCGAATGCTTTTCCTCGGCAGATAAAGGTAACATTTCACAATTAACAGATAATAACTGATGCAATTTCTTTACATCTTTGGAAATCGTTTCTACAAATTTTTTGCCACAATTTGGGCCGCGATATGATACATATTCATTTAGTTCCGGTTTGGACTCACAGCATATATAGTAAGCAAAACACGTCGCTTCATGTACTTGTATATTTTCTATGTGATTGGACTTGCTTTTGTCCGAATATTCTAAAAGCAAACTTTCGAAATCTCCATAAATGACTATAGGTATTCTTTGCGTCCTTTCAAAATGGCTAAATGCAAGTGTACTGTTAGGTTCAGGTAATATAGTTTTTACTCTAGCGCAATTATGAGAATACAGTTTTTGTTCTGTATCAAAGTATATAAAACATTCCTCACATAAATAGATTTTAGATGTATGTTTAGTAAGTTGTCTATGAACAAGCTTTTCCATATTTTTTATTAAACAGAAATGAGATTTTCCATTTTGTTCGAGAAGTAACAAGTTAACGTGCGTCAACTTATGTTTCAATGTCTTATATAGAGGTCCAGACACATCATCATTTTTTTCTAAACCATACACGTTAATTGAGATGTTTGGATTGTTTTTTTCGAATATTTTTAGGTCTTCCAGGGCTGGCGGAAATGACATGCCTTTAATATTGAGAATGTTCTTAAAATGCGGATATGAAGAAACTCTGTTTGGATTTTTACTTGCGGGATACATATGAGCCATAACACTCCATAAAAAACAATAATCGTCTTTGTTTTGTATATTCAAGCATGATTTAGAATTGCGAATTTTGGCCGGTAAACTAACATATGTGCCGGCCCTCAATGGGTTGTATTTATTTATGTTTATTTCCAGATGGCTAATTGAATCAATAGTCCAGCCTGATTCTGAAAGTTCAAACTCTGAGCACTTTGTTATAAGGTTGTCAATATGACTGGAATATAACGACAAAATGTCAGTATTTTGAAAAACGGGAAAGTATTGTGTATTAAATGATTTAATTGCCTTTTCATTGTTTTTTGGCTGTGTGTACGCAACAAAAAGTTCGAGATTTACTTTCAAAGCAGTGTGTTTTTCTAGAGAAATTTTTATTAGTTCAAATACTGACTTAGAAATCCTATTTAAGAACTGTTCCGGGGTTGAATGGATATCATCTGCAATAGAATTTACTCTATAACTTCTTATTCTATTTTTAAATGCAGTAGCTATGACCTGCACGTTGTCAAACTTCGTGTTTATCAGACAGTTTGACTTATGAAGGTTGCTCTTTTTATGTGATGTGAAGTTAGAAACATGAACTTTGCACTCGTTACAAAACATGTTTTTTTCCTTTTGAGATTTTATTACTTAATTATTTCATTATTCCATTATTTCCTTATTTCATTATTTCCTTATTTCATTTTATATGCTGTGAATGAAAAAAACATGTAAACGGTTATACCTTTAATATTCCGGTTACTTATAAAATGATAAATGCGAATATATAGGTGGGGAATATTATATACTAGATGCCGCCGAGTATATTGGTTAGGCAAAATATAATTCTTAAAAATATGTTACTGAGAACCTGATGGGTACATAATCGGTTGAATTTTGACGAAGTCTTGTTTCCCGGCCTGTACTAATTTCGAGACCGCAGCCCACAGTGGTGTATTGACGTCAGTGGCCACCTTCAATGTTGTAAGAGCATTTTTCCATCGCTCTTCCACTGGTAACCGCTCCGCTTCACGGCTATTATAGACCCGGAGTTCGACGAAGTATTCTCCTGTCTTGGTAGGATCCCTCTGTGTCGTAAATCCCGACGCGCCACGCTGTGTCAAAAAACTTCTCAATGTCGCTGCTCGAACAGGCTTCTGGAACTTATCCTGATGCACCTCGTCCTGTAAGACAAAAAAACAAATTAATCCATTGTAATCTAATCGAAAATATCGTTTTCCTAAAAAAAAAAGACGAAAGATTGTAAACAAGTTTGTAAAACCAAATAGATCTCTATTTCCTTTAGATAACTTTGGATACAGAAATAGGTATATTTAATTAGATTTAATAGGTACTTTCCCTTGATGTTCTATAGTCTTGGGGGATGCCTTGTATTATTTTTTAAAACGCTCTATCTTAATGACAATTGCCAACAATGACACCAATCATCTGATATCTGGACACCACTAACTTCCGAAATAAATAAATTAGAAATTTGAGTAGGTCAGATAAGTGCATACCTCAGATTCCAACACCTGTTCAGGGCGTTTGCGCTTCACTGGTGGCGATTGAGCGCATGGGATGACATTGTCTTCGGACTCCGAACAGCTTTCTAGAGCCGATAGTTCTTTAACTTGAGATGCTGCCTGCGCTTTTGGTTTTTTCGGAGCGCGTTTCTTCACAGGTTTTTTCTCTGTTACTTTCTCCGAGATCGACGGCGTTGGCTGCACTGACAAGGAGGACTCGTCAATTGTCCTCGAAGAATCCGCCAGCTCGTCCTCCCAAAACGGATTTAAAGACCAACCAGGCCTGCAATAAAAGAACAATATTGTATTTTAAATGCACCAAGAATCGGAAAACAATAAACTGACTTAATAACACGATAAGTACTATACATACACTTACATGGCTTCCTGTTCTACTTAGTTGCCGTATATACGCCAAACACCAACTCACTTTTACTTGATTACTGTAAACACTGAACCGGGCTGTTATTTTTTAATTTAAAACACGCACTTTGAACTGTAGGTACAGTCTGAGTCCTGGAAGTTATGAAGCTAATGGCACGTTAATGCCCGTCTGTCCTATTTATTATACGATATTCTAAAGTTACGATTACAATGGCTAATAAAATAATCATGGCAGCCTATGCAATAAAAACATATAACACAGCTGAACAAATTTCGTCCTTATGCAGACCATCTTTAAACACTTCGAATGTTCTCAGTATTGATTCCGTTATAAACATGCCCTAACACTCTGTAAAAGAAATGCATCAGTTGCATAAACGCCTTACAACATGAAAATCGATGCGCGAATCTTAAAAGGAGGCAGTATGTACTCTCCGCCAACTCGATCAAGTTAATTAAACACCTGACACTCAAGAAAACCCATACATTTCAGATGGCTATTTAATTTGGTAGGGTTAAAACATATTTGTAATGAATGATCGCAGTTAATTTTATGTTGGAAAGTTGTGTAATATGGATTATATATCCAGTACTACTTGAACTAAGGACATTTATTTATGTAAAAAAAAAATAGTTTTAACATTCATTTGAGACAGTCAAAATTACTCCAGTAGAGATTATATTTAAAGCTTAGTATTAACTAATAAAGATTCATTATTTCATTCATTATTTTAAGTAATCCGCCATCGAATGGTTTATGGGGCATAATTATACTCTGTTTTCAAACTTTAGTTAACAAACTCTAGCTCCGCTCGACTTCATATAAGGGCTATAAAGTGATTTAGGCTCGTGTCTTTTCCTGAGGATATTATTAAAGTTAAGGGCTATGGATGGTCTATGAGGTGTGGCCTAGTTTTGGCTACGCATGGTCCGCATAAACAGTATCTTTCTTCTCTTGTATATATCCCTAAGACAAAAAACATTACTCACATACTCAGTTTTTCAGCAGCGTAGGGCCCGAGTACCAAATTTCGGCGAGTAATTTATGTAAAAATACCTTATTTCTTTTGTGTTTCTGATTGGTTATTATGTTGCGTTTCTAACAGGTATGTATCATTCCAGGCCTTGAAATAAACAAGAGGAAACTTGTGTAGGTTTAATTTTGAAAGTGTATTACAAATATGTGCGCCTACCTATGTAAAATATTTTAAATTGTACATTGTTTAGGACAGGTTTTCTAAAAACTAAATATATTTTTTCACGCTATCTAGCGACTGCGAGATGAAGCTTTATAACGAATCGCTTAACTTGTCATACATCACTAGTCTAATTACCTTGCGCTATTAATACGTAACAATAGATGGCGTCATGAAAACGTTTACTTGCAAAATAAACTTTATTTTATACATACTTCATTGAAACAATATGTAAGATTACTATATTTCCTAATGGCCAATCAAACCAGCACATTAAAAATGAATATTTACTAAACAAACAATTCGACATATTGACATTCGTTTCTAAATATTTCGATAGATGGCTGTACTAATGTTATTACAACCGTTTCAGATGTAAATTATTGAATTTAATACAATAATATACTTTTACAACTTACAAGTAAACAAAATATTGGGAATATAATAAACTATGATCCAAATAAATAAATAAAAAATCTTTATTTATGCATTGGTTTAACAATTTAAAGTTATAATTCTACAGCACGCTATAGAAATTTTTTCATAGAACAGTATATATGTCGGACCTTCGTTAAAGATGTCGGCGAGCTGTGAGTATCTCAGCGGACCACTTGTCAACGATTGCATTGAACGGACTTGGCCAATCCGTAAATGTAGTTGAATGGCAAACCTTGTCAACGATTACATGGCAGACCTGGCCAATCTGTAAATGTAGTTGAGTGGCAAACCAATACAAAATCGAAAATTGAAATAATGAAATTGAAATACTGAAATTGAAAACTGAAATTGGAAACAGTGAAATTATTTTATATTGAGTACGGGTCTGGCCAACCTGGAAAAATATGTTACTACTTAACATTAGCGCACACGGGTGCCGGGGATGTGGTAAAATTATATATAAAATATAACCCTGGCACCCGTGGAGGCCTTTTGCTGTTTTTTTTTTATCGTTTCATTAAAGATCTCTATCTATCACGTCGAATGAAAGATTTCTATCAGGCCGAGTATTTATTTGTAGCAACTACGAAAGTGAAGTAGGAACCCCTCGATAATTAACTGATTATTCCAATGCTTCTCGAGACAGAGTGTGTGTTTCTATGCAAATAGATCAACAATATTTTGTCGAGTATCATCTTGTCCGTTACCTATCAATTAGGTATGTTGTCATAACAAATAAGTAATTGTATGTTCTGCCTCACCGTAATTCCGTCTTCACCGGTGTCCTGTTGTTTTTGAGCTGTTTAAGAGCCTCTGAGAGTAGATAGAGAGCCTATTGGTTCTGATGCTCCGTTGGGCCTTAAAGAATGCCTGCGGTATGGACAGCTTTCCACAAACCCGTTATTCAATTCGTCCGCATCGCAATCGAAACGGAGTACTTTAAAGAGTATGGAGGATTAATATCTAAAATCATTGGAACAGATCAGCCAGATTACATGCGTTAGTAGGTAATTGTATGTGCTGCCTCGCCTCGATCGCATTGTATGTTCTGCATCGCCGAGATCGCGAAGCGATCGAGGTGATGCAGAACATACAATGCGATTGAGGTGAGGCAGCACATACAATTACTACCTACTACCGATGAACGCGCGTATTTCAAACTCGGTGAGAGCGTTTTCATACATTTTGTGACAAAACGCAAACGCGTTCGAATTAGTTAATGTTTCGAAAAAACTTATACTAGAGCTACTGTTCAATGTTCACTCCAGCTATTCGTAGTTTTGCGACGTCAAGTCATCCCGCATTTATCACTATTAACTATACGAGAGCAAAATATTATTCGAGTTAAAATGCTGGTTTTAATGTAACTGCGTTATAACCTTAAACTCAAGATTAAAGCAGTCTTATATAATTTGTGGAGCCCTGCGTCGTCACGGAACGAAACATGTAATTTAAGGCTTTCGCCCTAACAAGGCAATTCAGCTACTGACGATATTAAATACTCACTCGAGGTGCTTCGGTTTGCTTTGCTTACAGACTTAATTAAGAATGGTGGATTGAATAGCTTACACGACCACGTACTTTAATGAAGAATCATCTTAAGGTTTTCTAGCTTCAGCTTGACGAAGCGTAGGTTTTTGTTTTTATATTACACGTTTAAAAGTGAAAAACAGTAAGTTAAGGATACAGAAATAGATTTCATGTAAGTACATACAGGTACGTACCTACATCTATTTTTTTCTGATTTCTCTAATTTTATCTATATATTTTATGTCTTGTTAACAAATCACTAAACAATGCTAAATCTCCAAATACTTTGAATGTCACCTAGTTGTTTATAAACGCGGTCGCCAGATCCTTGACTTAGGGCATAAATCCATTGACTGTCAGGGATCTTAGACAAAGCCTTTCCCCGTTTAGCCCGCCGGTGTCCCCGATAACATCTGCATAGATTTAAGGCTGGAAAACGAAACGGCTGAAAGAACTATATTGTCTTTTTTAAATAGGTGAGAGGAATTTTACGAAATCCATGACCAAACGCTAATTTATTTGATATAATTGATATAGAAAAAATAAGAATAATAAAAAAGAGCGAAAAAAAAACAGTGCTTATTAATTTATTTCAATTGAATTTGTATATATTGTTTAATTTTATGATGTACTAGTTCTTGTAAAAAATATTATCAATTTAGAACCTGACTGATAAATCGCACGTTCCTATATAACCTATATACAATACATGGTTCAGCCTGTACGACATAGTTTAAGTGCAATGGGCCTCTATCATCTAAATCATAGTTTTTTTTATTTATCAATGATTGGTATTGGAATTTGGACTTTGGACACAAATATTGGATAAGTGGAATACAACCCTAAGACATTAATCGTCACATGACTCGGTTGCCAAATCTCCTACTGTTTTCAAGCCCAACTGTCGAATTGAATGAATTCAGCGCTCCAGTTCTAGTTAAATACGACACTGTCCTGTTCAGCCGAGTGTGATTTTAATTTGAGAGAGCATTTCAGTGATTCCATAAAAGCGTTTTCATGTAAACTAGTACGACCATAGCGAGCTCAAAAGCCGTACTATTAACTTGCTCTTATTATATATTATCTATGTCAATTCTGTCATTAATATTGATTGCAGGTTGCAAATTTGAAAACACTTATGAATGTTTGGTAAGGTCTCCATCAGATAGATCTGTACAATTCAGGGTATTATTAACTAATGCTATGGTATACATAATGTGCACACTCCGCAGAAGCTGTCTAAATACTGAGTGTGCAGTCAAGCTAAAAATTGGCCTACTACTTTTTGACTAAGTTGCATTGGGGTGACTAGAAGCAATTTTACACTTTTTGATCTTAATTTCAACCTTACCTCACTTTCGAACTTATCCCAATGCACCATTGCATAATTCGTGACTTGCAATAAAAATTGGCCTACTACTTTTTGACTAAGTTGCATTGGGGTAACTAGAAGCAATTTTACCCTTTTTGATCTTAATTTCAACCTTACCTCACTTTCGAACTTATCCCAATGCACCATTGCATAATTCGTGACTTGCAATAAAAATTGGCCTACTACTTTTTGACTAAGTTGCATTGGGGTAACTAGAAGCAATTTTACCCTTTTTGATCTTAATTTCAACCTTACCTCAGTTTCGAACTTATCCCAATGCACCATTGCATAATTCGTGACTTGCAATCGAAATCACTTCCTCACCTGATTGTACTAACTGTCAAATGCTTTATTCAACATTGGCTAGCCTTGACTAGAGTGGACCGGTGATTTGTGTGCATTGACCCACTATACTGTATTGTATCGCCAATTCACTTTAGCATTGCCTTCGCTAATTGACGTACAATTGGCAGTTTGGTGATCCTGGGCCTAATTGCTAAAGTACAAGCGACGTGGTCGACCGCGGTTGGGTTCCATTTTTTATTAGGAGTATTAAATAAAAGTTATGCTGGGGTGTTCCGTTGAATGTCAGTTCAAAAGCAACCTAGTATGAATGGGATTGGAATTCAGGATGCACTCACCCTGAATCCCAAACGCATTGAGTTTGAGACGGTTAAAATTACGTGTATATACGCTCACCAGCAGAAAATTTGGCCCAAAAACTTTTTGTGATTTCAAACTATAAATTGAATAAATTAAATAATGTTTAATATATAAAGATACAATTTTCTAATTTGGGCCAAATTTTCTGCCGGTGAGTATATTACCATGAGTCATGAATATAATCATATTTTTCTATTTAGTATAACGACTTATGTGTCACTCTGTATAGGTACGTCTTTGCAAAACTTAGTCAAACATATTACCGAGACACCGACATAGATAAACCGGCCTGCATAAACTTTTCTAAACTTTATAAGCTCCAAACAAGCGTATGAATTCTATAAACAACTTCGACGTGCAAACAAAAAACAAATCCTGGATAAGAAAATAAGACATCGGTTCGGGTCTGGAATTTCTTATTTTTATTCTATTTTTTGAATCCAACGTTCTAGTCTGTCCTAGCAACGCGTATTTCTTGAGCCGTGTCCGCCCCGGGTGCATGTCACACCGTACGCTTATCCGCACCAGTGAATTAAAGACTAATACGCTGAGAGTATTTTCGGGTATATTACGTGCAAAAAAAACTGGCGACCGTACTGTCTTATCGAAAAACTTACGGTTAGAAAATAGTTGGCATACGATAAATAAAATTAGGCGGAATTGACGATTGTCGTAATGTTTTTCATTTTGTAGACAGTTATTTTTATTAAGTCGGAGCATTAAGAAGCCTAGGTTTTTGGAATTAAAGAATTCGAAGTCACCATTTTAAAAGAACTAAAATCAATATACACTCATAAGTGTGTTGAAAGGGTCAAGTGTGTTTTTGTGGAAGTAAAACCGACGGTGGTTGAAACGTATATATTGGTGACCTGCTTAGGATTCATTGAGACTGCATTGCTACTGCCGCAGCTTGATACCGACTGCCCACTTAGCGGCAAGCATCACCCTCGCTGATAACGGCATAAATTCTACTAGATTTTCAGCGATCAGTTTTTTATTTTTAAATATATTTGGTGTAATGGACAGTCTGAGTGCCTCTGGCCTATTTAAAGCGGTATTCAAAATGGCGGTATGCACTTGGGCGTAATTCTGCAATCTGAAATGATATTCCGTTTTATTCCCTAACTTAAACGCGACTCAACCCATTCAGAATAATGTAATTATACGCTTACGCTACCATGGTAGGTTAAACTGTTTCTTTAATTCCTTATTACAAAGGACTTAAGAAAATTTGACGACCGCTTTAGCTTAGTTGGTAGTGACCCTGCCTACGAAGCTGGAGGTCCCGGGTTCGAATCCCGGCCGGGGCATTTATTTGTGTGATGAGCACGAATATTTGTTCTTGAGTCATGGATGTTTTCTATGTATTTAAGTATTTATTTATCTATATAAGTATGTACGTAGGTATATCTTCGCTTAGTACCCATAGTACAAGCTTTGCTTAGTTTGGGACTAGATTGATTTGTGTAAGATTGTCCACAAATATTTATTTATTTATTTATAATCTTGTTAGTGCTGCATAACATTTCATTAAATTGGGTTACGACAGTTTTGCATGTCTAATAAGATGTGATTATTGATAGCGGAATATTAAAAACGCTTTGGATGTAAAACCTTGAAGGACTAACTAATTTAAAAAAAAGTAAATTAAAAATAATATTTGCAAAATTATAAGCAAATAATTTTATGTCACACCTAGCCATAAAGTGGCCATTATCGCACGCTCCGCGCGCGAAAAAACCCACTTCCTGGCCAGGGAGTGCCATAAAATTTTGTACTTACCACGGGCGATAATAAAGAAAGCCTCAGATCGCATATTTATCGCCCTTGTCTTCGGCTCGTGCGTAAAATACCTGCGATCTGAGACATTCTTTGTTTTATCGCCCTTGGTAAGTAATGTACTATTATTATGGCTGTGGTCTTCTGCAAGGCAGAGGTACTTCCCCAGTTTGGGCTGCTCCAAATTCGAGCAAAATGACATTTTGCTGTGCCCTATAACCTCTTTTTATGGGCTTCAAACATATACATACTCGTATATAGTATATACAAGTAGCTATAGATGCGCCATCGAGGGATCGGGGGTAAGAAAAAGAATATTCCTATAAAATGTATACCTTCTACGAAATTTGACCGGTTTGCATGTCCAATGTATTGCTTATAGAAGTGTGCCTGTGCCTATAAACCGACCACGAAAAAATGCTCGGTCCTTAATAAAGACAAAACATGGCACTTTTTTCTATCTCCTCTTACAGCAGACGCAGTAAGGCTATATTTCTCTATCAAAGCGTATTAGGCCCTTGGCTTCAAAACGAGGATCGTGCGCCAAATACGTACAGGCGATTCGTATGACTACTAAAATATACATAATGTAAACTCAACACCTGAACAACTCATGAAGTAAAATAATCAAACATATCTAAACAAATCTAACCCACTTGTTTGAAACATCTTTTCATTTTTGTTATATATCTTTTTTACCTTTTCGCTGACAATGACAATTATTTATTGCCATACATCTATAAACAACAACATACAAATATTCAAACTCCACAGCCAGAAAGTAAGCTCTTTAAATATTTTTAAGGCGAGGCCAGTTCATCAATCTACGATAGTATTGAAGTTTGAGGTTAGAGTGTGAAGAAATAATGTAGAATTACACTACACAAAAATTACTGTAGATTGAAAAAGAAAGAAAGTAACAAAATAACCGAACAAAATATTGAAAAATGCTTAGGTAACTGTGAAAAAATCCTAAATATCATCGTAAAAGTAAACTTTCATGCTAATTATTTCGTAGTTGTCAACGGCAGTGATATGGTTTTTTTTACAAAAAGTGTACAATTTGAGACTTTTGGTGCCGTATCTGAAGTTGTAATAACTTAGCGGCTGATGTCGCTACAAGCCTCCCTTAACAAGGCTTTATTAGAAGAGTGTTATGATTGAATAATTTACCACCACAACACAACGTGGTTACCCACGGTAGCTCCGTTAGTTAAGAGCAATAGACGGTTTCCAGAGGTTCAAATCCCAGCTGTGGCGTTTAATTATTCAATTTTCACTTTGATTTAAAATTATACTCGTCCACATGTTATTGTTATGTTTTACTCGTTGTTTGTGGTTGGTAGACGAGAGGTCCCATTTCCCGCACTGCACGTTTGACTTTGACACTTGGTATTCTATGCATAAACACGGCACTTTACGGCGCCCAACAATTCTATTCAAATTTCCCTGTCCGTTTATAATTCCGGCAAAACCTCGCTGACCTTATACATAAAATACAAGGCACGTGCCGGCCCCGCTTTGAGCTCAAACTAAGCACAAGACGTTGAATTAAATTTCCTAGCAAGGTGGCACGCGGCGAAATATGTGAGCAAGATAGGAGCTCTGCTGGCTTGATAAACAAAGTTCTATTGTTACGCGTAGATAGCACTGTTTAGATTTAGATTTATAGAAAGGCAGTAATCTTACCTTAGAGAGATAGGGAACAGCAAAATGTCATCTTGCTCGAATTTGGAGCGGCCCAACTGGGGAAGTACCTGCGCCTTGCATTCTGCAACACACCACAGCCGCAATAACATTATTTATTATACAAGTATGCAGAGTTGTGTTCCTGGAGGTGAGCAAGGTTGCCAGAGCTCTCCAGAATGCACTGTGTTGAGAGCAAGGGACCTAAATGTGTCTCTTCTGCTGTCAACACAGTTAATCCTCAAATTTATAAAGGGTCGGCAACGGGCACGTGACTCCTTTACAGTTGCAAGCGTGTATAAGCTGCGGAGTCCTTCAGTCGGAGTCATTAGGTGGACCACACGCTTGTTTGCCAACGTCGTTTTTTGTGAAACTCGTATTTTCATAATTTTGTGCGAATATTCACCCTCAAGGGAAAAATATGCTGTGCTTATTTTTCCGACTTGAACCCTGCCAACATCGTTATATTTCTTTAATTATGAATCGGTTTTTACTTTTTTAAGTTTTGCTGGCAACTAATGGGGGCTGCTACGAACAAATTTGCAGGAAAAATCTTTATTGCGTGACGGAACTATATATACCTAGGTATGACTTGTTGTGTTGTTTACGTATCGTATAAAAAAAGAGAGACCCTCCCACAGGTATATGTATAACACGTCTGGCCAACTCTACTGTCACGTATGCAATAGAGCATTCAAGAGCAAGTTTGGCCTAGCCAGCCATATCAGAGCTCACAATAGGGCAAATACATTGTTTAAAAAAAAACAAAAATTCTTTGCAACCTGCATGCAGGTGTGCAAATTATTACAATTTCAAGTCTTAAATTTTAACAAAAATACTTATACTACATGCAAGTTACAGTCGATAACCTAAGTATAGTCAAACATCTATACTTATCTTTATCAGGGTCGCCGTCAATGCCGTCATCGAAATTGACATTCTTTTGACACTTTCATTAGCATACGAAAGTGCAATAGTGTGGACGCTATACCAACTCTCTCAACTCAAATTTCCCTGGATAGAGTGTACATTTAGATTTAAGAAGACGGTTACCATGTTTCACTTATTATTCTAACGGGTTTAATTATACGGCTCCCTTAACTGAAATTTTAACTTGCATCTCATCTGTGCTTCATTAAGATAATGAGCGAGAAAAGACTATAGTATATTATTATTATTAACCCTGATACTTTAATCTTTCGTATCTACAACCGTTAATAGGCTCAGCTCGTTGAAACTCTACTATACCACCGAAAAAAATGTTTGCAACTAAGGCGACTTCCTGACTTGGCGGGGCGGGATCGTTATGTGACATTTTCTTCTTTGTCGTAAACTTACTGACGTCGCAAAGATTATCACTTGACAGAATACTGTCAGTATTACATTTGCGCAGTAGTAATATTATGCGCAGAACCGGACCAGTACTGCCTTCGCATCGTCCCGCTTCCACGCAGGCACGCATCCCGCGCCAGTCAGGAAGCACTCATTTAAATGTAGGGGCGCAGTAAAATGTAGTACTGAGTTGACTGACAGTTGACACTGACATTTGACAGTTTTCTAATATCGTACCGCCTTCGCACCGACAAATCAGGAAGTCGCCTAACTGCACAATAAGATCTCGTACGAAGAAAACGTTATGTATCGTAAGGAGCCGTAAGGCCTAAGGTACTGCAAACCGAAAACGAAGTATCTTCCTCTCTGTCGCACTCGCAAATTCGAGCGACAGAGAAAGCGATTGGCCTTAGTCTCACATGATGGAAAGCGAAGAAAAGGCCTAAGATGTAGCTCGCTCGATACCTCGTGTTAAGTTTGCGGCATAGTCATAGTTTAAGGTAACATTCACATGCGAAAACTAATTATTAAAATCCACATTTTCAATATCATTTACTGAAATTGCGAAGCGTCTAGATAACGTAACTGTGGTGACAGAAGCTGGCGACTTCCTCGCACAACGTACCTATCAGCATTGCGATACAGCGAGGAAGCGCCGTCAGTATACTCAGTATTATGCCTCGAGGGCATCTCAGCCATATTCGTCCCGATACCGCCGCATACTGGGTAGAGTCAGTCTGACCCAGGTCGGGCCTAGCTAAGTTTCTTGCTCGACTCTTCTCAGCTAGGCTAGGTTTAGTGATCCAGCTATAAAACTCCCAGTAGCTCGATTTCAATCACACCTCAGATTCACCTCAGCTCAACCAATCTCACTGGAGCGCAAACTCTTAGAGTATTCCAGTGCTTAAACCGCCCTCGTGGTCGTGTCGGAGGTTTCCCCTGGATTTACCCCCGGCCACACTTATCGCTTTATTGGGACCGGCCTATAAAGCCTCAGTCAAGTTTTAAAAAAAGGCTCACGGACCTGTTTTAGATTTAAGTTTGTATTTATTTATTTTGAGTTAATTTTGTTACGTTTGCTTGTATATTAATAAGTAATATAATTTACTGACTCTGTAATTGACTTGTAGCCGATAAGTGACCACACGACAACATTGATGATTGTCTAGCTCCACAATTGGCTAACACAATATTCCGATATATACACTGGCTATTCATTTACAACATAATGCCCGAACTAGCCAAATACAGATAGGCGTTATCTTGGATTAGTATCATAATCCGCTGATGCTTGGCCGGGCTAAGACTTGGACTGCTTATAGCTTATAGCATTTAGCTTTAGATTGGTTGAATTCACATACTCATATTGTCTGAAATAATTTACTTTGTACAACATTGAACTTTTTTAAGTGTAATAAGAAATATTAATCTAGATCAAAAACTACATCATCGTCATTTTTATGTACCTCAAAAGGAAAAAAACGGAACCTATATAGGAACAACAAGTACAGGGAAATAGGAAAAAATACTTTTAATGAAATCATGAAAAATATAGTCATTATTTAAAGTACGAAATCAATCATCAAGGTAAGCAACGGTCAATGGCCAACGGTAATGCGCGGTCATAATTGTATGACCTACAAAATTAGTACTGGACCTTCTGTGAGCGTGCGTGTGTATACGTTATTCCATAGTTAACATTAATTATTTCCCAACCCAACCGATATCCATGTTTCTGTCGTTACCACCGCCAGTTTCATTTACAATATCCCTTTGTGGTTTAGGCTTTTCATTATTAACTCTGCAATAACGTTTGTAATTTTTTTTTTTAAATAACCATTCGCTATCAACTCGATTGTTTATTTTTCATTAAAATTTTATATTTTGCGATACTATACTTATCAGTGAAAAATAATAATATAACTCAATACAAATATTGCTCTTTATTACATAACCTCAACAAAAATAACACAGCCTATTTCAACTTATAAATATGGGATTCATTGGTAAAAAGAGATCTTTCTAGTGTTACATGTCTATTGTAGGCAAATTTATCATCCTAGCGTTATACCAGCAACTGTACAGTTGTTGCATCCAGAAAAATGCCCGGGGTTCGCCTGGCGTAGACACTAGTTTTAACGGATGCAACTGCCATCTGACCCTCCAACTCAAGCGGGGAACTAGACCTTACTGGCATAAGGCTTGTGTTGGGTGTTGTTGTTGTGACAGACACATATAGTCCTTATTATACCTCCGAAGAATATTTTTGGGAATAAAACTTATTCTACATGTTATTTTCAGACTCGTTGTATATATTATCAAGTTTCATCATAATCCGTTTCGCCGTTTTTGAGTGATTGAGTAACAAACATCCAAACATCTAAACTTTGACGACCGCTTTAGCTTAGTTGGTAGTAACCCTGCCTACGAAGCTGGAGGTCCCGGGTTCGAATCCCGGCCGGGGCATATTTGTGTGATGAGCACGAATATTTGTTCTTGGGTCTTGGATGTTTTCTATGTATTTAAGTATTTATTTATCTATATAAGTATGTATATCGTCGCTTAGTACCCATAGTACAAGCTTTGCTTAGTTTGGGACTAGGCTGATTTGTGTAAGATTGTCCACAAATATTTATTATTTATTTTGCATTTTGATATTAGTAGGATTTACAACGGGTTTTCTATAGTATTTTTTGGGTTTGTTTAAAAAAAAACTTGATTACAAAAAAGTAGCGGGTTATATCGGGGATACTCGTACAGCCGTAAATTATATTAAGTAAAGACGGACAGACGGACAAACGGACCAACGGAAAAAACGGACCCCTTCGGGTACTAAACCCTAATAATGGGTCACGTCCCTCTGTTGAGAGTTTTTGCTGGATATAGTGTAGGCCTATACCAGGGATCACCAATTAGGTTTTTCAGGGGTCCGGTTTTTAAAATAAAATGACCGACTCGCTGCGAGTCTACTTGGATTAAACTTTATTAAGTAAGCAAATGTAATGTAAGTACAGAAGTAACCAGAATTTTTCTACATATCAAATTATTCAAATAAATTGTTCTAGCTGGGATATATATATTTTTTATTTAACTACATACTGATTAATACAAGTTACTGTTTACGGTCCGTACAAAATAGGCCGGCAGTCCGGATCCGGACCTATACAAAGCCCCGACAAAGACGTACTTACTTCAAAAACCACTGAGAAATGAGGAGTTTTTGGTTATTAAGCAACCGAAAAAAGACACACATTTCATCGCACATCGGGGAATTAATACCGTGGCATCGTTTATTTTGGTAGAACAGGGACTGCATTGTGGTGGCTGGCTTTTGCAGTGCAGCAATATTGCAAAAGTGTTTTTCTCTGCCTGTATCAGGACTTTGAAATATTTTAGCTGTTTTCCCAAATCTCTATATTATAATACTTTTATCTCACACACGCGGGTGAGCCATGGTTGTGTGTTGAGCAATACAGTCATGTACATTGTCTATGTGTGCATCAGCGTAGGAGCCATGAGTTGACGTTGTCCATGTGTTCGTATGTGTCACAATAACAACAATGGCCAACCCGCTCTCGTGAGATAAAAGTACTATATACATAGCTGCAATTATATATTTTTTGAGGCCTGATATGCGACATCAAGTTACGTTTTGGCTTTCGAACATTTGTATAATAATGTGATGTTTAATTCACTCCTGATATAACCTAATCTAACCATTCGACTTAAAATTTCTGTTGTCAATCGATTTAGTACAAAGAAATTTGTTATATGTAGGGTTTTCTAAAAGTTAAATGCCTGCACCAAATGGTTCAGTTTAGTGCGATGGTGGGCTGGGAGAGAATGCCATGAAGCATTAAGTCCGCCATTTACATATTTCTTGAATTGTGCAAAGTATAATTAAATAATTAAATTTTAGATTGTAATTGCTTGGGTCAAATCAGGAGAAATCTATTTGCTAAATTGTTAATAATATTAGAGAAGTGCTATGGATTCCTCGTAGTTCCCATTATTTAAATCAGGTTATAAGCTAGAGTTCAGGGCCTCCTCCATTTAAAAAATACGTAGCCAGGTCTGTTTTCTCCTGCTATTTCGACTAAATTCGGCCCTGGCACATCTCCATGATGTTCAGATACCCCATCGTACTAGGAATGAAAGAGCACGTGTGAGCACGATGCCATGATTAGCAGTCTAACATCGGTTTTGTTAGAAGAAAACCTTCTGTATTTACGTATATACAATCATTTACTTATTCTGTGACGTAGCTTGAAAAGGCGCATTAACGAACGCTTGCACAGGTTCCACATAGCCATTTTGTCTACCCGATTGAATTTACATGCAGTCAACTAGTTCTCAAATCGACGTATTTCACCAACTAACTTGCTCCAGGGTAACCAATATCGCTAATTGAGTTACTTTGTTTGCGAGAAGTTCGTCCAATGCGTTCGCAAATTTGTGGAAAAGTTTCTTTAGCGGCGATCCAAATTTTTAAGTAGTTTACAGGATTTGGGGAAAATAAAAGCATTTGAAGGGAGCAATAAGGTATGTATTAGCATTTTGATTAGATGAAAGGATGATTCACGCTAGACCCTTCCGTGTCCGGGCCGGCCCGTTTTCTAGTACAAGAAATCGACGGCCGTCGCGCTTTAGAAAACGGGCCGGCCCGGACACGGAGCGGTCTACTGTGAATCATCCTTTAGATTATTTGAATGGAATTATGAATGGAAATATCTGAAATTAAATTAGGTTGAGCGCCTGTTTCAGACACTTTCTGTTGACTAAATCATTACATTTCTATCATTGTGCACTTTAATTGTAGCATGATATTGTCTATTGTAATCAATCTTGATTATTTTAGATGACTTCACATAATAGGAATCCATAAAAATGTTACATCGCTTGTTTATAGCCAAATTAACAAAATTGTTTATTTTGGATTAAAAAAAATTGCAGTTATATGAAAATATTTTTTTCTCAATTCATTTTCAAGCAAGTTCAAAACAGAAAATGTATATTGTTAACCAAGGGTTAAAAGACACCCATTTTCAGATGAGATATTTTGGCGCTCAAACGAAGTGGGTGAACTCTGCTTTTCATTTCGAAACTAAAATAATTACGAGTATGCACAAACATTTTCTTAACCAGTACACGAGCCGTTTTGGCAGGATCGGTTGACGGACGTTAATAGTGTTAGTGTATGGACCATTTCATTTTATTTGCCTGTAAAACTTACTACCAATGCCCCCATATTAACAGATTCACCATACTTTTGAGCTGAGATGTACCAAATTCAGTACGCAAATTCAAACTCCCTTGCATATCTAACTAATTCCCAAAATCGTATCAGAACTCCGATCCCTGTTCAATAACAAAACAATTAACAAGTCCCCATAATTATTCATATCCGCCATCTTGTTCTAAACTTAATTCGACAGCTGTTCTCCAAATGATCCATAAACACGGAACGCTTACGCCATCAGTCCCGCAATCTCTTGTCCCGCACACTAGGACGATCAATCACGCGAACGCGGACGGAGAGCGGACGTAGTACGGAGTCACGGACGGACCCGAACGTTCCCGAGTCCGCCCGAGGGCGATTAGCCTCGCGAATCCTTAAGTAGACCCTTGACGAATTACTTTGAACGTTAAGGGGCATGCAAATTTGTGGACTTTAAAGAAAAAAGATACAGTCGTGAATGTATGCTTCGAATAAGTGAATTTAAGTCAAATTTAATTATATGTCAGTTTATATTATGTTTCAGTAGGTAAAAACATTATTTTACTACTGAAGTAAGAAGGAACCACGTTACGTTAATTTTCTAGTGTCGAGTGCTTCGTATTTTTCTTATTATGCTATAATGCGTTCGTTGCCCAGTGGCGCCACTGTACTGCGTGCGGTACCTATGCGAGGTTAAGCAACGTCAGCCGTGGTTAACTCTTGGTGACCGCTGGAGTGGTTACTGACTGAGCGCTCCCGTACTTTGGAAGGCCGTTAACACATTCATTGCTGAGGAGTGCTACGCGTTACGCTCTACGCTCGTAGCCGATCACGTGGTTTTTCCGCTTTGTAGCGAAAACTGTCTACGAAAGGGGACCCCGACAATCCAGTCCTCCGCGCTGATTAGGTTAGCCTTTGATCCCGGCTGCTGTATATGCCAGCAGTCGTTAAGCCTAATTAGAAGCTTTCGAGCGGCTTGAGAACTTGTAACAGTTTGTACTTGTAACAAGTTGCCCAAACGATATAGTGCGCGCCATCCACCACGACGCGCCCCTCCACAGCGAATCTCATACTAATCTGTGCGCAGTTGTACGGCTTGGGCTGTGGAGGACTTGAATATTTTCAAGCCAATTCAAGTCCTAATGGGAAATAATAAACAGCGTACACTGAAGCAACAACTATTTAATTAGAAACTAAAACATTACGAGTAAATTTTCGCAGTTGCTTGCTTAAGGCGCTACACTGAGAAATGTAGATACTTTGAAACGCTGTTCTGCCCAGACGAGGAAACAATAGGGACTGATTTTCAGATATATAATTCTTGACTATATGATTGTGGTACCTACTGACAATAGCCGAAAGATGATTTCTTAAAATTTTCTCGATAGAAAATAAATCCAAAGTTAAATTTATATTTTCCTTTTTTTACTCAGCCTACTAAAACTACACATTATTAAAAGACACGATTGTGTTAATATGATGGTATTTTACCTCATCTAGGTACTGACAAGAAGAAATTTAATTTATCTGCACACAGTCAGATATTTATCGAGATTTGTCTAAAAAGCCATTCTCGGAGAGGGTTCCATCCCGTTTTGTCGTGAGCGAAAAACATAGTGCATCTCTTTCAATCGATATATCGCCTTAACGTCGTCGAATAGCTTAGCAATATTACGTCTAAAACTTGCATCTTGTCTCTACACTACTATTGAGCCTGCGAATTTAGGTTTGAGTTTTATGGCATTATGGTATACGTGGACAAGTAGGAATAAGTATTTGTGAGCTAAATACATTGTTATAATTTAAAAAAACTGTTCAAAAGCCAAGACGGTACACGTTTTTTAGTGAAATAGCAAAGGAATATTGCTAGTTTTGTCAAACTTGGGCTCAAAATGTGTTTCGGAGAATTTAGATCTGGAAAATTTGAAATTGTAGACTTATTTTTGACTTCCATAAAAGGAGCACTTATTGCCTAAAAATTACACATTTTATTTCGTACTCGTAAAAAGTAATTGAAGAACAATTTGAAAATAATATTTAAATTAGTAACTTATGACAATATTTATAATATACCTTTGATATTAAGATCAAAATAAAAGAAGCATTAAACCGCGTTAATTAGTAGAATGGACTGTAAGTAATTCAAACAGGTAACAATTATGTTCCGAATTCTATTACGAAACGAAACATTATACTTATTTCAAAGTTAATTAGTAGAATGAGCTGTAATTCAAACAGGTATCTAACATTAACTTGCTGAATTCAATTACGAAACATTAATCAGAGTTTCGGTCAAAATACTCATTACAAATACGCAGTACCATGAATATAATTATTTAACGCATAACCAACTCAAAGTAACCCGTTGTATACATCGCAGTTCCTCGTCTTAAGGCATTTTCAGTGGCTCGTAAATTCGTACACATCTGTTGCCTGCCCTTAAGGCCCTGACGGATTGCGTTCTCCAAGATTAAGACGGATTCGTGTTAAAAAGCGAGACAAATTCCCTACGAGGATCCCCGTGGTAATTAAGAGTTCTCATTACGGGATTTTTGCTATTGCTTTTGTCTAATTGTGTAAAACCTAATTGGACAGTTTAAAGAAAATGTTTTTTATTTGCGTATCAACGTTGTACGGGCATGGAGTTTTGATCCACTAAACTTATTTTGTATATTATAAAATGAGATAAATATATTTGTTGATAATCTTACACAAATCGACCTACTCACACACTAAGCAAAGTCTGTACTATGGGTACTAACCAACGATATACATACTTATATAGATATAGATAAATATTTATACTTAAACACAGAAAATATCCAAGACACAGGAACAAATATTCGTGTTCTTCAGACAAAAATCACTGTATGTTTGCTCTTAAGATTTGAGGAGTTCCCTCGATTCCTCATGGATCCCATCATCAGAACTGCGTTTTGTCTAAAGCGGGACAAACTTGGATAGGTATATATACTTACAAACAAAAAAAGAATTTTCAGAAATCGGTTCAGAGATGACGGAGTTCTGGAGTAACAAACATAAAACAAAAAAAAACATACAACCGAATTGAGAACCTTCTCTTTTGAAATCTTGAAGTCGGTTAAAAAAACAGGGAATAGAAGTTTTATGGCGATTTTCATGATGCATTTCGGATTTACGTGACACAAATATTGCAAAAATAAAAAACAAAAAAACATACAACCGAATTGAGAACCTCCTCTTTTAAATCTTGAAGTCGGTTAAAAAAACAGAGAAAAGAAGTTTTATGGCGACTTTTCATGATGCATTTCGGATTTACGTGTCACAAATATTGCAAAGACCGTGTGTGTATTGAGTTTATAAAATATAAACACATTTCATCTAAGAGCATGAAAACATTTTAGTATTAGATAATGCGAAATTTCCTCTTATATACTCAATAGCTGTCAACGGTATCGTTGATCGAATATCTATTTAGTCATTCCTTTGACTCTTAAGAAATTCTCCGATATAAAAGAGATATTCGCATCGCTCTAAGGAGGCTCAAGATCACGCTCAGAGATTATACCACTATAAACCCGAAATAACAACGCAAACAAGTTAAGGAATTGAGAGCACCTAACTGAAACAAGCTAATTCTATTTGTATCGTGAT
Organism: Cenopis cana; assembly: GCA_951800055.1. Taxonomy (NCBI): domain Eukaryota; kingdom Metazoa; phylum Arthropoda; class Insecta; order Lepidoptera; family Tortricidae; genus Cenopis; species Cenopis cana. The sequence continues at coordinate 3,437,843 of OX637486.1, read as the reverse complement.
TTATGGCGCGGTGAGTTTTGTTATTGGTTTTGACCTCCTTTCTGCAATAAACAAGGGTTGGAAGAAACAGGAAAACCTCCAGAAGTATTTTAGTTGAAACTAGGTGTGAACGTGGCTCCGCCTGTCGGAATGATTTAGATTATTTCCTTATTACGGCAGGTTGGCGGCTGGCACATTTAATTAACTTACTTCATATGCCACATTTATTTTCAGAGACTCAGTTCTAACATTGGGACACAAACCTTACTACCTATTTTTAAACATTTTTGCTTCTATTTGTTGGGGAGCCTGAAAGGGTATTTTGGGATTTACTCGAGCGCGTCAGATTAAGGCCGTGTATTACCACTTTTGAGTTTTTAAAAACCATCTGAGACATAGAATATAGTGTCTTAAAATCTAAAAAAAATATGTGTGTTACATAAGGATCTTGTCTAGTCAAAATCGCAGTCAGTTACATTACGTGATGAATTTCACTCGATAGAAAAAAATCGCGAAGTTACGTCTTTTTGGAATGTTTTTTCAATACTACGGCTACATTACTGATATTTAACATTAAATTTTTGTACTCAATTAAAGATCGTAATTTTTTTTTTTTTTTTATTATTATAGCCTCTTGTTGTCCATCCAGGTGTTTTATATTTTTATTTTATTTTTTCCTTCTTAGTTTTCGTTTCTATTTGTCCTGGATGTCCACTTGCCAATCGGCAAAGGCCTCCTCCAGCCTTCTCCACTCGTGCCTGTCTCTGGCGACCCTGCTCCATGTGACTCCAGCAACTGGCCTTATGTCGTCGTCCCACCTTTTGCGCTGCCTTCCTCTTTTCCTCTTACAGCCCCTTGGGTACCACTGGGTCACCTTTTTGATCGTAAATAGTTACAGACAAATTCGCAGGGTTTGCTTTGATAAAATGATTGGCTTAATCACTATAGCTAAATATTTACAAAACTGCGCGCAGAGCTTGCGTAGAGAGCGGGATGGTTAATTGTAAACTCACGCGTGTTAGAGCGGGACAATTGCGTTGGGGATACCTCCCCTTAAGATATGGGAGATACCTTGCATTCTGTTGAGTATCTCCACCATTTATAAGCTCTCTATATATATATATATATGATATCTATGTTCCTTTTTTAGGGTTCCGTAGTAAACAAGGAACCCTTATAGTTTCGCCATGTCCGTCCGTCCGTCCGTCCGTCCGTCCGACCCCCGTTTTTCTCAGTAACCGTTAGTACTAGAAAGCTGTAATTTGGCATGAGTATACATATCAAATACGCCGACAAAACGGTAGAATAAAATCTTAAAAAAAAATTTTTTTCGGGGTACCTCCCCTACATGTAAAGTGGTGGTGCAATTTTTTTTTCTTCCAAACCCCATCGTGTGGGGTATCGTTGGATAGCTCTTTCAAAAATATTATAAGGTTTCTAAAAGCATTTTTTGATTAAAGAATAGGTTGGCGTGATATTAAGCTTTGAAGTGATAATTTTTGTTATGGTCAAGTGTCCCCCCCCCCTGCCAGCTAAACGGTGGCTACTAGGCATGTGAAAAAAATCATGGTAGTAGTATATAAAATGAATTTAAAAGGAAAACTATCACAGCTAAGTAGACATTACTAGTTAACGAGTAATAGTCGAACTTCAGAAATGTACTTTGCAAAAGCAAACCTTCGTACAATTTCCATTGATACCTTAGATAATGTTGTTAATTCTGTCAAAAACATAGTAAATATAAGTTTGCGAACTTTTTAGTCCACATAATGTAACGGGTGGACGACTACGGAACCCTACCTTGCGCGTGGCCCGACACGCACTTGGCCGGTTTTTTTTAATTGAAAAAAATATTGCTGTCGAAATAATATATTGAGTCACGTCCAAATCGTCACATTATTATTAAGGAAGCTTCTTTAGGGTTTATTTAACATCCTCTTTGAAAATCAGGCGCCCTCGATTATATTTTTTTCTCCAATGTTCTACATTTCTGTTACCAGAGATACGTGGGGCGTGTACAATATCAATATGTAACGCCTTGAAGTAAATTAATTAGTTTTACTGGCTTTCTGTGGAACATATACATAGAAAGCAATTGGGTCTTTGACACATGTTAAAGTTTATAACATGATGTCACTTTATGGATAGTAATCCATCAAAATATCACAATGAATTGAAAATTATAAACTTTTACCAAACTAAAATAAAAAATATTTCGAAAATTCGAAAAAAACATGATTTGTTTTATCATCCAAAAGTCAAATAAACCATTTATTTGACTTCTAGATGATAAAAAAATCATAATTTTCCGAATTTTCGAATAAAACAAATAAAAAATTGTATAGCAACTACGTACCTAAACGCATTATTTCACCACTAAATCAGCAAAATACTTATTTTCCCATATAACGGTTGGTTCGATACCTGTGCGTGTGACGTTACTTGCCTATGCCAATTTGTAGTAGCCTTTTTGAGAGCCGCTAGCATCGATCTAGGTTCGTCCCTATTTTGTGCCCTTTATTTGTGGTCTAATTGTAGTTGGTGAATTGTGTAACCAACGAATTTTAAATAATACCAGTAAAATTCTTACACCAAAATTAAATACATGTTTACAGACAATTCAACAAATATGTCGATTAGGAAAAATCATTTTTCAATCAATTGTACCAAAATGCCTGTCATGTTTATATGCATTTCTATATAAATTAATTTTCAAAATTGTCACATGTCACCTGTCGCGTGACAATTGTCACTCGACATAATTATGTCACTGACGATTGTCGACGTGGTGAAATAGGGGCCTGATCTTCCAAGCCAAAGAAAAAATTATACCTAGTTGTGAGTAGACCGGCTTCCTTCCTAGCCATGCGCTTCTACTACACCCAAATCCTATTTATATCTAATGATATTTCGTTCGTTTTTTTTTTATAAAACCTAGAAACCCTGCCTATAAATACCTACATTGAGCTATTTGCTGATCATAATGTGACAAAGTTCTACCTCTCACTCAATGTTATTTTCAGAAAATATTTTTACTTAGTTACCCACCGCTTAGAAACAAACATTAAAGCAAATAAATTGCCGGACGTAATTATGCATTCGAAGTTATACTTCGCAATAATTAAGACCTCATTTTCATGCGAATTAAGAAACACTCAGAAATAAAGAAACCTTCACACGAAACGTCGTGAGATTAACTTTTCACGTTGTTTACAAATAAAAACTCAAACAACTTAGAAAGCTAAAATCAATATATTATTTCTTAATATATGTCTTAATTTACAAATGTTTAGGTACTAGGCATTTGCAGTAGGTAAATATGTTCCTCTAAGAAATACTTATTTTGTAATTTATCAGTGGTATTGGAAAAAGTTATGTTCGTCACTTAGTTAATAAAAAATTCCGGATCAAATATCTTATTGGAATTCCTTATAAAGAGAGAGAATATTTTTCGTATACAAAAACCCAAATTGTCACGGCTGTAACAGTAGCGACTCAATTAAATTTTATTCTGTGCTGCTAATAATGTTTTTGTCTGCTTTATCGTCTTGTAAATTAGAATTCCGCTTGGTTTTATGTCTCAGAACAGTTTTTTTTAAATATTATTCTGTAAGTATTTTCACTTTTTAATGGCAAATTTCAAAGCTGTTTAATATTGTCTTATTAATTATTAACTATCATCTGACTTTCTAGACGTCAGGTCAGGATATCATAAATTATATAACAATAATTAATAACAATACACAGCACACTAACTAGACGGATTTCATGTCTCTATAAATAACAAAGGGTAGGCCGTAGACCTTGTAGACCAAGAGACATAGAATATTTTTATCTCCCGAGCGCGGGTGAGCCATGGTTGTGTGTTGAGCCACAGAATAAGTAATAGTACAAGTACAGAAGCTTCACTTTGTAACAAAAACGGCGTTTAGACATAAAAAACATGCCTACTCTGTGCATCTCTGTCTACCGTATAACTTGTATTCATTCGCACGCGGCACGTGTAGCGCTAGGGCTATCGACTCGTCGCTCGTCGCGTTCTAGCCTGCAGTGGCAGCGGTAACGTGCATATAGACGCGTTCGCGCGGCGGCGGGCGGCCCTCGACTGACGGCCGGCCCCGGGCCGAGCGAGCGGTAGGCATTTAAAGCGACGCGCGCCTCCCACTGCAAGCCCCTTGGTTGAGCTACATACAAATTGTCTATGTGTGCGTCTGTGTTGTAGGAGCTATGAGTTCACGTTGTCTATGTGATCGTATGTGTCACAACTACAACAATGGCCAATCCGCGCTCGTGAGATAAAAATAATGTAGACTAAAAAGCGTTTATCACGCTCGTCTTCCGTCTACCTAAATCTCGGCATCAAATCATCAGACATTACAGAGATCCAAAACTTCTTAATGGACAGCGCGGATTACCGTTAAGTAGATTTTAAGAACATTAAAACTCAACAATTCCCTAAGTGTCGATCGTTACAATAAAAAGACCAGTTTTTAACAAGTTTGCCGCAGATTTGAGAACCTTACAGAATAATAAATATTTAGTCAAAATGTTTTAGAAGAATGCATTGCAATTATGTACTTTTTTAACGGATTTTATACGGATACAGTATAAGTAAAAGAAGTACCAAGCAAAACAAATTCTAACATCATTTTATACTCTTTAGTTAACAATTATTTCTGCACTTATCATATCCCGGTCTTCAAGTTCATTCTCAAATATCCAGAATTTCACTTTATCAGCCTACAAACATTATAAAAGAAACCTTTTAATCGATCGCACATGATGAATCTACCTTTGAGTCCCATGGGACCTCTGAAGGAAAGGCTTTTTCTTTTAGTAAACAATTTATTTTTTCAATAAATATTATTATTGTTTTATTCCTTTAATGGCAAAAATTCAAATGAATACATTATCGAAGTCTCTTGCCCCCTATTTGGGTAAAAACAGTTGCGTCAGAAAAAATACATAGGTACTTTACGGAAAGGTTTTTTTTGTGCTGGGCATTTTTTTACTCAGCTTTATTGCTTGATCAATATTGGTTTGTTTCTAGGAAAAGATCAATTTGTTTTCTTAGAACATAATAAACATCGAACTGAGCATAAATAAATCTTATGTTTTAGTAGTAAATATCACAAAAAGTTACTAAATATAAAAGCAAACGGATAATTCCGATAAAAGTTAGGTAGAACAATAAAGAAAAATCAATAAGATATAACAAATGACGCAATAACGAGATACTAATAAAAACTAATAAGTCATTGACGAGTAGCTGGAATAAAACGAGTGGGCGAATGGATCCTTACGAAAGGCTGGGGCCAATGTTAAAGCATTAAATTTAAAATAGAATACCTACAATCTACATATATTATACACTCAAAAGCATGCATTTAAAATATATATTTTCCTCTTTATACTTTTGCATATACATACATACATTAGTTACGTATTCATTTTTTTATTGCAGGTAATTAACAATTCTACTCACTCGGCGAAGCAGTATCAGCGTATGTTGAAAGCGATTACTTGGCACAAAATATTTGTTGTGAGATATAGTGGATATCAATTTTAACAGCCTTCCATTTTAAATGTCGAAGTATTCCTAGGCACATCACATGCTAAGTATAGCAAGTAACGCATTTTTTAATAACACATACATATTATACTCACGCCCGTATCCCATTGGGGTATTGGGGTTTGATAACAAGCTAATAATTTTTATCAATTAAGAAAATTATTATTTTTATTATTGTTTAGTTACCGACCACTCGATTACTTACTGATACATCAAAGATAACAGAGTATTAATGCTTGGGTAATGCTTTCAATAAAAATTACATTATACTTAATGTTTTTAGTTTCGTATATCAATTGACAATATTTCATAATTTCCAAAAGTCTTAATTCGAAAACCATTTCGGTAAAAACGTGTGAAGTACACAAAAACCATTTTTTTAATTTTTTTTTTCTCCGTTAATTTTGGAAAAAATCGCAAATTACTGTAAACCGAAACTTGACGTCATCTTCCTCGCTGTATTCAGGGAGACCTTAGTACAGAGTACAGACAATCGCTGCTCTGGAGTGGCTCTGGATTATTGTTGGGAAGATGACGTCATATTTTACTTACGCCCTTTTGGAATGACCTACTTTTCAATGTGTTTTTTTTTGTATGAAATAATGAGTTAAATGGAAAAAGAAAAAATACGGGTGGCTTAAATTTTTACCTATTTTATAACTAGTTCATAAAATAAAGTAGTTAAAAATATGAAATGTTGTCAATTGTGCTCTTTACGTGTTTTTGCTATATGGCTATTTGGCTAGTGGTTCTAGCAACTAACTAGATAGGGTGAAACCGTATCTCCGCTTGTCCTTCGCTTATCCTCCGCTCCGCCTATCGAAACACCACAACCTATCTAAGCAACTCACTCTAACTAATAACATTATGAATAGATCCATCCATCACGGCTATGGAGCTGACGGGATCGAAATCACTGAATCATTTGCCATTAGGACTCAGATGAAAATGGTTTTTGTTGATTTGAGAGGTTTTTTGAATATGGAAATGGTGAATGCAACGAGATCAAAATGAATGTGGTTTAACAGGATGCTAGTGAGTGCAGGTAATATTTATTTTGCAAAAAAATACGCATTTAAAATAATGATAAAAAGGGTCTTCGTAAATACTAAAAAAAATATGCCAATTTTAAGAGTTCTGTTTCATGATTTTTTTAGACACGGATTTTCAAGCCAGGCCCTGATAACTAGGTACTCAAATATTTTGTTTCTGATCTGTTTAACTACATAGCAAAGGAAACGTAAACAAGTACCTACATTTTAATCCTCTATCGTTATTAAATGTCATTTAGACAAGTAAAAAATTTTTTGGCTGCGAACCGTAGACTTTAAAACTGTTATGATTAACTTTATTTGTTTAACATTTTTCTAATAAAGCAGTTGAGGTGAAACCTTTTCACATTATAGTTTATGTTATACATAATAATATATATATTTTCATGGTGTCAACAAAAATAAGCAACGAACATTAATATTTTGTACAAAAATATTTTGTGTCCCAAAAACGAAAAGTACATTGATAAAATCATACTTATTCACAACTTACATACATACTTATTCCTAGAGCTAAGTCATTATTAAAAGAAAAAAATACATTAAAATAGAAAAAAGTACCTAATGTTTTAAAATCTCCGTTAATTTGATTACAAACCACGACAAGCTTACGCTGGTTTTCAATACCCCATCTACTAAGAATTAAAGGGTTAAGGATGTTGTTTACTGACTATTAACAAATTCCGCGGCATTCGTCCCTTTTGATACCTTAATTTGTAAAAGGGTATCGGAAATTAAACGTCAGACGCGCTTTGTCCGAAAATTCAATAAGAAATGTAGATACCTACCATGCTCTACTTCAGACCCCTATACCACGTTACATTACAAGTCTACAATTCGAAAAAAATGTACAATTTTCCATAAAAAAAGGTTGACTTTGTCGAATTATACACTTGTAAACTTTTGTTGTACAAGCCCCAGATTATGTTACCTACTTTAAATAATTATCTAACTTGAATACAATGGGAAAATAAAATGAGAAATTCATCAAACATAATTAAAAAAGGTAGCACCTTTTATGGACGTTCATTTTACATAATAAAGCAGCATGATTATATTATATACACTGTATATTTTGTTTTTACATAATTTCACCATTTATCCACATAATATTCAAGTTTTTATGTTACTAGTCAAAGAAAATGTATTAACAAAATAGAAACAGTTATTCTACCTGCCTTCAATATTTAATGTTTTTTTCGCAGTGAAACGCAATTTAAAACGGTTACTTGTGTTAAATCTGAATGTATTTTAAATATTCAATTGAAGTTCATTTCAAAGATTCACAGTTTTGTTATTTTTATTTTTGCCTATTTTGAAACTGGTAGCAAAAAAAAGATATTTTCTCATCACTGCTCTTTTTTTTATTTTCTATTTTCATTTTATCTCATCTAGCAGTATGGATTTAGCAGATACGACCTTGAGAAATTCGTGCAATACCCAGGTAAGCTCAGATTGGCTTGGCTAAAACAATGTTATTTCGGCAATGTAATTAGGACAATGAATTGCATATAGATTATTCGATTTGAAATGGAACTTCATTGGTATTTAGGCATAATGGAGAATGAAGTATTTTAGGGGATGAAATGTGTAGGTTGAATTTATCCGTGGTTGTTTATTGGTTAAAGGTTATGACTAGATGAAATTGTATTTCACCGGATCGCGTTTTTGGGGTTCGGAACCTGCGCGGTAATCACGTAACGTTTTCGACCGTTAGTACGATAGATTAAATGTCAAATCCCATACTAAAACTGACATTAAATACGTACCAACGGTAGTACATATCGTTACGTGATTACCCCGCAGATAAGGAAAAACCCGGAACCCTACACCCTACGCTGATGCACGTATATCCATCTGTCAAGAGTATAATGGGTTATTTATATATACTTACCTTCAAAGGTATCACGACACAAGAGAGCAATTTAAGTAGGCAGAAGTAATAGGTGATACTTGAGGCTTGATCTTAAATCATAGAAAGAAGGAGAATTGTTCGATCCCAGTGTCGCCATTTTTGTGTTCGCGTTTCAACTATAGTAATTTTATCTCACGAACGCGGGTGAGCCATGGTTGTGTGTTGAGCTATACATGCACATTGTCTATGTGTCAGCGTAGGAGCTATGAGTTCACATTGCCTGTGTGTTCGTATGTGTCACAATTACAATTATGGCTAACCCGCGCTGGTGAGAAAAAATACTATCATATCAGTCGTGTTGTCTACTAGCATTCTAATTGACGTGCACCGCACACTACGTTAAATACTATTTCTATGATCTGATGCCTTGACAGGCAGGTAGAACGATAGCAAAGTGATGTTATAAGGGTAAGAAACCTTGTAACTTTGTTTTTGAGGCACGGAACTCTAACAATTTAACTAAAAAGAAGATTCATTCAACCGTGTCGCAGTGCATTGTCTTGATATATACTAAATACAGGCTTAATGCTAATGTAAGTTACTGACAGATCACTCAGCAGAATTGATTATTCCGTTTAACACATTGAATCTGTTAGGATTAGGTTCGAGTTGTTTGTCAATGTCTTGTGGGTGGCAGTGGCATCAATAGGTTACAAGTCTGAAGTCGATTCATATATGAGATTGGGACGCTATCTATTGGACGGTGTGCGAGAAGTGTCATCTCCGTACATACGCGCACTCAAACCTATATTCCCGAAAAGTACGTATAGAAAATATAGGTTTAAAGATTATAATCCACTATAAGTAAGGTATAACTGTATGCATTTGTATGTAACCTGAATCTATTTACAAATGAGTTAACTCTTTGCTATACTATGATCACACAGACAAACTGTGCCGACAGTTTTGTGTGACCCTAATAATTATTATGTTTTTATACTGTTTATTAAAAAAAAAACATAAAAGGTTGCTAGCGGGTCGTCCACAACAGATCCCCCTGACAACCCTGTTTCTATAGTCGACTCTTACACCCGTGGGTTGAATGGGAGTGGTGCTATTCTAGCCCGGCCCCATAGGGAAGGAGGGTATCATCTTACGTACAGTCGAGTTCATATGTGTACATACCAAAAGGCAAAAAAACTGAACAACCTTATGCCTTTAGCAAGACTAATGTTCGCATATTTTTAATTGTTCGTGCACATATTGTCTTGAGTTATATGTTACTAACTACATATTATTATGTATGTATCGGATCCGAAATAAAAATAATTGAATTGAATTGAATTGTCAAACTCGACTGTAGCTACCAGTGGCGGCGCGTCAAAAATTTTCTTAGGAAAGCCGGAAATAATTTGCCTTTCTTATACTTCATGAGCCGTAGTAAAAGAACTGCACTGGCTGAAAATTAGGTAAGGCGGTGGGAATCGAGTTGTATGGACGCTCCGCCACTGGTAGCTACATTAACATGTTGTTAGGGCCTCTATTTCGTAAATTAAATTAATTTCAAACCTATTTGGTAATGAATGCACCGAGATAACACAGAAATGTAGGCGCGCAGGAAAGAATCTGCGCAGACTTGAAGATATCTTACCGACTCCGCACCGACAAAAGACGAAGAGGCATTACAATACACAATTACACATAGGTAGAGGTAGACAACAGGCGGTCCTATCGCTAAAGAGGAAATCATTTACCTAGCTTAAACCATCATCAATAACAGCTCATTTAGCAGTTGGCTTAAAAGTACCCATGTACAATTTGTACATGAATAATTGTTTTAACCTGTTTTGTGTACATACATACATACATACAACCTTAAGATAGCGGAAATGAAGAACATAATTATATCATTGCGATTATGCAAGCAACTAAACCTATATTGTACGTAATGTATGTAGGATTGATGAAGATTCTTCTATGAATAAAAGTTAAATGTTTGTTAAGTCGTGTTTGTTAATAAGGCTTAATTAGATGAGTGTTATGATTGAGAAATTTACCAACACAGCGGATTACCTCGGTGGCTCAAGTGGTAGGGCAATGGACGGATTCCAGAGGTCGTGGGTTCAAATCCCACCTGTGGTGTTGAATTTTTTAATTTTCTCTTTTATTAATTTTTTTTTATAAAAGTTACTTTTCTACAAAACATAATTATTTTATTTCCGCACTGTAATTTTCCACACATCGCTCCAACGCCATTTTTTATCTCCCCTCTCTCTCTCACATCCATCCATCGGTTTCACTCTAACCCTGCTACGTTCCCTTTCACACTACATTATACAATACACATATTGAGTTAAACATAAAATCCTACATGTATGTATTAACCGTTTGCTTATCAAAGCATGTCTTAACGAAACAAGGCGTCGATACTGGATACCCCTTTCTGTCATGTTCAAAGTTGCGAGAATTCATTAACTTTGAAAACAGGAGCGCTCACAGTTTATGCTTACACTGAAATTAAGTTTGAATGTGACACAAAACTATCTCGCTGCTTTATGTTTCGCATAAAGCGTACTGAGTATTAGAACTAAGTATGTCACTATTTGGAGAACAATAACATATTCGCGCATTTCTCGTAGACGCGCGTTACGAATTGACAATATTTCATAATTTCCAAAAGTCTTAATTCGAAAACCATTTCGGTAAAAACGTGTGAAGTACACAAAAAAAATTTTTTTAGATTTTTTTCTCCGTTAATTTTGGAAAAAATCGCAAATTACTGTAAACCGAAAGTTGACGTCATCTTCCTCGCTGTATTCAGGGAGACCTTAGTACAGAGTATAGACACAATTTAAATCGCTGCTTTGGAGTGGCTCTGGATTCTTGTTGGGAAGATGACGTCATATTTTACTTACGCCCTTTTGGAATGACCTACTTTTCAACGTGTTTTTTTTGTATGAAATATTGAGTTAAATTGAAAAAGAAAAAATACGGGTGGCTTAAATTTATACCTATTTTCTAACTAGTTCATAAAATAAAGTAGTTAAAAGTGAAGCGTGCAAAAAAAACCGTAAAAAGGGGTAGGGCACAGTTGAATGTAGGTTATATAATTATTGACTGTGGCTTTGTAGGCTGGGCCTAATAAAGCGATAGGATTGCGCGGTTGGATACTGGCCTGGGGAAAACCCAGGGGAAACCTCCGACACGACCACGCGGTTTAAACACTGGGTATATTCTAAGAGTTGCGCTCCAGACAGATTGGTTGAGCGGCTTCAACCGAATCTGAGGTGTCAGTGTAATCCAGCTACTGGGAGTTTTATCGCTCCAGTCCAGCAAGAAACTCAGCTAGGTCCGACCTGAGTCGGACTGACTCTACCCGATATGCGGCGGTACCGGGACGAATATGGGCTATGTTATATTGTGTCTGTGTTGTCGCGATCGCGTAGTTGGGCATTTTCACTTTAAAGTGCACCCCCTACTTTTTTTTTCGGATCTCGGTGTTTTTGGGTATTCTGACTCAGAATCACGAGTGCTATTGATTCAGATGAAGAAAAAAAATGTCCTTGATTTTCCATACAAATTTTCTGTGTCAGTTTTGTGACGAGCCATATAAACTGTATGAAAAAAGCGTCACAAAACTGACTTTTTTGGCGGGACACTTTTTTCTTCGCAGAAATGGATAGTACTCGTGATTCTGAGTCAGAATACCTACCCAAAATCACCGAGATCCGAAAAAAAAAGTAGGGGGTGCACTTTAAAGTGAAAATGCCCAGTTACGCCACTGGTTTACTCTGTACATATATAGGTATGTGAATTGTTTTCCTAGTAATGAGTAATGTGAATGTCGCTGCCGAGGGCTTCGTTAAATTTCAGGGACTTGCATCTGTCTCTGTCTAACGGTGGCCAGACTTATATTTGCTCTCGGAGCTGTGTTGTTAAACTTTGTTTGTTGAGTGCGGTCGAGGACACCTCATGTTTTAATGGCTCGCTAAATGCTCAGTAACTTTCCTAAAAAGCAGATATTGCATTTATGCACTAATTTTAATGGAAAAGTTATATTTATATTATAAGTAAGTCAAAGTTATTAATTCTTCAATCTAGGCATATAACATGCACCTATATAAAGGATGATTCACGCTAGACCGTTCCGTATCCGGGCCGGCCCGGACACGGAACGGTCTAGCGTAAATCATCCTTAATTTGTCAAAAACCTACCATCACTTCGTAAAACAAACCTCTGCACCGTGAAGAACCGCTGTACCCAATTAACTCGACGCAAAAAGATAGTACACTTCCCTCTTGAATTAAAATAAATCCTGAAGAAAAATACAGGTAACCTCTTGAATACAAAGATTTACCTGAAGATAAATGCGTGCTCTTTAGTTTACAAATCTTGGCGCATAAATATTCTTTAATTGATTATAAACAAACAGTAAAATGAAAACTTAACTTATAAACAAGAACTTAATTTAAAAATATTTGCCTCAAATCGCCGTCAGTGGGTAGTGTGCTCAGAAGGCACCCAGTGCATAATGAATTCCAGACATCAGATGTTCATTCCAATGTAATCAAAACAAACGGACATTTGAGACAACCACTTCCAAAACCATTAATAACTGCTCTGTGGGTATGTTTTACGCATTTTTTCATGGCACAGTAGTACTTTATCCTCATTTCTGCCTGAAACATTGATCTTAGGTCAAGCTTCCGTAGTTTTAATACTAAAACTTTAGTATATAGTCGTATCTGTGGGACATTATGGGCATGGGACATAGCTTGGATGACGGTGATATACCTAGTTGTATCTCTGTAACATTTATATTTTCTTTTTTGATAAAAATAATTCTTATGATGACCATTGTTGGCCATTATTGTTGTAGTTGTGACACATACGAACATATACTTAGAAAACGTGAACTCATAGCTCCTACGCTGACGCACACATAACCAATGTGCATGTATAGCTCAACACCCAACCATGGCACACCCGCGTTGAGATAAAATAAGTACTCTACCTAAAACAAGTGCGTGTCGGGCCACGCGCAAGGTAGGGTTCCGTAGTCGTCCACCCGTTACATTATGTGGACTAAAAAGTTCGCAAACTTATATTTACTATGTTTTTGACAGAATTAACAACATTATCTAAGGTATCAATGGAAATTGTTCGAAAGTTTGCTTTTGCAAAGTACATTTCTGAAGTTCGACTATTACTCGTTAACTAGTAATGTCTACTTAGCTGTGATAGTTTTCCTTTTAAATTCATCGTATATACTACTACTATGATTTTTTTCACATGCCTAGCAGCCACCTTTTAGCTGGCAGGGGGGGGGGGGACACTTGACCATAACGAAAATTATCACTTCATAGCTCAATATCACGCCAACCGATTGTTATATCAAAAAATACTCTTAGAAACCTTATAATATTTTTAAAAGAGCTATCAAACGATGGGGTTTGGAAGAAAAAAAATTTGCACCACCACTTTACATGTAGGGGAGGTACCTACACTAAAAAAAAAAAATTTTAAGATTTTATTCTACCGTTTTGTTGGCGTCATCAATATCTATACTCATGCCAAATTACAGCTTTCTAGTACTAACGGTTACTGAGAAAAACGGGGGTCGGACGTACGGACGGACGGACGGACATGGCGAAACTATAAGGGTTCCTTGTTTACTACGGAACCCTAAAAACGCTACACAGAACACTGCTCCCTCGAACCACGTAAAGCGTGTTCCTCTTAACTCAAGGTGACGTGTAACATGTACAATTGGACATATAGCAGGATTACCGTAGCTGACACATATGTCACTGTTACTCTTCATTATCATAAGTCAGGACCAGACTTAATAAATCAAGGTCGAGGATCGAAGACGTCGACTATGTTTCGTAATATAATGTCAATTACTGTGTTACCAACTCTTTGCTAAAATGTGTTGTTTATAAGATTTTAATTCAATTTTTTAAAATGTTTTTCTACTTAATGTTATTGTCAACTTGGAGTTTGGAAAAAAAGCAGTCTGTAATACACTCGCCGGCGGAAAATGTGGCCCAACAACTTTTCGTGATTTCAAACTATAAATTGAATAAATTAAATCGTGTTTAATATATGAAAAAGCATTTTTCTAATTTGGGCCAAATTTTCTGCCGGTTAGTATATATTGTTGATTTTCCATCCGTTGCATACGTAATATAGACTACAATTCAAAGCTAATTTTATTCATTCTTTCATTTCACTCAGGATTACAGCCCACTCTCTGCCATCGTTTTCAACTGCTTATATCGATGTAAGCGCAATGAACTATGTAATATTTGTGTTACGTGTCTCTTGAAAATAATACTCCTTCATCTGCGCCACTGTGGAAATAACCTTAGGAACTTAACATGATAAATATGATTCGCGTGAAAAATTTCGTTTGTTAGCGCGAAGAGTTATTTGATACTTTGCGCGGATCCTAGGGTGAAAAACTTGGGATTTGTCTTATTGTGATGTTCAAGAATATTTTCAGGAATGGAATAAATTTTAAGCTTACACAAACGAATTATACATTACATTTTTATATAAATTCCGGTAATTCAATACAATTTCATAATAATTAGATATTTCTTCTTCTTTAAAAACGGTTTTCCATCATATTTATGATGATTTCCCCAGTCAATACTTGTTTAAAGACGTTGTTCGGTAACGACGCCATGACATTAGGCAACTGGTTTTGTTCGGTAGTGGATTCAGCTCGTCGTCGCGCCGGGCACGTGTGTTCACCAACGCGGCGACGAGCAAAATCCACGTTATCTATTAGATACTTGAGTTTTGAAGATATTTTGTATGCGGGTATTTCGTACCTACCCTACCTCATAATCTTTGTAACAAATAGAGAGGCCAATTCGTCGAAAGTGCCTTATTTACGATTTTCGTAGGACTGAAAAGGTTTATACCGACAAGTGGTATCGTTGGAATCAGCATCGTTTACTAATTATCAAAATGCATGTTGTCGCTTCCTAAAGTGGTGGAATGAGTTTTTATGACGTCATAAATTATATGTATGAAAAATTAACAATTTTTCTTCAAAAACCTATCGAGCGGGGTATCATGGGGTATCCCACTCGATAGGTTTTTGTAGAAAAAATGTTTATTTTTCATACATAAAACTTTGTGCCGTCATAAAAACTCACTCCACTACTTTAGAAAGCGACAACATGCGTTTTGATAATCACTAGAGCATGCTGATTCCAACGATACGTATACCACTTGTCGGTATAAACCTTTTCAGTCCTACGGAAATTGCGTTTTTTCAACTTGGCCTCTCTACTAAACCATGTGTCACTACACTCCCGGTCGCGCAGACGCGCGGCCGTAGCGGCTGGTTCTCATGATTAATAACCACTTCGCGATATTCGACCTTAAAAACGTGAGTGACCCGTTTATTACATTTCAATAGGTAAAATCTTACGATCTAAAAAACATTTCGCAAGAAAAATAATGTAACCTTCAATGTATATTATATTTTAAAACCTTACAGAACACTTACGAATATAAATGCATGACACTAATGTGACAAAGAATTAAATAGTAGGCAACATAATGTAGTAGGAAATTCCCAGACGTTGGTTAGAAGGAATTCCATACAAGTTTCCGTGTGTCTTAACTTTGTTGTCGATACAGTTCGGAAAATACTTACAAACATTGTGTTAGGAGTTTTACTTCACAGTTGAATCGGTATGTAGCGGTAACAAACAGTAAAACATTGTATGATATCGTTGCAGGTTGAATTTGATGCATGGTATATTTAATTATAATTATGTCAAGTGATGGTTATTTTTTTGATATATATTGCGGTATTTATGAACGAATTTCTATGAAGTTTGCCTAATGTTTAACTTTTTTTTGCCATAAGGTAAATCTGGTAGTTGAAGCTGACGCGAATGATCTTTACCTTCTTTATCTTAATTGACAACATTTCATATTTTTAACTACTTTATTTTATGAACTAGTTAGAACATAGGTAAAAATTTAAGCCACCCATATTTTTTCTTTTTCAATTTAACTCATTATTTCATACAAAAAAAACACGTTGAAAAGTAGGCCATTCCAAAAGGGCGTAAGTAAAATATGACGTCATCTTCCCAACAAGAATCCAGAGCCACTTCAGAGCAGCGATTGTCTGTACTCTGTACTAAGGTCTCCCCGAATACAGCGAGGAAGATGACGTCAACTTTCGGTTGTAACAGTAATTTGCGATTTTTTCCAAAATTAACGGAGAAAAAAATCTAAAAAAAAGTTTTTTGTGTACTTCACACGTTTTTACCGAAATGGTTTTCGAATTAAGACTTTTGGAAATTATGAAATATTGTCAATTGAAAACAGCATAACACATACCAATCCCGCTCGCGGTAAGTCAAGAAGTCACCTAAAACTAGAAGTATCTTTTCTACGGTAAAACCATTTAAATTCGCGTGATATATTCATTGTGTGGCAGCCATATATTAACTGGTCTTGTTTTGGTGAACAGTGACAATGCGCAAGTCGAAGTTCCGTTTCCTTATCCCGCCTGTCTTGTTTTGTATTCATTGTGTTCGAGTAGTGTGATGTTTGCAAACAAAACATTATAAATTGAAGCGATACATACAAATGTATACAAATTTCGACCTTATTTATAAGCAATGAAGTCCTAAATAATATACACGTTTATAGTACTGACATTCAATAACCTATTTTAACAAATACACTGGGAAATTGTATGGATACTACCTACTATCAATACCTACTACGCAGTGGTATTCTGAAATACGGTATTTTACTCATAGTCAAATCAGCAACTTTTTATTAAATGTCAAAAACGATTTGATAGTACGAAGTTTGTAGAGAAATACTGTCTTAATGACGTCACAGTGTGAATTGGTATGTTCAAATCAGCGTCCTTTTTAAATCTTTGTTTATAAAAACTTTTATCTACACACATATCATAAATCCTCTAATATGCGTTCGGAAACCGTAGAAAATGACTCTCATTTCAACATTCAATGAATTTATGGCAATTTTCTTATCTGTGGCTAAGGCTACAGCAGTAATAAAATATTTCATTTTAATCTCATATATGATGTTAAAATATTACGTCAAACAAAACTGTCAAAATTTAAATGTCAAAGTTGACATGTCCCTATTCTAGTATCACTGAAAATTCAAATTCAGTCGATGCGAAATGTCAGCTCGATGTTTTTTTAGTATATATCGCACGAAATTTGAGCTAGAACGACATGATCACATCAGAATAAGGACTCTTTACTTTTTAAAATAACATTCAGGTATCGGTTGCCAGTTCTGATTTCGATATTTCCGCAACCGTGCAAAAAAGGTTGTATTAACACAATTATTGTATTTATTTACTACGGTTTCTGAACCCATCTTAGAGTAATTATAATATGTGTGTAGATAAAGTAATGTATGCAACTGTACATAATTAGGC
Organism: Cenopis cana; assembly: GCA_951800055.1. Taxonomy (NCBI): domain Eukaryota; kingdom Metazoa; phylum Arthropoda; class Insecta; order Lepidoptera; family Tortricidae; genus Cenopis; species Cenopis cana. The sequence goes on along the minus strand of OX637486.1, from coordinate 3,419,921 downwards.
ATTAAAACACTCGTGTGACCTTATTATGAAACTCGCCTTCGGCTCGTTTCATAAAGCACACTCGTGTTTTAATGCCCCTCATTATGTACCAGTTGCATAAACTACTATTATGTCACACCTGGCCATAAAGCGGCAATTACCGCACGCTCCGCGCGCGGGAAATCCCACATCCTGGCCAGGGGGTGACATAAAATGTTGTACTTAACACGGGCGGTAATAAAGAAAGCCTCAGATCGCATATTTATCGCCCTTGCCTTCGGCTCGGGCGTCAAATACCTGCGATATGAGACATTCTTTGTTTTACCGCCCTTGTTAAGTAATGTACTATTCTTCACTACTGCAAAAGGATCAAACTGCAAAATAGCACGGTAAAAGTGCTTCATTATTCTAAATAACAATATATTTTGCCTATGGCTAGACAAACCCCAAAAATCATGTGCGCTGAACAGAAAAAATATTTTAATTAGTAAAGAGTAACAAGGTAATGAAAACATGGCATTGGTTTTACTAACTCCTACCACTAAACTAATCCAAAACTAAATTATAAACTAAACCTAATAAAGCCTATAAGAAGGAAATGCCCCCAGTTCCTCCTCACTGGTTATCAACTTATCATGCCCAGAAGGCTGGCAGCTTTGCTTCTTCGGATAGCTAAACTTACCCCTTTGGCTAAAATAGATGCCAGCCTTCTGGTCACCCGAAGTCTCATTAAGGTGCTCCGCGATCTCATTTGTAGAGGGCCTTCGCTCCCGGTCCCCACGGCCCCAGTGTTTCCATACCAAACGTCGCAAACATGTTAATCCTCTCGGGCATAAAACAAAGTACAGTATGCAGGTTCTGACAAGAGTCGGAGGAAACCTGCCATCAACATCCTCTGCTCCTGTGGACCACTTATGCGCAAAAGAAGTATCTAGGTAGCAGTGGCGGCGCGTCAAAAATATTCTTAGGGAAGCTGGAAATACTTGGCTTTTCCTATTCTTCATGAGCCGTAGTAAAAGAACTGGACTCGCTGAAAATTAGGCAAGCCGGTGGGAATCGAGTTGTATGGACACTCCGCCACTGCTAGGTAGGCACATCATGCATCCAGAGGAGATACAAGGTTGCGACCCAAAGAATCTGGAAATTCCTGGAAGCAACGGGTTTAAGCAAAGAACTTTAGGGGCTGCAATAGATCAATAACTGTTCGAGGCGGCATAGAAGGCTCACAACAAACCAATAATAATAATAATCCTCGCTTAGGACAGCATATTGTCGCCGCTTGTGCTGCTCCGTTGTGGCGCCCACAGGTCCAACTCTAGCCTCCTAGACTATGTATCAAAATTTTCCACAGTAAATTACACTCTGTCCAATTGACAGAGTGAAAACTTAATTGGGGCCTAAATACTATATATAGGACGCCGGTGGTCAGGAGGTCGCTATTTGACTAATTGGCTTTTGATTCGTTTTTATTTTGCCATACGAACCAGTTTTTAGAGACGATCAAATGTTTGTATAGGACCAACTACAACTAGATCAACACAAAAAGTGAAAATAAGAGAAAAAGTTTTTGAGCACACTAAAAACGCTTCATACTAATTGACATTGAAATGTGACATCGCAGCTTTGTAGCCTCGTACTACCGTTGTATGGAAAAAATAGTTATTAGCCCTTTTTTATCGTGAAATTTAAACATGTCAATTCTATTTAACATTAAAATTTTTATTGGGACTATAAAAAAACCTACATTTTATAGTTCCATATCTTTTAATAATTTTGATTAATTTGTCTAATTTACTATTAAACGTAACGCGGCCAGCCTTCTGGGCACACTGCCCATCGGCACTGATTTGGAAGCTAATACGCTAATTGACTTTAAAAAAAATATGGTGCCATTCGAACCAGTTTTTATAGACGATCAAATGTCTATATTGGACCAACTACAATCAGACCACAATAAAGGGCATAAAATAGAGATGAACGTAGCTCGCCGCTATATAGCGGCCGCCCAAACGGCTCCTACAAATTGGCACGGGCAAATGACGTCACACGCCTGGTATCGAACCAACTGTTGTATGGGAAAATAAGTATTTTGCTGTTTTGGTTGTAAAATAATGCGTTTAGGTACATAGTTGTTGTACTTTATTATTTATTTTTTACTTAAGCATTCTATTGATAACTTTTGTTTGACTTTTGGGTGACAAAAAAAACCATAATTTTCCGAATTTTCGATGTTAAATATGTTTTTTCTATTTTGGTAAAAGTTATTAATTTTCAATTCAATGTAATATTTTGATGGTTTACCTACTATCCATAAAGTGACACCATGTTACAAATTTTAACATGTGTGTCAAATTGTGTATTATTTTTTTCTCCATAAAGCTGAGCTGTGACGTTACATTTCAATGTCAATCAGCCATTCTATTCACAAACCAACTCGTCCTCCTGTCACCTCACCCCTCATTCGACATTTTTTGACAGTTCCCTTATAAAAACAGGTATTGGACAAGTCGGTTTCTGAATAACAGCCCAGTATGGAGCGTTTTTCAGTGCTCAACAACTTTTCCTCTCATTTTCGTCTTTTGTGTTGCTCGAATTGTGGTAGGTCCCATACAAACATTTGATCGTCTTTAAAAACTGGTTCGTATGGCAAAATAAAAACGAATCAAAGCCAAAATAGTCAAATAGCGAAGTGCTGTAGAAATGATCCCATAACAAGATTTAAGTCAATACAAATCTCATTTCAAAACTTCGCGGAAACTCAGTGGTTGAAAGGTAAATAATTCAAAGGCACAAAGTAGCGTCTTTAAGCACACATCGCATAATCACATGATATTCCGTGCAAAGTTATCCGGGCGCCAGAGTACAGGGAAATGATATATGGGTAAAACTTTTACAAAACACATCAGCCTGATATAATGCTGGAATATTCTTTCTTCCGTACTTCTTCAAGTTTTTGCATATGTATCCTTATTCCGAATTTTACCCGGCATCCTGTTTCGGTTTAAATATTTATGAGAGCATTTGATTTTGTTTTTTTAACTCGTAAATAAGAGTTTTTGTTGCTTTGGGGAATCAGATTATTAGGACAAGGTGTACTTAATTCTGGTGGATATACCTGTGTACGTTGTTATGAAACATTAAGCTTTCCTAAATTATTATTTGTTAATTGATTCGGTCATTTGTTCGTTTTTAAATGTTATTTAATGATCGTATGACTAATTTTATTACTAGCGAATTTTATTGATATTATTTTATTTCAGACGCTTTCCTAGTTATCGCTCTTCCATGCAAACTTCCACCCCAGGATTATTTTCGAGATTAAAAATATCCTAAGTCCTTCTTCGGGACTCAAAATATCTTTATACTTTCATCTAAATCGGTTCAGCAGTTTAAGCTAGAAGAGGTAAAGGACAGAGAGACAGTCACACTTTCGCGTTTATAATATTAGATATTAGAATAGATGTAGATATAGACAGCTACCTGAAAATAATCAAAACCGTAATAATACCGTAATAACCGTAATAATCGATTTTTTGTAATCTTACTAAAAAAACAGCCTGTATAACGAGATGGACTTCACTTATATTTGTTTAGTATTTCTCATGACCAAAGCCTATGCGTATTATTGAATAAAATGATTAGGCCCTGTACTCATATTTCGTTCTTTCGAGCCCTATTGATCCTTTAAAAAATACAGCCTTTAAAAAACTATTTACTTAGTCAAAAGAAAACAAAATGAAGCGACAAACCTCAAGCGAGTTACGCCTTAAATCACTGCTTGATTACTTATTAATAGCGTTTCAATACGATACTCGTAATGTGGTATCCTTTGCGGTGACGTGACAAAAATAAAAAATCAAATGTTTATTTACGAGAAATGTTAACAAATAGATAACATTACATTTTTAAATTTTTCCTGTATTTTTAAATTTTGTACTTATAACATTGTTTATTTTTTGTCAAAAATCTGGTCGAAAAAGAATAACAAACGCGCCCAAAATTCTGATTTGTGTTATTGACTCGTTCAGGCAGATATTGCGTTGTTTACTCATAAAATATCCGGACAAAATTTATGTCAGCTGCAACAATAACGAATTGCTTTACTACGAATGATAAATTAATAATGGATAAAGTGGTCTTTTCGGCCAGTGTTACCAAGGAATCCAATTCAAAAATTTAATAAGTTGGCTTAAAAGACTGCGTTCATTTTGTATTCGCATTTCTTTCCAGAAGAATGATTACGTCATTATAAGGGATGTTATTCACAAACTGAATCGTGCTCACCTGTCACCTCATTCTCACCCGTCTTTAAATGAAAAGTTGCAAACTTTCAAAAAGTGACAAATGACATTTGACAGTTTCCATGTAAAAACGGGTGAGGAGTGAGGTGAGAGATGAGGAGGTTGATCTAAAGGTCGTTATTAGTATGAAAATCGACCCTGTATACATTAGAATAGGTTATGACCATGTTGCTAGCAAACGTTACGTTTCAAACATACCTAACCCTAGATATATCGAACTGCCATTTTCTCAAAACAAAGGGACGGATCTTCTTTACACCGTAATAAACTTCTGGTTAATTAATGTGAACACTGGCATAGAGCGTAGAATTTTGATTAACCACTTGGAAAACATAAAATAAATACCTTAGTATTGTAAGTTTTATGAATTGCTTGGTTGATTCATTTATTTAATAATGAGAAAAAAATCTAGACTACCGATCAAAAATAAAGGTACAGCTCTTAATGTACTCGTAATAATAACAAACCCAGAAAATAGCAGAACAATTCCTTCTTAACCAAGTAGGCTGTAAGCTGGTATAAAAGAAAGTAAATCAAAAATATACCTGTATAAATGAAATGAAAATGATTTTAAAGATTTCGAGTCCTTTACATCACTAGTTTAATTAACCCAATGAGTAAAATTCGCGGAATCCAAGGACGATATTAAAAAAAATATAATTATTTTCTGTTTACGGGAACTGAAACCTTTTTGCCAAAACATCCGCAATCAAATGACAAGTACAAAATTGCATAGCAATGATATTGCAAGCTCTTTTAGTTCAGGAATGGAATATCAGATCCCGTTAGACGATATTCAGCTGAAGTTTCACATATCAGATTAAAGTACTAAGCTACCTACGTGAGATGCACCCGTAGAGCCAAATACGTAGAATCCCTGGTTCTATCGAGTTACATACAATTCCGGGTTACGGGTTATCTGGTTTACAATCATTTATCTTCCAAGCTTCGAATGACGCTTCTGCTTTGTAAGTTTCGAGTTTAAGTAAGAGTTAAGTGACTTATGCTACTTCACACGAGCTAAGAAGTAAGTATTTGTCATTAGTTTTAATGATTAGGGAATTGGGTAGATGACTCATGTTACAGTATATAACATAGTATGGTTATATGAATAAAAAACCATCAAATTATCACAATAAATATTATACATTATAATTAAAAATTTATCAAAACCAATTGGCAAAAATGTTGTTTTTTATAGCCCAAATGAAAATTTAAAGTTACCAATAGAATTCTAATATTTCAATAAAAAATAAAGTATATGGCAACTTTGTACATACCCGCAATATTTCACGAGCAAACGGGAAATTTGCCTTTTTTCCATACACCGGTGGTACATACGAGGAAGCAGGTGTTACGTCACGCCTGTCAATCAGTCTGGAGCGTTTTCAGTGCTCGTCCGCTATTGTTTACTATTTCTCTCATTTTTGTCTTTTGTGTTGCTCTAATTGTAGGTGGTTCCATACAAACATTTGTCTCTAAAAAACTGGTTCGAATGGAATGTGAAAAAAAAATATTGTAGTACAAGAAATCGACGGCCGGCCCGGTCACGGAGCGGTCACGAAGCGTAAAATCATCCTTAATAGGCAGACGGTATCCGTTTACACACTGATGTAGGTAAGTAATACAACTGAGCCTTGAGTTCTAAATCTTCACTTGTGGTGTAATTTATTTCTAAATAGTTGGGGGGAGGCACCTGTGGCTTAGCAAACAGGATCAGTTTTTAATCACTTGCAGTTGCACTAATACTGAGCACTAACGCCGGATTTTTTTACCTTTACCCTAAACAGCTTGGTTTCTATACTAGCAACATTTGTCTCATAGTTGTTCTTTTTGATGTAGCAACACTCACCGGTTTGCGTTCCGTTATAGCAAGTTTAGACTACGTTTTGTTACATGAAATTAATCATCGGTTTTCTAAATTTGGAAATCATTATTTTGTTCTGATTTCAGGCATAGTTTTTCTCGTTCAGATTAATTTTTATTTCTTTTTAGTCTACAATTCAGTATTTACTTCGAGATCAGAATTTTCAGGTCAACGAGTCGAAATTACCATAGACAGTTTTTTTTTTCCTTGTTAATCTGAGCTGTGCGTCTGGCAGACGAGTTCTGGAGTGGAGACCGCGAATGACTCGGCCTGTGGGACGACCCCCCGCCAGGTGGACCGACGACCTGAAGAGAGTGGCGGGAAGCGGTTGGATGCGGAGAGCTGAGGACCGGGTGTGGTGGCGCGAATTGGGGAAGGCCTATGTCCAGCAGTGGACGACTACAGGCTGAGGATGATGATGATGATGATGAATCTGAGCTGTCAACTGAATGAGGATGCAATTTCGATCACGGCGAGAGAAGAGGTTATTCTTCTCCATGAGGCTCGGTGGAAGTGTAAGAGATATGGGCCACTAAGCCTGATTGTCATCGTTTTGTGGAAAGATTTGTTCGCCCCGCCGGCACGCGAAGTAGCAATTTCGTGTATAATCGCACCCAAAATGCTGGCGGCTAACTCGGAGATTTCGGACGCCCTCTCATGTAAGTTGTTTCTCATTGAATACCATCAGCTTTTGGTTGTTTCGACGCAAACCATGAAGCTCGGCGTGAGCATTGAATCTATCGTCTTTGTTGCAGATTTATGAAATTCCAGGCATCGGCCACCATTCCGGCCCGTTGTTCAGCGATGCCATCAACTCCGCTAGTCATGCCCGAGTATAAAGCGACTACTCGCTTGATCTCAAGCCCTTAATGGTAAGTTCAGTATGCGGAATTACTCTATAGGCAGTAATATTTGACCGTTCTGTCTCCATACAAAGTGCGGTTAGGTGTGGCATGTGGTAGTGTATTAATGATAATCTTGTTTGGTTTCCAGGGCTCCTAGGCACGGGCACAGTGCCTAAGTTCAGGAACCAGTCCCGAATGGAGTGCGGTTTCCTGCGAGGCTTCTTCGGAATTTCCCCGGGAGACGGGAAAGACGACGGTTCCTCTTTAGAGCAAGCGGTTAGGCAGGCATTGCAAATGTGAGTCCGTTCCATACTGCTTTAGTCAGCTTCAAAGACATTTAGAGGTACACACACACACACCCGTAGGTTTTAGTTGAATTCCGTCCTCCATAAATATCGTTTTATAGTTGTTTTCTTTAACATTTTAGTATAAATTGCGACATTGGCAAATTAGATATATATTTAGATAAGCATTAGCGCTATTTGGTTTGAATACTTGTAACCTGGGGACGCCTGGGTGTAAAATCCTTTCAAATAAATGTATAAATAAACATTCAAACTGGTTTGTTTTTGTGAACTCCATACACCACTAGGGCATCGTTTGTGCGGGGCCTGTGTCATAAGTTTAATAAAAATTTCAAGGCGCCCAACATTTTCTCTACCCCTTTTTGTTCCACATATGACCCAGGTCTGGCCACGGGATCCCCTAGCCCACGCCCTTAGTCTCATGCCCGGAGCAAAAGCTGTTACAATATAGTACTTTTATCTCACGAGCGCGGGTTGGACATTGTTGTAGTTGTGACACAAACAAACACATGGACAACGTGAAATCATACCTACTACCGCTGACGCACACATAGACAATGTGCTTGTACCAATAGCTCAACACACAACCATGGCCTACCTGCGGTCGTGACATTAAAATACTACAATATGATTACACAGACCTGAGAAGTATAAATGACAAAAACTAAGCATTAGTTGCTAAGCTAGTGTAAACCCAGCATTAGCCATAGTAAGGGCATAGTTAAGTCTACGTGATGTTACTGTTACACGTACTATAATTGTACTTTTATCTCAAGAGCGTGGGTGAGCCATGGTTGTGTGTTGAGCTATACATGCATATATATTGTCTATGTGTGCGTCAATGTAGGAGCTATGATTTCACATTGTCTGTGTGTTCGTATGTGTAACAACTACAACAATTGCCAACTCGCGCTCGTGAGTTACGTTGACATGCATAAGTACTTTTTTGTACACACACATGATGTCAAAAGGATCTTGATGTTCTACATCTATAACATTAACATTTCAATTACAATTCCACCCCCAACTAAGCACTCCGAGCAAGCACTAGTTCCTGAGTCCGAATCTAATAATTATATTCAACATGCAGGCTGTTTGTAAACCTCTTAGCAGACACGCAAACAGATCGAGACTACAGTACACGTACACACACGTAATAGATTTTAGCAAACTCCGTACAGTTTAGGCGCAGAATAGTATTAACATATAGTTTAGTTTAGGTTAGTTACGGCGACAGTCTTTGTTGGTTGATTGATTCTTTGGAATGGTACACTTTAGAATCAGTTTAATAAAATTAATTAGAAAACTGCCATTCACGAAATAATTATAAACAATGAAATATAAATATTGTCAAGCTGATGCGTCCGGTAATTTTTTTTTTTTTTTTTAATTTTTTTCCAAAAGAAGTACATTTTAAATTATAACACAGTTCGCCAAACGCTGAGTTTATCGGCGAAATATTACACTCACTTCCATTCTTTGTACCAAATTATCTTATCTAATGACCTAAAACCTAAAGTATTAATTACCTAATAAGTAAAATTGAAATTCACTAACAACAACTATTCAAGATGGGCATACCTGAAATCATTTCCGTTGAACGAAATTGCTTCAAAGCAATCCTTTCACCAAGCTACTTTACCGTTCAAACATTGAGGTTCAAAATCCAATAACATTTTAATAGGAATACGTTCAACAAAAAGAACCTCAACCATACCCACTATTAGTATTTTTACTTATCTAATAGCAACTTTTTTAATTTAACTTTAAACATATTTTTACTACTGCACTCGTTTTCAAAACTGATAGTGTTAAATATTCGCGGAGTTAAGTAATGGCGTGTCCTTTTGCCATAATAATTGTTGGCCGTAGGTTCCGCGTACTTTCGTCGCTCTAACTCCCTCTGCGGTCGAGTGTACATCCTCAAAGTTTTAAATTCGGTGCTTTTAAATTGTTCAGTTGCTATTAAATACCTAACTTTGTCATGCACTGGCAAGACGTTCAATAATTTGAATAACGTAGAATAGTCATTATTACATGCTCTTTTAGTTTTATTATCTATTACACTTTTTAATAATCTCAACTGTAGGTTTAATATGCTATCTAAATAGGTTTTAAAAGTATGCCCGTAAACTATAAGCCCGTAACCAATCACCGCGTCTGCCAGCGCATGATATAACATAAGTAATATTTTTTTATTTACTATATATTTTACACTAATTATTTTACACAAAATGGATCTTAACCTATTACACACTGTATCTATATGTATTTTCCAGTTTATGTGTTTATCTATAGTTAAGCCTAGGTATTTAAATTTCTCGACTACTTCTATTGTATAACAGTTACAAGCATGTTTTTCGGAATGTAAACAATCATATGAGTGACCAATAATTTTAATCGGGTCATGACATGTTTTAACATATGGGGAACTTATTAACAAAAATTTTGTGAAATGAATTTATATTTTTCAATCAGAGTGAAAAATTGAAAAATTAAACGTCACAGGCAATAAAAAAAAATAACAATGATATTATATTCAAAATTGTAGTGTACTGGTTCTTCTTCTTTGGGCCTTGTCTCTGCTAAAAACAGTAAAAGTCACATAGATAATAGAGGTTACTACGGGTGACATGTTTTAAGCCCTTGTAAATGCGATAAAGGGCGCAGAGCGATACCGTATTTATAATTATATACACGACTGCCCAAAAAGGAGTGCAGAAGCCCAGAAAGGGGAAGTAAAATAAATAGATTCGTGAAAAAGTGTCGTGCTAAAAAAGGAGTGTAGTCGAAAATTTAATTAAGTATTATGTATATAATTTATAATTGATACTTACCAAATTTTAATATTATATTTTTATGTCACACTTGGCTATAAAGTGGCAATTACCTACGAGTAGGCTCACGTGAATCTTTAAGAGAACTCTTTAAAGAAATCAACATTTTAACTGTAGCGTCCCAGTACATCTATGAGAATATTGTTTATGTCCTTAAGAACATAGACTCCTTCTGTAAACATTCTGATATACATAATTTTAATACTAGAAATAAAAATAAAATTGCCACAAAAAAATTTCGTGTCCGTAGAGTATACAAATCTTTTGTAGGTCAATGTGTCCGTTTTTATAATAAGTTACCTGATGAAGTTTTGAATTTACCTTTTCCAGCTCTTAAAAAGTACTTGAAAAAATCATTGATGTCGAAGGCTTATTACAGGGTTGAGGACTATCTAACAGACAGAAAAGCATGGCCCAAACCAGATACTTAAATAGAGTAAAGATTCATATATGTGTATTTTTTTAATCTTATCTAGTTGACACAGTTCTTGCAAGAAAACAAATCAAAAGATTTATAACTAAATTTATAATCTAAAGGATTCCATTTTTTTTACCTAAATAGAATACGGTATACAGTTTCGAAATGTTTTCTTGCAGAATTACAACTGTTTTATTTTCCTCATTTTATTCTTTGTTTTTGTGTTGCTTTATATAGATACTTAGATTTCTTGATCTTAAGTAGGTTATATTTTTGTGAGAAAATGGCTGACTGTCGAGTTTCTTTCGGCGTTTCTTCTCGGCAGTGGCCTCTGTGAAACGCTAGTAGAGTTTGACTTGTAAAAGTGCCATTGCGGCTTACTTACAGAATAAAGTTCATTTTATTCATTTTTTTTATACCGCATGCTCCGCGCGCGGTATACCCCACTTCCTGGCAGGGCGTGACATAAAATTTTGTACTTACCACGGGTGGTAATAAAGAAAGCTTCAGATCGCATCTTGCCTTTGGCACGGGCGTTAAATACCTGCGATAGGAGACATTCTTTGTTTTACCGCCCTTGGTAAGTAAAGTACACTTTTGGACGTATGATAAAATTTATTGAAATTTTGACGTAACCCATCAATCTCTTAAATTCGAAAATTCATTCGTTTAATTTCATTGAGTCGGTATCATAACTCGAAGTAAAATGGGTAGAAAAGGTTTTATCTTCACGGGAATTCATGATAAGTAGGTAAACTTCAGAGCCATTTCATGCAAATTTTAGAGGTGACTGAATATCTTTCAAAACAAGCCAAACTTAGTAGGAATAAAAGGTGAAATAGCTGTTTTCTCTGAAAATATAATCCTGAACCATAGAATTTTGGGTTGTAGCAAATAACCTGGACCTCTTTAAGGCACGAGTGAATAGGCATCTTCTGGGTGAGCTCGCTTCACCGTTAGCCTCATCTTTGCCCCCTGGTTAGATGCTGGTCAATGATCGCATTTTCGATAAAAAACCAAACTCATTTTTGATACTTCATTGGTGACAAATAGGCGTATGGCCCGCGTGATATTTACCGTAGCTTATTGACGCTACTTCAAGTGGCTTGCATGCGCGTTGCAGACGCTTTACAAACCTGTAACCCCCCCATACTATAGTCCTAAGTATACCAGTACTTGAAACTACTACAGTATGGGGTTTTCTTGGTATCTTGTGTAAATATACACGGAGAACAGACTCATTTTCAAATCCATTGCAAGTTTTTACTTATGAAGATTTATAATAGGAAAATACACACCGTCACAAAGTGTCAGAAATACACAATATAAAAGTTAATAAAAAACACTAATCACCTCATAGAATAAAATTTGGCAAACCCCTGTTAACTGAAATAGGGTTTGTCCCCGTCTCGCGGATAAAAATATCAACGTGACAGATACGGACAAATGAATTTAACCAGCATTTTAGATATAATATAACTTTTTTGTCTGATTATTTATGAACAAGGTAACGTAATATTCAAAGAAAATTAAAGGAGGCAGTGGCGTTGAAAATAAGCATAAAAACACCCTAAAATCGAGGAACATTTATTATCTATCATTTTGAATGTTAAAGTATCTTAATATAGGCCGCTCAGTAACGGCTGCCATTTCGAAATCTTCAAAATCGGCCCTTGCCGAAGCAATTTAGACCCTTTGTTGTTGATATAGGGTGTAATTCGGGAAAAATCATTTTAGTAGGGAAAGGGAAGGAACGATTATGTAAATAATGCTGTAATGGCGTCATCATGGGTTACGTCGTCGTACTCAGATTGAAAACAATAAGTGTTCCAAGAAAAAAATATTACGACATGGAATTGGACATTTATTTACTAATGCATGACACAACATTCATTTAAACGTTTAACTTTTGCCGCCATTCTAGAAACATAAAAAATTGCTTAAAATAATAATATAAAAATAGAAGTTCAGGTATAGTCTATCCGGTGATCTAAGGATAAACAGCCATAAAGGTCAGGTAGCTAATTAATTAATCTATTGAAAAAGATCGTAAGTGACTTCTTACTCTGAGCAAAAGCCTAAAAGTTCAACATCAAATGACCCCACTTAAGATTGCGATGCGACAAAAAATATTTGAAGGTACCTAGTTCTTGAGATAATCTCTGTTTACGAAACACACAAGGTCATGACACAAGGTATGGCAAGGTATTTTAATCTTTAAAAAAGCTATACTTATGTTGCGATTCAAAAGTTCATGACACGACTTCTGACCATTCGAAATAAAAAGTGCTATATTAGCACCAATATCGGATGTCATATCGGCGACGTTTGTCTGAACAACTTAAGTTATGCTGATTATATGGTGGTGCTGAGCCCATCTATTGGCGCTCTGAGGAAACTGGTGGCTATCTGTGAGTCATACGGGTCGACGACTTACTCAGACGTTCCTGGTATCTCGCTCGGTGGCACAGTCTTAAATAGGGTGCAACGATTTAAATACTTGGGTCACTGGGTAACGCATGATCAGAAAGACAATGATGATATCGAGAGGGAGCGCAGGTCGCTAGCCGTAAGATGCAATATGTTGGCTCGCAGGTTCGCACGGTGTTCACATTCAGCTAAGGTAACTTTATTTAAAGCATTTTGTCAGTCATTTTACACGTGCGGCCTGTGGGTCAATTTTACGCAGCGGACATATAGCGACCTGCGTGTCCAATATAACAACGCGTTCAGGATACTGATGGGCTTGCCATGGAACTGTAGTGCGTTGGGCATGTTTGCGCAGGCGCGGGTCGACGGATTCGCGGCTATAATGCGCAAACGTTGCGCCTCCCTGCTAGCCCGGGCTCAGTGCAGCACCAACAGGATCCTGAGCGCGTTCGCGGACCGCTGGGACTCCGCGCTCATGCGTCGTTGGACGCAGCTTCATGTCCGAACGACACTTAGTTTATAGGTAGTTTTAATAATGTATCACTAACCTTATATATAAGATTTACGATGTATTACTAACATCTATGGGTGCAAGCCTGAAATAAATTATTTGAATTGAATTGAATTGAATTAATTGTCGCACTGTTTAATTCTATTGCTTAAAGTTGTATGGCTCTTTGGCCTTAGATCACCGGATAAACTATAACGGCGCAAATATGCACAATGGCTTCAACAATGTGTTTTTGTATTTAGACGGAGTCACTGTGAAAAAATATAAATGACTTTGCTAACTGGTAGAGTTTATGTTTATTATGATAGTATTTTTCCGATTCAATTGAAATTGAAATTGTTTTTTTTTTTTTTTTATGTATGACTGAACACCGATTGGCCTTAGTCTCACCTGATGGAAAGCGACGACAAGGCCTAAGATGTAGCTCACTGGTTCAGTAATAGCCTATTCACTCTTGCCTTGAAGAGGCCCAGATTATAATTGTCCGGAAATACAGAAGACGGGAGCAAGTTCCACTCCTTTGCTGTTATTAATAGTAGTAATTTTATTAATAGTAGCTTTGAATAGTATTAATAGTAGCTTGGAGCACTACACAATACATAAATGGTTTTAAAATATCTACCTGCATTGAACCTACTTATAAAGGTATCTTTGACATCGTAAATCATTGTCAGAAAATTATTGATAGCTAAATAATATATATTGATACCTAGGTAGATAAAAGAAAGAATATACTTTCAATCCATCAATCAATATGATTAGACCCGAAATGAAACGCAACGTGACTAATATTCAAGTACAATTTCTTACTCTCGTCAATAATCTTACTGTCATTCAAGGCCCACTTCGCACATTCGTCGAAGGCACACATTGATGAAGCAATGTAATAAGGAAAAAATGTATCTATTCCCTGAAAGGAGCCGGAATAAAAATGATGGAAAACAATTCCGAAGGTGTCGGGCGTTGAATAAATGATAGCAGTCAGCGGTTGATGATATTATGTTCATATCGTTTGGATCTCCCTTAAAAGATGCTTTATGAAATTTTTATTCTTAAAAAGCACTTTTATGGCCGTATTAATGCACATTTGAATTATAATATCAAGATTTTTTTCATCTTTGACTGCTTTTTGTAATTCAAAAGATCATTTTGAAGAACATTATGACACCTTAGAGGAAATATAAAGTAGATGGAAAAATATCGAATAAACAAGTGGTGCAAAATAAAAGAGACAAATACTTACAGTCATAGAGAATAGGAGAGGAATAATGAATGGGTAATGTGAATGTGCTAAGACATGTTCTTTTCCTTATTAAGATCATGTCATACCAGAGAGTGAAGGAGATAGCAGAGGACAGAATCGGCTGGCGATTCGTCCACCGACAAAAGTAGTAAACTTTTAAATAAAAGGAAATTCAAACCTATGCGTGAAGACACTCGGTAAGATCGGTATTAGGTACATCAGAAATATTTGAAAGATGGGGACATGACCCAATTCATCTGTTTTTAAAAACCAATATCTACTCTCGACAGCGTATCATCAGAAGCTCTGGGGCGCTACCGCGAACCATTAACGTTTATAAGAAAGAAGTCACTCAAAAAATACAAAAACCGGCGCATGGACCTAAACCGGTGTAGCGACCCTATGCCACGGTTTTGTTACCTCCGTTGCGGGGTATCGTAATAAATAAGACAAGGATTATAAATACCCAGGGGTGACAATCAAGCATTTGCTGTTACAATTAGGTCAGCCAAACGTATTAATATTGTAGTATGTGTTGTATGCGGTGCACTAAGCTTCAGTTAGTCGTGTAGCTCGAAAGCAAACGCTGTCTAGAGCATTACTGTATATAATTGAATGGAAGATAATCATTGTATTGATCTGTCATAAACTAGTGGCTCGCCTCAAACTGTCAACTCGCGATGTACTTTTTTTTTAATAAGTGAAATTAAAGTATAATGGTAAGTTAATAATAAATATTTGTGGAAAATATTACACAAATAGGCCTAGTCTCAAACTCATACTCTAGTCTCGAACAGATTCATGCATATAAACAACCTAGCCATGCCGTGACATGCCGACATGTAGAAAAAAAAAATAGAAAAATCTTTATTTCGACAACATGCTGGGAGTTATAATTACAATAAAATTACTTAAAACTAGAAACAGTTGCGAAAATGGAGCCCACTCAGCATGTGTCGGGTCACAAAAGGTGTCCCGACGCTGGTTTTCTGTGGGTCCCGACAAAAAAGATGAGGTTGCGCGACAAATCCGCACAACTGTACAAACTGTGCATTTACAGAGACACTATGTCGATTATAATGATCGACATTTTTCTCTTATTACCTACTTAAAAATATTTAACAAAAATAGTTTTTCACTTTTAGGACTTAAATACACGTTTTTGGCTATATTAACATAAAGTAACAGCAGCAGACTTATACTAATTATATGAATTATATGAAAACACGGAAAGGCTACATTGAATTTCGTCGTCGTTTATGTCGTCAGTTTTTTTAGGGTTCCGTACCCAAAGGGTAAAACGAGACCCTATTACTAAGACTCCGCTGTCCGTCTGTCCGTCTGTCACCAGGCTGTATCTCAAAAACCGTGATAGACAGTTGAAATTTTCACAGATGATGTATTTCTGTTGCCGCTATAACAACAAATACTAAAAAGCAGAATAAAATAAATATTTAAGGGGGCTCCCATACAACAAACGTCATTTTTTTGCCGTTTTTAAAGATAATGCGACGGAACCCTTCATGCGCGAGTCCGACTCGTACTTGGCCGGTTTTTAACCTAACAATGGCTTTATAGACCGAGCCCAATAAAGCGATAGGAGTGTACGGTGGAAGAGTGACCTTGGGAAGATTCACGGGAAACCTCCGACGCGACCACTCCGGCGGAGAGGTATACCAAGGCGTCATAACGCATGTTGAAGCGTCCTCAGATGTACCGAGGCATCCTTAGGATGCTGAGGCATCCCTCCCCTCTATTATCTGTCACCGTCCTTATAGGCATGCCTGAGGCTGATGTCTTCTAATTGGTTTTTCTTATGATTGCGTTTAATTCAATTTAAAATATCATCTGAATTTGACATGTTTGAATTTTAATAACTACATTTAGTTTCTTTTATCCTTAGAATAGTTTATGTTTTGCTTTTATGTTGTGAAAACTTATGATAACATTTTGGATTCGATTTTTGTTAATATTTAACAAGTATTTTGTAATTAAAATCCTTTCGAGTGACATCGTGGAAACATCAAGTTATTTGGTTATCGATAAATCATCGTCCTCCTTGCGTTATCCCGACTCCAGGCGAAGTTGTGAGAATTTGCCAAACATCCCTCGACATCTGGCTATATAACATCACAATTATCGAGCGAAGTCGGCAACGTCGCGCCGACTTCTCCCGGCGTCGCTGGCGACACGTGTCAGACGCAGGACATATTTGTCCCCTAGTGTATCCCTGACTTAGTTAATAGATTACTATTTGATTTTCATTCATGTTTGTGTCTCCCTATTTCCTTATTACAAGTATCTACATTGTCATATTAATGTATTTTACTTGTTTCAGGAACTATAGTGCGTTACCAGTCTTTCCAGATGAAAAAGTGAAAGGTTCGTTTTTAATTTACTTGAAGCAAAGAACAGTCAATTTTATATGGTTGTTTTTTTTAAAAGATAAAAAATAAAAAAAATAATAAAATAAAAAAATATAAAGATAAAATTTATGTCAATAATTTAATGATTAGCAATCGGAACTGATTGTTAGTCAATGAATTGTTGACAAGAGATAAGTAGTTTTAAGTTAATAAATTCAATGCCACTAACACTAGATTTGTTCACATGTATTTTACTAACCAATTGGATCCAAGTTATCTGAATAAAGAATTAAAATTAATTAATTAAAACATTATTTATACGCTATCAACAGTAACAAATATGTATATAAAAAATATCTGTTTATTGTTAAACACGACGTACGGCAGGTTACTATCCTTACCTGGTTGAAATTCCTCTTACTCGAACGAACCGCTTTTCGTCATATTTTATAATGCGCACTGTGCTACGGTTTGGAATTCCCTGTATTTCCGAGTTTATATAACCAGTAGCTCTAGTATAAGTTTTTTCGAAACATTAACTAATTCGAACGCGTTTGCGTTTTGTCTCAAAATGTATGAAAGTGGTATGAAAACGTGAACAGCGCCTCTGGTGGTCACTAGTGGAAACTAGAACAGCGAGTATGGCATTTGTTGACCTATTTAAGGCAAGAGTGAATAGGCATTTTTTGGGTGAGCTCGCTTCACCATCGGCCCCATCTTTGTCCCCTGGCTAGATGCTGGCCAAGAGCAATCCCATTATTAGTAAAAAAAAACAGCCAAATTGCCATCGCTATAAAGAACTCAAAGGAATAACGTCTAAAAAACTTAACGCTAACGCCATGATTAGTTGAGTGAAATTAATTTCTTACTGTAGCTCTGACCAAAGTGTCACGTTTAATCATTATGTCAGAATTCTCTGGCCTTAACGCCCCGATTCATGAAAAGATATGATTGATGGTGCTATTTTATGAATTAGCTATTCGACGCAGATTTTCCTTGTTAGCCAGATTTAACTCGTTTCTTTGAGTTTTACCAGATTTTTGACAAAAGGCTATACAACTCAACTTTTTGGGAGACTATTCATTGCTTTTAGGTAATTGATTTGAGGGAAACTTAGTAGCGTACGAGCAGGATATGTCAAAATCGTCAACAATGTTATCGAGTTCTATTCATTCGAAATTTTGGCCCGCGACTTCGTCCGCGTACAACTCGTTCATCGCGATAGAATTTTGTTGCTATTTATTATATCAGGTGCTTACCTAGGAATCGCTCTTCTACACAAACTTCCACCCTCTTTAAGGGACGATAAACAGGATAAAAAGTAGCCTAAGTCCTTCCCCGGGACTTCAAACTATCTCCATGCCAAATATCATCCTAACCGGTTCAGCGGTTTAAGCGTGAAGAGGTAACAGACAGACAGAAACACGTTCGCATTTATAATACTAGTAACTATTGATTCAGGAAGCACTCATTTCCAGGTAGACGCAGTAAAGAAGCGGTATTGACTCGACTGACAGTCGATATTGACAGCTGACAGCTTTCTGATATAGTATAGCCTCCGCAAGTCAAAAACTCACTTTTAGAGAACTATATAATTGAAAACCTGGATACTCATCAGTAGATTAATTCCCTGACAATTTCATGTCATGAATCGATTTACGAGTATGATGGACGACAGTTAAAAAGTCACAAAGATCAAAAAACTTGAAATTGTTTCAACAAAGCTTACATTTAACCACACATCGACATTTGCTCCGCTCTTATCGATCAAACCACAGAATAGTACAATAGTATTACATACCGAACGGAAACGAACCCCCCGCACCGAGGTCAGTTACCTCGTCCCTGGCGGGCCCAGGATGACAGGCCGGATTACGATGGGGTACCGTCGCATCTCGCGATTCGCCCGCGCCACGCACTACGCACTCACGCAAACAATTGACGCGTGTACCGACAGCGCACGCACACATACCTACCCACAGCGCTTACGTTCCTTCGCGTATCACTATCACCCCAGTGGATCAAACCCAAAGTTAATTTCCCAAGACAAAGTAAGTATTTGTTCTTTTCATTGTTGTCAACCCTTTGCGTCGCTACCATTGTTACTTTAGTTAGACACATTTGTAGCTCGCAACTTTGCCTGCGTTGTCTCAACGGCTATACGTCTTAACAGCCAGTAATAATGCAATGCAATACTATCTTCTTTGAAATAGACGCATTGTTGTTCACTTCTATTATGTTAGCTTGAATGGGGATTAGCAATGGAATTGAAACTTAAATAATAAGTTTCACAATGCGCAGGAATACAATCGCATGTTCATGTTCAGTCGAGAAATTTGAATGTTTATCACATTTGGACTGAATTTATATTGAATTAGATTTCAAATTCCTCGCTCGTACAACAATGCGTAGTGGTGACAATGTTTGTTCACACACGTGAGGTTTTGAAAACTTCGATGTCGACAGTTCAGACGATTGTAAATGCAGCCTTAGGACATGATCGTTTTTATGTCGGATATAGAACTCATCTTTTACTAGCAAAGTAAGAAGTTCGAGCACTAGCACAACAAAATTTGTGTCATACTCGTAGGCCCAACGTACTATGTGAACGTCTACCCGCTGACATATGCACACAGACCTCTGAAACAACATTGGTATACAGTATACATTGGCATACAGAAACTTTCTACTGGAGAAAGCTTTGTATTCTGTAAGTGTTTTTTTGACATAACCGCATAATTATAATATTAATTTTAATTCTGACTTCCTTGTATTTGTTGTATGACGATCTTCTCAGGTGAATTTTGACGTACTGTTTCTACTTTTTATATCACTATATTATTTATTTAATTGCAATTTCATTCATTGATTTTTAATTGATTTTATTTGTATTTAGTGTTATTGACGATCACAGTAGAGAGAGATTCTTGTAAATTGAAATGAAATTTATAATGTTATCGTATATTGTGAATTAATACATCTGAATCTGAATCTGTATCAAGTGTGCGAGAAAATGTGCCATTGCACGTAACCAACCGTATAATTAATTCAGACGCGTAGGCACTATAAATCTATTAAAATAATAACTTTTAAAATCATTGTGTCCAGTGTTTTATTTTAATGATTGCTATTAACTACATATCCAAAACAAAATCTATATTCAAAACAGCGACTGCATGTTTCGGGTAATTTAAGTTAACGAGTGGTATAAAATATGGACATCCGCTTGCAAATCAGGCAGTTTAGTCTGCGTCTAGACATGCATTACAGTAAAATTGCTATACTTCTGTCAGTGTTCGTTATTATGAGTTGGAAACATATTTTTGTAAGTTTTA
The DNA here is from genome assembly GCA_951800055.1 of Cenopis cana. Lineage (NCBI taxonomy): Eukaryota > Metazoa > Arthropoda > Insecta > Lepidoptera > Tortricidae > Cenopis > Cenopis cana. The sequence goes on along the minus strand of OX637486.1, from coordinate 3,399,484 downwards.
ACTAAATAATTTAATCATGTGAGGACTTCATGTAAATTTAAATCAACGTAAATGATACACGTTTAAAAAACGAAGATCTGTTAAACATGGTTTTCGTTTTTGACGCATGACAAACATTAATATTCGCTGGATAGAAAATTATATTATGACGGATTGTAACTGTACTGGGATAACGCTAGGAGGATGATGATGGAACGCCTAATCCCCCTAGCGATTTCGGGGCAAGATATCATTATTAAGAATGCAAGTTAGAAGAATTGGTATCTTCTATCCAGGACTTGGATTTCATATTTAAATGTTGGTTAGCAGACGTCATAGCGCGGTGTGTAAACCGCTGTCATTTTGGTATGTATAGTAACTTCCGTCTAACATAACACAGCAATAATAAGAATTCCTCTAACTTGCGTTGTTAAGTAATGGTACCAAATTTCTTGGCCCCCTGTAAAAGGTTCAAATCTCTTTGACTCTTGTGCGACGCGCGCTACTTGAAGCGCGTTCGTACGGATCAATCCTTACTTTTAAAATCATTGTGTCCAGAGTGTTTTATTTTAATGATGATAGATGCAGTCAAATTATGCTATGATATCTTATTATTATTGAATAATATCAGAGTCTGCAAGTGATCCCCGAACGCGCAATGATGACATACACCAACGATAAATATTTGTATCGCAACGCAAGCATCAATGTGAGGAGGTACGGGAGGAAAAGTGGCTACTACATAAACATACGAGGGACTAACAAGGTGGAGTATGGAAACAATGTATCGGTAAATATCAATTTATTATTGACCGAGTGAAACGAAAGTCTCCGCTGTAGCTTCGCCAAAATGCTTTCGTCCGGATTTCTGATTGTTCTCCTCTACAAGTCGCATATCTCAATCGATTCTCGTGAAATTTTGGGAGTAGTTTCGTTAATTATATTTTTTTTCAAAATAAATAAAAACACTCACGAGTTTTACAGCTCACAGCGCCATCTGTGAATTAACATTTGAAAATATGATGAAATGCTTGGAGGCACACTCTATGTACGGTAACGAGTTATTACTGGAAATCTGGGAAAGTATGGAATTTGTCAGGGATAAGAGTAACGTATGCATCCACAGAGGAGGGCCCATCTGGCTACTTGCTGGTTGCCACAAGACGGACACAGGCGGCGATGGCGGGATGACCTGGGGGCCGATTTTTGAGTGTCGAACGCTCGAATTTTCACTCGAGATCTGTCAAAACATCATATTTTTTTGACAGATCTCGATTGAAAAGTCGGGCGTTCGAAACCCAGAAATCGCCCCCCTGGACGCATTCGCCAATGATTGGCCAAAAATTGCAGGGGACAGAGATGTGTGGAAATCCAGGTGGGCTACGTGTTCTTTTTTACGCTCTGATCTTTTATGTTTCAGTTGAACCTCATATTCTACGAGTTTTTGCACAACGAATATAAACGGAGTTTTGTTGAGTGGAAGTTTAACAAGATTTGCGATATGATAAACTCTGATCCTTACGTCGGTAAAGGCTTTAAACTCGCTGGTCTGAAGTGTCCGTTACCTCCGGTTAGTAAATACTTAAACGACACACTGTTCTGCTTTTCAGTTCTGATTCTATAAATTATGAATTTAGAGCTCATATTTCTACATTTACATTCCTTGTACACGCCTACAGATTGCCACTGAAATAGATAGGTATTGCTATTGAACATAAATCTACAATCAAAAGTTATAATTAATATTAATTTTGTGCGTGAAATAGCAAATATAAAGTTTCGATTTTATCAAATTAAAAATGTTACTATTTAACGGGTAGCATTTAACGAAACACCAAATTAGTTGCCGAATGATGCTCTAAAAAATTACATTGATTACCAAAATAACTAGATTCGCACCAAATTTTCAACTCCTTTTAAATATAAAGTGCAACTCAAAGAAGTAACATGTCGATAACCTATTAAATTAAATTGTTACCAAATAAATTAGTCACTACCCAAAAATACTTAATGATCACCTAATTTCAAACACCAAATTTCATATAATTTACATCCAAATATTACAGGGCTCGTAATCCTATTAAAATTATTTACACCCAAATAATTCTTTCGATACCCAGAAATACTACATGATCACCAAATTTCACGCGGCAATTGTTTTTTTTTAATGTCTAACGCGCAAAGCAGTTCCAATCTAGTCTAACCTCATTGCTAGCACACTGATGCGGTTTTCCATACGGTCCGTCTCGCTCGCACCTCGCACCGCGTGCGAGCAAGACAGCGCTAAATGATTTTAAGAAGTTGAAGTTTGAAATAAAAATAGCTATTTTAATTTCAAACTAGTGGAGATTGGAACAGTATTGACGGATCTCCGCTGGCGCGGAGCTCCTATTTTGAGTTGTTTTGGCCCTTCGGGCCGATGCAAAACTAACATAACCTAAACCTACCTATACCTATTTCTACCTATTAACTTCCTTTAATTTTTCCATGAAAGTCTATCTATATTAATAAAGTAAACTCATTTGAGGACCTTTATCCATTTTCATAACAAACTAACAATTTAATAAATCAACAAAACTCATTTTCAAATAAAAGGTTTCAATCAAACGCGCTCACGTCAACGCATTAAAAAAAAAAAAAAAAACTTCTTGCAGATAGCAATATACGTGTTATTATTTCACACAGCCACATTGCGCGTTGCTTTTTAAATTAATTTAGAATTTTACTTTCTAATTTATAACATTTTGGAAATAACTGAAATATTTATAGTGCTAAAAACAATTAATTTGTAACTGTTTACTAAAATGTAGCATGCGATGTATATAATATTTGGATGTAATTCTAATGAAAAAAGGTGCATGAGATTAGGTGGTAGTTTAGTGTTTTTGGTGGTAGGTACTTGACAATTTTTTTGATGCGATTATAAATTTATAGGAACGCAATAAGTAAAATAGGTGCAAGTGCTGCAAAAATAGGTAGAATTTTTTTGGTGACTCGGAATTGCTGATGACAAATTTTTTTGAGTGTTCATCCTTATTTTAGGGTTCGAAAATTTGATGATATCAAAAGTTATTTAGGTGATCATTTTATTTGTTCCCCTATTTAACTGCAAATCACCAAATCTTCATTTGCTATAAAATAATATATAATTCTAATTAAAAATAATTATATGACACTAATATTATTTTAGCAGCAATTTAATTAAATTTAATTTAGTTCGTGATGCAACGCTATTTATTTAATATTAAAGCTTTTTTTTTCATATTTAAATGCATACATAACCTACCAACCAGCACAAAAAATCCGAATAATATCATTTATTTTACCAACAGGAGCTCGAGCCTCCGTCGAAACTATCTTATTTCATTAAAAAAAGATTAGGTCAGAAATTATTAGATGATTTTTTTATTAGTAAAAAAACGGTTGTGGCGCTTCGCCGGCCGCTACCTAACGCGGCACGCTCGCTTCGCACGCTCGGCTCCCACGCAGTGGGGTCGCAGTTCTACCTAATAGCTGTAACAGACGATCGAACCAGTAGCTCTAGTATAAGTTTTTTCGAAACATTAACTAATTCGAACGCGTTTGCGTTTTACTCGAAATGTATGAAAGTGGTATGAAAACGTGAACAGCGCCTCTGGTGGTCACTAGTGGAAACTAAAACAGCGAGTATAACATTTGTTGCTAACCGATGACCGCGCGTATTTCAAACTCGGTGAGAGCGTTTTCATACATTTTGAGACAAAACGCAAACGCGTTCGAATTAGTTAATGTTTCGAAAAAACTTATACTAGAGCTACTGGTGCGCTCCGCACCGCGACCTTGGTCCGCTCCGTACCATATTCGATAGTGTGTACAGCGGTCCGCCGGACAAAATAATAATATTGTCCGGCGGACCGCTGTACACACTATCGAATACGGTACGGAGCGGACCAAGGTCGCGGTGCGGAGCGCACCAGGTTCGATCGTCTGTTACAGCTATAACAGTCCTCCTCGCTTCGCCCGTCATCTTCCCTATTATGTAGCAAAACTACTACTAAATAATCCTAATTAAAGTTGTCATGTTATGGATGTTGAGATTAGATTATACTGATTCTCCCATGACAGTTGGCGCACGCGTTTAGGCGAGGTGAGAGTAAGAGTGAGACTAAGCTTAGTTAACGTTTCGTCTTACGCCCAATAACCAAATAACTTTAAAAATAGTACTGCTAGTGTCATAGCCAACAGCAAATACGATTACCTATACTATTCTGTGGCAACAGCCAACACCCGGGTCTTTCAAAGAGTGCCGCTTATCTTATTTAAAACTTATCAGAATATCAAAAGCATTCATTAAATATTGTACTTCTTTTTCAGAAAATTCACAGCATAATGAACCTTTCAATACCTATGCACGACTTCCCTAACGTCTGGCCGTTTGAAAAGTGTAAAGTGGAAGCAATGCTGGCGCAAAATCAGAACGGAGACACCATGGCCACCGCAGATGTGTATCTTTTATTCAAACAGAAGAAAGTAAAATAGATTTTATAATGCATTATATATACTCAGGACTAACACTTTCCGGAGGACAACATGGGCATAGAAAGTGCTGCATTAAGGCAAAAAAATTAAAAAGTGGCTCGTTTCATAAAACACACTCGTGTTTTAATGCCCCTCATTATGTACCAGTTGCATAAACTACTATTATGCCATACCTGGCATTAAAGTAGCATGCGAAAAATTCCACTTTCTGGGCAGGGGAGACATAAAATTTTGTACTTACCACGGGCGGTAATAAAAAAAGCCTCAGATCGCATATTTATCGCCCTTGATTTCGGCTCGGGCGTCATATACCTGCGATATGAGACATTCTTTGTTTTACCGCCCTAGGTAACGAAACTAAAACTAAAAGTTTCATGGATGTAGTTTTTTTAACTTCTATTATTGTTGGGGATTTTGAATTATTCCTTCAATAGTTTTAGAGCTAGTTCTCAAGTCATCACTCACCTGAACTAATCCGTGGTTTCGAGTGTAGTTCTGGGGGCCCCCCTCATTTTCATTTCTTTATTTAGGTCGCTAGAGACGGGATCTGCTTTGGTTTCGCGACGAGTGTTTTGATCGATTGGGAATCGTAGGGTCTTAACAGCTTCGAGCAATGAGATGCGAGCTGGTAGATGCGCGTAGCGCGGCGATCTCGCCATATTTAAATCAGTGTTGCTACTCGTAGCTCTCGTCTCGGTCAAACTAGCTGTACGATAAAAATAAGTAACACCCGGTCACAACTCACAATACAAATTATGATGTATGTAGGGTACCTTCTAGACTTATACTCAGCAAGAGCTCATAATGTGTATGGAATTAAAATATTTAATCATTTGCCTGAACATATTAAGTCGCAGGATGGGATTACGTTTAAAACAAAGCTCAAGGAGTAGCTGTTAATGAAATGTTTTTATTATAATTTTAATGAATATTTTAGATGTTTTGTTGTGTAAGATTGTATTTAATGTGCTAATAATATTATTATTGTACGCCCGAAATCGGCAAACTGTTGGACTTTTATACTTCATGACATTCGACCTAATTGTACACAATTTCTGACAATAAAATTATCTTTATCTTTAACGGTAATTGCTTAGCCTGCGACTGCCTCTTTCCCGGCCTCGACAATAATTTACTACCCTATATTACTGTATTGCCAAAATCTTCGGTTGTGTTGAATTCACGGCCAATGTTTGGCCAAGACGGTATTATGTAGGTACTTTAAGGAAGGAGTGCACAGGTTTTTATATTATCAGGAGTTACAAACATGCGTCTATAAGCTACGGTAATCAGGCAGCCCTTACGTTTGTTTTCATCCAAGTAAGCACCTACGTTTCATCCAAGTACGTATAGTAGACGAAATATAAGCTGCCCCGATTCCTCGAACAACTTGTATGGCGAATCGGTGCAGCTTTTATTTCGTCAACCATACCTGCATGTAAGTAGTGACCTGTAGGTGACCAAGGTTGCCAGAGAGCTCCCGAGGGGTGGGGTGGAGGGCTCCGGAGGACCTAAATTTGCCCATTCTATTGTCAACACAGTGAATCCTCAAATTTATAAAGGGTCGGTAACGCGCACGTGACTCCTTTGGAGTTGCGGGCGTCTATAGGCTGCGGTGTCCGTTTACCATCAGGTGGATCGTACGGTTGTTTGCCACCGTTGTCGGAAAAAAAAGAGTACTTGGTATCCAAAATACTAAGTTGATGGTTTATAATACAGAATTGGACAATACATCAAAAAAAATTGGGTCAAACTTTGCAAACAGACGTATCTGTGTTTATACAGAGTTCATAAACCTAAGTACAGGGCAAACTTTGGAAGCTCTTTCTTGATTGGCTTTTAGTTGTAAAAAGCTCTCCAGACGGAGATGAATGTTTACAAGATATACAGCTTGGTAGCTTTTATATGAAACATGGTATTGGAATAGGAATAAAATTGGTATAAGTTTAGTTTGATAGTTAAATTGAATAAATAGACACTTCTTTGGACATAAAATAACATTTACAAGAAACAAAATTACAAAATATACAGTACGAAGTCCAACTTATCCTTCTAAGTTATTTTATCCTTCACCTTTGTACTAACTCTTAATCTATTGGAACCTGATCTACAAACCTGCTTATATTACGTTTTCTGCCCCCATGCCTGCCTTTGTGAAGAAAAAAAAAACCCTAAAACTGAATCGAAATAAATTCCTAATTATAATTTTGAACTTTCTCACAGACACTGAAAAAACAAAATGATTTCGTAATGAAGATCTTGTTTCGTGTAATCACGGATCTTCACTGCATATGAGCGTCATAAGATCTTATCTACTGAAGCTAAGAGCACTAAGTTAATCATAGTTCTGTGTACTATTGTATTGATTTAAACAAGGCTAGTTGTTTAGTTTAGCTCAGATCTTGCATCATCCTCCTAGCGTTATCCCAGTACAGTTACATCCCGAAGGATGCCTGGGGTCCGCTACCTAATCCCAAGATTTGGCGTAGGCACTAGTTTTTACGAAAGCGACTGCCATCTGACCTTCCAACCCCGAGGGGAAACTAGACCTTATTGGAATTAGGCTTTGTCAAGTGAGTGGGCAACTTGACTGTTAGAAGTTCTCAAGCCGCCCGAAGGCCTCCAACTTGGCTTAACGACTGCTGCCATAGACAGAAACCGGGATCGGCTTAACGTGCCTTCCAAAGCACGGGAGCGCTCAGTTAGTAACCACTCAAAGCGGTCACCCATCCAAGTCCTGACCGCTGCCCACGTTGCTTAACCTTAGATACCGCAAGCGGTACGCAGGCGCCGCTGGGCCACGAGCGCTCCTTAGCTCAGATCTTGCATCTTTCTTTATAATGAATAAGTAAATTATTATTCCAAATAAGACCGTTGATAACAAAAAATAATGTGCATATGTAGAAATAAACAAAATGAGATGGTTATGGCAACTACATAATCCCTACCGTGTTACCGGAAAGCCGGCTTTTCTTTAAGTTGGGAACCATGCCCTTAATTTTATTATTAATCTAAAATTTCGACTTCATTTTGCCAGCAATGTACAGCAAAGTAAGTAGACAACTTTGTACAATATAGTACAAATGACAGCCCAATGTTCTTTACTAAGACGTTACCTATCTTAAGCAGTGCACGTAGTACATTGAAGGTGCAGAATTAGGAAATTAAATTTTGCAGTTAATAAAATTCACATAATTATCATTTGGAAATAATTGCTAATGGGACATATATTAGTATCAGTTTCAGCGCGCTTGCTGGTAACGCACTATATAGTAAATAAAAATATTTTTACTCCACACATTTTATTGGTAACTAAAAAAATGTATCTTAGTTGGACTGATTTTTTTTCAACAATCGGTTGAGAAATGCGAATAAGTTCCCTAAGGTAACATGAGTATGCAATCTTTGCATTTACCCTATTCGCTAGCGACTGCGTAAACGATTTAAGGCAAGGGCCCCGATGTGCATCTATCTAGATAAAATTAGATATCTTAGCTACATGCAAAACTAATCCTAATAGTATCAGTAAGATAATACTAACCACTATTGCTATTGCTCGAAATTCATAAATGATTAAAATATGAATTAAAAAACTATTTTTGTTTTTCTTTGTTATTATTTTTTAAACACCATCACAGTGTATAGTAAATAATGCCTGTGACCTCTATATTAAAATTCGCTTGCCACATATTTCACTGCGTGACATATAAAATTATCTGTTTCAATTTGAACCTTGAACCGTGTCAATAAGAAGTTATATCTGCCATTTGGTTTTTATGCATGCGCTCGGCTGCATTATCCCAGTTTCACCCTGAAGGATGCCGGGTGTCCGCTACCTAATCCCAAGATTTGGCGTAGGTACTAGTTTTTACGGAATTGACCACCATCTGACCTTCCAAGGGGGACTAGAACTTTTTGGGATTAGGCTTGTCAAGTGAGTGGGCAAATTGACTGTTAGAAGTTCTCAAGCGGCCCAAGGGCCTCTGTAATTTTTACCGTTCGGCTGTAGTGGCTCTGGCTCATGATTTATTTTACTATTAACACATTCAGCGCCGAGGACCCTATAGCGCGCAGGGCTGCTACCGCGAACGGCATTCGAATTTTTTCCTCTCTGTCGCACTTACAAGTTGGCACATAAGTGCGACAGAGAGCGAAAACTTCGTTTGTGGTTCGCGGTCGCACTACAGAAGTCATCGTCAATTAATGTGTCAAATATATCACTATGTCTGACGAAAGTTTAAAATCATAACTTACATGAACACAACCGGTTAACTTTCAACTACAGGAAAGACGTACCTTTGTTCCTTAACCTTTTCGACGCCTTTCCACGCCTTTTACTCGAACGAATTCCTTTTACTCGAACCAAACGTTTTTCATCATATTTTATAATGCGAATTGCTAAGGTTTGGAATTCCCTGCCGGCATCTGTACTTGCAAGTTCATATAACCCGGACCTCTTTAGGCACGAGTAAATAGGCATTTTCTGGGTGAGACGTGAGCTCGCTTCACCGTCGGCTTCATCTTTGCCCCCTGGCTAGATGCTCGCTATCCCATTTTTAAAAGAAAAAAAGACGCCAACGATGATAATATTTATATTTGTCACGGCGTGCAGTGCGATAACAACCCACATTCATTTCTATGGGTAAATTTCAATTTCGAGCGTGACATTCCCATTCCATGGCGCGTGAGTGACAGCTGTTGTATATGAGAGAGACAAGACAGACAACTTTATATGAAAAGGTTAACTCTGTAGGACCCAAACAAAACCCCATGTTCCATAAACCGTACGGTCAATAAAAGACGACTATTTCTCTACCCGAATCACGACTGAAGCCCGGCCGACAATCGGGTCTGATTAAGTCTCAGGCGCCAGCGTGATTAATGGGACGAGTCTGAGCAGATGCGTTAATTAGATTCACACGTCACGATTGTCGTAGGGATTTCAGTTAGAGTACGTGTTTGATTGTTTTGCGCCAGACTTTGAGTGTTGCAGATTGGATTGCTGCGGAAGGAAACACATGTCCTTATATACTCGTAGTTTGCAAAGTCACCACGCTGATACAGCCAAATGAAGCGGCGTGCTGGATTTCAATCCAAATGGAAATCCACGATCAAGATGCCGTTTTTTCTTGAAACAGCATTATACGTTTTTTACATTCACGGACCGATGTTGGAATGCAGCTACGCTATTTGGACTGTTTGGAAGGCTCGTCAGTGGACAACTCAACAGATGTTTAGCGTTCTAAATGTAAACAACTTCTATAAATATATTATTTTCAACTGGTTTCCTACAATACAGGAGACAGTGTAACTCTTGTATCAGGGCATTTTCACTTTAAAGTGTACCCCCTACTTTTTTTTCCGATCTCGGTGATTTTGGGTATTCTGACTCAGAATCACGAGAGCAACAAGCACTTTTAAATCGTCAGTTTTATATTACCTACATAGTTTGAATCGAATTATTCAGACCAATTTATTGATGCCATTATAATTTTTAAAAAGTTGAATTGCTGTAATCTATGTCAAACAGAATATAACGAATTCACAAAAAGATCGTCAATAAGTGAAATAGAAACATATAAAAATAGAATAATCTAGACAGTTTCTAGAATAAAATCTGAATGTCAAGAGGAAAATTACATGTCAATTCATATAATTTATTTTGTATTCTGTGTATGTAAGCATTTTATTGTATACAATATAATACAACTGCAGGTGCAGGTTACATTATACAATACATGGCACAAAAGATTAAAATAAAACGAATAGATTATCCTTTTTTGGGATCTCTTCCAGCTAACATTCAAGCAATTACGTATGTACGTACTGTATGTAAATTAATTAATTACTACTTATGCTTATCCCTTAAATTGGCAAGAGTAAAAATTTCAAAAAAAGACTGATACAGTATCATACCTTTATTTAATACCATCTAAGGGTCTACAGAAAAATGTGAAAAAAAATCCAGCATCATTGGTTTTTTAGAAAATTAATGTACATCACCATTCACGTTGCCAACGCCATAACAAAAGAGTATCAATATTGTATGTACACGCTGGTTACCGCTGCCAAGAAGGCAGTAAATTATTATAAAAAAATAAACAGTATAATATTATGAAAATATTATAAAATATTATGAAAATAATATCACTTTGTGTAATTGACGAAAGCAATTTCGTTTTTTCGTTTCTCCTTACAGAATCTACAGCTTACAGATTTCGGTCCACTCTCAGAAAAATGCCCTATGTTATCAAACCCAACATTGTCCGTAGGGCGTTCTTTCACAGCCTTTTGTATTTTCTTTTCTTCTGGCACACTTTCTCCACTTTCATCTATTACAATCTTCTGCGCTTTACAAAGTCCTTCAAATATTTCATACCGGAAGTTCTTTAATGACAATGCTCTGGGGCTGTCTCTTCCGTGAAGTATCCAAGCGTTGTTTATGGACATATCAATCAGTTGTGCGAATATGCCCAGATACCATAACGGTGTTCTATAAAGTGAGATCAGCATGTCAGCTAAATCCTTGTTAATGTCGCTTTTTTGCAACTGGTTTGGTTATGGTTTTCTTGCGTTTGGTTGGAGTCCTCGTTGTTTTGCTCGTACTTGGATTTGGTGAGTATTCGGGAGCAGCTGGTGATGACAAACTTTCTACGGAATTTAGGGTGGGTAAAACATCACATGAGGATGGAGATGGTGAAGTTTTATCTAATCTTGGTGTAGCAAGGGCAGCAGGTGATTCATTTTTGCGTTTAAACGAAGCTCTTGTTACTCTAGTTATTAATGGCGATGAGCGTTCAAGGGTAGAAGGCGTGGCTACGGATTGCACTGCACGAGTTTAATGTGGGCAAAGCATCATAATTAACCGTAGATGGAGAGGGCAGTACTTCTTCTAATATGGGTGAAAGCGAAGCAACATGCATGCATGTATGTTTTCAGAATTGAACCGTGCTTTGTTATATTTATCAACGTCATCCTTGTCCGACAAGCAGTCTAGCAAATTTAATAGTTCCAAAGAAGAATTTAAAGAAGGCGGATCAGAGCTGTCATCAGAATCAAATTGTGGGGGTGCATGTTGGTTAATTTCCTAATCTGAATCAGAACCATCATCGGAACATGCATTTTCTACAGGAATTAATGCCAAAATCTTATGCGACCGATTTTGTGTTAAGCACTGCAGACATAGAAAGAAAAGCATACTGTTTAAAATCATTTTGAACAAACAAGAACCCGAAAAATCGTTAGAATCAAAAGAATGAAAAGTACTGATGAGCTGGTAATGTACACCGTGGTTACCGACGTTTATTCTAAGTAATTTACTGTGTAGTTGGCAACGTACACGGTGGTTACCGTTGTTGAATGTCAGTTCTTTTTTACAAACTTGGCAACGGTAACCGTGGTGTACATTCCGATTTACAAGTGATTATTGTTTTTATCATGCCTTATGCACACAAAATGACTAGTTATTCATAAACTTCACTATTTTGTTATATAAAACAAACCATAAAAAGCCATAACTTGCATACAGAAAAATTGACAAACTTTATTAAAACTTACCCGAGGTACTGGTCAGCGTCGCCGCGCCGAATTCATTTTTGAAACTGACGTTATTTTGAAATTGTTGCCATGTCAAATATTTTTTCTACTATTCATGACAAAGTGACATAGTAGTTTTTGGTAAAAAAAGTTTAAAAAAGTAGATATTTTGATGACAGGATTTTTCACTAACTAACGTACATGGTGATGCACAGTGCCAAATTAAGGGTTATATGCACATGCTGAACTTGCCCAATTAGTACGACTTTGGACCTCAATAGGACTTGTGCTATGAGTGCTAGACAAATATATATATATATTTATATTAAATACCCAAGACTCATAAACAACTATTCATGCTAGTCCCACAAATATTTGCCCTTACAAAAATTGAAAATGTTGACCGTAATTTAGCAATGATAATAGATTCAACAAGTGAAGGTTCCTTTCATCAGTGGGACGAATACAATACGATAGTAATTAAGTATGATAAAAATTAGTATTCTGAAGCTCTATTATAAGTTTTTTCGAAACATTAACTAATTCGAACGCGTTTGCGTTTTGTCTCAAAATGTATGAAATTGGTATGAAAACGTGAACAGCGCCTCTGGTGGTCACTAGTGGAAACTAAAACAGCGAGTATAACATTTGTTGCTAACCGACGAACGCGCGTATTTCAAACTCGGTGAGAGCGTTTCCATACATTTTGAGACAAAACGCAAACGCGTTCGAATTAGTTAATGTTTCGAAAAAACTTATACTAGAGCTACTGGTGGTTTTAAATCAGTCTATGAGCACACTTCAACATTCTGTAGCGTTTTTTTATATTCACATTTGCAAATTGTGCACTCAGTACGATAAAATATGCTCAAAGCAAGCTGTGACAAGTTGCAATTTGCTAAGTTACGAGTACTGGAGGCAATTTCCACAGAGCACCATTCTCATCAGTCCGGTATCTCGTCGTTTCGGTCTTTGTTGCTGAAAGTTCAGAAATAGGCCAAATAACAATGCACCAATGAAATAGAATTGTCTGAATAGATCATTCCAGAAACTATACTGACTAACTAGCTTCGTCCGTGTAAATTCGTCCCTATTTCATAACTTAGAGTATTGTTTTTCGGGATAAAAAGTACCTATTTTGTAATGTTATACAGACTGTGGCCCAGCGGCGCCGGGTACCGCTTGCGGTATCTAAAGTTAAGCAACGTGGGCAGCGGTCAGGACTTGGATGGGTGACCGCTTTGAGTGGTTACTAACTGAGCGCTCCCGTGATTTGGAAGGCACGTTAAGCCGTTGATCCCGGTTGCTGTCTATGGCAGCAGTCGTTAAGCCAAGTTGGAGGCCTTCGGGCGGTTTGAGAACTTCTAACAGTCAAGTTGCCCACTCACTTGACAAACCCTAATCCCAATAAGGTCTAGTTTCCCCTCGGGGTTGGAAGGTCAGATGGCTGTCGCTTTCGTAAAAACTAGTGCCTACGCCAAATCTTGGGATTAGGTAGCGGACCCCAGACATCCTTCAGGATGCAACTGTCCTGGGATAACGCTAGGAGGATGAGGATGATGAATACAGACTATAAACTCGTTGTATATACTAAGTTTCATCATAATTCTTTTTTGTGAGTAACAAACATCTTACAATCTCACGGTTCGAAATAAATGCAATACGATAAATAAAATAAACATCCAAACATCTAAACTTTCACATTAATACTATTACTTAGTAGGATTCTTTTGTTTGTTCATTTTAGTCCATACTTCTTGGAAAATCTTGACCGATTACGTAAACAGGACAGCATTAACTTAGTTAGCAAGGACGGATGGTACCCGGTTGGGCGGCTGAAGGGTTAAAAGTGTCTACACCGCAGACCGAATACAGACAAAGACAAAGTCAGACAGATAAAGTCATCTAAGGACATATTGTTGTGATCTTAGCTTAGATGCTGGCATCTATTTTCTTAAACTATTATTAGATTATGAATCTTATAAAATGCAAAATAAAGTCGCTTTTTATATTAGTTATTCTGACTCAACTTGATTGAAGATCTATTTATAAGTCTGGGTCAATTCGGTTACATTTAACTTTCTAAACGTGTTATTATTATTAAGTTAAGAAAACTGTAGATCCCAATATTTCGTCTGGTTCGCTCCATATACCGCGCTCTTTGTCCACGAATTACAGACCATCTTGCAGATTGAAAATTCATGTTGGCTAAACAATTAATTATTTTCTTATATTAAAACCAATCAAACAGATTATAGATAAATTATTTTATCCATCTTGTTAAAAGAATAGTGAATATGTTGACGATTTAGAAGTAAGCATATTCATTCATATTTAAATAAATTGGAGTAAAACAGTGAATAAGTTTATCTGTCAATTTGGCTTCGGGCTCCACTTAAGTATTTTGGGCCTAAGTTGATATTTTAGACCTTTCTTTACGCATTTTTGTATCTAATATATTTTAGCGATATAATATTGTACTTGTGTTGTTGTTTTTAGTTCGCGGTAGCCGCTACTTTCTTGCTGGACCCTTCTCAGCTAGGCTAGGTTTAGTGAACCAGCGACAAATTAAACTCCCAATAGCTCAATTCCACTGACACCTCAGTTTCGTTTGAAACTGTCGGAGGTTTCCCTGGATTTTTTCAAGCCACTCTCGAACCGCGCACTCCTACCACTTTGTTGGACCCTATAAAGCCACGGTAAGATTAAAAAAAAGGTAAAAAGAGCATATCAACTTGCCTTTAAGGCGCTACACTGAGAAATTTGGAGACTTTGAAACGCTGTCCTGCCCAGACTAGCAAACAGTAGGGGCTGAATTTCAGATATATGATTCTTGACTATATGATTGTGGTACTGACAATAGAGAAACATGATTGCTTAAAATTTTCTCGATAGAAAATAAATCCAAAGTCGAGTCTATATTTTTTTTTTCCTCAGCCTACTAAAACAACGCATTATTAAAAGAGCGATTAAGTTAATATGATTATCTCATCTAGGTACTGACAAGAGGAAATTTAATAAACCTGCACACAGTCAGATATTTAACGAGATTTGTCTAAAAAGCCTTTCTCGGAGAGGGTTGTATCCCGTTTTGTCGTGAGCGAAAAACAAAGGGTGTCTCTTTCAATCGATATATCGCCTTAAACCTGTTCTCTTGTTTTGATATTTTTGATTGTATAAAACACACGTTTTTGTTTCCTATTTGGCCTGCTATGCGGCCAGCCACAGTGGAAAACCTCCCGAGGGGCCAGCAGAGGGGGAAAAATTAGACCACAAAAACACTACTACTATAAAGTTCAAAATAAAACTATCTGTTCATTCATCTACGCCATAAAGGCTTGGCATTGCAGTGCCATCCTTTGTGAAAAGAGATTAGCCTAGTTTTCGCGTAATCAACGTTCAGCTACTAGATAATCCGGACCCCTATGCGACAAGCATGGATATTATCGTATCGCTGCTAATATTAATATTCCTGTGAAACCAGCCACAGACGCTGCCAGTGACTGGAATGATTACCAGGAAAATAAAATTCGCCAGTAGGACTCATAATGAAGACATAAATTAACGGATTTTCGGTTTCATAACTTTATGCACAAAAGTATCTATAGAGTAAATAAAGGTATGGAGAAAGGCCAGATGATGTCAAGGTTATGGCTTAAAATTGCTTGAATTTTGAGCCCAACAAATTTATTGCAAAATACTGTGAGAATAAGTGCGTCCTCAAAAATTAGGACAGTATATTTATCTATGGGCCCTTGTTGCCTGAATTAAATAAATAAAAAAAACAACGGGTTGCACTCCGGGAGTGCCGGCAGAAGTGAAAACTTGAATATTAACGTTGTGCATTTTTGATTCACCATCCATGGATGTGCGTAGCACGCTGTAACACAAACACACGCACATTCGTGCAAGCGCCCTGCGCCGACTAAACGAAACAGCAGGCGCAGGCATACATTTTCGCCGCGCGGTAGAAAGAGAGGGGGATACTTCCTGTCCTACACCGCGCCTGCGGTCTACTGGCTTCAATGACATTGTAACAGTTTTTCGATCAGGTCACCTGTTCCGTCTTACGAATTTTCAATCTGTCGAATCTGTCGGTCACGTGACCTGTCGCAGTCGCGAGTTTAAAATTTTTTCCCTATCACAAAAAGTGCACAGAAAACAAAGAAGTTTTCACTTCAAAAATAAAATAAAAAATATAACCATGTGTGTGTGAGAGAGTGAGTTCCGAAAAATAGGGAAAAATATGATAGGTAATCAAGGGTTACTTGAGGCTGTAGGCATACAACCTCTACCTCTAAAATTCAACACGCAAGCCGAACATCGGGATTATTACTCCATAAACACGTACTAGTTCCTGGTCTAGTACTTTTATTTCACGAGCGCGAGTGAGCCATGGTTGTGTGTTGAGCTATACACGTTGTCTATGTGTGCGTCAGCGTAAGAGCTATGTGTTCACGTTGTCTATGTGTTCGTATGTGTCACAACTACAACATGCCTAACCCGCGCTTGTGAGATAAAAGTGCTATAAAAACAGATGTCTCCAGGAACCCTTGCATGTCCCATTTTACCCCATTTGACGGTTATCATTTTTCACCTCTGCCTTCCCAGTGTGTCTACTTTTCACTGTCTTTATATCTGTCTTAGTATTCCACCCAACCATTATATTTAAAACGACTAAAAACGCCAAGTCACCTCACCTATTTGTGCACCGTTAAGGGAATTACAGGCTATTAGATAGACTTAACGACTTACTTTTGTATTGGCAACGTAATAAAAACGACATTTTGTTATTTTATTGCAATCGTTTGTCTTCTTTAAGCGGTTATTACACTATCCCGAATTCAGAATCCTGAATGAGCTAGGAAGCAGATTCAGAAACTTGTAATCGCATTCAGGAAGCAAGGATCCTAAAAAGTATCCTAGCTAGGACGTCAGGATGGCTCCGGACGAACTGAATGACCAAGCATCCTAGCTAGGAAGCTGCTTAGGACAGTGTAATAATATTTAGCCAAATCAGTCGGCTCGCGCCAGCGACAGCGTACGTACGTGTAGGTCGCGTGCAATGAACGAAGCACGTTGGTTTTTATAGGAAAAATAAGGAAATATCAAAGAAAAAAATCGAATTTATTAATATGTATTGGTTGGTAAATTATGGGTAATAATAAACATTATCACCAAATTTCAAATTATAAGTCAATGGGAAATGAAAAAATTCTAAGGAACAGGATTTTGCTTTTCATTGATGTTTTCCCTATATAATTTTAAAACAATAAATTGTGTATTTATGTACTCAATGAGCTCTATACCCCACTCGATGGGGTGGAAAGTGGATAAAAAAAAAATTTCGCACCCCCTTTAGCTTTATGGGAGAATTTGTATGGCAAATTGTCAAAACTTTGGGTGAACTAGATGCTTAAACTGTGAAAATTTGAAAACTATAGCTCCAACTATTTGGCTGTAAAACCCGAGTGACAGACGACGGACGGACGGACGCGTGAGTGAGTGACAGCAATAGGGTTGACCCCTCCGGTACGGAACCCTAAAACAATTACATGATAAATAGGTGTGCGTGAGGAGGGCTATATAGTTTTTTTTTCTTTATTGGCTGCTAATAGTGCCAATGCTAGGCCAAGGCCAACTTTCTGGTTTTTTGACAATATCGGCGGCATCGCTACGACGTCTCTCTCCGTCGAGCAGTGGAAACGAACTGATTCAGAGAGTGAATTCAGTGTAGTGTAATCAGAAGCTTCCTTCCTATCCCCTCCCTTGCGTCCTAGTTAGGACGCCCGAATTCAGGATAGTGTAATACCCGCTTTAGTGTCAATGTATGAACTATTGTGCGAATTGTTTGGACGTTGGATTTATTTTTAAATCTATGCATTCACTTAATCTATCGCATACTTAAGGACGATTCACGCTAGACCGTTCCGTGTCCGGACCGGCCCGTTTAAGTACAAGAAATCGACGGCCGTCTCGCGTCCGGCTATAAGCAGGAATCCGTGGAAAAACATTAAAAATATTAATTGATTGAATCTGGCGTTAATTTGCGGAGTTCAATGATAAATCTAGATAGCAATATTTACTTTTAATTCTGAAAAAAAAAGTGTATTATATACCAGGCATACCTACACGTTTTTTTCCAGCATTATCACAACAGCAAGCATTATTCACTGATAGACCTACACGTTTATTTGTTTTTTTTTTCCAGCAGAACAGCAAAAGAATATTGTTAAATTTATTTAAAATAATGTGTTACATCTCGAAGTAATAATTAGAAAGAAAGGCTTTGTCGTGTCTCATTTTGCTAAATCGAGACAGTAATACAGAGTGTAAAAGAGACAGATTGAAGTGGAAGTTGATCTGATGAATCAAATAAATGGTGGATGAGTCGGGGCCCCGGTCTGGTTATTTTATTTTTTATTTTATTTTACTTAGGCAAGGTAACAAAATGAAAATTATTTTTAACCTATTTAAAATAGCTTAATGAAAACAGAATTAAATTTACATTTCAATGACAACCAAGCACAACATGTTAAATAATAAATTACAAAACTAAACATAAATGTGAGACTAGCTTTCTTAATTACATAAATTAAAATTAATGAGATCGTATGAGATCATGGATATTATAAACTTAACTATGAGACAATTTTGTAACACTACTTTTGAATGAATTGAGACTTAAACAAAAAATAT
Source organism: Cenopis cana (assembly GCA_951800055.1). NCBI lineage: Eukaryota > Metazoa > Arthropoda > Insecta > Lepidoptera > Tortricidae > Cenopis > Cenopis cana. Next base: position 3,380,752 of record OX637486.1, on the reverse strand, counting down.
CAACGTCCTTACAAATATTATTGTAAGATGTGCACATACGTGCGAGTGGACTATGTTGAGTGACATTGTTGGAGGCTACAGGTACTAGAAACTGATCAGGACTGCGACTTGGTTTAGGATACACCCGGAACTGTATGTTACTGACGATATCGGAGTCTATCATATTGTTAATAATTTTATATAGTGTAACTAATTCGTTTACGCTTCTTCTCTTTTGCAAACTATCCATTTTAAAATGGCGTAATCTATCTTGGTACGATGGTAGTTTTCGTTTAAGTCGCAATTTGTACACTATCAAAAAGGATGCATGGCAGGTATGTCTATCATTTACTGTCACTATTGTTTCATGTCTCTCATCAATGTGAAAGTCTATGAAATGCCTCTGGACTCTGGATAGTCTAGATATTGGCATGGAAACGGAATGAAATATTGAAGTGTCGTTTATATAGGTTCTCTTCTACAGGTCGCATTTCTCAACCGATTTCGTGAAATTTTGTGAGCAGGTTCGATAATTATGTAGTTTTCGGAAATTCATAAAAACACTCGCATGGTCTAAAGCTCACAGAGCCAGTAGTCTTAAGTTGGTGCAATCGGTTCTAAATGTGTTTGTGTGTTCGCTCCGTTCATCCTTAGACGCAGCATTTAGACATTTTCAACCTAACACATACAATCATACATACGGAGTACCTACTCAGGCTAATTAAGGCCTTATCCAGGTAGTCGGCTTATCTTAGCAAATTAACTTTAATGGGTTATTAGCGGAATTTATTAATGTATATCACTAATGTTCATGAATACGGAATGCCTGCTTCGAAAGCAGTAGGTATTATTCTGAACAAGGTAAGTAATTAGGATCCAGTAATATATAACAATACTATCAATTTGTATTATGACTTTTTATATGGCGGGCTGTCTGTACTCCATTAAAATGATATCATTTTCGTGGAAAGCAAAAATACAATAATTATTATCCTGTAGGTACAAATAACTGAGGTACAATAAGCAAGTACAAGAATATTTGGTAGTAACTACACTAAACATGTAATGTAAAAACAAACCCCAACATAAATATAACTCCTGATTAGGTATATACTTTCATCATCATGATCATTATATCAGCCGAAAGACGTCCAGTACTTTCATAATACATGAATAATATGCACGTATCTGCATCATGTTTTTTCGTAAAAAATATGTATTTCTATTTCTACCAACAAATATTCGCCAATTGAGTAGAAATGAACACTTCGAAAAGCTGAATTCTAACTCGCTTTGAAATTCATTTTCTACAAAAGTAGAAAATACAAGTAGTATCAGAACTTATCAGCGGGTCCCATAAACGCCGTAATGTTTACGATAAGTACATATATAAATAAACGGTAGCGTTCACTCAAATACCTTCTTAATCCAGTAAAGACATCTCAAATCGCGTTAGCAGCAAGACAAATTTCGTACACATATAAAATACGGTTATAGTCGAAACGGTTGGGCTACAATGTTAGCAGGGAGAAGATTAAGGGCCCTAATACCAGGGGGCCGATTTTTGAGTTTCGAACGCTCGAATTTTCACTCGAGATCTGTCAAAATACTATGATGTTTTGACAGATGGCGAGTGAGAATTCGAGCGTTCGACACTTAAAAATCGAGCCCCAGATACGAGACCCACAGGCGAGTTTAAGGCAAGGCAGTCCCACTGCAAACGTCCCGCTCTAACACGCGTGAGTTCACAATTAACCATCCCGCTCTCTACGGAACTCTGCGCGTAGTTTTCGTAAATATTTAGTACATTTGAATCATTTTTGGAATACTGGATCGTTGCCGTTGACTATTACGAAATAATCAGCATGAAAGTTTATTTTTACGATGATATTTAGAATTTTTTCACAGAGTTACCATAGCATTCTCAATATTTTGTTACAACTTTTTTCTTTTTCAATCTACAGTAATTTTTGTGTAGTGTAATTATACATTATGTCTTGTCTCTTTTCTGGGCATGTTTTTCGAATTTTAACTGCTGGGCGCCGTGGGGGTAATCGATGACCTAAGATTTTTTTTTAATCAATAACTACTAAACTATTTCTTATTTTAAAATAAAAAATATCTATACATTTATCGATGTAAAAAACTGCATCATTTTTTTTTTTTTCAAAATTGGCATATTTTGAACTGGCGTTTAACGTTCAAAACTACTACTGACTTTACTGTAAAAATTATAGTAATTGAAAGATGTCGTAGAAATTAACATTCAGCTAAATTAAGTTGCTGCAAATTAAGCTTGTAGATGTTACCAAACTGTGTGTTTTTTATATATCTTTGTATTATTTCCTTACAGTGTTAGAGAACCTACAATATTTACCTTGATCGAAACCGGCGTTGCCAGACTTGCCTCTTGGCTTGCCACGCCTCGTAAAAGCTTCGTCTTACCAATAAACTCAACAAGCAACCCCTAATTTTCCGCACTTTAAAAATTATGTGCTATTGATTATGTCGCTATGTTGTGTCACGAATAAGCACGTCTTTATGTCTCAATTTCATTTTCATCAATTCCACTTGCTTTGAACCGCCCGCTGTCACTCAGGCTCCTCCACTTTAATATGAGCGAAATTGCAAAGAGGACTGAAACGAAACGAAATTGAGACAGATTTCAAGAAGCAAAATCATTTAAGACGGGATTCAGAACGGAAATCCGTCATACATTGGGAGGCTTTTCAAAAGCATAATTGAATTCCTAGGGGTTGGGTTGGTATTCTGTTCATGTGAATAGTGAGTGACGTATTCGCCTTCGTTTTGAATAACGTTAACTTTTTCCAATTAGGATTAAGTTCGTTAGAGTTTTCTAACTGCTGGCTCATATATCAATCAAGAAATGTTAGTAGCATTTAAACTGTTGGTAACGGGTTCGCTTCCCAGCTCTCAGTGCCTCAGCTAAAAAAAAAACTTCGTTCGGAACTTATGTGCCAAATGGCGCTTGCCGTGGCATTATACTGGTTTGAACACTTTTTAAGACCATTTGTTGATTTTTTAGGGTTCTGTAGTAAACAAGGAACCCTTATAGTTTCGCCATGTCCGTCCGTCCGTCCGTCCGTCCCCCGTTTTTCTCAGTAACCGTAAGTACTAGAAAGCTGTAATTTGGCATGAGTATACATATCAATGACGCCGACAAAACGGTGAAGTGATAATTTTTGTTATGGTCAAGTGCAAGTGAAAAAAATCATAGTAGTATTATATACGATGAATTTAAAAGGAAAACTATCACAGCTAAGTAGACATTATTAGTTAACGAGTAATAGTCGAAATTCAGAAATGTACTTTACAAAAGCAAACTTTCGTACAATTTCCATTGATACCTTAGATAATGTTGTTAATTCTGTCAAAAACATAGTATATATTAGTTTGCGAACTTTTTAGTCCACATAATGTAACGGGTGAACGACTACGGAACCCTACCTTGCGTGTGGCCCGATACGCACTTGGCCGGTTTTTTGTAACTGAATTATAATGGTGTGTTGTATCTTAACACAAAACTATATGCCTACGACAATAATATGTTGCGTATCCATAGGATACGTATCTGCTTGACATCAGGCGGACCGTGCAGTTGTTCGCCACCATCGAATTATAAAGGAAGATGACTTCAAATCCAAACGTAGAAAATTACATTTGAGATAGCCATTGTATTTACATTGAAGAAGAATATAAACGGCAAATCTTTTAATTCTATCAGTAATCAGTCTTCTTCTACTTTACTACTTTTTTTGTTGATGGCTTTCACTTCTTGCTGGATTTGGCAAGGGGTATTTCGCCAATGTCGCCATAAACAGACATATCACACGAGAGGACAATGATCATAATATAAATTTTGATTTTTATGGAAGGATATTGTCTGGGAACCTAAAACAAACTATAACACATATTAAGGGCATTATTCTTTTGTTTCAGGTACCATCAACGTTCCGTCTATGACATAACTTCCCATAAGTAATTATGACTTCGTTTATTTGTTTTCTTTGTAATGTCCTTGTTTTTGAACATTCCCAAATACAGATTTACCTGAATTTTTCCTTACGGCTTAGTAAATAGAATTGAAATCGTTGTCATGTATACGTTGTTAGGGTGAGAGTACCTACCAGATATGTGATAAGCTGTTTCCATGCAAGCGACGCTCAGCTCAGCTGTTGTCAAATATGCGTGAATGAGTACCAATACAAATAAACACATATTATAAAAAAATTAAGAACAAAGTGGTCGAAATGTTCATTCACGGTGCCAGGACTCGCATAATACATTTAATGTTTACCTAATTTGTCAAGTCTTTATCACTGCGATAAACAGATTACATTTTTTTTTCTTCAAGTTCCTCGTAACAGAGAAAAACTGGGTACTTAACAAAAATTTAATTCAAGTATGCCAATCACGGACAAACAAAAAACAAGCAACTCAATTTTGTTCCTTGTATAAAAGTCTGAATAACAAGGAACTAACTCCAAAAGATTTAAAAAAAAGCATTAACATATACACACGTGTCCCTACAACACAGAATATTTTATGTCAACGAAACAATGCGAGTTTTCCGAAGCGCCTTTCCTGGTTTTCGTTTATGAAAAAACGAAAACATTCACGGCATGTCAGCAAATGGATGGCAGTCAGTTGTCGATCAGAGATGACAATAGAATTTAAGCTAGTGTACATACGTTGTATTAATTGTTAAGGATTATTATTGATGATATAGATTTACAGCTGTTTGAGTGAGTTACATTAAAATTAATAGAGTCTGGTTAGTGAAAGATGAAACTAGAAATATGCGGCAATTTTTTAAACATCTACATGTTGCAACACCGTGTATATTATAATGTGACAAAACAATGATGATACTTGGGAAACAAAATAAATGTTTTGTGCTTCATAGAAGTTGACTTTTTGCGAAATAATATACTATGATGCGATTTGATATAATTATTCGGGTGGAGCGCATATGACGAATTTCGGAGTATCGTTATGTAAAATAGGGCTCAAAAGTTGCAGAATATTCTGTAGATTACAGCAAAAATAATAAAAAAAATCTAGATTTCGCCTTTTAGCCTCCGCACAGCCGATATTTAAAATAAAATTAACATTTTTATTTTTTTTACTTCATATTTAATTATCTAATTCAAAACGATTTAAGTAATTAAATAAATGTATTGTATTAATTTGTAGTAATTTTTTACCTATAAAACATATTTTTTCATCATCTAGTCAGACTAGAGAATTGGCCTTTTTTAAAAATGCATTTATATGTATTTGATCTTCTGTGGTCCAAATACACACAATAGCACCAAAAAAATATATCTTTTAAAGTAAAACGAGCTGAGAAACTATACCTGAAAAACGCAATTTTAAGGATATTTGGTAATATTAAAAACATTATAAATACTATATTTTTTTAAAGAAAACAAATCTTTCCTGAAAGATTTAGATTAGATCTGTCACTTAAACTTGTATAAACAAATATTTTATGAGAATTTTTGTAGATATAGCATTTTTCTTTTTTTGGACCATAATATTTTAAGCTCTCAAAGGTCAAAATGCTCTAATGTCGACTATATTGAAAAGGAACAAAAAGTATGACTGTAATTTTGTTTTATTATAGTTTATAAAATGATAAAATATTAACATTATCTTGGCTTTAATATCAATATATGGGGGCTGTGCGGAGGCTAAAAGTCTAAATCTAGATATTTTTTTTTAATTTTCCAGTAATCTACAGAATATTATGCAACTTTTGAGCCCTATTACATTACGGTACTCCGAAATTCGTCATATGCGCTCCACCCTAATAATTATATATCTTCTTTGTGACCCTGTAAAGGAACAAACAATGTTTTCTACAGTTACTCAAAAATTAAGTGGCGTTTGACACATTTGACGTATATATTATAGTTGACTATTAAAAAGTTTTAAATAGTTTCATTAGCCAGACTCTATATCAGATACAAAATGTAACAAATGTGCCGTCGAACAATTTTTATCGGTCATTAATATCGACTCGAGACAAACAGATGACCTACTTATTTCTAGTTACAATTCGATATTCATTACTCTTTCTTACTGACTGTGACTGGTAAGATTGATATGATGGTACTAATAAATTCCATACCTTTTTGTAATGTCTACATGTATTACACGTTAATATGCCAGAACGAGAGCGCACTATACTTAGGGCATACTGAAAGTTTCTGGAACTAGCCAGTTGTGAAAAAAATATTAAAAGCAATAATTGTGTATTTTATTTTATTTTTATTTTATTTTTTATTTTATTATTAGGATCACCAACAGTAGCAACAACAGTAAATAGCATAGTAGAAGGATTTAATATGATATCTAGCCTTATTTATCAGATTTCATAAAATTTCAGTATGGCCATGGCCCACGTAGGTATATCTACCTCTATTATAGTCCTCCTTATCTTATCCGTCGACGGAAACCCTTACAACTTTCTCTGATGAGCATGAATATGGCTCAGAATTGGGTCGAGTCTTCCGTGGACGACGCTTATGGTCCAGGTATTTCAGACCAGTTTTTTTTAAAGGAGCTACATCTTTTCGGACTCTCTTACGCCATACCGGTCCGGTTAAGCGAAATACGTTACATATTCCTCTTGAAATTGGCAAGGTTGCCAGAGCTCCCCAGGACGCACTGAGTTGATAGGGAGGGGCCTAAATTTGTCCCTTCTGCTGTCAATACATTGAATCCTCAAATTTTATAAAGGGTCAGCAACGCGCACGTGACTGCTTTAGAGTTGCGGGCGTCTATAGGCTGCGGTGTCCACTTACCTTTAGGTGAACCGTACGCTTGTTTGCCAGCGTCGTTGTATATAAAAAATGTCCCTGGACAAACGAATACATTTATGAGAGGTTAGGCGCAGGGTAGGGCAAGGCCTTTCCCTTACAAACTTTGTGCACGTTTTATTCGTCGGTTTTGGCACTAACAAATATAATATTTTTTTTGGTTGTAAATATTAGATATGCGAAGATCGTGATGTGAAAATTTTCAAATATTTCAAAAAAATAAAAAATTAAAAAATTAAAAAAATATTTAATAAAAAAAAAATTACATCACGAAATAGCTATCAGAAAAATAAGCATACTGACCAAAAATCATAACTTTAATGCAAACACAAACGAAGTAAATCCTGCACAAAGTTTGTATGGAGAGAGCTTGCCCTACCCCTCCTCTTAAGCAGTAACGCTGCTAACGCAAACTAGAAATTTTAGAAATAAAAGAAAAATTGAAAAACTTAGGCACCGAGCAGGATTCGAACCTGCGACCTCCCGGCACTCGCGGCCAGTCGCTCTAGCCAACTGAGCTATAGGTGCGATTGCTACCCGGCTTGAAATTTGTCAATCCTTCCTTCATTTATACAACGCCAGCGGGAGGCGTACAGCGACATCTACCAGAAAACTCGGGCTTTATTACGGCACTAACGTCTCAAATTATGTTGAGAAATCGTTAGTTACGATGCGCTTCCCTTACTAAATTAATTTTGTATTAAGCAGTAACGCTAAGTTTTTAAATTTTTCCTTTGTTTCTAAAATTTATTTACTTGTTGTTTTGAATACCACTACGGAATAGTTTCCATTCGTAATGGACTCAAAATACTTAATAATATAACAGTAAACCCATGTTACAGCATCGAATGCAATATCGACATACATTCTGCCCCCGGTCATGTTATGTAAGGGGACATTATGGTAAAGTGAACTGCACACTGATACTGATATCTTGTTTCATTTGTTTCATATCGGGAATCCCCGATTAAATATGATTTAAATATTGCCAGGTTTGCAATAATGGAACGCAAACTGCGTTTAGAATTGTATTATCAGTGCACGATACGGTTGAGAGTGAAGTTAAATGACAATTTATACAAGTCTAGTATATTAGAATTATCAATGGTAAAAATTGCAGTAAACAGTAGCAATGCTATTTTATAATATCAAATTGTATGTATTAGTATTTTACGAAATACTGCGTGTTTTGGAAATGTGAAAGTTGACGCGTTTGGGTCATTGTCAGTCGGAAAAACAAAAAGTTGTCCATCCATTCGGTGGTCAATAGTTAACGGCTTGTGTGCATGTAATTAACGTTTATATTACATGGATTTATAAACACGGAATTACAGATTATGCGGGTTATCAGATCAATCGAAAATTAAGCTTTGTAGCCCTTAACTTTTGGCATGTCCACCGAAAAGACGCGCACCTAAATCTGACAATGACCCGTTTAGTTCATAAATTTCTTCAATATTTTAGGACTACTGACGTATACTCAAAGTGGCCTAAGGTTAAAATAGTTACTCAACATTCGAGTATGGTAATTATCAAACTATACGATATACTTTTCAGAACACGGCCTGCCGGTCACAATAGTGAGTGAAAACAGAAAAGCCTTTGTGTCGGAATAATTATGTCAGTAGAAATGTGTCAGTAGTAGGCGACTTCCTGACTTGGCGGGGCGGGATCGATATGTGACATTTTCTTCTTTGACGTAAACTTACTGACGTCGCAAATATTCTCACTTGACATAATTACTGTCAGTATTACGTTTGCGCAGTAGTAATATCATGCGCAGAAGCGAAGCAGTACCGCCTTCGCATCGTCCCGCTACCGCGCATCCCGCGCCAGTCAGGAAGCACTCATTTAAATGTAGGGGCGTAGTAAAAAATGGTATCGCGTCGACTGACAGCTGACACTGACATTTGACACTTTTCTCATGTCGTACTGCCTCCGCACCGACAAATCAGGAAGTCGCCGTAGTGTCACCCGTATTCTCCCAGCGAAAAAACAAAACAAAACAAACTTTTGTTATCCGGCCGGGGATCCCAGTCACCGGTAACGGACGGCTTAAATGGTACTTGGTTGGTGCAGGTATGGGTCTCCACTACCCGATGGCCGTCTGCAAGAGATCGCATTTTATAAATAAGACCGCGTGTTCTCCATCTTTGTTAATGTTTAATATAATTCACTTTTTTTTCGTTGATCCCGACTGTTGTCCATAACAGCAGTCGTTAAGTCAAGTTAGAGGTCTACGGGCGGCTTGAGACCCTCAAACACACTCGAGCAGCCAATTCCAATAAGGTCTACTTTCCCCATGGGTTGGAAGGTCAAATGGCAGTCGCTTCCGAAAAAGTTCTGCCTACGCCAAATCTTGGGATTAGTCAGCGGACCCCGGGCATCTTTCAGGATGCAACTCTACTGGTAAAAGTAATGTTTTTTTTTTGGCGAGCAGTAAATATTTGTATTGCTAGGATCGAAAACGGCCCGGGCCTAGGTACGGAACTGACACAGCACTGTCTGGTTCTGTGTGGTCTAGGGTGTGTACGTACATTTACAAATAAGCCGATAAACGAGCCCAATTAACTGTGTAATATTTACCACTGGTTGAAATGCAAAATATACCTACAAGGTATTATATTGGAATCCTTACTAAGTGACACCGAAACGAATCTCTTATCCCAGATTAGGCAAAATCTCGATAATTATTCCATCATCTCAGCGGATTTTAAAGCTTGTAAGACGACTTAGAAGGCAGTTAAATGTACTACCAATGTACCAATGCTAGCTTTCTCGAACTGAACTCCTAGCTAGAAATACCCTATTTTCTTTTACAACAGTGTGAGGCTGTGCCTAAATCCCACCAATTCTTTGTCTAATTTCATAATCCGCGCCGTATTTCTTTGCTACGAGCCACTTTAACGGGGGAGTGAAGATATGAGAAAATGGGATACAATAAATAAGGACAAAGAGGTGCTTTATGATTTAGGAGCACGTGACTCGGAATTAGGTGTGATTGTGTATTGTTCGCCTTCAACTTTATGGCTTTGGGATTTGGCTAATTATGTTTTTGGTTGTATGCGATGTGTTCTTGTTTTTTATTCGAGCCTGCAAGTTAATTGCGAAATAAGTTGTACGTACGTTTGGTATATTAGTGATTGTTTGGGCGTGATGACTGTTGTAATACCAGAACAAATTATGTTTAAGGATTCCGTTGCCAAATTGGCGAAAACGGAACCCTTATAGTTTTGTCATGTCTGTCCGTCCATATGCCACTTCTTTTTTGAACTTAAATGTCCGGCCTGGCCCAATAACTCAGTAACTCAGTAATTTTACGAGAAAGCGTTAAGTCACCTTCAATAATTAAAATCCATCTCATTATTTTGTTGTTACGAAGAACTAGGAGTAGATTAAATAACGGTGTTTTTCCTCGAAAAATGTGAAATATTCATTTTAGTATTTTACAAGTTGCTTAGTAATATTTTTCAGGTAACTCGAGCGTCTAACGTTACCTGATATTATCAAGGAAAAGTATTTGAGTAAAAAATATTTCTTAAATATTCACCAATTAGGGAACATTGTGAAAACATTTTACTTGTTCGTTTTCGTTTCGTTTGACTTCATTTAAGCCGTCGCTAATCTAATCAGAGACAAACCACTTTTATATTAACGCCTCCAGGCCCTGGAGTCCAGGGTGATTCCGCACACATTTGACGTTGGCAAATAGACCTATTTAAGGCAAGAGTGAATAGGCATTTTCTGGGTGAGCTCGCTTCACCGTTGGCCTCATCTTTCCTCCCTGACTAGATGAGAATCCCAAGAGCAATCCCATTATTAATAAAAAAAAGACGCAATCTCTCTCTCATCAGTCGGTCCCTCATTCCTTAGGATCATCATTTCTGGATTTCGCCGCCCTGATGACTTGTATCCATCGGTCTCGATCCATTGTAGCCCTCATCGCTTGGTGAAACTTGCTTGAGCATGTGGCTTCCTTAACCTGGTCTGTCCACCTAGTTGGTGAGCGTCCTCTACTCCTTTTGCCTTCAACTCCACGACCAGTTTCTCCAGACTATCAGAATAGACGCAATACAGTACGATTAGAGTTTGACTCTGATATTATGCTCTTATTCCATTGGATACTTACTTACTTACTTTAACGCTACTTACCAAGTACTATTACTTATTCTGTGCTTACATGCATACTTACATGTTCAAGATGCAACTGTACTGGGATAACGCTAGGAGGATCTATCTACCCCGTTCATGAATATACGCGTGAGTAAAAGTAGATTACAGTCCTCGTGCTCAAAATAACTTGTTTGTTGCCAATAATATAGTCTGGCGTCGGTTCATAACTACATTCCTTCTTATTGTTCATGACAAAATGCGATAATAACCGGACCAGCAAAAACTGAAATAAATAACAAAAGCACGATGTTAAGATGTTATTCTTATCTATTTTTCCCGCAGGAAAATAATATTTTTCTGCAATGCGCGACACTTGAAGATGTTTATGGGACTGTTTATTGCGCCGCCCCCTTTTTTGGGTTTGAGTTCTGCCGTACGTATCTGAAAAAATATTATACACATGCCAAGGGAAATTGAATTTTATTTCAATACGATAAAGAGTTTGACATAGTGAACTCACTTATTTTATCACCACCTGGTGACTAGGGGCAATTCTAGAACGTTTACGTTATCAAATGATATGTGCATTAGCTTGCTTCATGGGCTGCGTATGAGAGGGCGTTTTACTGATAATCAGATGAGACAAGAGACCTTACAAATGTTTGAATACAATTATGACAATAGTATTGACAAATCCCAATAAAAGTTTAAAAAACGCATCCTTCGTCATCAAAGGAAGCATCGCAATGCCTATATTAAAATTTTCGATAGTAACGCAGCAATTACTTGCTTTTATCGAACAACCAAGTGCTATGATTGCTTGCTATGCTGCTATGATGAAGTGTATTGTTACGAATCAAATTATTTTTGTTAAATTGTTCAACCAACTGCTTTTCATCATCTTTTATTAATATGATTTGGAATCCATATAACCTGGACTTCTTTAAGGCACGAGTGAATAGGCATTTTCTGGGAGAGCTTGCTTCACTGTCAGCCTCATCTTTGCCCCCTGGCTAGATGTTGGCTGAAGGCATGTCATTTTTAATTTAAAAAAAATATGTGTGTATTGGAAACTAATTTAAAAAAGCAGTTTATGATTTGACGATTTGGAGTGATTTTTGAAGCTATATTTGTTAATGACAAATCATAAGGACTGACTAAGGGTGTTGCATCTCGTTTACTCGTGCGCGGAAGACATAAATGTGTCTCTTACACGGAGGCGTAGATCTCCCGAATCGTGGCATCGCCTTGAACACTTCATGTCTGTATAAGTGAATTTAGCACCTGACTAGTGACGTCCATTCTCGAGAATATACCAGAAAATTCTTGAAATACAAAGTTGAATATTCCCGGAAACGAAACATCATTCCCGACCACACCTCTCCACATTTTTATATTATATCCGCCGTCTTCAAACAATTGCCACAGTTATAGCGTGCCAGAGGGGAGAATAAATAAACTAAAACGGGAGATACGAAACATTGTCACATACAATATCCAGTTTTCTTATGTTTAAACAGCACTTGTTACCTACTTATTGAAAAGTGTTTCAGTTCTCTTTGAAACCGTGCGTTCTTCAAAGTTAGTTGCGCGACTAAAGGATGGTGTGAAAGGTTTTGAGGAGTTGTTTGTTTGGTAATATTTACTTGTAAATAGACATTAAACGTATTTGCTGTCCACTCACCACTCACAATCTCAGATTTGATTGAACCTCTTTTTTTTTTTTAATTACGGTTAAAATTGAAAAATTCAACACTTCAGATGGGATTTGAACCCACGACCTCTGGAATCCGTCCATTGCTCTACCCATTGAGCCACCGTGGTAATCCCCCGTGTTGGTGAATTTTTCAATCATAACACATCTAATTAAGCCTTATTACGGAGATTTCCGCTAGCGGACGCATCCGCTTAACAAACATTTAAAGTTTTAAGCTTGATTGAACCTGTTCAACCAATCTAACAGGAGAGCAAAATCTTAGAGTACTCCAGTGTTTAAACCGCCCACGTGAATGATATAAAAAGTTGTACGTAGTTCTATGATATTCTTTTTGTCTCACATGAACAATTGCGACTTCGTGCACCACACCTGTGCCGTGCGAGAGCCGTTATGTCCACCATCCATGATCGCATCTGTCACTTTCTAATATTACTCGATAGAACGTGACAGATGCTTTATCTTGTCGTTCAGCAGCTATCGCGCGACCATAATACGGAGCCTGTACACTCATTCCGTTAATTCGCGCCAGTTTTTAAGAACATGACCTATAAGTTGACGCAGTCGCGAGAAAAGTAAATGAAATATTCATGAAGGGAACAAGAAAGTTCATTGGTTGAATATACACAAGTAGGAATGCCACGCAAGTTTAACTTCAGAAACTAGATGTTTCTACGACACGTCTTGCAAAAATTGTTACTGAAAGAGTTGAACTCTGAAATATACAGCTGCCGTTGTGTTCTTACTAATGCTGGCCATATATTTGCTGCACATTGCACAAGAGTCTCGCTTGTGTTTGAAGAAATTTTATGATAAACTTAAGAGGAGGGGTAGGGCAAGCTCTCTCCATACAAACTTTGTGCAGGATTTACTTCGTTTAATTTTGTATTAAAGTTATGATTTTTGGTCAGTATGCTTATTTTTCTGATAGCTATTTCGTGATGTAATTTTTTTTTTTTTTTGAATTTTTTTGAAATATTTGAAAATTTTCACATCACGATCTTCGCATATCTAATATTTACAGCCAAAAAAAATATTATATTTGTTAGTGTCAAAACCGACGAATAAAACGTGCACAAAGTTTGTATGGGGAAGGCCTTGCCCTACCCTGCGCCTTAATTTCCGTGGTGCATTTTGCCTCGTTGTTGGTTTGCCTCGTTTTCGTAAAGAATTTTTTTTTTCAACTGAACAATTTGACCGCAGATTAAAATGTATGTACATATCTCAAAGAATTTAAACCTAGTGTGGATTGGCTAAAACACGTGCACTGCAAATTAAAAAGTGCCACCGCCAGAGGCTGTTGGTTTTTGTGGAATCCATCGGGAACGGTGTCGATTGCAGTGGGAAAACCACAGTGTAGACGGCAGCAGAATGTTCACTTTTTATTTTATTTATTAAAAATGGAATTGCTTTTGGCCAGAATTCTAGCCAGGGGGCAAACATGAGGCCGACGGTTAACTGAGCTCACCCAGAAGATGCCTATATAACCTCTGTACCTATCCGAATTCTATGTAGAGTCTTTTATCTCACTAGCGCGGGTGAGCTATAGTTGTGTGCTAATCTATATCTATATAATATGCACTTTGATTTTTTTTCCGGATTAAATTACGTATTAACTACAGCATGGTGTTTTATCTATAAAGTACTAATATCCACAGTAAAATGTATGACGCGTTCATTTTTTCTCGCCAATTCTTGCAAAAGGCGCAAATACAGGGGTCTCGACGCCAACTACAACTTCGTAGCTTTTGGTGTAGAAACCCTTGGTCCGTGGGGCCCAGCAGTACACAAGCTGTATCGGGATTTGGGTAAACGGTTGGTCGACGTTACCGGGGCCAAGAGAGCTGGCAGCTTCCTCGCTCAACGCATAAGTATTGCGATTCAGCGAGGAAACGCTGCCAGTGTCCTAGGTACCCTGCCACAGGGTCCCTTTTTAGAGTTTAATTTTTAGTAGGTATTATAAGTAGGTTTTTATTTTAGATTTAGCTATTTTTAATAATATTTAAGTTTTCCTTGTTAGGTTTAATTTAGTTTTAGTTTAGTTTAAATTGAATAAATTAAAACAAAAGATATTACATATATCCATTCTTGCACACAGAACTTGTTCAGGTTAGGTCGATAGCGTGTTATAAATTTTAAAATAAAACATGTTACCTTCTGTTTTTTACTTACATTATGTCACACCCCGAAATATCCCTTTGTCCGTTGGATCAGTGTCCGATATACCGCCCGCTAGTTAGGTTATGCGGGCGTAACTACGTAGCGCCGCGCCGGGTTGGTTTTCGCTTTCAGATTTGAATCGAAAATGGATCGTTTTTACGCCGAGTTTTTATTTTCTAGGTGTTGATTGGAAATAGTAATAAACTTCACGTGGAGTTTCTACAATTTTAATTCAATGTTATGAGTTGATTCGTTGGCTAGTGCAAAAACATAGGTTAATAAAAAACTGTGTACTAATTACAATTAAATTCAAGCTTTCAAATTTATTTTCTTTTAACGCATTATTAAGGTTAAATTAACCCAAAATTATGTTTTCCCTTTATTTGTAAATATTTTTTTTTTTATAAAATAAAAATCAATAAAAGTTTTTGAATTTTTATCATCCTCAAAGTACTTTTGCATCCTGAAGAATCCCTGGGGTCCACTACCTAAGCCTAAGATTTAACGTAAGCACTAGTTTTTCAAGCCTTCCAAAGGCCTCTTACTTGGTTTAACGACTGCTATCATAGACAGTAGACGGGATCAACGGCTTAGCGTGCCTTGCAATAAAATGAACTTTATTCTGTAAGTGGGCCGCGATGTCACTTTTACAAAATCCAAATCTATTATAATATATATATATTGAAAATGCTTTTGACAATGTATGATCATTACAATAATTGAGATTCTATTCTATTCAATGTGCAATGATGTAATATAATGTTCAAATAAATTTTCGGTATTACCTGAAAATGGTAATCTATATATATAAAGTTGATGGGTGACTGATTAATCACCGCCCCGCCGAAACTGCCGGTCCTAGAAATTTGAAATTTACACTATAGTTAGGTTATATAACGGAGGCAAGGGATAAGACGGGATTTTTGGAAATTCCACCCCTAAGGGGGTAAAACAGGGGTGCAAATTTTGTATGGGGGGCAATAATTTTTTAAAGGTATAGACTTGAAACTTTGTACAAACACTCCTTAAAATAAGACAATGAAATTAATATCTGCGTTTTCAAAATTTTCGTCTCCTAAGGGGTTGAAAATAGGGGTGACATATTGTATGGGGAGCATTTTTTTTTAAAAGTGAGAGTCTTCAAACTTTGTATGAAAGTTCCTTATAATAATACAAAAAAAGTAATTTCAGCGTTTTTCGAAATTCATCCCCTAAAGGGGTTAAAAAGGGGTTCAAAGTTTGTATGGGGAGCAAATTATTTTTTAAGTGAGGTACTTCAAATTTCTTACAGAGACTCTGTTTAAATAAATGAAAACTAATTTCTGCGTTTTTTGAAATTCAACCCCTAAAGGGGTTAAAAAGGGATTCAAAGTTTATACTGGAAGCAAAAATTTTTAGAGTGAAGGACTTAAAATTCCTTACAGTAACTGTTTAAATTAAATACTACAAAACTAATTTAAGCGTTTTGTTTTAATTCATACCCTCAAGGGGTTAAAAAGGGGTTCAAAGTTTGTATGGGGAGAAAAATTTTTTTTAAAGTGAAAGTGAAAAGTGAAATAGTAATTGAGAGACTTTCATTTCACAAAAAGACTGTTTAAATGATTTCAGGATTTGTGGATTTGGATAGATGTTTGAAACGAAATTTCTACAGGTCCATAATTAAATACGTACAGTTACGAAGAGAAAACGACAAGATACTGTGTCAACTCACACAAAAAAATAGCCTAAGTAAATGAGAGTTTTTAACCGATAAGTAGGTACCTAAAGGGATTTTTAGAGGGGTTGAGAATTTGGGTTGACCGATTTATATCTGTACAGCATATTAATAATTTCGTCTCACCGGGTAAAAGTACCACAATTATTATACCGTTTCCTGGATATTAAGATG
This sequence comes from Cenopis cana, assembly GCA_951800055.1. Lineage (NCBI taxonomy): Eukaryota > Metazoa > Arthropoda > Insecta > Lepidoptera > Tortricidae > Cenopis > Cenopis cana. Next base: position 3,364,050 of record OX637486.1, on the reverse strand, counting down.
TTTTAACTAAAAACCGAGCTCTACGCAGACGAAGTTGCGGGCAACGGGCAATTATATTTCTCTGATATAATTTGTGAAAAGACTAAAGCTATTATATCTTTGGCCAAACAGCAAGTGCCGAACGGCCAAACAAATTCATAATGAAGTAGTAGTAGTAGTAGTAGTAAACACTTTATTGCACAAATCAAGTACATACAAGGAAAACAAACTTAATGGTAGATATTGAAGTTAGCCAGTAACGCATAAATTTAAATTATTGCCTGCATATAATTTACTTGTAGGTTAAATTTTCAATTGTTATAGGTTAAACTTTTAACTGTCGTAGCGTTTGGATACAACGGACACACAGAATACGAAACTATTCCTGCAATATTAAATCCCACGTTAATTAATTAAGAAGCTAAATTGGAAGATTAGGTACTAGCAATTTGAAAAAATATTTTATGTCACACCTGGCCATAAAGCGGCCATTATCGCACGCTCCGCGCGCGAAAAAACCCACTTCCTGGCCAGGGGGTGACATAAAATTTTGTACTTAACACGGGCGGTAATAAAGAAAGCCTCAGATCGCATATTTATCGCCCTTGCCTTCGGCTCGGGCGTCAAATACCTGCGATCTGAGACATTCTTTGTTTAACCGCCCTTGTTAAGTAATGTACTATTCCTCAATAATGGCCCGCATACTGAACGTTACTCACTACATATTAGAACTATAAGAAGGTAAAGTGTATCAGTTTATGAAATGAAATAATTTTATTCCAGACAAAGTCCATAGATTACAAAATTGAAACATTAAGTTTATGGTCAGATAAAAAAAAAACAACAACATTGCAGGGCACCTGGAATGTTGCATATATTATAAACTCCTTTATTTTTTCAAGCTCCAAACTTTAAAAAAAAGTATAAACAGGCATACATAAAAGACGGCACATGTCGTATTCAGCCAATTGACAACATTTCATATTTTTAACTACTTTATTTTATGAACTAGTTAGGAAATAGGTAAAAATTTAGACCACCCGTATTTTTTCTTTTTCAATTTAACTCAATATTTCATACAAAAAAAGCACGTTGAAAAGTAGGTCATTCCAAAAGGGCGAAAACGAATAAATTTTTTTTTGTGTATTTTACACGTTTTTACCGAAATGGTTTTCGAATTAAGACTTTTGAAAATTATGAAATATTGTCAATTCAACTCGTATTTTTCTGTTGAAAACGCGACGTTTTAGTATGTGTGTCTCAAATTATTTGTGTTTTTCGGTGGACAAATACACTTACGATTCTGTTAAAAAAATAAATGGCGGGAAAGAATGAAGCTTTTGACGTTTTAAGGCTACGTATATGTTTATCAAATCTTAATTCAAATCTCGTCTTATTTACACGATTTTTGAGAAAGGCACTATAAATTAGCCTCGGCCGGAATGGCAATTGCAGGCTTCGTATCAGTTGTTACCTCCTTCCCGGCTACGGCAATAATGTACTGATATACTGTACCTACTGGCCAGAATATTTAGTAAACAGAAAGAAATACTTATTAAAGATATAGATTCTTGATTGAATTGATTGTGTATCGTATGTATATCTAAAATGGGCAAAACACAGTTGCTTAAAATATGTATAGAAAAAAAATCTTAAATAGATTCTATTTTTTTTCCTTAGGCTAGTCAAACAACATAAATTATTTATGATTTAAACGACAAAATGAAGTTAATATTATGGTTTTTAACATCATCTAAAATATAACAGAAGGTAAATACGAATAAAACTTCATGTAGTAAAAATAGTAAAATATTAAACAAAATTAAAAAAAAAGCCAATCTGTTCTTTCTTTTTTTTGATCTCTTTGATCCCTTTAATGAATGAGTAGAAGTTTTATTATTATGTTTTGATGAAAGCATATCATTTTCAATTCACAGGCTCAGATGAAAATCGTATTTCGTAATCGTAATCGTAATCGTGTATCGTATCTGTCACATCACATAAATTTACATCTTTACTTTGTGCTGTAGTAATGTAAAGCAAATATAATATAGTTATACATAAAAGTTTAGGTTAGATTAGTTTTTTGAGCCCTCTGGCTATGTATATACAATGCATACAGAAAAACAAACAGAAAAGGCATTTTTTGTACAGTAAATTGTTTCACATTTCACTATGCGTTCACTGTTTCTTGTACAGCGTATAAATTTTCCATTTTTCAGAATCATCCAAACAATTCGCTAGGGTAGTCCAAAAATCTTGTTTAATAAACCTACCTCAAAAACGGCGGGAAAAATATTTTCCACCTGAACATTTCTGTGCACGTAAATTTTTTTTCCTCCCATTGCGGGCTCGTGCGTGAAATCAAGTTAGCGTACGTTCCGCATTTTTCGTTATGTTTTACAGTCATGCCTAGCTACATTCATGAGTCATGAGTCATGAGTCACGGATAGTTTTTTTTTTTTCAAATCCTAATGAATTTTTATGCTGCCAGCTTTGTTTCGTAGCGTTTGTTGACAATCGCGCTGTTTGATTGTCGAATAGTTGGGTAGCAATATTTTTTTTTATAGCATTATTTTTATCATGTTAGCTTTCATTATTTATGAAAACCTTTGTGCAGATCCAGTCGTTGAAACCCAAAGCGTACAAAAAATGAATTGTTTTATATTTTTTTATTTTTTCCTTTTGTTGTGTATTGTCACGAATAAATAATTCTGATTCTGATTCTTAAAATTGCTCTAGTTTAAATTCACAGTGTGGTTTTAATTTGCTATAACATGATTTTATACTTTTTATTTCTATTTAACATTCGAATATTGCTGAATCGTTATCAGATAAATCAATCTCCAGTATCTCCACTCAAATACCTATACTGTGTTTGATCTATATTTGATATGGCACAGTCGGTAGGAACCACACCTGCACTCCCCCGGGGACTCTGTCTTCAAATAAGTATCCGAGTGACTTAATGATGTCTTGGCAGCAATGTGTTCCATGATTGATGTCTTGGCAGCAAAGTTAGGTATCTAGTTTAGTGCCAAAAGTCATGTATCTTACTTAAGAGGAGTACTAACACGAGATGGTGGTTTTTATACGAGATTCAACAACGTTGGATGTGTTCAACTCTTCGATGCCTGACCGCTTTGAGTGGCGCTCCAGTGCTTTTGAATAGCACGTTAAGCCGTTGATCCTGGCTTCTGTGTATGACAGCAGCTAGTCGGTATGCTAAGTAGAACTTCTAACAGTCAAGTTGCCCACTCACTTGACAAGTCCAATAATGGCTAGTTTCCCGCTTGGGTTGAAAGGTCAGTTGGCTTTTGAAAAATGAAATTTCAGACGTTGGTCCAAAGACCAAATCATATCGAACTAAAACATCATCACACTGAGCTGGTTCCTTTTCGTTACAACATCCTACACGGTCTTCTTGTTTTTTCTTTCTGTATTGTTTGTCGTTTTGTGTAACGAATAGGTAAATGTTACAATTAGATTTTTTTTAATTTGAAACTAGCGAGTTTGAACACATTGAACCCTCAAATTTTATATAGGGTCGACAACGCGCACGTGACTGCTTTGGAGTTGCGGGCGTCTATAGGCTTCGGTGACCAGTTACCACCAAGTGGACCTTTCACTTGTTTGCCACCATCGACGTATAAGAAAAAATTAGCCAGTGAGGAAGATAAAAATGTGAGGCGTCGCCTTAAAGGCGATTTCTTAGTACAAACCCACGACATTAGTCTCACGAGGCTGGGGTAAACCTCAAAGCCGCAGCAGCGCTCTCACGTTCGCTCTCATAAAACACTGCTATAGCACACAAACTTAAGTGGGCCTTAAATTACACGTGTAGCTACGAAATTGTTTCCGAGCTAGCTTTCAACAAATTCAGAAGCTTAGTTCAAGCGAACTTTGCTATAGGAAATTTTCCGAGTTCTTGAAGGAAATGTGTTTTTTTGTTATGAAGGTACCAAAAGGATTTTATTGATATGGATGTGTTGTCCTTCTATCTGTCTGGCTGTTATTCTTTTATTATAACACCACACACACATTTTTAGTGATCCTTCGGCAGTGTTACAATACAATATCACACAAACATATTTATTTATTATAATTTCATAATATTGGTAAACAAATAAAATAATTGTATTAAGACACCAATTTTTGCACAATAAATAAAAGCTGAACAAACACGAATGTTTAAAAAAAATCGTACTCCAACTAATAGTCCCTATTCTCATATCGTTCGATATCAAATGTCGTGCGATATTATACTAAAAGAGCATACCGAACTGACGTTTCGTATCGACTGAATTTGAATTTTCATTTATACTAGAATATGAATACATCTTAACCTATTTAAACTTTTTTGTTTTTGTATAATGTTCCAGATTTGAAAATTTTTACGTTATTAAATAGGAAATCGTGGTAATATTATGTTGCATTTTTTTAAATGCTGAATGTAAAACCTTGACTACTGTGTTACTCGTTGTCGAGCCATTTCACACAAAAAAAACATACAAATTACAATTCGTACTTAATATTTAACGTAATTTTTTGAGTTGTTTTCTAACCTTGCAACATAATTAAAATAAAGGTCAAAGTACAGGAAAAACACCTGTACACTTTCCTAAATTGTTTTGATGTTCGTTAAAACATTACGGTGTTTTTATTTTAAAACGAAAACATTGTACACGATATTCTCTTTTTTCATATTTCTGTCATTTGTTACCAGTCACGTTCAGTATTTGATGATTGATCGAATTTTTCTGAATACAGCTCAGTTCTTTTAACGATTCACCTACACGTGACGGGCCCAGTGTCGTGCCCATTTGACGTGCCATTTCGGTGACCGATGCCTGTGTTTTCACACTTTAATGTTTTATTGAACAAATACGATTATTTTTTGATAATAAATTGGTTACAATTTGAACATTTGATTTATAAGGCGAAACGTGATATTTGTCTGATATGATTCTTCTTTATTATCTCATTTCTGCCGAAACACCATTGCTTTAAATGTTCTAATATTTAATCAAAAGTCGATTCTTTATTTTAGTTTTTTTTATTTTTCCGTACCCGAAGGGTACAAACGGCACCCTATTGCTGTTACTCAAGCGTCCGTCCGTCCGTTACGAAGATTTTTTTAATACTTTTCCTTCCTCCTTCTTTTCTTTCCTTTTCCTTTTCGTTTCCTTTTTTTTTATTTTTTTCTTTTCTTTTACCTACGAACTTGAAATTTGGTGATTTTGTTAATTATTACGTATATTTTACCAAAAAAATAAATAAATTTATGAATAAATCAGATTTTTGATTGATATTTTCTGTTTGTTCTGAAACCTAAATGTGTGAAGTCCGGCGCGCACTTGGTCGATTTTTTAGATGATACTACTCAAAATCGACCTAGGTACTACTATTTTTTTAAAAGCCTAGCATGTCCCAGTGCTTGGCTAAGCCCTCCTTCTTGATTTTCCACTAGTCCCGATCCCGATTACTGTACGTGTACTTACTTTTTCATACGTATTCATGAGTAATACTTAGTATGTTTAAACTAGTCTCAATGAAGAAGTGAAGTGAATGAAGTGAAATATACAAATGTAACATTTTTTATTAATTTATTTTTGACATATGCGACATTATTTAATTTCTTTATTTTATTTATTGTTTTATATTTTTTCTTATTTTATTTTAAAAATGTAAAACACTGTGTAATTTTATAAAGGAAATAAATATATCTAATCTAATCTAATCTAATCCGTGAAACGCTTAAAATTTGGCTCGACACTTCAAGTACCTACATAATTCAATAAATTCGCCTGACCATTTCCTCAGTACAAATTCAATTATTCAATTGCTATAGATTAGATTAGATTAGATTCATTTATTTCATGATAAGAATCATGATCGCCATAAACAGGAAAAATAAAAAATAAAAAAGGATAATAACATAAAGAAAGGATAATAACGTATAGAATTAGTGTGCAATCTTGTAATAAGTACCAGGAAATTAACAAAAAGTTTACATCATCATGTCTGGCGTTTTCATCAAAAGAATCCCAGAAGCTGAATGAAAATGTGGCTCCATCAGAAGACACCGGCATTTAGGCAGCGAAGTAATAAGCATAATTGAGTTTGGAAAATTAATGCTGCTGCTTTGGAGTTTTTTTTACTCAAAGTTAATCTTGGGAAACCAGGATTCAGTGTTACTAATAAATTAAGACCAAAGTAGCATTTGCTGTTCCCTTTTTCTCATTTATGCAAACATTGCGCACATTAATAAATGTTACATTAAAAAAAGTTACGAATACCTAATAGTGTTAACTTAGTTAAGTTTGTTGTTGTTTTAATATCCTTTTGACATTATATAAAAAAATCATAGAATTGTTGTTGTTTGCAGAGTTGTTGGAAAATCGTCCTCGATAGGTGTTTTGTTTTTGCTAGTAACTTAACTTGACGAACGTATTTTAAACATATTTTCCCGTCGTCTATACTCATACTCTCTGACATTTATAATATAAGTATCATCAAGAATATATTCAATAAAATAGGCTGTTATTGATCTGAGCATTCTGAGCTAAATCTTTTTGACACCTGATAGTACTTAATAGCAATGTTTGTCCTCAAATGAAGCATCAAAGTCGTACTTTTCTTCCCTCATTTTAAGACAACAATAACTCTTTTCCTCATAGAAGGTGTGAAAAGCAGTAAATATGTGTCAAACGGTAGTAACGATCTATGTTGTCTTATAGTCCTATCTTGGTCAATAGTCCTTTGCCCCCGAAGTGACCTGTAAACACCCCATATATGATTATGAGCTGCTTTCTGCTGAATTTTTAAACCTACCTGGTCCAGCTTGAGTCCACTCCTTCAATGAAGAGCTTTGAGTACTTTAAGCCCGCCTCATGCCTCCGTTCTTGTTGGTGTTTGATTCCATATTCAGCTATTCTGAAACAAGCCACAATATCAGGGTTGCCATAAATATGGGGACCTAGGCCGGGACAATGAAAGAAAAGCAAGCGTAGGTAGAGATCGAAAAGGAAAATTCGCACGGACTCTGTACTTGACTCTTGAATAACATCAAAGGATAGCAGACGATACTTGTGGGAGCAAGGCAGCTCCCTGCCGTCCGTTCCCCATGCATCTGCTACTTGCTCCCGGCACCTTTCATGCGCTGTGCGCCACGTAGGCACTAGCTGCGTTATGGTACGCTTATAGTCATGCTTATTTAACTAACTTGTCCCTACTTGGACACCGGTTCATGTCCCGGCGTACAGGGACGTATGGCAACCCTACACGATATCCCATTACCATTCAATGTCCAGATTTGCGACAAAGGACTTCGCGTTCAAACGCACGCTGAATGTAAACGGGACAAGCCTTTGTCGTGTCAGTGTTTTGAGGGTTTATTCAAGTGCAAAATATCGGTGCTTTCCGTTAAGTCTGTGCATGAAGTGCTTGCATGTTAAAAAAATCAGTGGATTTTCGAAGCTAAAGTTCTAAAGAGAGGCGCCATTTTGATTGTATTTTCATAGATACATACAAACTAAAAGGAGAAGGTTAGGCGAGTGTTTTATGGATAACATCTTTATTCGTATCTTCTAAAGCTAGATTTATTTTAAGATCATTTTTGAGTGTTTCTCATTACTGGATTCAGTATAAATTATGATCACATAGTGATTGAGAGCATTTCACAGATTTATTTTAAAAATAACTTACCCTATCGGTATCAAGATTATCATTATATATGATAATATGGTAAGTAAATAATTAATAAACAAATTATCAACAAAAAGACTTTATTTGTAGGTAGTTCTAAAACTAGGTACTTGACCTTAAAATGTGTGGTGTATTAGGTTTAGGTATGAAATAACAGCATCAAAATAAAGTCTCTTATAACCCATTTCTAAACTCCGCAACTTTTAAAAAGTCGAATAAAACTGCAATAAAATCCTGTTTGCGTTTGATGACATAATAAAATCGCAGTGGAGACAGGTAATGTTCAATGTGAAAGTAATACTGCGATTCGGCGTCCGGGCACAATAGGTCGGCAATTACATCGTTCGAGCGAGAACGCTCGTTTAGTGTGGGCCAGTTGGTGTAATAGCTTAATAGACTTTCCAGTTGATGGAAGTGCTGGAGTACTTGGCTAGGACGTCATAATAGGCAGATCTGGCGCGAAACCAACCTATTGTTATGATTGAAATTAGTTCCGAGACCTTATCTTAGCTTAGACTATAAAAAAGTCCGTTGAACAAAAAAAAACAAACTTTAGTTCAATTTTATGGTAATTAATATTAATATTCGTTAGATTTATTTAATTTATTCATAGGAAAAGCTTTTAAATGTATTTAATCAAAAAATTACTTATTTTTTGTCTTCCACGTCAGGAAATATTAATATTATCCGTTACACGTTCAATGCTCCGACTTCAGAGTTGTTTTACAAGGCATAACAAAATGACTGTGGCTGTATAAAATTAAAAACAGATCAAATTTTGCACCACAATGTCGGTAAGAAGCATACATAAGTCAAGTATTTGGCCGGTCTGTAGGCTGGTGTCAACACTTATTCAGTTTCTGTTTCATACATACATTTTATTTACTTTCAAATCTTTATCAAAATATTTATTTTCATTCTTGGTACTATTAAATGAGCTACTCATTTTCCAACAATTACAGCTTACTTGTACTTGTATTAGAGAATACCGTAACTAAAAAAGTCATTTTATGTCAACAATTTCACTGGATGCTACTGAACACACTGTACATGAGATGATTGAATTAACTTCTAGCTGTAGGCACATATTTGTTTGAATAATGTTATTGACGATGTATGATTAGTACAAAATAAATACCTACATTATAAATCATATCATTCTATGAAAGAAACGTTTGTCGATCAAATAAGGGGACACAGCTTAGAGCACATGGAAGATAGCACACGAAATGAGTGATTCAGATTGAATCCCAGATACAGCTAGCAACATCCACAGTACTGGTACAAGCAACTCGCCAAATCCAAACACAAGTCAAAGGTTAGCATTGTCGAATGGATTGATACGAAGTCTGCAATTTGCCCGCAACTGCACCGCGAGGCGAGGCCTTTCAATCGAGCATTTCCCAATGAGACTCGCTAACAAGAGCACAATTACTTCCTATTAGTCAAACTGTACGGAAAGCGGGTATTTGTGAAACAAGCGTGCCTACACCACCGTTGATCAAGGAACGGGATTAATCCGTGCAGGAGCGTTACGTACCTATTCAACGTTTGTCGCGTCATAAGCTAATAACCTAAAATGTACATAATATGACAGCAAATAGTATAATACTTAATTAAGTGACGACAGTCCTGTGACATGCTGCGAACGTGTCACATTTTGAATTTTAAATAGATCTGTAACTTTATACAATGTGTTACCGACATGCGGGCTTTTATTTAAACTGGGTATTTAAACGTAGTTACTTAACTTAACCATGCGCTTATTTTTATTATTAAACCAAAATTTCGACTTAACTTATTTTCTAACAAATTGTTATTGCCAGCAATGTACTGCAAAGTCAATTGACAACTCAGTACAAATGACGGCCCTTAGTGTTCTGTTTACTATGAAGTTATCTTGAGCAGTGCACGTAGTGCATTGCCGGTGCGGAATTAGGAAATTCAATTTTGCAGTTACTTAATTCACATAAGATAATTATGATTTACTAATACTTGGAAATAATTTCTAATTAAACATATTAATACCAGTTTCATTTAATGCCCGCTTGCCGGTGACGCACTGTTTATGTCTACTTTTGGAGGTTTTATGGCCAATACAAAACAATACAAATATTCTTTATTGCACACTAAATAAAGTTCACTTAAAAAAAACAGCATGCTTTGGAAGTAACGCAACCTTCCCTGTATAGGTAGACATTTTCTCTAATTTCCTGATTGATTAACATATGAATTATATTTAAATTGATGTTAATAAATTAATCCCTTGATATTTATGACTCCTACATATATAATCAAGGGATTAATTTGCATATTAATTGTTATTAATATTCAAACATAGTTTTCAACAAATATGAAACATAATACCCCACAACTTATGGCAATATTATACTCCTATCAAATAGAACAATAACAAGCCTACGGGCGAATACATGTTCTATCTTTCAATTTTCTTGCCTAGTCTAAACATAATAGTCACTAAATTAAGTTAACATTTCGATAGATATTTTGAATACAATTGGAAATAGGAAAATAATAGGCTTGAACAGTTCAAAGTAGTCCATTTAATGTAGTTCAGATTGTAATTAACGATTCTACCCGGTATTAATTTGTTTTGATCTGTATATACCTAGCTGACAACAAAGAGTTTGGTTGAAGATAATAGATAATAAAGGCTTTACAATTTTCAACTCTTTTTCAATGGCGTGAAGGTTTAAAGTTGATGTGGCTTTGTTTGTCGTGACTGTACTGTATTATACTGTGAATACCAAGTGATTAGGGCAAGCGGCTTTAAAACTGAAGGCACTAGGGAACTATAGCAGATTCAACGCCTGTGTCGTAACGCCCTCTTATCTAGGGATGTAACCTTATTACATTATACATTATGACATATCTCAAATATCAACTCACATGAGTCTATATAGACTGCGATAAAAGAGGGTGCTACGATAAGGCTAAGGTAGGAAATCTGAATCCTACCTTTGAGACATCCAACGCAGTCTACATTCCGTCTGCTTCGCATTAATCACACATCGTCTATCTCCAGTCCAATGGAGTTTGTAGCCACCATCTGTGGATTAAAGTAACTATGACTCCAACTGTCACATTGTGCCTAGTTCTTAGTACATAAGAGTTCTGACTACCAAACTAATCTCAATGCATGTTCTGTATCTCTATAAAGTGAATCAAGTACTATAAGTGATTCCAAACGACTGTGCCTCTGATCTTACTAAGTACCTCCCACATCCCCATACTGGCTGTCAACACAACCTCTCTGAGCAACTTGTAGGTTTACAAGTGAGCCGGTCAACGGCTATACTTATACACAGCCAAGCAGCTACACTGCCTTCATGGTCTGTGTTCTGTGACTCTAACGTTCTCTCAAGTACTTCAAGGGAGGTACATATTCTAGGGACAAATCAAACTTGCAATAGTCACATGGGAGTCTGTTAGTCATCTGTTGAAAATTTTCTGACGCTACATGACATTTGAAAGAATGTCTTAAAAATGGCAATAAACTTATAGGTACCGAATTACCTGTGTAAAGTCTATTAGCATCTCAGAAGAAGCCAATCAAATATAATTCCATGTCCGTACAAGGAATCCACATGATTCAAAATGTCAAACGTCAAATATTAACACAACTATCACCCGATTGACTACCTGAGATTTACTACTAGTCCCAAATCACAACCTTCCATATTATTTACAACATTTATAAATTAATAAATAGAACTGCCTTTTCACAGAGATATTCCAAGTCCCAACTAACTGCAACACTAGTACCTACATATCCTTGATATTCCAGATAGGTTAAGCAATCTTTACTTTTACAGTACAATTTTCAAATACAAAATATTGATATGCTTATACAACATATGCAAATAATATAAAAAGTTAAGTTAATTACTTTCAGATTCATCTACATAAACTGTTTTTTTAATTCATACTAATTATGCATTAGTACTAGTATGATATTTCAAAACAAACAACGATGAACTTAACTTATGCAATGCAAGCCTTCGAGAACTTTATTTAAGGGGAGGTATCCCCAACGCAAATGTCCTGCTCTAACATGCGTGAGTTTACAATTAACCATCCCGCTCTCTACGCAAGCTCTGCGCGCAGTTTTGTAAATATTTAGCTATAGTCATCAAGCCAGTCATTTTATCAAAGCAAACCCTGCGAAAATGTCTATAACTATTTACGATCTTTAATTGAGTACAAAATTTAAATGTTAAATATCAGTAATATAGCCGTAGTATTGAAAAAACATTCCAAAAAGGGGTAACTTCGCGATTTTTTTCTATCGAGTGAAATTCATCAAGTCATGTAACTGACTGCGATTTTGACTAGACAATGTCCTTATGTAACACATATATTTTTTTTAGATTTTAAGACACTATATTCTATGTCTCAGATGGTTTTTAAAAACTCAAAAGTGGTAATACACGGCCTTAACTATATAGGAACACTCATTGCTATGACAAACCAGCCTGCGCACAACCGGGTTGACACAACGATCAGTGTTCCATGTACTACAGTGAAATTCACATCATTATTCAACAGGTTCTGTCTGTATCAAACTGTATATACTGTATAACTTTGTTAACACAGAAATATATCAAGATAGAAGGAAAGAGTGTATGTACCTCGCGTGGCGAAATTACGTACCGGAGACACAACTGCTCGCCGCAAACATCAGTGTGCTCCCGATCGCGTTATGCGTGCGACGCCAGGTTTTAAAAACAAAATGGCTCTTTGCGCAATAATTAATTGTTCAAACACTTTCAAGAAAGTTGGAGCTGTTAATCGTGGTATTTCCTTTCATTGGTAAGTACAATTTGTCCTTAAATATCTGTTAATAATTAAAAAACGAAATATTTTATTATTTTCATCATAACGGTAGCGGGCGATTGTGTGTCAACGCTAGCTTTCCATTGCGGCTTTAATTTGACGAGCCAGACTTGGCGTGCGTTCAAAACCAGCAATGTAAAAATAAGCTATTCAAACTGTCGAGTCACGTTCAAGGTCGATAGTCATTTTTTCTGTCAAAACTAAAGAATAGTGCTGTACACTGCGATTTTCTTACACGATTATTAAAATCGATTTTGAAAACGACGAAATGATAATTACGTTCTTATATTATTATGCAGCTATTTAATGTACGTAGTGCAAAACAAATATTATTAATCGCTTTCCTCTTAGCTTCTAATATTTCTTCGCGGGACTTCTTTGATTTTCCATGGTCTGTAACAAAGAATATATAAAAAACCGGCCAAGTGCGGGTCAGACTCGCGCACGAAGGGTTCCGTACCATTATCTATAAAAAGGCAATAAAAATTATATCTTTTGTATGGGAGCCCCCTTAAATATTTATTATATTGTTATGCATATTATATTAATATGCATTTGTTGTTATAGCGGCATCAGAAAAAACATCATCTGTGAAAATTTCAACTGTCTATCACTTTTCATGAGATACAGTCTGGTGACAAACGGACGGACAGCGGAGTCTTAGTAATATGGTCCCGTTTTACCCTTAGGGTACGGAACCCTGAAAATGGTACACGTTTATAGGTACTTAGTTAATAACTGGAGCGGCTAATAGGTATGTACAAATTACTAAAATGTAACGCAATTTATTGGTCATTAGGTAGGTACCTACCTACATTTATATTTTTCGATTTAAATTCTTCCTCTGTCAAAACATTTCTTCTGTCGAAAATAATTATCATTTCCTCTGTCGGTTCTTATCGATATTTTAAATCGATGCATAGAATCGGTGCCGAGGTCTAATACTTCTAATCGATCCTTTTGAATCGTTTTCGCGCGGCTTATGTTTCTCATCACTAAATTACGCTCGTGACGTCAAAGTACCTACGCAAAATGTTACACGCTCGGTCTCCCTACAAATTGCTGAACTCTTTCCTTCTATCTTGATATATTTCTGTGTTTGTTAAATTTAATATGGTACGGGGACTAAAATTAAATAATATTCATATTTGAATTTATCTAATCAAGGAATTGCACAAGCACCAACCGATATTGGATCTATACTGCCCCACACTCTTGAGTGACACACACTTATCCTACCAATGACCCAAAAGATTTGTTCAAAACAAACTAAGCCGACAAACTATTTCATCTCAATGTCAAACGGTTCGGATTCAAACATCCCAGCACCTCCACCACATGTCACTACGCCCCCGGAACTATCCTTAAACTCTACACTTCCTCCCAGGAAAGCTCCGGTGCGCAGCGGGCATAATAAAGTTATTAGTGTCTGCCTGAATCCTACCTTGAATCCTATACTAAGGTTGCCAGAGCGGAGTAGCCTCTCTCCTCCTTCCTCATCTGCTTCGCTTTGTCTGCGAGGCCTGCATGCCCCACCTGTGGTTTTAAAGGTATTGTATGACACCACTGTCTCTAAGCGCTCTGAGAGAGGTATATAAAGAATGATCTAAATCATGATAGTCACATAAGAGTCTGGTAGGTCATATATGCCTACAAGCATAATCAAACACTTCCCTACGGGTGCCGTTGCTATCTACTCAAACTGTCTGAGTAGATAACACGTAACTATTATTGCTGTTGTTCCACAACCTCCAGCCATATCTATGGGATAGCAGTCTCTAAGATCTAGCGTATCGGGTACGCTCCACATAATGGACTCTTTACCGTCCCCAATTAACATAATGGACGCTTCCACCGTCCCCTGAAGCACGCTGATTCCATCAGCTCCATAGCTCCCATTCCCATGTGCTTAAACCTAGCCTGTGCGCACTGCTAGGCTATTTGCCGAAAGGTACCTTCCTAGTTACGCACCATCCCGTCTCAACCATCTGACACAGGGAGCAGAAGGTTGAGACTCAGCTTGTATTAAGTGAGAGGAGAATAGTATTTCATATCAATCTAATGGGTTAGGCTGATCGTCACTAGCTTGCTACTAAATTCTAGGGTAATGATGTTAGGATAAAACAAGTGACTGCGAGCCCAAACTAGACTCTAATAATATATGTGCAATTGCAAACATAGACCACTTAGCTTTAGCTCCATAGAAGCGATGTCAATCTCCCATTTCCAGAACTAATACACTCACTACTTTATAGCACTTCAAATGGCGGGCGCTAAACTAGACTGACATTGACAACTAACGCGGATGGTAGAGGATAGCATAGATAATAATAGATCACTCACCATAGACATCACTTCTTCTAGAGTTGTTGTTTGTTATTCGTCATCGTGAATCTATAATCGACAGCCTGTTATGAACTAATTGAGTTTATAGTTTCATGTCCGTCCTTCTGATGTCTGTGAAGTTAGAATATCAAGTTCCAGCAGATCACAAAATTATTGGACTTCTATTCGCATGCAGCATAGTTCCTGATACGTTTTAGGAATAGTTCTGCCGTTTTTATTGAAAAAAAGATACCTATGGATTTCGTCAAATCATTCTTTCCGTTCGTCATTAGGCATTTTATTGAAGTTATGGGTTAGGCTGAGGGAATAAATTGAATTTGTTCATAACATAGTTGTCGGACCAATAACACTTAGGACAATAAGCCGATCAATATGCCCAAACCCTAAATATGAGGAAGAATGAAAATAATGTTTTTTTTTCATAATAACCTAGTAATATTTTATATTTAATTTGGTTTGAAAATATAATTTACAAATACAAATACACATTTGATAAGTGATTCTGTTGAACGGTAATACATTATTATATTTCGTATAATTATGTAGTTGTATTTAAATATCATTTTCGTACTCGTTCCTTAGTAACCGTCTAGTTTAGGTAACTGTCAAACAATTACTCATCGCCATTATTTATTTATCGTATGGCACTTACGAGGGGTGGCTGATAAGAGTGATAAGTTATCTACCTGAGATATAAAGTGAAAGAAAAATTGAAAATTAAAAATATAGGACGCATTATAAACTCTCTGACAATTAAATAGTTACCACCAATATTGAATAATCATGTTATATTATTATCGGCACGCTGGAAAAGGAAACCATGTCTGTCAAATACTAATTTGAATATGAGAATTTGCAATGGCGTTCTAAAAAGTAATTGCTTGTTTGAAACAGAATATCTCCTGTAGAAATAATTGAGGAGTTGTTTCATATACCTACCACCTAAGTTTGTTTTTGAATATAAATAAATAAAAAAAAAAAAATATTCTGCAGTGTTTTAGCTTTTCGTGTGATATTTTAATAGTACATTACTTACCAAGGGCGATAAAACAAAGAATGTCTCAGATCGCAGGTATTTTACGCCCGAGTCGAAGGCAAGGGCGATAAATATGCGATCTGAGGCTTTCTTTATTATCGCCCGTGGTAAGTACAAAATTTTATGTCACCCCCTGGCCAGGAAGTGGATTTTTTCGCGCGCGGAGCGTGCGATAATGGCCACTTTATGGCCAGGTGTAGAGATGGGCGGCGGGTAAATACCCAAGAAAGATATCGGGTAAATACCCGGTATTTACCCAATCTTCCCGGTATTTACCCATTTCTACCCAAATTGCTGGGTATTTATTTTTTATATGTTTTTATTATTATATAGCGTAAGCATTCTTCATACAAATCAATATAAATTAAGAATAATAGCTATATTTTGCAATATACAGCATGCCAGCAGTATATATATACATATTATAAAGAAAATGCCTCGAAGATAATACTTCCAATGGCATAACATAACAAATTCTTAAGAATATTATATTTCTACAATTACGTTTAAAAAAATTAAGAATAGAATAAATTTTGCATGGGACTGCATAATTTTAGATTTTAATAACTTGAGGTTAGTCTGGAAAAGTACCTACTGAGCAATGGTTACGGTTAAAGGAAGGATAGTTAATGTTATAAAATACCATATTTTGGTAATTCTTATTCTAATAGTATAAAAAATTACAAATTTGTATTTGATGTTCACTTATTTAGTGTCAGTGCCACAATACAAACATATCACTGAATTATTATCAGACGCTCGGTAATGTCAGTGTTTCCACACAGCCTCATTTTTGGATCTTCCCGTTGAAGTTTCCTGTAGTTCAAATTTATTGTTGATTTAAAATATAATAGTACAAAATTCTTTGGTAACAAAATTTTAATTTACCTTTAATCAGTTTAAAGAAGTTTCTGTTATAATGTTTTTATTGACGAAATATTATTAATATAAGTAAACACCTAAAACACTATTTAAGCCGTGTTTTTAATAAAACTATAATCATAATATTATGGATATATCAGGCCAAATTCCAAAGAAAACGCCATCACTAGTTGATTTCGTTGCAATGCCAAAAAATCACACGTGGTAAAAAAAATACGCTAATTACTAATCAGGAGACTACACCGTACAAAACGTTACCTACTCATTAGTCAATAGGATAGGGAAGGTAGCTTTGGTTGCCTGGTTTAGGATTCTAATTATAATTAGCTGGCTTGAAATAAATAGTTACAGAACATGCAAACAGCTTTTTAACGACACATAAAACATGTTTCATCAACTAGAACTCGAGAAATTAACACAAATATGTTATGATCGGTCGCCATATTTATGACGTCTATCCCCACTTTCAACTTTTGAAATAAAACCAGTAGATTCAAATTTTGTAGATAACAATTAACACGTAAATGCTTGTTTTAAGCATTTACGTGTCACAGTTCAGTTTAAGCATCGTGTTGACCCAAATCTATACAAATTGTCCAAACATATTTTCATGTGTTTATAAGGGGGGCTTCACATACAGCAAAAGGGGGGCGCGAAAAAAAAACTATCAAATGGGGTATTGTTGAGTAGAGCTCGTTGAGTGCATACATATAGTATTTTTTGTTTTTCAAAGAGAGGCCACTTAAATTATCATAAAAAAATATTTTCCCCCTTTAAAATCTCGGTAAATATTAACCCTATCGAAAAAGTGTATTTACCTTTTTTGTAGATAATTTTATGTAGATTACTTATGCTTCAGAAAGTTTTTTGATATGTGTCACCGTTTACGAGTTTTTTACGAAATACCGAAATATAGGACCTTTAAACCCCTCCTCCCCCCAGCGGTGGGGGAAGGTGCGGGGACTTTTGATCTGTTAACCTCCTCCTAACTAGCCCAAACAAAGTTACAAAGTCAAAAATTGTGTTCAAAGCATTTCCCCTTATACCTTCAAAATGACAGTACTATTTGTTAATTTTGGTCGAGTTATTCCACACTATGATACTAAAACAAGTTTTCCTATTTACAATAGCATCCATTATTCGTTATTATGTAACTCCAAAGACATTTCCGTAAAAAATAAACATAAAATGTACAAATTATATATACCCACCCATTTGGGTAGATATGGGTAAATACCGGGTAGATTGGAAAGATTCCGGGTATTTACCCGGTAAATACCCATGAGCGCCCATCTCTAGCCAGGTGTGACATAAAATTATAAATTCGCTTTATTTAAATAGAGCCTAAGCGCTATAATGTCAATCCCCGCTCAGGGCGACCTCTGGCGGGGGAAATGTTAAATTAATAAAAAAAATTTAAGTAGTCTTAAATAATAAAATAGTAGCAGGCAGCGGAAAAGCTAATAATTATTTAGGAATAGATAGAAGAAACTTTACGCTGCATTTAAATCTGAAAAATGCCCTTGTAGAATGAGTTCCATAAATGGTCACAGAGCCTAATAAAGAACCGGGAGTTGCGGGGCCGGTCATCAATTACACGGGATGTGATAAAATAAATCGCCTATTCGACAATCAAGGTAAGGTTTCGCGGTACAATATTTAGTTTTTAAATTTTAAAAAAAGAGTTACGTTTCCAAAGTTTTGCCAAATGTAATCTGGCATAGTGGTTTTGTAGAGCCGTTTTTAGGGCAAAAGAAAAAAAAATATGTTTGCTATAATGAAGTACTTTTTTACAGATATGTCCAGCGTAATTTACTCGAGGATAGATACAGTTTAGAATAAAAATATTTGGTTCAGACTTTTATTTCACTTTATATGTCAGGTAGATAACTTATCAGCCACCCCTCGTATTTAGGACCGTGAAACCATGGGAATAACAAAATCCGATAGACGCAACACAGACGTAAATTTATTCATGAGCATCAGAGCATCTGCAACCGAAACTTGGACTCAAAAGTGTTCTGATTTTGAATGTCTCGGAAGGCTACGTGACGGTTCCGCTTCCGTAGCACTCCTCGTCGAGTTCGCATGAATTAGGCACTCATATTTTCACTTTATAGACCGGGAGCTGGAGCTGTAGAATTTGTCGTTGTTGTTACACTGGTCGAGTATTTTTTTTATTATTCAAAATGGGCTTGCTCTAACTTGGCCAGCATCTAGCTAGGGACAAAGATGAGGCCGACGGTGAAGCTCACCCAGAAGATGCCTATTCACTTGTGCGTTAAAAAGGTCAGTTCATTAATAAAGCGAAATAAGTACATTTATTTCACAAAACACAGAACTAATTAATAACAAAAAAAGCAAAACTGCTTAAAAATAACTAGGTAAATTATTAATAAACTAACTAAACCTATAACTCATAAAAAGTAAAGTAAATAGTCCTCTGTTTTGTTTAATAAATGTACCTATTTAACTTTTAAAAAATTAAAAAAAAAAAAAAACAATTGCTTGTTTTGAATTAAAATATAATAATAGACTTTATTTAGTAATCAAAATCAAATAAATTGATGTTATAAAATAATAAAAAAACACTACAAAAAAAAAAATTCATTAATATATGTCAATTTTTGCACTCATTTGCAATAAGGTCAAAAATGTGCACATATATAAGAAAACCTAACTGTACCTGTTGCATGAATCCGGGCAGACCGGGCCGGCCTAGAGGGAGATGGCAGGATGACTAAAACGCCTACCTGCCGGTTTGCTATGCCTTTGTCTCGAACAAACAATGGAGTGACTTCAACTTAGCTAATTGCGGAACTATTAGCATTTTACTACTACTAAACCAGTACCTACTTATCAGTGGCGGCGCGTCAAAAATATTCGAAGGGAAGCCGGAAATAATTTGCCTATCTTATTCTTCATGAGCCGTAGTAAAAGAACTGGTCTAGCTGAAAATAAGGCAAGCCGGTGGGAATCGAGTTGTATGGACGCTCCGCCACTGCTACTTATATACCAGTCCCCGGCTAAAGTCCTGTAGGGAAGTACGCGTATGAAATATTTTGTCCATCCGAACCTAAAATACTTACTAAATCCTACTCACCTTTCTCGAAAAAAACATGCCCTTAGTAAAAGACAAGCATTTTCCCCAAAAACCGGGAAACAAAAAAAATACGTTTAAACTCTCACTGCCCGCTCTCGGTCCAAGCAACACTTCTGCCATTTGAGTCATATTTCCACTTTTGTTGGAACAGTCGCTGTTTGACTTCCTGTGTGAAAGTTCACGAGTTAAAGCAATTTACGCCGCCTTTTCTTTGAGTGTACTCCAACCCAGGGTTTAAAAAACGGTATGCCTTTTATTACAGCATTACGCTGCATCAGTTAAACAAGATTTCTTTTATAACAAAATATCCATAAATTATTTAAAATAAGGTCGCCACAGCTCCTGGGCTGCATTGAAAGTGAACAAACTGCATTTGTTTCTAGCTGTCAACACAAAGAATCCTCAAGTCAAAAGGTTTGGCTACACATTTGCGATTCTTCTAGAGTCACGCGAGTCCATAGAGTACGTTGTCAGCTTACCATCAGGCGGGTTGTATCATTCTCATAGATAAGAGTGTAATGACTGGAAATAGATAGCCAACTTCACGCATATTGTGATCCCGACTAAAGCGCCACTAAGTGCCAAAGTTAGTAACTATTATCTTGGATACACGTGAAAAAACTTACAAAAAGTGCATCCGCCGCTGGGGATTGAATCCGGGTACATTGACTCTAAAGGCAGTATACTTTACCACAGGGCCACGTGTGTGATGCTAGGAGGCATCGAATTTTTGAATACCTTTTTAACAGGCCACATTTAGAAGACAATTCGTGCAAGTTTAATAACCTTAAGACTAGGCACTATTATTAATTCCATCAGCTTTCTTCTAAGATAGACAACCATGATCATTCTGCGCCACCGTCGTTGTATAAAAACGAAAAAAAAAAAACTAAAAATGGTGATCCTCTTTTCTCTAATGAGCGCGTAATTAATTTGATACTCAAAAGGTCAATATTTTGGTCGTCTGAATGCAGTACGACTGTTTCTGACCATTGAAAGTATATACTGTACAGTAATCTTCATTGACAGTATAAGCGACTCAAAAGGATCTATGACGCGCTAATATGGGATTTTGATCGTCGCCGCGTTGGTGAGCACACGTGCCCGGGGCGACGACGAGCAGAACCATTTACCGTTCAAAACCTTATCTACTGTCATGGCGTCGTTACCGAACTACGTCATTGAACACGTGACATTGGCGAAATCATCATAAATTTGATGGAAGCCATTTTTTAAAGAATTGAATTAATTGACGCGCTAATGGCTAATATGACTGTCTCTCATTTTTTTCGCATTTACTTTTCCATTTAATTTGGTTGCGTCTACAAACTACTGTCATATGTTTCTGAGCGGTTTGTCTTCCAAACCCGACTGATAATCCCAAGCGACACTTCCGATGGTAGAATAATGAAACAATACCACCAAGTTGCAATCCGTAACAAAACAAAAGTCGTTTGTTCTGCGTACCGCCTACGGTGACGCCGTCATAATAGACGTCGTAAATTTAATGTTCCGACGCTGTCAGGACAAGTGAAGGAAAAGAGGCTTGCTAGCTTTAATAAACTGTTGATGTCGTGGTCGTGTCGGAGGCTTCCCCTGGATTTTCCCCGGGCCACTCTCCAACTTCGCACTCCTATCGCTTTATTGGGCCCGGCCTAAGCATTATTGTTGACATGACGCACCATGATATTTGAAAATGTTTTTGAACATATACGTAGTTGACAATTGTGGCTTGTCACGTAATTTTTTTGGTAGTTGTCTCCGCAAGAAAAAAGAAGCGAAAAAAAAGTTTTTTTTTTCATTTAAGTTTAAGGACATGAAGGTCTGTAAAACTAGTGGCTCTGTGAGCTGTAGACCTCGTGTGTTATTTTTAATTTCGAAAAGCTATGTTAGATATTGAACCTGCTTACAAAATTTCACGAGAATCGGTTGTGAAATGCTGTAGAATAGGACAAACCATTGAATTTTTTTAATTTTTTCTTTAATTACTAGATATAAATAAATATTTTATGTAACCAAACAACCTGCTCACAAAATTTCACGAGAATCGGTTTAGAAATGCGACCTGTAGAGGAGAACATACCATAAACAAAAATATTTACATCAAATATATTTACTCAACCAAAAAATTCTATGTAGTCGTACAACCTGCTCACAAAATTTCACGAGAATCGCTTGAGAAATGCGACCTGTAGAGGAAAAAACGGCTGCAGAGAAATACGAAATCATTGATAAAAAGTTTTTTTTTTAATTTCCAAAAATTGACTCGACAAAAAACGTTCGTCGTTTCACTCGGTCAAATATGCATTAGTAACCTCATTATATCGTCCTCAATTCTGATTTTATTTGGTAACTCTTGCTTGCTTGGTTTAGCTATAATTACAGTTTAAAAATTAGCTCGATTTTTAACACTTTCGTGAATAACTCGAAAACAAAAGAAGATCGCGGACGCCAGTACACCCCCTGGAAGAATGACCAAATCCGTCGTGGGGGCCACTCTTGTTAGCTTATCCTGCTAGACCCTTTGAATCTTTCATCGGAAGTTGAAAATTTAATGTTACGTTTTCGAATATTAAACATAAAGTAAAATTGCTTCAACGCAGCTAAACTTTTAACTGCAAGTGAAAATTATACCGAAATCAGGAAAATTTTCTTCTACTTCAGAACGTTAATGGCTGATTACAAATTAATTTCGGTTTACCTAACGTATATATAAACTCCAGCAAAATTTCGGAGTCATCAAGTTCGGGTTGCTTGGGTTTCTTTGCTTACATAATAAAGTTTGAGGTTTCAGTGAAACTGTTGTTTTAAGCTTCCTGGTGATTTTTTACTTATATTCCATGCTTTTCGGATCGTGTCTGAAACGCTACGCTGCACTCGAAACCACGCATAACTAACGTAGGTGCAAAAACCGATTGAAATATATTATTTTATTTATATTTTTTTAAAGTCTCGTTCAAAGACATTAAGGCTTTCTTATTGCAGCGAAACTACAAACGCGACACAAAAAATCCGCTAGGCGGCGCAACATTATCGTAATTCTCCCCAGTAACAAACACAATTACATTTTACACACACTATCTCACTTTACTGTGACAGGTCACTGACCTCGTTTTTTTTTATGATTGCTGTAACTTAGAATTTGAATATGTGACAGACCTTCTTTGTCAAATTAACCAGAATAAGCCAGAGTGGCGCACGTGAAAATTAGGTTGTCAACCATTTAAATTTAGAACAGATTGTTATGACATTCACGCAAAAGAGTAGACTTTTCATTGCATATCTCTGTCTCTGTTGCGCAGTTTTGACAGATTTCACTTAACTAAATAAGGGCTAAATTTTATCACGACTCGACACAAAAAGTCAAAGTTGCAAGCCACAAATAAGTAGCTTAATTTCAACCACTAAGCCAAGTACATTGTGGTGTAATTAGTAATCGCTTGCTCTCTAAAGCACAGGTCACAGGTTCGAATCTCAGGCAAGAGCAAGTGTTTTTTTTTTGTGTTTTATTTAAACTATCGTAATTTTTAGAGCATAAATAATTATTGAGCGTTATTTTGGTAAATAAATATTTTGTATTTTTTTATTTAAATTTAGAAAAAGATTCAACATAAATATTTTGCCCTGCTAATAAAAGCTTACAACTTTATTTATTAGTTCTTTATTATTCTTTATTTATCGTATGGCCTTTATTTCGAACCGTGAGATCTTCGAGAAGACAGTACGGTTCATAAATCCATCTTAAACTAGTGGCTCTGTGAGCTGTAGACCTCGTGAGTGTTTTTTTTTTTCCAAAACTATGTTAGATATTGAACCTGTAGAGCAGGGGTCGGCAACCTTTTTGCACCCACGGGCCACATAGTAGCTAAAAAAATCTTCGCGGGCCGCAGATGATAATAATGATCACTGTCTGTTGATATCAACTCGAAATAAATTGGTACGTCGTACGCGACAGTAACGTAGTAAAAAATTCGCACCCCTTTTTACGTGAAAAACGAGAAAGACGAAAAAACCGTCTTTTCACAGATAAACCAGCTAGTTTCCTTACCAAACCCAGATAATTCGCATTTCAACCGCATCGTCATTTCGCGATATAGAATAGCAGATATAGAAACTTTAAGGGGGGGGCGGGTCATAAAGTCATAACACACCTAGATGAAAACGCGAGCGCGAAATTTTTCGAACACTGATGCAAATGCGGCAAATACTTCATACGCATCAAGTCATAACACATCTAGATGAAAATGCGAGCGTAGCGAGCGCGAAATTTTTCGAACATTATGATGCAGGTGCGGAAACTACTTCATACGCATCAATGAGTTATGTAGATGTAAACGCGAGCGCGAAATTTTTCGAACACTGATTCAAACGCGGTAAATACTTCATACGCATCAAGTCATAACAAATCTCGTTGAAAACGCGAGCGTAGCGAGCGCGAAATTTTGCGAACATTATTATGCAGGTCTGGAAAATACTTCATACGCATCAAGTCATGTAGACGCAAACGCGAGCGCAGCGAGCGCGAAATTTTTCTAACATTATGATGCAGGTTCGGAAACTACTTCATACACATCAAGTTATGTAGATGTAAACGCGAGCGCGAAATTTTTCGAGCACTGATTCAAACGCGGCAAATACTTCAAACGCATCAAGTCATAACAAATCTTGTTGAAAACGCGAGCGTAGCGAGCGCGAAATTTTGCGAACATTATTATGCAGGTCTGGAAAATACTTCATACGCATCAAGTCATGTAGACGCAAACGCGAGCGCAGCGAGCGCGAAATTTTTTGAACATTAAGATGCAGGTGTGGAAAATACTTCATACTGTCTAACGCAAACGCGGCGAGCGCGAAATTATTGAAAAAAAAATTAGTTAGATTTAACTGTAAAATATACTTACAAACACATATCTCGTCCTGACCAACTCTGAAAATATTCATGGTTGGCGATACAGACGCTTTCACGTATGTTAAGAATTTCAAATTTTACCTTTACAAACAATAAAGCACGGAAGGGGCTCGCGGGCCGCCTGTTGCCGACCGCTGCTCTAGAGGAGGACAAACCATAGATTTTTTTTAGATTACTCGACAAAAATATTCGATGTAATCAAAGAACGTGCTCACAATACTTCACGAGAATCTGTTGTGAAATGCGACCCTTAGAGGTGAACATATCGAAATTCGGCCGCAGAAACACAAAATAATTGATAAAAAAATTGTTTTTTTAAATTTTGAAAAAGTGACTCGATAAAAAAATTCTATAGAATTACCGCACCTGCTCACAAAATTTCACGAAAATCGGCTGATAAATGCGACCTGTAGAGGAGAACAAACCAATGAATAAAATAAAAAAAAATTAAATTTACAAAAAATTACTTGCCCAAAAAATTCTATGTAATCATAAAACCTGCTCACAAAACTTCACGAGAATCGGTTGAGAAATGCGACCTATAGAGGAAAAAACGGCCGCAGAAAAATACGAAATCATTGATACAAAGTTTGTTTTTTCGAATTTCAAAAAAGTGACTCGACAAAAAAATTCTATATAGTTACCAAACCTGCTCGCAAAATTTCACGAAAATCGGTTGATAAATGCGATCTGTAGAGGAGATCAGCCAACGACGTAACAAAAAAATTTTAAAAATATACAAAAATTTACTCTACAAATAAATTATATGTATTCATGGAACCTGCTCACAAAATTTCACGAGAATCGGTTGAGAAATGCGACCTGTAGAGGAAAAAACGGCCGCAGAAAAACACGAAATCATTGATACAATGTTTGTTTTTTTGAATTTCCAAAAAGTGACTCGACAAAAAAATTCTATATAGTTACCGAACCTGCTCACAAAATTTCACGAAAATCGGTTGATAAATGCGACCTGTAGAGGAGGACATACAAAAATCCGGCCGGACATACGAAAGCATTTTTGTCGAAGCTAAAACAGAGACCTCGTTTTACTCGGTCAATAAAATTCAAGATTTATTATATAATTTATTATAAACATAAAACATAAGACTGAGGGATTATAATGCGTGCAACCACAGTGCGTCTATAACAGTTTGTAGCCTGTCTCTCAATAAGCTGAGAAGACGTTGATAATTATGTCAGTTCCCCGCATTTCCTCCCATATTTCATTGCAGTATCTATTGCTTGAATTGCTTCTTTGGTTCTTCCATGGCGATGATCCCACTGTTGAACCATTAAACCCCAAAGATTCTCAATCGGGTTCGAATTGCAGGCGATGGCATTACATCATTACATTTATGCCTGGATGTAGCTGTAGAGTAAACCATTCCCAAGTGACCCGTGCTGTATGGGGCAATTATCTTGAATAAAGTCAGGAAAGTCAGTAGAACAATTTGCAGCATCACTTCGTCTAGTAAATTCACGTAAACATTTGCGCATGATGTGGCTATGAAGTGAAGTGCACCGAAGCCGCTGATCATAGATCTGAGACCGCGACGCCGTCACCAGATATCCTCCCCCACATACTAGCCGTAAGCGGCCAGAATTCCTCAGAGCTTTGGGCCCTTTCTATTTCAGATATTATCCGAGGCATCGTTTACGTTGATATATTGGAATAATTACACAATGCAATAATATCACTTTCATCGTAATACTGATGTCATTCTGCTTTACATTGAACTGCAGAGCAAATTGAAGTCGAATAGCGTCAAAACTTTGGCAGGATTACGGTCCGTTTGGGCATATTTATTTTGTTACAATACGAAGCTCAATATATTTAATAATTTAAAATATTGTATTTGAAATACCAAGCTTGAATTTAATTTGCTAATGTCAGGTGTCAAACTATGTGTCAGGCGCTATGAATATACTCACACATAGACATAAAATATACAATATGCTATATGAAGGAGTGTGACCCGTATAATGGAAAAAAATTCCACATTCTAAAAATACTCAATGAAACCTTTTGTAATAAGAGAGGGTTTAAAAAGGAAAAAAATGATATAATGATAAGCTTTATTAGCCACATTTTATGTTTTCCACTATCTCGAATTGTAAAAGTACCAGGAAAACTATTTTAAATGTTTATTCGTCGATATGACTCACCAGTAATTTACCCTGAAAATGTTAATATCATCTAGTTACTGGTATTAAATATGCGATTTTTATAAATGTCAAACTGCAAAAAGTGCGACAGACGTCCGTCCAGCTCGAGGCCCAACGGCCATCTGTCTACTAAAATGAAGCGCGCAGTTTGCTTTTCTGATATTTTTGAGTTTTGTTAAATATAAAAACATTTAAAAAAAAATTAGCCGTAAAATACACTTCTTCACATCGTTTCCTATCTATTGATATATTTTACTCGAGTCTGAGTTGGATATATTTTATATACGACTCACAATAAGATCAAAATTTACCTGTTTTTGCGATGTGAGATCATCGAGCGAAGTTTCAAATATCGTGTTTTCAGCCTTAAAATACACTAGACCGACTCTTAAACTATAACATATCTAAATATCCCATCAATAAAGTCAGTATTTAATGGTTTAAAATTGAATGAAAAATACTATGATTTCGAATAACGTGGTCTTAAATGCTTTTTAGTTTTGAAATTGACCAGAGTATACCCGCTTGGCAACTGGCACTTTAAAGGGCTCGAAATGTCGAAATAAATTTAATTACATAATTTACGCGATTAATCCTGTAGGAATAGTATTGTTTATTTAATTCCAGAACCCGAAGACAATTATTATAAGTACATAACCTTCTTTTTGCGTTGGGGATGCCTTGGCGCGCGTCTGCCCGGACGAACAGGACCGGGCGGGTGTGTGGGACTCCTGTCCAGAAGGCCCAGACTACCCATTAAACGACGATATGGCATCCAAGGAGGACCAAAGGTTCACTTTACCTATCCTGCTTTGAACCTCGCGATTGACCCGTTTTAGGCGGGCCTAGCCAGACTTTAATTATTATAATTATAACCTGACCAAACTTAATATGAGCATTTTTAAATTAGAACATTAGTGTCCCCTTTACGAGGTGCTAAAATAAAATCCGGAGATCATTCTTGCAGGTATACCTATTCATATCGCGTAGAGTTCCAGGTCAGCCTCTGACTTTAAGGGTCAAGCCAAATTCATCATGTTGTAAAGCGACAAAGTCGCAAGTGGCAGCGAATCTGAAAGAAACCTGAGACTTTATTATAACAAAGCGATGTCAACATTAAAAATGTGAAAATGTACCGCGAATTTGAGTAGAATTTACTGCGACACGGTAATTTTTTAAGGTAACGTTTTAAAATATTGCGCGGGTCTGGGTTATAAATTAAGAGGGCTATGTATTTTGAAACACGGGGTGTGTAATTATGATTGGGTGAAGTGGGTTATTATGTTTTAATTGTTATATATTTTCGGGAAGAATATACACATTGGTAGGTAAATGAACAGGTTCCTTCGTCTTTTCACGCTCTATCTGGTTCATGATGATTAAAAAGTCATTTGAATATTTCCTATGTAACCAACGTCGAGGGCATTTGACAACGGAACCCTGTTGCTGTCACTCACGCGTCCGTTCGTCGTCTGTCACAATATTTTGTTCCAAAAAATTATTTGACTTCCCATTGAGTAATGAACTTAGGTGATAGTGTTTATTATTACTTATTACGTATTATATTACCGACAAATACTAATAGGTATATTGATAAAACAGATTACTTTTCTTTGAAATTTCCCTATTTTTCTTACCCATGCACGGCCCACAAAAGTTACGTTTCGTAGGCCGTAGCACGTACCAGTGTTTTTCCGCTCTGTAGCGGAAATCTTACGTATAGGAATGACGCATATTATGTATCGTCATGGGCCTTAAATGGGTTAAAACCAACTTATTGTTGCGGTTGGTTGAGAACCATAAATGTGCGAAGTCTGAAACCCGCGTAGTGTTTTTTCTTCTAAGTAAATATGTCTGTTAAATAAATATTGAAACTCAGTAAGTAAGCAGTAAACTACCGAACACACTTCGAAAGTCCCATGTCGCTTCGACTTATTTGATATTTCCTCCGACACCGCGTACAAGACGCAGAAACGACACGGAATTTGTACAGGCTCACTTGGACTCGAAGTGTAACATCCTACTTAATGGACCATTTGCTCGTCCAGACGTACAGTCGGCCTCGTAAGTAAATGGACACTTTAAGTTTGTCGCTTTCACCCGTTGGCAGCTTAAACCTGACTTTAAAGTGACAGAATATGCGTAAAGCTCCTTGTGGGCCCGACTATACGCAATGCGCTTTATATGGATACAACTTACTATACTCAGTATACTCACCCTTCCTTCTATTTATATACTAGTCTGCGTGTATGTGAGGGATCATATGCACTTCTTCCACTAAGTAAAAGACGCTCCAAATCGTAAAGTGGCAACTCAATACGAAAGTAGGCTGTCCTTACCAAAATCTAATTTGAAAATGTATACAAACAACCCATATGTACGATATATACCTAAGAATATATAATAAGGCGCCTGTTCTCCTTAAACCATAATATATTTAAAAACAAGCTAAATTAAATTAATCTCATTTTCCCACTTTCCACTCAATCCCTTAAAGGTTAGCTGGATGAGATCCCTCATAGGGATAAGTTCGCCTTCAGATTTCAGATTTCAGATAATTTATTCATAAATGTACATTTCAATTACAAGTCAATTTTTTTACATTAAATAACATTATATTACATTACATTGCATTAAATAATATTTATTAGATAACATTTCATTACAAATACTTTTTATTATATAACCTCAACAAAATGACACATAATTAGTACATAATGACAATGAGAATTATAGTTATAAATTTATTACGGTTTTTTTTAAACTGTGTTAGGTCAATGATCCCTCCGTAGGAACTCGTTTACGTTGTAGCACGCCAAGTCAACGAGCAGTGCCTTCAGTTTCTTTGTAAAAAGGGCATCGTTATCGAGTGCTTTTATGTGTTCGGGAACACAGTTATATATGTGGGTTCCAGCAACGCTGAGTGCCGCGCGAGACTTTGCCAGGCGCCGGCGCGGAGGTGCTAGCAGGTGCCGCTTGCGCGTAGGCCTTTGGGTGGGTTGCCCATAAGTTTTATAGTTATGTAGGTTGGTTCGTATGTATAAACTGGCAGTTAATATATATACACTTGGTAAGGTTAGGATTTTATGTTGTATAAATATTTCTTTAGCGGGATGGTCTAACGGTTTTCGGTCAAGGATGCGCAAGGCTCTTTTTTGAATTTTAAGTACTCTGTCACGATTGGCAGACATTGCCCACAAATCTACCCCTTGAATTAAAATTGAATGGAAATAGCCGAAGTATGCTTTCCTCAAGTTACTGGATGATAGGGTAGGTGAGAGTCGAGACAGGGCATAGCACGCGGCAGACAGTTTGTCGCATATATAGTCAATGTGTGATGACCATGTTAGCCCCGAATCAATTACGAAGCCTAGGTACCTAGTTGCGTTTACCTGAGGTACGGTGGTGTTTTTTTTGTGGTTATGTTTAGCGGGCTATGTTTATTTTTTAAGCTAAAGTGTATGATGTTCGTCTTTTCCACATTCAGTAACATGCCATTAGCAGAGAACCACTCGGTCATGTATAACATAACTAGGCCTTTGTACTACTTTATCTTATGTGACATGTATAATGTTTTAACCTGATTTTGTTTACAATAAATTGCTTACATACCTACATACATACAATTAATGCAAGCAATTGAAGTAAAGTTGTGTAAGTAATTAACTACAGCTCTGAAATCTTTCCATCATTCAAAAAGCAAGCGAGCCATATTATCCTAACAGACCCATTGCCGAAAAATTGCGTTTTGCTGTCACAATTTGCCGTAGCTTGTTCACACTGCACGATAACGTAGGTATAAAGGGTACGTTTTGGCAAAACAATACAGTGTGAAATGGGCCGTTTTCGCTTTTTGTCCCCATGTGTTCCGACCCGGTGGGCTTTAAGCGCTTACAAAGTTAGCTTGAAAATAGTAACTGCTAATTAAAATAATGAAACTTTACGTAGCTAATGTTGGAAAAGGACTGAACATACTATTTTATTTTTGAATTCGAGAATAAATACAAGGCGAACTCAGATAGTCCATTTGGGTTTTATTAACCTTTTGTTAAAAGAAATATGATTCCATATCAATTGTCTACAGTAACAAGTGGTCATCATTTCTCTTGTGCAAAAACGGTATCGGAAAATAATCTTGTGTTTAAAGTTACACACGCCTCTAAGTATTTAAAAAAATGAAGGACCATCAAAAAGTACCAATCTCTCACTCGGCCTTCCTGCAATCATGAACGTCCCCAGTCATGCAATCATGCCTTTCGATTTTTTTTAATACAACGACGGTGACAAACAAGATAACGGTCCACCTGATGGTAAGTGGACACCGCAGCCTATAGACGCTCGACACGTGCTCGTTGCCGATCCATTATCAAATTTGAGGATTCACTGTGTTGACAGCAGAAGGGATAAATTTAGGCCCCTCCCTCTGAACACAGTGTCTGTCTGTCCTGTGAAGTAACTCATGAGACAGGGCAGGTGTGTACTCACGCCTCAGGCCATTTCGGTTCTAACTTATCCCACGACTCAGTCCGAAGCATCTAGCCGAGCCCGGCGAAAATAAGTCTGCCCGGTAAAGTAACTAAGGAGTCAGGACAGGTGTGTACTTACGCCTCAGGCCATTTCGGTTCTAACTCGTCCCACGACTCAGTCCGCAGCATCCAGCCGAGTCCGGGGAAGAAATCTGTCCTATGGAGTAACTCAGGCCTAGAAAGATCCACCAGCTGCTTCTTGCCATTGTCATTCCAAGCTGAAACACACCTGGAAAGATGTGTAAAACAAACAAGTTATCTTAACCATGGAAAGGGAATAAACAGACAAACTGATTTAATTTCACATCCGAGTATAACGTAAAAATTATTATGAGTAATATACGCCCATAAGGAACAATAAGTTCCTTGTCGTAATTTACGTTTAAACGAGCTCATAATGAAACTTGCAGTCTATAAAACCTGGTAAACAACTTTACAGCGCATATTTTAAAGTGCAATTTGCTATTGTAATATTACAACTGCGTCGAGGAAACTTTAAAAACAGTTTTATAGGTCAGTATAACGAAATGAGGTCGTAATGTGTTTTTATATGATTCTATGTCCATGCATTATGTACTCGGCGGTTGTAAAATGACTGTAAAGAGACTCTTAAATCGAGTACCGTGAGTGTGGAATATAATATAATGCGGTGCATCTCTTTTAATCGCTTTTTTAGCATCGTATGGAAAGTAGGGACCAGATAGAATCAAATAACCCATTTTGATTATCAAAAAAACAGCGAATATTCGCTTTTATATGCGTCAAGCTCATTTATAACCAAGGTTTATTCATTTTTTTTACGGGAATTCCTTTTTTTCTTCACTTAATTTTAGAACCATTTAAATTTCAAACATATTATTGGAACTGTTTTATTACAACCGAAGAAAGAAGAATCCACACAATATTTTTAATTAGCACTTGCTTACAAATTTGTATATATCTTAATTGTGAAGTTTTGTATCCAAAATGTCAATTATTACATTTGAGTCACTAATACGCTTGAAATTAAAAAAAAAATGTTTCTTTCTAGATCGATTCTTGGAACAAACTTGCAACCGGAACCGTATAGGATAGTTAAAATTTTTAGTTCTCCCAGTACTAGGGTAACATAAACGTAAAAGAGTAATTGTAATAAAAGTTAAGATCCCGCAATTTATGAGTGCAGTCCTTAGTTCAGCCTGAAACGGGGAAACATTGTTGCGTTTAACAAATCCTTCTTTAGAGAGGAAAAACAATTCTTTAACGTGGATAAGTGCAACCTGATAAATTCACTTTATTGCACACCTCAATAAGACCACAGTACAAAACATTTAAAGTAGAGGTAAACAACGGGCGGTCTTATCGGTAAAGAGCGATCTCTTCCAG
Source organism: Cenopis cana (assembly GCA_951800055.1). Lineage (NCBI taxonomy): Eukaryota > Metazoa > Arthropoda > Insecta > Lepidoptera > Tortricidae > Cenopis > Cenopis cana. Next base: position 3,331,171 of record OX637486.1, on the reverse strand, counting down.
ACAAACTTTGGAAACAACTTTTTTGATTATTTAATACAACGATATGACGGCTCAGAAATATTGTGCAACAAAATTCATTAAGGCGCAGGGTAGGGCAAGGCCTTCCCCATACAAACTTTGTGCAGGTTTTATTCGTCGATTTTGGCACTAACAAATATCATATTTTTTTTGGTTTTAAATATTAGATATGCGAAGATCGTGATGTGAAAATTTTCAAATATTTCAAAAAAATTCAAAAATAAAAAATTCTAAAATAAAAATTAATAAAAAAAAATTTACATCACGAAATAGCTATGAGAAAAATAAGCATACTGACCAAAAATCATAACTTTAATGCAAACACAAACGATGTAAATCCTGCACAAAGTTTGTATGGAGAGAGCTTGCCCTACCCCTCCTCTTAAATCGGTGGGCTAGCACAGCTTGCAACCAATTCGTATCTCGCGCGACTTATAGATTCCTGTCTCACTCCCACTGTCCGAATTAAATATGTTTAATTGGCACAGTGGGAGTGAGACAGGAATCTCTAAGTCGCACGAGAGAGACTTGGTTGGTTGCGCCCATAAGCGCAAACCCATATTTCTTTCTACGTCGTCAAAACAGACAAACTTACTTAAAATACCCGAGACTAACATAAACATTTGTTTGGCAACATTTTATAATAAAAATACGTTCAAATATAAACATGGCATGAAATTGAAACGGTTGTTTGCATATTTCGAAGAATTATTGCCTTTTCTCGTTTTTTTTTTCATTTTCTTTTATGTCAACACACGCTCTCAGTGTAATGGAATACGCTCTCATCCGTATATTGCCAGTTGAAACAATATTAAATCCTAATCGTGGGAAATTCATATAAGTTTCAATTCAATCGTTTATTTAGGAATTAATTATTTAATGATAAACGTGAAGCGACGTGGGAGTGATTATTTTTTAAATGTGTTTTCATTAACCTCTACATTTTTTGTTTATATATTTGTACCTATTATGCGATAGCCAGGACCACAAATAATTATTTATTCTGTGCATACAACTTTTTTTATGAGAATACGTTACGTATTATATAATACATCCAAATAGGTACATTCAGATAGCGCCATCCGCTAAGGTACGTTCTCCACAGCACATTCTGTACAATTACGCATACACTGACTCACATAGCATAGTTTGTTCCATTTAAGATGACGCCTTTTGTTGCCTAAATATCAAAGGAAACGATAACAAAGAAACATCATAACACTAACCATTTGTGGCACGCGTACCGTACACATAATTGTAATAAAAGTAACTTTAAGAAAACAATTATAAAATAGATGGTTGATTTAGGTCTACTTTTATAAAGATCCGTTAGACCAAATGTCAGATCAAATTATAGTAACTCAGTACATTTATTGACATAACATACCGACGTAAGGTGTAACGGATCTTTATAAAACCGGGCCTTACAGTTTACAGTACTTTTCGTTACCCTAAGTGGGACTAACTATAGTATGAGATCCGCTGTGGAGGGGCGCGTCGTCATAGATGGCACTATTATATCGGATATGACTTATTACCCGACTGCCGCTGCAAAATGAGGGCAATACTTTTCTGGTGTATGTATGTAGGTAAGTTAAACCAATTTGGACCAATTTTGAAATGAAGACAAGAGGAACTCACGCGTCCGTCCGTCCGTCCCTCGTCCGTCACACAGGTTTTACAGCCAAACGGTTGGAGTACAGACTACAACAGTCTTCAAATTTTCACAGTATAAGCATCTTGTTGTCTTAAAGCCATACAAATTGTGAAAACCTATTTTGAAATGTAATAGGGGCGCTTCCATACAGCTAAAAGAGGGCGATATTTTTTTACCTGCCCCATTGAATTATATACCTATAAACTTGATATTTGGTGATAATATGACTTACTATTATGTATATTTTACCAACAAATACTTATATTAAACATCGGATTTTTTCATACAAAACCAACTTAATTTTGTGGTTCGTTCGGAACCCTAAATGTGCGGAGTCCGACACGTACTTGGCCGGTTTTTTATAAGACATTTTCTTTGTTAATAAAGGATTATTAAGTGAAAAATCTAGACGATCGTTTACGCAAAGCGTTCTCACGGAGCTTCGGTTTTTTTTTCAATAGAATCGTTTTGTAAAGGATTTTTCAGCTCAGTGGTTTTTAGGGTTCCGTAGTAAACAAGGAACCCTTATTAGTTTCGCCATGTCCGTCCGTCCGTCCGTCCGACCCCCGTTTTTCTCAGTAACCGTTAATACTAGAAAGCTGTAATTTGGCATGAGTATACATATCAATGACGCCGACAAAACGGTAGAATAAAATCTTTAAAAAAATTTTTTTTAGGATACCTCCCGTACATGCAAAGTGGTGGTGAATTTTTTTTTTCTGCCAAACCCTATCGCGTGAGGTATCGTTGGATAGGTTTTTTAAAAATATTATAAAGTTTCTAAAAGCGTTTTTTGATTAAAGAATTGTTTAGCGTGATATTAAGCTTTGAAGTGATAATTTTTGTTATGGTTAAGTGTCCCCCCCCTCCCCTGCCAGTTAAACGGTGGCTACTAGGCATGTGAAAAAAATGATGGTAGTAGTATATACGATGAGTTTAAAAGGAAAACTATCACAGCTAAGTAGACATTACTAGTTAACGAGTAATAGTCGAACTTCAGAAATGTACTTTGCAAAAGCAAACTTTCGTACAATTTCCATTGATGCCTTAGATAATGTTGTTAATTCTGACAAAAACATAGTAAATATAAGTTTGCGAACTTTTTAGTCCACATAATGTTACGGGTGGACGACTACGGAACCCTACCTTGCGCGTGGCCCGACACGCACTTGGCTGGTTTTTAAATGTAAAAAATATATTTCTTGTTAGATTTAACATTTTGATTTATTATTCGACGCAAATTATAAAACAGCTCTGCAGTTGTCAATTGTTAAGATAATATTTTATTTATAAGCTCGTTTAATTTATAAAGAAATGCTAAAACTGGATTTATACAAATCTGTGTGACGTAATGGCGGACTTAACGCCGTAAGGCATTCTCTACCAGTCTACCATTTGGACTAAACAGAAACGATTATGCAATAAACTGACACATAAAATCTATTAATATTCTTCCAACCCCCTTTAATAACAATAAAAGATGGGTCAAGTGTTAAGGCGATATATCGATTGAAAGAGACGCCCTTTGTTTTTCGCTCACGACAAAACGGGATGCAACCCTCTCCGAGAATGGCTTTTTAGACAAATCTCGTTAAATATCTGACTGTGTGCACGTTTATTAAATTTCCTCTTGTCAGTACCTAGATGAGGTAAAATACCATCATATTAACTTAATCGTGTCTTTTAATAATGCGTTGTTTTAGTAGGCTGAGGAAAAAAAGGAAAATATAGACTCAACTTTGGATTTATTTTCTATCGAGAAAATTTTAAGCAATCATGTTTCGCTATTGTCAGTACTACAATCATATAGTCAAGAATCATATATCTGAAAATCAGTCCCTACTGTTTGCTAGTCTGGGCAGCACAGCGTTTCAAAGTCTCCAAATTTCTCAGTGTAGCGCCTTAAATATAATAGAAGGCTGTACTCCTGGACATGGCGCGGATAGTCAGGAGGGGTTCCTCTCTGTGTCGCCCTCCTAATACAACCTTATACACCTAAGAATTTTCCGACAACATAAATGTAAAACAGGTAAATAAAACATGTCCCAAATAAGCTGTTGTCACAGTGCATGATATATGTACGCTTTTATCTCTAGACCCTCGTCAGTAAGTAGTTAGAAGATTAGTGGTGTTTTCCGGCAATAAACATGTCTGTGTGAAAAATCCATTAGGTTGTGACTAGTGACGAAAGGTGTCCGCGGTCCGGACTTTTGTTTCCGGGTTAGCACTGCGCTTGGAAATGTTTTTCCGGTCTGTATTTAGAGAATTGTGAACATGTTTTTCCGGTGTTAAAACAAAAGGCAGCCGAGTAAAGCCTATTCCGCAAACGGAAATGTTCCGGTTAAATGGGAGTGGAGGACAGGATAATATATACGTGATCACGTGTGGTATATTTTATTGATGGGGAAACACGGAGCGACAGCTAAAAGTAACGCACAATAAAATATATCTTAAAGTAGGTGTACGGTCTACCAATTTGAATTCTGGGTGACTTCGTACTTTGGCACAGTGAAAATCTATATGCAAGCCGCTAAATATCTCATATTAATGTCATTGTGACAAGGTACAAAGCGGCCCGGAAATCAAATTGGGTGACTGTAACTATAGTCTTTATTCTAAAACGATTCCCACTCTTTTTTTCCCACATTTAATCTATAGAATAATGACTGTGGCAAACAAGCTTACGACGTGCCTAGTGGTATGGAAACCCTTATAAATATTTAAAAATGTGTTTTGATAATTTGTATGGATTTTTACACGACTACCCAAAAAAAAGGAGTGTAATGTTTTTTTTTTGTTCCCCCAGAACTTCTCAACGCCTTAACCGATTAAGATGTGTGAGGTATCGTTGGAATCCTTACGTCATCCCGGGTGACATAGGACATGTGACGTTGCAATAAAAACAATATGGCGGACTGTAGACTCCATTTTGAGTGTTCAGTAAAAAAAAAAAAATCTATCCTAGCAAGTGAGGTATCAAAATGGAGCATTTAAAGAGATTCCAAAAATATATATATTATGTTTCGACCAAAAAAAGTTTGAAATAAAATAATAATTATAAAAATTAAAAACACGACTGTATTAAAAAGATAAAAACAAGTTTCCTAATAAAGAACTCAAGGAAATATATTTTGTTTGCAGTCGGGGGACCTACTACATACAAGTAAAACCAAAATATTAGGTCCCACGACTGCAAACAAAATATATTTCCGTGGGTTCTTTATTAGGAATCTTGTTTTTATCTTTTTATTGCAGTCGTGTTTTGGCTTTGGATGAACAACAAGCTTATACTGTAAAGACTGTAGCTCCAACCGTTTTGCTGTAAAACCTGCGTAACTGACGACAAATAGACAGACAGAATATCAGCAACAGGGCTCTGTTTCGACAGTTCAGGTACGTAAACTTAATAATAAAGAAGAACGTTAGTAACACATTTAAACAAATTAAAATCTAACATTACTGACATTTGTGATAAAATAAAAGTAAAATTTTAGCAGCATACGAGTATTTCGTCTGAATTAATAAATGAACATTTTACTTCGCTTTCATCTTGCCTTAAATCGTATTATGCTTTAAGATCAAAATAGGTAAGAGGTTTTTCTTGTTCTCCTCTCAATATCAAAAATGTCAGATGTTATGATTTTAATCTCATATGACGGTGACAGGTGAGTAATCACAATTTAATATTCGTTGGTATCATAATATCAACATTATAATACGATCTACTTCAAATCAACACGTGCCTGCGAGGCGCGCTAGGTGTAAGAAGAGTAACATCAAAGGGTAGCGGACGATGAAGGGTGGTAGGGACCTGTCACTTTGACATGTCCCCTTTTTTAATGTTGGGAAAATACATTTACTTTTATCCCGCTCGGTGAAAGACCTGAGTGTGATCCAGTTTGACCTGGGATTTTGATCGTCGCCGCGTTGGTGAGCAGAACTGCCCGGGGCGACGACGACGGGCAGAATACATTTACCGTACAAAACCTTATACCGTTACCGAACAACGTCATTGAACACGTGACATTGGCGAAATCATCATAAATTTGATGGAAGCCATTTTTTTAAAGAATTGATAGATCCAGTTTGACCTTACTACCGTCTAAAAACCCAACGAGTACCGTCTTAGTCTTCAGTGCACAGCAAAAAGCATCTCATTTTCCAATGGAAAAAGGTTAAAGTTCATAAAAAACCGGCCAAGTGCGAGTCGGACTTCGCACATTTACCGTAAAGTTAAGTTGGTTTTTATAGGTAAGGAAATTTCAAAGAAAAAAATCTAATTTATCGATATATTAGTATTTGTTGTTACAAACATTATTACTTACCACATTTTAAGGTATTTGGGGAAGTTAAAAAATTCATCGGAACAAAATTTCGTAAAAAAGCTGACTTTGGTGGCTTCTAATTCCTTTGTTTTCCAATTTTTTTTAATAAAAAATATAATAAGTATCTACTCATTGAGCTCTAAACAATGATACCCCACTCGATAGGGTAGGATAAAAATTTTTTTTCACGCCCCCCTTTAGCTGTATTAGAGCCCCCCTTAAAAACATTTAAAAATAAGTTTTGACTATTTGCATGGCTTCGGGCCAACAAGATACTTATACTGTGTAAATTTGAAGCCTGTAGCTCCAACCGTTTGACTGTAAAACCTGTGTGACAGACGACGGACGGACGGACGTCCGGGCGTCACCAATAGGGTTCCGTTTTGACCCTTGTATCTTATATATTCATAAATATTCATATTCCAAATATTGAGTCGAGATAATTAGACAAGTCCGAAAAATATCCCGAAACGTCTCTGGGACCATTGCAAAGGTTACATTATTTATGTGGGGCCGAGGCATATTGGGCCCCGGGGCTAAAGTGTCTTGACCATGTAAAATGTCTTAAAGTGCCCCTTTGGGACGGATACCCGGAAAAGTAATAGTTTTGGAACGGTTATGTGGCGTTAACTTTGCGTTCGTGCTCAAGATGTTTACGGAAGCATGTGGCAATGTACTTTTATTTTTCTATATTAAAATATAATTTAAGGTCAGTCACGTCTTTAAGGTCGAAAATGGTTCGACATATTTCAAACCGATATACAGTTATTAGTTAATAGACTTCGTGTCGTATAGAGAAAAGTAGAACGGACTGGAGAGAACAAGAGTGAAACTCCTAAATAATAATGAAGATGATACAGTTATTAATGAATACTTTTATGTCACGAGCGCAGGATGGCCATTGTTGTTAGAGTTGTGACACATATTATGAACACATAGACAACGTGGCTCACCCGCTCTCGTGAGATAAAAGTACCTACTCTACTACAAACTACACTATTCGTTATTTGGAATACCCCAAATCGTCATGTTACCGTATGATTTTAGTTTCAAATCTGACTCGTTGCATCGCAATCCGACAACGGGCTAGAAAACTCATCCTGGCTAACAAATGGGACCTTTAGACTCCCTCGAATGAGCCACTCGCGCCAAATGAGACTTCTTTCATGGCGTTGTTTGGCTAATACCTTATTTAAAGAGCAGTGCTTAGCAATCGTATGGTTTCTGTGGCTTGATTAGCTTGAAAAGGGATATAACTTGGTACTAATTTTCCTTTAGTAATAAAATAAGTAGTATTTAGTTTCGTTTACAATTAATTTACGATTGCAATAGTTAGAATCGGGTTTGAAAAACTCTGTTAAATTTATGTAGGTAAGCTACGTAAAAAATATATTTATTTATTTATAGTTATTTATTTACAGGTAAAAACCCATTTGTTGTAAATACAAATATAAAAATCACATTTAAACTAAAAGTGTATAAGTTAAAATAAAATAAAATTAAAATTAAATGGTACCCAATAATATAATATTAGCCCTAAAAACTACCAATTTGGTCTTCTCCACGTTATACTTTAGTCCATGATTGCGGGCATAGACCTCGCATATAGATAACAACTTTCGAAGCCCCCTGATAGATGGGCTGAGAAGAACCATGGAGCAGCACATATGGAGTTAACAAAGTTTAATTTGACATAACTAGTGGCTCTGTGAGCTGTAGACCTCGTGAGTGTTTTTTTTATTTCCAAAACTATGTTAGATATCGAACCTGTAGAGCAGGGGTCGGCAACCTTTTTGCACCCACGGGCCACATAGTAGCTAAAAAAATCTTCGCGGGCCGCAGATGATAATAATGATCACTGTCTGTTGATATCAACTCGAAACAAATTGGTACGCCGTACGCGACAGTAACGTAGTAAAAATTCGCACCCCTTTTTACGTGAAAAACGAGAAAGACGAAAAAACCGACTTTTCACAGATAAACCAGCTAGTTTCCTTACCAAACCCAGATAATTCGCATTTCAACCGCATCGTAATTTCGCGATTATATATCGCGATATAGAATAGCAGATATAGAAACTTTAAGGGGGGGACGGGTCATAAAGTCATAACACACCTAGATGAAAACGCGAGCGCGAAATTTTTCGAACACTGATGCAAATGCGGCAAATACTTCATACGCATCAAGTCATAACACATTTAGATGAAAATGCGAGCGCAGCGAGCGCGAAATTATTCGAACATTATGATGCAGGTGCGGAAAATACTTCATACGCATCAAGTTATGTAGTGAAGCGTTCAGTCCCAGGATGTGGTTTAATAATAATAAAAACAACTGAACGTCTACAAAAAAATAATTTATTTTAAAAAAATCTAAAAAGGTCGGTGGGTTAAGCCCGTCTGGTTTTACGCCGCAGTTCGGTACTCCCCTAGGGCGACGGCGGCTGCTAGGTCTTCGGTACTAGGGCAGCGGTCAGTGGAGCTGATGGAAGGGCTCGGGAGCGCCGAGGCAGCTGGTGTGGTGCTGTTCCACAATAAATATTCCGCTTAAGCGCGGGCGGCTTCTTAGCCTAAAAGTCGCACCCTGTGAATAAATGTCCACAGTTAAAATTCATCCAGACTCCTCCGCTGATAGTGAACCCTCTGTAGATTTGCGCCTAGGTATGAGGAGAAGCCGTAAGCAGTTGGTGCAAGTGTTCACTATCAGAACGGAGTTTAAATATAAGAGTGGAAGAACAAAGGATTGTAGCAGTGCAGTAAATTACTTGCAGTTTTTAGAAAAATAAAAGAAGGTAATTGTATAAAATGGTTTGCCAAGCGGTGAAATCTAATAATTAGGTTGTTACAAAATGGCCGGAACAAAGTACTGACAAGCGGCGAAATAAAACTATAATGTTCCGATAACTATTTATGGTAATAATCACCAAACAATGATTGAGAATGCAAACGTAGGTGCAAAACACTAATTTAAATTAAGCACAGGCTATGACTGAAGCTATTTTAGCACTTAGGTACACTAGGATTTAAAATGAGCACTAACTTAAAGCTAAGCACTGTTGGATTATAACACTTGTTCAAAACTTACCCAATTGGGGTGCGAGAAGACACTTAATACATTGTGATATATATTTATGTAAAAATAAAAATAGGCCCTCCCAAATACGTTGGGAAAAAGACGTTTTTGACACGTCCGGTACGCATGATGACGCGGTATAGTACGATACCGCGAGCGCACCGGACAGTGTCCAGCCTCTAGGAGCCTCGGTGGTGGAATGAGTGAAGGCGCAGGCGTCGCAGGCGCATCTAGATGTTCTTTATCGCCGCGCGACCAATCGGCGCGCGGAAAGAACATCACGCCACCCATGCGATACCATCGCGCTCACAAGTGTTAAGAATACCTAAAGTAATATTCTTGTTATTTATTTCATTATTTGTAAATAGTTTAAGTTTTATTGTAAGTAATTACTTAATTTAGATAGTTTTATATGTTTATTTTGATAAATTATAAGACATGTAACATACAACGTTACAGTAGATGTAAACGCGAGCGCGAAATTTTTCGAACACTGATTCAAACGCGGCAAATACTTCATACGCATCAAGTCATAACAAATCTCGTTGAAAACGCGAGCGTAGCGAGCGCGAAATTTTGCGAACATTATTATGCAGGTCTGGAAAATACTTCATACGCATCAAGTCATGTAGACGCAAACGCGAGCGCAGCGAGCGCGAAATTTTTCGAACATTATGATGCAGGTGCGGAAACTACTTCATACACATCAAGTTATGTAGATGTAAACGCGAGCGCGAAATTTTTCGAACACTGATTCAAACGCGGCAAATACTTCATACGCATCCAGTCATAACAAATCTCGTTGAAAACGCGAGCGTAGCGAGCGCGAAATTTTGCGAACATTATTATGCAGGTCTGGAAAATACTTCATACGCATCAATCAAGTCATGTAGACGCAAACGCGAGCGCAGCGAGCGCGAAATTTTTTGAACATTAAGATGCAGGTGTGGAAAATATTTCATACTGTCTAACGCAAACGCGGCGAGCGCGAAATTTTTGAAAAAAAGTTTAGATAGATTTAACTGTAAAATATACTTACAAACACATATCTCGTCCTGACCAACTGTGAAAATATTCGTGGTTGGCGATACAGACGCTTTCACGTATGTTAAGAATTTCAAATTTTACCTTTACAAACAATAAAGCCAGGGAGGCTCACGGGCCGCACAGAAGGGGCTCGCGGGCCGCCTGTTGCCGACCGCTGCTATAGAGGAGGACAGACCACAGATTTTTTTTTAGATTACTCGACAAAAATATTCGATGTAATCAAAGAACGTGCTCACAATACTTCACGAGAATCTGTTGTGAAATGCGACCCTTAGAGGTGAACATATCGAAATTCGGCCGCAGAAACACAAAATAATTGATAAAAAAATTGTTTCTTTTAATTTTGAAAAAGTGACTCGATAAAAAAATTCTATAGAATTACCGCACCTGCTCACAAAATTTCACGAAAATCGGTTGATAAATGCGACCTGTAGAGGAGAACAAACCAATGAATAAAATAAAAAAAAAAACAATTTACAAAAATTTACCTGCCCAAAAAATTTTATGTAATCATAAAACCTGCTCACAAAACTTCACGAGAATCGGTTGAGAAATGCGACCTATAGAGGAAAAAACGGCCGCAGAAAAATACGAAATCATTGATACAAAGTTTGTTTTTTCGAATTTCAAAAAAGTGACTCGACAAAAAAATTCTGTATAGTTACCAAACCTGCTCGCAAAATTTCACGAAAATCGGTTGATAAATGCGACATGTAGAGGAGATCAGCCAACGAAGTAAAAAAATTTTTTTTTTAATTTACAAAAATTTACTCTAAAAATAAATTATATGTAGTCATGGAACCTGCTCACAAAATTTCACGAGAATCGGTTGAGAAATGCGACCTGTAGAGGAAAAAACGGCCGCAGAAAAACACGAAATCATTGATACAATGTTTGTTTTTTTGAATTTCCAAAAAGTGACTCGACAAAAAAATTCTATATAGTTACCGAACCTGCTCACAAAATTTCACGAAAATCGGTTGATAAATGCGACCTGTAGAGGAGGACATACAAAAATCCGGCCGGACATACGAAAGCATTTTTGTCGAAGCTAAAACAGAGACCTCGTTTTACTCGGTCAAATTTTTTGAACATTAAGATGCAGGTGTGGAAAATATTTCATACTGTCTAACGCAAACGCGGCGAGCGCGAAATTTTTGAAAAAAAGTTTAGATAGATTTAACTGTAAAATATACTTACAAACACATATCTCGTCCTGACCAACTGTGAAAATATTCGTGGTTGGCGATACAGACGCTTTCACGTATGTTAAGAATTTCAAATTTTACCTTTACAAACAATAAAGCCAGGGAGGCTCACGGGCCGCACAGAAGGGGCTCGCGGGCCGCCTGTTGCCGACCGCTGCTATAGAGGAGGACAAACCACAGATTTTTTTTTAGATTACTCGACAAAAATATTCGATGTAATCAAAGAACGTGCTCACAATACTTCACGAGAATCTGTTGTGAAATGCGACCCTTAGAGGTGAACATATCGAAATTCGGCCGCAGAAACACAAAATAATTGATAAAAAAATTGTTTCTTTTAATTTTGAAAAAGTGACTCGATAAAAAAATTCTATAGAATTACCGCACCTGCTCACAAAATTTCACGAAAATCGGTTGATAAATGCGACCTGTAGAGGAGAACAAACCAATGAATAAAATAAAAAAAAAAACAATTTACAAAAATTTACCTGCCCAAAAAATTTTATGTAATCATAAAACCTGCTCACAAAACTTCACGAGAATCGGTTGAGAAATGCGACCTATAGAGGAAAAAACGGCCGCAGAAAAATACGAAATCATTGATACAAAGTTTGTTTTTTCGAATTTCAAAAAAGTGACTCGACAAAAAAATTCTGTATAGTTACCAAACCTGCTCGCAAAATTTCACGAAAATCGGTTGATAAATGCGACCTGTAGAGGAGATCAGCCAACGAAGTAAAAAAATTTTTTTTTTAATTTACAAAAATTTACTCTAAAAATAAATTATATGTAGTCATGGAACCTGCTCACAAAATTTCACGAGAATCGGTTGAGAAATGCGACCTGTAGAGGAAAAAACGGCCGCAGAAAAACACGAAATCATTGATACAATGTTTGTTTTTTTGAATTTCCAAAAAGTGACTCGACAAAAAAATTCTATATAGTTACCGAACCTGCTCACAAAATTTCACGAAAATCGGTTGATAAATGCGACCTGTAGAGGAGGACATACAAAAATCCGGCCGGACATACGAAAGCATTTTTGTCGAAGCTAAAACAGAGACCTCGTTTTACTCGGTCAATTATGTGTTCTCAGGGATCTACAATAGGTATGATAAGACCCGTACTTAGTTTAGTTTACTACCTACTATTTGTATATTTAAGAGTTTATTTCGGCATAACTAATAATACATAAACAAACATTATAAACAAAGATTGGGTATAAAAGTAAAACAAAACTAAACTAAATTAAAACTAAACTAACTTAAACTAAATATGCTAAAAAAGAGAAGCAAAATAACGCAGGCAGTATTCCCGCGCTGGATTGCGATGGCAATTCTTTGCGCGAGAAAGCTGCCCGCGCGAGGATCGCCCGTCGCCTCCTTCAGCCGCTTGCTGAGCTCCTTGTGGAGCCCCCGTGCGCCCCTGCCCCATGGGCCTAATGTCTCGACGCAAAATGCGACAAAGTCATATTGGGCGCCGAGACAGTTGTATTTGCTAGCCTTTGAATTCTCCCGGGTGTCTGCCGCCGCCCCGGCACGCTTGCTGGTCGATGAGAGGTAGGACGCAGCCAGCGTATAGGCGCAAGTTGCGTCCCACACTAGCGCATATTATATTATATTTGTATATTATACGAGAACAAATCGAACGCTAGCATTAAGTTGAGCTTGTATAACTGCACCAAGCAAATAAACCGTGGTGATATTTGTCGTAACTCTGTGTTTCTTTTATATTATGTTGTGTTTCTGAACTGTTTGTATTTTTATTGAGATGTGCAATACTCGTAAGGAGTATTTGTATTGTTTGTATTGTACTGAATAAACTCTTTAATGCGTTTATCATGTGTGTGGTTCTTCATTCACAAGCTCAGTTGTTAAAATAACTAAAACCGCTGCGGTGTTGCTCCGGTTGTGAAATGAGCTCCCTACCGAGATTTTCCCTACTGACTACAGTATGAGGATATTCAATAAAGGAGTGTAATTTTTAAAGGGTCGGCACATGCGTGTGATACTCCTGGAGTTTCAAGCGTCCATAGGGTGGGGTAACTGTACGTAAAAAATAACAATATCGATTTGCACATACAAAAAGCATGACTACTATATCAGTTCACGCGGTAAAGTACGACAACCTTCCCACCGAAAGGCCGACGCAATAAAAAATAGCTCGAGCATTGTTGACATCGAACACATTTCTCTTTCTACCGATCGACCCCTTTTTTTATACCCTTTCACGACATGTTACCGATCCATGTTACTAAGCGATGAGAGGTTCTTATTCGTGACAAACACAACACAATTACAAACATAATTTTGCCACGAAATGGTCACAACTCAGCGTTATGCTGGCAGGGCTAGCGCTAGCGCTGGTCTTCCGTTGTGAGCATTTGGTGAAATCACGGCGCACGAAAAACACACACGCACAAAACAGCAAGAAATAATAAAAAATATCAACGAACAAGAACAATACAAAAACAAGTTGCACATAAAAGTTGTTTATGTACGAGTACATCCATATAGTAAATCCTCTTGAATGTGCTCTAAAAAGTGTATTTTTATTTTATTGCAAAAAATATGTTAAATCACAATTATTGCCAAATAGTTTTATCTATCAGTCAATCACAGGGCCAAACAGACCTGAGCCTGTACTAGAGGATAAGATGATAATCCGCTATTTCTTATTTTTTTATGGTTGCCATTCGAACCGATTTTTTTATTAGCATATTTTACATATTATAGTGTTAGTACATAGTGAAACATTAAATATTATGTAGCGCACAGGGAAGTAGATTGTACTGTTGTTAGACTGGACTTTTTTTATACAACAACGGTGGCAAACACAGAACGCCCTACAGTTTATAAAAATAGATATTTATCAAGATTTTAGGAAAATGTTGCAGCACAAACTAATTTAATTCAATAGTTTCTAGCTGATTTTTATTCCAATGGAAAAAATAGCTTCTATTTGAGAATAACTAAATCAAAGTGATTTTGTTTTCTGTATATATCGAAGTTGCTTGCTAAATTGGTAGTGATTTAGTTAGTGATGGAGTGAACTTAATTACTTTATAATAATTATAACCTAGTGAGATTATAAGCTGTCGAATGATTGAGTCGAAAATTGTTCCTCCATAGAGTCGACAGAGCCCCGCTGCGCGGGGCTTCTGTTTCCGCGCTGAGGGATACAATGTAACGAACGCACCTACCTAGACTTCAACCATCTAGGACTTTCTTCCAGCGAGCCGATGATAAATTCTAAACAGTATGTTCACAATCTCGCGAGATAGATTATAATCTAAAGCTATTTATAATTATATCCGTTTACCTTATATATTTTTTTTAGCTAAGGCACTGCGGTCTTGAAACCTGTCATACCATCCGCCATTTTGCCGTTTACTCATCGAACAAACGATGAATGCGGTTGCGGTAATTCAGAGCGCCGTAATTTCCGTGCCGTCAGTTTCACGATCGCTTTGTACAGATGACGGGACAGCTAAGTCATTTGGCTAATTTAAATTAAATTAGAGTCCTTTAATTAAGCAAATGCTTATGTTGATGGACGGTTCGTAAAACTAGAGATATGGCGGTCGTTTTTTTATTAGATTGCAATTTAGACGGACAAACAATTAAAGCAATCTTTTATAGTTTTTCACGCATTATAAAGCGCTCGCTTGAGACAATTTGACTAATACGGTGTAAAAGTTTGTTTTAAAATGGATTAACTACGATCTTGAATCTTTTGAGACATAGGATTTTTTGTAATTTAGTATTCCTTTAGGTCTAAAATGTTCAATTCAAAATTCAAACATTTATTCTGCCACGGCCAATAGGCCACAAGGGCACTTTTACATGTCAATTTACAATTTACTCGTAATTAGTCACTACATTTTTCATACGAAAAAATAATTTACAATTTAAGAAATATGACAATAAGAATATAATACATTTTTCATGTCAAAATATTAATTATCTATTACAATATCAGTATAGTTAGAGCTGTATAAGGTCTCAGTCTGAATAAAAAAATTTAATATAATATCCCAAAGAAGTAAATGGTCTCTGAGCGTCAAAAACTATACGCACTGTGAAGGTTAAAGGCTACCAAAGCTTTTTATTAAAAGTATTTTGAGCTGCATGATTTGTTTGCTACTGTATCTTTCTTTATGTTTAACCATGATTTTTATTTGTTTCAGGTATATACATACAATTTACTTAGTTGAAGATAGTTTCCAGTATTACGAAGTAAAACACCAAAAAGGATTAGTATTTATTAATAATGTTAGTACGCCACTTTGCTCGGTCCTGCGCAATTTCTCGCCAGCTTGCACCAGCTCCGAGCTCACGCAGGTCCGCTTCCACCACATCCCTCCAGCGATACTTGGGGCGACCCACAGGACGTCGTCCGGTCGGTCGGCCCAAGTATGCTCTTTTCACCCAGCAGCAGCAGTTTTCTTTTGCAGTTTGCTTTTTGCTTTTTTCTTTTTAAGTGGCGTGCTCTTGTGTCGGAGGCCAAGACTCATTTTGGGTCGTCGTGCCAGCCCAGTTAGTTAGTTAGTTAACAATGTTAGTATATGTTGGTAAAATATACGTGCTAATAAACATAATCCACAAATTTCAATTTTCAAGATCGTGTTGTAGGGATATAGGTCGAAGGGAAGTTTAAAAAATCTTCGGTACAGTCAAGTGCAAAAATATGTATCGAATGAAATATGTACCAAAACCTTAATTCACCGACATAAGAGATATGGGACATCTTTTTGAGCAAGTTGTATGCACCCATATATTTGCACTTGACTGTACAAAATTTTGTGACAGACGACGAACGGACGGATATGTGAGTGACAGCAATGAGGTTCCGTTTGGAGTCTACGAGTACGAAACCCTAAAACACTATTCACTTCACGACCTGCATCCACTAAGCTAACGTAAGTTCTATACCTATAATTATATACGTTTTATAAAATCAATCACCAAATACTACCGACGGTGTCACTATCATTATTCATTAATAACACACAGCGTGTCGTATTTTGTCACCTCTTGTAACAAATGCAGAAATTCAAGCACTAAGCCATCTGTTCTCACTAAGTTATGTAACTGCTGTAATAACTCTCTCACCTCTCTCTCGGTATGATATTGAACGACCGAGACACACTATTACCAGTGATACAAAACCGCCACTGAAAAGCTGCCTTCGACGTTTCGTGGTTTGCAATGAAAGGTTTATTAACTCATACACAGTTTTATCGTTGATTCAACGACTTACGAAGCGCAAGTAAGTATGTTAGGAGAGATATTACGAGTAGGTAGTGAATTGTTTATTAAATGCGGTATTCACGGATCAGAAACGACACTTTCGTTTCAAAAACTGTTTCGGTTTGTGTGATATATTTGGTCAATAAGTTGAGTACGATCAACTCTCAAAATAAAGAGAATTCGCGAGCGTGAACGTGGGAAAACGTATATGCCTAAATATATAAAATCGACGGTTTCCGTAGTGCGAGCGGGACACCGCTATAGACTTGCATAGCCAGAAAAAGAGATTGAGAGGAAATTTAGACCTTTAATTTTTAGAATTTAGAGCGTTTTCCTTCATAATTCATAATTCATAATTCATAATTATTTATTTGCTTAAAAAAGGGTGAATTACAAAAGTTGTTACATTAAAATATTACACACGTCCCATCTTTTTTAGCTGTCCATGCACAGCATGCAAATTTTACAAGTGTTGTCCATAACCTAATTTACAATTATAGCTAATAAAAGGTCGATGATGTATTATTACCTAAGAATTCTTTTACAGAATAAAATCTATACGATAATAGCCATCGAAATAATGCAGTCTTAAATTCTCTATTTGGCAAGTCTCTTAGATTAGATAAGGTTTTCTTTAACAGAAAAGCCAGTGTTAAATTAAAATTATATTTCGTGTAGTTTGTACAAAACTGTAAGGCCAAGCGCTGTCAAATTAACGCAAGAAAAAATCTACCTTACAATCAGAGCTCTAAGTCTAGTTTTGCTTGCGTTCGTTTGAGAGAATTTAGCCTTAGAGTTGTGTCCGAACTATACCTACATAAGTTTTTGAAAACCCCAGTGATAAGAGCCGAGGTTCGAACCCACGACCTCAAGATTCATAGTCGCGTGTCTTACCGCTTGGTTATAATGGTTCATAATATTGCAGTTAACTGTAGGCAATAAATCAAACATTTTTTTTAAATTAAAAATGGGATTGTTCTCTTGGCCAGCATCTAACCAGGGGGCAAAGATGAGTCCGACGGTGAAGCGTTGTAACATAAAAAAAATGAGTGACTAAACAAAACATTTTTTCTTCCTTTCTAAAGACTGAATCGTTCTCAGGTTACAAAGTAGATACAGGATACAAAGTAGAATCTGCTTTATATCCTGAGAATTTGTTGTACGTGATTAAGTAGATGCACCTACATAAAGTTTTACCCATTCTCGTCATCTCGTTGTGAAGTTTACAGCATGCACCATTTCGCTGGTTTTGCATAACTTGAACACTAAATATGAACTAAACACCGAATTACACAAACATGCATAACTTTCCAGCGCCACACATAGTAAACAGATCATTAATATGTGCATAAAATGCCACAATTTATGGTCGTCTGGTCTTTGCCAAGAGGTAAATGTGCCATTTGTCGGGCTTCGGCTAACGTTACAAACAAGAATTTATGCCAGAGCAAAGCAGTCTTTCATCATTCGTGGTGTCACGCTAAAATCGATTCTGGGATGTCCTGTTAAGGTATAAATGAGGATGGAGGGTATAGTTGTTTGCCTGTTGAGATTAGTTTTTCTTGCGTTACCTAAAGTGTTATTAACATTAATGTGTGGTATACCTATTTATTTACGTGACTAAGACGCAGTGCTCACATAATTTCGAATCAAAAAACTCATTGTGATGTTAATAAAATGTGCTTAATAGAGAATAAAGATCAAAGTCTTGGGATTTGGTGTCAAAGCGGACACCGCAACGGGCTTCTTATGTGTAAATATCATTAGAGAATAAAGATTCGTGAAATCATTGTACATACGGAAGGTCTATGCAGTGGGACTCAATATTATATGTACAGTTATACATTGATTAAGGAAATAACTGAAATAAATCGTATCATACCAAACCCTTTGTAATAACATAGTAAATAGTAACATAAACACACATACACACACGTAACATAAATATTTTGTTTGTTATCAAGGTACTTTTTTACTTCAACATTGACTCAATGAAATTAAAGTCTTAATTTCTATAAGAGTTTTTATTCTAAAATCTCACCCACACAATTTCATTCGGTACTCAACTTAAACATTACTTTAGTTTAGGTTTTTAATCTTCAATGAATATTCTGTTTATTGCTAGCTTTTGATTTATTAATTTTAGTTGAATGCTTTGGCTGGTAATTATTTTTTGTAAAAAATATCTTAGATTTTTTAATAAATTATCTTAGATCCTACCGGCAACACTGTTGGTAAATTGCTAGAATTTACCAACTACGTAACCATAAAATATCGCCCGCGGGACATGGCCTACTGCGGGAATCATCATGAATGTGACAGACATACCTAATGTTTTTATTTGTTAAACATAATACTTTTACTCGACTGCCGCAGAAGGAGGGTTAACTTTTTAGACTGTATGTAATATAATGGTGGTAATGTCCTCCCAGACGTGGCCGTCGATGGCGACATCCTGGCAAAATTAATCTCTTTTTATAGGGTTTTGTACCCGTAAGAAAGCTAGAAGCAAACCATAGGTAGATAGAGACAGATAATCATTTAAAAGGTGTACTTATCATGCTTCACCTACCTTCCTATTAGCTACCTACTTTTAAAGTTATCGTAAATAAAGCTTTTTCCTTTAAAATGTGGCATTTTACATAAAAAACTAGGAAAAGGTAATATAACGCAAGGAACGCCTGAGTAACCCTGTAGATTAACGCGGCAAACTGCCCGTATTCACTTAACCTTGTCCAACTTATCATTAGAGCTTGCTCAGCAGAAACAAATCTTAACACGTTAACATAAAATTCTTGTCAGGTTTGAAAGTAAGTTTGTCGATTCCTGTACGTAAGATACGCGTGCAGTTCTCGGGAATGAATGGCTCAGTGAAAGCAGGTGCTTGAGGTGCGAACGAGTTTTTGATTTATTTAATAACTGCTGCCCGCGACTTTGTACCTATGCATATTAATTATAGTCTATGTCCTATTCTGATATCTAAGCTATAATATTATTGGAATGTTTCTTAAAAATCTCGTCAGTAGTTTTCAAAAACACACATCTACAAACTTTTACTTTTTAGTTTGATTTTTTATAAGTCCAGCGATTCCTACAATAATTGTAGGATTCTTACAAACAAAAGCATGGCATCCAATTTATTAGATATTATCAAGCTATTTATTATCAAATTACTAGAGAATGCACTTAACTAAGTAGATCAAAAAATAGGTACCTAATGATAAAAATCTCATCGAATAAAATTCTGTTTTTTTTTTTAAATTAAAAATGTAATTCCCTTGGCCAGCTTCTCAACAGATGAGGCCGACGGTGAAGCGTGCTCACCCAGAAAATGCATTCACTCGTACCTTAAAGATGTCCAGGTGATATGAACTCGAAAATACAAACGCCGGAGGAAATTCCACACCTTAGTTGTCCACGCCAGGACTTCGAGGAACTGGGGGCCCATCAGCCAGCTCCGGAACTATTTACGGACCGTCGAGGCGTGTACAAATGGTTCGCGGTTTCACGAAGCTACCTTATATTCTAAACTTAACTTACTTACGGAATCTCTTCGTTCCTGGTCTTCTGGAGCTACGAGGGGGGTGTGTTGGTGAATTGTGTAGAATGTGTGTTTGTGATTACCCCTGTATGGTGCTTCCTTTAAGCCGCGGCGGGCCTTTTCCATAGGCCTCCGTGCGCCGACAATCCAATCCTTCTGAACACAGTCTACTCGACACTACTAAATCTAACAATGGCGTGGGGCTCCCGTATCCACAGTCCGAAACACACCGCACAATCAAAAAAAACCAAAACGGCTCGCGACCCGACCGTCTCGCGGGAGTTGCTCGAATATTCTGGAAGCCGGGCGCGCGCCGAGCCGCTCTTGCGTCACATGTTACCTATCTCTTTCCTACCGAATGGCGTCGCAGTTTAACGCGGCGCGCGCTCATGCTTGTTGATTTTGACATATGCCTACTTGATGAATGAATTCTAAACAAACACCCGCCCCGGACCGACCCGTCGTCGGTCCGCTCAAACACATGGCAGGCGAGACAATGTCGAAACAGCGCGTCTAAGGATCGAGTCCTTCACCTGCACGTCTGCAATCCGTGGAGACCCATCCTTCCCCGTGATCAGGTTAACGATGCGCCCCCGTCGCCAACACAACGGTGATAGGTTGGCATCCTTAACAAGTACGAGGTCTCCGACGCAGGGAGGAGTCGTCCTGTCCGTCCACTTAACGCGTTGCTGCAGAATATGCAAATACTCAAGCGACCATCGCTTCCAAAAATTTTGAGTCATTTGTTGCAACATCTGATACCGTGACAATCGATTCATCTTAACTTCCGTATACGGGTATTCTGGCAAGGCGTTAAGCGGCTGGCCAATCAGCAGATGACCAGGACTGATGGTCTCCATATCATTCGGGTCCGCGCTCAACGGGCATAAAGGTCGCGAGTTTAATACCGCCTCAATTTTACAAAACACCGTTGCCAACTCCTCAAATGTGAGGATCGTTGAGCCGATGACCCGATATAAATGCGTCTTGGCAGACTTAACTACTGCCTCAAAGATGCCACCCCAGTGGGGGCATCCAGGTGGGCTAAAATACCACGAGATGCCCCGACTTGAGAGGCCCGCACCAATCTCTCGCTCATTTTGGGTTAAAAACGAAACAATTTCCCGTAAGCCGCGGTCGGCGCCCTTGAAGTTGGTACCACAATCCGACCGAATCAATGACGGCAGTCCCCTACGCGAAACAAATCGGTCCAGAGCCGCAATGAAAGCCTCCGTTGAGAGATCAGCTACAAGTTCCAAGTGAACTGCCTTGGTTGCCAAGCAGACGAAGACGCACAGGTACGCCTTAACCGATTTCGCATTGCGAAGGCGTGACGTCTTAACCATGAAGGGTCCCGCAAAATCCGTGCCCACGCCAGCAAACGGCCGAGCTTCCGTGACTCGGTCGGGCGGAAGATCCCCCATTTGCGGCTGCATTGTGGCCGCCTTGAGTCGGTAACAAGGCAAGCAACGAAACACAACGCTCCGGATCATTCTTCGTGCCGACAGAATCCAGAATTCACGCTGCAAGATGGCCAGAAGTGCATTGCAGCCCACATGTGAATTCCTGGTGTGGCGGTCCCAGATCAACAATTTTACCAAGGCTCCCTTCTTGGGTAGAATTAAAGGATGCCTTGCCGAATAAGGCAAGTTAGCATTCCGCAGCCGGCCTCCCACCCGGAGCATCCCGTGCTCATCGATAAACGGGTTAAGGCGGAGAATGCCTCCCTTCAATTTACCTGTGCCCGTTCGCAGGACTGTAATCTCGTCAGCAAAGCTGGTCGCCTGTACTACCTTCACCCAGTGTAAAAGAGCCCGTTGTTGCTCTTCAGGTCCTAAAACAGGCGACACGTTCCGTCGTGCCAAAGGGTTGCGACAATTATGGACAAACCGCATTATCCATCCTGTAACCCTCAGCAACTTCCCGAATGAGCTATAGCGCTCCAAGAGAGTGTAGTCCGCAGTAGCTGACTCCACCGCGGCCACGTTGACCTTCAATCCCTGGTCCGGGGGCAACAAGTGTCTACTGCACTCATTAAAAGGCCACTCCGACTGTGGTCGTTCCAACCAGTGTGGTCCCCACCAAAGAGAATGCTTGACCAAGTCAGGCGCCGGACAGCCACGCGAGGCGCAGTCCGCCGGGTTATACTCGCCTGGAACATGTCTCCAGACCAGAGGAGTCTCCGAGTTATTTATCTGCGAGACCCGATTGGCAACAAATACTTCGAGCGTGTGGACCGAGGCCTGCAGCCAACACAAAACGATCCGACTGTCAGTCCACGCGTAAACCGTTTCATCTAGGTTAAACGTACCGCGTAAATTCCGTACCACATGGTTCAAGAGCCGCATGAGAAGAGCTGCACCCGCCAATTCCATCTTTGGAATCGTCCAACGAGTCCGAACAGGTGCAACCTTGCTCTTGGCCATGACTAATCGTACAGAACCTTTACCATCAGCCTCGCCTGTTCTCAGGTAGACTGTTGCTGCGTACCCCTTCTCTGACGCATCACAAAATCCTACCAGGATCGCCCTGGCTCCCGTTTGCGGGAGCAACCTGCGGGGAATTTCAATGTCCGCAATTTGCGGCAACGTGGTCACGAATGAGGTCCACTCCCGTAACAGCTCCTCGGTGAGCTGATCATCCCAACCTAGTTGGGCCAACCAGAGCTTCTGCATGAAGCATTTCGCCATGAACGTTACCGGCGCGATCCAACCGTTCGGATCGAATGTTCGTGCGATGGTCGAAAGGACCGATCGCTTGGTCCAGGTCCTCGACAGCAATTCGGTTTCACATCTATATGTGAATACGTCACGTCCTGGTCGGTACTGGACCCCTAGGATAGCTAACGCATGAGGATTCTCCGAGTCCTCAAACACATGCGGGTCTTGCTGGTGCTCCGATGGTAGTCCTGCCAAGACCTCTGGGCAATTGGACAACCACTTCCGGAGTTCATAGCCCCCGGAAGCCATGAGTGCTATCAATTCATCCCGTAAGATGAGCGCCTGTTCAACACTATCCGCGCCTGTGCAAATATCGTCTACGTAGACGTCCCGGTCGATGACTGCAGCCGCGCGAGGGAAGCGCAGCCGTTCCTGTTCAGCCAGTTCTCGTAGCGTACGCATCGCTACGTAAGCGCTGGGCTTCAAACCGTACGTATTCGTGTTGAGCTCGTATGTGACCATCGGTTCTTCTGGGCTCTCGCGCCACAATATCAGTTGGAAACGACGGTCGTCTGGATGGATCTCCGTTTGACGAAACATCATCCTCACGTCCGTTACAAAGACAACCTGGTGTCTCCTGAAGTCAGTTAGAATGTCCCCGATGTCTCTGGTCAACTTGGGACCAGCATGCAGACATTGGTTTAGGGACACTCCGCTAGAGGTCGCCGCTGATCCATCAAATACAATGCGAATCTTTGCGTCCATAGTTTTCAGGACGGCATGATGGGGAAGGTGAAAGTGCTCCTCGTGGCGCCAGTCCACCTTGGACACCGACATGTGGCCCAAAGCCAAATATTCACGCATGAACTCTACATACTTCCGTCGAAAGTTGGAGTCCCGTTTCATGCGCCTCTCCATTGACACCAGCCGTTTTTCTGCTTGATTCCGAGAGCTCCCCAGCGGAGGTCGAGTCGCTAGAAATGGTAACCTGGTCATAAATCTGCCCGATGGAAGGCGAACCGTGTTGTACTGATAAAATATCTCGCACTCCTCATCCAGCGGGTTAGTTCTAGGAGCGGTGGGTGGCTCTTCCGTTGCCCAGAACCTTTGTAGGACCTCCGATAACACGCTGCCATAATATACGGGACTATAGTCCAGCGAGTCCTGTGGTTCCCGTACTGGGCCCAACAATGCATACCCCCCTGCGGTGTATACGGCCACCAATCCATTTGGTTGCAGCTCCCGCCTGCCGCCCCGCAGCAGCTTCCCGAGTACGTCAGTCCCAAGTAAGACTTCCACCCGTCCGGGATGCTCAAAGTGGGGATCAGCCAACTCCAGTCCTTTGGTCAACCCTCGTACCGCTGACGGTAACCGTGTCTGAGGGTGGACCCCAACCACTTCGTCCAGAACAATCGCAGTGGCATTCACCCGTGTGTTTGATGCAGAATCACTCATTTCAAACATGAGAGCAGTCTGACCCCTGAGATGAGGCACCCGATTGCCTCCAACCCCTATTGCACCATCCCGTGATGGCTCTAATCTAAGTCCCAGCCTGTCCACCAGTCGACTGGACACAATGCAACCTTGTGCCCCAGTATCTAGCAGTGCTCTCACTTGCACTGACCGGCCATCTGTACCCCAGACAGTAATACGAGCCGTCGGTAATAGTACCGTGACTGGCTGGGGGGCCGGTATCGATGGACAGGCTGCTAATTCCTAGCGGGTGCTACCATCCCCCCCTCCCGCAGGAGGGGATGGAGGCCCCTGTGCCATATATGGGTCCCAACCCGGGTAATATACCCCTCGACCCATCTGGGACATGCGCGCCGATCGGAAGTAGCCTAGTGGCATCCGTCCTGCCACCGGCGGGCGCGCCACTAAGCGTGGGTGCTCAGCGAGGGGCGGGGAGAAGTGACCACTCGGGGGGGGCAGCGCGCTCCCCAGCGCGGTAGAGTAGTTCAGGTACCCGTCCTCTCCACGTGTTACCTCCGGACACCCGCCCGTGGCTTGGTGCCGGTCATCCCCCCGTGGGTGTGATGGCAGCGTCTGGCGTTGTCCGGGATTACCCGGTGACCCCCCTCCCCGAGGGGGGGGTGCCCGTTGGTCCTTTGTCGGCCCCCCTCCCCGAGGGGGGGGGCATCTGCTGGTCTCGTGATGCCCCCCCACCCCGAGGGGGTGGCGACCATCCATCCGAAGCTGGCCTAAGAGGAGGGGAGCGACCTCCCGGCGAGGCTCCGTACGACTCCCCACTCTTAGCCAGGCAGAGGAGCTCATGATGTGCCCCCCCGCATGACCTGCAGTTGGTGGTCTTGCTGCACTCTCGCACATAGTGCGCGCCCAGGCAGCGGAAACACAAGTTCCGCTGCTTGACGACCCCCCTGCGCCTATGCACCCGTTGTGCCTTAAACTCTGCGCAGGCGGTAATATTGTGCCCCCCCTCCCGGCAGAAGGGGCACACCTCCGTTTGGAGGGCATTATATTTTTGTTCCCTACGACGGGGCTCAACCACTTTTGGCCCAACAGTACGTCGAGATGTGGGGGTGGGGGGCTTCGGCAGGGTTGCCCCTTGGCAATCCGCCCGCCTACACTCACCTTCCAAAAAGACCCTTAAATCCTCGAACGTAGGGAGGTGTTCCGCCGACTCCCCCCCGTGCGCCTGCTCGAAGCGAGCGACTACATCGCTTGGCAGTTTCCGTAGAACCCTATTTACTACTACATATTTATTATCTCCCAGCGAGAGTTTCATTCTTTCTAGCGTGTTTACGGCCACTGTAATTGGGTTTAATATTTGCGACCTTATCTCCAACGCACTAG
Organism: Cenopis cana; assembly: GCA_951800055.1. Classification (NCBI taxonomy): domain Eukaryota; kingdom Metazoa; phylum Arthropoda; class Insecta; order Lepidoptera; family Tortricidae; genus Cenopis; species Cenopis cana. Next base: position 3,305,577 of record OX637486.1, on the reverse strand, counting down.
ATACTCTCGGGATCGCAAATATCTTCTCTATGAGTCTGTCAATTATTAATCTCCTATTGTTGTAGCGTGCGAGCAGGAGACCCCAGGCTGTCTCATAATTGGCGTCCGAAATCTCCAGATGTGTCAAAATATCGTGCGGCTCCCCACTCAACCTCCCCATCAATTGCGCCAACTTGTAGGCGGGGGCTATGTCGGCGCGAGAGTGCACCACGCTATTGAAGATGTCGCGGAATCGCGGCCAATCCGCGTAATCCCCACTAAATTCCGGCACATTGACGGGCGGAAGTGGCGCCTTTATTTCGGCACCAGCCGTCCGGCACGGCTCCTGTATCTCGCCCTTACGTGCCCGTTCGATCTCGTGGGCCGCTTGTACGATGTCCATAAGCAAACTTCCACACTGCTCCACATTCCTTGTTACGGTGGCCTGTGAATCGCCATCCGGCGGAGACGTGGAGTCATCCACTAAAGCCAGATACTGTGCATGGAAGCTCAACACCATGTCATATCTGGCATCAGCCTGCTGCGCCCGTGAGAGTAATGCATCTTTCCTATCGGCACGTCCAATCAAAGCAGCCACCGTGCTAAACCATCGTAACTCTGAATCGATCTTTGCCTTTGTGTTTGTTATCGACATTGTGACACCAACTTCAATTTACAAATACCACCGTAAACAAACCAACAGTCAAGCGCGAACCTAATATTTCGCGGGTTCCGTATTATTCAATATTATTTTTCAGAAATTAATTTAGTTGGAATAATATCACAACAAGAACAAAACAGCAAAATACCAATAATAAATGACAAGAACCAATCCGTCACGCGAAGTAATTGTCGCGAGTTCCGTATCTTAATTAATATTATTTTACCGTAATACACAATGAGTAGTAGTAAACAATTAAACCACCGTGACAATAGGGTACTAACATACACAAATAAACAACAAAGCAAGTTTCACACTTGGTTTTACCCGTAACAAATAAATATATATATATTTTTCTTTGAGTGAATAAGTTTGACGACGGAACCCTAAATTTAACACTCTTTTTCAATGTTATTTTTTCGTATCGAAACGTAATCCGAAACTTGTTCACTCAACCGTTTAAACTATTACCTATTGCCAACAAGGAATCCTAATACTTATTGTGATACTCTAATACTAAACTGACTAACCGTAAATAGCAGTTTCAACCGTAAATGAACGTAAATAGACGTAAACAACCACGCTCTGCTACCAAAAATTTGTCCGCGCCAGGACTTCGAGGAACTGGGGGCCCATCAGCCAGCTCCGGAACTATTTACGGACCGTCGAGGCGTGTACAAATGGTTCGCGGTTTCACGAAGCTACCTTATATTCTAAACTTAACTTACTTACGGAATCTCTTCGTTCCTGGTCTTCTGGAGCTACGAGGGGGGTGTGTTGGTGAATTGTGTAGAATGTGTGTTTGTGATTACCCCTGTATGGTGCTTCCTTTAAGCCGCGGCGGGCCTTTTCCATAGGCCTCCGTGCGCCGACAATCCAATCCTTCTGAACACAGTCTACTCGACACTACTAAATCTAACAATGGCGTGGGGCTCCCGTATCCACAGTCCGAAACACACCGCACAATCAAAAAAAACCAAAACGGCTCGCGACCCGACCGTCTCGCGGGAGTTGCTCGAATATTCTGGAAGCCGGGCGCGCGCCGAGCCGCTCTTGCGTCACATGTTACCTATCTCTTTCCTACCGAATGGCGTCGCAGTCTAACGCGGCGCGCGCTCATGCTTGTTGATTTTGACATATGCCTACTTGATGAATGAATTCTAAACATTAGTAGTGCGCATTATAAAAGATGATGAAAAGAGTTTGGTTTTAATTTTGACCACAACAGAGATTGTCGACCAAGAACATTGAAAACAATGAAGAAGACAGAGATCTATTATTGAATTACTGTATTTGCTCTCACAACTGTTTAATTACTTTTGATGTAGGTATTATTATTTTATCGAGTCCAATGTCTCATACCAATGTGTAGTTTAAAGTTACTTACGTACAATCGGTAGATTTAAATGTTACAGGATCTAGGACGGGAAATTGACTTTAGATTCATCCAACGCTCGTTCTTAAAGTTTTTCAATTACTCCTATATCAGCATATTTATACGTATTATCTCGGACTCGACATCTAGTTTTAAGTCATGTGTAAAAGACACAATTACAAACGTCCTTTTTAACATAAACACACAAGACATGATTTAGATATGCGTGGCGTGCGTAGTTTTTGTTTATAGAAAAAATAATGATTAAACGAATCTTATAAATAACATTAGTAGACCAATAGACCTTTATGCTATGTCATAAATAATATAATGAACACGTGTAACGTAAGTAGCAATTTACTAAAAGGTCGGACGTTTTCCCACTAGAGCTTATTTACAAAATGTTACCTCAAAACTTTCTTCGTTAAACTTTGTAACTTAGTTTCGACATCGTTTGCCCAAAAAAAGCCGTGGTCATTTCCAGGTGGGAGGAATAAAACGGCATATATCTTTCTTGGCTCAGTGCGTTCGAGAAAAACATAGGCAGAAAAAACTTTACGACATTACGCGATATAAGGAAAATTGTGTCTGTGTTATAAGTTTGTAAGTAGTTTGGGCGTGAACCACGGCTGCGCATAGGTGCTGATTTAATAACAAGTTTATAATAATTTTATCAGATTATATTATTACTTTGTGTCTTTTTAACACGTGTGCTGGTAAGCTTTTCGTAGCGCTACGTAATTTCCTCTTACATACAAGGAAACACATTGTCTCGGATACGCGTCTACTAGCAGAGCGCCCGCAAGGCGGCTAACTGGCAGTAAATATGTAAACTTAGAAAAAAAATCAAATTTAGAAATACATTTATTCGAATTTTACTAAACGTGTTAAGCCAACCGTAACACGTTCACTGCCAGTATCGCTACGCAATTTCCTAGTATCGGCTACGCATCTACGAGCAGCGCAGTGCGCCCGCTATGCGGGTTTTTGGCAGTGAATGTGTAAGGCCTTGGTCGTTCTGAACCGTCGGCCGCGACAGGCAGCGGTGCGTCGCACGCGGCGTCTGAATGGTATGTTCGACAATGTATGGCCTTGGTCGTTCTGACCCGTCGGCCGCGACAGGCAGCGGCGCGTCGCACGCGGCGTCTGAATGGTATGTTCGACAATGTATGGGATCGGTCGTTCTCGCCCGCCGCGTGCGACTTTCCTCCGCCGCCCGCGACTGCCGGACGCTGCACGCGGCGTCTTTAGTCATTTTGAAGCATTGCGGCGGGTGGACGCTAGCGTTCAGTATGGATTTTACCAAAGACAAAGACGATTTTTTGATTGAGTTAGTAAAGTACAAGAGTATTTTGTACGATGTACAAGACAAAAACTTTAAAAACAGCATTTTTAAACATAAACTGTGGGAAAGTATTAGTAATTTTTTTTGGATTCTTCATTATTAATAAATCCTCATCCTCTTCTTCCTGGAGCAATAAATATGCTAGTGTTTTTTCCATTTCGCGTACACATGTCTCTTCGCGTACACAAAACCTCGGAATCTGCCGCCGTTTTGGCCGCCGCGGTTACGTTCCAGAACGACCACACAGCCGCTGTCCGCGGCGTCTGGCGGCAGACGCAGGACGTCGCCGGCGGCAGTGTCAGAACGACCGAGGCCTTACGAAGCGGACAGTGGACGGGGTACGGGCAGTGAATCTACCCGCTTCCCCGTCCAATTACCTACCGTCTGAACTTCCATCCCTAATTAGACCTTGTTGGGATTTTACTACCAATTTCCTTACGATGTTTCCCTACACTGAAAGGCTACTGATAAGTAAACTTTTTTAAACCAGTCTTTTGAGCGGCGGTTTGAATTACGTCTTTTAGATTGAAAGTCGCGTGCTCGCGATATCACCGTATCACAGTGGTTTACTGGTAGAGAATGCCTTAAGGTATTAAGGCCTTGTACTTAAGATACGATGTTTATTTGTAAACTTACTTATTGTGTGTACTTTTTTTAATGTATAATAATGCACAAATTTTATAAACGCACGTGACTCCTTTGGAGTTTCGAGCGTCTATAGGCTGCGGTGTGCGCTTACCATCAGGTGAACCGTACGTTCGTTTACCACCGTCGTTGTATAAAAAAACACTAAGATTTACATTATAAAGGTATGTCATCAATTCCACTTGTAAATTTAGAACTCATTACTCGCGTCAGAGATTATTGGGCTCTTTAACCTACTTTCATATGGCCGTAACGAACGAGTCAGGAAATAAATAGGCCGTGAAGTCATACGTTACAAGTACCTACATCAATATTGTCTTATATCCCTCAAAGGACACGATAGTCACGACCGTACATCAAACAAAAACAAATATTTACGTGGCAACAGACGTTTCACATGCTTTTCTTTTGATGTCATTATACGGGGAGTGTTTGTTCTTGTTTGACTTTGAACGATGCAATTTCTAGGTGGGAGTGTTTTGGTGTCTTATTTCTATTCAAACATGACTTTGGCTACATTATAAATTATACTCAACTAAGTCAACAACGAAGCTACGGTAGCTCAGTGGTTCAAGCATGCGGCTGTCAAGCGGCGGTCGTGGGTTCGAATCCCAGCTCGTACCAATGAGTTTTTCGGAACTTACGTACGGAATATCATTTGATATTTACCGTTAGCTTTTCGGTGAAGGAAAACATCGTGAGGAAACCTGCATACCCCTTTGCGGCCGGGAAAGTGATTTTGCAAAAACTCATGAAAAATGCATTTGGATCGTTCAAATTTGTTGTAAAACACATTTTAAAAATAATAAAAAAAATCATTTTGTCCTTTATCATTAAAAAAATCGCATGCACGAAAGTGACGTTCAGGAACTATTCGTAAATGCACGAACGTGCAAATTCGTTTAGAATAGACGAAGAATATGCATAAAACGCAAAATTTGACATAATTAAACTATTTATAATAATTAGTATTAAATTTTACATATCGTCCTATTACTGCAAATACCGGTTAAGTGAGTTTAAGTCGAAAATTAGTTTTTTAGACCATTAGAATTAATTTTTCAAGCTCTACAAACTGGTAAAACCCATTTTTTGATACGACCCTTCGTTCCGAAGATAGCTTATAGCATAAACCGGCTTAATGATGATTTTTTAGCATTATGTACTGGAAGAATGACATATGTCTATGATAACACAAAGATTTATAATTTCTCCTCCAAGTAAAAACTGCTATCGCGTTTTAACGTATTTTTGCACACTTATTTAATGAAATTATAGTATTTTTTTGTTCTGAAAGTAAGTACTAAGTATACTTATTTGGTATTTGCGTAGAAGATTATCTAGTAAAATTATTTTCTTTAAGTCAAGCTAAATATATTAAACATGTTTATAGTGTTTTTCCTGAAAATCGTCTTATTCGTCAAACTGCAATATTGTACAGCCAAAAACCTATATATAGACTTACTAGGTTTTGTATGAAACTATATTCCAGTTTTAACGAGTAGCTGTACAGGTAGAACCATCAAAGTGCGTTTACCAGAGGTTTTTGCATGACACTTTATTCCAGTCTTACCGTGTATCTGTACAGGCAAAACCAGCTAAGTGCGCTTATCTGCTTCAAACTGTAGCTAAATTCACTCAGTTGCGACTGACGCGCCAATACAACGGTTGAGTTTTGCAATTTGGTCTTTGATTAATTGTTTACCAGCTCAAATTAATGCTAATGTGTGTTCTAAAATGAGTGCTAGGAGCAGAAGACTGGTTAGAATGGCCACGGGGAAGGATGCAGTAAGTACTACAGATTTTAATAAAGAATGTACTTGAATAGTTCTGCAAAGGGAGTAGATACATTTATTTCGGGTATTTGAGTAGATAGATTAATACAAGGTCAAAAGGTAATAACGCGAACGCCCCGTGCCGTAGTAAACAAGCTCTAGCTCCATGCCGGCCGGTTGAAAGTGTAAGTTAGTTTACAGTGTCTGAGTCATCATCATCATCATCATATCAGCCGAAAGACGTCCACTGCCGGACATAGGCCTCCCCCAAAGAGTGCCACAATGACCGGTCTTGCGCCACCCGTATCCAGCGGACTCCCGCGACCTTTAGGTAGGTTTAGAGGAGGTCATCAGCCCACCTTGTGGGGGGTCTACGGTCTACCCACGCTGCGCCTTCCGGTCCGTGGTCGCCACTCGAGAACCTTTCGGCCCCAACGGGCATCGGTTTTTCTTCATTGGTTCTACGGCAAGTCGACATCCAACGTGCCTATTTTGCGTGAAAAAGGGGTAGCACTACACTAACCACCCTAGTTCCTGTATGAAACCTATTAGTGTCTTTATATTGTTTACTGTTTCCTGCAGTGTGTTCGGATTTCCTATGTGTTTCTTCCTGTATACTTCTACCTGCTTACAGTCTAGTAGAATGTGTCTAGCAGTCTCTTCTGCCCCCATGCCTGCTCTGCACAAGGGACTGTCGGTGATTCCCAAGTTGTAGAGATGTTTGTTTAGTGTGTTGTGTCCTGTTATGATGCCTACTACTTTACGTAGTTGGGTTGGTTTCTGTGTGTTCTCAGTAGTCTGGTTGTGAGTTTGGGATTTTGTTTTAATATTATTTCTTTTGTCTGCCTGCATGTGTCTAGGTCTTCCCAATGCCTTTGATGCAGGTGTTTTATGTATCGATTTGGGTCATTTTCTATACTCGATTTTTTTTGTGTCCGAGCTGAAAATCGTATGGTAGCATGAGATAATACGTACCATTTATTTTTTTTCATAAATAATACATGTTTCCACGTTGAGGTCCACTCAAATTCACGGACTAATTTATTTTTAAAAGACATTAAAAAATACCTAAACGCTCAAATTAAGACTCCGTGCCCTGTCCGGCATCGAGTTTTGAATCAATCAAAAATTCCTATCAAAAACTGTACATTAGAATCACTGATTTCGTGTCAAAAACTTTAACTCGATTATATTTACTATCACTGAGCACAGACACTATTCACTTCACTGTGGTGAATAACTTGTAATTGATGTTTAAAAATCGTCCGAGCGCGAGAGTTAAATTTTGTCGGCAAAATTCAAAGGTCCCTGGCAGCCATTGTTTACATTTGATCAGCTTCGCGTCCTGCTTCACATGTACTCTCAAATGTCAGCTATTATATATAAAAAATCTGTATTTAGCAAACCGCATTAGGTTCGAGTAAACCACCTAAGTACTTCGGTTTCTGGGTGGGCGACAATTTTTTTGCTTTTGCTTGCAATTTCGGTGGCCCTTAGAAATTCAAATTTTACATAAGTAATCATTAACATATGTATGCATTATAAAGCACTTTGGTGTCTCTATATAAACGATAACTTAAAATATTATTAACATGCGATTTGAATTTTTTATGATTTTTTTTATATAGATTTCCAATTCCCGTGTCCTAATTCCCATAGCTTGTTTACCCAAAACAGCTGATTTTGGGACACGGTAATTGGGAAGGTACGGAACCCTAATAAATTGAAGCGTGACCCGCTTGGAGTTGTGCCTTGTGACCGGCGGCGGTCGAGAGCGCCAACAAAGAATATAAGTACCTAATTAATTAGGTACCTACTTAACTAAATCATAGTACTTAAATACTGGCGTTTTACCAGCGAACGATAAGATGAATGTGTAATGGTTGATCGTCGTTATCAAAGCGGCTAGTTTCAAAAAATTACCTACCTACCTAGGTATTGTAACTACCAAAATGAGAAAACCGTTTTATTTACCTTTCAATATCGTTTGAAAATTTGAAGAAAGTGTAGGCACAGTTTTTTGTCGTATTTAAACAATAAAATACACTCCAACAGTAATAATATCGGTTATTCATACCTCACCTACGTAGCGGCGGGACGTCAACTGATCAACGCGCGCACAACTAGCACTCGCGACGCGACAGTGACAGTCGCGACTAAGCTCGTCCGAAATCAACCGAGAATGCCTGTAAATGTTACGTCTGTGTGCGTGCGGCGAAAATGGCACTTTGTACTAAGCGGACTCTCTGCTCCGGCGCGCGCCGCCGCTATTTACTTTGTGCCTATACGCTCTCTGAAAGCTTTATGTACGTTCACACTCAAATGTCGAGCTTACTTTTTGAACATACAATTAAATGATAGCTCCTTATCAAATTCTTCTAGTTTTTTCTTTATATGTTATTTCCTTAAATTATGTGTGTGTTTAATTGTTTACATTTTTTTTTCCAATATAAAGGCTTATAAATAACTGTCTACCGACTGCTTCAAAACAATTTATTAGCACACCCAATTTACTACAATAAAGTAAAAAAAACAAAGTTTTCAATCGCTAACTAGTTTCAGTTCTACATTTTCATTTGAATTGTATGTTTTTGCAACAAAGTTTATTTTTAATTGCAACAAAACTAGGTCCTTTTAACATGGAGCGTTTTGTTGAATCAAATAAGCTCAATTGGAAAATTGTTTTTTAGGAACATTGTTAAAATGTGGAATGAATTGTTTGTGTATATGTGACTTTTTAAATAAGTACAATAATGTTGGTTTCGTTTATAGGATTTTTTGGACATGTCATTGGCTATTGTTTTAGGTATGTTGTTACTTATTTCTAATATCTACGAAACCGACACCAACCCAATCGAAATCAAAATTCAAAACATTTATAAAGTTATATTAGATAGGAAAAATCTAAATTTATCTCTATTAATTTAAAATAATACAATACTCTTAATAAAATTAAGTGTTACATGTTAGAAAAAGAAAAGAAACAATAAGTGTAAATACGTAATTACTTTCCTAATTTGTTGGAGATAGACAAAGCCTCTAAGCGTCAAATTAAATAGAACATTTTTATTTAATTTGATGCTTATTACTTTTTAGGGTTCCGAACCCGAAGGGTCTTAACGAAACCCTATTGCTGTCACTCACGCGTCCGTCCGTCCGTCCGTCCGTCGTCGTCTGCCACACAGGATTTCCAGTCATGGTGGTGCTACAGTCTTAAAATTTTCACAGTATTTTTTTTACTCAGCCTAATAAAACAGCGCATTTTTAAAAACACGATTAAGTAAATACGATGGTATTGGCTAAAGCGACTGGCCGCGTATGCCAGGCGGTCGCAGGTTCAAATCCTGCTCAGTGCCTATTTTTCCAATTTTTCCTTTATTTTTAAATTTTTTAGTCAGATATTTATCGAAGAGTGTTGCATCCCGTTTTGTCGTGAGCGACAAACATAAGCGCGGGGGCGTTGTTGAGCGAATCGAAGAATCCCCTTAAAGGTAATTGTTTCTGTAAGGCCACAGCGATAAAGAAGTCGCGGGTAAAAACTAGTACCTACCTATAAAATTGGGGCGCCACCTACGTAATACTTATTTAATATCGAAACTCACCGCCCACCTTACAGCCAGAAGTTCTTCGGTGATATACGAGTGTTTTAATTCGGACGTTTTGGCCGGGATCCAAAGCAACCACGTTTGACAATGCTCCACAGCCACCAACTTTAATATTTGCTGGGAAATATATTGAGCTTTTCTTTCAAAGATATGTATTAGTCTTCTTAAGTGTTTTGGTTTTTAGAGCGGCAATGGGTTTGGCGAGTAGGCTAATCTGGATTTTTGTTTATAGCATGTGAATTTGGCATGGCTGAGGAGTATCATTATTTTAGAGTGAGATTCTGGTTTTTTATATCTTAGGAAAAAGAACCGAGGAACCTCCATTTGTCAGAGTCTGATCGGGTTAATTTTTCTACACCTATTGAAATTACACAATATTTTGGTTTAAATATCATATATTATATAATATCATATAATTAAAAAAAAAAAAAAAAAAAAATAGAGAGTGAAAGAGAAAAGAACGTCGTTAAACACTATTACCAATAGAAGGGGAAAAATGATTGGACATTTGATACAACACGACAACTTCTTCAAGACCATTTTGGAAGGAAAGATAGAAGGAAGGCGAGGCAGGGGAAGACCAAGGCGCAATTACATGGACAAAATAAGAGAAACAGTTGGCGTCGTGTCGTATCAAGAAGTCAAAGGGCTGGCGTGCGACAGGGAAAAATGGAAAATACTCCACCGACAAGAGGATAACTCTTAAATTTGATGATGATGATGATGATCATTTGAAAAAATTAGAAGAAAAGTGTAATACTTTCTTCAGCACAATCATCAATGAAGTAGAGTCATCAACAATCATCGGACTACACTACATAGTAAACTCAAACAGGACTGTGTTATTGACAACGATATACTTAAATACATAGAACACATCCACGAAAAAAATGCAAAAATGAGGAACTAGGTAGGTATATACTGTGCTGCTAGATGTTGTCAGAATTAATCGATTTTAAATCTTAATGGAGATATTTCAGAAATATTTATAACCAAGATAAGGAATTTTACAACAAAACTAAAATTAAATATTAAATGCACTTATTATTTAACTATTCATGTTTTTCTTGACACTATAAATCTATAACTTTATCTTTTATAAGTATTGTTTAACTATTTCATAACAAAAGGATATGCTGTGGTGCCAAGTAAGTCGTTTACTTTTATGTCGAGCTTGTGGATTGTTTTGAATTCTTCTTTTATGAGTTTTTGTGGTTATGGCATGATTTAACTTTTGGCACAACATTCAAATAAAAAAGTGGAGTCAAATAAAGTTAATGTATTTATCAAACCAGTTTATGATTATAATAGCAGCACTTTATAAATTAATTATAATTTATTCAATATAGTCTATATAGTGATGAAATATACAAAATATAACATTAATAAAAACTTTATGAATTAAAAAATCATTAAACCCTTTTTTTATGTGCGCGGAAAATATAAATTAAATTAAAAATAACTTTATAAAACTCTTCGTATTCGTAAAGCCTTAATGGTTGGTAGTAATAAAATATACAGTGCGACGCTCTGCTATCTCCAAAAGTTATAGCCTTAAAAAAACAAATCACGCAATTTTCAATCTTCTAACAAATTTAATCTAATTTCGAAACCTATTAAAGTCTAGAGCCCTCGAGAAATTACAAGGAAAAGTACATTTCCAACCCCCCAATGCTTAGAGCTTCCGTAAACCGATTTAGTATAATTCTTTACATTTTAAGATCAGCTAGTGATTTTGTCGCTAAGTATATCCGTTAAGGCGATTTAACACTCGGCTGATTTTCTGAAGTCCGTAAGAGCTCACGACTCCAAATGGTATCAAGCCCCGATATAATATATGTAACGTCGGCGCTCACCGATTTAAAGGGGCGCGTCCCTAAGAGAATTACAGTATATTTAAAAGCATAGGTATAGCATGGTTAGGGATTCCTTATGACAGCATTTTATCTCTCATAAAATCTTTAGAAATATTACATTTAACAGACGATAGTTAAAAATTCGTATGACTATTCGTCTACAAACTTGTGCAAAAGATGAAAAAAAGTCTGTAAGAACGGCAGCATACCTACCCTATTAAAAATTAAGTGAAACGACATCTTTAATATTTCTGACTATCTTTGAATCTCTGTTGCTGTTTATGTGTATCTCTATTTGCTTGTTGTTCTTTGTGTGAGTGAGTATTCATCATCATAATTAGCCGAACGACGTCCTCTGCTGGACATATGCCTCCCCCAGAGAGCGCCACAACGATCGGTCATGGGCTGCCCGCATCCAGCGGATCCCCGCGACCTTAACTAGGCCATCAGCCTACCTCCTGATACGACGTGGTCGCCACTCGAGAACTTGTTGGCCCCACCGGCCATCGGTCCTTCGGGCAGTGTGGCCTGCCCACTGCCACTTAAGTTTCGCAATTCTTGGGGCTATGTCAGTTACTATGGTTCTTATGCGGATTTTATTTATTGGGTATGCATGTAAAGAGTATTTGCTTTGTAAACTATTTGCGACACAGAAAAAACTATATACCAAGAATTTTTTTATTCATTCTGACACATTTCTGCGTCATTACGAACCACTGTAATTAATGATACAACGGCGATAATTACCAAACCCTAGGTCATTAGAATGACCTCAATCTTCGCAAAGGTACGGAAACTAATTTATACGAAAAACTGATGAGCCGGGGTAAATTTCCTTCAGAAAATTAGGTTTACCGTAAACCCAATTAAGAATCGATAGAATTAGATTAAAGGGCAAAATTGGAGTTAGTTGGCAGTGAAATTGAAATCGGTTTGCTTCCAACTCGGTTTATTTCTTATCGTTCCGTAGAACATAAGTAATTTTTTGGTAAAAATACGAATTCTGTCTATTTTATTATATTTTTGAGAGACTTATTCAAAGTAAAAAATCATTAATATTTTATTAATAAACACACATTTACAGATTTTTGCATATTCATACGTAAGAGTGTTTATTTCACAGCTACAGAGTCAGAAAAAATATTTCTGTTCATGTGGTGTTTTCTTACGTATGTTCGATTTGTTATATGACAACTGCGTATACTAATAATAAAAGTGCAACAGACTTTAGACGTGAATGACCCGTTAATTGTATTTCAATATATCTGATACTCGCGGTATTTTTCTACTTAAATGTGCAGAAATATCGTTGCTGATATTAAATTGCTGTTCGCGCAATAACTATAGGTCGCCCGCTTAATTGTGACGGAGCGGAAGGGTAGGTAGGCGTGGTTCTGCCCCCCGCTGCCCGCCCGCCATCCTTTGACATCAGCCGTTTGCCACTGCTCTGTCACAGGGCGCTGTTTCAGAAAAACGATACACCTAATAGTCAGTGATACTCTATCCGACTCTTATTCTCAAACTGTAGGATAGTAAATACAACGTCGTTAAATTCATTGGATGTGTAATTTACTGTAAACACACCGAAGTTTGCCATTGCATTTAAACTTTCTCTATCATAGTGCAAATTTGTTGTTTGCACCTGCAGTATGAAGTTGTAACTGTGCAGAGTGCGCAGGTGTCTATCAAACTAAAATATTGGTGTGATATTAAATTAACATTTGTAACTCGCACTCATTGAGACAAGATAGGTTTTGCAAGTGTGATGATTAACGGAAACAACATTAACTGTACTAAATGTGATTTTACAAAACATACTACCACGAACACTAAATTACTTTTCAAGTTTATCCGTTACGTACATAAAACATAACAAACCTCTACTAATTAAAATGTCTTAAAAATTGTAACTATCTCACAAGCACATCTGTCATAGTGATAGTTAAGGAGCTATTTAACTAACGTAAGTTTGATGGACGTTATGAATAAGGCTGTTAAAAGTTGTTCATTATGTACATTTGGTATGTAAAATTATGGCTACAAAATCATGAACACATTTTTTCTTCTTTTGAGCGTACGTAGGGTTGAAGGTAGGATGACTTTTAAGTCAACTTATTTAATCAATGTCAATGTGACAGTTATATCTACCTTAACCTAACATAACATTGAAACCTAAGGTAATCAACCTGCTTGGTTCACTTCTTAGAATTATGATTTTTGGGGATACCACTGGGGTTACACGCGAAGGAAAGCAAGCGCTGTGGGTAAGTATGTGTGCGTGCGCTGTCGGTAGTACCGACAGCGCTCGCACACTCGGTACACGCGTCAATTGTTTGCGCGAGTGCGTAGCGCGTGGCATGGGCGAATCGCGAGCGGCGACGGTAACCCGATCGTAACCCGCATAAAGTAACTTACTTATATACTGAGATAGAGTCATCAGCTTCATTATGTACCATCGCCATCTAGTACGCGATTTACAAACTATAAGAATCATTTGCCACACACGCACACAAACACATAGATTATCTATCATTTTGGGTTTGTATTTTCAGTACTAATAACTTTAATAAAACAACTGGATTTACGTATATGGTTCAAGAATTTATTTCTACAAAAGAACACAATTCACGTAAACTAGAGCATAATAATAATACCGCAAAACACCACTCAAAACTTTTCTGTCATGTCACTGCAATCTGTTCAATTTCTATTTCCATTATTCACTTGCGCACTTGCGGAAGTCTCCATATTTCTAATTACTCTTTAAAAAACCAATAATTATTTAAAATCCGCACACGAGAAGCTTCATTTTCACATTTTTCATATAATAACAAAACTGACAAGACACGACAGTCAACAACAGCGTAACCCTAGGTTACAATTAGAAATTGAAATAGCTGCCATCTATAATCGCAGATGAGAATTACTTTGACAAGTGTTTTTTCCATATAAAAGTGAATGTTCAAAGTGATAAATGCCCTGGTGACCCGGCTTGTCATCCTGGCCTGTCAGGGACGAGGTAACTGACCTCGGTGCGGGGGGGTTCGTGTCCGTTCTGTATGTAATACTATTATACTATTCTGTGCCTATACTTAAATCCAATTAAGTTAACAAAATATGCCAAAATATGTAAGGATAATGTTTAAAGAAGTTTATATAAACATCTTGACTCTAGATTGTCTTCGGTAAGACTGTTCTGTTTGCCTTTCATAACCATGGTTACGTTAAACAGATAAACCATTTTGCCATTTGGCATTAAGCCCGCCGTTTGTACTGGTTTATGGATTTGTACAATAAAGTTTAAATAAATCAATAAATAAACCTCTTCTTTTCAACTTAGATCAAGCAATATCTAAGCTCTAAAGTTTATTTTAAAATAAATCTATAGCCACATGCCATCATAATCTTTCTTCTTCACTTAAGGTAGGTATTTCAATAAAGTTGGTCTGTGATTTTTAAAAGAATTGTTTGCGAACACAACGGATGTCTGCGGAATTGTTCAATCGTCGGAAACTAGAAACTTACAAAGCCATACATCACCCTTTTGCTTTGAGAACGGCTGTCCAGAAAACGAAAATTATGATATACCTAGATTTCTTCGTAGACTATTCGAAATGTATTCTTCATGTCTTTTGGTATGGTATATTTATATTCCTACAACAGACTTAATTTATTTAGGAGGATTATGTATGTAATAAAACTAGTAGACCCTTTCTTGGCTGAGTACATTATCCTGTATGCGACCGCTACGTTCTCATTTTCCTCGTCTGATGTTACGTTCAAAGTCCCATATTCAAAATGGCCGCGTGTCAGGTCGAGTTGACATGAGGAACTCGCGGAGACAGGCCTTGTCTACGCTACGCCTTGAGTGCTAACCCGGTATTTCTTATTTCTGTTTAGGGATTTTGGAGAAAGGGAAAGGAGTTTTGTAAACAGCTCATTTGTTTAAGCAGGTATCTTTGAAAGTAAATAGTAGATAGTGTCTCATAGGACAAAAAGTTATATTTACGCCGAGAGCCTCCCTGCCGCCGAATCCTGCGTGAATAGAAAGATTCTATAATAGAATCCTGAGTGTAGTGAGGGTTTCTAAGGTAGGATTCAAGTTTTTACGCCCAAGACGGAAATAATTTTTCGACCGTGTGACACATACTGCTTTTCACACCGCCTATGAGGAAAAGAGTCATTGTTGCCTTTATATGAGGGAAGACAAGTACAACTTTGATCCCTCATTCGAGGACAACAATGACTCTTTTCTAAATAGCAGGTGTGAAAACGAAATTTCCTGCTAGTTTCATTTCTCAAATTAACGGTAGGTAGATATGTCATAATTTTAGTCATGCGAAATAGCATTTACATTTAAGGTAATAATATCTCGTAATCACTTCTATGTCGTGCTTAAACATAAACTTTATTTCTGCTAATAATGTTATGATGACCGAAAGTATAGCAAGTATAGAGGTTACTACACGATGGACATTCACTGTCATGCTGTGGAGGTCTGCATAGTCCAGCTTCCTGAGGATGTTGTTTTATTAAAATAACTAAAAATATAATTTATTTATTAGAAATAAATGGCAAAAAGATTTTATTTATAATACTTATAAAACTGTCTATGCGTATCAAAAACCCTCGGCAAACAGTGTCTAAACAGACTTGTATAACTTTCCAAGTTTATGTGAAAAATTGTATAAAAGCGTATCTTGTACATCGGAGCATATTATTAAGGGTGAACTAAACGTTGCTATGTTGTGACACACAATAAATAATAAACTTGCCTTTTACTGCCTCGTAAACGGGGAGAAAGGGGAAATGTGACATAACGAGCGACTTTTCTGTAGTATCTTTTTTATGTCTGCCGTTTGTAGTTTGTTGATATTTAATGTTACAATTAGGTATGTGGCTACAAAGGGGAAAAAGTTTAGCTTTGTTCGTCATTTTGGAATCTACAGAATAACTAATTAAGTATGGTATTTTAATTTTCATAATTTTCACCGTCATTTAGTTGAAATAATATTATAATCTACATAAACACGGGCACCAACATTGTAATTTTTAATGATTACCTAATGAGGAAGTATAAAGCTAGAATAATTTTGGAAATTGGGTAAGAATTGACGACCGCTTTAGCTTAGTTGGTAGTGACCCTGCCTACGAAGCTGGAGGTCCCGGGTTCGAATCCCGGTCGGGGCATTTATTTGTGTGAATAGCACGAATATTTGTTCTTGGGTCTTGGATGTTTTCTATTTATTTAAGTATCTATTTATCTATATAAGTATGTATATCGTCGCTTAGTACCCATAGTACAAGCTTTGCTTAGTTTGGGACTAGGTTGATTTGTGTAAGATTGTCCACAAATATTTATATTATTTATTTATTTATAATTAGTAATAAAGTTTAGGAAAGATTTTTTTTTTGTTTTAGTTAATTAATGTGCGAAGTCCGACTCGCACTTGGCCAGTCTTTTTAAATGAAAGTTTACTGACAACTAAAAAATCATGAAAAATACGAATAAATTACGAACGCAATTAATCATAAAATCGACTTTCTTGAATGCTCTTCGCTCGCTTTTCAGTTCAAAAGTCAAACTTTTGAGACAACCTTGAAACTGAAGTCAGTTTAAATAAGTTGACAGTTGTGCTATACAACTAATTCCTCTGATACCTTACTAATAAATGAGTAACCAAGACTGTCTAATTCCCATCTCACATTTCACTGGAATTAGATGTATATACATATATTATAGAACTAGTATTTTATTCTGCCAAAAAAATATTATAGGAACCTACATAATGACGTTATTAAGTTTATGACACACCTGGCCATAAAGCGGCTATTACCGCACGCTCCGCGCGCGGGAAATCCCACTTCCTGGCCAGGGGGTGACATAAAATTTTGTACTTAACACGGGCTGTAATAAAGAAAGCCTCAGATCGCATATTTATCGCGCTTGCCTTCGGCTCGGGCGTCAAATCCCTGCGATCTGAGACATTCTTTGTTTTACCGCCCTTGTTAAGTAATGTACTATTATACCGTGGTGGAGGGCACAGAGGGAATAGTCGATATAGAGTAGGTTGTATTAATATGATGTTACGGAGCATTCATGAAAATGTTATTAGTACAAATACAGGTAGGTTGAAGAAATATCTTATGAGTGAACTATTCTACAGCTACGAGGAGTTCTTCAACCTACCACTAACCATCTGAAATTATATAAAATATAATATACCGACCTAATAAAGACCAAATAAGTGAAATATTTATTAATGATTTAAAATTGTAGTTATTATTAATTTATTACCAACATAACTACATGTTATGTAAGTGTTTATAATTAATATTTGATATTTTCTTTACTCTGTATGACTTGTAACAATTGAACAAATTATTTATTGTTTGAGTGTGTTGATAAATGGTGTTTTTAGGGTTCCGTAGTAAACAAGGAACCCTTATAGTTTCGCCATGTCCGTCCGTCCGTCCGTCCGTCCGTCCGACCCCCGTTTTTCTCAGTAACCGTTAGTACTAGAAAGCTGTAATTTGGCATGCGTATAGATATCAATGACGCCGACAAAACGGTAGAATAAAATCTTTAAAAACATTTTTTTTAGGGTACCTCCCCTACATGTAAAGTGGTGGTGCAATTTTTTTTCTGCCAAACCCCATCGTGTGGGGTATCGTTGGATAGCTCTTTTAAAAATATTATAAGGTTTCTTAAAGCATTTTTTGATTAAAGAATTGGTTAGCGTCATATTAAGCTTTGAAGTGATTATTTTTGTTATGGTCAAGTGTCCCCCCCCCCCCCCCCCTGCCAGTTAAACGGTGGCTACTAGGCGTGTGAAAAAAATCATGGTAGTAGTATATACGATGAATTTAAAAGGAAAACTATCACAGCTAAGTAAAAAAAAAAAAAAATGTAACGGGTGGACGACTACGGAACCCTACCTTGCGCGTGGCCCGCCACGCACTTGTTTATTATTATTATAAAAAAATGGGATTGCTCTTGGCCAGCATCTAGCGAGGGGGCAAAGATGGGGTTAGGGTTAGTATTTGCCAGAATCTGCCAGAATTTGGCGTACAATATTTTGGCTCTCAATTTTCATGTCATTGAATTTATTTAAATTTGTGAAAAAACAATCGTCGAAATAATTAAAAAATGTCAGATTAAAAATTAATATACAGGGCGTCCCACGCCTATGCCACTGTACAGTACGCAGTGCACGAGCGGGGCCTACGAGTTTCGCTAGCGGGTGGCGGGCAGGTGGGGGTGATGGGCGGAGCAACCGTGGGAATTATTTTTGGGTGCCTCGTCTTAAGCAAAAAATATTCCTTATGATGAAGCCTTTCGATCGGTATGATAAAGCTACTGGGTAATTTATTTTCTCGTGTAGCGGGTTCGATTCCCGGTTAAACCATGTAATTATTTAAAAATCTATGAATGCAGTTTAAATCGTTTTTCAAATTAAAATTATGTCTTCTTTTAGTAAAATCTTCCATCTACAATATTCAAGGTACTTTTCCTCCATGTGGCATAGGCGTGGGATGCCCTGTAGAGAGGAATAGTGTAAGTTTGTTTAATGAAACGCCAAAATACGTGCCAGAATCTAATAATAATTTACCGAGAAACTATTGTTGTGACTGGCACAAACTGTAACCTAATTTCATATATCTAATACTGGCAATATATTTAAAAATTACGAAAAAAGTAAAACATTGCTCATTCACAAAGTTTCTGGGTTAAGCCACAAGTTAACAGTCCCCTGGCACCACCACGTATTCCAAGCGTTTCCTGTAGCAAAAAACACGGCTAAGTATGACAGGGGAATGATAAACTACCATGTATCACTCACACACCAATGATTCCGTAATAAAACGTACCTCGTGTGGCCTTTATAATATTTTGGGTTGTAAACATGACGTGATGTGAATTTGGGTTTTATTTTATGAGGTGAAAAGGCGAGGATTAACAAAATTGTTTTTCTTTTTTGAGTTCTGTTTTAAAGCAATTTCAATATTGGTAAAACACGGGTGAATGGATTTTTGTTTGTTTATACGTCAAAGCCCATCATGCTACACCAAAATATGAATGTCAGTATCAAAATGTTTCAATGAAACCATCACAAATTTGTTTCTGCAATGAAACCAATTTTGAAATAATTAGAATTTAATAGTTTATTGAGTTTTTGTTGATCATATAAAGTAGAAACAGCGCTAATTTCCGCGCTGTAAATTTAATGAAACTTTTTTTCTGTATTATTATTATTAGGTTCTATTTCCTATGTTCTACTCTCTTTGTAAAGTCAAATACTTAACTTAACAGATTGGATTTTGCTGCATGTTCTCTGTACTGTAGGTACTCGGAGCAAAAATGTATGAACCTTTGGTGGAAACTGTTTTGGCTCATGTGTGAAATACATTGTTAATTCGATACGTTTGTGTTATAAAATGCTGTTTATTTCCTATTCCAATAAAATAAAATAAAATGTGTAGGTTGTGGGAATTATTTTGCTATAATGGAGCGATGTGGGCGATATGGTTAGGATTAATTATCAAACGTCTAGACAGACAAATAAGAAGTAAGATCGAGAACGAGTAGGCACTCGGTAGGTTTTCGGTAAAGTAATAATAGGCATGGGGAACAGTGTATACGCTAATGGGATTTTATGGGACTGAAATGTATAAAATAATTTTACACACTAATACTTACACTTACTTATACTTACACTTTTCATACTAATACTTACATACATCTATTAGCTATAAAATAAAAAATTATAACTAAACTAAATCTAAAACTAAACTAACTATGGGACTAATAGTTTTGCATTTGTATATTTAGTGTTTTTTTTTTCGTGACATAGACATAGTCTAAAAATCAAATAAACAAACCGCTGCTAAGTTTTTTATGAAATATATCGCACAAAAAAAAATTAACAACACTAGGTACGTAAATAATTTACATGAATAATTAACATTACACAGTTACTTTATGGTAAACTACACAAACGAGCTAAAATATCTAGTCTAGTAATAGTCGTTCTCAAGTTAGTAAGATACATTAAGCTACCCAGTATTTCACAGCCTAACACGCCTGCTGCTAAAAGGTCTTAAATGCCTGCTGAACTGTAGTAACGTAAACCCTTCTTGGGTAACCTGGTGAGAAACTGTCATCGACGATCATCGCCCTTGGGCTTTGCAGCGACATCTATTGACAATTTTGAAGGCAGTCATTAACATTGAAGTGCCGGCTTGGAAATCGTGAAGTGGCTTTGATCCGATTACGATTCAATCATGGTATTGAATATTTGGACATGTCAATCAACTTGTTTTGAGGGCGAATAATCTTTTAGTAGTGATTTTTCGATGTGCTCCATAATTAACGTGGTAACCCACGTAAATTATAAATGGTAAAGATTCGTAGATTCGTACAACAACAGGTTTTTAATGTGTTCATGTGTTTATTTACTGTTATATTACTGTGTGTTGTATTCTAACACACCTTGTGTATGTGTCTTTATTATTAAATGGTTGTATCCAAAGTTAACAAGTTTCCCGTTGTTAAAATTAATTGAGTTTTACCATATTTAATGTCATGCAATATCGTTAAATCACGCAGCTGTCGTCTTACTGGGAAATTAAGGCCAGTACCTATAGCATTAAAAGAAAATATAAGGTAGTTTCAAAAGATTATCGTGCCCAAAATTAATTCACACTTAGACCCACATAAGGAACATAAACTAACTTTATCACAACACTCGATCTAAGTCGCAGACTTGCCTGTTTCTTCCTTTGTGCAGTGTAGTGCTCTTGAGGTGACAGCGACTTAGCGAGATAAGACAAGTGGTGCGCGGGGCCGACATGTGGGCGGGCGGTATGTTTCGTTTCTATTCTGTGCCTCATAAGGGACATACGTAGGGCGTTCTGTGGGTTAACCTAAATGAGTTGCGATATTTATGATAAATTCAATACCGATTGTACCCACCAATATTAGATTGGGGTTTCTTTAGAAATAAAATGGGCTACTTTAATAATTTACAATATTATAGCCTAAATGCAAAGCTACTGGCAATTAGGTACATTGAATCAAGTAAACAGCGAGCTGAGGGTCTACTCCGAACATCGAAATCCGAACTTCGTATAGTGCTTTTTGCCTTGCCTTGCCTATAAGAGTGAAAGCAGAAGCGCAGCGTGTTACACGAGAGTGAAGGGGACGGCGTGATACGAATATTGGATTTCAATGTTCGGAGAAGACCTACCTTACCTAATATTCCCACTGCCACAGGTCACATGGAAATAAAAACCTATGAGAAAAACCGATTTTTCAGTCACCATTCGAATCAAAGTACCGGCTTACCGCTATTTCCCGCGGAAGTAGTGTCTTTTTCACACACATGTATTTACATGTTTAAAACATATACATATAAAAATTAGTATGAAATAAACTTTAGGACAAATTAAACTTTTGCGAAAAGAGTTGCAGGCGTCCATAAGCTGCGGTGACCGCTTACCCTCAGGCGGGCCGTAAAAATGTTTGCTACGGATGTGGTATTAAAAAAATATAAGTACTTCATGTGGATTGGTACAAAACTTTGCATACCTACTTGTCAGGGCCTGACAAATGCTTTATGTAGATGTGTGCTTGTGCTTTGTTTGGTGTAGACCCATGCATACTGTAACTGCTAATAATACAAATGCGAAAGTGTCTGCCTGTCATTTACCTCTTCACGCTTAAACCCCTAAAATCTATTTAGATGAAACTTCATCATCATCATCATCATAATCAGCCGAAAGACGTCCACTGCTGGACATAGGCCTTCCCCAGAGAGCGCCACAACGATCGGTCATGGTGGGCTGTCCAGCATCCAACGGATCCCGCGACCTTAACCAGGTCATTAGCCCATCTCGTAGGGGGCCTTTCAACGCTGCGTCGTCCGATACGTGGCCCCACCGGCCATCGGTCCTCCGGGCAATGTGGCCTGCCCACTGCCACTTAAGTTTGGCAATTCTTCGGGCTTAATCAGTTACTTTGGATCTTCTGCGGATGTCATTATTTCTGATTCGATCTCGCAGAGTAACTCCAAGCATTGCCCTCTCCATTCCTCTTTGAGTGACTTTGAGCCTCCTTATGAGGGCCATCATAGTGAACGATCACGTTTCAGAGCCGTAGGTCATCACTGGCAACACACACTGGTCGAAGACTTTCTTCTTGATATTATCTGCGGGATATTGGACGAGAAGATATTGCGTAGTGTCCTAAACACCGCCCAGCCAAGACGAATTCAATGATTGATCTAACTAATTCTTCTCGAAGTTGGACCTGCCCAACTGGACCGTGTGTCCCAGGTATTCGACGCCAGAAAGCAAACACGTAGTAACCCACCCAAGGTCAAAAAAAAATTGCAGTTTTGGGATCAGCTTTTTTTTTCTGCGTCATATGTCATATTCGTCAACAATACGAAACTTGGTATGGAGATATTTTGTGTCCCGCGGAAGGATATAGGATTCTTAGTATCCCTGAAATCATCCCTTAAGTGAAGAAAGTTTGTATGGAAGAGCGATAGGAGGACCATTCTAACGCGATGAACGAGTTCTACGCGGACAAAGTCGCGGGTAAAACTCTCATCTTACTCATGCAGAACACATTGCAAGATTTTTTTATCTTTTTCCGAATATTTTTCTAGTCTTGGCTCGCACGTAGCCAAGAATAAATCCATGAGAGTCCCATCTGACGGTATCGCAGAGGAAATATTTTTTGTAACCCTTTTGCGAACGTGGGAAGACATATGCGCTCTTGCAGATAGCTGGGTTAAGTTTTTCGATTGGCTTTATGATGTATGGACGGAAACTAAATGTTTTGGTTGAAAAGCTAATAGATGGGGCTAATAATAGCTTTAAAGACAAATTCTGTAGTATAAAATATATTTATTAACAACGCAAATACAAATAATAAAAACATTACAGTAACTTACATATTATGAGTACTAAATACCTGGCTCAAACGAACCAAAACACTGGCGGCGTTCCCGCGCGAGATGCGTTGAGCCAGGTACTTTTTACTAGATCTTGGATCGCAAATTCAGTAGTTAGTTACTTAAATTTTATGAAAATTCCTCTGTACAGTTTACTTGTTTTTTCCTTAAATCTCCATCTAATCTATTTTTTGTTAAAATAGTTGCTATTTAATCACTATAATTATATACAATATATATAGGTATTTACAGCTCTGCAGTAGAATTCTACTGTTCAGATGCGGAGCGGTAACAATGCAGTACCTACTATAATAATATAACCTACTATATCGAAGCCGCCCCGCATTCGCGCATCCCGCGCCAAACAGTCATTTAAATTAAAGGCGCGCAGTCAAGAAGCTGAAACTAACTTAGAAGTGATTTTAAGTTACTTTTTTTAAGTTACTTTTTTCCTACAAAAAAATCTTTAAATTATAGTGCGTATCTTCTCGGTGTGTGTTTAATTAAAAAAGGTAAAGTCAAAATGCTTGCGAACCGCTTGCGCTTGCTAAGGTTAAGCAACGTGGGCAGCGGTCAGGACTTGGATGGGTGACCGCTTTGAGTGGTTACTAACTGAGCGCTCCCGTGCTTTGGAAGGCACGTTAAGCCGTTGATCCCGGTTGCTGTCTATGGCAGCAGTCGTTAAGCCGAGTTGGAGGCCTTCGGGCGGTTTGAGAACTTCTAACAGTCAAGTTGCCCACTCACTTGACAAAGCCTAATCCCAATAAGGTCTAGTTTCCCCTTGGGGTTGGAAGGTCAGATGGCAGTCGCTTTCGTAAAAACTAGTGCCTACGCCAAATCTTGGGATTAGGTAGCGGACGCCAGGCATCCTTCAGGATGCAACTGTACTGGGATAACGCTAGGAGGATGATGATGAAAGTCAAAATGCTGAAGTAGTTTACTTAAGGACTTTTACGAATCGAGCAATATAACGAACTACTAGGCTTCATTTTATCATAATTAATAATTAATTTGTTTCGGTCCTCGAACTCCCGAAATAAATTTTCCGCACAATTTCACAATAATATTTTCAATATTAGGTATTAAATATTACTTTCGTAAAAATTGGCCGATGTTTCAGAGTGAAATTATATTTGCGGAGTTTGCATACCTCTATAATTATCAGTAAAACAAACATAATTTCGCCTACTTTACTTTTATATATTTGTATTCATTATAGGTAATTATAACTCTGTTTGCATTCAATACAAAATATTCAATCACTTAACCTGGCATTTAACATCAAAGTTTAACAACACAGAGTAGAATTTTTCAAACACTTTTAGAGGTAAAATTATTTAAAAAATCTGGCTATAAAAGACGAAAGAAGTGAGCAGTATGTTTCTGTGGCTGTCTGTTTACTTGTGCGGATACGGTATGGGAATATTTTGACACCCGAAGAATTTTTTTTTATGCAAATCGATTCTAGCAGGAGCTCATTACGAAGTTTCCATTAGTTAGTGTTATTTGCGTACCGCATAGGATCGATACGTAAACAGCATATTCGATCAAGGGCCTAACACGCTTTAAAAGAGAAAGATAGCCATATAATTGCGATTCGATAAGAGGAAATAGAAAAGAGCGCCATATAAATTATGTTGTCCCTATTATTATTATTATTATTTATTTATTCAGAAATAAAAACAATTACAGTTTATTACAAAATAAATGCGCCAAACTGTAGTGACCAGTTTGTTGGCGCGTCGCGCTCAGTTTAGGTACATAACATTACTAGGTAATTGTTGTTTACAAATGTGAGTTATCTTAATTTATGACTAATAGTTCTCAAGGCATGCATAGTAATAGTAACACTAAAATGTTATTAAGTTAAACGTTTAACTATTGTTGCTTTTATATAAACCGACTTTACTATCACCGACCGAGCATTTTTTCATGGTCTGGTAATAGGCACCAGGCACAGTTTCATAAGCAATACATTGGACATGCAAACCGGTCAAATTACGCAGTATACATTTTATATTAATATTACTTATCTTATTCGATAACCTAAAACCATTAGTTACCGGTATCCACTTGACTACCCAAACACAAAAGGATCAAAGACATCAATATATACGGCGGCCGCGGAAGAGGATGAGCCAATTCCGCGTATTCAGCCACGGGCTGAATTATAGGTAGCTAAGAACATTAGGCCGTTTGAAGATTACCGTGAAGGTAAGATTTATTTGAAGTTAGACGTTAAGGTGGTTGGGGGTTGATGTTAGAGGTGTAAGAGGTTTGACTGCATAATTCAATACAATATTCATAACTTTGTCTTTGGTTGTGATTTCATTTTCCTCTTGTATTCTGTAATTTTCTTCTGTTATGTTATTGTTTTAAGATTGAATTAAGGATATAGTATTTTCACTCATGCAATACCATCTTAATTTAAGATGTGTGAAATCCTAGTGGGAATTTTATTAGGATACAGACTGTACCTTTTATTATTTGTTAGTATGTCTTTCCCGTTCACGGGACAATGGTGTCCCGGACCTTTGGGAGGCGTGCGTGGAGCCGAAGTACCGAGGTACCGAAGTACCAACGAGTACCGCATAGCCATTATTGTTAGTTATTATTGTTTTGTTCTACTTAGGTATTATAACAGCCTGTTTCTGTTCTTTTCCCAAATAAAGAAAATAAGAAATAAATACTCTTTATTGAACACCTCATTACAAATTAATCAGTTACATAAAAAATATATAATTTATTTAGGCGTAACTCATAATAATTAGTAAGTAATAAACATTATAAAACTAAATATATCAAAAATAAGAATCAAGTTACATAAGGTGTAGTTCTTCTTATATTCTACTAGCTTTTTCCCGCGACTTCATTCATCGCGTTAAGATGTCATTTCTATTATTTTATTTCAGGCGTTTGCTTAGTTATCGCTATTCCAAACAACCATCCGCTCCCTTAAGGGATGATTTCCGGAATAAAAAGTATCCTATGTCTTTCCGCGAGACTCTAAATATCTCCATATGAAATTTCGTTTTAACCGGTCAGCAGTTTAAACGTGAAGAGGGAAACAGACAGACACACTTTCGCATTTATAATGTTACGTATATATATAGTATGGATAGCATGAATTACCTTCTACTGATGTGTAGGGCTCAAATCAACTCCAGTCGTTGTGTAGGTATTTAGTAGTGGGCTCATAGAGGGTCCACTTCGAAAGCCGGGTCATGAATATTATAAAACTACATAATGAGACTATTTTTTTATATTTTTTCAGAAAAAACACTGTGTAAAGGAAAAAATAAATTAAAACTAAATATAACTAAACAAAATACTAAATTAACATTAATTGTAAAAAATAAAATGATAAGGACTTACACCACTTAAATTCCTACCTCTCTGGCCTCCGGAAACGTGTTTCCTGCGTAACCTCTCAGCGGTTTCTCCGGCTGTAAGGCTCGTGGCAAATGCAAGGGTTTGAGAGCCTCTGCCGCGGAATTAAGGCGTATTACACTAATGCATGACATAGTTTATTAGGCCGGGGGCAAAAATGGCGTTACGGTTGTAGTGTAATAATGGCTGCTTTATGGTTTTAATGGATGTTGCAATGAATGATAGTTTTAAGTTTAATGTTATCGATTTTAAAATTGACAATCTAAACAAGCTTACTGCTGAATAGGTAGTGTTATCATTTAGTAGGACTGTTCAATTTGTTTACCCGTTTTTGATAACCTTTAATTTATGGTTATTTTAGAAAAACCATGAAAATAGTAGTAATTGTTAGCGATAAGACGTATAGGCCCCCCTGTTGTCTGCCATTGTTTGAGTGCAATTAAATTTCTGTTTTCTTTGGTGCACTTTATTTGGTGAGCGATAAAGTGAGTAGTAATTACAAAAAATATGTTTTTAACGTGTAGAATAATTTGCAAATCGATTAGAATAGACGTTCATCAGATAATGACTATGCCTAATTTCAAATCAAAATAATTGAAACTGGCTAAGCCTGACAGCTCAGCATCCATCCGTGAGTTTCCCATTATTTCAACCAAATTATAACCGACTTTAGATAGGTACATTATTTCATTTAATTGCTACATTACTCGTAAGTATAAAAAAGGGAGAACATTGAGGTCAAACTGTAACAATCTGTCAACCTTATTCAGTTTGGTTAAGGCACACATTGCCTTGGCGACAGAGGTCATTAAGTGGAAACTGGGATAGTACATCACTCATGCTTTGTCGCGTTTTTCGTTCAGCTAAGCGGAGAATTGAACAGCATACTGAACCGTGAAACTGCAATTATCAGTAAAATATTTACAGGGCTATAGTTTTGCGGGCGCAAAATCTATTTTAGTCAACCGCTGAACGCCGTAGTTTACCGCACGTAGGGGTACTTTTTATTGCATTTCTTTGTGTTTTCTGCGTATCATTACCGGTTATGATAACTATACTGGTTTGATACACGTGGACGTCAGCACACAAAACACATCAAAATGCGATTGGAGTGTGAAAGAACTGAACCTATCGTTTGTTTTTGAATTGTTGTTCAGATTAGCAATGAATTCAGCGTTATGACTATGTAGATTTGATAGATAAATAGATAAACACTTTATTCATTCCCACAATTTACATGGCATGAAATGATGAGAAGAAACATGCAACGTAAGGACTAATAATGATTATTAATGACAGACAATATTAAACAAGAAATTTTTTTAACCAAAAGTGATACAATATTAGCCATGTGTTGTGGCAGAGAATGGGCAGAGATTTGGTAAACTAGATATGTTTCTGACATTCTTTTCAGTTTAACTACAACGATGGAGTTAAAATGAAAGTTTGTATCATAACCAAATGTGCTTTATTTTTAAAGTCAAAAGTTGTAAAGAAGAGTAGGGTAACTACTTATCTCGTTGTTCTTATGCAACTAGACCAACAAAGTTGTTTTCTTAATACTATATTATGGTGCAATTAAAATACAAAGTAAAGTATAAGAATTCCTGAAATAAATCTAAGTATTAAGACGAATAAAAAATGAAATAAAACTGAAAGAATATCGCACAGTAATAGTCATAAACCAACCAACGGGGGGTGAAAAAGCGGGTTCCATATTCGACTTATAACCAGTATTAGAAGATCTCTCCTTACTGCCGAAAATCGTTAAAACTGAGGTTGTACGGTGAATTATATGGGTCAGTATATTTTGGACAAATTATATTTTGTTTTCTGGTTTGTGAGGAAAATGGCAAAACCGTCCTAAGTCCCAAACACGTTGCGTATCGTAATGAGAGTTGGAATACTTTCAGGATTGGTTAAATGGGTGGGTTGTGTGTTGGTGTTAACCTAATTGTTTTTGCAAATGTAGCAGTATGGGTGAGGCCACAAAACTGCGTTGCGACGTCGTAGTGTAGAAATGTACGTACAATCTAAACTCTGGTCCATCACTAGGCGAAGTTGTTTGACAATTTAAAATGCACAAATATTGCCACAGTATTTATGGCCAGTGCTGTTCATATCGATATTATTTAAGGCTTTACTAGACATACCGATCTTACGGCCCAATTTGTCGGGTACCTCTACTATGTGCTTGCTGAGAACCTAGAAAATTGTAATAAATAAGTAGTGTTTCTGTCAATTATAGCAGCATATTAGTGCTCTGAATTTGACAAAAAATAAAAATTTATAAATTTTATATTTTTATTTTTTAATATTTAAAGGACTAAACTTCATAATTAAATGCTTACCGATATGTTTTTATTGATATATAAGTACCGTCACTATATATTGTTTGCTACTCATGATAACAAGTCTCAAGTTTACTTCGCCGAATTGTGGATTTTACCTTAGTACGTCGTTTTTGAAATGCGAAGTCGCAACGCACTGTTGTGGCCTCGCCTTATGGGCCGAATTGTAGATGAACTGAAATTGGAAACATTAATTACATGCCTAGCTACAAATTATAAAGCACTAATTTGTATAAAGTTACGACATGCCGAAATCGACTAAACAAAAATAGGAATTCGAAATTGAAGGGATGACTTCGAATAAACCTAATTCTTGCTAGTTGATTAATAGAAAATACCGTTGCAAATTCCGCAGCGCCAAGTTAGTAAGTAGCTTAACAGAACCTATGTAAATTCCTTTGCTATTCCATCGGTTTCTGAATAATATAAAGCATCTGGCTGAATAGAGACACCTAGTTTACAGGGGACAGCTTGTATATGAGCAAACGTCTGTATTGTTAGGTCCCAGGACGATACACTTGCTTCCAATAGAAAATGCCAAGAGTGAGTGGCTCTACGCAACTGGGGTTGTTTGCGGACGACACCGCGCTCTTTACGACTCATTGTAAGTACGTTCTTATCCGGCGATATCTCCAGGAGGCAATCACTGACCTAGGCCGTTGGTTTACTCTTTGGCGTATCGAAGTCAATCCGGAAAAAAGCATTGCGATAGTCTTCCACCCGTCGGACCGCGTTAGCACGGAAAGGCGGGTGGCTCCAATCCCGATGTTTGACAGGCCCATCCCTTGGGCCAACGAAGTCAAATAGGTATCTTGGAGTGACCCTCGATAGGAAACTGACATTCCGTAGCCACATCAGTAGGGTAATCAACCGTGCGTTATTCGTGCTAGGAAGGCTTGGGCCGATGATTAACAAGTTTAGCAAAATGTCACTTAGAAATAAGCTGACAATAATTATACAAACTTGTGTTCATCCAATCATGTGTTATGCAACAGTAGTTTTTGCTCACGTGCCTATGACATCGCTCAAGCCGCTTCAGGTCATTCACAGCCGCACAGTCCGGCGTCCTAGACTCACAGACCCGGACGACGTAATCACAGTGTCCATCAAAAGGTGGACCGCTGCGCTTACGGCGTCCAACTCAGACACGACGCGTAATTAGGCGTTCCCGCCGGCGGGGACCTCCACCGCGTGATCGCGAAGACACAAACACAGTCCCTATTCGTCTCGGTACCTCCGCATACCAGGTAGAGTCAGTCCGACCCAGGTCGGGCCTAGCTGAGTTTCTGGCTGGACTCTTCTCAGCTAGGCTCAGTAGCTCGATTGCACTGACGCATTTCAGATTCGGTTGAAACCGGTCAACCAATCTCACTGGAGCGCAAACTATTAGTTTATATCAGTATTTATGCCGTCCGCGTGGTCGTAGCGAAGGTTTCCCCTGGACTTTCCTCAGACCACCCTCCAACCGCGGACTTCTATCGCTTTTATGGGCCCGGCCTATAAAGCCACAGTAAGTGGCTCTACGTGTCAAGGCCAGGCAGTCCCACTGCAATCGTCCCGCTCTAACACGCGTGAGTTTACAATTAACCATCCCGCTCTCTACGGAACTCTGCGCGGAGTTTTCGTGAATATTGATTACATTTCGATTGATTTTTGGAATACAGCATCATTTATCAGAAATTCATTCACATTCAACTTCACGTACCTAAATTATGAGACAAGGGGCAATACCCTTAAAACTGTCCCATTTCATCTGTCTCATTAACTCAAACGAGACTCCACAAAGTAATAAACCAATCAGCCTAATTCTCCAAATTAATTTACGAAACAAAAAGTGCGACATAAACAAAATTTCAAGCTTAATGTATACACTTAAATTGCTTTCATAAATAACTTAAGCCTACCACCCTTTTTAATTTACAAAATGGGGTTCATAAAAAATGCCTCGCTACTTAGATCGAAACGTAGGCCAAGTTGGTAAAAACCGTTCAAGCTATGGGTTCGGTAGGTATCGTCAAATAGGGTAAAATGGGACATTTAAGGCTTACTTAGGACACCTGTTTTTACCAAGAACTAGTATCTAAAAACGGGTTTCAAACAGTGATTTACGGTATGAATTTTTATACTACAATAAAAAATTCTCAGAGAAAGAAATGTTCTAGTATTAATAAAATCCAGTCAATAGAACCTATTTAAATTTACCGATGCGAAATAAGACTCCATTTAACGTTCTATTGTTAGTTATAGGAATGTATAAAAATAAGAAATAACACTTAAATACTCACACTTTATGAATTAACACCTAAAGTCTCAACTCAGCTAACAGTTAATATTTTATTTATTGATTTATTCGTATGGCATATTTAAAAGTAGATACAGAAGATCATAAATCTAACTCCAGAGAATTAATCCACTTGAGAGCTTCGTCGTTTAAATTGATCAGGTCCTCCGGAGGCCCTCCGACATATCGGGTAGCTGGGCACTCTTGGAAGATGTGGCGGATACTCTGCTCCTGGGCACCACAGTGACAGGCGGGAGAGTCCAGCCAGCCGCAACGATATTTATAAAGGGCACAGCGACCATGGCCAGTGCGCAGTCTGTTCAGGTTGCACCAGGTTCGCCTCGGTAGTTCAGATCCCTCCACAATAGCGCCTGGGATGATCTCCGATCCAAAATTTCCATCGATTGCAGTCGTCCAAATTTGCTTGGCACATGTTGAAATCCTCCCCCTCCTGCCCCTCCCATGTTTACTGATAAGCCAAGTAGCAGTCTTTACACACGCAAACCTTGAACAATTCAAGTGCAAGGGCACGAACGCCAGGTACCCATTGCGTAGTAATAAACACGGAGACAGACTGGTAGCAGAGCGTTGCAAACTAGCAAAGTCGACTAAATCGGTCTACAGCCTGGGCCCTCCAATATATAATCGTTTGCCAGATGACATTCGAAATGCACCTTCCATCACAACATTTAAATCTAGAATAAAAAAGTGGCTGTTTGAGAATATGTTCTATGACTATGTTGAATTCTTTAACTTACCATTGGCTATATGACATTTTCCCGATCTGTGACATATCTACCTACAGCAATATTGTGATGTGACTAATTTATGTATAACAACAATTTATTATTATTTAAGAATTTAAATGATTATATTATGAACCTAATTACTTGTAATTAGAGCATACTGATTTATACGACCTTTATGACCTGTAACAAATGTTATCAATAAATTTCTCATTCTCTCATTCTCATTCTCATTCTCATTCCTCCCGGGAAAGCACCGAGGCAATGGAGTATGGTGGGTTTCTACAGTTAATATTCAAACTACAATATTAATCATGAATATTGTGATAAATAAATCTTTTATCGATTAATCAAATAATCAATTTTACTAAAATTTACTTTGTTTAGGTATAGTATATAATGTACTACCGAGATGCCTACATAAAAATTGCCGTAGGAACCAGCATAACGATATTTTAAACATTTTGAATAAAACCCATCCAATCCCCCATTTCACTTATTGCAACATTCCCGTAAACCCCATAAGCAATACGGAACCCTAAAAAAATAAGTACACATCAAGATAAAGTATTCGCCAATCAAGATGGGCCGAAGGGACGCCACGTGGGGTGAAATCTTGTTCGTAAAACATGATCTTTATTATTTGGCTTAAGCTAACATAAGGTGAGGCCGTGGGTGTGATGGTGTAGAAAGCATAGAAGTGACTTGGAAGTGCGTGCAAAATTGAATTAAGTAAGGTAAAAACATTCTATAATTATATAAATTTAAAATAAAACTTGTAAACAGACTATGTAATTAACTACTTAATGACTTATTTCCGAAATTGTTTAATAAACAAAGATACCTACATCAGTTCAGTTTGTATGATGAGACCTACTGATATTAATTACACTTAAACATATACGGTACAGCCATTGATCTCATACGTCTTCCGTTGCATTGTGTTTTCGACAGAATACTAAAAATAACATGCAAATATAAAACATGAATTAAAAAAAATTAAATACATAGACATAGGTGATACCAAAATTAAGGGCTTTAAGTCATATTTTGGACTCCAAATCCATCTAAACGCCGATTTATCTTATTTAGTTTTACACGATAAAATCATTTTAAATGTACACGTAAGTCTTTTACTATTGACTACAGAAAAGATAATGATTGTTTTTTTTGTTCCCTGTATAATCCATACCGTGTATATATTTTTTAATTTATACGGCCTACTTTAATATTACCTAATACCTATTTTATATATACTCCTTTATTACTGGTGCAATAAAGAATATTACTACTACTACTACTTTGTGTTTCATACTCTGTGTCACTTCCAGCATTACCCAATATTGTATTACCGTATCTCCATTTTTTTTCAAACCCTCGATCCCACGGGATCTTTTAGCCGTTCCCTTGTGATGCGGGCGAACGCAGCCATTATTGTGAATTAGAATGTAACACAGGTTCATGAATGAAAAATTTACAACCACTTGGCGCTTGTTTTACGTCCACTTTCAGAGCGCTCGTTGACTGTACGTGAAGTTTTCGCTTCAATTGAGGTTGTATGTGAAAGATTGGTAGGTATATTGACGTTCTCTATACCGTTTTTTAGGGTTCCGTAGTAAACAAGGAACCCTTATATTTTCCCCTCCTTCCGTCCGCGGCTCAGCTCAGTAACCGTTAGTACAAGAAAATTGACAATTGTCATTAGTATTGATCACGCCGACAGAACGGTAGAACAAAATCTTGAAAAATACTTTTTTTAAGGTACGTGAAAATGCACACAAAGTAGGGGTGCATTTTTTTCCTTTCAACCCCCACCGTATGGGATATAGTTAGATAAGTTCGTTTGAACTGTCGTACGTTTTAAAGTGATAATTTTTGTTATGGTCAAGTGTCGTCCAACTGCCACTAAACTGCGTCTACTGGGAATCTTAAAAAATCATGGTAGTATATACATAATCAGTTTAAGGCGCAGGGTAGGGCAAGGCCTTCCCCATACAAACTTTGTGCACGTTTTATCGTCGGTTTTGGCACTAACAAATATAATTTTTTTTTTGGTTGTAAATATTAGTGTATGTGAAAATAGTGATGTGAAATTTTCAAATATTTCAAAAAAAAATCCAAAAAAAAAAAACATCACGAAATAGCTATCAGAAAAATAAGCATACTGACCAACAATCATAACTTTAATGCAAACACAAACGAAGTAAATCCTGCACAAAGTTTGTATGGAGAGAGCTTGCCCTACCCCTCCTCTTAAGAGGAAAACTTTGAAAACTAGGTAGGCATTGCTAGTTAACGAGTAATATCCGTAAGGAATGTACTTAGAAAAGCAAACTTTCGTACAATTTCCATTGATTACTTTAGATAATGTTATTAGTTGTATCAAAAAACATAAGTGAATTATCACACTTTTATAGGAACTTACCCAACATTTTATTGCTTAGTAATAAAATGCATCTTGTATATGCATCGCCAAATTGTTTACCCTATGCGTTCTCGTAATTTTGTATTTTTATTAGTTACTAAGTTCATTTAAATCAGTAGTTCTGTATGATACAAGTCTAGAAAAAAACCCAAATTTCAACACGAATATAATACAACATTTAAGAATGAATTATTCGAGGAAGAAAATATAATATACATAGCTTTTCATTAGCAATTCATGCTTTAATTATTCTTCGGCGTGTGGAAAAGTGTCACTTTCTACGTATATGCATAAGTTTAGCCTTAAAAAGAGCACTTTCTGAGCATATGCATTAATCTTAAAGTATTTTTTTGTAAGGAGTCCCATTGCCATTTGTATGAGTTTTTTTTGGACTTGTAATAAACAGTTTATTTATTATTTATTTATTGCTGCGCAGAGGCCCTTCCCTTGATTTCATAAATCATAGTGATACATTTATTTCGAAATAAACAAATTATAAATGGAACAAGCGAACGATGTTCTTATGATATGATATGTTTTCTAAGATCAGCCTTATAAAAATGAATTCTTTTGTTTCAGATTACAACATCCTTCTGAAATCGAACTAAGCTAAAAAAAGGTAAGCTAACAATCTTTATTATTATTTTTTACGTAGGAATATTCGATTTGCCCCCTTAGGCCGACAAATAATGTTATAAAATCAAAAGCCACTCAATTTATTGAGAAACCAAATTTATTGGGATACGCTAGTATACAAGGCGGCCCCGAAATCGTATGAGCCTTAATAAATAAACATGAGTATAGTTGGCCGAATCTATCGGGGCCACGCAGTAAAATATGATAAGTAAATTTATTCGCGAAAATTGTCCATCGTCAGAAATCGTCATAAAAATGAGTATCACGGAGGAAAAAAGGCCAGCAAGCAGTATTGGGCTTGGATCTGATCCAATAACAGGAGTCCGACCGATGCCCGCTCAGCTGAAACCAATTTTATATTAGATGTAACTGCTATTAGAGTAATAGTCAATCCGCTACTTGTTTGCTAAAGTTGTGAGTTAGGTAACTATGTCTCGAATTGCTGTAGTTATAGATG
Source organism: Cenopis cana (assembly GCA_951800055.1). Classification (NCBI taxonomy): domain Eukaryota; kingdom Metazoa; phylum Arthropoda; class Insecta; order Lepidoptera; family Tortricidae; genus Cenopis; species Cenopis cana. The sequence continues at coordinate 3,270,087 of OX637486.1, read as the reverse complement.
TCGGGACAATTTCGCTAAAACGGTCTGGGCCGATTTTTCGGTGATTTCAAATTGAAGAGAAAATTGAAAATATTTCTTTAAATAAGCTGTGAAATTTAAGCTACTACGTGAAAAAGTTTCAAGATCTTAGTAGAGTCTTGTGTTATAGAGTAACTTGATTATAAATTGATTAAAATAAAACCTAAATGTGGTAGTTAAAAACGTATTTAAATTATGCGATTCATGAATCATTTGAAATGAATTCTTACGGCTTTCACTCAATCGTAGACGCCTGTACCTGCCGTACTTGAAGGAACCTTATAATTTAACCGAGTTCATAAAAAAAACCAACACAACTTTGTTAAACTGAAATGTGCTTTGTCCCTTTTTCACAAATACACAATGTGACATATATGAAGACAAAAGAATTTTAACCGCATGCCATCCAGAAAATAGGTTCAATGAACAAAGAAACAAAAAATCTTTGATTTTCATTCATTTATTAGGAACACTAAATTTCGAAATAATGTGCACGGACAAAATACTACCTGTTTTAGCATGACATTGAAACTTGTTTTTATTTTATTTTATTTTTAATATTGACCCTGACATTGCTCGTATTATTTTATTGCTAGAAATAGAACACTAAATTCAATGACATGCTAATAGAATCATAATATTGTACGCCATATAATGGCTGATTGTGAAGAACTATCGAACGATTGTCACCTTTATTATTACTCACATTCATACAATAAATTATTTGTATTTTGTATTTTGTATTGTTATAGTGCTGGCGGCACAGAAGGGCTTTGTATGGAGAATGCTGCAAATGGTGTTTAAAGCATGAAAATCGGCACGATTGATCTTTAGGACATATGAAATAATTTGACCCGTTGGACGAAAAAAAAACGAAGAGGAGAGGAGTTATGACGACTTCTTTTTTTTGTATAGAATCAAAAAAAATGTTCTGAAACCTATCGTGCCGATTTTCATGCTTTAAACACCATTCGCAGCATCGTTTTGCGTACCGATAGGACTATTAAGAGCATAAATTAATATTCAGATATTGTTGAACCTTTGGGAACGTACAGTCAATCAATTTGATTCCTGGGCCACTTGGTACCTACCTTGTCACAGTGACATTGATATGAGAACTCTAGCGGCTTTCATATACATTTTCAAAGTGGCAAGGTTCGAAGTGGCCCAAAAATCAAATTGGTGGACTGTACATATTAACACAGATCGGCTACAGAACCGAACCTTGTACTATTACTTATTATGTGACCGGTCGTGAAGACCTGGATAGAAAGCGGGATGAGTTAGAATCCAGACCACCTGTGGCCATCTCCACTCTCTCTCTCTCTCTCTCTCTCTTCATCTTCACGTCAACGGGCCACCGACGTAATTGTATAAATTAGGCAGTAGTCCCGCCGCCGGTGAGCAGCGACTACTCTCATAGTATTAATTCTACTCGCTTGAGCGAGAAAACGACTATGAAATTACTCGCTGCTCGGCGGCGGTGGGACAGTACAGTACCTTACGTCGGTGGGATGTTGATGTGTCCGAAGTGTGCTCGTACCTACCTTCTCTAACAAGGTTGGGTACGGAAGCCACACAAGAGCGCACTTAAGTGCGAAACAACGAAACAACCCACCATGTGTCTGAGTTAAATATGCCTGACCAGGATAATAGTCGGTGTAGCTGAATCTGTCAAGACTATAGGTATCGACTGTACCGGCAAACATCTTGAGCCTAACCTTGTCGGCGCAGCAGCCGGTTTACGTACAAATCACGCTACTGCGCAGGTTCAAGATATTTGCCGGCAACTGTACTCGAATGTCCGGTCAGCTGCAGAGAAAAGGGTCATCTAACCTTCTTTGCAGCTCACTGTACAATGGAAAGTGTCCCATGATAAAATATAAGCAACTAATTAACGAATAATGCAAAGCCTCAGACATTCTCATACAATACTAATGCATAAATACAATTCTATTTTGGAACCTGCGACAACGGAATAAAATACAAAATTGTTTAAGTTTAGATTAAGCCTTACCTGACCGTTATCAGCAGACCACATTATGTGGGTTCTCATAATTCACTTGTACTATTGTATGATCAACTTTGATAAGTGCGATTTTGAGCCTTAGTCTCTAGGCATAAGTTACAAAATATAAATGTTGTATGTTAGACGTTACCTACTGAATGTACTATAACACAGTACTAATGATGAATGGACCCCAATGGGCGGGTATGTACTATGTAAATAGAATAGGTAGTTTCTCGAAGGGTACCGACATAATGGAAGCTAAAGTTTTCACAAGTGTAGTTTTTAGGAACTAGGTAGGTACTATTGTTCTGTCTGGGCGATATCCGGCACCCTTACCATGAGTTTGCAGTGTTTACATTACCGTACTAGCTAGCGACTGCTTAAACAATTTACAATAGTATGCCGATTCTTAGTTCTATTGCGTAACCGCCAGAGGCGCTGTACTTTTGTCCATACTAAATCGTTTACGCAGTCGCTAGCGAGTACGGCAATGCAAACATTGCAAACTCATGGTAAGGGCACTGATCTCCTTTACAGGTCAAGAAAGAGAGAAGATATAGGTCGAGGTGAAGTCCCCTACATGAGATACCGATTAGATAACATTTTGTAAGCTGGTTCGATATTTATATAGACAATTATTTTCGAGACATTTTAGTAAAACTAAAAGTTTCATAGTGTTTCATACATAAACTGGTCCAATAGAATTCTATACTTAGGCGAATAATCGCAAGATACGGTGCCATAGACGTTATATAAAATAAAAATATGTACAATAAATAAATAAATAAAATCTGTACATTTTTGTTAAATAACATTTAACTATTTCACTACAACGTCATTTTCGTTATACTTCTTCCTGTACTTTAAGTAAAAACTAAATTTCGTACACAATTTTAGTAAAACATACATGTTTGCATGTGAAAAGCATAACAAAGGTTTTTAGACCGCCTTTTTCTTGTAATATGTACGATGTTTTTGCGTAATTGCCCTTGCCTTTTAAGGCTTTTAGACGAAAGGAACAGCATTTTGCGTTTCTTTTTCATAATTGCAGTATGACATAGTATGCATGTTAATAATAGCTTGCGCGGATAAACGTAGGAAACTACAATAAGCTGTTAAAGTATTTTAGTTTTTTCGAAACATTAACTAATTCGAACACGTTTGCGTTTTGTCTCAAAATGTATAAAAACGCTCTCACCGAGTTTGAAATACGCGCGTTCATCGGTTAGTAACAAATGTTATACTCGCTGTTTTAGTTTCCACTAGTGACCACCAGAGGCGCTGTTCACGTTTTCATACCACTTTCATACATTTTGAGACAAAACGCAAACGCGTTCGAATTAGATAATGTTTCGAAAAAACTTATACTAGAGCTACAGGATGGTATTGGAAAAGCATAATGATGTGTTAGTATTATTAAACGGCACTTAAACGCATGTTCAGTAGTTTATGCAACTACTACATAATGGGAGGCATTAAAACACGAGTGTGCATTAATAATATCACATGAGTGAGTGTGATTTACTCTATGGGAGTAGATAAACCTAATTACATTAATGTGCCTCTTTTTGATCAAAATATCTTAACTGTTTAACACCATCAAATAAATTGAGACTAAATTCAAATTCTGTTCAGTTCAGTTCAGTTCATTTTTATTGGTAAAAAATAAAAATGTTTTTACAAGTCAAAGTTACATACAGTAAATATTAGCACTAACATTTAATATAAACTGAAAAAATAATAAATATCAACGATCAACGTTGCAAATCAGCTTAAATATACAATTATAATTAAAAGTCTCACCAAAGCAATGTTTCCAACGTTTATTCAACTAGCACAGTTACCAACTGACCTTCCAGCACACCAATGGCTACACTACCAGCAGTATGTTTAACTTACCCTGAAAATGCGAAACTTACCCCATAAATCCCGGATTTCATGTCCCCCGACACTCTGAAACTGTCGTTTGCACATCGTAATAAACACATTAAATAAAGTTAAACTGGGTTTTAATGAACTCCCACTTAAGTGCTATGAAGAAATATGAGCGTTAAAAAACCGGGCGCCGAGCAATGTGCAGCGAAGTTTATTCTATTGTGTAACAAAAACAATTATAGCACGTGATTTAGTACGCCCAGTTTACGAGCGCCGAGATGAACGTTTAGAAAATATTACGAAAAAAGTTTTCCATCTATTTTAACGAAAAAATAATGCGGTGACCGCTTACCATCAACTTACGGCCGTTCGATTGGTATACAAACCAGGATAAAATAAGTCAACCATCATATATTTTGTATAGGCATTAATTTTCAATTTAATTTTGAGTCGTTTTTGATATTTACTAACCGATACACCATTGTAATTTAAACAGAAAAATAAACGCATTTGTATTTGTATTTGTATTTGGTGGTTATGGACTTCAAAAGTTTTATCCCTTTTCTTAAACAATGCCTTATAGTTTGCTATGTATCTAATTTGTTTTGTGTTCCCGAGCAACGGCTAGTACTTACTTATTTATCCTTGTACAAGGCATTTAAACAATGCCCTTTATCTATTAGCCCTTTGACCTTAATCTGCCGTCCTATGTCTAAAACCGAACTAAGCTGCTTTTTAGCAGTTTTCGTTAGTTTACATGGGCTAAAATAGAAAAAACAGCTCTACCGAATGGTCTTGGAATCATATTTTTATCATTTGTAGTTGCGAAGATATGGAGTCGACCTACCACGTTAAGTGCATGATAATATGACACTTTACAATACTATAAAGTCGCTAACCAACATTACTACACTATAAGCAATATAAAAGCCTTTAGCTGTTGTTTAATTGAATAAATCACTAGCATGATTCATAGCTAAAAAACGGTTATTAGACAAAAATGCCGTTAAAGTCCTTTTACGTTTTTTTAACTTTTTTTATGCATTAACTTTTTTATCAAATACTATACAAGAAAACAGTTACTACGCTTAAACACGGCTAAATACCCTTAGCCCTATTTTTGTAAGTATTTGCTTGTGATTCCTATTGAAAATACAACACTAAAACCTAGTAACTGTGATTTAGCCATGAATAATTACATTAAAAACAGAAGAATGCAACACTTAAACCCGGATAACCAGCAATGCTACACTAAAATGTAGCTAGGCGCAAAATATTATCCTCCCGATTTTACTTCATAGGGCCAGTCAGCCGAGCGACGCGTGCGCTTGAGGTTGTGTCTAGTGGCGTAGTGAGTGATGGATGCATATTTCTCATCTCAAAATGTCTGGAAACCGGAGGAAAGTATATAATATATCTCGCTATACATTTTTTGTGCACTAGACTTAGGATATAGTCTACATTAGAAGTGGTGTAGGAAGATTTTTATGTACTCACCCAGATAACAATATTCAACCTTGAATAAATATTATTTATACATATAGTTACCAATACTACCTACGTAATTGGTCGGATAAAATAAGCAGTATAGGACCATCCTTTGGATACTTCCCGCAAGCTAAGAAAACATTGCTCATTGTATCCGAAACTGACAAGCAAACAGCTTACCAGATCTTAAGGAGCACCAATCTAATCATTATGACTGGATCTCGCTTTTTGGGAAGCTACATTGGTGAAGTTTCCTTCAGACGATTTCATAAAAAAATAATTCAAATTGTTTTCGACAGTAGAAAAAAAAAACTCAGAAATCTCCAAAAACTCCCCTAAAGCGGACTACAACTATACGGCCCTAACAAAAGAAATTCAATTCCAATGGGCATTCTTACTACGAGTCCTGAAAAAATCCCATGAATTTTTGAACCACTGACACAATGCACTACGCATGATCTTCCTGCCAGCACTCTTTGGTAGTAATAAAATACACATAAAGGCAAAATCCAACCCACACGCCACTAACTTAAAATACGAAAATTCCAAGAAAGGTTGCACAGCTCTCACGGATGCCTTATTACTCTTATTAGAGAAGAAACAAATTGTCCTATCCGGCTTTAATATATTTCTAAAAGATGCACGCAAAGAAGGTGGTAAAGAAAAATATGCCCATAGTGACATACTTTTAGAAACCATCCTAGCAAAATTCACCACTAACAAGAAAAGAGCGATTGAAAGATCCATCGCATTCAAGATGAAAATGAAGTCCTCAAACCGGGTCTCAGTTATTCCTACAAAAAACGATCACTTTGACCTATCCCCACTAGAATTCAGATATGCGCTATCAATACTATACGTACAATAGAATATCAAGCTCCATGACACAGTCATAATTATGCGATGGCTGCGGAAACAGCCAATTCAATACTGATCACGCGCTCTGTTATAAAACCGGAGGCCTAATCACTAGGCGACATATATTCTGCCTTGGCGTATGGGATGTTCAGAGGAAGGCGTTATTCGATATCCGTGTTGTTAATAGACACCGCGACGCTCCTTCCTAACTCTCACGTCCAGTCACATCTCTCCATAATCAGCCGAAGATAAAAACAGAAAATACTCTAAATACTTACGACATGCTACTTTCACCCCACTTGTAACATCAGGTGAAGGCATCGTCTGTCTTCTTTCATAAAAGACATGAGTGAAACCATATCTGAACTCTGGAATGGCTCTCTAAGTACCATACAGAGCAAGAATCAGCGTCGCTGTGATATGTGCCACCAGTACGTAGATCTGCAGCACGAGGCACCGATCCCTCAGCCAGGTGGCTCGGGTTCAACGACGGCGCGGCCCTCCCGCGCATCGATTAAAACCATTTTTTATTTTATAATTTAAATATCCTACTGTACGAATATTATTAAAAATTTGTAAGTTATTGAATAAAGATTTCACATTAAGCTTAATGAAGACTGATTTGTCAGTATTTTTCCCAAAGAGGATTTTTTCTGTAAACAAATACAATAAATAAATATGCATCTGCAACTATCCACGGTAACTAGTTAGTACCAGAAATCTGAGAAAGCACGCAAATGGTAACGACTGTACATAGGATGGCTTTACATGGCAGCCAAAGTTCAGTTAACATCTGTCTTTCGTACGGTGCAGACGCTTATGCTCTATTTAGATCAGCTACTTTCAACGATAATCATTTGCTTAATGGATGGTTATTTTCTGCATATTTCATGACTCTGCTTTTTACTATTTCCCACTTACTCTGCGTTTCGGTTTGTGTACCCAGTAACGTAAATCAAATAATAAAATTATTATAATTCTGTAAGTCGCGCCGGTATGTAAGCCTGCTCTGCTATTCATGTGCAATGGTTTACGCCCACCGACATTCTTTTGTCCCTTCCGTTTACATATAAAAGTGCAATACTAACTATACGTGGATACAGTGTATACAGTTTTGTTTTATTTATTTAAACAATTCAATTATTTTAATATCTTACTTGTATAATAGTGCAACTAACGAGGTTTTTTGCCAAAAACACTAAAACAATTTCAGCAGGATTACATGACTAAAATACAGTTAGAGGCGATGGTTCATCATTTAACGTGTTTTTAGATTAGGAACGCATACAGCTTGCTTGAATGTTTGCAGTTATTGCATAGCTACAAAACGGTTAAAGTCCAATAACGTGCTTATTTAAAGTTTTTCAGTGTAATCTTTTCCCAATAACAAATACTATAAACTCGTTAAGTGACTTAGCCGTTATTTAGCTATGTTTTGTTTATTATGCGATGTTAAAGAACGGCTAAGGTATACTAAACGGTGTTTTAAGTGTAATATCGTTGATAGTTTAGTAATTATTTGCAACACTAAAACACAAAAACCTTTCTGTAAAAAAACCTATTCATTATTTTACGAAGTAGTGCAATAACAATGGAAGCACAAATTTAGTTTTAATTTTTATATAAAAGAAATCTGGAATAAATGTACACATTTCCTAGAAATTTTGGTTTTAACGTTTTTTGCTCATATCTCAAAACTATAATTTGTGGGTTAGTTTGGTTTTAGAAATAGGACGGCAGTAATGTTATAGCCTCAGTCTCACTATTCCTCGCCGTAACTTAAGTGGGCTCGTAACGTGTTAGTACACCCCAGGGCGCTTTTCGGGCAATTTTAAACACGCCCATTTTTCTTCTACGTCTTCAATTGTGTTGCCAGGTAAGTGGGGGCTATCTGAATCGTTATTTACTGGCTATTGGTTGTAGTTACCATGGAGAAACAGACGGTCCTCAACAGATAATGGTGAATTAAGTATGCAGAATACAGAATACAGACATTTATTGGTAAAATAGGTAAACATTTTACAAGTCATATTGAAATTACATTAATACAACACTTTAAAATGAATATTAAAATTAGGTACATCATGTATTGAGCTCACATTGACGATACTGGGTCAATGATCATTTGGTATTTTAGTAATAAACTCATCTATTGAGTAGTAGGCCTTCTCAATGAGCAACAATGTGAGTTTAGTTTTAAATATAGTGTCACTTTTTGAGTCCTGTATATCGGCTGGTACTGCGTTGTAAATAGTTGGTCCCATGATGCTGAGCGACCGCCGCCGTGACTTGGCGAGCCGGCGCCGTGGTGCAAGCAGCAGGGGTCGCCTACGGGTCGATCTGAATTTAGCCCGGTAGTCTTATATAGCGACAAGAGCTAGGCTCTTAAATATATAATGATGAGTCTTATATACGTGTATGTGCAAGTAGAAGTCCCTTTGGAGCAATTGTTTAGTTATTAATTGTTCCTAATACAATGGGCTTCATTTTGTAAACTGCGTATTTCATTCCAATTTCAACGCAATCCCATCTCAATAACAATTACCTATGTAATTGTTAAAAAAGCTTTAAAAATTAAAATAATTATTCGCTATAATTCTGGCATCTTGTGTGGTTCTTTATGACAGAATATATAATTGTCACATAAAAAACGAGCAAATAAACACAAATTGCACTTGTTCTTTATAACTTTACCCCCTTTAGCTTTGCCCCCTGGCTAGATGCTGGCCAAGAGCAATCCCGTTATTATTATTAATAATAAAAACTTTACAAAAAATATATAACATATTTATTAAAAATATATTACCTCAAACTTCAATGTCTAAGTCAAAATCAAAGGGAATAACGAAAATGCGTATTTGGGCGTTCAGAACGATCCAAATGGTTGATTTATTCAACTGCACAATGACGCGCTTGTCACAGCCTATCTGGGAAGTAAATCGTCCGTCGCTGAATACATTCACCTGACAGTGCATCGTGGATCCTATTAAGTTTGTATTGAATTCGGCTTCCGATCGACCCGCTCCCGCATCGATAATGGACGCATCGAGTTGTGGATGAGGGGTCGTTGAGGTCTGAGATTTCAATTGCAATAAATTTGTAATAAGTTTTTTGATAAAAGTATCAATGTGTTTTGTTCACTTTGCAAATACTCCACAGGATACTTTACAATCCTAGCTCGTGAAGTTTTTGTATCGTTACATATAAGCTGAAGCTTATATGTATTAACGATATTGTGTTTACGTAAAACGATATACAGGGAAAACAGGGGTAGTTGCCAAACTTAGCCCGAACCCCTATTTTAGTTTTTTTATTATTCCCAATAAAAAACAATATCAATAAGTAACTACTTTCGACAACGAAAAGTACAATTTAAAAATAGAACAAAATGGAATAATTAAAAATAGAACATAATGGAATATTTATGTAGGTATATGGTAGAGATAAAACTGAAACATTGCTGATATTGTAAAAGAAATTAATTGAAAACAAATCTCACAAAATATCAATCAAAGACCGCCAAAGGTGGCCAAAGACCAACATAAATAGAAATCCGATCAAAACAAGAATCTATTCAGGTACTTGCCCAGTCCGCTGAGAATTTTCAAGTACACTCGGTTACCCCACATATTCTGGCACATTCTATTAATATCAAGCTAAACCGTCTTAATTTGATTAGACGCAAATTTATGGCAAATTTCAGTATAATAATATACTGAATGAAATATATCTTTAAATAGACTTCAAGTATCATTCACAATAATGGGATTGTAACATTCAATTTGGAAGTAGAGATAAAAATAAATTGAAGCAAATATTTCGTCATTCCTGATTTCAAAGATATAGAATTTATCAATCATGGCCTTTTCATCAAATGTTTTTTGTAATAAATATGAATACGAATTTGTAAACAACTGCCGGTCCCACAGTCAAACTGTAACCACAGTTTTGTGGGGCGATGTATTATGTTTTCATGTACGTAACCTGTGTTTATTAAATAAATATGTGGGTATTATCCACTATAGCGAGAATGAGAGACAAGCTATTGTATTTACATTATATTTACACTTTTTACATGACATTAAAATTACAATTCACAAATAATAGTCGGAGCCATATACGTTGGTTGGTCTCACAGCAAGAAGAGAACAAAAGCCGTACGCATGCGCGATATTAGAATGTAACAGAGTATAAACAATATTAACATATTTACAAAAGAGGTTGTCGCCACATCAGCCCCCCCTGAGACCTTTAAGGTCGATAAAAGTCCGGAAAGTGTACGCGGCGACCAGAACGCGTTGTTCTTTTCGGAGGTGCAAGAGTATCGTTAGGTATCTCTCTCGGAACAATACTAGTCGATGTTTCACGAGAAGGAGCATGTGGTGTAATAGAGGTGGAGTCATCTATTAACATATAGGCGGGTTTCAACCTATCTACCGATACAGTCACTAGTTTACCAGCTATTTCAAGTTTAAAATACTTGGCATGTCTTTCAACTACCTTATAAGGGCCAGAATACGGTGGCTGTAAAGACGTCCTAACCAAATCTTGCCTCACAAATACATGAGAGCTGGTTTGTAAGTCTTTGAATATAAAGACTTTTTCTGTGCCATGCCGCGGCACAATCGAAGGTTGTAACTTTCTAATGTGTGAACGCAACCTAGATAAATAATCCGCGTAATCAACCACACAGCTTGTTGGTGGTTCAAAAAAGTCACCAGGAAGTCGTATAGGCTCCCCATACACAAGTTCTGCAGTAGACGCGAACAGATCTCCTTTCCACGCGCTACGTATACCCAGCAGCACAATCGGCAGCGACTCAGACCAGCTTTCATTGGCGTGGCACATAATTGCAGCTTTAAGCTGTCTATGAAAACGCTCTACTAACCCATTAGCTGCTGGGTGGTACGCCGTAGTTTGTAAATGCTGAAAACCGGTTAATATTGACAGTTGCTTAAAAAGATGTGATTCAAATTGCTTCCCTCTATCAGTCGTTATCTTAAGAGGGCAACCAAACCTCGAAATCCATGAAGATAATAACGCTTTTGCTACACTTTCAGCCGTAATATCGACTAAAGGAACAACCTCAGGCCAACGCGTGAACCTATCAACCACAGTGAGGCAATACCTATAGCCATTAGAAATAGGCAGAGGGCCAATTAAATCAACATGAATATGCGCAAACCGGGCAGAAGGAATGGTAAATTGCTGTACGGGTGCGTGAACGTGGCGAGAAACTTTGCTTCTCTGACAAGATAAACATGCGCGCGCCCATGTACGACAATCTTTTCTGACACCGGGCCAAACGTAACGCTCAGTTACCAACTTAATGGTATTCCTAGCGCTAGGGTGACGTAGTCCATGCAAAATGTTAAATACTTGCCTACGAAATTCAGTTGTAATGAAGGGCCTAGCGATAGAACCGGATATATCACAAAATAATTCAGATCCTGCTATTTGAATTTTTTGTAACTTTAACGATGCACCTTTGCGTAACAATGTGTGCAATTCCTCATCATTCGTCTGAGAAACTGCTAAGGCATTTAAGTCCAAACCACTCAAAATTGTATCTACTCTTGACATCGCGTCCGCTACAATATTATCATCACCGGAAATGAATCTTATATCGGTAGTAAATTGGGATATAAAATCAAGATACCTAAACTGTCGCGGTGAACACGAGTCATGAGATTTCTTAAAAGCAGATACAATCGGTTTGTGATCAGTAAGAACAAAGAAAGGTTTTCCTTCGATCATATACCGAAAATGTTTGACCGATTCGTATATCGCCAGTAGCTCCCTATCATACGCGCTATACTTTATCTGAGCTGTCGTTAACTTTTGAGAGAAAAACCCTAGCGGCTGCCAGTGTCCTGCAACTTGTTGTTGCAGCACGGAACCAACGGCAGTCTCAGAAGCATCCGTCACGATAGCCAGAGGGGCTGTTGAATCCGGGTGCGCTAATAAAGCTGCTCTAGACAGGCTTTTCTTACACGCGTCAAAAGAACTACATAGCGCGGGCGTCCAAGATATGCTGTCATTACTCTTGACCGACGGTCCGCTCAGTAGCGCATGCAGTGGAGCCTGTAATTTAGCTGCTCCCGGTATAAATCGTCGATAGAAATTTAAAGCGCCTAAAAATCTGCGAAGTTCTTTTATAGTTTTGGGCTTCGCAAACTGTTCAATAGCTTTAACTTTACTGCCTGTAGGTTTGGTACCCTCGGAAGATACTAAATATCCTAAAAACTCTACCTCCGCAGCAGCACAGACACATTTGTTTACGTTTAGCAAAATGCCGTGTTCACTAAATCGCTCAAAAACTATACGTAGGTGATTAAGATGCTCTTCGTCGCTAGATGAGGCTACCAGCACGTCATCTATGAAAGGAAAACAGAAGTCAAGACCCCTCAGGACTTCATCCATAAATCGCTGAAAAGTTTGAGCAGCGTTACGGAAACCAAAACCCATATAAGGAAACTCAAAAAGTCCAAAGGGGGTTGTGATCGCTGTTTTCTGAACGTCCTCGGGAGCAACAGGTATTTGATTGTAAGCACGAACTAAATCCAACTTACTAAACACCGTGCATCCTTTCAAATTGTGTGAAAAATCGGCTATATGTCGCACCGGGTACCTATCGGGTATAGTGCGAGCATTGAGAGCACGGTAGTCGCCGCACGGTCGCCAACCGTTATCTTTTTTTGGTACTAAGTGTAATGGAGACGACCATGGGCTCTCAGACCTACGCGCAATACCCGTTCGCACCATGTCCTCGAACTCTTGTCGTGCAATTTTAAGACGATCAGGAGCAAGGCGTCTTGGTCGTGCAAAAACAGGTGGACCAGGAGTGGTCCTAATATAATGTTGCGTTTGATGCTTACATTTACGCTCCAAAGGATCTCCGCTGGGCCGCATTACATCAGGATACTCCTGCAGTAACTTATGATACAATGAGTCTCCTGTGATAACCTTAATTTGGGGGCAAACAGAAGCGGAGGCAACCTGGGCGGCTGATGTTAGCGACGTAGTACTATCAATCAAACGCGAATTACGTATATCCACAAGCAAGTTATAGAAGGATAAAAAATCTACTCCTATAATAGGCTTGTTCACGTCCGCGATTACAAAACGCCATGAAAAAGCACGACGCAAACCTAAATCTAAAGTTAAACTTAACCAGCCATACGTGGCAATAGTAGTATTATTTGCGGCATAAAGCTCATAGTTAGTCTTATGACGTCGTTGTGCACGCAAATAGTTAACAGGATAAACACATAAATCGGAACCTGTATCTACCAAAAATCGCATCTTAGAACTAATGTCCGTAATAAACAAACGTTTTGCCCCTGCATCACTAATATCACTATCACCGGTCGCATCAAGCGACCGCTCTACAAGTTTTTTGAATATTCACATGGCGGGACACACTTATCCGCCCTTTCACCGTACTTCCAATGGTACCAGCACTCGCGACCAACGTGGCTCCGTGAACGAGAGCGGCGGCGGCGCTCATGCGACTCACCTCGAGCCTGACTACGACGGCCACCGCCTGGCCCTGGACGCAAAGATAAGGCTTCCACGGCACTCACTAATCCGTCAATTTTACGGCGTAGTTCATCCATATCAGCATTATCAGCAGATGCTGGAGCATTTGATGTAGCCGTAGCCGAAACATTAGGCGAGTAGAAACGCGGTGTTACCTCGAAAACTTTATCCGTCATATTCGCTAAAGTATCTAAATTTGCGTCTTCTGGCTGCATAGCTATCACCGTTTGAAGATACGATGGGAGCCGACTAGACCAAAGTGAGCGCATCAACTCTTCTTTAACGTCACTGCCGGCTAAACCACGGAGATGTCGTAAAAAATCACTTGGCTTTCTATCCCCAAGCTCCTCCTTACACAGCAACTGTTGCAAACGTTGGCCTCGCGAAGCTGATAAACGGGATATTAACTCACGCCTGAGAGCCTCATATTTATCCTTCTCCGGTGGCTTGGTAATGATGTCCTCAACCGCAGCGGCGTATTTAAAATCTAACACGGAGATCGCATAATGAAACTTCGTCGTGTCGCACGTGATACTGGCCAGTAAGAACTGGCTGTCAAGTTGCGCGAACCACAGCGCCGGTCTGTCAGGCCAGAAAGGAGGCGGTTTGACGGCCACGCGGCCGATGCTTGGCACGTTGTCATTCTCTTCTGTCATATTTTTTTTATGAAATTGAATTTCTAACAAAATGTTCAAACACTCACGATTCTGTAGGTCACCACTTGTGGGTATTATCCACTATAGCGAGAATGAGAGACAAGCTATTGTATTTACATTATATTTACACTTTTTACATGACATTAAAATTACAATTCACAAATAATAGTCGGAGCCATATACGTTGGTTGGTCTCACAGCAAGAAGAGAACAAAAGCCGTACGCATGCGCGATATTAGAATGTAACAGAGTATAAACAATATTAACATATTTACAAAAGAGGTTGTCGCCACAAATAAATAATAATGTAAGTGTCATCGATAAGCTAATACAATATGACCATTGCGTCGTACCGTGTTGTTTTCTATATATATATATATATATATATTTTTTTTTTTAATACTATGACGGTGGCATACAAGTGTACGGTCCACCTGATAATAAGCGGACAACGCATCCTATGCTCGCAACTTCAAAAGAGTCACGTGCGCTTTGCCGAGTTTGCCGATCCTTTATAAAATTTGAAGATTCCACTGTAAGAGATAAAACCTCCGTTTTCATTGTTTTCAAAAGAGTAGATTACGTACTTTTTACTTTTATTCCCAGTATTTTTCCTGCTCAGGTTTTGATATAGAAAAAGAATATCCACAAATATCAGTTTTAATTTTCATTAGCTTTCCACTATCTACAACATAATGCAATAGTAATCTGCCTTAAGGATGATTCAAGCTATACCGTTCCGTGTCCGGGCCGGCCCGTTTTCTAGTACAAGAAATCGACGGCCGTCGCGTGTCCTGTAATCATCCTTTATCGTCACCTTAATAATGTTTTAGTTTTAAGTATATAATATTGTAGGTACCTACCTACACTACCTTGTAGGTATTTGCTGTAATTTATTGTATGTCAGGATCTTGACATACAATAACGACATAATTATCTTAATAGTTCATATATAAACCATTCTTAACTTTCCCTTAAGGATTAAGTTCCCTCTCAAGTAGGTACCTATTTTGTCTCTCAAACTAATAATAACCAACTAAACTAACACATAACATTTTACCTAAAATATGAAGTTTGATGAACGATATGAATTTAAGGCAATGACACTATTACTGTAGTATTACATATATGGTATTTTTATTACGACAAACTTCAAAACAACAACAGAGTTAATGTACAAAGGCGAGCTAATCCATTTAAGTCATCTCTTCTACCTAACCTGAGCAAATGAGTAAAAACAAAAGATGATGATAATTATTAACCCCTTTTTATATTTCATGTACATTTAACTTTCCCTTCCAAAGAAAATAAAATTATTTATACGTATGCTTCTGTAATCATTTATATCCCCAACGAATTTTAAACAACTTAACATCATAAAACAATAAAATATTCAGTTCAAGGGTGTCTGTGTCAATGTCAAGTTGTGTTTGGGGAAGAATAATATTTGATAAAAAATATTCCATTCGAGATCTTGGGGTGCCCGATTGAATTCTGTTCCGCATGATTTAGGGGGTATAAATAAGGGTTGTTGCCTCAGGACAGTCAGGACACGACTGCGGTTTTTTTGGGGTAGAAATCAAACAAAAGTGGACGTGCAATAAATTACCGTTATACAGGGTACTATGGGACCTTCTCCATGCAAACTGTGTGCACGTTTTATTCGTCTACTTTGGCACTCCCGAATATATATATTTGCTTGTAAGAATATATGAAAAAACTCAAGAAAAAAATAACAAAAATTTCAAAATAAAATAAAATAAGAAGTTTAAAACATTAAAAATTAAATTCCCCAGGTTATGGCTAACAGAAATATAAGCATACTTACCAAAAATCATAATTGTAGTGTAAACACAAGCGAGGAAAAACTTGCTCTCCCCTGCGCGTCAATGCTTGAGAGCTTGGTAAACGTCCGTGTGATGGACAGTGGCCCAATACATGGCCCTTTCAATCCTAAGTCATGATATAAATAGGTATCATCCATTCGTCACAAAGGTGTCGAGCACTGAGTTTACCACATAGTTCATCATCATCATCAGCCTTACATAATTTATTTTATTAAGTCTAATTTAAGTATGTGTTCACTCATATCTGATGTCGGAAAACACAATACATAAAATCTAAGACATGAAAAAAAATTAATTAATATCATAATAATAGTTTTTCGCTACCTGCTACTAGATATGAGCGCCGATAGATGTTTGGTCGGCGGCGGCGCGCCGGTCAAATTGGTCGGCGGCGGCGGCGTACACTGAGCGAAAAAACCACAAAGTTTTTGTGTATCCGAGGACAACAAAATTATATACTAACGGTTACAAACCGTTTTTAATGTAATACTAACGAGTTTATAATAACAAGGACATTTTTTTTGGTATTAGTAAATAACTACTATTATTACAAACTGGTTTGTAAACGTTAGTATATAATTTACTAACTTGTCCTCGGATTCACAAAAACTTAGTATTTTTTTTCGCTCAGTGTATCGGCGGCGTGGCCTTGAAAGCACTTGTTGTACATAAAAACTAATAACTTTTAGTTAAAAGGACCGCCCGGGATCGTAGCTGGTGCGGGAACATAAATTAAATATTCATCTCTATAAATTGCAATGCTTTATACGGTACAATAGGTAGGCAGACTTTCGCAAAGAGTACCTGCCAGGTCTGAGTTCAAGGTCGTGCCCACAAACTTCGAGCTTGAAGGGTTCACTCTAAGAAGAGGGCATTTAATTTCGCCTCCAAGCCTTGCAGTAATCTTGAAATGACCCTTATAACTCGTTTTGACCACATCAAAAGTAGACCGAATTAGTAGCCTATCCTCCTGGTAGTATAGTATGCAGGTTTGGTCTTTATCCCTGCTACACGCCAGTGCTCGGAAACCGGTTTCGTCTTCATACAATTAACCGGTTAATAGTTTCGGTTAATTGCGATTTACGATATTTTTCGTACTATAAATCATTAATTTCATAGATAAAAGCTATCAAAAACAAATCTTACAATAAAAATAAAGATATGAGAAGTACTTTAGAAGTTCACAAATAGTAAAAACCGGTTCTGAGTCCTTTTGACTCATTTGCATAATAGATATTTTCAACGTTCATGTTTCTAATGAAAACCAAAAAAAAAAATCTAAAAATAGGCGCAGAATAAACTCTATGGACAAATAATGAAGTTTTAACTTTCATGAATCATTTTGAGATTTTGAGAAATCGCTGGCTCTGGAGTCGCCCGGAGTGACCATTAATTTTATTACTCGAGTTTTAACCGTTGAGTAAAATATACTTGTTTGGACAAAAGTTGTAAATTTAAATATATATTTAAGTATCAAGGGGTGGCTTATTAATATAAATCATTTGTTTTTATCAGAGCATAAAAGTTTAAAATTCACTATTCATGTAATGCAGCCTTCAGCGTCTGTAAGAGTTCTCCGCCTAGGTAGTCTAAAACAAACCCCAACCTGCTTCATCAGCATTCGAATTTAAAATTCCATCGCCGTAAAATCCGAAACCGTAAAACAGATAGAACGTTCCAGAATCGTTCTAAAGTCAAGTGTAATATGTTTTTGATGGATCTTCAGACATGATTGCTTGCGGCGCTTACAAAAGGGGATTATGTCAGCGGGGAAATCATCTCAATTATGTCGTTTTAGGACAGCGTGGAACATGCATTTTGTGGTAACAGTAAAAAGGAGTGAGTATCCTTTAAAGTGCTTGATTCTGGCCACTTTTATAATAAGAAATATGCAAGCATACTTCATATAGTATGTACGAGTATGTGGGATTGGTACTTTTTGATGGCTGTGTAAGGTGCTGGCTTAAGTTTGAATAGTTTTGGAATCGCGAATGAGTTGACGGATATTAGTATGAAACACGGTGTGAATGAGTACAATTGTATATATCTAGCTTTGTAAATAAACAGAGTTTTTGAAGAAGATTTGACTTCATTCCTACATATACATACACGCTTTTATCGCACTAGCGTTGGTAGGCCATGGTTGTTTGTTGAGCATGCACATTGTCTAAAAATTGTATGTACCCTTACCTGCGCTCGTGAGATAAAAGTACTACAATAAGATGTCACTATAATTATACATAGAAATTATCTCAAACAATGAAAATAAATAAATATGATAAGAATCTTAGAAAGATAATGATAATTAAAAAAAGGCTAGAGATAGGTATGTATTATGGATACTTGAAAGTTTTTAAAAATTATGTTTTTTTTATTGGTCAAACGTGAATTAAAACTGTTACCGGAAATATTATGTTTTTATTTAAAAAATGCACCTAAACGCAATATTTCAGGACGAAAACAGCAAATTCATCATCATCTGAGGCATTACAGCCGCGGGTGGGCCTTAGCCTGGTCCAGCAAAGCTCTCCAGTCCGATCTGTTAGAGGCTTTCCTTCTCCAACTTGTTACTCCCAAGATCTTGATATCTTGTTCGACGCCGTCCAACCATCTGAGCTTGGGCCTGCCTCGACTCCTGCGGCCCTCCGGTCGGCCTTCTAAAAGGCGTTTGGGTACTCTGGCCTCGTCCATTCGCAACACGTGCCCTGCCCAACGCAGGCGCCCGATCTTTATGGTCTTGATTACGTTTGGCTCATCGTACATTTGGTATAGCTCGTGGTTATAACGCGTTCGCCATCTCTCATTTTCCATCACAGCTCCGAAAATGCGTCTCAGTATTTTCCGCTCGAATACCAACAAGGAATTTTCGTCTTTTTTGCTCAGCACCCAACATTCGGAACCGTAGGTGAGTATGGGTCTTAGTAAGTAAAAACAGCAAATTACTCGTTTCAAAATTGTAGTACGAGTACGTGACGTCACAAAAGACGCTTAAATTATAATATGAGACGATTTCAGAGCTCGACAGTTGTTATGCTCTTCTTTGACACCTATTTTCGTGTTTTTTTTTGTTCTAATTGAAGTCCATACAAACATTGATCGAAAAGGAGTATTCTGGGACCAGTCTAGTTTAGTTTAAAGTATGTTAGTTTTAAAATCAAAAAACTCTCGGTGTACTAACTAAAAGTGAAAAGTAGTCTGCAAGTAACTTTACCCAGTTTTCTTAGTTGCTAAGTATTTATTATACGGGTGAACCGCTTTTGTTTTTCCAAACTTTTATAAAAAAATGGGCTTAAACAGCTGACGACTTCGGAACACGATATTGGCAACGTGTTCTGGGTCACGAGCCAAGGTTTGTGAAGATTATTAGCCCGATCTTTGACAGCTAAACCCGATAGGTTGACACCCCTGTTGTTCGCCTCTTTTATCAAAGTAATATTATAAACGCGAAAGTTTATAAGTTTGGATGATACTTACTCAATCATGCAAAAACGGCTGAACGGATAATATACAACGAGTTTAAAAGAATAAACTTTTATCCAGAAAATCATCCCTTGAAAGGATGAAATAGGGAGTGAAAGTTTATTATTGTAATAAGCATATTTTTGTGAGAAAATGGCTGACTGTCGAGTTTCTTTCGGCGTTTCTTCTCGGCAGTGGCCTCTGTGAAACGCTAGTAGGGTTTGACTTGTAAAAGTGCCATTGCGGCCTACTTACAGAATAAAGTTCATTTTATTCATTTTTATTCATTTTATTCATTTGACGCGGACGAAGCCACGGGCAAAAGCTAGAAATTAGACATAATATTGAAAGTATCAAACCAGCGTACAACATAACACTAATTATAATGTGATGATGATGATGATGAGTTCATGTTATCCCTAGTTAGGGATGCTGATGATGTAGCCAAGGTTTTGTTTTTTTTTGATATGTAGTGGCCCACTGCTGGGCAATGGTCTCCGATAGAGAGTAGAGTGTTGCATCTTGTTTATTAGCGCGCGGAAGACATAAACATGTCTCTTACCCGTGGGGCGTGGTAAATACAGGTACAGGTTGACATCAAAATCGAGATAGAATAACCCTGCCTTGCAGTAGAGTAAAAAAAACAATGATTCTGAATCACTTTTACTATGAGACCGCCGTGCCAGTAAAAATAAATTATTACAGAGAAAGTCAATGGTATAAAGTGTGTTTCAGAACCAACTCTTGACAGCTGACGACCTAACACGTTATTGGCATCGAGTTTTAGGTCGCGTGCCAAGTTTAGGACAAACCGTACGAGTATATGGGTCAATATGAAATGAATTTCACATTTCCATTTGATTTCAATGTGTTTCTCGCACTAATGCAGACACAATAGTACCTACCGCGTGGCACACATAAATCGACGTTTACTATATTTATTGTCATTTATTGTCAAGTACTCTGTTGTGTTGTTTGTATACGTAATGTAATTAAACTCAATATTATCACTGGTTCATTCGTGTATTGCAAAATATATATAATTTTCACAGATCGTTCGTAGAAGAAGACATATTTGACAAGTAATTCAAAAACACAAAATCAATGTGGCTTTCAGCCAGTTAAAGAACGAATAAGGTTCTAATACGGAACATTCTCGCCCCTTTTTAACAAAAAACTAAATTATAATAGCGAATAATCACATTCAATTAACTGGTAACAAAATAACTTTATGTATCGGTCTAACAAAAACACCTTTTTGAGTTCTTATTTTTACCGACCGTACCAAATTGTCAGAGGCATTTTTATTGACAGATATTATCTTACCTAGGGGCCAACAAGCAGGTGGAGTGGCTTCATCCTTCAGTAAAACTATTTGACCAACTTCTAAATTACTGGAGAAACGCATCCACTTACTTCTTGTTTGAAGTTCACTTAAATAGTTATTATAAAATTGAACCCAAAACTTTTGTTTTATTTGAGTTATTTTTTGATACATAGTTAGTCTATTTTCTGCTCTATCTACTAAACTTGGTTCAGGCAGATCTGATATCGGAGACCCAATCAAAAAATGAGAAGGCGTCAAGCAAACGACAGTATCGCTATCTGGTATATCGAATACAGAACATAAAGGTCTCGAGTTCAGTATGCCCTCAATCTGCACTAAAACAGTATAGAAGAACTCATAAGTAAACCTAATATTACCTAAATATCTTTTAAGTAAACCTTTAACAGACTTTATTCCAGCCTCGTAAATTCCACCCATGTGGCTGGCGAGAGGAATAGTAAATTTCCATTCGATAGAGTTAATATTACAATAGTCTATAATCTGACTATAGGATGAATCATTTTTAAATAACTGATACAACTCGTGCAACTCATTATTTGCCCCTTTAAAATTTGTGGCATTGTCAGAGTACAAGTGGGTACAATAACCTCTTCGACTAATAAATCTCTTCAAGGCGCAAATAAAGGCTTGCGACGATAATTCTGTAACTAGCTCTAGGTGAATAGCTTTAGTTGACATGCAGATAAACAAGCAAATATAGCCTTTGGTGTACTTACAATTTCGAAGCATAGAATTACGAATATACACAGCTCCGCTGAAATCTACACCAACATGCAAAAAAGCTCGTGTTAAAAGTAACCCTTGGAGCGGGTAAGCTAGCCATCTGCTGCTCACAGGCTTCTGCATTGAATCGGATACAGCGAACGCATTTATGTATGACCTTTCTAACCTCCATACGTCCATTAATAGGCCAGTATTTTAGTCTTAATCCGAAAAGCGTACCTTGAATGCCCATGTGTAACAAACGCAGATGAAACTGTAGAATAATAAGCGTCGTGACGTGTTCTTTACTTGGTAACACTATAGGATGAGCTTGACTATATGGTATATCTGAATTTTGTATACGACCGCCCGTACGAATTATGTCATCGTCATCAAGAAAGGGGTTAAGCTTTCGTAGGGGACTCGACTTAAAAGTGTGTAAGTTGTGAATTTGTGCGTTACTATTCTCATTATTAGTACCATTTGAGTCTGTATTATTGTTTGTGTGTGTGGACTGTAAACTTTGTAATTTCAAGCTATTTAACTCTTGATACTCTTTAGAGAAATGTTTGCGCTGAGTTATTTTTATTATGAAATTGTGTGCACTTTTAAGTTCGTGAGTTGTGAGATACGACACATCTTTATTCGCACTACGTGTGTTTTTTATAAATCTAAACATGTATGCTAACACTCTAGTCAGTTTATTGAAGTTCGAATGTCGCTGAAAGTATGTATAAAAATCAGTCAAAGTGTCTTGCTGAGTGACAGCATGAGAAGCGCGTGGCTTAATCACCTCAAATTGCGACTCTGCATCACTTATCACAGGTGATGATGTCATTGGCCAAGTAGAAGGATCCTGATATATCCAATTCGGTCCGTTCCACCAAAGTGAATTACTATGTAAATTCTGTGGGTAAACTCCGCGTGTGAGTAAGTCCGCAGGGTTTTCTTTTGTGTTAACATAACTCCACATTTCAGGCTTGGTCAGCTCTATGATTTCCATTAGTCTGTGTGACACAAATGTATGAAGTTTCTTGTATGGTGACTTTATCCAGTGTAACACAATCTGTGAATCAGTGAACAATACAGTGTTATGTATCTGGAACTTATCTTTAAAAGCTCTCTTCACTTTATCAACCAGCTGTGCTAATAACAGGCATCCAGATAGTTCTAGTCGTGGCAGGGATTGAGTCTTTATCGGTGATACTCTTGTTTTCGCCATGACAAGACTACATGTGGGTGTTTTATTAGGGTATGTAGCTCTAAAATATACATTTCCTCCAAAAGCTTGCGAAGAAGCGTCACTAAATCCTATCAAAGTTATCGATGATGGAATGTCAGAGAAGTAATATCTAGGAATCTCAATATCTCGTAGCTTAGGTAGGTTTTCTTGAAACTCTAGCCAAGTTCTTTGTAAATCTTCTGGGATGACAGAGTCCCAGTCTATCTTCGCCTTCCAGATAGATTGCATAAGTATCTTCGCTATGATAATAGTTGGTGCTAAGATACCGATGGGATCATATATTTGCGCTATTGCTGACAGTACATTCCTTTTTGTAAGCTGTATCTGTTTAAGCTCTGGAATAGCTGTAGTAAGCGTGTCGCTTTGCGGTAACCACTTTACACCTAATGTTTTAACAGCTCCGTTGGGGGTGAAATCATATGCTGTATTATCATTGGTAGGTATAGCTTGTGAAAGTATCTTAGGCTCATTTGTAGTCCATTTGTGAAGTTTGAAGTTTCCTTTTTGTAGCACTTCGATGAGTTGACCACAAACTTGTTGCGCTTGATCAACAGTGTCTGCTCCTGATAAGAAGTCATCCATGTAACATTCTGACTCTATGACGTCTGCAGCTTCTGGATATTGTTGTTTGTGCTGTCCAGCCAGCATTCTCAGCGTACGACAGGCTAGAAATGGCGCACATCTTGTACCATACGTGACAGTTCGTAGTTGAATACATTTCGAAGGACTTGACTTGTCATCTCGCCATAAAATTCTTAATAACGGCCTTTGCTCATCTTTGACCAAGATTGTTCTAAACATTTTGACTATGTCACAGGAGAACGCATATTTGTACATACGAAACCTAAGTATGATCTCAAGCACATCATTATATATGTTCGGTCCATCAAGCATTATGTCGTTCAATGACAGTCCTGATGACGTAGCACTACTTGCATTGAAGACCGTACGTAGTTTTGTAGAGCGACTTTCAGGCCGTAAAATTCCTATGTGAGGTAAGTAGCAATGAGGCACTTGTGTGTGTTGAAAGTCATCAATAAACTCCGCATGACCTAGCTCTATAAATTCGTATATGAACGCTTTATATTGTGTGTAGAGCAAGGGATCTTTTTGAAACTTGGACTCAAGACTTAACAAGCATCGATATGCTTTATGAAATGAGTTACCTAACTGTTGAACCCTTTCCTTTTGTATAGGCATTTCAACAACAAAATGTCCGGTTTCATCTTGCACTGTTGTGTCAAGAAATAATTGTTCGCAGTATTGTTGTTCCGGTGTAAACACGGCTTTATGGCTTACCTCTTCCTGTTGCCAAAATCTAACTAACAAGTCATCTGTCGAAGGCGTGTCAACAATGTGTAAAGTTACATGAGCGTTATGTCTCCTGTGGGTGCCCGATGTACAATCTTTAACGTTACCTGACACTACCCATCCTAATACCGTTTCTATGAGAATAGGTCTGTTCGGCCCTAAGCTAATTTGATTACCTAACAGCAACGAATAGAAAAGCTGAGCTCCTATAAGCATGTCTATCTCGCTAGGTTTGTAAAATGTAGGGTCAGCAAGCAATTTGTGTTGCTTCACCGGCATGTTCCATGTGTTTGTGTTTATAAAATTATGTGGCAACGGCACAGTTATGTTATCCATGACAATAAACTCAAGATTCGCTGTAAAATCAGATAGTCGAGATGCTATGTTCGCTTTCATACATAATTGCGTTTGCTTACCCGACTCGTCAATGCCTTGTATTATGTGATTATCATAGTGCAGCTTACTGTTCATGCGCTTGACAAGCCTGTGAGCAACTATGTTGACTTCGCTCCCGGAATCCAATAATACGCGTGCAGAATGCCATATGCCTGTGTCATCCTGTATATTAATTATCGCTGTGGACAATAAAATCTGATTATCACCAGTGTTTGACACATGCATTGTTGTAGGCGACACTAAAGTGTGTTTACTTTGACCTTGTGTATGTGTATAGTCCGACTACGGTTGCTTTAGAGCGTACGTAGTGTGTGACGACTCTTGCTGTGACAGCTGTTGCTGTGGCAACTGTTGTTGTGTCAGCTGTGGCTGTGGTAACTGTTGCTGTATAAGCTGGGGCTGCTGTTGCAGTGGCTGTTGTAGTATGGGCAGCTGTTGCAGGGGATGCTGTTGCATCAAAGTCGCATTTGTATGTTGCTGCTGTTGAGCTGTTGTTTCTGAGGCTATAGCAATGCTACTTCGTTTAGGAGGTGGGTTTGCAAGGTGAATTAATGTGTGATGCTTACCATTGCAAGTTGAACACGACCTTTTTGAACATTTGTGTTTAGCGGTATATGGCTGTAAACAATTGTAGCACAAGAACTTTGACTTTATGTAGTTAATCCGTTTGTCAACTGACATTTCAAGAAATTGTATACACTTGCCAATGTTATGCTGACCTTGACAAAGGGTACAGGTTTCATTATAGTTATCAGATGTCGATATGTGTGCGAGCTTGGGTGTTGATTTGGATTGAGGAAACTTATCAGACCTGTCATTCATAAGCTCAAATGCTGTTGCACGCAGCTTAATAAAATCTAAAAGCTCCGCAATTGTAGGAATAGAAGTCTCTTTCCGTGTCAACTCCCATGCCGCCCTAAGAGAATTGTCAAGTTTCTGAGCGAATTATATACACTAAAAGTACATCCCATTGTTGGACTGGCAAGTTCAAAGCACTAAGTGAATCTAAGCTTTGCTGTAATACATTCAAGAACTCTTTTATGTTGGATCTATTGAGTGTAGGAAAACTCATGAAGTTTTTTAAATGATAGTTTACAATAATAGTTTGGTTTTCATACCTGCTTTCTAGTATACTCATAGCTTTACTAAAGTTTCCATCAACAATTAGAAGAGAATTAATCAAACTCGCAGCCTCTCCCCTCAAGCAGCTCTTCAGGAACTGCAGGCGTTGCAGCTCCGGCACGTTTCCTCCGTTCATGGCGCACTCGAACAGGTTTTTAAACGCAGGCCACTCGCGTATGTCTCCGCTGAAGGAAGGCAGTTCAAGTCTTGGCAGTTTGAATACTTGGTTGCTCGCCTTTGCATCCTCGGCGCTCTTGTCCAGCAATTTGTTGATGAGCGCTCGCGTCGAGTAATATTTGCTCTCCATGAGAGATCGTTCCTCGTCGGCTTTTTGCTCGTCGTTCTCTATGAGCTCTATTGCCTGTTGAACTTCGTCAAATCTCTCCATTTGCGTAGATAAGTCGGCACATCGTAATTTTATTTCGTCAATGTTCAGTTTTTTTTTTGTCAGACGAATCTAATCCCGTGATGTAGTTAATGATTCTAGTCACTTTACCTTTAATTATACTTCTACTGCTTTTAAACGTTTTATATTCTTCCGTGTCCGTCATTGTGAAATATTAACTGTTGTTATGTTTTACACATTTGTTACGAAAATCGATGAATATTTTTTATGTACTTTCCTGTCGGCTCTAGTTGGACCAAAAATGTTTTGTATTATGTATATAAATGTAATTAAACTCAATATTATCACTGGTTCATTCGTGTATTGCAAAATATATATAATTTTCACAGATCGTTCGTAGAAGAAGACATATTTGACAAGTAATTCAAAAACACAAAATCAATGTGGCTTTCAGCCAGTTAAAGAACGAATAAGGTTCTAATACGGAACATACTCTGTATCTCCAAGTTTTTATAAAGGCACGGGTAACCTCGCCTCACCATCGGCCTCATCTTTACGCCATGGCTAGATGCTGGTCAAATCCTTTGTAAATATAAAAAAAAATATTATTAAAAGACGAAAAAATTAATAAAAAACGTTTGGTGGCTGCACCAAGCAACCATGCAAAGAAACTAGGTACAAAAGTACTAAAATCCCACTGGGTTTTTAATTAATTTTTCGTTATAAAAGCTAATCTTAAAAGGCAATGAATTAAACGTAGTTAAAAAAGCAACCAGCAGTCCGAACGATATAAAAAGCAATCTTGAAATAGCCGAGAGTACAAAACTACGCCAGGCGCGAAACGGCTCAATCAAGGGTTTTTGTGCGTTTCAGGCAGATCTCCAGTGAATAATAGGAGCTTTACCTATCAAAGCGGAAAAAGTGGCACTGAAGCAAAGCCAACGAGCTAGCTATACATTATACTTGTCTGATACGTCAATACTAGTATCTCTCTTCTCTTTTTCCCCCATGGCTTTATTAACAACGTTAGTTTACCAGATAGAGTTATGCGGGCGTCAAATACATAATAAATAGGTAGGACATTGTTACTTAAATAGAACGCAACGCAAACAAATAGCAATACAAAGCACAAAACATTATAAGTATTATGTTCGTTAGTTAAACAAAAATTACTGTAGTTAACACTATGTAATAGTACATTACTTAACAAGGGCGGTAAAACAAAGAATGTCTCAGATCGCAGGTATTTGACGCCCGAGCCGAAGGCAAGGGCGATAAATATGCGATCTGAGGCTTTCTTTATTACCGCCCGTGTTAAGTACAAAATTTTATGTCACCCCCGGGCCAGGAAGTGGGATTTCCCGCGCGCAGAGCGTGCGGTAATTGCCGCTTTATGGCCAGGTGTGACATAAAATAATGAACCTCCAGCGGTGCGATTACGGAACGTTTTTAACCGTTCGTACGATAGATCTAAATGTCAAATCCCATACTAAAAATGACATTAAAATATGCCTACCGTACGTTAGAAAAGTTACGTGACTACCCCGCAGGTCTATTGTTTATTTTTGTAAAGGTACATTTCATGTACTGTCACTTTGGATATCTTTATGTGACTGTTTGTGTTCTAAATAAATTAAAAAAAGTAATTTACATGTGCGTAAACTTGTACTTAAATCTAAATATATAAAAGAAGAAACTGACTGACTGATTGACTGACTGACATATCAACGCACAGCTCAAACCGCTGGTTCTAGTATTAGTAGAATTTTAGAATTTGTAACCTCCCATGGCTCAACGATGCCATGTGAAATAGTTGCGCCAGTTTATATATTTACTAGTCTGCATAATGACGGACATAATTAAATCAACTAATTTCCAACTGTGGTCTGCCATCGGCCATTTTAAAGTTACCCAACTTTGGCATGGGATCGGAGGGGCGTTGCCAAAACTATCATGACATTATTTTCTATTGTGCATTGTGTCCTATAGTATCCGGATAAAATTTACATTGTGCTATTTTTTGATAGTAACAGTATTTTTGTTTTGCCGCTAAGCCAAGTTACAGGAGAGGTGCGGGTCCCGGGTTCGATTCCTGGTCAGGACATTGATGTGTGAGGAATACGAATGTTTCATCCTGAGGTTTGGATGTTTTCTATGCTTTTAAGTATCTATTTATATATATTGTCGCTTAGTATCTATAGTACAAGTTTTGCTTAGTTTGGGACTAGGTAGATTAGTGTAAGATTGTCCACAAATATTTATTTGATTTTATTTAGAGGGTCACTCAGCTTGAGAACTTCTAACAGTCACGTTGCCCACTCACTTGACAAGGCTAATCTCGATAAGATCTAGTTTTCCCGTGGGTTGGAAGTTCAGATGGCTGCATCCGCATAAACCAAAAGTGCCTACGCCAAATATTGAGTAAAGTGCACTTAAAATTTTAGCTTCAAAGAACACCATTTGCCTATCCCAAAAAATATTTGGTAACTATTAGCGAGAAGTTACAAAATACATAACTAACCTATATTTCAAATAATAATTAACAATTCGTTTACTTACAAGCAACTTGCTTGTAAGTAAGCAAGTTTGTTTATTTTAATTCTTATTAAAACTTTATATCTTTAAAGTAAGAAGTTTACGGAGCCAAAATTTATCTTCATAATTACTTTTTCAATATCATTATTTCAAACAACGAAGTATATTGTAGAGTACTATCAAAATATTGTATCGAACTAAGTTTTATTTCATCCGAGACCCCGCGTTCTCGAGGAAAACGGAAAATTCCCTTTTTTCCATACAACTTTTTTCCAAATTGTAGGTGGTACCACACAAACATTTGATCGTCTCTAAAAAAATAGCCATCATGCCTATTCCGATGACCGCTTTAGCTTAGTTGGTAGTGACCCTGCCTACGAAGCTGGAGGTTCCGGGTGCGAATCCCGGCCAGGGCATTTATTTGTGTGATGAACACGAATATGTGTTCCTAGGTCTTGGGTGTTTTCTATGTATTTAAGTATCTATTTATCTATTGTATAAGTATGTATATCGTCGCTTAGTACCCATAACACAAGCTTTGCTTAGTTTGGGACTAGGTTGATTTGTGTAAGATTGTCCACAAATATTTATATATTATTTATTCACGCAAAGTGGCTGGGCTGTAAGACGAAATCAAATTACGACATAAATACTTCTCAAGATCAACCCAACAGAACCCTCTACAACCCGGAAGCCTTGTCCACAGCTCGTTACAAACTAGACGGACCGAAGTCTGCTCAAACCGACGATAAGTCAGCTCAACCCGGATCCAATTTCAAGTGCTTCTTGCAGTTTTAGAGCTTTACAGATGTAACAGTGAGTATGAACTTAGTGCTACGAAGACTTAGGACTAGCTGGGTCGGATCAGATGATAGTATAGCGTTTTAACTGTTTATTTAATAAAAATCTAAAACTTAGTACAAAATATCCGTAAAAAATATTCGAACCACGGACATCAGGTTTTATTCATAGGCAAGATAACTAACTAAGATTAACTGTTTTATTGATAAATAAATGTTTCAAAAGACAGTAATGATACTTTCTTGAAAGTTTCAAATAATTATGTAATTGTTTTGACTAAAAGTAAATTAAAAAATACCATTAATAATATTGTTTAAAAAAATACCACAGCTTCATAGCTAAACCGAAACGCAACATTTTACGACTAAAACAGTAAATTACTCGTTTTTCCATACAATGGTACCTAGTACGGGGCACGAAGTTTCGGGGCACTCGTTTACGCAGTCGCTAGCGAGTACGGTTTCAAAGATTCAAAGATTCAAAGATTTTATTTACTCAGAATACATGTTATAAATAAGGTGTTAAAAATAAAAGAAAGTCCAGTGCATTCAGCCTGCATGCAGGCGTGCAAACATTTTGTAGGAGCGACATAATTAATACAATTGGGACCGTGCACGACGACAGCGCCACTGACAGGTGGCCATTATGGACACTTTGTCATAGCTGTCAAGCGAGAAGTAAGTAAATATTGTGAAAAATATTAATGAAATCTTGTGTTATTTTACTATATTAGACAATATTGGACGATGGTAGCCAGTAACATTATTGCCAATAACATTAAAATTGTTGTTTTCAGTTGTTGATTGTCAGGTAAGGTGACTTACTTTTTTTTCTTACGGTAATTATCCACTTATTTCTTTGGTCTCGTTTCCACTACGGTCTTGAAAATTGGTAAAATTTACAGTCGCTATTCTGTGGTGTTTTTACAATTCACAATAACACATTTTACTAGGGCCATATTAAATTTATCTCATAAACGATTAGAAAACGTTTACTGCAATATGGATTTGACAGCTCAAGTCACCGACAAAATGTAAATTTTAGCCGTAGCGAGCGCTGTGATCGTTTAGGCTACCCCCTCCACCCGCTTTGCACCCTGCCAATAATAATAATTAAATATATCCACATAATTAGCAAATTTTACGGAACAATGTCAAGGTAGTCAAAATTCAAAATTATAATAATGATATTAGATAATAAAAAACAATAATAATTTAAAATGTCAGATATAATAATTCATTAATACCATTTTCAATTTTGGTCCAAGTATTTCGGTCATGCAAACATTGCGAACTCATGGTAAGAGCACAGTTATACTGTATTGTCTGTGTATTGTACATTCAAAACTGTAAGGTCAAAAGGCTGTCAAATGAATGCAAGCAAGAATCTACCTTACGGTCAGAGCTGTTAGTCGTTTATGGCTTGCGTTCGTTTGACAGAATTTGGCCCAAACAGTTTTTGTACAAACTATGCTTTGACACCCATTTTTTGTCTTTTGTTTTTTTGTTTTGTTTGTTGTCCTAAGTGTAGTTGTTACACAAAACTTTGTTCCTCTCTAAAATAGTAAAAACTTATTTGAATATCATCATGAAAAAATATGCATATTCCCAGTTGATGTTACACTACCATGCTAAAGATTTAAAAAAATATTATGTTAAAAAAAGTATCCTAGCTCTTAATTTAATTATGATGATGATGAATAAAAGCATCCCGTTTTTCCTCATCAAGATCGATAGAGATAAACATACTAAAAGTAATTACTTTGGCGGATGTCATTACGCCATTTTGTAGATTGGACGCGGACAGAGGATCGACGGACCCTAGATTACGTCGGCGCAATCAAGAAAGGTTTAATTAGATTATCGGATAAGTTTTGTCTACGAGAAATCGATATAATATTCATTATAATTAAATTATGTTACTTTATTTTTAAATAATCATCTTCTCGTCTGTAAGATGATAAGAATAGAATAGAATAGAAACACATTTATTCAGGTAACACATCATACACAACAACACAAACATTCTTGTTTGACAAAGAAGTAAACAATGAAAGTGAGAAAAATTAATAAATACATTATCCAATTTATCCAATATCACTCCAAAACGTTTGGCCAAATACATCCCTAGTACTGCAAAAATGACACTATGTACTGTCACGTGTTAAACTGTAAGCAAAGTAGGTATCGATCAAATTCATCGCATGAACTGACTAACCCCGTTCCGACCCAGAATTCAAATTCCCCTTCAGATTCAACCTAGTCTAAGTACAATAAAATTTTGTTCAAAACAAGTAGCACTCAATAATAACACTTAAAACAATGAGCGTAAGACATTAAACGTCTGAAATTCGCCTCATCGGATACCTAACCTCTTTGAATTTACACCGCGTACTCGTTCGGAATCCCAATGTGTTTAGGGCACGAGGTGAAGAATTTAGCGGAGGCGATACGGCAAATTTTGTGTAAAAGATTGTGTTATAATCTTATAATGTTTGAGAGGCACTTAGGTACCAACATAAAATAACGAACTGAATTGAATTACTGGTTCAGGTGGATAGCTGTATATTTCACAATAATTTTATTGTAGCGAACTGAAGGAATTTCTCGTCACTCACCGTAAATTATTTTATACACACCACACAAACGAAATAAACAGGGCCAATTTAGTTTTAAAGTAATGTAGACAAAATGTATACGTCAAATGTCACGTATTTTGTGTCCCTCCGGGGTGTACCTATTGGTCTATGTGTCAAAAGGCCCAAAGGGTCAGAATGTTCATGTGTCAGAGTTAGCATGGGGTTGGTAAGATAATGTCCAATTACTAGAATTAGTCCTAGAATAACGAGCATATTTATTATGAGGGTAATTGTCCTCTCTATTATGGGTAATTTTAGTAACGGATTACGCAATATTGGTACAAAAACTAAGGTTTTTATGGCAGCCACTTATTACGGCAATTGATAGTATAAAGAAATTGCTCACGACCGTGACTGATTCCGAGTCTATAGGCTGCGGTGGTCAGAACGTACGCTTGTTTGCCACCGTTATTGTATAAAAATATAAAGAAATTTCATATAATTTTAAAAAAAAAATCTGTCAAGTGAGGTAATAACGTCAAAGTACAATATAACGCATATCATTCCCACCACGCCAAGTCAGCAAATAATAAACAACTATTCTTATGGAAAACTTCGAAAAAATATATGTTGTAAAAGCTAACCAAGAAATACCAAAAAATAAATGTTTGTCAAGCGGATTCGTCCGCTAGCGAAATCTCAATCACAGCTTGACGGTAGATGTGGCTACGAGCCTCCCTAATAAGGTTTAATTAGAAGAGTGTTATGATTGAAAAATTCAACATCACAAGGGATTACCACGGTGGCTCAATTGGTAGAGCAATGGACGGATTCCAGAGGTCGTGGGTTCAAATCCCACCTGTATTGTTTAATTTTTAAATTTTCACTTTGATTAAAAGTTGCTAACCTAAAAATGCCACTTACACCTCCGCACAGCACATCATCGTGCCAGTTATCATAAGAGTGCTTACCAAAGACAAACTAAGCATTTTCCGATAAAGAGCCGCCGGTGCGAATGAGCAAGCCGGTGATAATGCCGTTATACTTTCATATTCCTTTTATTTATCGGATCGCCCGATTGCGGAAAAACCAGCAATGCGGATAATATTGAATCGTTATTGGTGCCTATATGGTTGCAAATAAGGCAACATGAATATGAATGTCTTGTATGGCCGAGCAAGAGCTTTAATTATTATACATGTGAACGATTCAGTTCAGGCATACGACGAGTAATAAACTAAGCACTGCGTGTAAATGTGTGCATTATTAAGATTTAACATCATAAATTTAAGAGGTGGGCTCTTGCCCATTCTTTTCTCTTCTCTGCCACTGCCTGAGCTTTTGATACGACGTTACATTGACTTTCTTGGTCCATAAATGTCCGTCTCGGCCTTCCCCTTCCTCTCTTTCCTTTTTTTTGTTTAAAAATGGCTTTCCATCAAATTTATGATGATTTCGCCAACCACATGTGCAAAGACGTTGTTCGGTAACGACGCCATGACAGTGGGCAAGGTTTTGTTCGGTAATAATGGATTCTGCTAGTCGTCGCGCCGAGAGCACGTGTGTTCAGTGTTCACCAACGCGGCGACGAGCAAAATCCCTCTCTTTCCTTCATCTTCCCCTGAATTATAGTTCTTATAAATGTCATGCCGTAAGAGAAAAAGGTTAACGAAATGTTTCTATCCTATTTTATACCATTAACCACAAGTAGCTGTCCAACACATACGAATTGAAAAATTACATTAAATTTAAATATAATTCTATAAATATTTCTGTATACTTTTGTAGTAGCAGTAGTAGTAAATAGTAAATACTTTATTGCACAAATCAAGTACAGTCAGCAGAAATGGTTGCTACGCGGGCGAGGATCTTCACACATCTTTATTAAAAGGGAAAGGGAGCGAGTGTAGATCAGTTTGAACACCTCGTCCGCGTAGCAACCATTGCTGCTGACTGTACATACCTAATAGAAAAAACTTAACAGTAGATATTTGTACAAAGGCGAACTTATACCTTTAAGGGATTCGTTTGTATTTTATTTACACTATTTTCTATCCAGTTGTTGTAATACAAATATTTTTTAGAAAAAAATATTTGACCAGGCCATCAGTCTACCTTGTGGGGGTTTACCCACGCTGCGCAGCGTACGTGGTGCCCACTCGAGTACCTTCAAACTGTTGACCGTTTAGGTTGAGGCAGAATCAAACTATAAATAGGTAACTAGTTAAAATTCGTTAAACTGTAAAATTTTTATAACCGGTTTCCATCTACATTTTCTCCTTTTGTTACTCTCATATCATAATCATCCTCCTAGCGTTATCCCAGTTCAGCTGCATCCTGAAGGATGCCTGGGGTCCGCTACCTAATTACCCAATCCCTTTAGTTACTTTCATGTATGAAATGTTAATATTCTTGTTGTCACTATCAACTGACGCGGTTAAAATTAAACCTATGTTAAAAGGCTTATGGAAATTTTAATCCGTGATATGACAGAGACCCTTGCAAAATGGAATAAAGATAAGACTAGAAGACATGTATGAATATTTGAATTTCAAAAAGTGTTGCCGCGTTATGAGTTGTTATAAATATAAATGAACGGAGATGTCACCTTTTGTAACGTAATACAAAGATAGTACCTACCAACATTTTAATGCATAGCACTTAGCAAGTTACTTTTAGTCATACAATTGTAACTGTTGTAAGTTTTTTTTTTCTCTCATGCGCTTGATTTGTGAAATAAAGTGTTTACTACTAATTAACTACTAGTATTCAATCCTTAAATAAATTAAGTTTAATTTGAGATGATATAAAAAAGATGATGTGTGTAAAATGTAATAGCTGAATTCCTTTTTCCAAGTACATACTAAAGGGGACCGTTTCCTAAAATACAATGACATGTTACTAACCTCCCGCCTCGCCTTTTCGACGTACGCTACGTTAGATGTATTTCGTAGATAACATTTTCACTGTTGTCGGTAGATAGTTTCATCGTGTTGAACTAGATGTCGCTTTCATGAGTAGATGTATGCGACTAAATAATGAGTTTGTTTGAAGTAATTTATAAAAGGCACAGTAGATTGTTATTTCGGAGCAGCCCAACGGGGAAGTACCGCCACCTTATAAAAGGTCAATTTATTTTGGCTGCGTTAATAATACAAATATAAGTACGTGCTCAGTAGTCGATAAAGTGTGTTCCCGCTCACGTCATGGCGTAAACCTACAGTGAAGTTCACCAATGGCATCAGTTAGGTACACGGTATATATTACTTACAATACCGCGGTGTCAATATTATCGTGGTATTCAAAATTGTATGGATTTTGGATCAATACTCATGAATACGCGGTAAATACGATGAGTGTGTCGCGTGATAATAATCACCGCGTTACTGGTGCCATTAGGCGAAGTTATTTGACAAGTCAAAATACACAAATGTTGCCACAGTATGGCCAGTGCTGTTCAGATCGCTATTATTTAAGGCCTTACTAGACTTACCTAGCAATCTTTCTAGGTGCTTGCCGAGAACATCGAAAATCGAAATAAATAGTGATTCACAGAAATAAACAAACAAACAAACAGTATCACATATTCGCAGTAGTGATGTATAACGCGGAGCGGCGGTAATGGATTGAGTACTTACTGCAATCTTACCGCCTCACTTCCACGCATCCCGCTCCAATCAGTACGCACTCATGTAAATGTAAGGACGCAGTAAAGAATCTGTACTTGCTAGGCTGACAGTTGACAGTAACAGCTGGTAGCTTACTGATCACCATAAAATTTTATAGTCTATAATAGTGTTTAGTCTAAAATGTCCTAGTCAAGTTTTTGGTAAGCGTTTCGTATTCCCAGCAGCTATATAGAGCGAGTGTATCGGTTCCCCAGAGATTCGCAGTAATAAATCTCTCAGTATCAGACGACTTTTTATCAAGATGTGGGCAAAGCGGGTCCCGTCTTTTTGTTTCAACTTATCGCATCCCCGAGGTGATTTTAGAGTAAACGGTCATGTCGTAATAGTCTGTGAAGTGGTTCAAGTGGTTTTATGGTAGTTTGTAAGTTTACCGGGAGGTTGAACATGCTCCACGCTCATTACAAACTTTTATTTAACTTGTAATGTTTGTATGAATGCATGTGCCTTGTGTGTTTGGGACAAATCTTGCAACTCAATTTTAGACTAGCTATCCCGAATGGATTTATCTGTATTTTATCATACTTATTGTAATCTCGATGGCAGGTTAATATTATAATACATTACTTTTATCTCGGAAGCGCGGGTGAGCCATGATTGTGTGTTGAGCTATACATGAACATTGTCTATGTGTGCTCAGCGTAGGAGCTATGAATCTACGTTGTCTATGTGTTCGTATGTGTGGCAACTTCAACTATGGCTAACCCGCGCTCGTGAGATGAAAGCAGGTACAGTCAAGGGCATAAATATGTATACACTTTTGGACCTTATTTCAATGGAATAAGGTGAAAAAGTGTATACATATACACCAGAGAAGATGGCTATAGCAACTCCTAAGCTTCGCACGATAAACCCGTCGTGTTTGGGTGCATTAGAACCATCTCGTCGACTAGTTGATGAGTGTGGAAGAAAGGTACAGTCGACATTAAAGGCTTGTAGTTTTTGTTTTTACAGATTTTTTTTATAGATACATAAGCGCCTTTCATCTACTTAAACACAGAACTTCAGTTCATAACAGGGCAGGAGAGTCTGGTGACGTATGAGGGACGCGGGATGCGGATACAGACTGTGTAAGATCACTATCACTTACTATAATATAATGACATTGTAATAATATCTCAACTGACATGTAATATTCCAATAATATTATGAATAAACGAGTATGATTATGAGTATAAACTTATGGGAACAAATAAAATGATCACCTAAATAACTTTTGATATCATCAAATTTTCGAACCCTAAAATAAGGTTGAACACTCAAAAAAATTTATCGATCAGCAATTCCGAGTCACCAAAAAAATTCGGGTAGCATTTAACGAACCACCAAATTAGTTGCCGAATGATGCTCTAAAAAATTACATTGATTACCAAAAATACTAGATTCGCACCAAATTTTCAACTCCTTTTAAATATAAAGTGCAACTCAAAAAAGTAACATGTCGATAACCTATTAAATTAAATTGTTACCAAATAAATTAGTCGCTACCCAAAAATACTTAATGATCACCTAATTTCAAACACCAAAGGAGAATGGGCAAAATGTACCATCGGTGTATACAGTTGAGACATACCTCGTTTGAAAGGTCTTAATCGTGGTAGTATTTCATTGTATGGCACCAATGTTCGACAGCGTGCAGGGGCCGAGCAATTGACAAAAGTATGTAAGACATAAAAACGTTAATTATACAAAATGCAAAGGATACAATCAAATGTTACGTGTCTCATGCGAAGGATAATGGTATTTGAGCCACGTAAGGCTGCCGATAGCAGTGCTGAAATGTTTACAGAACTAGAATTAAGTAACGCAAGATACGTGTGAAAGAAAAAATTGCTACTCCTCAAAGATGCCTACGTGTATACACTAGCGACTTATATTACGTTAAAGGCTATAAGGTATGCTGTTTTTTGATATATACAACTTCGAGCCTACGCGTGCAGGGATCAGATCATATGGAGTTTTAAGATTTAACTCTCAATTAACTCTACGTTAATTGAGTGTAATAACTTATTCTACTTGACACTAGATGTCTATAGTTGTATACTTTTTTCATGATTTATAGTATTAGCAACAAACGGATAATCCGGTGATGTATCCCTACCATTAAGAGGCGGGATTACTTTTTTAAGAATAATCTGACAGGTTACGTCTATCAAACTATATGTTTAAACTTGTGTCAAACCATAAGAAAATATGAATGTCATCGGGTTTTTCAAGGAACTAGAAAATTGAATTGTGTATTAAATAATAAATAACAATTTTGCGTCGGGGGTTAAAAAGTAAAAGAAGAGAGAGGAAAAGAGTCTACGTGTTGAGTAATTCAAAGTACATTTCGTAAGTAATCATAATTAATCTTTTTATAAATCTTTTTACTTGCGCGCGCGAGTCCAGATAAAGTTTGCGAAACCGAAGCCAGAAAAGCTGATCGAAGCTGTTATGTAAGAAGGTCTTGGGGCCAAAATTTCGCACACGACGTCTATCATCATCATCATATCAGCCGAAAGACGCCCACTGCTGGACCCACCCACGCTGCACCTTCCAGTTCAGTTCGTGGTCGCCACTGGAGAACCTTTCGGCCCCAACGGCCATCAGTTCTACGTGCAATGACGTCTATGAGTCGGGCATATTCGAAATGAGATATTTATTCAAACAAGCTTACTTCCTGCCTGATGGTAAGCTGAAGACAGGATGCAAGTGACTTCAGAAGAATCAAAAGCATCCGACCTTTTTTGAATTGGGAATTGCTTGTTTTGAGACCTCGGCATCTCGGACAGACATCTCACTTTAAACACAGCGCTTACTACCACAATAAGTTTCTTGTAAAGTCGGAGTTTAGCTGCCTACTATTATTTGATAAGTTAAGAAACAGACGAGATTATAATATGTACCAGATGTACCTATGTATGGTGTGTATGTATTGTTAAGTATAAAAGCTCCACTCTTCATTAATTACATGGTTTAATACATTATAATACAGAAAACAGGCATGGCTAAGGCATTCTCTTCAAGACGCGCAATTGATCCGACCGAAGTGACAGATGACATGACGCCACAGGGCCGCGACACGTCGATAGTGTTGTCCATCGTCGTACAAATTACCGTTCTTCTGGTCAATGGCTAATAGTTCGGCCAACCTGACAAGACCTTCGACCTCGAAGGTTAGAAGCTCGTCAACAACACCTATCTCATCTATCATTATTCCGTAACCGCACCTTCTATGGACCTGAACCTGTAGGGGAAACAGAGAACAATCTCGACAGACGCTGGTCGGTTCGGTGGCTGGCGATTAACCCATATGCCTGAATCTAAACCGACTCACGTCTGTCAGTTTCACGATCAGTACTACACTCAAGAGCAAAAATAACGGGCACACTTCCCATGGAAGTTCAATACAAAGTGTATGAATTATTCCCGCTCGTGAGTGTACATGAATTAACAGTTCTGCTTCAATCTTCTTTGCATGAACGGTCTTAGCATTTTCTTCAGGTATCATTGTATTCTAGGACTAGCTTGTACATTTTTCTTGAAGTTATTTTTCTTCCAACTACTAGTAAACTCAAAGCAATTTTCATTCTCATCTGTTGTAATGAATAGCAGTCAGTTCGTCTCCTTATTTCGACTTTAAGGTCAAACTGAAAAGTAACACTGCAGTACGAGTATGATAGATCTTAGAAGCAGGGAGACCCTTTTAAATATTTTCATTAGGTATTACGGCTTCTGTTGGACAATCTACACTGTCCCTGTTTTTTTTTTTGTCATAGCATTAAACAGAATTACTTAGAACTTTGTAAACATTCAGATAATTTGTGTTGTGCCTTTAACACGTAGCACTGGAATCTCAAAAATATTATCCCATACAAATATGTTCATCAAATTATTTTCATTTTATCATTCACATCTTTTCCCATACAGTGTGTACGTGATATATCGTCAAGCGACTTGGATGTGAGCTCATTAAGCGAACAGTTTTCACGATTGTTCACCACATCAATAGCTCGCTAAACTAGTAACTCTTTCAATCAACTTCACATGCTCGCTAACATAGAACCATGAGTTTGAAACCAACTTTAAATACTCGTTAAGCTGAAAATGTGAGCCCCTCTCGGCAAACGTACAGTGTGAGCCCCTTCCGGCGATCGTCTGTCTCAAGCTTATATTGTGTGAGCCCCTCACGGCGATCGTGATCAACTTCTCAAACTTATCGTGTGAGCCCCTGTCGGCGATCGTGTGATGTGAGCCCCTACCGGCAATCGTGATCACTCAAACTTATTGTGTCAGCCCCTGTCGGCAATCTTGATCACTCAAACTTATTGTGTCAGCCCCTGTCGGCAATCGTGATCACTCAAACTTATTGTGTCAGCCCCTGTCGGCAATCGTGATCACTCAAGCTTATTGTGTCAGCCCCTGTCGGCAATCGTGATCACCCAAGCTTACTGTGTCAGCCCCTGTCGGCAATCGTGATCACTCAAGCTTACTGTGTCAGCCCCTGTCGGCAATCGTGATCACCCAAGCTTACTATGTCAGCCCCTGTCGGCAATCGTGATCACCCAAGCTTACTGTGTCAGCCCCTGTCGGCAATCGTGATCACCCAAGGTTACTGTGTCAGCCCCTGTCGGCAATCGTGATCACCCAAGCTTACTGTGTCAGCCCCTGTCGGCAATCGTGATCACTCAAGCTTATTGTGTGAGCCCCTGTCGGCAATCGTGTGAGCCCCTTACGGCGTTCGTGTGAGCCCCTGACGGCGTTCGTGTGAGCCCCTGACGGCGTTCGTGTGAGCCCCTTACGGCGTTCGTGTGATCCATGAAATATCGTCTAATATACTTCCTTTCGCCTTTCGCTCGTAAGGCGTACTTGTACCTCGTCCTCTTAAAACATTCGTGTACCTCGTCTGTTTAAGTATTTGTACCATTTTGAGCAAGTAACATATAATATCTCAAGCACACACCGCTTCTGCATCACGAGCGGCTGCTCCACTTGCTTCACATAAGGTGTATATCCTCGGCTCGGCTTGCACCATTAGCAACCAGTCTCAACTTTGCCATCACATTTCATCAGCCTGAAATCACAATCATGGAGCACCATGCCAATGCACAGTGCCCTACATTTGAGATTATCATTCAAAATATTAATTACAATATTTATGTTGGATACACATCATTGCGGAACTAATTTACGCAATCAACAGTAGAACTGACTTATATAGCACAGAATAAGTAATAGTACAAGTACAGAAGTTTCTCTGTTAACAAATCCTCCGTTTAGGTATGCCAAACATGCCTAAACGTAGCCATCTCTTTCTATCGCACGCAACCATTAAATAGTCCTAAGACTGGAGACCCGTCCCGCCGCATGTACTTTGAGCGGCGCGATGACGTCACGGTAGTGTGCCACTCCTGCTTATAGTTAGAATCAATCGAATTTAAATACACACACAAACCACCATTTTCCACATTAAAGTTCTCCCCTGTCTAGTGGAAGGCACATAATATATCTCAGCAAACATACCTGCAGATCAGTTTATGCTTTAAGCTTGATAGTTGGAAATAACATATTATTCATTATTATTTTTATTTACTGTCTTTCTTAGCATTAAACATCAATGTTAATCGCCACAACCATTGTAACATATTGAAAACAATTGCCTTTCGTGGACAAGTACTTTGGAGCATGCAATTAGGTAACCTTAATTTGGAGACAAGATGTTGCATGAATGCATTTAGCTTTACTTCAACAACACACTATCACCTAATTGTGAAACCAGTCAAGACATTATAACAGTATAAACTCTCTGTGAGAGTCTCTCACTTGGTAAACATACTTATATCGCGTTAGACCCACTTAAACAAATCTTTTAAGTATAGCCAGAATACTATAATATATTTCTTTTAAGATGTGTTATTCATAATACTTCATTTTTCTCTACTGCAGCCTTCTTTTATTTTTAACCTGACTGCGGCTTTATAAGCCGTGCCCAATAAGGCGTTAGGAGTGCGCGGTTGGAGAGTGGCCTGGGGAAAATCCAGGGGAACCCTCCGACACGACCACGCGGGCAGTTAAAACACTTCTCTACGAGTATGCGCTCCCTTGAGATTGGTTGAGCGGTTTCAACCGACTGCAGTCTATCCTATTTCATTGAGCTACTATATTATCCATTTTAACAGGCCTTGTGATTACAATACAATACCTCTCAAAGAACACAGTACAGAACATAAGGCAGTAGAGGTAAACAACCGGCGGTGATTATATATACCTGCAATCATCTTTCACCACACACATCTAACACAACTTGCCATTCCTTTTAGAGTTCGACATTGTGTCACTTTGTTTACCTGCATCAGCCACTAATGAGAGCGTTTTCCCATTAACTTACAATATTTCAACATTTGGCAAAACATATTATCAACATTTAACATTAACAATAAGTCATCAATAGTCTGCAGGATCCACTGCCTGGCACAGACCTCATCTTAGGAATGTGACCACAAAGAACCTAATGCACATGTATGCTGTCTCAAGGTGTTCGAGAAACACATTCATTTACTGACTTCTGACCTTCTCTTATTTACCTTACCTGACTCTATAACAACATGTTCATTGGGGAACATGTCAAATACACAAGCATTTATTAATGCGATGAATCAAATTCCCATGAAGTAGACATAAACACTAATAATAATGATACACTTACAGTTTTCCAATACCATTACAATCATACCAATCTTTTCGGGTAGTTATAACAGTATTTCCCATTTCTTGTTCCATTGGTCACTCTACTTCACATGTCTGTGGCACCACTGCGTTTCAACCTCATACTGGTAATTTGTTCATTCATTTCAACCATCCATATTCGATGTTCATCCATATTCAACATTCAACCTTGTCCATATTCCACCTGTAAAAATACTTCCAAACATCTTATTTAAAAGTAAATATATAAACTTCAACTGTAACACGGTGTATATACTCTTTCTACAACAATGTGATAGTACTTTATCTCTGTACCGGCTTCCTAGAGTAAGCGACTATGGATATTTAATCTGGTTACAAAACTCATCTACTTCAGTTTTATATGTTCACACACAAACACGTTTTTTACTATAGAAATGCTATAATTCAGTATCAACACAACATCATACAATTATGTACACAGCCAAGTTTCTCTATTATATTAATAGTATCTCACAAAATTAATCATGCTTGCCTTATAGCACAGAACATAAACTAACTAACTGGGCTGGCACGACAACCCAAAATGAGTCTTGGCCTCCGGCACAAGAGCATGCCACTTTTCTCGGTCCTGCGCAATACACAGCACAGAACATAAAAAGACCTTATAACTTCCTTACTCAATACTCTTAGGTAATTATAGTATTACCTATTCACGCACCTATACACAGCCACTATACTTACTGTGTTAACTTTAATTGTGTGTTATGTGTAAATATGAGTAATGAATTCCACTCCAAAGATACTGATTATTAAGATAAGGTAGCTACTTTATCATCCATTTTTATTCTGTTTTAATTTCCTCATATTAACTCTTGTGTACTTCATTCACCGGTGTACATGTACCATACCTACTGTACAATTTCTTATAAAACTTCCTATAACACTTACTGGTCAAAGCAGCCATTGCTCTATGAACACTAGGTAACAATACCTAACCATTTAGTTACCCATTCACCAATATTCAATAATATTAAAAGGTATTCTTTTAAAATGTTATTTAAGTGATGTCTAGTGTACTGTCAGACAATCAAGTTCTAGGTTTTGCTTGCCTTTCAAACTGTTTTCAGACAAGCTTTTACATGCTTTTTGTATTACATATGCCAGAGATAATTAATCATTCAGATATTCAGTAGGTATTTTAGGTATGAAATGTTTGAGATTCAGTTACACACTTAATGCCTATTAAGGACTAATCTCGTTATTTCAAACATTTCTCTTACACGCCAGTTACAACGTAAACAATGTCAGAGTAGGTCATTTGTTTAAAGCACCCATTGATTGACTTGTAAATACTGTAGAATACACAAACAATTTGTACCAGAAACTGCTTGAAACTTAATTCAGATACTTTGCAACGATACAGCTTACCATAAAGTGTATAATTCGTCCAGGGATACTGCATATGCATTGCCTTTAGTCCAATCCAACGCCATGAGCGCGTCTCGGACAACTCATGCAGTACTCATTTCTTTGTACATTTGTTACCTTATGCTGCCTCAACTTCTCTGATAAATGCATTTGCATTTGCTACTTTGCCGTATTATATGATTGAGTGCAATCCTTTGGTACATACACGTAAAATTAAATTATGTTGCATGACAAAACACAGCTTCTCAACCACGGAACAATCATGCACATATTCTTGCCAAACAACTTGCAGGCGTAGAGTAAAACATGCCACTTCTGATACTGTTAAGTATAAAAGCTCCACTCTTCATTAATTACATGGTTTAATACATTATAATACAGAA
This sequence comes from Cenopis cana, assembly GCA_951800055.1. Lineage (NCBI taxonomy): Eukaryota > Metazoa > Arthropoda > Insecta > Lepidoptera > Tortricidae > Cenopis > Cenopis cana. The sequence continues at coordinate 3,225,785 of OX637486.1, read as the reverse complement.
AACAGGCATGGCTAAGGCATTCTCTTCAAGACGCGCAATTGATCCGACCGAAGTGACAGATGACATGACGCCACAGGGCCGCGACACGTCGATAGTGTTGTCCATCGTCGTGCAAATTACCGTTCTTCTGGTCAATGGCTAATAGTATGTATAATCTATGCTTGCAATTTTATGCAACCTAACAGCCTGCCTCATGGTCAGCTGACGCCGCCGCCGTTTTGGAAGCGTGATGCGTCTGCAGAAGAATCACGAGCGTGTCGCCCACCCATTGTTGATTTGAGGATTCTGTGTTGTTAGTTCGATATTAATGTAGGACTCTCACTTTCAGCACAGCGCATCCCCAGATATGTGATGACTTTACCACTAAAAACCTGCAGGTTTTCTTCTAACAAAACCAATGTTTGACAGTTAATCACGGCATGATACGAGCTCTTCCATTCTTAGCGCGATAAATCTGGACACCACATAGTCTGTATTTTCTACCCAACTGCGGCAGAAGGCCTGTTATATTTTTCGAGCGAGTGGATGTAGGTATGTTTAATGTAGGTATGTATGAATGTATGTCTATTTCTTTGGCATACTTATGCAGCTTCACCTTTTTAACGTCATGTGAAATAAAAAAGCTGCGATGGAAATGTTAAACGCGAAGTTGAACCCTATAATGCATGCATGTAGATTGATATCGCATTGCACTCCGTCATAGATATATCCGTCGTTGGTACGATATGATGAACTCGAACATGCGAGATATCTTAAAACTCTTCTTAATCGTGTATATCAATAGAAACATATTAAGTACGAAGCGCTGATCGATTATTTTATCGATAAAATAGACTATGTTTTGCATCAATGATTATGTGGTTTTCATGAACACGGACATAATTTTCTGGGGCAGGCTGTAATGTAGGTATAGATCAATGTATGCCTCGTTTGTAAACCTACAGCCATATTCCATTTTCAGATGTTGTTGGATGATTACCTATTTCGGAAATCATAGAAGTGTACAATATTTAGTTTTATTTTTGAGTAAGTTGCGTTTGCGAGCCTTGGTAGAAGGTAGGACAACATAGTTATAATAACTACTTACTTTTTAGGGTTCCGTAGTAAACAAGGAACCCTTATAGTTTCGCCATGTCCGTCCGTTCGTCCGTCTGTCCCCCGTTTTTCTCAGTAACCGTTAGTACTAGAAAGCTGTAATTTGGTATGAGTATACATATCAATGACGCCGACAAAACAGTACAATAAAATCTTGAAAAAAAATTTTTTAGGGTATCTCCCCTACATGTAAATTGGTGGTGTAATTTTTTTTTTCTTCCATACCCCATCGTGTGGGATATCGTTGGATAGCTCTTTTAATATTATAAGGTTTCTAAAAGCATTTTTTGATTAAAGAATTGGTTGGCGTGATATTAAGCTTTGAAATGATAATTTTTGTTATGGTCAAGTGTCCCCCCCCCCCCCCCCTGCCAGCTAAACGGTGGCTACCAGGCATGTGAAAAAAAAACATGGTAATAGTACGAGTATATACGATGAATTTAAAAGGAAAACTATCACAGCTAAGTAGACATTAGTAGCTAAGGAGTAATAGTCGAACTTCACAAATGTACTTTGTACTTTCGTACAATTTCCATTGATACCTTAGATAATGTTGTTAATTCTGTCAATTTTCTCCTAGACAGACCCAAAAAATCCTGCTCTTAAAATTCCGGGGTGATGGCAAGCTCGCCACCGACCCGTTATCCTTTTTTTTAACCGTCTTCAAGATTTCAAAAGAGGAGGTTGTGTCAATCCGGTTGTATGTTTTTTTAAATGTTTTTTACTCCATAACTCCGTCATGTCTGAACCGATTTTGAAAATTCTTTTTTGATTGTAAGTATATATATATATATATATCCAAGTTGGTCCCGTTTTTGTCAAAACGCAGTTCTGATGATGGGATCCAGGATAAGGAATCGAGGGAACTCCTCAAATCAAATGTAATAGGTAATAAGAATGTATTGGAGTAAGCTGTGGTTACCTATAATTAGATAAGCATCAGCCCCTAATGTAAACTAGATATAAGAGCATGTTTGATGTATTATCTGTTGGTAATCCTTAATAAATAAATAAATAAATCTTAAAGGCAAACATATAGCGATTTTTGTGTTTTTATCAACAAATCAAGCATGTTCATACAAAAATGTGACATTTGATAAAATGGAACTGCTGATGATGATCAGAACAAAACTCTTCAACGACGAAAAGTTCACGTTTGGCGATTTGACCTCCTAGTTGTATTTGTTAAGAAAGTTATATTTTCACGACTAATTTTTGTCATGCTCGAGTTTTGATGATGGGATCCATGAGGAATCGAGGGAACTCCTCAAATGTGAACGGCACACAAAAAAAGTGAATTAGTGATTTTAGTATTTTCATCAACGTATCAAGCATTTTCATTCAATAAAGTGACATTTGATGAAGTGGAACTGCTGATGATAATCAGAACGGAACGCTTCCCCGACGCATAGTTTACGTTTGGCGAATTGTCCTCTTTGCTGTGTTTGTTAAGCAAGTTAGATTTTCAAGACAATCATTTGTCAAGCTCGAGTTCTGATGATGGGATCCATGTCGAATCAATGGAACTCCTCAAATGTTTAATATAGTGATTTTAGTATTTTCATAAACAAATCAAGCAGTTATATTTAAATAAGTGACATTTGATGAAGTGGAACTGCTTATGATGATCAGAATGGAACTCTTCAACGACGTGTAGTTCACGTTTGGCGATTTGTTGTCTTCGTTATGTTCGTCAAGCAAGCTAGGTTTTGAAGACACATTTTTGTCAAGCTTGAGATCTGATGGTGGATTCCATGAGGATACTTACTCTTCTACCTTTATAAACATACTTATAGCCATTTTCATTTCATTGTATGGAATCTAAGAATGTACCATCTAAATCTTTCACCGGCCTCCCCCATTGAAGTCGGTTTTTTTTTTCTTATTGACCGAGTAAAACGAGGTCTCTGTTTTAGCTTCGACAAAAATGCTTTCGTATGTCCGGCCGGATTTTTGTATGTCCTCCTCTACAGGTCGCATTTATCAACCGATTTTCGTGAAATTTTTTGAGCAGGTTCGGTAACTATATAGAATTTTTTTGTCGAGTCACTTTTTGGAAATTCAAAAAAACAAACATTGTATCAATGATTTCGTGTTTTTCTGCGGCCGTTTTTTCCTCTACAGGTCGCATTTCTCAACCGATTCTCGTGAAATTTTGTGAGCAGGTTCCATGACTACATATAATTTATTTGCAGACTAAATTTTTGTAAATTAAAAAAAAAATTTTTTTACGTCGTTGGCTGATCTCCTCTACAGGTCGCATTTATCAACCGATTTTCGTGAAATTTTGCGAGCAGGTTTGGTAACTATATAGAATTTTTTTGTCGAGTCACTTTTTTGAAATTCGAAAAAACAAACTTTGTATCAATGATTTCGTATTTTTCTGCAGCCGTTTTTTCCTCTATAGGTCGCATTTCTCAACCGATTCTCGTGAAGTTTTGTGAGCAGGTTTTATGATTACATAGAATTTTTTGGGCAAGTAAATTTTTGTAAATTTAATTTTTTTTTATTTCATTCATTGGTTTGTTCTCCTCTACAGGTCGCATTTATCAACCGATTTTCGTGAAATTTTGTGAGCAGGTGCGGTAATTCTATAGATTTTTTTTATCGAGTCACTTTTTCAAAATTTAAAAAAACAATTTTTTTATCAATTATTTTGTGTTTCTGCGGCCGAATTTCGATATGTTCACCTCTAAGGATTTCACAACAGATTCTCGTGAAGTATTGTGAGCACGTTCTTTGATTACATCGAATATTTTTGTCGAGTAATCTAAAAAAAAATCTATGGTTTGTCCTCCTCTACAGCAGCGGTCGGCAACAACAGGCGGCCCGCGAGCCCCTTCCGTGCGGCCCGCGAGCCTCCCTGGCTTTATTGTTTGTAAAGGTAAAATTTGAAATTCTTAACATACGTGAAAGCGTCTGTATCGCCAACCACGAATATTTTCACAGTTGGTCCGGATGAGATATGTGTTTGTAAGTATATTTTACAGTTAAATCTATCTAAATTTTTTTTCAAAAATTTCGCGCTCGCCGCGTTTGCGTAAGACAGTATGAAGTATTTTCGACACCTGCATCTTAATGTTCAAAAAATTTCGCGCTCGCTGCGCTCGCGTTTGCGTCTACATGACTTGATTGATGCGTATGAAGTATTTTCCAGACCTGCATAATAATGTTCGCAATATTTCGCGCTCGCTACGCTCGCGTTTTCAACGAGATTTGTTATGACTTGATGCGTATGAAGTATTTGCCGCGTTTGAATCAGTGTTCGAAAAATTTCGCGCTCGCGTTTACATCTACATAACTCAATTGATGTGTATGAAGTAGTTTCCGCACCTGCATCATAATGTTCGAAAAATTTCGCGCTCGCTGCGCTCGCGTTTGCGTCTACATGACTTGATGCGTATGAAGTATTTTCCAGACCTGCATAATAATGTTCGCAAAATTTCGCGCTCGCTACGCTCGCGTTTTCAACGAGGTTTGTTATGACTTGATGCGTATGAAGTATTTGCCGCATTTGAATCAGTGTTCGAAAAATTTCGCGCTCGCGTTTACATCTACATAACTTGATGCGTATGAAGTAGTTTCCGCACCTGCATCATAACGTTCGAAAAATTTCGCGCTCGCTGCGCTCGCATTTTCATCTAGATGTGTTATGACTTGATGCGTATGAAGTATTTGCCGCATTTGCATCAGTGTTCGAAAAATTTCGCGCTCGCGTTTTCATCTAGGTGTGTTATGACTTTATGACCCGTCCCCCCCTTAAAGTTTCTATATCTGCTATTCTATATCGCGATATATAATCGCGAAATTACGATGCGGTTGAAATGCGAATTATCTGGGTTTGGTAAGGAAACTAGCTGGTTTATCTGTGAAAAGTCGGTTTTTTCGTCTTTCTCGTTTTTCACGTAAAAAGGGGTGCGAATTTTTACTACGTTACTGTCGCGTACGACGTACCAATTTGTTTCGAGTTGATACCAACAGACAGTGATCATTATTATCATCTGCGGCCCGCGAAGATTTTTTTAGCTACTATGTGGCCCGTGGGTGCAAAAAGGTTGCCGACCCCTGCTCTACAGGTTCGATATCTAACATAGTTTTGGAAATAAAAAAAACACTCACGAGGTCTACAGCTCACAGAGCCACTAGTAAATTATGTGGATGCATGCACTGACTGTTGGTTATTTGATCATTGTTTATTATTTATGCGTATTGACAAAAAAAAAGATGTACATGCACCTGAAGTCACAATATACATATTTCAAATTTTGTTATTGATGTTTTACCTAATTGGATGTTTATAAATTGGTTCTAAAAACGGTCACAATAAAGAGTAACTTTCTGTGATTCTAGAGTGCTAAACAACATGACCGTCATGTAATGTAGGTTAATAATTTTATATCACAAAATACACATGGAGGTAACAATAATAAGAGACTCTAGAAATGCCAAAAACAACATCGATCTTATACAGCGATTATTATTTAAGTACAATAGTCATACCTATGTCATTAACAGTTTTTACGCAGAGATTGCTTAACATAGTCTATATGTACATAGAAACTATCCAAGACTCAGGAGCTATTTGTCCTAACCGGGATTCGAACACGGAACCACAGAATAGTATAATAGTATTACATACAGAACGGACACGAACCCCCCGCACCGAGGTGAGTTACCTCGTCCCTGAGAGCCGCCTGGTTACGATCGGGTGCTCTCGCGCCTCGCGATTCGTCCGCGCCACGATCTACGCATCCGCGCAAACAATTGACGCGTGTACCGACAGTGCACGCACACATACCCACAGCGCTCACGATCCTTCGCGTGTCACAGGTGTGACTGAACCAACATTTTTGTAGTTAGGATCACTTTTATATACATAATAAGATTAATAAGCATTGGGCTAAAGATTTTAAGTGATTAGTTCTTTCAGTTTTGGCTGTTCGCTGAATCAGTGGCGACGATGGCGGAAATAGGTACACAAGATTTTACAGATTGTGACTGACATTAAATGAAGAAGTTTTGAATTAATGATATTGTTCAGCATCCAGATTTGCTCAACTATTATCACGATACTACGATACACGACAAAATTTTTGTGGTACGTATTGCGGTATGAGTGTATTACCATGTATATTTTTTAACCTCACTGTGTCTCAATAAAGCGACAGGATTGCGCGGTTGGAGTTGTCTGGGGGAAAATCCAAGGGTTCTATCGATGCTCTCGACTGTATTAGACTATCAAGCGCGTTGCCGACCCTTTGTTGATTTAAGGATTCCCAGTGTTGGCTGTGAACTAGCTCAATACTAATGTATTTTCAACACAGAACATGCTCGGGTGATCTGTCGAGGAACACAACACCAGAACGCTACCTAAAGAGCAAGTACTAGTTAATGTTATTAGGTACAGTCAACTAATTTGATTTCTAGGCCACTTCGTACCTTATCACAGTGAAAATCAATATGAAAGCCGCTAGAGATCTTATATCAATGTCACTGTGACAAGGTACGAAGTGGCCCAGAAATCAAATTGGTTGACCGTACTCTATGGCTGCGGTATTCCGAAAAGTGGAAGTACTTCCACAATTGGATGTTCCGGTGTGTCCTACATCTCTTGCCATAAACTTGGCCTTGCCAGAAAACCTACTCCATTATAATACGTATGTTTGTATGCCGTTTTTGTTTTATTGACTGGTTTTTAAATATGTAGGTAACGATGAAGGTGGTGGGTGGGTTGATCAATTTTTATTCGGGACTTATGACCGCGTGGAGCGCGAGTGGTACTTACTGTTAATTTATATATATATGTTTGGTTTGTAATTATTGTATGCCATGGTGGTTACAAACGCGTTACCATAACTAAATTATATTTTTTTGATCTTCCACAGACGAGTACTTTCATTATTTTTCGTAAATATTTAGCTATAGTAATTAAGCCAATCATTTTATCAAAGCAAACTTTGCGAATTTCTCTGTAACTATTTAGGATAATATAGCCGTAGTTTTGAAAAAAAAAATCCAATAAGGGGTAACTGCGTTTTTTTTCTATCGAGTGTAATTCATCAGGTCATGTAATGTAACTGACTGCGATTTTGACTAAACCATATCCTTATGTAACACATATATTTTTTTAGAATTTAAGACACTATATTCTATGTCTAAGATGGTTTTAAAAGATGTCTACTATATTCTATGTCTAAGATGGTTTAGAAGATGGTTTCAACGGAATCTGAGGTGTCAGTAGAATCGAGCTACTGGGAGTTTAGTGGCTAGTTCACTAAACCTAGCCAAGCTGAAAAGAGTCCAGCAAGAAACTTGGCTAGGCCCGACCTGGTTCGGACTAACTCATTGCAGTGAGGGTGCATTGAAAATGATAGCATTATTTATTTATTTATTTAGTCGTATGGCAAGGTATAAAGATATAAGATAAAGTTAAAGTTTGTGATAAAGTTTATTTATTATCATTATTTATTTAAGATATAAAGATCACAAATGCAACTCCAGAGCATTAATTCACCCGAGGGCTTCGTCGTTCAAGAAGTTGATATCACAATGACAACGACTGCATTGGAACTTTTGAAGAGGCTGTTTACACGTTGATTTATTCATGTAACCATAATATTTATATGTACCTACATAGATATAGGTATCTATGATCATGCTCTTGCAAGGCAATGGCATGAGCCTACCGGAACAGAAGCAGAAGTGCAGAAGCCTGTAGTCTTAATTACCTATGTAGTTTAATATTATTATGGTAAACCGGCAACTGTTTGCCTGTGAATAAGGGACATTTAGTTATGTTATTCATAACTCCATTATGGATTCCTTTATAAGTAGATAAAACGTATGTAAACCGTAATTAGAAATTCAGTTGCCTACAATATTTTGATAAGTTAAGAAATAGGCGAGATAATAATGTGTTTATGGTATGTCAGTCTAATGTATGATTGTACTGGTTTTTATACAATGACGGTGGTAAACAAACTGTCGGCCCACCTGATGTTAACCAGACACGACATCATAGCCGCCTGCGACTGCAATACAAGTAAAGCGTTGACGACCCATTATTGATTTTTACTTGACTCCGCAGTCGGGGTCCAAAGGGTTGTGTTTTTCGAGAATATGTTTGCATGAATGTATGTTTGTGTATTTCTTTAGCACGCTTTGCAACTTAAACGTTGAAATATCGAAACTTATATGCATAAAGACAATCACCAATATATGATCAATATGATTAATCTTATTGATCAATTTTATTCGGGTTTCATCAACATATAAATAGTTTAAGATATAGGTATAGTGTTGAGTTTTTCTGTTTTAGCTTGTGTGAATGCCAGAATCCAGTCAGGGTTCTATATATACAGGTTGTATGCTGTATTAGTTTCATCAAACAAAATTCAAAAAATCAATAATTTATTTCGGAAATGTCCATATCCCAACAACATCCTAAAAGCATTATTATATTGGATGCGTAGAGCGAGCGGTTATTACTGAGTACGTATTCTTTACTTGGCCAATGGTACCCTTTATTTGGGGGACTTTTTATACCGCGACGGTGTAAGACGCATACGGCCTGGTCTGCCTGATGATAAGCAGGCACCATAGCGAGCACATTGATGGTTGCGACTATACAGAGTTTACGTTGCCTAACCTTTATCGATTTGAGGATTCGTTGTGATAACAAATAGATATTAATATTAGATCTCTCAACACAGCGCATTCTCGGGACATCTGTTGCCCTTATGGTATATTCGTCATCACCAGGATTCGTCATAACATAACAGAGCCTTATAAAACAGGCAGTGTTGTTATTTTATGTAGGTAATTGATTTGAAGATTCGTTGTGATAAAAGCTAAGAGTGAAAACAAGTCCCTCAAACTACACAACACACAACGCATCTCCAGCAGTATTCAGAAGGTCCCCGTCAACCATTATTCTAACACCACATATACCTACAGAGTTGTTCCTATCTAACATAGTCGTCTCCTCCAAATGTAATCGGGATGACATTCTACCTGTGCCCTAGCTAGAGTAGGGTAGATATTATCGGACATCCCGCGCATTTTTCCATTCTTGTATTTGTATGGCCCTCTGTTAATCCAACTATACGTTGTTCAATAAGTGAAAACCAATCCATCAAACTACACGACACATCTCCAGTTTTCAAAGGCTCTGCCAACCATTCTTCCAGCAACGCATACCTGCAGAGTAGTTCTGTGGTAGTTCCTATCTAAAAAAAGTCTCGTTTTTCATTCTTGCATTGATATAGCCTCTCTGTAAACTTAACTATACGTTGTTACACAAGTACTTACCTAGCTTGAAGCAGATTACTGAATACTACTTTAATATTTAATAGAAATTGGTTTTTCAGGTACTTAATCAAGCCATACATTTTATAAGGACAGTTACTATAAGCAAGAACAATAAAAGAACCGTCCAAGTGTGTACATGTCGTGCCCGGGCCACGTAGGGTTTCGCTGGGCGGCCGGGGCTGGCACAAACGGGTTCCTGGATCGAATATGTTTTTTTAAACCTCACAATACTTTTGATGACAAAGGATCTACCATCCATCGTAACTTCATTTGATGGGTTATTTATTTTTATTTTTTTTTTTTTTTTTTTTTACTGTATATTTTTGGTGCCAGTCCGGAATTATACTTTTAACAAGAACATTTTTTTGTTCCTTAAAGGTCATCTTCAGTATGATGTGTAATAAATAAAGATGTCATTTACACTGTCACTTTCTCACATATCAGACGAGCGCGTTTAAAGGGTAAATTACTAAATTAGCATGCGTTATGAATGCATAATGATAATGCATTCGAATATGTAAGCACGTCAAAAAAAATTCACACCTACTTTTCTCCCCTTTTTCTCTAGTACCTAGTTTTATTTTAGCACCTCCGATGCAACCTTTTTTTTTCAGCGGCAAATAGTACGTTGTTCGCAGCAAAGCTGGATTCATACTATTCTGACGTGTTGCGGACGCGCCAGGATGATCAGTTTCATTTATTTAATTAGTATGGCTCATCACACGTATGTGATGCGCTCCAATGTGATGGCTTACGTTGTGACACGACAGAAGCGAATCCGATTCGCATTATAACTCTTGAGGTGCGGCTGCGAGGGGTGCTGGAGAAGCGGCCGCGACAATACAGGGGGCCGATTTTTGATTGTCGAACGCTCGACTTTTCACTCGAGATCTGTCAAAAAACTATGATGTTTTGACAGAATATGTCGAATGAAAAGTCGAGCGTTCGATACTCAAAAATCGGGCCCCAGATCTGACGAGTGTGCACGGTCGTGTGTTCGTGTGTTGTATGTTCAGGTTTTGATGCCACATCGCATGAAACTGTGGCTTTATAGGCCCCTGAAAATCCAGGGAAAACCTCCGACACGACCACGCGGGCGGTGTCATCATCCTCCTAGCGTTATTCCAGTACAGTTGCATCCTGAAGGATGCCTGGGGTCCGCTACCTAATCAAGATTTGGCGTAGGAACTCGTTTTTACGGAAGCGACTGCCATCTGACCTTCCAACCCCGAGGGGAAACTAGACCTTATTGGGATTAGGCTTTGTCAAGTGAGCCACGCGCCACGCGGGCGGTGTAAACACTGGAATACTGTGTTTTGCGCTAAAGTGAGATTGGTTGAGCGGGTTCAACTGAATCTGAGGTGTGACTGGAATCGAGGTAGGTACTGGGAGTTTTTTCCCTGGTTCACTAAACCTAGCTTGCTGAGAAAAGTCCAGCTAGGACCGAGGCGAAACGCGGTGTTTTTAACCCCCAACGCGCAACGCAAAACAGGGTTTTGACATGTACCTAGGTATATCTGAGTATGTGTGTCTGTCTGTAGTACCGTAGCTCCCTAATGGAGTAAGTAAGACCAGCAGTGGATGAACAGTTTTATATTATTTTTGAACTGTTAACCTTTACCAGGAGGGGTTTACTACCGTGACGTCATCGCGCCGCGCAAAGTACATGCGGCCGCCGGCTCACACATTGTGTGACTATTCAATGGCTGCGGAGCAGCGTTACGGATCGCACGCGCACGCGCTTGTACGATCATAAAAAATAATTATTTTCGTATAGTTTCGTTTTAAATAATAATGTCAAAACCACAGCATTATTGTATTGCAGCAGGTTGCACCAATAATAATAAGAACGTAGACGTAAGAACGGTCATTGAGTTTGGTATTCACCAACGGTTGACATAAAAGAAAACGAAAATGAAAACGTTGGTTCTAAGAAACCTCTTTTATTTTTTAAAGTGATGCCTTTAAAAATTATATAAAACTTTGTATCCCCTGGTTACATGTATGGAGTGCCCCCTCCCCCTACTTTAATATTTTTTCGTCATTTCACATCACTTTTACGTAGCGGTTCATACGAGTAGAACACATCTTCCTGCTAAATGTTTTAATTGTATTTGTAGTGCTTATAGTCCCGAGTACATCGACTGTCACATACAGACGAAAAGACGGACGGACGGGTTCCGTTTTCACCATTTTGGCTACGGAACCTTAAAAGTACTATTCGTAATTGTATTGTAAACAAAACTACTAATAATAAAGTACATATATTAAAATAGGTTCTCGCTGGTGGTAACCCTAGCGCTGAGGGCGGGGCCTCGAAAGAGCGCGTTGCGTGCGATAGAAAGAGATGGCCACGTTTAGGCACGTTTGGCATACCTAAACGGGGAATTTGTTAGCAGAGAAACTTCTGTACTTGTACTATTACTTATTCTGTGCCTTTACCTCGTTTTTGAAGTTCGGCTTTGTACCAATATAACTTAATGTTTTTGTATTTTTACCTGTAGGTATTTTGTGTACAATTAATGTATAATGTACTGAATTTGTAATTAACTAATTAGGTAGGTACTTTGGTTAGTACAAAATTATTTCTCAATAGATACGGGGACTGAAGGGACTGACTTCTGACCTGGGTACTAAAGAGTAAAGGGGCCACGGCTAGATGTTTACGTGTTAGGCCAACTTTGGCAAGCCTAAAAGGTAGAACAAACTCTGATTTATACAGGTACGAGACTCGCATGCGAGTTTATTTACACTTCAAGTCATAGAGGTATAACGAGTTAAATCGCTTTATTAAACCGCGCAATGTAGTTAAACTCGTGTGTGGGTCTCGTACGCAAAAAGGCTTTATACTTGTAGGCTGCCGAGGTTGGCCGAACATATGTATTAGGGCCTTAAGCCTCATTAACACTAGCACGGTAAAATTAGTTAATCGATATATCAACCTCTAATCAATCTAAAGAAGTGCATGACTGAAGAACGCGAGAGTTAAGAAAGCTGTCAAGGAATCGAAACCTAGGGCTGACTAGAATTGTGCATAAGTCTGTACTTACGAGCATCGGAACCTCTATATCTAGAAGTTACGCGCATAGCACCGGACTGTCCCATTTGTGGGCTCCACAAAATAAGGATTAATTTACGCCCCCAGTTGGGTGAAATGGGCGAACTTTAGTTCAACGATGTGCACGCACAGGCGTAAACATAGCGTGCTTTTATAAGATTCCCAGTGCTTGGAATTGCAGTCCTATCTACTCTAAGGCAGGTCGGTGTAGGCACGACGACGAGCGAAGCAAGGAGGAGTGTAAGTAGAACTGTGACCATACAGTACTTTTACTATTTTCTTATTCTGTGCCTACAGCGCTCGAGCCGAGTGACCGAAGCGAGCATGCCGCGCGCCAGAAGCGAACATTCGTATTAATCGGGGATAAAAGTCCTACTAGTTCCGCCACGTAACTTTTTCCGTTAGACTATTGTGAATAAACGACGCGCGCGGCCTGAGTTATTGTACGACACTACCTAGACTCTGCGATTTGTGATAGTTAATTATTTTCCACCAATAGGATCGGGCTTTCCTTTTAGCACACGATGGTAGGTTTTTATAAAGTATGGAAAAGCCATTCTGCTATAATCTGTCCATATGCTCTTCAGGTTAACTCCCCAGTAATGCAGCTTTCTTTCAGCTATGACTAAGTCGAACCGGCAACGATCAATACTGCCGTCAATAAATTGATAGCTACTTTGAATTGCGTTTGGTGGGCTTAACCCTTTGACCGCCAAAGCGGTAGTGTGTCGTCGTGCCTACCACGCCAAGCACTGTTGAATTGGTGTAATGTCTAAACCAATAAAAACAAATTAAAACAGTTCATAAATGATTTTATTCGTGATCAAAGTACACCTTCACTCCGACCTTTTAAGTGGTTGTTGGCATGGTGGGCACGACGACACACAACCACTTTATAGGTTCTTGGCGGTCAAAGGGTTATACGGCACATCAAACACACGTCAACGTGTCAAAACGCATTCCTTAGTAAATCGTCTGGGTTCATGAGCTTTCTTTTAGTGTATTAACCGTGGTCCCACGGCTTTTGTACCACGGGGGACCACTCATAAGCACGTGAGTGATTTGTCACTTCTACATAGAGTTCAAATAAATGACAAAATGGCAACGATCGACGAGCATCTGTCAATCTCCATCAATCAAAACTAGCATCAATGTCCTTCAAGCACGTAAATGACATTGACAAATGGCTTCAAACGCGACGGTAATGTTCAAATCGTTGACAACACATAGTATTGACAACTGTCATTGATCGTTGCCGGGCCGCTTTAGATTTTTGCATAGGTAATGTAACATAATAAACGCAATAGCGAAGAAAACTGGTTCAATTGTGTTTAACCATTTGACCGCCAAGAACCTATAAAGTGGTTGTGTGTCGTCCTGCCCACCACGCCAACAGCCACTTAAAAGGTCGGAGTGAAGGTGTACTTTGATCATGAAAAAAATCATTTATGAACTGTTTTAATTTGTTTTTATTGGTTTAGACATTACACCAAAAAAACAGTGCTTGGCGTACTGGGCACGACGACACACTTTCGCTTTGGCGGTCAAAGGGTTAAATTGCTTAGAAAATGCACAAATAAGAATTGTTTTTGCTTACCCACAACGTGGGTTGCGTTTACATTGTACGTGTTGTCATCTATACATAACAGCGGCATTGTAGGCACGTCGGCTCTTGTCATATATATATGTTCGTAATATATTATGTTCAATAATAAATAATTAACATATCTAAGAGTTATTTTATTGATTGCATCAAGACCACCATACGGCCAAAATCGATATCCAATTGCCAATATTTTAGTCTATCGCACTTGTTAAGTTATAGAGAGAGAGATATATCTATATGCTATATGCGATTTCGAAATTACTGCTCGTAGTAGGAAGTATTGAATTCGCAAAGATGTTTTGGCAGCTTAGTACGCTCGTAGCATTTCTTATTTACTAACTATAGTCAGAGCTCGAATATAGAATACTACTGAGCGCTGCGCTAAGACGATCGCGTATATTGCAGACATTATAGCATTTGTCCCTCTCGCACTTACCTATTTGGCAGTAAGGGACGAATGGTACACATCCGACATAAGTGATTATCGTAGCCACTCTGATGTAGAAACCTACCTCGTACTGCGGGCCTTAGATGTCAAGTGTCATATTGTTAGCGTGTCTAAACGACCATGTGAACCTATCATTATTTACTAGCGACATCTGGCGTGCAGTAGCAGAATCAGGCGATACTAATTTTTTGTGTTATTAATTGATTTACTACAGTTATTTCGTATCTATTTGTGGAAGAAAAATATGAGGTAACCATTCCCGTTTAATTTAGAAGCTCTAGTAATGTTTTACTAAAATATTGGCGCTACAGTCTATGCACAAGTGTCCCATTACTATGAGAATATTTAGTTCCAGTAATCGCCACAGTGCTGTTATTAAATGAGCTATTCCACCTTCCCTGCACGCGACCGGTCTTCGGCGTCATACAAGAAATCAAAGCTACCGCTAAGAGCTTTCAAATGATATATGTCTCAACTGTATACACCAATGGTACACCGCCCATACTAATTTGCCCATTCTCCTTTCATATAATTTACATCCAAATATTACAGGGCTCGTAATCCTATTAAAATTAATTACACCCAAATAATTCTTTCGATACCCAGAAATACTACATGATCACCTAATTTCAAGCGTCATTTGTTTAATCAATTTAATATCTAGTCTAATGCCGAATCTACGCAATGGACATAATGGCGCAATGTAAGGAACGCAAGCGACATGTTTCGGATTGATCGAGCGACATGTGTCGGACC
The DNA here is from genome assembly GCA_951800055.1 of Cenopis cana. Lineage (NCBI taxonomy): Eukaryota > Metazoa > Arthropoda > Insecta > Lepidoptera > Tortricidae > Cenopis > Cenopis cana. The sequence goes on along the minus strand of OX637486.1, from coordinate 3,210,512 downwards.
CACACGCGACATGTTCGGGCTAATCGAGCGACATGTTTCGGACTCACACGCGACATGTTGGGGTCATCGAGCGACATGTTTCGGACTCACACGCGACATATTCGGGCTCATCGAGCGACATGTTTCGGATTCACACGCGACATGTTAGGGTTACCGAGCGACATGTTTCGGACTAACACGCGACATGTTCGGGCTCATCAAGCGACATGTTTCGGACGCATCCAGGGACATGTTTCGGACTCACCCAGCGACATGTTCGGACTCAACATGTGTTGGTTCTGGCGCTTCGCCGGCCGCTGCCGCGGCACGCTCGCTTCGCTCGCTCGGCTCGCGCGTTGTATGTATATATATATATATATATATGTATATTATATACTCACGCTAACGTTTGAGTCTTGGGTATCAACAATATCAACATAAGGTGTCAAACATTGCGACGTTTACCTTAATTGGAAGTTTAACTTATAATTCAATGCTAATAGTAGTTTATGCAACCGGTACATAATGAGGGGCATTAAAACACGAGTGTGAGTTTTATAAAACGAGCCGAAGGCGAGTTTCATAATAGGGTCACACTAGTGTTTTTTAGGGTTATGCGACATGTTTCGGACTAACACGCGACATGTTCGGGCATTAAAACACGAGTGTTTTGATACACATTTTTTTTTTAAAGTTAAAATTCAAAATAATTGTAAAATTTGAAATTCTTTTCCCCGAATTAGTCAAAATCGAGTATAATGACGATTATACGTAAAGAAATTTTTTTTTACCTAAAATTCAAAATAAATGTAAAATTTGAAATCCTTATCCCCGAATTAGTCGAAATCGAGTATAATGACGATTTTACGTAAAAAAAAATTTTTTTTTACTTAAAATTCAAAATAAATGTAAAATTTGAAATCCTTACCCCTGAATTAGTCGAAATCGAGTATAATGACGATTTTACGTAAAAAAAATTTTTTTTACTTAAAATTAGAAATAAATGTAAAATTTGAAATCCTTATCCCCAAATTAGTCAAAATCGAGTATAATGACGATTTTACGTAAAAAAAATTTTTTTTACTTAAAATTTCAAAATAAATGTAAAATTTGAAATCCTTATCCCCGAATTAGTCGAAATCGAGTATAATGACGATTTTACGTAAAAAAAATTTTTTTTTACTTAAAATTTCAAAATAAATGTAAAATTTGAAATCCTTGTCCCCAAATTAGTTGAAATCGAGTATAATGACGATTTTACGTAAAAATTTTTTTTTTTACTTAAAATTCAAAATAAATGTGAAAATTGAAATCCTTATCCCCAAATTAGTCGAAATCGAGTATAATGACGATTTTACGTAAAAAAATTTTTTTTTTACTTAAAATTCAAAATAAATGTAAAATTTGAAATCCTTATCCCCGAATTAGTCGAAATCGAGTATAATGACGATTTTACGTAAAAAAAAGTTTTTTTTTACTTAAAATTCAAAATAAATGTAAAATTTGAAATCCTTATCCCCGAATTAGTCAAAATCGAGTATAATGACGATTTTTTGTAAAAAAATTTTTTTTTAGTCAAAATTCAAAATAAATGTAAAATTTGAAATTTTTAACCCCGAATTAGTCGAAATCGAGTATAATGACGATTTTTCGTAAAAAATTAAAAAAAAAACATTGTTATTATATTGAAGCTGGAGGTCCCGGGTTCGAATCCCGGCCGGGGCATTTATTTGTGTGATGAGCACGAATATTTGTTCTTGGGTCTTGGATGTTTTCTATGTATTTAAGTATTTATTTATCTATATAAGTATGTATATCGTCGCTTAGTACCCATAGTACAAGCTTTGCTTAGTTTGGGACTAGGTTGATTTGTGTAAGATTGTCCACAAATATTTATTTATTTATTTTTTTATTTATTTAATAACATAATGAACAATTTTAATTCATAATAATCATTATGTTACTGCTGCACTGCCGTGTCAGACGGATGTCTGCTATCTCAAAAAACACCATTTTGAGTAAATCGACTTTAAAGTTTTTTGTAAACGTGAAAACAAGAAATCGCGTTTTTCGAGTGAGTTTAGTGTATTAAGTAATATTTAAACGCTGTTTTGTACTTTAATAGACGTGAAGAATAATATCTCTTTAATTTTTTCTTGTAAACATACATAGTTTTAGAAATAAATGCATAAAAATAGTTTGGCGTGACCACTGTTTCATACATTTGGTGGTAGCGCGCATCTATGTTATTCTCAAGTTGGCAGGATTCGTTGTATGGGCGCTCATAGTAAACCGTGTTACCAAGACCAGCGCGCTTGAGGGTCATTTGCGGAGTCTCGCGTTTATCTCAAGTTAGAAGAATATTGTATGAGTGTGTCTGTAACCAGAGCTGGGGCTTATTGAAGGAGTCATGCGTAACACGTATATATTAAGTTGGAATATTTTGTGGTATGAGCGTTCCTAATAAAACGCATTACCAGACCAACGCAGGTTGTTCAAGTGTTCAATGTACGTATTAACTTTATCAATATGCTCAACCGACTGCCGAAAGTGTGCTTGTGTTTTACGAGCGTGTGTTTGCATTATATATGTTTGTACAGTAGATTTCATAAATATATGAACATTTCCAAGGCTTCAAAAAGAAATGTACATCCTATGGTACAAATACATCTGAGCAAATTAATCATTCAAAAATATATACACATATTACTCGTCATCATATTTATCTGAGCAAGCCAAATAATTTTTAAGCAACTTGGAAAGCCTTGAAAATGTTCATTTATTTATGAACTCGACTGTATAGCCAAAAGCCAGGCTTGACATTTTCGAAAACAGTGTTTATCCTGTTTCTACCGCAGCGCAGTATAGGTTTTTTTTAAAGCAATGAATAAAAAATTACAAATTATAAGTACCTACTTATATAATCATTTTTTATTAGCACTTGTTTTTTATTACACATTTGTATGTATCGTAATTATAAAGCAATATTACAAATGTTCCTGCTAAATTTAATGGGTGTCATGACATTAATCTATCTATATTGTTAAATTAAATATCTTAAAAAAAACGTAATTTAGTGATTGAACATTGATAACAGCAAAAATTGGTTCCACCAACTTTGTAAGAATAAAATCAAAAATAATAAATAAAGATAAATGGTACTCTCCTTACTTATATGTAAAAGAAAACATAAAACATAATAATATTTTTTTTTCATATGATTAGGCTTACAGATATTAGAGCAATATTTTAAACGATTATTGCGTTATTAGCTGCGTGTGGTCACGCGGAACTATGACAAGTTGAGACAGTAGCTATTCGGTCGCTGTAAAAAAATTGCGGACAGTCATGCGAAATTATTTTAACTCGAAAGAAAAGAGATGCGCGTAAATCAAACACAAAAAAATCAAAAACGTTTATCTTGAAAAATGGAATATCTCAGTAACTAAAGACATTTTTTGAAATTTTGTTTGAGCATTATGTTAAGCATAGTGTGTAGATTATATTTGCACTGGTTAAGCGTAACTTTATTATTTCAAGATAACATACATCCGTCTGACACGGCAGAGCTGCTGTAACCTTCTCCACACGTAAGAACATTGAATGTTATTATGCGAGTCATTTTCTACGGTTACTGAACGCATTTTTTAATTTGTATGTATTAACTACAATATAATATGTGGATGTAATTCTAATAACAAATGATGCACGAGATTAGGTGGTAGTTTAGTATTTTTGGTGGTACTTGACAATTTTTTGATGCGATTATAAAATTTCAGGGAACGCAATAAGTAAAATAGCTGCAAGTGCTGGAATAATAGGTATGAGTGTTTAGGTGACCTGAAATTGATGGTCGATACATTTTTTTGAGTGTTCAGCCTTATTTTAGGGTTCGAAAATTTGGTGATATCAAAAGTTATTTAGGTGATCATTTTATTTGTTCCCAAAAAATTCTACCTATTTTTGCAGCACTTGCACCTATTTTACTTATTGCGTTCCTATAAATTTATAATCGCATCAAAAAAATTGTCAAGTACCACCAAAAACACTAAACTACCACCTAATCTCATGCACCTTTTTTCATTAGAATTACATCCAAATATTATATACATCGCATGCTACATTTTAGTAAACAGTTACAAATTAATTGTTTTTAGCACTATAAATATTTCAGTTATTTCCAAAATGTTATAAATTAGAAAGTAAAATTTAAAATTAATTTCAAAAGCAACGCGCAATGTGGCTGTGTGAAATAATAACACATATACTGCTATCTCACTCAATCAAATACAAAGAATTGTCTGAAGCATAAAACCTATTGATATGTCGTTAGAGTGAAAGGTACCTATTGCTGTTTCATTCTAACTACCTATTGCTGATGGTTTACAAACTGCAAGAAGTTTTATTTTTTATTTTTTAATGTGTTGACGTGAGCGCGTTTGATTGAAACCTTTTATTTGAAAATGAGTTTTGTTGATTTATTAAATTGTTAGTTTGTTATGAAAATGGATAAAGGTCCTCAAATGAGTTTACTTTATTAATATAGATAGACTTTCATGGAAAAATTAAAGGAAATTAATAGGTAGAAATAGGTATAGGTAGGTTTAGGTTATGTTAGTTTTGCATCGGCCCGAAGGGCCAAAACAACTCAAAATAGGAGCTCCGCGCCAGCGGAGATCCGTCAATACTGTTCCAATCTCCACTAGTTTGAAATTAAAATAGCTATTTTTATTTCAAACTTCAACTTCTTAAAATCATTTAGCGCTGTCTTGCTCGCACGCGGTGCGAGGTGCGAGCGAGACGGAGCGTATGGAAAACCGCATCAGTGTGCTAGCAATGAGGTTAGACTAGATTGGAACTGCTTTGCGCGTCGGACATTAAAAAACAATTGCCGCGTGAAATTTGGTGATCATGTAGTATTTCTGGGTATCGAATGAATTATTTGGGTGTAAATAATTTTAATAGGATTACGAGCCCTGTAATATTTGGATGTAAATTATATGAAATTTGGTGTTTGAAATTAGGTGATCATTAAGTATTTTTGGGTAGTGACTAATTTATTTGGTAACAATTTAATTTAATAGGTTATCGACATGTTACTTCTTTGAGTTGCACTTTATATTTAAAAGGAGTTGAAAATTTGGTGCGAATCTAATATTTTTGGTAATCAATGTAATTTTTTAGAGCATCATTCGGCAACTAATTTGGTGGTTCGTTAAATGCTACCCTAAACTTATCTATGTAATTTTCTCTTTGAGTTGGACCGTCTCTTGTCTTCGTAAGCGTTCGGCGTTTCTTCTCGGCAGTGGTCTTTGAGGAACGCTAGTAGTTATTGACTTCTAAAAGTGCTATTGCAGCCTACTTACAGAATAAAGTTCATTTTATTCATTTTTAAAACTAGTGCCTACGCCAAATCTACCAAAACAGACGCAAGGTTTTTAGGAATAAAGCTGGGAAAAACGCTAATAGGAATAATGAAGACCATAATAATTAACCAACCTTTTTTTATAAAGTCCCTGTTTTCATTGTTCTAGAATTAAATTTAACTAGGTACGAGGGTTGGTGCTAAAATATTTAACCGTTTCTGAATTTAATAGCTCTTCCTCTCACTTAATTTATTTAGCGAGAGATTTGGCTGTGGTAGAAAATTAATTTAGTAGTAGCTCTAGTATAAGTTTTTTCGAAACGTTAACTAATTTGAACGCGTTTGCGTTTTGTCTCAAAATTTATGAAAACGTGAACAGCGCCTCTGGTGGTCCCTAGTGTAAACTAGGTAAAGCAGCGAGTTTAACATTTGTTGCTAACCAATGAACGTGCGTATTCCAAACTCGGTGAGAGCGTTTTCATACATTTTGAGACAAAACGCAAACGCGTTCGAATTAGTTAATGTTTCCAAAAAAGTTATACTATGGCTACGGAGTGTGATAGACAAGTAAAAACTACACAACGCCTTAAACGATTTAACAAGACGACAAAATACGCAAACATGACTTGAGTGACAAGGGCTAAGGGACAGATATTTTTGTCATTTTGGGAACGTACATCCATACTTAGGGTCGGTTGCACCAACATACGAACACAGGCCGGTCATCGTCAAATATAGCGCCGGCAGCTGTCATCCCATAGAAACTTGTCAAACTTTCCATACAATCAGATTTGACGAACACCGCTTACGATTACAGACGGTTTGGTGCAACCCAGCCTTAATGTTATACACGAGAAAGCGTGTCTATGTAAGACCTCTTCAATTTAAAACCGCAAAACCGATTAAGATAAAATTTGGTATGGAGATAGTTTGAGTCCCGGAGAAAAACACAGAATACTTTTTATCCCGTAAATCGACCCTTAAGGGGGTGGAACTCGCCTAACCGAACTACCAGCAATACGTACTCGTATTTTAATTTACTAATCATTACGGGCATTGCGCTCATTAATAATTTAAAACTCATTTGGATTACAGCGCGGCTTGCCACCACACAGTTCGTAATATAATTTACATTGGAATCTGTGTCGCCACATGTTAATCCCTCAAAGAGATTAGTAACAGTACCTAATACTCAGAATCACGTTATTTTGGGTTCGCTTTGTGCGTTAATTATTAAAATTTTTGTTTCATTACAGTATGAATGTGAAAATTTTGAGGATCGACGGTCATTTTTCCACGCAATCTAGGGATGGGCATTAGAGCGTTTCAACTGCCGTGACCTCAGTGGTCGTATTATTTACTTAGGTTTCAGTGGTCCATTGAAATAAATTTTATTTAATCGTATGGCATAATTATATTTACAGTGTAGGAAATTACAATACAACTATAATATCTAAGTCGACATCCAGGTTGCGCAACCAGTTAACAGCGTCAGGTGTTACATTTATATAGAGGTCCTCCGGGTTGTCCTGGTAGCACCGTATTGGGCATCGCTCAACAATATGCTGTGCAGTTTGGGCCTCAAGGCTGCAGTCACATAACGGGCTTTCGTTCCATCCCCACTTGTATTGAAATAAATGTTTTCTATTCTTCTTGGTATCTTCATGACTGAGAGACGTGACGATGGAGGGCATGCTTCACCACCGCTCTCCAAGCTGCGCGGTCCTGGGCTAGGTGTATGCTGGCCTGTAACGTGGCTTTCGTCGCCGTGTCCACCCAACGCATAGGCATACGCCCTCTGCTCCTTTTTCCCGCCATGGGAAAATAATCTTTTCCAGGCTCTCCGGTCCAGACCTGACAAGATGGCCAATGAAGCTGAGGACACGTTATGTGCAGATAGTGGAGGGCCTCATTTTGATTTTGAGCTCATCGAGAATAGACTTATTAGTGCGGCGTTCAGTCCATGAGATGCGGAGCATTCTACGCCAGCACCACATCTCAAATGGATCTATTCTATTCTATTTTGAAAAGGATAATAGTCCTCCCGGTTTGCTATACTACAGTCTTATATGGTCTTCCGCTCTGCAGTGATATCTTCAATAATGCGACTACCAGAGTCACGGCGGTTGAAACGCTTTGAAAACTACCAGGATATTATCCTACTTAAGGGGAGGTATCGCCAACGCAAATGTCCCGCTCTAACCCGCGTGAGTTTACAATTAACCATCCCGCTCTCTACGCAAGCTCTGCGCGTAGTTTCGTAAATATTTAGCTATAGTCATTAAGCCAATCATTTTATCAAAGCAAATCCAGCGAATTTGTCTATTAGTATTTAGGGTCTTTAATTGAGTATTTATAAAAATTAAATGTTAAATATCAGTAATATAGCCGTAGTATTGAAAATACATTCCAAAAAGGGGTAACTTTGCGGTTTTTTTTCTATCGAGTGAAATTCATCAGGTCGTGTAACTGACTGCGATTATGACTAGACAAGATCCTTATTTGTAACATATAGATAGATAGATATCATTTATTGTATTGATCATACATTGTCAAGAACAAAAAGAAGAAAGAAAGAAGATGTGTCATATATATATTTTTTAGATTTTAAGACACTATATTCTATGTCTCAGATGGTTTTTAAAAACTCGAATGTGGTAATATCCTTAATAAATGTACATATGTGATCTGTGGTGCTCAATCACGCAAAACGCATGAACGGGTTAATGATGAAACTTGATATACAACGAGTTCATAGCCTGGATAAACATTGTAGAATACTTTTCAACCCGCGAGAATCATCTATGCGGCTAAACATGAGCCGCCATATTGTAAAACGTATCGCAATGACGGTCCGGCTAATCTTTAACCCGCTGTATTACAAAACGGTTCTGTTTTGTAAAACGGCTAGCCGTAGTGTAAAACGGCGGATTATGCAATCCGGCTGCGACATATACCGTTATCTCGCCACTCGCCAATAAACTGTAGGTATACTTAATTACTTATAGAGTTTGGCGAAATAAATGTATATGCCTACTATAATTTTATATATTTCAATAATAAAAAAATAACAAAAAGTCTTTTAAAACGCTAAATTATATCAAAATGTTTATAATTATATTAAGTCAGGCATATTATATGTAATTTTTACTTTTTTTACTTAAGTAAGCGTTAATAAATGCGCGTTTGGTTAAGTTATAAAGTTACGTGATTAGGCCGCCGGATGTGTATGGTGAATATTAACATCTCAGGAATATTCCTGGAAACGCCATATTATATTACATTGTTTTAATGTTATGCCGGAACCACACAATGGCTCATAATGGCCCAACGTAAAATTATTTAAATAAAAAAATATTGAGGTTATTTAATTTAGGGTGACTCGAAATTTATGACCTCCAGTGTAGGTACCTACAAAGATGAAAAAGGACACAGTTTCTTTGATATATTTCTGTACAAACTCCATACTAACCGAGCGTATTGACGTTTCGTACAAAATGTGGAGTTTACTCGAACGAAGCGATTTTCATCATCTTTTATAATACGCATTGCTAAGGTTTTTTTTGAAAACTTTTATTAATGGGATCTCGTCGCCATCTTGGCGAGAGCGACGTTTATTTTTCCTAATGGTTTAATTCCTTATTCCGTAGTTAAATTATCCCTTCACTGACACTGGCAAGGCCCTCGATGCTGCCGTGTCTCTTTTATAATAATAACTACCAGTAAAGTTCTGTATCGTGACAAGATAATAACTTGACAATTAAATTAAATTCAGTTGTGATTTCACTTTAATACGTTTAGTAAAATAGGGCCTCGCTTTGTGGACCGGCTGTTAGTTTCGCACTCGAAATGCTTTGTGGTTTTAATTACAAGCATTATAATTCAATAGTTGGGTTTGAAATTGAATTTAATCATTGGATTGTTCATTGGAACTACGTAATTATCATAATAGCAAGAGTATGTGGATTTGTTGTTTAAAATGGGTACCCATATGAATTACTCCGATATGTTGTGAAAAACGATTTTCATTTTTATATTGTGTGTTTTTTTATATTTTGATATGAATATTAGTGTATCTGTCTAGTTATATAGCGTATAGATACCGTAGTGATGAGGTTTGCGGCACCTATTAAGCGCGGACAATACTTTTTGTAAAAATTAAATTATTGTTAATTTTGACAACTTGTAATTTCTATTCATGAATTATCATACATACTTTACACAGTTAATTTATAATAATAAATGGCATTATTGTCTACAATCAATTTACTTATACAATAACGATTGCACTTATTTAATAAAAAGTCGGTTAAATTTAGCCCTTTTTAAAACCGAGGCTTTCCTTTTAGCGGAAACCAATAAAAAATGTACATTAAATCTCCTTGTTGAACACTTTAGATTGAAAATCGATCCTCTCTCCCAACTTCAATACAAAACTTGAAACCAACGTAATCCAACAAAACAAACTCTCAAAGATTGTAATCCCAATCCGTAGTTAACGTAAAGACTTTTACTTGTTTCAGATTAAATGAAAATGGAGCGCCGTATTGCCGGAATAATGTATATCCTGATCACTTTCGCGCTGGTCAACGAAATGTCAATTAACGTCCAAGCCAGAGACAACAACAAGAGGCGAGCGAAAGAAAAAACGGGAGGCTTTCAGAAAAACATTTGCGATATAACCGACCGCGATTCTAAAGTGCACTGCTACTGTGAAAATAACAGGGAACTCAGAAACGCAACCAAAGCTGAATGCTGGGTGTTCAACGGCGGTATACCGAGGGACGATCTCATCTGGCAGAGTTTCGCCTCGCAACCGACGCTGCAAACTTTGTCTTTTAATGTCCGAGTGGATGGCGCATTAGGCTACGTGCCCACCAAAGCGCTCCACTATCTACAAAAGCTCCGGTCCATTAACATTAAATACGGGAACATCGTCGAAATAACGTCTTTCGCCTTCGCCAACTTAACCAATCTAAAAGAAGCCACGCTATCAACCAATCAGATTGAAACGATCCAACAATTCGCATTCGCCCACTTACCTAACATAACTACCATTAACCTAGAAGATAACATGATCATTGAAATCGGCACGGATGCTTTTTACGATCTACCGAAACTTCAGAAACTCGTGTTAACCAAAAACAACATATCATCGATAAAGGATGGAGCCTTCCAGCGCACGTTTAACCTACTGGAATTGGACTTGAACAAAAACAACATATTCCATTTGAACCGTCACACGTTTGATGGATTGGCGAACTTGAGGAAATTGGATCTGCGAAGGAACCGCATTTACAATCTCACTGAATTCACGTTTGCCGAGCTGTGGAACTTGCACGAGTTGCTTTTAGGCAAGAACGATTTGAAGTTTATTTCTGAAAGGGCGTTCGATGGCTTATCTCAACTCGATAAGCTGTCCCTTGATGATAATAAACTGGTGGCACTTCCCTCGGGCTGGCTTGAGGGGGCGCGTGGCCTGAGCTCCCTGGATCTGCGCTCCAACGAACTATACGCATTAACTTTCGAAAACATCAAACCCATATTCGACAACTTGAAGCCTCAGAACAGCAATTTGCTTCTCGAAGGTAATTATGAATATTTAATACGTCCCCATGTTGAGTTTGACAAACTTAAAACATACGTTGAATATTAAGTGGGTTGAAACAGAGATGTTATATTAACTTTAATAATGCTTAGGAAGTTTCTACTTTTATGATCCCGTCGAGTGTTCTTAGACCCCGAGTAGAGGACGCGAGAGCGAGAAATGTTGTACTGGGTGACTTTCAAATTATTTATAAGTACCTAACAATATTTATTTATAGTTTGAATTTTTCAGAGCAGCCTTGTTGTATTGATTTGGCTGGATATCAAGAAAAAATATAAAAGTTTACTTAGGGCCAATTTTTGAATCCCAGATAAAATTATCCGCCAGTTAAAATTATGACTGTTTTTTTGAAGTCAAATGAAAGAAGAAGATGGAGCTAACATTTATTTGAGGACTGAAAAATCGCCCCTTAAGAAATATTAAAACTACTTAACTTAAATGCAATATAATAAATATTACATTCGCTATAATATGATTGTTTTAATTTCGCGCTGGCAACATGTTCCTGGGCTTAAATTTATTCCTAGAACGGCAAAAGGTTTACGACAATGGAAAATACAACTATGCGCAAGTGTTCCATTTACGGTCCTCGCGAAATTATATTTTATGTCACACCTGGCCATAAAGTGGCCATTATCGCACGCTTTGCGCGCGAAAAAAACCCACTTGCAGGCCAGGGGGTGACATAAAATTTTGTACTTACCACGGGCGATAATAAAGAAAGCCTCAGATCGCATATTTATCGCCCTTGCCTTCGGCTCGGGCGTAAAATACCTGCGATCTGAGTCATTCTTTGTTTTATCGCCCTTGGTAAGTAATGTCGTAGTAAAGTAATTAAGTAGTTTTAATATTTCTTAAAGGCCGATTTTTCAGTCCTCAAATAAATGTTAGCTCCATCTTCTTCTTTCATTTGACTTCAGAAAAAACAGTCATAATTTTAACCGGGGGATAATTTTATCTGCGATTCAAAAATTGGCCCTAAGTAATCTTGTATATACTTTCTTGATATCCAGCCAAATCAATAGAGTTTATAAAAGTAATAACAAACTATAACATTAAAACTAATAAAACTAACCTAGTACCTAATAAAAGTCCCCCAAATCTATCTCCTGAGACAGGCTGCCTACGAGGCTAGTTACATGCCCACGCTGGTTACATAAATAAATTCAAGTTCAAGGGATTTTTGCGATGGTAGAAAGTGTAAAGAATGTATTTTGTACAGGATAGGTTTTATTTTAAACCAATTGTCACTTTTGTTTATTTACAGAAAACAACTTTATATGCGACTGCAGACTGAAATGGATGCACTCTCTTCGCAACGAGACAAAAAGCCAGAACACTAAGGCCTCACTCGACGGTGTAACTTGCAAAATGGACTCGCCCGTTGTCAGCTCGGCTTACAACAAAATTCCAGACCCAGTCGACAAAAAACTAGATTATAACCAAGAAATACTACACGCGGGACTTACTATTGAAACAGCTATCTCTAAACAAAACTTGACTGAGATAGCTGAGGTCCAAGGCAATGATATAATAGTTACTAAAAAAGGCGTTAAAAGAAACGTCCTCAAAATCCCACCTGACTCTTTGCCATGTCCGAGAGAAACAATAAAGACTACTGAAACTCCTCATCTGATGATCGATCCAGTCATTCCAATACAAAATGAAATGAAAACTTACAGATTTCACGATATTAATTGTGGACCGTCGACCGCAGTACACACTTTTATATTATGGAGTTCGGTGTTAGCTTTCTTCTTCACTTAAATGACGATGTCGTCAATTTCGCATTCTAGTCATTATTTTAAGCGAAATACAGACTAAATTCCTTTGTTTATTTAAGATTTATGTGCACTTACGTATGTATGCAAACAATAATGTGAATATACCTAATCACCGTTGATGTTGTAAAATAAAATAATGTATTAATAGGGTACTTGATGGTAAGGTTAATTAGTTGTAACAAGTAATTTAGTAATAATGGAAGTGAAAAGAAAACTACATTGCAGACATTGATAAAATAGCTTTTATTTAAATAAAAACAAACTACTTATTTCCATTTTCATTAATATTAATATAGTTAAGACCGATACAAATGAGTTTACTGTATAAATATCCGTACAAGTTTACCTACTTTCGTTGCTTTTAAATTAATTATGTATGCTGATTTGCGATGTAACTAAGTTCCGATTCAATCGGGTTTAGATACCCAGTGAGATGCTATAACAGTTCTTATAAACAACACACCTGAATATTTAATAAATATGCACAATATTAATAAGATACCATTTTTCGTAAACGTCACTGTATAGATATAATTATAAGTAAGGATATTAACATAATAAATTCATACGTGTATTTATAGAATTCACCGAACAGTTTCTCATAGGATTGAACTAATACTCGTACATGTTACAAATTAAAGTCCCATTGGAGCAATGGAATCGAGCTTTGTCTTGATAAATCATCAAACAAACTGAAGATAACGGGGTCATAAATACTTGAAAAAACAATAAGTTGCCCCTCCTGTGATAAATAGTTAAACTTACGTGCATATACAGCCTTGGCCAAAAGTGTTGAGCACCCCTTATTTTCCTTTGTTACTTATTAAAAAAAAACTATTATTTTTTAATTACAAAAATGCACATTGACGTAAAATATGAAAAGGACATCTAGAGAACTTTAGAATCTTTAGATAATATCATTTCGAAGTAGCTATTGCTAACTGAAGACTAAAAATAGACGGGTTTGCAATAAAAGGACAAATTGCATTTTTATCCGTGCAATTATCTTTAACGTCAACGAAAGTAGCTAGTTTTTGAAAGATATTTAATTTTCTTTAATAAAAGGATATGAAATGCTTGATTGAAAGTTTAACTTTTATATGGAAAACGTGTGAGTGCTCAACACTTTTGGCCAAGGCTGTAATTTGCTTTTATTACATGGATTTATAGTAAGGGATACACTGTTGATAATAAAGCTTTATAGTCCTTAACTTTTGAAATGTCCACAGGAAAGACGCGAACCTTAACTATGTTAAAAGTATGTTTATGACCCAACGATATGTTGACACTGTGTGTTAATTTACGCAGTGGCGTGATTGGCGCATCACAATTTTAAGCATGTCAGAAGCAGCGTAATTGTATTGTTGCTTCAAGTGAAATTATAATGACTTCGATAGCAGTTTATCTATGTTGCTATATTCTGTTTTTTTTGGCCAATGTACTGGCCTATTTATACAAGTTATTATATGCAAGAATTGGCAAGAAACAAATGAATGTGCCATACAATTTTACTATGGCAGTAGTCTATAGATAAAAAACAGGGCACAGTCAGCAAAGAAAAGTCCTCTACCACTTTTGGACTTTAACGTGCAGATAATAGAGTCGAAAAGTGGTAGACCACTTTTTTGGTCGACTGTACACAGCATAAGTCCATTCAATGCCCATGACGGTACATGTGTGTCATGCATTTCCGCTACAAGGCCGGAAAACGCTGCTACGCGCTAATCGAATGCGGTCGCCTACAACTTGTAAGCACTAAGCAAACGCATTCGATTAGTTAAAAAAGTGTATACATATTAATGACCTCGACTGTACACGTAGCATTAATTGCTGTCGATTGCTACGCGCTACGCTCGTCGCTCGTAGCCGACAACATGTTTTTACGCTTTGTAGTGAAAACTGTCTACGAACGCACGAACGGAGATCCCGACTCGGATCCTCGGCGCTGAATGTGTTAAGGCGCAGGGTAGGGCAAGGCCTTCCCCATACAAACTTGCACCTTGCCGTTGCCTTTGTGCACGTTTTATTCGTCGGTTTTGGCACTAACAAATATAATATTTTTTTTGGTTGTAAATATTAGATATGCGAAGATCGTGATGTGAAAATTTTCAAATATTTCAAAAATATTCAAAAAAAAAAATTAAAAAAAAATTAAAAAAAAAAATTTACATCACGAAATAGCTATCAGAAAAATAAGCATACTGACCAAAAATAATAACTTTAATGCAAACACAAACGAAGTAAATTCTGCACAAAGTTTGTATGGAGAGAGCTTGCCCTACCCCTCCTCTTAAGCCATACGGCCGAGTTCATATACAAGCGTAAACGCGTGTGACGTAGCGCGCGCCGCACAAAACGTTTAAAAATCAACGATACCTGTGCGGTTACTTAAAAGCATTAAATTTGAACTGGCCGAGTAGTATCAAATTATTCTATTTAAAAAGGGATTTTAGCGTCCAAGCCTAAGGTTCAAATTAATCTCAACTATAACCGTGTCACTGCGTGAATGTGATGTAACCTTCGGTGTGTTTGATATTTAAGAGAGGACTGGGCTAATAGCACGTGTGACTTAAGAGATATGGTAGTAAATTGAAAGCAATGCATGAGAAACGCGGGATTCGCTCTGATGGGTGATCACTAAGTCAAATTGTTTTACAACTAGTTACCTAAGGTGGAAATACTGGGTCAACTGTTTCGATCTATATTTATTTACAACAAGATACATTGTATCGTACAGTAGAGTTTTACTCTTCTTTTATAGACGTCTGTTTAGTAAAAAAATAAGACCAAAACAATAAAAAAATGTGCTCTAAAAGGAAGGAAGGAAACATTTAATAGGTACCTACATTAAAGATAAACAAGAAATATATGACCATTGTCAAGAGGGCGCTATTATTCAGATTTACATGGCAACAGGCATGTTAACTTGTTTACCTGTGAGCTCTGATGTTAATATTGGACGCTTTTGGGATGAAAACGTTTATGAATGAAATGAAATAATTTTATTCCAGACAAAGTCCATCATAGATATTACATTACGAAATTGAAATTAAAATTAAATACATTAAATAAGTTAAAATTATTAAAAATTACATTATTATAAACACAAAAATGGATTAAAAATAAAACTAAGTAGGCCGTCCAGATCGCGGGTTTAATGTTCCATATAACTAATAATAATGTTCCGCTCTTGATATGTGAATCGATTTAGTCATTTTTTGGTTTTTTAAATTGTAGATTGAACACATTGAAATAAACTGCAACTGTGGCATCCTGACGTGCTGACAACCAATCTATCATTAAACTTATTGCCAGTGTAAAAAAAATGTTCCATAGAAACACTGAAACTTGACGCATGGTCATATTTTCCTGGTCCAGCTTTACGTACGATACATGAGTTATTCATGAAAATTTTTGGATCTAAAAGTTGACCCTGCAATTAATTTTAATTATTTATAATTTCATTAATACTAATTAATTTAAATAAAGCCAATGAGACGGGGTATATAATATACAGTGATGAGATAAGTATAAATTAATAACTTTTGGCGTTGCAAGTACTTGTAACTACAGTTTATTGATGAAGTTGCCAATCATGCTACATTATTGTGCTAGATGCTACAGTTGCTTTAATGTTAATGTTTGCTATCTCGCTCCTTTTATCTCACATTATATACTCGTCTCATTTGGCGTACCGTAACCCTTAAATTGAAAGCGTATCTAATATGCACACATTTTTTAGTCATATTTTTGATTTTTTTAAGGACGATTTTGTTTGCCCTATTAGAGCGTGACCGAGAACGAGGCTTGAACGCAAGATTTTTTATTGATCAATTTAAGGGTTAAATCATTTATAAATCTATTGGTACCTAAAAACCTAGGTCTTTATTAATTCTGTCCCAACCCACCAACATTACTTGTACGTTTATAGTTTGACAATCATAATCATCATCACTCTTAACTATGTAAAAAGTATTTTGACAAGGTGTTTTTGTATGAATAAAGATAAACGATGTAAAGTTTTGTATGACGTTTGTTTCATTTCAACCCGTAGAAATAAATGGTCACATGTGTAGTAAATATTTAATTTTAAAAATGGCCCGCAAAGTGAACGTTACACTAAGGACGTACCTACATATTGGAAGGTAAAATGTAAGGGCAGTAGTCCCACCGTCGACGAGTACTCTCATGTAATTCTACTATAATTCTAATATAAAATGAATAAAGTAAAATTAATTTATTTTACAAGAAATTTTACAATTGATGTATAAAATAACATAATAATAAAAAAACAATAAATTAACTTAAGATAAACCTAATCGAAAAGTCCCCCTCGAGTTGTCCCTGGTGCAAAGGTGCCCATCACACCTGGCCGCGTTGCCACGTTGAATGGCGATCGACAACCTTTGCACCAGTAGCTCTAGTATAAGTTTTTTCGAAAATTCGAACGCGTTTGCGTTTTGTCTCAAAATGTATGAAAGTGGTATGAAAATGTGAACAACGCCTCTGGTGGTCACTAGTGGAAACTAAAACAGCGAGTATAACATTTGTTGCTAACCGATGAACGCGCGTATTTCAAACTCGGTGAGAGCGTTTTCATACATTTTGAGACAAAAAGCAAACGCGTTCGAATTAGTTAATGTTTCGAAAAAACTTATACTAGAGCTACAGGTACGAACCCGCGCGGGCGTCAGACCCCCTCTCCCTAATGCGACGTCCCAATTCCTTGACAAACGTCGTCGCGTCCGAGCCCCAGCACCCAGTCGTTTCAAAAGTCAGGGGCACAAAATAATAGTTACTGCCCTGGGCCTGATACTAATAAAGTAAGAGAAAGAGAATACAGAGATAAAAATAAAAACATATCCGTGGATGGGTTCTAGCAGGTGTACTACAGCACATTAAACTTCACCATAAAGAGGCTCTACGTGTTGGATCTATATCCCCACGCACGCCTTTAAAATGACAGGGCCTTGAAACCCGAGATTTAATTTTATTTATTTTATTTTATTTTATAATTTTAGGGATAACTAACAACTATACAATATAAGTGTTACAGTCATCATCATCATCCTCCTAGCGTTATCCCAGTACAGTTGCATCCTGAAGGATGCCTGGGGTCCGCTAACTAATCCCAAGATTTGGCGTAGGCACTAATTTTTACGGAAGTGACTGCCATCTAAGGTTGCCACCCGTACTTTAATATAAAGTATTGTACTCTATTTTAGCTATGAGTACGTTATATTTTACGAAACACATAAAGTACACGAAAATACTTTATTTACGACCCTAAGTTATGAATGGTATTTTTTTAAGGGAATATACTAATCTCATGGTAATATTGCCCCAATATTGTACATTTGAACTGTAAAATACATTTTAGGATGCTTGTTCTTGAATGCAACCTTCAATATTCGCTTGACATTAACAGAAGTCTTAATGAAGTTTTCTTTGGCGGCTAATTGTATGGTACAAAAATTTTGTTTTGAGCTTTTTCTCTTCTTTGATTCTGTTGTAAGTAGTTTAAAAGGTGAGTGTGATAAGATAACTGACTGTAAGCACTGTAAGTGACGACGATGCTAGTAACAACTACAATGCCTACAATACGCTTAAAAGACGTAAAGTGCAGAAACATGTGCAAAAATATAAAAAATTGTGGAAGTCGATTTTGCATGGGTAAAAAAATTAATCTTAAGTAATTTACCTAAAATATTTAAGTATTTAAGAAAGCTTCCATATTTAAATTTAGTGCATGCCATGTTTGGATATTTAAGGCCGATAAAAAATGCTAGAAAACGCCAAACTAAACAAAAAAATACGTGATTAAGAAGTTTTTTAACCTAAATTTGTCCCCTCTGCTGCCAACACAGTAAATCCTCAAATTTTATTAAGGATCAGCAACGCGCATGTGACTCCTTTGGAGTTGGGAGCGGGCGTCTACAGGCTGCGATGTCCTCTTACCATCAGGTGGACCGCACACTTGTTTGCTACTGGTCGTATAGATCAAATGGAATAAAATAATTTTTTTAATGCCGTGTACTTTTTATTTTTTAACTGTCGGACGAGAAATACTTTATCTGTGCAACAAAAAGGTGGCAACCCTACTGCCATCTGACCTTCCAACCCCGAGGGGAAACTATACCTTATTGGGATTAGGCTTCGTCAAGTGAGTGGGCAACTTGACTGTTAGAACTTCTCAAACCGCCCGAAGGCCTCCAACTTGGCTTAACGACTGCTGCCATAGACAGCAACCGGGATCAACGGCTTAACGTGCCTTCTAAAGCACGGGAGCGCTCAGTTAGTAACCACTCAAAGCGGTCACCCATCCAAGTCCTGACCGCTGCCCACGTTGCTTAACCTTAGATACCGCAAGCGGTACCCGGCGCCGCTGGGCCACGAGCGCTCCAATATACCTACGTGTAAGTGTTACAGTGTCTTATACTATTACTTTTACTTCATATATAGCCAACGGCATTATCCACAGATTACCTACTGCGGTACTGAATTTCAAAAGGAAAATAATCATAACTGAGACATTTTCGACTATTCACTTTAGTAGGTATAAGATAAACTTTTTATCACATTTATATGATTATTAAAACTAAATGAACTATTAGATAAATAAATAAAATCATTGGTTGATTTGTGTAAGATTGCCCGCAAATATTTATTTATTTTATTAAGATGAATTCTGCTCTTCCTCATTGACTAAATGCCAAAGTTAAAAAAATAACTCAGTAAAAGTACTATGAATTCTTAACGCATTATCAACTCGTAACTATACCTACCTTCTTTGATTAAATTACTATTCAAACACTGTTAGCCTAACTACTCCTAATATTATAATCCTTCCACAGATTTATAACTCCCATCTACGTCTAATTTCTAAAGGAATAGCAAATTACCCAGCACCCATAAATTTTATTCGAGTCCCGGGCTTCGCAGGATTTGCGAAATGCCTTCCCTCCTCACTAGAAACGCCGTATGTGCCATTATAGAGACATTTATATTAGTCCTTGTTTTAAAATAGAAACCGTACGAAGTCAACGGGATAGCATAGATAGGCGACTGTTGGGAATAAATGAAGTGTAAATGTCCCGGTCACTTAGCGTCACGGCTTAAGATGGGTTTTAAAGGGTGTGTTATATGTGCGTTGAATTAATTCATGCTGGGAGGAGATTTATTCAAGCTACACCGGAAACATTTGATTGGCGCTTTTCCTGTATAGTGCTTTTATCTCACGAGCGCGGGTTAGGCATGATTGTGTGTTGAGCTATACATGCACATTGTCTATGTGTGCGTCAGCATAGGAGGTATGATATGATATCAAGCATACACATGCATTCGTACGAGTCACAACTACTATTATATTTTAAAACAAGATAAAATCTATCATGTAACCTGCCCAGTATTTTTTTTTAAAAGTCAAGATCATTTATTATGTGAGCTGTCTATTTTTAAAGCGATTTAATCACCGTTAAGTAACTTTTTTTGTAAAATTACACGGTAGTTATTATTTTTTAGTAAAACTAGGCATGTTCCTTTTGCCACTTTACCTAAACTCGGCTCTGGCATACCTCCCGCCGTGGTATTCAAATAACATACAGAGCATTTGCTATGGTGCACGTTATTAGGTATCAAACGTCAGTTTTACCAGAAGATAACCTCAAGATTAAGTAATAGTTTAAGTAAGTATTATGTTAGTATAAGCCACGTCCGAAACATTCGATAGGTAATCAATCAATTCTTAAAAAAATGGCTTTCCATCAAATTTATGATGATTTCGCCAATGTCACGTGTTCAGTGACGTTGTTCGGTAACGACGCCATGACAGTAGGCAAGGTTTTGTACGGTAAATGGATTCTGCTCGTCGTCGCCCCGGGCACGTGTGCTCACCAACGCGGCGACGACGGCGAAATCCATTCGATAGGTAGCCAATCACGTATTCAAACTGAAAGACAACTGTACCTGTCAGCCCCTCATCACTGATAAAAACGACAAGACCCTCGGACCCATCTCTCGGATCTTACCTAGTAATTACCCACATGTAAACGTTTTCTCACCTCACTCTAGATAGCTCGGAAAGAACATTTTTATTCCTTAAAAACAGATAGCAAAACTGCATTTTGTCCACAAAAGTGCAAATAATATTTGAAATCCGAACGTGTAAGTAGTTACTTTTTTAAACATAACATAATATGAAGGTCAGTCCAGCCAGACAGGATTTTCGGCAATCTTTTTTTTTATTTGATTATTAAATTTTCTGGACAAATGAAATGAAATCAGGTGGTGTCCTGATTTGAACAGACAATTTAATCAAATGGCGTGGACACAAAAATCGTTTCCTTCCAATTTAATATATTTTAATTTTGCTTCATAAAAAAATCATCATTATATACTCATTTTCGACTAATTCTAGGGCAGTTTCCAAATTTTATATTTAATTTTAATTCTAAGTATAAAACTTTTTTTTGCCAAAAGTCGTCCTTATACTCGATTACGACTAATTCAGGGATAAGCAATTAAATATATTTACTTTGAATTTTGAGTTACAAAGCTTTTTTTGTGTGAAAAAACATCATTATGCTAATTTTCGACTAATTCTAGGGTACCGTTTTCAAATATATCTATTTTGAAATAGTAATAAAACATTTTTTTTCGCTAAAAATCGTCACTATACTAGATTTCGACTAATTCAGGGATAAGGATTTCAAATTTTATATTTATTTTGAATCTTAAGTAATAAAAATGAGCTTTGTTAATTTTTTAATTGTGCTCTTTTATTTTTACTTTGCTTTTTTTCTAATTTTCATTTTTATTTTATTTATTTGTTATATATATAACAAATAAAATGCAAAGTACAAAATTTAAAATATTATTACCTGTATATATTTTTTTGATTCCCACGCTTTAGTGAGGTGAAAAGATTTGTGTTACTTACACACTTTACACAGGGATGCAAAGTTCGCTCAGGATTATAATTTCGAACCATAGAATCCATTCGCTAGCTCGCGGTTAAAATAAAACTTTGCACCCTTGTATAACAAATAACTATTTTTTTTCTTTTTATATTGTATCGAAAAACCCCTGCTATTCTTTCCAAAAAAACGCGGTTTTGTCCAAGAAACGCGTGATTTTACGCTAATATCCGGATTTTTGCGTAAACTCGGATTTCTGTTTTCTACGCCGCCATGTCCATACACGGCAACGGTAATAGATACGTCAGGTCGTCTTAAACTTCTACATTCTATTTTACTTTATATGGCTCATAAATTTAGTCCCGAGGCGCCGAAAAGATGTAAATAAGACAAAATAAGTTTTATGTTATCTCGAAATTTGCACTGACTTTGCACCATTTTTACGATCGTCTTTGTTCTTGGTCTCGTAGCATCATAAAACGGTTTTAACCCTTTCAACAATCTGTTTCGATTACGACATTTGCCAACATAATTGTACTCTTTATATATATAAAAGTTATATGTCAATTAAAAGGAGTTTACTAAATAGACATCTACTAAAAAATTGTACCCACATTTTCTAACCAGGGAGAAAAAGGTAGTGCTAATTCGGACGTATATTTTTAATACTGCTTTAAAAAACAATACATCATAAAATTTCAAAAAACACAGCACACATATTTAAGAAGTCAGACGATAATTATGCTTATGCTTATGTTATGCTGAATGCTTAAATGGCATTAAGTCCGCCTTTTGTACCATAAGTTTTACTGTTGTGCCATAAAGATTAAATAAATAAATAATTAAAAAGAAATGCCTATCCCACCTACTACCTACTTCTGTATAGTACCTACAATTGGTATTATAGGTTGATTCACGGAAGCTGGGGGGCTAGCATAACATGCATCTTGTCCTTACTCGCGCGCGAGATAGGCTACCTGTCACTGTCTGATTAATGCTGTCAAAAAGTGACAGGTAGCTTATCTCGCGCGCGAGTAGATACGGAATGCATGTTGTGCTAGAGGGGGTGCGGAAAAGTAATATTGACTGGCCGACTGACCGACTATTTTTGAATTTGAATTTAAACTAGAACGCGACAGAATATGACATGACAGACGAACAATTGACATTATCGACTTGACTGCAGCGAGGGCCGGACTTGCCTCTCGCCGCGACAAGGAGTGACGAGACCGTCGACCGACTTCCAAATAACGTGTACAAGACCTGACCGTACATAAATGGAATAAGAGCTATAATTTACCTCTTCGTTAAAATATTTACTTTTAATGCGATAAAGAGTATTTGTAGAGGGAGGCAGGTAGATAAATTGTCATTATCAAACAGATTTTCATTGGATACACTTTTCGAATAGATTCCACAACCTATTCGACAAACCACAAGGGTACACAGTAGCTCAGTTGGTTAAGAGCAATGGACGGATACCAGAGGTCGTGGTTTCAAATCCCACCTGTGGCGTTCAACTTTTCACTTTGATTGAAAATTTACATTAAACGTATACGAGATCGTCCTAATATAACGCGACTACGCGATGATCGTGCAATCGCACGACTGAAATTCACAAATATATATTGAACTCGAAAGTCCTAAAGGGATCGTCCTAAAACAAACGCGACTACGCAATTATGGCGTGAACTCGCGACTTTTACCATTTGCAAATACAAATACTACAAATACAAATGCGTTTATTTTTCTCTGTAAATTACAATGGTGTATCGGTTAGTAATATCTTATAACTAATTGACATGGAAAAATCGGTGTGAGCACAGCGATAAGCTGGTTTTAAGCCCACCCGTTGTCAGTAAGTTGGTTTCACATTAAGTAAATACACCGGTTAGTAAATTAAATTAAGTAGTTACAATTGCAATAATACAATATTGAATTGACTATGTATAATGGTATTGAAGTGACTATGGTAATGAAATCACGTAACAGTTTTGTTTTATTTGTTTCTTTTGATTGTTTGTTTTGTTTCTCCTAATAAATAAAATAAAACTAAAATAAAATAAATAAAAGTCGCGCGATCTCGCGATCATTGCGTAGTCGCGTTTTTTTTTTTTATACTACGTCGGTGGCAAACAAACGTACGGTCCACCTGATGGTAAGCGGACAACGCAGCCTATAGACGCTTGCAACTCCAAAAGAGTCACGTGCGCGTTGCCGACCCTATATAAAATTTGAGGATTCACTGCGTTTTTAGCAAACTTAGCAATCAGCGATGCAGCACCGCAGTTTGAATTCGACATCTACTATTCGACACACAGCAGACGCTCACCTTTACGTAAGTATTTACTAAAGAGGTAGGTAAGTATTAACTAAAGAGGTTGGTAACAATAAAATATAGGTAGAGTATCTAACGGGTCATTCAACATATTTAAATCTTATTGACCCAGAAATGTACTATGACTTAAATTCGAGGTACCTACATACTCGTAATACGTGTAATGCGATGATTTTCTAAACATGACCGTTTTATGTGCAATGAATCAATTTCCCAGCGAAGATTTTTGGAACTTATACAACTCGGTCAGATAGAAACACACAAACATAGGTAAATATACAATAATACACATTTTTAATTTAATTGTATCTCTGAATGTGACCTCAGTAAGTACTTAAGTAGGCATTTTTAATATTTATCCAATTCTTCTTGAAATTGCGGAGCATTTTCATAATATTTTTATTACTTTGATGCTAACCTTTTTACTAAAACCTCAAACTTGAACTTTTTCTTAAGTCTACTTTTTCTTTAAAGAAAACCATTCCTCTTCTGAGTGACAGCTAATTCAAACAGATAAATAATTGAGTTGTCGCCATTTAATTCCCTCTTGTATAATTGGGAGTTTTATTATGTTCTTTGGTCCCGTTTCTTTTTTACGGCTCGTTAACTCGTCTTTATGTCTAGTTTTATCACTGTCTCATTGTTTGAGGCAAGATTACGAAGAAATGTGAGCCGAAAAATCATTTTTAGCAAGTGACACAGGGTATTTGTCAAAGTTTTTTAAATAAGACAAATATCCAGTTCAACGACTAGATCTATAGTCAATACCGTAATAGGAAAAGCTGTTTTATTTAATGCGAATTTATCATCCATGGTTAGAATCCGCTCGAGGTCAAATCAAATTTAAAAAGCGTTCTAGGTCGCTTCTGTAAAAATGAGTGCCTATGCCAAATCCTGGGATAAGCTGAGCCTCGGCATCTTTGAAGAGGCAATTGTGGGACAACGCTAGGTTAATGAATGATAAAATATTTGCCATTGAAAACTAGCTGTTCCAGTTGTAGAAGTGACTAAAAAAATTTAAAGTATTTATTTTATAGACTACGTGATAATAGTTAAAGGTGTTTTCGTAATTCTTTACATGATGACTAAAAAGGGTAATAAAGAGGCGAGAGGAGGCAGGGTAAAGAGGTCGTGGTAGAAGAAGAACATCTCGGACAAAGATTGCCACGCTAATCTTATATCTTTAAACGAGCAATTCTTGTATATTTATTTATTTATATATTTATTTCGGGGATCTCGGAAACGGCTCTAACGATTTTGATGAAATTTGGTATGTGGGGGTTTCCGGGGACGAGCAATCGATCTAGCTAGGTCTCATGCCCGGGAAAACGCCGAGCGAAGCTCGGTCGCCCAGATATTCTTATCTTATCTTATATCTTTAAACGAGCAATTCTTGTATATTTATTTATTTGTATATTTATTTCGGGGATCTCGGAAACGGCTCTAACGATTTTGATGAAATTTGGTATGTGGGGGTTTTCGGGGACGAGCAATCGATCTAGCTAGGTCTCATGCCCGGGAAAACGCCGAGCATAGCTCGGCCGCCCAGATATTTGAGACTAAACGAAAAAACGCTTTCGTTTGTGTTTTGTTTCGAAAAAACTTTTACAGAGTTAGGTACTGCCCCATTCCCCTTCCGCTCGTGTCCCTCTTACAAACCTGACTGTGTTACAATGCATCTCTTAAACCTATCAAAATAACGGCAGCTAATTGCCGAACGGTAATAGTTAGGGCTTTATAGGACATCACCAATATTTTTTTCATTAAAGCATGAGGCTTGGCACACTTGTTACTTAGGTGGACTAGAGTTGAAAAC
Organism: Cenopis cana; assembly: GCA_951800055.1. Lineage (NCBI taxonomy): Eukaryota > Metazoa > Arthropoda > Insecta > Lepidoptera > Tortricidae > Cenopis > Cenopis cana. Next base: position 3,184,707 of record OX637486.1, on the reverse strand, counting down.
GCCCGGGAGACAAGGTCGGACGCGATGCTGGTGGGGCGGGGGAGGGGGGGAACTTTCGCTCCGGCCCGCGTTCTTTCAGTCCTCATATTATCTTATTTATAGAGACTAGGGCATGTTTGGTATCATTTTCGGATAAATTGAGGATGGCCGATCGTTTTCTGGGACATAAATAACATATTTTCATAGAAAAAAAATTAAATACAGGCAAAAGTTTTAAAAAGTCAAGTTAAAAAAAAATCTTTCTGCACCGATTACGTGAAAACTAGCAACAACTTTGGCATGAAAAAAATACCTTTAAATAGCCACATTTATGTAGATTCTGAAAACATATCATTTGTTAGACCAATATAAAACACAACTTAGTAAAAAAAAAAGAAAACAGGTGACCCGTCAAAATTTTACTTCATGTTCGTTCCGATCCCCGTTCTTTCAGTACTCATATTATCTTCTTTATCGAGACTAGGGCATGTTTGGTAACGCTTTCGGATAAATTGAGGATGACCAATCATTTTCTGGGACATAAATAACATATTTTCATAGAAAAAGTATGAAATACAGGTAGAAGTTCTAAAAAGTAAAGTTAAAAAAAAACTGTCTACATCGATTACGTGAAAACAGGCAACAATTCGGGCATGAAAAAAATATGTTTAAATAGCCACATTTATGTAGATTCCAAAAATATACCACTTGTTAGACCAATATAAAACACAACTTAGTAAAAAAAAGAAAACAGGTGACCCGTCAAAATTTTACTTCATAACAAAAACGGACCTCTAAAGCAAATTTTATAATTCTTTGAAAATGTAACACAACTATAGCATAATTGTATACTAAGTAGTTTGTAGCTGTGTTTACGTTGGTTAGCATGTAAGTTACACTTTAAATTGTGAATAATCTAACCGTTTGATCATTTCAATAGACTGGTCACTGGTTCAAAATAAAACTAACAAGTTACAGATCTAATCCTTAATGTTACTCGTTATTATTCATGGTACCCGTGAAATACGTATACATATAATATTTTTGTATAACATTTGTCGTCACAAGCACACATTTATGTACTTCAATTTTTGTTGGAGACACCTGCATTTAGCAGCGCATTTTTTTTGCATTTGCACCAAATCATTTCCAGGCAGACTTCGGCAGCTACTGGCAAGCTAGTCCATATAGGTTCCCATCTGTGATTTACTTTCATCCATCCCCAATCAGATGGACTGGGGATATTTTGGATCGGTAACATTTGACCCCATATATGAACTGCTTGCAAAACCACCCGCAGGAAATGTTGGTGCAGTGCAGCATTGGATAGTGGAATATGTTCTAACTGGCGATCTTTTTTTGTGAACAGCTGCTTACGGCATTCGTTTACTGTCGAAACTTAGCTGGATCTGAAATAATAATCTTAAATATGCACAACCACCCTCGAAGTGACTCATGGTTTTATGAAAAAAGTAAATATTACTTATCATACATGACGACAACAAACTTTTCAACAATCGCCATTGCATCTTTAATTCTGCCATCGTATGCTGCCAGGAAACCTCTGTGACATTAAGGAATGTATTCCAGGTTTCGAAAGCACTCTTTTTTCCTTTTCCGTTGAAAAACGAAACTGTGTTACAACCTGTGAAGGGACAGGGGAGCACTTTTAGCTGTCGCAAGTGTTCTACAAACACCTGAGCTAGAGGGACTGTGGGTACATACTGGTACTGGGAAACACCAGCAGTACCTTTTCTGTCAAGAAATAGCTAACGCGTTCGGTAAAAAACAGTCATAATTGTGTACGTTATGACTGGTTACAATTATTCAAATATATTTTCTTTCACAGGGCCTCAAAAAACAAAAGTGCTCCCTCTGTTCCATGCCTTCACAGGTCGTGACACAGTTTCTTTTTTCAACGGAAAAGCAAAAAGAGTGCTTGTAAGCCTGGATACGTTCCCTAATGTCACAGAAGGTTTCCTGGCAGCATACGACACAAGACACAAGATGCAATGGCGACTGTGGAAAAGTTTTTTGTCGTCATTTATGATAGGTAATATTTACTTTTTTCATAAAACCATCAGTCATTTAGAGGGTGGTTGTGCATATTTAAGATTATTGTTTCAGATCCAGCTCAGTTTAGACAGTAAACGAATGCCGTAAGCAGCTGTTCAAAAAAAGATCGCCAGTTAGAACATATTCCACTATCCAATGCTGCACTGCACCAACATTTCCTGCGGGCGGTTTTGCAAGCAGTTCATATATGGGATCAAATGTTACCGATCCTAAATATCCCCAGTCCATCTGATTGGGGATGGACGAAAGTAAATCACAGATGGGAATCTATATCGACTAGCTTGCCAGTAGCTGCCGAAGCCTGCTTGGAAATGATTCGGTGCAAATGCAAAAAAAAAATGCGCTGCTAGATGCAGGTGTCTCCAACAAAAATTGAAGTACATAAATGTGTGCTTGTGACGACAAATGTTATACAAAAATATTATATGGATACGTATTTCACGAGTACCACGAATTATAACGAGTAACATTAAGGATTAGATCTGTAACTTGTTAGTTTTATTTTGAACCAGAGACCAGTCTATTGAAATGATCAAACGGTTAGATTATTCACAATTTTAAGTGTAACTCACATGCTAACCAACGTAAACACAGCTACAAACTACTTAGTATACAATTATGCTATAGTTGTGTTACATTTTCAAAGAATTATAAAATTTGCTTTAGAGGTCCGTTTTTGTTATGAAGTAAAATTTTGACGGGTCGCCTGTTTTATTTTTTTTACTAAGTTGTGTTTTAAATTGGTCTAACAAGTGGTATATTTTTGGGATCTACATAAATGTGGCTATTTAAACATATTTTTTTCATGCCCGAATTGTTGCCTGTTTTCACGTAATCGATATAGACAGATTTTTTTTAACTTCACTTTTTAGAACTTCTACCTGTATTTCATATTTTTTCTATGAAAATATGTTATTTATGTCCCAGAAAATGATTGGTCATCCTCAATTTATCCGAAAGCGTTACCAAACATGCCCTAGTCTCGATAAAGAAGATAATATGAGTACTGAAAGAACGGGGATCGGAACGAACATCAAGTAAAATTTTAACGGGTCACCTGTTTTCTTTTTTTTTACTAAGTTGTGTTTTATATTGGTCTAACAAATGATATGTTTTCAGAATCTACATAAATGTGGCTATTTAAAGGTATTTTTTTCATGCCAAAGTTGTTGCTAGTTTTCACGTAATCGGTGCAGAAAGATTTTTTTTAACTTGACTTTTTAAAACTTTTGCCTAAATTTCATTTTTTTTCTATGAAAATATGTTATCTATGTCCCAGAAAACGATCGGCCATCCTCAATTTATCCGAAAATGATACCAAACATGCCCTAGTCTCTATAAATAAGATAATATGAGGACTGAAAGAACGCGGGCAGGAGCGAAAGTTCCCCCCCTCCCCCTCCCCACCAGCATCGCGTCCGACCTTGTCTCCCGGGCGTTTTCAACTCTAGTCCACCTAAGTATCAAGTGTGCAAAGGCTCATGCTTTAATGAAAAAAATATTGGTTCCCATACATTGATGTCCTATAAAGCCCTCACTATAAGCCGTTAACGACATTGACCGTGAGGCCTTGGTCTCTTATAAACGCCATCGGCCGCTTACAGCGTCACGCCGTATGCTACGTCACAATGCTTACTATAGAGATGTAGTGTTAGGCCCTGACAGACCTGTGAGAATATAACAGTACATCCCGTCGTCGCGTCGGTGCGGCCTCACGCACTGCCCATTATCACTCTACAACACCACAACGAGACCCGAGACATGTACTGGGTCGATTCAGTCCCCTATACCGCACACAATATTAGCTGACAATTAAATGTATAAAATTACACTCTGACTGCCTATATCAAGGCATCTGCGACCATAATACGGGGCCAGATAGTATACGAAACAGGGAAGAAGATATCTCCTAAATGGACTCATCACTAATATTATTTATTTTCTTATAATAACTGTACAAGAGGATGAAATAATAAGATCCAGCTTAACATTAGAAGGTATCAGGAATAAGGAAACAATATCGAAGAATTAGTATATCCACTACTCCGGCTCACAAATATTGGCGGTGTTAGTATATTATAAGTAACAAGGTATTTCAATAATAAAGGAAGTAAGCCCTTAGCCCATGGATTACCACCTTCTTATTATTGAAATAGCACCAGTGATAGCACCAATTGACATTGTTATTCGTATTTGTTTTCATATAATTATTAATTTATTACAAAACAAAATTTTAAAATGTTTTGAAATACTTTTGTTTTCATTTAACAAAAGTATTCATAATACCAATAAACTGATAAAAAGGTACGATGCTGTTATTAAAGTTTGAGATTAGTAACCGAGTATTGTTTTGCTTTTAAAGTGTTTGAATTTATGCAGAAAAAATATTTTTTTAGCTTGAAGATTGTTGATTAAAAGTGATGTTTAAACGATATTTCATAATAAAAATCCAAGACATTTCAATGTCAAATCATCCTACTAATATTATAAACACGAAAGTTTGGATGTTTAATGTTTCAATTTATAGATGTCTGTTACACAATCATGTAAAAATGGCTAAACAGGTTTTTGTAAAACTTGATATACAACGAGTTTATAACTTGGATTAACATATAAGATGTTTTTTATCCCGAAAATCATCTTTCGAAGGGAAAATAGGAAAGGAAGTGGATGTTTACGCGGACAAACTCGCGGGCAGAAGCTAGTAATAAATACACTGTTTAGATAGGTCTGTGCAAAACGGAGCCGAATACATAAATTCTACTAATATTATAAATGCGAAAGTTATATATAGTGTGTTCGCAAAAACGGCTGAATGGATTAAGACGAAACTTGGTATAAAACGAGTTTATAGCCTGGATTAACATATAGGATACTTTTTATCCCTGAAATCATCCCTCAAATACAAGGTCACGCGGACGAAGTCGCTGGTAAAAGCTTGTAATTAAATATACGTAGTAAAGATAAGGACATAGGTAATTAATTATCTTGAGATGCCTAACCTAAAAATCTTGCTATTTTTTTTTATCAATTTGCAGTGTAATTATTTTACAAACGCAAGTGTACGCTTTAAAATTCCAGTACAACTTCAATTAAAGACATGTATCACCATAAATTTCGAGTCACCCTATCGACAAAGATACCTTCAGCTATTTTACGCTGCATTGCTCCTTGCACCCTACAAGATTCATCAGCATCAGCCACAGTTCCCCTACCCTAGTTCTCTTAACTAAATGACGGATACCAATAGAAATACGTCGGTGTTTAAGACCTTTTCTTTAAAGGCTGTAAAACACCTATCAGAAGCCAAACGATCTAATGAGACAATTCGTATCCCTGTGCACCCTTGTACCGAAATTTATGGGTGACGATCGTCAAATGGGATGAGGGGACTGAGATGTCTAGTTGAAACGAATTCTTGGTTACTTTGGTCGTGTTTATTATAGTTTGTTTTATTTAAACTACTTTTAGCCAACTATTATTTATTTAAAAGGATAGGCGGAGTGGACTGGCTCAGGAAAGCGAGAGACCGCGTCACCTGGAAGGACTTGGAAGAGGCCTATGTCGGAAGACAAACTGAAGTTGTCGATGGAAATTGAAAATAGTATTAAAATAATTGTATAAAAAATAATAATAATTAAGGTATATGTTTTTAGTAGATAAGAGTATTAATGTTAAAGAAAAAACTTCAGTAATAAAGGCTATTTTTATTTTATTTTTATTTTTATTTTTATTATTTATTTATTTATTTAATAATCAGGGTATAAAACATAAAATTAACAGGGTGTCACAAAACTGTCGGAACAGTTTGTCTGTGTGATCCAGTAGGGTCGATGCTATAGATACATTTACACTTTTGTATCCAGTGAACGGTTTGTATCCTATTCCATTATTACAACCACTTACTGTTGAACTGTTATTTGGGTCAATCAACTTTTCCTTGTTGTTATTCTGTCCCGTCAGCCAAGAGACAACTGTAACTAAGTTTCTTAGAAAAAATGTTTTAATATGGACTTCTAGCATGCTCAAGCGCTGGCCCACGTCAGAATGGGTTTATAACAAACACTAAAAATCATGTTTAATAGAATTAAAGTCTGTAAAATTAAAATTTTAAGAGTGACCCAGGAGACGTAACCATGGTAACGAGTGACAAGAATTAATTGATTGACCCATTTTCAAGTAGAGTTGTAAAACAAGTGTGTTGCACTTCGGTTAGTTTTATGACGTATTTCATGTTTAACAACAATAGGTGTTGTAAAATCCCGCTTAAAGTGCTTCTCGTTGTTTTAATTTTTTTATACCACTTATCAAGCTCTGTAATAAAACGATATCGCCACTTGAAATAAGCAGTACATAATCTTTAAACAGTCTTTGACTGACAATGTCATTCAGATTAACAAGAAATTGACGTTGTGAATTGTGATTGATTTATTGTTGATTTTTATAATTATATGTAGGATTTACTTCTTCAAACGTATAAAAAGTCGCTCAAAATGTCATATGTACAATAATATTGTTACAATTTTCCTTTTCTCAGACCCTACGGTAACAGTAACAGGTTTCGTAAAACTTTATAATATTTACTATATCATCTTTTGTACAAAAATACGTCATTTTTACGTCATCCGCACTGAAAAGATCGAGCCATGTACCTCATCAATTATCATCCTCGGGGTGTATTAATACTCATTACACAAGTAAGAAAGGCGTCGAAAGTAAGAAAGTTTAAAAAACTGTAGACCATTTTCTTGGCTGACTGTACTTTAATTCTTGAGCCATTTAGAGCTCTCTTTATACCGTAGCTAAGCTTAACTATTAAAAACCGAATTTAGTTTGACATGACGCCTAAATGGAGCTCAACAATGAAAATCGCCAAGTGTACATCAAAATTCAGTATAAAGAGAGATTCAGTTTAGAGATATTTAAATATGGAGACTTGACATAAATTGAAAAGATAAAAATAAGTCAAAGTACAAACAGAAAAAGATGGTTTAATGAGAAATGTCAATTCGGTGCTCCAAATGTCAATCGCTTTTAAAACGACGGTCAAGTGAAAGAAATATACCCCCGAGGCCGACATTGCGAAGAAAAATAATATGTTGAACCATTCAATATCCGCATTGGGTAGGGATGAGAAAATGTCGATTATTGGTTTGTCATCGATGAAGATTATTGTCGACAACATAGGTAATTTATCTTACATTGCAAACGAGTTGAACCTAGTTTATAAAATCTCTACCTCTACTTTATCGAAACTGCTTTGCGATATTATATTATATTTCATAAAAACCGACCAAGTGCGTGTTGGGCGGTGGGCCAAATGCAATGTAGGGTTCTGTAGTTGTCCACTTAGGTATGTGGACTACAAAGGTTTGCAAAATTATTTATGTACAATACTATATTTTTGATAAAACTTACAATATTATCTATTTAAGGTATCATTGTAAATTGTGTCTAAAAAAAGTTTTTTTTAATTCATTATATTACCATTTTTGTTCAAATGCCTAGTAGCCACCGTTTAGCTGGCGTAGGTAGTAGGGGAGGGACACTTGACGATAACAAAATATCACTTCAAAGCTTAACATTACAGATTAGTAATTTTTTATCATGAAATAAAGAATCTAATCTAATCTGAATAAGAAAAATTGATTTAGAAAACCTACAATATTTTTAAACGAGCTATCTATCGATACGATGGGATTTGGAAGCAAAAAAAAAATATTACCCCCACTAATACTCACGTAGAAGAGGAATACAAAAAATTTTTTTTAAGTTAATTATAGTCTAACGTTTAGATAGTATACTCATCCCGAATGACAGCTTTCTAATACTAGCGGTTATTGAGTTAAGTGGCGGACAGGCGGGCGAACGGACATGGCACTTTAAGGTGTAGATTCTTACCTACACCAAATATCCGATACAGAAATAAATACACCGAAGATATACAATGTTACAACACTCATTCATTTGTTTTAACATTGAAATCAACTGCGCACGGTATGTTATTTCGGTAAATTATACTATTCATTCAAATTTGTGATTAGCAGACAATTACATTACGGTAGTCGGCAATAAAATTAATGTAGTGAAATATGAATTTGAACTAAAATATTTGTCGCTGGGGATAGTTTCAGCCACGGAAAATAGATTAATATGCATTCCGGTATCAGAATCACTATTCTATTATGTATGCTACCTATTTTGTAATCGCGATCTGAATTTACTAATTTGAGTTTGTTTGTTTTCATTAATGTTTATCATTTGTTTATTAGTCGTATGTTGGATATCTAGATGAGAGTAATTAAGTTTATAATAAGTTTGTCATCGTTTAATCAAATGCAGTCCAGGTACTATCAGTAATAATATCATTACTTAGAGACTGATTTATTAGGCAGGCGTCCGTTGTCTCACCCAATAATAGCCCACCCATTAGTCCATTATTTTCACCTAATATCCCGGTTCATTTAGGGGCATTTTTAGAAACATTTGTCCGATAACGTGTTGCTCGGATTTCGATAAATTTTAGGGTTTTCCTACTCAGAATCACGAGCTATATCGATTCTGCTAGGAGAAAAAAGTGTCCCAAATTTTACTATGTATTTTCAGTTTTCCATTACGCTACCTCAATACAAGTGGTCATAGAAAAGTAGCGTAAGTAGAATCTAAAAAATTGGGACACTTTTTTTCTCCTAGCAGAAAGCTCCTGGCTGCTGCCTCTGTGTGCATCTCATGACACGGACAGGGCCAACATGAGCGCGGTGTGGTACCCCTTGCATTTTATTAATTTTTCAAAAGGGCCTCTACGTGTTGGCTATGTGGTACTCGGTGGTACTTTGGTACCTCGGTACTTCGGGTGACAATTGAAAAAAATAAACATAGCTAGGTAAAATACGAAAGTTTCCAATGAATAATAATTGTGGTGGATGGCTACTGGGCTAAATTAGCTTAGCTTTACCTATCATACATCCGTGCCAAGTGAATTTATTCGATACCGATACCGGGACGAGTGGCGAAATACAGGACAGCCTTTGCCCAGCCAGTGGGACACTTAAAATACAGATTACAAAATAAAATAAAAAATAGGGATTTCTATGTGTTCCTACATTAAAGTAAATCGATAATTTTTTTAAATAAGGCACATCACTAGTCAGAGAATTCGTTCAGAGAAAGGCCGAGGCAGGACCGCAAGCATTTGCACCAATTAAATTGGAGCGTCAAAAAAAGGAACAAAATGGACGGAAAAGACAGGCTTTTGTCACTTGGTAATAGGAAAAATGTCCGCCGCACAATTTGACATGGAAACGGCCCTATTCAGATTGGGGAGATTTATTTTGACGCTTACCCGTAGTTGTCTGAAAAAGATTTAGTGGGATTATATTTTTTTACGAATGCAGGAAAATAATATTATATATTGCATAGGTATCGCAGAATATGAGGCACTTTAATAATAATATAGTCATTATAAGTAAGTTTAGATAATTGAAGTCGAGTAAAAATCTATAGGTATTATACTCAAGGAACTGACAATGAAAATGAAATTTCATTTTACTACATTTTGTGCTTTGGAAGGCACGTTAAGCCGTTGATCCCGGTTGCTGTCTATGGCAGCAGTCGTTAAGCCAAGTTGGAGGCCTTCGGGCGGTTTGAGAACTTCTAACAGTCAAGTTGCCCACTCACTTGACAAAGCCTAATCCCAATAAGGTCTAGTTTCCCCTCGGGGTTGGCAGGTCAGATGGCAGTCGCTTCCGTAAAAACTAGTGCCTACGCCAAATCTTGGGATTAGGTAGCGGACCCCAGGCATCCTTCAGGATGCAACTGTACTGCAAATTTCTGTCGTGTCTCTACCACCCAAAGGTTGTCTGGAAGAGATCGCTTTTTAGCGATAAGACCGCCTGTTGTCTACCATCAACATGTTTAGTTTTAAGCCCAACTTCTATGTAATTTTTGGTGAACAATAAAGAATATTTGTATTGTATTGTATTGTACTGGGATAACGCTAGGGGTATGATGCTGTCACATCTCATAACTAATTATGTACGTTATCGAATTTCTCAACGCAACACTCAATTTGTTAAATAATACAAAAACGAAATTACGTATTCAATTCCAGAATATACCGCCATTTTGCCAAACCGATTGCTTCAAACTTAAGGTCAGCTAATGGAAAGGAATCGAATTATTGCGCCAAATCTCATTACACAGCTTTCCCTAACCTTCCTTTCTCCGTATCGATTGTTGATTTAGCGAGTGTTGCGACATTCAATCACAATTTGCTGTATGTTTTGGTAATCGTTGCAAATTGTATGTTGGTGATTTTATTATTTATACATAGACGCTGGCAAACAAGCATACGCTCCACTTGATAGTAAGCGGACACCACAACCATTGTATATATACCTACACATTTTTATTGTAATGGGTTTATGGCCTAAACATTAATTAAATATTGAAAAATAAAAATAAATCCTTTCACAAGTAACGCAGCATTGCCACTTTTGGTATTTGAATCTTCAGGTTTGAACAGTAAAGTAGCTTTTTGAACGGACTAATTTGATACATAACTCTGCCAGTTCAAATAATTTTTAAACAGTATTATAGCTTTTCGTATCTAGGAAATACTAGTTGATAATTAACTACTGCTTTTCTGTGAGGGCAATCGTGAGGTTTTTCTAATATCAAAAAGGTCCAAGTTTAAAGGTGAGTTTGCCGTCGCTTTCGTTAAATTAGTGCCTACGCCGAATCCGGCGAATATATGCAATTGTTGTGTTCCGTTAAGTTTCAATACAACCGGTTTTTTTTAAATAGCACTAGCAAAATCTAAGACAATAAAGTTTCTGTCCAAAATTTCATTTTTGGTACAAGCTTTTATATACTACCTACACGTGGAGACAGTTGCAATGAGCCCAAACTCGATTGGTTTATCTTGTGTAGTATAGGAGTTCCCCCCTTCTGTCTCCATCATCAGATCAGCTTGATGGTACCATAATATTGCATTGTCTCTAAACTTAAGAGGCCTTACCAGTTTTAAAATATTTTGATTTAAAATTTTGACAAAAGTATTGGTTATACCAATAAAGTAATTAAAGGATACGATGATTTCACTAAACTTTTAGATAGTAACATCGATCTTTTTTTTATTTTTTTGTGTGTAGTAGAATTTAAGAGGAAAAATTCAGTTTTTTGCTCGATAATTGTCGATTTGGAGTGATGTTTGAAACAATATTTAACATTGAAAAATCCCAAAAATACATTTGAAATTTATGTCATTAGGTCGCAATATTTCTGTTCTAGATAGTAACATTGAGAAAATGTTAAGATATGTGTCAATTAAACAGAAAATGGCCGTAACAGATGTGCGTTTTTTACTGATAAGACCCCACTTACATAAATATGCCTAATTTCAGCTCAATCGGTTACCGGCAAGTGTTTAAAAATTGAGTTGCAAGATTCCACCCGATTTACATAGTTGACATACATTGCAATTTAGTTAAATAAAAGCTTGTAGTAGCTGTCTACACAACAAGAACCACAGAAGAGTGTTTTCTTGTTCTAAGTGTTGGATGCAAACAGTTAGACAGAATCAAGCAGAAAACGATGTGCAGCGATTTGTTTGAGCGCACAATCAAGATATGCGGGGAACTGAATGAACACAGTCGCGCTCCGCTAGTGTCGGAGAGTGTCGATTAATAATTTCTATTATTAAGAACTAGTTGTGCCAAGGATCGTTCGCGTAGAACTCGTTCATCGCGATACATTTTTTTATATGAGGCGCTTACCTAGTCATCGCTGTTCCATACAAACTTCCATCCCCTTAAGTCATTTCCGGGATAAAAGTATCATATTATTATGTCCTTCCCGGGGACTCAAACTAGGTCCATACCAAATTACATCTAAATCGGTTCAGCGGTTTAGCGTAAAGAGGTAATAGACAGACAGACACACTTCCGCATTTATGATATTACTATGCATATTATGAACTTTAAATAGCCTATTTGAATGTCCCACTGCTAGGCCTCCTATGTTTTCCAATACTCTTCTTGTTATTTTTCTATATAAAAGCAGAGGGCGTTCTTAACACTTTTTATCTACATTTTGGTCTGCCTCTGCTTAGGTAGCCATCTTGCGGGCTCCACCGCATACTTATTTTTGTCCATCTTTTAGAATCCAATCCAATCATGCTAAAACGGCTGAACTTGGTATGTACAACGAGCATAAAGCCTGCATTAATTTAAAAAATACTTTAACACACCCCGATGGGACTGGAAATTTACGAACACGAAGTCGCGGGAAAAGCCAGTTATTTAATATGGTGGACGGTGCAGTATACATTTTAATGTTTACTTGGCAACCATACTTTTTAAAACACTATTATTACCAATGGCAAAACGATACCTCGAAGCCAGGAAGTTCTGACAGTTTAAAATGACATTTATATAAACTTTACACACACTCATAAACGTTACGCAAGTACCGGCTCTGGTCTCTGTTCGAGCTTTAAACTGATCTGTCAACCGAATTGAAGACACAATATAAAACTACCTAAACCAAATAGAACAACATAAACTACAATGTAAATAATGAAGTAAATTTGTATGGGAGAAAATTAGTAGCTGTTTCACAGTTTATAATCCGGGTAGTATGGAATAAACAGATATAATCTTTGAAACTAAACGCACATTGTTAACAATGAAGTCTAACCCTCTTTGTATGTAATTACATGACAGCCACTAAATCAGAATGCGAAACACAAGGCTCACGTATGTCGAGACAGCAACGCTCCATCGCACTTGGCGTAAATAATCAACTCGATACCTTGATTCGATAATCGACAATCGAGAAGTGACAGCACAAATCAGCTACGCCTCTCTAGTCTGAGACACTAACAAACTAGGTAATGCGGGCGTCTAGGCCTTAAAAATCAAAGTGGCAAGGATGAATTTAGTTTGAGCGGGTGCGGGTTTAGGATTGCGAAATCAGTTGGATAGAGGAAACACAAGTGAGGTAGATTAAGGGATTTAGGTTGGCAAACGTTCGGGTGACTTAAATTCATTATACGTAAATAACTTGACTATGCTCAAACGAGAATTAATGATAGTAGATGTATTTCCAGGTACAAAAGTTATGCTGGCATATGGTTTAAGTATGTGTGATTTCGTTTTAATGGTAGCCATTTCGTATAAATCATTCTTATTCGATTCTTAGTTAGACAAAGCCAAAGTTTTAAAATTATGAGAAATATAAAAAGGTAATATATACATAGTGTCTGTCTATATTCCTAACTCGTTCAAAAAGGGCGCTCTTTGCATGGATGTATTTTCAAGAAAAAACCAGTCACACATAAAGCCTATATAAAAAAACGTCTGGACCTCTCATATAATTCTACGTCGACACACCGTTCGTTAGCGTGATTGAGAAACGCACGGCCGGTACCGGTACGACATCTAGCGTGTAATTGGGTCAACTTTACCGTTTAAGGAATATTACTTGTTAAACGCCTAGAGTCAACCAATTTGATTTCTGGGTCACTTCGTACCGTGTCATTAGTGACATTAATATGAGATTTCTAACGGCTATTATATTGATTTTCACTATAATAAGGTACACAGTGGCACATAAATCAAATGAGTTGACTGTACTTTTGAGAGAAAACGCCTATTTCCAACTTGTATAAAGCATTCAAGTATGATTCACAAAACAGTAGTTTTGTTAGAGTACTTTTATTTCACGAACGCGGGCGATGTTTGTAATTGTGATACATACGAACACTAAGAACATGAACTCATACTTCCTACGCTAAAGGCTGATTTACATTGATGCAATAGCTGGATCCATCGATACTGGATTCCAGCCCTGGCTTGGTACTGGATATATGTAAACATGTTTAAATGTAAACGGCCTGAACCCCAATACAGCACTGGAATCCAGTAACGCTGGATCCAGCTATTGGATCAATGTAAATCAGCCTTAATGCACACATAGACAATGCTTTGTGTATAGCTCAACACAACACAACATGAAAATATACCGCAATATTTCATGTTACGACCAATAATACCTTTGCAATAATACCTGTATTAGTACTTGATTTTATCAACTTTATTGGCGGAATAAGTAGGCAGTTTCAATATTGCATTGAGTAGACCAGTGACATGTAATATCAATAAGGCCATGCTCGGAATATAGAGGGCTCCATTATACCCGAATATTTGTATAAATCGTTTCAGACGGTAATTTCATTTTCATCGTTTCCTGTTATTGTACTTGCTCGTTTATTTTTTATTTATTTATTTATTGTGAGAAACAAACGGTCATATACAAAAATGTGTACAGAAATGGTTGTTATCAATATAAGACCTACAGTTTCCTTAAATTGTAGGTAAATGTGCTCATAGGTTTTTAGTATTCAAAGTATCTGTATCGTAGTATATTACTTTTAGGTATCCCACAAACGCGGGTTGGCCATTGTTGTAGTTGTGACACATACGAACACATAGACAGCGTTAACTCATGGCTCCTACGCTGACGCACACATAGACAATGTACATTTGTGTGGCTCAATATACAATCATGGCTCACCCGCGCTCGTGACATAAATGTACTCTATCTGGAAAAAGCTGGATGAAAGATGTCCCAAGCGTCCTATGTACAAAGGACCAAAATATAGCCAATAGAAAGTATGTCAATATTTTATGTGACAGAGTTGCATTTGTTTTTCTGCGTTTCAATCAAATAAAAAAAATAAAAAAACCAACATTTATTCTGCAAGTAGGCCTCAAGGGCTCTTCTACATGACAATATATATAATAAATTACAATGATATTGTTCCATCGATTCTAATCTACATATATCCCAGAAACCACGAGGAACGTGGTCGAAGGAGCTTCTGGATTCCGGTAAGTTGCCACTCAGATTAACTGGCTCAACATATATCTTTTATTAACATGTATACAGAGAAACATGGTTGATGTTACACAGAACAGAAAAATACCTGGGCACATATTTTCTGAGCTTATCCTATAAGTAATCAAATATACATATAACCGGAGATGCAAATGTAAGTGTACTAACAGAGTACCATACGAAGTAAAAATACGTTTCACGTCAAGAGACTGTTAAGCAACTAGTTTGGTTTTCTCTCTCTCTCTCTCTCTGGTCGATCCCTCATATCTGAGGATTGTGGTCAGCATCAGGGTTGCATCTGGAACGGATGATATGACGCCACCGGTTCCTATCCAGCGCATAATTTGGTTTGGTTTTAGAACAAATAAAATTTAAATCTGTGCTCAGAATATTATCAGAAAAAAACTATAGAATTTTTAAACGAAATCATCAATAAAAAAATTGTCATGAAACTTCTAACATTACCAAAACACCTTTGACCTTATAATCGAAAAAAAACTTTCCTCATTTTCTTAAAGCTTAAGGAGACCTCATAAAACACAAGAGCCCAATAATCTCTATTTATTAAACTATCCTACACGGATAAGACTTGATGCCCAGTTTGTACATTACTGACTAACGAGATAAGTTTCTTACGATCCGACGTCTGATCTTGGCTAATCTGTGGCCATTGGAGCCAGGATGCGAGAAGACAAATAGGAGGATAAATATGTTACGCGCTGGAGAAACAAAAATAAGAGACTGAAAGGACGATAGAGAAGGCTCAGATGTGATGTTATAAGACGCAATGGACAGGAAATATACAACAGGATCTGTAGTCCTTCACAATGACATTTTTTAATTTCTAAATTCGAATACGTAAAACATGCACAATAGTACATTACTTACCAAGGGCGATAAAACAAAGAATATCTCAGATCGCAGGTATTTTACGCCCGAGCCGAAGGCAAGGGCGATAAATATGCGATCTGAGGCTTTCTTTATTATCGCCCGTGGTAAGTACAAAATTTAATGTCACCCCCTGGCCAGGAAGTGGGTTTTTTCGCGCGCGGAGCGTGCGATAATAGCCACTTTATGGCTAGGTGTGACATAATTAGTACATTACTTAACAAGGGCGGTAAAACAAAGAATGTCTCAGATCGCAGGTATTTGACGCCCGAGCCGAAGGCAAGGGCGATAAATATGCGATCTGAGGCTTTCTTTATTATCGCCCGTGGTAAGTACAAAATTTTATGTCACCCCCTGGCCAGGAAGTGGGTTTTTTCGCGCGCGGAGCGTGCGATAATAGCCACTTTATGGCTAGGTGTGACATAAAAATATTTAAAGCTTAAGTCCTACTCGTATAAGGTAGACGATTACATCATGGACAGGGATCTTGGGCAGTGATAAAAAGTCCTGCACGAGTACCTAGTAATCTAACACAAAATATTTAGTACTTACTAAATATTTTCGACTAAAATGTTTTCTACTGTATGTAGTGAATAGTGAAATATTAATTTTGTAGATTTGTAATATTGACATTTTTACATACTTTGTACAAATGTACAGTATATGTATTGTTTGAAAAAATGACACTTCGCCGAGTTTCTTACGCCGCGCCGGTTCTTCTCGAGGTAGGGGTTTATTTTTTACGTGGTAGTTTTTTGACATTCATAGGTGCATGTAATAATATGAGGAGCGCACCGCTTGCGCTTGCTAAGGTTAAGCAACGTGGGCAGCGGTCAGGACTTGGATGGGTGACCGCTTTGAGTGGTTACTAACTGCGCTCCCGTGCTTTGGAAGGCACGTTAAGCCATTGATCCCGGTTGCTGTCTATGGCAGCAGTCGTTAAGCCGAGTTGGAGGCCTTCGGGCGGCTTGAGAACTTCTAACAGTCAAGTTGCCCACTCACTTGACAAAGCCTAATCCCAATAAGGTCTAGTTTCCCCTTGGGGTTGGAAGGTCAGATGGCAGTCGCTTTCGTAAAAACTAGTGCCTACGCCAAATCTTGGGATTAGGTAGCGGACCCCAGGCATCCTTCAGGATGCAACTGTACTGGGATAACGCTAGGAGGATGATAATGAGGTGCATGTAATAATATATATTGAAGAATAAATTAATTTTGATTTAAATGTTGAATGGTATTAAATTTTGCCTAGCATTTGGGTTATCCAAATGCTAGGCAAATATGCAACTGTAAATGATGAAGACAAACAAGAATGAGCCTGTGCAAGGCAATCGCAAATAGCCTCCGAAGTAGGGTTTGCAATCCGGATCCGAAATGTATGGAAGATCCGGATAATTCGGATCTGGATCCGGATAATTTCATACAATTAGGATCCGGATTGCAAACCCTACTCCGAAGTGAAACTTGACAACCTAACTAAAATGGTGCCTCTTTCTCACAAAGTCTGATATAGGTATGGGAACAAATAAAATGATCACCTAAATAACTTTTGATATCATCAAATTTTCGAACCCTAAAATAAGGTTGAACACTCAAAAAAATTTATCGATCAGCAATTCCGAGTCACCAAAAAAATTCTACCTATTTTTGCAGCACTTGCACCTATGTTACTTATTGCGTTCCTATAAATTTATAATCGCATCAAAAAAATTGTCAAGTACCACCAAAAACACTAAACTACCACCTAATCTCATGCACCTTTTTTCATTAGAATTACATCCAAATATTATATACATCGCATGCTACATTTTAGTAAACAGTTACAAATTAATTGTTTTTAGCACTATAAATATTTCAGTTATTTCCAAAATGTTATAAATTAGAAAGTAAAATTTAAAATTAATTTAAAAAGCAACGCGCAATGTGGCTGTGTGAAATAATAACACGTATACTGCTATCTCACTCAATCAAATACAAAGAATTGTCTGAAGCATAAAACCTATTGATATGTCGTTAGAGTGAAAGGTACCTATTGCTGTTTCATTCTAACTACCTATTGCTGATGGTTTACAAACTGCAAGAAGTTTTTTTTTTTTTAATGCGTTGACGTGAGCGCGTTTGATTGAAACCTTTTATTTGAAAATGAGTTATGTTGATTTATTAAATTGTTAGTTTGTTATGAAAATGGATAAAGGTCCTCAAATGAGTTTACTTTATTAATATAGATAGACTTTCATGGAAAAATTAAAGGAAGTTAATAGGTAGAAATAGGTATAGGTAGGTTTAGGTTATGTTAGTTTTGCATCGGCCCGAAGGGCCAAAACAACTCAAAATAGGAGCTCCGCGCCAGCGGAGATCCGTCAATACTGTTCCAATCTCCACTAGTTTGAAATTAAAATAGCTATTTTTATTTCAAACTTCAACTTCATAAAATCATTTAGCGCTGTCTTGCTCGCACGCGGTGCGAGGTGCGAGCGAGACGGACCGTATGGAAAACCGCATCAGTGTGCTAGCAATGAGGTTAGACTAGATTGGAACTGCTTTGCGCGTCGGACATTAAAAAACAATTGCCGTGTGAAATTTGGTGATCATGTAGTATTTCTGGGTATCGAATGAATTATTTGGGTGTAAATAATTTTAATAGGATTACGAGCCCTGTAATATTTGGATGTAAATTATATGAAATTTGGTGTTTGAAATTAGGTGATCATTAAGTATTTTTGGGTAGTGACTAATTTATTTGGTAACAATTTAATTTAATAGGTTATCGACATGTTACTTCTTTGAGTTGCACTTTATATTTAAAAGGAGTTGAAAATTTGGTGCGAATCTAGTATTTTTGGTAATCAATGTAATTTTTTAGAGCATCATTCGGCAACTAATTTGGTGGTTCGTTAAATGCTACCCTATAGGTATCAGTTAGGTACTTTGTGAGAAAGAGGCACCATTTTAGTTAGCTTGTCAAGTTTCACTTCGGAGGCTGTTTGCGATTGCCTGCTTATTGGAATAGGTAGGCCTATTTATATAGATTCAGCGCAAGCGCAGCGTGGGAGATAGGTACCCGCGTTCAGATTTTTTTTATTTAATTAATAAGTCGCGTACACACTACCTTTTTGATTCGTCGTTTAAGGTAGTATTGTTAGTTTGTTTTTATATGTGCGCTGCTCACCGTGCACCGTGGTCTCACTGATGGTTCCAATGGAAGACCAACGCTGGTTACCATGCCAGCTACATGCTGAGTTGGGACCATTTAAATGGTCATATTTTGTTCTTGTTTATTTGTTATTATGTGTGCCATGAATAAATGTTTTTCTATTAATAGAAAGAAATTTGAACGGCATAAAATTGGAGTACGAGTAGTTTGATGAGATTTAGATTTGGTTAAGTTTTAATGTAATTTTTATTTTATAGACAAGCCTTGTATTACTATGCATTCGTTATAGTATTTTTCTTTCGTTTATTTATTCCGCAATAAAATATTAAAATGTTTTAGTTTTTAATAAAATATTCAGTGGCGAGTATTACTTTTTAATATATTAAATGTGAATTCTTGGAATAATGAAAAGAAAAAAAACTCAAACACAAAAAAATGCCCTAAATAAACCATATCCAAATAAAATGTCCCATGTCCTCTTCCTAGCACCAAGAAAGCTCCCTGTCAGCAAACGAAAACTTCAACACAACATATATGTCGAGCGAAACACTTTGGTGCGATAAGTTATATAGTTTAGCACATCGATCGAACCAAACAAGTTAATTAGAGGGTATACGTGGAAAACGTGCGTGCCACCTGACTGTAACGCAAGAGCCATTTTTAGATTTAGTTTATTTCTAATCTTATTTTTATTTTATAGACTTAAGTCTTATATTAGTATGTACCTATAAGTTATATTATTTTTGCTTTCGTTAATTTTTTCGCAATAAAATTTATTTTTTCAATATCTAATAAGCGATGGGCCAAATTAGCCACCGAATTGGTCCCACAGAATGGCTACCGAGGCAGAGGTAGACCGAAAAGGAGATGGCGGGACGACCTTGACACATATTTTACTGAATGGCAGGTGCTGGCACACGACCGAGACGAGTGGCGAAAAAGAGGGGAGGCCTTTGCCCAGCAGTGAGACACTAAATAGGCTATTAAAAAAAAAATAAGTTCAATTACTTTTGTTCTAGAAACTGAATGCGTCTCACCATCAAACGTTTAGTTAGGAGAGTATATAATTTAATATGTTAAACGTAACTTTTTTCTTCGTATAAAAAAAATCAAACAAAGAAATACCTTAAATAAGCCATATCCAAATAAACATACATCTTCCTTCGACAAGTAAACTCCCTGTCAGCAAACGAAACTCCCACACAACATAATATGTCGAGCGGAACACTTCGGTGCGATACGTGATATAATTTAGCACATCGATCGGACCAAACAAGTTAATTAGGGAATAAATGGAAAACGTGCGTGCCACCCGAATGTAACAAGTTCCCTCAAAGATTTCTCCTGCCTATTCGATTTTGAAGGTAAACTAATTTGGTCCTCCTTTCTAAGTAAGACTAACCTATTTACTTACTTATTAGAAGTTGTTTCGTTTGTTGCAGAGGTGGTTAAGTATATAGTTGAAGTGTTTAGGAGTATTTCTTATATTGGAATTAATAACGGGATATTTACCATGCATATTTATTTTGTGTTATTGAGTTTCCCATATTTCGGCACTGTTGCAAGCGCCATTATTCCAGTTCTGCGCGAAAACTGCTATCTAATTATCACTCTTCCATATAAACATCCACCCCCTTACAGGGGTAATTGAGATGAGAGAGAGAGGGGGTAACGGAGGATAATTTCATTTAAATCGTTTAAGCATGAAGATGTAAAAGACAGACAAACAGACACAATTTTGCATTTATAATATTTGTATGAAAGTATGGATAAAGATTAGTTAGTATTATGATACCTACAGACATTTAATGAAATTAAAAATAAATTACTTTGATGGTGTTTCAATATTTTTTTTATTGATAGGTAAGTAAAAGATGTGGAAAGTTGAATTTGGTTGGAAGCTTGTTTTTAGATTTTTTGTTTTGTTTTTAAATTATATAGAAACGAGGTAGGCCAAAGAAAAGGTGGATGGATTGTGTGAAAGACGATATGAATAAGAAGGATGTGAATGTAGAGATGACGGACGACAGAGATGTATGGAAGAAAAAGACATGCTGCGCCGACCCCAAATAAATGGGAAAAGGGCAAGCGAATGATGATGTTTTTAAATTATATGGTTATCTGGAAAAAAACGCTCTTTAGTGATAAGACCGCCGTTTGCTTATAGTTATAGTGATTATGAACTGTACTGTGACCTATAATTGAGGTCTGCAATAATGAGTATTTTGTATTTAATTGTATCAAAGATGAATCTCACTGAAGAATAAGTAATAAGTAGTACCTACTACGTAAAGA
The DNA here is from genome assembly GCA_951800055.1 of Cenopis cana. Lineage (NCBI taxonomy): Eukaryota > Metazoa > Arthropoda > Insecta > Lepidoptera > Tortricidae > Cenopis > Cenopis cana. The sequence continues at coordinate 3,163,418 of OX637486.1, read as the reverse complement.
AGTCCCACTGTTAATAAATCCCCAATTTAAAACCCCAAATTATAATAGGTAAATAACAAACTTTGACACCAAGCGAATGACGCGACGACGCGACCGTCCGGTAGCAATGCGCGGCAGCCACTGAATGGTACCACCTACGGATGTACTTGCAGCGGCGCGGCGAACTGACGGAGTTAGACCTCCCTGCTGAAGCAGAAGATAATCGAAACTGCATATCCTGCATATATTGCAAGACTTAAAGTGCATTCAAATCTTAAATAACTCGTTTAAAAACTGTTCAGTTTATTCTGTGTTTATTGTAGTTCACGATCGTTAGAAATAATTGAATGTAACTACTAAAGAAACTCGTAAAAACACGCTTAGTGAACAACAGTAAAGTTTTTCAGCAAATGTTTGTCACAGACGTCGCGTCTCGTAATCCCGGCTGATTCCCCCTTTATATCCGAGTCTGGATTCAGATAGATGTGCTTCTTTACAGGCTTCACGAGTTTAACAGCTTACGATTTAATGTAGCTATGCAGATTAGGTGGAACTTAGCCAATTGGATGTGGAAACCTGATTAACACTTTCGCTGTCGCTCCGTAGCGCTACGCAATTTAATCTACATACGAGGAAACACTACGTCGCTACGCGTCTACGAGCCGTCCGCTAAAGTTAGGATGCTAATCACGAAGAATTTCGTACATTGACACGCCATTTCCTATAGCTCTATCGTAAGCGGAAATAGGAAATGGCATGTCAATGTATAATATTCTTCATGCTTAGCGTCCTTACTTTAGGCGGGTTATTTTCTTATGCATTTTTTTTTTTTCATAGAGGTAAAGATGTCATCGTAATTGATGCACGCGTAAATCTGCGTACTTACATGGAAAAATCACACGTGTAAAAAATAAACAAAAATATTTTATACTCAAGAATAATATAAATAATAAATAGTACAAGCAACGCTTTTTATTTCTTTTTTTTAAGGCGCTACACTGAGAAATTTGGAGACTTTGAAACGCTGTCCAGCCCAGACTAGCAAACAGTAGGGGCTGATTTTCAGATATATGATTCTTGACTATATGATTGTGGTATTGACAATAGCGAAACATGATTGCTTAAAATTTTCTCGATAGAAAATAAATCCAAAGTTGAGTCTATATTTTCCTTTTTTTCCTCAGCCTACTAAAACAACACATTATTAAAAGACACGATTAAGTTAATATGATGGTATTTTACCTCATCTAGGTACTGACAAGAGGAAATTTAATAAACCTGCACACAGTCAGATATTTAACGAGATTTGTCTAAAAAGCCATTCTCGGAGAGGGTTGCATCCCGTTTTGTCGTGAGCGAAAAACAAAGGGTGTCTCTTTCAATCGATATATCGCCTTAACCTTATTGTGGCTTTATAGGCCGGGCCCAATAAAGCGATAGAAGTACGCGGTTGAAAATCCAGAGTAAACCTCCGACACAAGCAACGTACCATCACCAATACAGTTAACTGAATATTCGTGATCTTTATGTGCATTGCAATAAGGGTCACGAATGTTCAGTTAACTGTGTTGGCGTTAGTACGGTCGGCCTCACAAGGGGCTTAATCTTTGTACCCTGTCGCTTTAACGTCAAGTTTAAACTGTCATACTAAATATCCAAGGGGTAAAAGCGACAAAGTACCGGGTTCGTATTCCGGTTAGGGAATTTATTTGTGTGACGGGCATGAATATTTCTTCCTGAATCTTGGATGTTTTCTATGTATTTAAGTATCTATTAATCTATATGGATATGACTGTATATCGTCGTCTAGTACCCATAGTACTACCCCCAGTAGTACCCGTAGTACTTAGTTTGGGAATAGGTTAATTTGTGTAAGATTGTCCACATATATTAATTTATTTTGAACCCCAAAATTAGTGCACAAATCGTTACAATTTAACTTAAGTTGTCTGACCAGAGAAATAACTTATTCCTTATCTTAAATAATGCCTGGCCAGAAAATAGCCTTTCCGTTGACTAATTCTGAATTAACACGAAAGTTAGAAATGGCGGGAACCGACTGTTACATTAATATTTTACATATTAACTTGTCGCTTTTGGCTTTCATATTAAATTTGTTAAGAGCACGCTAGGGGGTAATAAAATGGCCTTTATATGGATTTTTTTCTTGTTAATTGTGAATCCGAGGGGGCAACAAACTACTGCAGTAACATTTAACGGTATAGCCAGGTTGAGTGGAAGTTATTTTGCTACGATGGTGTAAGCTACAGAATTGCAGCGTTTTCATTAGGTACTTTAGTGTTGTTTTGCTAACGTTAACGCATTCACTGCCACCCTCTTTTGCTGGACATTCGGCAGGTGCCGCACTTTGCAGTGTGCCCCAAACGCACATGTGAGTTCAACCGACTATTCTAAGTCACTAAGGCACAGGGTGAAAATCACTAAATATTATGAACGCGTCTGTGCGTTCAAGGCACTGGGTGAAAGTAACGGAAACGCATCATATATACGTTGGTGGCAGTGAATGCTTTAAGGCGCTAATCCAGTTACTGGCGACCGCTGATTCCATCGCTGGCAGGGTACTTACCATTAGGGCGAGTCCCACATACCCCCCCCTTATGGCTTTCCTCGTGCCAAGGGGATGCGCAAATGTATTTCCTCTGCGTCAAAAAAGTGGTACATAATCATAATCAGGCACAGTTCGTCCACTGCTAAACGTAGACCTCCATTATTTTGCGCTACAATATTCGGCTCTCGGCTTTCACCACCCAGAAACTGCCTATGCTTTCCCAGCTGCGGTCTCCACTCCTGAATCCGAGGTGTAACTTTGAATAATAGGGATGTTGGCTTAAAAAAAAAATTACTTCAATACAAAGAAGACATAAAACTTGTGCCAAATTGTGAAAATCCTATTCAAATATCTCAAAAAATAACGAAGCCACAACGATTAGAATGTTCGTAGTTAGAGAGAGAAAGTGCTACTCAACAGTGACGTCACTGTTGAGTAGCGCCATTGTAAATGACAATCGTTCAATACAAAGGGTGCATTTTGCGGAAAAGCGACAAAAAATACCCACTCTTAAAACTTTGAAGACTTATAATTATAATTAATTACGATTTTTTTTATTACTTTTTTCGCTATTTGATTGAGAATTTGAGCCTAATTTATGTAGCAAATTTGGATTTATTGATTTTCTTTTATAGTGTCATCATCCCTATTAAATAAGAATCGCAAAAGCCTTTATTTCAAATACCCTTGTTAAAGCTAGGTGAGACCAACCATTAACTTTGTTATGGGATGGGTAATCGGACGTTTTTTTGCAGCTATAGCGTGTTACCCAACTTTGAGCAGAACTTAATTAACAGAAAAAATAATCTCAAATGAGCTTGTTTTTCTTGGATGCTGCTTAGCTGTGAGAAAAAAGAATGACTGGCAAAATTTGGTTAATATTCATAAGGAGATTCAGTGAGGTATTGTATCTTGTTTAATTAGAAGGGCGAGGATTGCATTTGGTATATATTTGACATCTGACATCCCTAAGATATCGTTTTCGTTTTATATTCCTTTCATTCTGAGTTCGAAAGATTTTGATAATTTACATTAATTTGCATAAAAATAGAAGTAAAACTAAATTAATATATTAAAAAAGGGAATCAAAATTCGGCCCCCTGGGAATGGTTCCCATTACGCAGGCAGCATTCCCGCGCTGGATTGCGATTGCATAAAAATGGTTTATTGGTACTTTGATCATATAAAAATCTCTATTACAATGAAACTTTCAGCCATTTTATAAGTACTTACATTTATAAACCAAGACGTGTTTTACCTGAATTGTTAAACCTAATCAAACCTAATCATTTAATCATGTGAATACAAGTAGGTAAATTAGAGGTACCATAAATTACATTTTAAGTTAGGTACTTAAAATGTAATTTAGTAGGTACTGGACCTACTGTGAGATGTAGTATGTACTATACCTTTTCATTGCCTATTAATGATATGAAATATGAATTTAAAGGTATAAAAGATGCCCCTTAGCTACTTGATTCTTGGCGCAATTCACAAATGTGGAACTGAATTTAATGTAGAGTTGCTAATAGGTGTTGATACCGACTTATGGATAAATAAAATCACCTGAATTTAATATTGAAACGCAGTAAAAATTAACGTTGCTGAAAATACGGGAACCGCAAACTACTAAGCATACGAACCCTCAGCCATTAAAGTTTCAAACTTTCTTTTTCCCTTCGAATCCATAAAGCCTAAAGGCCTAATCCTGTTACACCAGCCAAAGCAAAAACTGTTTTAGGCACCTTAACAAAAGTCTCAAAATCAAATGGCAGACGTGACAAAGGAACGCTAAACCTTGCGGCCACTATATAATTGTATACCATACCTAGTAGCGACATCTACACATACGCTTCGACATCGCTACGCACGTAATGTTACGTAGGTCGCTACAAACATTTATAAAGTATCAACTGGCGCAGGGTTGTTATGCGAATATGAGTCTTAACTGTAATAAGTAAGCTCGGTATTCCACTGACACAATTTAATAAGTAAAGAAATTTGTGATGTTATTGCTCGATAGATGTCGTTGATAAGCTGTGTGAGGAAACGGTGTATCTGGGTAAAGTTCTCGAGGTGGAATGAGGTTTTGGCATGAAAAACTTTCATGGGTGAGTTCGGCCTGTAAAATATAAGTTATAGATATAAGTAATTACTTAGGGTCAGTTGCACCAACATACGAACACAGACCGGTCATCGTCAAATATGGCGCCGGCAGCTGTCATCCCATAGAAACTTGTCAAACTTCCCATACAATCAGATTTGACGAACACCGCTTACGATTACAGACGGTTTGGTGCAACCCAGCCTTAGTCACTAGTTTTTTGTTAATATTGATAGCAGAGATGTTCACTTGTCTGTCGCAAGCTAAAGGAAAGATAATTTCATAATTTTGTAATTTTATTTGTCAATAGGTGATATTCATCTCAGATTTTTTAGTCTAACTAACATGCTTGAAAGTGTTCAATGTTTTGTTTGAAAAACGAACAAAACGAACATGAAACGTGCATCATTTTCATATCTGCCCAAAAATAAGTAAACAACGTCGCCTACCTTAGGAGTATTACTAATCCTACTACAACGTTTTTACAAATGTAGGTAAAGAGAGTAAGCCAAATTTTTTTAATATTTCTTTTTGGTTCAGTGCAGGAATGTACATTTTGCTGGCTTCCGACGTGAACTAGAACGCGTTGTTACCAAATTTTTTTTGAAATGATTTTGTTTACAAGGAAGATGGCAAACTAGCTTACGGCCTGCCTGGTGGTAAGCAGATACGGTAGCCTATGGAAGCCTGTGACTCCAGAAGACTCACAATTGTGCCGAAATATCGGAAACTCAATCCCGTTTTTAATCATAATTCTAATATACTTATTGTTCTTTTTTCCGCTACACAAAGATTATCTAGAAGATCGCTCTTTAGCGATAAAACTGTCTGTTGTCTACCTATGTGCATGTTGCTGTTTTGATTCTGTAGGTATGTCATCATCATCCTCCTAGCGTTATCCCAGTACAGTTGCATCCTGAAGGATGCCTGGGGTCCGCTACCTAATCCCAAGATTTGGCGTAGGCACTAGTTTTTACGGAAGCGACTGCCATACCTGACTTTCCCACCCCGAGGGGAAACTAGACCTTATTGGGATTAGGCTTTGTCAAGTGAGTGGGCAACTTGACTGTTAGAAGTACTCAAACCGCCCAAAGACCTCTAACTTGGCTAAGCGACTGCTGCCATAGACAGCAACCGGGATCAATGGCTTGATTCTGTAGGTATGTAACTATTTCATTTCTATGAGATGTGCAATAAAGAGTATTTTGTATTGTATTGTATACATACAACAATTGCTTCTGTCACAAATGGTATCCATTGCTTCCTTAGAGATGCTGTCCATTACTGATTATTTAGTGTTGCACTTAAAACCTAGCACGGCGTTCAGTGCACTGCTCTGTGAACCAAGGAGACAACACCGGAACGAGGGGATTCACGAAAAAAAACAATATTTTTTTTAAGATATGGCCGGACACACCGGTGGTACGGTTGGCGAATAAAGTCGGATTACCGGTCACTCACTTGACAAAGAGGGGTTGAAGTTGCAACACGTCCGTAGGGAAAGCACCCACCGCTACCCTACACGTGACCCCTGGGTGGTGCTAAAAGTGCAACAAAACTGGCAAACGTACTGTCTTCTCGAAGATCTCACGGTTCGAAATAATTGCCACGCGATAAATAAATAAATAACCGGTCGACCCCCTTGGGTTGGAAGGTCAGATGGCAGTCGTTTCCGTAAAAGGGTAAGGCCGTAGATAGATTTTGCCACTTAGTAACGTTGATACTTCAACGTTATGGTAACGCTGAATTAACACGATAATAACGGGTTTAAAGCAGTAACTTATTGTTCCTGGCGTGTACGAGTTTGTAACAGTTTCGTAACTACAGTTTTATTTACACAACATAAAGCCATAGAAATTATAATACGCTATCTTGCACGATATTGTAGAAATCTTTACAATACTCAATGTTACCTTACAATACAGTCAAAGTTACCGGTAACGTTGAAGTAGCGTGGAAGTAACGTTGAAGCGAGATTTTTCAAGTTATAATTGACTATAAATTGTTTGAGCTAAATTAGACACAAAAATACACGTTGTGCATTGCTTATTAACTTATCTATAGTTTTTTTTTATGATATAGGTGTAATAAAAACTGTTATTTACCTTTGTAATCGTCCAAATTCTCTGAAAAATGCTCCAAAACAACACATGCGTGCACGTTTGGGCGAGTCCACAGACTACAAAAATGGCGTCTTTTTTAATTTTCAACTTTGCATCCGATTTTTGGTGTTGCCAGTGATAATATAAAATAGTACCATAAGAGCTTATCATTATTTAGAGGTGGAATTTTGGTAACGTTTGAAAAAAGTAACGTTGAACCGAAACTATTGGAGACAAAAATTAAAATTGCTATAAATTCATGAAATAAGCTTATTTTACTGGTCATAATTACGAATTAGTTGCATAATTTTGTGTTATTTATGGTAGTTCTGGTGATTTTGACTTTCAATGGAAAAAAATACAAATTTTGTAGTTCCGAGTGTTAACGGAAATCATAAAAAAAGCGGTTTTTTGCTAAATTTGGGGGACTGGGCGAACTAAACTCACTCTAGTTAATAAACCATGCTGTGTATTTTAACTTTAAGACGAAATTGTATCAGCTAGAAAGCTACAAAACATAATAAGAGTTATTGTATTTCAAAATTCTGGACATTGCGTATATGGACTTTGAATCCAAAACCAGGCCAGAATTTTTTGCCCACAGATCCTGATTAAATGTTCGCAATATAACGGACAAACGTTTCATTACAGTATTTTGCGATTAAAATCAAGAAAATATGTAATAGAAGCTAGATAATGTTCTCATAAATATTTTGGCAATGGCATAATGAAAATTTCCCGAAAATAATTGCAACGGAATAATGTTCCCGAAAATAGTCTGGGAAAGGGAATATTAGCAACGGCACATTTAGTAGCTAAGCTATGGATGCCTTTTGTTGCACGAACTCATTTACAGTGTGTCTCAATTTTAAGAACTAAGGATAAAATCTCATCTGTACGAGTATAGCCAGGCGGAAATAACGTAAATCTACGACGGTTGTAACCAAAAAGTACGGCTTAAAACGCAAGGTTTACCCACAGTAAGATAAGGCTTTAGGGATACTAAAATGTTTACTCTTTTTCGACCTTTTCGGATGCTATCAAGTCGAAGAGTAGGAGGTAGAGGTATAACAAAACGGTGGATTGTGACATAAAGTACTGAGAAAGAACAATATCAAAACTGATGGACGGTATGGAATGACCGTAACGAATGAAATCTGTAATTGCAGCAGTGCAGTTGCATCCGTCATGTCTGAATATATTTTGTGTCTAAAGTTAACTTTTAAAGATTTCAGAAAATTCTCAGGTACTTACCTATTAAATATATTCAGTGGCACTGAAATTCAAACGGGTGAAGGGAAGGTTAAATTATTTAGGTATGAGCGGAATATAACCTAATTTGCATATTTTATTTTATTTTGAAGAACAGTCTAATACCAAAATTACAAATGGTACCTGAATGGCAGGGCAGGCTTACATACCGGTGCGACGTACGGAATTTTAATGTTTTGATTTACCTTATTTTCAAACGATAATAAATTTAATGTTAAAAGGTCAGTAAGATTGCGTTTTAAAAGAGTCGTTTTGAAAAGTGTACTTATTTAAGGACTTAATAATTAAATACTTTTTAATTCGTCTACTATTTTACTTGATTTGATTGGTTCTTTTGTGTAACGAAAATTTGTCATATGTATATATGTATAGATAATTTATGTAACACAGAAAAATCAATTAAAAAGTCGACGAATGAAATACATTGCATTGTACACTTTTTTGGAAACGACTCAGACTCAGATTAAGTCTTGTTTGTTAAGGACCTTGTCCTTTACATACAAAACTTACCTAACTGACTTCAGTCTAATATCAAGATGAGGCCTTAAGTATTTGACCGAGTCTCAGTAAAGTTCTAATATTCGGCTGTAACACGGCTGTTATTGGCCAAGGGAGGCAATGAACGGTTTCTGAACTGATACGACGGAAAGTTTTTATTACAAAAGTAGGTTAATTTTGACATATGGTAATGTGCTGCGGCTTCTTATTAAGAAAGTTGGATACTTCGACAAATAAATCTCATGTGAATATTATTAACCAAAGTGAGAAATTGATTATTATTGAGTTCAGTTGGTTAAAGTAAAAGGTTACCTAATCAATTTAGAAAAAGTTAAGAATTAATGGTCTCCCAACTTCTAGATAAGATAGATCAATACCAAGACTGACAAGTCAAATAGGTCACTTGACAGTCTTGGTATTGATCAAGAAGTTTAGATACATACTGGAGGTTGCACGCTGAACATTCGGTTGAAGCTAGAAAATATGACCCTGAATGACGTCACCATTATCTTGCATGTCTTTCATTAGATCCATCTTACATTAGAGTGAAACGGGACGTCATTCAAGGCCATATTTTCTAGCTTCAAATGAATGTTCTGCGCGCATCCATCCAGTATGTATATAAATTTCTTGGTATTGATCTATCTCTTGAATGCTAATTGACAACTAAATAAATCCTAAAGCTTATTCAAAGACAAGCTTTACGTTGCAGTTAGTTGTCAATTAGCCTTCAAATATTACAATTGTTATGTTCCTAACGGGCGTCCGAATCAAGTTAGGCGCCCATAGTTCCGCATGGTACGCATCGTACGCATCGCATTCAACGGACTGTAGTATACTTTGTATAGAAAGTCACACAAGTGCGTCCACTAGTCCGCACCTCCGTACGGTGCGGATCAGATACTGTTGCGTGCGATGCGTATTGCGTACGATGCATGCGATGCGGAACTGCGGACGCTTAACTTTACTCGATTACCGAATTATGTAATAATTATTTTGAAACTCAGTTTGCAGGCGGACTGTCTTCAATTTTGAAAGGTTTATTGTATGATTGCTACATTTTGCTATTTCTACTGCTATAAAGTGTCAAAGCGGAGCGGGCTCCTTATAGTAGAGAGGCCAAGTTGAAAAAACGCAATTTCGTAGGAATGTGTGGTATATTTTTGGAATCAGCTCATGAAGCCCTTTCGTTAGATACCCCACTCGATAGGTTTTTGAAAAAAAATTGTTTATTTTTCATGCATAAAACTTATGACGTCATAAAGACTCACTCCACAACTTTAGAAAGCGACAACATGCATTTTGATAATCAGTAAACGATGCTGATTCCAACGGTACCACTTGTCGGTATAAACCTTATCAGTCCTACGAAAATCGTAAATAAGGCACTTTCGACGAATTGGCCTCTCTGCTATTAGGGCAAATCCGAAAAAACCTAACAGGATGACATTTCGCAATTTTCACAAGCTGTTTAAAATGCGTCTCGCATATCCAACAACTAACAAACTACGCTCTTCTCAATTGTACGAGTAACTTACTCGCTTCGTCGACTCACCCGATATAACCCCACTCCTCACTGCACAAGTCTTGATTTGACTCCGCTTCGTTTTAAGTAGCTAGTGATGTACTACATATCGATAAAAATAAGTGAAATGAAAATACTTATTAATGCATGATTTGTGAATTAGGTTACAGTTTTCGGTTTTTATTGCATTTTATTTGGTTGCATAGCCTAGTAATGTTGTAGTTTAAAAATAATCATACTAAGTTGTCGATGATTGATTGCAGAGACAAGTCACCTGATAAGTACTAACAGTGCCCTAAATCTCCATTTAAAACTGTATTTACGAAGATAGTGTTACTACTAATAAATGACGTATTTTAGCATCGTTCCTAATTTTTGACCATCACAATTTTTGATATACCTAATCATTAAAAAAACCAAATATTTCTGGCGTCATATAAACATACAATCGAGTGCTAATCATTACAATATTTCGGTACGATGTGATTTTTTTTACTATATCGGCACTATCATTTTTTGTCTGATATTTAATTATTATATTTAATCATTTAAACACACTGCAATTATGTTATGGCATTCAGATATTCATTAGTGCGTAATGACTGCCATAATAAGCTCATTCGTTTTTATTAAAAACTAATTCGCAGATTAAGGTAGATATTCTAAAATTCAATAAAATATTTTTGTTACAATGATTATCGGATGATTGCCTTTACAAAAAAGTTACATTTAAATTTGCAGTTGTAGAACATTAGAGTACATTTAAGGTTATTTAAGAATGAAATAAACAACAAAGACTATTCGAACAAAATTATCTTTACAAAAAAGTAAAAAAATTATTCATTCGATCGTATTAGTAGTGAGCTATTTATATTATTAGGGCTCTAAACCATACCTCAAAAGGAAAAAAAACGGAATGCTTATAGGATCACGTTGTTGTTCGTCTGTCTGTCTGTCAAGACCCTGTATCTCGAAAACGCGTGGATAGGCCCTTGAAGCTGTGAAAGAATTAAACTTCTGAGTTAATGTAAAAAAAGATATGGCCGTTTATGCCACAATAAACGTTTATTTAGACACTCTCAAGGGAAGCAAATTTTATAGGACACTTTCCGTTGACCTAGAACTATGAAATTTGGTAAGTACCTAATATCGTGTTATATTAAAAATAGGAGGGAGGGGGGGGGGTCTAACATTTGTAATTAGACCATAAAAAGTCTTTGTTTAAAGTGACATTTAAACTGTGAAACTCGATTCTTGATTTTTTTATAATTATGTACAGAACAAATTTGTACGGAACCCTCAGTGGACGAGTCCGACTCGCACTCGTCCCTGTGATTTTTGTCATGAGGTTTTCATTTGTCACTGTGATTTTGAATTAGTCTACTTATCAAGTTTGTAATTTAGGAGTTTGCGGTGACAGAAAATGATTACATTGTCAAAGTTTGGAATTAAGGTTAGTAAGTGGTTTTATTTAAAGTCGTAGTTTCACTTATATAGTTACCCTCTTTTGTTGAAAGCTAAAATTCGTTTGTCCTTTCCACTTAGACATTTTATGTTTATGAGAAAGGAACAAAAACATTTTAGTTAACAGAGGTTTGTTAAGTTTTATGAATAGGTAAGGGGCTTATTAATTGACTAAATTTTTGTAATGCAGAACAGACTCAGAGGGTTCCACAACTAACGAAAGTATTTTTTTAAAGGTATAATTTAAGGAAAAAATATGCCAATTATTTTTGTAGCTTACCAGATCAAATAAATGATGAATAAATAAATTGACGTTTAAATGTTTGTCAAGCGTATGCGTCCGCTAGCGAAATCTCAATTTATTAAATCAAAGTGAAAATTGAAAAATTAAACACCACAGGGTTCAAATCCCACCTGTGGTGGTTTAATTTAATGTCTGTAATAGTGCCAAGCAAGAATAAACAATAAACAATTTTTCAACTTTCACTTTGATAAAAAAAAAATTGACGTTGTTGTCCGTGTAACGAAAAAAGTCTAATCAATGGAAAATATCGATATATTTAAGTCACAGCCTGTCGCCATCTCCGTTCAACCGCAACATTATAGGTACATGACTAAAGTATGTCAGTAAAGCAAAGTAATTTATCTCAAAGTGATTCAGCTTACTCCAGTTTAAAGCAGGCATGTTAGAACATTATACATTATACATTATCAGTACCTCTAGTATATAATACATTATATTATATTTTTTCGAAACAACCATAAACAAACGAGGTTGCGTTTAGTTTCAATGTGTATGACAAGGAATAGTTACCATCAAAGACCATCAGAGGCGCTATTCGCGTTGCCATACAAAATGAGACTAATCGCACACACGTATGTTTGATGTTTCGGAAAAAAATACTTGAGGTACAGTATAAATAAATATATAAATAAAAAATATTTGTGGACAATCATACACAAATCAATCTAGACCTAAGAGTATGCTTCTATTATGACGATAGCTTAGTTAGTAACTGAAATCATTCAACTTGCCAGTCCGTAAAAAAAAATATTCTAGCGGCACCGGAAAAAGGCGTATTTCCAAATAATTATGTTAAGAAAAGAAAGCAAAACTCAATAAAACATCAGAATAACATAATATTTATTTTTTATAGTACTTATTAAAAAGAAAAAATACAGTTCGCAAAAAAATAGGCAAAATAAAGCGTAGCACTCGAATAAAATGCTTGTAATAATTTCCGACGTAGTTTTTATCACAACATTATGACCCTGTTTACCCGGCTCACAAAATGAACGGATTCTTTGAATCAAAACACTCATACGTTACCGTTACGGGGTGCGACCGCGGATCAAGACTTATTGGAGAGCATTTTACATTCAACAGTAGATAAATCGTGACGGATTCGTTACGATTTATCTACTGTAGCTCTAGTATAAGTTTTTTCGAGACATTAACTAATTCGAACGCGTTTGCGTTTTGTCTCAAAATGTATGAAAGTGGTAACGCTGGAAACGCTCTCACCGAGTTTGACAACTTGCCGAGACGACAGTTCTGTTCTGCCGCGAATAACTACTTGAATTCATAATATAAGTACTACTCGTATATCTATTGGCCGCGAAAATGACCAGTGCGGTCCAATCCGTTTAGAAAAGTCTGAAAAAAGGGAAATACATAAATACCGCGCTAGACCCGTATTTTTTTTGTATGTTCGAGAATAATAAATAAATTAAATTAATTGGGATTCCTTTTTATTGCTACGTGACTGGGTTACTACTTGGCTTGAAAAAATAATTTTATTATTACTAATAACTCAATAGGGTATTAAACTAAGGTAAAAATAAATTATTTTTTACTTGACTAATAAAAGATCTAACGAAAATACTCGAAAAACATCAATTATTAATTTATTTTAGCTAATTGAAAGATTTTATGAGCATAAAGATTTAAAAAGGACGCTGATTTGAACAAACCTACTCACACTGCCTTAGTGACGTCACTAAGACAGTATTTCCCTACAAACTTCATATTAAAAAATCGTTTTTGACATTTAATAAAAAGTTGCTGATTTGACTAGGGGTTTAATACCGTATTACTATATGCATCTAAATCGGTTTTGGTGTTGAACAGTTCAAAGATTAACGTAACGTTGCCCTAAATGTATGTTGTACCTTAATAAGGCTATTTCTAATTTTCCTGGGCGGGTTTGGTATATGTGCAGACGTGGATTAATCAGGGAGGGGGGCAACTATCATGGGGGCGGGGGTACTTAGGCTGCGTTTCCACCAGAGATGTGCGAGGATGCGTTTTCATACATTTGACACCTCGCAACGCGCCGAGCGAGGTGTCAAATATATGGAAACACATCCTCGCACATCTCTGAAACCCAGCCTTATTACTTCAAAATACCTAGTTCAGGGGGGCGCTGCCCCCTGCCCCCTATAATCCACACTTGGGTATTTGGAATGTGGATGTGGTATTTATTCATAGACGTGAGCTTGCTAATGTCGCATTGATTTCCCCACTTAACGAGATTACTGACGACCGCTTTAGCTTAGTTGGTAGTGACCCTGCCTACGAAGCTGGAGGTCATGGGTTCGAATCCCGGCCGGGGCATTTATTTGTGTGACTAGCACTATAATATTAATTGTTCTTGGGTCTTGGATGTTTTCTTTGTATTTAAGTATCTATTTATGTATATCGTCGCTTAGTACCCATAGCTTTGCTTAGTTTGGGACTAGGTTGATTTGTGTAAGATTGTCCACAAATATTTACTGTCAGTGTTACATTTGCGCAGTAGTAATATCATTGAAGCACCACGGTGTTCGTATTGCCCCGCTTCCGCGGATTCCGCGCGCGCCAAGCAGGCACTTATTTAAATGTAGGCCCGCAGTAAAGGAGCGGTAAATATTTGAATGACAGTTTGACATTTACTGCTGACTATTTACTGATATCGTACCGCCTCCACCTCGCCAAGTCAGTACCTTACCAGGAAGTCACCCCTTTTTCCAATGACCCAACGTACCTTTTCCACACGTAACCTACATAAATTAGGTGGTGGGCAAAGCAACTTAATTACTATAATATACCTTTGTGGGTTATTGACATAAACGCTCAAAACATTATTTTTTGGGCAATCGTGATGTAAACACTTTACTTAGGAAGCGAGGTGGACCCACTTAAAATATAAAAAGTTTAAAAAATTCTGTAAGCTCAATGGGTACACCGATTTGGACCGTTGATATGCCAAACGAAAGAAATGTTGATATTGGTTGCTTTTAGGAAGTAGGAAAAATCGTTGCGCCAACGTTACTTATAACAGTTATAACCAATCCCACTATTCGGAAAGCCAAAAGTGCGGAAAATGGGAAGAGTGCTATAAATAAAACCACTCTGAAGCGGCTAATTGGGGCCCAGGACATAAATCAGTGCGCACTCGAGGCGGTGGTGCCAAAGCGCAAAAACAATTGCCGGAGCGGCGTTGTTGCCAACGAACGGTTTTAGAAATGTTAAGTTTGAATTTGGAACCATTTTTAGATTTTGTTGTTCGACAAATGCTGGTTTGACGTTTGATAGTTTGTACAGTTTCGTTCTGATCCATTGAACATTCTTAAAATAATAAAATAAGCACAAAAATATATATGTAA
Organism: Cenopis cana; assembly: GCA_951800055.1. NCBI lineage: Eukaryota > Metazoa > Arthropoda > Insecta > Lepidoptera > Tortricidae > Cenopis > Cenopis cana. Next base: position 3,148,257 of record OX637486.1, on the reverse strand, counting down.
AACAGTTTTATTGTTACAAGATGATATCTTACCTCTACTTAACTAGAACTACTGTATAATTCATGTCATGTAGTAAAATTGTCTTAATAAAAATATTATTATGTTTTAACTGTTTTAAAGAAGTTTCCATACGCGTTCTTTCTCGCTGTTCAGAATATTACCTCAATGTCTGTACCAAATCTTTTCTCCATAGAATTTATGAAGAGGCCCAAATTAAACATTCAGTCTCCTGAAATGGCACATTTACGAGGTAATCTGCCATATTAATCCTGCTTATGGGATGGTCCGTGAGCGTGACAGAGATGGAGTAATAGTAAAATCTTACGTGATGAGATTAATTTGATTTAGTAGCAGGTTACATTGTTGGTTTGATTTCATGAAAGATAATTTACTCTAACGTAACACATTTATTTACACTGCATAAGAGAACTACGGTTGACACTCACTTGGGTGTCACTGTTTGCAACATGTTTCGGACTGCAATTGGTGTCCTTCATCAGGTTGTCTACGGCCGGTATCGTCACAACACTCAATCTGATGAAGGACTCCATTGCATTCCGAAACATGTCGCAAATAGTAACTTACCAAGTGAATGTCAACCGTTTTTCTTTCATGAAAGAACTTTTTGTTTTTGGGAAAGTTAAATGCTAATCAAGTTAATGGAGTATTGCAGTTGTCATGGTAGGCGAACTATAAGAAAGAGCGTGAACGAAAAAAGTAACGGTTGAGTTTTCAGTTGCAAAAAGTCAAAAACGAACTTTTTTCATAGATAAAATGTAACCGGAAGAGGATGTTTTTAATATTTTCGTCAAAACAAAATGGCATTTCCTGACCGACATTACCGAAATAAACCGTAATAAGGATTTATGTTTGTGAGGCACACAAACGGGGCCAGATGTAAATAATCTAGACTAATTAGGATATAACATAAACATACCTGAAGGATCTTGTTATCTTACGTGTTTATACAATGAAGAAAAACCGCTTCCTAATTAACGCCGGTCAAGCCAGTAAGTGTATATTGCTTACATACGACATCTCGATGCTTGTAGCGTAGATACTGCAGTAATTTAATCACAAATATTTCACACATCTTTCTACACCATTTTAACATATTCAAACAAGTTCGAGCTTAATTTTTAAAAGCTTTGAAAATTGTGATAAGCTTTGTATACAATAAGGGTTATACATCTGTTAATTTAACAGAGAGAGAGAGAGATAAATGTTATAACGCAATAGAATCCTAAAATAATGATACTATTTTCTTGAAATGGGCATATTTTCAAAAAAAAAAATGAACAAATTCTGATTGTTAATTTATTTTATCATTATTATAATTTGAGTACAAACACATTTAAAAAATAAATAACTAATAAATATATAAATATTTGTGGACAATGTTACACAAATCAACCTAGTCCCAAACTAATCAACGCTTGTATACTATGGGTACCAAGCGACGATATACCTACGTACTTAACAAAAGAACAAATATTCGTGCTCATCACACATATAAATGCCCTGGCGCGGACTCGAACCCGCGACTTTCCGCTTCGTAGGCAGGATCACTACCAACTAAGCTAAAAGCGGTCGTCGCCTGACGATTTGTAAAGCCTTAAATGTGTTTAGCCACAACTTTGTTATTTAACTCCTAACTAAACATTAAAACTCACCTCCTAACTACTAACAATCCCATGCTCATCTTCACAGCCCATTTCCTTGGCAATAAATAAATAAATTAATGTTGCCATTTATGTGCCGGGACGACCACAAAGTTGCTCGTAGAGCGCACAGGGGGTGAATATACGAAAGTTAGGGGTCGCACGTGTAATGTCCAGTTTTGTTACGCAGCTGTTGTAAAAACAGTGCCGCATAATTGCTTATATTTTTTTCTTAAAGATGGCCCGCAAACTCAACGGTACTCACTACATAATGGAAGTTAAAGTACGGTCAGATCAAAAAAAAAACATTGCAAGCCACCTGGAATGAATACAGAATACTTACAGACATTTATTGGTAAAATAGGTAAACATTTTACAAGTCATCTTTAAATTACATTAGTGCAACATTTTAAAATGAATATTAAAATTAGGTACATCATGTAATTCATGTATTGTGTTCACAACACAAGTTCACATTGACGATGCTGGGTCAATGATCATTTGGTATTTGAGTAATAAACTCATCTATTGAGTAGTAGGCCTTCTCAATTAGCAACAATGTGAGTTTAGTTTTAAATATAGTGTCACTTTTTGAGTCCAAATAATAAAAAATAGTATTATAAAAAAAATAGTATAATGTCACATATAAATTCCTTTATTTGTGACATAAGTTAAATTCCTATTTAATCACAAATTATTTGAATTTGTTTTACGCAGTTGATTCCACGCACGCAGCATATAGTTAACGCATCATATACCACTACCTAAGGCTATTAGACTCGAGAAATAGCTCATTTTAAAAATAAAGTTACAAAAATATCATTAGGTACTAGGTTACCTACTGTTTAGAGTTTTACTGTTACTTGAGGCTGCATAATGTCCAGTTGGTGTGTACGCATTACCGGGACAAAAACGGATCTCTAGGGAATAGGAAAGGAAACAACTAATACATATAATGCGACTTGTCTTTTATATTTAAGGTAAATGTAATATCCGCATTGTGTGATTATTGTTTGAAGTTGAATTACAGAAAAAGACATTTTTTTTTAAAGATTTCTTATGAAGCAACTACGGCTGCTAAAAGTTAAAAACAAGTTAGTACGTTTTAGTAAATATTTTGTTTTTGTTTTTTTAATTTTAAGGGCAAGCTCTAAAAAGTAACAATATATCGGAGATTTTTTTTTTGACATTGTGTAACATGAAGTTCTAATAACAGGTTATAACTTATAAGATGGCTTTCCATCTTTGGTGTCCCCTTATTTCATTGACAAACGTTCGTAAAGTTGTTACGCGGAATTTTCACTTATATTTCATTTCCTCTGTTACTTTTTTTCTATGAAACCAAAATTCAGCGAAACATAACTTCGTTGAAAACTGTATTTGCAAGAGAATGGTAAGACCTTAATTTATTGTATCCAACGGTTTTTATTTTTTTATATATAATCCGCCTACAATGCACAAGCCTAGACAGAAGACTGAATTAAAGCCGTTGTAAATATTTGAACTACGATATCGTTTACGTTGAGGGCACTAGAGCAGTAAGACCGCAAAAATATTGGCCGTTATCCAACGTTACAAAACACCAAAATGTCTTCGGTTCACAAAAACGACTACAATATAAAATCGTTCAATACAGTACTAAAATCTAAAGACTTCTGTGTAAAATATGAAGGTACTCTGCATATTCTGTTTCAAGCCAAGCCAGAATATAACCTAACCTTAAGTCCCCTATTCATAAATGGTCATATTATAGAGTTATTTTAGTCGATAACATTAGTTTTTCTTTGTAGGTAACTACCCCTATTAATAAAGACTTATTTTAGCTGTTTAGATTCGTTTATCTTTAGCTGTAATTTTGTTGTAAAGACCTGTTTTAGCTATATTGAAATAATAAACGTGTTACTCACGACTTTTACGTCGAATATCACTCGACAAGTTTCGATCAAATCGTCTAGCCTAACCTATATTTTCGCTGGTAAAATTCTAGCCGTCAAAATTCGTTAATCTTTGTCTATAATTTTGACAATTGCCCCTTATCATAATGGTCATGAAGACCTATTTTACCCGTTAAAATTTGTTAATCATTTTACTAACATTATGGTCAAATCATTCGCGCAAAAATAAGTACCTATACTTGAAATCATTTCAGTTGAACGAATTGCTCCAAAGCAATTCCTTCAAAAAGCTACTTTACCGTACAAAAAATAAGGTTCAAAATACAATCAAATTTTAATTGAAATACGTTCAAAAATAATAATTTCAACCATACCTATTGTCATTCAGCGTAGCAATGCGGCATACCTTCTGGGCACCCTACCCGCTGATGGCGACGTGGGCTAAAGTTTTATTGTTTTTGCCTGTTTAGTTTTTATTTTATGGTTTGTTCACTAATTTTATTATGTTTTTAAGAACGGTACTACTATTAAAGGTACAATTTTAGGGCATTGGGTTGGAATGAATCGGTGTTATTATCGTTCTAGATATCAGCGCTTGACTTTGTCTGCAATTTCCGCCATACACAGGTATTTAATAAATTACCCATCTCACTCCAGTAAATTGAACTTTTAGTAAACATCATTTAATATAACTTTGTTGGCCGAAAAGAAATAGATATTAAAATTGTTCAAGCAAATTGTAAAAACGACCTTCGAAAAAGAAGTCCTTAACGAAAGTCAAGTATTCAGATTCAAATTAAAAATACATAATTTTCATGTTTTTTATGAATCCCTCCTTGTTGCAATTATTTCAATGAGTGAGTTTCTGTGAGTTCGCCTGTAAAAGAATGTGCATGCAGATTGAATAGTTATAAGATGTAATTATATACATCTTAAGCCGCCAAATTAACACAAAAATGAAAATTAAAAAATACGATTAAAATCTGAAAAAAAGGGAGCTCATTCCACAACCGAAGCAATCAACGTTAAATAACGTTAATTGCGTTAAGGGGAGGTATCCCCAACGCAAATGTCCCGCTCTAACACGCGTGAGTTTACAATTAACCATCCCGCTCTCTACGCAAGCTCTGCGCGCAGTTTTGTAAATATTTAGCTATAGTCATTAAGCCATTCATTTTATCAAAGCAAACCCTGCGAATTTGTCTATAACTATTTACGATCTTTAATTGAGTACAAAAATTAAATGTTAAATATCAGTAATGTAGCCGTAGTATTGAAAATACATTCCAAAAAGGGGTAACTTCGCGATTTTTTTCTATCGAGTGAAAATCATCAGGTCATGTAACTGGCTGCATATATTTTTTTTAGATTTTAAAACACTATATTCTATGTCTCAGATTGTTTTTAATAACTCAATAGTGGTAATACACGGCCTTAAATAGCGTTAACGTTAACAATATTGTTTGCATCAGAACGGATGGAACCCTTGTTGTCAAATTTTATATTTTATAATTACAACATTTAAAAAAAGGAAAAGAAAAAAGGAAAAGCAGTAAACAAAAAAAGAAAGGAAAAGCAGTAAACAAAAAAAGAAAAGCCTGTAATTGGTGTTGGTTGAGCGCTGTAGGTATCTGGCACCTCAGCACAATGCCGAGCCAGTGTCCGTTTCACTTCTACGGGGACACACATGTGTTGATGATGTTCATAGCCGGTTTCGGCCACAGCGACTGAGTGATCCGGTTTAGGTATGAGTATTAGGTTGGTCCGCTCTCTGGTGCGCTCGCAAGTGGCTCACGTACCCTATCTTGTTAACAAAGGTACGAGCGCACCTTGGGCAGGTTAACACCCCACCGAGGTAGTTATACCTCACGGCTGCAGGTGGACGGGCCTTGAGTTCGTCTCGCTTTCTGTCAAGCTCGTTACGACGCTCAGTTTCAAATGTGTTAACCTGCTCGTGGATGTGCCGTCGCCATTCGGGCCGCTGCGCTGCCATCAGATCTCTTCCCACTTAGAGGGCTCTATATTGCATCTCTTCATATGTCTTTTCAGAACGTCTTTGTAGCGTAGGTATTGGCCACCACATTTACGTTTGCCATTCTGGAGTTCCGAAAAGAAGATGCGCTTCGCCACTCTATCATCTGTCATTCGAGACACGTGTCCACACCACCGCAGCTGTCGCCTCATCAGATACACCTCAATGCCTCCGATATTTATCCTCTGATGAGGCGACACATGTGTTATGTGGTCACTGTGTATGTGTTTCATCTGTTACCATTTTTGTCATATATATGTGTGTATTCTGTGTTCTTATATTTATTACGCTTATATTTATTTATATTTAATATAAAATTGTCCTTTCAACAACCCTTGATATTACAGCAAACAATTCATTAAGTTAATCACTATTTGCCCTCATTCATTTGCAGCGTATGTAAACTTAAACTTTGCGCTCAAATATTGACACAATCTGTATTTATGCCTTCATTGTTGCTCAAACAAGAAACGAATCAAATATGCATGCCACTGGCATAATTCAGCAAGCTCTTTGGGCCCAATTTGTGGATTAAGTTTAGCATTTTGAAATTCACACAATTTTAATAATACCTCGAAGTTATATTCATATACAACACGAGTACTGATCTAGAGTCAGTATCTACATGTAAATGGGGCTTTTTGGAACACGAACTCTTGTGCCCGCCTTCTGTGTGCGCTTGGCCTAAGTAAACGACAACCATTTGGTGAGCTTCAGAGGGAATTCATTATGATTCATTTACTGCGTCATGCTATATCAGCATGCTGCTTCAAAAGACGGTGTGTCTACTAAAGAGGTATTTCCAACATTTTAGTGGTGACGACATTCCTCTTCTACAAAATCAAATTAGCTTATCAAAGGCAGGAAAGTATTTCTGGCCGTCACGCTCTGGCGCTCAAATAGCGATCGCAAATCGCTTGGGAGTTTCGCTAAACAAATATTTACAAGGATATTCGACCAATGTTTGACCGGTAATTCAAGTCGCTCTTAACAACGATATGCAGTTAGGAGAGGGTTAAGAAATGATACTCGTAGACCAGTCAACCAAGGACTGATATCAAGCAGGGACATAATCATATTCTATAAGGAACCTTGATGAAATTCAGACCAGCTATAGGTGTACCGTTTTTCTGAGACCACGCCTGTGACGGGAGAGGGGCAGGGAGACGTCAAAGGTTAGCGAAAGGATATTGAGAGGCAGGAATTCGCCCCCGCTACCATTCCGCGCGATCTCAGTTAGGCGACTTCCAGACTTGGCGGGGCGGGATCGATATGTGACATTTTCTTCTTTGACATAAACTTACTGGCGTCGCAACGATTCTCACTTGACATAATACTGTCAGTATTACGTTTGCGCAGTAGTAATATCATCGCGCCAGTCAGGAAGCACTCATTTAAATGTAGGGGCGTAGTAAAAAATGGTAACGCGTCGACTGACAGCTGACACTGACATTTGACACTTTTCTCATATCGTACTGTCTCCGCACCGACAAATCAGGAAGTCGCCTTAGGCGGTCGACCTGTAATTTATTATACAACATTTCAAGCTAATATTAGGTTTATCTCTGTAATTTTTATTCACAAAAATGTGTGGTCAATTAGATCTATCTGATGATATTAGATGATCTGTTGTAATATTAAATACCTTACATTTTTTATTTCTGAATCAGTTGCATTCACAAATAAAAAGCTACCCCTGCAAACGAAAACTAGCACCATTTAAATGCTTATCACGCCTAGAATCAATTTACACTGAATTCAAAAACAAAGCAAATTCACTGGCTGTTAAACTAGAATTTATGTTTGGCACCGTTCGCCCCAAAGAGTCGATTTGCGATGCATTTAAAAGTATAAAACCTGTGAAGTGCAAAGTGCATATTGGTGTCGGGTTCTAATAAAATGTTTATTGTTGGCTTCGTATTTATAATGGAATACTAAAACGCATTATACACTAAACTTTATAATGTACATTTACAATGAGACATTAAATTAAAATTAGGACAAAGTCAATTATAACTGAAATACGAAAACGTAGTACCTACACTCAGCATAATGTCGATCCAATGAACGATTTCAACCTTAAAGTTATAGATTTAGGTAAATTAATACCTATAGTGTATGTACTATGATCTAAAAGTTTTGTTTATTATGTTTTTTAATTACTATCTTAATAACTAAAAGATAATTAAAGTAATTATGGTTGCTAACCAATTTGTAATCGTTAGTTCCTAAATAGTTGTACAAAATTTAGTTCATTAAATGAACTATTCAGTATGTAGCTCAGTAACACACTTTTCAAATACTGTACGTCTAACACCAATTAAAAATAAAATTCATTGATTTATAAGTGAAATAATTTTTCGTGGTAGATACAATTTTAAGTAAACATCAATTTATGTATTTATATAATGGCATTTGAACAAGACTTTCTTTGATATTCGATTATTCGAAAATCTTTTCATACGAGTATAGTATTTAATTTTTTTATCGAAACATAAACACAAACGAACGCGTTTGCGTTTTATATAATCAATTTATATGGCAACAAAATAGTTACCGCCAAAGGCCGCTATAGGCGTTGTTCACGTTGCCATACAAATTAAGACTAAACGGAAAGGTGTTCGTTTTTGTTTACTTTTGGAAAAGATATACTAAAGGTATATGGGATAAACAAAATATGGGACACCTCTTTGAGCTTTCACTTGCCTACAGTTTACGGTTTTGATGCTTATTTGTGAAATGTATTTTTACCCTTATGAATGTGATGAGATTGCGTGAGTGAGTGTGTGTGTGTGTGTTAGAGTGTGTCAGGCTGCGTGCGGGATCACGGTTAATTTTTCTTTATGTTTGTTCTCTGTCTCAAAGCGATTGCAATCGTGATAAGTTTCAACAAAAAACAATTGAACTCGTGACAATTTGATTCGTGAAAAAGAATAGTGATGATAGTGACTAAAGTAGACTGTTTTTTTATACATTTCTATTATAAGTACCCGGCAATATATATTGCACGTCGGTCTTTGGAAAGAGTTGAGGCTAATTTCAGCTTCACGTGGGCTTCATAGAGCGTTTGTTAGTCGTCGTTAAAATATAAAAAAAAAAAAAAATATTTCGAGTATCTTTGACTCATAAAATTATAAATAACACTACACTTTAAAAAGTTATAAGGCATACAATTTATAAAAATTAAAATGAAATGAAATTAATATTTAAATAAATCTAAAATACCTACGTAAAAATTGATATCTATACATATAATAAAGCAGAAGAGGGTCGAAAATCTGTACATTGAAGATATTAGTAAAAAAATCGATGGAGGGGTCTAAGAATCGATAACAGAACACGTTTCAACTGTTTTTAGAATTCGTGTCTGTTTGTCTGTTTGTCTGTTTGTCTGTTTGTCTGTCTGTTTATATGTCTAACTATCACGCGAAAACTAGCGAATGGATTTTAATACAGCCTTCACTAATATGTTTATTGGATCTTCGGCCAGGTTATAGGCTATAAAAATTATACAGGTTAGGGATGAAAGGGGGTGAAAAGAGGGGTTAAACTTTGTATGAGAAGTCTTTCAGTTCATGATTTACAGGCTTGAAAATTGGTAAGTATATACATGGACGCAAAGTAAATAGAACCCCATTCAAACATTTTATAATAAACAGATAGTATTTGAAAAAATGGGGGGTGAAATAACAATACCTCTGCCTCTCAGGGCTAAAGACAAAAATACAAAAGTCCCTCAAACCATATTAACTGTTTGAAATGAGAGATCTAATTGGTCAGTCAGTCTCTATCAATATTCACAAACCTTACTACGAAACCTCGGTTTTTTTTTGTTTTCGATGGAGGCAACCTACGCAGAGCGGCGGGCTCTCGGTTGCATTGCATGGTAGCACTTGCGACATGTACCTATATATTAGGTATGCGCATTTTTGTATAAAATATTGTTTTTTGAGGTGCTCATTACAAGAATGATATCCATTTTCAAATCGAAGATGGCGGACATTTACTTATTTAGTTTTCTTAATAATCGATATGGGTGTCATTGAGGTTCTTCGAGGTGCCGATTAGTTGCGTTTTCCGTCAGCAAAATGTATAAAATACGTTCATCGCGTAACAGACATAAATTTAGGGTATATTGGTATTCGTTAGTAAAATATACCTACGTAACAATAAACATCAAGTATGACCAAATTCGAAAGTTTTAGGCGGATAGGAAGCAAAAAAAACAATTCTCAGAAAATCACATAACTCTTAGAAGCAACCAGGGTGGGTGCGCTATCAACCAAGGCCTCTACTCCATCTTCGAAAGTGAAAGAACAGACCAAAGAAGGTATTCAGTTATACCTATGTTTTACAACAAAGCACTTTGAACTTTGAAAGGTATTCCACTAATTTATGAACAAAAAAATATCTATTCAACCACCTCTTTACAAAGCCATTTGATAGGTCAACAATTTCTTTTTGTTCAGTCATCTACATTGCTTGATGCGTATGAAGTATTTTCCGTACCTTCATCATAATGTTCGAATCATTTCGCACTCGCTTTTTTATCTACATTACTTGACGCGTAGGAATTATTTTCCGCACCTGCATCATAATGTTCAAAAACGTTAGCGCGCGCTACGCTCGCTTTTTCATCTAAATTACTTGATGCGTTTGAAGTCTTTTCCGCACCTGTATCATAATGTTTGTAAAAATTTCGCGTTCGCTACGCTCGCGTTTTCATCTGCATGGCTTGATGCGTATGAATTATTTTCCGCACCGGCATCATAATGTTCGAAATTTCGCGCTCGCTACGCTCGCGTTTTCATACACATTACTTGATGAGTATGAAGTATTTCCCGCACCTGCATCATAATGTTCGAAAAATTTCGCGCTCGCTGCGCTCGCGTTTTCTTCTACATTACTTGATGAGCATTTTCCGCACCTACATCATAATGTTCGAAAATTTTCGCGCGCCGTACGCTCGCGTTTTCATCTACATTATAGTTGATGCGTATGAAGTCTTTTCGGCACCTGCATCAGAATGTTCGAAAAATTTCGCGCTCGCTGCGCTCGCGTTTTCATCTACATTACTTGATGAGTATTTTCCGCACCTACGTCATAATGTTCGATAATTTTCGCGCGCCCTACGCTCGCGTTTTCATCGACATTATAGTTGATGCGTATGAAGTATTTTCCTCACCTGCATCAAAACATTTCGCGCTCACTACGCTCGCGATTTTCTTCATTTCTTGATGCGTATGAAGTATTTTCCGCACCTGCATATTAATGTTCAAAAATTTCGCGCTCGCTGCGCTCGCGTTTTCAACTACATTACTTGATGAGTATAAAGTATTTTCCGCACCTACATCATAATGTTAGAAAATTTTCGCGCGCCCTACGCTCGCGTTTTCATCTACATTAGTTGATGCGTGTGAAATCTTTTCCGTGCCTGCATCATAATGTTCGAAACATTTCGCACTCACTACGCTTGCGATTTTATCTTCATTACTTGATGCGTATGAAGTATTTTCCGCACCTACATCACAATGTTCTTTTTTTTCATTTTGCGCTCGCTACGCTCGCGTTTTCATCTACATTACTTGGTGCGTATGAAGTCTTTTGCACACCTGCATCGTAATGTTTGAAAGAATTCGCGCTCGCTGCGCTCGCGTTTTCATCTTCATTACTTAATTCGTATGAAGTATTTTCCACGCCCGTATCAGAATATCCGAAAAATTTCGCGCTCGCTCCGCTCGCGCGCGTTTTCATCTACTTCCTTCTTAATATATATTTTGTCCTCTGTCATGTGTTTCATGTGGGCGCATTGAGCCGGCGTGCGCAATGTTTGGCGAGACAGCCGGTGTAGAAGTTGATATGGATATTCACGCGAATGAAGTCGCGGGAAAAAGCTTAGATAAATAAATTTAAATCATAAAAAATCCTCTCCCTGTGATCCTGATCTGTGTCTTTTAATTGAGGTGTGCAATAAAGAGTAGGTATTTGTTGTTGTTTGTTGTTGTTTAAAACTCGACTACCCGTGCGAAACCGGGGCGGGTTATACATGCGAAAGTAACTCTGTCTGCCTGTTTCCCCTTAAAATGCTCAACCGACTTAGATGAAATTTGGTATGGATATGGTATGAGTCCTAGGGAAGGACATAGGATACTTTTATCCCGGAAATCATCCCTTAACGGGGTTTAAGTTAGAATGGAAGAGAGATAACTAGGTAAGCGCAAGAAATAGAAGAATTTTTTTTTATTAATAATGGGATTGCTCTTGGCCAGCATCTAGCCAGGGAAATAACATTCTAAGGTGATGACCAAGTTCTACGCAGACGAAGTCGCGGGCAAAAGCTAGTTATATAATAAAATGAAATTAAAAATTAAAATTAACCCACAATTGTCATAAATAAAAAATAAAAATAAAAATTCAAATTCCACAAATATATAATTATCTTTACCTTTTACCACAGAACGGTAGTGATTGGATATAATGTGGAGTTGTTGAAACCCCCCAAATCCTAATTGTTCGATGTATGATACGTGATTGTTTGACAATATTTTTTCTAGTGGTTGTAACAGCTCTTTATGGATATCCAAAGTTTAGATGTCACCGATTTGACGTTAACTAATAAAGTCCATAAATAGCTGTATTTATTTGATATGAAACGTCCATTAATAAATAAGATATTTGATGGACGTTCGCCGGTGTTCGGACATCGTCGTAAACAGCAAATAATTTATATTGCCGGGTACTAGTCATTCCTAATTTGAATCTCCCAAAGTGATATAAAATTCAAAATCAAAACTAATTTCTCGTTCGTTTCAATATCCAGTAGCTCTAGTATAAGTTTTTTCGAAACATTAACTAATTCGAACGCGTTTGCGTTTTGTCTCAAAATGTATGAAAGTGGTATGAAAACGTGAACAGCGCCTTTGGTGGTCACTAGTGGAAACTAAAACAGCGAGTATAACATTTGTTGCTAACCGATGAACGCGCGTATTTCAAACTCGGTGATAACGTTTTCATACATTTTGAGACAAAACGCAAACGCGTTCGAATTAGTTAATGTTTCGAAAAAACTTATACTAGAGCTACTGAACACAATGCCTTTACTTTGGCTTTATTCAGTACAAATACCGGGAAAAACAAGCTTCCATCGGAAGCGCTTCAGAAAAGCAAGCTACATTTTACATAAAGGACCATAAATTACCGTGTCGAGCATCTTGTACGATAGTGGATTCAAAATATTGTCAAGCGCTTCTATATGAAAATTGGCTTTAGAAGCGCTCGAGCGCCGTTCTAAGGACAGAAAAGATAATTTATTTGATAAAATTAGATTTTTTTATTAATACGTCCATACAGAAATGTACTTAACTTTGTACTGCACTTACTATTTTATGCGAGGTCACCTAAAAAGTTTTTAGTATTCCCTGGATATAGAGTTACGGGCGTTTATAGGCTTTGGTGTCACTTACCACCAGGTGGACTGTACGCCTGTTTGCCACTGTCGATGTATGAAAAAAAACTATAAATAAATTGTGCTAGACTAGGGTTGTTATGTTATGTATTATCGAAGAAGTAATCTGACAAAAATATCATAGACAAAAACCTAAAAAGGTTGATGTTGCATGGAGATCGCAACAAGGGTAATATAGCGTACCTATCCGCCTACCGTTTTAATCAGACCATTCTTGCGCCGCACGCCGAGTGTTACACCATGACAAATTTCAATTTTTATAGGTGTTTTGTGCTACTTTGATAATATCCTCCTCATGCTTCATGGCGTGCATGCACGGTGCATGGGGAATGTCATAATTAGTTTGCAAAAATACAATACAACACAAATACTGGGATTTTGCTCGTCGCCGCGTTGGTGACCACACGTCTCGGCGCGGCGACGAGCTGAATCCACTACCGAACAAAACCAGTTGCCTACTGTCATGGCGTCGTTACCGAACAACGTCTTTGAACAAGTATTGATTGGCGAAATCATCATAAATTTGATGGAAAGCCATTTTTAAAGAAGAAGAATACAAATTACTGAGTAGAGTATGTATATATGAAAAATCTAATGATTTCGTTTGAAAATAAACACGTTTCGCTTTGATATATACCTAATTGTTTTGGATTTGTTCAAAGTAAAAAACACAACTTGTTTTATATAGTTATTGAATGTACTGCCTTTATAGATAGTAACAACTTAGTAACGATGAAGCCAGGAAATAACTACGGTGCATTATTGTACTCTAACGGTGACTTCTAGAAAATTCCTACATTGTTTGGCTAGTGGTCCCCAAACAAAACTTATCTATAGGTCCACTGATATTCCTGTAAACCCTCCCTCCATTGTCCGTAGATATACGAGCCTGGTTCCCTCCATTGTTAGCCTTTATTAATTTAGACCGACTAATCCATGATATTTTTCATAGATAAAAAAACTCCCGGAAAAACAATGGATAATCACCGGCGAGGAGATAAAAATATGACTTGTGTTTTGTTGTATACAACGGTTTTAAGGTTTTCAGATGACTGTATACTAAATAGAAAACACAAATTTTCACGCCTGAGCATCCAGAAGGGGTAGGCAGAATAGAACAGAAATCAGTATGGATTCAGAAATGTGTCGAGCGACATTACAAGCGAAGTCGCGCCTTTTCATCTCATGTCGAGCGAGTTTCACCAAGTAAATCCTTGGTTTTAATATCACCTTATTAAACATTGAAGAAATTAATAACACTTGAAGTTTTAAGTACGTATACTTAGAGCACTGAAAGCGTTTAATCATGCCAGCTAAAACAATTACTGATTACACAATGTGTACGTAATACTTATGAACATTATTTAATTTAGGTACTTAGTCTTTTACCTACTCGTGGCCCAGCGGCGCCTGCGTACCGCTTGCGGTATCTAAGGTTAAGCAACGTGGGCAGCGGTCAGGACTTGGATGGGTGACCGCTTTGAGTGGTTACTAACTGAGCGATCCCGTGCTTTGGAAGGCACGTTAAGCCGTTGATCCCGGTTGCTGTCTATGGCAGCAGTCGTTAAGCCAAGTTGGAGGCCTTCAGGCGGCTTGAGAACTTCTAACAGTCAAGTTGCCCACTCACTTGACAAAACCTAATCCCAATAAGGTCTAGTTTCCCCTCCGGGTTGGAAGGTCAGATGGCAGTCGCTTTCGTAAAAACTAGTGCCTACGCCAAAATCTTGGTATTAGGTAGCGGACCCCAGGCATCCTTCAGGATGCAACTGTACTGGGATAACGCTAGGAGGATGATGATGAGTCTTTTACCTACTCTTTTAGTTTACAATAGATATAACTTATTTTTCCAGCGCCAGCGAAATAAAATTGTTTTATTCAGCCAATCTGCATTCGTTTAACAATAACAAAATGGTTCAACAGTCAAGGAAATATTTAATAATCAAACGAACTTACCTAGTGACGTTTGATTCCAATTATATGAGTGTTACATCCGAAGACGATTACTAATATTTACTTGCAGCAGTACATAAATGCTGTCACCCAAGTCACAAATTCAGAGCTAAAAAGTAAGAAAACGACATTTTGTTCCTCCCACCCCCGGACATCCGGCTCACCAGCGCCGCCGCCTAGGCACGTCATTTTTTCAGAGTGTTTGTGTGAATTTTTTTTTATTTTATTTTTATTATTTTGGGTTGGGGGGGTTGGGACGACGTAATCGTCTTCGGATGTAACACTCATATAATTGGAATCAAACGTCACTAGGTAAGTTCGTTTGATTATTAATTATATTTCGTGTTACATCCGAAGACGATTACTAATATTTACTTGCAGATGTTTAGAGCACTGCAATGTTAGTTGATTACATTACTTATAGCAATAAAAATTAAATATAAAATAGTAATCAATCAGTCTATTAAAGGCTGATTTGCAACAAAATTAAGTAAGCACCACATTACAATTGGTGAATTTGTGTTATGATTAACTTGATATGATTGATGTATTTGATCTTCTTTATCATTCGCCAAATGTAGCGTTAACTCAAATATTATTGTTGTATTGAAGGACTTTTATAATGATTATTAAGAAATGCATTAGGAGCGGTGGCTCTAACTTGAAGCCTTGTGTGCACTCTCCAGGTCAACCGTGATACTCTGGAGGCGGCCGACGCCGATGCTACCTACCCCTGCTAAGAGAATCGTATATAAGTATCTGCATCACTAGAGATCTAAGATAATTTAAAAATGATTTTGGCAGAGAACATAGTAACAATTACCTATATCACTATGCTATATGTTCATTAATATGATAAGGCTAATCGCCTGCATACCTTGCTCTAGTAAAAAACAATAAAAGTTGTCTTTATTGGAATAATTAAGTAACAGAATAAGTTTTTTGTACCAATTTAAGTAGGTAAATTAGGTATAAATAATTCCAGATGTAATTGGGATTGGGATTTAAGGAGTTAAGCAAGTTATTATCACAATAGAAAAAAGGTATATAATATACCCCTTTTTAAGTTTTTACTAGTGTGTAACCGCCACAGAATAAATAAATAAACGGTTCGATTCACATAACAGGTAATAATGTACCTAGAATAGGATGCAAAGCACCGAGACTTATGAGTGACATTACTAGCAATGCAGAGGAAAATTCCGGTGTACCAAAAAATTTTACAGTTTGTGATGAACATGATTTGACACATTTAATCACCATCTAGTTACGTTAATTTGTCTTAAGAATCCCTGCCTGCTAGTATATTGTCACATGATTTATCTATGTAGGATGCAAAAACCTAGGTGTCAAATATTGCTTACAAGTCTTACAACTTTGTTCCAGTGATTGATAAGATAATATTTTAATGATAAGAACTCCTCTCGTCCGACTAGTTTATTGGTGTAGACTCCGTACTTAACGGCTGTATATGTGGAGGCTAAATATACTAGAAATTCAGCTAGACATCGTTGTATGATTGCGATTATTCAAATATTCCGATAATTTTATCCAGCTGTTGTTTGAGTTTGAAACATGTAACTTGAACAGGAAAGTTGTTTTTGAATGGACTTAATGTACACAATTCGGTCAAATTATATATATAGTCAAGGTTTGGGCCATCCTGTATATATATATATATGTATATAGATTTCCATGAGACCAATTTATGGCTCTGTTGTTAATACCTGGGTACCTATTATATATGTTATTTCTTTTTATCGGTTCCTTGGTAAGCTGAAAGTCGTATTTAAAACAAATTCTAAAAACTGTGCTATTTTTTCTTGGATTCTTAACACTTAATACTATTATTGATAATGAATAATGAAGCCTTAATACCTCTAGTCATATTTACATTTTTAAGGTATTCATTATAATATATATGTATATATATTATAGGTACGTTAAATCTTCAAAATAATTTACTGAGTGTAGACCCAATATACGTATTTAAAAACATGGGTTTTAGTAATTTCGTGTAGACAACGTGTGCTGTGCTTAATTTAAAACGGAGATAACTGTGCTCATATCATTGCGTACTTCGCATAAAAATCTTAATCGATTGCGATCAGTTTCGTGTACAGAAATCGAAACATAGGCATCAGGCACAAGCTTGGTCCAATGTATAATATAAGTAATAGAAAGAGCAGATGCAGCACAGCAGCAGTCTAACTTGAAATGATTAAAAACAAATATGTTTATTCAATTATTTCTGTTTAACTTAAGGACTGTCAACAAATAAGTGACATGAATTGAATAAATTCGTGAATATGCTTTACAAGGTGTACGTGGGGATATATATATGTGAACCGCAATAGATTGTTATACACATTCATCAATAAATTCCTTTTAGGACAAAACAATGCAAGACTTGTATTGTGACGGTGTATATTTAAAGGGATATTTTATATCCATTAGACCGATTTTAAAATAGTGTATGATCAGTAGTAAATTCACACCGTCTGTATACCAAGTATAAATAAAATATGCGACAAATATTTAGATACCTGCTGTTTTCGAATCGCGACCTGTGATACGATGTCATATCGCTGCCAATAGGCCCGTGGCGGTCGGCTTGACGTCACTGCTTGGCCGGTGTAATGGTCGCGGCGGCACCGGCCGGACCCCCCTCGAGTTTAAAGCACACCGTTTGCGTTTGCTGTGGTACTAGACTCACTAGCGTTGGTTTGTATGCAGAACGGACACAATTTATTTTGGAATCGGTCTTGACGATGATAGCCTTCGAAGACCTCTGTTTTCTGATAAGATTCAGTAGAAAAGATGGTATTTAACTCTGATATTCTTGATGGTATCTCTAGAATTTTTAATTAGTGCTTCTTGATGTTTTAGTTACCATGTAGGTAGATTTAGGTAGATCTTTGGTACCCGCAGGATGTAGTATTACAATACAATACTCTTTATTGCACACCTCAATTAAAGGACACAGTACAATACAAAATCACAATAAGTAGAGGCAAACAACAGGTGGTCTTATCGCTAAAGAGCGATTTCTTCCAGACAACCTTAGGATAGCGAAAATCAAATATAATAATAACGATTGATAGTATAGGTAATATTCCAAATCATGGAACGATTTTTTCATCAGTAAGCAAAGAAAACAGGAAAATAAGTCTAGCGAGCGGCACGATTCGACCAACTCGTTGCTATGCTTGCTTACAGAAAAATACACTGTTTAAAATATGTTGTTTGCATATGATAATTTGTAGTTGTGTTAACTTTGCCTCGGAACAGCTAGCATGGACACATACACCATGGTTCCTCTATACGATAAACATGGAGCATGGAAAAGGAGCCTCAACACTTAAATGTCAACAGACAAGCCATTTCAACAAATTAAGTGGAGTTTTTATGTACATAAAACGACCTCAAGACATTTAATGTTGATACAACAATATTTATTGTTGTTGTGTTGTGGACTTACATTTATTCGGTGCACTTATACTTGAATAGTTTCAATCTATTTGGTGGAGTTACATTTAAATAGCCTCAACACTTTAAGTGGAGTTATATTTCCATAGCCTCAACGCATTTAGTGGAGTTATATATAAATAGCCTCAACACTTTTAGTGGAGTTATATTTCCATAGCCTCAACACAATTTAGTGGAGTTCTATATAAATAGCCTCAACACGTTTAGTGCAGTTATATTTTCATAACCTCAACACATAGTGGAGTTGTATTTAAATAGCCTCAACACGTTTAGTGGAGTTATATTTCCATAGCCTCAACACAATTTAGTGGAGTTCGATATAAATAACCTCAACACGTTTAGTGGAGTTATATTTTCATAGCCTCGACACATTTAGTGGAGTTTTATTTGATTAGCTTCAGCCTTATTAGTGGAGTTACATTTGAAAAGCCTCAACACATTTTAGTGGAGTTATATTTCTATAACCTCAACACTGAATACATTTAGTGGAGGTATATTTATTCAGCTTCAACATATTAAGTGAAGCTGTAGTGATGATGATGATGTAGTGATCTTTGAACATTGACACAAACGTCACGCGTATCCAGATTTACAAAATATATTACAATACACTAAATTTCTCCACACATGATGAGACCTCGGATAAAGCAATTACTTTTTGTGTTTACATAAATTGCTTATACCTTTACACCGGTTTGGTACCAATTAGAACTGTATTACGGGTGGTAGTCAACAATAAAAAATTACATATATGTATACTTATTTTAAAAATCCACAGTTTGTATTTATTAAAAATTTCAGTTACCGTAAGATAAAACCATATATTATTAATCCCACAGGTATAAACTAGGTTCTTTGTTTAACAGTAGTTTTTGCTTTAATGGCAGAGAATAGGCTACAGAATAGACCGTATGATAGCACGTGGTTCTTATTTTTTGGTCATAGCCGATACCGTTGGCAAACGTTATAGTATCGCAGATATGATATTATTATGGAGCGAAGTAACCTTAGCCGCACTAATAAAAATGTAATAAAATGTAAAATTATTATTTTCACTGTTCAGGTGTATCCTCAAAACATGTACATGTACATGACGGAGCGGCCTCGTACCGTCAACAACAACACCATTTACCATGTATCTATATCACCATTTAGGCGGATCGAACATGTAAATAACAGGTGTAACGAGCTCGTATCCTCGTTACCATTTAGCGGGAGCGTACCCTTACCATCGATACCACATATAGGTGGAGCCCCTACATACATAGATAGATAGATGGAGCGATTCTCAACACCATTGAGGTGCAACAAAAACACGGGTTTAACCGTTAACATCCGTTATATCGTTATTTCTCAAAAGTGTATGCACTACATTTTATGTAAGTACTATGTTTCAGAATACGTTGAATCTGTGCTTGTTGTATCATAATCGAGTTTATTATTGAAGACATCTCGACGGCACAATAAAAAGTATCCAAAAAAGAATATTCCGTACATAAGGTTAAAATGAAAAGTAACAAAGCAAAAGCACTTTTATGTCTAGTAGTTATGTCTCGTTCTCGATAGTTTTAACCATCACAAAGGGTTAATACGGTCTTTTTAACGATACCTAATTACATGCAACTATAGTGTGCATAATTATGTGAGAAAAGCACGTTAGGAACTATGGTTTCCTTAGCATTTAGCCTACCATTTTACGCACGCAATTATCAGCAATTTGATATGAACCATTAATACTTAGTGCATTAATATTATCCGAGTGACCAAGAAAAAAATATACGAAGAGGGTAGTTAATATCGTAGTCCACCATCTGAATACTGTTATCGCTCGGATATAAATGACGTATGTCGAATATTATTGTGAAAAGTTATTCATATTTACCTTGATAATCCAAATTGTTTTCTTGATTAACCTCGTCATCGTGGTGCGTTTATGGTTATTATGATTTTCACTTACTTTCGTTGATGATGATGAAGAACGCCGTTTTCACCTTAATTTTCTTAAGATAACGTAAGCTCTTTTTAATCACGATCCCTAGATCCTACTGATATAAACACTAAACTATTCACTAAACTAAACAGTTTAATTTTGTGCGACTCGGGTGACACACAAATACGTAATGACGTGCCTAGGCGGCGGCGCTGGTGAGCCGGATGTCCGGGGGTGGGAGGAACAAAATGTCGTTTTCTTACTTTTTAGCTCTGAATTTGTGACTTGGGTGACAGCATTTATGTACTGCTGCAAGTAAATATTAGTAATCGTCTTCGGATGTAACACGAAATATAATTTTAAATACATCGGTTATTGAATTACAAATACCATCGAGTTTACTCGCACCGTTGACTTCATATAACTAGTTTGTTAGCTCGTGTACTAAAACAATTAAGCAAATGGTTCATTGTTCTAGCATTTTAGGTACTCATTCAAGCACGTTGTTCAGGGAACCTCTTGTGTTTGACATTTCTCGTAGAAAAAATATTTTGTATTACGATAGATATCAAACTTACGTTAGGTAGATTATAACTTATTTTCATTAGGGAAAATTACAGGGTAAAGCCACAGAGCGTTTCAGCTGCCCCTTTCCATGCGTTACCAAATTTTCATATTAAATACGATGACAAATGCATCATCATATAATTAACTACGGTATGTTTGCAGGATAACTGCATTCACAAAAGTTCATATATTTGTCATCGTACCTATGAATATTTGGTAAAGCTCACGAAGGGACGGTTGAAAAGTCCCGTTTCCTTCCCTATTCATGCTTAAAGAAGGCCACAACACTGAATTGCGCCATTGCATAGCAAAAACGACGTACTAGATTGTAAGTATATTTCTACGGTGCGACGGCGCAAAGTAGTGTAGAACTACACTACTACACTACTATACTACACTACTTTGCGACGTCGTTGGCCAAAATGTTATTTATTTATTTAATCATAGCGTATTGCATTCCTGTGTGGGGGGGAACCTACAAAACCACGCTAATCCTAGCTGAGCGAGCCCAAAGAGCAATTCTTAAAGTCATGAACTTTAAAAAAAGAGACTACCCTACCATTTTGCTATTCTCTGAATCGAAAGTGCTTACAGTGAGACAGACATACATGCACCGTATAACAGTGCGGCAGCACTCGCTGCTACCACTCAAAGACAGCGTCACTAAGAAGCGACATGGTCACTCTGTTTGTAGACAAGTCTCCTGCCGCACAGCATTTGCCCGTCGACAGTTAGCTGCACAAGGTTCCCGACTCTACAATAAAATTAATAAAATGATCTCTATATACACCTTAACAAAATATGAAGTAAAGATTAAGCTCCAAGACTGGCTGCAAACCCTTTCATACCAAGACACTGAAAACCTCCTATAGGCTATATTTTACAAATGCACATAAATGATACAACATTCACGTACTGACACAAACATACACTCTCTCTCTCACTCACACACACACACACACACACAGACACACACTCACACACACATAGAGGCATCACTAGTTAACAACATATAAAGCTTAGTAACATACTTATTATAATCTTTGGCTTAGTTTTAATTAATTTATTTTAGTCACAAATATGATTTACATCGTAGCATAATTTTTGCTGTCAACACTATTCTAAGTACTACTTGTTATTTTTCATTTGCTGTTACACTGTCCAAACCAAGTTAGATACGACTCTGTATTTTACGAACTCAATCCCCTAAGACACAGGTTCACACCTAGTTTAGGGGACGGAAGTCCTGACCTAGTATATAATACTTATGTACAACTAGTATTAGTATATGGCAATTGTGTGTAACAATTCTTTGTGTACAATAAATAATTTTATTATTATTTTATTATTATCTAATGTACATTACAGTTTTACCCAAAGCATTATAAAGATTCCTAACTTGCCTAATCAATATCGTCTGTCTGTGCACACCAAACTTTGGTGTCAGAATAAATGCGTGAAACACGAAAAAATCATAATTGCAATGCAGAATGACGATCTCTAATTGACAGGCAATAATAAGTTAAAATAAATTATAAATTTGGCCTCTCATTTTAGCAATTATAGTCCTACGGGGCAGACGATTAAGCATATAATGTGAGTGAACGTCCGAACCGAACCGACGAGCTTGTATGAGATGTATGGATATGATTGAAGCAAAATACGTATGTAAGGACCGTAGTACTTGGCTTTCTTTCGTCTCTGCCTTACACATACCCAATGGGACACGGGCGCGAGAATATGTATGTGTATTGTGTATGTATGAGTGAAGGTCACCGGGTATGGTTCTCAAGACAAGATTTTAAATATCGTAGACACGTTTTTCTTGCGAACTTTGAAAGTGTACCTAGCAGTGGCGGCGCGTCAAAAATATTCTTAGGGAAGCCGGAAAGAATTTGCCTTCCATATTCTTCACGAGCTGTAGTAAAAAAACTGGACTGGCTGAAAATTAGGCAAGCCGGTGGGAATCGAGTTGTATGGACGCTCCGCCACTGGTACCTAGTATGTTGTGTATATGCTTCTTGTACATATTATTAGTATGTATTGTTTGTTTTTTACATATAAACGTTTGAATCTGAATATGAAGTTGAATGTTTAGCCCCGAATTAGTAATTATATATCTTCACGAACAAACTCAAACCATCTTTTTAACCATACAAAATTCGTCACGCCATTAATCGGTAACAAGTTCTCGCGTCGCTATCATGTTATAGTAGAAGAGCCGACGTACGACACTGAACCTGGTACAATTGGCCTCATAAGTAGCTGGACACTTTGGTATTTTGTCGCATTCACCTGTTGTAAATTTCGTATGACATTTGTATACATACATAAAAGCGACATGGTACAAAAGTGTTAAGCCCCTTGTGAGGCCGACCGTGCGATAAGGCTCCCAGACGGTATATATATATATAATTAGTCACGTCATTAATCGGGGAACACGAAATACCGATGCTGCAATGCAAAATAACCTGGCGAAGCTATTTAAAAACAAAAATTGAAAAATCGGGTTTCTAGTATGATAAGGCGGCTTCCTGACTTGGCGGGGCGGGATCGATATGTGACATTTTCTTCTTTGACGTAAACTTACTGACGTCGCAAAGATTCTCACTTGACATAATACTGTCTTAGGCGACTTCCTGATTTATCGGTGCGGAGGCAGTACGATATGAGAAAAGTGTCAAATGTCAGTGTCAGCTGTCAGTCGACTCGGTACCATTTTTTACTACGTCCCTACATTTAAATGAGTGCTTCCTGACTGGCGCGGGATGCGCGGTAGCGGGACGATGCGAAGGCGGTACTGCTCCACTTCTGCGCATGATATTACTACTGCGCAAACGTAATACTGACAGTATTATGTCAAGTGAGAATCTTTGCGACGTCAGTAAGTTTACGTCAAAGAAGAAAATGTCACATATCGATCCCGCCCCGCCAAGTCAGGAAGTCGCCTTAGACTCCCAAGTTTCGTTTGTTTCTCGAAACAGGGGAGTGGCAGGATGGACTATGCGATAGTGCATTGCTGCAATCCCCCCTGACTGGCCTTATCTGTGGCAGCAGCAAAGACATGGGGAAAAGCGTTACTTTTCGATCACCGTTATTGTCATTCCCGGTCCAAAAAAATCACATTGAAAAATCACCGTGACTTTGTCACTTCGGTTATTTCGTGTCACGATATTTGCGTGTCGATCGTTCCCGGCAGTTACTGATATTCTTGTGTAACAACTGATGTTACTCTGTGACAGCGCACCGCAGTCACAGTCACAGTTAGTAACAGTAACAGCGGTCACGAGGCACGACGCGACGCGTCGCTTACACACTGTTCCAGTGATATCGTCGCTAAGTAACAACGTTATTTTGTAACGTTGTTACTTCGCGACAAGCCACACTGTTACTATTTAACGGCGGATCACCGTGATTTTTTCATCGTGAAGTTATTTATTACCCACCTCTAAGCAGCATGATAAGCGAGGACTGTAAGTTATCGTTACATACACTTACATACTCTCACACACGTTCACTAAAGATAGTGTACCTAAAAATTGTTAACCTGTTAGTTATAAGTTAGTTTTAAGACCGTTGCGATGCCCTTACAGGGCTCATGATTGGTACTTTTATTAACTATGTCATCTATGTAACTTAAACAACATGAAAGCAATAAATTACTTGATTACTAGATATCACAGTTTCACTTTCGTTTCTCCTCTAATTTCTACCATTTTTGATTAGTGCTAATAATATGAACATTTGGCTCAAGACCGGGACGAGTGGCGTACTCGAAGAGAGGCCTACGCTCAGCAGTGGGCGATTACAGGTTTAAAATTATGATGATGATAAAAATTTGAGTCAAAAAGTGCATCGAAACCAAAATAATAATTTTGCTTTGTTGACAAAGTTATCTATTAATCACAATGAAAAGTGATTAGAATTTTATACCCGTAATATTTCTTTTTTATGTTGCATAAAAACCAATCTCAGTTTCATAGCAGTCGTAAAGGGAACAAACACTGGCTTGGCGTTTTTATTGTTCCGGCTTACAACTAACAGGAATTCCTGCTTTTGAGCATAAACTAGTGGTTTTCCGCTACTTTGCTTTTATTGGGCTACTGTAGATAACTTTATCAATACTGGACAAGCTCCGGCACGTAGATTGAAATGTTGAAATAATTTTATCACGATTATCCGTACTCTACTTACTAATGTTATAAATGCACAAGTGTATATGTCTGTTTATCTGTTGCCTCTTCATGCTTAAACCGTTTGAGTCCCAGGGAAGGCCATAAGGATACTTTTTTTATCTCGGATATCATTCCTTGAGGGAATGGAAGTTTGGTAGCAGTCTTCGCATCGCCCCGCTACCGCGCTTCCCGCGCCAGTCAAGAAGCACTTTTTTAAAAGTAGGAGGCGCAGTAAAAATTGGTACTGAGTCCGCCGACAGTTGATATTGACATTTGATAGTTTTCTCATATCGTACCGCTTCCGCATCGACAAATCAGGAATAGTAATAGTAGTAATAGTAATAGTAGTAGTAATATATTTATTTGCAAGAATACTTATTTCTAGTTACAGGATGTTATTGCAAATTGTGGCACAGTATTCTATCATCATAAAACGACATGCAAATATTTTAATATTATACACTGCTTATTTAGTGCATGCATTAATTTAAATTAAGATGAAGTCCGCTTAGTTTGATAACTAAGTGGCAAACTGATTAATACGATAAATCTTCGAAGTGAAGCGAGTCGGCAGAAATGAAGTCAAAGCCTCGGTTATTAGCAATTTAACATTTTGGTAATGGGACTGATATATTATGTGCCCGAATTTAGTACGATTGGCAAAATGATCAAGCCAAAGGATTTTCCGCATTAATTGTTACTTGACGATGCAAGATATTATGTCAGCATACATCGTATAGGAAAGCTACTGCGATGATTCGTGTACAATGAAGATCAAATTCGACCGAAAATGCATGACTTTTTTGAAACTATTGAGATACCAAAACATATCATTTTTATTACTAGAAACTCTGCTAAGCCCTGTTATTCCGAAAGACTTGTGACAGATGATGTGGAAATATTTAGGCATAATTTAAGTGATACGTCTAAAGGATTATTCACGCTAGACAGTTCCGTGTCCAGGCCGGCCCGTTTTCTAAATAGTACACGAAATCGGCGGCCGTCGCGCGTCCTGTATTAAAAAACGGGCCGGCCCGGACACGGAACGGTCTACTGTGAATAGTGTGAATCCATATTTGTGGTAGTGACACATACGAACACGTAGACGATGTAAACTCATCGCTCCTAAGCTGATGCACACATAGACAATGCGCATGTATAGCTCAACACACAACTATGGCTCACCTGCGCTTGTGAGATAAAAGTACCTTAGTTGGTATTGACCCTGCCTACGAAGCTGGAGGTCCCGGGTTCGAATCCCAGCCGGGCATTTATTTGTGTGATCAGCACGAATATTTGATCTTGGGTCTTGGATGTTTTCTATGTATTTAAGTATTTATTTATCTATATAAGTATGTATATCGTTGCTTAGTACCCATAGTACAAGCTTTGCTTAGTTTTAGACTAGGTTGATTTGTGTAAGATTGTCCACAAATATTGATATTGATATCGATATTGAATACAATAATTATAGTATAGGTACAAATTGAATTATATTTTATTCATTTTATAATATCTCCGAATACAGTACAACGGCTACAGTACAAAACAAAAGTAGCAGCTGCTGTTTTATTGAATAGAACTTTACACCGGAACGGGTTGCACCGCGTTTTACAGAAAACAAGCATCTGATGAAAGTTTGGATGGGCAAGCGTCGAAATTCTATTCGTTCATATTTTACTAGCAACCTGCCCTGAGTTTGCAGATATAGTTCAACTTTATAAATATATCTATCAACTACCTTGACATGAAAGATAATTAATTATGTGGGTGAAAAGTTATAAGATTATTGTAAGGTTTGCCAGATCGACAATTTGACAACATTTCAAAATTTATAATGATGCCTAAATCGAAAACCATTTCGGTAAATATGCTACCTGAACGTAATAAAATAGTTTTTAGATTTTTTTTTGCTACATTTGAAGAAAATCGCCAAAATGTGTAAAGAGGAATTGTGACGTCATGTTAAGGAGCAATGCTGTCAAACATACGAGTAGGTAATTCGTAAAAATTACGTCATAATTCACTTACGATTCGCTACTTTTAGATCAGATATTTTTGAATGAAAATTAGGACTTCGGGAGAAGTAAAAAAACACGTGCACCTTAAAATTTCAGTTTTTATGGATCTAGGACATAAAAAGGCCAACATGAAAATTGGAAATGTTGTCAGTTAAGGCAAGTTAAACATGACAAGAATGTACTTATTCAAAAATTCAAAAATTAATGTTAATTGTTACACTGTTCTAAGTAGTATTGGCCTTGCTATTTTGTGTCTTGCTTGTTTCTTTATAAAATATACCACGGGAAATTATTATATATTATATTTATTATATATTAATTTTATATTAACGTATATCTTAATTAAAATAAAACTTAACACACCACTGCCAATGTTTTTATATGCTCGTAGCGGTCAACATGAGAACTAAAAATCGAGAAGAGAACATTACAGACATCTTATAACAAATCATATACAGTAAAAAACAATCAAAATTCATAAACTATACCTAAACTGGGGAAATAACTGTCTATTACAATCATCCGAGAGATGTCTACTCGTTTCTTACGAGAGTTCCCATCATAAATTGCAAGATAATGGTACTGAAAATAATTTTAAATCCACATTTAGGAACGAAACAAGCAACAATCGGCAGCCCCAGCCACATAACTGATATTTTATTCAAAACAATGCGTGTTTTACTTGATATATTGAGTCGTTTACGCGAACATTTGCATATTTGTATGTATCAACGGTACACGTGATATTTATTAAGATCTATTCAATTGAACGTATTGGAATGGAATTGTTTTGGTATTTTCTGGCGTGCTGCCAGCTTTTAGGGTTCCGTATCTCAAAAAATGGAACCCTTATTGGATAACTTTGTTGTTTGTCTATCTGTCAAGAACTAAAGAACGCAATAGGGTGTCGAGTTGAAATCTAAACCATAATACTTAGGTCTACAGTCCCTTGAAGGTGTGAAAAAAATCAAACTTCTCAGCTGACTTACAAAAAAAAGATAGTACTGCCTATTATGCCACAAAAGTGTATGATTTCTATACTCTCAAGGGAATCAAAATATATAGGGTACTTTCCGTTGACACCTAATATTATGTTTAGCAAGTAAGTAAAATACAGGTGAAAATCTGAAAATTATACATTTTGTTATTAAATCATAAAAAAATATAGCATTTATTTAAACATCCGCCGGATGCGTGGTCATAATTCTACGGAAACTACAAATTTGTACGGAACCCTCGGTGGATGAGTCCGACTCGCACTTGTCCGATTTTCTATTTGATGATTCGTTACATTGACAGCTAGAGAGACAAAATGCGAATCCGTCACTCTTAACAGTCTTAACACAGCGCATACGCTGGAGCTCTGCCTATAACTTTATAAATTGGGCATGCAAACTTTTTTAGTTGCATACACCACGGACGCGAAAAGTCTGAGATCGATTCGAGTATGATATCCACAATAGATGATATAAAAAATATTAGACTAACAAGAAATTTCGTGCAATTTTCAGTGAATTTTCATGTACATTGCAGGGTTTGGTCGTATTCATCTTACCTCCGTAGACCTCAGCTCCGCAATGTAACGAAACTTGCATGCAAGTTCTAATACGCCTATAGAAGATAGAAGAATCAATATCTCTAGGATTCATTTGGAAACGCATACTCGTATATGAAATAAAAGCTGTTTTGTAGCTAAAGCATCATTCTTTGAAAATGTAATGAAGGAAAAATCTGAAACTATGTCTATATAGAAATCAATACATAGTAAAAACAGTGTTTTACTAGGCATGTATTGATTCCTATTTATTAAATAAAAAGCTAGCTAAAAGTATGTGCATAGAAAATTAGAAATCAATAAT
Organism: Cenopis cana; assembly: GCA_951800055.1. Classification (NCBI taxonomy): domain Eukaryota; kingdom Metazoa; phylum Arthropoda; class Insecta; order Lepidoptera; family Tortricidae; genus Cenopis; species Cenopis cana. Next base: position 3,119,213 of record OX637486.1, on the reverse strand, counting down.
ACAATAGTAAAAACAGGGTTTTTGGTCATTTATTGAAATAAATTTAATAAAATTACCTACGGAACGTAATTGCAATTTTATAATGCCTGAACAAAGCCTTCTGTACATCGAAAACGATTTTTAATTCCACCCCAAAATGGGAAGGCTTAAAGGCTGGTTTGAGTATTTTTAATCCACAGCCACAATGGTATTCACTAAATCATTATTGATAAATAGGTTTTTGTTGAAAGAATAAGCCGGCTCGAGTCATTAGGTTCCGTTGAATGTGTTTTGTGACAGCTGAAAATTATAATGGTGATGTATTTTCGTATGGGTGGTATTTATGGATTATGCGGGGGAGATTGTGTTATAAGTTATAACGCAATGGCGACATTATATTATGTAAATTTTTCCCTTTTATTCCCAGAAGGGTTGAGTGGAACAACTGTTCGATATTTTGTTGGTCTGTAGAAGATGTGCTCCTGTATATTATAATGTAGGTTTGAATATATACAGGAAAATGGAGTATCTACAAATTATATAGAAATATACTCGTACAATAGATAGGAGACACAGGAAGAAACGACAATAGAGAGATCTCTCAGGGACGGAAGTCCAATGAGAGTTGGTTGGAAGTTATACCGTGTGTTACCGTCAAGCAGCTGTTCTTTAATTTGGGTATTTAAACGTAGTTTCTTAACATAACCATGCGCTTAATTTTATTACCTATTCAAATTAAATTAAATTAAGTTGGTTTTAATAGAAAAAACAAAGATATAAAAAACGGGCCATGTTCGAGTCAGACTTGGCACATTTAAGGTTTCGAACCAACCGCAAAATTAAGTTGGTTTATTTTCACGTCTTCCTTATGGTATGGGAGCCCCCTTAAAACATTAAAAAAATAAGTTTTGACTATTTGTATGGCTTTAAGCCACCAAGATGCTTAAACTGTGAAAATTTTAACACTTCTGGCACTGTAAACCTAAAGAAAAACATTAAATAAAACATTAACAAAAGACGTAAAACAGTAAGGAAAAGTACCTATATTTCTTTCCGTAAACAAACCATAGCCATAAAATAATTACGAAGCTGCAATTCAACGTACACCATTACTGTAAACTCGTATCGAGGAGCCATTTTAATTCTTGTTAAACACCGCAGCCGCTCGTACAATAACTTCCAATTTGCTCAGTTATACAGAAGCCAATACCAAATTGAGCGCATCCGAATCACAAAACGCCCACAAATATTAAAGCAATTCACATACATCACCGCAGAATTCAACAAATCATTTCAATACCTGTGCAAAATTCAACGGTAGCAATTTCCATAATTTTGAATCCAAGTTTAAAAAATCGAGATGACAAAGGTTAAAACCTAAAGACCCTTTTTTAAACTACGCCGTGTCACATGAAAGTGCTCTAATATGCAGCGCTTCAAAATATTCATCTCCTAAGTGATTTTGCCACGTAGAAAATATTGTGAGCATGCAAATTGCAAGAATGACTTGTACGCCCGTCGGAGTGCCAAACATTTTCAACTTAAAACGTGAATGCGACATTCCCAGACGTATAAAGACCGCTTTTTGCTTAGCTCATTTAAAACTCGCGAAACAGGACTATTAAGCGGTAAAAGTGAGATATTTTTGGTGTCACAAAGCATACTTCTGCTACATAATACATTAGGGTACACCTTGGTATGCGATAACGTACATGAATGCACAAAATTTGCACAATAATGGTGCAATAACTCAAACGGAACGGCGTCTCATATGCACAAGCCTGATAAGGCAACATATTTACATTGCGAGGGCTTATTTGATGCAAATTATGACGACAAGCTCTTGCCAAAGCTGCATGGCGTGGAAATTTTTCTTACAAGTTTTTAATATAAACTACGAACGCCTTATTAAAAGGACGGATAAAGCTGAAATATTATATACTCGAAGGCATTATTAAAAAAATAGTTTAATCTATAACAACGCATATAATTTAGTCCTTTATTACATTTACCTTATTTGTTTTAGAAATATGCAAATTTGTCCGCAAATATTCAGAATTTTACATCAAACGAGAGGACACACCTGTTACATACGCTTTAAGAAATAAAACCAGACTAGTAACCCCACCCTCCAGACTAAACCCACATGCTTCCGGTCCTCTAAAAATGTCAATAAAAATATACAACAAAATACCTGAAAAAATAAAAAAGAAGACAATGATAGAAAATTTATAAGTATCTAAATTAAAGCAGATTTTAATAAACAAAGCATACTATTCTTTAAATGAATACTTTGAAGACAAATTATTTTAACCTAAATAAATGTCTGAACTATACAGATATAATATATTGTTGTGTGTGGGTATATACATATTATACGGTATCTAACAGCCACGATATCATAATTAGTTAAATAACTGATCGATAAAAGTTACTAATCAACTTCTGCTCGCCGACAACTGTTAATTAGAATGATTGTCCAGTAATCGGTCTTCTTTGAGCTGTTGTAATCGATGTTGTTGTTAACATTGTTCGACGGGTTAAATAACTACATATCTAAATGCTATGATGTTAATACACGCCAAAACGGTGCAATTTGTCTTGTCTTGTCAAATATAACATTTGTTAGATTTAAGTCCGTTATTAATAAATTATTTAACTTTAATACGGTTTCGAAATTCTATATATACACACACATGTATTAATCAATTAATTTATATTGTAAATACGACTATACGATTATGTCCAGCATTTACAACGACATAAATCTATTTAAATTTCGATTCGTTTCGTAGCATTACGTCTAAGGTATAAAAGTGGTTCTATGTCTTGATTTTGTACGGAAATTGTCTTAGCCATTTGCACAGAAAAATGAGGTGGTGAAGTAAAACTAGGGTTCGCAGTCGGAAACTGCATTGTTGCATGATGCATGGCTCGAATCCACGTCGTTGGCAAATATGCTAAGTGATCTAGATCTTTTATTCACTACCCTCATAGTAGTCGAGTAAATGACAAGGAAAAGAACTGTAACTTTGTCTTTTTCGTGATTCTTGGGATTGAATTTTTTTTTTTATAAAATCCGTAAAATGACGTTGATTTTTGTCTGAATTCACAGGATTAATGATTATATGAACTGCTGACATGATTTACTACAGTGGCGCAAAAACCCGAAGCGTTTCTTGGCATCCGACATGAACCGCCCTGTTCAATGCTGTTTCTGTCCGATTGACGCCCTGGCGCTCAATCTGGTCTCTCTGGGTTTCGCGTCCCGCCTATACTAAGACACCCCACAGGTCTTCGAACAAAGAGCCTACTGTACTACTACCTCTCTCTCTCTCTCTCCCTCTCTCTCTATGTGTGTGTGTCTGTTGCTCTAATAGATAAGTGAAACAAAGAGAGAGATACCAGACGTTTAGTTAACCCAAGTACCCGCTCCGGACTACAAGATCGTCACCAATTCGGACTACGTGCCCGAGAAATCGGAGATAGTTTCATAAACGACGATGCTTTTACTAGTCCTTAGATACTACCTATTGGAATATTCCATCTATATTCCTCCTCAGATACTAAAGACCGTTACACTATTAACTTGCTCTTCCTTTGGCTACACTGCTTTAGCCATCTTTTCTGGAGTAGGTAATGCTTATTATGACATACCTTTTTACCGTCCAAAATTACATTGCAATCCTTGTTTTTAGACATACGATTGAACTGTGTGGTTACCCATTTCAACTTAATAATCAATATACTCGTAGTGAAATCAAGTGAAATATATATGAAAACCTTTCACTTCTAGGTAAATTCCAATTTCACCCAAAGTTTTTTTAAAGTAAATTGGAATTAAAAAAACTTTGCTTGCGTCTCAAAAATACTGCTGAATTTCCCGGACTGGGTTATTGCGCGCTTTAAACTACTAAATCAATCTTTCTGCAGTTCAGAAACTGGGTCGAATTCATACTCAACTAGACACGGATATATCGAGCGGGAAGAGCCGAGAGCGTAGCGTAGTTGAATCCTGAGAAGGGTTTACTAAATGACGCTAAGCAAACTGACGCTAAGAACTGAGATAAGTATTCGCAATTACTGTTTCAATCTCGACATGTATTATCCTTCCAACCATTACTCGAAGCTAAGAGTACATCTGAATGTCTGTCAAATTAGACCAGCTTGACAGGACTAGCTTGACATTTAGCAATAATAGTATGAGTGAGCATAATCATAATATTTAATCCCAGATGTATTCGTCGATCGAAACATCCTGACAATTGGTATAATTTTAATTTAAGATGGAGTAAGTTATATGGAGATGGAGTATACACCATCAAATTTGCCAGTCTATTCATAAGCGACATAATATACGATAACACGATATGAAGATGCAGCGGGCCACACCGTTACGTCGCCTAAATGAACTCTTTTTTTCTTTTATAATTATTGTAATGTATATTATAAATAAAAAATAAATAAATATTTGTGGACAATCTTACACAAATCAACCTAGTCCCAAACTAAGCAAAGCTTGTACTATGGGTACTAAGCGACGATATACATACTTATATAGATAAATAGATACTTAAATACAAAGAAAACATCCAAGACCCGAGAACAAATATTCGTGCTCATCACACAAATAAATGCCCCGGCCGGGATTCGAACCCGGGACCTCAAGCTTCGTAGGCAGGGTCACTACCAACTAAGCTAAAGCGGTCGTCATGTAGTCTGTAAGGTATATGTAAATATGGGCCTTGTTGCCTAAGGCAAATAGATAAAACTTACAAAATTAAAAAGGTTTTTACATATACGTAGGTACTACCTACGCAGAAACCAGTTATTGTTGATCTCAAAAGAGGGCCCAAAGTTGTACTCTTCTTCCCTCATTTTATTGCAACAATTTTCTGAATAGCAGGTTTGAAAAGCAGTATGCAACTCAGTACTAAAATCTAAACAGCCGCCCTTTGAATTTTATGTGTAGTATTAATTATAAAGAAATTTTCAACTACGTCCAATATCACTTCCAGTAATACCTTATCCAGGTAAACCATGATCATCCATCCATCGCTTCGCTCGTCACCGACTGTCCAGTTCTAGATTAATGATTATACGCCCGCACAGACAGACGGTCCAATGGAGAATTGTTCTCTGTGCGAATTAGTAACCCGTGGACAACGGGGCAGCTGTTTAATGGACCTTCATAATTAAAAACCATATACTTACTTACTTACTACGCTGGCTAGACGACCCAAAGAGGATCTTGGCCTGTGACACACACTGAGCGAAAAAAAATATCAATTATTAGTAAGTTTTAGTGAATCCCAGGACAAGGAGATTATATACTAACGGTTACAAAACAGTTTTTGATAATAGTGGTTATTTACTAATTCCAAAAAATTTGCCCTTGTAACTACTAATTACTACTAAACTGTTTTGTAACCGTTAGTATAATATATAATCTCCTTGTCTTGGGATTCACTAAAACTTACTAATAATTAGTATTTTTTTCGCTCAGTGCAAGAGAACGCAACTCTTCCCTGTTGTGCGCCACCTCACGCCAGTTGGGTATACCGAGGTTGGCTAGGTCTTTGAGGGCTTCGTCATTCCAGCAGTATCTGGGACGACCAACCGGACGTCCATCGCGCGATCGCGACAACACCGACACATAATAAATAGTTCCTATTCGTCCCGTCACCGCCGCATACCGGGTAGTCAGTCCGATCCAGGTCGGGCCTAGCTGAGTTTCTTGCTCGACTATTCTCAGCTAGAACCAATTAGTGAACCAGCGACAAATCACCCAGTAGCTCGATTCCACTGACACCTAAGATTCGGTTGAAGTCGCTCAACCAATCTCACTGGAGCGCATTCCAGAGAGAGTGATTTTGGAGAGTATTCCAGTGTTTAAACCACCCGCGTGGTCGTGTTGGAGGTTTCCCTTGAACTTTTTACCAGGCGACTCTCCAACCGCGCACTCCTATTGCTTTATTGGGCCCGGCCTATAAAGCCAGAGTCAGGTTAAAAAAACGGACAATCATCGCAGAGGAACATAGGGAAGATGTGGAGCAAATTAAAGCGTCAAGTTAAACCAAATGGAATGGCGGCGCACTGTGAAAGTCCTCTGTCCCATCAAGGGGACGTAGGAACATAAGTCAAAGTCCCCAAAATAACCCTATGTCTAATACTATGTTAAAGTAAATCTTGTAATAAGGTTATTTACAACATAAAAAATATTAGCACTTTTAAAATTACAAGATATATTTACACGGGGTTGTCGAATATAGATATGCAATTCATATACGTATCTTAAACCTGAACATTTGAAATTCCAATAAAACGGCTCCGAGCGCTCCTTTATTTTTCAAATCATTATTATATTCCGTAATTATTAGTCTAATATTTGACTTACTTTGTGATAAACATTGTACTAAGGCGACTTCCTGATTTGTCAGCGCGAAGGCGGTATGATGTGAGAAAACTGTCAAATGTCAGTGTCAACTGTCAGTCGACTCAGTACCGCTTCTTACTGCGCCCCTACATTTAAATCAGTGCTGCTTCCTGACTGGCGCTGGATGCGCGGTAGCGGGGCGATGCGAAGTCAGTATTGCTTCTCTCCTGCGCATGGTATTGGGTAATACTGCAAATGTAAATACTGACAGTATTCCGTCAAGATACAAATTATTGTGACATGAATAAGTTTACGTCAATCAAGAAAATATCGATCTCTCCCCGACAAGTCAGGAAGTCGCCTAAGTATAATATCAAACATGAAAAATTTCGGTTGAACTTTTTGTAACTTCCTTCAAGACCTTTTTATAGTCAATAACAATGGTTCTAACACTTATTTTGATTATGAAAAAGGCTTGGAAGTAATCGAAATAAAGTAGCTGCCAGTATATTTTTATCTTTGTTTTTCAATACTTCAAATTGACTTCGGTCGCAGGTGGCTGATATTTTCATGGTTCTATAAAATAACCATAAAAAACATTACCAAAAATATTCGTATCTTACACAAAGGCTGTTGGTGACTGAACGAAGAAAGTCCAGGTCCCATGAATACTTTTCAGATAACAAACATTTCTGAAAAGGTTTGTTTTAAAAGCTCTAACGCGATATTTATGTATTTACCTTTATTACCGACGTTTAACAAACATTTCGTCTAGAAAACTGGTTGAATCTACAAAATCATACGGACTGCAAATGTTGCTTCATTCTGACTCTTAATTGTTCAAAATATATTTAAAAAAAGACTACACACATAACACCCACACTGAGCGAAAAAAATACTAATTATTAGTAAGTTTTAGTGAATCCCAAGACAATGAGATTATATACTAACGGTTACAAAACAGTTTTGTAGTAATTAGTAGTTAAAAGGACAAATTTTTTGGTATTAGTAAATAACTACTATTATCAAAAACTGTTTTGTAACCGTTAGTATATAATCTCCTTGTCCTGGGATTCACTAAAACTTACTCATAATTAGTTTTTTTTTTCGCTCAGTGCATATAATGTAAATACGAATTTACACATCGAAACAATTAATAAAGTCAAGTTATGAGGTTAAAGCTTTATGAGTACCTAGCTAGAAAGTTATAATACGCGTTTTAGAGGAGCATTCAAATGAATGCACAGTGGTGCCGCGCTCTAAGAAGAGCGGTCATAGGGGGTTCGCGCACCTAAATGCTAATTTAATGCAACTTAGTGCATCTAATTATATTATATTATAGTAAATTGAGTTAAATAATACTATAATAAAGAGATTTTAGTATAATAATAGTATTTATTCAGTTAATAAATCAGGCTAATGGTACAATAAGTAACCATATGAAATTCTACAATTAACGCAATAAGATTATACAAAAATATACAGAATTAGTTTATACATTTATATTTAAAAATATTAAAATTAACTTATTATCTAATTATTTACTAGTTACAGACCCCAAAACTCATTAAATAATTACATTTTAGTTTACAAATTAACTGGAGTCTGTAATATGACGTAACTAGTAAACTTCCATCCTCAATACCTGAAAATTTGAATCTGAAAACTTCTGTTTGTACTTATTATGCCCCGTATTGCCGTCAAACCCCCACCCCTACCGCATTTACCAATTAAAACGAATTATTTGTTTAGGTCAATATTTTCGAGAGCATTATTTCGAGATTCTAGAATTCGAGATGTGGGATGGTCCAACAAAGACTGTTATTCTACTTCGGCGGATGATTCCGAGACAATCTTGATTAGTGGATACCTCTTCTTGGCCTCCAAGACTTTTTTATGCGATGGCAAAATATTAGGACACTTCGAATTTATAACGACGTTTAATAAGTTATACCGATGCTTTGTCAACTTGGCCTCAGTTCAACTTCGTCAGTATTGAATTGCACAGAAGAAATGTTAGATTTTATAGAATGAGTAAAGAGTTTATGGTGGATCTATCCACATTAGCCAACTCCGCCAATCTGCGCCATTTTGATCTCTTGCTGCAGTCCATAAGGTTCTTTATGTGCTGCTTGCCGCTCGTAGAACTAACTGCCGCAGGCTGCTGTTGGTTCATATCACTTGTAGTTGACAGATTGCAGACTTCTGAACTGTTCAGCCAGGTGTTCTGTTTTTCAACCATTCGGGATTTGGTACGGTTGGATTGTTTCCAGTAGTTTTCTATCTTCTTACAAAGAATGGAGATTTTCTTCCCCATAATCTCGGTATTGATATTTTAAACATCTGGTACTAACTGCGACAGAGTTTGATAGACTCGACGATCTCTATCAGCACTTGATTCACTGTCATTTATTGATAGCCAAGTATCAAATACAAGAATTCGTGCAAAAGAACATTTTAAAGTTGTATCTAATACGAATAAAAAATACTGATATTTCGTAGCACGTTCTACGCACCTGGACATATGGCGTAGACCTTCATTGTTTCACACGGAGGCAGATGGTGGCAGCCAATTTGTTATGTATTTTAATACAGACATATCAACGAATATGCACATGTATAAATTAGCACGGTCTTCGGCGGGGAACTCAGGTAAAAGTTTCGGCAAACATCAACGAAACTAAAAATATATCAAGTTTTATTGTGTCAGCGTAGCACCTCATAGAAACAAATTTGCTGAATGAAAATAAAAAAAAACCTTATGAAATACAAAATACATACCTTCAATTTGAATATCCATTGTATACAACACGTCTCAAATAATCGAATTTAGGGAAAAACCCTTGTCGCGTATTGTGCTTATGAGATGCTTAATTGCGCTAGTAAGGAGGAGTTATCCGATGCGTTCACTTTAAGTGCACAAAAGTAAATATTACAAATAAGTAATTGCAATTCTATTTATACCCTCAAATACTATGACTAATAATGAGTAATTACACGCGGTATCATGGCGTAATTCAAACATCATGTTCGGAGCCCTATGACCTACTACGGGCACCACTGTGGAATGTATTTTTTTTCTATCACTGATCCATAGTAATTTATAATAATATTATACCTACCAACAGTTACTTACCTACTTTTTACACCCAAAAAAATGAGTGTAATGTTTTCAGTTTTCATGTATGTATGTATTTAATCTAGTGTAGTGAATATTCCAGTAGCTCTAGTATAAGTTTTTTTTCGAAACATTAACTAATTCGAACGCGTTTGCGTTTTGTCTCAAAATGTATGAAAACGCTCTCACCGAGTTTGAAATACGCGCGTTCATCGGTTAGCTAGCAATTTATGTTGTACTAGCTGTTTTAGTTTCCACTAGCGACCACCAGAGGCGCTGTTCATGTTTTTATACCACTTTCATACATTTTGAGACAACACGCAAACGCGTTCGAATTAGTTAATGTTTCCAAAAAACTTATACTAGAGCTACAGGTGATATTTCCGTATCGATTTCATAAAATGAGTTTTCACTTAAAAACGACACTGCTGCGTTTATTAAGTTCTAATAAGCGTACAAAGTTGGGAGTGGCCGGTTTATAACATACCTGTTGTTCACGGTGCAGAAGATAAATTAGTATAACGCGGGTTTTTATAAATCACACCACTATATTTCAGTGGCGGCGCGTCAAAAATATTCTTAGGGAAGCCGGAAATACTTGGCTTTTCCTATTCTTCATGAGCCGTAGTAAAAGAACTGGACTGGCTGGAAATTAGGCAAGCCGGTGGAAATCGAGTTGTATGGACGCTCCGCCACTGCTATATTTACAAATTAAACACAACTGCTTTACAAAACTAAATTAACATAAATACAAAATTGCCGACTGCCCTAACTTATAATATCCAATTGTGACAGCTGAACGACGTCTTTTTTTTCTTACCAGCCAGCTAGCGGCCGCATAACAGCCAGTATGAAAAAGTTTGCATCATAAACTGTCGCGAACACCTATCAAAACCCGATGACAAATCTTTTGAATTATACATCAAAATAATTTGAATACGTCCAATCGATCCAATATTTTCTTTAAATCTGCATAATTTTGAATTGCTTTGCTGAATTTGGGCTTTGTAAAACAATGGTGTATTTGCTTTATGAGCCTGCGTTTATTTCAACTGCTAATGAAACATTCGTGTTGCCAATGATGCTTGAATTTTGAGGCCAATATTATAATTTAGTTTCTAGGAACAGCTATATTATTGTAGTACCTCTCAAGAGTGTGCTTTAGAAAATTGTGTCGTTAGTCGCTAATGAAAGTTAAATAGCAACTATAAGATCTATGTTAAATGTGCCAAACATCCCTTAATTGTTGTGTAGAAAATTATTGCTTGATTCTTCACGGGTCCAAAAGAAGGCATAGCAAGTCACCTCATATACTAAAAAAATCATGCCGCTCAAATTGCTACGAATAATAACTTAAAAACAATTCCCGCTTAATCCATCCAGTTCTGATTAAAATACAACTATGTATCCAGTATTCTCCATACAATGGCCGTCCTCGAATTAATCTAGTAGAGATTTGAATGAAACTGTCTGAAGCGCAGTAGTTTTGAGGAGGAACTTCGCCGATCGTTGCATATTGGACGCAATAATCGTCCGAGTCGCACTGGGACTCCCACTGTCAATTTGTCTCGGGCATCGTACATTTTGTAGCCAACTACAGACAAAGGAGCTGCTTTTGATGGAGTAAGGCGGGTTTAAGTAATCCTTATCTGTCGCCATGTACGCTGCTGCGGTAAGCGTCATTATGTACTTATTGCAATACTTGCCGCAATGGTCTGCGTCAACTTTAACGTAGGATTTTATAGTGACGCTTACCGCAACGTTGTGCGTGGCGACCAACAGACAGAGTCTGTACATACAGGTCTGCTAGATCAAATGTCAAACCGGCGCGATAATCACGTAACGTTTTCGACCGTTAGTACGATAGATTTAAATGTCAAATCCCATACTAAAACTGACATTAAATACGTACCAGCGGTAGTACAGATCGTTACGTGATTACCCCGCAGATGTAGATATTGGACCTAGGTTGTTGGGCCATTGCGTTGGGCCAACGTAAAGGGGTCCAATAATAGTTTAACCAAATAAATATTATACAATCAGACAGAAATCAAAGTTTAATGGACATAAATGTGTACTGCCTTACCCGTGCGAAGTTCAGAACCAGCCACTGGTTATAAATGCGAAAGTATGTTTGCCTGTCTTCACGCTTAAACCGCTGAACCGATTAAGATGAAATTTATGATGGATATAGTTTGAGTCACATAGGATACTTCTTATCCTGAAATTATACCGTAAGG